>OX638118.1:1630000-4130000 GCA_951804975.1 Anthophora plumipes | reverse complement strand
TCACTTTTGAAGCTTTTATTTTCGTTTCTATTTTATTCCTTTTAGAGTATTGTGTTTGAATTTTATTTATAAATATTCCTCACTGAACCTGATTTTCCTTATTTCGAGAAAGTGAGAAAGAAATGAGCAGGAAAATAATTAGAAAAAATTATTCACTTTTGAAGCTTTTATTTTCGTTTCTATTTTATTCCTTTTAGAGTATTGTATTTGGATTTTATTTATAAACCTTCCTCACTGAACCTGACTTTCCTTATTTCTTGAAAATAAACCAGTGCACAGTTTAGAGAGTAGAAAAAATATTTAGAAAGAATCATTCGCTACAGAAACATTTATATTCTCTTCCTTTCCATCAAAAAATTGCGTTTAGGTTTTATTTATAAACCTTTCTCATCCAGCCTTACATTTCAACTTTTTCATAAACATGTGGCGATTATAGCAATTCCAAAACCTACACAAAATCAATAAGAACACTTCTCCGCAATACCACAATACACCACAAAAAAAAAAAAAAAACAACAAAAATAAGAAAAGAAAAATCATCTGGAATAAAACATCATTCCTTTCATCGCGATCTCCTCCTTTAAGCTAGCCCGGATGATTCAAAGAAATTCCTCGCGAGTAACGATAATAAAATAGTCCAATAATTTCTCGCGGGAGGAATCGACAACGAGAGAATGGCGGATGGTTGCAAGCCGCCATTCTCGAATCGGCTTTTTCCGCGATTACACGCGGCCATAAATAAGCAGAGAACACGGGAATCGCGTAAATACGAAAGAAGAGAAAAGAAACACAGATGGTGGAAGAAAAAGGAGAAAAGAAAGGAAGAGTAGAGGGGAATCGCGAACAAGATTGCTTAACTAAGACCTTAATGAGCAGGTCTTCCTTTTCAAACTGGCCGAAGCCGCCGCGAGGCAGAAGATCAAGTCAAGATGTATCCTTTGACCGTAGGATCGCGGTGCAACGACGATGAAAAGCTAACGAACAGCTGTCAAAGGACAAAATCCAACGCAGCTCTGCTATCCGAATTCTTTTCGCTTGCAAAAATTACCGTTTCGTTTCATTTCCTCGCCCCGTTGGAATTTCACAGAAGGGAACAGCAACAAGATGAATCGCGTTGCTCGATCTCTGTTGTATTTACCACTTCGACGATCGTTGTTATCGTTGTTATCGGGTGAAAAGAAAAGCACACGGTTCGATTGGATTACCCTGTTTTACGAGGATTGGACAGAGATGGTCGTTTTGGATCCGGAAGTGATTTTAATTGGTAAATCTTGTACCATGTGTAGCGAGGTGTGGTGTACGTTTCTACGCTATTGTCGTGACGCAGAGAGAAAGTCCTGCTGCAGAAATTTTTGTTGGGAAAGAGGTTTACATTGTGTTTGTTGTAAGGTATATACTGCAGTTACATTAATTGCAAAATATAGGTAATTGTATTTATTGTATATCTCCAATACAATAAACGATAAATGTTTTTGACTTTGTATTAATTTTAAAATAAGTATTATAATTATTAAATATTTATATTAATTGTAACGTAAATATTATAATTCTATTCGTTCTAAGATAGATGCAAAAAGTGTTTCCTACATGCACACTCTAATATGATAAATGATAAATATATTTATACTGTACTAATTCCAATTTGAATACTATAATTAAATATTAACATTAATTGTAAGATAAATACTAAAAGTGTTCTTTATATGTATCTTATACATTGTATATTTTCAATTCAATAAATGATAAATGAATTCACGTTGTATAATTTTAAGATTAATACTATAATTATTAAATGTTTGTATTAATTGTAAAGTAAATACTATAATTCTATTAATTGTAAGATGAATACTAAAGATGTCTGTTATATACAGCTTAGATATTACATATTTTCGATACAATAAATGATAAATGCATTTACGTGATATTAATTTTAAGATGAATACGTTAACTATTAAATATTAATATTAATTAGTTATTAAATATTAATATTAATTGCAAGATAGACACCAAAGGTAATATTTCCACGTCGAACATTTTTAACACGATAAATGATAAATATATTTACATTTACAAATGAGTATTAATCAATTTTTATGAAAAATGCATGCACATTCTATTAATTGCGAAATACTCTACCTTTTCTCTAAAAAGAAGATAACTTCGAAACGATCGTACTCTAATCGCCAATCTTGCGCGAAACAATCGAACGAGAACTCTAAAACCACCTAATCTCCATTCTAAATACACTAGCTGTTTCTGAAACGCAGCTGGTTTCCCCTCTCGAAACAAATCCCCAAACAGCTCCCTATCTAGCTGCGATATCCATTTCTCAAGGAAAGCAGAAAGTGAGAAGAAGATCGAGCGTAGAGATATTTCACTAATACTAGATCGAATCGGAGCTCGAGCTGTTGTTTGTACGTTCCGCGTCGATTTAATTTACCAAATAACCGGGGAACGAGTCTCTGTGTCCCACGGAAGAAAACGTAAAGAGAGAACGTCTCTCCGCGAAATAGAAATCTTCCGAATGTCAATATTTGCCAGCTTTATGAAAGCCTCGCCGTTCGTACGTAGCCAGTAGTACGTTCGCCATTTTTATCGAGAACGTAATATCAATTTCCTTTCCCGCGGAGCTCCTCCCAGCCACCTGTTATCATTCCGCCAGGCAAAACAACCGGAATCCAACCAGTCGTACTATGAACCAATACGCCATATTTGCGACACCGGTGTTCCTTTCTTTTCAGTTTGGTCAGTAGAAAAATGGCTATTCTACGTTGATCGAGAAAAAAAGGAGAGATAAAGTCTCAAGAAAATTGAAAAAGCGCCAAATTCAAAGAATTAAGTCACAACATTGCACGAAAAGCAGGCATTCTCTAAAAAAATTACAAAGCGCGTGAGAATGTTCATTAAACATCATCAACATTTCGCTACCATCAACGCCTGAAGAAGCTTCACACCTCGAAACGCAAGTTTCGAAAGAGAAATCCTTCGACAGATCCATCCGATGGTTTGTTCAATCACCTTTCACACGCTGTTTAACACGCACGCTGATTCCCTATGAACAGGTTGAAAAACAAGGCTCAGATATACCTTTTGTGATCGAAGCTAGGTTGTAAGTTGGTCGAACGATAAATCGGGCAAACATTAAAGCTGAAAGTTCGAACTGTACGATGGAATTACATTTTCTCGAGGCTGTTGGCTGGGGCAAACTCCGGGGGTAAACGTTATACATAACGTTGAAAGGGAGGAAGAGAGGAAACGACAGACGTTCGACTAGAGAAGCGAAGCAACGACGAAGAGGTGAAAGAGGAAGAGGAGGAAAAGAGCCATGAGGCGGCCAAAATCGATCCAGAGAGAGTCTCAGTCTACTCCTCTCTTCGTCTCTCTTTCTGGGCTATAAACTTTCTACGTGTCACGGGTAATAGCGACTTTAGGAACGTGAACTTCGTTTAATCCTGCCTGGCAACTAGATCCTCGTACGGGTTCTCTGGCGCGGGAAAAATCGCGGTAACTCGTCTGTCGCGATTCATCCGACAGTAGCTCGGCCAACGGTGGTGTGAAGAGGATGATGATGGGGTAAAAGGTGAACGCGAGGCCAGAAGAATTCCTTCGAGATGTAACGAGAAGCTTCTGTGTGATTCTAGTTCACCTGAGAAAAACGTCGACCTCGTATGAGGAGAATGTACAGGGAATTGAGAACGCGGACAGGTTGATGAAAAGTGATCGAACGAGGAGATTGAATCGGTTCGAAGGCGTTTCAGCTAATTGTGGCGGTGTAAAGGAAAAGAAGGAACCTTGATAGAGATAATAGACGGAAAAGGAAACTGAACTCGTCAAAGCTCACGCAGAAAAACGGTAGAGCTCAGGTTAAAAGTTGTATACGTAGATCTATCCATATCACAAATTTTCTAAGATCGTTCCGCTGTCTTTTTCGACGCATTTATCATGTGATTATATTTTAAATTGATCGTTTGAACGTTAACTATAATTAAATCGTTAGGGAGGGTTCGAGTTAATTCGGAAGCGTTAATTTTACACACAGACGCGAAGGAAAATTCTCGTGAAATCAAACTCTGTCATACATTTTAAGTAGTTTTCGCCAATCTTTCTTCTGTTCTGTTCGATTGTATCGCTACTTTCTTTCGAACGAAGTGTACTTAGATCCTCAAGATTGTTAATACAAGGAATTATCATCTCATTCGAGAAATTTTGTCTGCAGTGTGCATCTCTGATTTAGATAAACTGTTGAGTTAAGTCTGTCCTTTCTTTTTGGAGAGATATAAAGAGGAAAGTAGATGCTCTGTTGGTGAAAAAGTGGAAGGAGAATGAAAGGCTCAGACAGGCAATGACGTATAGAAAGAGAGAGAGAAAGAGAAGGAAATTCGAAGGAGAGAGTGAAAAGAGAGGGGAAGCGAGAGATGAGTTTGCGGCGAGAATTTCTTGCTGGTATCCATCGAGTGGCCTCTCCCACTTTCCCCCTAGCTAGCAAACTCTGTCCTCGCGCGCGAACGCTGCTTAAGTTAATGGAAGTTCGGAGAACTCTCTTCCATCTTCGTTCGTGAGAGCTACTTCAAACCGGAGGAGAGCACGCGACTTACCAACAACGATGAATATTGTTATGCCGACGGGCCGGCTGGAAATTGGACTCTCGCCGTTTTTGCACGCCATTATGGCGCACGGAGATATCTGTTGATTTCGATCCTTCGCCTTTCTACTTGATATTAAAGCGTTAATTAAGCTTAGCTAGATGATATTAGGAAAAACGTATCGATACTACTTGAAGTTGTTTAACATTTCTTTTTTTAAGAATTAATTGAGATCAATTTTTGCTTGAATACACAAATGGAATGTACACATTACGTCGCAAGAGTGTTAAATAAGTATATTTAAGGAAGTTGAAAGCAGATTAAACAAGGTATTTTAATGCAGGACAATTTATTTCCCAAAAAGTGCCCTCTTTCAAATGGTCGAGCAGTTTCTGTAAAGCAAACGCGTTTGGCGCGTGTTACGAGGGATTTTAATACAAACAGGTTCACGGAGCAGTTCGTCGAGAGTTCGACGACTCGTTGGAAAGCCGAGCTTTATATCACGGACAGCGAATAAATCGAGCAGCCTGCGGATCTCTCTCCCCTCTATGGCGACCTTATCACGCTCACAGCTCTCCGGCTTATCGGCTCCTGTTTGTCTTGTAACGTCGCGACGACGAACCTCGATTCCACCGAAAACCTGGCTCACAGAACCAGGAGATCTGAATTTCCACCGCTTTGAACAACCGGCCTGGATGCAACGGCGATTGGAACACCCCTAGTCTCTCTCTCTCCCTCCCTTCCTCCCTCTCTCTCTCTCTTTCGTTTTCTCTCTCTCACTCTCTTTCGTTCTCTCTTTCGTTTTCTCTCTCTCTTACTCTCTTTCGTTCTCTCTTTCACGCGCTCACTCTCTAGCTCTCTCTGACTCTCTTTTGCTCTACCTTTCGCGGGTTCACTCTCTCTCTCTCTTTCTCACTCTCTTTCGCTCTCTCTTTCGCACGCTCTCTCTCTCTCTCTCTCTCTCTCTCTTTCTCACTCTCTTTCGCTCTCTCTTTCGCACGCTCTCTCTGTCTCTCTCTCTCTCTCTCTCTTTCTCACTCTCTTTCGCTCTCTCTTTCGCACGCTCTCTCTGTCTCTGTCTCTGTATCTCTCTCTCTTTTTCTCACTCTCTTTCGCTCTCTCTTTCGCACGCTCTCTCTCTCTCTCTCTCTCTCTCTCTCTCTCTTTCTCACTCTCTTTCGCTCTCTCTTTCGCACGCCCTCTCTGCCTCTCTCTCTCCCTTTCTCACTCTCTTTCGCTCTCTCTTTCGCACGCTCTCTCTGTCTCTCTCTCTCTCTCTCTCTCTCTCTCTTTCTCACTCTCTTTCGCTCTCTCTTTCGCACGCTCTCTCTGTCTGTGTCTCTCTCTCTCTCTGCCTCTCTGTCTCTCTCTCTCTCTCTCTGTCTTTCGCTTCTCCCGTTTGCTTTTTAATTGTACTCCACGAGAACTCTTACTTTAATTCGACTCCGGATAGAGTCGTTCAATTCTGCGACCGTTCCTCTTCGTTATTTCGTTGCAGAACTCGTGCTCGATTGGACTCAAGGCTCGTTTCAACTCTTTTCTCCTTCTTTTATTAAGTTTTCTGGTCGTAAGTTCACTTCCAGTAGGAATTTTGGAAATTTTCAACTTCGTAAGAGAAAACTGTTTGAGATTTACGATGAAAAGAAGTTCCTTCACGTTCCATATTCTTGGGAAAATGAATACTTAACGCTAAACGCATCGACACTTTATGCACAGAGTCGATCGAGTATCATTTCCTTCTGATAATAAAGAAAATAATAGTCTGACGTTGAAAAACTAACTTTTTAGTACCTATATGCTTTAAATACTAATAACACAAAATAGAAATAAACGTAGGAACCTTCTCTCTGCATACAGGGAACGAAAAAGTTAGAAATATCCGATTCGTTCCAAATTTATAGGCGTTAAAATGTCTCTGAAGAGAAACTGAGATTTTCATACCAAGATCTTTGGAATGAAAAAAGATATAATTCAATGAGAGGTCTACTAATGCTTCCTACTGCTTTTCAGAATTGTGTACGGTGCGTATGATACTAAATTGTGCGACAAAAGAGATATTCTCGATCAAGTGTGTCGAATGTGCACTATCGTCAGTGTGAGCACAGTAAAAAATTTATCGAGCAGGGAAGGTAGAGGAACGAAGGAAAGGTGTAAAGTCGCAGGTAGTCGACGTTGCCTCTGAATAATTCATGGTGAAAAAAAGAGAAATAAAGAAGGAAGAAAGGAAACGGCGTGCACCGAGGACGTTTTTTTAATTATCATCCCGTGTATTTGCAGCTACTCGTGGAAGGATTACGCGTGGACGCAGCCGGCGTACAACAATGTGGCTCGGGTTTTTACGATCTTAACAGCCTTTCCCCGGAAAAGGCGAGCTTTTTATGAAAGGAAAATTGTCTTTCCTCGCGGCGTTTCTTTCCTGTTCGTTTCGGTTGGCGTTTCGAATACGTGTTGAGGTCTGAGATAAATGTAACGCATTTTGAGAAATAAAAACCCGAGGAGAAGAAGAACGAGAGAGAGAGAGAGAGAGAGAGAGAGAGAATGGTGAAAAAACACCACAGCGAGCTATCTTCACGTCGCCGAGATACGACGTGGAAATTATTCCTACGGTGTGTTTCTTTCACTGCAACACTTTCGTATTCCTTCAGAATAGAAAACTGCGACTTGCTAATTTCAATTTTGCGAACTGCTACGCCTGGTTTGCCGCAATCTCTCGAAGATGAGAACAGGTGTCGGGGATAATATTTAATATTTAAGGATCCACTTTGCGTGGAAGATAGAGGTTCATTTATTAACGAAAAATTAATTAACCACAAATTGATAAAAAGGAAGAAATTGCCTAAAGATGGAGAAATGGAAGAATCTAAGAGTTTTTTCGAATCCACTTTGCGTAGAAAATAGAAAATTTATTTATTAACGAACAATTGACCAACTGTAACTTGATAAAAAAAAAAAAGAAATTGCCTGAAGATGGAGAAATGGAAGAATTTAAGAGTCTGTGAATAAAAGCCTAAACGAACTTTGAGTTATGATTGTGCAAATAAGTTGTAAAGAGAATTCGAAGGATTAATTACAAGCAAATAGAAAACTAAAACTAAGGCAAAGAAAGTATTCGAGAACGCTTGAACGATCAAACATGTATCTCTCTCGTGTCCCAAAGGATGATACACGAATTTAATCGACCGAGATCACAAAGAAACAAAGAAAAAGTGAAAGAGAGCATTGGAAGTCTATTTAAGAATGAACATTCCACATTCCATTTCTCTTTTATCCTCAAACGTTCCTCCACGGTCTCTGAATTCGTTGATTTAACAAACCCGCAGAGTCCATGCGAACCAGCACGCGAGAAGTCAGCTGCTAAGTGAAAGATTGAACAACGTCGAAAAGAGAAACGAAGCGAAATTTAAAAAGAAGTACTCGGTACATCTCGGTGAATTTAATTAAAATCACAGACAGAATAGACAGAAGTTGCTTCCTCTTTCGACGAAGAAAGGATCGAAACTTTTCCACCCACGTCGATACATTTCCTCTTTTTTCTTTCTTTCACTCTGGTACAAAGACAAGTTTCGTTGAACCTTCTTTAAGCAGCGAACAACGAGACAGAAGCCGATTATCGCAGCCTCACGACCCGATTATCGCGCCTCGCGATGAGCATTTTATTGGTTAACGAATTTATGCGGCGCCTGGAGCGGCCAGTAAAATCTAATATAACGAGACACAGTTGGCACCGGTTCGCCACCTCGTAAAACATCGCGACGCTACGCTGGCTCGGTTGCACGACGCTCTAGGGAGCGTCGCGCGCGCACCCTCGTGTTCTCCGAGCGTCGAGAAGGGCGTCGTTACGCCGCACGCGACACCCACACTCTCTCTCTCTCTCATTCTCGCTTCTTCTTCTTCCTTCTCTTTCTTTTTTTTGTTTCAGTTACGTTGTCGCGGTGGATTAGCCACCCCTTTGCCTCAACGAAGGGTTGATTGGATTTTAAGTGGCTCGTTTGATGGGGTTGGAATTCATTTGGCACCGTTTCGGTGTCACTTTGGCCTAGTGAGGTGATTAACCCTTTACTCTTCGAGTAGTTTCTTTCTTTTTCTTTTTTTTTTTTTGTGATCAATGTCACCTCTTGCAATGGAACTTTTGAAAACGAAAGGATGACACATGCTTATGAATTTGTTTCTTCAATTTTCTGTATTTCAGTTTGAACAAGTTTTGCACGAAGCAATTTTTCGGATTACGAATTTTGTAAATTACGAAGTGTGAAGGAATTCGAGTGCTTTTGGGATTCGAATAGGTGGATTGTCCTTGGTTTCTTTTGTTTTGCAATTATTCTATTGCAAATATTTTATTCGTAATTTGATATATCACGTGTGGATTGAAATTTCAGCTTCTCAATGATTTGGTATAATGATTTACATTTGATTTCTTAGTGCACAAAATTTTGATAAAAATTGGATAAGAATAGACCGTTTCTGTCTAATTTTAAACATACTAAACTTATTTTCAACCAATTGAACGTAAGTCAATTAAAATTGTTGAGAGAAATTGACGAGGAAACCTGCATTAGGAAAGAATTAATAAACTTAAACCATGGTGTACTATATTCGATGCACAAATAAATTTTTTCAACTTTCGAATACACTCAAAAATGAAAACAGTACAATAAATCGAAATAATTTTGGTTATTCTCGACGATCTTTCGCCATTTTTCTTCCAGGTTGCGAATATCGTCGAGAATACATCGATCTAAATAACTGAACTTGATCATGTGACTAAGAACTTACTTCTACACCTAATATCTAACAATAATTTTCGAAGTACAACCTCAAAAACTTGCGACAATAAATAAAAAAATCATTCGTTGCTCCGTTAAACCGAAACGTCAAGCAATTTCCAAAGAACGCGAAATTTATGCACGAGCCGGAAAGTAGCGCAGAACTTCTCCGGAATAAACGGAGTAAAAGAATGCAACCAGCGAGACAATAATTCCGAATTATGTTTTAAAATTGCTCGACGTGCAGTTGTCGAGCAGCAGCGCTTAATCGAGAGCAGGGCAGTTCATCGAGGCAGCTATAAACTGCGAATCTAGCCCAGCCATCGTCCAAATAACTCATCCTCCTAGCTCGAGACGCCGAAGGAATCGTGCAATAACCCTGTTGGACGTATTTCAGACTCACGCAGAGAGCAAGCGGACGCTTACGATTCATCGCTTTCGAGATTTGCATCGCAAAAGTCTCGTACAACCACCTCCTTCTCCTCTTCTACTCGCCAGAAGTCTCTGGAAGATCTACGCGTATTTCACAGCATCGATCTCTTCTCTCCATTCTAGCTGGAGAGTAAACGAGATTCGCGATACCGTGCCAGTAGCGACCTAGTTGCCAGCGGTTACAAAAGGCGAGCAACGGTACGGCGCGTGTACATTCTCTCGTGTCGCGTGTGACACGCTTGGAGAAAAAAGCAGAAGATTTTCAGGGGGGTTGGGAAGAGAGTCGTGATGCACGGCTTGATTTCTTAGCGGCGCCGCGAAAAGGCGCGACGCCATTCCAAGAAACAAATCGATCCGCGACTGTCTCTGCACTTACATGTCGCCTTTCTCCTCCCTTCTCTCTTCTCTCTGCTCTCAGTCTCTTTCTCTCTGTCTCTGTGTCTCTCCTCCTCTTTTTTGTGTCTCTCTCTGTGTATTTCTCTCGCTGGCTCTCTCGCTCTCTCTCTGTTGCTCTCTCTGTGTATCTTTCTCGCTAGCTCTCTCGCTCTCTGTGTATCTCTCTCGCTGGCTTTCTCGCTCTCTGTGTCTCTCTTGCTGGCTTTCTCGCTCTCTCTGTATCTCTCTCGCTGACTCTCTCGCTCTCTGTGTATCTCCCTCGCTGGCTTTCTCGCTCTCTGTGTCTCTCTCGCTGGCTTTCTCGCTCTCCGTGTCTCTCTCGCTTTCTCTGTCTCTCTCTCTGTGACTCTCTCGCGCTCTCTGTCTCTCTCTCGCTCTGTATCTCTCTCGCTGACTCTCTCGCTCTCTGTGTATCTCTCTCGCTGGCTTTCTCGCTCTCTGTGTCTCTCTTGCTGGCTTTCTCGCTCTCTCTGTATCTCTCTCGCTGACTCTCTCGCTCTCTGTGTATCTCCCTCGCTGGCTTTCTCGCTCTCTGTGTCTCTCTCGCTGGCTTTCTCGCTCTCCGTGTCTCTCTCGCTTTCTCTGTCTCTCTCTCTGTGACTCTCTCGCGCTCTCTGTCTCTCTCTCGCTCTGTATCTCTCTCGCTGTCTCTGGCTCTCTCTCTCCGTGTATCTCTCTCTCTCAATTTTTATTCCCGCTGCTCACGGCAGGTGCGAGGAAGAGCATTCGAGGCTCGTACGTGCGAGCGCTCCGGGGCCCGCAGTGGAAGCGTCCCGTAATGGTCGGACGTTGTTTTTAAACCGGCCGGAGATATGGCAGCAGGCAACTGCGATCGCGTTTTCGTGACACGCTTCTTGATGCTCCGGCTATTGTGTCTTTGCACGCGTGGCATGATGGCGAGTGGAGAATAGCGATGTGCTTCCTCCGATGGTCGGGTGGATGACTATGTATAGCGTTATACTACTGATAGGAGTTTTCTGTGATCGGTCGGTCCATTTTTCTCGTTGCTTCCTACCTGTTGTATTTCGTTTAGTCGATTGCAGTTTGTAGAAAAATTCTTTGTGCAGTCTAAACAACCTAAACATATTTAAATTACAGTTTAGTAGTGTTGATAATAATTCTAACACTATGAAAATAGAAATTGGTAACACTGCTGAGTGAAACGCGAGGTAAAAAGTGACTAAGTGACTGTGAAGAGTGTAGTGTGATTGATTGAAGCTAAATGTAGGGTTGTAAAAGGAAAACAAATTAAGAGAGAGAGAGTACAGAGGTATTATTTATCTTGTATTGCAAATTATCTTATTTAACTGTGCAATAAAACTGTTGAAAAAATAGCAAGTATCAGAGGATCTTTTATGAAAATGTATTATTAGCTTGTTCATAGTGTATACTACATCCGTGATCTCTAAAAAAGAAATAATACAATGAAACATGTATTGTTATCGTCGACAAATTATTACAATTCTCTATAGCGCGTAAACTTTCCTCAGATCTATCATTTCCCACGTTGTATCCTCTAATTATCCACATATCCTTTCTGAAAATCGCACAATTTGCTAAATTTCATTGGAAATCTGGCCGCCTCTGATATATCATATCAAATATAACATGGTTTAAGTGAGCATACATGAACTCCGGTGACAAATATATAAATCAAACACACATAGATCCCCAATTACGATTCGTTTATCCATTTTGTCGAACGCCATGAGGAAATTTGTCACTTAACACAAATCGTCCTCGTTAGTGAATTCGTTATTCAATTAAACAATCAATCATAATCCATTCCGCTACTAATTTAATCGTACAATCACGTTTGTCCATTTTCTTTCGATTTCCACTATTGAAAAAAACAAAAAACAAAAAAACAAAAAGAACTATTCCTATGATTTCTGAATCGTTCATTCATCAGCTTTAACAGTACCAATTTGAACATTTACTTTTTCAAATTTTTCCTCGTCGAATTCTCGTTGAAAAGCGTTCGAAACGAGCCTCGTGTTTCCCTCGAAATATCCTTCATCCTAGGCCAGTTTCCGGAAAACTAGCGTCGCAGTAAATTTCCCCAGCTGATAATCCGTTCTAGACCAGGCTGGAACTGATTTACGAGATCGCTGTGCGGTTACGCGCTTATCTCGCGATCTTAACTTCGCGTCCAGGCATCGTCGAGCTCGCGTTTTAAATTCCCCCGCCTACCGACGTAGCCTCCTCCTCTCTGCTAATTGTTTACCATGCCAATTAATTCCCTTCTTACGGATTAGTCGGTGTTTTCTAGCGGTAGCGCGGTAAATAAGGATAATGAAAGGGGCCAGCAGGATAGTACACGGGAAGACTCGAGAAGAGGGATTCCAGTTTTTCTCTACGACCAACCTCTTCCTCGAAATGTTAATTAAGCGCCTCAAATATTTACCTTCGCCGTGTACACCGCGTGTGGATAGAAAAGGAAATGGAAAGAGAGGATCACGCCTCGATGCTATTCGCGTGTCTCCAGCGAATTACTCTCCAGCTTTTGTTTTCCACGTCCCAGAGCCATTTCATTAATCGCCTGTGGACAATCTTAGCTTAGTGATTTATTTTTTTCTATTTTTTTTTTTTTTTCTTTGGATAATCTTCGAGATTTCTTTAGAGCAATCTACAGCAGCTGTATGTGGCGATGGTGGATCTGTGGCTGAGAATGTAACTTCCTTAGAGATTACGAAAGATGGCGCAATAAAAGATAGTGGAACAAAATGGCGCATAATTTGTCGAAAAAATTTATATAAAAATATCTAAATATTATCTCTAAATTTTTAAAAATCGCTAAATTCTGGCGGAAGGAGATAATGAAGCTACCTTAAAAATAGTATTATAAAAGATAGTGAGACAAAATGGCGCACAATTTGTCGAATAAATCCATATGAAGATATCTAAACGTCTTCAAATTTAAAAAAATGCTATTTTCTAGGAAAATGAGATCTTAAATGTACCTTAGAGATAGAAAAAGTTAGTGACACAAAATGGAGTATCCTCTGTCGAATAAATCTATATAAGAATATATAAATATTGGCTTTGAATTTCGTTGAAAAAAAGCAAAAACGCTAGAAACTTTTGTTTGAACTCAATAGTACAAGGTTCACTTCGAAAGAGAGTCAATCGAAAATAACAGACAGATGATAATTACCAGATCTGTTACAATTACCAGGATATTCCAATTCTTGGGATCCCATTGCAACCAGCTTTGGAACGTCCAAGCTCGATATCTGGAAGCCAGCCCGCGTAAATCACGGCGAAGAGCGAGTTCCTTCGCCTCGCAATGAACATCTTTCGCGTAACGATGCCATAACCGGTGTTATGACCCCCATTGCCTCTATTAAACCGTGGGTCGAGTGATTCCGCGTCGTGTAATTCTTCCCGCAGCATCTCGAACAAACGGAGATAGAAGCGTAAAAAAAAAGAAATAGATGAAAGGTTATACGTGTAATTTTGTAATTTCGATTTATCCATCAGACTCGAGCCTGTGGTAAATAGAAAAATGCATAAAACGTCACGAGAAACACTGGATCTGTGGAATGAAAGAGAAAATACACAATTACTTGACGAATTTATCAGTTTGTCCGGAAAATTCGTGTCGATTTTCAAGAAAATATGTAAATTTCATACTTCGAAGTACAATTTCTGCTTTTTTTCTATATATTCACTGTTTAGGTTGACAATATTTCATCGTTTTTCCAATCATTTGAAGATTCCATTTTGCCAAAAGCTTCGTTTCTCCATTTCCCTACTTTCCATCTTTAAATTCTGCAAACTTTTTGCAAAAATAATTTCTTTCTGATAGACCATCGTCTTTTCTTTTTTTAATATTCACAATATCTCCGCTGTTTTGTCCGTATGTTTTCCTCCTCGGGAAAAGGAAAATGTTAGAGAAGAAAAGAAAAATCGGAAAAGTGTACCGTATTTCTTTCCATCTTCAGAACAGTATAACTCGAAGAAGAAACTAACACTGACAACGAATAGACTTTCAAAAGTTACTTTGAAAAATAATCTTTCAGAATATATGCGAATTTCATGTTTCCGTCGAATTCCTCTCGTTCTAACTCATGGAAACGCTACATATCGAAAATACGAGCTTCAACCTAACATAACGTCAGATATAACGAAACAAAAGGAAAACTTTTACTTCCCCGTTTTATTTAAAGCCAGACAGAAAAATCAATTAGCTTACAGGAAGTATGCACGTGTATATAGGTGTGTGTGTGTTTTTTAATTTATATTCTAATGTCGGGGAAGCTCGTGGCCCGGTTTTGTAACGCGGCTCTGCGCCCAATTTAAATTTCGATCACGTTGATTTAATTCACCTTGAAATTGGCCGCGATATTAGCGAAACTGGCCCCGATCGAATACAAAATTTCACACCGTTATACATATATATTAATCACGATCCGTTTTCGTATAATAACAGAGAAAACAACCGCGTATTTTCCCAACCTTATCCACTTCGATCGCGGACAATACGATACTTGAACTTTTCAATACTCCAAAATTATTCAACATCCTCCTTCGAGCTTACGAGTGTTCGTCAAAAAAAAAACAGGAAAAATAAAAGACACATGTCCAGTACAGAAACGACGACGAAAAAAAAAAAACAAATAGAAAGAAGTGAACTCATCCACAATAAATATCAACCTGTCCTAAATTCTTCGTAACTTGGAAAGCTTCGAAAATCGAATATTTCCCCGGGACGGGAACGAGCGTTGACGAGCGGAACATCGTGGGAAAGAGGAGAGAAACGGTGAGAGAGGGAAGCTGACCTTTCGCCAGTGAAACGAGATAGAAAGGAGAGGGAAAAGGAGGGAAACGAGGGAGCGTAGGGTAAAAGGAAGAGGAATGGTGTGAGGTGGAATCGGTAACGGACGGAATGCCTTGCAGAATCGCTTTTTCATCCGGCGATCGCGGCTGTCGAAGCTCCGGGACACGCAGGTGACTGGCCGTGAATCGAATAATCCGGATAACGGCAGATGCAGTTTTTTCCCATTCTCCGATAACCCTGAAAACAATGTTGTATCGGTGAACGTGCGCGGCTACCGCTGTACGCATTGTCGCTCGTCACGAGCCGGTGTGGAAACCGGTGAATTACATTTTTACACTTTTTGACGAGGCTTTCCCTCTCCCTCTCACTCTGTGTCTCTCTCTTTCGTTCTGACGTGGACTACGGGAGCGTGAACCGACCAAACGGCAGAGAAATAACGCGGATTTCTCGTCTGTTGATTCGTCCACGCTGATTGTACCCGTGATTTACATGGGGCAGACTTGTAAATTTTTCACGTGACGATACGTTCGACCTGATACCGGGTTCGTTTCGTTTTTCTCCGATCCCAGCGAACGGAAAGAACGCGGCGTTTCTTGTTCCTGTGCTTTTCATTCGAATAAGCGAAGGTTGCGATTGACATTGTGTAATGATAACGCTGTTTTGCTTTGAAAAAGAAAACTGGAGCAGATGTTATCCTGAAAGGTTTGAAACGTCGAATTTAATTCGGAATAAATTTCAGAATTATTTGGAAACTGACAAGTGTTTCGCTGCAGGGGTGAGAATGCATTGAATAACTGAATTTGTTGTATTGTGTGTTTGAAGAATTCAGATTAAATAAATTGCGATTCTCAGGACTTCCAGTTGCTACGTGGAGTGCAAGGAATTCGATTATTTCGAATATTTAGTTGAAAAATGGAAAGTATGGGAGATGAGAGTCTATTATTGACTCGTACTACTTGCAAGGTGGCTTTGTTTGCATATGATGAATTTTTTATAGACATTTCTTGTATGGTATAGGTGTAGTACGAATTTAATATATTATAAACTCGTACCAGATGTCGAACAAACGACAGGAAAAATAGTTTTCTTGAAGGCACGATGTATCGTCGACTTGTACTACTTGAAAACCAATTTTCGTTCATTTTATTTGAATTATTTATTACTTACTATTTATACTTACACAATACTATCATTCTATGATACAGAACAGATTATTAACACATATTATTGAACCTGAGAATGATAAGAATCAAACTAAACACATTTTTCCTATGTGCGATAAATGATTGATTCGTACTACTTGCTCGATACACGAATTCTTTGAATTCCACCGAATTCTGTGCATATTTCTGATACACATTCCTAGCACAACACAATCCCGATAGAAAGTATGATGAATTATGAACTGATAGACCATATTATTGATATATACTACTTGCAAAGTCACGTTAACCCAAAAAGTTCCAAGTAAAAAGCGTCCGAAATGCAAAAAGTCGCAAAGATTCGTGTGATATTCGCCATTCACAGATCGAAGTGTATCTAGTGGTGCAAAACACACCGCCGGCAAGACGAAGAATCGCCATATCCCTCTCGAAACATTAAACCAACGCGAGTTATCGCGGACGAGAGAGCGACCATTTCCCAAATCTCTCGCGAAACTTTCTCGTCTCCGGTTTCCTCGAAAGCCATTTCTTCCACGGTCCTCTCCTCTGTTCCGCCATCGTGGACGAAACAATCCGTGTAAAAGCTGCCGGTCGGCTTCCTGTGTCGCGTATTTACGCGCTCTCGCTAGATCGAGCCGCGTTCGAGGCAAACAAACGTCCCGACGACGCGCAGCGACGCATTAAGAGGGCACAGCGGCGTCGTCGTCTTCCTGCTGAACGATCTTTTCTACCTTGTTAGAGACGAAGCAGCCGATACATCCTAGAGACAACCGAGAAATATTTGCTGCGGGTGTAATAGTCGGAAAAATATCCGATACTGCTGGTTTCCAAACGCGTATGTCTTCCAATAAAAGCGATAGAACTTTAAACTGAAATAAAATAAAAAGTACAAAAGATATTTTGACATTCATTACTTTATTTTAAAGTATATTCGATGGCATTGTGCCTGAAGTACAATATCATAAATAACCATCACAATTGCATTTGACAAAGTAAATACAACAAAGCTCTTATCACTCTTCGGTAATAAAGCTCACTTTTGGATAGATTTCTTCGTTCTATCGCTCTCATGGGAAAAATTCGTTCATTTTGCATAGCTCGTGCTCTCGAGAATCAGTATCTCCTCAAACTCGACAATAGTGTCTACCGACAGAGCCATTTATCCAAAAGTGAGCTTCATCGCTGAAGACAACTATCGTGACAAAATCAAGATCAACTTTAATAATAAATTTTAATAAATTCAACGCGTTCAGCAACTTGAGTGTCCATCCACCATACTATGTCAAGTATTACCACGTACAAAAATCACGAGACTCTGACAATTGAACGACAAAACATGGCGGTTGTGATAATTGAAAGATCTATCGCTCCTATTCGAAGATTCTATATTTTTCGAACTCGGAACCGCGGAGAAAAGAAGAGAAGAAAGAAGTGGTAAAAGGCAGCGGATCAGAATGGCAGAATATTCGCAGAGGAGGAAGACGTACACAGCAGGAGGAGGAGTAGCGAGCTTTGGGTTAGGTGGAAAGGAAGAAAAGTTCCGGAACGAAGGAACGAAGTAATTTAAAAAGTTTCTGCTCCATGACATCTCGCGATAACAAATTATCCCCGCCCCATTATCCACAAATGCGATTATGATAAGAAAGAACGAACGTTGGTGGAGAGGGAGGGAGGTAAACTTTAATGCAGTGAGCTCCAGTTAGCGGCCTGCGGAAGAATCGCTGGATATTGTAACGTCTGCGTGCTCGCAATTCACGCGGACAAACCCTCTCCTCTCCTCTACTTCATCCTCTTTCTCTGTCCTCTTCGAAAGTAATAGAACATCGGAGAAAAACAGAGAGACGTAGAAGTTGTACGATATTGCTAGGGTGGTTCCTACGAATTTTCTTCGAGTTCTTTCTGTCGTTGTTGTTGTTCTTAGTGGTAGAACGAGCTGCATGTACCGAGTATACTCTAGATTAAGAAAGAAACAGCTACCATCGTGGACGGTCGACTTGGTATACCAGCCGAGAAAGTAATAAGCTGTTTGGAATGATTATTTTTCTTGTTTCTTTTTACTTCGCCTTTCTCTTCTTTCTTCGTGGCGTAACAAGGTGATTATTCGGCGTTGATTACGGATGCGTCGCTGGTAGAGAATGGTTATTTGCACTATTTCACTTGGAATGGAGGATATAACTCGGCTCAGTTGTTTTAGGTTTATGATAGTTGTTTAATGTTACTCTAACGAGAGGAGATATAATGGGAATAGAGATTTAGGTGAATACGTAGATTTGGTAAAATGAAGAAGATCGAGAAAGATTATAACTGATGTGATGGATAAGTAGATAAGAATGGCTTAAACGGCTTCGTGAAGTAGAAATGGTTTGACATTTAATCTTTAGGGGGGAAAGGAATGAACCACCGACTGTGAATGATTAATGCGAGATTTGCTATTGTAGATTATAGTTGAAGTGTAAGATAGGAGTTTTAACGGTGTGAATAATTTTCATCTTGTGAATAATTCACCATTCTCGCTTCGGCCCGCGAGGAAGTGAACATTCGAATTCAATGTTCTTTTTAAAATCCTCGCAAATACATTTTACACCCTCGGAGAGTGGTGAGAGAAGGGGGAATGCTATCGTCGCACGTTACAGCGAAGGAATTTTAGAACCGAATGTTGGATCAACGTCAATGATAATTTTGTGATAAGAGAAAAAGGGGAGCTCGAAATTAGTCTCCTACGCGTTCTCTCTTTCGCGCTTTCTCTCTCTCACGCTTTCTCTCTCGCGCACTTTCTCTTCTACGCGTTCTCTCTCTCACGTTTTCTCTTCTAAGCGTTCTCTCTCCCACGCTTTATCTCTCTCACGCTTTGCCTCTCTCACGCTTGCTCTCTCATGTTTTATTTCTCTCACGCTTTATCTCTCTCACGCTTTATCTCTCTCACGCTTTGCCTCTCTCACGCTTTATCTCTCTCACGCTTGCTCTCTCATGTTTTATTTCTCTCACGCTTTATCTCTCTCACGCTTTATCTCTCTCACGCTTTCTCTGTCTCGCGCTTTCTTTCTCGCGCGCTTTGTCTCTCGCACGCTTTTTCTCTCTCTCTCTCGCGTTTTCTCTCTCGCTCCCTCTGTATAATTGAAGATTAACCAAGGATCAAGAAGGATAATTTCCCTCCCGTGATGGAACAAGCGAAAAAAGCTAGGTTGATGTATACCAATCGAAATCTGATGAAAAAAAAAAGAGTGACAAAGAGAGAAAGAGAGAGAGAGAGAGAGGAGGAAGAAACAGTTTTCGTGTGAGCGAAAGGATTAAACGCGCGAATCAAAAGCTGCGTTCAGGAACGGATGAACACACACGTGCACGCATATACACAAATGCAAGAGAGGGGAAGGATCAAAGGGGTTAATTGACGAAAAAATCGTCAGGCTGCCAGGACACGGATTAACGAGACGCGTGTTACGCGTTTGCTCGCGCGTATTTGCCGGCTGACGCGATAAATCAGGATAAGTGTATTTCCCTGGCGAATGATCGGTCGATCGAACGATAAATTTCTACCCTCGCCCACGCAAATACGTACGTATCGTTTCCGTGGCAAATTTTCGTCGCACGACTACGCTTCGACAACGAACGCTCGATACTATTTTCGTACCAGCTAAACAATTTTCCATAGCCGTTTCAACATGTCTCGCTAGTTGAATCTGAAAACTCGCCAGTCGTACAAGTAGAGTGGTTTCAATGATAATTGGGAGTGTTAAGCTGGTCGATTAACAGAATCGAGCAGAGTGAAGAAGCTCGAGTGATTCAGAAACTCGTTGTGTGAGGAAAAACGGGAAATACGATTTTCCAATAGTGTTTGGAAAATTCAACGACCAGAAAGATTCAAACCTTTTTCTCCGAATTGAAAATGAAACTCTTCTTGATTTAAAAGCTCGTGTGAACGAAAAGGGAAGGAGAAATGTGATTTTAGTTTATTTTTAGAAATTTTAACCACCAGAAAGAAAGTTCAGACTTTCCTTTAAATTGATAACGTTCGAGAACGAGTCTGTATTGTAAATTGAACATGTAAAATAGAATATAGAAAATGTGATGATTTCGTCGGTGATTTGTATTGGATAAACAGTGGTGATAAACAGAGCGGAAGTGGTAGAAATGTTTTCACCAGAGCGAAGAGCAGTATCATGAAATTCTGCGGCCGACTAATTTATGTCGATGGAACGTCGAGACGCATCGATCGCGGGGACAAAGTTGAGAATAATCGAAGTTCGCGGCGGGAAGCGGCGAGCCAGCATCCATCGAGAGTGATACCGATGGAAACTTTACCATCAGACGCCCGAGCCACGAAGCGAGGCGAGACGCCATCGAGGGGAACTTGTAATATTGGTCGAATGTAAAAGCTTCTGAGAGATTCGAATCTTCTGTGATGGATTTTTGCGAAGGTTCACGAACCCTCGTTCGCAGTTCCTCTTTCGTGTATTCTGAAGCACGTTTCGCTTCAAAATGAAGACACATTCTTTGATAGTTATCTCTACAAAGGAAATCTAGCTTTAACATCTTAATGGAATTGAAGAAATTGCAATTTTTCAATTCGCAACTGAATTAATCGCGAAGCTTGATCATCAGTTGACTTCAAACTTCGGTGAAAAGTCTGTTCACTTTTATAATTTATTATAGAAATATTGCCGATGCTTCTTGAGCGAATTTAAGCTCGTCACTGTATGCTAAAAAATTTTCCCGCGCATTGAAAGTGAATAATCCGAGATTTGCAAAAGTATTTTTTAATGAAAGGAAATTTTTCTTAATAAAATCATAATATTGTACTTTTATCTTAATATATCATTATTTATTACTCAAAATACTTATGCTGAAATACTAAAACTAATAGTTTTATCAATACTATTAATTTTAGTAAAAATAATAATTTTCATAATTTAAGATAAATGTGTAGTATTATAATTTTATTATGAGAAGCTTCGTTTCCATGTTTCTGCAACACTATTGAACAAATGCGACTAACTGCACGTTTTATTTCAATTCTAAGTAACAAAATAAGTTTTTCTGAAAAGACACGTAGCCTCAATTTGAAAATTCATACCTTTTTCATATCTTACTGTCAATAAAATTGATTAATTATTTCAATAGTTATACATATTTATTTATTCAATTGTTATATTAAATAGTACCATCAAATACTAATATTTAACGAAATTTGGGTACAATACTAGTCATTCTTCCGTATATTCAAATTATTATCAATACATGATTCTCCCAACATTAATTCTACCAGAAAACATGATAGAAAATACTTATGTTTACCTCGGATATTACAAACATTACTCAATTACTTTAAATAAAAATTAAATCGTGCCTGAGAAACTTCACTCGTATCCACGTCGAACAGCATGAAACAACGTCCACTTTGTCCCCGCGTCACGTGAAATAAATTCATCGAAATTTCATAAAAATCACATGGGTAAACAGAGAAAGGTGCGCTCTTTAAAACGCACTTTATTTCACCTCGATAGGCCTATCCGTTCCGGAGATACGGCACTTGAAAGTGCGCCGTTTAAAACGCACGAATCGGGGACTGAATGGCGGTCGAATTCCCGGAAGCGGCGTGACCTACTTTCTCCCGCAGCATACGCACGGCGTATAGTAGTAGTAGTCGTAGTAGAGTAGTAAGTATAGTTGAGGGGAAAAAAAAGCTCGTTGACTCAACGTCCGTCAGTGACCAGCACAGGTGGTAAGAGTGGGGCAGGTCAGCGAACGTTTGCAAGAGTGAGAGATCCGAGTTGCGCGACGAGGACGGAGATAGGAAGACGGCAAAAATTACGCCTCTCTTTAAACGACGATATCTCGGTAATGAAACGTCCTATCGACTTCGGGTAAAAAGCATTTTGAACGGAAGGCTTCCCAGCTTCTTTCTAGCCTGATAACAAACCTCTCGGATTTTTTATTCTTTTTAGAGAAATTTTTAAACTTTGAGCAATTTTAATGCGTTTCGAGTAATCTATGTATTTTATAGGAAACTGTTTTATGTAGGCAAAATTAAGTGGAAATTATTGTTTTTCAGATTTTTGGGGGATATAAGTAGATGGTATTTTAAATGGAAGGTTTTCACGCTTCTTTCAAGACTGATAACAAACCTCTCGGATTTTTTATTCTTTTTAGAGAAATTTTTAAACTTTGAGCAATTTTAATGCGTTTCGAGTAACCAGTGTCTTTAAAAAAATTGTTTTATGTAGGTAAAATTAGGTGGAAATTATTGTTTTTGAGATTTGTGAAGGATATAAGTAAAAGGTATTTTAAACAGAAGATTTTCACGCTTCTTTCGAGATTGATAACAGTTCCCCGGGACTTTTTGGTCTTTATATAGGTGAATTTTTAAAGTTTAAGCAATTTTAATACATTTCGAGCATACTGCAACATGTGTCCCTTATAGTAAATTGTTTCACATACGTAAAAATTGCTGTGTTTGATATTTATATGTGATACAAATAAAAAGTATTTAGAATGGAAAATTTTTCAGCTTCTTTCAATCTGGAAACAGTTCCCTGATACTTCATATATTTTTTTAAGTGAGTTTTTTTAATTTTAAGTGTTTTTAATACCAGAAGATTGTTTTATATAGATATAATTATGTATAGATTTCGGTATTTCAAATTTTTGTGAGATATAAGCAAAAAGCACTTTAAACGTAAGATTTCCCTGGCTGATAATAGTTCCCTAAAACTTTCTGTTTCTTCCAGGGAAGTTTTTAAAGTTCAAAGAATTTTTATAGCTTTCTAGCATACAGTAACAAGTGTTCCTTATAGTAAATTATTTCCCATATGTAGAAATACGAATTGTGTAGGATATAAATATCTCGTTCTATCGATTGCAAGCGGTTTCATCGAGTTTCGTATCGTTGTGATTCTTTTTTGATTAAAAAAAGAAGGAAAATTGTACAAGTGGACGGATTGTTTTGCAAATTGTCACAGTGAAGCGGAAAAATATTTCCCGTGGTCGAGTATACCTCTTGCAAGGGACGATAAGCACCAGGAAAGAGTGAAATATAAAAGTTTCGAGTGAGGTCTCTCAATGCAACACCGCGTACTACATTTCCAATCTGTTCGCGATTTAGTGAACAAACGTCGAATAACTGATACATCGGTGGAAGAAGTAGATACACGCTTGGCGCTTAAGCGACGAGCCAGTTTATCGGAAATCTCCGAACATGATGTATAGGGCAACAGGGATAAATCATTTGGGAAATTTTGTCAGAAACGAGAGCTCTTTAAATCATTTCAGAATCTCGCCTCATTCATATTTTTCCCACAGAAAAAAAAAAAATACTTTGAACACAGTGAGCTAACGAATTTTAATAAAAAAAAAAAAATTATCCATATAAAATTAAATAGCTTAAGAAAAAAATATCTTAGTCCTCAAATTCCTTCGAAGAAGATGTAAATATATGTAATATAGTTTTTATACTTATCAATCATGTGAATACTTTATAGTTGACAATTATTATTCTTGTTGAATAAGTTTTCCTTGGAATTGATTAATCGAGGAATTGAATAAATGGAGTTTGAAATAAATTTGCAGTTTGATCGATGATCTGTGAAGTAATGAATAGTTCCCTCGATATAATTTTCGTTTCTCCTTTATAGACAATTTTTTGACGCATCTGTGAAATTTTTCTAATAAAAATGAGACCAAACATGACTGAAACTCTTTAGCTATTATTTTAATACGTAATCCAGCTTCTAATTCTCTAATTTTCCCGTGAAATTAGTAATCCACGTTCTACAGACAACTTCGATTTTCTATGGGACTTTGTAGCAAAATATTATAGGATGAAGAAACAGGTACAGGATTGGTGAAATAATCACATAATTAAAATGATAATTAAACTACATGTTTTTATATTAAACACAATAATTAAACTAGTGATTGAGCCAATAATTAAACATATTTAATTTAATTATAATATGAAATAATTAAACAAATTAACGATTATTTGAAAGAAGAGAGTATTCTCATTCTCTTTAAAATAGCTTGAAAAAATATTGCATTCAGATATTTTTTGACTCAAATATTGCAGCAATTTATCAAAACGTCGTGAAATAATGGAATTAATTTGCAAACACGTCGTATCAGAATGCAAATAAATTCTCGTTTAGTATAAAAAAAGTGGAATTAAAATATTCCCAAGATTACATTCATATATCCAAAAGAGAATGTTCAGAAGCAAATTCCACAGAAATTCACCCTACCATCGAGACTCTACCCAATCGACTTCCAGGATGGAGAACCCTCCATATGAATCACCATAAAATAAAGACAAACTTCTCCCCTGCATATACACGTACATATAAGGACATGAAGTCATATCGTCGAGCGATTTTCGTCTAAAGCGAACGTCTCCACGTAGCTCCTTGCTTCTTGTGTTCACAGGGCCGTGTAGAAGCGTAACGTCGCGGTACCACGAACCGTGAAATGGACGAACACCAGCCGATACTCGTTCCATGTGGAAACGCTACATTTCGCTTACGAACTTCCCCTTCTCTTCTTTTTCCCTCTTTTTAGTCAACGAACGAACGACACGAAGCCTCCTGCCGGAAACGTGTCTCTCCCTTGAAATCCTCCTCCTTCTCTATCTTCCTGCGACGAAAGCCATTATTTCACGAGGAAAAAAGAAAAGAGAAAGGGGAAAGAAATAGGGGAACGAATTATTTTCACGGTTTTTCCAACCGATCTCATCATCGAATGGTAGATCCCTGTGTCGTCGTCAAGCGTAAAGTTGCATGTGCAGCGAAACGTAATCCCTCGAGCTACGGAGTTGTTTCGAAATTCAAATGATTCCGCCACCCTTGGGCTGGTTGCACAGGGCCCACGGAGAACGGTCAAACGAAGCTGCAGGCTGACGTAAGGGAACAGCAACGGTTGGCTGTTCAATATTTAACAGGCTTCGAGATATGTGTCAGTGAAGTTTGTTGCCTTGTGTGTTGCCTTATGGCGTAATAACTTGCGACAGCGGTTGGTGTCGAGGGTGAATTTCTTATTTCCAATGGACGGAGGTACGTGAGGGACTTTAAATGTGTTCTCCTTATCGAGCAATTGAAACCTTTCAACGGTTCTTTTTATGCTTCCTTTTCAAACTAGGTAGAAGTGACTAGGGAACCCTCAAGTATAAACGACAGGTTGAAATCAGGTGAGTATCTCATAGTGGAATGACTTGAATCATGTGTTTCACTTATGGTGGAATAACACATTGGAATGAAGTGAATACCTCGTGGTGGAATGACTCACTGGAATGAGAAGAATACTTCATGATGGAGTAACACAGTGGAATGAGTTTCTCATGGTGGAAGGACACCTTGGAATGAGGTGAATACTGGAATCAGATGTGTACTTTATGCTAGAATGACATTGGAATGACATTACTGCCTCATTGAGGAATTACACAATGGATTCAAGTGAATATTTCATGCTGGAATGAGTTGAGTACCTCAAATTGGAATGACATTGGAATGAGAGGATAAGTGAGTATCTTATGGTGGAATAACCTACTGGAATGATGTGAATACCTTATGGTTGAATAACACCCCGGAATGAGGAATGTGAAAGTGCTAGGGGGAAGTGTTTTGAGATAGTTCTGTGGCCAAATTGTAATTGAAGAATATTGTGCTTTGAGTGAAAGCAAAATTGCTACGAAAAATCTGAAGATCTTCGATATTAAAGAGAAAAAACTTGCAAAAATTCAAGTTCCATTTTCTTACGTTATGAATCCAATAAAAATTGCGTTGATAAATTCTTCTTTATCGTGTAAATGAAAAAAGCAGGACCCTGAAGATTTATAATAGATGGAGGCAACAAAACGTGAAGATTTCGAATGTACACGTTGTCGAAAATGTTATTTCCCGAATATAATTGAATAATTTATAAATTGCATTATACACCTATCTTTTTCGTTTGTAACGAATGGTATTAATAAATAGGAATTTTTATTGTTGTCTGAGTTCGAATAAAAGTTCGAGAATAGTCTGTTACTACGAGTTTTACAGTTATTTCATCCACCAACAAAACCATTCTCTGATAAACAACGACGACCAGAATTTATTATTGAACCTGTGCACGTGTATCGAAAACAAAACGAACTGCGTAGTAGTTAAAATATCAATGATATCTGATATTCATGAACGAGAGGTCCCCGCGTGGGATTCTGGGAGGAATAACGCGGATCGCGCGAGGCATAATTCATGGATCGAACAAATGTTGCGTTCGCATAGCGTGACATGCGGCGAACGCTGTAAACGATGCAACGAGTCTCGCAAAATTAGAAATCTCATAAATACCAAAGAATCTTCAAGGGAATATCGAACCTTTTCCTGAATTAAATTTGCAATTTGTCGATAAAATTTGTACGCTAAATTTATCTACCGTAAACTAAATGCAAAAGTCACCTGTATGATCGAATTATAATATTCATGTAGCGATGGTATATCCTCAACAAATTTAAACAGCCCCCCATTTTTCGAATATGGAAACAGAGATCTTTCGTTAGACAATTTTTAAAGAACCTCAAAAAACGAATATTCTAGTTTACTTCAAAAATGAATAAAACAGATGATTTATGAATTAAAATAAAATTGTTGTGAATCAGATAAAGTATGTATATTGAAAAATGAAATAGTACTTCAGAGAAAAGACTGTCACTTCTTTAATGTAGAAATAAAAATATTTTTTCCGTTTGTTTTTAAAGAATCTATAAGATTGAATATTCTAATTTATTTCAAAAACGAATAGAGCAGATAATTGATTAATTGAAATGGAATTTTCATGGATCAGATGGAATGTATTAAAAAAAATGAAAGAGTAACAGGTGTTTTAAAGTGTTTCAAATAAAAATACCCTCATTGTCTAAGTACAAAAACAAGAATCATTCCTGAGTTTATTTTTGCAAAGAATCCATAAAATTGACCGTTCCTTTTTACTTTAGAAATGAATAAAATAGATTATTTTCGAGAATGAAACTAGCAAACAGCAAAGAATTGAAAGAATAACAGCTGTTTCGAATTATCGAGGAGAAATTTGACAGATCCAATGGGAATCGAGCTCACGGACTCTCTGAACCGACAGGCCAGAACTTTAATCCGAGGTTTGCGGACCAACACGTTGAAACTTCGCGCGCTATCACAATACTTTCACAATTTCAATACCAAATTAACATCGAAGAATTTACATGCTTCCATATTATCTGTATCAAACGATAAAGAACAAGAAAATAATAATATCTCTTTAAATTCAATCGTCCCACGCAAAGTATGCTCTTAAATGCTCCTTTTCCCGAAGGAAAGCGATACTTTAATCGCATCGAAATATTCCCTCTCTTCGTGCAGAAGAGAATAAGAAGAAGGCACAACGCTGGATCCTGTTTCTATCGTTGAAGGAAATTCCCTTACGTGATAAATAAACGAAACGAAACCGTTGGCTCTAACCTCATCCCCTCCCTTTAGTTTAATGAGCTTAAAGCTTATTCGAAAGTTCACGTTCGTAGGTCCTCCATCATGAAATTTCGAGGAGACTTCCTCCGATCGCGTTCTCGCTCGATTCACCTGCTCCTATTCCTGTATGCATCCATGGTAGATTGCTCACGATGCGAGCAATAAGCATCGAGCAGACAGCGTCGAAATTTGTTGCGGCTTTAATGCGATTATGTTCGTCAGCGTTCTCGTGTTCCCCGCGTGCATAATGCGAGTCGAATTCGACGTGAAACCTCCTTTGGTATGTATAGATACGTATACACACATACATACCATCGTTACGCGTTCGATAAACTCTGGAAAATGAAGATTTGATGGAATTTTATACTAGTCGTTCTATGCTTCGTTTGAGTCCTCATTTTTTGTCGAGAGTTACGATGATATTTGATGTTGGTTTTCCTCTGATTTCTTTTTTTTTCTTTCTTGATCATTCATTCAAGTGGCACGGTTTGCAGATGTTCAGTCGGAGAATTTTAAGTAGCAGGATTCCATTCTTTCCGATTTTATTATTTCTGATTTTTGGGAAATAGGGAAGATTTTTTAACAACTTTTGTAAATGTTCAGTCGGAGGATTTTAAACAGTAAAATCGCATTCTTTCAATTTTATTATTTATATTTTTTAAGAAATAGAGAAGATTGTTAATAATTTTTGTAAATGTTCAGTCGGAGGATTTTAAACAGTAGGATCGCACTTTTTTCGGTTTTATTATTCGTATTTTTTGAGAAATAAGGAAGATTGTTAACAATTTTTGTAAATGTTCAGTCGGAGGATTTTAAACAGTAGAATCGCATTTTTTCAATTTTATTATTTGTAAGTTTTGAAAAATAGGGAAGATTGTTAACAATTTTTGTAAATGTTCAGTCGAAGAATTCCAGACACTAGGATCGCATTTTTTCGGTTTTATTATTTATGATTTTTGAGAAATAGGGAAGATTGTTAATAATTTTTGTAAATGTTCAGTCGGAGGATTTTAAACAGTAGGATCGCACTTTTTTCGGTTTTATTATTCATATTTTTTGAGAAATAAGGAAGATTGTTAACAATTTTTGTAAATGTTCAGTCGAAAAATTCCAACCACTAGGATCGCACTCTATTCGCTGGTAACAAATATTCAATCTTATTAAAAATTGAAAACAGAAGTAATTATACAACAATTACTAGCAACGTTACAAAGTGTGCGTCTCAAAGAGAACCGAATAAAATCGAACATTGAAATCTTTCTCTTTTCGCGAACTCGATCATTGAATCCTTTTATCCGTTACCTCGAAGATTCTCTTTCCACTAAATCACAAGAGCTCAAGACGTGGTGGAGGCTCTCATTCTCCTTAGAGAAGGGTATATTTTTTGGAAAATTTCTCTGTCGATTTCGTTCCGTGGAAGGCTATGACTCGTCACGGTCGATCGCTCGCCTGAATTCTGCGCCACCATTTCCTCGCAACGAGAGGATAATTCGCGAAAATTCGTTTTTTTCTTTCCCCTCTTCTTCTGTTAAGAGAGGAACCCTCTTGCTGCAACCTAAGATCGTCTTTCCCTCTTTACGAGCCTGTGAGGCCCGCATCTTATCCACCCGTAGCTATTAGCTCGCAAGATTTCATAAAATGCACGCGGACCCAGGGCAATCCTTCGAAGAATAGCTGAATTCGTCGTAATTTACTGCCGCCTCGCCTGGATCCCTGTGATTGTGAAATAATGTCGAGGATGGAAGACGTTTCTTACTGATGACGGTACCTGTGAAACGACCGGGGAAATTTCGGAAATAATAGCCGTGTATTCGGTGAAATATTGGAACATCGATAACCGTTTAAGCGGACATCATTCTGTGATAATAATAAAGTGGCAGTTTTATTTTTATTGCTTTTAATTGGCTTATATCGTTATATTTTACGATGAAGTCTCGTTTAAACAGTAATGTTACACAGAGTGTCCCGGTATTGATGTACAATCGTGATAGAACTGATTTTTGCAGGAGAAAATCAGCCGAAAATATGAAAAAAATTCTTTCTCCATTGGAGCATTTCTTTTTCAATTTTCTCAATTTAATCTTACCACTGTGAAATCCAATTCTTATAAAAAGAATAGAATCAGGAATTCTATTATTAATACAAAATGATTCACAATACTCGATATACTGAATTATAGTGAAATAAATTTCTAATATAATTGTAAAAATTAATCTTTTATTTATGTTTTCGAGAAACTGTCAAACTTGAATAAATTAAAGCAACAGAATTAAAAAAAAAAGGAGTATCAATTATTCTGGGAGGTCAAATGAATCCAATCTCAATTCTCAAGAAAAAAATACAATTACGAAAATAAATTGAAAAGAAATATTTCCAAAATTGTTACCGTTTCAATGACTAATTTTAAATCAGATGAATTATCTAGATGATTAAATTAACTATCTTTAATTGAAATTAATTATCCTGTTTAATTTTCTACAAGGATTTTACGTAAAAAATGCATACATATCGTATGATATATTTTGAAGTAACTGTAGATAATTAAAAAAAAAGAGAGAAATCGCAATTTCCCATCAGAAATTTTCCTCCGTCCAATAAATTCTTCCTGTTTAGCATTTCATCGAGGGTGCAGAACAACGGACAGAAAGTAACACGGTGTGGAAGTGGAGAAAAATAACGAGGCACCGGGACGGGCTTGTACCCAACGGCAATTAAATTAAAACCTATGCTAATGAGGATTGATTTCGATGTATTGTGACCAGCGCACACGTACCAGCCAGGTGTTAATTGAGGCATAGATCCGTTGGTCAACCAGGACCGATCGATTGGCACGATTTAGGCGGACCGTTTGTTCGGTTTGTTTGTTTGAGTTACCGCACGCGCGTTTGTCGCACGTTGTCCTATATATTGGCACCGGGATCGGGGGAAAATTCGCTGAAAGTTTAATCGATCGGCCTCGACCTGTCAAACTGCGCCCCTGCGTTTCCGAATGAGGAGTATCGGGAGGGGAAACAAATAAAAAAAAAGAAAAAATCGGAACGTGACGGCACTATTATTCGCTGAAGTGTTATTTGACTGGAGAAAATATTTCATACTTGAGGATAACCCTCAACAGGGGAATTTTTCAGGGAGTGAAATCTAGCCGAATATTGAAAATCATTGGGGATTGATAGCTTCCGAAAACGGAATTCTCAACAATTCGGGATCTTCAGAATTTGAAAAGTTTGAAAACATTGAATTATAGTAGAATTTGAAAAATTTGAAAAAATTGAGAGCTTCGATGACTAGAAATTTACGGAAGTATTTGTTGAGAATTCTTCAGGAGTGAAGTCTCTTCAGTGAAGATTGAACTTCCGAAAGTGGAGATTTTCAACACTTCAAAATTTTTAGAATTTGAAAATTTAAAAACATTGAAATACACCGGAATTTGAGAAATTTTTAGCAGTTTATCACAGCTGAGAGTTTCGAAGATCAGAAATTTACGGAAGTATTTCTTGAGAATTTTTCAAGAGTAAAGTCTCTTCAGTCGAGATTGAGAGTTTCCAAAAGTGGAGATTTTCAGCACTTCAGAATCTTCAGAATTAAAAATTTTGAAACAATTGAATTACACCAGAATCCGAAAACTTTCGAAAATTCTCTAAAAATTGAGAGTTTCGTAAATCAGAAATGTACAGAAATTTAAAAAAAAACACTATTTATAGAGGATCTATAGTAATTACAAAAAATTTTAAGCAACACAAAATTATCTAATTATATCCAAAGAGATTCTTGAATATTCATTCAGATATTCTTCGTTCCATCGTTTACAAACCCAAACTGGGAACCAACTTACACTCACCACGGATCTGAATTCGCTCGTAAAACCAAAGTTCCCAAAGCAACTCTACAAAATGGCCGAACTCGTCGCGAAGGGACCGTCGAAATCAGCTCTTAGTTCGCGATATTCGGTTAACCTAGACTCCTGGAGATCCTTCGTCAAATGATGGTGGTGAAACTGCGTTTAAACTGGAGGCTCGATGATTTCCCGCGGATTTCCGGGAATCACGGGGTCGAGGAGGGTAAACAAACGCGATAAACCGTGGTAACACGAACACACGCGGAAAGGAGGGGTTAATGAAACGTTTTCATTGGACGCTGTTAACCGTTGCACCTGGCCTGCTTTTACGGGGTCAGATGGAAAAAGGACAGAGAAATGAATGGAACAGACTAGGAGCATCGATGAATTTCGTATAACGGGGTAAAATCGTTATGGGCGAATAATAGAAACTTCATTTCGGTCAATTTCAAGCTCGTATCACGTGTCGTGGAAAGTATAATAGATTTGGTTTTATGCTCGATGAAATGGATTGATTGATTGCAGCTTCTAAAGGGATGTTAATAGTTCGATTATGACCGATGGGAATGAGTACGCATGGAATGATGCATAAATGAGTAGATAATGTGGTTTAATTAATGGTGAATAATCGATGGGGGAACGTAAGGGATGCAAATTTTATGATTTCGTAAATCGTTAAGGATTTCTGTCCTTTCTTTATTTAAAATCTCCCTTTTACCATACACTACTTCAAATCTATAAGTATAGGAATTTCCTGTTGCTTTTTCCTTTTTTCTTTTTTTTTTTAAAAAGATATCGATGATGATTATATCATCTGTTTTTCTTGCAAAGAGATACACATACATATTCTAGTTTTTCAAATTAATAATGACAAAAGTCTACGAGAATAGTTGAGGTTAGGTTAAGTTAGGTTAACTATTTTAATGTTCTTTTCTTTTTTCTTTTTTTCTTTTTTTTGTAAAGATATCGATAATAATTATATTATCTCTTTTTCCTGCAAAGAGATACACATACATGTTCTAGTTTTCCAAATTAATAATGACAAAAGTCCACGAGAGTAGTGGAGGTTAGGTTAAGTTAGATTAACTACTTTAGCTTTTTTTTCTTTTTTAAGAAAGTTATCTGCTTAAAATTACATTCAATTCTTTCCTACAAAGAAATACACTTACGTGTTGTTAGAATTTTCCAAATTAGTGATGATAAGCATACAGGAATAGAGGTTAGGTTAAGTTCATTTACCTGTTTAGACGTTTTTTAGACAAAGCTATCAACATAAAATTACGTTGAATTTTTTCCACAGAGAGATTCCACTTATATACTAAAATTTTCTAAATTAACAATGATAAAACCACAGGAGGGTTAATTTAATTTTTTTTGGACGAAGTTATCCACGTAAAATTGCGTTGAATTTTTTCCTACAAAAAGATGCACTTACATATTACTATACTTTTCCAAATTAACAATGACAAAGAACCAGGAGAATAATTTAGGTTAGGTTAACTTAACAGTTTCAATTTTTTTCTTTCCTTTTTTATTTTAGATAAAACTATCCACGCAAAATTACACAAAACCTTTCCCCGCGAAAAACTTGCACAATTTTGCAGAATTTACGAAATTAACAGCGATAACAATACAGTTTAACTATTTCACGTTTCAACATTTCCCTGCCTCGTCGAATCACAGTTGTACGTTACAACCCAGTTACACTCCTCTTCTAACACCAGTTCCGCATTTCTCGTAATTCCACTCTCGGAATCGTTGCACTTTTCCAACTTAATTAATGATCCCGCGGTAATTGATTATTCCACAGGGACGAGACGCTCCGCGGCCGTATATATTGTCATCGAATTTATCGCGGTTATCAAAGGGGGTGACAAAAAAAAAATGATTAAAAAATTCCTCTCTCGAAATTCCGCATAGTAACGATTCACAAACAACCCCTTTGTTTCTCCGTACCTCTTTCCCTCTCAAGCAACACTGATTCGAATTTTTCCTATCGGTTATCGCGAAGGTAACAGAATTAATTTTCATTCGAAGTTGGTTGATGGAGGGGGGAAATGGATAGTACAGAGTTTCGAAACGACTGTTTTGATAGGGACGAGGTGTGCAGAGGACGGTTGGAAGGGTTGGAACGAGAAAGAGAGAGAGAGAGAGAGAGAGAGGCCATACACGTTTTGCAACTTCCAGCCTTGAGTACACCGAATGCCTCCGCCACTCGCTCGTTCGCTTGTAGTTGGTGTCTTGCGCGTGTGGTATCGCGTTCGCACGTACCGGGTGACCTGGAAGTAATCCTCTGTACCGACAGGATTTCCCTTCTCTTTTTTTTTCTGTTAATGAAAAAAAAACCCTCCCCTCGATACGAGGGCGGAATTAAAAAACTTTCGCTTGGACGTAAAACGATTCTCGCTACAACCCTGGTTGTCCCTGTTCTATCCCTTTTCGATTCGTCGTGCGTCGCTCTTTTTAGCGCGATTTTTCCATCGATTCAAACGACGAAACTTCGCGGGACTTTTGGAGAACGATGAAAATTCTCTGTGGCGATAGTTTCTCCAATGGGAATTTCGGCGAGGTTAAAGGTGAGGGATAGAGGCTTTTTCTCCGGGAAATTTCTTAGGTGTCTCTTGACGATCTGCACGAACGGAATTCGTGGGATTCTTTATGCGATACGCTGTTTAATGTACCATTATCGCGGAACGATATCTCTCGTGCCAAAACGTTTCCACGTTCGAAGAGAAGAATTCGTGGATGAATGTGGAGTAAAGTGTCTACGATCGTGCACTGGGTGTTTCGAAAGTAGAAAAGTATGAAACGTTGGAGAGAATGAAAGAGTCAAGACTGTGTTTCATGGGTAATTCACATCTTCGATTTGGGATTCAAATGATTCTTCAAATTATTCAGATAGATAAAATAGATAAATATAACACAATGGCAGAAAATTGCATTTACATTCTAATAATCATTTTGCTCAAACTGTACGAGTATCTGATGATTCATGGATGGGAATGTGTATGATATAGTTTATTCTTTGTAACAAACACTCGTTACAATCTGTCTGGGTTGTAAATGAACTTACACCACTTTTTAAAAATCGTTAAATTTCAATTACAGATCGCCAAATTCTTTAATTCCATCCTTTTCCATTACATTGCGCTTTTGTTGGTGAAATTCATAGTGTTACAGATGAAAATGAACTTACACCACTTGCATAATCAACGATTATACTAAGTAATTTATTAACGAACTTTCAATTGATCAAAAATGTATGGATATTTTAGAATATTAAGTATGCATTGTTTATAAATAAAAGGTTTACACTAAATTATACATAAATTATATTATTTCTCAGTTTTCTTCAAAAATGAACTTATACCACTTTCAGAATGAACGATTCATATGTAGATTTGATAAAAATCAGAGATCAACCCTTCAAATTGTCCCTCAGAATTTATCATACAGCTATTTATATATTCTCTTTCCTCGATATTCCATAAAAAATATTTCTCAATTTTCTCAAAAAATGGAATTACACCATTTTTAAAATAAATATGTAAATTTCATAAAAATTAGAGATCAACGCTTCAAATTATCTTTCAGAATTTATCATACAGCTATTTATATATTTTCTTTCCTCGATATTTCATAAAAAATATTTCTCAATTTTCTCAAAGAATGGAATTACACCATTTTTAAAATAAATATGTAAATTTCATAAAAATCAGAGATCAATATTTCAAATTATCTCTCGGAATTTATCATACAGCTATTTATATATTCTCTTTCCTCGAAATCCCATAAAAAATATTTCTCAATTTTCTCAAAGAATGGAATTACACCATTTTTAAAACGAATATGTAAATTTCTTAAAAATCAGAGATCAATATTTCAAATTGTACCTCAGAATTTATCATACAGCGGTGTTATATATTCTCTTTCCTCGATATTCCATAAAAAATATTTCTCAATTTTCTCAAAGAATGGAATTACACCATTTTTAAAATAAATATGTAAATTTCATAAAAATCAGAGATCAATATTTCAAATTATCTCTCGGAATTTATCATACAGCTATTTATATATTCTCTTTCCTCGAAATCCCATAAAAAATATTTCTCAATTTTCTCAAAAAATGGAATTATACCATTTTTAAAATAAATATGTAAATTTCATAAAAATCAGAGATCAATATTTCAAATTGTACTTCAGAATTTATCATACAGCGGTTTATATATTCTCTATCCTCGATATTCCATAAAAAAAATACTCTTATCTTTCATTCCACGAGTTTATCAACTCTCACAGAAGTATAAGAAAGTTCAGTATTTATTTTCAACGTCACCCTATAGATGCAGAGACACGATGCACCCAAGACTCTCTGAGATACCGTAGAAATACCTCGGTGAGGACAGTTTCCGTCGCGGGAATGAGGAAATTCCGGATCCTTAGCCAGGAACAAACCGGTCCTGAAGCTCCACGCGAGAATTCTCAACGAATTACACAACGACGAACCATCTAATTGGCTCTGGCTGAGGGTAGATTTTCTCTCGTTTCGATTTATCCGTGTCACTCTAGTCGTATCGTAAGAAAAAGAAAGTCGGCTTGCACCGATACAAAATGGCATTCTGTGATATTAGGTTCACCAGAAACCAGAGAAAACGTCTTCATCGTTACGTGATGCTTGCTGTTTCGGTCAGTCTTCTTATTGGAATCGCTTTGTTCCTTATGGGATTGTTCGTTTCGTTCACAATAACGACGAAATTGAAACTTGAAGAGAGAAATCTATTCGAACTTGTATTCAAGACGTTGTCACTATACGGTCTTTATGTGTTTATTCATAATTTATTCGGCTTGAAGTTGTGCCACAATTACTTTCGCTACGCTGAAGGGTAATCTTCATGGATTTTTTATTTTAATTCTTTAAAATTTGTTCCAAATTATAATACATTTTTTATAATATCATCTTTGTGCCTTTTTCTTTTGAAGACACATTTTTTCTAGCTTGGATTCTTTACTCCTCTTGACGTTCACTTCATTAACATACGTGATATAACCTAACTGTGTTTGTTCACGTTTTAAAAAAGCATTTAAAACCCACTTTACCTTTGGAGAATTAATTATTCCTCTGTAACCGAATTTTCCCTCGTTCGTGAGAAGAAATATTGTGCAATTTTTACTGAGAGGAGCAAATAATTGGCTAAATAACGTGATAATTATAAAATAATAAATTATAATAGATAAAGTAATAAATAATATTTTTACGAGTGATACTTTTATTATTAAATTATTCGATACTTCATTTCTCGTCTAGATTTTATGGATATTAAATAAAAAAAACAAAATCTTATTAAAATATCACTCGTAAATTGATCTAACAATTACGATAAGAATTGCATGCTTATATAAAATATAATAAAATGATTAAAAGGATATATAATAGGTGTAACAATGTTGAGATTGTTTCACTATAGGTGTACGATTGAACTCATGATTTCCCTTCCTCTGATTATTTATGTACATTAATTTGCAAGGATGTTGAATTACACGATTATTTCCTTTTTTTTTTCTTTCTTTTTCGTGCACGAACGAATCAGCGCAATTAAAGAAAGGCGGAAGGCGAGCGAATTTCATCGCACAATACGGGGCAAATTGCGAATCAGCCGGATCTAGCCCGTGATTTCGCGTAAATGAGTTAACGAGAGGAACGACAGGATATTCTTGATATTTCCCGAGCGGAAACCGCGACACGAACGGAAATTCGTCAGATTGAAGCATTCATTAAGGGGCGTCACGGATACGTGAATACGATCAATTGGTACTCGCAATCGAATCCTCCGCCGGTACAATGTCCAACCTTTTGTAAACAATATGAAACTCCATCTAAAAGAAGAGAAAGAATCTTAAAAAGAACAAATGGAAACTAAAAACAATCAGAAATGTAAAATTTCGCTGAGAATTCGAGCACACTCGAAAGATGAAAAATCCGGGAGGATGAAGAATCTTCACAAATTATGAGTATCCAAGTGAAGAGAACTTCCGGAACTTGAGAATCGGTCAAAATTGAAGAACGAAAGGAAAAGGAAAATAAAGGAAGAAACGTACTTGAACGATCGAGTGAAAATTCGAGGGAAATAGTCGAAGCAAAAAAGGCAAAATTGCGACGTAAGCGGAAACCGGAAGCGGAGGTTGAAGGAATCGTAAATGTGGCTAACAATAGTCGCGGCGAAGGAAAAACGACAGGGAAAATTATTTCTTTCGAAAATTCTGACATCTAAGCTTGTGCAAACCTCGAGAGAAAAAATCCTCTCCAATAAAAAGCGAAAAATTCCATTTTATCAATACGTCACGTTACGTTAACCCTTGTCACGTGAACATTTTGCACTTGCACAATTTTTCACATCTTTCGTAGGCTAAAATCGAACGAATTTAAAAACCAATTGAAACAAACGTGTCCTCGATCCATCTTTAATTTCTAAATCTGCGTTTTATTATATTATTTACGTAAAAATCGAAGATCTTTTACTCATAGTAATGCGTATGAAGCAAATACGAGTTGGTGACATCTTCAAAATCAAAAAATGAAAGCAAATCTAACGAATTCTCTAAATTCAAGTTTCCTCCAATCTCAGATAAAGTTAACCAGCAATTTAGCTTCTTTTTTTACCGACGTAAAGAAGAGATGCAGTAACAATTAGAGTACCGTCGTCCATTGGGCTGTTTAAAGTCCGGATGAAGAGAAACGATAGAGAGACAACGTGAAAACGTGGCTCGAGAGGAGGAAAAAAAGGAAAAAGCAGAGAAAAGAGGTGGAAAAGTGGATTCGAACTGTAACCTCGTTGGAGAACGGCCGAAGTATTAGCCCCTGGGCGTGTTTTTCTTAATTTTCCAGCGTGCTTTCTCTTGCAGGGGCGCGAGAATTGGAAAGCGCGCCGTTTGCCGATGGCCGATCGATTTGTCAGAATTTTCAAGTAATTCCACCGATACCTTCCCTCCTGCTGCCGGTTCATTTGTTTTAATTACACTTTCGCTCGTTAACGTATCTTCGCGGTTTAGTCTGTGGCCAGAGATTTTCCCGCGTGCACGTGCACGTGCTTACACAAAGGGGTTGTTTAAACGTGTGCTCGAGGAGAGCAGTGGGTTCGAAAATTGGAGATGGGTTCGGTGGAAATTAGTGTGGACGGGTTAAAAATGAACCCCATAGAATCGATGGACCGAATTCTCTCGACTGTCTTAGATAAAGATTATGGATTAAGCGAGCCGATTGGAAAAGCGTGGCGGACGATAATGGCCGATTCTTTGTTCGTTTTCAGAGCTTCGATGAACCTGAGGCTGTTCGTGTGGAGTCTGGTTGGTTCGTTCGTCGTATTTGTAGGCTGCTTCATGGCTAGCATCTGTTTCTCAACTGCGGATAGGCTGGCTGTTCAACTTCGACAGAATCTCTTTGAGGGTGAGGATGAATTTCGTAAAATTCTTTTTGAAAGTAATACACGAATTTGTGAAAATTCTATTATTTTCTGATGGACGAAAATTCTCCTGTCTATCGATTTCGATAGAATCTCCATTATTGGAATTAAATGGAGAAAAGACTGTTTCGATAAGAATTTAATAAGAATTTTTGGATAAAGGAGCAGAAACTTTTTTAGATTAATTATTGCATATTTTTGAAAAAGTAGTAAGCTGATTGAAAAATGATTAAAAAAGTACATTGAGATAATGATATGGGAAACAATTTTTAAAAACACTTAAGAAGTCTGCACAGTGAAAATAATTTTCAATTTCGTGCCTCTGTCTCTTAATACCCGCGATTTTTGAATTTCGCAATATTATACTCTTTTGCCAATTCCGTAATATTTTCGTTATTTTCTAATTTCCTCGTTGTTCCTGATTTCGTTGCAATTTTAATAGTATAAATACTAATTCTATATTGAATCTGTACTTCATTACCTATGGAATGAGCTAACATTTCGCATTTTCACACTTTCACCGGCGTCCCTTAACCAACGTCAAAAAACGAGCTGAAAAAGTGTCAATTCGAGAATCAATTTGATCGAGAATTTTCGCCCTTCACTCTCCCTAATCTCCAGTCATCCAAACAACAAACTCCAAAAGGTATCTGCAGGATGAAATAAAACAAAAAAAAAACAAAAAAGACTGCGGCGGGAAAAAGGGTAAAGCTAACTGCATCAACGAAAATCAAAGCAAACCGAACGATATCCATCGAGCGGCACCGTAACCCATTCCACAAGGTAGAAAACAGAACTGGCGCCGGTCGTGAAATATTCATCGACGAGAACAGAGCACGCGAGCGATGTTCGCGATCGGCAGGTGGCGGCGCGCGAATTCATTTTCTCCGCGCGATCGCCTCGTGAACGCCTATCCCTTGTTCTTTTTTGTCCCTCTCTCTATCCCCTGTCCCTTTTTTTTCTCTTTCCTTTTTCCTTTTTTTTTATTTCTCTGGTGACTGTGCCACGTTGGCCAGGAATTTTCAAATTTGAATATTTAATAAAGCGACGCACACAGGGATAGATAGATAGATAGATAGATAGAGGTAGGACGATAACCGAGGTTATAAAATCTTGACGATACAGGAGACGAGGTGTGTGTATGTGGATCGAGCTGAATCGTCTCTCTGTATATCGAGGACAGATGGCGAAAACGGCGTAATATGCAAATCGAGGAAACGGTCGAACACGAACGGCGACGCACGCCTGCTGTTGGCCTGTTCGAAATTACCGATGGAAATCTCGTTTGGCGTCTAGCTACTTAATGAATAGATACGCAGCGACTAGGGGATTCTAGCTTCTCTCCTTTTGCTTCTACGGTTTCGAAACTCTCGAAACGTTTGCACGCGATAAACTTGGATGCGACTGGTACTCTACTCTACGTGTGCGCTTCACGTTCGTTGCTCTACGCAAATGCACCTTGATTAGCCTCAACGAATGATAAGCAATGGGAACGTGGGTGATTTCAATCGATGTTCGTATCTTTCGAATAGAAGCACGGATATTCTGAAGAGTTATTTATGGATGGAGAGAGAATACATTGTTTATTTTATTTAGAGAATTTATTGTGGATGATTTTTTAGGTTTGGTAGTCATTCAGAATTTATCATTCCTTTCTTTCTATTTTTCTTTTTTTTTCTGCTGAATAATATTTCGAAGCGTTCCCCGATGTTAAAGGAGGGCTGTGCGAAGTTTAAACGATATTTCCATCCGAAGGAACTATTTGTACGACGTGAACTTTGACAAGTGTCCCGGGTTAAATAAGTTCTAGCTTTCGATGTGACCCACGACTAATTACGCGTCGAAGAAGGCAGTCGCACGTGTGCACGGCGTCCATAGAAGCGTTGAAGCCTCGAAGTTGACGGAATTGTAAGCCCTGGAAAGTGTCACGGACAGAGAACGAAGAGTAATGATTGCGTTAGTACGAAGACTACCCTGTAAGGTTTATTTTCAAATGCTTCGCGCGCTTTGCTGTAAAATAACACTCGTCTAACTAGAAACGAACTAATTAAACCACTAATATCCTAAAATTCATCCAACGAAACTGAGAAATATTACTCTACTTGAAATTCTTCTTCCCCCTCATTAATAAAAATTCTAATGAAACGAAGAGAACAGAAATATAATAATATATAAACGTGATAAGGAAAAAAGCTTCGAAATATCCTAGATGTTACTATTTAGTACCAAAAGAATCCTCTGAATCGAAACGTTCTTCCTTTTGTTCGTGCGGGAAGGCAAAACGATTGAAATCGCCCAGCCTCCCGTGAATATTTAATTGACCGGGGTCGATATTTAATTATTTCAACAGCAGCTTTTTAATTAATACGCGATAGAAGTCGAAGCTGCGAAGGTTCGACCGCGGAACGAAAATTTTCAATTTTCCACGAACTTCCGGAAGAGGAGGGACGAAATTCCCCTCTGATATATAAAATATCGGAAAGTCGTACGCTAATTCGAAGTATTTCGCGATAACCTGTCTCGTGGAATTTTATGGAGCTCCGATCAAATCGAATATCATTCTAACCCGGGAATAATTGAGATTCGTGTACTTTTCCTCTTGATACACCATTATCCAACGTAATTTCTCTTTCTCTTTCTTTCGATACTCTGTTAAACAGGCATGAAGAGATATTTCACGGACTTGGCATGGAAAAAGAGGATCGACAAGATGCAAGTACAGATGCAATGCTGTGGGATCGATTCGTCCGACGATTGGCACACGACGTACTGGCTGCAGCGTGAGTTTCTTGTGCTCGACTCGCCTGATATCTTGAGGTAATTATCAGTTAATTATGCGGGGACAATCGAGGATCGATATCACGTTGTTCATCGACCGGTAACACCGTAAAATCTATATCCTATCCGCGTTTATCGGCCATTATCTTCCCTCTTGCCCTCCATCACGGTTGCTGGAACAATGCGAGCATTATCGCCTTGCAATCGCTATGTTGCTCACGAAGACGCTATTATACCAGTCTGACGGGTAACTTCCTTCGAAAAAATGGAAAATGTTCGTGGAAATTCTGTTTACATCGATGTAACAATTAATGGGAATTAATTGAGGTAATTAACCCCTTACACTGGCAACTATTTCACAGATATGTGATAGGTTAACTGTTGTTAATCCATAAGAAACTTCGAATTCTCACGTTGAATATTCGCGTTCGAACACGTCTGAATGAAAAATATCACGTCGAAGAGCGATTTTACAGCGCAACACGACGAAACGCAAAGACTAAATCCGATAAATCGTCGCTTCCAGCTCGTGTAACGTTCTCACGTGAGCATCCGTGATAATAATTACACGTAATACCCCGCACAGCCCTGTCCACCGTCGGCGGGGGAACAAATTTTCCAGGAACTTTAATGGAAACGCAGAAAGTATGCCAGGATTTTAATTACGACTACGCGGAAACGAAATTTTAACGCGCGCGAGGCACACGCTGCTGTAACAATCAAGAGACGAGAGAAACCGTGTAAAATAGAAAGGGAAGGATGCATTCAAAGCAACTACCACGCTTTTCGTAACGGTTAATAGACCACAAGGACCGTTGTGATCCTTTGCAACTTCTCTTTCCTTAACCCTTTAACTTTTAGCACAACCGATCGCTCTAAACGCAAAACAAACGCAAAAAAAGAAACATTTTAGTAAAATCAAATTATAATACTGGACAATATAATTTTAATTATTTTATAAATTACAGAAAGTATACAAAGTAAGAAAGTATCATATAATAAAACGTAAACATACAAGTTGAGTATAATTTTAGTATACGTGTGAACAATTTTGTTTTCTTTTTTGAGAATGAAAAGTAATAAATGAAAAATTCGAATAAGAGTAGCAGACAAAATCGTTGAAAATTCTATGCAGTTATTGTTAAGTAACATTGATATCAATATCGATGATCTCGTGGTTTAATTACAAGAATACTCTTCATACCAAATTTTCATCGTTTCATTGTATTGTAATTATGTACAGTTCATACTTGAGTATTATATTACAAATAAAAATAATATAATATTAAACAGTAACTCATTTCGAATCACTCAATATTAATTTGTTTTATTTAATCATTTCCTCCGACACTCGACTCGTAGACAGGATGATAATTTGGCCTTCAAACCATGAAATATTACCCATGCCTTAAGGGAAACGTAAACCGGAAGTGGAGGCGAAAGAAAAGGAGGCAAGAACGTCTTTCTTGAAAATAATGATTCCACGCCCAAAGATACTTGAGAAAAAAGAAAAAGGAGGGAAACACCGAAGTAACTGGCCAGTGATTCCTCCACTTCCGGTTCGTACCATCTTTAACTCACGCGTTGAAGGCTCCAGCGTGTGTAGTTTTAACCGACCACGCGTCACGCCCACACGAAAGCATTTCCACGTTTTGGTTTAACAGCGTTGATATGTAGCTAGCTAATGCTCCTCGATCGCTTTGATTCGTTTCCTTTGTTGGGCAGGAAATTGAACTGGCTTTAGATGGACCGATGAGCTTGTGAATTGAGGACGAAGTAGTTTGTTCTGTATTCCGTTGTTTAGTTGATTGTTCCACGCGTTTATTACGGATACGAGGTGATCTTTAATCTCCCTAAATGTTTTGTATTGAAGAAACGATTTACTCAACCTCTCTGATTATCTTCGTACTTCAAGTTGACTGTAGTTCCTTTCACACTTCGTCGTCTTTTATCCAAACAGGAAGTCTCAGTCAACGTGTGAGGAAACAGAAGTTGTTCTACTCATTTTAAACAAAAAGAAAGGTTAAAGAGTTTTACAGAATTTTACGTAAATCTTGGAAAGAAAGTTGCAATTCGATCTTGATCCTTGAGGAGCTAAGAGAGTGAATTAATACAAGCTTGTATATTTGAAACTTCTCTTAATATTGTTTTCATTCTGCTGAACCTACATTTAGTCGAAGAGCAAAGAAGTATTTATTGCTTTTATGGAATATCATGTATAATTCCATCGAATGTACTTTAAAACAAAGCACTAAACGCTGGATTATCTTTCATACTTTTCATTTCATTTCAATTCAAAGTTCTATCGCTCTTATTGGAAAATCCGCAATTCTGAGGCCTAACGTTGCGAAATTAAAATATTCCTGATATTCGATTTAACATTCAAAATTGATTTCACCGAGTATCAAACTAAAAAGTGTGCTCGATACAAGACACTTCACCCAAAGAAAATTTTTTTACTCTTACGTCTCGAGCGAATATTTCAAAATCTCTGACTGTAATATGTCAGTCTTTCAGCTTTGCAACATTAACTTGGAACACTTTTGACACAGATAGTACTGCGGTTAATCCCTCCTGTTCCAGTTGAGGCTTTCGAATTTTCACGCCGGATACAGCCAGAGAGAGGGAGAGAGAGAGAGAGAGAGAATGGTAAACGGTGGATAGGAAACATTGGATGAAACAATTCATTCGGTACGGACGAGTTGGCGTTGCTTAGAGTAGTTTCGTGGTAATTGCCTAATAGTTAGGTTACTGTAGGGTGACGTATGTGTGCATTATGTGGCAGCGGTAATACGTTCGATAATAAAGGGTTAATAGCGCGTTCCGAACAGAAGCCTTTGTGTCGCGGCTGGTAATCGCAGATAGAACAGTGGGTTATCGATTTCTCGTTATGTTAATTGCAGAATTATACCTTCGAACGGATCGATCACGGTTCCCTCCTCGTCGCCGCAACTATTCCCGAATGTCAACCTCCCTTTCACCTCCAATCCTCGCCGTCGATCTCGTAAAATCCATCGAGATTATAGTATATGCACGTGACAAGCATTCGGAAACGCGACAAAGTGTCCGATAGATTATTTCGATTACAGAGAAACGACGTTTGATATTGTTTTAATCACACGGAAGTATTTCGCAGATTTCTACCGTGATTCCTTGAATTTCGAGACATGGAAACTTGAAGAAACGTTAAAATGATCCCGTTGGATATTTAGATATTGAAACATGGTAAATTCTATGTAGAAAATCGAAGAAGAGAGGAAAAGAAATTTTGTGGGTCGATTTGTGGGATATTGAAGATTTTATTAGATGCAGAAATTCATTTTTCCCGACTTTCGGGCAAAATCGAAGTCTGAGAAATAAGAAAGATAGATCAATCTTCGCAAATTCATATTTTCGTTTAGAACTTCGATAGACAATTATTTTAATTTCGATATTTTCTTCGTATTATACGCATTCTGTGCAATTTTGCATGTTTAAATTTCCTGTGAATGCATAAAAATCCACAGTCTACTAATGACCCTTATTTTCTGCCAGCTTACGATATACCATCGCGAATACTCCAATTTGAATGACTGCACTGATTATGTGACTCCACTAGGGAAATAATTAACTCCTACAATTAACAATTAACGACGAAAAAGAACGAAATTTTCATTTCCGTTGTTTCCGTGTTTTATCACCGCTCGTAATAAATTACTACGTAAATATATTACCACGTATTTATAAAATACAAAATAATAATATTCACACTTTAAACGTTTAAAGATTATTCCACTTTCAATTTGTTTTTTTTTTTGTTATAAAAATTGGAATTATAAACTACATTTTCTGTCAATCAAAATCTTAAAAGGAAATTGAACGTTCTGCACGAGTAAATATTTCTCGTTCCACTTCGATACCGTAATCATGAAAATATGAATATGTAAAGTGCGTGATTCACAGAAGAAACTTTTCGAAAATGAATCGAATCCGGAAGAACGTACGCCATTTCCGGGAGAACGTACGCCACAAGATCTCTTGGCTGCGAAGCGTCCGCGAATCAATTCAATCCACAGTTCGATGCCACCGCGTTTAATTACCCGAGTGCAGCCACCGTATCCAACACACGAAAGTCCTGTGGCCGCTTTTCACTTGAAAACTTCAGTGGAAAGCCACGGTCGAGATGGCGTCACGCTGGCCCGGTGGACACGCGACACACTACTCTCAGCTCATTTCGTACTTCGCGGACATGTTCCTGTGGACAAATTCGAATTAGCAAGTTCAAACAACTTGCGGAATGCTGATCGATGTCTGATGAATCGCTGGAAACTCCACCCTTCGTGAACTAATCCTCACTTTTTCCACGATCTAAGAAGTAATTAGGCGAAATTAGGATTGGTAGAGTTGTATAATTGAATTTGGTACCAAAAGTGGAGTTTAATTAACATTTTTACTTATTTCTCAGTTATTATTCAACACTGAATGATGATTTTTCGTTTTTATAAGACTTCTTTAATTTCTTTTCTCGAAGCGTAATTTCCATTCGTTATTTCTTGAATTTTTATCATTTTTATATATTTAGTTCATTAAACTCTTTGGAACTACTTGCTTAGTTTGTTGCAAATTCGATATAAATTTCGATGTATTTTGGCTCGATAGAAATTTTCTTTGTTTCGATATATTTGAGTGATTAAAAGTTGATTGGAAAATTGTTGAAAGTGTTAAAAATTTTTTAAGCTTCACATTTTTATTGTTCATTGAATTTTCGAATTACTTGTCAATTTAAATTAATACTGCGGGACAGGTTAAAAATTTTCCTCGTTTCGATAAATTTAAACTACAAAAAATTAACTCGAAAATGATTGAAATTTTTTAAATTTCGAACTCCTTAGAATTTTAAATTACTTGTCGATTTATTACCAATTCTTCATTAATTTAAGTTAATTCTCAGAGCTTAAATTAATAAAGAATTGGTAATAAATTGACAAGTAATTTAAAATTTGATTAAAATATTAAATATATAAATATTATTTTTTAAAGTTAATTCTCAGAGCTTAGAAATTCCCTTCGTTTCGATAAATTCAAGTAGTAAAATGTTCCCCAAAAAATTGTTAAAATTGTTAATTTTATTTACAGAATTACTCGAATAATTTGAAATGATCCACAGAGAACGTAGATGTAATTTTTCGACAAGTATACGGAATTAAATGTCAGAGACTCGTTAAGACTGTCTAATGGTACGAGGTACTTAGCAACAATTATTTGCTCGTGAATCGGTTCGAGTATTAAGTAGGAAGTAACTTGAAGCTTCGAGGAGAATATAGTATCAGTTTTAGACAGTGTCGACGTAAGAAGCTATTAAGTCCATCAATCTGTCTTATTTCGAAGTATTACAGAAAACGATGCTCAGATAATAAAGTATCGATATCTAACTTTTAATCATGCAAATCTTACCCACTAACAATTTTGATATTCACGTCGCATAATAAATTATTACAATAATAAATATATGATTAATTTACAAAATATCTGTTTCGAAGGAAAATCGAACTTTCGTTTTCTCAATTTTCTAAATACACGCATAAAAAGAAAATTCACCTAATGGAATTTAAAAAGAGGACTCTTGCCTCCATCTTCGTTTTTAAAATAATACCACATCGCATCCCCATGAGAACTGTGTCACGGATAAAAAAATATATGTACTTTCTAAAATATAAATTTACGTTTGCATGTTTTTCGCAGAAAATTCCGAAAATTCAACTGTATCTTTAATCTGTCGTTCTATGTTTAATTCTATGTCAACTTAGGCGCTTTATGCTTCATTCAACATAGATTCCCTCTTTCGTAGAGAGTTGTAACGATACTTCATTAATTTTCCTCTAATTGTCGTTCTTAAAATCTTCTTCTTTCAGTTTTTCTTCTTTTTGTTTACACATTTTGGATTTGCAGTGATTTTGAAATTTACAACCTGATCAATAAATTCATCAGATACTCTCCACTTTTGAATACGATCGTTGCAATTACTTTTCTGTCAGATTTCGCATTTTCTGCAATTACGTTCCTGCAAAATTTTGCATTTTCTGCAATTACTTTCCTGTAAGATTCTGCGTTCGCAAAATCCCTTCTGACTCCGACGTCTATTAAAAAGGAGACTTAACTACGAATTTCCTACAAAAGGAAACACTCGAAAATAACAGATTAACGTTTCTATCACAAAGCCATTCCCTACAATACGCCAACTGCCTTTCATTTTACAATCTCTCTACAAATTTACTCTTAATCTAAATCTACAAATTACCTAGACAATTATAAACAGTATAAATGTAGTAACTTAAACTCTGATTGAGTCTATCTTCGAATTGCCTTCTTTAACAATCAAATTTTCTCATTTTAAGAAATGTATCATATACTTTCGAATCGTGTCAATGTTCTTATCGACTCGTGATACTTAGAAGAGTCGAACAATTCCTCTCGAAACAACGTATAGACGGTTTATAGAAGGAGAAGTAGATATAGAACGATATAGTAGGATGGAAAGAGAGAGGAGAATGTGAGGAGAGGAAATACAACGAGAACGACGGATTCGACACGTAGGAATCTTGTTTCCAGGTACGCGAAGTTGGATGGTCGCGTGACGCCACCAGTTGTACCATGGAGTTGCTGTCGAATCGACGTAAAGGGCCCGTGCTATCACGATCCTCTTCAGCTGCCAAATCCGGAACAGAATTCCACTTACGAGACCCTGAACGCTCGAGGCTGTCTCATTGCTATGAAGACCGTGTTAAACGGAACGCTCTATTCCACCGCGGTTCTGATCGCGTTTCTGTTTGTGTTGCAGGTAAATCAATAATAACGCGCTGCCCGGTGCAAACAATTGCTTAACCGATTCAAAATGGTCCGGTGATTAAGTGCGTTTCGTCACACGGGGAATTATCCAGTCGAAATTGAAATTCTCCTTTATCGAACTGTCGTTCTTTCTCTATTTTTTGTTTTTATGATTTTGGTTTTAACTGTTTCACTACGAGCGTCTTTTCGAGCGCCGAAAATTCCCATTTATCGAAACGCCGCGATAAAAGTGTGCAGATTGTACAAATTGGAATAAATATTTGAACAATCGAACTAAAAAGCCCAGAATTAGCTGTGAAGCGTGTAAAATAGAGAGAGACTATAATCGCCTGTCGTAGCGAAAGAGTTAAATGAAAATAAATATCTCTAACGCGATCTTGGAAAGTATCTATCGTTTTTGAAGATTTTGTTTGATTTTATTAGAAGAAAAGAAAAATTTTTAGTCGATTTGTGGGATATTGAAGATTTTATTAGATGCAGAAATTCATTCTTTTCTAATTTCGGGTGAAATTAAAGTCTTAAGAATAAGAAAGACAGGTAAATCTTTATTATTGTGGCTGATTAAACCGCGTTTATGCAAATTCTTATTTTTTTTTAGAACTTCGGTAGAAAATTATTTTAATTTTTATTGTATACATTCTGTGCAATTTTGCACGTTCAAATTTCCTGTGAATGCATAAAAATCCAGTCTATTAATGACCCTTCGCCACTTTTCTGCCAGCTTGCGATATACTGTCGCGAATATTTCGATTTGAATGAAAAATTGAAAAAGTAATTGATTCCTACAGCTTTTTATTAATTAACGACGAAAAAGTACGAAATTTTCGCTGTATAAATCACTCTAGTGCAAATAAGCTGTTACATAGTAAGAAAAGAAAATATGTGTTCCTATATGTAAAATCCAAGAGAAGCTCGATTTTTCGAAATTTTCTTTACTGATATCTATTGTACACTTCATATCATGCAATTCTTGTTCTAAACTTCTTTTTAATCAGATAACTGCAAGTGGATGAAAAATCGTGGAGCAACAATTTCCAACCTTTATGCTACTACGTCTCCCTAAAAAAATTTTTTTTCCACTCCTCCCTATCTTTTATTAGATATAATAATATAGACACGTTTTAAATAATGATAACTTTATCACAAAAAAAATACTGCAAACTACAAAATCGCAAATATCTTCAGATATATCGTTATTTATTTGTAGATATTATGGTATGAACATCAATATTTTATTAAAAAGTTTTGGCGCCTTCACTGGCAATAGTCTCAGGTTGGAAACCGTGGAAAGTATATTTCTGTATATTTCTATCATTCGGAAAAATTATCGATACGAGTGCTAGCAATTTCATTGGCGAAGCTTCCCGCGGATTTAGAATAAACAGCTGCGACAGCTGAGGATGGACGAGAGTTGGCCTCGAATAGCATACGGATTATCAGATTCGGTTGGGAATTATTGATTGTCCGGACGCGATGATACCCACGTGTCATCGGAACCGCGAGCGCGTAATATTTTAAGGTGAAAGGCTGCTTTTCACGCCAAATTTCCAAGCACTCGATGCAATAACTCACCGGCCCTGATATCTCGATCGACGGAAATCGAACTTGTTATCTATAATCGAATTATGTGACACAATTTAGATAAGATGGTACGCGATCATCACTGTCCTCGCTGTATTAATCATTTCGCTATACTGATTTGCATATGTTTATTTTTTGTCTTCTTTTTTAATCTTTATTTAGTGAATTACTTTATAGTTACCATTTTTAATCCAATGTAGTGAGTTGCGGTGCAATATTGTGTACTACAATAGAATGTTTTTTTGTAAATTACAACATAGTGAATTACATCGTAGTTCTTTTTAAATTCACGTAATAAATTATAGTGAAAATTAGTGATTTATATCACAGTATTTTTTTAAAATTTGAATATAGTGAATTACGTCACAGCTTTCTTTTTGAATTCCAATATAGTGAAATAGAATAAAGCATAGTAAAACGCATCACAGTGTTTTTTTTTTTTATAAATTCCAAAATAGAGACATAGAATGAAATATAGTGAAACACATCACAGTGTATTCTTGTAAATTCTAATATAGTGAAATAGAATGAAGTATAGTGAAACACATGACAGTGTATTTTCGTAAATTCCAATATAGTGAAATGGAATGAAGTATAGTGAAACACGTCACAGTGTATTTTCGTAAATTCCAATATAGTGAAATGGAATGAAGTATAGTGAATAATATCACAGTTTTCTCACATAATTTATTCCTCAAAGAAAAAGAAAAAATATGAACATACGAGTCTCACAATCTCCTGACAAGAAAAACAGTTTAATTGCTGTTAATTTAGAATAAATAAAACATAACCACATAGAAATTTAGATCATTCTTTTCTAAGTTCAAAATATCCTTCCTCGAGTGATTAGAAGTTATCTAAATACAACGATGAAAAAAATTAAAGAAAACAGAAATGAGTAAAACGAATGACACTAAAAGAAAAACAAAACAAAAAAGTAAAAATAGCAGCGAGTTATTCGAGAATATAATACATTAGTTCTCGTGAACAAGAAATGTTTGCTCACGTGACAGTGGAACGTTCTGGCTCCCCAATTTAGTTCCGTTTCCCGCATTCTTGCTGCAAGCCACTCGAGCCGTGCCTTGAAATCGTTAAACCGAGGAATAGTCGCGGTTAATTAAATCCACCGCTTCCCCATTCACTCGTCCAAGTTTTTCCTCTATCTACCGATAGATTAATCCATTTCGTTCGCGCCCTCTGTGTCCCTTCTCTTCGTTCTTTTCTTCGAAAGTCGGTGATCTTTATCCCTATCAGTTTATTCGAACAATTTTATTAGAAGATCGTAGAAAATTTAATACAAACTTCATTCGGTTATTATCAATTTTAATTCTTTTAGAATATTTTTCTTTTCTAAAATAATTATTCCTTTTTGTAAATATTTACTATGATCACGTGGACTGTCAAACTTGAAATAAAAAAGGACGAATTACTGCATGCTTTTAGCTCCATGTTTAATCTCTGTTTAGTGAAAAATCTCTCGTAAAATGTTCATAAACATTTACTAATTGCTACAGATATTTATCTTTAATATTTTTTTTCATTCAGAATTCTTTTTAACTTTCGAAGCAAATCAAAAGTGCAGCGAGATGTATAAAATAAATACTTCCTTTTTTAAAAATTCTATTTGTCCTGTAAACCTAAAATATTACTGTAAAATGTATAAATATGAAGAAATTACACAATGAACACAAGATAGAAAACTGTGCAGTGAATTTCTAAGGAGAATAGCAGAGAAGAAAGTGTCTTTACTCTTTAATTACTTAATTTGTTCATCTATTTAGAATAATTCGATCGTCCACTGTATGTATTTCCTAATAACAATTTTTCCCAGAATGTACAAACATCTGATGACACATAGAACATCAATTGCTGAACTAAAACTAGAATTTGGGGTACAATGTAATCGAAATACCATTTCAAATCATTTCCAGAAACAATAATTCATGTATGATTAAAATACTCCTTTGAGGAAACCGATCTCATTAGTTTTTTAAATCGAGTACAAATATTCAAAGCATAGATTCACAGTGTTCGAGAAAACTTGTCGCTCGTTTCTCTCTGAACCGAGGAAATCCGTGATTCGCGTACCAGTCGTAAACCAACACTCTCCTGAACCAACATTAACAAAACCGTGACAATATTTCCTCGAACTCTCCTCCATCTAACCGGGCAGCATAAAAAAAAGAGGGGGAGAGGAAAAGAAGAGAAAAACCACGGGTGAAAATATCCAGTGTTCACGAAACACACGTGGAACAGCTAGAAGCTCGAGGCGACGAGCGACAAGTCGTCGTAAAAGTCGAAAAACAGCGTTTTACGAGTGTCGTCGAACGCGACGGGGAGAAATTGCAAGAGCGTAGGGAAATAACGTGGAACACGAGGCCTTTCATTCACGTATACGTGTGTATATGTTCCCTGGAAATTCTCTGTTGCAGATTTCGGTGTGCGTTGCGTCGAGATTCGACTTCACCGCGGCTAGAAACGCTGTGGCGCTTGGAGATAGACGTGCATCAGCTCCTGGTTGGCTCTATGGCCGCCTGGATTTCGGCCTGGCCAGTGGACCTAATCTCTGTCAGATCGATCGGGTTAGTAGACTGACCGAATCGAATCAATCGTCGCTGAACGAACTGTGTGCGAGTTGTTCGTCGACGTTAGAGAGAGAGAGAGAATTGTATGGAAGAAAAGGAGATGAATTTTCGAAGAATTTAGAGTCGCTTGAGGAACGTGTGGTATGAAAATTGTGAGATTTTTTAAGAAACAAGAATTTGCGTGTAATGAACAGAGTGGACGAATGAAATGTTGCGAAATTGTGAATCGTTCGGCACTCTCACATCGCTGACAAGTTTGTCTTCTTCTCGATCTTCTCTTTTTACTCCAACTATAATCTCAACAGTTGTTTTCATTGCAAAAAATCAAATTCTGTCGCTCTTTTGTCGTTCTTTCGCAAATTTTTATTTCAACATCGTTTCGAATCAGATCTGCTGTTACTTTTCGCGGTTAATTCTATGAAAATTTCAAGATTGGTAAATTGGTCGAGGCTAATAGGTGCAGCAGTTAGTCGGGAAACTTAATTATAAAAAAAAAGACACTCACATCGGTGAAAAATGTGTAACACCACAGGAAAGATAAACATTTAACGATGAAACTTTAACTTTAGTTTCTCTTATAGTGTTTTGTAATAGTTGGCACTTTCTGTGATGAATTAGCAAAAATTGATTTTTGATATTTACTCCAAAAAAAAAATTAGAAAACAATTGATACATAAATGACGTCAATTGCGACAGATCGAAAAATGAGCAAAGTTTGAGAATTTTTTCTGAACAAACTAACAAAGATATCGTAATGCTTCGTAATTTGATGAAAAGATACATCCTTCGACTATATTAGAACATTTTTTCCATTGCAATTTTTAATACTGTTATTGTAAATTTTGTCTCCCAGTGTATCAATGCAGCGCCTGATTAGCGTGCAGCCTATCGAAGTGATTTTAAAAGAAAAAAGTTTTTAATATCATCTTGTAATATTAATATAAGTTTTATAATAATATTTATAATATTTACCATGTTATTTTCGAGAATTAACGTGGCAATATCGTAAGACAGTATTTTTAATACATTTCTCGATTGATGGAAGAACGAAAATCAATTTTCCGACACTTTGAAACTGGATTCTCTCGTCACGCTTCACTTAAACGCATATATCTCGGTTAGAAGACGTCAAGACATAAAGGTTCCCTTAGAAAAAGCCGAACAAAACGGTGGAACGAAGGCAACACTCGTGGCCTGGCAAGTTTTTAAACTTTCCTTCATCGCGCGGCGTCTCTCTAATGGAAGAGCCTCAAGCTGCACAAGCAGCTTCCCTACCTGCACGTTCTAACTCGAAGAAATTAGAAAATTAAACAAATAAAGCGTGCTCCGGGAAAGTGTTCCATAGACGAGCACTTTGCACGCACAAGCCAGCGGCGAAAGGCGCAAACTTCATTCCGTGGATATTTCACCTGAAGTTACAAGCTCGAGTTGCTTTCCTTTAACTCTTTTCACCTACCAGACAACTTCTCCTCGCCAGAGTTGTGTGTACAATTGGAGAATTAACGAGAGCCTTCCATCTGTAACGAACGTGAGAGAATCGTGACGAAAGACACGTGAATGTGTGACAGTTCGAACGCAAGCGATAGAAATTTCAACGAAAATTTGATAAATGATTCCCGAACGAACTTCTGTGAATAGGAAACAGAGGAGTCGTTCACACCAAGGATGAAACTCAAATATTTAGCGAATAATTTCATTTTTATTCATTAACACAGATAAGGTAATTTTAAAAATCAGACAAAGTGCAAAGTTCTGTTCTAATCGAGTGTTAAATAATGCTTTTCGATAGATCACATCTAGCACACTATTGGTAGAGTTCTGAATATGAACTCTAAGTTCTGAATGTCTCTTTGAATGTCCCTCAATTTAATATTGAATCAAATCATGTCAAATTAATATATATCTATTTAAATTAACATGTTTTCTTTACACGTGTTTTAAAAATTTGGTCGTTAGTGTGAAGAATAAAGCTATGATAAATTGTTGTTGATCAGGGGAATGCAAGCATTTAAACACCGATTAATTAAAGTTTCATTTTGCATGTCAAAGAGATAATAAAATGAAATAACAAGTTTATCGACCGTATTATAAACTTAGGATAATCTGTTGACCCAAAAAAGGGGTTGAAAGATTGTTTCACTCAAGTTGTTTCAATTTTTTCCTTTTCTAATTTCCCAACAGAAGTACAGCGGACGTGGGGACTCGTTGATCGATCTGAAGCCGCTTGTTTATTCCAGCGACGCGGAGTGAAAGCGTGAAAAACGCTGGGAAATGGAGAAAAACGCGTGGAACTCGAAGAAGAGTCGTATTTCAGATCGGCAGTAAAAATTTCCCGGGTTTTTACTGCGTGCACAAACCAAACTGACCTTGGCTTCGCTATGAAAACCAAATATTTTCAGAATTCTCTTTCTTTTTTTTTATCGACAGTGTTAAAGTATGGTTCGAAACATTTCGGAAAATAATGGTTCGAAAAATAGTGAGTTAGGTGAGACACAGATGTATGTATAGAATGTTTCGCTTAACTCAAATAGCTAAAATATTTTGCTTGGTTTTCGTAACACAAAGAACATTTTCAGACAGAAAATGAATGATGCATTAACAATTTTTTTTTTGTTTAATTGTAGATCATGTAAAGGTGAGCATATTGTACACAATTAAATTCGTTTTTCTGTAAGCTACTTTAGTACCGTAATAAAAATATGTGATTTAACCCTTTCAACACTGTTGGCGCCTTTTTAAAACCTCAATTTCATCCTTTGTCCTCTTCCATTTTAATTATCGAAGCAAATTTACAATTTTTAAAAATCTGACAGCAATTTGACAAGCTTGATGACTAAGAATTGAAAATCTACTTTTGACTATTAAAATCTGCCCTAGCGAAAAGGTTAAAGAGATGTTGAGAATGTATAAATAAAATTAAATAAACTGAAAGATTGGTTAATTAAAATATTCATTACTCTACGCTCTTCCATTTTAATTATCGAAGCAAATTTAAAATTTTAAAAATTTGAGGACAATCTGACAAACTTCGCGACTAAGAATTGAAGATCTACTTTTTACTATTAAAATCTATCACAGAGAAAGGGTTAAAATGACGTTGACAACCTGTAAATAAAATGAAAGATCTGTCGATTAAAATATTTCTCCCTTTGCGCTCATTTCTCCCTTATCCATTTTCTCTATATCGCGAAAAGCGACCGAGATATTTTAACTGCTTGAACTAGATGAAACAGCCAGTATATCTATCGAACTCGAGAACATCGATCACGTTGATCGTAAAGATCGGTGAGAATCGTCGAAGGTTTCCTCGGAGCTTTTATCGAAATGAAAAGCCATCGTCGTAGGAGGCCGCGTTTAACGAAGCTTGCGCGTCTCTCCGCGGGGATTAATCGATCATCGATTACGATACATTCTCGAAACGGCCCCTGAGGAGCAAACAAGCTTCCAAGAGGAAAGAGAAAGAGCTAGAGAGGTGGATTCAGTAAGAGAGTAGGGCGAAAAGTGACTGGACGATAAGATAAGGCTTCTCGTTCGAGCTTCTTTCCGCGGAAAACTGTCGCCAAGATCTGCCGATAGCTTTCACCATGATTACTGGAATCGGTTAATCGAGTCGCGCCACTAAATCGCTCGTTTTCTCTTCGTATCGAACCCACCGATCGATTTGCGCAAAGGGGAACAAAAGATCGAGGAGACTTCGAAAATCACGATGTGAACCGCGACGATGATAAAAAGCTACATTCGTCTTTCTGCAAGGAATTAGGTCACCTAACCCATTAACCTATGATTTCTTTCTTTTTTTTTGCTAACTATACACTTAAATATCAACTGTTTACTGTTTTAGTACTATTTCAGGTAAGAAATGTATTATAGATTAATTACAATTGCCAATTCTCGGTGTTAGAGATTATAAGAAAAGTTACAATTAACCTGTTAACTGTGGATGACGAGTTAACTCGTCATTGGTTCAATAATATTTAGAATACCAATAGTATGTTTATTAATAATTATTCACTTTTTAAATGTACCGTTGTGATTGTATTAAATATAAAATATACTATATTTACAATTACAGAAACTAAAATAATGCAATTGTTTCTAAATTTTGCTAATTTTTAAAACTGCAAAGATTCTTTATCCTAGATAGCACCTTTTCTTTTCTTTTCTGTTCAGATTTTCATCTGGTACTCGTTGAAAGAAGTATTTGATCACATTGTGGGTTCTTGTTCTTTTAGTTGAGATCCATTTAATTATATTATTATTTATAAATATCTTAAATATCTCTGAACATTTCTTCCGTATCCTGAAGAGTATTAAAGACGTTCTAGCTGCTCAAGTTAGATAAAACACCACCAAAAAATTCCCAAAGTTTCTTTCACAGAAAGATCTACAGTTGTTCGTCTCCTCTCAACCTGACAGAACGAGGTGAAGAGAAAACCGACCTCGTTGCTCGACAACATTCCGCTCGCAGATCCTGAGGAATCGTCGAAATCCCAGAGCGGAAGAAACGGCCGGTTCGCGGATAAAAGCATAATCGCGTGCTCGTTTCGATGACGCGGACTCAATTTAAACTGTCACTGGAGGAACCGGCAAGAAGCGACGACGATACGAGCAGGGATCAAGAGCAGCGAGAGGATCCCAAGAGGATTCACACGCACGCTTCGTTCCGCCAGGTGGTTTCGCGCGTCGCCTCTGACGAGGGTGCGGTTCTTTCGTTCTAACCCAACGTTCCTTTGCTCGTGTCACGTGAACCGTGGCCTTTTTGCACCAAAGAACGACCGATCGATACGTGCACGAACACAGAAGCAATCGAGGCGAACACACTCGATCATTTCTCTTTTCTTCTTTTCTTTTTTTTCATTATGAAATTGGTTTTGTCGTATTCACTGCATCAAACGCAATCTGTGGTCATTTGCATGATATTGTAGAATGAATAAGGTCCACGAGGCGTCTGAGGAGAGGGTAGTTTTATTAGATACACCATAGAGGCTAAGTTATAGATACACCAAGAGGGCAGCTCCTCGAGAAACCAAATTGCAGATATTTTGAAAAAAAGAATGCAATAGTTTTAAACGGTTCATGGAAGGTTAAAATAAAGCGGCGAGTGTTAGATTATCTTTCGTAGTTTTCGTTTCATTTTAATTCGAAGTTCTATAGCTCTTGTTGGAAGACTCCCATAGAAGAGAAATAGTGGACAGAGAAGATTGGTTCTCATGAAAAAGTTGCAAATTTCGGGAGGTCTGTATAATCAGTAGGATAGATGAAGTTTACGTTAGAAACACAAAGATGTGTCCTTTTTCGAGGTATGACGATCCAGAGAGACTTTACTCTCGCAGTCGACGATTGAAGCCACTCTGTGATGGAATCATGAATATTGATGGTGGCGGGGAGTCGTCGCGAATGAAAATGATGGAACAGAAAGACCGTGTAATGAGTTATTCAAATTTTGTTTATCCCGCGCGAATTCGACGCCGTCAAAGTGGCTTCCGATCTTTTGACAGAAGGGACCTTCTTCTTTCCCTTGATGAACTCACGAATTTCACTGTGTCTCTTTTGATCCTCGCACGCGAACGAAACTATGAGACCGAAAGGTGATATTCAACCTTGCCGATGAATCGAGGTGTTAATTTTCACTGGGAAATTTATGTGTTGTCATAAAGGAAAAGCAAAAAGCAAGGGGAGAAAGAAAATTCGGAGATAATAAAGAGAACAAGCGTGTATTGTGAAACTGAAGTGTATATTTCAAAAGAGAAAGAGAGAGAAGGGTGAAAATTTTGTGGAAACGAAGGCAGATCGATCTTTCCTCCGACACAGAGGAAAGAATTCGCAAGAGGTAGGTTCCTGGCCTCGTTCGTCCTTGTCGAATTTAATAATGGCGAATTTACGGGGCGCGGCTGGTTTTCCTATTTTTTTTTCTTTTCTTCCTTTCCACGGACTGGCTGCAATTTCCCGCGACAGTGGTAACGAAGTTCTTACGGTCCGTACTTTTAGACCCCTCGTGCAGGCAGTAAAACGACCAGTTTTACGCCGCGTCCAACGTATTAACGCTGACAGACCGAGCGTGTGCGACCTGGAACTCGAATGATTATCGTGGAAACGATAATTTTCCGAATTTCCCAATTGTTTGTCGAGAAGAATTTTTCTTCTCGGGGAATTAGCTTGATCTTTCAACTGGGATTCGAGTACACTTCTAATTACACGGATTATCTGTGAGAAAAGGTACTTGAAAAGGAAGTTAACCTGTTTTTCTTCAAATTCCATTCCGAAATTTTTTCGGATTTTCAACATTTCACTGCTATCGCAGTGAATTTCATCGAGATTCAGAAATTACGGAAATGATTCGATGAGAATATCGAGTAATACGTTGAAATGAATGATTGATAGCGCGGACAATACGTAATACTATAATCTAGTAGAGCAGTATAGAGCTTTCAGACGGATATTCGGTATCTACAAGAGCGAAGATTCGAAGCAGGCTTGATCGAGTGACTATTCTTTGAGTACAGTTCAGAAACACTCCGTCGCATCTCGAGACACTCTTTCCTCATTCCTGATGCTCTCGTCTCTTACTCTGTCTGAGGATTTCTTTCCACATACTCCTATAGAATTGTCCCCGTTCTATTCTTTTACTTTCTATGAAATTTTCATACCGAAATCCCTGTAGTTTACTTTTACGCAGAACCTTTACCTTCATTGCGATCCAAGATAAGAAAGAAATTGTTTTATGGAGAGCGAAAGCTTCTATCTTTTTTTTTTTAGAAAACTCTCATTTTTCTACTATTTATCAGTTTACAAAACGTCAAACAGTATTTATATTCGAATGGAATTTGACGGAACCGACGATCTCGCGTTTTAGAGCGACTGTCTGACTATTGCTAGACTCTACTACTTAATTCTCGATTTCTTTAGTTTCTAAGCTCGTAAGGATTCTTAACTGGAATTTTATTTATTTATAAGTACTTTTTTAATAGATTCTTGTTATTTTTAACCTTTTCACTGCTATTGGCGCTTCGAATACATTGATTTTACTCTTTTATTAGTGTCCTTAATTTTATTTCGCTTTAGACACACTCAAATTTGGCAGCAGAAAAATTTAAAAAATTTGAGAACCCATCGAGGTAAACTTAAAGGAAAAACAACCCTAATTTTTTACTACATGTGTCTTAATAATTTCCAGTAAAAAAGAATTCCTTTTTTGTGTCAAGTATCTGCAAAAGTTTTAGTCCTTCCTTCAAACCTTCACGTGTAATTGTAATCTATATAATTCCCCACATTTTCGTGTAATTATTTGGATCGTATGGATCTATCTATAACCCCAATTTCACGATCTGTTAGTGACAATAACCTTAGGAAACAACAGTGAGCAGGATGAACGATGAAAAGCCTCATATTCGACACTAATACGAGTTCCAACAAGGAAAAAAATGTTCTCAAACATTTCGATCAACTCGTTCTGCCCTTAGTAAAAATACTGCTATCCACGATACATGCAAATAATATTTTCACCGTTTTAAAGGCGGTAATTTTCACGATTCGATAGAAAATTAAAAATTGCCCGTGAATTGACCAGTTCAAATAATTCGCTGACAATAATCTTCGAACTGTGTTTAAAGAGACACGATATTATCGATCCTCGCGTGTTCTGTGTTCCCTCGAGCTACACCAGAACCATCAGCGTCGAATTCACGATAGATTCAGCTGGTTTTAGGTACGATTTTCCGAAAATCGAAAGCACTCGTAGAGAAGAGTTCGTCGACTGGCTCGTACGTGTACCGGTTATTCCGGTGGCCATTGTTTCCGTTCGATTCGATCAACGAACGATCGAGGAAAGCAGTTAGTCCCATTCCCGTGGCCAGCGAACCGATTCGTGAGTGCCAGGCTGCACGAGACAGCGGAAGCACTCGAGGAAATCCCTCGACGCTGCCGGACCGGCAATCGATTGTCGAAGAAAAGCGGTTCCAGGGGCGAGGCGAGGCAGTTCGACAAACAACCGCGAACCTCGAACGATCAAACCTGCCCTCTGTGACTCTCTCGCTCTTTCTAACTAGCAACTGGCCAAATCGAAACTTCGATTCTGCAACGAAAAAGCGACGAAAGCTCAGGGCGAAGCAACGACGTGGTACAATTAAAAGCTGTATAATTTAATTGTTTGATATTTGACTGATAGACTTATATTATGTTGAATTTATGAATAAAATATGAAATTACTATATTAATATCAATCTGAGCTACTCTGATAAATGTACATCTCAAAATTCGTAATCAATCGGCCAAATAAAAAAAAAAAATGAATCGAAGAAGTTGATTGTGTCACTGATAAACTAAAAAGTGGAAGAGCAAAAGTAACTTCAAGCGTTGGAAATTGACGATTGAAAATTTACAAGGAATGAGAATTTGTCGTTTCTTCGATCGTAGTCTAGATTCGTAGGCTAGATTAATTAAAAAAATGGTAATTAAGCGTTCTAAAGTGTGGAAAATGAGGATTTCGAAGGGAATGAGAGTCGACAAGTTGTCACATCGAGAAATTCTCTCTGGCAAAATAGATACGACGATGAGAAATTCTGAGGGCTGAAGAAGGGCTAAATTGCGAGGGTCTGAAAACACTTTACAGTAAAAAGAAGTGAAATAAACGGCGAGAAGTCGAAGGATGTTGATATTCGAAGCTCAAGGTCGAATTATTTTAACCAAATTATAACTCTCGAGCTTCGAAAAGTCCTCCTCGAGCGAGTTTCGTTCGAAGTTGGAAAAATGTTAACCTTGAAAGAAGAATTTCTCGTCGAAAAAAGAAATCTACAGTTTTACTTCTGCAAAGTATTCTACCGTTTTTTTTTTCCAACTAAATTTTGTTAATTTGCACATTCCCGTTTTCGTTTTTTTTTCGATCCCTTCGACCGTAGCCTTCAATTGGCGCGCGTTTCACGGCAATTTACTAGGTTTGCGTTTGATTCGCGCTGGAAAGGACTGTGAAAGCGCGTAACGAATAAACATTAAAACAAAAAAAAATGGAAAAAGTGGGAGAGGGAAAGAAATAAAGAAAAAAACCGGCCGTTAATCCGTAGCATCGGCCCGTTAAATGTTTCGCCGTTTAATTCTGTCGCTTGTAAATATTTCAGCGAGCATTACGCTTTAAACGTCCGAAATTTAATAAGCGTCTCGCTTTTAAATGCTACAATATTTCGCGTTTCAGTTAATCACAGGACTTAATTTATTTTTCCTACAGCCTCTGACGAACGTTCCCCGATCAGCCAAGCGTAACACTTTTCCACGTAACACACCGAGGATCAACGTATGAACATCAGTTGTATCTCTTTCTCGAACAAACCTTGAATTTCTCTCTCGATTCTCTTGTTGCAACACACCGAACGTAGAATATAACTATTTAGACGAAGAAATTAATTTCTTTCGACTTTTAGGTACAATAGAAGCTTTATTTCAGAAGAATAAAAACACATCAACCATTGAAATCATGCGCTATTTTTTTAAACAATTTACAAATATCTCGAAATCCCAAATTTTTCGCGTCGAAATTTGAAATTTCGATTTGCAAGTTGCGAACTTGTCAAATCTACTATTGACAATTTATAAATTCCTCTTGATCGATTAAAACACAATTATCTCACCTTCGTTTGCATCGTATTGCAATTTTCTGTATTTAAAAGATCTGAAGTTAGCGTAAAAATAATTGCAACATTTAAAAACGTGCATATCGATTAAAAATTAAAGAAGAATTCTTCGTTTGCGTCCAAAAACCATCTTGCACGTTTCCCCATGTAGAAAACGCGAAGATTCATCGTTGATTCGTTCGCTGGTCTTCTGATGGTAGGTTCAATTTAGACGAAAAGCTTGATATTCCTCTCTATGACGTTGTAATCCAAGAACAGGATTTTCTCGTTGCCTCTATCCCTACCACCGAGACCAGCCAAGGAACATTAAAGCTGTTTTCACGTTGTCGTTCGCGGAGGAACCCTCTGTCGAGTACTTGCCATGGTAATCAAGTGGAAGCCGGTGTCTGGGTCCATTCCAGATTGCCGCTCGTTCAATTAGCATACATACGATGGCCGCCCATAGTTTTGGCCACCCCTCACTTCGACCGACTTTCTTCCGAAACGGAAGTGTCCTCCATGAGCTAATTAATTCGACGTACATACGCTCCTTGCTTGTCTTCCTTTTCGAGATGTATCGCGTTGTATCGAATCAACGAGATGATTTCGCTATATTCATATTTTCTCTTCCTGTTTCATCATTTCTTTTTTCCATTTTGTAATTGATTATGGAACTGTGATTTGAATGAACGTTTGTAAAAATATGGTGGATATTGTTATTGGAAGGATAATGGAACACGCGAAATTCACTTTGAAATATCACAGTCGTAATTGCTTACTGTTTGTTACAATCCCGTATGTGTGTATTTGTAATTTGCAAAAAGCTTTTTGGAATTTATCAAATGGAGTTTCTTTGTTCTCTGATAATTAAGCAAACACTGTCTCGCGATGTTTAACTGCTCACCGGGAGAGTTTAATGCTTGGAATGTAACGAAACATCGCAGCCTTTTTTTCTCGATTCTTTCTTTTCTTTGCACAATTTTTATTTTACGTATAATTCGGTTTTTTCGAATTATAAACACGTGTTATGACAAATACGTTGCTAGTGTTGCAATCATTCGCGAAATCGTCACGTTTGTCACGCATGGAGTTGTATTTGCGGTGTTTTTCACGAGTTTTGCCATTTTTTGTGGGCTAAATAGTATACTTGAATAGGAAAATTCGATGGAATTTAGAATACAGATGGAATAAACGTGTACTTGATTATCTTCGATTTTTAAATTTACACTCTGCTGCTCGTTATTTGCGTGAAAATCAGAAATTGAACGAAATCACGCGATCTTCAGGATCATTGAAGCGCTCTTTCGAAATCAAAGAGCTGTTACGCAGAAAAAATGTCGAAAAGGCGCATTAATGCAAGCTTGGTAATTTTCTAAGTGTCCATCCGCCTTTACCGGAAGTTCGCCGCGTGTTCCTCGAACGTAGGACGCTTTCATCGAGAGAGAAATACGCCAAATTGCTCCGTCGTTGCTTTTGTAGCCCGAGTTTTCGTACTTCTTGTCCGTCTCCGACGTTTCACTCGTTCCTTTGGAATTCCCAAAAGAAAAAAAAGAAGTTTCCTCCATTTTCTGTTGGAAGAACAACTACTATACATATCAAAGACCTCGTTCGCATATTTTTGCAAACAATTTAGTTACAAAGGACGTGTATTTTCAAAGATATTCAATCTATCATGTCAATTAATAAAAGAAATTATTTTTAACTAGCATACTAGATAGTAAAAGAGTTAAATTCCTTAAAAATTGTAAGAAAAAACCGTTCATAAAATTTCTTTCTCTCTTCTCCCTATGATTAGCCACTTCTACGTATTTTAAGACATCCAAAAGTTTCCATTCGAAGAGAAAATAAAAAATATTCTTCCTTATACAACAATCTCGAAACGTAAAAATATTGCTAAATAGAAGTTCAACACTTTGACTGCCATTTTGGTCATATATGACCGGCCATGGTTTCTCCTGTGACTCTATGGTGGTCATTGATGATCGAAGCGCTTGAACTTTTTACAATTGTAAAAATTGAATAAAAAATGCCCCATTGAACAATTAAAAATTTGTATTAGAACATCAATAAAAAATTTAAAAGCCATTGTATGCTTTGAATAATAAAAATACTCCCTACCTAACCTAACCTAACCTAACATATGATTTCGGCATGACAGTGAAATAGTTAAACGAAGAGAAAAACGTAAATATATATTGCTAAATAAAATCTTCCAAATAATCCGATGAACCGTAACGATTTAAACGAAGAGAAAATAAAAGATATTCTTCATCCTCGGTAAAAAAAAATCTCGAAACGTAAGAATATTGCTAAATAAAAGTTACCAAATAATCCGATCGACCGTAACGACTTGAACGATTAATTAATCCAAGTATAGCTCCATCGTTGCGATTAATAGAAATTTAGGTATCGATGGAAAATTGTGAATATCGTATCCTGGAAGGTAGACAGCGTGTATCCGCTCGGCCCGATTAAATTTCGTGTAAATTTCAACGGAGCCATGTTTCCCCGTCGTATTTCATAACTCGTTGCCCGTTGCACGGTTCTCGTTCCCTTAATTTCCGCCTTCCTGTCTGGCCCCGGCGCGATATACACGGCCGCGAGCTCGTGCCGATCCTCCGTGGCTGTATTCGTCGGACGGCAATTACGAAACGATCCTTGGCAGTCGATAAACCTTCAGTTAGATGGTGAACTTTAAGTCCAATTATATTACAGCACAGCTTAATTACGCGACGGGATGAAAATTCAAACGAAAGTTCTATTGAAATTTCCTACCAATTACGTTACACTTCCGTGGGTTTATTTAACGATTCCGATAAATCGATTTCGTTGGACAGAAAAAAAGAAAGTATCCTATAAAATATTGGAAATATCAAACTGCTTGTTTACTTCCACACAGCTCGCGAACCCATGATATTTAGCGAAATAAACATTTGCTTATTTGTAGCATAAAAATACAACATTAGTAGTAATATATGCGTTGAATCTGTGTTGAATTATGTAAACTGCAGATTCAAGGGTTGAAAATTAATTTCCGTATATATTCGCGAAATTTTCGTGTACAAAGCTGTTGTTAGGCAAAAGTGGAAAAGGATAATGTAATTTGTTGCGTTTATCTGCGGTTGATATTGCGATCTTTCGAGTTTGACTGATTTTGCACGTCTGTGCTGACTAATTATTGCCTCGAAGGATCACTTCTGTGTATCGGAAGATTAATTAACCAACTATGATTCCGAATGTCTAGACTTTACAATATCTGAGTGTCTATAGAGCGAATGGACACACTAGCCGATTGAATTTTACTGTTTCTAAATTCTACGCTATTAGAATCTAAATCTACCATTTCTAATTCTAATGGTTCCCTCTTTGTAGTAGAATAAATTCTGATTCTCGAAGTCTAGAAAAAATCCAAGAATCCTCAGTCAGGATACGTTAAGCGGACGTGAGACAAGCGAATTGGATCATTACAAAATTCGAAAACAATCCTGATGATCGAGAATATTGTCGTCAGATCGGTATCAAATGGAAAAAAAGGTTTCAGAGGGCAGTATGGTCCTAAAATCAGGTTTCGTTTAGTTGATTTACCACTATCCAATGGCTCTCTTGCATTTTGCAACCCTTTTTTCATCATTTTTCGCGACTCTTCGTACCTGAAGGCGAACAACTTACGCGTATATTAAATCTACACTTAGAATCTACAGTTTCGCTATGTTGCACTGTTGCACAATTCAATACATTCGAAAATATATAATTTCAAACGTTCATTCTGCAGCTATTTTGAGTGAAAAATCCTTAAAAATTACCGCGTCTTGCGAAAAATTCCACGGAATTGCAAGAATTGTACGAAAGTTCCCAGGAAAAGTTACCCTATTGAATAATCCCAGATGAAACGAGGATCAGAATATATCAGATACTCCCGTAATAACAGAATCTCGTATCTTAGCTTCATAAAAATAAAGAAAGAAAAAGAATATCGCGCCATTTTCACGTTAGCTTTCATCTTTAGACACAGGTACATCGAAAACGAATCTCACGGCGTTGTAAAAGTCTACCGACCTCCCGTTGCATTTTCCATCTTTCCAACGGTGCATTATTATTCCTCGAGCACAGCCATCGGATAACATCGTCGTCAGAATTACTCGGCCCACTTTTATTGCACCGGCTATTTATCACCGCGACGAAACACCTTTGCGTCGCGTAGCACCACTATCCATCATCCTCCATCTTCTTCCGTCGTCCATTTTACGCGCGAGCCAGCCAGGCGAACCTCTACACGCCTTTAAAAGTATCAACGGACCTGTGCACGGGTTTTATCGAGCTTTCAACGAGACTTCATTAATTCCCGTAGGAACGGGGCTGACTTTCAACTATAATCGAATATCGCACATTACACATTCGTCGAGCAAATAGCAGTGTTTTCTTTTTCTCTCTTTCTCTGTTTTTCTTTTTTTCTTCTTTATCATCCTTCTTTGAGCCTTTTTTTCGCTGAGCTCACGCGTACCTGTTGCTCGGTTCACAATTATACGTGATTCCGCCGGTGTCTGGGGACTTGTAGCGGAAACTGGCCTCGGTTTTCTGTGTTTCCCGCTCCTTGTATCCTCTGCCAAGAGTTAGGTTCAAACGGGGGTGAGAATGGTTCGAAGTTTTCTCGATTAGCGGTGAAACGTTTTTCTGTTTCCTTATTTTTCTTTTTTTTTCTGGTTTTTCTTTTGATACTGTAGCGTGAGGATCGTTATGGTTAGCAAACGGAGACTTCTTGTGGGTTTTTTTTTTTCGAGCTCTGATAAGGTGTAGAGCAGATGAGGTTTAGAAGGTGGAACGTTTGTAGATTTTCAGGAAGAATTTTTGTAGGTAGACTTGATGCGGGTGAAGATTGATAAAATTCTTTCTTCTGACTGTTAATTTGGCAGAAAAATGTACCTTTAAAGTCGCTGTTTCCAAGATCACTGGTATTACTTTCTCGACAGTCTATATCTTTTTGTATTTTACCTTTGTATATAAGGAAATATGTATTGTTGTGATGCTGAGTGCATTTGGTGACCGAATTTTAATTTTCTGCGCTTTCTAGCCTATTTGAACTCTCGAAGAGTGCTAAAAAGTAACCAAATCCAATTTTTCCATGCATTCGAGTCTACTGAGCTCTCAAAAAGCGCGAAAAAAATAACAAGATCCTAATTTTCTATGCATTCGAGCTTGCTGAGCTCTCGAAAAGCACGAAAAAAATAACAAAATCCAAATTTTCTATGCATTCGAGTCTACTGAGCTCTCAAAAAGCACGAAAAAAATAACAAAATCCTAATTTTCTATGCATTCGAGTCTACTGAACTCTCAAAAAGCACGAAAAAAATAACAAAATCCTAATTTTCCATGCATTCGAGCTTGCTGAGCTCTCAACAAGCACGAAAAAAATAACAAAATCCTAATTTTCCATGCATTCGAGCTTGCTGAGCTCTCAAAAAGCACGAAAAAAATAACAAAATCCTAATTTCCTACGCATTCGAGCTTGCTGAGCTCTCGAAGAGCTCTAAAAAGTGATCAAATCCAAATTTTCCATGCATTCCAGCCTGCTGAGCTCTCGAAGCACACCAGAAAAGTAACCAAATCCAAATGCTCCCAAAATAACACTTTTCCATTTCACAGATGCGCCAAATCCACGAAGCAATCAGCAAAGATTCGAGATGCAAATGGAAACTCGAGATAAAAACAGAGTATCGCAAGTAACAACGAAAACCTCGAAGAAAGATGGAACATAGCGCGAAAGTGTCGCGATTCGTACGTGTGCAGTTTCAAAAAGGTCAGCCTTTCGAAAGAAGGAAAGGAAAAAGGGTTAGACACGATACGCCAGGGATCATTCGAGTTTTCTGATCGGTCAATAACGATTTCCCCGGGAATATAAATGTCTCCGCGAGCGAGTTGTCCGGGCCCGCTTCGATTCGGCCTGTGTCCGGCATTGCCTTTTAATCTTGTAGCTTTGCCTCTTTTAATCTCGTTCCATCGACCAGCTACTCCCTCCTACACCACTCTACAAACCCGTTCATACTCGTTCGATACAATTTCTCCTTCCGTTCATGTCCGTACGTTCGCTCGTTTCACATCGAACCGTTGGAAAACGTCGCTCATCCAGCTCGTTCGCGGCTACGTGCTCGATCCACGCGAGCTCCGCTCGGACCTTGTTGTTGGGAATTTGAAGGATTCTGCAGAGTGAACATGAAGGAATGCGTTGAGTTTCGCTTGGTGAGATGAGAGATTCAGAATGGTTCCGAGGTGATTTTCAGTGTAGAAGTATAGTTGGAAAATTCGAGGCAAAGAGAAACTTTCGATGTAAAGATATGCTTCGAATGTCGCGAAAATGCGTTGAGAAATTATTGCAAACGATGATCGAGCAAATAGGACTATTTGTCGATGTTTAGGCAAGTGATAAATCTCACCTGAACTCTACGAATTTTCTCACTGATGAGCTAATGCTACCAATATGAAAATTGAACTGCGAATTGAAGAACTAGAAATGTGAAAGAATCAGACTAAAATCTACTACCACCTTTAAATTCGCCGTTAGTATTTTTACGAAAGACTAAATAGTGATTTTAAGAAGAAAAGCATTGGTGATAGTTGAATATGAAAACTATCTTCAGAAATGTTTATTTTTTTTTTGACAATCTCTGATGCTTTTAGAAAAAGCACTTCTTGAACTACTTCCTCGAGGAGTTTGATATAAAAGTATTAATTATTGTGGTTATAGTGGTACCTATAATGTAGTAAAGAAAATCTGATTATGAACTATTACTCTAAATTTGCAACAAATCGGATGAAAGTTCGCTGAATTATAGACGCAAGTTTGCTTAAGAATCTTAGTTTCGAGAAAAACACGTTTAAAGCTTTGCAACTCGGTTACCTGTGAGATAACATTCAAATTTTGTAACTTTCACTTGAATTATGTTTCCTGACAATGCGTTACATCGTTGCAACTTCTCTATTTTTACGAATTTTACTCGAATATTGGTTTCCATCCTTAAACAGGGTTAGACAGCATGTTCTCTCGAAACGTTTTCAGGCAAAGCAATGCCTGACTGTAACGAAATGAGCTTTCTGAACAATCTTTCAAACATCTCAGTCGAATTTTCCAAATTTCTCGCCGACAGATTTTTCTCCGTAGTTTCGGGGGAAAAGTGGGGAAAATAGAGAGAAAGGAACTCGGTTGAATCATTACCGTTCGATCGTTCGACAGTGATTTTTCAGACGTGTCGAAAAGGTAGGATTTTTCGATACACAGGATGCGTGTCAAACTTCCGGAAAGTTTTGTCACCGAGGAAATCTGTTTCCCGATGAAAACTGTTACGCTAGCAAAGAGACCGACAATTCTTCCCCGTAGGAAAATTCACTCGAGCGAGATGAATCTACCCCTTAACCGAAGTTCCCTCCTCGCGATCTTTATCCTTTCTTCCTTTACGATATATCTAGCGTGAGACAGCGAGGGAACCGGAAACGTTCCGTTTCACACCGTTTATCGGAATATCAACGGTGAAATTGAGGAGGATTCGCGATGCTATGCTACGTACGAATGCGCATACTTTAAGGAGCGATTTCACTCGTCTGAGAGAAATTCCGTCTCGTGGCAAAGCAAAGAATCGTTCCGGGTATTAAACTTTCTAGATCAGAGGCGAACTTTCGCCACGGCTAGGCTCTCTCTATCTTTGGACTTCCGGTACCGCTCTCTCTGTTCCTGGAATCTTGTGAAAGACGCCGATGCAGATTCTTTTTTACTTATTGGATCTTTGGAAAATTCGATTTCGAGAATTCGAAGGAATATTAACTAAAAAGGACCGACAAATGGAGGAACTTCTTTTGTCTCTTTCGACAAGTTTCTTCACAGACAACTGTTTTACGAAGAAACAAATTTACAATATACTTTTGTTTAACTCTCTGTGACCAAGAGAAGAAAAGTTACGATTGATTACAGTTTTACATCTTGAATAATGTTGAAAGCAAGAATGAATGGTGTAAAAGGAATTCATTGGTAGTAGTATGAATAGGAAAAATAAAGTGGGTGTATGAATTATACATTTTAAGTCACGCGATGATGAAATGTCGCAATGAAAAATTTGAAGAACTTTCGTTGAACGAAATTACGAGGAACGAGGTGAACACATCTTTTCATTCAATTTCTTTGCACGTTTGTAATACTAAAACATCTGAGAAGTTCAAATATAACAAACAGAAGCTCATCGAGCTAATGGACTTCTAAATGTACAACTGCTGCGAAAAATCGAATAATTTCCAGATCAGTGTCTGAAAAACGCAATAATTATAATAAAGATGACTGAATAATTATATTACGACAACTAATTATGCTAAAACAATGAAATTGTGTAAGTTTCGTCAACGTCAACGTAACAAAGATGAAAAAATTATGATGACGTCGCAGTGTTAAGAAAATTTCGAGATTCGAAATGCCACGCAGCGATTTATAAGCGATTATTTTAAAAATTAAAACTTAGGTTGTTATTTGCATGGAATTTCAAGTGAAAAGTTTATTATCGAACCACGATTGCATGGGATCAGCATATGCCATACGGATCGGTATATTTAGAGCACACGCGAGTGCGAGTGCCGCATCAATCTCGCATCGGGCGGCCGAATGGTACGGGTTGCTCGCAAATCCATGTCGTTTAGGTGGCTGGTGCATTAAACAGGATTTATATTTCCTCGAATAGGAGGCGATCGGATCGATCGGTATTGTTCACTGAAAGTAGCGTTCATTTTGAATCTTATTTAAAGGAACAGTTGCGCAAGTAGAGTGGTCGTAAACTGATAAAAACTCTTCACGAACGTTATTTGTTATAGAAAACAGATTGTGAATCGCGAGATTTGTCGAATTTCAAACTCTGTCTCTCTCTCTTTCTCTTTCTCTCTGATTTTCTTTCTTTGTGACACTCTCTCTCTCTGTGACTGTCACTCTCTCCGACTCTCACTCTCTTTGTGTCTCTCTCTCTGTGATTCTCTCTCTCTGGGACTCTCACTCTCTCTGTGATTCTCTCTCTGGGACTCTCTCTCTCTCTGGGACTCTCTCTCTCTGTGTGACTCCCTCTCTTTGGGACTCTCACGCTCTCTGACTCTCACTCTCTCTGTGACTCTCTCTCTCTCTCTCTGACTCTCACTCTCTCTGTGATTCTTTCTCTGGGACTCTCTCTGTCTCTGGGACTCTCTCTCTCTGTGTGACTCCCTCTCTTTGGGACTCTCACGCTCTCTGACTCTCACTCTCTCTGTGACTCTCTCTCTCTCTCTCTCTGACTCTCACTCTCTCTGTGATTCTCTCTCTCTCTCTGGGGCTCTCTCTCTCTCTGGGACTCTCTCTCTCTCTGTGTGACTCCCTCTCTCTGGGACTCTCACGCTCTCTGACTCTCTCTCTCTGTGTGACTCCCTCTCTCTTGGACTCTCACGCTCTCTGACTCTCTCTCTCTGTGTGACTCCCTCTCTCTGGGACTCTCACGCTCTCTGACTCTCACTCTCTCTGTGATTCGCTCTCTGACTCTCACTCTCTCTGTGATTCTCTCTCTAGGACTCTCCCTCTCTCTCTCTAACTCTCACTCTCTCTGTGATTCTCTCTCTAGGACTCTCTCTCTCTGACTCTCACTCTCTCTGTGATTCTCTCTCTGGGACTCTCTCTCTCTCTCTCTGTGACTCTCTCTCCCTCTATGATCGTCTCTCTCTGCCTGTGTCCTTCCTTCGTTGCGTTATTACAGTTTGTAACGTGATGCATGGAGATTCGCAGGGTTACGAGGGAATTTAGTGGTTACCCTGGACGAGATAGACATTTCGTCGACCGGAAACGATAATCTCGAGACTTGAGACCGAATATTGCAAATCCGTGGAAGGACATGGTGTCTGGTTGGCATGATGTAGGGATGAGGAATTTTCTCGGTGAACCGTGGGTTTGAAGTTGGATTTGTAGGATTGAAAAGTGAATACCATTGTGTATCTCTATAATTGTGATACAACCGGAAGAAAGCGGTGATTCCTCGCGAGAGAAGTAAGTGGAACGAATATGGAACATAAAATTCTTGCATTTATGAGACTTCGTTTTAGAAACAAAAAAAAATAAAAATAAAATAAAAATAGCTTGGAAGATCTGTCAGGTACACATGTGCACGGAATGCAATAAAAATTGTATAATTCTGTAAAAAATGCATCATAATGTAACGAGTTGTTGTATCAACGAGGAATTGAAGAATTTTTCACGGAACGAGAGTCTGAAATTGTTTTTACAAAATCCGCCAAGTTATAACTATTATTCTTAAAATCTACAGTCGCTTTAAGCTACGATATTACAATTTTGTATGAAAAGAGTTAGAAAAAAATAATGAAAAAAGAAGAAGAAACAGAAAGAAAAGATAAAGGATCATAGAAAAGTGAAGATTCCGGTTGGTCGAACGTCAACGTTGGAAGCTCGATTCTCGATTCTCAGAGACAAGTGGCGATCGCTGGCAAGATCCTGTCCGTCAGCGTGGTTTCCCTTCTTCGAATCGCAAACGGCGACTTGGCGTGGCACTCGACAATATCTACGGCAAGAAGGGAACTGGCGAAAGGGTTCGCTGGGTCGTGGTAACAGTCGGACGAGCCGCATAAATCAGCCGCACGAGACCCTCGAGCAACCGAGGTGTCGAGGCCGGCAGACCAAGCCGTCAATAAAATGCAAAATCAGAAAGATAAAGTTAAAGATAAGCCGCCCACGGATCCGCACAGAGAGTACTTGGACGCTCCGTCCACCGACGAGGAGGAGCACCGTAAGATTTACGAGAAAAATATTAAAGGCTTCTTCTGTCACCTACCTACTATCTCCCCTTTTCACCTCTCTTCTCTACCACCACCTTGTGACTTCTCTATATTTTTCCACCGATTTCTCTCGCTGCACGAATCGTTCTTTCTCTTCTCTCTCTCTCTCTCTCTCTTTAGTTTCTTCTTTTTCTCTTTCTCCATAGTTTTTATTGGAGGATTATTCGAAATGTTCTAACCTGTCTGAGATTTATTAGGTTGTCCCAAAAGTTCTTTTCGTTATCTTCACACACTGCATTGCTTGAAAATGTTTCGAGTAAACATGTAGCTCAATCTGTTTAAAGTTGATCTTATGGTTATTAATTGTCTTCCACCTTTTTAATAGTATGTTTCTTTCTGGATAAAGTATTTCTTAGATATTCCTGTGAGTTTCTGAAATGGTATAACACTGTATGAGAGAAAATGGTGCGACGAAGGTAGAGGAATATCAGGCAAGGGAGATGAAGAGTGGTAATTGGCGAAAGTGAACTCTACGGGGAGCCAGGTATTATGTATACCTCGTTCCCTGACGCTCAATTCACCATTATTAATTGCTGGGTAATCAGAAGGAGCAAACTAGAAAATTTCTCTCCCTGGGGTCTCCTACTCGAAACCAAATAACAGATTCCAATTCCTGTCAAATACTGTTCTATCCGTCCTCGTTAAAACATCTACCTCTTTAATCCCTAGGACTGTTGCACGGTTATCCTGATCGTTGTAATTAACAAACTTTCCGAAACTTTTCTTTGTAATTTCTTGCAGTTGTTTCTATACACCTTGGGAAATTTTTAAAATGATCCTTTAACAATTGTACAGAGTAAGGTAATGTTTTTAAGGAGGTATTTTGTTCTATTCTATTAATTATTGTATTAAAAATATATATTCGACGTGCAAAGGGTTCAAATTCTTTTCTTTTAGACTTTCGAAAGTTCCATAGCAAAAGTCTGTTAAAATTGATAAATCGATCATTTGGGGAAAAAATACTTGGTGTGCAAAGGATTCAAATTTTTTCCTTTCGATTTTCAAAAATTCCAAAATTAGCAAAAGTCTGTTAAAATTGATAAATCGATCATTTGGGGAAAAAATACTTGGTGTGCAAAGGATTCAAATTTTTTCCTTTCGATTTTCAAAAATTCCAAAATTAGCAAAAGTCTGTTAAAATTGATAAATCGATCATTTGGGGAAAAAATACTCGGTGTGCAAAGGATTCAAATTTTTTCCTTTCGATTTTCGAAAGTTTCATCTCAAAAGTGTGTTAAACCTGATAAATCTACCACACACAAAAAAAGATATTCAATGCGCAAAGGGTTCAAACTTTTTTCCTTTCGATATTCAAAAATTCCATTACAAAAGTGTGTTGGAATTGATAAACTGCCATACGAAAAAATATACTCGGAGCGTAAAGGGTTAAAATTGTTTTCTTTTCAATTTTCGAAAGTTCAATCGCAAAAGTGTGTTAAAATTGATAAATCTGCCCCACAAAAAAAAAAATATTCACTGCGCCAAGTTTTCAAATTTCTTTCCTTTCGATGTTCGAAAATTCCATCGCAAAAGTGTGTTAAAATTGATAAATCGATGTTACGAAAAACGAAAAAAAAAATACTCGGAGCACAAAGGGTTAAAACTATCGCGTTTACTTCTAGAACACCTACTATCTTCTTCTTTTTTTCGCTCTGAACTCCGATAAAGGCTGGTTTTCGACACCCGCGCGATTACCAGCGAGATTACGCGTATTTCCCGGCAACGGTGATCGCGGGAAGCCAGTCCTGGCTTCCTGTTTATTAAAATTCATTAACGGTGGTATCGATCGAGGAAGTTTGTCGGACAGGTGAGGAGCGGGAACGGTCGGTTTGCTGGTGCTGGGACGCAGCAATAACAATTCGCAATAAAATTCTCGTCCGCCGGATTAACCGTTACAATTTCGTTACGCGTTCAACGCGAAAGTAATTCTTTTTACCGGTGTAGAGAGAGGAGGGAGAAGCGAATGGAACATCGGATCGAACTACGGTGAATATCACGACAAACATTTCCACCCGTCCACCGTTCTTGCTTGTGTGCAAGCGACAGAGAAACAGAGAGAACCGCGCACATTGTCGACGTAATTACGGGTACTTTGCGAGTCGCACGAAATTATCTCGCACGTAGCACGATTGCCCATGGACCCGTATAATACTCTGCCATTCGAAGTTCTTGCTGTTCCGATCGAATTAAATCTTGAACAATTACTACTACTTCCACGATGCACGTTCAAACCGACGAAGACACGCGAGCGTCTTTTTTCTTCTCCTTTTTCGTACACAATTTTATAATTCACTGTGATTTCAAATTATATTTATAACGCACTTCAAGCGATAAATTAATACTATGCCATCCGATGGTACGTTGGTGCCTCGTAAAAATATTTCTATTGTAATAAAAATGCTTATATTTATTTATACGTATCTTCATTTCGTGTAAATCGGGTGACAGAATTAAGCAAGAGTCACTAAAATTGATTGTAATAAAAGTGCTTATATTTATTTATACGTATCTTCATTTCGTGTAAATCGGGTGACAGAATTAAGCAAGAGTCACTAAAATTTCTTGTAATAAAAGTGCTTATATTTATTTATACGTATCTTCAGGATTTCGTATAAATCGAGTGACAGAATTAAGCAAGAGTCACTAATATTTATTGTAATAAAAGTGCTTATATTATTTTATATAATTTTAGTGACTCTTACTTAATTCTGTCACTCGATTTACACGAAATGAAGATACGTATAAATAAACATATTGTAATAAAAATGCTTATATTTATTTATACGTATCTTCAGGATTTCGTATTGAAAATTAATCTTAATTTACAATGTAACACGATTGTTCAATTGTTTCGTGAAACTTGTGTGCATTTATGTATCGCAAAATTGAAAGAAATGTTGTCTGAATATTAATGAAATGAACTAAGAAAGAGCGAGACCTAAACACAAAGATGGTGGAACGTGAAATTAAATCCGATCCATGCACGGAGGAACGAATTCTCCGATTTAGTTTAGGTTAGATAGGTTGAATTACCATCTCCTCTCTCGATCATTCGCAGCCAGCCAGTGACATTAATTGTTCGAAGGGATAGCTTTCAAACCCTTCTCCCTTTCTCCGTTTCGTCGTCTTTTAACACACATCCAACAAGCTACTCTCCAGATATTCGCGGTTCGAACACTTAGGGCACAAGGCCACGGGTTATTGGTTTATCCAGTTCACCTACTTTCGAGACTCACGGCGAATTAGCCGTGTTCCCTGAATCGGCTCTCGAATTACCATAATCCCAGAGACAAATTAGGAAGTCAGCGACGCTGTGAACAGCCAATTAATCGTCTACCAGTGGCTACCCTTCACCGTCATAATTCACTGGCGTGTTAGTCTAGTATCGATGTTATATCCTCCCTTTCCTCCTAATTTACCAATGATCCGAATGATCTCCTCGCGTTTACCATTGTTGCAACTATTACCTGGTTGTTCACCGATAATAGCTCAGTCTGGTTTAAAGATTTACTCTTGCACGAAGAGTAACTCACACTTTACACTGTACTTCTGTTTTACTACGTGCTATACTGATAATAATGCACTACACGTTGATCATCTTAGGGCAAAACTACGTTAATTTACACATCACACAATTGGTGCATAATTGTTGGCGGGAAAAACCTCCAAAATGCAATGTTTGACTAGTTTGTGTCTAAATCAATCGTGTAAAAATCCAGAGAAAGGGATTGATTTGATACAGATAGACTGTAACTAGGGAACACTGTGTCCCATGGTGTTGAGAATGGAAAAGAGAAGTTTATTGTAAAGTGCTGCTCTAATCGAGTGTTCTTTCGTCTATGTCGTGAACAGCCTTATTGTATCACTAAGCAACAATGAACTAATTTGTGAGAACGCTTTCAATATGTTTAAACGAGCAAACAAAGTCGTCGTTAAATGAAAGGAAAGGTTTTTTTTCTCTAGAGAAGTAGAAAAATTGTAACGACCTGAGCTTCCTGTCGGATGAGCGGAACACAGGGAATAGTCATACAGAGGTGTAAGACGAAGAAAGACGACATCATTACTATCTACATAATGCAGGCTATCATAGGGCCAATAAATTACTAGAAACGTGTCTTTCCCGCGGCCGTACAAAGATCGTCCGACGTGTTTCCTCTTCCGTCGATTCACTCTCTAGCTTTCGCGCGATTTATCGTTCCTATTAGATTGCCAGAGGCGAACGCGTAGGAAGTAACCAGAGGGAATGGGTGTTACGGGCTAGCTAGATTTGCTTTCTCTCTGTTTGGTTCTTCTAGAAGAGGGAACCTATTCGAGGGGAGAGGAGAAGAGAGAGAGAGATAGGTAAAGAAAAACGATATCGGGACAGACGGGAGAGATTCTTTGGAACGAATGTGTTCGATTTAACTCTCCCGTCGGATTTAAAGGGACCCATCGCGACCACCGCCGTTTCCAATCGATGGTTAACGGAACGATCCTCACGAATAGACTCTTCCTCCTGGAATTTGTTTTCGGTTTGATAAGGTTTCGGTTGGAATTGTTCAAGTTTCAGAGATTCCCACGGTCCCTCCCCATGGCGTGGAGTTTTTCAACGAAACATTTTAGATTGAGCGAACGTTCGAAAGAGTTACTTCGTCGATTCTGTTGTAGGATACGAAGCCGATGTGGTGCAAGAGGAGCTGAAACCTGTTTACGATGAACAGGAACTGACGGATCTGGTTGGTAGATTATGTCTTATCTTCGAGGGAATTTGTTTTTTTTTTTCCTTGGCTGTAGTTCATGTTGAAATGGTGTATACGATAAGAATTGTTATCGGTAAATTGTAAAATTAGATATGCCATAAATTCAGTTACCGAAGTGAATTATTTTAGGAGAATTTTTTCAATTTATAATGTACACCATAAACTTCTTCAAATTTTATTTATATTCAAGCAAATCTATTCAAAATTATAAGTAATCTAATAGTTAAATTATTCTTAAATTAAATAAATCAATTTTTTAATCAAAAATTCGTGCTTTCTCGTCGATTTGACTTTTATAAAAGCAAAGTCTGTGAACCTAATGTTAAGAAACTTAATTTTCCCGCTGAAATTTGCAACCATTTCATCATGGATTATTGCAAATGAAAAGGAAAGCGTATCAAACACTTTGTCTCCATAACTATATTATCACTATACTTTTAACGACGTTTGAAGTCTGACATGATCACGACGCGAGGTCTAAAGTTACCTCAAACATGTGTCAGAGTTCGATAGCTTCCTTCTAAACGATCACACTAAACCTGTAAGATTTTTCATTATTCCAAAGCCTTGCTTTTCTTCTTCAAGATAAACATCGTAAAAGATATGACGACCCTGGGCGGTTTGGAGGAGATTGAGTGGCATTACTTCGCCGAAGTAGCAATTCGAGAGTTCTTCGAGAATCCAAGCGTCACAACTCTCACCGTTTATTATCTGAATAACATCCTGACAGTCTCGTTATTCTTTCCCATAATCCCAGTGTACGAATTGACATACTTCATCAGAGAGCCTCAAGAGATTCTGCGTGCTGAAACGTTCAGGGATCGGATATTATTCGGGACGATGAACAATAAAGTAGAAAGCTATGTGCTGACAGTGACACAGGACGTGCTGGCGCCAATTTTCTTCGAAATCGAAACCTGGCCGGACAGTATCCTTTATTCTCTGTATACGTTAAGCTTAACTCGTGTTTAATTAGTCGACCACGATGGTTACGGAAGAGAAAGTTTTCGCGTAACGATACTTCAACGAGCTGGAAACTTTCCTGTCTCCTCCTTTTAAATCCTCGTTTTTTTTTTGTTTTTTTTTTTATTTTTCTTTCTCTTTCCCCCACGGTAAACAATCTGCTCGCGTAAACCAGCAGCTGGCAAGTTTAATTGGCTACCAGGATCGGTTGTGTCGTGTTTGGAGACATCGTGAGAGACTCGAGGCTAGAAGATTCGCGGAATGTCGATGAAGTTGTACCAGAGTTTTAATTCGTTGGAATTCGTCAGAGGCTTCTGTATACTTTAAGTTTAGATTTCTGGGAGATCTGATACTTCGAGGGAGCTGAACTCTTCCAAATTTTACGGTTACTAATACCTTTGGTAAACCTTGTGTACACGCCAGCGATTGAAACTTCCAAGGAACTTATTCATTTATAATAATGTTGAATCTTTCAGAGGAGAATTGCTGATACACTTACTTTCGGTGAGACAGAGTTTCTCAGACATTTTAAAAAAGTTCCTCGAAGGTAAAACACAGTATACAGTGAATAATCAAATTATTATGATCACTTCGAAATTATGTACCACTTATTTGAGGTTTGAACCAAAATAGAATTGAAAATACAGTTAAAATTACGAAAATACAGGTTTTTTTTTTATAATGAAAGGTATCGTTACGTTTTTAACGAAATATAGCAAAGATTTTAAACCTTGTACGCATTATTAAAAGTTTTTTAAACTACATATACTGATATTTCGTCATTGCACACTTTATATCTACAATTCTTCGAACATGTCTCTATTTTTCTCGCAGTTTTTTTTCTTTTTATTCAAGTACAAATTTCTCAATCAGTTGTTGTTCATTAGTTATCCCTTCTGATTGAATTAGACGCTTCAATAATTTCCATAAGTTACATATTGAATTCGTATTTGGTCAGATGTCAAAATTTGAATTTTTTTTAACTAAACAAAATTACAACAAAAGAATTATATATTTTAGTGTTATTGAAATCACAATAACACTGGAAACAAAAGATTTTATTTATTCATTTGTTCATAATGATTTGATCACCCACTGTATTCAGCTCAAACAGCGTCACACTTGGCCCAACAGCTATGATTAATAATCACACTTATTTTTCACACTATGCAGAGTGTTTTCTAATACGAACCACTTTAGAAATGAACAAAGGATATACAAAAATAGCAAAAACAAATCGTACAAACATGTCCTGTTTGAGCTTGTTTGAAAGCTACAGCGACTTTTGTGTTTCCATCGTTTACGAGAGCTCATCCTTACAAATGATGTTCGAAATAATTAAATCATAAATAATATTCTATATCTTCTGAATATTTCTTACTCTCATTGACTTAAATTTAATAATTCTCCAATTTCCCATGCGTTGGAAATTTAATTCTATAATTAATTAAATAAAGATGGATAAATATTCGAAATATTAGCGGACTATTAAAACACAAAAATTATAATTCTCAAGCAAAGTCAAACAGAACACACGTTTCTAATCGATTACAAATTTTAACTAATTTTTATTTATAAACTAACAAGATGCAATTTCTCTTTGAGAGGTGGCCTCAGTTAACATGTTAAATATCGACGTAGCAGCGTTAAATACAGAGAAAATCAGAGATCGCTAGCTTCGTAGACTCCGAATACTCTTTAATTACTCAAACGTCAACGAAACTGTTGAAATGCAATTAAGTGCAAAGAGAGGCAACATGAAACAAAGGGTAATCAATCGAAATTCACATAGTCCCTTCAGCTTAAGGTCGCAACAATCTGACATGACTCGCAATCCCGGTTACCACAGCGCGCCACGTGAACTTCCGGCCCAGTCCACCATTCGAGAGAGAGAGAGAGAGAGAGAGAGAGAGAGAAGACAGGTGTGTGGAGAGGCAGGCGAAACAGGAAGGGTTGGACGAAGTTATTATTACCATAATTTTCGACTAAATGCACTGCGCAACTCGCCACCGGTAAATTCGGCGTCGATGTTTGCTCGTGTTGGAGAGAGAAAGATGTAGATGGACGAACATTCACAGATTACTTGCTCGTGTCGAGCCTTGAAACGATTGCGTTGCATTTGCTCGGAAGTCGCTTCGTTATTTCTAATGGATCCACGATTCTAACTGGATCGAAGAGGCGGATTTCTCTAATTGCTACGACACGAGCTTTAAACGAGGAGGCAGATGTGACTGGACAGTGACTTTACTCGTGGTTTGAACAGGTTTGAAGGGAACTGTCGGGTTACCCTGACGATTCTTCTGCAGTTTTTCTTTCCCCTTCGTTTGGATCAGGTTTAATTTGAGATGTTTCTAATTCTCCAAGTGTTTGTAACGATAATTTTGAAGATAAAATATCTACAGGGTGGTTCAAAAGAAAAATATTAACATCAGAATATTTCCCTCTTAATATCGTTCAACTATACGCGCAATATTTCTCGCTATGAATAGTAACCGAAGTGATAATATTTGATGAACAACTCTGTATTAATGTGAGATGTAAAAGAGGGAAATTGAAGTAGAGAAAGTCTTGTAATTTCTAAGGTAAACATGTGTAAGAGAAGAATTATAATAGGAAGTAAATCCTGGTTAGAAATACAAAAGATAGGGGAACTAAGGCTTATTGAAAAAAAAGAGAAAGATGTGAATTATGGGATGTTCGATGAGGGGACGATAGCAGTTTATTTGTCTTCCTTAACCTGAGACACATGCGTGAAGGCGGACTTTTACGCGAACATAGACACCTTCCTGTGTAACTTAACGGACCTCACGTACAAAATGCTGGGCTTAACGGTGATATATGTACCCCGAGAGGGTGACAACCTTAGCGAAGAGGCCTGCGCTGATAAGGAGTTGGTCAAGAGACTCGAGGGTGTGGTGGCCCACTGGACCACCCAAATTAGGATTGCTCTGTCTGACCAGGAACAAGCAACACCCAATGAATTATTATGTATTGAGGATGAATACGATTTTTGGCTTTACAGACGTCAGTAATTTTATCTAACTGCTTTAGATAGTAAAATTTCCAATCGAATTCGAGCTGAAGTATTAAAATTTCATTAGCTGAATTTGGGTTTGAATTTGGGTTTGAAGTTTGAATTGGATTGGCTGAATTTGAATTTTAAATAGTTCGAGCTTAATTAGCTGAATTGAAATTTGAAATAGTTTAAATTCGAGTGACTGAATTAAATTTTGAAATAGTTTGAACTTGATTGCCCAAACTTGAATTTGAAATACTTTGAACTTTACTGGTTGAACTAAAATTTGAAGTAGTTTGAACTTGATTGCCTGAACTAAATTTAAAACAGTTTAAAATTGATCGACTAAATCAAAATTTGAAATAGTTTGAACTTGACTGGCTGAATTTGCATTTTAGAACTTAAATATTAAAATTTGAACAGTTGTAACTTAATTGACAGGATTTGAATTTTAAAATTAGAATATTTAAATATAAATTTGAATATGAATATCTAAGTTGAGATAGTTTGAACTTAATCGACTGAATTTGAATATTTAAAGTTGAATAGCTCGAATAATTAAGTTGTTTGGAAATTTTTATATTTGAATATTTTAAATTTGATTCGCCAAATTTTCATTTTACAATTTATATATTTAAATTCTATGGTTTTAACGTAAATTTCAGTGTTTGAGTATTTAAATTCAAATAATTTTAGTTCAATTGGCTGAATTCAGACAACAAAATTGGAATACTTCGATTCGAACAGTTCGAATTTGAATTTTCACGTGAATATAAATATGATAGCAACCTTTTCGTTCGAACACGCTTATAAGAAACCTCTTCTCCATCATATCAGACGACAATCTCTGCGGTTTGAACTACCAGCTCCAAAATCCCACGGTCAAAAAGATAGCAGACTTCCTCTTCTCGACACACTCGACCTACGTCCGTCAATTTCTCACTTTAAAAGACGAGATCGAGCACGGCGTGAAGGAAGCTAAATCGAACATCGAGTTCCTTCGTATCCTGGTCGATCCTTCGAAAGAACTCGACAAATGTACCGAGTTATCAAGCATCGAGGAACACCTGATGGGTATCATACACCTGTTCAGAACCATATGGTTGAATTCACCTTACTACAACTGTCACGAAAGGATCGAGAACCTCTTCAAGTCTCTCAGCAATCAGATAATCATCCTATGTCGAAACTCTGTCGACCTGAAAGAGTTATTCGCCGGAAAAACGCATAAATCCATGGAGAAAATCTACGAGTGCATAAACGCTTGTGAAAATTATAAAGAACAATACGACAAGGTAAACAAATTCTTCTCTCAAATTCCTCGTTAACCGTTCGAGTGCTTTTCCCGTTCAACGTTTAAAAGTTCGACTTGTTCTCTCTGAAATGTCGAACTAATGCTTGAATTTTCTCAGTGAGTGTCTTTATACTCTTATCGTTTATCGAGGTTCCATTAAATAATAATCTACGCTTCTATACCGAATTGTTAAAAAAAGACTACTTATTTAGGAAAAAATGGAAGTTTTATTAATCGAAAGAAACGCGATCGTAAGAATTTTTGCAAAGATTCATAGTTAACACTAGATTTACGGGGTTTTCTCGAGAGAAACCGAATTTTCCCTTCGAGAAATCGATCTGTTAGACAACTAAATCGCACGTTGTCAGCTTACAAATTCGAATATGTATTTTCATATCCTTCAATTAACCGTTTGAGTGCCAATTAACTCTTCAGTGCCCAAAAACATCAGCTAATCTATAAAATTGAACTAACAGTTCGAACTTTGCTGTTACAATTTATCGAGGTTCTACTAAATTAATATCTACGCTTTCGTAAGCTTCGAGCTGTTGTTAAAAGAATTTCTTCATTCATTAAAAATTCAAAGTAACGTAAACGAGAAAAGGGAAGAATTTTTGCAAAGATCCGTGGCACTCAAACGGTTAATAAAACAGATGAAAAATAGTTTGGAAAATAATGGCAATTATAGGAAAGATAAATGCGTGAAATTGAAGTGTCTCGTAAATCTACTGTTAATCGTAGCGAAAGTTACTTTTCTCTAAAGTGTAATTTTTCCACGATATTAGTTATGAAACAGAGTTTGAATATTCACACCGATACCGCGTACAAATTCACTCGCCGGTCGGTGCATTAAGGGACTATTAAACGACGTGTGCAGAGTTACTTTAGATACTTAGGAAAGAGCCGTTAGGCAAAGTGAGGAGTTCCCGCGTTAAGCGGAAGTCACGGTAATTGTACACCCTCCCTTTTGGCCGGTTCACAATGATCCCGGTGAACACGGAACTCACCTCGTCCATGTTAAAATAATATTCGAGAAGGTGGCGACGTTCGTTGGACCTGCAATTAATCTTATCCACGTTTAATCGCGACGAATCGTGGTAGAAACCTAACCTAACTTAACCTAACATTTGCAACAACGTGAATGCAGATAAAAGTCTTTCAACCTTGCGATCGATCGACGAATCCGGCACAATTGTTACAAAGAAACAATTTTGACGAAGGAAAATTACGAATATTTATTCATTTATTATTTCTCATTTCTTCGACGATTTAGAAATTAGAGAAAAAATTGAAATTTAGGAAAGTTTGTTTATTTACTGATTTAAGAAAATTGTCAATTACGTAGAAGTGTTGTATTGATATTTTGTTTTATTTTACAAAATTATTTGGCGTGCAGGTAAATTTTTAACGACGATAATCAAGTACAGTTGTTCGAATCGAAATATTGGTGATGATGTAGTAGCTTGAGAGCAGAAAAATGGCGAAGGGTCAACGACCGTAATGGAAATTATTTCGACGTTTGATCTGTGTTTGTTCCTTTAAATTGCAACATTGATTCTATCCAAAAGTACACAAAACATTTGTTTCCATACTTAATACGTGTTTCAATATTTTCAACTTTCAATTTTCAATTAAATTACATATTTCCTGTCTCAATTTTCAATTAAATTACATATCTTCTGTTTGAATTTATAAAAAGTCACACATTTTCTGCTTCAATTTTAAGGTTTTCCATTTATTTTCATCTTGTAAATATGTGACATTTTCCAAACACTTTTCACCTGACATATGCACGTCACAATTTCCCACGTCACGTAACAGGTGACGTCTGCTATTTCAAAAAAAAAGTGTAATGTCACCTGATAAAAGTTAACCTAAAATTAGTATTTTTTCATTCTGGAAAAATTGAACTTCGATGTTCAAGCATGAAAATTCAAATTCACCTTAAATTTCATACAGACGAAAATCTTTTCGATTTCTAAGCGAGGTCAATTTAGAATTTCGAGAGTTTACAAAGCGAGTATTACCAAACAACTTCGTGACAAAGGGGAACACGTGTTCGAAAATAATTCTTCAATCCAGGATTAGCGTTTCATCCCCTTCAACGAGGGTGGCTTGTTGTTTCTGGGTCGATTATGGAACCGGGTCAAGTTTTCGCGTTAAGCGGAACTCACAATAACCCCGGACTTAGGCGTTTCCCATGGGGTTAGATAAACGTGGCCAGGAGTGAGAACCGCAGTACCATGCACAGTGTCATGGTGACTTTCAGTTGGTAATATGGGGGTGCGTTATTCAGGATCAAAGGGGATGAATAACCTGGTCTTTAGATTCTTACACTAGAAAATCCTGGCGATTATATTGTGAATCACGTATCAAGGATGAAATAACAAACGCAAAATTATTTTTTATTAATGTAGAAACAAAATTCTTTCCTACTGAATTCACATAATTGCCCAATTAAGATGTAAAAATGTTTCTTATTATTACATGATATTATATTTGAATTAAAGTTTGAATATAACTTTGTTCCAACTCAACACTGTTCTTTTTTCCATCGGGAAAAGTCTTCCTGACCCTCGATTTTTCCTCTGCCATATTCTCATAAAGCAATGGGCGACGCATAGGCCCATAGGCCTGGTTTCTATCCATCGTCACCTTTCCCATTTACAACATTCTTTCTGTTCTTAATACATTAAAGATCGCGAAAAAATCTGTAAAACGTATATACGTTTAGGACCACACATTTTTGTGAAAACTTCCACGTTGCTAAAACCGTCATAACTTTTTTATTTATGAAGCAATTTTTATGAAACTTTCAGAAATTGTAGAATAGACTGCTCTTCAGGTGTTATTGAAAAAAGATTATGTTTTTTAATAATTATTATAAAATTTTATTTAAAAATCAATTTTACCAAAGTTTCTAGTACTTTTTTAAAATATAATATGGCGTGAAACATTTTTCTGTATGAAGAGGAACCATACAAAATTTACATATATATCTTGATTTATGAATCAGTATTTTTCGTAATGGAAATTAGGAAAGGACGTGATATCACGTCGCTAGTTGTGGAAACTTTAAGTCGTGTCTAACCTTCGTCGCGACAAATGTGGATAATTAATTGCTCGAATATTTTGTTTGCTCCGCGAGAGAATCTTCAATTAATTTTCGCTTGAAAACTGGACCATGATGAACGAACACCGAACGAGGGACACACAGCGGAGGTATGATTATATTTGCCCGGGAACAAATTGAACCAGTTCCTCTCCACCCCTTTTCTCTCTCTCTCTCTTTTCATTTTTTCATCCGTCGGAAAATTACGCTGAACGTTCGGCGAAAATTCGAACGACAGAAATGCCGTTCGATATCGAACACCGTTCTCTATGAACACTGCAATTTCCCGTGGAATATTTTATTATTATCGGGGCAATCCACCGTTCGAAAAATGAAAACCGCCGCGCGCTCTAAATAGCCTGCTGTAATTCACCGTTAACAAGATCAAGGAAATAATTCCGCGCTTGCAATAATTCAACGCCGATCGATTCGTGACACTTTAATTTTTACCATCCACCCTTCAACGAACGCTGCACACACGCACATCCAACAACACACAGTGTCGTTCCTTTGTGAAAAAGTATCCTGACCCAGATTCGTTACAAACGACTGCAAAAACTGTGAAAAGAAAAAAAAAAAGATAGAGAGAAAATCCTGAAAAAAAAAAAGAATAAAATAAAACAGCGAACAACTCCAGTGCTCGTCAAGCATGGAAATAATATTGGAATAACATTTTCCATATATTCTCCTATTGTTTATGAAGCGTTCGGAAACGATCGAAAACAGGTCCATCGTTTCGACAATCGAATCTCCGCTGGAATAATTGCTCGTCGACAATCGTGAAAGGAAAAACGATAAAGAGTGAGGGGGGAAAATAGAAAAGAGGTGAGAACAAGAGGGGAAAAAAAGCAATTTCTATATTGTCCGTGACAAGAGATACGAAGTGACATTTCGTAACGATATCAAGCACTGGTGACGCTTCGAAAATTGAACCGTCCTGTAGAAGTTTGATGTTTCGCGGGTGTGAAAAAAATTCGCGAGCACTCGACGATCGTCCGGATGAAACAATTTCGTTTGCAACAAAGTCGACGGTGTATCGTCGAGGATCGAGGAATTGTCTCGTTAATACGGGAAATAATGAGAAACTGGTAAGCGGAACTATGACGTCGAAGCGTTCGTTTGTACGAGAGAAACGAGAACGAACGTGTAAACTCATCGTCCAATAGAAACCCCGGTTTAATGAACAACTCGATGATGATACAGAATAAAAAGGGAGATAGTGTATGTGTGTGTGTGTGTGTAATAGGACTCTTATTTATACGCTTTAAGTCCGCGAAACGATCGATTTTAACCGGATATTAAACGTTCCCGGTCCATCGTGGCGAATGCAAAATTTTCGCGAAACAAACTCTTTTCAAACTGACGAACAACCACACCAGCCGTTGTTATTTGCTTTTCAGATAGCACACGCCCACAATAGCCTGACGAACGTACCATGGGATTTAAATAGGGACAATATATTCCAGCATATTGATATTTTCATCGGCAGGTGCTACGATATGATTGAGATCTGTCAGGCGATGATGGATTTTGCCAGGTAATCAGTACGAATCTCTCTCTCTCTCTTTCTCTCTATCGATTTTTACTGTGATCTCGACGATTTGTTTAAGAGTTAAAGATACCGCGAACGAACGAGATAGAAGGGAAAAGGGAGAAATATTCAATTTTGCGTGTGGGACTCTCGAATAACGATTTTAAGATGGCAAATTTTTTTCCAGAAATCGAACGATCGATATTTCGAGTGAAAAATGTGATTATAAGTGGGAATATTCGATTCAGCGAATGAGACTCTCGAATATCGATTTTAAGATGACAAATTTTTTCGAGAAATTGATAAATTCATGCACGATCGATATTTCGAGTAAAAAGAAAGTGATTATAATTGGGGATATTCAATTTAACGAATAAGACTCTCGAATATCGATTTTAAGGTGATAAATATTTCTGGAAAAGTTGATAAATCTATGATCGATCGATATTTCGAGTAAAAAAAATATGTTTATAAGTGGGAATATTCAATTTAGCGAATGAGACTCTCGAATATCAGCTTTATAAACTGAAATTGACGAACGATCGATATTTCGAGCGAAAATTACCGCAAATTGTAACGTGCAAAAGAAAATGATTAAATTAGAAATTATTATAATTGATTTGAACAGAATGGACGAAACAGAGCTATTCAGTAAACCAATGTTCAGCGGAACAAAGGGAGAAGAACGTGAGAGGGTGTGTCAGAAGATCGAGAGACTGTTCCACGAGGCTTTGCAGAAGATCGAGCAGAACTCTTTGAAGATCTTCGACGTTCATCACAGCACGTGGCACGACGAAATGTTTGCCTTTCGTAACGAGATGAAGGATCTAGAGGTTATCATCGAGAACCTGGTCGCGTCGGTTTTCGTGAACCTTAACAACGTGCAGGAAGGTGTCGAAGATCTTCAAGGATTCTATTCCTACATGAATCGCGAGAAGCTGAAAGCGTTATTCGACGCTAAAACTGCTGAAGTAAGAAGTACAAAATATTAATTCGATACTTATAACTTAAAAGCCTCTCGAATCTTCGATTATATCAAATCACTAATTCGATAAGCTAGAAATTTCGAAAGTGAGTCTCTTTGTAAAGTGAATCGTTACTTTACTAAATTGTCGAGGATTTTTTTCATCGAATAATATGCAAATTTCCCTCAATTTCTCCTCAAATAACTCGTAATAAACCAAATAGCAATTTTTTGGCTTCAAATCTTCGATTGTACCAAATCACTAATTCGATAAGCTAGAAATTTCGAAAGTGAGTCTCTTTGTAAAGTGAATCGTTTATTTACTAAATTACCGAGGCTGTTATTCCTCTATTAATATGCAAATTTCCCTCAATTTATCCTCAAATAACGCGTAAAAAATCAAATAGCAATTTTTTGGCTTCGAATTTCTGATTGTACCAAATGATTCATTCGATAAGCTAAAAATTTCGAAAGTGAATCTCTTTGTAAAGTGAATCGTTACTTTACTAAATTATCGAGGATTTTTTTCCTCGAATAATATGCAAATTTCCCTCAATTTATCCTCAAATAGCAATTTTTTCGATCTCGAATCTTTGCTAGGAATTTCGAAAGTGAATTTCTTCGAAAGTGAATCGTTCGTTTGCTAAATTAACGAGTTCGTTTGCTAATAAAACGAAAGGGGAATATTATTTCTAATAATCTTGCAGATATGGAAACTATTCGGCGACGATATCCAGCAGACGAAGCAAGAGGTGCTGGACGAAAGGGAGGAGTATCCTTCGATGACACCATATTATGCAGGCAGGGCGTTGAACCTTCTGTTGAAAGGTGCACGGTTGCAATCAACAAGGGAGGTTCTCGAGCAAGCGATGTGGATGCCGTATTGCAGCCTTAGCGAGGACCTCTACTATCAGCACGATCTTCTAAAGAAATCGATCGAGGATCTCGTCAGTGACATCCATAGTAGATGGATACACGAAGTCGGTGAAAATCCTCGTGCACGGTTAGATCGTTTCCTCATGAAACGATGTGACATGAGGGTCGGCCTTCTCGAATGCAACATCGATCCGAATATTTTGAAACTGTGCCGCGAAACTGGGTTCTGGATCGCTCTTAAGTTTACTATACCGGTACACATACAGATCGTCTATGACAGATGGGAGAGCCTTCATTTCGTTTACGAGAGCGTCGTTGCTGTGATTATTAGATACAACAAAGTGTTACAAGGTTAGTGAAATTTAACGACAACAGGTAATTTATTCTCCATCGCTGTGAAGAACAGAGGTTGATCAAATTATTACGAACAGATGAGTTAAAATTTTTCAAATTTTCGGTGGTACTGTAACTATTTTTGTTTTTTTCAACGCATGGACGATTTGAATATATTGGGAAGCTTAATTAGTTCAAAGAAAATTCAAGTTTCATTTTGGAGCACTTGTTCAATATAAATCCAATTGGAAAGATGAGAATTTTTTAAGTATGCAACTGAATCGAAAGCGATAAAAGCAGGAATAAAAGAAAATTCATATTTTCGATGTTATTGTAATTTCAATAATAGTAAAATATGCTTTCTTATTTTTAATACAAAAATAGATAATTTGTCTATATCGTGAAAGCTTAATTACCTTAAAAAAAAATGCAAGTTTTATTTTGGAGCATTTAATACTACTTCAATAATAAACATAGGAATTATTAGACCGTCTAATTAAATTAGAAATGATTACTAATGAACTGATTGTTAAACTGGTATCAATATGCCATTCTATAAGGAAGGAATAGAAAAGAAAAACGTAGAAAAAATAGATACTGAAAATCTTTATCTTTCCAAGAACTGAAGAAACAGAATAGTTAAAATAATTTTTATTAACTTGTAGTAGGTATAAATCAGTGTTCAAGGAAGTGCGAGTGGTGAAATATTACTATACATCGTTAAAAAGATTTTTAGCAATCTACAGAAATTTCAAAATTTCGTAATAAATAATAATTTTCGTAATAAAAAGAGATTTTATTTCAAGCGTATTTCCCATTCTATTCCTGTTCAAAGTATCAAACAGGTGATACATAATTTCCAAGAGATCGTAGTAATTTGATCATCCACTGTATTTGAAAGTAACAAAGTTTTCGATGTCCATAAAATACTTTCAAAGCCTGAATACCTAACTGAATACCTGTTTCTTCGTTTTCTTGAATGTCACGGTTTCTTCAACTCTACCTTCCTCCAACGACGCCATTTTAATCACCGAAAATCCACCGCGTGTTATTAATTTCCCCTAACACGTAAATTCCCGAAATTCCTGACGGAAGTTCCCATACTGCTGGTAAATTCTATTAAACGTACATTTTCTGACGCATTGGTCCCGTTGAATACACCGAGTTACGAAGTAATAATTAGTGTGCACCGACGTAACTACCGGTCCCACTCGAAGGCCAACTTCCGCTTTCGCCGCGTACAATCGACATTTCCATCGTCGAGAACGTAATCGATGTAAAACGTTGGAAAATGGGAAATAACGTTTCCTCGAGATCTTTTTTCTCGTAGCAAATCCACGGTGCACGTGTTCGAACGAGTTACAGGCAAATATTTTGAAGTTTCGAGCGTTGCGGCGCGCGCGCGAAACTTCGCGTTTGTATATTGAGTCCTGAGGAGAGATTGCGAAATAGTTGAACAAGTACATTTCCACGGGAATACCAGGCGCGTCTTCTGGCTTGCTTTTAACACGGCCGCGCCATGTTATTACCCTGCTACCGCTGATCAGAGTTAGAAAATATCAAAACGGCGAAAGTTTCGCGAATATCGATCTTCTAGACTAATTGAAACGCGATAATCCGTATGAACGCGGATTGAAAATTTGAAAAATCGATATTTATCGAGCCACTTGGGAGAAAATCACGATCAAAGACGCCCTAAGTGTCTCCCTCTTTATCAATTCATTACACTTACCTTTTCGTTAATTCTTTTGAAAATTGTTTAATATAAGAAAAAGAAGAAAAAATGAACTGTTACGTTCAAGTTAGTTTGGATTCATTTTTGTGTTTTGAATAATTCAAATTCCTTAGTCGGAGCAGTTATAAATTTGACCATTTTCCGCCACCATCAATTTTCCATGGATTTCCAAATGAATAATCGTCCAGAACGAAGTAACATAAAAATCTCGTTGATCCGTGACAACGATCGAACAGAGAAGAGGAAGAGAGGGGGTTAACACGCAAGGGAAAGCGGATTGCCATTGTCAGCCACGTTTCACGCATTATATCGAAAAATCGGTGTCGAGTAAAAATCGTTCGTGACAAATAGAAAGTTCAAAAATAATCAGTACACCGCTCGATGGACATCGCGGGTAATCGCGTTTCCGGGCGTGGTGAACCGTGTTGAGTGGACAAGGTCCGCGCGAAACGGAAACGAATATATCGTGTTTTTCCAGCGTTATCGATGACGGAACGCGAGCTGTTCCGTGAACTAATTTACCAGCTAGACAGGAAGATCAATCCCGGCTTAAGCAGGCTGACATGGAACACGGAATACGTGGACGCATACATCGAGGATTGCTTTAACCAAACGGCAAATGTACACTTCGTTTCCTCTCTCTCTCTCTCTTTCTCTCTTTCTCCTCTTCTTCTTTCTCTCCCACTTTTCCTACTGCTTCCTTTATTTTCCTCCTTCTTTCTCTCTCCCAGTTTCCTTTGTTTCTTCTTTTCTCGTTCTCTTCTTTTTCTTTTTCTTACACTTTTCCTGCTGCTTCCTTTCTTTCTCTCTTCCATGTGTTTTTTCTCTTCCTCATTTTCTCTACCTTCCGCCTTCTCTTGGACTTTCCTTTTTCTTTATTTTTTGCTTTTCTTGCTTGATTCTCTTCCTTGGTTCACTTCCTCATTTCTTACCTCTTTTTTTCTTTGTATTTTTCCTCTCTTTGTCACTTTTCCTCCTTTTCCCTTCTCTCTCTCTCTCTCTCCTCTTCTACTTTTTTCTTTTCTTTCTCTTCCACTTTCCTGGTTTCTTCCTCTTTCTCTGCCTCTTTTCTCCTTTCTTCTAGTGTCTCTGTGTCTCGCTTTTCTCTCTCTCTTCCTCTTTCACTCACTTGCTCTATGTCTCTCTCGCTCTGTCTCTCCTTCACTTCTACTTTTTCCTTTTCTTTCTCTTCCGCTTTCCTTGCTTCTTCCTTTTTCTCTGCCTCTTTTCCCTGTTCTCCTAGTGTCACTCTCATTCTCTCTCTCTCTCTTTCACTCTCAGCTCGTCCGTAAATCTCTCTCTCTCTCGTTGCTTCTCTCGATCTTTATCCCTCTGTCTACATGCTAGTTTCATAGTACAATCCTCTTCGTCCAACACACTGACAGTAGGACGACGAGGCCAGGCGCCTATATGCAGGCGAGAAATTTATGCAACGAGTCCGGCTCTGTCCTAGGCGAAATTAAATTTTGACCCAGCCAAGTGGGATCCGTCCGCAAGCCTTTGTTTGTTTAATTAAGCAAGAAGTGCGCGTGCCGGCGAAACGGAATAACAATAGCGGATATCCGGCCCGTTCCCTGTTTGCGGCCATTCGTTACCCTGTTCAAATCGACGGAATTCGACCGAAGCCAAGGACAAAGCCGGACACAACGCATAGCTACGTGAAATTTCACCTAACAGCGTGCGGTATGTTCTTCCACTTCTATGTTTTCCCGGATAATATGGACAGCTTCAAGAGTTCCTCGACATTTACAAAGAGTCGAATCAAGAGATCGTGAAAATTTGCGAGAAAATTTGCGATACACCGATGATCGATATCAAACCGAATCATACCTACACGTTGCAAGAATTGCAGGAAGAATTTCTGAGCGTTAGGTATTTGAGAAAAAGAATTCGATATTATAGAGAAAAGTTGCCTAATATCTAATTAAAAAAAAAAAAACAGAAAAAATCGATATTATAGGGAAAAGTTGCCTGATATCTAATTAAAAAGAAAAATCCGATATTGTACGGAAAAGTTACACTATTAGTTAAAGATACACTATTCTCAATACAGAGAACCCACGTGTTTCTATTAAATTAATAATAATAAAAGAATTGATAGTAAAGATCCATTGAAATGCATCAGAATATCATCAAATATATATGAAAAAGAAATAAGTGCAAAATTTTAAAATATTCCTCTATTTAAAATGAATCAATGATCCATTAAAAAGGACCTCCACATATTAAACAATTTTTCTCTATAATTTTTTTCCTGATAACAAGTGATAAAGTGATAACGGGTTAAATTCAGGGACGCAACTTTCGAAAAGCTGATCGACAATCACAGGCTGATCCTTCAATATATTCTGGTTATTTACGACGGGTTCATAGATGTCATGGAAGACGTAAGAATTTTTCCTATACTAATACAATCTTGAAAAACGTGTTTTTAAAAAGTTACAAGGTCCAATAGGATGAGAAAACATTTTTATATGTATATTAAAAAAAAAGAGTATAGAAGGAAAATTTATAGGAGCCATTTGGAAAGATTAATTTCCATAGACCCTTAGAAAAACCAAGAGTATCTTATTTTTTATTATAAATACACACTTTTAGAGCTGCATAAAACATCCTTAGGTTCCATTCTTACCGTTCTTTCACCATCGTTTTTACATGGTGATCATCCCCGTAAGAGTGATCATTTTTCATTGAAATATCTTTTAAGAACGAGCGTAGGAGAAATTCTTAAGTAGACAAGTCGTTTTATTCTCGCTGGTTTTCTACACGGAGCATCGACAACAAACGTGGCCATTCACTAGGTGAAATCTCTGCGAAATGTCCTTGCGTTTATCCCTGCAGGCTATACGCCGCAATTTTCGCGCGACTCCAGGCCGATTCGCGTTACGATATATCGTTGCGTGACGTGATTGCCGCAAGCTGCACGCGTGTCTCGCTTTCCCGTTAATCCGGAAATTCTCCTTCAACAATGCTCGCGGTGTCTCGCGCAACGTTTTATGCATTTTTACAAAAAACGAATAAAAATGAATAATTTCTTGAGCCATTCTTTTTTCGTTCCCTGCGATAAATCAGTAAGATTATTTTCATTTATACTTTTTGATTGAACCGGAAATTTTTAAAATTGAGAATTCACATAGACACTCGATAAAGTGAATAGAAAGATAGTGATTGAAAGTTTTTCTAAGCAAAGAAATTAAAAATCTGTGATAAAAGGATTTCAGAGAGTTATTCAGTTATGCGTTTAAAGCTCGAGAAAGTGAATGGAAAGATAGTAGTTGAAATTTTTTCTAAGCAAAGAAATTGAAAGACTATTTTAACAAATATTTTAGAGAATTATTCAATTATGCCTGTAATGGGACAAGATTTTTATCATTGTGTCTCTGCAGTCATGTGTTACGTTAAAATGAAAATTGTACTTTGATTATTGTCATGATTACCAGTCAAAGATAGTAAATATATAGTAAGATTAACTAAAGAACTATAAAGTAATGAACATATGTGACAAATATTGTTGCACAGATCATAAAAATTCTCAACAGGGTTGAAATGGATAAAAAATGTTCTCTTAGTTTCACATTTCAATGTTTAATACCTTTTGTTTCACATTTCGATATTTAATACTTTATTGTTTCATATTAATATTTTACTGTTTCATTGTTTCACATCTTAGAAATTAATTTTCGATGGTGAGGAAACAGTTGATAATTTTTTTATAATTTTTTAAACGATTCGTGTGGAATTAAGGTTGATCGATACACCGAATAAATTTTGCTAAAAGTCTATAGAGCCATAAAGGAATTTTCTGAACAGCTTCGACGTGGAAAAGGGTTGAAAAAGTCTATAAATGTTTTCTCAGCCTCATATTTTATATTTAAAACTTCATTATTCCATATTCAAATTTTAATACTTTATTATTTCATATTGTCCCATATTAATACTTCAATATTTTATTGTTTCACATCTTAGAAATTAATTTTCGATGGTAAGGAAGCAGTTAATAATTTTTTTATAATTATTTAAACGATTCGTGTGGAATTAAGGTTGATCGATACACCGAATAAATTTTGCTAAAAGTCTGTAGAGGCATGGAAGAATTTCCTGAACAGATTCGACGTGGTGATATGCGAGGCCTTCAGATTATGTCTGTTAGGATCTCTAGAGACCATGTACTCCGCACTTCATGGAGATGGTACCACTCCTCCGTCGCCGTTGATTCTAGTGCACGTGGATCTCATTGATAATAAGGTGGAATATCCTTCTTTTACTAGAACACCTACAAAGTGTTCTCTTTTCTTTTCAGAGTGATCATTTTCCAGATGAAATTCATACCGAATCTCTCAGAAATCGCTGTGGAGATGTCTGTAGTCTTCGACAATCTATTGGAACCTATGAAAAAGGTGAATCGATTGGTGAACGTATTCAAATTCGACGTGTCTGTACCGCCATTTTGGAAGATGTACGAGAAGGATCCAGAGTTGCTCGATCTTCAACAAAAACTCAACGATGGTTCTATCTGTTTTCATTCAAAATGAAACACTAATCTTTTCTTTTTTATTTTTGTAAATTGTAATTTATATTTTTAGAAGTGAATTACTGTTTCGTTCAGATGCAAAATTATCTGAAGACTTGGGAACCTTTTCAGGATGTTTGGGAAATGAATAGAGATATGTATCTTCAAAGGTACATTTAGTGGAATGATGAAAAATTCAGTGGTAGTTGTTGAGAATATTATTGCAAATGAATTATCGATATTCAGATACGAAAAATTGAGACCTACCGCGGAAACATTCGATTCAGACATCGCCAGGTACACGATCATCGCGAATAATGTTCAGATGCAGGAGACGGTGATGACTGTGCACTTCCTCGACGTGAATGCAGACAGATTGAAGGGCGCCATCATCGAGCAATGCTCGGTCTGGCAACAAAAACTGATCGGACTTTTGATGCAACAGACGCAGAATATGATGAACCACGTTTACCATTATATCGCTGAGAATTCGAAGAAGTTCGTATATAGTATAACATCGTTATTCTATCTCTCGTATCTCTGTTTCTATTATAACTCCTTTCTGTTACTCGTCTGTGTCGAACGATCGAATAAATTTGCGGAGATAAATTATGAATTACTCCTTATTAATTCCTTGCCTCATAACGAAATTCAGACTTAAGATAAGAATTCCGAGATATCGTAGAAAAAATATTAGCAATCAAAATTATAAATTATTCCTTTCTAATTTCTTGCATCATAACGAAATTCAGACTTAAGATAAAAATTCCGAGATAACGTAGAAAAAATATTAGCAATCAAAATTATAAATTATTCCTTTTTAATTTCTTGCATCATAACAAAATTCAGACTTAAAATAAAAATTCCAAGATGTCAAAAAAATTATATTAGCAATAGAAATGATTAATTATTCCTAATTAATTCGTTCCCTCATAACGAGTCAGATTTAGAATAAAAATTGTAACCAAGATTAGGTGAAATATTAGTTTAAAAGATTTTTTTGTAATCTGTGGAGGTTTCTAAATCTTTGCTACACTTCTTTAAGTACTTTTCATAATAAGAAAAGGTTTTATTTCAATTGCGTTTTCAATTCTCAAAATTTCAAGTATAGACACATAATTTCGAAGTGATCGTAAAAATTTGATCGGTATAATTCTGCATAATTTGATTGTCTATTTTTCCATATTACACGCAACATTTTAACAATTCACAGTCCAGTGGTAAAAAAAGCGATCAGAATTTCTAATTCTTCACTAAATTAAAAAACATAAAATAAAGAAGCCTACATCGAATGAAAATTCTTTTCCATCGCAAGTGAAGGAAAATTCGTTTACAGAGAGATACTGTTATAATAATTCGAAGCATTTCTATCGATATCGCGTATAAAAATCGCGAAACGATTTTTCCAGAACGGCGTCGAGTGCCGCGAGTAGATTCTTTCACGGATTCCCGCCGAAATTTCACAGTCGTAAATTCATTCGTTCGCAGAATAACGAAGGAACCCACAGATCTGATCAGCATGCAATACGCGTTGCAGTTGTTCGAAAAGCTCACCACCGATATTCCACGGGAGGAGGCGGAATTCCCGAATATCCAGGAACAATACCAGACTTTAGGTAAACCTTTAAACGATTCCTCCCGCCTTTCTCGTCGAAACAGAGATGGTTTAAGAACGGTTTGGTTTCGAGGGGATCGATAGTCCGTGAAATCAGCGGTATGTTCCCTTTGGTTCCATGACCAAGAAACGGTTCCCCTCTGTGGCCTTAATTGTCGCGTGTTGTTCCTTTTTCTCTCTTTCTCTTTCTCTCTTTTCCCCTTTCATCCTTCTCTGTTCCTATTCGTTCCGGTTTCGCGTTGCAGAGAAGTACGAAGTGGCCATGACGTTCGACTTCAAACGGAAATTGTACGATATCGAGCCCTCCTGGAACGCGTACCTTGCTCTACTTTCTGAAACTGAGGTCATGCTTAAAGAAAAGAAGGTTCGTATCGTTAACAATTTGACGGAATTGTGCCGAAACTATTCTGATTACCGAGGAGTTCTCTTTTGTGTGGAAATTCTGTGCGGAAAATGTGTGCAATGAAGAATTTCTTTAAGTGTGAAATTTGTTGATGTTATTAATTTTATGGAGAATTGTTTTCATCGTGAAATTTCTGAATAATATTAATCTTGTTGAGAATTTTTTCAAGTATGAGATTTGTAGATAACATGAATTTTTTCAAGTATGAAATTTGTAGATATTATTAATTTTATACAGAATCTTTTCAAGTGTGAAATTTTTAGATAATATTAATTTTATACAGAATTTTTTCAAGTGTGAAATTTTTAGATAATATTAATCTTGTAGAGAATTCCTTTTACTGTGAAATTTGTAGAGAATTCATTTTACTGTGAAAGTTGTAGATAATATTAATTTTATAGAGAATTCACTTAACTATGGAATTTGTAGATGTTATTAATCTTGTAGAGAATATTTTCAAATGTGAGATTTGTAGATATGAATTTTATAAAGAATTCTTTTACCCGTGAAAATTTGTAGATAATATTAATTTTATGAGATTCTTTTTTCCTTTTCTATCTCAGGAGGAATTTAAGCAAATATTGTTGGAGGATTCGTTGATGTTCAAGGACGAAGTAATGGCGCTGGTTGGGAAGTTCTGGGACACTGGTCCATTCACATCTTCCTGGCAGGCTAAAGGTTTCTCACTCAATTTCCACTCGAAATGCTTTTTTAATGCAAAATTCTATGTATTTATTTATTTATGAAACATTCGAGTAAATACCAAATACACAAATGATAAATAACAATTAACCAGACTGTGGATTTCTATGCAAATTCATATTTTTGAGAATATAGTAAAAGAAAAGTAAAACTTCTAGTAAAAACGCTATAATTATATACCATTTCATACGATTCCTTTCTAAATACATAAAAATAAACCTTAAAAAAGGTGAATAAATCACTCTCAATAAAATTCACACAGCACACACATTTTTCTTTAATTTACACAGTCTTAGAGGAAAAGTAAATCATTTTCCAATTCATAGTTTCCCTTATTTCAAATATGGTAAACAATTATACTAACAATTAATTTAATTTATCAATACTATATTAACCCTTTGAGTACTATGAACACACACATGCGTCCAACAAAAATTATCATCGATTATAAACACAGATCTACGTTTCTTAAGTTAGAATACTCAGATTCGTCATAATTCATTTTTTAAAACTTCTTATTACATTTCTCAAACGAATGATATACGCTGAGAGAAAGAAAAATGTTTAATTCAATTCAGAAATGGTAACTTAATCACACGTCGATCAATATTACCTATACATACAGAAGAATTCCATCTACATACATCATTTAACTTGAAAGTAGGATTAGTAGGATTAATAATTTAAAAAAAATTCGTTGAGTATCTATATTTCTTTCTTTCCTTTTTTTTCAATTGTACAGACGCGTTCACCTGGCTGACTTATCTACAAAGAGAGATAACGTTCCTAAGGAGAAGAGAGAGCAAGTTGAAGTCACAATTGAATATATTTGGTATCAACCACCCGGACTCTATCGAGCTGATACAACTGGAACAGGTAAGTGTTTCACGTGTTTCTTTCGAGCAAGATGCACCGAAGATTGGTTCACAGGACATGAAGGCCATCGAGGTAGTATGGCAAATCACCAGCGAGTGGAACGATGCCTGGGAGAGATACAGGACCGAGAACTTCTGGGATATCGAGATGGAGGAGATGGAGAACACAGCGAACGTTCTGTTTAGAAAGCTAACTCGCCTCAGCAGGGAACTCAAGGAGAAGAATTGGGAAATCGTGGAGCACTCTAGGTAGCAGCAACAATTTCACTCGTTTCTCTGCACTGTCAAATGATTTTTAATATCTATTTTATCATCCTTCATTCACTTAATCCTTTGACCTACGAATATTTCTTCTCATCGATCGTCAATTTTCGATTATCGATCACACTTTTGCAATGAAATTTTCGTGAATTAAAATGGGAAAAGGGGAACATTACACATGTTTATGAATTTCTTTATTTCCACCTATCTCGTTCGTTTGCTTCGTTTCAATATGAATAAAATTTCAATTCAGTTACACTGTGGATTTGTGAATGTCTTTGTAATTCAAAGTGAAGATATTTAAAATGATTTGAACCGTTTATTTTGAAAATAGTGTAAGTCTATTTTTCTTCTTTCGAGATATTTAAAGGTTCGTATTTTAATTGATTCAGAAATATCAATGAAGTCTACTAAGTTTGCCAATGCTTTTATAAATTTGAATATATGTAATTTAATTAGAGAAATGTGCTTCTGTGTGAATTTAATAAAACCAATTAATCTATGTGGGTCATAAATGAACTTACACCACTTTCCTAATTATTGAACTGTAAAAATCATTAAATTCTAATCACCTAATATTCAATCTCACTAGAAACAAGTAACGTTTCGTTCTAATTTCATTTATAGAAAAGAACAAGAAACGAAGTAGTGTTGTTAATTCTCAATATTAATTATTTTCTTATATACTACTCCACTTGTGTAACTTGTCACATGTTTGTAAACGTGAATTTTTTGCAAATAAAAAGTTCACACTAAATTATACGTAGATTATGTGATGTCTGAACTTTTTCCAAAAATGGACGCATACCACTTTTACAAAATAAAAGGTACTTTATCGACGGAAAAGGTGTTAGAAATGGGGGAATTTTTCCAGAGCTCGAGTGGATAGATTTAGACGCACTCTTCCGCTAATCACGGACTTGAAGAACCCGGCGATGAGACCTCGACACTGGAAGAAAGTTAAAGAAACCGTGGACCGTGATTTCGACGAGACGTCCGCGGAATTCACTCTGGAAGCGATCGCGGAGATGCATTTGCAAGATTTCGCGGATCAGATCAGCGAAATCTCGAACTCCGCCACGATGGAATTATCCATCGAGCTTGTAATTATTCCGTTACATACTTTATTTATTAAAACGTTGACTGCCACACCGAAATCACACGCTCAGAACGCCACGAAAGTATTTTTTATCATTCTAAGCATAGAATTGCAAAATAATCATAAATATGGTTATATGAGACGACATAATCAAGCCTTAGTGCGCTCGATATCACATGATAACTATTTTCGAATATTTATTTACGTTATGACTGTTTAAAATATATCTATCCGAAGAAAATTACCGACTTAAAATGCAAGAAAAGAAAAGGCCAGCATACCTGGTGCAAAAATTTTACAAAGAACGTTATCAAACAGATTTTACAATTTTAGAAACAAAGGTTGCTAAAAATCGAGCCAGAAATGTTACAACATCGAATAGAAAATTTGATAAAAATTAATCTCTCATTTTTGATCTTTCAATAATAATATTTAATTGTTCAACAGTGCCCATTTTATTTCAAAGCATTCTCTAATCAGCGATGATGTTCAAGATACATTGACTGTCAATGTTCGTTCAACTTTTACAATTGTAAAAATTCAAAGCGTTAGGAGAAACAATCTGTGATCACGTATGATCACTGTGGTGTTCAACGTGTTAAAATTTGAAAGATCCAACGTGAATCGTTGAGAAATTAAAAATTATAGATTCATATCATATATTACACTTTACTTTACTTTCCTTACCAGGGTTTGAAAAATATCAGTGAAATCTGGACGAAAATGCCGTTGGAAATGCTACCGTACAAAGACAAAGGGATATTCAGGATAAAAGCAATTGACGATATAAATCAAGCTTTGGAGGAGCATCAGGTTCAATTGTCAACGATGAAAACGACGAGGTTCAAATAGATTTACAGGTTTCAAAGGATATCTATATATATATATATTGGACGAGAGTTGAATGTGTAAGTGTTACAGGTTCGTTGAACCATTTGCGAACGAGGTTGATTACTGGGAACGAACCCTTTCGACCATTGGGGAGGTCCTCGAAACGACCCTGATAATTCAACGGGGTTACATGTACATGGACAACATATTCACCACGGAAGACATCCGGAAACAGCTCCCCAAGGAAACCGACGAGTACGACAAACTGACGAGACTGTGGACCGAAATTACATCGCGGATGGCGTCCTACAGTTTGGCTCTGCCAGCGACTCACAATCCACGTGAGTGTCTTTTAACTTCTTTCACTTTAATCGAGGAATAAATATCTTCTCTTCGTGCACGCGAAATTTCTCAAAGATATTCCCATTTGGAGAAACAGGAAAATGTTGAAATAAATAATTAGTATCGTAGGATGTATTGGAAGTTGAATTTAACCCTTTGTAAACGTACACGAAAAATACACCCAGAAAATTTGGACGTCGGGAAAAATATGTACTCGCAGTTTTAAAAATTAATTTATTAAATTTCGAATGAAGAAAATTATACTAGAAAAATGTATGAAAATTATACTGGAAAATGTACAACTCGTCGTCTTCGACGTTCTCGAAGGGAAAAGAGAAGGAAAAAAAAAAGAATTTCCGTATACCACGCTATAAAATAATGTAAATCTGATCTACCGGAAGCATTTGCATTTTTTTTTTCTTTCACACCGTGAGCAACCAACCCAATTTCTGTCGTACCTTTTCAACCACAGCTAGGTTGCTCGATGTTCTGAATAAAATCAGCGACAAGCTCGAGTCGATGCAACGAGCTCTCGAACAATATCTCGAGACAAAACGACACGTGTTCCCACGGTTCTATTTCATCTCGAACGACGATCTATTGGAGATCTTGGCGAACGCGAAGAAACCGGATTTAATACAGCCGCATATTAAGAAACTGTTCGAGAATATCAAGTTTTTATCCCTCAGCAAGGTATTTGGATTATTATTCGCAAAATGCGATGTCGTTTCTCTTTTCGTTCTCTTTTTGAGAAAGGATTTTTGTCGGGTTAGTCCACAAATTTGTGAGCGTTGATGTTACGTGTGATCAGAACATTTTGCACGAATGGAATTCAAAAATGATAGTGCTTAAAATTTCAATGCTTCGAATTTTAATTATAAAATCGAAAATTAATTATAGAACCGAAAATTATAGTATTCAAATTTTACGTTGCTTGAAATTACAATGCTTCCAATTTATATTGCTTAGAGTTACAATGCTTAAACTTTATATTTCTTGAAATTTACATCGCTTTAAGATTGCAACGTGTCAAAATTTAATTATGAAACCAAAAATTAATTATAGAACCAAGAATTATAGTGCTGAAATTTTACATTGCTTGAAATTGCAATGCTTCAAACTTGTATTCCTTGGAATTTGCATCGTTCCAAAAATTTCTAAAAATGACTGATATCTGAGAACTCGAAATGCAACGCTTTGGTTTATTTTTATTTATTTATTTTTTTTTTTCAGAACTCAAACTGAGACGTTTTGGTTTATTTTTATTTCTTTTTTAAACTCAAATTGAAACGCTTTGGTGAATTTCTCTTTTTTATTTTTATTTTTTTTTGTTTTTTAGGAAAAATATTGCGTTTCGTTTAGAAACTCGTGGTTTTATACAGTTATCGAATTTCATGTGTATAATATACAAAATTGAACGTTTTTCTGAACCCCTTCGTATCCCACTTGTACAGTCGAGCGAAAATTGAACTGAATTTAGCATCGATCGCAGATACGACGATCGGTAGATAAATAATAAACTCTTTGGAAAACGAAAGGGTTAAGGGATTCGATGAATTTTGCAGTCCGTGGTTGGAAAACACTTGGCAACTGCGATGAATTCCAACGAAGGCGAGAACGTCGAGTTCAATGCACCTGTGGTATTGGAAGGCCAGGTGGAGAAATGGCTCTGCCAAATTGGTAAGACAGTTTGTCAATTTTCTCACCTGTTTACGAAATTATTTACCAAAATTCTAAATTTAATTCTAAATTTAACTCGAACCATTATTTTTCCATCATATTTGATCAATAGATAAAAGAGATAATTAATTAACCCTCGCACGACCTTAATTGGGTCCTTTAAGACCCAAGAATACATTATTTTATTCACTCTTTTCCTCTACTTTTTGTGACATTAACATTTATGATATTTCTTATGCACTTCATTTCTCAATATTTTTAAAACAGAAACCCTGAATTAATAGATAACAGTATTTTATTTACGCGATAACTTCTATCATTCTATAGAGAGTTGTACAAGTGTTAATTATGCCAATTTTTTATCTCACAGTACAGTGCACATCTTCGAAATAATTATTAGATGTTGTAATGGTTAAATGATGAAAAAATTGAATAATTATTTCGGAGAAGATAAAGAAAAGAAAGAATTATAAATAGTACTTGTACAGTATTCAACAGAATTCCATTCACAGTGGAAAAAAAAAGAAGGGAAATTCACGGCCATTAAAAAAGATCCACCTAAATACCTAAAACCCTTCGTCCATCTGTGTCCCTGTCGTCCCTCCCCGTGCTGAAAATCGAATTTGAACTCGTACGAGGCCATCCGGCGGTAGAAAAAAAGGTTAACCCTCGCTTTTATCCGACGCATTCGTGGGACCATCCGGCAACAATTTTACCGAAAAGAGGGACACAATTTGCGCGCGAGAAAAAAAACGCACGGGGGATGACGATGGGGAGAGTATGGTTAAACGTGAGAGAGGAATGACGAGGGGAAAGAGAGAGACATAGAGAGAGAGACATAGAGATGGAGACACAGAGAGAGAGACGCAGAGCCAGAGAGACACAGAACGAGAGAGACAGAGCCAGAGAGACACAAAACGAGAGAGACAGAGCCAGAGAGAGACAAAGAGAAAGAGAGACACAGAACGAGAGAGACAGAGCCAGAGAGACACAAAACGAGAGAGACAGAGCCAGAGAGAGACGGAGTCAGAGAGACAGAGAGAAAGAGAGACACTGAGTGAGAGAGAGAGAGAGAGAGAGAGAAAGGGGTGAAGAGGAGAAAGAGGAGAGAGAGAGAGAAAGGGGTGAAGAGGAGAGAGAGGAGAGAGAGAGAGAGAGAGAGAGAAATTGGTAGCAATTTTGCAGAATCCTCGATGAGAGCGTGCCTGCGCGAGGTACTGAGGCACTGTCGAACCGCGCTGCGAAAAATGACCGCGAAACGCGACAGGTGGGTGAAAGAGTGGCCCAGCCAACCCGGAATTACATCGGTGCAGATCCAGTGGACCGCTGACTGCACACGCACCCTTCTACACTGCAAGTGAGCGTTAAATTTTATTCAGAAATGTTAGTAATCCTTTAACACTGGTACGCCCGATAAATTCCAATTTCACGCCTGAAATTTAGATCAACATTTCAAACACAGATAGAAATTTATCGGGTACCAGTCGTATCTATCTTTCACGAAGGATATATTTTTCTATTTTCGTTTTGTTTTTTTTTTGTTTGTTTTTTGTTTCTTTTCCATTGCAACGAGAGGAGGTAGTGAAACGGAATATAATACATAATTACTGATACGGGAAAAGTGAACAGAGAATTCTCATCAATTTATACAATTTTTTATTAGGTTCTTTGAATATTTCTCTAATCTCAGAAAGATACTGTATTAGCTACTATATTCACAAACTTACGCTACATTTACACCAGTTAGTATTGTTGCAACTGTTGCTATAATATAGAGCGTAGGCTCTATATTGAACTCACAGAAGCACAAAGCGCAAAAAAGTATAGAAGGACCTGTTAGAGTAGCGTGTAAAGTCCCAATGTGTCAGTTCGAAGACGGAGAGTTAGTATCTCAGCGTGTCAATTCGAAGACCGCGAATTAGGGTCTCAGCGTGTTGGTCCAGAGTTCTCAAATTAGATTCCTAGCATTTCAGTTTGAAATTCGCAGATTAGAGTCCCAGCGTATCGATCCAAAGTTCGCGGATTAGAGTCCCAGCGTTTCAGTTTGAAAATTGCGAATTAGAGTCGCAGCGTTTCAATTGAGATTTCACAGATTAGAGTCCCAGCGTTTCGATCCAAAGTTCGCGGATTAGAGTCTCAGCGTTTCGATCCAAAGTTTGCAGATTAGAGTCCCAGCGTTTCAGTTTGAAAATTGCGAATTAGAGTCGCAGCGTTTCAATTGAGATTTCACAGATTAGAGTCCCAGCGTATCGATCCAAAGTTCGCGGATTAAAGTCCCAGCGTTTCAATCCAAATTTTGCAAGTTCGCTTCCCCTTAAATCCCATAAAGTGTCCCTCTTCTCCCACCATAATACTACTCCATTCCATCGTAAAAAATAAACTTACATTCCTCCAACTAATTACTCCAACAAACACAAATTTTAAACAAAGTACAATACATCACAAAGAACCTTTCACCCAATATACACATATCGAATGCTTCAAGAGCATCAAAGAAATCGTATCACTCTCGCAGTTACACATTTACCTATACGGATCTCTGCTAAAGCTACAGAACAGGAGATCTGCGTCTCGTTCGACATAGTAGCAACCAAGAACAGGTTATAGTGTACAGGAGAAAACCGAATCTAGCGTCCCGAAGGCAGCCACCCGTTCGAAGACAGAGGCGGAATATATAAAGGAAGTGGAGAAAGTGAGAAACTCTAAGGGGAGGTATAGGATCGCGGATAGAGGGACACGGTAACTCTAATAAGGGGAATTTTGCATATTCCGGCTACCGTACTACGATCCACGCGCCCTTCCATCCCTCGTTTGCATATACCAGCCGTACTACGAATAATTTAACCCACACCCACGACAGTGAAAATCCCTACGTCTACGGGACCCTGTTCAAATGTTGTACGGGACTGCGTACACCCTGTGTACGTTCCTCTTGTTCACGTAGGAGGGATACTGTACTCTGGCAAAGAAATAAAGAGATACACAGAGGTGTTGGACAAAGAGGCTGATTATGCTACGGTAGCACAGTGAAGTGGTAGAAAAAAAATGTTCTCTCTTGCTGGGGAATTTTTGGCAGGAGAACGAGAGAAGGTTAAACGTTGAAGGGTGATGCTGTTTGATGGGGTTAATTGGCCGCTCTTTTTCTATCCCTTTTTCTGTTCGCGTGGATGGTATTTAATTTAATGGGATTTACTAATTTCACGTGTTGAGGGGTAGAAGAGGTTCAACAATTTTTTTTAGCCAAACTGGTTAAGATATTACAATACTTCTTTTTTTGATAAAAAGAGGCATCCTTTGAGTATGATAAACAATTTTTTTATTCTTTTTCTGTTCGCGTGGATGATACTTAATTTAACAGGATTTACTAATTTCATGGGTTGAGGGATAAGCGAACTTCAACAATTTTTTTTAGCCGAACTAGTAAAGATATTATAATATTTCTTTCATTGGTAGAAAGAGGTATCTTTTGAGTGTGATAATAAATTTTTGTAACCTTTTCCCGTTCGCGTGGATGGTATTATGGTATTTAATCTAAAGGAATTTACTAATTTCAAATGTTAAGAAATAAGCGAACTTTAACAATTTGTTTTGGCTAAATTGGTAAAGATATGACAATATTCTTTATTTTGATAGGAAGAGGTATCCTTAGAGTGTGATCAGAAATTTTGTTCACTCCAAGTTTTTAATATTTTGATTATAAATATTGTAGTTTACGTTAGCACTGTTGGTTAGTAGTTTATGATAGCATTGAACCGACTTCTAACAAGAAGAAACAAAGTCTTGACAGCGTTATAATTTTTTAAATAAAAAATCAGTTCTTTCAAAACACCATAAATAAAGATAAAATATTGATAGTTACTTCAACATCTAGAGAAATATATTTATATGGAATTAAATAGATTTAACTATCTCGTAAGATCATATTTTCCAGACGATTCTTGAAATCTATCTTCCACACCAGTAAAAACACTCAGAAAAGTACTTTTATCACAAAGTGTTACTTACTATTAACACATACAATATCAAACAATTCGCGGATCAACGAGTTACTCGTGCGACGTCAGAAAAATAATTGTCTAACGAACGTCAATCGTGGTTGAAGATTGGTGGACTCGCGGAAACCATTGAAGAAGCTCCGTAAACGGCAGAACCAAGCGCTGAGCAAATACTCGGAGGCCATCAGGAGCGACCTGAGTCGTCTGAACCGCTTGAAGTTCAAAGCGATCGCTGTGATCGAGATCCACGCGAGGGACGTTATCGAGAAGATGTACAAGGCGAGTAAGTGATCCGAACTGCTATCCGATTTCCAATTTAGTCAGCTTATCCCTCTACTGGTCGTTGCAATATTTTTCTTGTTTTTTTTTTTATTCTTTCCTTCTTCTTTTCCATCTCATCCTCCTATCAACTTTTCCTCCTTGCCCTTTCTTTTTCCCCTCCTACCATCGCGAAGAAAACTGCAACTGCTGGCAACAAATTATAAGGTTTTAAACTAGATTTAGCTGGATGTTTTCACAGCATTGCGACGTCAAAACGACGCGTTTTCCCAACGACGAAAGGTCTCGGGAATATCCAACAGGATCCCTCGTAAATTCATTCGACTGTATCGAATTGAAGATAGATAAATGATCGACGGATAGATAGATATGAGGTGGAAGGGAGCGTGTATTATCCTTCGAATTCTGGAAACAATTTGCCCTGTATCGTCGATAAACATTGCCAGGTGAACAGGTGCAACGATTGCACGATGTATCCTCGCAAATTCGCTTGTCAACCGATTCCACGTCCTCGTCGTGCTATCGTATCGTCGATATTAATTTCGTTCGCCGTGAATTAAACTAATAAACAAAGGCTCGAACGTGATATCGAAATTGTAAACGGTGGACGAATTTCCTTCTGGTACACTGGTGTGTTGTGTCTTAAAACTGATCGTTGTGCATATAGTTAATATAAAAAGACACTTTAACAATCGTAATGGAAGAGGAAGCGACCTCGTGGAAACGGAAGTGACTGCAAAGTCGCGAACTTTCCACAAAAAAGGCTCGACAGAGTCGAAAAAACGAAAATAAAGAGAAAAACTGTGATTCTTTACGCGTTTTCGATCTTCGAGATTCGACAGTTCATCGATATTCAGATTTCGAAGTCGTTTTGATTCTAGAACTAGAGGTTTGTGAAGTATTAATTTTTTGTTCAGATTGTAAAGACGTGTCAGCGTTCGAATGGCTGTCGCAGCTGCGTTTCTACTGGGACAAAGACGTCGACGATTGCATCGTCTGGCAGACGAACACGTACTTCGTGTATGGATACGAATATCTTGGGAACACCGGTAGATTAGTGATAACACCGCTCACGGATCGGTGAGTACAGCTCCGAGTACTGATTCGATAATCGAGAAACAAGAATTTGTAGATCAATGAATATTTCGAGCGTGGTACTATTGTGAATTAATAATGGTTACGATAGAAACATTTGTAGAACGATTATTTGGAAGAATCGCGATGTGTTTTTACTACTTTCGTTACTGTGAACTCAAATTTGTGAACATAATCTCTCGTTATGAAGTGATCTTGGTATAATACGAGTGATTATTAATCGGTACGGCTTTAATTTCGATAGCAGAGTTTATAATTCATACAATGACTCTTGTTAAAACAGAATGATTTGTTTAAAATTGGGTGAAATTAGTGAATTGTGAATCTAAGTCGAGAACGTGTTGATTCTACGCAGTGGAGACTTCAAATAGACGAATTTTTGGTGTGAATAGGATAAAAACTATGATGTTTCTTCGTTTTCGAAATGTCACACAACGCTGACAGTGTGGTTCTAGTTAAGAAACGTCCACGAAAACGTAATCAACGTTAATCAACGATTCTTGGATTGAAGACAGCGAGTGTGATCCTCGAAAGTTTGCTGCGTAACTTCGTGGACGTTCGCGAAGAAACGATCTAGAGACAAATTTTATATGGAGAACACCGACGAAGGCTGTAATTAACGTTAATCAACGAGACTTCCTTCAACCTCCGGAGGCAGAGGTGTACGAACCCTTTGAATCTTGATCTAACTTCATCAATTATTAGGGGAAACTGATGTCTGTGAAACAAGATACAAAAACAGAGTGTGTCAAAGGAGATTACTGCCGCGATCGTGGAAAAAAGTATTATCTGGAAGGAGTATTTAAACAAAAAATTTAGGACTACTCACAATCTTCAACGTCCTTTGTGTTTTTAGGGAAATTTTAAAGTTTAAATGGAATTTAATTACAAATTTTATTAATTATTGACGTATTCTGCATAATGAGGCGCACGTGTCTAATTAGCGAAATGTATGAAGGAGAATCTCATACACGAATAATTTAATTCACTAGAAACTGAGGACGCAACATGTGCGTCATGTGAAGGAAATCGTATTAACAGTCACTATCGGAAAATTATTCGAAAGAATAAGACAATAAGAAAATTAAACCAGGATTATTTATTTCTACGTTTCCTCAGTTCTTTCGTTGCATTGTAAAATGAAAAATAAGAGTTCTATGTAATAGGGTCATTTTTGACCCAAAAACCATGAGTGCATAGTCAAATGAATGTCCTCACGAGGGTTAAAAATGGAGAACGCATAATTGCAACACCAAGATTTGTTATTTTCAAGTTTCCTCAGTTTCTTCGTTGCATTGTAAAATAAAAAATACGAGTTCCATAAAATCGGAAAATTTTTGACCCGAAAAAATTCATAAAAATTTGTATGCAGACACTCATATGAATCCTGTAAAATTTGTTATAAATAATTTAAGCAAAATATATAGTTTTCCTGTAATCGACACTCTAGTTAACTGTTAAATTAGTCATTTCCACGTGTCCTCAATTTTCCCGCCACCCTATAAAATTAAAAATCCAACGTTCGCACAATAGGATCACTTTTGACTCAAAAAAAAAAAAAACCTGAGTTTATAGTCCAACTGAAGAACACACGAGTTAAAAACAGCGTATAGTTACAAAATCAACTACACTTCACTTGGATTATGATCGAACGAAACCATGAAAATAATCCCTCGTAAAATCTCTGGAACCGCTAAGTCTTCGTTTATCAATTTCGTCTCAGAAACGTGTAGAATCCACAGAACCGCGTAATATACGCCTGTGATGACACGAAGTGGTATATTCCCTCGTATGGTGACCGCGTTCGATAGGAGAGAACAGTTTGCGCGACAAGGAACATCAAAGGAAATGGATCGGGGGTGAGATAGGAAGGTTCGACGATACTTAACGCGGTATCGATTTAATCGCGATAAAAGGGTTTCATGGCATGGTGTGGTCTAATTTATAGACAGGACCGACCAATCCCGATACATTTGTTCTCCGGCGTAGAGAATTTGTCTTGCGGAAAGAAGAACGCGACGGTTGTCTTAGTAATACATCGGGAACCACCCTTAACCCACTCTCGCCTCCGTTGAAAACGGATTAAACGACGAATCGTGGCGTGTTCGAACTCGTGGAAACGTTTCACGGAAGATTGGTGCTCGTGCGTTCACTTGGCGCGCGATTCTTTGCCAGTGAACGCTTCTTCTTCCTTTTTTCTCTTAATTTTTCAAAGAGTTTTCGCTATAATTCGCGTGAAATATTGCAAACTATTTCTTTGGTTATAAAATATTTATTTAAACGCGTTTCAGAGAGGAACCAGTGTGAGAAATTCTTTCAGCGAAGAAACGATCGTTTTAAAATTGTTTAATTATAGAAAAATGTGAATAGCAGAAAATTTTTGAATATTTTAACGTTCCTCTAAGCACATTTTATTTAGACACTGAGTTGAATGATATTCAAACACGTGCAATGAATGTTTCATATGAAGAAAGGAATTTAAACTCATTTTTATTTTCCATGCAATTTTCAGAGATGTATATTACAATGGTATATTTTTATTTTGTTCAATTCCAAACATATGTTACATCTTCGGTGAATTTTAAAATACATTTTCTTCGATGTAGTAATAGAAGAAAGTTCTCTGTGTTATATTTCCAACGTGAAATACGATATGAAATACTGGTGAAAATTTCACCTCTATTGCCGACAATTTAACGACTGACATGACAAATCGATGGCAATTCTTTGAGGATAATTCGATTTCGATGGCTAGGTGTTACATAACGCTGACCACCGCCCTCCACTTGTATCGAGGAGGAAGTCCCAAGGGTCCAGCTGGCACGGGGAAAACCGAGACCGTGAAAGATCTTGGAAAAGCTCTGGGATTCAACGTGATCGTACAAAACTGCTCTGAGGGTCTCGATTACAAAAGTATGGGCAGGATGTTCTCTGGTCTGTCGCAAACAGGTGCCTGGGGCTGTTTCGACGAATTTAATCGGTAAAACCTTCTTTCCTATATAAAAATTAAAACATATTTTATTACTTTCGACAAATAAAAGAAGCGCCATTTTGGTGAACGCAACGATGTATCAAATATAACGTAGGAAATGTCTTTAAAATATTTTTAATCGATCGAAAAAGATTACTTAGTGTAGAAAATTGACTGAATTTAATTAGTAAATTAAAAAAAAAAATTCTTTTTCCTATATCAAAATCGATACATACTTAATTTCGTTTAATAACTGAAAAAAGGCGCCATTTTGGTAAAGGCAACGATGTATCAAATATATAAATACGATAAAAATGTGTCTAAAATATTTTTAATCGATCGAAGGAGACGATTTAGTGCAGAAAATTGACTAAATTTGATCGGTAAATAAAAAAAAATCTTTTCTACATGGAAATTGATACACGTTCAATTTCTTTTAATAAATAGAGGAAACGCCATTATGGCGAACACGACGATGTATCAAATATACCGCAGGAAGTGTCTTTAAAATATTTTCAATCCATCAAACAAGATTATTTGATACAGAAAATTGACTAAATTTAATCAATATATAAAAACAATTGTTTATATGGAAATTGATACGTATCCAATTTCTTTTAATAAGTAAAAGAAGCGCCATTATGGCGAACGCGACAGTATATCGAATATACTGTAGAAATTTCTAAAATATTTTTAATCGATCAATGGAGACGATTTATTGCAGAAAAATTGACTGAATTTAATGAATAAATAAGAAAAGATTCTTTTCTGCATGGAAATTCTGTATTCAAATTTTTTAAATAAAGAAAAGAAGCGCCATTATGGCGAACACAACGGCGTATCAAATATACCGGAAGAAGTGTCTTTAAAATATTTTCAATCCAACGAGAGAGATGATTTAGTACAGCAAATTGAGTGGAATTCTTCGTGAACGACAGCATAAACATCGAGGTGTTATCGGTGGTGGCGCAACAGATACTGTCGATACTCACGGCACTCTCGCAGAAACTCACCAGATTCGTGTTCGAAGGCGTTGAAATATCGCTGGTGCACACCTGCGGCATCTTCATCACGATGAATCCCGGTTACGCCGGCCGTACCGAACTTCCCGATAATCTGAAATCCATGTTCAGGCCAATCTCGATGATGGTACCGGACAGCAGCATGATCGCTGAGATCAATTTGTTCTGTGAGGGATTCGAACAAACCCGTGTCCTTGCCAGAAAGGTTCGAATAAATCCACGAATTTACCATTTTTATTATATATTCCTTCTATTTTATTTTCTATCTTTGTTTTCATATATGTATAATAGGTTTTCACGTTGTACACGTTGGCCCAGCAACAATTGAGCAAACAATATCACTATGATTTTGGACTGAGAGGCATAGTAACGCTGACGAGATACGCTGGGAGAAAGAAGAGACTGTACCCGAATTTACCGGATGAAGAAGTAATTTATACATTCGAATTGATCACTATTAGTATTCTACTGGAATTGTTTTTACACTCGCGCACATTCAGTCACTTTTTAAATAAAAAAAATTCTCTCAATCCTAGATTTTTTCAAGTCAATCACGTTTCAAATCAAATATCCATTAAAAATCTAGTACTTGGAAGAAGAATATTGAAAAAGAATTATGACTTGTATTTTACTAGTCAGTATTTTAATCCCTTTTTGTCAGTATTTAAATAATTTGGTCAGTATCCTTTGGTCAATATTTATACTAAATTGTCAGTATTAAAATAAATGATATACTGACCATTTTTCTTATTTACATACTTTTTATACTGACCATTTTGGTAAAAAAAATACTGATCGGAGGTTGATTTAAATGCTGATCGAAAATAAATTTAAATAGCGACCATTTAATTTGTTGCTAAAAATTATTCACGAACTTATTTACAAGAAAATCAAATTTTTAGTGATTCATCCTTTAAAAACTACTACAATCGTAGCAATGCAATTAAAAGTAAATAATCCTCCTCTACATTGACCGATCAATGACGAATTAACTCGTCTCGTCCAGTTAACAGTACAATATTATAAAATTTTCCTTCAACCCTATTTCTTCATCATTTCTCCACTCTGACACCTTCTACGAAGCTTGTTTTCCACTTCGTCACTGAGAGATAGCTTCGCGGCCATCGCGATCATTTCGATCTGACGATTACGCGATCGGTAAAAGCGAAAACGAGCGATGTAGCTAGTAAAACGATGGTATACGCAGGTGATCATTCTCGCTATGAAGGATATGAACATCGCTAAACTCACATCAGACGACTTACCGCTATTCCTCGGTATCACTGGCGATCTCTTCCCGGACGTGGAGGTGCCGACGGTGGATTATGAGGAAATTATCGGTTATATAACCAAGGAGGCTATCAAGCTGAAGCTGCAGGTAATCTCAAGCACTACGATCCCTTGAACGAAACGATCTACTCGCTTCGAATAGAAGTACAATCTGGATTTTTACTAGCACATCCTTTTTTTCTTTCTTTTTTAATGGAAACAATATATCGATGGTGCATGTTGAACGTTGATAATCCATCGGTTGATACGTGAAATATTAAATGACAATCTATACAATCTTTCCTCTTTCAAATTTCCCACACTTTGCACTCGTATTTTCTTCAACCAATTCTATCTGATCTCTTTGTTTTTTAAATTCTGTACAAGTGTTTGTAATAGATATTTATTTCTACTAATAAATACAACACGAACAACGATGGATAGTTAGGAGAATTTCAACTGAATCGTAATTTCACGGGACCGTCCGCCATCGAACGTCATTAACATCTCAATCTAGGAACGCTGCGTGAACTTCCGGAAGTTGCAGACACTCTGAACTAACATTGTTCACAGCCTATTCCCCTGATATTGACGAAAGTTATCGAGCTGTACGAGACGATGAATTCGAGGCACTCGACGATGATAGTTGGCGAGTCGAATACCGCGAAGAGTGTTACGTGGCGTGTATTGCAGAACACGATGACGAGTATGAAGAACGACAAGAAGCCTGGTTACACGACCGTTCACGTCTATCCCATTAATCCAAAGGCGTTGAGCCTCGCTGAACTTTACGGAGAGTACAACCTTAGCACCGGCGAGTGGCACGACGGCGTCATATCGTCGATCATGCGGAAAACCTGTTCCGGTTAGCTATCGTCACGTATCTTCTACTAACATGTTCCAACATGTAGTTTTTCTTCTTTCTCTCTTTTTCTTTTTTTTTTTTTTTATTTTTATTATTCGATCGTCGCGGTTAGTCAAAGAATGGAGAAAGAACTGACAGAGTCCTGTTACTTTTGACAGATGATAGCCCTGACTCGAAGTGGATCCTCTTTGACGGACCTGTGGACGCGGACTGGATCGAGAACATGAACAGCGTGATGGACGATAACAAGGTACACTTCTCTTCGAAATGAATATACTCTGGAATTACGTATTTTGTAATACACGAGATGTCTCGCTAATGATGAGCATATAAATTATTCTCGCTGGTATTGACAGTCACAGGAAATTGTAATAAATGATTAAAAAAGTTCCTTGATTGTCCTGTTGATTGAAATTTGTTTCAGAGTTATTGATATTTTTTTTTTTTTCTTACTGTTAAATGTCACTTTAAAGTCATAATATCAAATTTGTCGTAATGTTTATTAGTGTGGAATGATGTTGAGGAAAGTTCTTTTTTTTTTTGTTATTAGATGAGCATTTTGAACACGCATACATTTTTTTTACAAGGGAATTTTGATAACTCGAGAAGTTTTATTTGTTGGAAACTTTGTGGGTTTTTAGAGGACTCGAATTTTCTTTTTTGGCTCCTTTTTAGTTCTTCGGAGATGAAGAACTCTGAAATGAAAATAAGTATTACCTTGTGTCTTTAATACTATGGTAAGTTTCTTGAAAAATAGTTTTTATGGCTTGTAAGACGATGCTATTAAATTAATAAAAAATTGTTCGTTTAAATAGAGAATGTTCCACCTGTGAAAAGCTTTGAATTTTCTATCACGTTGAAAAACATGAGAAATAAATGCAGATTAATATGTTAAATGTATTAAACTTCTCGGATAATATAAAACTTAAATTATTTTCATCGATGCATTATTAGTTGCAAAATTATGTGTGCGAATATTTGATATAATTAATATACAAGGAAATAGGGTAACATTTATCTTCATTCAAAACTGTTTTCACCCCTAAAAAACTGGAAAGGTGGTCAAAAAAATTAAGATGCTCTAAATCTGCAAATTTTAGAAAAATCAAAATTTTCAAATTACCGAATTTCCCTTTTCAGTCATTTTTCCTTATCTTCAATAGCAACAGAGGTAATCCAAGTGTTCTTTAAAAATGAAACACCCTGTATTCTAAAATATTGAATCTAAAATCTAGTCGCAGAGATTTTCTCAATCTGTCAAAACTGTAAAAAGTGTCAAATTGCTTATATTCGAAAGAATTCCCTGATTATCAATTTCCCCGGAATACAATTCGAAAGATTGAGCAACAATTTTTCCCACATCGATAGACGAAACGATGGTTCCTTTAAGTATGACACAGAAGATTTCGTAGATCCCGAAACGTTCGTAGCTGCTCCCGATATTTGGATTGCACATGGTTATTGACTGTCGGATTTTCCTGGGGGCTTCTGTTTTCCCTCGGTCTTCAATTTTCTTCCAGTTCCCGCCGCCCGTCTTCAATTTCCTTCAGATCTTCGATTCCTCAGATTTCCCTTGTTTACTCTGAAATCTCGGATCTTCCATTCTCCCCTTTCTATCCACCGATTCGCCGTTTAACTTCTCACCTTTCGTAAATTATTATCAACCATTGTGAAACTTTCCTCTCCTTAGGTTCTGACTCTCATCAATAACGATCGTATCACCATGCCGGAACAAGTGTCACTCTTGTTCGAAGTTCAAGATCTCGCTGTCGCCTCGCCAGCAACTGTTTCACGCGCTGGAATGGTTTACAACGATTACAAAGATCTTGGATGGACACCGTACGTGGACAGTTGGTTACAGAAATTCCACGCAAAGATGGAATTCGTAGAAGAGGTAAACGAGATCTCTATCTTTGCAAACAACGATAGATACATAAGTTTCATTTGTTAAAAAAAAAAAAAAAACACACTCGAACAGATGAGAAAGTTGTTCGACGAGCACGTGAACCGTACGCTCGAATTTAAACGACGAAGATGCGAGGAACTGGTCAACGTTCCTGAACTGAACGCTGTTCAATCGTTGTGCAAGCTCTTGGAGGTTCTCGCGACCCCGGAAAATGGCGTCGAGTTCACAGGGGATGTAGACATGTTCACCAATATCTGTAGAATGTGGTTCTTCTTCTGGTACGCTTTCCAATTGTCTCAGTTTCACTTTTTAACACTTTCAATTCCACGCTAATCTTACGACACATTACAATATGAGCGCCTAATATTCAAGCATACTTGTTATACGTATAAATAAAACTATTTTTACGTGTTCTATCATTGCATTAACTTCTCCACACCATTCTAGTAACGATGATAATATTAAACAATTTTTAAATACTGAAATTTACTCGAATCATGGGATTCCAGTCATTTTTGGCTTCGCTGGTCACCGATGACCCCCATGGAGCTTGAAACAGACTCAGTGTCCATGGTATTCAACGTGCTAATGATAATGGTCCGGGTCAAATCTGACCCAGACTGTAGTTCTTTCTATAATATACCCTCTGTATTTCTCTCAAAGGCTTCAAGAATCTTTTCTAAGATTTTCTGATTTTCTCCATGCTCTAATGTTTAATATTCTTTGCTCATCTTCGTGTTCACGTTACCATAACACAATCTAACGAATGTTTAAAGCTTGCCTAACCATTCAAGGGCTAACAGTTTGACCACTCGCCATAAATCTCACCATGAAACGTTTATTGCTATAATTTGGTGACGTCGTTGAAGAAAAATTCTTGAAACCTATGTGTATTTGTGTTTTTTATTGTTCTTTCAGCATGGTGTGGTCACTATGTGGTTCGGTGAACGAAGAGGGACGGTTCAGGGTGGACAATTACATACGAGAAATCGAGGGAACGTTCCCATTGAGGGACACGGTGTACGAATACTGCGTGGACTCACGTTTACGTTGCTTCGTCTCGTGGGAAGAGAGATTGTCGTCTGTGTGGAAAGTCCAACCAGGGTATGTTTAAAGTTGTTCAATCTTAATTACTTAGTGTTATATTCGGAATACTCTGGATTGTTCAAACAAGCGATTCACTCTGTTCTATGTCAACTTTCATTTGTCAATTAAGATCATTTCTATTATGCTTTACAATAGCTTTAACCTTCTAGCTGCGTTCAGATTTCAAACGAAAATTGAATCGTTCCAATTTTTAATTGGAAAAGAGTAAAAACTGCTAAGTACTTTGTTTCAATTATTATATTGCAAAGTTGCTTTCATATTTTTCTCGTAAATGTATATTTCTTATTTCTAAAATCAATTTATCTCACACAAGAGTAATTGAACCAAAGATAATTATTTATTTTAAATATTTATGATATATTTTATGCTTAAAATGATTACTCATAGTAAATCTACCGCCTAGTTAATTAATTAACTTTCGATGCTCTGGTTTGTAATTAATAATGAGTGAAAATTACAAGTTACTTAATTTCGATTATTATAAATGCAAATGTGATGTATTTTACTTTATTAAATTATCGTGTTCCAAGTGTCGGTGAAACAGTGACGAGTTAACTCGTCATTATCAGTTAAGAGGTTAATCATCGTCCAGTATAAGATTAAAATTAAGAGATAATTGTAACAGAGATTGTGTTATTTAAGTAACATAATGTTAATTCCAAATATCAGGACACCATTCTACAAAATAATCGTGCCCACGGTGGACACGGTTCGATACGAGTACATCGTCAGTTCTCTCCTGAAGAACCAATTCCCCGTGCTTCTGTTAGGTCCCGTGGGCACGGGGAAAACGTCGATGCTTCAATTGGTGCTGAACTCCATGAGTCCGGAAAAATACAGCGTGCTGACGCTGAACATGTCCGCGCAGACAACGTCGAAGAATGTTCAGGTGAGATGGTGATTTACGCTTACACATCTTTCGAGCGTCGATTTACCATAAAAATCCTTTATTCCCTATAACGTCACTTGGTATATGTAATTACCAACAAGAAAAATGATCGTTTTTATATTTTATTACTCCGAAAACAGTCAAAACCACCGATTTTTGTGAAACTTATATGCAAACGAGTTCACAAAAAAAAAAAAAATACTTGACACATTTTTCTTTATCGACAATAGGACAAAAAAAAAATCCCTCACAGTTGAGGATTGAAAAAATATTTCCTCGAATATCTCGAGAATCAGAGATTCCAAAAGAAAGCCTCTTTTTATGTGTTTTAAATCACATAAAGCTCAAACAAACAAAAAAATCAGATCCAAGTGGAAGATACCTCTTGGGAAAACGAAAGAAAATTTTTAATCTTAACCAGCACGTAGCAGTGAACAATTCGAAGCAAATAAATGTAACCACAATTAACTATATATTTTTTTTTTTATTAAAACCTTCTCGACTTGACCGTCAGTCATTCCTACATTAAAGTGCATTCGAGTATATTCAAATTACGATCTTGAGACGACGTTCTTGATCGAATTCCAAAACAATGGCAATAGATCGTGTAAAACGCGATCTTACGGATTGTTTCCCCTCTAATATTAATATACTTAACGTACTTAAAAAGAGAATACCAAATAATACCGAATAATATTGCAAGATTTAATTCCGTTAACTATTGATCGAACAAATGCAAATTGTACGAGGAAGAAATTACGCTCACGTTTCAGGATACGTTCGAAAGCCGTCTGGAGAAGCGCACAAAAGGTGTATACATTCCTGTGGGTGGAAAAATCATGATCGCGTTCATGGATGACTTCAACATGCCCATGAAAGAGACCTACGGTTCGCAACCGCCTTTAGAATTGATTCGACAATTAATTGGATACGGATTTTGGTAGAACTTCGTTTATTCCAGCATACAATAATAATAATGATAATGATGATAATGATGATGTACATCTGAAGGTACGACCGCCAGAAACAGGTGCAAAAGTATATACAAAAGTTGCTACTAATGGCGGCCATGGGTCCTCCAGGAGGCGGTCGAAACGTCATCACGAATCGACTGCTCACGAAATTCAACGTCATCAACATGACGTTCCCCGTTGAAAAGCAAATCATAAGGATCTACGGAACGATGTTGAATCAACATATCGGCGATTTTCACGCTGAGGTCAAAGGAATATGTTAGTGAATAATTAACACCGTAATACTTAATCTGAAACTTAACGAACAACGTTGAAACTTTGTTAAAAGTATTATAAGAACAATTGATTCGTTAACGAAGAGTAAATAGACTAAGATATTGTGTATAACTCTGATGAACGTTTGGTTGTAAAATCTTTTGTAACAATCTCTTTGGAAGCCTCGTGGTTTAGGTTCTAAAGGCTAGTTATTCTTGCTATTAGTTAGCATGCTATGTGTGGAGTGAGTCTGAGTTTGGGAGAGGAATATCAATCCTTTTTTAACCAAATACTACTTTTTTAATCTACTTCTTAACTAAGGGATTGTTGTTAAAACAGACAGTAATTAAATACTATTCTATTTGATCAGCGAACGAGGTAACTGTCGCTACAATCGGTTTGTACAACAACGTGATCGCCAAGATGCTCCCTACACCAGCAAAGATGCATTATTTGTTCAATTTAAGAGACATCTCGAAGGTAGAGTAGATTTTCTCGAATTTATTCATTTTCTTCAACTTGATGATTCGATACACTTGTCGAACAGGTTTTTCAAGGTTTGCTACGAAGTCACAAGGACTATCAGTTCTCCAGGCAAACGTTCCTTCGTCTATGGGTCCACGAAGCTTATCGCGTCTTCTGTGATCGACTGATCGATGAAAAGTAAATTGAGAAAAATAATTCGAGAATGAGGAAAATTCTTCGGGTGTTAAAATGAAATTCGTTCCTCCTCAGAGACAGAGATTGGTTCGTGGATCAAATCGGTGAACAGCTTGGGAAACAGTTTGATTTAACTTATCAAAATATCTGTCCAGAGAAGAGAAGTCCTGTATTCGGTAAGTTGAACGAAGTTTATCAGAGTATCCAAGTACTTGGGAAGAAAAATGTTAAGGATGTTCCTGGATCTAATCTAGGTCTAATCAAGTCCTCGCTTAACATAATCCAGGTCTAACTTGCTATGAAACTGACACATTCAGTACGTGGATCTAACTCAAATGTAATCCACGCTTAATCCACGACAATTCGTAGGTAGTTTCATGAACGCCTGGGACATTTACGAAGACCTTACGGACATAGGCGCTGTAAGAACTTACATCGAGGGCCAAATGGAAGAGTATAATGCGTCCACAGGAGTCGTTCGCATGAACCTGATTCTTTTCCGTGACGCTGTCGAGCACATATGCCGCATCGTTCGTGTCGTCTCTCAAGTTCGTGTCATTCACGGCTAATTTCTTCACTTTACTATCTTAAATATTTATTTTTTAAATAATCAGTGGCGAAATAGAAATAATTTGGAGTCCACAGGAGAGATGTGACAAACTGATGTGACTTTTGGTTACTTTTGAGATTTAGAGAAAAGTTTCTCTGATTCAGAGTCTTCAAAACTTCGTTAAAATTATTCACCGAGTTTCTCAAGGGCAATTGACACACCATGAACCTCTGCACAGCAGATTAAACCCTCTGGGAGCTAGTGTGAGCTTGGAAAAGCGTGTATCTCTAGATTTCCCTGCTCAGCTGGCTCCTGAAGGTGTAATTTTTAAGAAAAGCTCTGATTTAGCGCAGGAAAAAGCGCGTACTATCGAAAAGTAGGATGAAGGTTGCTGTTCGTTCTTTTCAGAATAACTATTAGATTTTCTACAAAATTCGTGACAATTTTAAACGATTAAATTTCATATTCCAAAGCACTGTTTTGTTTTATTCCACAAGATATGCAATATTAGAGCTATTAAGAATGCGTAAAAGCGTGTGACGAATTGTTGAAAGAGTGTGAGTTAGAAAACATTCTAAGCCGAGCCTGTTTTATGACTGAAACATTTATAAAAAAAAAAAAAAGAAAAAAAGAAAACTTTCTTCCCTTATATGAATTTCTCATGAAGCCTTTTTCTTTGCGTTCGTGTGTTTAATTAACTGTGAAATAAATAAATTATCCTAACAGCCACGTGGAAACATGCTGCTGATAGGGATCGGCGGAAGCGGAAGGCAGTCTCTGTCCCGAATCGCGAGTTACATGTGCGAGTTGAACGTCTTCCAGATATCCGTGACGAAGAACTACAAGCTGCCGGAATTTCGCGAAGATCTGAAGACGTTGTACATGAAAACAGGCGTGGACAACAAACCTACAACGTTCCTCTTCAACGACACCCAAGTGAGCGAGGAACAATTCCTCGAAGTAGTGAACAGTATGCTGAGCACTGGCGAGGTAGCCAACTTGTTCAAATCTGACGAAATGGAGGAAGTAAGTACGCCCAGTTTCATCTTGAACTTCGTCGTAAAACCTAAATGACAGATTAGAAAAGAAAACGTTGCACAGGAAAATCCTATCATTCTACATAGAATTTTCCAATTTCTAATCTATCGATGGATTCACACCCATACTTATGCGAATGAAAGTTCGACTGATAGTTGTTGGTGTATAAATTCTCCTTACGTATCGTTGGACAGATTAAAAAGAAGCTGACAAAGGAGGCGACGCGTGCTGGACGAATACCAACAACAGAGACGATCTATTCGTTGTTGATCGAACGGGCGCGTGCCAATATGCATTTGGTGGTGTGCATGAGCCCGATCGGGGACGCGTTCAGGAACAGATTACGCCAGTACCCAAGCCTGATCAACTGCACGACCATCGATTGGTTCCTGGAATGGCCAAGGGAAGCCCTCCTCGAAGTTGGCAACAAGTTCCTCATGAATCTCAATCTGACGCTCACTATCACCGGCGAAAATAAACCGGTTGGTCTCTTCTCCTATACACTACCCCTCTTCCATTCACCCTCCCCTTTTTCCAACCGATCAATTTCATTCGATTCCGATTTCTCTGGGATCGAGACACGAAGAAGAGAGAAAGAGAGAGAGAGAGAGAGAGAGGAGGAGGAGGAGGTTAGAGGAGACCACATCCTCGTCCTCTCCATTCCATGGAATCCGATTATTTTCCTCTCGACGGTTCGCGAGGATGATACGCCCCTCTACGTCTGGCGCGGTTCCTTCCGGAACTCAATCGTCCAAGCGTTTCCGGGGAAAGAGCGGTTAATATTTTCGAATTTGCCTGGTTGTCGTATAGCGTAGTAACTCTCGCTGAAGTGAACAACGAGGAAATGTTTCGAGAGCATTTTTATCACTTCGAGTGTGCTGTGATTTAGGAGCGTTGCCATACTTGGATCAGTATTGTTATTAAATTTTTCGAGAATGTAGATTCGGACACTTAGTTTACGATTTTCCATTTTTTTTTGTTTTTTTTGTCACAGATTCTAATATTATGACACTTGAGGAAAAGATGATATGTGGAAAATTTCAGAGCGATTGGATTAAGGGAACACTTGAAGCTTCAAGATTTTCACGATTTCGAACGAATTCTGGTCCTCTTGTTCCAAAATTAATTTATGAAAATTTTTTAATAACAGTACAATTTTATTCAATATAGTATGCAATATAGTACCTTTTTTATAGTACTATACAGTACCTTCTTTTTTTTATATTGGCACCAAAAGTAATTAGCGAATATTTTTTAATAAAAATATAACGTTATTCCTGTATATTATAATAACTTTTTTAGTGTATTGTAATATTATTATACACCTTTTTTTTATAGTAGAACCAAAAGTAATTAGCGACAATTTTTCTCTAACAGTTGCATTCTACTTCTCCCGCTCTAAACTATATTTTCATACTTTTCTCCATCACAAATGTTACAATTTTCGAAAACCGTACACATAGATACACACCAATAAGCCTGAAGAGGGTAAAATATATCAAAAAAAAAAAACCTTAACAAAATACACTTCTCTATTCTTTTTTTTTTCTTTGATGCCTAGCGAGGTTGTTCTTATCCCAGCTACTTGAAAAGATTATTTACACGTTCACAGCAGATGCTGTACCGGTGGAATTTCATTTTCTAAAGTTCACGTTACAATCTAAACGTCCTCGTTTCTCGTTTATTTTCTAACTCGCGAGAGGAAAGAGAGACAGAGAGGAAAAAAGCGATGGTTTACAGGAGCCACGACAGTCGGCGACAGCGTTACCGTTGCCGCCTCTCCAGGAGCGTATGCGAGACGGAATTGCGGCGACCTTCTCGCTGATCCACGAGACGGTGTCACGGTTTTCCAAGAGAATGGCCTTGGAGATGAAACGCCACAATTACGTGACGCCGGTGAATTTCCTTGAACTGGTTGCAGGCTATAAAACGTGAGTCTCCCAGCGAAATCCTATTTGCTAGAAGGTTTCCCCCGTGAAAAATTCACGAGTTCCCTACCAAGGTGAACTGTCTGCAATTTGCTCCTGTTTACCCGTGTCCTTGTGAAAACTGCACGATGCTTCACCGTTTGCAATTAAACCGAACATTCTTTCGTACAATTTCTATTTTTTTTTCCCCATAATTAATATTTATCAAAGCGAAATAATGTTCACCGAAGTGGTTTGTAAGAAGAGATCTCTGAACGTGGATTAAGTAGTAGATGATCGTTGATTTCAGGATGCTAGCGCAGAAAAGGCAGGAATTGGCGACTCAGGCGAATAAACTTCGCAACGGTTTGTCGAAGATCGACGACACACGCGTTAAAGTGAACGAAATGGCCGCGGAATTGGAAACCACGCAGGAACAGGTTCATAAATCTACCAGAGAGTGCGAAGAATTTTTGGTGACGATAGGTATGCGTTATTTTATCAATGGTAAGGTGTTTTCATTAAATGAAACTGAATCGATCCCTCGAAAAATTCTTACGATCTTCAGACATGGTCCATTAAGGATACTGTTACGCTGTTACGTTTACGAAATTATAATAAAATGCGATTTTTCTTTTCACGAGCGAAGAAAAATAGGGTTGTGGAGGGTTAATAGTGTCTAACTTGTAGAAAGAGTCTCATAAATGATTAACAAGAAATTTTATTAGAATTTTCAAGTTAATTCGTGGGCATTTCTCATTTTATCGTAAAAATTTCCTGCAAAAATACACTAATTTCTCGATTTACGGGGATTTAAACAAAAAAAAATATTATTTATTTTCAAAAATTCGTAAGAAACGTGGTAACTGTAGTTCAAAACCATCAACCATCTCTTTCTAGCTCGAATACTTCTCATTTACAAGTACTGCTTTCGTTATTTACATTTAAAAGAACCAATAGAAAGTCCAAACGGAAACAGAGACCGCGTAAAATGAAATATAGGTAAATTGAAACTGCGTGCAAAAAAAAAAAATCCGCGTGAATCGAGAGAATCGTGTAAAGAGAGAAACTCGCGTAAATAAAGCGACGCGTGAATCGCGAGGGAGTGTATACATTCGCATGAGTATAAGCAATCTGTTCATCGGGAATTTTTAGCGCAAATGTTTGCACCGTACACTCTAAAACGAAGCATATTTAACTCCAAAAAGAAAAAAAAGGAAAAACAAAAAGAAATTCTGAATTTCACACCAATTTTCGCGTGATTTCGCAAGTGAATCAGAGCCGAGACGCGGACGAGACTCAGAAAACGGTGACAGCGCGATCGCAGAAGATCGGAGAGGAGCAAAAAGAGTGCAAGAAGCTCGAGGAACTCGCGCGAGAAGACCTAGCAACTGTTGAACCAGCTTTAGACGAGGCTACCAAGGTATACCTTGTCGAACTTTAATTCACGTAATATCGTTCCAGTTCGTTTGACACCTATGAACGAAAGCCGCGCCACTCTGCCACGAATTCGAACGAATTCCCGATGAAATAGGGATTATTATTTGCACTCGTGGCCGTCGAACTTCTTCCTCGCGACCAGTCGGTCCCTTCAACTTCGCGTTTTATGCACGCCGTCCGAAAAAGTTTCCCGGAAAAAGTTTCACCGACACGTTTTATACAGGTGGCAGTAACACAAGGTTTGCTACCATAAATTCGTACGGTTGGTTAACACTTTATCAACCGGAAGCCTATTAACACTGTGCCATCCGGTAACACCACGTCGAAGAAATGCCGATGACACAACGTAGAAATATTTCTATTGCAATAGAAAAGCTTACATCTATTTATAAAGATCCTCGAAATTTTGTGTAAATCGAGTGGTAGGATCAAGTATGATTAAAATTTTAAAATTTTCATAACCTGATACGGTACATTGTAATTATAATATGAACGATCGTGTGAAAAAGGCCTAACAAATAGTAGAATCTATTCAAAATCGACGACAGACGAAAGATTTTCTATCACACTGCGGACGTCAAAGTGTTAATCGGCTTTTTGCTGTGAAATATCGACCTAGAGAGCCTATTAATCGGTTTCTTGTTACTACTGTTGCGTACTAGGAGAAGAACCTATGGAAGAAAAATAAATCTATGAGAAAGATTGGATCCTCAAATGACAGTTCTCTTTGAATCAGTCATTTTCCAAGAAAATATTCCTAGATACAAAAAAAAAATGAAGTTGCTATAAATCAGACTTGAGAACAGCTCGCTAAAATTGTACATGTGTAGAAAAATGTTGTAAACATTGTTTAAATTAAAAACGAATACTTTGGTGGATTTCTTCAATTATATTCAACAGCTCGAAATCTTTTCTACGTTGATTTTACCAATTTTTCAACTATGTGTCATTCCTCTATTAACTATTTTCTGTCTAACAGTAATCGAAACTGTTGCAATTTTCTAAAATCTCATTTATCCTATTTCTAACCCTCTCAAAATTACCATCTCTTCAATTTTATTTTTATCTTCTCAAAAGTGTTTTTGTTTTCTTCTAGAAAAGTATCTTAGTAGCTAAACAGAGTCTCATCGTGTCTCAAACAATTTTACCATGTACTAGTGAGAAATTTTGAAAATTCTAGAGGGAAAATTATCTAACCCGAGCATATTTATCTTCCTAAAAAGTCTTATCTGACATTCTGAACTGTCATCCGCGGCATACAGGCACTCGACGCTCTGAGCAAGAAAGATATCTCGGAGATACGGTCTTTCACGCGTCCTCCGCCGAAAGTCGAGATGGTAATGGAGGCGGTGATGATCCTGAAGACCTCCGAGCCAAGCTGGGCGGAGTCGAAGCGTCAGCTCGCTGACGTGAACTTCCTGAACTCGGTAAAGAAAATCACACCTTGCGATATATACATACTTCTCCCTATCTACGAAAGATTCAACGAAACTTCTCCACCTGTTCCGTGGGTTTTCTAGCTGCGAGACTTCGACAAAGACAACATCTCCGACAGAACGCTCAGAGCCATTTCAAGGTACACGACGAACCCGGAATTCGAGCCAGAAAAGGTTGGCATGGTGTCGATCGCTGCCAAGTCACTCTGCATATGGGTCATCGCTATGGAAAAATACGGGAAGCTTTACAGGTAACATTTCAAAGATAAATATATCGAACAGAGACATCGGGAAAATGAAAAATTCGAGAAATGAGAGAAGAGAAATATTTGCGAGCTGAAGAAATGTTGGAGAAATGAGGAAAGAGGAGAAGTTTTTCGAAAATGAACGAAATCGGTGCGTAATCTGTTACATTGTGGAATAGCTATAGTAGAAAATGAATATATTCACCTGTCGAGAACATTTCGAGAGGGAAAACAGTTGCTTGTTAATGGACGAATTTTCTTGCAAATTTATATTTTCCATAATGTAGTAAAAAAGGTAAAACTTCGGGTAGAATGTTATTTTACACAGCAATTTGAATATTTCAGATACTTTTTAGGTATTTTCGAAATATCATTTAGAAAAGATCGTTTTCGAAAATAGAAAATTTTGAGTATTCGTCTACATTTTAAAAAGCATATAATTCGAGAGACGTATTTTTTAAATTTTCAATTTGACATTTTGCAAATAACGGTACATTAGCAAAATCACTCTCGTTCAGGATTTTACATTTTATGTAAATCCACGATTCGATAGAAATTCACATAAAGTGCTTTTAACCATGAACATAAAATTCACAAAAATTAATTCTAACCGTGAAAATCAGGATGAAAAAAAGGAGAAATTTTTTTTCTTTAGTCACGTTCTACTTATCACGAGTACCAACTTTATGAAAAAAAAAAAACCATCAGTCACAATTCAATCATTTCCCTGAAAAATGACCTTGAAATTCCTATTTTCCCTAACTATAAAATATTATAAACACAGAAATTGCAAAAATTGAGGAAAATCCTTTAAATTATTACCCAAAGTTCTCTTCAAAATGTAGAAATAAGTAGAAAAAAGAAATTTTGTTTTCTTCTTTTATCTTGATTTTCACAATCTACGACTACATTTCTACTTCAACTTCCACCAAATCGTGGGCGTAGAATCACTCTATGGTGTCCGCCACGTATAATCCCTTGACAGTAAGATTTCACTCCGAATACAGTTCATCTGTACGAAAAATCGATGGGGTGGGGATACGTCCATGAGAATACGATGCATTCGACTCCCGCTATATCTCGCTAATGACGATGAAACTTGAACCTAGAATCGTACTAGTCCATCGCTTTGTTATTTAGCTAACTCGTTCTCGGCAAAATGGCCGAGATTTTCACCGTGTGAACCATTTCGCAGAATAGTCGCGCCGAAGAGGGAAAAATTACAGGCAGCGTTGATGTCGCTGAAACAGAAAGAGGACGCTCTAAAGGAGGCGATGCAACAGCTAGAGAAATTGCAGGAGAAGCTGATCAAGCTGCAAGAAATGTACGACGCGAAGATGAAGGAAAAAGAGGAACTAATTAAACTGGTAAGTGGAGGAATAATTACGAAGGATTCTCGTTCTGAAACGTGGCGAAACCACACCACGTATTCAAGGTAGAGAGGAAATGCGTGGACGTACTAACTACTGTTCTATTTACATAAACTCCCGCGCTTTACCGGAAAGTTTCGTTTGCTCGCTGTTTATGACCAGCGATATATCGCGTTATTTGCACACGAAGAGCGAATTTTCAGATCTCGTTTTTTGCAACTCTAGCAACCCAAGGAGACTTGTTTACCTTATGTATTTGCAGTCCTCAGCATGTCTTGCATCGCTGGGAGATGTCGTTTGATCCTCTACGATGAAGCGTAATTTTCGATTCGATTATTAACGTACAAAGAACTCGAGGAACGTCTCTCACTTTTTCTATACTTTTCATATTTCTCTCTGTGCCTGTACATCTGTCCAGGTCTGATCTGTCGTGCCACGGTTTTATGATACCCTTGCAAACAATGGCTATTTTTTTGAGTTAACAATATTCACGTATTGTTCGTATTTTTTGTTTTTAAATTAGTTTCAACACAGACAACCGTGAAATTCTTCGCTTTTCGAGTTCATCATTTTTAGAGAGCTAGATAAACAAGCGACTAATCGATTCTCATATAAAATGAAGACTTTAGAACTCAAAAATCTGATCAAAGACACATTTATTCTATCTGTTACTCTTTCCTTTTCTTCAATTCGTCCTATTATTTGTCTTCAAGCATGTTTTACCTACATAAAGTTGCAAACTGGTGAGAAATACTGTAAAATTTTGCACGATAGAGGTAACTATCGAAGTATTAACTCTTCGTTTTGTATTTTTGACCCCCTCTGTTCTGTCGCAGCTGTTTCTCATGTGAAATCTCTCAATTTCCTTGATTACAGGAGTAACCAGTTCTTACGGACCAGCAAGTGGTCGAATGGTCTTATTTCGCGTAGGAAACCACAGCGTAGGACGGAATTTCAGAACTATGCTGACTCGATTCTACTTTCCGCGCGTGTTTTCAGGCGGAACTATTGAAGCTGAAACTAGAGCGAGCTGCGATGCTGGTCGACGGACTCTCAGGCGAGAGAATACGATGGGAGAACACAGTCGCATCGTTGGCCACGTTTTTCGACTTGTTACCAGGCGATTGCCTGATATCTACAGCGTTTGTGTCCTATTTGGGCCCGTTCGTATCCACTTACAGGGAGGATTTGATAAGCATCTGGATGAAGGAGGTGAGATATCCAAAATTCACCGTCGTTCGGTGAACATAATTATCGTAACTCGTCGATAGCGTCTTTCTTCTGAGAAACGAACAAAACGATTCGTGTTCAATTCGACGAGGATTAACCCATTTACATCAGAGATGTTTTACTTGCAATTTTGCTTAGAAATTACGTATAGTAATGAATTCTAGAAATAAGTCTTGTCGTTGATGATAAACTAAAATTTCCGAATTTTATTACGTATTATTCACGAGAGATTTGCAGACTTTTTTGACGTTTCGCGATAAGTGACAGTCGTTACTAGCGGATTATTCCGCTGGAGAATGCAAATGGGTTAAATTGAGATTTATTAGAGAACATTTTTTAACACTATGTGCTAATAAGTTATCAGCCTCTGCGAGAGATGAATATTTCACGCGGGAAAATACACAAAATTTTGACTGAAAGATGAAATTGAAGATGAATACACTCTTGAAAATAAAAAGTACCTTGATTTCTATCAATTTTACAGCTTTTTGGAATAATAATATAGATATTGATCAGTTGCACCGCGTATTTATTGTATTTTATGAAGAATTTTGATACTTTATCAATAAAATTTATTCATCTGTCAAATTTAACACTGAAAAATGGTGAAGTGACGACAAATTTCTGTAAATAAAACGATCTGTGTGTAACATGTTAAGTGTTTGAAATAAAGATGGAATATCGATAGAGAAATTAATCAAATTCTTTCTTTGGTTCAACCGAGCGAAATTTTCGTCAGCCAAAGTGTCGAATCCTTTCATCCCTTATTCCCCTGTGTTCCCTAATTCTCGGATAAATTCGAAGGTGGAGGAAAAAGAAATTCCGATGTCACCGGACCTCGACGTGAAAGAATTCCTGGCAGACCCGGCGATCATCAGGGACTGGAATATGCAGGGTTTGCCTTCGGACGATTTCAGCACGGAGAATGGTATCATCGTGACCAGGGGAACCAGATGGCCTCTGGTGATCGATCCACAGTGCCAGGTGGTGAAATGGATCAAAAACATGGAGGCGGAGAACGTACGTATCTCGAAACCAACACCAAAATCAAAGTAAAATCAAAATAAAGAGAAAGAAAAAATTTCCTAATTGTAAATCTGTGAAAAAGAATTACTATAAGATAGAATAATATTTAAAAAAAGAAAAGAAAAGAAGATTTAAGTAGGAAAAATGAGAAATTTAATGCAATCTTTATTATTCTCCAATTAAATATTCCGAGATCATTTTCTTTGAAATCATTTATTCTGTAGTCACTGAGAGTGATCGATTTTGGTCAAGCAGACTTCGTTAGAGTATTAGAGCACGCGATTCAATACGGGAAACCTGTTCTCTTGGAGAACATCGGCGAGGTGTTGGATCCAGCAATAAATCCGATTCTCGAGCGTGCATTCGTGAAGCTAGGTAATAGAAAGATGAGAAAATTACAGAGATAATTTTGAAAATCGAACATTCGATGTACGAGATTAAAATACGTGGTATTACATCGTGGTATACCATGTCTAACACAGGTAACCAACAGATGATCAAGTTCAACGAAAAGATGATCACTTACAACGACAAGTTCCGGTTGTTCCTCACGACGAAACTCGCGAACCCCCATTACGCCCCGGAGATATCTACTAAAACGACGTTATGCAACTTCGCCATTAAGGAACAGGGTAACTAATTGTCTTATCGTGCGTCTCCCCGAAAGGGACAGAGCTAGGACAAAGGCTGGAGAGGAGAGAGAGTCGCAGAGGGAGATAAAACCACAGAGAGAGAATCACAGAACGAGAGAGTCTCAGAGAGAGAATCGCAGAGAGAGAGAGAGTCTCAGAGAGAGAGAGAGAGTCAGAGAGAGAGAGAGTCAGAGAGAGAGAGAGTCAGAGAGAGAGAGAGAGAGTCAGAGAGAGGGAGTCACAGATAGAGGGAGTCACAGAGAGAGAATCACAGAGAGAGAGAATCTCAGAGAGAGTGAGAGTCACAGAGAGTGAGAGTCACAGAGGCAGAGAGTCACAGAGAGGGAAACTCACAGAGAGAGAGTTACAGAGAGAGTGAAAGTCACAGAGAGAGGGTCAGAGAACGAGAAGAGGGTCACAGAGAGAGAGAGAATCATAAAAAGAGAGAGAATCACAGAGAAAGAGAGCATTACAGAAAGAGTGAGTGTCAGAGAGACACTCGGAGAAAGAGTGTCACAAAGAGAGAGTGGAAATAAACAAAAAGAAAGAGAGAATGAATACAGAAAGAAAAGAAAGGAGGAGAGGGAGAAGACAATGCAAGCTTATTATCCTACGCGCAGGACTAGAAGCACAGCTGCTTGGTATCGTGGTCAGAAAAGAAAAGCTGCAGCTCGAGGAGCAGAAGGACAATCTAGTCTTCACGATCGCGTCCAGTAAACGAACTCTTAAAGAACTCGAGGACAAAATACTCTAGTAAGATATTCCAATTGCTTCCTCTTACTTAACCCTTTCACTGAGGCAGTTTTTCATAACGTGTTGTGAAAGACGATAAATATTTAACCGTATCTCCAAAATTTATTATTTCCCTCGTGTCGTTTACAAATGTTATTCATTAAATTATGGTGAAAGTGTGCAAACGATAAAATTAAAGCGTAACTGCATCAAAATTCTGCAACAGTATAGTGTAACCAAATTTTCAAAACTTCTACAGACTCCAACAGTAAAATGAAAGGGTTTATGGCACAGATGGACAAACTTTGTCATAATAAGTGCCAAATATCGTCCATCAAAAGTTCTCCAGAGTTATAAACACGTACTTTTTTACACGGATAACTTTTTGAGACAATATTTTCATCGTAAATTTATGAATTTATTTATTTTATACATGAACACACATTAATATTCAACGATATTATAAATTATAAACTATACAAAAGCCGCAGTCTCACCATTTCTGATTTATAGTATCACAAAGTTAAAAAATACCACGAAAGAAAATTAAAAATCGCAAAATAGGGATCATCCTATTCTTAGACAATACAAGTTTCACCAAAATGTCAATTGTCGACCATCTGTACATTCTAACTCCATTACAGATGAATGTTTCAGACCCAAGTTTCTCTCTTGATTCAAGAGAAACCAAGAGAGATTTAGCGTTCAGTTAGTTTACCGAACAAACCTACCCAGCTGACTCTGAAACAGCTTAAGCTTTTCCATTTTCTTGTTTCCTTCGAAGAGTACGTTGCTCGAGAGGTTTTCACTATTCAATAGGGACGTTCACCTCGCTATCTCTACAACTTTTTTCCTCTGTAGGCTTGTGCATACAGAATATCGCGTGACAGACACCGGTAGAATACAGAGAAAAAAAGAAAAATAGAGAAGAAAAGTAGAGTATGCTTGGAATTTTTCACTCAGCTTACTGAACGTGGCCGGAGACAATCTATTGGACGATCTGGACCTGCTGAGTACTCTACAATCGTCCAAGGCGACCTCAACGTCGATCGAGGAGTCGTTGGTTGTGTCAGAGCAAACTGAGAAGCAGATAGATCTAGCTAGAGAAGAGTACAGGCCGTGTGCTCATCGTGCAGCGATCCTCTTCTTCGTGTTGAACGACATGAGCCTTATCGATCCGATGTACCAGTTCTCTCTCGACGCATACATTACCTTGTTTATGCTGTCGATCGAGAAGAGCCCGAAAAGTTTGAAGCTCGTCGAGAGGATCGACAGCTTGAATGAGTACCACACGTACGCGTTGTACAAGTACGCTACAATAACCACCTAACCCTTGATACGTTTCTCTCCTCGTCCTTTCTTCTTTTTTTATTCCTTTTTACCTCTTCTCTTGTTGTTTCTCGAACTATCCACTGTGAGATACGCCCCTTGAACCAGAAACACTTGCCGAGGATTGTTCGAGCACCATAAGTTGCTGTTCTCCTTCAACATGTGCATGAAGATTCTGAACGCTCAGAACAAAGTGATCCCGAGTGAGTACGCGTTTCTGTTACGCGGAGGGATCGTCTTGGACAGGGAGAATCAACCTGATAAACCGGTTGCTTGGCTGCCAGATGAAACTTGGGATAATTTGACGGAATTGGACAAACTAGCTGGATTCCATGGGATCATCTCCTCCTTCGAACAGTTTCCCAGGGATTGGCAAAATTGGTACTATACTTCAATCACATCTTGTATATTTAGATGTATGCATGAGGTTTTTAGTCTTCTTTAAGCGTTCGTGTGTAATTGATATACTTTCAATTAATACAATTTTTATCATGTTTGTGAAATTCTTTGGTTCTTGTTGATCTATCCTGCAATTTTTCTGACCGATTTGTGACAATGATCTCGCGAAATAAGAATGAGCGAGATGAGTGAGAAAAGCTGTAGATTTAATACTGCGTTCGATGCGAGTTTTAGCAAGGAGGAAACGCTGCTCGGATATTTCGATTGATTTATTCTGTTCTGAAGGTATTGTATCCCAGAATACGTGAAAGGACTGAAGAGGGACTGAAACATTTGCATACACCTAGCACTTTGTTCCTTTACCACCCAATTTTGCTATTTTTGTGAAATAATGTAGTGTTGGGCCTCCATACCCATCAAATAGTAACAATAACAACGAGTAAGACAAAAGGACAATTTGGCTATGCGCGTAGAGTCCCAGCTTTGCAGTGCCAAGGGTTGCGGGCTTCGATTCTCGCTGGGTCCCTTCGCATTTTTTCTTTGTAATACGATAATAATAATTGTCGAATGACAATTTAGGTACATCAGTACGGAACCGGAGAGTATACCATTAGTGGCAGAATGGGATACGAACTGCAGCATGTTCCAGAAGATGCTAGTGATACGCAGCTGTCGTCCAGATAGGATCTCCTTCTGTATCGCGAACTTCATCATGCTGAATCTTGGACAGAGATTCGTCGAGCCACCTGTACTCGATCTGAAAGCTGTGCTGGATGACTCGATCGCCCAGACACCGTTGATATTCGTCCTCTCGCCTGGTGTAGATCCCACGAGCACGCTGATGCAGCTAGTCGACAACCAGGAAATGACCAACCATTTTATGACTCTGTCTTTGGGTCAGGGACAGGCGCCAATCGCCACGAGGTTTGATATAGTTATTATCGATGGAGAAATATAGAAAGTTCTGGATTTCGAAACTTGCAGAGTTTCGGGGATTCGGGGTTCCAGAATGCCAGAATTGCGAAATTCTGAAGTTCGAGATCTTTGGAATTCTAGAGCTGTGAAACTGCAGTGTTTCAGAATTCCGAAGTTCCGGAATTCCGGTATTCCAAAGCTCTGGAACTCCAGAATTCCATTCTAAAGCTCTGAAACTCTAGAATTTAAGATATTCAGGGCTTCAGAATACTAAAGCTTCAAAGAGGCAAAATTCCAAAGTTTGAGAATTTCAAAATTCCAAAATTCCAAAGCTCTAAAATTACAGAGTTCCAGAATTCCGAAGCTCTAAAACTACAAAATTCCAGAATTCTAGAATTCTAAAGCTCTGGAACTCCGGAATCCAAGGAATTCAGAGTTTTCAGAACAACCAAACCCCTTGAACTCTCGAATTCCACTATTCCAAATCTTCAAAATTCCAAAAATGTCTGTAGCTTCAAAATTCTAAACTTCCATAATATCATCAGTAAAATAATCAGAATTCTCCAACTCCAGTGCTTCAAAATTCCATCACTCCAGAGTTCTGGAACTCTGTATTTCCCTAAACTATCGCATGCTACCCTTTAAAATTCAACACTCAGTGCTCAAACAGAATTATACTCCTCCAATAAAAATTTACTCGCAGAATGATCGAAGTAGGAGCTAAAGAAGGTGCCTGGGTGTTCCTAGCGAATTGTCACTTGTCGCTCAGCTGGATGCCCAAGCTGGATAAGATCGTGGAGACCTTAGGAGCTAGTAAAACTATACACCCTCAATTCAGGTTCTTATATCTCCTTCGATAAACTAGCCTCCTCACTCACGATTGCTCCAGACGATAATCAAAAGCGGTGGGGGGGGGGGAAATATCTCGATCGATCACAGATTGTGGCTTAGCTCCAGCCCAACCCCAGAGTTCCCTATATCGATCCTGCAAGCGGGCATCAAGATGACCACAGAACCACCGAAAGGTTTGAAGGCAAACATGAAACGACTTTACGGTTTGATAACCGAGAGCCAGTTCGAGCTATGCCATGCGAAGAGCAAGTACAAGAAGCTTCTGTTCGCCCTGGTATTCTTCCACGCGATTCTCCTCGAGCGGAAAAAGTTCCAGCAATTGGGCTGGAACGTCGTCTACAGCTTCAACGACTCTGACTTTGTGGTAATGGTCAACGACAACCTCGTACGCGATTCGACGAACACGTACATTGAAATATCTTGTTAAAAATATCCCGAGTAATGTTGAAAAACTTCCCTCTGCCCGTGCAGTTCGGAATCAAAATCATTGGCCTGATTCTGTTTATGGGAAATTCGAAGAATTACTTCGAAACACTTTTGCACGAGAGTTTCCTTTTTATACGAACATTTTCAAACGGTGTAACTTCTTTAAAATTCGACCGAACGAATTCAGTTCTCGCGAGATGTTAGAGGGACTAGTTTGCTAAACGACGTGTAAAAAAGTTTTCGAGAAAATTACAATCGATCGTAATTGCAAACCTCACTTGTTATAACTCTTTTATCTCAACATATAAAGAAAATCTAAAAAAAATTTTCTGCAAATATTTGGATAGTGAAAATTCTAAAAAGAAAAAAATGATGAAATTTCTGCATCCAGCAATTCTGATAAAATTTTCAGCTCATATGTACCTGCCATAAATCTACAAAACACGTTTTTTTGAATTTTCATTATGATTAAAGAAGTTAAAAAACGATTTCCGCTATTTTCTTTATCATTCTGATCATTTACAATTTTCTCAAAAGGTTCTTCAAACGTCATCTACTAAACTAATCTTTCCAACTTCTCAAAATATTTCAGATTCTTTGATCCAATTTTAATAAATGTTCAAATATTAATGAAAGCCACTGTAAAACAAGTTAAATTGTACAATTGATTTATTCTCTTAAAAACAGGTATCAGAGAACCTCTTGCAGGTATATTTAGACGAATACCCAGTCACACCATGGGAATCCCTTAAATATCTCATAGCAGGTGTCTGCTACGGTGGTCACGTGACCGACGACTGGGACCGCAGGTTATTGATGACGTACATCCAACAATATTTCACCGAGGAGGCCCTAACAGTGCCCCACTATCGTTTATCATCGTTGCCAACCTATTACATACCAAAGGATGGTTCCTTAGACTCCTATCATGATTTCATCACGGTTCTACCTAACATCGACAAACCGGAAGCGTTCGGTCAACACCCGAACGCGGATATCACTTGTTTAATCATGGAAACGAGGAATATGTTCGAAACACTAATGGGATTGCAAGTTCAAGCTGTTGCCAAAGAAGAGATTAGCAAAGAAGATAAAGTAAAGTTGTATTTTTTACACGAAGGAATATAATGTAGGATGAATAAGGATTAGAGGATGTCTGAGAGATTCAGAGATGACAGTTTAAAAAAAAAAAACACAATCAATATTTTAATCTACTTCAACGTTTGCTCTTATTTACCATACCAGTTCTATCCTCTTTCCTATCACGTATTTGGTTTTATTTCTTTGCCAAAGGAGGTGTTTTCGCCTCCGTCAATTAGGCACTTTCTTGAATCCACGCTTTTCGTCATCCCCTTTCACTAGAATTTTGGTGGAGACGTTTTTCACCCTGGAACGTCATTTACTTACACTCGCTAAGGTGACAAGATTTATGATGTGACCATTTCTACATCACGGACGGTAGAAATTAAGGATTTCTCTTAAATGGCTTAACGCAATTACTTTCAACCCTCAAAATTTACCAACGGTCACGTCTGCATCGTAATTCTCGTCATCGTCACAATCTACGCGACTGTGAGACATGTAGGCTACTAAACACTTATTCTTAAATTTGCCTACAATAAAAAGAAAACTAACATGGGCTGAAATATAGGATGCTTCGGAAAACCTGTGGAAAGAACCGTTTTACATTTCAGAAACGATGTATTGTTTCAAATTGTTTTCAAAAGCTTCGAAATTTTGATGCTTTCACATTGGTAGAAATCTAAATTTGGTTCAGTAAATTAATCTGAAAAGACGATTCTCTTGGAAACTCGATTTTCTTCGAACGCAGAAATTTTAGATTTCTTTATCAACTTATTTTTCTTTTTCTGCTTGAACCACAATTTTCCAAACGCTTTGTACACTTACACAAGTGTCTTAAAATCTTCTTTTTTTAAATCACTCTGTATGTCGACCCTCAATTTTTCTTAATTAAGAACATTTTACCCAAGTTTAAGGTTCCATTTATTTTTCCTTAAGGTGATGCAGCTAACCGCGGATATATTATCTAAAATACCGGCTGACATCGATTATGAGACAGCTAACAAGATAATGGGTCCCAAGAAGACACCATTGGACGTGGTGTTGCTTCAAGAAATACAACGTTACAACGTTCTCTTAAGAAAAACACGCGGCAGCTTAGAAGATCTAAAGCTGGCTATTCAAGGTCTGGTCCTGATGTCTCCAGATCTTGAGGATATCTTTGTGTGTATCAACGAAGGAAGGGTACCAGCTGCATGGTTAACAGCGTATCCATCGTTGAAGCTGTTAGGCGCATGGACGAGAGATTTAGTTAACCGTATTGAACATTTCGCTGAATGGGCTCAGACTGCACATCCGCCATTGCTGTTCTGGCTGGCAGCGTACACGTTCCCCACTGGTTTCCTCACAGCAGTTCTACAGATCTCGGCTAGGCTTTGGAACATTTCCATCGATACCCTGTCCTGGGAGTTCACCGTTTTTACAGTAGACGACTCGACCATAATCGAGCCACCTGCGGTAATTTCGAGACATCGACAGTGACACATTTACTTCGATAACAATGAAAATATTGTTGATTCAATGACTGAAACGTCGTATATTGACTTTGACGAAATTTATGTGGTATATAGTTCTTTAAAAAAATATTGTTGATTATGGACGGGTGAAAAGAAACTTGAAAATTGAGAACCAAGAATGTACTCTTGAAATATCGTGGAAAATATTTTTTGGAAAGAATTTTGTATCGTTGAAATAACTATTTGAAAATTTTTTTAGGAACTTTATTTGTTTAAATGATAAATTAAATGAAAATGAACATATTTATAATTTGGGGATGTATTTTTTGAAAGTTTCGTTTCTAGATTTTGCAATAATGATATGAAATAATAAAAAGAGGCTTTAAAATTGAGACCAAAATATGTAGTTTTGAAATATCCGAAAGAAATATCTTTTTGGGGGGAATTTTGGATCGTTAAAACAACTATTTGACAAATTTTGAGAAACTTCGTTTGTTTAAACAACATATTAGATAAAAATGGACCGATTTCTAATTCGAGAAAATGTACTTTTCTGGATTTTTGACTCAGACTTTTGTAATAATGATATATTAGCAAAACCACTCTTTTGTTCAGTATTTTACATTTTATATCTGCGACAAGGATCACACGTAAATCGTCTATAGGGGCTGATAGCGTATAGTAAACGTTTCCGTACTGTCTATAGGGGTTGATAACGATAAAAAGATCAAAAGGAAATTTCACTCGAACCAATTTTCTTTCGAACGTAATTGAAATTTGACGAGGTATCGTTGCTCGAAGCAAATGTGTCAAGAGTCGTGAGAGAGAACTTTTCAATCGTCCCGAATCTAACCTATCCTAACAAAAATTTCAAAACCACCATAGATTTCAATCTACATAAATATTAAAAAAAAAAGAACCATTCAAAAATTCTACAAAAAACTTTCAAAAAAAGAAATTCTATCAAAGTTTCAAATTAAAATCACACATGTACATATATGTACTGTAGTAACAAAAGAAATAATTAAAAAAACATTTCTATTTTCCTTGAACAATAACCGATCGTCTTTATATAAAAGCAAGTTCGACAATAATAATAACAACAACAACCCCAAACGTGTTCAATCTCTAACACAGTCCATTGACTCGCAACGAGGCGTCGCGACGACATACATATACATTCACGATGCCACGTAATCGATCCAATTATTCCATACTCTTTTGCTCTCCTTTTAATGCAAGCAGAAACGAGCCGCGGAAAAATAGAGGGGATAAAGAATTCAGCGTTCGCGATATCGCTAGGAAACGACGCTGCTTGTATGCACGCCTCCTAACCGTGTGTACATTCCATTACAGGACGGCGTGTACATACGCTCCATCTTTCTAGAAGGCGCTGGTTGGGACAAGAAGAACAGCGTCCTCGTCGAGCCTGCTCCTATGCAACTTGTTTGCAACATGCCGGTGATTCACTTCCGGCCAGCAGAACAGCTGAAAAAGAGGACCAAAGGTAACGACGTAAGATTGCTCAAGTCACCGTCAAACGTCTCTTCTTTCATTTCCTTTTTCCTCTCCTTCCCCCCCCCCCCCCTCCTTCGTTTGCTTTTTTATCGGAGATTTAATCTTGATACTGGTATCAGATCGACGAAACTATACCGAAACTGATATATAAAGACTTTTATTAATTTTAAAATGAAACAGTCTCTTTTTTTTAATTGAACTAAGTCGTTTGAGTTTCTTCGAAGTTACAAGAATCAGTTTACGAGACGACGTGTAAGAAAATGATTCTTAATCGCCTATTAAACATTCTTCCAAAGCTCTAGTGTGGATAAAAATGATCTTGAAAAGGTTTCATAGGTCTCGTACAATAGAATTTAAAGAAAAAGAATACTGTAAGATGATAATATAAATAAAAATGATTTTAAGAAGCCTCGGAACGTCTCTGACATACAGTGACTCTCGTTAATATTCGAACACACTTTAAGACAGAATAACTATGTTCTAAATTGAATCAAACGACTAAAATTTTGTTTTTTCTGTTCATAAGTTACAAGGATCAGTTTATTATATTTTTACAATGACTGTTATTAATAGTCAGATATCCTTTAAAAGAGTAACTTCTTGTTTTTTTAAACTGGACCAAACATTTTTACATTGCAAAAGAATTTGTAAAAAATTGCGATTAATCCAAATCGCGAAGGAAATTTCGAAGATGCATTTTGCACCTGCGAACCTACATATTAGCTTAGCGATCGCAGTATATGGGTTTCGTCATGTTAATTTTAAATCCTTGACAAAAGATATTCTAAAAATTGTGATAAAATAAAAAATCGAAACAATTACAATATTTTAGATTAGAGTATAAATCCCTATGTTTCTAATTTCGTTCACAGGATTGTACAACTGTCCCTGCTACTACTATCCTCAGCGATCCGGATGTCAAGGAAGACCAGCGTTCGTCGTTGCAGTTGACCTAAACGCCGGTCCAGTAGGATCAGAGTTTTGGATCAAAAGAGGAACCGCTTTACTACTTAGTCTCTCCACATAGATTCGTATTAATTAATCGTTACAATCATTAGGATAATTATTATTACAAACACGATAGTTTATATGACACATTCACTTGTCCCCTCTTCATTCTCTTACAATTACTCCGTTTGTTAGTGTTTATTGTAAAAGTTCGTCTCTATAAATAGTAGAATATATATATACAAAGATTATTAATCACAATGATTAATTTACACGCGAACTTGATGACACCACGGTACCATAGTGAACACATGAAATGCTAGACAAGGGATCAGCAACCAATCAACGATCCTTTTAGGTTTATCAGAGGAAGATAACGCTGGATCTACTGCTCTGATCATCAACGTTGAAACCTTCTGACCATCGATACTCTTCAAAGTGTTCGAAACAGTTTTGTTCATCCTCGAAGCGTATTGAATCCACTCTGCAGGTGGTATCGAACCTGAATTCGGTGATTGAAGATTCATCAACTTGTCCTTGGCATCAAGTAGAATCTTCGTCAACTCTTCTGTCGTCATTTGATCATCCTTCGCTAGATTACTCTTAAGATCGTTCACCGTTGAGTTCAACTGCGTTTGAAAGATGATCCAATCGGTTGCTGTCTTATTCTTATAAGTATCGCTTATTAGACTCTTCAAAGACGAGATCTCGTTCTTTATCTCAGTGAAAGATTGATCGAACTTCTTCTGAACATCGTCGAAGTCTATGTCCTCTGTATCATTCGCGTCGTTCAGGATATTCATCACAGTATCGTTAATTTGCTTCTTGAAATCGATCCATTCATCAGATGGTATGGCCGGCTTGGTGAATTTCGTATAATCGAACCTTGAATCGTTTCCCGGTTTCTTGAACAGGGTGGGTTTCAGCGTGCCCTGATTGGATTCCGGTTTCCCTATTTCTCCTAGCCACTCTGCTTTCATGCTTGCAATCTCTCCCTTCAATTTTGCAAAGTCGTTCATAGTGGAATCCTTGAAGGCAGCCCAAGCCACAGGATCGATACTTGTTGGCTTCTTGCTCTGCATATCGTGAATTATTTTCGTCAGGGTATCGTTGATCCCTTCACGGAATTCCAACCAATCATTCGTCAAATTCGACAATTCGATGTTGGTGAACTTGCCTGTCGAAGAAAAGCTTGAATTTTGACGCTGAGGAATCACGTCCTCAGTTATACCGGACTGTGAGACGAGTTCCAACGGTGCTGGTGTACTTTTCAAGTCAGAGAAACTCTTTACTATCTCATCTCTGTATGCAACCCATGCTGGATCACCTGGAGGAGGCATATCATTCTGGATTTTACTCACAGCGTCGTTTACAGTTTTAATTATGTCAGTTTTATAGTTCAACCAATCCTCAGACACGTCCGGCTTTTCTACAGCTAACTCTGTCGGAGCTGTCGTGGACTTTTTATTGTCTATCTTATTCCTCAAAGCAGTATATCGATCTTTAATGTCATTTCCAAAGGTAGCCCAAGCTGGATCACCAGGAGCAGGCATATTGCTACTCATATCCTTGAACGTGTCGTTTATATTCGACACGAGATCATCCTTGAAGTTCTTCCAGTCGAAAATAGCTGGGATCATGGTTTCTTTCAATTTCAACGGTGCTTTTAATTTAGTTTTATCAATCAGAGATTGTTCTTTCTTCTCGGTTTTCATCGTCGACAATTTCGGAGAAAGATCTGCCTTCATGGATGACACTTGATCCTTCAAATCGGTCAACTGATCGACGATCTTCTGCTTAAAGGTGATCAACTTGCTCTCAGCTGTTGGACCACCGCTCATCGTACCTATAGAATCATTCAACGATTTCACCAGGTCTCCTTTGAAGGTGATCCAATCTTCGTACACGTTCGTTGGTCCTGATGCTCTCAGAATGAAACTATCCCCTGGATTTATTGATATCGTCTGGTCGTCAATTGAATTTTCCATTAGTTTCGGAGGATGTAAGTCTGATAGTTGATTCTTCACGTTGGCGAATGTGTCGTTTATGTATGTTTTGAAGGCTAGCCAGTCGGTGTCGGTGATTTGTGATCTGGTGTTGTTGATGTAAGTCACGACATCTTTTATGGTGTCGTTGATGCTCTTCTTCAACGCGGTCCAATTAGCTGGCATGAGTGGAGCTTCTAAGATGGGATTGTATGACTTGTTCTCTTTCCATGGATTAAAAGATGGCGAAGGAATGTCCTCGCAGGACATCATGGGATTTTCTGGACCCGTGGCGCGCATCACTTCACCCTGAATTTGTGTCACTCCGTCGGAACAGTCGCAGATCAGCCTTGCTAACGACGTTTTGCGCAACTCTGCGAGCTGGTCTGAGAAGAGGAAGAAGAAATTGACGCGACAAGTGAACGATACGAATATATGAATAAATATCGATAAGGAAATGGAGGAAAACATCTGTTTCTCTTTTCTGATCATCGTCGACCATTACTGTGCATCAGAAATTTATAAAAAGGATAAATTTCTCGGAGAAATTTGCTGTAAAACGTGTACAAACGATCGATACCGAAAAATACACATTTTTCCTTTTGATATAACTGGAATCTTTTCAAATTTTTCCTTTTTACGGAAAGCACGATCTATTGCAATTACAAGAAGGACGGAATATACTTTTTTAAATCTTCAAATGATTTAATTTTTAATATAAAAGTAGAATTTTTTTAATTTGGTACCGTCGATTATTAATAAGTGCTATTAAAGTGCTTGTATACATTGTATTAAGTTTATCAACGTGTTGCAAAATATGCAGGTTCTGAAAGCAATCAGTTAAGCAATTACTGATACAAACTTTTCATGTCACCCTAATTCAGCTAACGCGACAGGCAAAGTGTTCAAAGAAATTCTACGAGCACGAAAAAAGTTCTTACCTTCCGTGAACGAATGAGGTTCACCAGGTACCTCGTACCAAAACCGATCACCCCTCTGCAATCGTACAAACTGATCAGAGATCAGACACGAGAAAGTTGGCCCAACTATAGCACCAGCCTTCGGTAACTCAGCCAAGGCTCCAGTATACAAGTCGATATCGTGAACAGACTCGTACAACGAGGTAATATCGCGAAGTGTCTGCGGATCCAAGTGTCCCTCCAAGTCAGAAAAACTCTCTGGCAGGCCAAGTCCACAATATTCTCTCCATTTACTATACCCAGGTAATCCATGATCTCTTCCTCGTTGTATATTCAAAGACACCAAGTCTAATCCACAAGGAAGACTGATATTACCAATAGGATCTTCGAATAGATGATTGGTCAGCTGCGAAGTGACATGAGTAGACGTCATTTGGATCATATTCCTCGTAGCAGTGGTAACTGAACTTTTCACTCCACCTTCAGAGTACAAACTGTAAGGATTGAACAGCATCCTGTGCAACTCGACAAAGGAGAAAGTACCCTGTTGCTCGTCAGTAACTTTCATCAGTCCAGGTAGCAAAGTGTGAGCAAACCTGAACGCAGCTGCTGCAAAACTGTTAGCTATACTTGGATCGATGTTTAAATCGTCTGGATCATCGTTCCATTGTCTGTAACCAGACTTGAGGGGTCTTAAATCACGAGTACTCGTCTCGAGTTCGCCTAAAATGATCGGCACGAACTCCTGATAGGTGATATGCTGTAACTGAGCACCAACTATACGCCGTGTCTCCTCGTACAACGTCTGATCATCCCATGTGGGATTGATCTTGGCTAACTGATCGACGATCCTATTGTGCTGCCTTGCCCAAAGCAGATGCATCGTCGTCAGATGCAGATTCTCGTTCGCCCTGGCGTCACCAGCTGCGAAGCAGTATCTGCCTCTGAGACGTTCAGTTTCACGGTTACATCCGTCGTTTTGGTTCATGCTGGGTGGTAATAACGTTCGATTGTCTGGTGTGAGTTGCATCCTGAGACGGCCGCCAGAGAACTCTCGTAGATCTCGCGCAGTTCCTACATCCGACCCGTAAACCGCCGAACCATCGATAAACGCTGTCACCTGTAACAAGGATGAACAGGATATTTATCTAATCAGTTGAATAGTCCTTTCGAAACAGAGTTCGTGCGATTTAATAAGCTAATTTTTCACAGTCGTCCGTGACGAGGCTGATTGTGTGAGATCGTTATTAAAGAGATAACGAGTCCGTTACACGTCTCGCGATTCATTTCGCGTCGCGATAACGAAGTTAATTAACAGACGATGCACGTTCTACTTTTCTTCCATTCTGAACGCGACGCTATTACACTTGGAGAATTGACACGATTTAAACCAACGATTATCATACCTGATTTAATTGCTGCCTCGGGCCGAGCTTACACTGTGGCGCAGGAGCAGATCTGACGAAGTTCATGCAGGTCCTTTTAGCCACGTCGAAAACAGGATCTCCGGAGGACACAGCGACAGGAAAACACTCTGGATGAGTGATAGAAGAGGACGGTGAGCAACAGGAGATCGAGGATCCATTGATACCTTGGCTAATAGCTGTAGCAGTGATGTCGTGATCCAAGAATTGCCCGTAAACAGCTAACATCACCGTGAAATGTGGATTGCTGCTTGGAGATGGCTTGTGCACCTTCAAACTGACTTCCCTGGCTGATGGTAACTCAGCTCCTGAGACAGCTCTACGCGGCGTTTCGATACCATCCGCGTAATTAGGTGGAAGGAGCCTTCTGAACGGTGTCATCGTTGATCCCAGTTGCATCGGTCTGTTGCAACTTCCGTCGAACATTCTGTATTTACTCGATGGACAATTCGGCACGGTGAATTGCTTGCAGATACCCATAGACTCCCATCCTCCGTCGAAGAAACTACCAATGGCCGAAGGTGCTCCAAGGATGGCTCTAGAGTTCTCTATCTTCTTCGTAGCTGCTAATTCAGCCACAGCTGCTAGTGCAAGTGCTCCAACGTTCGCGCAAGTACTCACTGCGTAACGATGCCTCGATTCTGGAGATGGCGAGGGTAACGGTGTCATCATGGCAGCTGCGTCTGAGAATAAACGTTCGTTGATCGCTTGACGACCTGCTTCTAAACCCTCTTTTATCTCGTCGTCGGTCAGTTTCGGTGTGCTTGTGTTCTTGTCCGATACGAAGATCGAATTCGAGGCTGAGACTATCGACGGATTGCTGAAGAGAGTGTAGGAACCTGATCCAGGAGCGAAGCCCAGTTTTAAGGATCTGCTGAGGTTCATAGTGGACTGTGAGGATGGCGCTGTGAGATTTGGCGCGACGTCCACGATGTCGTGGCTCACAGAGTAGCTCACTGTTACTATGAGTGTCATCGTGAAGACAGCTCTAGAACAGAGGATAGTGGTGTTTCATATTTGTTGAGCGATTATGGGAAAAGTGAAGTATTTCGCTTTTCGCAATTGGCGAAAGTTCTATCCTGAGTTTGCTTGGAAGCTGCAAGTCACATTTTGTGTCTCACTGGTGTAATAACGGCGGAAGTGTCTTTTTTAAACGATCATTAACCCGTTTTTGCTCAAGGTTAAATATATACGCAGCGAAAATATTCTTTTTCCGCCAAATTTTTTCATCGATAGAAATTATTTTCACACTATTGGAGGATGCATATTCAAATACTGTACGCAAGAATGTGGTTTCCCATCGCAGTTGTTCCAGCAACTTCCAACTTTTTTAGTGAAATTTACACAATACTTCGTCCAAATCGAACACAAGTAGAAAGAGAGAAAGAAACAATAATTTTCTAATTATTTTTTAAATCTTGATTTTCTAATTCCTAAAAAATTCGACGATTTAAAAGGCTAACAGTATTATCCTTTTCTCGAAAATGGCGGACAGTATTAGAAAGTGGTTAACTGTTTTCGACACGTTCACGGATAATTGTTTCATATGGAAAAGGAACGATTGATAATATCATCGAGAACGAAACGATAAATCTTTCGAAGCAGGACGATCTGTCGTAACGTTAGCCAACCACACTGTCACCTTACAATTACGCGTGTAATCAAGGCCGGCGTCACGTAATCAGCTTGCGCTTAGAAACGCAGTGTTCGAAGCAAAACTGTTAACACCAGGTAAACGAATTACACGATATTTCACTGTGCAAATGCGATAAGGTGGTAAGTCGTTGCTCTCAATACTTCGTTGTACAATGAAATCACGTGAATTAGACAACTTAACGACACCTTGTTCTAAAAAAAAAGGGAGCGTACGCTTGATTTCTACGATTCGATAGATAAATTTCGTACAATTAGCCAATTCTACGACAATTTTTCCATCCCACGTGAATTTTCCTAGGTGAAAACCACAAAAGAGAACTCGTTCTTGCACGATACGCACGCAATCGTCTTTCGATACACCCAGGAGGTCTTAATCCACGTTGAAAAATCTGTTAATCGGTGTCGAATACAAACTGCAATATTAGTCGATTACCCAAGCGTTGCAACAGACGAGAAACGGTGAAATGAGAAAGGCGTGGGTAATTGAAATTCGATTCACAAAAGAAGGAACGTTGGAATCATTTAAGAAAGAAAATTAACGAAACTGAGAGAAAATATTGAGAATAGTTGAAAAGTGTCGACCATTTTGAAACTGAATCGCGTTATTCTACGAACCGACTGTCTCTTAAAAATGATAATCTTACTTTCAACCTGTTAACACAAGATAGAAGAAGGTTACAAAAAGCGAGGGAAAATATTGTGCCAATTCTGTGTGGCAAATTTGGTTTAAAAAAAAGAAGAAAAGCGATGGAAAATTTTGAAAGCATCTAGAAGAATAAGAGAACGTACGATGAGCTTCTAATATAGTATCTTTATGATTTCAGTATAGCATCTTCGTAATTTCTCGAGAAGGAAAGGAAAGACACACGTTTGGATTCTATTGAAGCCTCGTTCCGAGAAAACTTGAACTTTCTCAACTCGTTTTCACACAAGCTTCACAATTTTAACCCTTTACCTTACAATACTGTCACAGTTTTTGATCACAGTGTGACAGAAACAGTTACATTGATAACAAAAGTAACTTCTAATTCAAGAACTATCGTTTCAACTTATAAGTCAGAAAATTGCCAACTCTAATTAATCTATAATTAACTTCCCTCGTCGAACAGAGCGACCTTTTATTTTCCACAGCACAGCAACGTTTCTTCGATAATTCCAAAGTCACGACAGAAATAAAAGCTTGCAAATATATAAATTAGAATAATACGTACATGTTTTTATTAGATAAAAAGCACAATAAAATAGCTCTATGTATATAGATATTTACTTTTATTTAAATTTTGTATAAAACAGTTCGAATTGTACACCAACACAAAAACAAAAATACACAGTTATATATTACATGTAAAAAAATTTCCTCTTTAAATTTAAATATAAAGCTTCTTGTTTGGTATTTACTTACGCCTATTTAATCAAAGTTAATTTAAACATAATAACTAATTTATGAATAAAATATTTGAGTTTGTTTTGATGAAAAAAAAAGAAAACATTTTATATTTGATTCTATATTAAAAAGTGTTACCCAAAGTTGCAATTACAATTTAACAAAAAATTAGAAGAATAATTGACTTAGAGAAATTTCTAACTAATACGATGGTTAAAAAATTGTTTCATTCTCAAGAAAATCATCGCGACGCAGTCAAGATCATCTCACGGCACATTAGTACACTGGAATAGAGTACTAAAACAAAGAACAGTTGCTTAGATGCAGTTTCACTAAGGAAAGAAATTCTCAATCGAAACGAAGGGGTTAATTTCTATCAAAGTCCATCGAAAGTAATTTCGTATCGCCTAAATCGCAACAGGAAGAGTTGCTCTGAAGATGAAAAGAGAAAAAGTCTTTTTCCTTTCTCAGAAAGAAAGCATCTTTTCGTCGAAAGAGAGAAACAAGGGGAAAAAATGGTAGAAAAGAACGCTAATCGTAGGAATCGCGATAATTCGAATTGGAAAGGCAGGAATGGTCGCAAAGACGATGGAAAGGCGTGGACTCACACGAAGATCGTATACGCGAGGCATCGTAGCCGCATCCGCTGTCTTCTTTGATGGGAATAAAATGGCAACGCGTCGTAACCGTAGTAAACCCTGGCTGGTTTGTCGCCAGTCAACGAAGTTGTCTCCATGGAAGGCATTCTTGTTAGTTGCACGCGTTACTTGCCACTACCGCACTGAAACGATCGGCCGGTCGGTGGTCGAGGTGAGCGATGATTTTACGTAAGTATCCGCTTACGGTGGGGACTGGATGTACAATGATTTTTTTTCGCTTCACGAAGACGATGGAAATCTGTGTCGGTGTATATGAACTCAAACTCTGCAACGTTCCTTTGTATAGTGACTTCCATTAATATTCGAACACCGTTTAAAATAGAATAATTTTTCGAAAGATTGGTCCAAACGAGCTGTGTACTTCTGAGAAGTTGGAAGGATTAGTTCACTAAATGATGCCCAAAAATTATTAATATTTGGATATTATTTAAAGTAGAATAATTTTTCGAAAGATTGGTCCAAACGAGCTGTGTACTTCTGAGAAGTTGGAAGGATTAGTTCACTAAATGATGCCCAAAAATTATTAATATTTGGATATTATTTAAAGTAGAATGATTTTTCGAAAGATTGGTCCAAACGAGCTGTGTACTTCTGAGAAGTTGGAAGGATTAGTTCACTAAATGATGCCCAAAAATTATTAATATTTGGATATTATTTGAAATAGAATGATTTTTCGAAAGATTGGTCCAAACGAGCTGTGTACTTCTGAGAAGTTGGAAGGATTAGTTCACTAAATGACGCCCAAAAATTATTAATATTTGGATATTATTTAAAGTAGAATGATTGTTTGGAAAGATTGGAAGACACAAACAGTCTTGAAAAAAATCCCAACTGATCCGAATTGCGAAGAAAATTAGAACTTTTTTTTATCTGAACCCGTAATGAAAATTTGAAAAGTACATTTGGTAGATTTATGTTGATTAATATGCTGGAAATTTTATTGAAATCGGTTATCGCTGCTGTGAGTTGCAAACGATAAGAAATGGCAAAAATCGAAGTCTCGCAGAGATAAAATTGAATCTTTTCTTTTATAAGATATTGAGAGAAAGAATTGAAAATTGCTTTAGTGAAATATTGATGACTAGTATAGAACTAATTTTCGTTACGAAAATTATGCAATTGAAAATGCTCTTTTTTGGAAAATTGAATCTTTTCTTTCGTAAGATATTGCGAGGAAGAATTGAAGATTGCTTTAGTAAAATATTGATCTTTGATCAAGGACTAATTTTCGATGAGAAAATTATGTAGTTGATGTTATTTTTTGGAAAATTGAATCCTTTTTTTTTGTAAGATATCGCAAAGAAAAATAGAAAATTGCTTTAGTGAAATATTAATTATTGATGGAAACTCAATTTAAAAAAAAAAATTATGCAATTGTCAAAGATTACTATTGAGAATCTGGTTCTTAGAAAAATTGAATTATTTTTTATTTGATATTGTGAAGAAAAATAGAAAATTACTTTAACGAAACATCGATGATCGATAAAGAACTAATTTTCCCTAAAAAAAATTATACAGTTGAGAAAGATTACTGTCCAAAATATTGCTTTCCAAAAAATTATGCCTCCTGTTACGAAATAACAAAGACCGAATTATAAAAAAATTGATACTTGCTTTAGAAACTGTAAACTATCATCGAATAAAAGGATAATTTATAACTACACGATTAACGTCTATTTGTTCACGTTTTATTTCAACTGGCCGCCATTGTTACATCACCAGTACAAACTAGCCCACCTTCTCTCAATAATTATATAAACACGTTTAATCGCAGACGCAAATTCCTAATGCGTTCGAACAAACACCGGATTGACACTGTCCAGATGCAGATAGGATCTTAAGACACAAGTTATGCGTCAAGCGTACGACAAACAGCACTTAATCATACATAAAAAGCTGCATCAACATTGAACAAATATATATTGTATAATAATAAATAAAAAATCATTTATACACCAGATTTCCCGAGTTACATATTTTTTCACGCTTAATGACTTGCTCTACATACATTCAGTGCTCTATAGATTTCAAAATATGAATATTAAAAATATCAACTAAAAATTTCATATATATACAATGGAAAAATTAATTCAAAGGATGCATAGAAATTGTTGAAACAATAAAAAAATCCAAAAAAGGATACTTCGATGAAAAGACTGTTTAAGGAAATGTAGACAGAAAATCATTTTTAGTATTGATTATTTTATAAACTGTACATATTTTTATCAAAACACTTTTATTTCTATGAAAACCCTTCATCATATAAGCAAATAATTTCGAACAATACATTTCTTATGTTCCAAACTTTTGCTCATCAGTGTATATCTATATTTTATCTCAACGAAGAAACAAAAATTTTTATCGTTCCTTTTAAAAAGTACAAAGTCAAATAAGTGAATGAAAAATGTTTGAAAATTAACAAGTGACAGTGAGGTATATTATTAATTCCTCAAAAGAGGAAGCTAATTTGAATAAAATTCAATTTCACCCGATTTACTGGTGATATACACAAAACCTGGAAACACACGATTCGCTGAAACTGATTAATTAATTCACTAATTAATTCACCGGGTAGTTACTTGATTCAGCTAGAATTAAACGATCAAAGTCAAAATGAGTATCATTCGTTAATTAAAAGATCCTTGAACGAAGCAGAGAAACATCGACTTACATCAGAATGGCGCAGATGCAGCATTGGAACTGTCTGATCCTCGTCTTCCTGGTCCTCAAGAGACTCGCGAACTCCACATAATCTGGTGAATCCAAGGGCCTCGTGAGCGAGGTCCTCTCGTTGACACGTCTACTACTGTGCATCATACACGTTCGACCAACGAAGCCTCACTGGCGAAGAAAGTGCAATGAAAATGATCGTCTTAGCTTGTCGACGATCTACTGGCGAACGAACGAACTGACCTGGACAACGTCGACGCTCAGACGACTCGTTTTACCGCCAGGGGAACTGACGCGAGTCGGATAGAACTTCCGGTCCCCGTTCGACAACCACTTCGTCAGCGCATCGCCAAGATGAGGCTGTTCAAGAGAAATTTACCATTTTTTCTGTAGCAAAACAATTTTTTTTATAATTCTGACATCTCTTTCTTCTTTTCTTTTTCTTTCTTCAACACCTTAACACTTAGCCAACCGCGTATTTTTCACAAACAACGCGAAATAGTAATCTTTTTCTCTTGAAAGACTCAAAGAGTCCTTTTATATTTCCAGTAAGGATGTTTTCTTTCGCCACCTGTTAAAATCTTGTACAAGTTTATATATTTTTTAAATTGTTCATGCAGCGACTTTAAAAAACGATAAGAAATATTCAATAGGTTATTTGAAAACAGGGAGATCTCTCTATGTGGTTGGTAATGTGTTAAACGGGGAACTCTATATAGGAAGCTGAAATTAAACAGATTTTCAAGTATTATTTTGAAGGATAAGGAATGAATAAATATTTTTAAGGTTTTAAGGACTATTTAATGAATACTTCAATTTCAGTTTGAAATTTTCTTGTTTAAATAAAATATAAAATGGCGGAGGTACAGCATGATGTGCTACGAGCGTCGTGAATCGACTTTTAAAACGGTGTACACTCTAGTGTCGATTCTTATTATCTGAAACAGAATTATTATCTGTTTAGGCGACGCTGATTCTCGAAAAATTATGTTTCAAACTTAGAAAATAACTCATTATCGTTGATCAATAGGTTTTTAAATAATTTAACACTAGGTTTTAACAAGGGACACGTTGATTCGACGTACTTGAGATTTCACGAGTGAAATTACAGTAAATTACAAATTAAGTCGCCTCTAGTACTCGTGTTTTCGTTAAGAGATAGATTGAAAATGGTACTGTTCAGCACTGGACGTAAGAGGAAACCGAGATTGTGGGCAAAAGTAGCTTAACCACAGAAAAGAGTTGAGAAAGATAAAACAGGGGGATACGTTGGTTCTGACTGGATAAGTAGACAATCGTGGTACTCGAAGAAAATTGGGAACGTCGTAAATGAATGTGTGAAATGTTCTTAAAGATCAGCTAACTATGAACAGGATTGAATATTAACTATCACAGAAATAAAATCCGGGAAAAAATATTATCAGCATTGTGTGGATTTTTATGCTTTTATGGGAAATTCAAAAGTGCAAAATTGCACAGAATGTGCAAATTTGTTTGTTACAGTGCATTTTATAATACCTGGCAAGTGAAATAATTTTCTATCGATGTTCCACTTTTCTTTTTTTTTATAAAATATGAGTGACTGTTTTTAGAAAATATGAATTTGCATAAAAATCTGTAATTGAATTCTTAGATTTCTTTAAACACGTAGAAGAAGAAAATCTGTAAAAACAGTATCATTTAAGAAACTGATCATATTTTACATCTCGAGGAACCAAAGGAGAGGATCGTAATAAAATTTCAACTTTTGCACCGTTAAATAAGTATCACATTATCCGATTGATTCACACTGTTACCCAACGCACATTGAAAAACCCGATTGGAAAAATCGAACGCTCGTAAACAGGCTCATAGGTCGATGTCGAAACACGATACGAACGAGCCTAACCTAGATAACTATAATAAAACACCAGACGAATTTCCAAAGCTAAAATCTAACGGATTACCGAAATTAAGAAGGAAGTAAAATTCGTTGATTCTTTAAAAAAATCAGAATGTTAAAAAAGATCAACCTACGGTTACTTATAAATTCTCTATTCAAACGAAGAAAAAATAAAGCCAAAAAATAATCTAAGTTTCCACGAACTACTATAAAAAAGAAAAATTCATCGAAACTTTAAAAAATCAAAATCTGAAAAAATATTCGTTTACGAATCCTTCTAAATACCCTATTAAAAGGTAGAAAAAGGAATGAAAAAAATGATCCAAGTTTCCACAAACAGTTCTACGGTTCAGTTTCGAAAATTTTGCAAACAGTGTTGCAATAAATTTAACAAAGAAAGTGGAAGACTTTCCAACGTCTACAAAAAAAAGCCTACAAAATATCCTTATCTAAATTGTTTTAATAAATCCCATTAATAAATGATAAACTATTATTTTCTAACATTGACATTATTCGTTTACCAAAACTCAACGAAAACTCCAGCGTCGATTCTCATATAACCAGCGCGGTATTTAAACATATTAAGAAATAAAAATCTAGAAAAACATCAACCTACGAATCCTTCTAAATTCCCAATCCAAAAAAAAAAAAAAAAAAAACAAGAAAATGATCGAACTTTCCACGAACTAGTGTAACGATCGGAGGATCGACATCGACAGAGAGTGAACGAGCTGAAGAGAACTTCCGGAATGGACCATTAACGTAACACCGAGTTAGGGTAACAGTCGTAGATAGAGGCAATTAAAGTGGGATTACTCCTAAATCAGCGTAAGAACGCGAGGACGATGAATCAGTCGTCTTTGACGATCGCCAGCTATCACGATCTATTCTCTTGTGTACCGGTATAATACACGCGTGTAGTGGACGCTTGTTTCCCTACGTACATACGTCGACTGGTTATATAAAAGAATAGTGGATCGACGGCCTGGAGAACTGAAATACGAGTCGCCTTCTCGCGTTTTTATCCTGCGGTGCCTATAGGAACGAGACACTGAGAATATTCGCGCGTAGAAAATCTTCTCAGTGTTTGAATAGAACACAGAAGAGCCGGCATAGAAATCAATGGTCGAGACTTGATACTTTCGTATTGTAACAATTCGTCGATACGTTTCGAGGTATATTGAGTAATCCAAAAAACACACGCTTATATTTCTTTTTTTTTTAAAGCATAAATTATTTAATTCTAAAAAATTATTTATATATGATAATATATTATATAATATAATAAAAATTGCAACTCGAATGTTGAAATGTCTTTAGATCCTTAATTTATTTCCAGCTTGTCAGCATAGATTCAATTGTCTAAATAGAATTTTTATTAATGTCAATAGATTTTACTGTTCTCTCAATTTTTCTTCTTCCCTTACTACTTTTAGAAATAATACTATGCGATTTCTACCCTCTTACGACTTTTCTGTATAATCTATTTGTCTCTTTGTAGTTTATTGTTCTTCTTTTTTTTACTTTTGTTTACCAAAAGATTGAAACCCGTATACTAATAATAAATAAATAAATAGACTGGACTTATAAAAGAACCCCACAGAAAAAAATCTACGAAATCGCACGATCTTGCGAAAAACGGTTGAAATCTACGTTTTGTCAAATTACACGTAAACGAAATTTTTCTTGTGAAGACTGAATGTTTTCTCGAGTTTTGTGACACGTGGACATATCAGACACATCGATAGAATTCAATTCTGACCATAGAAAGACACTGAACGTTGGCTAATATCCCTCAGCATTCACAGTAACAGTAAATTCCGACGAAAAGTACATTTACATAGGCGACGATTCTACGAAAACGTAAAAATAAGCTTACTTTCACGTGATTCGCGCGAAATGGATCCTGAACGTTCCGTAGATTATGACACTTCACGCGAAGAGTCGCGTGAATAAAGTCGTGCCGATTATATCTGCGTTTTAATCGAGAGGAAGAACTGTGGTTTCCGGCGCGCAAGAGAAACTAGTTAGTAACTGGCGCGACACTGTCTCACGGGGTCGACGTACACGAAGGGAAGGTTTTACGCGACGTATTGTCCGTTTTTATCTCGTAACCTATGCAAATGTGTAACGTAATACGCGACACGAGCCCGCGAAGGGGTTTCTTCCGCTTGGCGGGCTTCGCCGGTGCATAAATCGCGGGAATTCACGCCAGGGGTATCCTCTCAGCTTTGTTGGAACAATATGCGCGAGGAATTGGCCTATATGCATTGTGTAATTTGTCTTAACTATGAATTACTTAATATCAATATGGTAAGTGTACTGATAACGTGTAGCCTTGATGACCATTTGTCGTCGAATTAATCTTAGAAAGACCTCGTCGAATCCCCTAGTTTGAAAGTATTGAAAATATCCTGTTCCTTTCGATAGAATTTCGAAAAAATGATTTATTGTCGCTTGTGTCATCAACTATTGGTTCTAAAGAAAGACAAAATTGGGATATATATTGTTTTATTCGTATTGTTTCATTCCTGATAAAAGAAAGTACCAGTTCCCTCCTTAAAGTCGAATTAATCATAGAAAAACTAAAGGTGAGGTCGTCGAACCCACCAATTTCAAAATATTGACAATATATTTTAGGAAATTTCGAAAAAATAATAAATATTGATTCTAAAGAAAGGCAAATTTAGTATATATATTTTTTATTCGTATTATTTCATTTCTGACAGAAGAAACTATCAGTTCCCTCCTTAAAACACTTGTTCTTCAAAGATGGCTAATTTAAGCAGGCTCCACAAACTCCTCTTTTAACCTAATCTTTGGAACCTGAACTTACAAGTCTCAAAAATGGTAAATTGGAACTATTTCTTTCGCGTGAAATATTCTAAAAAAATTATGCATCATCGTATACACTTTTAAGTTTGATATTCCAAAATCGCCGTTGATAAATGTGAAAAGAAGAGTATAAACGCGATGGCTGCAGGCTCAGGAATCCCATGGCTAATCTTTCACGCAACGACACTCCGTTTTTCTACGATTAATCGACAACTGACGAAGCTGGGTCATCTGTGACCCATGAAAAATTCATAGGATTAGGAGAAATCAATAATACAGAAGGCAAGAATTTGTGTGAAATATTTCCGTTATTGCAATCGAGTCAAAATTAAAAAGAGAAAAGGGAGATTGTTTCGCACTGTCGATAAAGTAAAAAGAATTTTTTCTTTACGATTCAATTGACATTGCTTGAGAGAATCAACATTTGGCTGTGGTAATAATTCATTATTGTTTAACGAAGTGATTTCTTGATTATTCCGTGCAGCAAAAATTGTATCTCTTCGAGGCGCGAAGCTCCAACCATTGTTCCTGATTAGGAACGTACATTTCAGCTGGCATACGTTCCAATCCCGGTGATTCTGGCGATCCACGCTCGTTCGTCCTTTTGGCTGAAACATGTAGATAAAAAAGAAATAATAAATTTTGCAATTTTACACATTGATATTTCTATAATCCTCTGTGCGATAAAATATATACTGTGTTCGTTATCTGTGTAGCTATTATCTTCGATTAGCAATCGGTATGTACAAATAAATGAGGAAAGATATATTTTGCTTCGTACTCAATCGTTTACGCATAGAAATTGCCTCGCCAGGGTGTCTCAGAAGCAATCGTCCTACTCCTTCGCATCGTCGAAGAACCTCGTTCTTCAACAGATGATCCCGCACATTCTGAGAAATGATCGAACAATCTGACACCCATTTCGAGACGTACGCAAAGTCCGTGAGCAACTGCAACGCGCCGTATTCGCTGTAAAATGTTTCGAAGCGAAAATTAAAAATGTTGCATCGTTTCTTTCCACGTTAAGAAAGAAACCTCTCGAACTGGTGTTCAAATAACACCTATAATTCTCTACCATTTCGATGAGATTCATTTATAACTTTTACAAGCTGGAAAACTGTAATTCGTGGCGAAAATCAACTTGTCTTAATTTTAATTGAAAATAAAAATGAAAACAAAAATTTCTTTCCTTTCTCTGTGAACTAACAACCCTTCGAAGCTTCAAAAGGCACACATATTTCTCCTCTGAGATGTTTCTGTGGCTAGATATAAAGTTATAAAGACAAAATCGCGAGATTTTGAGTGAATGTGATCATCACAATCATTTATAATTATTTTTAAGAATTTCTTAATCCGTACGAAGGGTGCAAAGTTGTTTGGAACAATTCTAAGTCTGAGAACACTTATAAAAAAAAATAAACAATGATTAAAAATGATTTTTAAGTCTCCTGTAAAGTATTTTATAAGTATTGTGTGTTTCGTGACCTGATATTTGGGTTTTGGATATCACTGAGTTGTTTTCTGACGATTCTATGATACGAGAGGGTGTACGAAATTATTCTATTATTCGTTTTACAAATTATATACGCTAATATCGCTCTAATCTTCTTCTATTGAGTCTGATACACGTGGTGATCGTGTGTGTGGTCCTTCAAGCAAGGCGTTCGTAAAATAATTAAACAGATAAGCTGCATTTCTAACAAAAATTCGTTCCACAACCCCTAACAGCTTTTGTTCACCATGTATATACGGGTTCGTCTACCCTGAATGGATTAAAGGATCGAGAAAGGGGATCAACTGACGATTTACCTGAATTTAATTCGATGCAGGTAGATGTAATCCAGCCACGCCTCGCACATTATTCTCAGGATCATGTTCGACGTCTCGTGATCCTCGATGACTTCCAGAACCGGAAGCAACACCTTCTCTGTGAAGTGGACATTTTTAGAGAGTGAACGAGGTACATCTGAAAGGGATTTTCTTACCGAAATAAGGTTCCACGTAAAGGCTAGCTGTCGTTGGTGCCACGTCGCTTCCTTTCCTCCAGTAACTCGATCGTGGAAAGCACATGTGCAGGTTCGCCAAGCTGATCACGCGGCAGATTTTCGCGAGGATGTCTATACACTGCTTAGAACACTTCTGCGGAGGGATAATAGAAAGTAGAAGAGAAGATGGGATCCTCTGAAAGTCTCATTTACACAGAAAGAAAAGAAATAGAGAAAAGAAAAAGGAAAAAGAAAAAGAAAATACGGAATGACAGTGGAAAAGAGAGAAAAAAGAAAAAGAAACGCAGAGATAAATTTTCTTCATTTATTTGGCACACAATCGCGAAGAGCTTGGAAGTTTTATTCTATAAAATACTTCCTCTGTAAGATATTACAAGCAAGGGTTTTCCCGATCGTTCTCGCTGTTATATTCGTGCAATTTGAAAGTCTAACGTGTTACCTGAAGCAGCTCTATGTTGACGTTCACCTCCGACACGATTTTTGCTCTCATCTTCGCGCAAACGTACACCTGCACGCTCACGTTGTCCGTCGACAGGGCGTTCGTGTGATCAGCAAGCTAGAGGTACAAGGAAACACTCTCAAAGAAGAAATCCTATATATTTTATACGTTCGACGAATTCGAGTCACACCTTTAAATAAGAGAGTTCCTCGAGGCAGTTCACTATGTCGCCTTTAACTAGGAGAAAGAACACGTCGAGCTCCCACGTGTGAGCTATGATTTTCGCTTCTTGCACGATCCACAATCTTGCAGTGTGAATCGAGTGATCGAGACGATGAAGAACGACGATCTGTTCTGAAAGTGGTAGCTCCATCAACGGTGCTCCGATCACCCATTCACCGCCCGCCTCGCATTCGTTGCTAAGTCTGACGAGCAGCTGGAACAATTCTCCGAACATCTGGCCTGTATCGGTTCCCTGAAAATTGAACGGAGAAAGGAACAATCAAGTTCTTATTCTTAACCGATGAAATATCCATTCCTTTTCTCACTAATTCTCGTCGTGGTTCCATAAAAACTGTCATTTCATTTTTCTCCATTGCAAATGGAACTATTTTCCAAGTTTTGAAATTCACCTTTATCTTTTTTTAACGGTACACCCTGTATTTGTTCACGGAAATCGAAAGAGGACGAAAAATCAAGAAAATAAGTATTAAGACACGATAGGTCCAAATCGAGTATTAACCGAGTTATGCGCAATGAAAGTTTCATTGCGAAAGGCGCTCGAACGGTGGGAAGCGCGCTCAATACTTCCATCGCAAATATTTCAACAAATATCCACTTTAGACATATGACACCTTAATACTTATTTATTCAATTTTTAAGGCTCTTTTAAATTCCGTGAAAAGAATATAGTGTTATCTATAATAAAAAAAAATCGAAGTCTCGGAACTTTACGTATAACCAATATAGAAAGTATATCTGATACACCAATCCTAACCATCCTTTGAATTTAATTAAAGTACAGGTCTCATAGGTGTCTTTAATGTACTTTTAATGTTTCTTCCATCCTTTTCTATGTTTCTTTCCTCAACCAATCGTCATGCTCTGATCATTTCGGTGTTAGAACTCACCTCAGTGGAAGAGGCTTTCGACTGATACTTGAACGCCGACGTGTAAGCCAGCCTAAATAAATGATCCCATTCGGTGATCGTAGCATGATAACCGAGAGCGTCGCAAAGATTCTGTAACGCTGGCCTCACAGTTTGGGGCACTGAAAATTTTACACCTTCTTGCACATGTAGATAAAACGTCTTCGATTTAATTTATCAATCGTACCGCGATTCCTTTGGATGAATTGGCTTAACCAATCCTTCAGCTGTTGTGCCCCATGACTGTGACGAGTGGCGAGTGCCTCGGGAGACCACCAAAGCACCACGTGATCCAAAATACCCGACAAGGAACCCCAAGCGACCTCCTGATAATAATTCTTCACCTTTTTTATCGCGCTGTTCCTCAGCTTCTTCTCACCTTACGCGATATTTCCATTTATAACGTTTGAACCAAGGGCGAATAAACTACGAATTTACTTTGAAAATCTTTCATTTAGATGAACGTTCAGTGATAACAATTACCATTGATAGTTTTCAGCGCATCGATGCCCAGTAATTTCGGCGAAACTTCTTGCACGATATTCAACAATCTGACTACCTGCTCGTTCTGAGTGTTGACCAGCGTCTGAATGTTCTCGATATTCGAAATCTCGAGCTCTTTCCTAGATGCAGAGCTCTCAATCGGTGGCGTTAAGTGTTTCGTGAGAGCTCTGCAAGTTGAAATTTTTCATTTATAGATGAAACTTGTCGTTTCAGTCATCTAATAATGACGATGGTTACTGTCTACGATACGTGAGATGTAATGGGGGAAATCTACATTGGCTAAATTGTATATACAGTTTGAGAGAAAAAGAAACAAGTTACATTCTATGCAGAAGAAAGATGATTTTCTTTTTTTCTTTTGCAATCTTTCACTTCTCACGTATCAAGGGTCGCGAATCCAGTCGTCTTTGTCTCGATTTACTAAAAGAGATGTACATTTTCGTGGAATGTTTGAATATACTGACCGATAGATCTCGATACTAGAATTTTCCGAGACATCAGCGTCGCCCGACACCGTTGCACAGGGCTCGTCCTTTTCACGAGGCTCGTAATTCGCCAAAAGACAATCGATCAACTCGTGACAAGACTCCTCCGCTTTGTTTTTCGCTAACATCTGAAACCAAGTCACGAATCGACCGTCCATTACGTTGAAATGTCCACCTTTGAGAAAAATTAAACTTCACTTTCTGTTCCGAATCTATGGCTAATTATTCTGCAAGTTTGTTCACCGTTGATCTTCGAACTTTCTAAATTTTCACCTGCAATATTCGCGTGACGGACATCTTCTTCATCGGTTCCAACATGGACGGACAATCGTTTTGAAAGACGTTCACAGAGGTGTCCGAAACGTCGATGTTCATGTCCAGAATATCGTTGTGGATGTTCACCAATCTGGAAACAGCGTAGATTTATCTGAATCGTCGAATTGAAAATTTATATTTTTACAGCACGGGATTATAGGATTCCAATAAGAGCGATAGAACTTTGAATTGAAACGAAACGAAAAGTACGGAAGACAATCTAGTGCTCGCTACATTATTTTAAATTACATTCGATGACATTATACATGAAATACAATTTCCTGTAAACGACCACCACGATTGCGTTTGGTGAATTGAATACGACAAACCTAATACTTTTCACCATTCTATGCGAAGTACAGAAATCTTTATTTCTTTTCTCGCGTTTCTTTCGTTATCTACTTTTTCTCACGTTTTATATGCAACGAGACAAATGTTTCCTCGATTCTCTTTTATAAATGTGCTGAAAAGTATCGAAAACACAGTTCTATCGAATATTTTACGATTTTTTTTTTCTTTTTCTCATTGAACCGCACCTAAAGATAACTCTGAGCAACTCGTCGCTCTTGCAGTCGACGATCTCGTTGATCAAATTGCGGATGAAACGCGCTAGAACGTTTAGCTTCCGTTTCAGCAACGTCAAGAAGTGACGCATCTTGTACTGGTAAATCGGATGAGAGCTCAAGCTTGTTGTAATGATCGATTTGTACAGTATCGTCGTCTCCTCCAATTCGTTCGCCACTCCTTTGCATACCTACGGGTACACCGGATTAGATAACGCACCATCTTCCTCCCTTTCTTTTCTTTATTTGTCATTTAGCTTTAACAGAATGATCTAGACGACGTAAGAAAAGTAGTTCTTTCGACTTTTACGGCGAAATTTACTCTGCACGAAGAGTTTCCCTATCGACTGGGTCAAATTGTTGCTTTTCGAATTGTGAAACAAAGAGGGGGAAACTGAAAACGAGAGGGAAATAGAGAGAGAGAATCAGAGAGAAAGAGAGAGAGAGAGAGAGAGAGAAAGAGAGAGAACTCACGCAAGGGAGAACCCACGCAAGAGAGAACCCACGCAAGAGAGAGTTCGTGCGAGAGAGAGTCCACGCGAGAGAGTGTCCGTGAGAGAGAGAATCCACGCGAGAGTATCCGCGCGAGAAAGACTCAACGCGAGAGAGAGTCTTCGCGAAAGAGAGTCCGCGAGAGAAAATCCACGCGATAGAATTCGCGCATGAGAGAGTCCACGCGAGAAAATCCGCGCGTGAGAGCTCACGCGAGAAAGAGTTCTTGCGAGAAGAGAGGCCTTGCGAGAGAGAGATCGCGCGAGAGAGAGAGAGAGAGAGAATCAAAGAGAGTCAGAAAGAGAGTAAGGAAGAAAAAGAGAGAGAGGGACGGTGTCTTGATATCCAATCGAATTCGAGCAGCTTCCACGAAAGTTGAGACCTTCCTCCGCGTCCCTCGATTCTCGCTGAACTTATATCGCATTGAATGGACTAATTTGAACAGTCGAGCGTGTCACGGCTACAACACGGTCGTTTAATAATGAGAAACTAAACTGCGCCAGGAACTTGGCCGTGGCGAAGTTAGTTTCGCACCTCCAGATCACAAGCCTGTGCGTCCGTAATGTCCCGGATGATTAAGGCTACGCGTTCCATCAGGTTGCCCATTCTCTCAACGAGCGTCGACGAGTCAACGAACCATTTCTCGAGGATACCACTCGGAGGTGGTAACCACTTACAGATATTCGCTCTGTAATTAGTATCCATACGGAATGAACACAATCACCTATGTATGTATGTATATATATATATATATATATACGTGTGTATATATGTACGTGTTAGTCAATAGGTGAAAATGAAAATTAGCCTTTCTCCTCTTTTTCGATCGTTCATCGTTTATTTTTTAATCGATTGTCGATACTTTTGTATCACAGTCTTTCCTATTACACGAGTGTTACATGTTGAAAGTAGTTTTTACACGCTCGAAACGATTAAACGCGACGACTTCCGTGAGAACGAGCGATTGAAAATTTCCCGCGTTTCGTTTCGCGATCGCTCGAGACTTCTAATCGATTTGTAAAACAGTTTGGCGAATGACAAGCTCCCCCGGAAATATTTCATATCCACGATCGTCAATCGAAGAATAGAATGATCGAACGGTATTCAAAGAGTTGGCAGAAGTTAGACTGAAACGTTCTTGTACGACGCTAAAACTAATCGAGCGTAAATTGAACGGCGTTGCTATAGGAACGTTTTGACGCATGATCAATCCTGCGTTCTGTTGTATATGGAAATTCACACATGTAACTGTTCGATCTTCATTTCACGGCTATACTATGATCGCATCATTCTAACTGTGAGTCACATCGTTGCTCACGTTTCTACGAACGATTTACGTGACTCGTATTATTGATTGCAGTGTTACGTCGATAATAACCAAGAAGCAAAAATATCATTTTTACGTTACTATCGCGTTTCATTCGTGATATTACGTTGGACAAGCTGTTCGTTTAGGGATTTCTGTCGCAGGTGAGGTAACCTACAAATATTTTAAAACTTGCTCATAGAAATGGTGAATTTTTCAACGTTCGAAAACACATGATAAAAAAGATATTCGATAGAGAACAATAAAAATATATGCATCGAATTGTACACATATTTATAAAACTCTGCAACGGTACATTTTATTTCAAAATATAACAGAAAAACTTGTACAGGTAAATATTAAAATACGACGAAACATCCTGCGATATTAAACTTTATAAGTCTCGTATCTTTGTATTAAACACTTTATTAAAACTTTATTAAATACTACTTTACAAATATATATATATACATATACACACACTCTATATGTAAATTGTCATCAACTGTATTCTATACATCCTAGCATTTAACAGAATATAAAACACTTTTTTTATTAAAATACATATACAGATTTATGATAAATTTCACAGTAACATATATACTGGATTCACTATTCATTCACCAATCGTTTCTTTTCCCTTTTCATTTTGTCCCATTGCAATTCTAACATATCATTCTGTCCTTTAGTACGGTAATACCTGCAGTAAAGTAAATAAAGTATCATGAAATGATTTGATCAATGAAACATACTTAAGCATTGCTTACTGTCTATATTCTGAACGTGCAGTTGCCATTAAGACTGACATTACACTCCATGTGCCTAATACATCATGCACAGGTACCAAGTGGCTAGCCACCAGAATGTATCCAAATTCTTCTCTGTTCAAAATTCCGTATATCTTAAACACCTTGTATTTATTCTGTAAAATATAAACAGTACAAAAAAAAAATAGAATACAGCTTATGCAAATTAATGTTAAGTAATTATAGGAAATACAAAGAGAAATATGTAACCTAAAAATAAACCTCTTACCCAAATCGCGCAGTATGTACCATCTGAATTCTTCACGTAGATATCATTGACATCTAAATTTCTGAAACTGACAGGAAATTCGGAATTATTTCCACGTGTTAAAGACGACAGCACAGCGTACGTTTCACTTTTCGAAACAAGCTCTCCTAACGTTTGAATTGTCTTAATCCCATTCTCCTCGTAATCCTCGAAAGAAATAAAAGTGAAGATATTCTCCACTAACATAGGAACGTGTGGAATATCGTTGAACAATAAATTATTACGCGTTCCTAGAGAAACTTTCCAATTTTCAAAATGGTGTTTGCACTTTTCATTTTGCATTGTGTACAACCTTCTATCGTCAACATTTCGAAATGACTGTTTAGTAACAATTACATTTGTTACCAGTATAAAACACGCGCTGAATTAATTTATCGAAACATGTACATACGATCATACGAAAAAAGAAGTTTCATTTAAGAAAGTTAAATTAAACGACTGAAAAAATGAATAATTACTTACATGGTAATAAATTAGCGGAATTACTTGCGTATTAATAAATCTCTCAAACTATTTATACGTAGATGTAATCGCAGGATAGAATTTAAATTTAATCTAACTATTGGCATAGAAACTTGTAGCTTCGTATAAGCTTAACAAGAACCGACCGTTACTTTCATCTGTTTCTTTTTTTTTTTGCAAAGATAAATACATCTTTTGTTACGCTGGGATGTACCATTTTATTGAAATGTGATATTCCTAAGTGCCTGTACGTTTCCTAACAAAGCTATTAAAAATTAAGTAGGTAGTAAGATCAAGGTAAGCTTAAGTAAAATTACGATACAGAGTACTTCTTTTTCCAAGTAAATATTCAATACTCTGATAATATAAAAAATACAAAATATAATCTTCATTGAAAAGAATTTTGAACAATTCAAATTTAAAAAAAAATAATCAATTGGTCTGTTCGTACTTTCTGCAACATGTATCGTGATTCCCGTATTAATACGAAGTATCGTTCATACTTATTTCGTTTATTCACAGCGGGCTGCTATAAAAAATGAAGATGAATATAGCTCCTCCAACTCCTTTAAGTAAAGATGGAAATATAGCTTCCAATTGGAGAACATGGAAGGCAGATTTTATGACATTCATGAAAGCAAGTCAATCCTTTGATAAACCGAATGACGTGAAAGCATATATGTTAAGAAATTACATAGGAGAATTTGGTCAACGTGTTATAGAACAAATAGCCGCAGAAGATTCCAACCGTTTATATAACATGGGTCAGATGATCAAAAAGCTAGATGAACATTTTCTTTGTAATTATCAAATCCAAAAAAGGCATAAATTTTTCACTATACAAAAGTGTGAGAAGGAATCTATCATCAGTTATGTTACTACTTTAAAGGTATATTAAATTTGAAAACTTTCCTGTTCTTCTTTTCAATTTGACAAATTAGTACATTTCTCATTTCTCTTTTTCCCCATCCCAGCAAATGGCAGAAACTTGTAACTTCGGAGATATGAAAGATGATTTAATCAGAGACAAAATACTTGCAGAAATAAAGGATAAACAACTTCTGCAGAAGCTGTTTGAAACTGAATGTCTTGATCTATCAAAATTAACATCTATTTGGGTGGAATATGTGAGGAATGCACAAAAAGCTACATTGAACAAAGATAACAGCAATGCAAAGTGTAATCAACATGAGAAAAACACTGACAAAACAAGAAAAGATACGTCACAACACAAAGGATGTTGCTGGAGATGTGGTACAAGACATCCTGTAAAATCATGTCCAGCTTGGGGTACTAAGTGTTTCACATGTAATACTTATAATCATTATACATCACGTTGTCGACCACATCCAACAAATAAAGACTCACATCCGGCAAGTTTGCGTGATATTTAGTACTATATTTCAAGTACCAACAACTTCACTTTGTTAGTTCATTATTATATTCTTGTATTTATTAATTTCTACATATCATCAATGTTAGAATATAAAAAAAAGGAACAAAGGACATGTAGAAATAAATTTTCGATTATTTATTTATATTTTTTTTTTTTTATATTTGTAATACCACGTTGTACTTTATAATATTCGATAGAAAGAAATTAGAAGTAACTAACAAAAATTTTTTTAGGCTCCCACTACACCACTGTTAGAGTTCAAAACCCTATATCCAGATTTGAATAATGAGGACCTGGTATGATGGAAGAGAAAGTTTAATTTCATATAAATAAAAAAGGTAACTGAACAACATTTAAATAATGTTCTTTGCAGGAAAATACATGGTCGTGGATGGAACAACCACAAACACAAAATGAGAGTTTACAAAGGAAAAAAGCACCAAATGTAAGTAAATTTGAACATATATTTGTATTTCAATGTTTAACACAAATTTCTTTTCAAAGAAGTTGTAGCCCGCGAAACAGGAAGATAAAACTGCCAAAAATAAAAACGAAAGGAAAAAAGAGAAGAATTCTTGTCCTGTGTCATAAAGCAATAACGCGACCAATTTTTAATGTTATTTGTTAGCCATAGATGTATAGTGTAGAACATATTATGTTAAACCAAAGAGTCTTTCATGGTTTATCGAAATACGCATTTGCCAATTTCTCGCTTGTAAAACAGGAGACAAAGCAGGGTAAAACTAAACGGACAAAAGTGAACAAAAGAAAGTGGAGTTTGTATTAGACTAGGCATTAAACGCGGTGAATTCAAACGTAGCTGCCAACATTATTTTCATTACATAATTTTACGGAATGTTCAATACTGTAAATTGTGGAAAAGAAGAAAATTATTAACGAGAAATAAAGAAAAAATTCTAAGTTTATATAAATAATTGTGTATTGTTATATATAACGGTAAATAAATTTTAAAATTGGTCCCTAGAATTCTATTTAAAATTAATTATGTAAATAAAATTCATATACATATTTACGATCAATTTCACAGTAACATGTACTGGATTCACTGTTTATTCGCAGTCGTATGTTTTCCCTTTTCATTTTGTCCCATTGCAATTCTAACTTCATTCTGTCCTTTAGTGCGGTAATACATTAAACAATAAAGTATTACGCATTTCTAGAGAAATTTTCCAATTTTTAAAATGGTGTGCACTTTTCACTTTGCATTGTATACAACCATCTATCGTCAACATTCCGAAATAATCGTTTAGTAACAACTTCATTTGTTACCAATATAAAATACGTGCTGAATTAATTTATCGAAGCATGTACATTATTATTTTCGCACGTTAATGCTATCGTACGAAAAAAGAAGTTTCATTTGAGAAAGTTAAATTAAACGACTGAAAAAATGAATAATTACTTACATGGTAATAAATTAGCGGAATTACTTGCGTGTTAATAAATCGCTCGAACTATTTATACGTGGATGTAATCGCAGGATAGAATTTAAATTTAATCTAATTATTGGTATTGAAACTTATAGTTTCGTACAAGCTTAACAACGGACCGTTATTTTCATCGTTATTTCTTTTTGCAAAGTTGGACATGTATACGGTTACGCTGGGATATACCATTTTATTAAAATGTGATATTCCTAAGTGGCTGTACGTTTCCTAACAAACTATTAAAAATCAAGTAGATAGTAAGATCGAGGTAAGCTTAAGTAAAATTACGATACAGAGTACTTCTTTTTCCAAGTAAATATTCAATACTCTGATAATATAAAAAATGCAAAATATAATCTGTATTGAAAAGTATTTTGAACAATTCAAATTTTTAAAAAATGATCAATTGATCTGTTCGTACTTTATGCCACGTCTTTCGTGATTAATGTATTAATACGAAATATCCTTCATACTTATTCCGTTTATTCGTAGCGGGCTGTTATTAAAAATGGAAATGAATATATCTCCTCCATCTCCTTTAACTAAAAGTGAAAATATGGCTCACACTTGGGCAATATGGAAGAGAGATTTTATGATATACATGAAAGCAAGCCAATCCTTTGGTAAACCGAATGACGTGAAAGCATATATGTTAAGAAGTTACATAGGAGAATTTGGTCAACGTGTTATAGAACAAATAGCCGCAGAAGATTCCAACCATTTATATAACATGGATCTGTTGATCAAAAAGCTAGACAAATATTTTCTCTGTAATAAAGAAATTCAAGAAAGGTATAAATTTTTCACTATGCAAAAGCTTGAGGGGACACCTATCATAAATTATGTTACCATTTTAAAGGTATATTAAATTTAAAAGCTTCTCTGTTCTTTTCAATTCTACACATTGGTACATTTCTCATTTCTCTTTTTTCCCCATCCCAGCGAATGGCAGAAACTTGTAACTTTGGACATATGAAAGATGATTTAATCAGAGACAAAATACTTGCAGAAATAAAGGATAAACAACTTCTGCAGAAGCTGTTTGAAATTGAATGTCTTGATCTATCAAAATTAACATCTATTTGGGTGGAATATGTGAGGAATGCACAAAAAGCTACATTGAACAAAGATAACAGCAATGCAAAGTGTAATCAACATGAGAAAAACACTGACAAAACAAGAAAAGATACGTCACAACAAAAAGGATGTTGCTGGAGATGTGGTACAAGACATCCTGTAAAATCATGTCCAGCTTGGGGTACTAAGTGTTTCACATGTAATACTTATAATCATTATACATCACGTTGTCGACCACATCCAACAAATAAAGACTCACATCCGGCAAGTTTGCGTGATATTTAGTACTATATTTTAAGTACCAACTTCACTTTGTTAGTTTATTATTATATTCTTGTATTTATTAATTTCTAGATATCATCAATGTTAGAATATAAAAAAAAAAGAACAAAGGACATGTAGAAATAAATTTTCGATTATTTATATTTGTGTTTTTTTTATATTTTTAATACCACGTTGTACTTTATAATATTCGATAGAAAGAAATTAGAACTGACAAAATTTTTTTAGGCTCCCACTGCTCCACCACTGTTAGAGTTCAAAAACCTGTATCCAGATTTGAATAACCCGGACGTGGTATGACGAAAGAGAAAGTTTATTTTCATATAAATAAAAAAGGTAACTGAACAACATTTAAATAATGTTCTTTGCAGGAGAAAACATGGTCGTGGATGGAACAACCACAAACACAAAATGAGAGTTTACAAAGGAAAAAAGCACCAAATGTAAGTAAATTTGAACATATATTTGTATTTCAGTGTTTAACGTAAATTCCTTTCTAAAGACGTTGCAGCCCGCGAAACAAAAAAATGAAACTGCCACAAAGAAAAACGAAAGGAAACAAGAAAAAAACTCTTGTCCTGTGTCATAAAGCAACAACGCGACCAATTTTTAATGTTATTTGTTAGCCATAGATGTATAGTGTAGAATATATTTTGTTAAACCAGATTCTTTCATGATTCATCGAAATTGGCATTTGCCAATTTCTCGCTTGTAAAACAGGAGACAAAGCAGGGTAAAACTAAACGGACAAAAGTGAACAAAAGAAAGTGGTGTTTGTATTAGACTAGGCATTAAACGCGGTGAATTCGACCGTAACTGCCAATATTATTTTTGGTACATAATTTTACGAAACGTTCAGAACTGTAAATTGTGGAAAAGAAGAAAATTATTAACGAGAAATAAAGAAAAGATTCTAAGTTTATATAAATAATTGTGTATTGTTATATATAACGGTAAATAAATTTTAATGTTTACGTTTAACGTTGTTACATTGGTCCCTAGAATTGTATTTAAAATTAATTATGTATGAACATGAAAAGAAACAATGGCACGTTAGATAGGGATTACAATGAATAAACTTTTTCCCTTGTCATCGGTGAGAACTAAAAGCTAGATGTGTCATAATTGCAATAATTCCCTGTCCATTCTTAATTGAAAAGAAAATCATTCGATTTATTTCGTTTCTGTTTTATGCGAATTATACGTAAAATATAACACTTTTTTTTTTAACGATACATACAACTTAGCAGTAAAATAAATAAAACACTAATCTCTTTGGCATGAGACTCACATAATAATTGCGATTAAAAATGTTATATAATATTTTATCGTCAAGAATACGTTAAGCTTTTACATTACAAAATTTGTTCTGTGTTCATATACGCGCCGGGAGGTACATAGCAATTTTTTTTTTTTTTTTTTTTAATTGGTACAGTACTTTGCGACAAATTTGTATAGTTGTGTGAAGAGTATATAAATTTGTCTCGTAAAATAATCTGTCGCGATAAATAAATAAACGAGTTGTATATTCTGATTCGTTTAAACAAATTACTGCGTGTAATATCAACCTATTTAAAACATTATTATACAAACTTACGAATTCAACATTTCTAAGACATCTTGTTCGCCAACCTGATTTACACAACGAATCATTAATTTATGCTACTAAATCACAATCAACTGGTAATGCTTAGGCAATAATAATTACGAGTTAACTCTACTCTTCTAAGAAGTAAAATCACGCTTGTTATATATATATATAAGATCGAGCATCAGACGTAGAGACGTATGTTGAGAAAAGTATTTTATAAAACAGCTTCGTAAATATTATTCACCATTTATGTTAAAGAATATCAGAGCGCAACAGTAACAGTATAAAAACTTGTTCAAAAATGTTACCACAGAGAAATTCGTGTAAAACGGTGTACCATAAAAATCTATAAAAATACGCAGTAAAAATTATAATATCTGCCTTTTAATAAGCATATTATGCATACTTCGCGTGTACGTTTTACGATGAGTATAAAAGTCCTTTATAAATGAAAGACCTTGATATCAATGGCATTAATAGATATGCGCAAATATGTTAGCTAATATTTGTAAATACGATACATCAAACTTTATGCTTTATATAAATGTATTTATAAAATGTACGGTATATAAACATGCTTCCAATAAGAAGTATAAAAACTGTATAATTTTTCAAAAAATTCTTATATCTTTGTAAACGTTCATTTAATGAAACATGTGATTAGTCGAAATGTGCTCTTTAACTGGATGGAATAAAGGTAAATATATGATCGTATTATCTCCACGTAAATTCAACTGCTAATAGATCCTTCGTATTAATGAAAATGTATCCAATTGTTGTATAACCTACTGTCATTCTTTTAACAGCAATAGATACACTTCTACTTACAAAAGAAAGAAAGGTACGTGAAAACGTGTAAATGGTAACTTTCTAGATTTCCTACAGTAGAACTATAAAATGTATAAATATTATTACATGTAGCGTTTTTAGTATACTGGCAAGACACACGGTCGTGAAATAATTTCAATCAAGTTACGGACGGATCTTGACTAAAATTATCTATATCCGACGATAGCATCAGTTTGTTCAAGGTGTAAGGTGGTCTTTTTGGTTTCGGTGGAGGAGTGGGTGGCTTTATATGAATGTCAAGATCGTCTGTAGGTGTTGGTAGCTTGCTTTTCGACCATTGTCCCGGAGATCTGTTGAAGTTGTTTAAACTACCTGTTCCACATTGATGAATAGGTAATTCCTCTGGAAGATTACAGTAATCAGCCTCGCGGGCTTTCACAGGCAAAGGTGGTGGTGGATCGTCTTCCGATGCTGTGCTATCCGTAGTGCCGATACTATCTCTATTCCCTTTTCCTAAACTACTTGAATCCATTCCGTTGTTGATATTTCTCAAATAATGTTGAGATTGTCCGGACAAGCGATTACTTATTCTTCTTTCCTTTTCCACCTCTGACCTTAGAGGACGCTTTGGAGTTAACTATATGAAAATTTCGTTTTTTTTTTTTTTTTTTTTTTTTTTTGTTTAAATTATATCCACTTTCTCAGCAGTGATTATATCGAAGTATTTACCTCTTGGCGAAGTTCGAATATCGGTGTAGTAGGAAAACTGGATATTAGCGGAGTAATGGGGGTCGATGTGTTTTGCGATACATCTGCGGTAGTATACCACTGGCTCGTCGGTTGATCGAGTTTCGTCGATGCAGCTGAATCACTTTTACGCGAACTCCTTCGTTTCGCGTCTTTTTTCTTATTTGTCCCTGGACTTGGACTTCCTAACGCCTTCTGCAGCGATGCCGTCGACAATATGTGTGAGCGTATCGAAGCGTTCCTATACAACAATACGTAATATTGAAAAACTTCATTCTACGAGAGTACTTAAAGTAACTACGATAGTAACTAATATCACACTGATATAATAGCTCGTTATTTACCTATTTAGCATAATAACCAGTTGTGTTATCGATGTTGTTTTACACCCAGGGACAAATATGATAATATAACAAATAATACAAGATGATAATATCATGCAGATAAAGAACAAAATAGAACAGAGAAACAAGGTGATATGTACAGATATAATTTTAAAACTGTGTATATATATGTATATATGTACATATGTGGCAGTTTTCATATTTTTCTTTTTTATCTTCGATTAAAGAAAAATATTCGTTCAATCATCTGACTAATAAACATTTCTTAAAAACAACTCATCACACTAAATGATATAAAGATTACTAAAAAGAAAAAAAAAAGAAAAGAAACAAATACTTTCAATGCAACGAATAAGTTAATGTATTAGCCACAATATGTATAAAAACATTAAATAAAGCGTAAAGAAAAAAATCCGTTAATGTATATATATACATGTGTGTATATATGAAAAAAAAACTGCTAGGTACGAAGAAAGGATAATAGGATATTATGCTTATCGGATCCGACGGCAAAATTCCTGAAATTACACAGAGATTATTCTGATGGTCGTATAAAAAGGCAAAAACTATCGTGAAATTAGAGAAACATTTTTTTCGAATGAAATTCAGATGAATTTCTCTTTTCGAAAGTCAACAATTGTTTCGTAAATAATTTATTTTAATTATAGAGCATCGAAGATACGCAATAAGCAGCTGAATGATACGTAATAATTGTACAATAGCAAGAAAACTATAGAAGTGAATTAATACTAAAACTATTTCTGCACATCGTCATTCTAATGTCTTTACCTTGACAAACTGATGTTTTGGGTACCAGATGAAGAAGTACTGTTGTTAAAATTGAACGATGCGAGGGACTTGAACGTTGCAACTTGGGATCTTGTAAGAGAAGATACCCTGGAGTGAGTTCCACAGCTGAACGGGATAATTGCAAAGTAACCACGTAACGTTATAACAAAAAGTCTATAATATGGCGAAACTTAAAGTAGGATACCTTTTTGTTTGTTCTTACATAAAAATGTGCCATAATTTCTTAGCAATTTTACATGCAACGTTTCGCAATATGATACAAATAATATATATTTTTAAAACAGATCTGATTAAAATCCCATACCAAAGCTAATGTATTCTTTTTAATGTCACGATAACGCATGAACGAAACTGGTGTTAGTACAAAAATACTGGCGATATATGCAGCAGGTAATTAATCATAAAAATGAACATACAGAAAATACTTACTCAGAATTCGTTATACTTGACTCAGATAATCGGTGATTCTCGCCCCTCGAAGCTTGATGTCTTCGCATTGTAACAGATTGAGTTAAACTTTCAATTTGCAAATCACATGTCTGCAAAATCGTACATATAAGTAACACCTTCGTACGAATTCCTTTTAACACGATAGTTAGAGATACTTCGAAACTTACCCTTTTCCCATACTTTGCCTCTACTTGATTTCGCATCGATGCAAAACATTGCTCTAAACGTTGATGAAAAGGAGTCAATTCAGAAGGTGCGCGTATTTTATGCAATTGAACTCCGACGCTTAATAACGGAATTTGTTCGGCAATTAAGCTTTCCAACTTCAGAAGATCAGAACTTTCTTCCGGATGAGAATTACGATATTCAGAATTGAGAAATGCTTTCTCATAATTATCTATACCACCCATTACAGCCGGATCTAATATACCACTGAGTTTCATGCTAAGGAGACTTAGCGGAAGATTATGGTCAGCCTTGTGCGCTAAAATCAGATCCCTTAACATAATGTTTGTAGCTTCCATTGTTTCGATTGCATTACGAAGAGGACTGACTAAATAAGTTTCGCTAGATGTGACAGGGAAACATCTAAGAATGCCCGGTAATGGATGACTCGTGACGAGTACCGTCCTTTCTAACCATAACGAAGCGAATTCATTATTAGCAACGCTATTTGTTTCTTTCTCTTTATCACCGGAATTGGCGGTAATCAAATTTATATCTTTTTTTGGCGCTGGTCTCGAGAATCGGAAACGTTGAACATCATTCACTCGATGATACCTTGAATACAATTGTAAAATGGTTGAAATATTAAGTGGAAAAATATTAGAAATTATTAAATTACATTTTACCTCAACACTGCTTCGGCTGTTATAGGTTTCCCGCTAAGTCGATGTCTTTTCTCATCCATTAGCGGGTCTACCCTGTTAATTTGAACGTATTGATGATTAGACTCGAGCATTTCCGGTGAAGGAGGAGACAATTTAATCATTTGCTCTGCGTTTGGCAGCTGATTCAACGTACGAGAACAAAAATCACTAAGACGTTCGTACTCTTTTCCACGATAAACAAACATCTATGATAAATTAATAATAATTAGCGGTCGAATAATTGATTATAAAAGAAAACGTCATTTTTACGAAATACCTTATTCTGTAAAAATGCCGGATGACCACGGCCATAATACGCAACTCGGAAATATTCAGGCTCAGGTCTTAATTGTTTTATTATCGAGTCGTAAAACTTAGCCATACGTCTCAATAGCACAGAAAGTTGCAAGTAATCAAACGTCTCCTCTTCGTATTGCTTGATTAATTCTTTACATACTCCAAGTGCACATTCCCACATTTTACCCTTATCAAAGTATTCGATCATATCATTGTACAATGCTTCTTTTAACTCGCGATGCGTTTGACAGGATAGATATCTATGCGATCGTAAAAGCGGCGGTAATAGTTGATCACTCCATGCCAGTAATTGGCTATGAAGTTTCAACGAATACGCTGCTTCGGTGTAATTATCACATTCTAAATGCAGATCGCAAAGTTTATTTACGTATCTGTAAGATAAACATGTAATTTAATATTGATATCGGTAATTATGATATTTCAAAAACAAGTAAACCAAGCTTGTCGTTTTGTAAAATTGTTAATTACGCTTATGGGTTTACATACCTGATGTACATTTCATTTCTGTTTATCTCGGAGTAAAATTCTAGTAGATTTACGATACATAACATTCTATGCTCCTGAGACTCGGCATGAATAATGTCGCGATATTGCAATAAGCGTTCCATAAGTTTCGCTACAGTATCAACGAAACGCAATCCTTGTTCTCGCATAGTTGAATGCTTTTCACAAAGATTGCCCATTACTTGAATCCAAAGTAAGCGGAATTGTTCGTCTCCCCGTCCTCCTTCAACCTATTATAACGATATCATGTAAATGTAATTGTCGAATCAACAAATATATCAAGTATATTTATTGTGTCATACCAGTATGTCTAATTTTGCAATCATTTCATTTTCATACTCCGTGAAATTAGCTTTCATATGAGCAGGATCACGTTTCGTATCGCCATACCCTTCTACGATACGCGAACTATAAAATTCGCACTGCATCATATCGAAAAATATAGGTATAGTTGCTTTTCTTAATTCACTCTCTGGAATTAATGCCATCTCCAGGATTGCTCCAACTAAAGCAGGAACGAATAATATTTTGTGCTGTCCCAAATTGAACCACATTGATCGTATTTCAAACGCTGTTTCTCTATAAAAAAAATAAATTTTTGTAGGAGTTATATGTTTGTAAGAACGGATACAATTAAACATGCTGATATTCGTATACCTGCGCATATCGTTGTAACGCAATACAATACGATTGCGTTTCGACGGTGTGAATACCTCCAACTGTAAAGCTGGTTGAGTTAAGAACGCGATCGCACAATGAAAAAAATTCGACCAAGCTTGCTGTTCGAAATCGGTAAAGAAATAGTCCCGGATAGTACCGGAGAAATAACGCAATGACTTTAGAATTATACTATTCTGAAGCATTATCATTTCACACCAGTCTCTTGGAAACACGCTTTTTGATACTAGATCTTTAAATACCAGCAGTATCTCCATAAGGAAATCAAGCAAATCGAATTTCGTCCCGAAGTGATTTATATAAATTTCATAATGATGTTGTGTCATTTGCCTGAAATATATAACGAAATATTAAACGTTACTTTCATTCTCCATAAAATTTGGAATGTTCATATCCTACCTGAATATAGCTAACATAACTGAAACTAAATTTCCCACCAATGGATTCTCTCTGTCCATTGATATAACCGTTTGTATGATGGTTCGTAACGCGGTCAGCATAATTTCCTTTACATCCTGCACAGTGCTCTCTATATCTTTCCTAAATGTTAATTCCAAGATGTCGGATAAAATTCTGACACATAATTCTACCTACATCAACACAAGATAAGAACATGTTTCTCATAATCTTTGCAGTTTGCTCTATTAATTTAATCCTTGTAAAAGTAATTAGAAGAAAAAAAAGAGAAAGAGAAATTAAACAATGTTGCAATAAACACCATTCCTGAAAGATCTAACATAAAATACTTATCATAAGTAGATCAGTGTACTTCGCATATCATTAGCAATCACCGTGCCAATAATCCAACATTTACTTGCAAGTAACCACGTTCGAATTCACCATGTATATATTAACAATTACCTCTTCAGAGTAGCCACGGTGCTGGTTGAGTCGGTGTCGATTTTCGCCGAGCAGCCTGGCTACCTTCGCCACGCTTTTTCCAGGCGTACTTGACAGCCCCTTTTATAGGCCAATAACCAAAACCAAACCAAACACAAAAATGAAACAGCCCTATGTTAGTTAGAATATAATGCCAATTTATGCGCATATAAATACAGTTACACCCTTATTAATGTCCACCACCTAAGAGAGATTACACCGTAAAATTGGCATGCAAGAAGAATGCAGTGCCCCAAAGCAATAGAACAGTCGTAAATGGACAGAAAGACTACGTTAAATACATATATCATCGTCGAGAGTCTTTAATTAAAATCTTTTAATTAATCAGTAGGTTTTTCACCTTAAGGATATGGTGTTCTTGTAATAGAAATTTCAGACAATATGAAGAGGTAGGCATATGAGGAATGATTTACAGTTTATGAATATTTTGAGATCAGTGGAGATACTATTTTCTAATTACATGCCGTATCAGGAAGAAAAATGCAATTTGATTCTCATGCTGTAGTAGAACTTTGTGTAGAGGATGTCTTTGATTTCGTTATACATTTTTCCGTATCGCTTCAATAATGAATTAACTTAAAATATATACTGTTCAACGTTATCGTATATATCGGTTTTTATTTAAAATGATTAGACACACTGTAAAAATAAAGACATCCTGTTGCAGAGAACGATACAAGATTGATGAAGAAGTTCACAGAAAGATGCGTGGCGGGAGGATGTCAGGCTGCACGGAAAGCACAAATAATGACACTATCCACAAATTTTGTAGGAAAGTTTTCAATGCAAATAAAAAGCTTCGCTCACATTTAAGACTATAACGATTGAAACGACGATCAACGGTACAAGTTACAATGCATTAAATATGCAACATACATTTGTTTTTGAAAGCTTTGTTACGTTGATGTTATACATGAACGAAGCTTCGGTTTAAATGTCAAGTTACTCAAAAAAGAATTTCACGTTTGAAAAACCACCAATGTGTATTATATTCAATAGTGTTCGCTAGTTATTTCATATTACTTTTTAATGAGTAACAATTGCTTTTCATTATATTAAAATTATTAAATCGAGATGATTAATATAGCATCGTGTCTCTTACCTCCTCTTTAGCTTCCAATAAATCGCGGACTAAAATAGTAATTCTGGGCAACAGAATTGCCCTGCACTCTGCTTTTAAAAAGAGGGGGCTATGAACGATGTCATTTACTGTCATCATTTTCTGCTTTGTTAATCTCCCTACTGGCAAAGTGACTAACAAATCTGTCAAAATTATGCTCAATTGTTTGTCACTGTATACTCGTAATAAATGAGGTATAGTAGTTGGCAAATATTTCAGACATGCTCCTTGAACTAATAAAGTACTGTCTGTTTCATGCCTCATAAGTTCAACAATAGATCTCAGTAGTTCTGTCAAAGTTTGAGAAAACTCTTCTTCATCTTGATTTAGTCTATAAGAAGAAGAAAAGGTATTTTAATAGGTATGATAATTGCTGGAAAAATTCAGCATAATTAAAACATACTCGGTGAATAAAAGACGGGATTCTACGACAAATCTCATACAATATTGAAGACTTTTCATTGTTTTAAGTAATATATCACGCTCTTGTCCGTCATTGTTCGTTGCGTTATCTATACGTTTACGTAATACCGCAATCAACTTTTTGTATGCTAGCGTTGCAGAGAAACTCTCGGAAATGTACAAATCCAATACTGGTTGAAAATGCTGATACTTTCTATCAGACACAAGACCAATAATATACAATAAACATTCGAACACCAAATCATCATAAACATCACTCTCTGAATTACTCATTAATATATTAAATAAAGCATCTAAAACGTCCTAAAACAATTTAAGCAGTGAAATTGAGTCATGTTTATTAGGTATCCTTATTCTTCTATTATATCATATAAATAATTTACTGACCTGTAAAAACTTTACTACTTCTTCGTCGTCAACTTTCATTAAAGCAATTAACGATTCTTTTAAATCGGTATTATGCGAAGCCCAATTTAACAAACCTAACAAGTCTACATTCTGCGTTAATTTCGTTGAACAAATATTAGTTGCTATCAGAAAACTGTCTTTACTGCTTAAGGTAAGTGCTCCTAACGTTGGCTTTTTCTCGATATTTAATTCAATCTAAAGAGCAAAAAAATACTGAAGTTTCGAAACATTTACATACGGGAGCGGAATAATTTTTTTCTTTTGCTAATTTTACCAATTCACCCCTTGTCGACGGTAGCTTCAAATATGAAATATCAGTTTCCTCGTACTTCCTCTGATCTAATTTATAAACTAACAGCTCATGCTGTATATCTTGCAATGTCGTACCGTTGCGTTGCATCAATTTAACATAACTTAAAGCAAAAGGTTTCTCTGATTTGTCTTTCGCTTCGTTCGAACTGCGATGTTTAAATGTGCATTTCAAGTGAGCTTGTTTAAATTCCTCGATAGGTATAGCAATTTTAAACGTTTCACACCATCTAGGTTTATCTTCGTGATAATAAATAACGCTACGATATTCGTCAATTGGTGCTGCTCCACCACCTAATGTCATAACTCCTGGTATTGATACACCAGATTCATTGCATACTTTAACCTGTGAAGAAAAAAAATGATATCTTTGAGAATTTTACCGATTTTTAAATAATAAGTGCGTGAAATTTAATACTGACCGTAACTTCAACATTTTTGTCCGTGGATTTTGATCCTTTATTAAATTCACCGCTAATCAATGTGAGGTACAAATCATTTCTCACATCACCTGGTAAAATAACTTCTGGAAAACCCATCTTCCTCGCAATAGCAACATTACCCAATACTAAATGCGGGTTTTCGTCGCGTACCTAAATACCAAATCATTCGTAAATATAATGATCTTTTCCGACATTTCAATTTTTTCGCTTACTTGTTTCGGATCTCCTCTGAGCAACTTTAAACTGGCCCACAAACCTTGGCCACCGGCAAAACTGCCGCTATTACCGTTACCACTTTTCTGAACACTTGTTTCTTTCTGGGAAAGGATTCTGCGTAATGTCCCATCTAAACTTTCCTTTTCACAACATCTGAAACGATAAGAGGAGCCCAACAAAACAGATCTATTGTAAATATATTCATAAGAAACCTCTTACAAATACATTTACAAATATAGATATCTTGATCGAATTTTTCACTTACTGTACAAATGGAATGAAATGATGATGATCTGAATCCCCTTCAAGTTTCCCTGTGATATACAAAGTAATATCCATTGCTGCTACACCGAACGGTCTTCTCATATTTTCGGTATTTCTAACTTTCTGATTAGTTTGCGCTACGCTCGAACGTCTATGATCAACGTCCTTAGCTTCCATACCTCCTACTCTAATTACATAACAAACTAAATAAACTTTATCTTTGGCTAAATCTCGGGAACCAAGATCTGTGAACAAAACTCGAAGATTGTGCAGCTGATCTATATCTCTGGCAAGTCCCTCCTTGCTCCATGATACTACATAATTTTCGGTGATTGCTTTCATTTCCCGACCGTCGTACAAAGTCAACAACAATTCTACATCCTCTGCCATTTTACAGACGAAGTTTCTTACGCTAACGAAAAATATATGCGAGTATACCGGTGTTTGTGGTTTTGAAGGCTTTTGTTTTGTATCATTAGCTGCCTTCCTTATTCTTTCAGCAGCTGTTTCGTGATGATAGTATAACTGAATTGTGCTTGTCTTCTCAGGATTGAGAACATTCCCTTGATCATCACGGACAACCATGTCCATACCTAATAATTGATTGCCAGTATCAATCCTAGCTGTTGCCAGTCTTTTCATATCTTTCAATTCATCTACTGTTAATGTGCCGCTTAGAATTTTGCTTCTGTATCCAATCAGCTCTAAAATTTGTTGCTGCATCGTTTTAAAATGCTTCGAATGTGTCTGTACAGAAGAAAGATACATGTAAATTTTTCAGATGTTAAATAGAATCTTAATGAGTAATTTTATTGAATTATACAGACCACATATAAATGTTTCCAATGGTGTCCCCATTCTCTTAGAACATTGGTAATTTCGTGTATTAAGCAATCCATATTCATAGACTGCTGCTGAATGTGTATATAAGATTTAGGGAAAATCCCACAAGCACCACTGAATTTACTACGTCCATAATACCAATTTCCACACTCCTCTAATATATATACCACTTCCCCAACAGTTAATCGCATCGCATGGGGAGTTCCATGTGCAAAGTTGTGAATGGCTGCATAATAATAAATAATTAAGTTCACTTATAACACTGTTACATTTAATACAAATTACGAATTAAACAATATAATTAATCACGGAAGTAAATGAAATTGTTTGAATTCGAAAATTAAGAAAAATTAAAAAAAAGACGATAAAAAAATTTTAACATATAACGTATCGATCGTTTATTACATTTATACAAATATTCTAAGCGAACGTATATGATATCGCATATAGTTATTACATAAATCATAATGTCATAAACAATTATAGATCGTTTCAACAATATCCGTCAAACAGTTGAACATTTTTCCAATGATGCGATTAAAATAATTACGTTTAACTCGCATTTTAATATTTAGAATAAGAAAATCGTAGAGAAATCGATTGCAAATTGATGTTTCGCGCGCAAAACAATAACTAAAATTTTATCTGATTGGGGCACCTCCCAGGATGTTAGATCTATCCAAAGGCTAAATTAATAATATTTCACAAATTATCCCTTACCTACTCCTGATTGTTCTTTAACTTGTTTCCATAGCATTGTCATTGTAATTAACAACTTATTATAACGATGTATGTACACTAATTACATTTCGTTTCGCACGTTTATTGTGCGAACAAAATACCACTGTTTTATCTTGACATCTAACACAACTATACGTGAAACAGGATGGCTACTAATGCTTCGGTATTATCGCAATGATGAGAACACGGATGACGCCAGATGCACCATGAAATATATCCTAACTGATAGGCGCGCCATCCTCGTTCGTAGTTTCATACTTTGGAAACCGCGGAAAATGTTTTAAATATGATTTATCACATTTACGACGATCTTAAAATATAAATAAATATATATACATTTTTTATTTATTATATACGATATAATAATTAAAATCAATTTAAAAACAGATGCGATTAATTAAAATATGTTTGAAATACAAATAACAGTAATTGAAGATCAATTCGATTTGTCTTTTTATCATTGCAAATTCGATTCTTTGATCTTTTAACCCTTTCATTACTGCTGGCGCCTATAGGCGCTTTCGAGATTTTCTGATACTCTTCTGTTACCGCTCTTTTATCGTAATTTAGTCCTTAATTTTACCTCTTGTGCATGTTATGCACGTTACGTATTAAAATTTGCTGTAACGAAAGGGTTAACACGTTAAGCGTAAAGCTGATTTTCTTGTAATTTCCTTGCAGACTGTGATTATTTGACGATATTATCTTGTAGAATATAGACAGATTTAACCATGGACCGAGGCTGCCTAAACGAAAATTTCATTGTCAGTCCCTGGGGACTGACGCTGCGCTTAACGTGTTAATTAAAATTGAGAGTATTCTTGTTAGTGTCTTACATACTCATTTTATTTGTTATTTACCGTGTATTATTTTTCATTTACATTTATCACAGTTGTAAATGCAATGCAATTTATTCTAACATTCTATTCTATCGTTACATCCGGTGGTTTTAATAATATAAAGAAAATATAAAAGCCAACCCACCCCTGTGTCATGAGGCGTGAACAAACAAAGATCCAGATTTATTTCGTCAACGCAGCTCCTATGTCCGCAATCTGATAAAGTCTTACGCACTATGAATTACGCGACGTTTCCTCCTTTAAATACGACACGAATTCAACGTAGTAAAACTTTTACCGTTCGTTACTTTCCTCAGAATCACACATGCGTAGGCCATGGGGTTATAAGTCGGTAAAATACCAATCGTTGATAACGCATCGACTGGAAAATAAAGTCGTTAAAGAAAGTGTCACCTCGATATAGTGAACTTCCTTGATGCGAATTGGACGCGCCACGTGGTTTTTATGGTTCTAATAATTAACAAGATTTTGAAATTCTGAATACTTACGATTAGGACTCTAACACTGGATCAACACATTAAACGCGGCGTCAGTCCCTGGGGACTGACAGTGAACTTTTCGTTTGGGTGATGTCAGTCCCTGAGGACTGACAGTGAACTTTTCGTTTGGATAGCGGCGGTCACTTTATGGTAGAATTTACGATTCAACGGTCGCTAACTTCTTTATCTTATATTATAAGGAGTAGCGATATTTAAATAATAAAATAAAACCATAACTATATTTATTACGAATATGTAAGTACATCGATAAACACGTCGGACAGAAATTGAATTTGCATGAGAGTCTCAAAGTGTAAACCTTATGGCTGATTCACACGAGCATGGAGCATAGAACATGGACGTCATATTATCTTTATGATAATTAAGTACACGCGGAAGTACCCGGAAGCTGGAGAGTGTGTGGTTTAATATTCTTTTGTGCAGTAAATAGTATTTTTTACGTGTTGAATTTTCTATAGATTTAACGTTTAGATATTTCTCTATCTGATTCGTAAAGCGTGATTCTAAGATTAACGTGTACTTGTATAGATTTTTATAAAACCTCAGTCTTAATCTGCAGGTATAAGTAACAGAAACATGGCGTATCGTGAAGATTTTGAATTAAACGAAGATCTATCGCTGTCTAATAGGTATTATGAAAACTGTATAAAAAGTTGATAAGTTAATTTTTTAAGTTTCCTCGAATCTCTCATAATTTTTTATTAATTCTTTACGAATTTTCTCTTATTGTATGACTACTTTTTGTCACGTGTATACCTCAAGCTAATGCGCACCATAAACGAAGTATCAATGTTATAGCGTATTTTTTTTATATTCATAGATATTTATTGATTTCGTAAATTTATGTATATATTCAAATTTACCTTCATTTGTATGTAAAATTAATTGTACTCCTGATTCTATATATTTCTAGGAAAGAATTCACGTTATACGTAAATAACTTACCCGGAGAACTGACTGAGGTATGTAAAATAATTATTTCGTCATTATTAACGTAATTTATTTTTTATTTTTCACAGTATATAATTCGTTTTTTTTTATATTTTATTGTAATACTAATTATCTTATTATCTTTTATTCAAATGTATCATTAAATATGAATTTGATTAATTTGCTCTGTTTCAGCATGGCTTATTGCAAATTTTCAATCACTATGGACTTGTTAAAGGACATTTCTATCGTTCCAATGCTAGCTGGGCATATATTACTTACAATACATACCGCGAAGCAGAAAATGCCATAAAAGATTTGGATAATAAACCACCATTGCGTTTGAAAATATCATTTGCCAAAGAGAAAGGCTCCAATATTAATTCTAATCTTTCAATACCAGTAACAAAGACACCACCTCTTAAAAATATTGCACAGCAATTTGAAAATCATAATGTACCAAATGTTGCATTCACAAATAAATCATTGTAAGTATACATATATTTTTCTATTACAGTATAGCAAAAAGAAATGATTTATTTATAAATATGTACAAAATACAAACCAGAGGACCATCCAAGCTGTTGAATAAATTGAATGAGATAAAACCAAATCCAACATTACCAAAATACACATACACAGAAGATGATGATCTATTATATCCATATCCATCTGATGCACACACATATAATCCATACGAAAATGCAGAACCTTATGCAAGTACAAATGCATTATGGACAAGGTACTGTAAGATATATACAATGTGTATACACCCATACCTTCATTTACACGGATTGACCGTTCCGCGTCGATTTATTTTTTACGCGGATAAAAATCGCGTAAATAGAGGGATGGTTATATAGAGTTTCCGTTACAATAAGTTTTTTGAAAACGTTTCAGAGGGCAATTAACTATTACCGAAGATGGTAAAAGACACGTTTCGCTCGGCCGTGGATATACAATGTACGACATCCCATATCCAGATCCGGAAGTTCACAATTATATTAGTAAAGTATACGAGAAGCGTAACCCTGTAAGGAAATTATTGAACAATGGAAAAAAAAACGACATACTTTATAACATTTTAACGATGTGTAATTTAATAGGATTTGTACGAATATGGTAAAGACATGTTACAAAGTGCGGTTGAAATATGTAAAATATGTTCGAAGAAGACGAAATTCACTTGCGAAAGGTGTTACAATACGTTTTACTGTAGTAGAGATTGTCAAGTGAAAGATTGGCCTCGGCATAAGATTGAATGTGAAGCAATTCCGTATGTATCTCGCTTCTAGTATCACATATCGTACGATCCATAAATTTTATGTATAATTTTTTCAAACTTTTTTTACGGCTAGATCGTTAGTAACTGCTGTACAGTTTGTATCTGTATCACAGTCAAATACTAGAGAGAAAACACCTTCTAGAAATACTTCGAACGTACAAACACCTCTCCGACGACCGAAAAATTGTACGAATAGAATGGTAACTTCGAATGAAACTACCGATGCTGTTTCAGAAGATCAAACTGTAAATAACGTGTCTACCACAGTTTTTAATAATAATGAGAATAATAGTAGCTCGGAATATTTACATAGTGAAGCTGATATTCATCATGTTAAGCATCAAAAGAACAATGGAAGAGATAAACCAAGAATTCCTGGGAAAAGTTATTCTTCTGTACACGAAAAACCGCTTCAGAAAGAAATCCAAAATGAGGATGATTCGAACAAATTGAATATTCATAAAAGTACTAGTAAGATATTGACAAATTTTAATATTGACGATGTACGAAAGATAGAGGACGATATATCCTTTCCCATACACACATTTTTATCGAAAACAGAATTTAAAGATGTGAAAATAATCGAAAAGCAAAATCGTGAATTTTGGATTCAGAAAGTAGAGGATGAGAATGATATTGGGCAACTAATGGTTGATCTACAAACTGACGCAGACAAAGCGCAAACAGTGGAACCAATATGTGGAAATATTTATGCTGTAAAGTATGAGAATATATGGCACAGAGCTTTAGTTACATCTGTACTGCCTGTAAAAGTGCGTTACATAGACTACGGCAATGATGAAACCTTTGTATCAAGGAAAGATTTTCGTGAGATCAATAAATACAAGGATATTCCACATTTTAGCGCTAAAATTCGATTTTCAGATGTGGTATATGAAAAATATAAAAATCTTAAATACGAGGATGTAATAACCGTAAAAATGATATCAATCGATTCCAATGAAGTCATCAACGTCGAAGTTCAAGATGAGAATGATAGATTAACGTCGAAAGTAACTCAGATAAATGATAATTTAGTATCACGCATTTCGAATACTTCGAAATTTAGTGATAATTCCCTGGTTTCTTCCAAGACATCTACCAATAATTATGTATCAAATTTTTCGAATAAAAGTATAATAAATACGTTGACCGTTGGAAAAACAGGTTTCCTTGAGATTGGGGCGAAATTGAAGAACAATACTTATGGTATTACATTACTGCCGTGCGATGCACAATCTGATTATGAAAAATTGGTCTTTCAGTTACCTACAATTTGCGAGGAAATTACAGAACATTCACATCACAAGTAGATATCTGATAATACATCGTTGCATTTATATGTTAAACTTTCGATGTAACTTCTAATGTTTTCAATTCCTAGTCCAGGTATTGGAGATTTGATATGCGGTCTAACAAACGATCAATGGTGGAGGGGATATATTGTATCTCTTAAGCCCTCTTTGAAAATGGCTCTGGTAGATGCATCTAAAGTAGTGACGGTTAATAAAACAGTACCGTGTCCCGAACATTTTTTGGATATTTCCGCATTTGGAGCGATATGTGAAGTAGTTGATGCTAAACATGAATTTAGCGTAAGTTTGAATAGTGTAACATACACGATATTGGTACATAAATCTTATAATATAATTCTAATTTATAGGTAAACAAAGAATATCCATTTGAAGTGGTAAAACAAAATATTAACAAGGAACAAGATAAAATTGAAATAGAAATTTCGAAAGAACAGGATAAATTGAAAGCATTTGTAAAGCCTTGGATTCCACTGCCTGAGCAAACCGGATTACCATATTTTGAATTAAAAAGTGGATCTGAGGTATGAAAAGTTAAACAAAGACAAAACGTAATTGTTGCTTTCATTGTAATGTAAAAAACGTCAGTTACAAGTGTAAAATATTTTTCAAATAAACGAGAATTATGTTTATAGGTATCCATTACGGCCTATCGGAATCACATTATTTTATTTGTCCGTTCCTTAGATAGCGAAGCGCTGGAATATTATAATTATGTTATGCAAAATGTTGCAAAGTATGCTCAAACTTGTATGTAAAATAATTTCTAGTATAATAAGTGTAATTAGGTAATTTAAATAAAATAAAGCATTGCTTGGTTTATTCTAGCTCCATCTCTGAAAGAACCGCCAGTCGTTGGGCAAATTGTAATAGCTCAATATGTCGACGAGAATTACTATCGTGCGCTTGTAACTAAAGTACAGGACGATAAAATTGCAGTTAGCTACATTGATTTTGGTAACACTGAAGTTACGAATATAAAGAAACTGAAACCTTTGACCGATGATTTGAAACAGGTACGTAATCATTTAACACGCGATATCACGATGGAATATAATTCAAAAAATACTAACATCTAATATTTCGAAAGCTCCAATCTTGTGTAACAAAAGTCATTCTAAATGATATACCTAAAGATGTTCCTATGACGAAAGATGTAAGCGATTATCTCGCGCACTTAGTAGGAACTGAGGTTCCTTTAACGTGTACTTTTAACGGTATACCTTCTAAAGATGGTGTACATCTTAAACTTCATAACGGAGAAAATGTCAGTAAAGTAATAAATGAACTACTTGTACCAACATCAAAGGAAACTGCTGAGAAAGGTGATAATTGAAAGTTACATGTATTAAATACTTTTATTGGATGATACAGCTTAATGTTAAAAAGTTGACTTTCCTTACAGATAAAACGTGTTACTTGTTAGATGATATAAGTACTACATCCTTAGGAAATGTTGGCAGTATTATTGAAGTAATTATACTGCACCGTGTTGACGATGCCCATACATACGCAATGTGTCCATTAGATCATGATATCGTGACTCATATTTTTGGTACATTATCACCAAAGGTAACTTCTATTTTCGCAATATTTTATTACGCTTTAATATACATAAACATATACATTTTATCGTTCTTAAAGATAAACGCATATTGTAAAACAAGCGATTATTACATTCCCCGTGAGAAAGAGCTTTGTCTGGCGTTCTATAAAGACGGATGGTATCGCGCTGCTTGTTTGTGTCGCAGTTCTACGTCTACGACAAGCACAGTTTTCTTTATCGATTATGGCAATACCGAGGATGTCAATCATGAAGATATACGACTTATGCCGAGGGAATTTGTGACTCCCTCTGCGCTTGCGAATATTTGTAATGTTATTAGTGAGTATAGTATCTATTCTTTTGTATTTATTTGTTTAATCAATGGCCACTTTAAATTAATAATGTGATTTTATAGATATACCTAAGCACAACGAGCAGTGTTCCTCTAACATGAAACAGGTTCTAGAGCTACTCGCTGGCGGGCCGCCTTATCTTATTCCTGCTAAAATAAAAATTGTCGCTTACGATTCGAAATCGGAAATATATGAAGTGGAGCTGTGCGACTAATTCGAGCCATATTGTGCAAAAAAGAAGTTTATCAAAAGCACGGGGAATGTACTTTGAAATTATACACTATGAAAAGAGAGAGATTATTCTAATTAGGATAGTTTAGTTACCGTTTTGAAAATGTTTTTATACCTTTCAATTAGCATTCTTTTTTATTTAAAACTATCGAATCTCCTACTGCTCAATAAATAAGAAAAAAATATTTTGTAATACACAGGAATTGAACTTATTATTCCGACTATTATTATTAGTTTATTTTATGAAAATCAATTTATATTTTACAACTTAACTTTAATGAAGCAATCAGCTTATATTTTATTTTTAACAATTATAAACGTTACTTTTATAAACCATTTGAAAAAAGAGATAAGTGTAATGTAACAAATATAAAATAGAAATGTTTCCTTTAATGAATTAACATTATAATAAAAATGTATATTTGTTAATTATATTTTTCGATTGATAAAAATTGTATTTTTTTTTTTTTTGTATCTTTAAGCAATTTTTAATAAGATCAAAAACTCCGTTAAGTGAACATTATCGTTGATGTTTTGATCGTGTATACCTTCCTAACCTATCTTACAACCGTCTGACTAACCTTCCTTGATGTGTCAGTTCAGATGACAGATTGCTATAAGCAACTGTCTGATTTAAATAATACGAGGCTTCCAAATAGGCTAACAACAGTAAATGATGAACGTTCAAATAAGGCACCCTTACGAGGGTTTACTACATAAGTATACTAATGCAATGAAAGGATGGCAGTATCGTTGGTTTATCCTTAGTCCTGAAACTGGCGAATTGCATTACTTTCTGAGCGAGTCCGAGAAAAATCAACGACCGCGATGTTCAATATATTTAGCTGGTGCGGTGATTGCACCGAGCGACGAAGATTCCAATACATTTACTGTCAATTCTGCTACAGGTATTTAAAATCTATTATCCACTATTATATACATATATCCATTTACAGATCCATATAGTATAATATCTATGACAGCATTTGTGCATTAATGCAGGTGATATGATTAAATTGAGAGCTACAGATGCCCGTGCTCGTCAAGAATGGGTCGATAAATTACGAGCTGTTACAGAAATGTATACCAGAGCAATAGCCAGTAGTCATCCTCCTTTACCACCAAGAGATCATTCTGCCAATTCCAATAGAAACCATCCAGTTGCCAAGCTGGAGGTTTTAGACGCTTTTGCTAATTGCCAAGAACAATTGAGGAAAGTAGAGAAGCACAATCTTGCATTAGCACAAGCCATTGAGAGCTCAAGTTTAAACCTGGACCCAGATCTGCTAGTACTTAAAGCAACAGCACATACAACATTACACACGTTGAATCAATGTCTGAATATATTGTATCAATAATTAACTAGGAACTTTATTATCATTCATCAAAAAGTCACAGGGACATTTAATCAATCATTATTAAAACGTATCAGAATGCATTTTAACTCATTAGTGTAGGATATATTTTAAATTTCTTACTGACAATCCAATTGTATGTTCTTCCAAGTCAGTGATACGGGAGAGTTTACCTTCTTACTAAACATTAGATAGAAACAAATAATTATCATGTTTGTAAGACTTTTAAACATAATACTCTGCTGTATTAAAGATTTCTCAGAATCTTTACATAAAAAGGGTCATTCGCAACGTAATATACATATATACATATAGATTGGATTAAGTTAAAATGGAATAAATATTTCCGATTATCACATGTAGATATATTAATAAAGAACGAAAGATACTCTCGCAGGAATTCCCTGAATCATTAGTATTAAGAAATTAATTTTAATAGGAAAAAAAGACATATTTGCGTTATTGTTCGGTAAAAAAGAAAAAAAGAACTATTCTACATCGACAATGTCAATGTAAAAAGAAAAAGGCGAGGTGACTGTTTCATAGTACAGAATAAATGTCAAGGACGTAAAATTAGGTGAAGGTAAACCGGCAAGTGAGTTTTATCTTCCTTGGAGGACAGATATTCGATCAGTTTCATTATCGCATAGTTCACGGAAAGATTATAGTACGTTCTCGTTCGGCGTAAAAATTTCAATTATCATAGTATAATTATGATAATATACAAATGATAAGTTCTCCTTTGTGTTTTCAAAGGAGATATCTTACGCTGTAAATTGATAGCTCAATGATCGAAATAAAAGAAAGCTTCAGGAAGAATTATGTCCGTTATATCCACTTCCGAACTTTTAACTGAAGCAGCAGGTGTCAGGATTTACAGAACGGAAAACTGTACATCGACCAACTCGACGTTCACGGGGAAAATTTGTGTGTTATTAGAAAATGTGAAAGAGACCAAAGCACTTGGTAAATCTTGCGGGTTCAACCTGACGAAATCAAAGTGGGATCCTTATCCGTGGATAAGTTACATCGAAATCGGAAGTCTTGCCGATATCGCAGGTCTCAAGTAAGAATAAAACGAGAAAGTACAGAATGTATCCACTGTAGGTATTAAACGAATAATTGTCAATTGTATTTTAGAGCCGGTGATTGTTTAATTAGCATCGGTGAACATGATTTAATAGGATTGAAGGTAAAGGAGATAGCAGCGTTGATTCACCGTTATCAAGAGTGTAATTTAAAGTTGTTCATTTGGAGATGTATCGACGATGAGAATGAGCGAAAAAATACGGGGATAGCTGTGAAAGGACCACTGTCAGAAGTAGCTAACAAACTTGCGAATGCAGTTTCCGGTGTTGTGTGTAGTCCCTCTACGAAGAATTTGTCTATTAAACAGTCTTTCTGTAAATGTTCTTTTTTAAGCGAATCCTATGTTTATGTAGGTGCAAACTTTGGAATGCCCGGTTTGTCTGGAAAGCTCGTCGCCTCCGGTCTCTCAGTGTGTACACGGTCACATTATTTGTGTCGGATGTAGACCGAGAACACTTCGATGCCCAATTTGCAGAGTTAGATTGGGCCAGGGTAGATGTTTACTCGCGGACAAATTGCACAAAGTATTCCGCGATGTTTTCAACATAAACGACAATTCATGTAATAGCGTGGAATGTCAGACTCGAAATCTGCGAGATCGACTGTTCGGCAGGAACAAAAGAAACGAAGTAACGAGGAAAAGTAACAGTACAAATTTAAAAACACGTCGATTATTGTTAAATAAATTATTTCGCGGGGGATCGGAGAAAGCTGCCTCGGCAGACAATTTAACGGTAGTTACCGATGAATCGTTGAACGTAAATGATACGTTAACGAGTAACTTAAATCACGACGAACAGTTTAATTTATACGATCGAACGAAATCTGCGAGCACCGGAGAATTATCGAAAGAAACTATCATGAATGTTAAAAGTCGAATAGTAATACCCAGTAATAATAGTTCAATGTCCAATGTATCATCCACATCAGTTTGGGGAGACTCTACGGATTCTGTATTCTATAATCAAATAACGTGCCCGCTTTCGAAGCACGGTGGCTGTAACGAAGATGTTACAACCGACACGGTTCTAGGACATTTGAACGAAGCTCATGCAGTGCCACAAGTACACTTTTATTCCCTTTATGCAAAGCTTCCAATGCCTTTTCCATTTGGCTCAGAAGCTGTTTACGTATTACATTCCGGAGAAGAGCTATTTTTTTTACAGGTACATTTCTCTATCTCGTAATATTGTTTGTTTCGTGTAAAAAAATATGTAATGCTATAAATTATGAATACAGTGCGAGGATGAAACTATTTGGATCAGCACTACAGGAGGAAATATTACATGGGAATGGAGTTTGTATGGTCAAGGACAAAACGGTAGTGAGATAAAAATACGTAAAAGTGTTGCAAGCCTTGTAAAGCCTATGGTGTTATCATCGCAACACATTGCACCTTTACCGAATGCTTTGTTATTGCATACATTGAATATTCAACTAATAAAGTATCGCTCGCACGACGAGCTAAAAATATAAAACATGTCTAATATAGGAAAGTAATAAAATTGTTTATTATTGTAAGATTAAACATTAACAAACACTTCTTATTCTAGTGTAAAATATTAACATAGAAGTATCACAATGTTAATACATTAATACATACGTAAATAGTATTAATACGTATTATAAACTGGATTTGATATAAAAATAGTATAGCTTTTATGTTAAAAACAACAAGTAAAATGTTTGAGTAAAATGATTAAGGCATGCTAAATTCGTAAGGTATACAAATACATAACATTAGAACATATATGTTTCTTGCTTTTCAAAGCGTATAACGTTATGTGAAAGACATAAGATCCGTATAAATTATGAATTACGGAGTTTTGCGTAGTATATCATCCATATACGGTTTGAAAAATTCGAATTGCCCAGTTCGCGCCGCTTGACCGGCCATAATGTCGTACGCGTACTTCAGTACCGATAAATAGTTCTCTTTCCCAACTATATTCAACTGAACACTAAAGATATGTGTATCACAGGAAGGCATCATCTTTTTCCCTACTGACATACTGAGTTTCCTCTTTTTCACATTAGGCTGTGCTTCTATTACCTCAGCTTCCTCTTTCTTCTTGTCTCTTTTGGGACAACTACAAACTCTAACAGGAAGTCTTCGCCGACCCAACACTGTTCTCTCACTGTTTTCCAAAGTGAAAATTAATTCTGTTGGTCTACGATTCATGCCAGATGGACAGCTATTTTTACATAAGAACTTAAAGCACAGTGGCACATACTGTGAACCTGGTTGTGGTCTATGAAGCGGTGTCACCACAGACAAATGCTCATTTCTCTCTTCATACATGCTACTCAAATCTGTGCAACGGACAACATGTTTAATCACCCATGGATTTACATCTCTGTTACTTGGGTTATTTGGTGCCATGTGATTGTGACACCTTTTCACAGGGTCACTAGCATACTGATCTAAACTGAAAACCATGGCAGTACGTAAAAGCAAACCATCTTCAGGTGGATCCCACTTACAACGCAATGGCAGTGTTTCTTCCATATTGATAAATACTTTCTTCAGTACTGGAGAGTACTGTATGAAATGAATAAGCATATTACAATAATTTAATCGTGAATGATCAATTAGTAATTCAATTGTACACTTACAACCCAATGTTTACTAGAGTCTTGATTGCTCAGTGAAACCTGGAAATTATGCCGACCGGCGAACTCCTCTTTTATGGGGATCGAAGACTCGAGCTCTTGATAATATTGTTCCTCATCTTCATCCTTTATCGGTTTACCCTCTTCTACATACTGTTGCTTTAATTCGTAATTCTCGTCGATCTTATCATCTGTTATATTCTGCATCCAGTATTCTGGTGTGAAATCACTATATCGAATGATAAAACATATATATATATAAAACATTTAATGGAGGAAGAGTGAAAACATTCGAAGTGTATGAAAATATTGCAATAGGATTTATGTTCCTCACATAGATTTCTCCAGTACTTTCATGTCTTCCTCGTTCACTAAATCAGACTCTTGCGAATCTGAAAATCCGTTTACAGTGGTCATATTGTAAAATTAATTCACCGAATATCTCGTCGTTGATAAACTGACGTGAAAACTAGAACCACGTTATACCGAAAAGACGCTATTTGTGTCCACGGAAAAATCCTTTGTCGAAAATAATGGATAATTCTCATTTCATCCGAGACAGTTTCGAAATTGTTCTCAATATACTTTTCAACGAAACTGTTATATCTTTCGATAAGATTGAATGAAACAGTGTTTCGTTGTAGCTGAAGATAAATAGAAAGTTATACTTTTAAGTTATTTTCATTAGTTTGCGAGGTAAATTTTTTCAAGGAAAATATGTTTCATAGTTGAACGCCGCCTCTATGATGTGCATATTACATGGATACATGTCACGTTACTTTATGGCGGGAATAACATGTGGCGCACTATGGCAATGTACGTCAAATGTACGAAACAAACGACTCCAATATGGCGAATGTGAGGGATAGTGATACGTCGTTGTGGCTTCATAACAAGCTTGGAACGTCAAATGATAGCTGGACTGGGAGTTCAATTTGTTCGCAGCTTAACGCAGAAGTATTGCGGAACATTAAAGACTGTTTTCCGGATCTTCAGACGCAAGTGAAACTTAAGTTACTTCTTTCATTTTTTCACATACCGAGACGGAATGTTGAGGAGGTAAGGCCAGTTTGTTTGTTACGAATGTTTAAAGCGGCGAAAAAAAAGTGGGGGAAGCTTTTCTTAACATAGAAATCCTGAAATTTGCAACGACGACTTTAGCACGTTCGATATCTAACCGTTATTGTATATTCTCCACGGTGTATTTATTTATTTTCAATTTTTCGGTATTAAATGTTTTTGAAACGTTTAGTAAATAATCGTACCGTATATGCAATATTGCTCGTAAAGTTAAACAGTCTTATTTATTAATTTTTCTTAATTTTAATTCAATATATAATTTAAAGTTTAATACACACTTTTTGTTTTTTAATACAATTTGTGTTATAAATGTGTCTTTCTAGTATAATAATTTTTTAAAATTTTCCAGTGGCGTGTTGAGTTGGAGGAAATTATTGAGGTGGCATCATTGGACAGTGAATTATGGGTATCAATGTTATCCGAAGCGATGAAAACATTTCCTTCTACAGGTTCATTGAATACAGACATCACAGATTTAGATGAGCACAGGCCTATCTTTGGAGAACTAGTCAATGATCTTCGGAAACTGTTAAAGAAGCAAAATGACCCAGCTATGCTTCCATTGGAATGTCATTATCTCAATAAGACTGCACTTACATCTGTGGTTGGTCAACAACCTACACCAATCAAACATTTCACTTTGAAAAGAAAGCCAAAAAGTGCTGCATTGAGGGCAGAATTGCTTCAGAAGAGTACAGACGCGGCGAGTAATTTGAAAAAGAGTACAGCTCCCACAGTACCTGTGAGGAGTAGAGGAATGCCTAGAAAAATGACTGACACAAGTGAGTTTACACATATTTTAGAAAATTCATATTTAAAAAAAAAGAAGAAGGAACTGTAAAACTGTATATTACTTTCAGCACCTTTGAAAGGTATTCCCAGTAGAGTTCCTGTGAGTGGTTTCCGGTCTCCCTCGCTAACGAGCTCTTCGATGCCTAACAGAACACCCCTTAGTAATAGAATGCGCAAAGACGGTGGTATCAAATTGTTGGATATCAACGAACAGCCACTTGGCTATGCTCAAGCGAAAAAACGGAAGAGAATGATGGAATTGGAGGAACAGCAGAAGAAAGTTGCAGAGGCTCAAGCGGCAGCTGCTGCTGTTGCATCGACGACTACGACTACAACGGAAACATCAACGACGCCAGAATATGCCCAGGGTTTAACTTCGATCAATCCACCCGCTACTCCGATCACCCCTGTCGCATCTGTACAGACTTATGTAACACCTACAACTCCGAGCGGAGTGTCAGCAGTAACGACACCTCAAACGTGTACGTTTTCGTGTAATTCGTATCATTGTAGCAATATTTCACGAACATAGAGACTTATCAATTTTTCTTTTTGTATGCAGCTGCAACACCAAGTACACCGGCAACTCCAAGTACAATTCTACCTGTTGCGACACCGACGGTTATTACACCCGTGGAAAGTACACCTGTCGGAGTGCAAACAGTTCGACCTGCTCAAACAGTAACGCAGATTCGTATACAAACTACCGCACAACCTGCTAACGCAGCCGCAAATACAAGAAAAGGCTTGTCCCTTACGGTACGTAGAAATATTTATAATAGAGAACTGTGATCTGGAGATCGTTGATTTATCTGTTGCATTTTCAGCGAGAACAAATGTTGGAGGCACAAGAAATGTTTAGAACGGCTAATAAAGTAACTCGTCCGGAAAAGGCTCTTATTCTCGGTTTCATGGCTGGCTCGAGGGGTGTGTATATCTAATTTTTGAATATTCTCAAGTATTCTCTTATAACGAACGTGTTTATTCACGATTTCGTATTATGTTTATTTAGATAATCCTTGCCCAAAATTGGGCAACATAGTCACAGTGATGCTCTCGGAGAACATAGAGGAAGTAACGCAACCGGATGGAACAACCGTGCCCATGTTAGTCGAGACTCATTTCCAAATGAACTATACAAACGGCGAATGGAAAAGGATAAAGAAAAATCGTCGAATCGTTACCGAAGAATCGGCATCCGCTGCAACTCCTGCTCCCAGTGCAACTGCAAAGGCTTCCAATTAAAAAAAAAGAAAGAAAATGAAAGAAAAGAAATTGTCAAATCGGCGGTTACGTAGGTCAATAACTCTGTCATACGATGAATGATGGTTTAAAAAAAAAAAACTCTGCTCTATAGTTAGCGAAAGAATTTGCGTGCACAAGGCACCCATCACACGGCCTCTCGTGTCCTACATGGTGTAAGCAGACTTGTATAATATTTTATTAGTAAAGCTTCGAGTACAATGTACAATGTGTTAAAGTTATAATATGAGAAATGTTTGTGTTAACTCCGCATTATCTGCAAAGAATTTTAGGCTCGCCGTTCTCGTTTATCTGAAATCGAGGAGCGGCTGAGACAAACAAAAGAAAAAAAAGGATAAACGTGACTGTTTTTTATCGGAAGAAATATTTAACGCTAAATTCGGACGAGTTTCAAATATTATTGGAAGTAAAAAGAAAAAGAATGTGTCTCTATTTCGAACGTGCATCTGGTTTCACTGACAATGGAACGAATTTTGCGAAACATCGGTTAATCTAGAAAGCTGGAATACTATTTATCAATAGATAGTGTGATATTATTCTATTGTAGGGGAAACCAGATGATTTTTAATTTAAACACAGCGATTATCGTTTATATTTCGAATTTATATATAAATAAGTAAATAAATATATATATATAAATATATAAATATATGTTTCCCCACTAAATAAGAACAAACACAAAACTTATAATATTGTTATTTGAATAAAATATGGTTATATTGATTAATTTGGCGTTTAATTGAACCACCATACCTTCTGAATTAATATGATATATTAATCGGGATTGATTCTTGTTGTTTCTAGTCGATGTACCCGAAATATTTGCGATTCCAAAGATCAATTTATAAATTTCATCGCGGCAACAGTCGTCCTCTAGCGTCTTACGAAAGGAGCATTTTAGTACTACGAGGAAATATTTCGTGTAACATTAAACGATCATTTTTCAACGATCATTTACACTTCGATACATCTAAAACGCGATTGAAGTAAATCCAGCGAATTTCGTAATTGTTTTAATTGAACTTTTATTAAAATGAACTATTTGTACAGAAAGTGAGTTATATAACCTCTTCGAAAATCGTGTAGAATACGATTTTTCCGTTCGATATTTATTATATCAGTGAAGTAACCTCGCTGTTTACCGTTTGAATATTCTTCCGCGTATATTCAAATATCTTTTACACCGCTCTAACCAATAATTTATACATTAATAATGCTTCGATTGTTAGCAATTTTGCGTCCTCAGACTTGCAAAGCGGTAAGTTGTTTAACCTAACAAAGATATCGTAGTTTATTTCACTTATTAAAGAAGTTTAAAATAAAAATAATGGTACAATCTGTTCTTTTTTTTTTTTTTATTATTTTTCACGTTATTTACTCGCAGGTATTTGCAGCAACGTCATCGTGTGCAAAAATTAAACGTCCAACGTTGAAAGAGCACGCTCGCAACTTTTCCGTTAGCACGAAATTCTTCTCCTGTCAACTTCAAATACAGAAACCGGCGCCCGACTTTTCTGGAACTGCTGTGGTCGACGGTGATTTCAAGGATATCAAACTGAGCGACTACAAAGGGAAATATGTAGTTCTCTTCTTTTATCCGTTAGACTTGTAAGTTCTCGATATAAAACGTTTTCGTGTTACAGAGAAATTAATATTTACGAAAAAATAAATACATCTATATTTTCCATTGTAGCACATTCGTTTGCCCCACTGAATTGATAGCATTCAGTGAAAAAATATCAGAGTTCAAAGCTCTGAATACACAAGTAATCGGAGTCTCTACAGATTCTCACTTCAGCCACTTGGCATGGATCAACACACCAAGGAAACAGGGTGGATTAGGTGGCAATTTGGGTTACCCCCTTCTCAGTGACTTTAACAAGGAAATATCAGCTAAATATAACGTCCTTCTTCAAGATTCTGGAATCGCGTTACGAGGTCTTTTCATTATAGACAAAGAAGGAGTACTAAGACAGCTCAGTGTAAACGATTTACCGGTTGGCAGAAGCGTGGACGAAACGTTGAGACTTATCAAAGCATTTCAATTCGTCGAGAAACATGGAGAAGTCTGCCCTGCTAATTGGCAACCTGATTCAAAGACTATTAAGCCAACTCCCAAGGACAGTAAAGAATATTTCGAATCAGTAAACTAAGTGTATACATTTTATATACATATATATATACTTATACATATTTACATAATTAAGATACAATGGAAATAGTAAGAAAAAGTAATACGAACAAGATATCAATACCGATCCTGAAAAACCGATCACTTTCCTTCTTGTCCTCTTTCGTTTAATTTTAATACGTAAAGCGCTACATCGGACGCTAGAATTTTTATTGGCCTAAAATTTCGAAAAATAATTCCTTATCATTCATTAATACGTTCGCTGCGGAGAAGAAATTCTATTATAAACCTATTACTCTTTTTTCGAAATTCTTCAGAATATATTGCACATTTTTATTCAGTTCTAAAATCTAGTAAATGAGCTTGTAAATCTAGTTCTTTCGTGTCACAAGTATGCGACGCTGAACTATATGGATAATTTTATTTGTTGCTTTGAGCTCTCAATGGAAATCGGTGTATTACAGATTAATGGAGTTCGTTAAAACATTTTAAGCAAAGATACAGTTTCTTCACCGGAAGAGGGGTTTAAAGTAACCAGAGAAGAAGGTAGGCAAGGTGGATAACGTGCTAGATAGAAACGACACACGAGATAAACGAGGCTGATCCTCTCATCCTGTAAAAATCCAATCTAGTTCGTTTCATAACGGTGAAAGACTCGGTAGATTAAAACATGTTCCTGGTACCTGTGTTAGATTTTCCTTTGGACGTTATAAATTTCACTTTCAGACCGGTCATCGGTAACATATCCATCGAAACAGATGGACAGAGATCCTCATCCATCTATCATCCTGTACGTTCGATGATTGAAAAAAAATTCGGAACGTTGTTTCGACTATTTTTGCTTCTTCTATTCTTTCGTTCTCCCATTCGAGGAACGTCGAGCCACGCTGGACGGTTTTCAACGTGGTGAAACGTGAAGTCGGAGAATTTTTCATGGGTTCACATGTGTGTATCATCGTTACAACATTGTTGTAACCCTGTCGCGATATTTTCTGCGGCGGAAATATAACGGGGGGAAAAAGAACGAAGAGGATCTGGGAAAATGTTGGAATAATTGGTTGAAATCGTAGCGGAAAATTAATAGAAACGAAGCTTGTTGATTAAATTGCAGTTATAATAGCGAGATAGATTTTTTCTCATAGGATTCTACTGAATCATTCTTTTTTTCGAAAATGAATCTTCAAATTCTGTTGTTTTTTTCTTACATTTTTATTTTTTATTATAGCTTCTTTTTTTTTGTTTTTTTTAATCTACTTTGGACGATTCTGATATTCTGAACGCTGGATTAATTTTGTTCGGTAATGTTGGTTCAATGAAGAATGAACAGAGGATTATGTCGTCGTCGGATTTTCCTCCTCTAATCGACTTCTTAGTCGCCTATCGCCCGCCGGTTTGTTCCACCTCCGCTTCGCGATTGTTGGGGCTGCGAGTGTATGGCTTCTCGTTCTAATTGCTCCTCTTGTTGTCTGTAACTAACGCTTAAGCTACCTTAACATTTCTCCTCGTTATCGGTTTGTTGCTCCAATAACAACGTTCGGTACACTAGTTTAATGTCAATTCGAGATTGGAAATGAAAATCGGAATTTTTCACTCGGTGTCACGATGTTTTTAATCTGAACTTTCACTCTGGAATCGCGGAATTTCTAATTTCGATTTTCATACGGGACCATGGAATTTAAAATTCGAATTTTTCACTTGGAATCGCGCCAATTTCAAATTTTGATTTTCACCTTGGAATTGTGCAAATTCAAATTTCGATTTTCATATGGGACCGTGGAATTTCAAATTTGAATTTTCACTTTCGAATTCCGCAATTCTAATTTTCGATTTTCGCGAAATTTTAAATTTGAATTTTCCATTTGAAATCGCGCCAATTTTAAATTTTGACTTTCACTTTGAATCGCGAAATTTCTAATATCGACTTAATCCATGAATTTCTGGAGATTTCAAAGCTGAAACGTGCAACGAAAATACAGAAAGGTATAAACGCTGCCTTTACCATCAATTCGGAAAAAGTATCGAATCGATCAAAAACGCCGCATCGTCTGAACTTACTGGTTGTAAGAAGTGGAGAAAAAAAAAAAAAAGAAAAAGGCTAACCGGTCGGTTATTGTCAGTGGGCGATCGAAGCTGGCCGCGCGCGTCAAAAGAAGAGGCATCTCTATCGTTCCTCTCTCGTGAAATAGAGAATATACACACTCTCTCTCGTCGTTTGAGTATTCCCTTACACTCCCTCTACCATCAATTCATTCGTTCTTCTTTCTCCACTTTTAGGTAGGGGTACATAAGTAGAGAAGCAAGAGAGAACTCTCTAATAATCTCCGGGAGCTAAAGGAGAGAAAAAGTGTGCTAGCGAGAGAGAGAGGGAAAGTCAGGGAGCCAGAGAAAGGGAAAATCAAAGGGAGAGTCAAAGAGAGAGAGAGATAGAGAGAGAGAGAGAGAGTCATGCGAGAGGGAGTTAGAGAGAGAGAGAACTCGCGCGTGAGAGAGTCTACGCAAGATAGTCTGCGAGAGAGCGAGAGTCCACGCGAGAGAGTTTGCAAGAGACAGAGAGAGTCCACGCAAGAGAGTTTGCGAGAGAGAGAGTCAGCGAAAGAGAGAGTCCACGCGAGAGAGAGAGCCAGCGAAAGAGAGAGTTAGAGAGAGAATCAGAGAAAGAGAGAGGGGATTGCTCGCGAAAAAGGAACATTTTCTTAAAGGAGCATTCAGAGAGCGCGGCTTGATAGGTGGATATTATAGTAGCTAAGGGGTAGAGAGCGAAGGGGTGGTTATACCCTCGCTCTGCCTAGGCCTGGCCCGGATCAGGAGGAAGGGAGCTGGTAAAGGAGGAGGGAAAACGGTTCGTGGCGCGGCCACGAAAACGAGGAGACACACACACAGAGAGATAGAGTGGGATCGTGGCGGTAGGGTTGTGCTTCGGTGAGGAGGTAGAGGGGGACAGGGGAGATGCATCCATCCATATCCATCCCAGGGTGGCTACCGGGGGCTTTGATTACTTGTTTTAATCTTCCGACTGCCGACTGGGCGAGCATCTGTCACTCAAAATCCGTAATTGCGCTCTGGTACCGCGGCGGTGTGCTTCTCCACCCTCTTCCTCTTTCTCCACCACCTCATACTCCTCTTTCCCATCCTACCAACGATCCATCTCTCTCTCTCTCTCTCTCTCTCTCTCTCTCTCTCTTCTCACCATATATATATCTATACATCTCTCTGTTCCTCTTTTAAGCTTGGCTCGCGATAGAGCCCGCCCATGATGTTTCCGAAAAGGGGGTTGCTGACTGGCTGGGTTCCTGGCTTCTTGCTTTGAGCACTCTGCCATTACTTTCTTATTGCTCGTTTAGCACTTTCACACTGGCTTTCCGGTTACGGCTGCATTCGGAGGTGATCGGCTAATCGGATTACTTGCTGCTGCTGGTCGAATTCCACTTCCTGGCTACTACACTTCTTCGATGCCTCTGCCACGTACGACGAGAGACACCCGGCTTCCCCTCTCGTTGCCACATTTCGTGTAATAGTACTTTGCTGAACGTGTCATGGAGAAGATTCTTATGTGAGACACACGACAGCTTTGCCTTTGGTAACCGTTTTTCGTTGGTTCAATCTATTCAGGTGCTTCGATGCTGAAGCACATGCTAGGAGATGGAAAGAATTACACGATGAATAGATCTACTCGATTTGAATTAACCGTGTTATTGTATTCGTCGATCTTTCGGACAGTTGTTGAACAGCGTTGTATTTCACACGAACTTACACAACCGTATTTCTTATTTTATCATTACCCGCTCAGAATAAGAAAAATTCTCTTCTGGTCCCCCTGAATCATATAAATCTAACGTGTTAAACATTGAATCGAAGAAATTCGTCGCATATTTCAAACCTTAGAAAAAGATACATCCCATTTGTAAATCATTCAGAAATCATCCCCTCTGTTCGGAAAGTGAACTTTAAACAACGACCAAGCACGCGTACGAAAGAACTCGTGTGTTTAGCGGTCAGCGGAGAAACAGAAAGGGGACAAAAGGAGCAAAGGAGAAAGAAAAAAGAAGAAAACGTCCGGTATTAAATGAACGAACCCCCGGTGTGTATGTGTATATGTAGTCGGGCTGTCTGACAAGGCAGTCCACCCTATCCACTTACCGCACGAATGGACGAGGTGGTCATCAGATCGATGAAAAGAGATTCGCGACACGCCACTATACTTTCTCTCTCTCTCTCTCTCTCTTTCTCTCTTCACCGATGGATTAAAATTGCCCTGGTATCTGTCCGCGTTGGCCTACAACGAAGCCAATCGGGCCCCCGTAGTGCTTGCACCAGAGTAAGGGGTGGTAGAGGGGGATTGAAACAACATCCATGCAGCGTGATCTAATTGTGCCCACTCAAACTGGATCAAAACAATACGGGCTCGCGCGTCGCATTTAGCTAAATGTGTCTTTTGTCACGGCCATTGCCCTTCCAACCAATTCGCGAATTACACGACAAAGCACAAACCCTCTCTAACCCCTCCCTCCTCCGTATGCTTTCGTTGTTTACGTTCGTTCACCATTGTGCAAGCTTGGGTTAACTCACCCGGAGCTTGTCATAGCCCACTTAATGCCACCTTTAATTACAAGTGTCCCTTGCTGCAATATGTATATCATCGAATCGAAATAACATTCGTAGGGTGATTTGCATCTGGTGAATGAACGCTTGATTCGTAGATTTGTCGAAATTCGTATTCAATCGTTGTTTAATCCTCTGAACTATCACTGAACTAAATGAACTGTTTCGTTACTTAACTCGTAGACCTTAGAACATAATTCTAGGAATGTTTGACGGTTGTAGCTTTAATCGAAAGTTTGGTCGTTAACCCTTATGAGGAGAACCGGTTACAGATATTTCTATATTTCTATTAACCCTTTAAGTAAAAATGACGGGTTATCGATATTTCTTTTCGAATTATTAAATAAAAAAAAAAAATGTACATGTGAAGAAATAAGATTATGGGACGTGATGAGGACAGCTATCAGAACAAAGGGAACGTAACGATTTTAGAAAAGTTGTCCTCTCTCAAACAGTGTCTGAATATTAACGAAAAAGCGTCTGTACGTCTCTCGTAGATAATATTCGTTCTTTCGCGAGATAAAATGCAACCGCCCCTGTACTATGGGGTACCACTTGCACCGAAACGCGACGTAATCGCTCCTCCGACCGATTTAATCTGTCCGATTCCACCCCAGCGCAGGCAGCGCAATCTCCGCGATCGCGTGAGTAAGAAAGGAAGAAGCTAGCAAGCGTTTCGCCCGGGATCTCCGCTCTCTAATTGTCAGAGTCATTCGTTCCTTTCACGAGCAACGGAACAGATGCACTGGCTTGTATTTAGGAGGTTGCTTCGAGGGAACAAGAGGAGGGGAGGTTTGATTCTCTATCCTCTCTAGTCTCTTGGGGTTATTTTCAGTCGATTATCCGACGAATAGTAGGGTCAGTGGCTCTGATAGTTTAGCTCTGATGTTAAAAGGAGTACCACTATGAGACTCTATTAGTTTGCTTGAATTGGACAAGGACTTTTTTCTTTTTTTTTAGGGGTTGGACGACTTAATTTTCATCTTCTACACGCGAAGCACCGCGACACGCGTCCATAAGCGACCATGACGGCGGATACCACGGATCCGATTGTTTCGTCCGTTGGTGCTTCGACGACACGCGGCCAGCCCTTTTGTGCTCGTGAACGACGCAGCTTTGACATAGTAATCACAGCCTGTAGAATAGGAAACGATGAAATCGTCGAAATCCCTTTGAACGTGGAATTACGGGAGAGCGAATCGAGTTTTATAATTTACACGCGGAAGTTGGAAAAAGGCCGCAGAAAGATTCTTGGAATTTGGGAAATTACGGTCTAATTGAAAATTAGAGCTCGTTGTAATTGCGGGAATTGACCCATTTGTTCTCAAAGTGAAGTATAAACGACTTAACGAATGTATTGTATTACACGAAAATATTTTTTTCGCGTTTCAGAACGTATTCGCGACCTTTAAGAAACTATTCTTTCTTTTTTCCTATTAATTTATTCACTAAAATAAACTACTCTTATGATATATTATGGAAGAATGTGTTGTATTACATGAAAATATGTTTTTCGTTACACAGAATTCACTGCAGCGAGGAAATAAGGAGGCATAGAGTCCCGGCATGTTAGTCCGGATGTTCTCTACAATTTTTCCTCGGTTCTTACAATTATATTACCATTTCTGCTATATGTTTCATCAGGTTATATATACAATTCAAATTTTAATAATTTATACAAGTCAAATTTAATAATATTATTCAAATTTTTCATTTTTCCCGTAATAAACATCGATTTTTATACATTTCTTGTGAACAAATTTGCAACAAATTCAATCTAACGAGTGTATTTACGAAGAAATGTGTTAAGAAGTAGAAAATTATTCTAATTCACGACATATTATAATTGACGGCGATTAAATGGTGGAGAATCATAGAGCGTCGTACGGTTTGTCGAGGCAGACGACAAAAAGCGTCGCATTTTCAAGCGGCGAGACACATGCTCTCGCGAGCCAGCCTCCTTTTTTCTATAACTATAATTATCTGGCGTGGCTCGTTGTCCCCGGTCGTGTTCGCGGTGAAACGCGGCGGGAAAGAGATCTCGCACGCAGCAAGTAAATGGATGGATGAACCGGGGCGAAAAAGGGTGCCTTTGAGCTTGGCGAGTCCGTTGCTGCCAGATTAATTAACGAAGCGCTCGCCCGGGGTCCGGAAAAGGATCAACAACTCCGATACCGGGATACCGAGAGCTAATAGACAGGTGGCCCTATCTGCTTAACCATCGTTCTCGCTCCTGGATCGATCGATCGATGCTGTGGCAATCGCGAATCAATCGTCCCTGAGCCACCGTTACCACGAAGGCTTTTCTTTTCTTCTCTCTCTCTCTCTTGCTCTCTTTTTCTCCCTCTTATTTTTTCTTTCTGTTTTTCTTTTTTTTTTTTTTTATCGAACAGGAGAATAGGGAATCTGTCTTTTCAACTGTCTTATAAACGATAGAATGTTGAATTCGTCTTTACATATTACCGTCTGGGCTTGTTTGAAAAATTGATAAGTGTAGTTGGAATATTTTACGATTTTCGTATATTTTGTTACTGATGCAATCATTCATTTTCAGTCGAATTATCTGACAAATCGACTGCGATTATTTCCGAATCTGAATCTGAATTGATTAAATAAGGGTAGAAAAAATGTGTAAGGAAAGTTAACGTTGTACGAATATGAAACTTCAGTGATTGTAATAAGTATACTGATGATATTCAGGCATTATTGAGAAATTTAAGAATGCAAGATTTCAGAGGATACACGTGATGCAAAAAAGTATAGAAAATATTCAATTTGTAAGGGTTTCTGTGGTACTTCGCAGGTGAAATAATTTCCTATCGAAGTTTCACTATTTCTACCGTATTCTCAAGAATATGAAAATAAAAATCGAGGAGTATTATAAAATATCATAAAAATATAAAAATTTATAAGTATTCCAATTAAAAAGAAATTATAAATATATAATTTATAAAAGGTATCGTAAGAATATAAAAATCTATAAATATTATAAATCCTAGTATTATAAATATAATATATAAAGTATCATAAGAATATAAAAATCCACGAGTATTACGAAGTATCATAAAAATACAAAAATCCACAAATATTATAAATCCGAATATTACAAATATAAAATACTTTATATTGTACAATACATAATATAATACTGTATAATATAATTATAATACTTTATCATAAGAATATAAAAATCCACAAATATTGTAAATCCGAGTCTAGTTAATTTGAAAAGATTGAAATTCATCAATACGTGGTCCACCGAATGCAGATTAATTTTGCTAAATAACCGTTTCTCAATACCCTACCTCGAATATCTAAAAAATCACCAGTCAACACCCAATGTGCATAAAAATAACGATTGCAAACAGAAACCTAAACATCCTCTTTCATTTCTGCGATAAAATCAAGCGTGAAAATTGAGAGCTCGATAGATATCGATTCACGTGAATGTATTACGCGTAAGAATGAGAATTAAATTGATGATTCAATCGAAATTACGTGCAATACTCTACTCGGCGATTTAACACAGTTGATAGTACAACGTTACCTATACATAAATAATAGAATCTCTGATTCTTGATATAATTGCAGCAGCAATTTCGGCAACGCTTATTCGAGATCGCAATTAATTACACACAGAGGGAATTGAACGATGTAATTAAAGGTAAAGGGGGGTGAGTGTGAGAGAGGTTGGAAACTGGACGAATTAAGAGATATATTAATTTGCACGTGTAACAGAAACTTCGATAGCCAGGCTACAGGTACAATATTAATCATACGCTCTCCCTCACCCTCTTATCTCATCCTGTATTATTCCCTTTCCACGTGTATGTTTCGACGGCGCCAATCGCTTGGCTAATTGCTGCGAACTCGCGGCAATCGCAATTACCATTCCGTCCTCTGTGCGTATCTGGGACTGGCAACTTTCATTTCACCTGAAAGTCGTCGATGTCGCGACGATCGTTCAATGAACGAAACAAAAAAAAAAAGGAAAAAGAGAAAGGAAAAAAAAAATTCATCGAACGGAATAAGTAATCGCGAGCCTCGGCCATTATCAATCGTTGAAACGCTCGTCCAAGCTTATTTTTCTTTTCTTCCCTCTCTTTTTTTTGTTGTTTCTTTCGTTTCGTATCGTTCCTTTTTCCTCTGTGCTTTTTAACAAAGTTCGAATTCGTGAAAAGTGGAGAGTTTTAAATGTCGAGGAAGCTAATTACTCAGGATCGAGAATAAATTGAATTCTTGAGGACCGTGCGTTAAGGTAGGGAGATTTATTTTCCACGTGGAAAGGGGAGCCTTCGTGTCAAAGGTTCGTCCATCTAAGTAATTACCGGAGCTTAGGAGCGTCACAGTTGGCCTGAACGACGTCGATTAAACGCGAGATAAGATACAACTGCTCCACCTTTGCACCGTTCGTGCGTAGCTCAGTGTCGTCCACGCTGCTTTTCACAATACTCTTTTAATCGGGACGGTCAGTCGTTCGTTCATAGTACTTCAATATTGTCGTCTAATTTCTATCATCTTTATGGAGCGTGTTAAAATGAATCTGAACTTCTGATACGAAAATGTGACAGAAATTGTAGAAAACTCTCGTAGCTTAAATAATTAATACCAACCGATACGAAAATGTACCATTTAATACGCAATTTTTTTTTCAACGGTGAAAATAGATGACAGTAATTGAAGAATAATTCTTAACAAACATCGCTCCCTTTATTGGTACTAAAAATTTCTGTTAAACGGTTAATTATACGTGAAAAAATATGTCGACAATGTAGAATAAAATTTGTCAGTTGTAATTTTGCTTTTGGGAAAGATCAACTTGAGAATTCATCAACTCCACTAATTACGTCTCTATTAACCCTTTGATCTAAACTATGAGCTGTACGTTCAGAAATTGTTTTTATCTTACTCCTCTCACGAAACCAAAAAACACTAACTTTCTCATATAGAGAATTACCCTCTCTAAAAACTCTCAACTGTCGTTTAATACGTGAACTTTCCCAATCTTCGTTAGAGCGGATCCGCGTTAATAATCGAAGAGAGATTCGCTTGAAAGCCGAATTATAGAAGGAACGCGATTGAATTTTTGCAACGGGGTAAAAAACAAAAAAAAAAGGAGAAATCCAGAGATTGTTCCGCGTGATTCAGGATGGTTTAATTAACGTCAGGGATCCTCGAAGAGCGTTCGCGTCGATACGGGCAGAGATGGACGAAACGAGGCGGTGAAGTTTCATGAAATCGAGGGAAGCCGCAAGTATGTCGATTGAAATTTCGTTTGAAAAGGGTTGATTAGTGCCGCTTTCCACATTAGTCCCCGGCTGGCTGGTGTATTGTGAATGGTAATACGATCACGCGGCATTGTACGCGTTCAACATATGCGGACCAGGAGGCGGCTCGCGTGCCTCGTACGCGCCGTTGCCGCCCCCGGGTTCTATGGAAGCGAAAAACCAGTGGAACGGAGCGATGTACTTTTCGGAGAAAGGAACTGAAAGCGTGCCGCGTGTTATTTTGAACAATGCCTTCGGCCGATTTAGCCTCCGCCTCGCGACGACACCGCTCTCTTCAACGAGAGGAGCAACTGAGGACCGAGGGAAAAATTTGCGCTCTCGAATCGTTCTCGATACGATGTGATACCTTTTAACCTATTTATGATCGAATTACTACCAAACAGATGGGTAAATTTGGATATTTTCTGTTTTCAATGGCACTCTTACTTGAACAATAGTCAAATATATATGAAATATATTTTTCTAAAGGGTTTAACACGTTGACTACCAACTATGAGTTAATTCGTAGTTTGTTCACTTGTCTATCAGTGTAAATATGAATAGACATCCTCAGGGAAGAGAAGAAAAGATCATTATTGGCTTACATGAACGGAAAAGTTGATTAATAAATGAACAGAAAATATAATAATACAAAGTTTATTCAAAATGAACAAGCAAAAGAGTATTTTTATTGTTTGTGATAATAAACACGTTCTATATGCTTTTGTTTTTAATTGTGATAGATTAGCTAGCTTTTATCTTGGCAAATTATCGAATATATTGTATATATGTATAATAGGAAACTTATGGGAATTGTTAGAGTGTCATAATTGAATCGGAAGTGACGATAAACAGCGATTGAGAAACTTATGTATTCGTTGGTGTAAGAAAGGTTGCTAGGTTGCAGTAAATTTTTGAAACGTTAATAATTAAACAATGGAGCCTCGAATAGAATTTGTTTGTTCTTGATTTTCGTCTTGTATCGGCTTCTAGAATCACCACTTCAATTTTCTACCATTAATTTCCGATCTACGTGTATTCACATTGCAAGCGAGTAGTAAATAAATGTACGCCATAACTTCTTACAATACTTACTTCTTTTTTTTTTACCACAGAATCCTGGATTTTTATCACGAACTCATAAACATGCACGATGATTGTATTTTCTAATCAAAAATGTACGCAAAAAAAAAAAAATATAAGCTTCTATCTTTATTTCCATCCTTCGATACTCACTGAAATATCGAGTGTGCGATACTTCTCGAAATATTTGTACTCAGATTTATTAAAAACCAGATTTGGCGACGAGGGCTTTTCATTTTTCGTTCTTTCATGCGATAGAAATGGTAAAATAAAAAAACGGGTTTAGAGGATCAGTTTGTAGTAGTATTTCATATTACGCTACGATATAGGTAATATATTTGAAAATACATATTTATAAAAGACTTCAGGGTTTTTTTTTTTTACACAAAATGTGAAATAAACATTCCAAGACTCAACAGTAAAATATTCTTTATTTCACTTGAGAATAAATATAAAGATTGAAAATGTCTTCTCACTGTGTATCTCATTAACAAGTCATTTTATCGAGATTTTGTCAATTTATTTCGTCACTTTGCTTCTTCCACTAGTTTCACACGAAGAGCCATGATTCATCATTTAATTATTATATTTAATTCTTCCCACTACGGTACACCGTAAAAATAATTACTATATAACACAATAACACTATGATACACGAGTGTCTACTACAATTACTTATCTAATATCAGAAACAGGACTATTACAAGCCTGTAAATTCAATTACCTCAGATCTCAACTATTCCTAAGCGATTCTTCGCCTGTTCAACATCGTCCTCAATGAAACTCTCTCTTTAAACCTCTCCAAGAGCACAGTTTCACCTCTGCAACCCTTAAACATAAGAGCGTCCACTAAATCGTGCGTGTGCCACACACCGTGTCTCCCAAACGCCCTTTATATTCCGAAAAACAGCACAGGGAAAGCGAAAAAGCCATATGGAAAAATATGAAACAAGTGGAGGCGCGTACGTTATCACGGGCAAGTAGTAGAATCGCGGTTCGTCGCGGCGAAGGAGGTCCGACTTGCCTGGGTCCTCGGTCACACAGAGTAGAGAGAGATCCGCTCTTCTCTGACACGACGACAAAGCGGCAGAAAGACGAACGAGGCGAGCTGAACGTCACACACAGAGAGAGGAAAGAAAGAGAGAGAAAGAGAGAGAGAGAGAGAGAGTCAATGGGTATAAGCACTAAGCACGTAACTATAAAAGGAGCAGGGGGTTGCGAATCGTCGCTAGATTAAAAAGAGGCTCCCTTTTTCGCTTGCTCTTTTATGCCTGTGCGCCGCGCCCCACACGCATCATACGCCTCCAAGCTCTTCCATGTGTATGTTACACGCGTACACATGTATAAAGACATGTACATAGTGAATCCGTATGTACACTTAGGGGCTAACATCGTGGGCGTCTTCTTATGCATGCGTGTTCAACACGCGCGCGGAATATACACGGGCACGCGTTCGATATCTCGCGACCGTCCGCTGTAAAAAGCAATTCGATCTGGCAGCGTGGTCTATAAGCCACCCTCTCTCTCTTTCCCTCTCTGCTATTTCTTTCTTTTTTTTTTTTTTTGCGCTCTGGCAGTCTCGCGAACGCGTCAATCTTCCTGCAGGATTCGACTTTCGGAGCGGATACGTTCCCCTGGCCTCGTATGGAAATCGGCCGATTTTCAACCCGTCGCTTTGAGCAACGAGGTTCAATTAAACGGACCTTCTGGTTTAACGTGTTCATTGTCGATCCTGTCCTATTGTGATCTTTATCAATCACTCAGGCTCGATTATGTTACGTGATTAAGTCTATCCCCGGGTACGAGTCTTTTCGGTATGGGTTTAGCGTACTCGTTCGGCTGAATTCTTTTTTTTTATTAACCCCTTCCGGTTGATATCCGTAACGAGCGAACAAATAGAACGCTTGGAAATTAATTTTTCTTCTTGGACGCTCTGTAAAGTCACGTGACTTGGAAGTTGAGAGTTAGGTGTAAATTATTTTGGTGTCTGTTTTTTTAGAAATTTCGAGATTTGTTTATTTAAAATTGTTGAATATGATTTTATTGCTCAGAATAATCTTCATTTTTAGGTAACTGAGGAATTGTTTCTTTGAAAGATTATGGTTGCTTTTGGTATAAGAATTTGTTTAGGCTTTGTGAAAAAAGGAGTTGAATTAATTTATGCATTTATGGATTTTATAATTCTCATTTTATTTCTTTACTGTTATATTATTGCATTATTGTTGGCTGTGGAAATTAATTTTTTCCAACTGGAGTCACGTTCTGCTATTCAAATGAAAATATTCGTAAAAAGAATGGTAGAAGATCGTCGATAATAATGGAAATTATTCAGATGACTGATCTGCTTTCATTCTTTTTAAATAAAATTTTCATTGTACCCAAAAGTCGAATAGAATCTGTTTAAGTTGTACTCAATCATAATTTTCTTCTCGTGAACAAAGAAAATTCGGATTATAGAGGATTAACTCGTTGCGATTAGGTTTTCGAAATTAAATATGAAGAAATAAAAATATAGATTATATTTAGATGATAAAAAGACACTTTCAGTAATTGAATGATAATTTTTATTTCTACTAAATACACGATATAACGTATCATGAAGGATTTAAAAGTCAAATGAGAAGAAATATAAATTTATCCAATTATTACTAACATTATAAATTATTTACAGTATTATCCAAAATGATAAGACACTTTCAGTAGCAGAGTAATAATTTTTATTTCAAACAAATACACGGAATAAAGAATCATCGATGATTTCGAAATTAGGCAAGAAGAAATATGAATTTATCTAATTGTTACTAACATTACAAGTAATTTACAGTACTGTATAAAATCATAAGAAAATTTCAGTAGCAAAACGATAATTTTTTCTTCAAGTAAATACAAAGAACAACAGAATCATCGATGATATAGAAACTAGACAACGTTACTAACATAACAAAATTACAAGACACTTTGCATATTTGAATATTGTATATATGTAAAAATATAAAATGCACACTTTTGTACACTCTTCATACGTGTTGCATATCATCTCCAAAATAAACACACAATTGTTTCACAGTTTTATTCAACAATATAACCAACAAAAATACACTTTCTTCTTTTTAAATTAACAAGTAGAAAGAAACAATTCATCAGAGCGTAACAATCTTTATTATACCGTTAATGTATTATGCAATCCTTTCGCACATAAGAATTTTATTACAGTTAACGCTTGGTTAGACCCTGAAACCACGCGTGTAGTTCATGATTTACCCTCCATTATCCTTTATACGACCCTCCATCACACCTCCTCGAGATTCCTATGATTCTCCTCTTCAGCAGGCATCCCCTCGGAATAAGAATATTTACGACTTAACGAGATCCTCGTTCTGATCGACAATGTCGCGTGTAGAGGGTGTGGTCTCGCGGAAACCACCGACAGCAGGTCTCCCGATAGATTTTTCCAAAAAATTATTCCATTAGAGTAATTGTGTCCAGCTTCTATGGAGGCAGGTAATAATAGTCACGGAATGATCGCGTAAAGCGATAATGGCTGCCATAAATTGACCAACGTTGCTCACATCGAAAGAAGAGAACGAATACGAGAAAAGGACAACGGAATCGAGGCGTCATCTGCGTTGGCTTGGTCTTTTGTCTCTTCTTTATTCTCTCTTTTCTCTCTTTCTGTCTCTTTCTTTCTCTTTTTACAACCAGCTGTCGCAAAGTCGTTTTATCCGTCTAGTAATTAACTCGATTAGCTGGACGATGAAGTGTTCGTACAAATGAGCCACCTTCTGAGGCTAACAGCAATTAAGCTCACCCTATCGATTGTGTTTCATCGCGAATCACGTGAATTACGCGCACTCGCGTGAACAGAGCCGCGACGACGGCCATCGTGTTTTCTATTTGAAACACGGTCACGCGATTTCCACCCTCTCCAACCTCACCCTTTTGTTCCTTAACTCGAGGATCAAGGATTCAGTTTAATTTACTAACGACCATCCCATATTCCACTCGAACGAATTACTGATTCCTGTTTTTTTCTTTCTTTTCTGTTCTCTTTGCCAGGCTGACGCTTCGTGCGGTGACAAAGATGGCGACGGGGAGCCTCATACCCCCATGGAACCCCCGTGGTTCATAAAACTCGCGTATTCTCCGGAGGAATGGGGTTTCGTCTGGTGTTTTGATGGGACACGCTCGAATCGATCACGAGATTTGTCAGTGGACAACGACGGGGCTTTTATAGAGGGAAGATCAACGATTTTGGGGGAGCGTAATGTTCGTAATGGTATATCCATGGGATGTTCGATGGTTTTGGAATTTATGGGACATCGTTTAATCCTATCCCAAGGGTTGTTCTTCGGGTATCGTTGCACTTATCGCGGTCTGTTGAAGAATCGTGAACTCATTTAGCTCTGCGGAATGATATTGTTGTTCAACCTGTTAACCAGAGAGATTTCTCGAACAGAGATTGAACTTTTCTCGTGTATCGTTGGAATTGTGTAAAACATCTGTTAGATTAACCAGATTGAAGATTCTCACGCGTTTGTGGGAAATTCGAAAGTGAAAAATTACATAAAATATCCAAATTATAGTGGTTTTTATAATAGCATGTAGGTGAAATAATTCTCCAAAATTCCACCATTCTTCCCATATTCTCAAAATGATGAATTTGTACAAAAATTCGCTGTCCAATTATAACTAATTATTTCACTTTGGTTTTCGTAAATGCGAGTATAATGTGCATTAAGTAAAATAAGAAATAATCAAACTATTGTGTTTTTAAACAAGTTAACAATTTGAATCATGCAACTTCTTTACAGCTGCGTATATTTGCGCAGTTTTGATGTGTTCTATGATAGACAGTTAAAATAGTGCACAATTTTTTCATCTTTTGATTACTTCAGTATTTTTATTATCATCACGCAAAATTTTAGGCGTGTTCTAGAAGAAAATCTGTTCGTTGAATTTTCTGCGAGGCGACAGAAAATCGGGTGAAATTCTCTCCAGAAAATTCTCTATGACGAATAATTCTATCAGAAACGGTAACACCATAAATAACAGCCCAATTTTCTCCATAAGTCCCTCGTTCTCTTCTCTCACGTTTCCCCATATAAAATTCCAGAAAATATCCGACCAAGGACAGGAGTAATGAGACCAATCACCGTTCGAACACCCGAAGAATAGATTCTTCGGAAGATTTTCGTGCGTCCGCTGGTGTAACACGATCGTCACTTATACGAGACCTCGAAGGACACGGGCTTCGAGACCGTTGTCATCCCCTTACGTGTTAAATTACCCCGTACCAGGGAGCATAGTGTAAGGGGAGTGCAATTCGACTCTAGATTGCAGCCGACAATGAGTAGGTGAATTTTCGATCCCTGTACAAACAGGATCCTAACACGGCCTTTTTTCAAATCCCTACGATCTTTGTTCGCGAATGAAGGAGAGGGGGAAGTGTTCGAAGGCTAATTGAAGGTAGGGAGGATTTTCGAAAGGTGTGAAGATTCGAATACTCTGGCGCTATCGATTCGAAACGAACGTGAAAAATGAACGAGGAGAAAAAAATACGAACGTTGTTTAACAGGCTGCTAGTTTGGGGAACATATCGGTAAACATTCTATTGAAAAGAAAACTATCCCTTTTTCTATTTTCTGTATGGGGGAGATCAGGATTTATTGCAGATTAATTGCTAATAACTATGGTATATACGTGTGCTTAGCCATGGAAAAAATTACTGCAGATGTAAGTCAGTTCTATTAGTTGAAAAAGAAAAAAAGAAGATAGCAATCTTTTTTTCAATTTTCTGTATGGGGGATATCAGCGTTTTTTGCAGATTAATTGCTAATAACTTTGCATAGACGTGTGCTTAACCATGGAAAAATGATTGTAAATGTAAGTCAGCTCTGTTAGTCAAAAAAGAAAGAAAAACAATAATTTTTTTATATTATGTTTAGGAAAATTAGGTTGACCGACTGTTAATAATTTTGCACAGACATGTCCTCAACCATAAAAAAAGTTACTATAGATACAAGTCAGTTTTATTAATCAAAAACAGAAAGAAAAATAAAATATGTGTCTTATCAAATATAATAACCATTCTAACGATATTTCGCCCGCATAATTTACTAAAAAATCAGACACTAAAAAACAGATCCTCCTATCACATTTTCTTTTTATCGTTGAAAGCTTCGTTAGGTTCGTTGGAATTTCCTCCTGTTCGTCGAACTCTTGCTGGCGGTTATAGAAACTAGTTGTACTTTATCGAAGTTACGACAAACAGCGAATCGAAAAGGGAAATTTCTCGTTATTTCATCGAGAATAATACGGGATGAAAAGATATAATTTTTTTTTTCGCTCGTTTCGTTGGATATACCTTCTCTTCTCTCTCCGTTCGTTCTTCGTTCACCAGCTACAGAAACGATATCGACGAAGCGGCTGAATTTTCCGATCGGCTTGTTAGCGATAGGGAAACGTTGTTCCGTGCAACGAAGGCAACGTAGACGGAACAAAAACGGAACGAAATTGAAATCGATCGATCAACGCGCACTCCTCGCGGGCAACACCGTTTCATTGCAATTACCGAGTTAATGAGTCGCTTTAAATATTCAATGCCATCGCTTATTAACGCCAATATAAATCGTGTTTAATCAGTCGGAACCGTGTTTAATCCACCCCGCGCGGTGGTTTCCGGCCATGCGGAGCTAATATCCTCCGCGTCGCTGTGCCACACGATCCGCTCGAGTTCCTTCGCGTGTTCCTCCAGACGACAATTTTTTCCCCTCCACCGATGCATCGACGCACTAAATAAACCAGCAATTGCCCTAGCTAATGTTTCTTTTTTTTCTTCTACTTCGACTAACATCAAATATCATTCATCTTTCTCCGCTCGTTAGGAAAAATCTGTACTCCATTGCTGATCTTTTGTGTCTCAATGATCAGTGATTGGTACTAGAACGTTTGGTTAATTAGGATTTTAGAAAGTGATACGATTAAAAATTGTATTCCCAAGAATTGCACAGAGCTGCTTTTCATTGATAATTTTATAAAGAATCGGAATTTGAGAATTGCACAGAATTGCTTTTCCAAGAATTGCAGAGAAATATCTTAGGAATATTATTGTAAAGGATTGAAGTTTCTCGAAGCTAAAGTAGACACTCGAGTAATCGATTTGCGAATAATCAGAAATCTGAGAATTCCGTAGAATTTGATCCTGAAACGATTGCAAACAGTCAGAGATTCTCGACGCTAAAGTAATCACTCGAGAGTTCAATTTGCGAACGATAAGAAATCTAATAATTGCTTTTCAAAGAATTGCACAGAATTATTCTAAAATTTTGAAAATTATAAAAAGTTAGAGATTCTCGACGCTAAAGTAATCACTCAAGCGTTCAATTTGCGAACGATAAGAAATCTAAAAATTGCTTTTCAAAGATTGCACAGAATTATTTTACAATTTTGAAAATTATTATAAAAAATTAAAGCTTCTCGACGCTAAAATAATTACTCAAGCGTTCAATTTGCGAACGATAAGAAATCTAAAAATTGCTTTTTAAAGAATTGCACAGAATTATTCTAAAATTTTGAAAATTATAAAAAGTTGGAGCTTCTCGATACTAAAGTAATCACTCGGGAGTTCAATTTGCGAACAATAAGAAATCTGACATTTCATAATAGCATGCATAGAACAGATAGAAACGTAAAGGATTAAATAACATAAATTATTCGTAATCCCAGCTTCGACACGGTTGTCGAAGAAACTTGTCCGGGAATTGCCCGAACAACTGCCCCGTTGTATCGCCCAATTCTCATCGAGGACAGTTCAACACGTTCTGAGGACACTTGCCAACAGCTTGGAGCCGAAAGTGAAACGAGACCGCAGACAAACCAGCGTATTCCTTCAACGTGTTGCTCCTGAACAATCCTTCGTCAGAATAACCAAACCATCCAACATTTTTCCACAATGTACAACTAAATATCTCTAATTAATAACCAACTAATATCACATACAAAGAAGATCGAGACAATGAAATCAACTTGCATACAAAATTCATCGTTTATCAAATTCACTCTGCAACGATATATTTTAATCCTCCATAAACAATCATCGAAGTATTCCATTTTCTTCAATTTTACGCTCCAGTTGATTTCACTGTATCAAATATAACAAACCAAAAAAAGAAGACACAAAACTTAAGTTCAAACCAACTACAACCCATCCTCCTTTTTCTTTTTCAAATATAACAAACCAAGAACAGACACAAAACTTAAACTCAAACAAACTACAACCCATCCTCCTTTTTCTTTTTCAAATATAACAAACCAAGAACAGACACAAAACTTAAACTCAAACAAACTACAACCCCTCCTCCTCCTTTCTCTCTTTCTCACGTAGAATCGTGAACAGAGCAGTCGTCAGAAGGACACTTTAAACAGGCAAGTCGTCAGGATGCAGATCTAGATACGGCAGACAGTAGCCTCGATATGATCGAGTCCCTACGGTCCAAAGGGTGCTCGTGTGTCTTTAAAGAAGCAAGAAAAGAGAAGAAAAGGGAAGATGGTAAACGACGAGTATGCAAAGAGATAGAGAAAGAGAGTAAGCAGAAGAAAAGGCAACGTGTGCAGGCGGAATAAAACTAAAACGAGTGGAGTTGGGCCAAAGGGGGTTGACGAGGAGTGTTGCCGAAGAAGAGAAGGAGGTGGAGGTGGAATAAGAAGGAGGGGTATGTTTGGTATAGTTGGGAGGATGAAATCGCTCGACGGATGAAAGGTTCTACTGGCGAAGAAAGAGAGATCAGAGGGCGAAGGTGCGATGGCGCGCGACGGCCTGTGCAGAAACGATGATTGAAGTGCACGTTGTACTTACGTTCCGCGTATACTTACACGGGTAGGCCGCCGCCTGACGGCGTGCAAAACGTCGGCGGACGATGCGGAGAGAAACGCGCGGCAGTGTAGGCCGCCATTGTCGTTGGTGCTCCCTCGTGGTCGCCAGCCGCCAATGCCGCCTCGACGTTTTCTCCTCGAAAGCGACGATGAATCGGGCTTGAACGTGCCCCGCGCGCGTGTTTGCACCACCTGACACACCACGCACACACCACCCATCCACCATGTGAAGAAAAAAAAAAAAAAGAAAACTGTGTCGCGCGCGTTCACCGGATCGCCGACGATGATTCTTGCGAGCTTTGATCGCGAGCGCGACTGATACTCGTGCCTCTATGCCTCTTCGAGACGATTGTCTACCGACTACGTGTTTGTACATGTGTCTGTGTGTGTGTGAGTGTGTGAGTATGCACGTGGAAACATCGATCGCGGGGAATTGTTGTTCGTTATTGTTTTAGAGGGTTTGTTCGGATAGCGTGGGTCATAGGTGACCCGTGATCGTTGGTTGAAAGCAAGAATTCATTTTAACGGTGAAGAGAAATTCCAAATGGAGCATTCCTCTCTGACAGTTTGAAAAAATCGATTTCTTTGTTTTGATTTACTTTCGATGGAAATTTTGATGGCAATTTTTCGAAGAGAAGATTTGCGCTGGTTGTGCACTTCTCGCGCGGAGTGTAAGAGATTTTTAACGCGTTTTTCTAGAAACGTAATTTTTTTCCCCTGGTGTAGTGGAAAACTACACGATATTGAAATTTTTGTAAATTATTTCATATGCTAATAGCTCTCGTTCAAAGTTACACTTTTTTTATGGAGTTTAACGTTCTTTTTTTTCTTTTTCTTTCAATCATTTTCTACCCCATCATCGATGTTTCCACGCGGGTCTCATCGTTACTTCCGGTTTTCGAAACATTCTACCGCTCGACACACTTTAGGATCTTCCTCACGAATGCACGAAACGATTGAATGAGGTTATATAGGGTATAATACGAGGCAGCTGCAGCCGCGACAATCGATGAGCGTCTATCGTGCACTTTCCACTCCGCGACGACTCAATTACATCGGCGTTCTACCGGGAAATCAACGGTTAACTTTGTCGAGGAACGACAAGCTCTATATTTCTACGTCTACCGAGGCGAGGATGTCGAAAATTCACGATCTTAATCGAGGCACGTTTCGTTCACGCTCGAATATTTTCTTTTTGGTTTTTTTTTTTTTTTTTGGTTAGATTTTCGATTTCGGTTTCCAACGAACGTCGACGCAAGGATGAAACTTTATTCGGGGAACTCGACGTTCGAATTTTTCTCGACTGACTGATTTACAACACTTAACGTTCGAATGTCTCTCTGGCATTTTCCGACGGTAGATTTTAAGACTCGTGAAATTATGAAATTTTTGATAATCCTCGAACGACTGAACGGCTGCATTTGTTTCTCCTTTTTTTTCGCCGAATTGCAAATTTTGAAATTTCAGTGAAAATGAGGAACAGCTAAATTTCATCCTCTTTGTATTCGTAATCCTTGCAAATCTGTATTTAGCACTCGATATTTGTAATAATCCTCGAACCTGAATAGTTGCAACTCGTCGATTTTTGACAGCGTGGAATTGTGAATTTGAAATTGACAGCGGAAATTGCGGGAAATCGAAGTTTACGATCCTCGAAAATTCGCTTTGGCCTTCGACATTTGCAACAATCTTCGAGTAATTGCATCCTTTTTTCCCTTTTGAAAGAGTGAAATTGTAGATTGGAAATTTACAGAGGAAACGGTGAGGAATCCTACATTCACAATCCACGAAAATTCGCTTTGGCCTTCGATATTCGTAACAATCCGCGAATCCGTATAATTGCGTCGCTTTTCTCTCTATTTTCCGCGAGCGCGGAATTGCGAATTTGAAATTTACAGCGGCGAGAGAATTTAAATTTCTCCCTCCCCTGAAAATTTACAATCCTCGAAAATTCGCTTTGGCCTTCGATATTTGTAACAATGGCGTGTGAAACGCGCAGGAAATCACGATGAAATACGTCGAAACTGGAATTTTCGGCGAACTTTTGACATTCCATGGCGCGTAGCTGTAGCAGAAAAATGGAGGGGATGATGAGACGTGACGGTGGGGAATTCTGAACGATGTGCAATGGTGTTTGTATGGTTCAACGATCATTATTAGCGATTACGAAAACGATCGGCTGTACAATATTCCTCGGTGAAATTTCAGATCGCAAATGTCCGTACAAAACACGCCGTGACAGGCGGTGCATCCGCGTTTTAATTGACGTTTATAGATTCATGTTCCTCTTTTCTTCTTCCTGTTTTCTTTTTTTTTTTACTTTTCTTTCTTTTTCTTTTTTTTTTCTCTTTTGTTACTGAGATATACACAATCTTGTAGGGCGGGGTTAGATGACAGAGATAACCGGTGAATTTTTCTTGTTTTTTTTTTTCTTTTTCTTTTCGTAACTCTACCGTTTCGTTTAATAAAATTAATCGTTTAAATACTTATCACAACAGGTAGAATAAGTGTCGTAGGAACCCTGCCTGTGTCTTACGGTGTACCTAAACAATTAGTTACAATCTTCATTCGTTCAGCTGATCGCGGATTACATTTACAAACTGTTCACTGTTCCGTTTTGTCTTCGTTCTATTCGCCGAGACTAAATCGTTTCGCTTTTGCAACGTCCCCGTTTGGAAATTAAAGACTCCAAGGAAAAAGAAAGAAAGAAAGATAGATAGAGAAAAGACAGAAAAAGTAAAATCGTAAAATTCATCTCCTTATATAATATATATATATATATGTATATATATAAACAACATTCACGCTGGATATGTTCTTTTCGCGAAGAAACGAATAAAATTCTGAAAGAAACATTAGAAATAGAGAAAGAAACAGAAAGAGAATAGAAATAGAGATCAAAAGAAGAAAAAATGAGATAGAAAGGCAGAGACAGAACTGTGTCAACGTGTGTTACGTGTTTGTTCGTGTATGTTTGCATCTGTGTTTCTGTTTGTCCCGCGCTTTTCGACAAAATATTTGTTAATTATTAATCGTTCCACGAGCAGTTTCTTATCGACAAGTTGACAGACTAGATACAATACTTATATTACAATGTTCGACTTGCCGGAAGTCGCCAGTCGCGTTGAACCGCCGCAAACACCGAGCCCCGTCGGGCTTGAGGTGATCCTCTTCCTCCTTCTTCTCCTCCATCTCTTCCTTCTCCTTCTCCTTCTCCTCCTCCCTCTCGCGTTTCGATGCATCGTCACTGGAACGGAACACAGTGGAGCTTGTGTGGCTTGGAACGTGGAATTGAAAGACGTGGCGCGACGAACGCGGATAAAACGAGATCGTTTCGTGCTTGGAACGGAGACTCGACTGCGATCGATCCTGTCGGAACTCTCTTTTGCTCGACGGACCAAACGGTTAGAACGATTCTGGGTGGCTTTTTAGAAGCTTCAGAGGAGGTTAGTTCGTGTGGCTCCGTTGAAATTTTAATAAGAAGCTTTTTCTCTCTTTTTTTCTTTTCTGGTTAATTTTAAACAGAGTCCTTTCGATTGAGCAAGCTTTCAATTTGGAATTGGAATTTTACGATTGCGATAATGGGCTCAGTAACAGTTTCAGAGTGAAATTTCAGCGTTTCAATATTAGAAACGCGTGTGTTGCTGTACGTTTCTCGAATGAACTTGCTTTTGTACGATCGGATGGATTTTGGAATAATTTAAAGAGGGATTAAAGGAACGATCGTGAGGAATTTTGAAATAGATACGACCCAGGCGACGTTTCCATTGAAATTCCAGTGTTATTTGTACTTTGTGGGGTAGGAAAATTTACGAGAATGAAAAGTGGTAGAAAGAATTGAGAATTTTTAAGTTCGATGAAAATTTTGGTTAGAAGAGCGTCCATTTAATAGGTTTCAGTGCTATTTCGTGAGTGCCATAAGTGACTTTCTGTGCAGGCAGCGGTTTTTGCATTCGTTTTACATGTTATCTTCACGAAATCGAATTGAAATCGTGTCGTTATGCCGTGTATGACCATTGCACTGTATGTGACAATTATGTACAAGTTAAAGTGTCTAAGCGGCCTGAGCGGAAAGTCAAAGATGGCTGAACGCGTTCATAATTATCAATTTCTAACTCTCTACTTGATAAAAATGAAAAAAAAAATCCCAACCACTTAATTCATCTTGATTCTTGCAAATCTGAATATGATAATTGACGTTCAAACATCCCTCAACACTCTCAAATAGCATATATTAATACTTCAATAATCGTTTCGTCACGTAAAACCAGCCGCCAGTATTTTCCACGAATATGCAACATTGTTCGAATTCAAAAATTCGCGCGATTTTAGAAAACAGATGAAACGTGCCCTCGACCATCGTTGACTGCACTCTATTACACATTACTCACGTAAAGATCAGAAAATCGATTTATCCTTTACTCTGGCACTATCTAACACTATCGTGACAATTGTCAAATCAAACTGTAAAAATTCATAAAACTCTCGAGCTTGAAAAATCTCAATTCCCGTCTAACCGACAAGTTTCACATTCCCCAAGAAGCAAAAAAACGAAAAAACATCCCAGAATCGTCCAAGAGAAGCATCATGAAACTAAGGATGAAAGATTATTCTATTTAATTTTCTTTTTTTTTTTTCTCATCCGGACAGAGCGATCGAGGCGAGTCGCGAGAGGGAGATCGCGGTGGCTTGGTTGGTTGGTTGCAGCGGGCCGACGGTCTCGTGAGCCGGACGGTGTTATTGCGAGGAGGATTGGGGTGGTTGGCCGTTAGGCGGCGGCGGTGGGGGCGGTGGCGGTTGTGGGTGTACCTGGTGGGGCAGTAGAGTGTGCGCCTGCACGTGAGCGGGATGATGATGGTGGTGCTGATGGTGATGGGAGTAGAAGATCGGCTGTGCGGTGGTTGGGGGGCAGGAGGTGCCGACGCCGACACCGACGCCGACTCCGACGCCGACAGAATGCGAGAGCGCCGACGTGGCGACCGACGTTGGCGCAGCGGCCGCTGACGGCGCGGCTACCGACACTGAGACGCTGCCGGACGTTCCACTTCCGGCGGACGCCTCGTGATAAAGTATCGGCACCCTGACTAGTCTCTGTGCTGCATGCGCCATATTTGCAGCTTCTAATTCAGCTGCTAGCTGCCTTTTCCACTTGTTACGACGATTTTGAAACCAGATCTTCACTTGTGTCTCGGTAAGACGTAACGATGCTGCTAAACCGGCACGTTCCGAGGAAGATAGATAACGTTTCATATCGAACGTGCTTTCCAATTGGAACACCTGAGATCGTGAGAATACTGTTCGTGTTTTCTTCTTCCGTTTCATGCTACTAGAATCACGACCATCCACGCCAACTTGTACGTTGTTCTGTCCTCCACCACCACCTCCGCCTCCGCCACCGCCACCACCTCCTGTCCCTGTGCCACCGGCGCCGTTTCCACCGTGAAGGCCTGTTGAGTTCGTCGATTCCCCTTCGCCGTCCGCCTCTGGGCAATCGTCCTGTTCACCGAGGTCGTCGTGGCCCTCGTCACCCGTCGACGGACTCCGCGTCCGGTGTAGACGCTCCTCCCCGTTCTCGTCGTCCAGGTCGTCTGAGGACAGAAAACCGGATTCGTGGCGATTTAAATTATCGTTTACTTGATTTTTTTCTTTTGCTTTGGTTTCGCTTGGTTTGATCAGGTGGAAGGAAGGAGTTATAGTGTGCCTATTTGGTTGTTTTTCAATTTTGTTAGAGAGAAGTAGGGTGTTTTTATATTGGATGAAGTTTGGGTGGTTCTGAGAGGAAATTGCGGAGGTTCGATTTCATCCTTTCAATATTGAAAACTATCTCGACGATATTTCAATTTAGGTTTGATAGGTGATAAATGGACGCCGGATTTTTATGCGTCTATAGGAATTTCAGAGGTGTAAAATTGGACAGAATGAAATATCAAAATTGTAGTGCTTTTTGTGATACCTGGTAGGCGAAATAATTTTCTATCGAAGTTCTCCTTTTTTTTTTTTTTTATTATATTCCAAGAGATATGAATTTGCTTAAAATGTCCATAGTATAATGATGAACACCGTGTTAAAACGAAAGAGGGTGTAGAGGGATAATTGTGATGTTTCAATTCCCAATCAAATGAAACTCAACTTGATCTTTCAATTTTCAAAATAATTAAAAATTCGCAACATCACAATTCCCATTTGACGAATGGGGAACAGCGTGCTGTAAGTCCAAATGAAAAGCCAAAAATTCTAACATCTCAATTCCCAATAAAACGAAATTTAACCTCATCTTTCCACGTTCAAAGCACATTAAAATTCGCAATATCCCCAATTTCCATTTGACGAATGAAGAACAGCGTGTTTTAAGATCGCATAGAAAACCAAAAATTCAAACATCTCAATTCCCAATAAAACGAAATTGAACCTCATCTTTCCACGTTTAAAGCACATTAAAATTCGCAATATCCCCAATTTCCATTTGACGAATGAAGAACAGCGTGCTTTAAGATCGCATAAAAAAGCGACAGAGAGTGCGAGAGGAAATTGTGGAGGATCGATTTATAACAAGATGGAGCCCGGTCTTATTGTTGGGAGTTCTGAGCGAGATTGGAATTGCTGGTCTATTGCGGGAATCGATTTCCCCGCAAAGCAGAAACTATCGATGCAGTCGCTTGAATGTCTTGTCGTCTAGAATGGACGATAATCGATGCAAAGTAGCCGGAGGATAAGATAATGCGTGGGCTTTTGGCCTGTGCCGGGAGAGACCTCTCTCATCGATAACGATTAACGCTCCAATTTGCTGATAGGTGCGGTCGTATACGTTGTAATGGAAACGTATGCATCGAATCTCAGCGATGATCGGTAGTTTATTGTCATTGTGGCGAATGAGAGCAACTAAAATGGATACTATCACGGCCAATGACTGTGTGTTATAAATTCCTATACGGTTCGTTACATTCGAACGATGGAAGTCGAAACTTCACCTTAATTCCATTATTCTCATCCTCGAATGAAGGAAAAAAAAAAAGAAAATCGACACGAAAATTCCAAACTAAATGTGTACATTCGTATCAAATTGATGTATCATATTTAGAGGAAGCAAGAGATTAAGAAATATCGTATATCTTGTTGTTTAAAAATGATTTACCATTGAACAATTCTTCTTAATCTCATAGTTCTACATAATTGTAAATTTATAAATGACTATCAACATTGACAATCGTTATTTCCTCGACGTCGTGAAGCTTCGAGTTAAAAATCATTTTTCTCAGAAGTTTCTCTGTCTGTAATAGTACTTTTATTCAAAGAAAGAACGATTAATCGAGGTTTCCGAAAATTGTTGTATTACAAATTGTTTGACATTGATTCGAATAAATTTTATTTGGAGAAATTATGATGTTTGCTGTATCAAGAATTTTTGGACTTTGATTCTACGAATTTCTTTCGTCAATTTTACTTGCCGAATGTACTCCATCAATTTGACGAGAACCTATCGAAACACTCTTAATATTTAAAAAATTGCTGTAGAAACAATTGCTGAATTAAGGAAGAATTAAATCTTCCAATTATTTTGAGATACTTGAAAATCTCAATGACTTATTCTCACGTGATTCGATCTGTTAATATCACGACGCAGAAATAAAAGAAAACTCGTAGAAAATGTATCGAAGATACCACCATACCTAATCGAACAAATTTTTCAAATACAAAGAAATCGTATAATTTGTTCTTTAATTTATAATTTATATATGTATCTTTGTAATAATAAAATTTCCGTTGAAAGTGTACTTTCAACTGAATTCCAAGCTTCGAACGAGCGACGTGTCATTTCGAAAGTGTTTATAATAATTCGATCACTCGTATCGTAGATGTATATAGCAAGTGACGAATCAACGCTACGGCATAATTTCGCAAATCGCGTTAGTTATTCGTCGATCTCGTTGAATGTTTGCGGAAACGTTGCCCGGGCGTACGCTAAACGCGTTAATTAACTGGTTCTTTAAAGCGTTTCCTCGCTGGAAACAGAATTGCCGAGGAAATCGGTTTCGGTATTGTTGATCATCAGACAGGAATTTACATATGTATACAAATTTACATATTCACGTACAGACAGAAGTGTACGCTATGTATATATTCTCTCCGTGCTGTGATTCGATAAATCACCGCGGCTATTCATCTCGGTTGGCCATTGCATTTAATATTTAGTCGATTGATAGTCTGCTAATTTAATATTCTATTTATCCATTTTGACATAATTGCCTCAGATATCGGGTGTAGCCGTTAGCGAGATGTTCGATCGCTCGTCGATGAAATATTTGTCGTTTCTGCGTCGGTTCTTCGCGCCTTTCGTGCAAAACCCTTGTTAATCCATTATAAACGATGTTGCGTCTCGCGTCGATTTCGAGTTCGCATTTCAGAATAATTAAGAAGTTGGAAACGAAAATTTAGCGTTACGGAGAATTGAGGTTTCCGTGGTAAGTGAGAGTTCAAGAACAATTTGAGAGGCCTAAGGGAATGGAGAAACCGCGACACCTCTGAACTAACACGCCGCAACTTTGCGCGCTAGTTTAACGTACTCTTTTTTAACTCTGCTGCGACTGTAGTCACTCGTTGTTTTGCATATTGTGTCATTTATTCTGGACATGCAGGTTCAACGTTCAAATATTCTTTTTTTCAATGGCGTACAATAAAAATACAAGTGTTTTTTATAGAAATTGATTGATTTTTGTATTGTTTTTCACGCAAAGTGCGCATTTTTGGCGCGACAGTTCGTTTAACAGGAGCATTTCGTCGTAAAAGACACTTAACAGACAAAAGATTGCAATCTACCATAATTTTTCTTCTGATAAACGTGGAAAGGTGAAGTTACAGAGAATTGACACGTTTATTGCCACCGACGCAACGTGTGCGGTCGAGAACACACCTTTCAGCGTGCTATCGATTTTTATATTGCCAGTGAACGCGCGGAAGTGACAAAATTGTGTCTTCGTACGTGAATTTAATCGGTGTGAAATACGTTAACAATAATTGTATAGAATATACATTTGGAAGACGGACAAGAGAACGTGTAAGCTAGTGTACGACGTGTACAGAATTATCAGTCGTTCACGCTGTAGGTGCAAGCGGCTAGTCATCTAGCTGGCTGCCAAGTATTTTGGCGAAGTGGCAGGAGTAAAACGATCGGCGGAGTAAGGCGATCGACGTTGGTTTGTCGTGGTGGAAGCCGTGGAAGCCGTACTCGTCGACGTCCACGCTCGCGTTTATACACTTACGTGGAACGCGTATAGAACCCTCCTCGCCTTGCCCTTTTCTCTCTATCCGCTCTGTTCCCTTTTACAGATCCTCGAGCGTTCGCTAGTATCTTACCGGAGAATCATATCATTCTTGGTGAAACCTTTCTTATTTATTTCTCCGTCGTGTGATCAAACAAACAAACAGCCTCGAGAAACGTAATTCTCCGTTAATCGATGAAAAAGAATCTCTTTCGAATTTTTTATTATTTTCCAACTTTTTCACGGCGAACAACATTTTTTCCATTCTTTAAACAAAAATCCAAAACCATACGCATTATCAAGTTCACCTCTCGCGAGCTAACATTATACACTTCCTGTTTAGCATTTTTTCTTAATAAAGTCACGAATATTTTCTTAATAAAGGACGACAGGTGCAATTAAAGCGCCATGCGACTGGCACGCAGCCAAAGGGATAAAATGTCACGTAAAATGGAACTCTGATAGAATTGATAGACTGTTTTCTCTTCTCTCTTTTGATAGAACTTAATCGTCGATTCGGTAGAATTCGAAATACGGAACATTTGGAAGAAATTATGTGATTTGGAACAAATTGCTCGATCACGTTGTCCCTACGCGATTAGGAATTGATGTTCATCGATAGACGCGTCCTCCGTCTATATTGAACGTTCTATTTAGAGGGTATATACGCCAGATCGAGAGAGAGAGAGAGAGAGAGAGAAGAGAGAGAGAGCGTTTGAACGAGCGCAACGATTTTCAGTTCTACGAGGCTGCTTGTTCCCCATGAGAATGTTTACGGGCCTCCATTACGCTCGAGCTGCCTAAATTTATGATCCAACAACTCGACGCGATTTCACGCATAATCATACTTCTACAATATGCAGAATATTTATGTACATGCGTTGGCCTGTTCGCCAAATCAGTTCTAATCGGGATATCTGATGCGGAATTTCCGGTGTACGTGTGTCAAGGGAAATTTTGTTGGTTGGATTATCGAAATTTCATTGTTGTTTGTTTCGAATACTATTGTTGGAAGTTGTTGGACAACGCTGTGTTACTTGCTGTGTATCTATCATGTGTTTAAATTAATTTGGCGCCTTTTTTGTAAGCTTCAACATTTATTTACGAAAAAATTCGAACACAATTTTAATTTTAAAGTATTCCATTACTTTCATCCTTTTGCATTTATTAGAGAATGAAGGAATCACTTCTCTGGAAAAATATTACGACTTTTAGTCGATAAAGTTGCCCTGGTTTTGAGAAAAAGGGTACCGAATTAATTTGTACACTGATGGAATTAATTCTGGTTCACTTTGAATACAAATATTCTTTATTTCATATTTGTGCAGAAAATCTATATTCTGCTATGCTAAATTGATACGGTAATATTTCTATTGTAATCTATAATGTTTATACTTAATATTTTCACATGATCTACTTTGTAAATGTTTTAAAATTTTTATTTAAAAAATTCTAAACCAGTGTTGTTATTTTTGCTTTTGTGCACTCGATGCCTCGACGAATCGAAGCTGTTCTAAAAAACAAATAATATCTCTCTTTAACTGCTGGTGTGGTTTATAAACCACGTACTAAAATTATAGCCAATTTGTATGTTTACGTTTTATTATACGATACTTTCTTACTTCGTATACTTTTTGTAATTTATAAAATAATTAAAATTATATTATCCAGTATTACGATTTGATTTTAGTAAAATATTTCTTTTTTCGTTTATTTTTTTGCGTTTAGAGCGATCGGCTGTGCTAAAAGTACCCACAGTTAAGAGTTAACAGTCCAATAAAATCTTGCATTTCGGTAAAAAGGAAATGTACATGTTACATGTGCTTTTTTAATATCTATGTGTGATAATTTTTGAAGCACGAAGTGCATAACCCTACATCATAGTTCTAAAAACAATATTTCCTTCCTTTCTAATTTTCTTCCTGAGAAATCTCGTTCGGGACTGTCAAAGGTAACCAAAACTGTTGAAGGGTTAATCAGTTATTCGTGTCCAATTTAACAACGCTTCCTACCTAACAGAGTCATCGTTGCTTTCTGTTCAATTTCAATTTGACAGAAAGTGTCAGTGATTATCCTCCTATCGCGCCTCTTATCGAGAGCGTAACGGGTGTCCTAATATTTACAAAGGTAAACACAACGGAACACCGTATTAGCCCTATAAAATCACCCCATCTATCACGATAATCAAACGAGGAAGATGGTTCTCGATAAAGTAGAGCTTCGGGGGATGGTTTGATGGCGTGGAAACTCACCCCTTTGCGGGAAGGATGCGGAAGCGGGACTGACGCGGCTCAGGGTGCCAACGACGTCGCTCGGCGACGGATGCTCGAGCGTCTGCAAGCCATGCGTCGGCCTCCATGGAAACGGCCAACCGGCGCCACCGGGCAGGACGCCACGAATGCCGTCGGCGTCGACGATGTCCGATTGGCCGGTGACCTGTACGGCGTTGCTCAACGCCGACGATGCTGCAGCCAGTCGAGAGTGATGCTGGTGTTGCTGTTGTTGGTGAAGGTGTTGTAACGTAGAAGGGAAAAAGACGCCACCGACGCCGATGCCAACCGGATAACGGCCTGCTATCAACGACGACATCAGGCCCAATCTGTAAATGGAATTTCACGGACGTTGAATCAACGAGAAATTCAGTATTAAACTTTCTTTGTTAACGTGCAATTGAACTGTTAATTTCTCGATTTCATTTCGTTCTCTGTCTGATAAGCTCGTCTATCTTTTTAATAAGAGATTTGTTGTACCGTTTGATTTAATATATTTTTTACGAGGTTCGAATTGTAGGTTGAATAGGTTAAAATTCGATCAAACCTTTTCAAACACGTTCTTTTTACTTGTGATGCATTTTAGAAGACAATTTGCTCGTTGTAACGTGTAAATTGAATACACAGAGTGTTGGATGAGAATAAAAAGATTTTTTTAAATTTTAATTTTTAATTTGTCATACCAGAACCTAATCAAACCCTTTCAAACACGTTCCTTTTATTTGTGATGCACTTTAGAAGACACTTTGCCCATTGTAACGTATAAGTTAAATATACAAAGTGTTTAATGAGTACAGAAATACTTTTCCAAATTTTAATCTTCACTTCATCAAACCAGAACCCAACCAAACATCTTCAAACTTGTTTCTTTAACTCACGATACACTTCAGAAGACGCTTTACCCCTAGTAACGTACAAATTAACCACACAGAGCGTTCAATCGATGCAGAAATACTTCTCCAAATTTCGAATCGTCAATTCATCAAACGAGAACCTAATCAAACCCCTCCAAACGCGTTGATCTCGCCAACGAACCACTTTGGAAGACACTTAGCGATCACAACAGGGGTGGAAAAATCACGGAAGAGATTAATGTCAGTGAGGGTTCGATTAACCCCTCCCAATGGAAGCGTATCAGTCGCATTTTTCCGTATCGTTTCGGACTGTCGGCGTCGCGGTGTAAAAGTGAAACCGTGTGCGCGAAATGTTTGCGCCGGTTTGCGAGTCGTTTAAAGCAGCGCTCTAAATAAAACAGCGTTAAAAAACAAAAAAGAAAAACCTTAGGGATTAAAACAGAACGCGCGGCCGCGTTTTCCAGCAAGCGGCCGGGCGGACGAGCGTACCGGTGGCTGAATACGAGCGTTGCAAGGCTTTACAGCTTGGAAACGTGGCCGTGTCCGAGGCGTCGAGCGCGATTCACCCTGGCCCTGTCTTCCCTCCATCCTTTCTCTCTCTATCTATCTCTCTTTCTCTCTTACTCGCTCTGTTTTCCACCGAAAAAACCGGCAAACGTTTCCAAAACCCATTTATCCGGTCCACGGCCGCGCGGAAAACAGCTTCCATTCTCTTCTTGTTGCGCGTTCGCGAAAAACCGACCGTTTTTCCACGCCACACAGCCTCACGGAAGCCATTAACATCGAGGGAGGAGGGAACGAGAAGTAGTGGCTTGCAATACTCCTGGACTGTAAGGTTCAAAGGATATTTCGAGAGTTATGCCTATTAAGGGCAATGCCAACAATGACACCGGTGCTCGTTATTAGCCGGCTGAAAATCCGCTTACGGAATGTCTCGCGGAAAGGACGTACCTGTGCTTGACAATTCTTCGAGTGTGTCTGACAATTGATGGTTGAAAGTGTGCATAGAGAATAGAGTGGGAAATGTAAGGAGTATTGTTGATTGATCTGAATGTTGGTCGGAGTAATTATTAAGGATTTGAAAGGAAAAATACAAATTTTGTACATAAACTACCGAAATATATATGAACACTCTCGTTCTTAAGTATTTAAGACACTGAAGGTGAAGCAGAAAATGATTAAGATCCAATAAAAAAATTATTCAGCCTGAAATTTTGTAATATAACTGATGCATACATTTTTGCTGATATATAGTACTAATATTGAAAAATAAATCATACTGTACGTTCTATAAAAACATAATCAATGCTCTAATACTTACGAACAGTGATTTTAATTCTGAATGATTCTCAGTGTATGTAAAATGATAATGTATGAAGAGGATTTCAGATGTTTGACGAGACACGGTTAGTATTGCAATAAATTGTGAACAAATGTGACTATTTATCACAAAAATAATATCGTTCGATTAAATCTTTTATTAATTCCATAGGATCTATAATTTAATTACATTGTTTTTTTTTATGAAATTTGAAGAATTTGTCAAGTAGTTGTGGTGAATAATACTGTAATGCTAATTAGGGGATGAAGAATGAATATGTACAAACATCTGCAAGCACTTTCCTTCTACTTTTCGCTCGAACAGGTTTTCTCTTAAATAGACCTCTCGAAGGCGCCCTTAATTGTAGATTAAGGTAAATGGAGCTTCTCAGTGATACCTAAACCCGGTCAAACCTGGGGCGAAATCCCTAAATCCGGATATTTGTAAATGGAACTGCTCGAGGTTGCGTCCTTAAGTGCAGATCTCTCAAGGATATTCACAGCTAGAGAGGGCCACCTACCACACAGCTTTCCCTTTCTACAGCGCAACTGAATTGCACCTACTAGCTAAGCATCTGTAGACTGGGATAACCGGAGCTGCTGACACGTGCAACACCTAACCTACAATTACAACTCTCTATTCTAAAGGACGACTTTCACTCGTAACAATTTCAAACCGTTCCAACATCTTCATCATCCGTTTCCACGTCAATATAACCCCGAGTATCTAACCAGGCGTCCCCGCGAGCAGCGCTGCCAGCATCCAACGGATAAAAAAAAAAAGAAAACATGGAGAAACGAGAGATTAATTCCTCGTGAATATTAAAGCAGCTTTTTAGGGTATCATAGAGGAGTAATGAGAATTTTTCGAGAGAGATTCGAAGGAATAAGAGGAGTTCGACTAGTTTTTAGAGAAATAAGTTCATTCACTAGGAGTCAAACTCAATCAAACTTTCTCATACTAACCGTTTAACTCTATTGCTTATAATTTTTCAAATTTTACTATTACCAGATACACGATTAATCTTTTTTTTCGCGAATAAAATGTATTTTATCAATTATCTTTGCCATTTTGGCTTCTGAAACAGCTTGTGTAGCAATTTCAAACGCTTTAATATCTTTATTCCATCTATAAGCAACTGTTCGAAGGAATAAGAAGAACTTATCTGATTTTCATTAAAATAATTCAATTCACAACGAATCAAACTTAACGTAACTTTCAAATTCAACCTGTTTCAATGCGGTTCGAAGAAACGAGAAGATTTTAACGAATCTTCAGAATAATTTGTAACCAATCAAACTCTGTCAAATTTTCACAAACGAATATTTTGACTCTCCTTCTCTTAATTTTTCAAATAGTATTATTATTAAGTAACTTTTCTAACAACTAACATAAATACAATGAATTATTTTGCACGAAGCTTGCCACCTCGTCTTCTGAGGCGGCTCGTGTAACAATTTCAACCACTTGAACATCTTCATTCCACCTATAAGCCTTCACAACAACACCAACGTACCCTCTAACCAATGCTCCCCGTGAATAGTCTTGCCAACATCCAACTAACCCTCAGCTCTAGAGCTCTCAATTATAACCGGCCATTTTGCCGGGTCGCGTGTTGCACACTTCCTCGTGATCGTTATTTCTGATGAACGCGTGTCTAAGTACGCCTGTGGACTGTTTGTTATTACAGAGAAACCGAGAATGAGAAGTGGCGAGTGTAAACGATTTGCGGCGACGATTTAGTTGGTCATGAGAAATGTAGGTTCGAGCCACATCGTGTGCTTCGAGAGAGTCGAAGCAGGCAAGAAGCCGGCCATCGGTTCAGAAGCCATATTAAGCTCCCCTGTGTTCCTGCCTCGTTTCGTTCCCTCGCTGTCCAGCCGCGAGCAACGATCTGATCGTCGATGCACTTCTCTCTCGACGCTCGGCGTTCATGCTCGACGACGATCGTCAGGTGATTCCTCGGCTAGGTTGAAACATGTCGAGCTGACATGCTGCTTGCGGTGGGATTCCTTAATCGTTCGGAGTTGTCGAGTGTTGTTCAGGGACACCGGTTTCGGTCACGAGTCGCGTTGCATCAACCGTTGATACCAAGGTGTTGAATTCAACAAGGAATTGCATCGGTGGAAATTGAATTTCGTGTCCGATAAGAATTTTGAATAATTCGTATCGCTTTTCGAGAGTATCGAGAGATCTGGTGTCTCTTAAAAAGCGCAAAGTATGTGACCCTCTTGTTATGAAAGCTTGTTTACTTAAATATTCATTTTTATACGATTTTGTATACTTTTTTCAACTATTAGAGACTCTGCTTTTTCCAGATTTATAAAAACTCTTCGAATTCGAAAATTCTTCGAATGCTGTTTTTATGGTGTTTTCATTTCTGTACAATTTATTTGTTAGAAACATTATTCGAGTGTTTGAATAAATGGTGTTTGATTGGGGAAAATTTTTATGCTATTCTATACACTTTTTTATAACAATTAGCGACTCTGCTTTTTCTACATTTATAAAAAACTCTTCGAATTCGGAAATTCTTCGAATGCTGTTTTTATGGTGTCTTCATTTCAGTATAATTTATTTATTAAAAGATTGTTTAAGCGTTTGAAGAAGTATTTGATTGAAGAAAGGTCTGTTGAATAATGAGGAATTTTTTTTCTTGATTATTTATAATTATTTTCCTCTTTCTTCGTTTTCCAACGAAATGTCACGGGTCTTAAATTTTCCACACCGACGGTTTAACTGTCTTAACACTTACATAACCTTCTTCGAATACTAAATTTATATTTTCAGCAGTTCTTCCAAGTTCAGACTTATATAAAAAAGAAGTTACACGAATAACCAGCTTATCCATCACGTTAGATAATAATATCTAAACAATTACACTATGAATTTTCTTCCTATTCCATACCGATACCAAAGATTATGATAGAACGAAAGTGTTGAAATTACTCCACAGTCAAATTTCCCAATTGTTCAAATCATCAACTACAATTGTCTCTATTCTACACACGCATTTATCGATAATTACACAGTACACTTTCAGAATAGAGCGTATAATCTCCAGTTGTTCCGTATCGATACCAAAGATGGTAGATAGATAACCCTGGTCGGTCTTAGGTCGAAGAAAGAGGAAACGCAAAAGAGGAGTAGCTGTTGCCGTAGGCATTTGGCATACAGATGCCCCGGGAAAGATAAAAGAAATCTGACAACCGGCTGTTTGTAAGCATCCGAACCTAGTGGGGTGGAGGGCGTTTTCTAAGGAGCCAGGTATAAACACCAAACACTCTTCTCTTCTTCAACATAGAAGGAGAAGCGTGCTCCACCTTTTTCTGCCTAATTCCTGCGCGGCTTACGTCTTCTTAGGTAGCCAGTGGAATGAATGGCCGTGAGGAGAAGCTTTCTTCTTTTCATTCTTAGAGCGCGAGACTCTTCTTCTCGCTTCAGGCTTCTTCTTCTTCTTCTTCTTCTTCTTCTTACTCTTACTCTTCTTCTACTGACTCTTATTCCTCTCTACTATCATCCTCTTTTTTTTTATGCTCGATCGATTCAACGAGGGTCCTCGACTTCCTTGATTCTCCTACGCGACTTCTAACACGACACCATCCTTCTTCTTTTCACTCCTCGCTACTACCTCTGTAAGTTATTTTCTTGTTAGCCACTATGCAACGACGGTGATCTCATTGGCTCGATCGAGTGTCCACGAAAGGGAACTGGTTGATTACAGAGCCACCTCGTCGAGTATAATCGGATACAGACGGCTTTGGTGAAACGCGATGTTGAATATATATGTATATAGAAGGAAACGAATGTATAAAAGCCACGACTTCGATACACTATGGTTCATCTTTCTCTCTTTCTCTCGTATCGATTCACCAGGCTAGTCGATAGATGGTCAAGCATAGAGAGACCACTGGGATTCTTTCGACGAGCAATTTGTCCGTTAAACTTCACCCTCTTCTTCGTCTCTCTGTGTCCAATGTTCAACGAAGGGATATTATCCCTTTTCTTTTTCTTTTTTCATCTTTCATTCTTTCTTTCTCCTTCTCTCATTCTCTCTGTCTCTCTCCCTATGTATTGATTATTATTCCACCTTTTTTATTCGCTTGTGAACGCGCCACTGTAAGTGCCATTCTCGCGTATATAAACTCTTTTATGCCGTGGTTAACGATCGCTCGTAACACGATACGTTTTTGTCGTGTACCGTTACAGCAAGAGGCGGGGGGTAGTTTCGGGGCGCAGACAAGAAGCGGAGAAGTCGATCACGCACGATGGCGGCCAATCGTCGCTTGCACTGCTTTTACCACCGCCTCGAGACTTCGCCGATTTCCGCGCGACGCGGTGCAAGGGTTTCACGCCCTCCTCTTACACCTCTACGTCGCTGTGGTAATTAAGGGCTCTGTTTGGAAAACCGATCGTTCACGCTTTCTTTCTTTTGTTAAGGCTCTGTGCTAATTTTTGCGGTGCTAACGTTGTCACGGCGACATTTCTCACACTTTTCTGTTTTATTCTACGTAGTGATTTCTGTATTTTGGTAGAGTAAAGTGTGCCTAAGGAAGATATTCTTCCGAGGATTATTGAAAAGAATTTCTTACGCTTAGAAATTTTGCTAATTCTCGAGGTGTTTTGCAAACGCTGTTAGAGTGAAACTTAGGGACTTTTCTAGGTTTCTTCTTTTTAGTTTTTTTATTTATTTTGCGTAGTAATTTCTGCTTTTTGACAGAGTAAAGTATGTTTAAGGACTGTATGTCCTTGATGATCATTGAAAAAGATTTCTCATACTTAGAAATTTTGCTAATTTTCGCGATTTCTTACAAGTGTCCTTACAGTGAGATTCAGAGATGCTTTCCACTGTTTTCTTTTTTATTTTTTGGCTCTATTTCGCGTAATAATTTCTATTTTTGGTAAAATAAAGCGCGTTTAAGGACGATATGTCTTATTAAAAAGGATTATTCATACTTAGAGATCTTCGTTTTTCAGTAAAGTAGAAGTGCACAAGTAAAATGCGGTGTTCCATCATGGCGTCTATCGTACACTTCCGTTCAATTTTGCTTTAGCTATATATTTCGTTAGAATTGCAACAATTCAGTTGTTAGACGAGAATTGTTATTGACAGAGTAACAAGCAATGTTTCTATCGATTCTACTAATAGCGTTCACGGTTACGTACTGACTTATAAAGTGTCATTACGATGACCCAACAATGAGTTATTGGCTTTCAAAGTACTCGGCTAAATCCTCTACTTGGCTTCGTTCCGCTCGCTGCCTGTTACAGGCCAAGTGGAGGATTTATGCTTGTGCTTACACAGGAGACAACTTCATTTCACTGGATTTCAAGGAAACAACTTAATTGCTTTAGCGCGACGCTTGCAGGCTTTAGAAACCCAGACCAGGATACACTCGCGGATTAAACCTTTCCTCAGACCCTCCCTCCATTCCTCTTGCCTCGGGCCGAATTAATTACCCCAGACATCGCCAAGATTTCTTCTCCCATTAAAAAGTTCTTCAACCTCGCAGCTTCAACTCTCAAACGGGACATCTACTGAAGATCATCCTCCATGTTGGTTACAGAATTTACGGAAATAATGGATTTATACCATGAGAATTATATATCATACACGAACAGATAAAAGATACTTCAAACGATTATTTACAGATAGAATCGAGAAATAATCAGAGAATAATAAGTACACTGTTCAGGTAAAATAGGATCAACGATGGAGTACACTAAAAACACTTCGTACATCGTAGTACAAAACGGGAGATATAAATGATCGTAGATTGATCGTTTAAACAGCATTTCACAGCGCGTACCAACGCGCCCTCGTACGCAACGGAATTAATTCCCTCGAAAACGGGTGTTCAAAACCGGCACATATCACAGCGCAATTTAAGCTCGTTTTTTCTTCTATTTTCTCCGTTTTTTCCTAAAATCCGTGTAAACGAAAAATCATCGCAGCGGCGCTGGAAGGAGGATAAAACGAGAGAGAAACGGCGAGCCGTGGAATATTACAAAGTATCACACAGTCTCGCGATTTTCGATTTCGTGCGAGAAGAACGGAGGCGTCATCAGCATCGACGGTGAAATAAAAAAAACAAACAAAAAAAAATAAAAAAATAGAGAAAGAAAAGGGGGCCGAGAAAAGGAAGAGGAACGAGGCGAATCGAAACGACACACGTACACACAGAATGAGGAAAAGGAGAAACGGATGAGGGGGGAAAAAGAATCGTAGAACGAACCACGAGTAAACGAGAGAGACAGAGAGAGATAGAGAGAGAAACTGTGTTTCGACGCGATTATTATTCGTGGTCTATTCCCAGCTACCGTTCATTCCACATTTGTTTCCGACGTTGAACATCCATATCGCCCTCGAACGGGCGATCATACACAATGGGCTTTATCGTACCTTCCTTTGAAACTTCGAGCGCGATCCCACGCTAATTAACGAATCATTCATCGGCGCTGTAATTAACGAGGCCGACTCTGTCGCGGATTATCTCGGCCAGATCTTTTGCGCATAGACGTCATGTGCCTGCGGTTACGTTACTGAATATTGTTGCCGCCCCTCTCTCTCTCTCTCTATTTCTTTTCTTCCCTGCTACTACCTTTTCTCTCTTTGCAAAGGAGCCCGTGCAACTTTTGCAACCACCCACGTTCAAAAACGAGAGAGTGAGAGAATATATATATTCTTACGACGCTTCCTGTTATCTCTCATGTTTCAATACTCTCTATTTGTCCGTGTGAGATTTTTCGTCTCTCTCATTCTCACAGTAATACACTGTTGTTTCTCTCTCTTTCTATTTCTCTTTCTTTCTCTCTGTTTTTTTAACGAAACGCCGTTACATTTGTTGCACTCCGTTTCCTGGTATAAACACGCGGTAATTAGATTGGACCGCGTGGAAAATGTTGAAGATAAACGGGAGACGCGTTTCTGTAACGCGTCGCGAGGCCTTCTGATTAATTTACCGACTCGAGCGAGCCATATCTCGCCTCGTGGAATATTATCAATTTTAATACGGTTTTGTCGCTCGCCACCCCTTCGTCCTCTTCCTGCCGCCGCAGCCCGCGGCCAACACCCCTCTTTTCCCCCTCTTTAAATCCGATAGCTGGTAGACTGGCCGACAAACTACGGTGAGTTGAATTATTTCGGTGTGGATGAAGTTCCTTTGAACCCTTCCATCTTCTACGGTAATCGAGGAGATGAATTTGGTGTAATTGTTCTTCAAGCGGTGAGATATCTTGTTGCGGCGAAGGATGTTCGGAGAATGTTACTTTGCGAGCACTTTCGTGTTTTATATTTTAGGATATTTGGTCGGGGGAGTAGTTTATGAGTCGATGAGATTTTTTTTTTGGGTGCGGAGACATCTACGGTGTGTTTGAGAAATTTTTTTAACATATTTTTTAATATATTTATACTTTAGCTGTCTGCAGACGCAGTTACTGTTCAAACATAGTCAAACAACTCGTAATACTTAAACTTTCCTACTTTTTTAATGTCTTACACATTTTTTTGTCAATTTGTTTGATAAATTACGTGGACTATATTATACTTTAGCTTTCTATGGACGCAGTTATCCTTCAAACGTAGTCAAACCAGCTCCAGTGCTTGAAAGATTCTCTATTTCTAATATTCTATGTATTTCTCTGCTATATTATCTTCGTAAATTATGTAAAGTACCCTATTTCAATTTTCTATAGACACGTTACCCTTCAAACATAGTCAAACAACTCGTAATACTTAAACTTTCCTACTTTTTTAATGCTCTGTACATTTTTCTGTCAATTATTTCGATAAATTACAAAGACTATTCTATTTCCGCTTCATATAGAGACAGTTACTCTTCAAACATGGTCAAACAACTTGCAATACTCAAACTACCCTTCGTTTTCAACACCCTGCGTACTTTTCGCCGTATCTTTTAACAAATTACACAGTCTACCATACCCAAATTGTTCCTCGAACATTCTCAAACCAGCTGGAACGTTCAAGCCGGAAATAAATCACGCGTAAGCGACGTATCTCGGCGAGAATATTAAGACACCAACGTACTTCACCGCGCAATATGTTCCCCGGTAACGGAAAGCAGTTTAGAGTGACGGGTATCGCGACTCTGAGCTTAACGCTCTTCCGCAAACGTACACTCGTATAGATACACGCGCGTACATCAACACACACGTGAACGAATACCATCAAGGGTGAGGTAAATTCACGGAGCGTCTAATTCGGATAATATTCTACACGGGAATCCTTTCTGCTGAAATCTCTTCTCGCAGGAAATGCTATTACCGTATCAGTCGAAGGGAGAAAGACAAGAGAGAAAGAGAGAAAGAGAGAGGAGAGGGAAGATAGTAGAGGGGAAGTTAAGCGTCGAGACGGTCGGGAAGATTTCGCGGTGCAAGCTTTTCGTCTACTTAGCCGACCTTGGCGAGGCCAAGACGAGCCACGGATGCCGTAGGCAGCAACGATTTAATAATAAATCAAACCTAGAAGTTGCTCGCTTCCTCCGCGCGGAAGATGCAAGGTAGGGTGGCCGAAACGAGGATAGGTGGCCGTTCTTCGTCTCCCTGGAGAGCTTAGGCTCCTTAACTTCGACTATGCGCTGCCGTTTCATCCGCTGATGTATTATGCAACCGTTGCCTAATTGATTCTTTCCTACTTTCCGCGCCTATCTGACATTCGATCCTCTAGCATCAGATACGTTGTTCGGAAGTTTAGCTCGGTTTTTGGGTATCGTGCTTGAAGATTGATCGCTATACCTCGTCGGTGGTTTAGCGAGCCCGAGGAAATATTTTAGACGTTGATAGGATGTTTTCAAGCGGAAGTTTGGCAACGTTGAACCTCGTTTGCGATACCTTCGATATTTAATGTACGCTTTTTTGCTGTCCCTATATCAACTTTTTGATAATAGCAAAGTGTGATCTGTGTTTTTGGAGAGTTTATTTCGTTGAACGGGAAGCACAATGTTTGACGAAGTTTGAGGCAACTGTGCATCGCAGAATCTTCTGGATATTTCTGGTTATGGTGATATTTTCTGAATATCGTTAATAATTACAGATTTTCTAAATACCGAAGATATTTTTAATTTATTTTTTACTGCAAGCTGCAGTATTAATTGCTTACTTTTAGCAAATTGGTAGATAAGTGTTTGCAATTTTTTCGTAACAATGTTTTTGGAGAAGGAGACGTACTTCGTACTTCTACGTTTTTTCACAATTTCGTTTGATATTTATTATTGAAAACATTCTTCCTTTGTATCAGTGCATACCAATGTCCCAAAGAAATAGAAAATTAATTCGTTCGATCATCATGATCCACATGAATCGGTCAGAACTTACGTCAATGGTACCTGGTTCATGGAAACGTTCAAGTAACACATCAAACAGACGACAACTTGTTTATTTTCAAGTTTACGTTTCACAATCAGAAAAACCTGACAAAGTGCAGTCTAAACAATCTTCATTTCGATCCAAGAAAACGATAGACACAACAATCCCTCGAATCTCCTTTGAAAACTATAAAGAAAGGATCCTAAATCACCAAAAATTTACAAATTCGTCACATCAAAAATCCCCTGAAAACCTCTGAAATGATCCCACTGTTAACAAAACTTCTCCCTCGCTTACGACGACAGTCCCGTGCCCCATCGAAAACAATGTTTCCTTTCCCTGCGTCAAAGTGGCGTAGCAAGCCGGTCGGAATGGAACTTAATCAAATGGTAAACGGGTGGAAAACAAGCAATTGGAGGCATCGAACCGAGTGTACAAGTAGGAGCAAGCAACGAGGCAAGCAACCAGTCGGTTATATAGCGGGGTGCCGTCAATCGAAAGTAGTAAGGGGGGGGGAGGAGTGTAAATCTGATAAAATCATCTCGAACCCTCGGCAGCCCCTTGTGGCGCGTCCTGGCTCGAGTTCTCCTCGCCGAGATATATCCGATATAGAGCTGGACGGCCCTAAGTAACGTAAGTAATGTAAGAGGGTGGTTGTTGTTACGGTTGTTATTAAATGAGACAGCCTAATAGGCCCATTACGGACCCCTTCGGTCCATTTCCAAATAATATAATCCGATGCCTGGCAGCACGCGTTCTCTCTCTCTCTCTGCCTCTCTCTTTCTCTCTCTGCGACTACTTTATCACTTCCCTTCTGCGCACACCCTCCAGCCAAATTACCCATCCACCACCACTCCTCTTCTGTATCTTGATACAGAGACAGAAAGAGAGAGCACTCACGCCCACGAAAATTTCATCTGCGGTTCATGGAAACCGCCTTTCTACTCGACCTGACACATCCACTTCTAATTTTGGATCACTCGAAGGGTCGACACGTTCTCACATTCGACGCGACGGTAAACAACATACGCCTCGAAGCTTGGACATCTAAGAACACATCTTCGTTGGTGTGTTTGTTATACGAAGAGTGTCTTATGCTTTGATTCACGTCGAAGGAGGAGTTGATCCGATTGATCGAGCTATTATTCTTTACCGTCTTCTCTTCGCGCCTATGATACGATCGGTTTTGTTGATGTTGTCTATTTCGAAGGTGTTTCTTTCTCGGGGAATAGGGGAGATCGTTTGAAGTATTTCAACGATCGAGAGTAAAGAGAGAATGTATTAGAGATGAACTTGTCGACGTTGATCGATGTTAATAATCGATGAAATAGTTATACCGTGGATGAAACGATCGCTCGACATTGCGCCATAGATATAAAATTGATGGCCCGCGCTAATTCCTTATTAGTAAACATTGATAGCTCCCATTTAGTTGCATCGACGCGTACACGCGTGAACTGCTAGTTGCCGCGCCGGATAAACTATACCCTGTGAATCGTCGATAAATACGGTTGAAAACCGTTTCGTTTCGATCGTTGCTTTTGTACCTGTTCTTTTCAATTTCATTCGAAAACATTCCATAGAAAAAACAAAAGAAATGTTACAATTTTAGAATCCCGTCGGAAGATTAATCGAACCTGAGAGAATCTTACTCTGCTGACTTAAACTTCAAGTTTACTTCCATACACAATGGCGTCTGTAGATGTTAGATCATCTACCGTGTCTGTACAACATGTGACACTCCTTCTAATTGAAATATTTCTCACCACTACTCTTATTTTACGTCAACAACAATAATTCCTCGCGAGATTAGCATTCGAACAACATTCCTTACGTCACTCCACATTTAGCGATTATTTTAGTACTACAGTATGTTTACAAACCTATTTAGCGACCTGTACAACAATCTCCACGCGAGTAAAATCAACACCCACGGACGTAACGATTGAAAATAGAATCTTCCACTTAATTCTGATCAAAGCACCAAAGCTATTCTCTCAAATACAAGCGTACAGAGTTACACAGGTGAAAATCAGACCAACGTTAAACCGAAACATACCTCGAGAGCATCGCCAAATCTGCCGACGCTTGATGGCCAAGCAATGGATTCGTTGAAGCGTCGGTAGGAGGTGAGAACGTAGACGCTGGGCTGGTAGCACTGGTAGCACATCCAATCCCGATACTCGTCGCGTTATTCCTTCCTTCTATCGCGTGTCCAACCGTTGAATTACCTCTCTGACTATTAGAGAATCTCAAGGATGTCGGTGAAGACAATCCTCTAGCTGGGCTATCACAGGACGAGCCGATCCTCTGCGAGTTTTGCGCGTTGTTCGGTTGTAAAGGCGAACCTCTGTCCACGTCGGAAGATTGCCTTTCAGCAGACACGGTTGATGTAGAGTCAACCGGTGGTGATTCGGGCCTGCCGAGGATACTAGAGATGCTGAAGGACGTGTACTGAGGATTGCAAGCTGGCCTAAGTGCCGGCTTACCAACGTCGAAGCTGAACGAATGATGATTATTCAAGCCACAACCAGATTTACCATTTTTCTCTTGTAACAATAACTCAGCTGGTGTTGAACTACTCCTAGATCCTTCTAGTTCAAGATCTTCCTCAGACACCACCGACACTTCGATCTCCGTCTCCCCAGACATTGTAGACTCACGTCCAAAGACAATCTTATCACGTGGCTCACGAGATTCCGTTCGTACGACACACGAGTCCACCGTGCAATCACCTGTTCCACTGTACACGATCGTTGTCCCGGCTGTTTCGTCCCGTCAGAAACGCACAGGCTGCTCCTCCGTCGACGACGCTCCGACGGCAGGGCAAGCTGGTCTATCCGACACGCGGAGTGGCTCGAAACGTGGCATATCAAAAGATAGAGAGAAAAAAGAACAGAGAGAGAGAGAGAGAGAGAAAGAGAAAGAGAGAGAAAAAGAAAGAAATTGTATACACGATCCACCGATAGAGATGATACTGATACGTAACTAGCCTAAAGATGATTAAGCTAGCGAATAGCTAGCAACGACAGGACGGTCCTAGCCGTGTTGGATCGGAGACGGATCGCTCGATCGCGCGACATTCGTAAGCGATACCCTGGACGACAGGATGATAGGAGACAAGACACTTGGAGGGCCCACCCTTTCGAGTGCCACCCTCTCTATGTTCACCCCTCTCGTCCTTCGACTACCTCTATCTTCTACCACACCACCCCTATTTTCGTGAGTTTGTGTAAGCGTGTGTCAGCACCTCCTCCACCTCCTCCTACCACAACCACCAGCCTGACACGTAAACCCCACGTTCTCCTCTTCACCTCTTCTCCTCACCCTGTAGAAGTTGGTGAGATCTTCTCTTCCCCTCTTCGCCGCTAGTCCATTCGCGAGACGTTGCCGTGCGTGTAAAACCGCGAAGAGTAACACGGGAGTCACTTCCTCGGGTCACTTTCTCTTCCACTGATCGTTAATCACTTGGACACCCCGGTGTCTAGTACCGAAAAGGAACATATACCTCGATTTCACGAGATATGGATTCGAGGTTGTCTCTTCTTCTTTTTCTTTCTTCTTCTTCTTCTTCTTCTTCTTTTTTTCTTCCTTTTATATATGCTTGTTATTCTTCGATCTTCTTTCACTACTTGAAGAATAAACCTACGTGTTGGATTATCGGTCACTGTTCTAATACTACGTTTCCATATCACCACTTGAAGAAAAATGAAAGAGAAAAACTGTCGCGATGTGTCACCAAAACAAGAGCTCGATATCGAACAAAGATAATCATCCACTGGTGAGCACAGAAGTATCAGAAAGCAGCCGGGATACTCGCGTATCGTGTCGGATGATGGACTGCGGATGGGCACTGTGCTCGCACTAAGGGTAGGAAAACGCCGGAGAAACCACAGGTCACACGAACGAGGTCCGCCACTCGAACATTCGCGCACGCAGAGCCTACGTAGGTACACCGAGGACAGACAGACCGTACAAGAGAGAAAGAGAGAACGATGAAACGGGGAGTATGGTGTGGAAGGAGCAAGATAGACTAGTAGAAAGATCGAGACGTGGAACGAGAGCGAACGGGACAGAGTGTGGAGTCACGCTTCGAGAGTCACTAGGGGTGGTAGTTGCGCGTCGGGATAGATAGACGACTAAACCGAAGGACAGACAAACGAGTCGAAGGGATGATTGGAGAGAGAGGGATGAAAACTGTGACGAGAAGAGAGAGAGAGTAGGAATGGTGTAGAGGAGATGGAGAAGGGTGGTGTGTTCGTTGAATGGCGGAGGGGTAGAGAGGGAGAGAATGGCTAAGCTGTGCAAGTTACCGTAGAAGGGGTGTCGTTGTTGCGTTGCAAAGCGTGGGGGTAAACGGGCGGGGCGGAGCAAACGATGTTCCGTGGGGGATGGATCTCGCGATTTCTCATAGGGTGGAGGCACGATCGATGACTCGTGGCCGAGTGTATCCGGTACGGGGGTAGCTGTAGGTACGGGCCAATCACGTGAGCTGAGTCTACCTTAACTCGAAAGATACTCGCCCTCGACGATCCAGCAGGATCGTGGCTACGGGGGTGGTACATCGCCGCCGCCTCGTCGAAGCTACTAGGTTCCTACCTCTCTACCTTCTCTCTCTTTCTCTTTCTGGTATACTCCACGTGCTGGGTGGGGATAACACACAGAACTCCCGCTGCCTGGTGGCCGTGCCTCGCCGTGTTACTTATCCATTATAACACTCCAAGATCTTGATTTAAGCCTGCAGCCAGCGGTGAGCTTTTAACCAATTAGCCTTTATAGCCTATCCTCCCCTCTCGACACCCCCCGCCCCTACCCCTCGCGTTCACTCACTCTACTACTGCTACCTCTGCTACTCTCTACCCCCTGTGCCCGCTTACCAACCCTGGTGTGTTCGTCAGTCGTTCCCCTTCTCTCTCTTGCTCTGTCTACGTTTTAGCTCACTTTACCTCCTCTCTCTCTTACTCTTTCTCTCCTTCCCTCTCGCTAACCGGTGTTCCATACGTTGGTAGTTGCCGGTGTACACCTATATTCACCTCTCTCTACCACGTATACCGACGTCCTCTCTCGCCGCAGTCGCGCGATGTACCCACCTAATCTACTGCTCTTCTCTCCTACTCCTCTACCTCCTCTCCACCTCCCACCCTCGTTCTTCCTGCCCACGCTTCCTCTCTAGTTACCTCTATCCGTTAGCTTCCCTCTTTTTCCACGCCATCCGGCCCTCTCCTTTCTCGCTCTCTATAACCACATGCATTATGCGCGTCGGTGTATCAGAGCCGCGTATTCGCGCGTGCAAATACCCCGAGAGCACGTAGCCGGCCCGTAAGCCAGGGGGTGAGCGTAGAGTTCCCCGAGTCAGAGAGTCTCCTGCCTCCTTCCGTGAAATGTCCGTGTTCCTCTCTCTCTCTCTCTCTCTCTCTCTTTCTTTCTCTCTCGCTTGGTCTCTTTCTGTCTACCACGAGCTCTACTCGTCCAGGCTTAAATACGCGCCGCGGCCTACGGGAATTAAGAGTGGACCGCGTGATCCCACCGCGATGCTGATTGTCTCGTCGTCATTTCAGAACGACGCTCGCGCCGGAGTTTCTTACCATTCTACGGGTATGTTTGATTTTTCAGATTTCGCAGCGTCGGAGATGAATGACAGGTTTGTTCTTTCGGGATTAGGTTTTAATCGAAGTTTGTGACGTTGAACCAGGTTGGAAGGAGGTATCGAAAGCTGGTGATAGGACAAATTTTGTCGGTGCGTTTGGTAGGAGTAATTGGAAGCTGCTAAGTTTGTAGGTGGTCGAGGACTTGAGTATTCGCGAAGGTTTTTCTAACGATTAGCTTTGCTCAGTTTACAACCGTTGCGGAGGACGCTTCCGGTATCACTTTCCCGCGATCTCTGATCGTTTAAAATGTTCTTTGCGATACTAACAGCACCGTTACAATGCTTCAAATAACTAGATCACTCAGTTTTACACGTTTATGGGGAATTTAAAAGTGCGAATTTCCACAGAACGCACGTAATGTGAAATAATTCACAAAAATATCAAAATTATAGTGCTTTTTATAACACTCATCAGCTGAAATAATTTTCCAACAAAGTTCTACTTTTCTCTCAATACTCTGAAAAATACGAATTTCCATAAAAATTGTAGTCTACGTGCTGGTATTGTAAATTCAAACATTGATTGTCAATTAACGTGATTTTAACTTTGACACTAATTCATTTCAATTGTTCGTTTAATCAGAGTATGGAAACAAATTTGGGAAGAAATATCTACTGAAGTTCCATCGGTGTGAAATGAAAGATCGTCGAAAATGCGTTTAATTAACGTTGTTGGCGCGAGTATCTTGCCGAATAATTTCCTCCCTGAAATGAGATAAAAAAAAAAAAAAAAGAAAAACACACTAGGTGTGAGGCGTAATGGTTCGTTCGTGTCGCGAATCCAGCCACAAAAGTGGTTCCAGCCTGTGGGATCTCGAAAATGGGAGAGAATGATTACACAGGCTGCGGCGTAGACGTGCGCCGCGGAAGGAAAGCGGTCCCGGTAAAAGGGTCAAACGCGAACGTGCTCGTCTCGCGAGGAATAACGCGACAAAGCGAGCCACCGGCCGTTTGTGCGTCACTATTTGCGTGTCCAAGCCACCGACGAAGGTAACGAGAAACCGTTGACCAACCCCTGGAGAAACGAGTCTAGTTTCAGTACACTATAACGAGCATTTCGACTGTGCTATGCTAAAAGATATAATTGTGATAATCAGTGCTCCTCGCGAGTAGAGATGTAGAGAGAGAATTGGTGGAATAAAATGACATTCTACCGAGATTTCTTGTTTGCATAAACGAACGTGTATTTTGTAGAAAATAATTTGAAAAAGGAACTGTTTCATACACTTTTTTCAAAGATGACAAAGCTAATCAGGAAGTTGAGCTATTGATAAAAATTGAGCGACTTTTAGTAATCAATTTCCATCGAAGTTTATGTATATCGAGTGTCACGTTTGTAATGGACCACTCTTACAACACATACTTGGTTCATTTAGAACGGGTCAAAATGGACCCGCCATCCGCGAGGCGAAAAGAATCTCCCAAATCTCATCCATCGAATAGGCGTTCAAATTCCATCCTCAATTCTCTTCCACAGATCATCGTATCCACCTATCAGAGTTGATAAATTCACACACACATCCAAACTATCTAAAATCTCGAGAAATCAAGCTTCTCTTTTCCCAACACAAGCGTTCTGTTCTACAAGCCTACGCGCAATAGCTTCGACTATAAAGCAAGAGTAAACGGTGCCGCCTGCCAACGTTGTTCGTATTTTACTTTGTACCCGGTGCGTAAGAGGATTATATCCTGTCCGCCTGAGACAGGGATAGGTGTTACCTGGTTACAAGTTAGAACGAGAAAGATGAAACAGACTCGCGCGGGAACGATCTCGTAGAAGGCAAGCTAGTCGAGTGGTTGTTACCAAGTTGAACGAGAGAGAGAGAGAGAGAGAGAAAGAAAGACAGGTATAGATAAAGATGAAGATGTTGAAGTAGGATAGGATAAGGGGCGGTTTGTACGGGAAGGTAAGTGGTGGGTATGCTTCACTTTTCACGGGGGCGCCATTGTTCCCTATTATCCGGCGTGATTAGTCGATGATGCAGGTAAGCTACCGCGGGGGGTCCCATTATACTGCTGAGCTACTCGCTCATCCGCGAACTGCGTGAGTTTCGATGGGGAATATCGAGACCATCCTCCTTTTGCAACGTGTCCTAGTCCCATCTTTCTTCCTTCCACGTTGCTTTATCTCTCTCTCTTTCTCTTTCACAGATCAGTTTCGAAGGATAGGCATTCTGTTCCTTTTTCCTTTCCTTTTTTTTTTTCGCGATACGGTAGATACCAGTTCTATCCTGGTTCGTCGCAAACGCTGACCTGCTGTGAAATTTATACTCTTAACGTGAGCCGCAACAATGATCGCCACACAGAGAGAGGCCCCTGTGTTGCCGCCTTTTTGCACGGCTGATTTGTATTATCGTTTCACAGGGTTCTTTATAAGAGCTAACGCGAATCTGCTTTGCCGAGTAATTAGACCGCGCCGACGAGTTTGTCGGTCGAAGCCACCTGGAGATCGAACCGATGGATCGATCGAGATATTTCTCTGGTGGGGAGAGAGTTTGGGATATTTGTTGGAAGAAATGTTTGTGTGCTAAAATGGGAATTGAATTTCGCTGGATCTGTGGTTTGCTGTTACTGTCGACGTGATATTAGCGAGTTTTCCGGAGGATTTATTTTAATTGCCGGTGGATAGGGTGGTTTTTTAATCTTCAGAAGTGACTTTGACGAATATAGAGTGTTTTATTTATAACGAAGTTCTAAATTATTGTGAAATAGATTCTTTTCGACTGGATTCACATAATTAGCTACATCTTCCAAATTGAAATATTCGCAAAAAAGAGGCAGAAGGTTATCAACGATAAAGAAAATGAATTCTATGACTTTTGAAGTAAAATTTCGATTATACGATCTTTCAATTTTTTGAAAATTTTGTGTACACGTCATCTGATAAACTAATCCTTCTTCCTTTCGAAAGAAAAAGAAACTCAAGTCGTTTGGACCAATTTTAAAGAGATCTTTCCGTTTTAAAAGGTGTTTAAATATCAATCGTGATCACTGAGAAGAATAAAATACGAAAATATCATCTTAATCCCAATTGTTAACAATTCTCGAAGTAATTTTCTCTAAGATACAAAGGAAGTTTTCAACGCGACTTCGAGTTTTATTTTTTCCTTCGTCACCAGATCCATACGATCAAACCATAAAACCTTTCACTGATTTTTTTCAATACTTCCAGCAGCCCCATAGACAGCCGATCGTTACAAGCGAGACATCGCGTATTTTACGAACCTCAGCCTTGAAATTACCCATTTAATCCGGAATACCAACAAACATCAACCCATACACGAATTTCATCACCTAATCGAACCATCTCCTCCTCCTCCCTGCCAACCACAACGAAGCCTGATCGCACGAAAACATTAATCGCGTGATCGAACGCTCATAACGTGACACCCCGCTTGTGTATACACGCTGCTCGAACAAGGAACACGGGTGCAGACGGTGGCGTTCGAGATCGATCAGCTCAACAACCGTGACATAATGCCTATTTAACGAGGTATACAGCTGACAGATAAAAAAAAAGAAAGAAACAGAAGAAGAAGAGAAAAGGAGAATCGAAAAATAAGATAACAAACACATACATACACACAAAAAAAAAGGAAAGAAAAGACAAGAGAAGGGAAGAAAGAAAAATCGCGGGTAGTTAGGGTAGAGGAAGAGGAAAGAGTACAGTTGGATAACAAGCGATTAACGACGGTCACACGGTTTGAAACCAACGACGATAAGGGGGTTGAGAAGGGACATAATGGCGACGGAGATGGTATATAAACGTGGAGGAGCTCGAAGGTCGTGGAAACAAGGCAAGAAGGAAGAAAGAGCCCACGGCCCTACTGCGTTCGTTCGGCTCTTCTGCCGTTGCCTTTTTAATACCTTACATTAAATCCGGCGAGAGTAAGCGACTAATTACTTGACGCCGTTCACAGTAAACGCGAATTAAAAAAAAAAAAAAAAGATGAGAGAAGGAAGAAAAAAGAAGGAAGAGAGAGAGAGAGAGAGGAAAAAAAGAGGAGAAGAGGGAACCAGAGAGTGGTTGGCTCATTTTCGCGTTCGTGGAGAGAGCCACCCTTTTGTTCTTCACTGCTACTGGGTCCCCTCCCCCACCTACTTGCTCGTAGATATCTCTCTTCTCTTCTTTTTCTCTCTCTTCTTTCACGTTCCATGCCACTTTCGCCGGGCTAATCTTCGTGCGAAGACCGATCGAAGCGGACGTCCAGATCCGGCGGAAAAAGGGAACCTCGCTCGCTCGGGGCTCGATGCTTGCTGGCTCGATCTCTCGTGAAAGCAGAGGAGAGAGATTTCTCGTCGGTCGAAACGATTGTTCGTTCCCGGGGAAAATTAAACGAACCGCGAGAGTTGATCGATTCGGTTCCGTTTCGTTGCTGATTTTATTAGCTGGGCTAACTTGTTTCTTTCGTTTACCGTTTATCATTTCTTGGTAGTGTACTAATACAACGATTTTTATGACGTTGATTGGTAAATTTGAATGCAGAAAATTGGTCGAGGAGTCTTTTGCTGAGGTTAGAATTTAATTTGAGGGGTAATTTAATTTCCTCGTCAGGAAAATGGTATGAGATATTTTAGAAAATTGGCAGAGTAACTTTCTTTATAAATTGCCGTTTCGTTGCTGACTTTCTTTTTTTTTTTTCTTTATTCTCCGTTTATCATTTTTTGGCAATGTAGTATGCAACGATTTTTGTGACGTTGATTGGTAAATTTGAATGCAGAAAATTGGTCGAGGAACTGTTTGCTGAGGTTAGAATTTAATTTGAGGGGTAATTTAATTTCCTTATCAGGAAAATGGCATGAGATATTTTAGAAAATTGGCAGAGTAACTTTTGTTGCAAATTGTCGAATGTTCCTAATTTCCTCGAGAATCGAGTAATTTTAAGATCACTAGAAAATCAGCATTTTCTCGAATGAAAGTTCCATGTATTTATAATACGGTAGAACCTTGGTAAAGTCGAATCTCGAGGGAAGAGTTGAAATTTTCGAGTTACAGAGGTTTCGACTTATCGAAGTTTCCGTGTAAGAGAGGTTAACGAGGGGTAACGAACGAAGATTCGACTTACAGAGGCTTTATACGTGATTTAGGTTTCTCGATTTATGGGTATTCAGAGAAAGACAAAATCGACTTTCAAAAGTATCGTTCTGCTAGAGGGATGAAATCGTAGATCTTCATTTTTTGAATTACGATGTGTATCGAATTAATTTTTTCCAAAATTCATTTCACAGATATATTTAAATATGACAGAAGAACTGAAAAAGTTCCAAAAACATTATTATTTCTATTCATAATTATTAGCTGTATGCAAAAATTTCCGCCGTTCTTCTTTTTTCTTTTTTTTTTTAACGAAATTCATTTATTTGACACGCAAAATTGGTGCAAAATTTTCCCTCGCGTTCTGCAACCTCCTTTTATCTTATTTTAACAGTAGGAAACCAAGATTATCAGAATTGTCTCTTTTAAAAAGCAATTGGTACAGAAAACAACGCGACTAGATTTCAAAATAGTCAACGTAAACTTTTACAAACGCCTAAATTTCGTTGCTCTTCACATTCAATTGTGAATTCCTACAATCGACCAAAACGCGTATTCACGCATAAAACATAAAGCAGAGATAAATTTTGAATAAAACAACAACTACAGATTGCGTTGTATATAGACTCCTATGAGTTATTAAACGAATCTAATCGCGACGAAAATAATTCCAATTATACAAAGTTCATATCTCGATTTGCAGAGATTTTTACAGCAGAGTGTAAGGTAACGAACAAAGTCCTAAAGTTACCCAGATTTTCGAATCATAGGGGTTCAAATATAATTAAAAATTATCCAATGATTATCCTCTAATTGTCAGTTTTACACGTTTAATTACACCCCGGGAATTACCCCTAATATTCACCGTACGATGACTTCCGCCGGAGTCACTCTCGTTAAACACCATTACTGTAAAACGAAGGGGCTGTGACTAAGAGAGATAATTTTTAATTCAACGCCAGGGGCCTGATACGCTGCTGTTGGGAATAAATTAAAATAACGCTTACGAGAGAACGAGAGGGGTGGAGCGCGTTGTTGCGGTCAATAATGGCGTTTTCACGTTTTGACCGGCGAACGTGACCAGGGGATTGCGATCTAAATTTCAGGGACGCTTGCAGGGTGGTAGTGTTAATGGACGAGGGCGATTGTATCCCCTAAGGACAATCGTGCCGGTCAAATTAGGTAACTTTCGTAAATAGCCTCGATGTATGGTTTTCTGTAGCAAGGTGTGTTGGGTGGAAAGGGAAGAAGAAGAAGAAGAAGAAGAAGAAGAAGAAGAAGAAGATGGAGGTGGTAGAACACGAGGCGCACGCCGAGAATTAAGGGTTGCCCTAGCAGCGCGTTTTTCTCCCGCTCCTCGAACGCGTCTCCGTGGAATTCCGGTAATTGGAGTAATTGCGTTGCTTCCTCGACTTTGTAAAGGGGTAAGATTTTGTTTTAGAAAGCGACCAGCCTTTCGAAGCTCGGTGAATTCTTGTTAATCGAAGTTCTCGTGTTAACGCCTTGATCGCTTCTGTGTCTTCTGTGAGATCGCTTCGTTTGTAAATTTTCTGACGATTTTCAAAGTAGCAGACACTTAATTCTCGTACACTACTTGATCCTTAGACCATTAGACACTTGTTTTTCATCCGATTTGCGGAGCAATTGAGATGTTTGATAGATGAAATGCGAACAATCTTGCTCTCGTTCGTTTAACCCTCATATTTTAACCATTTTAGTTTCTCATTTAGATTAATCTTATTGTGTAAATTATCTGTACCATATTTTACAGTTGTAAATATTCAAGAAGCAAGAATGTGTGTAATAGGAATGTACACGTATCTTGGGAAAGGATTAATTGAATGTTTTAATCGAAGGGTTCTTTGAACTTTTGATTTTCGATTTGCTATCATGTAAACATGTTGTTTAACTCTCATACGGTGTTTAGAAATAGTAGAACTTGAGAGGATATATCAGACATTTTAGTTTTTTGTTTAAATTAATTTTCTTATGTTATATTTTTATCGTGAGATTCAAATTGATGATTTCAACTCAGTACGCGAGGAGAAAAGGAACGAGAAGATTAGTCGAACACTGTAACTCTAATTTTCACTTTCACCTAACGATGAAACGTGAATGAGAAATCTTCGATAATCAGATTACGAATGAATGTGTTTTATTGTAATTCACGGAAAGGTTTACGACGAACCGTATCCACTATCGCTTCAATTTTCACCAATTACAATTGCTACTATTGATATTATTAATTGGATATCAGTTAAAATGCTTATTAAACACGACGCCGCTATACTTCACAAATCTCTGCATCCGTGCATTCCTTGTTGCCAGAATTAAGGCGCTTTCGATGCTTGCACCCTGCAATATGATTATTTCTCACAAAACACACCGAATTAACAGTACTTAAAATCCTCCATAAGCTTGCATATTTTACTCCAGCAAATCATCACCGGAACGTTCGATAACGCAACAAATTCGTGGAATATCTCCAAGCAAAAAAAAGAAAAGAAAAGAAAAGAAAAGAAAAAAGCATTCAAAATTTTTATCTTAGAACCGTTAAAATATCTCTCTATCTACCGTGATGCAAGGTGATCATTGGTCCAGCTAATACTTTCCATCCACGCGAACACGAGCCTTTTACCGGAGGCATGATTACCAGCCGGCAAAAATTACGAGAGAGATAAATGAGCGATCAGATGAAAAACAGGTATCGTTATTTCACCGAGGGAACAATGCCGCCGCGTACTTGTTTGCCGGTCGGTGCATTATGATTATTTTAATAAAGGATCGGTCGCCTGCGTTCGTTCGTGTTCGATGGAAATAAAAAAAAAAGAAAGAAAAAGCGCGGGAAGGGGAATAAAACAAAAAAACGAGAGAGAGAGAGAGGAAGGAAAAAACAGAGAAAGAGAGAGGAGAGGGTGAGTTTAACGAAAAAATACACGCACACGTTCACGCTGGCCACGGGTTTATGGCTACTGTACAATTAAGTAAACAATACCCCGTGTATCATTCAAAATAGGCCGCGCGCGCGCAGATTGTTACGATACCCGGCTAAATATAATAATAATAATAATAATAATAATAATAATAATAATACAAAAGGAAACAAAAATTGCCGGACATTTTATGAGCTCGTATATACGATTTCTCATCGTGAAAACCAGCAACGCACGATCCATCAAAATGTTCTCCCCCCTCTCCAACCCCGATAGCCGATTTCATTTCGAATACAACAAACGCCGCGTTCTCCCCCGTCCTCCTTATCCCGCCATTATAAATGAAACGACAATTATTCGCAATCTCGCTGGTTGAAACGCATCTCTCGCGATTAATTAAAAAAGTTCCTCCACCATCATCGTGTGTGTCGATGAACAGGAATAGAGTGGGGGGTAAGAGGAGGACGGGAGAGGGAGGATAGGTAAAAATCCTGCGCCCACGTATCGCACGAAATACCGGGGGAAAAAAGGAGGGACAGACGAAAAGGGGAAGAAACGAACGCGTAGGATGTAACGTTGGTTTTACAGCGAATAATTCAATCTTCGATGTATTTGTTTCGCGAGGTATTCGATAATAGAACGCGTGTGTTTCTTCTGTAGCGAATGGAAAAAAGCTGTCGCGCAATAATAACGATTTTATGGGAGTTCTTTTGTAGTTATTTCGAATTTTGAATCTAGTTTGACCATTTTGCGTTCGAATATCGGCGATCTTTTCTCCTTTTTCTATAGAAACTGTATTCGCTTTGTTACGAATTAGGCGAATTTTTTGTGGAGGAAGAATATCGAGATGCAGAAATATACTTTTTTCTGACTTTTAATAGATTTCTTTTTTTTTTTTTTGCTGCGATAGAGTTTAGTGCATAGTAGATCTCCGATTCTTAGTCTCAAAATTTAGTTTCCAAGTTTGCGAAAATTTCATATTTCTTTCGCCAAATTAAAATGAAAGTGTTGCACAGGATTGCATTAAACACACTAAAGAATTTCAGTAAAAGGTGAAACAGAATGAAAAGGGATCTGTTATCAGAACAATTTCCATTACCGTGGATGATCATTCGCCATTTTTTCGGCAGCTTGCGAATACCATCGCGAATACTTTAAGTGGCTGTAGTGATTACGCGACTCCACCAGGAAGGAATTAATTTCTCCACCTAATAATTTGGCAATCTCTCGAAATTTTGCAATTGTACTCATTCGTTTTCTCCTGCTCCTTTTTTTTTCCCCTCTCCGGGGATAAAGTTTGTCACCGTAACAAAGGGTTAAATTACTCCGAGAATTATTTTGCATCGAGTTAACTTTGCGTACAGCCACGAGCCACGAACTTACTTTATACAGTCCCCACCCCATCGTTCGCCCATTGCCTTTTTCCACGCGGGCATTTTCCAGGTGTATTTCCAGTGGTTCTTCAGTGACAACCCGAAGGAAGCCGGAAAAATTCCTCAGACTGAGCGTTTGTGCCCATCGGAGCTCCACGAAAAGTCGTAGTTTCGACCTGTGAGAAGACTTAAGGCTTACACGCACACTTCTCGTTCGAAATATGCGTGTCTGTGCGTATTTTACGTTTTAAATATACATGGAAATTTCAGGATGAATTTTTTTATTTTTTTATTTTTTTATTTTAATAGAATTATTCGACGATTGTCTATGATTAAATTGCGCGCGTTTAATTACCGCGGGTCAATGGGAAGAATTCGAATAAATAAGGCTGTCCACAGGTACAGTTTATCGATTGGATCCCTGCACGTAATGCGGCGTGAAAAACTAGCGAACTCTCTCCTAAGAGGCCTCCGGGGAACATTAAAGTTAATTGATCTCTTAATTTCGGATATTTCAACAGTCCATAAACTTCGAACGGCCACGTCGATTTTAATACAGCTTTATGGCGATTTCAGACTGACGCGTTAAATCGTAAAGCTGTTGTTGTTCAACAGCTTTGATCGTTCTAATAATTACGAACTGTTAAATACTTATCTCGCGATTCGAAAATTCGTTAGCTAAATAAACGATCGACGCTTCGAGTCTCAGAATTATTATTTCTTCGCGAAAAGACTATTTTGTTCGATTTTAATGTTTAAAGTATCAAACTAAAAATTTAAGAAGTCTATCTATTTTTAAAATCGTCCTGACAATAAAATCAATCGTCCAAAAATTTTTATTTCCCGACTTCCCGAAAGTAAGTTCAAAAAATAGTAACACTGTTAATTGATATATTACATATATTAGATTAATTTTCATAATAAGGCTTCTAAACAGTTCGATTGCGAGTGACCAAACCAAACTAAAAATCCACAAAGCTTAACCACTCTAAAAATTGTGGAAACTAATCGTTCAAAAATTTTTCTTCGCGATTTCTCGAAAGCAAGTCTAAAGAAACAACGTCCCTCTCTCAACTACTTCGATTTGACCCTCAATTTTCCATAAAATGCAGAGTCTAACTCTAAAAATTGTCCAAACTAATCGTTCAAAAATTTTTCTTCGCGATTTTCCGAAAGCAAGTCTAAAGAAACAACAACCCCTTCTCAACCAATTCGATTCGCCGCTCAATTTTCCATAAAATGCAAAAATTCCAGCGTAACATTTCTAAATTCCCTCCGAAAAAAGGGGGGAAAAAAGAAAAGAAAAGAAAAGAAAAGAAAAGTCAATATCTCGCTCGAACAAACAGAAAACTCGTCTCGAGTCACGATTCCCGTAACAAGCCCGTCCTAGCGTCCGATCCATCGCAGTGATATTCCACGCGACAACTCCCCCAAGTATCGTTTCCATTTTCGGCCATGATTCTCTCGACGACGTCGTCTCTCTTTCTCTCTCTTTCTCTCTCTTTCTCTCTCTCTCTTCGCCACTGTGGCTTTAGCTCAAGCGATGGCGTCCGTTCCGCATTAATCCCGGTGAACCGCTCACAGAAACTGAGAGTAAGAGTAAGACAGAAAAAGAAAAAGAGATAGAGAGAGAGAGAGAGAAAGAGATAGAAGTAAGAGAAACTTTTCGACCAAGCTTGCGTGTGTATGTATATGTATGCACGCTACGTATAAGTAAGAAAGAACGAAGAAGAAGAAGAAGAAGAAGAAGAAGAAGTAGCAAGCAACAGTCCTCCCAGGGATTTGCGTTTCGGGCCGTTTCTGGCAAACCGAGCGCAACGCGAGCAACGCTGCAAGACGAAAAAGCAAACGAAAAGAAAGCTCGAGGAGTAGGTTGGGGGAAAGAGGAGTTTGGTGTGAGGAGACTTTCTTTGCAAGCTTGAAATGGGAGTCTTGCGCGCGCTCGCGATGATTACGCGAGCGCGAAAGAAAGAAAAAGTTGAACAAAGAGGGATGGAAGGTGGTGACGATGAAAGAAACGAGAAGGTGGAGAGACAGAAAGATAGATAGAGAGAAATATATAGAGAAAGATGGAAAATTATAGAGACAGAGATAGAAATATAAAGAGAGAAAGAGAGAAAAAGAGGTCTCCGTGATATTGCCGCCTCGGCTAAATGAAACCGCACGTGAAAAAACGCCGGGAGAAAGGTGCAAGAGCGCTCCGTCGACGCTCGACGGCGAATCGTCGTCCCGACGCCTACTCGTTCGATTTTCTCTGCCATATACCACCGTGTTGTGTACCCCTTCCTTTTACCTTCTCCTCTGCATCGTAACCACCTCTGCCACCCCGTTCAACACACCCCTCCTTCCACCTCTCGCGATTCGGAAAATTCCAACCTAGCCGGGGACGCGTCGCCGATGCTAAATCGAGCTGCTCGACTTTCGCCGGGGATCGACGCCTACCATCGATCGATCCGGATTAACGAACATACCAACCCTTTCGGTGATCGTTCGGGTGGAGGAGGTTGCCGGTTCGGTTGCCTGCAAGTGGCTAGATGGAGGATATTGGTTGGTTACTACTCGGGATTACAGGATGGAAGTCGTTGGATAGTTGTTCGATAGAACATTTTCAAACGATTAGGGGAACGTTGCAAATTCCAATTTTTTCGAGATAGTTTCTTAACCTCTTACTGTATAATAACGAATCTCACTCGCGATTATAGTCAAGATATGAGGAAAGAAGGGTTTTATGGGTTTATCAAATTTGTATTTTTGTTCTAATTTTTGTTTGAATTCAAGATGGAGGATTTTTAAATAGAAATTGATATATATATATATATATCAATTTTTTCGAGATAGTTTCTTAACCCCTTACTGTATAATAACGAATTTCACTCGTGATTATAGTCAAGATGTGAGGAAAGAAGTATTTATGGGTTTATCAAATTTGTATTTTTGTTCTAACTTTTGTTTGAATTCAAGATGGAGGATTTTTAAATAGAAATTGATATATATCTCGATTTTGGTTATTTAAAATTGTATTAGAATAGTGGATATTCGAGACTAAAGTACGTGGTAATTAAAAATTCGTAAGGCAAGGGGTTGATATTTTGAGCTACTGTCAAAATTATGTGATTTCGTTTAAGTAGCGTTTTTAGGCCGACATTATGTATTTGTGTGATTTTATTCACGTAATTGGTGAATAAACGACAAATCGATTTTCGTGTAAATAATCAGTGATGAAGTGTGAATTTAAGAATCAAAGATAGTCAAGGACACGTTTGCACTATCTATTTTTCATTTTTAATTCGTTTGGATTTTTGTCGTTCGACATTTTTTAAATTTCTTCCGAAAAAGAATTTTTCAAATTTGTGAAAAATACTGGCGACGAGATTCTCTGGTTTTTATCTAAATAATGAGTAACAAAATGGAAATTTAAAAATCAAAGATGGTCACAGACACGTTTGTACTATCTATTTTCCATTTTTAATTCGTTTGATGTTTTGTCGTTCGATATTTTTTAAATTTCTTTCGAAAAAGAATTTTTCAAATTTGTGAAAAATACTGGCGACGAGATTCTCTGGTTTTTATCCAAATAATGAGTGACAGAATGCAAACTTAAAAATCAAAATACATTTATTCCACCTTCCTTTTTTTCTATTTTTTATTTGTTTAGTTTTAGTAAAATTAGTATATCATTATTATATCATTTTTTAATGATTCACGTTCAAAGAATTTTAATCATTCCTATAATTTGAAACGAAGAACCTGAAATCTGCCATTTTTATAGGTTTGCCGTTTTCTAGCATAAAATAATCTCTAAATTAATGAACAAACGCAGTTCCTAGGATCAGAAATGTTCTTCCAGGAAGTAGATCGTTCTTCTTCGACCTATCGGATCGTTTGCTACGAAAAAATAATCGGAAGGTTAAAAAATTTCTGCGAACGTTATTACATCGAATCGATTCTACATTAAACTCATCGACAAATAAGCTTTCTGCATTGTATCGCGTTAAAAACAAGCCCCGTTATCCTTTCTTCTACATTTAACATCATTGTTGTTATTCGTTAATGGCGTATCAAGCAGCAATGTATTCGTAATAACATTTTTCTCTCGTCATTGTCGACAAAATACAGTAGCAACGTTTGGCAACAATATTTCACGATAATTAAAAAAGTAATTCAACCCTTCCACGGTTGAATTATTTCTCTTTTAGTCTCGTCGGTGTGAAAACGAGCAAAACTCGTAATACAAAAATTAATATCAACTCTAACCTCAGTTTCCATTCAACAATATTAAATATTATTAAATATAAATAATATACACTAACAATATACACGATATTAAAGATATTAGATCCCATAGACAATCGAAATTCGTAAGATTTCAGAGCTCTTTAAAAAAAAAAAAAAGAAGAAAGAGGAGATTGTAGAAGCCAAAGGGTTAAATAGCGATCAATTTTCATCTCGAGTACTTAAATGAAACGTATACTATTCATTGATCGCGGAAAGGGTTAAATTAATACCAACGTTTGCGTGATCTGCGTCAGAAAGCATTTCTCTCAAAGGTCTGCGAGTAGAATCCAGTGACTTGCGTGTAGAAAAGTGTGTTCATTCTGCGGCGGTCCCAGGTTGTTCCTTTCAGAAGAGAAAAGGGGAGTGTTGTGTCGTTCTACTCGATGGAATAGATAGGAACGGTTAATTAATGGGGGATGAATAGTTCGATTCTGTCGCGAGTTACTCTACCGTGAAAAGAGTGTCTCGCGAAGTTAGAAGCGCCCCCTTCCGGTGTCCCTTCTCCCTGTATAATACCCTAAAGCCCCTCGATAATATCTCCCCGAAAGGGCTGGTTTTATGACTGCATTATTCGCCGCATGCTTCACTTCACGCGAATGTTATCTTTCGCTCTTCATTGTCAAAAGAAACTTTCGACTTTCATTCATCTCCTCCCCGAAATATAAGCCTAACCGAACTTTCGAAAGGAGGAAAAAACACAGACCCCATCACCCAAAACAAATCTCAGCTTACACATACGACGAACGATATTTCCCGTAGAAAAAATCAAAAACGAGAAATTTTTGAAAACCGTCTGCTTCTGATTTCGGTGGACTCCTCGATCAACGGCTCAGTTTCGACAATTTTGCAAAGAATATTACAATAAATTTAACGAAGAAAGTAGTAACTTTGTAACGCCTGCAGAGGAAAGCCATATCTTTGCAATGAAATCCATTAATGAACGACAAGGAATGATATTGTTTTAATTCGAAACTGCTAATTTTTCGAGAATCAACGCCACCTAAACGGAAAGGCGTTTAACGTGTTAAGAAAAGCGCACGGCGAATCGTCAAAATTCGTCGGCGATCAGAAATTTCCGCCTCCTTTTCCCAGAAGGATGACAGTAGCCGGGCGTTGATTTCACCGCGGTCGGATAAAGAAATTCGCGAAGAGAGAGGCCCAGCAAACAGGTCGGCTTCCATTCTCTCTTGTCCGTTGGCGCGCGCGGTTGACCGTTGCCAAAGGACCGTTCATCGCGGAAACGAAAATGCGGGGAATCGTTGAACGAACGTTCGCAAAAACGTCCATGCCTTCGTCCTCGTGTACGTAATACACAATCTGTGGAAACAGCGATAGTAGAGGTAGCCAAGAGACACGTACATAGAAAAGCGAGAGATGAAGCGCATGACAGAGGAAAAGAGATCGAAATCACCGAGTGAAATAAACAGAGACGATGATATAGAGAAAGAAAGACAGAGATCGAGAGAGAAAGAGAAAGAGAGAGAGAGAGAGAGAGAGAAGGGGTGAGTGGTTGGTCGAGGGGGGTGTTGGAGTGCGAGTGAGGGGTGAGGAGGGCCAGAAGAGGAAGTGAGGAGGGGAGGGAGAGGGTGGCGCGATCGATCGGATGGCTCTGGTTGCCTCCGGTTCAAAGAAAAGCCGGCGCGCGGAATCGGGTGCGGTATAGAGTAGGTAAAGCGTGTATACGCGCGCGGCGACATCCGGCTAATCAGAAAATGTAGGAGCGCGCGCGGCCGGCGACTAATAGAGAGTGAAAAGGCATCGAATAAACAAACAGCAGCCGGAAGGATCGTCGAAGTAGAGAGAAGGGACGAAGGGTGTTCGTACTGAGACGGACAATCTAACGCGCCATATACAGAAAACTAGGAAGAGAGGGAGAGAGGGAGAGAGAGAGAGAGAGAGAGGATGTATGAAGAAAGAGTGATAAAAAGGAGGAGTGAAAAAAGAAAGAGAGATAAAGAGGTAAAGGATGAACGGGAGCGAGAAGAATCGCGCATTTAGGAGGGATTCTCGATGGGTAAGATGAAGCGGAGAATCGAACGAATGGAAGGGAAAAAGAGAGTTGAAACGAAGTTGGTAGAATGGTAGACGAGGAAATTACACGGAGGAAAGATGGAGAAAGACACGTGGAAGAGAGACGAGGGTGAGATAGGGCTATTAGGGTTGGGTATAGGCGCCGCCCCGGCTATTAGAGGGTTGTTTCACCCCTACCTCGATGGTGAAAACGCCGCTGGTACACGTTCGAACACTCATACAAACATACTTTATACCAACACGTATACACATATACAAACGATATATCGTAGGTTGTATACGTGTACTAGCTCTGTGTCGCTCTTCCAAGCGTTGTTTGTTCATCCTGTCGTGGCCTCTGGCTCGACGTGTGATCGCACTAACACACACGGTATACCCACTTCCACGTGTCTACACGGTCACGTCATATCGCGTGCACACACACACACACACACACACACACAAACACATATCCCACATACACACAGGTTTGGGGGATAGGCGTTCATATACACGCAGGTGAACGCGTGGTCGACTAGCGGGTAGGTTTCCTAGGCAACCAGCCGCCACTGCTTGCGGGAGAGATGCCTTTAATAAGTATCTTCTGCGGAGAGGAGATGGACCAGCCGTTGGTCTCATGTGTATATATATGTGTGTGTATATATACATACACACATAGATCCAGTTTATACGTATACATGTGCGTACATTGGAGAACGTACAACGCGGAGAGCAACGCGTCGTACAACGCTATAACGTACCACCTTTCCACTCTGAAGGGTGGTTGGTGCGTTAAACCATCTCTCCTCTCTAACTGGACTTTCGCCTCCTCTGTCGATCATGATCCTGTCTTTTTCTACCAGTTACGTTAGTCCGTTGCTAATAGAAGGTGGTGGAATAATCACTGATATCTATATATGTATGTGTGTGTGTATGTATAACAGGAGGAACCTCGAAGGGGGTTGAAAATGGAGAGAAAGAGGAGGAGGAGGAGGAGGAGGAGGAGGATGGTACCAGCAGATTTCGAGGGCTATGGGGGAGGGGTGGAATGCGCGGGGACGGTGATACATCGGTATGCATTTCAGCGGCGGCGGCGGAGCCAGCAGCGCGGCTGGAAAAGAGGACGAAGCGGGAAAAAGGGCGGAGAGCGAGGAAAGTAGGGGGGAACCGACACATTGGGAGGTAAAGAGGGTTGTAGAAGGGTGAGTGGGAGTAACTGGAGTGGCAGAGGATGAGGAGAGATGGAGGAGGAGATGGAGGAAGAGGTGGAGGTGGTTGGAAGAGGTAGAGGAGGGTGAACGACGCCGGCGACAGCTCGTCTAAATGCTAATAGCTTTATCGACTGGATCTCAAAGTCCCCGAGTTTCGATTCTTGCTCCAGCTTCGCACAATCCGCATTCCCATCTGCGCCACATTTCCACCGCTAGGCTCTCTTTACACCGTCGCGCCGCCAGAGATAGAGAGAAAGGATCTCTATCTCTCCTTCTTTTTCCCTCTATCCGTTAGGTATACACAAGGTTCCTTGCCGTTTTTCCACCCTTTGCTCTTTTCCTTCCCTTTTGTTCGTGCCGTGTTACCAGTGATAACTCCGCGATTTTTTTTTTCTTTCTTTCTCTTTCTTTTTTTTCCTTTTTTTTTGGGAGGATGAACACGGCCCATCTACCCCTAACCAATATTATCCTCCCTCTTTCGACCTCATGGATTAAGGCTTGGTTTTGCTCGTTCTCCGGTTGTGCGGCTTCCGGGTCACCACACTCCTCCTCTCTATCGAAAATTCTTCCCTCGGACAAACGTTTTTACTTCAGCACGTTTTCTCCTTGGTGTAGAAATAGAGAGAGGGAGTATCGAGGGAAAGTGCAGCAACTGAGGAGTAAGGGAACGATGTGTGTACCGACGGAACGCAATCGCGATAAGTGCATCCGAGACGGCTATTAGGACCGCTGGCTATTAAGGTTGTTCCAACCAGGTGGATCTCTGGGTGAGAGTGGAACACTTTGGAATTTCTTTTTTTTCCACCACTAGGCCTTTGACTCTTTCTCTCCTTTTCTCTCTTTCTCTTTCTCCCTCTTTCGTAGACGCGAGACGACAAGTGAACCAACGTAGACGAGGTACGAGGGGGAGAAACGGGGGTGAATGGCGAGTTAAGGGAGAAAAGCCACGGACCCGATAACTAGTTAGCCTGATATCGGATCGTGGAAGGTTTCTCCGGATACTATCAGAGAGATTGGCTGGCGTATTGTGACCGTGGCGCATCCCGCGGAACGTTAATATTCGTAGCGGGAGAGAACGTTCTGATCGCAACCGGCAAGTAATACCGATGCGGAACGCGGGCCACAATGGAGCAACCAATCCTTTTGATAGATCCTGATCAAAGACACGCTGCCTGCTCAAAGTATTTCTGCCCTTTGCGGCAGCCCCGCCTCACTCCGCCACAGCTACCCTTCCTACCGATAACATAACACATCGAGCGTATTCCCGCTCGATGGAAGAGCGCGGAGAGGGCGTAATACGATTCGCGAGCACCGTGACCGATCCTCTTCCTCCTCCACCTCCTCCTACTATTACTCATGTCGAAAACGTTGTGCGTATTTGAGGGTACGCGGTGTTTCGATCTACATTTCGTATATTATGGTTTCGCGTTTGGAAATTGTAGGTTTTTTTCTTTTTTTCAACGGCTCCGGATAGGCTATGTCTGGTGGCTATTATTGAAGAAAAATGTACGATGGTTTCTCGCAACGTTTCGATTCTACAGATTTCAGCGTCACCGGGAGTATAAATGTTTTCTCGAATTTTTTGGTAAATATTAATACGTTCTCGAAAGATTTCTAAATTCTACGAGAAAAAGGTGCAAATCAATTGTTACATCTATCGAACGTTTTAATTGTATAATTACTCTTGGAGACTCTCTGATGACACTTTAATTGTCACTTTGTTTGACTATATTTTTTGCAAAATGTAAAAAATTTTTCTAAACGTCATCTCAAAAATTCAAATTGGTTTGTCAAATTTTACAAAAGTTATTCTGGATTAAAAGGGATGGTTCTGTGACTTGCTGTATTGATATTTATTATTGAAATGCTAGTTCGTTGTTATTTCGCAACAGATGAGAGGAAAAATGAGAAGTTAATCTTATCTCGACGCAAGAAATCGCTTTTATTTTATTTCGTTCAAGACGAATTATACTCTGTATATAAAACGTAGCTTCTAAATTTCTTGAATGTTAATCACCGCTCTCGAGGGTGCAGGATACACTTAAAATTTAAATACATTTACAAGCCGCGAAACAGATGCTAATAAAAGCGCCAGCAGAATTCCTATTTTCCATCCGAAACTCTTGCTGCTTCAGAGAAGAGGGGTGAAATATTATTTGTGCTCGAGGGAAGATTCATGTTAAGTAGGGAAATTAGGGGAGACAGTAGGATAAGCTTGTCTTCGTTTTTCAAGCTAAAATCTAGCGACCCCAAGATTTCGCGGTGGTAACTCGAAGAAATCCCGAGGGTCGAAATTATCCGGTTAATTTCTCAAAACCGAGGAAGAAACAACTTCTCCCATTCGTTCTCTTGAAAGAAACATCAGCGTGTGATCGAAATTCACAGAATTGCCGGGGTAACAGAGCGAAAAGGCTCCCTCTACTCTTCCACAAAACCACGATACGCTTTAATCTCAAATATTAACGTCGTTCCTTTGGAAACTGGAATTTTATGACTAATGTATTGTATCTATCCCGCAAACCCTGTGTACATAATATCACTCTGCTCTCTCCTTTGTGCTCCGTGCTTTTTCCACCGCAAAAAAGGAACCACATATTGGCTTACCATATTTGAAACACCATTTATACAGTATCGTTCAAAAGTGAACCATCAATCGTCGAAAAATCTCCATACAACTAATCCAACGAAATTGATCAATATTCTTCCTCGTTACATTTCACACTTCCTCAAATATTCAAACCTCTCCACTAATCTCCAAACCACCGTCGATAATTCAAACAGAAAGAATCATCCGTATCCTTCCAAACAAATCACGATTCTCCCTCAATTAACGCTAAAATATTCTTCGCCCCATGAAATATCCCCTTCTCCGTCGAATTAGAGAAGTTGTTACTGATCGCGTGGCCCGTTCAGCTACCTCTCGTCGGGTTGAAATGGTCGCGTGGCTACGAGGGTACTTCTAATTACCGATAATAGCGGTAAAGAGAACGTTCGAAGTGGCAGGGTGGAGAACGACGAGGAAGAGATAGAGAATAGAATCGTTCCTCGTGAACGAGAAGGATAGTGAAGTTATCGTTGGTGAACGAAGAGAGGGGTAGAAGAAAGGGGGTGATGGTGGTGGTTTCGATGGGGCCCATCGAAGAACCCTTCGGTTATTCGAAACAACAAAGACCCGCCGGCACCCTCTCTACCGTATCCGCTTCCCCGGCAATCATTTACTCTTGCTGGAGGCCATCGCTCGTCACAATGGCCAAGTTATCCATCCACTCCGGCTACTTGCCCGGGAAACGACCACCGCCGCCGGGGCTGCCACTCGTCTTCTCCATCGCCTCGGTGCGCGCTACCAGACAGAGAAAACAAACACACACCTCTACCACCTATCCGGTGTACCACCTTCTCTCTATATACATATATATCTGTCTCTCTTTTCAAGCAAGGCTGTTCACAGGGTAGCGAGGCAAGGCTTACTATGAAACCAGGCGACGTTATACCGTACTTTGCACCGCGAGATTGTTCCAAGCCACTCGCTAAACGTCCCCGATCCACCACCGACGCTCTTAACGATCGTCACTTGCTTCTCTTCAAGTTCTTTGTTACTGTATAGACCATTCAATCTTCTTCTGCATCCTCGTGATCGTTCACGGCGATTCTGTTACCTGTGTTTATTCGGTTTGATAGCTTTGCAACAGCTCGTACAGAGGGATGTGGGTTCCTTTTTTGAAATTTTGGGGAAAGAATTTGATCGTGCAGAGGGTAGAGCCTCTGTGTTTGGAAGTTTGAAGTTGTTTGATGATTATTGGGGTGAGAGTTTGTGTGGAGAAATCTGGGATTCTTTTGGAAGAAGAAATTTGATTAGGGGAAGGATGAAGTAGATTCTGAGGTAGATAGTAGGAAGTTTGAAGACGTTTGATGGTCGTTAGAGTGAAGGTTTGCATGAGCAGATGTGTGATTCTTATAGAGGAAGGTTGAGTTTGATTATGAAAACGATGAGTTAAACTCTGATACATATTTTAACAAGTTTGAAGCTGTTTGATGATCATTGAGAAGAAGATTTGCATAAGGAAACTTGTGATTTTCCCTGAGAAACTTTCGAGAAGGGATTTGATCATAAAGAATTCCATAAGATAGATTCTGAGGTATATATTAGAAAGTTTGAAGTCGTTTGAAGACTGTTAGAACGAAGGTTTGCATAGAAATGCTTGTGATCCTTCTTGACGAAATTTGTAGAAGAGATTTGACAGTGAAAACAACAAAATAGATTTAGAATGTTTGAAATCGTTGGACACAGTGTGTTCTCAAGTTCTTCACCCTCCGATTACCAAGAAATTTAATAAATCGTTAAACTTTCGATAACGTTTCATCTTCGAGTGTCCAGTATTCGAATTGTTAAATTTCGTTTCCAAAAAAAAAAAAAAATATCTGACGATTGCTCGATGCGTACAAAGTTTCGTAAATTTCCGGAAATTCGCCGTGTCCCGAACAAAGGAAGAATAATAATATAAACACAGCGGGAGGAGCGTTTTTTATTCCGCGAGCGATCCAAGGCAGTTGGAGGAACAATGGGCGTTCGCGTCGGGGGATGAAAAATGAAACGTCGCAGCGTAGAAACGCGGAGAAACTGATTACCACAGCGTCGCTACACGCTAGCAACATTTTTATACGCATTTGCGCGGATTATTTATCCCCCGGACAACAACGTGTTTGTTTAAACGCAAAAGAAGAAAAAAGATGGCGAATCCTCGAATATTCCACGGCGACTAAGGCGTCGTTAATTCGCTATAACTGTTTACGAGCGAGTCGTAGAAGCTTTCGGTGTCTCTTTTGTTCTATTGACAGATGTTAGAAACCTTATACGGGAACCAAAGCTTCTTGAAACTGGCGAGTTACACCTCGACGGAAAAGTCCTTGCGAAGCGAAACCTCGATCGATCACCATTCCTTTCACAATTCCTGACAAACCGCGAACCACTTCTGACCACTTTTCAACGCGAAACTAAAAACAGAATCGATATTTTCTGTATTTTCCAAAGCATAGCTAGAAGTATCGAATAACGTTGAATTTTCAGGTATCTCGACAAACATTTGACTCGTTAAACGTGCATAGTTGTACGCGTCCACCATATTTCTTTTCCACCTCTGTTGCTAGAGACACGTTAGGCCGTGGTATCGTCGAAATATATTCTGTTTAACACGGCGCGCGTTATGATCGCGCCGTCACGTTCCGGCGACGCGCGCTAATGACCGCGAATAAGCGAAAGAAGGGAACGTATGTGGTCAAATATATTCCGTTTAACCCTCTTCTACGTGTAATAACATCCGCACTTGATAAAAACAAAGATAGAAAAGGAAAAAGGGAACTAGTTATATTATATCAAAAAGAGGAAGAATTCTCCCTTTCATCTAGAATCATTCTTAATTCAAAGGATCACCTTCGTGCGAGAAAAACTCTGGGTGAATACATCGATCGATGGTGTATCGTTTAAAAAATTCAACGTCTAGCATCGAAACCATCTCAACATCGAACAAGGGAAAAACATTCGTGGAAGAGTAAAGAGATGCAAAAGTTCGTTTAGAATAAACGAACACATTAGCCTGGAGATTTTTCAAAGGACGTTTTATCCAAACCTATTCCGTTTCTCTATTTCTCTTTCAAACTTACTCCTTTTTACACATCCGGATGCACACTTATTAGACGGTGTGGCCACTCTGGTATATAAAGGTTGAAACGCAGTTTACGTAGCAGAGAGACTGGTTAGTTGGCAAGCAGAACGGTCCGAAACCACACGTACACGTCAGAGGGCACGATATAGCAGAGAGAGTAGAGAGTTAGAGTGTAGAGAGTAGAGAGTAGAGCAGAGCGGTTAGCTTCAGCGTGAAACTGACCTCTCTCTGTGTGCAACGGCTGCCAGGCTGCAAGCGGTAAACTGCACTTTAGTACTATGGGCTGGCTTAAGCGATATTGAAGCGAAACCCTTTATACACTTAAAACATTTAGCGTCATTATGAGGCGATCGTTCACGCACGGCCGCCACCGACAGCCCGATAATACTATCCTCCACCTATCAGAATGGCCGATTTTTCGCGGCCAGCTTTTCCACACGGATCGATCCTTTATCGCGATTGAACAACACTATAACAGGCGATTTCATGCTGTAAAACGCAGACATTGTTCTGTGTTTGTTCCTGTGTAAATGCAGACACTGCTGGGAAGGATTTGGAGGATGTTGGAGAGAACTTATATGTGGATGTGAATCGTTTTCTTTTTTTTTTTTTTTTTTGGGGAAGAATGGAATTTTTTTAAATTATTGTTTCTGCAGTCTTTTTTTATGTTTATAAGGTACTTCGTAGGTTGTGGATGGGTTTGGATTTTAGTTTAGATTTCGTTTCGTTGTTTCTGTGCTAAAGTCCTTTTCTCTAATTTTTTTGGAGATTTGTCTTGTCTCTCTGAAATTTAGTAATTTTTTTTGTTAATCTTCGAAGTTGGTTTCAATGCTTTGAAGGATTGAAGCTGTCTTTTTTCTCGTTTTTTAAACTGTTTCTTTTTGTACTTCTCGAGGTTTGAATTTTTATTCGGTTTTGAGATTTTGTTTAGTGTGAGAAGAATTTTATTTCTTATGTTTTACGTGAAACACTGGAATATTTATTTCTGGGAATCGGAAATACTTGTAAATGACGATGAGAGAAACATCTAAGCCGAAATTTTTCAAGTTATTCTGAAATCTTTCTTTTCTTCCTTTTTTTTATATGAGATTATAATCAATGTATGTTTAGCCCATAATTAATTATAAAATTGAGAATATTAATACTTTCAACAATAATTATGCCAATTCCTCAAATGCTCATATGAAGTATATAAATTTCATACGTTACAAAATACATTTTGAAAATCATAAGTGCAAGTGAAGGAAGTTTTCATAAGTCAACATTGAATGATAACTATATCCTTTAAGTTAAGTTAGATGATCTTCGATAACGTTGACTTTAAAATTATTCAAAATATACAAAACCTTAATCAACACCAAAAAAAAAAGAGAAAAAGAAAAAAGTCACGAGCAATTAAGCACAAATCGTCTCTACAAAAGTCACCAAAAATGATCGTAATCCACTATGAAATTTGATCGATCGACATCTACCACAGAGAGATTAAAAGACCGACCCGAAATCACGGTGTCGAAAAAGCGGTGGTCCGCGTAATACGGCGTCAGAGTTCTAGCTGTATCGAAAGCCACGGGTGTGCCATTAAAAGGACCAGGGAAAGAAGTCCCAGAAGGGATATTGTAGCAGGCTTTAGGCCGGCCTACAGGATAGATGGATTGATGGTGTCGCACCTAGGACACTCACAGCACTATCTGGTCTATGCCTGGTGGTGGTGGTTTTGCTTCGGTGAGCCCACATGTCGCTACCAACAACGTTGGCCAAACGAAAAAGAAATGGGACCAGTCGCGCCCCAAATGGACCATACTGGAAATGTATAGAACCGTTCTAATAGGAAGCAACCGAGCGCCAAGTGGTTTCCCGCCGGGAGACACACATATATGTACATATATATACATATATATATATAGAGAGAGAGGGTGTATGAGAGTAATAGAGAGAGAGAGAAGAGGAGAGAGGGTGAATTCCCGCCTATCTGTCGGCATTTATCATCGATTAAATTGTAAACGCCGCTATCCCGTGTCCATCGGGACCGCTATTTGCGTCTATGGAACGCGTCGCTGCGCTTGGAATGGACTTTCGAGTAAATGGTGCGAGTTGAAAGAGAAACAGAGAGAGAGAATGAAAGAGAGAGAGAGAGAGAGAGTGGTTCGTTTGTAAATCGGCCACGAAATCGCTTTCCCGTTAATGCATCGCGAATTTTCCTGCGGTTCAACCCACCGCCGACGCCCTCCTCCGGCTTTTGCGTTCTTCGCTGAACTCGCGGGTGATTTCGATCGAAACCGCTTTGGATTTTCCATGGTGGTGATGGACCATGTGAGAATTCAACCTGGAGAATCTTGCGCGCAAGTATTTCTATCTTTCGGAATTGAAATTTTGAAGGAGTGAAAGATTATGGAAGATCGTTGCGAGACTTTTCACTTCCGTCGAGTGGGATTTGACATTTTCTATTATACTTCTGGAAAATTAATAGGGAGGAAAGTTGAGGATATAATTGGCCGGTGCAAACGTGAAATATCGCGGAATATTGCAGAGAATTGCGTAAAAATGAATCGTACGAGAATTCGATTTGAAGAATTTTGCGCGCCAGGAATTCTGCTTTCCAGAATTGAAATTCTGGAGAAGTGGAAGATCGTGGAAGATCGTTATGAGTCTTTTTACTTCCGTTGAGTGTGATTTGACCGATGCAAACGTGAGAAATTGCGCAAAATTGCGTAAAAATGGATTATCTGAGAATTCGATTAGAAGAATTTTGCGCGCCAGGAATTCTGCCTTCCAGAATCGAAATTCTGGAGAAGTGGAAGATCGTTAAGAGTCTTTTACTTCCGTTGAGTGTGATTTGACCGATGCAAACGTGAGAAATTGCGCAAAATTGCGTAAAAATGGATTATCTGAGAATTCGATTTGAAAAATTTTGCGCGCCAGGAATACTGCCTTTCGGAATCGAAATTCTGGAGGAATGAAAAATCGTTGCGAGACTTTTTACTTCTGTCGAGTGGAATATGAGAATTTCTACCACACTTCCGGAGAATCAACGAAGAGGAAAATCGAGAAATTAATAATTGATCGGCACAAACGTGGAAAATTGTGAAAAATTGTAAAAAATCGAAGAGCCAGTCGAGCTGGCAAATGCCAGATTTCCGGCAACGCGGAGATTCGCACGAAATATTTTACCGCGTGCAATAGCCGCGCGATAATTGCCGGGCAGTGGCCAGTTTAACGTTTGTAACCAATCGTCAATAACAAGATCACTCTACAATATTTCACAATCGGGAACGAGTAAACAAAAAACAATAAAAAAAAACAAAAAATACAAAAAAGAAAAAAGCAGGAAAAAAATTGGATAACGTAGCGGTTACATGATCACTCGTTTGACGATTTGTAAATCGTTGTGCGTTCGATAGAGCGATCCGGTTTGGACTGAAAAAAAAAACAATATATATACATGTGTACATATATATGTATGTATAGACATGCGTTGTATGAAAAACAACGTGGATAGTGATTTCCGAAGGCGCGAGTAGAACATCGCATTCACCGTAAAGTCTCGCGAGAAGCTAATAGCGAAAAAGTAAAAAATATCATTCCTCAAAATTGCCTGTTAAACGTTCGTTTTTATGATCCGTTCAATCGAAACCCGATTGCACAGATTTGATTTTTCCCGCTATCTTAAAATTACGTTCTTCGTGAAGATGGAATTTGAAACCGTAAAAAAAGGAAACCATAAAAGAAATATAATTATTCTGTTTCAAAAGGAGGTTCAAATACTCTCGCTGTACATTTCTAAAATATCGATACAGCCTATCTTCTCAGTCTACAAAAAAAAAAAAAAAAAAAAAAAAGAACTGTAGCAAATCCTCAACCTGTTAAACATCCAGAGAAACAAAAAAAAAAAGGAGATGAATACAAAAAAAGAAAAAACAAAAACAACTAGCAATCACAGTGGTACACTACTCTGTTCAAGAGTACGCTCCAGATGGTTTCCGGTCAAACTCGTCGATCCTTGCACAGCTCGTAATTTTTATTTAGTGCGCGGTTTATTTACGAAGCTCCGTCGTGGTACGTACTACGCGATAGGTGAAACAGGCCAGTATAGAGAAAATGAAAGAGAGAAAGAGAGAAGGATGTACGGTAGCTCGGTGATATCCATCCATCGATGGGTTGCGTCGCGGTGATTTTACAGGGGGGATCAGAGGTTGCCGGTGGTAAAGCAAAGAAGAGATAGTAGAAAAGAGATCGGGGTGACTGAGGAAGGCACACACGGTGGAACGAGCCGACGTATCCCGTCGTATCGACTCTATTTATGGCGCTACTTGTCACCGAGCCTGGCTTTTGGTATCGCTGAAAATTTCCCTGGGAATGTTTCTCCTGCCTTGCAGAATGGAAAGTATAGAACCGAACAGACGTTATATATACACGTACATGTGTGTGTGTGTGTGTGTGGATTGGAAGTTCGATAGATTGGAGAAGCTGGCGGCCGGAAACGAGCAGCGAGAGGCTACATTGTACCTGTATCGACGTAAACAGCCGGCCCGTATACCACCGTTCCGCGCTTTGAGACGCTCCGTCGCCTCCGTTTTCTCGCGAAAAAACGCTCCTCACCGACGCGAGTATGTATATCTTCTCTTTCTCTCTTCTTTCTTTTATTTTTCTGTTTTTTTTCTTTTTTTTTTTGGTACGACAGAGGCGAAATATCGCGATTCGAAGATTCGAGGAAACGGAGAGCATCATAAATTTCTTAATTTATACGCCCGTTGCGGACGCAACGACGCGGATTTATTGCGCTCGTATTGTTGCTCTCTGTCTCGAATGCATTTAGCAACGAACTTGCATCTTTTTTCTTCGTTCGAGCGAGTTTTTTCTTTGCCGTTGATTCTTTTTTGAAGATTGTTCAAGTAGAGGGATGACGTCTCTTCAGGATAATGTACTGGATAAATGGGAGTAATATTTCTCTGTTACGATCGTACGCTTCTAGGTTACCGTCTTCCACAGCGGATAATTGGAATGGAAGAACAAGGATCTACTGGCTATGATTTCTGTACATAATTATGCATTTTTAATTCACCGTTTGGATGTCACGGATCTTTGTGAAGAATGAGAGAGTACTTTTTGCTTTTGTTCCTTGCAATTCTTCACGAATAAGGAAGTTTTTGAAAGCTCTTTTAGTTTAGTAGAAACTCGCAAACGTGCTAGTTTGATTTTATAGACCGATCGGCCAACAATTTCAGACAGTGAATAGAAGAAACGTGATTTGTCATTCGAACAAACCGATTTTTCTTTGTTCACGAGAGAAAATTTACAATTGATTGCCTCCGATATTCCTCGAAACCGTTTTGAAAACATTTAATACTGATGAACAGGCTGAATACTCTGAGCTCACTTACTCGCGGAAAGTTAATTACCAAAAGAACATTTGAAAAAGAATATTCTCAAAATACCAAAGAAAATCGTGCACCCAGCTACAAAGATCACAAAAGAACCCAACAGTTTCCCCTAAAAAAAAAAAAAAAGAAAAAAAGAATAGGAAAAGAGAGAGCTGCCTATCTCAAACGAAGGCGATACTGTAACAACGAAATGGCGGTACTCAGGCAGTATCACGCGACAACGTCGAGGGCTACCTCGTCGAAGGGTAACCACGGCTAGAAATCCTCATTCGCGGCTCGCTAATAGAAGCGACAACGGCGCTACCAATTTGTCAAGTCGACAAAGTCCGTGGGCGAGCTTGTCGCCGGCCGTGGCGAAGTATCATCGCCCCGGCGTATCCATCCACGGGCACGGAAATTTCCTGAAAAATATTCACCTCCCCGAAGGGCGAGAAGTCAACGGGCGTTGGAGACTGTAGTCGGAGTCGACAGTGAGAAATAGAGATAGAGGGATGAAGAGATAGAGTGACAGACGAAGAGGAGGATGGAAAAAGGACAACGATAGAAAGGAGAGAGGGGCGGAGGAAACAGTGGAGTACACCGGGCACATTGGCAGCAACAGTGGCATCCAGCAGCCACCCCACAGATACTACAGAGCTGTTGGACAAGCTGTAGCCTTCACAACCGAATTAGAATGAATCGACCCTTGCCTCCATCCCTCCGACCCTCCCTCACTCCTCTCTACCATCCACCTCCAGTGGTTTTATTCTCTTTACGCGCCGCTTTTACACTGCCCTCTCCTTCCTCTCCATCTCTTAGCCACCACCATCATCCTCGTTCCCCTTCTTCGCCAAGTCCTCATCTTCTGTCTTTATTTCACTCGCACGCTATTTTCCACCCTTTTTTCCTCTATCTCACTTCAATATACGAGAGCTCGATAATCTTCCAGTTTCTCCTTCCCAAATCATACCCTCCTCCCTTCTCTAACTCACACAGTAGCTTACCTTCTCTCTTCCTTCCCGTTCTTTCTGAAACGCTTCAGTACCACCCTCGGCTACAAACTCCGGTGGCTGGCTTCTGGTAACTGTCTTTCCTTCCTCTTTTCACCACCCCTCCCCCTCTACGGGGTAGATATACCAGAATCCAACGTTGGCCAATCCCCTCTTCTTCTTCTTCTTCTTCTTCTTCTTCTTCTTCTTCTTCTTCTTTTGCTTCTCCTTTCTTCTTTCTTTCTTTACCGTTACTTCTTCTCCAGCTTCTGTAGTTTCTTCTTCGCGGTCGCTGAATATCTTGCTCCTTCCAGCCGAGTTATATAAAGTTTTTACGATTTTTCGAGTTCTCCGCCTTGCCTCTGAGAGAGATAGAAAGAGACGAGAGGAGAGTCAACCCCTCTTGAAACAACTCCTCCTACCCAACGTAGCTCTCTTTCTCCTTCTTGCGAACCACACGACGTAGACTACGGAGCCGGGGGATAATCCCGTGTATCTTTCGTATAAGAGACCTATAAATTTGTTTCGCCTGTCATCCGGCTCTCCCCACTATACCCTGCCGCGAGCATTAAGGCGGCAAGCTCCAATCTGTTGGTTTACCGGCGATATGGCTGCCGCGGATTCCGGGGGACTTCTATTTCAACAGGGACGACACCCGTAGAGGAAGACGGAATAACGGGGTGGAGGAAAGGGGAATCGCGGCCGATGAAGCTCACGGGTGTGCTAGCTCCTTTCTACGCTCTCTGTCTCTCTTTTTCTCTCTCTATCCCCGGGCTTTGCCCGGATTCTTATGAATTTCCCCACCGACCCCGCCATTTTGTCGCGATATCTTTGCCTGAAAAGTTCGCGGCTGCAGCGAGAGGAGGATTCGATTATTCGGGGAGCGAATTTGGTGTAGGAGATACGTTGTGGATGATTTTATTAGATCGGGAGTAACGAGTTTTTTTTTTCTGTCTTGTAAGTTGATAGTTGAAGCATTTTTATAGGTTAGATCGTGCTTGAGATGATGTCGAAGTTGTGAATTAGCTTGAACTTCGAGTTCTTATTAGAATATTTAAATTATTTCTTGTTGTTGAAAGTAGGAAGGTAAAAATCGTTAATTTTGATGCAGTTTATGTGGGATGAAGTTTTGAGAACGATATTCGACGCGTGTTCTTCGTTTTCGAGGTGTGAAAACAATTCTAAATGTGCAGGGCAATCGACACATTTCGGGGAAACTGTTAGATTTGGAAGAATGAATGAAATGTAAAAGTTGCTTGTTTCTGAGTAAGAAATTCGGCTACGTAAATAATTAAAAATAAAATACGTATGAAAAACAATTATAGTTTCGTCATATTTTTGTTGCAAACTTCGACATTTATGAAAGGAATGATTACATTAGTAATTTTCGTACACTCTGTTTGAAATGAAATTTTCAAGCAGATCTGGTCGTAGTTAATGAAAAAATTTATATAAGAACAGTTCGAAGACGTCTGAAAAAGTATTCTCACAATCAGCTTAAAGATCATTCCAAACTCATCAATACTTTATTACTATTTATTCCAAGTTCCTACAATCCTAAAATCGTCAAACTCGTCTTAATTCACACTACAAAATCGTATTACGAAGAAAACCACAGCTAATCTTCAGAAAATCTTTTTTCATCCTAATCAAACGCACCTCATCGAACAACACAAACTCCACTATCATTGATAACACGCTTTTACTCTCAACAGCAGTGAAAACGAACAGAATATCTCAAAATACACATACAATGGTCTTCACATTCACAAGAACATGAAACGAACCAAAAGGGAGATTTCCAAAGTTGAACACCTCGTTCAGAAGATCAACAAAGTTCGTCCATCAAACGATAACAATACCTTGGTTCAACAATTCCACATGGAACATCGACAAAACCGTTATCTCCATTGAGACACGATAAAAAAAAAAAGAAAAGAACGAAGATAAAAAAAAAAAGAAACCTTCACCTTTCACGCGAATTATTTGTCTCTCGACGGTGCCGTAGGTTGGTTCTTCAATCGTAGAACAGAACGAGAGCCAACCTAAAAGAGAGCACGTTTTCCTTTCGTCGCCACGGTGCATCGATCCGCCGCCGATGAGGAGGCTAATTGCACGTGAAAACGGCGCGCCTTTAATGCGCTCACTTTGCCAACATACCACGTCTCTACATACTTCTATACATATTCATACATATATATATATATATATATGTACACGTACATATATACACATATGTATGCACTTCTAGCGACGCACTGCACCAATTCCAGCCGGCCGATTCATTAATACCGTCCTCCAGAGACCAACCACCACCTCCTCCCTCCTCCTCTAACCCTCTCTTTCCACCACCACCTCTATCCTCCTCTACTCTTCCACTGGTGTGCTAAACGACCTCATTAGGAGGCACGCCAAACGCATTTGTCGTTCCCGTTCCCGTGATTTTCCGTGATACTGCTCTCTTGTTATGCAACTCTATACGGTTTCCCGTTGTCCCGTTTCATTCTTTTATTATCGAGAGGAGACATCGCCTATTCATGACGGTATCGCGCGGAACGGGAAGAATTCTCGTATAATAGAAACTTTTTCAATGATAAAGAAAAGAATGCCGGGGCCAATTTGCGACTAAGAAGCGACTAGTGCGACAGAGAGAGAGAAAGAGCGAGAAAGAGAGCGCGAGAGAGAGAGAGTGTGAGAAAGAGCGCGAGAGAGAGTGCAATAGAGAGAGAGGGAATGAGAAAGAGAGAGAGAGAGAGAGAGAGAGGGCGAAAGAGAGTCAACGGGGACAGTACGGAGGTTGAAGAGGTGACGGTAGGAAAGCAGAGGTAGAGAAAACGGTCGAGGAGGGTGGAGGTGGTGGTTGTTGGAAGAGAGAAAAGGAAACGGGGCGAGTCTCAAACGGACGCATTAGAATAAAGCGGAAGATTAAAGTTAACGCGTTCCGTCGCCACTATCCTCGCTGGTATGAATGATGCTCCGCGATCGTACTTCGTTCCTGGCGTTAATATACTCCGCTTCTCTTGTATATGTATTTCTTTGCTATTTTTTTTTCTCTTCTTTTTCTTTTTTTTTTAGGGGAATTTGACAATTTTTTTTCTTTCTATACTCGTATATTCTTTGTTGTTTTTTGTTTGTTTGTTTGTTTGTGGGAATATTTTTGCTAGGTTTTTTTTCTGGCTAATGCGAGCATGGTTTTTCGAGAGGAGAATTTTAGTCGGGTGTATAATTTATTGACGTGCCATGGGAATAAATCACGTGTCGCCCGAAAGTGTCCCGGGAAATTTGCTCACGTGACGTTCGAAATTTAACGCCTCGCGGAATTCTCCTCTCTGGAGGTGGATAGAAAGAGAGGAGGTGAGAGGATTCTTTTTTTTTTTCAAGAGATCTGAGAGTTGCATTCGAACGCCACAGTGTTGCGAAATTACGGAATTTTTCTGAGGGGATAAATGGGTTTTGAGAGTGTTCTGGGTAAGTTCGAGGGTGAAATTAAGTTACCCTGTTGAGGTAGATTATTGGAGAAAGGTAAACTACCCTTACTACTAGAGCAGAGGGGAAATTTACCGTGAGAGAAGATTCATCCCTTGATGGCAGCACTGGATAGCTACCCTATCGACGAGAAGTAGAGAACCACTGAAGTTTTCCAAGCTTCGTTAAATTTTTCCCTTGGATAATTCAAATTAAATAACGAAAAGTATAACAAAGTGTAAAATGTAACGACAAAGTTCTGAATAATAAATAATTAAATTTTATTCAATAAAAATTGCTTCATTTTTCTTATGTGGAAAGATATAATCTTAAATTAAGTTTTTTAATTAATTATCAATTAATTTAAATATTGTAAAACTAATTTTAAATTATGAACTATATAAATTTATAATTCTTTTTGAATCATTTTTCTTGAAATAGTTGTTTTACTTTTTGCGCAAATTTTATTCACTTTTTTATCAGTTTCATTTTGGTGATATCGACAATAGGTTATATTTATATTACCAATGCGCGAGGAACTATTTAAATTTCTATAATTTGCTAGATCTATTTCTATGATTAATTTTTTAAATTTACTAATTTATTTATATAAATTTCGCTGTTTTGTATTTTCTTTCTCAGGTATGCTTTCAAACGTTCTGTCGGTAGGGTAAACTTGCATCCCTTGCGTTGGTAAGCTTTCATCGATCGTTGGTAGTTACCCTCTACTTGTAATACAGGATGCTTCATGAGCCACTGTTAGTATAGTCTACCTAAGAAATCTTTTTTCCCCACAGAAGATATTCATTTTACTTTTGTACGGATACCTTGTGTAGAAAATTTTGCATTCAATATTATCTATTATAGAAAATATCACTATGAAACTATTTCTCTATAATACTTATCACTTGTGGTACTTTATCAATATACTATACTTCATATACTTTAAAGACTTAAATTCTAAGGAACAGTGTTATTAAGGAATAATCAAAGAATAATTGCAAGTATAAGAATATCCAAAAATATTCTATCATTGTTGAAAATATTTATTTCACATATCTTAAAGATATTTATAAGTATACAGAAGAAAAGAAGGAACGATTAACAACTCTCCGCAAACATAATCAAACCAAGTTACGTTCGATTGAACTTTCTGTAGTTTTAAGTTATCACAGAAGTATAATTCGTAAGAATTTAAGAAACAGGAAGAAAGAGTAATAGATATAGGACACCTATGAGGAAGGATTCACCCCTTTATATAGGGTTCCATGGTCTCTCGTTCACGAATATTCACCTCGAAAGGGTTCTCTAACCGGTGTAAAGCCGAGAATCCCCGATATAAATGTCAAGTTCGCCTTTCGGCTTTGCCACTCGAACCGGCTGGCTCTCCTCTCTCCCTCTTTCGTCACCGAGGGTGGTTTCGCCTCTCGTTGCCCTTGACGGGGCCGTATCTCTTCCCTCACCCTCTTTCTGTCGTTACCTCCTTCTCCACCTCCCCTAGCAAACTGTTCCCGAATTTTCCCTGGTTCCTTCCGAATTGCTCGAGTCCCTCTCGAGTACACTTACACTTCGCTTCCCTCTGTTGTAAAGTCCAACAACCTCCCCTCTAACTTGATCTTTCTCCCTTGTTCAACTCTCCATCTCTCTTTGCCTGTCTCTTTCTCGGTTTCTCTCTCTCTCTCTCTCTCACGGATTCTCTCTCGCGAGGACTCTCTCGCGCGGATTTTCTCGCGTGGCCTCTCTTTCGCGAGGATTCTCTCATTTGGACTCTCTCTCACGAGGATTCTCGCGCGTGAACTCTCTCTCTCGTGCGGATTTTCTCGCGAGGACTCTCTCTCGCGTGGGCTCTCTCTCGCAAGGATTGTCTTTCCCTCTCTGTCGGTCTTTCTTTCTCGCTCCTTCTCTCTCAGTCTCAGCTTTTCTGTCCCTCTCTATCTCTCTTTCTCGGTCTCTTGGTCCCTCCGTCTACTTCCTTCTCTTCCGGTTTCCCTCTGAAGCCTCCGCTATGTTTGAAACAACAAACAGAAGTTGCAGAGAAGAGAGGAGGAATACAACGGACGGTAATCGCGGTGATCTTCGCCCAGGAAGTGAGAAGGCAATTTAGGCGAACCACACACCGCTGGCTTGGAGAAGGTCCGGTGGATAACGAACGGCCCACCGGGAGGTAATTAACGGTGTTTTCCAACCCCCGGAGTAATGCTCGTCGTTACGACGGTTTCTACCTCGTAGAGTACCGGTGAGGAGTGTTCTGGTGGGGTTCGTTGGCTCTCGAGAAATCGGCTAGAGGTTTCTTCGACCGCGTTGTAAGGAGAGAGAAGTCTGCGCTTCTGGCTGAATGCTAGATGTCTGCTGTGTAAAGGTAAGATTGAGGATGAAAGGGAATTTTTTCTGTCGGGGTTAAGTAGTTAATATTGTTCGTTCGAGGGAGATTCCTTCGTTGAAAGGAAGGGAAATGGTGGTTGTACAAAGGAGGATTTGGTCCTTGGAGCGATGATCGTTAATGCATTTAGTGGCGAGTAGGTTTGAGGATGTTTGAAGTAGGTGGTGAATGTGAAAATTTTATTAGGACGGTTTTTGCATTATTCAACGTTGTAATTGTCACTTAAATGGGATGTTAGATCATTCGTTTATGCATTCTATATTAGAAAGTTTGTTATCGGTTTGATATAGTTTGTACAAACGAAAATTTTATTAGCGCAACGAAGAGAATGTATCAAATCAAAAACTAAATACACTTCCTTTAGCAAATCATTTTTAAGTTAAAAAGGAACCCTAAAATTCTAAACAATTAGTATCCACAAGTTTGACGCTTACGAACGATCATTGCATTTCCACGGAAATTCACTTCTATCTCCAGCTCATTAGAATTGCAATTATCTGTTCACCACTTTGTCCACAGTTCTCTAAACTGAACTAATTCACACTTTACAGTTAAAACTCCGAGCTCTACGAACCCTCGAATGATCCTCAAACTCAGACCAACCTCTTCACACCCACGAAAACTCACGAATCTCTGAAGACACATTAAGAACCAACAATATCACGTCTCCGAAAAATCGTTTCTCCCTCCTTCACAAAACAAATCACCTGTATACCCATCTCAAACATTCTCTCGAAACCATCTTGCCTAAGTCACGTTACACCCCATAAGCTTCCACTTCAAAACCGCCAATAGCCACTTCTCGACTGCGTCTCTCCCCTCGATATCTCTCACTTCGCATAAAAGGAGAAAACAGAGAAAGAAAGGGAGAAGGGGGAAAGAAAAAAAAAAGAAAAACACGGAAGAAAAAAGAAATCGTCGATCACGATCCTGCAGCAACGATCTCGCGGCCCCATCGCGATGATCGCCGCCCTTATTCCACCTCCGTTGTAACCAAGACGACGCTGACGGGGTGGTTGGGTGTAGATGAAGCGGCAGGTATACGTGCATCGGTTCTCATCGTGACTAGCACACCTATACACACACTCATACCATCTCGCTTATCACACAGATGTATAGGTACATTGATACATACACATACATACACTCGGACACGACACGCCTACCTAACGCCGCGACTGCGGCGGAACGCGGCCAGAGAGTTGCCTCGCACCGGTAAATAATGCAAGCCGGGGTAATGGCGCTATCTCTGCGCATCTTTTATTAAACGTTCGCTTCGCCGCCCCTCCTATCGCCACCCACCCCTACCCAGTCGACGCTCAACTATCCGAGCCATGGAACCCACGCCATCCTCGAAACCCTCTACCACTTCCACCCCCTCGACACCAACCGGGTTATTGCCACCCTGACTGCTCTCTTCTTCGCGGAAAGGTGTGCGCGCGGAGGGTTTAGCTCGCGGGAGAGTACACTATGCCTGGCGATGGCTCATTGTTCCTGCAGGTTTGTCGACGTCCTCGATCTGCACGTTTGTTTTGTTGTCGGCTGAGTTTTTCTTTCTTTTTCCTTTTTGCTTATTTGTTTCTGCTCTTTTTTTGCGCGTTCGTTTGGTTGAGAAAGGGGAGAGATGGAGAGTTAGTTTGGTGGTTCGTTAACGTTGGAAGGAGTTTTCTCAGGGAGCTGGATTTTTCCTGGGGTCAGTCGAGAAGTTCGATCTAGCGAGTTGTGTTGCCTTCGTTTGCCTTCAATTCCTGCAAAATTCGTGCAGAGCTGTAAGGTATGGTCAATTCTTAGGAACAATGTGAAATTGAGGATTGTCAACTCCTTTGGTTACTATAGCGATGTTTTTATTTGTGCATGTACAGCTTTCGATCTCCCCCTTTTTGGTTTATCAACTGCACAAGTAGTTTTTTCGAAGTTTTTCGGTAATCTTTGAATTGAAGACTGAGTTGGCTCATTATTTACACAAAAAGGATCACGAATCTTGCGATGGATATTTCTCAACGAACGCCCATTTAGTATATTCGTAATAAATTTTAATAATTTCAGGACTACCTTCTACTAAAACACAACGCTTTACTTCATTCGAAAAAATGATGCAAGTATGACATTTAGGCGTCACATTTGGATTCGCAAATTCTCGCGAAAAACTCTTCGTTAGTAGCATCAGTACGTCGAAATTACCCGAAGAAACTACCCTTATCCCATTAATTTAACCAATCTCTTCCTCCACATTACCAGGGCGTTCGATTCTTGCATCCTGAACACCAGATCGAAAAGACGAAACATGCGCTCAGCATCAGCTAGCAGGCAGTAGCTCGTTGGTCGGGCGGAGGCAATTCGAGCGTGGAAACCCGAAGGGCTGCAGCGTCGATTTTCGCGGGCGGTGCTGATTTCAATTAGCATTATTATTAGAACCGCATCGGCGACAAGGAGCGTGCGATCGTCCTGTGCTCTTCGTCGACGTGTACACGCACACTATTCCTTGAACGTTCGAACAGCGCAGGTCTCTCACGCACACGTACAACCGTAGTCAGGGACCACCCCGAGCGACTGACGCTTTGCTAGGGGGTGTTTGAAAGCGGTGAAATCAATGCTTCTGTTTGCACTGTTGAGGTCGAACCGAATTCCGTTCCTCCATGTGTATGTGCACATGCACCAGTGTGTCTGCACGTTTATACGACACGTACTGTGTTAAGGTGTATATGTACCAGGGCAGAGATACAGATAGAACGTTTCAACCAACACACTCGAACAATCGCTAAGGTGAAAGTGCAGCGATGGACGAGTTTCAAACGCTTCGACAACCATTTCGTCAATTTTTCTTCCTCGAATCGTACCTTCTTATTGTTAATCCTTCGATTACTGTTGAGCACCTATAATATGCTTTGAAATCTGCCTCGTATTCTACTGTTATCACCCTTTCGCATAGATTTCAACCTTCGAGGACTTACGTTTGGACGTAATGAAACGAACTTCACATTTTCCTGAATTTGTATATTTTCTAATTCGCAAAGTTTCGAAATTTTGACGAATTTCACGACTGAAAGCTGAACATCCACCTTTCTTGTGAAAACAACGAAAGGGTTAAATATTATCGAACAGTTCACAGTCGGGACGTGAGAAAAGTGGAATTCTACGTTTAAGTTTAGACTTCCATTTCAAATACAGATTTAATATAATATTTTTTGTACTCGAACAGTGAATAATCAAGGCTTCAAATAATTCTAAGGAAATTTTGAGTAACCGTGTTATAGGAAATCCGGTGGAAGAGTGTGGATCTTTTAAAAATTTTAGGAACACGGCTGGCAAAGGTTAAAACCCTGAATGCTAAAAATGCTTCGCTTGCTGTCCACAGAGAGAACGTTAACGATGATTCGCTTGCTATTCTCGTAAAAATGTTAGATCGATTTTTCCCTTTTATCTTCTTTTTTTTCCGTGATTTCCAGCGGCCTGTCTTTCCATTCTGTTGGAAATCAATCGACGCTGTCGCTCGAGGATTAGACCGACTTGCCACGGATGTTGGCGGTAATTGAGCGGGGGCTGGTAATTTGTGTCGCGTTTAGAGCCAGAGGAATTTGCGGCGGTAATAAGTACGTTGGTATATAGTTCGGGGAATGGAAGTTTCGGTTGTCGGGAATTTTGGTCGTGGTTCAGTAGATCGGGGCGGTGTTTGGTCAGACCTGGATGGTTTCGTAAATTGCTACGTTAGGAAGAAAGTTTTGGTTCATTGAGAGGTTCGGTTGGGTTTGATACCGTTTGAAATTCCGTTGTGCATGTTCTTGTATTAATAAATGTGGCTCGTAGCTGATGTTGGAAATGTTACTATGTTCAGTTCGTATCGGTTTGTGGCCACGTATCCGTGCTCTGTGTCACGGAATATTGGAATAAAATTCGAGAAGTCGAATCGAAATATCGGGGGGGGGGGGAGGGGGGATTGAATTCTTCATGTTTTAATCCTCTTTTACGTGTATTTTGCATGAATATTGAGTTAAGAGTATCCTTTTCCATTTAATCGAAGCTTCATTTTGCAGAAATTTTCATTTTCTCTTCGACTGTTACGAAAATTATTCGCTTACAACATATAAAATCGCATGTGATAGAATAATTGACAATTAATTATCATCGACAACAAAATCATACGATTTATATATATTTTTTGCACTATCTATAAAATATTTCGATGCTACGTTCATCGAATTTCTTTTTTATCGAACATTTCTCGTGATTGTTCAACTGTTTCGTGTGAGCGAACAGTATGGCGTCTCTGAAGGAATTCAAAACACTTTTCCTATATGAATTTAACCGAAATTTAGTCTGTAATGTTGCTAAATATAAAAAAGACACTAATTAAAAAAATAACGGAATATATCAGTTGGTTACTTATTGGAAAAATATCCATTAGTGCTAATGGTGCATACTGTAATTAAATAAGACACTTAATTTTGCAAATACATTGTTATATTTCTTCCATCTGAAAAACACATCAATTTTATTATATTTCTATCTCAACAGTAGTACTAAAATCATTTTTTTTTTTGCAAAAATGACCATAGAAAGTGCGTCAGGTGTGCATTCCACTTGCAATAAAGATTAATCTCACCTGATATATCTAACTAAAAAATTAACAAAAAAATAATCTTCAACGAGCTTGCAGTTTCGGTCGACAAAAACGAAAGATTACTTAACCGATAAAAACAAAAAAGTCATAAAAGAAGGGGTTTAAACCAATTTCACCCCGTGACTCGTTGGTACATTAAATCAGTCGAAAGGGCCGTTTCATTCAGGGTATCCAGAAGAAAAGATCAACTGTGAGAGCGATAATAGCGGGGTGATCTCGTTCCGCTCGCGGTGTACGCGCGAGACAAGCGAGCCGCTTTTCGCATCGCGGCGGGAAACAGGCTGACGCGAGCTAAACAAGGAAAGAGCGAAACGCGGACGCGAAAGATAACGGCTCGTAGCCAATCGATCGATCCGCGGAAGCTTTTGTTCGTCTACGGTACCCGCTATCCGATTTAACTACGAGAGAGCTCGCTTGGAATCGAGCCGCCACCGTAAGAACCGACTTTATCTCTCTCCGCGTCGAGCCTCTGCTCCTCCGTAACGGAAGGGATCCTGCGAAAATATTGCTCAATCGTTACCTAACTCCTCTCTTGTTTACGAGCATACACAATCGTGCTGTGATCCGAAATAATTATCTCCCTGTAAATTTACAAATATCTAGGCAGTTTCTTTTTCAGAATAACTAGGAAATATGGAGCCATAACAGCGTTTATGGAAGTTTATGGCGTGGGAGTGACTTTTTGGATATTTTTGAGATTAACGGAAAAACTAGGCGTTAAATATTTTCAGTGAATGTTCTTTTTCAATTTAGAATTGATTTTTTAGACTTTATCGCTGAGTTTCTCGATATCAGAATTCCCATAATTGCTGAAAGGTTTGAAGGTGTGAGGATATGAAACTATGCGAAAAGTGCATGTGACTTTAAATATATAATAAAAAGGAGAAGAGAATGAACAGTTTCTCGATGAATAAACTATTCTGTCCTACGTATTTGTGAAACAATCACAAATTAAAAGGTTACAACAATTTTCTCTCCCTCTTTCATACCACGTCAAACATGATCCTACAATCTGACACCCCAAGACACCTGGTGTCTCCTCTATCATCACTTTCCATCGTTTAATATTCGAAGAAAATAGGAAAATTAATCTCCGGCACATCTAATATCAATTTCCTCGAAAACAGCGTGTGGTTCTCCCTTGCATCAAACTTGTTAAATCCCCCTCGCTAATTAACAAAAGCAACGCCTCCACAGTTCCACGAATCGAGGCAGCGAAGAACGAAGAACTCCGAGAACGATGGCACAACATCTTTTTCATGCAAGTATTTCGGTCTAAGGCGGTGTCTATAAATACGCGTACGTATGCAGTGGTGACCCTCGTCGTATTCGCAGACACGGGACCGACAGCTATTGAGCTATTACACGCTTAAGTGGAACAGGCTGACTGCAGCGGCGTGCCTTGCTGCTTCCGATGCGTGCGACGCCACGACCTCAAACTGCTAATCCGTACACCGGATCCGAGGAACGGCGTGTACCAGCGCCGCCGTACACCGGAAGCACGAACACGACAAAGGGAATAGACGGTTGACCGTGGATAATTGGTAAATCCAACCGCGACGACTTCTTGCCCATCGGACACGTCTTTTCGCCGTTGTTTTCTCTGGTTTGACGACGAGATCCTTAGAAACCTGGATAACGACGAGTACATGCACGTTCAGTTCTCTTCTTAATCCTTTTTTAATTTGAAAATTTAATAAGGAAAGATATTTTAGGTACTTGGGAATTTTTAAATGATTTAAAGAGTAAACGATTCTATTGTGTTTGAACTGGTTGGTTACTTCGTTTTGTGTACTTTTCTTCGAGATTTGGTACTTTAATTTCCTCAAGTATATATTCCTTTAATCCGGTAATCCACGTGCACAGATTTAGGAGAAACTAGGATGTATTTTTATAGGGATTAACGAAGAAGTAATCGTTTTTAAATGGACCTTCTTCAAACATCTTCAAACATTATCTTCAACTACGCGATACTCTAATTGCGATACGGGAAAGAGCGATGTTTTAAAGGTTGGTGTGAAGTAAAGCAGGTGGATTTCTTGATGCACTTTTGTGCATTTTTCTATAACGATTTTGTTTTTTTTTTGGCGAATAAAATATTCCGTTGGCGAAGAGTTCTTGTAAAGTTCTGATACTCAATGTTTGCAATATAGTCAACCAGTCGTTTAAACTTCTAATTTACACGATCCGTGAGTGTGTTAATTGTTTGAATGTCGATGGAGGTGAAAATAAAAAGTGAGAAGAATTTGAGAGTGTTGGAAAGGAAAGAAGAATGGCGGAAGTGTTCATATTTTACGATATTCTTCAATTAACCGTGCAAAAGAACACCAAACAATTTCCAAGATACTCAACCAAACATATCCACTACCTCCACCTTCCAAAATATCATTTTTTCCTTCAACCTCGACGAGAGTCAACAAAAACAATTATTCAGTACGCTATCGTGTACCAAAGTTTCATCTTCCGCTGTCGTTTCGATAATTCTCTAAGGTCCAAATTAAAAAAAAAACAAAAAAACCCAGGAAGAAAAATAAAGAAGGAAACGTTCTACGAACATAACAGAGTGTCAAGGGAAAAAAAAAAGAGAAGTTCCCTCCTTCCAGGTCACCAATTATTCTCCCCCTGTTCGTCATTTCGAAGCGTCGATCAATCGTTAATTCGCGACGCTAATGAGCCAGGCAGCTGGGGATGAGACACGTTCCCGTCAGAACGGAGGTGGGGGCAACTAAGAGTCCCGAGACAGATCGTTAATTAGCGCCCCCAGTCTACGTTCCTGTTCTCCAACGTGGAAGTTAAGCGTTCTCGAGAAGAATCGCGTTTCCGTGGCGTGGTTACGCCACTGTGTGTCGGGAGGCTTCGGAACGTGGGGTGCGCGAGTGTCGCGCGGGGCTTGGTTATTTCACGGTCCACTCGTTCCACTCACACCCCTTGCGAGGCGGTGGCAGCGGTGGCAGCCCCTTTCCAAATCCACCCCTAAGAATTAATTCGAGAGAATCGTCCGGCGGCCGAGCGACAGCCTCTTCTTCTCTCTCTCTTTCTTTCTTTCTCTATCTATTTTTCTTTCTCTTTCCTATTTCTTGGATCACATCTTCTTTTCCCTTGCCTCTACCTCTTGTCATGGCCACTTTCTTTTCTTCTCCTCCTTTCACATTACCGTTCGCGTCGATCTAACTTCCTCCACTTTCTCTAGCCAGCTTGATAACGCCGTCGTTTCGAAGGGTCGAGAGATAAAGGAAGGCCTGAATTCTAGCCGGGGAACACCGGGTTTTTCATTGTCTACGGGTGAACGGACGATGAGAGCGATAAGGCTAATTTTCGTGACCCACGATTTTTCACCGATTTCGGATTATGGGTTCGGAGGGTGGTCTGATTGATTTCGAGTGGTTCGCCGTGTGAGCGGAGTCGTTTGAAATGTACCAATAGGGCTGTGTTTAGAATCCTTTCTTCTTTTCTTCTTTTTTCTTTTGATAGGAGGGTTTTAATCGTTTTAGATGAGATAGCAGAATCTTTTTTAAAGTCCTCTCAGAGGAACTTAATTTTATTTCAAGCTTTTGGAGATTCGTGCACTTTTTATTCTTTGAAAAGAAGTTTTAGTATTCAGAAGTGTGTTGTGTTTAGTTTCAACAGTGAAGGTGTTGTATAATTTTTGTGATTCCTCGATGGTTTCTTTTTTTTTTTTTTTAATGAATTAGTATCTCATTGAGAATTTTAACGATTACAACGAAAAGGTTGTTGTGTGAGTTGTTGTATGAATTATTAGTAGATCGATTCGAATGTACGGCAAGTTGGTATTAAACTTCGAACGATTGAAATTGATTCGAAGTGGTTTATAATGAGAATATTCGACAGGGTGTAATGCTTCTGTGGATGACATGTAGGACTCGAGCAATCACGCATGACGGATAAAAATATTTCACGCTGGACTCGACGAAAAATTCCATTGGACAACGAGCATTGGAAATATTCTTCTCATTAATGTCGATGACGAATTGCGTGGCGGCCCTTACAGAACGCATCGAACGATATATTTTACCCGTTCCCTGTCGAACCGGCCATTTGTCAACGGGCTGACGCGAATCGGTCCTGGCTTCGTTTCAATAAAACTTTCCACCGTTGCTCAAGCGGCTGGTATTCCCCTTCTACCTTTAGAATCGTTGCATTTGTTCTGTTCAACCCTACAGTTGCGATAGAAGGACAACTAAAATTTATTCAATTCTTTTGTTTCACCTAGTTCTTTAAAAAAAAAGGAAGGTACAACTATAGACTCAAATTGCTGATAAATCGTTGGAAATTTACGTATACTGTGAATGAAAAGTCACAAGAGCGAAAATTGCGCGAATTTAATCTGACTTATTTCGCTCTTTCGGAGAATGATTACTGCAATATTCAATTTTCTCAATTCATCTACCCCTTTTTTAGAAAGTAATAAATTACTAACAGTTCTGCCTAAAGATTGAAGGAGAATTGTTGTCAATTTGCAAATTTGCAAATTTATAAACCTGTATATTTACAAATTTATCAATTTATGAATTTACAAATTCGCAAATTCAGAAATTCAGAAATTTACAAATTTACAATTTCTCAAATTCACAAATTTTCAAACTTGCAAATTTACAAATTCTCAAATTTACAAATTCGCAAATCTACATATTCTGAAATTCTCAAATTCACAAATTTTCAAACTTGCAAATTTACAAATTTTCAAATTCACAAATTTACAAACTTACAAATTTGTAAATTTACAAATTCTCAAATTCACAAATTTCTAAATTTACAAATTTGCAAATCTACATATTCTCAAAATTCTCAAATTCACAAATTTACAAACTTACAAATTTGCAAATTTACAAATTCTCAAATTCATAAATTTACAAACTTGCAAATTTACAAATTCTCAAATTCACAAATTTCCAAACCCGTGGCATTTACTAACAATTTTCAAAAAATTCTTCGATAAGAAAAAGAAACGATCCTCAAGAAAGTACAATTCGTGCAAAGCTCAAAATTCCACGAATTTAATTTCGTTCCCTTTCGGGGAACGTTACGATCGAAGGATTAGTCTCTCATGGACAAGTAGTAATTCAACTAGAAAAAAAAAAGGAGCAAAAGATAAGCTTGAAGCGAAGGATCACGTCAAACCGCGAAGACATTGATCTCTGGACGTCGAACCTCCGCCATTGTCTTCGAAAAGATGAAGGCTTTGTCCACAGAGACGCTCGGAATCAGACGCCTGCTCCATGCTTTCTAATTTCGGCATCAAAGCAAGGCGCGAGCGATTTTCCGTCAATTGAACGTGGCTGCCTTTGGGACAGCCGACAACAAGCCTGTACTGTATATCACGAACCGTGCGTGAAAGGTTGGACGAGTTTGGATGAGCGGCTCGCTCAAAGCGCGGAATATTCCTCCGCCATCCGGCCGACTAATGGCTCGGCTCACTTAGCAACTCTCTCCTTGTCCTTTCGCCTCTTTCTTCCTATAAAAATTTCATCTCCATAGACCAGACGTGTGTGTTGCTGTTGTTGCTGCTGCTGCTGAGTATCCAAGAGTACGAAAACGATAGTTTCAACCAGATGGTTCAATAAGAAATTGATTAAAATCTTGTTTCGATCGCGAGAGAATTGAAACATTCTTATGTGGACGTTGCATGGTGCAAAATTTGTAAAAATTGATTCTAATTCTTCTTAGTTCTTTTTAATTTTGATCACCCATTCTGTGAAATGTTGAATTCTTCCGAAAGATATGAATATCAGTTTTTAAAAAATTGAAACAAATGTTTATGGACAGTAAATTATCTATGCGAATTTTATGAGCTTGAAGTTAAGAGGAAAAAAGTTTAGGTAATCACACGAGTAACCTGTTTGCCAATGATTAAGGAACGCGATATTTTACGATTATATTAGCTGCTTATTCGTTTGAAAAATATTATATGCACTTTGAAAATTATGATTGTAAAAATTATCGATAAAATATTAAAAGTACGTTTTTAATCTTCGCTCGAAATTAATTCAAATTCAAGAAGTCAATTTAAAATCCAAAGATGTTATTATCTTAAGTAGTTCACGGAATCAACGTGGAAAACTTAGAATTTACATTATACTGGTTAATAAATTATTTGAAAAATATTACCTACACTTCGAACATTATGGACATAGCAAATTAATCGAATAAAATATTACAAACCTACGTTTCTAATTTTCACTCGAAACTGATTCAAACTCAACATTTTCATGGATCAAAGTGTTTGAATTAATTTAAAAGTCGAGGGTGTTATTATCTCAAACAGTTCGAGGAATCAAACTACACGAAAAATTTAGAATTTACACTACACCAGCTAATAGATCATTTGAAAAATATTATCTGCACTCTGAACATTATGACTGTAAAAATTACCCGAATAAAAAATTACAAGTGCATTTATTAATCCTAATCCGAAACTCATTCAAATCCAACACTTTCGTGGATTCAATAAGACAGTTTAAAATCCAAGGATGTCACTGTCTCGAACATTTCGAGGAGCCGAAGCACGCGGGAAATTTAAAATCACAGGACATCGTAATGGCGATAATGGATCGTGAGAATAGTGGACAGCGGAAGCGCATAATGCGCGAAGGTATGCTCGATTTAGCGTGCACCTGCATCGAGCGGACCGTGATCGATCTTTCGTCAGCAAGGGGGTGGGAAGGGGGCGGGGGTTGATGGGGAGGACGTCACACGCGTATGCTGTATAGGATAATCTGCGTGTATTTACTGGCAAAGGCTTACGAGTGTAACGTACGGTATTTTATTTTACACAGGAACGTTCCAACTACGTTCCGACGTGGTTCAGTTTTTTGCGTTCAGCACAAAAAATTGCTCGCTAAATCCTTTCGCGTTCATCCACTCGCGACGTGCGACAGACATCCATTTTTTTTTTTTAATTTTCTTGTTTCCCCCCACTTTTCACCCTTTTTATTATTTTTTCCTCGTTGTTTCTCTCTCTCTCTCTCTCTCTCTCTCTCGGTTTTAAACTCTCACGCACACCTTACGAGCTACGAGTGTTCTTTATTCTTCTTCTTCTTCTTCGTCATTCTTGCCCATTCGTGAAAGTCTATCTATCGTTCCGTAACGACGAAACGGGGTAATATGTTACAATGGCGGCGAGAAGAAAGGACTTCCGCTCGAAGAGAAGTACAGCGTCAATTCTACCCCTTCGCGAACTTTCTTTCCTTCGTTTCTTCTTTTCCTCCTGTTGTACGAGACGCAAAACTACGCCGAGGTTCGTTTCGATTCTTTTCTCGCCTTTTTTCAATTACACTCGACAGAAGGGTGGTTCACGCCTGTTATTCTTCGTCCGCGTATCACCGCGTATTTATCTTTCCGCTTGACCAACGGATTCCTCGTCCCCTTAGCCACGAATTTTAAACGGCTCGACAATATCCTCGAAGAGATACGCCTGTGCTCGACGCGTCACCCTGGCGTAAACCGATTACCCTATCGAAACGACCCACGTGCGGCCATCGAAAGCGGAAGCTAGCTTCTGCTCCTTGAACATCGCACTATTGTGAAATAGCCTCGGCGGATTTCTTCGTCGATTCGAGTGTTCTAACCCATTTCTTCCGAACGTTGCGTATATGCAACTGTGAAACAATCTCGACTGGAAAGTAAGGCTAATTTGCGACAAATTATCGAAGAAATACGCGGGAATTGTGTAATTGTAAAAATTACGTTGCTCTGTATTTTCAACAAAAATTCGCTGCAAGAAATGTGGCAGTTTTGAATGGTGTTTAAAGAATGATTGAGTGGAATACATTTTTTGATAAGTCTATGTGAGAATAATTTCTATCGGTGAAGAAATTTAGATGTTGCGTGTACGCGACGTCGGGAAGAAATGGGTTAATGGCGTCGTTTGAGGCTGAAGAGATGAGCGGTTAACTTTTTAACTTGATATTTACATATTTATTCACGGTGTCTCGTAGATTGCCGCAGAAATTCTGCTGGTGTATTTTAGGATAAATGGTAATTATACAAATATACTTTTTTGGGGACTCGTGGCGATTCGAAATATGGATATCGACGTGATACTTTGATAAATCAACATTGTAGGATAATAAACATGGCTCTAGAATGATGATCAATCGTTAGAAATTTGCATATACTGTGAAACGTTGCAACAGCAAAAATTCCGCGAATTTAAACTGATCTAATTCTCTTTTTTCGAAGAGAAATGATCGAAATATTCAATTTTTCCAATTCACCTACTCTTTCTTAAAAAATAATAAATTGCTCGTCGTACGGCGTGAAGTTCCTGAAATTTGCAAACTGGCAAATTTACAAATTTGTCTGAAATCTTTGTTTTCTCGTACAGCAAATAATTAACGAGATACTTGAAGTCTCGCAAAATCTGAACATCGTCGAAACCGACAGTGTAGCCATATTGTTTTATAAAATAACAAAATAAATTCACACAAATAAATTTCATATCTTTTTAGCCATGATTGAACGGACTATTCTTACTTCCAACTATTCCGATCGGAAAATGATTAAAAATTGATCAAAACTCTGTTCAAAAAATTTCTCACCACTCCTCCACCGGATGAAATAAAAATACAAACACTATCCTCATCTAATTTCTAAAATGCATCAGCAAATCTTCCTCGCAGATCCACGGAACACCTTTTAATCCCGTTTCGCGCAGGTTTCGACGGAATATCGACACTTAGAACTAACACAACGTAACCCATATCTACAAATAAGCAAGCTTGCACGAAACCTTCGCGAAAGAATCCTCGATTCTACTCTTCAGCCTCATCCATTCCATAATTCCTAAAAGATCTCTCCAAACGTCTAAACAAATATTCTCTCTCATACCAATCATAAACGTTCATCGTCGTCATACTCTCTCCTCGAAGTTGATATCACTAGCACTCCTCTTCATCGTCCACCACACGCGAACAAAAATTCCTCCTTCTTACGACCAAGTCTCCACGAATAGTCGAGTTCGCTACGCGTGCGGATGCGTATGTGGATGAGGATGCGACGAGAGCGTCAAGCCCGTAGAGGAAGGCGTGGAGGTGGGTGGTGGGCCAGACGCAGTGGCGGGGGTGGCTGACAGGTGATGACCGAAGAACGTTGGCCCAGTTGGAGGATAAGGTGGTGCGGCTGGATGATAATAGCCAGGTGGTGGTGGTGGCACAGGCGGTGGATGATGAACGTGTGCATGAGGATGTGGATGTGTATGAGAATGTGGCAACGGGTGTTGATGTGGATGAGTGGCGAATAGAAAGGCTGGTGCGTAAGGCGGAGGATGTGGAGGTGTTGTTGGTACAGTTGGACTATTCACGTCTAATCCAGGATTTTGTTTCTTCCATTTGGTTCGTCGATTTTGGAACCAGATCTTCACTTGTGTCTCCGTCAACGACAACGACAACGCTAAGTTTAGACGTTCACAGACAGATAAATATCTGGTTGTCTTGAACTTGTTCTCCAATGCTACCAGTTGCTCGTACGTGAACGCTGTCCTTGCTCTTCTTGGTTTACCACCTGTACCACCGCTACCACTGGTACCATTCTGACTGGATTGACTTTGACTTTGACAATTTTGCGCCTGTACGCTGCTAGACGACGACGAGGAGGAGGAGGATTGTCTTTTCTTACAGTTGGAGGTGGTTACGTTGCTGGAAGCAGGTGTTGAGCTCTCACGGCCAGCGTTCGAGGATTCCTGATCAGTAACTCTCATCTCGACGTCCTCGTCGTCGTCCTCCTCTTCCGGATCTTCGTCCATATCCTCCATACCGGTGTCTGGTGTACCCTCCTCGTCTTCTTGGCCACTGCCACAGGCAAACTCGCCCCGCGAGTCACCATCTGAAAGATGATAATAATACCGGAGGGTTAGCGGAAAACGTCTGGTTTGAAGATTGCTCTGGTAAAAGGAAAGCGATATGGGTGTTGTGTGACGAAAATTGATTATACCGTGGTTGGTTGGGTGGGAGGTATAGGGGGTGGAGAGAGGCGGAGGGGTGTGAAATTGCGGCTAGGGTGTCGGTTTACCTGGTGACGGAGAGGTAACGCGAGACTGCTCGCTGTTTCGCACCCCTCTGCTGGAAGATACTCTAGTTCGGATTCGATACTGTATTATGGGGATGTATCGAACGATTGTTTCGGGCGGGTCTGATGAAACGGTAATGGTTAGACTGCGGATTTTTATGCGTCTATGGGTAATTTACAGAATGAGTGTAATGTGAAAAAATGTACAGAATGCTTCCTATAATATCTGATAGGTGAAATCATTTTTTTAGCGAAGTTCTACGTTTTTTACCAGATTCTCAAAGTAACGAATTTGCGTAAAAATCTGCAGTCTAACAATTACACACTGTTGTTTGAAAAAATATATTAACATTTAATTATTACCGTGTGATTGATCGAAGTGATTGAAAAATATAAAAAATGTGATTAAATAAAATTTTTATGCAGTTTGCGAGAATATCATAAAAACAGATATCTGTAGTTAAATATATATATTTTTATTACTGTAAGGATTACTGAAGTATCCTAAAAAAATCTGAACAAGAAAATACATATATTTATAATAACACAGTATGATTATTTATTATAGTAATAAATAGCAACATGGAACAGTAATTTACATAGAAACTAACATACAAAAAATGTGTTTATAATGCTACATAAAAACTTCGAAATTTCCTGTGACAGTGAAATAAAAATTCAGCTTCCTTGTGAGTTTCCAGTTAAGGGTTAACGAACTAAAAAAAAAGAAAAATTGGACAACGGACTTCCGGAGAATCTTGGAACTTTCCAATCAATTGTTTACTCTCTCCTCATCTTGCGCTAAACTTCTTCCACTAGAAATTCTTTATCGTCCCATTGAAACGAAAACTAATCCCCGAATTCTCCAACTAACAATTCCCACGATAATTACACAATAAAGAAAATAAAAAAAAAAAAATAAAAAGCAACAACAACCGCAGGTAAAAGGGGTATCAAACAGAATATCCACGAGAACAAAGTTGCCCTTCATACTACTCTTTCACCAACGGTATTCTTTCACCACACTACGCGCTCCCAGCAATCAGTTTAACGAGCGTGTCACCGCCGCTTGAGCGTGTTGGCCGCAGAGGCCTGGGTGGTCGCGTATCGAGGCGCATTTAATTTAATTTCCGTAGACACCGGGGCTAGGTCGCGGAAAAGGTACTCCGTTGAAGGATTCAGAACAGACCAGAGCAGTTACCCCGACCGTGGACCGACCGATCGACCAACAGACCAGATAGGAAACGATTGAAAACGCGACGGAGAACGTTTTAGTAAGAGCGAGAGAACACGCGGCCAGCCGGCCACGTATAACGATGAAAAGAGAAAGAGCGGGCCAATCGTTCGCTCAATGAGAGAGGAGATTGGAGATTCAATCAGCACGCAGATGTCCCGGGGACAGATATTCCCTGGCTCTGGTCCGTGGAGGTTGGGGCGCCCCTCGAGCTGAGGGGTTGGGGGTGGGGATAGGTTTCCGGATAAAACCAGAGACAGAAAGAGAGATAGAGAGACAGCAGGAGGGTGGTAGTGGTAGTTGAGAGAGATTGAAAGAGACGGATAGGAGAAGAGAGAAGAGACAAGGAAAAGAGGAGACACATATATATATGTGTATATATATATGTATATATATATATAGAGAGAGAGAGAGAGAGAGAAAGAGAAGGACTTTATCCGAATTGGCGTGGCTCGTGGCCCATAGCCCGTAGCCTAGCACTGTGCCTGGGGGTTGGAAGTCCGTAGGGGGCGACGGATCGAGAAGGTTTACGCCGTAATGGGATTTGTATCTCGTTAACGCGCGATCGTTCTTGCCCCGTCGTACAGGCCGCCGACCGGCTACACGTCTCTCCCGCTCTCCTTCTCTCTTTCACTCTCTTATTCTCCTTTTTCCGCCTCTTTCTTTGCCTATTTCCGCCACCGGCCTCGTATCTTTCAGCTCCACGCCGCTCAGCCGCAGGCTACACCTCTATGATTCTGTATGTGTGTGTCGATTGATTGCGTCTAATTGAATTGCGTAATTTATATTGTTTCGCGGTGTCGTCTCTTTTTCTTTGCATTTTCTCTCTCCCTTTCTCTCTGTCTTTCTTTCCCTTTTTTTTTTCCTTTTTTTTCGTTAGTTGATTGTTTCGCGGTGTACTTGAGACTGGGGCTGTTTGAGGATGAATTGAACGCCGGATTTCTTTGGGGAAGGCGATTGGGAATGTATATGGGAAGAAACGTTTGTTAGTTTTGTAATTGATAGTGTATGAGTGTCCAGCTAAGTAGTAAATAATTTCGATTTTTCGTTTTTCGAAACGTTATGAACGTTCTTTCGAAAAGCACACGAATATAAGTTACATCTAATACAAGACACTATGCACTGCAATAAATAAACGTTGTTTCTTTATTAAAAACGCATCTATCTTTTTTTTTTTTTCTCAATCCTTCAATTAAAAAGAACTTCGTCGCTTCTCATTGGTGATCGCTGTGCCAGAACATGAACAGGTTCCACTAAATTAGTGAAGTAACATGAGACACCCATCGGTATCAGTGTGTCTTCAGACCTCCCGACAAAACTAATTGCAATGAGAAAATAAGGCTTGCACCTGAAAGCCTCAACAGAGCGTCTCTTAGGACGTGGAACAAGAAGAATCTTTCCTCGTAAATCCGTTCGCCGCTTAATTTCATATTCCAGAAGATTGAAGATGTTATCGGGGCACATACCAAAAGAGCCACACCATTTACCCAAAAATTTCTAGCATTCATAATTGGCTGTCTCCCGGTGTAAAGTCAACTTCATCACTCGATCGGATTCGATCAAAAGCGTCGTTTATCTTTCCCCCTTACCCGGTTATTACTGGCAAACGTGAACGTTTCTAGGCTTCGATCCAAGAGACACGTACACGCACGCTCCGCCAGACAAGTCATCGACTATCACGGCGGAGAATTTGCGAATTCCCCGATCGCGATACTTCTGAACGTTGTCGTTCTGTTTAATGAGGAAATCCGAAATAAACGCGTCTGACTGTTCGGTCCCCTGTGCGTCTTTACTCTGCCCCCCTCTCTAGATCCCTTACACCCCCTGGGGAGAGCCAGATCGGTTCTAACCGCGATCGTGCTTAATGAAGAAGATCTGAACGAGATAAATGGTCTCTGGACGTTGTAAAAAGTCGATAAAGTCGATAAGGGGTGGCTCGTTATGGACGCGTCCGCGGTTAATTGCCCGGGACGCCTTATGGCGTCGCGAGGTGATGGTTAGAGGACGTGGATGCGATTCGAATCTCCATTGGAAAGATAAATTTCGAGAGTGATACCGTACAAGTGAAAAATGGAAAATTTCCTGGAGAACAGCTGATAATTCATATAATACCAGAGTAACAGTGACCTAATCTACAATTTTGGGTCAATTGTAGCTCGTACAGAGTGATTTAAGGAATCCTATAAAAGAAGTTCTTTTAAATCATGCTTAGATATGTACCTAAATATCTTAAAACGTCGATAATTTCATTACATTCTCACCTGTAACCATAAAACATTTATACGTTAAATATAAATTAATTTATCCTTGAATTTAATTGCTTTAGAATTGCAGATAGCTGTTCTCCTTCAACGGGAACGCAATTATGAACCTTATTTACCCTGAACGCAACGTCAGTCAGTTTTACCAGCAGCTAAGCACCGGTTTACACGGAGCACGCGACAGAAAGGAAAACATCCTCGACTTTTTAATTTCAACGTGCACCGATAATAAATTCGCCCGGGTTAGAAGCATACGGTCACGTGTCGGGGAATCTGTAGGGCGCAGATACCACGGCGGCGTTGATTGATCCGCCATAGAGGGGGTCGGAAATTGCCCTAACCGCCGTTAATTCAAACAGCCTTCCCGTAACAATCGTTCCTGCTACTCTCACCTCTAATTATCTACCGTCTTAAACAACTCCACTACATTACGCTTCTGAATTCTATCTCCGCGACATTCTAACCGTGCATCACGTACCGCCGCTTTAACGATACAATAGCGGGAACATCCAACGTTCTTCCCCACCCTTTACTAGAACACCTCTCACAAATTCCAAACACGGTTGCTCTTATCGCGAAAGCTCCAACAAGAAAATACGAGCAATTATCATATTATTTCCCAGAAAACGGGAACAATAAAGCTTCTAGGACCCTCTTTCTCGACGCTCGCGTAACAATACACCGAAAAGAAACAACGCTTGAATCGTTCCCTTAACGAGCGTCCGCGATAACATCATAGCATACTCGCTGATAAGGAAAAACAGAAGCGGACGAAGTGGGGGCGTTTAACTGGCGGTGATTACAATTTTTCCAGAAATCTAGCGGAAAATCCTGGAGATTTCGTGTGCCACGGCGGTGGAATAGTGAGGTAGGGGTGAGAGTATTTCTCCTGCGACGATCGTGTGCGAAAGGGGACGCAGAGGAAGGAGGTGGAGGAGGTGGGGCGGGGTGTGTGGAGGTGGTAGGACGTCGAGGGAACGAGGGAGAAGTCATTATGATGCAGAAGAGCCAATTTTCTGGGCGGCTTGGCGCGATGCGACGCGATACGCCGCGATGCTGTGCGATTATCATAACAACCGACGATATTATTCCGTCGGCGGATTTGCCGTTAGGGGGGCGGCAGCAGCAGCAGCAGCAGCCGCCAACAGCGGTCGAAACGGATTTTCGCTCGATCGAGAGAGAACCTTTCTTTCTCTTTCTCTCTTGCCTCTGATGCACTTTTAATAGGAACCCCTGACCATCCTGGAAGATGGATGACCATAGAATTCGTGTAATCCCGATTTCATCGGGCCGTGATCGATCCTTCGACCTGAAACTACTCGTGTCTTCGTTTTTTTCTTACGTTTCCCTTACTTCCTCCTGTTCGCCGAATTTTTCTATCGATTTTCATTTTGCGGATTATACTTCGTTTTTTCTTCTGTTTCTTTCTGCTTCTGCCGGACATAGTGAAGATCGAAGACACATCGGTTGATTTCGCTTGCAGAGCAGTGTCCCGTACCGGGATAAAGGGACGATAATGATGGGGTTCAAGGACTGGTTAACGCAGATTAGCGGAGCAATTTGTCACGCTCCGACAGGCCACCCTCGCGAACCTGCCTCCCCTCACTCTTCCTCTGTCTGTCTGAACCACCCTCCCTCCCCTCTGGTAACTCCTTTGCTCTGTTTCTACGTCGTTTCACCCTCTCCTTTCTCTTTCTCTCTCTTTCTGTGTGTCTCTCTGTCTAGGTCTTATCGAACTGCGGGATTCTTCCTCTTATCTGTCCGCCAGACTCCATTAAATTCGAAAGTCAACTGTGAAATTGGGAGCTCGCGCGACCGAACGTGGACTCTCTTCCTCCTTCTCTCTCTGACTGCTCTCGATTCGATCATCGTCGGATGATAAGCTTTCCGCGGCAGATGCCTGGACGGATTAGATCGTCCTCTGGATGGAATTTAATAAACGATCGGGATACCTCGAGGAATTCTTACGGAAAATTTCGCGTTTGAATTTCCTCGTTAATTCGTGAAACCTGCAAAATTGTATCTTTTCTCTATCGAAGGATTTAGAATTTTATGAGTCGATAGATTAGAGTTTTTAGTCAATGTAGATTCGTGTATAGATTCAGAGGATATATAAGATTTGGAACGATCTTAAACCACATGTAGATTAGTCCCGGAACGACAGTGTCTTCACATCAAGAACCACTGGTTTACCATCGTGGACTTGGCTGATTAAAATGTTCCAACGAGTGTCGCGACATGTTTAAGAGGATCACGCTAAGAGGCGTGTATTAGAAGCAGCATTAACCGACGACGTTCTATCGCTACGTTTCCCTCCCCTACGTTTCCCAGTAACGCGTCTACATCATCACTTTTGCCGGAATCCCCGTACAACGCAAATAACTCTGAAACGGATGGAATTGCACGACGCAACGTTGGAACAAGGCATCATTCTAGCTTTCTAAAGTTAGAACGAGGAAGAAGCGAGAAAACGTTAGCTAGAAGATGATGTGAAAGAAGTGGGGAAGAAGAGGGAAGAAGTGAAGAGTTTGAAGACGAAAAAAATCACGTTCAAGATCATGGGATCTCGCGGGAGACGAGGACCATGTGTTCAACATGAAGAAAAAGACAGAATACGCTCGAGCGTGTTTTGGCGAACGGTTACGAACAGCAAGGAAGACACGGCGCGCGCGTCACCCAAGGAGGAAGCAATAAACATGCGGAGGCTGTGGTTTCGCGGAGAAAAAGCCCCCGGGATTAAGAGGACTTTCGGAGTCACTCGAACGCGACGGATTCGTCTGGATTAATCGTCGCGCGGAACAGATTGCTCGTGAACTCTGTTTTCGCGGAATGTTACAGCTAATCTGGATTAGAATTATTTAAATCCTTCGTCTGTCACTTCCTATTCGATTCGAGCCTCCTTTTTGGAAATTCTTTTGTCAGTTTCAATAGAAACTCCCGGCTCTTTCGACGAAACTGAGGATGTTTCAGCGAGTCTAACCTACGATTCGATAATCCTTAATCATTTCTAGTTAAATTCTGATTGTTTTGAGTTATCTGAATTTTGTGGAGAAATATCGTTGCTTAAAATTGTGTGATGTATTTAATGTCTAGTGAATAGAATGGTTACAAGTGAAATTAGCGTTGTTATTTCAACAAAACTCGCGTTTCTGATGAAACTGAGGATGTTCCAGCGAATCTAACTTACGATTCGATAATCCTGGTTAAATTTAGGTTTCTTTTAGCTATTTGAAGTTTGTGAAGAAATATCGTTGCTTAAAATTGTGTAATATGTTTATTGTCTTGTGGATAGTACGAACACAAGTGAAATTAATGTTCTTATACTACGTTCGTTTAAGAAATTTTCAGTTTTCATATCGCGTTAAGAAGAGAAATATATCAAAGTGTAAATTGCAGTTACAGTTCACCCCTTGCCTTACGATTTCCTCAGTCTCGATCATTCTAATACAGCGTCGACTAAAAAGAAGTCAAAATACTATATAAAATCTGTATAAAAAGCTGAAGTTACAGTAAAAATAAAATTTCCTCACATTCTGACCATAAACTGCACCACGAGTGTTATAAGCCAAGGAGTGAAAATTCTTAAAATGCTATGAACGCGACACGTCGTTACGAAGAGATCAGAATAAATCTGTCACAGAATTACAACAGAAAAGATTCTCATCCATTGCTCCTACCAATCTTAATCTCGTCAACTAACAAACCATCACTGAAGCAAATCCTCCTAGTTCCGAATCGGCGAATCTCCGTCGAAACAAAAAACTTTCCACCCTGAAATCAATCTCTCTAATCACCTTCGTGCACGCTGTCGGCCCGCCGATGTCGTCGATGTTGCACACGGCTATGAACGACGCGTCCGCCGGTGAATTTGTTCGGATCAAGTATGTTCTCCACTGAGAACGCCAGACACCTTTTATTCGCCTGTACCGTACTCGCAGTAGTAGTAATGCTCCCTGTCGAGGTACCAGTCGTCCTAGCTGCGTTTCCGGAAGTACAGACGGTCATCACCGTCGATGCGGCGGCAGCGTGCGCGGATATATACACAGGAGTCCCATGGCCAGTTGTTTCACCACCGCTCTGAACACAGGAGAAAGGATGCACGCCTCGATTCACGAATGGATTAAGGAACTGATCGTTGGTTGCACCACGGGAAGATGGAGCTGTCAGATCGACAGGACTGCTTGGATTACTTTCGTCGACTTCTTCTCTACAAACATCCACTTCAACATCCTCGTCTTCCTGATAATTCCCATTTCTACTATCAGGATGTACTTCATCATCATCATCTTCAGGCTCTTCGTCTTCTTCTTCATCCTCAACGATATTCCTCCTCTGTGACGTATTTCTATCATGTTCACCGTCGTCTTCTTCCTCTTCGTCTTGTTCCTCTTCCTCGTCGACTTCGGTGTCCATCCGTTTCTCTCTAGAAGGTGGATCCATCTCGTGAAATTGATCCTGATCGACAGGCCTCAATATAGGAGAGGTCGAAGGTGAATGTTGCTGGCGCACGTTGTCATACCGGACAAATGGTTCACTGGTGCGTACATGGAGCAACACGTGCCTCCTTTCTTGAGGCGGCAACGACAACCCGGCACGCATATCCGCTTCCTCCCTTGGTAGAACGACCGGCCCTAAAGGCGACACGGTCCTACCCTCTTGCATCCTCCACATAACCCTTGTCCCTCTATATTTTACCTCACTTCACGACGCTCCATATCTTATCTCTCTCTCTTTCTCTCTTTCTTCCTCTCTCTCTTTTCAAGTACAAACACTTGTCACAGTTATTATCGTGATAAAGAGTGACGTAGGAACACTATAATCGTACGTGAGATCACTGACATATCCATCTATACCGTACAATTCACAATTTCAATCTAATCGTCATATCACTGAATCGTGAAGAAAAGAAAAATAAAATAAATAATGAAACGTTCACAAAATACACCAGGGATAAGGTGTTCACTTTGAAGTCTCCCTTTTTTCTTTTTTCTCTCTTTTAGATCCTCAGTAAATTATATCTCTATCGCACTGAACTTTCGTCTCGTATGTACACAGAGCGGAAGAACAAACAACGGGCGATCAAGTGGCGAAAATTGTCGTAGCGCGGTTCCGTGGGTGGATCGAGCTTACAAGCGTGGTCGGTCGGTCGCGATTAGCAGTGTCTTTGGTAGGCAGAAGCCGCGCGCGTCCCGTGAAAGCAGCTCTCGGGACCTCCACGTAGAGCCATGGTGGCTGAATAGGTGGTATATCGGCGTATTATTAGTAGCGGAGAGCCGTCGTAGCATCGTAGTCGCAGCGGAAACCGGCGGAAATCCTGTTTGGTGGGGGTTGGTGTACGCCCACGATAGGCGTGTCCAACCCCCTGCTAGCTTACCAGCGAGTTACGTTATCGTTCTTAGGGGCGTGTACAATACCGTTCCACGGGGGTTGCGCGCACACACGTGCTACCCCTTGTTCGTAGTAGATGTCCAAGGGATCCGTGGCTACTTTTACGTCTATATATATATACGTGTTTCTATGTGTGTTTGATACACGAACGTACAAATACGATCACGAAAATGTACCTATACGAGGAAATTTCTACTGAATGGACGGACACGAACACGAAAACGAAGCCGCGTGCAGACGTTTCGCGGCCCCACGAGCGAAGCTTTCGCCAGATACTCGGGTATGTACACACAGAGTCTACCTTTCCCGCCTCCTCCACCCCTTCCAGCCCACTCCCACCCTATTCCGGTCGTTCCGCGATCCGACCGGCTAAAGTGGTTTGTCTTTGATTTAACCACCACCGCCACCGCTGCCGCCGCCGCCGCCGCCGACGCCGTCGATGGAGGAACGCTTTTCCCTCCACGCACGTTGCCATCGTTCAACGTTTCCCGAGGATGTGTGCAAGAGTTGTACGTTTTCTCTCTCTCACTCTCTCTCTTTCTCTTTCTCTTTAGTTTCTCAATATCTTTCTCTTTGCTTCTCTCTGTAAACGCGCGCGCGTGTGTGTGTGTGTGTGTGTGTATGTATATATATATTTGTGATCGTGAAATGGTAGCCAGGTTTGTCGATGATCTTGGTGTGTTAGAACGGGGGCGGGGCACGTGCTGCGCCTCCAGGATCGTTGTGTACAGTAATCGTGCTGGGAGTATAATCGTGCTGGCTATGCTGGTTGGTATCTCTAACTCTCTCTGTCTTTCTCGTTCTGGTTAGTTCTACATGTATATATACAGGGAGATATTCTATAGGATGTATTTCCTTTCTCTTTCTCTCTGGTCGTCTATTCGATCCCCTCGGTTCCACTCTACTTGAGGGTGGAGGCGAGCGAACCAGGACCGATACTATACGCTTGGCTAGCCGACCGACCGGTCGACCGACGGATAGAGGAGCTGGCTACTGTTGCCGTTGCTGGTGCCTGGCGCTGTTGCTGCTACCGCCGCCGCTCTTAACTTGGCGCACGGATATTGTTTACCCGACCATTTAGGTAATTGCTGGCCTACCGCCCTGCCAGCCAATCGAACGTAACCAGCGGATGAGCCTGCAATACCGAGCCCACCCCTCGTTGTTCGTTCCATACTCTCGCTCTGTTCACGGTGCGCCCTGTGTGTGCTTTGCCTCTCTCTCTCTCTGTGCTTCTCTTTCTCTTGATGCTTCTCTCTTTCTCTCGGTGTCTCTCTTTCTCTTGATGTCTCTCTTTCTCTCTGACTCTCTTTCTCTTGATGTCTCTCTTTCTCTCTGACTCTCTTTCTCTCTGACTCTCTTTTTCTCTGTCTCTCTTTCTCTCTGACTCTCTTTTTCTCTGTCTCTCTTTCTCTCTGACTCTCTTTCTGTTTCTGTCTCTTTTTCTCTTGGTGTCTCTCTTTCTCTCTGACTCTCTTTCTGTCTGTGTCCCTTTTTCTCCTTTCTCTGTGTCGCTCTCTGTTAGCCTGTGTGCCTCTCTCTGTGCGTGTGTCATCGGCGATTTCCCATCTTCGTCCGCCGCGGATCTACCTGGATCGTCATCGAATTAGCAGAAGCCCAATCGTTCGGCGAGGATTGACGCCGCTGTTCTGCCAGCGATGATCGATTCTTTCCACGAAATTGACGGCTACCTACACGGCAGAGCGATGGATGCCGTGTAGCTCACATTGACCGATCAAGTGCGATAATTGGGATGCGTTGTATTAATAGACGGATTAAGGAGGTTACGTAAACGTTACTACTTGGTTGCTGAGCAGCCAATTAGGACGGCACGGTAAGGGTCTTTAAATTGCGTAATTCTTGGCCATCGGGGAGGAAGGTAATTGTGTTTCGGGCGATTCGATTTTATTGGAATAGAAGGGGGAGGACTGATTTTCGTGTAATGATTTATCCATCCGTTGCGAATAAAAAGAAAAAAAAAAGAAATGGCAACGCGACACAATAGAGTGCTGAAAAATATACTTAGCACGGTTGGTATTTGTTCGAAAACAAATTTGTTCAACCGAGGTAATAAAAATTGATCGATTCAACTTTTGTCGCAGTCGATTCTCCAAAAAAAAATGGCGATCTTCGAAATTTTATACCCTTTTCCTAATAATAAAAAAGCTCAGCAAAGTGTTAATTTTTCGTTGGAAAACCTCTGCATATCAATTAAGGAACACGATGAAATTTCATTCACCAAGTGTCTAAACACATTTCCGTCTGTCCATTAACATGTTCACCTAAGTATCTCTGATCCTACTTATTTCCCCGCAAACGATGAAAATTCACCAGCGGAAAACTCCTCTGATCCTCGTTAATAAGCTGTAATAATAGCTCCGGTCTCTGGCTACCGGTGAGTGGGCTCGCGTCGCGGATCGATAGCATAATGAAGCAGATCAAATATTTATAATCGTACGCGGTCGCTTTATCGGGGAGCCGTTTTACTTCGTGCATACAGATGTTCCTGGTAGAACGGTGGAATCGCGTAATCGCATCGACGTCGACCGGACGAGCATGATTTTCCAAGAGTACCATCAACCGTCACAACCATACCAGAACAGACCAGGCCAGGCCAGGCCAGGCCAGCCAGCTAGCCAGCCAGTAGTCGACTAATTTTCACGTCCGCTCGCGCACACGTACTGTACTCGCCGCGGACCGAGAGAGCTAATGAGCATTATCGTAAATTTATTTCGGCCGCACAGGCACGTCCCGGCCACCGCATAAGAACTAACAAATTAATTTAATTCGTAAATGACACGTACGGCGTGCACGGTGCATTTACTGCATTGAATGTCGGCGCGACCGGCTGCAGCTCAATTTGCAGTCGGCCACCGAAGCTTAATTAAAAATTTACACCGACAATGTAACCGCGCGGTCGCGTTGTTCCGCACGTGCCAACCCTTTCTCTTCTCTCTTCTCTCAGTCTCTTTCTCTTTAACTCTACTCCAGCTACTAGCAAACCGGTGCTGCTCGCTTTTAACTATCCTCTCCCTGACAAAAGCCTTCTTACGCGACGCAAATGGAGAAACACAAAGAGCCTTTCGTACTTGCGACAGTATAAGCGAGGGGCAAACGGGACAATTAGTAAGTTAAAATCCACTAATTTTCATTCGTAACGAGATAAAGAAGAGCCGAGCACATGGTAGTTAAACAGATCGAAATAGAGAGAGAGAGAGAGAGAGATAGATAGATAGAGTTGCACAGGTGAGCACACCGCCGGATTAGCCTACCTGGCAAAGTGATGTGGGTTTAGGCAAGCGTTCCTAATAGTTCCGAAACGGTGCACGACGAGTCGAGGAAGCGAGCTCTCTAGGTTCGATAGATAGATAGGCTAGACTAGCTTGTAGAAGAGGAAAAGGGTGTGGGTTAGAGTGAGATACAGAATCGATAGGATACCTAGGTGAAACCTGAACAAAGACACGCTTATACACCTGCACGAGTCATCAGAGAAAGACCGTAAATGCATATACATATATAGAATAAGAGATGATAGACGAAATACACAACGTTGATGGTGTAAGAGAGAAAGACAAGGTTTGGAAGGAAGGTGGGGTAGTTTGGAACGGAGATCGAACAGACCAGCCGTGACCAATTTGCGCCCGTTCGTGCTCTCGATTCTGATCCCGATCCCCCGTTCACACACACACACACACACATACTATACCATTACTATCCCATAACGGACACGTGTGACACATGTATATATCTCGTGTATATATACAAGTAGTAACGTAAAAGTAGAGAATCTTCCCCTGGATAGAATCCCAGCGGCAGCAGTGAGGACCAACGATGCCAAAAGATACTCTATCTCTCTCTCTCTCTCTCTCTCTCTCTCTCTCTTCTGTCAGTAGTAGAGGAAAGTCGTCGTTTGGTGTGTTGTGTCGCTCGTTGTGCCACTCGCCGGTCACCCCAAAAGTTTCACGCCTATCTGGACCGACTGGGGCACCACCTCTATTCGCGCCACGATAATTGGCCAATTAAAACCGGCCGAGAGCGTTCGAGTTACCTGGCATCCGATAATTATACGCTATCCTCGCGGTGGTTCGACCACGTATCCACGCGACCAAGGGGGTGTAGGAAAAAGAGAGAGAGAGAGAGAGAAAGAGAGGAAAAGAGAGAGAGAGATAGAGGTTTGACGAAGGGAGGACCTAGAGGATGGATCCAACGAGACGGAGGAAACGAAGGAGGTGTAGAGGAGATAAGGGGGATGGAATCGACTATTCCGATTACGTGGCTTCGGATTCTACGACTCCCTTTCTCTCTACCTGAAGCTCCTCTCGTTCTCTCAACGATGTCCTCTCCCTCCTCATTCCTCCTCTTTCTCGACATCCTGTCCTCTTCTACGTAAATCAATGCGGCCAGCACGCCCTCTCCTTAACCCCGTGACGCATGACTGGAATATTCCTCGGTTCTCCGCGTTCATCCGCGGATCTGTTTACCACACTGGACTCTACGATTTTTCCTTTCTTTCTTTCTGTATGTTCTTCTCATTGTTTTTTCTTTTTTTTTTCTGTGGTATCGATGGAAGAGGTTTCGTTCGATACGATTGGTAGAGGTGGTTGTTCTATCGTTGATAGGATAAGGAGAACCAGTGGTCAGGATAGGATCGGAAGACTTGATCGACAGCTCGTTAGTCGGGATGTTAATTGATTGGTCGATCTGCTGGCGCGAGGAAAGCGAATTTACCGGTTTCTGGTGGGGATATCTTTTCAGATTGAACGACAGTTCTGTTGATACGTGTTTGTCGAGAAACGTCAGATGCTCGATGGAAATTCTCACTCGGGGAATAATAACCGTGATTCAAACAAACGTGGAACAAAATTCTTCTCGACACGCGTTTCTTGTTTTTAATACATTAATATAAATTATTTCTTTTCTTTTTTTAGAGGATTTGTAATATTATAATTATACGTGAAAGATATTCTTTTATGTATAATTAAGAACGATTGCATTCTCGAGGACAGAGAATGTTTTCGAATCATGTAAATTCTTGAGAAGGTACATTCTTTTATCTTTCTCTGTTAAGAATGACCGATCGAAATTAATTACAAAAGGTGATACCTGGTGAGTTTAAAGTTAGTTGAATCAATCGAACATCGAGACTGTGTATATCTCGTTGGTAAGAATGTTCGAGTTTGATTCATCCCGTAGTCGAGTGATTGATCGTTTACCCCTAATTAGAGATCGGGGAAGTCTTGAAAAAGTAGATGAAATTACGCGTGACACGAGCGGAAATTAGGTCCACGGTGAACAGAATGATGTATGATCGTTATACTTCAGTAACCTTAGCGACAACCGCGCTAAGATACTCGTGCCTAGGCGGTCGCTCTATTTCCGATGGAAACAGCTTCTTCTACGAGGTAATTATCCTCTTAATTAGAAGCATAGTTCTCGTTGACGAACTATGCTTTCCCTCGTTTTTCTCACCCCTCGGAGAAACTCGAATTAAAAGTGAAGAAAGAAAGAAAAATCCGGAAAGAAATAGCTTCCTTTGTTTTCCTCTTGTTCCTTTTTTGTAAAACAGCGGTAGAATGTTTTTTTTTTTATTTTTTTACGTAGGTAAATCAGTTTATTCGCCGTTTGAAATCGCGCGACACAATGTCGGTGACTTTTAATGCGTAATCGCGTAAACGTTAATTGTTGCCGATTACCAAGCTCGCAATTAACATTTTCTATAGACTATTGAGCACCGATTGATGTTAATTACTAAGCCCCCCTTTGTTTAATAAAGCCCATTTTCAAACGATTATTACCGCGTATCGAGCCGACATTATTAGCGGACGCCGATTGAAAACGAGCTGGCAAGAAGAACCAAGAGTTTCCATTATTTGCACAGAATCTTTTAACCCTTCGCGTGTAATCTTTCTTTCTGGATCCGTGTAGCAACAGTTATGCATGCAAAGAGTAGTATTATTGACTATTATTTAGATTAGTGTGAGAGGAAAGTTGTCTATAAATCTGATAAATTAGAAGTTCTGTGATTTGAATTATTCCCCGTTTGATATCGTACTGTTAAGTGTTATTTCTTAGGCTTACATCTGTGTGATATAGAAACAGCGTTCTTCAAACATTTTTATTGACAAAAATAGATAGAATGTACTGGGAATCGGCTGACAAATAAAATAAAGAAAAGAACAATGCAAATAATTTATTTATTAACTCTTTGTACTTGACGATGAAAATAAAGCAAATTAACAAAAGAAATTAAACTAAATAAATTTGCAAACAGTTTATCATTTCTTCTTCTCAAAAGAAAATTTTTGGCTTTCGAAATATTCACAAAAGCGAAGCGATCGATCAGAAAAATAGTTAAAGTGCAAAGGGTTAAGTCTAATTTTTATGAAATCAGGAATTTTAATTAGCGTGGCATTTGCATATCGTATTCGCGTATGGAATTTCTATATTTTCCATGAAGTCTTTCTCTAAAAACAAGAATTAAGAAAATTGTTCTATTCTAAAATCCTCGCAAATCCATTCCAAAAAAAAAAGCTCTCTTTCCTGCGTACTCTGCTTATCGATCTCAATCAACAATCACCACACAAATTCCATCAGACTATCGTAAAAGGATTACGATCATCCAGTTTGACGATAATTAACGCCTGTCCGCGTAGTCCCCAGAACCGTGTCAACGATATTCCTCTACTCGACGAATCACGAACAATAGCCGTGACAGGTTTCATAATAGATCTAACGACGAGTACAGCTTTCCGGATAATTCGATGTCAAGCATCAGGACGATTTCGAAAAGGACGCGCGTGCGTGTCGTCGAATAGGGCCCAAAGGAGGTGATTACGCGACGCTAGGCGTCGGGGATGGACACCCACGTGCCTCGATAGAAAGGGTCGCCGTTACATATATATATACATATATATATATAATATATCGCATTAAGCGAGGGGGTGAAAAGCGTGGCTTTGGGTATCGCTTACGCGTTATTATTGCAGCGATACGACACGCTACGGTGTCACCCATGACCTCCCATGGGGATGGAACACCATATCATATACAATGTAGGTACCAACTGTCACACCATTGCCGAGTCACTGTCGGGGATCCCATGGAAACTGGCTAGGCGTGCTTTATGGTGCGTCAAATTAAAAGATTCCCTCCTTTACGTTCCCTAACTGCGATCTGATCCACTTGGCCCCTGGTTATACGCGTCGTCTACGGGCTAAACGGGACCCGGGAGCGTGTCTTCACGGTTTGACTATAGGAAAGCTGGATGGGTGGCCGATCGGTAACGGGACAACCAAGTATGGATCATGATTGAGCCTTAATTCCCGGCCAATGGGCCGCACGCAGTGTGAAACAGGCTGAAAGAATTTTCTAATACGATGGGTGGCAGGTTTCTTAATCGTTCGGGGGTTTAATACAGTTTTTCGTTTTCTTTTGTGATCATTGTGAATTTATATATCAACAATTGAACATTTAGAACAGCGAATTTTTTCGTCTAACGCTGTTTTACGGTGACGATGAGTTTGTTTTGAAGTTCTCGATATTCTTTAGATGATTAATATGTACAGGGTGATGAATAATATATGAACTGCTTAGAAATGATCAATTCCACTTTTGTAATATTTGGTAAAATTTTCGAATTTTTCGATTCTTTTAATTTCCACTTAAATACGTTTTAGAAAAAAAGAAACGATAATAAGAGTCTTGGAGTTTTGATAATGTATATTGATTGCTTAAATGCTTCTTAAGGAACATTTTAGAGGGACACAATTGTATATACCTTTCGGGATCTCTCCGAACTCAATTAGACTCGAAACAATCTCTAAAGTACCTCTTATAACAACCCCAAAGTTCAACCTCGATTTGAAGGAACCTTGAATTACCAATTCAATCATCCACGAAATGGGATAACATTAGGTTCAGCTATCAGTTCCTGCGGTTTTTTCGAATGTGAGAACTTCAGTTTTCTTCGCGAGTATTTAACGTGAATTAGTCGATTACGTGTTCTTCGCTATTGCTAATCTTTTTCGTAGGTTTGGATAGTTCTCACTTTTTGACGAGAATAATTCTATATTTCTTCACAAGAATTTATTGACATATTCTTCCGTTTCCTTCACGTATCTTTCGGTTCTCTTCACGAGTATTTATCGACGCATTCTTCAGTCTTTTTCTTTCTATTCTTCAGCTTTCTTTGCGTATTCCTCTATTTTCTTCACGATCATTTATTTGCTATTGTTAATAACCATTTTCCTACATTCTGAGAGTTCTCACATTTGTACGTGAACTATCTAATAACAAAATCATTTTCTCAGAATCGTCAGAAATATTTTAGAAATATATACTGTTCTATAAACAACCTAATCTTTCCAGCAGCTTTAGAGTCACGATTAAATTCACACAGTAAACTATATTAAGAATTCTCATTTTTGTTACCTCGACTGTCCATGGTGTTTAAAAAAAGAATCTTATATTTTATTTACAAGAAAATGTTAGAAAAATTCATTCAATACGAAATAAAACTCGTACGTATTTATAAACAAATCTATTTTAGGATGGATCATTAGTAGAATTGATCAGAGATAATAATAAAATCGATAGAATCTGTCAAGTGACTCGAGGAGACATGACGTGTATAAATAAGCTGTCGTATGGCAAATCGGTCCGATAATACGGCCGATTAGCCACGAATCGTCGCCAAAATTCGAGCAACGATCGATCAGCTTGGCCACTGTGAGCATTTCCTCGCGAGAAACCTCTAACCAAGGTGCGATACACTTTCGTGATGGCCACGGGAGCGGAACATTGCGTGGTTAAACAGGCCGACAGCTATGAATTTCCGGGCGATGTGCCATTAGACGCGAATTACGCCTCGATCCTCCTTAGTCTGGCTCGGTGAGATCGTACGCGTGGAATTATACGCTTGGCCACGTCAAACTGGACGTTTCATTTCTTCGAGATGCATGGTTCTACGTTGGTAAATGAAACAGAAGGTGGAATAATACGATAAAGAAGGAGATGAACGTTTTGATAGCGATAATTCGCGTTCACTTCGTTCGTTTGTACTGAACATGAGTTATTTTTAAATGTACAAGCTTTGTCGGGTGTTAACGACCGCCTTGATCTGGATGAAAGATCGCGGAGGATTGTAGAGCGACATTGGGAGCTATTATCTAATGACCCGGACTATGATTTTCAAAAGAGCTGTTGTGTGTTGTAGAAATTTGTTGGATCCTCTGCAGTGATCAATTTAACGTGCTCAGTGCCTGTGGTAAGTTCTCGCGTGATCGCTGCCAGAAGATAATTCCTGCGACGAATTTCGTTCCCAGATTGCATATGGGAAACAAATTCGGAAATTTCTTAGAAACTTGAACAATTTTAACAAGATTAATCTACGTTTAAGCATCTGTAACTGGATTTTTCAAGTAATCCGACGTATCGTTCTAAAGGCCGCAGGGAAATTCTTAATTCCTGCTTTTTTGCAATTTTTCAAAATGCAAAATTCGAATCAACTGAAAATTTTTCTTCTCACGAACACAGAAAAGTCTAACCAAAATTATTTCCGACAGGAAAAATGATGAAAATTCATTTTCGTTTGTACGGCCAGTTTTCTTTTTTTTTAATATATGATACATATTTAGTTGTAGATTTTGAAAATACGTAGGATTTCGTTCAAAAAACTAAAAATAACGTAGATTACGTTATTTAAGGTGTAAAATTCTAATCAACTGAAAATTGTTCTTCTCACGAGCGTAGAAGTGTCTAGAAAAAATTATTTCCAGCAGGAAAAATGATGAAAAATTATTTTCGACTATATGGTCAATCTTTTTTTACGCATAATACATATTTAGCTATAGATTTTGAAAATACGTGGGATTAAATAACCGCCATTCTTCGAAAAAATTGAAAATGACGTAGACTACGTTATTTAGGATACAAAAGTTCTAATCAACTGAAAATTTTTCTTCTCACGAGCGCAGAGAAATCTAGCAAAAATGATTTCCAATAGGAAAACTGATCAAAATTCGCCTCTACCTTCAGCTGTAGGTTTCTAAATTACGCAGGATTAAATGACCAGCATTCTTAAAAAAGAAAAAGAAAGCAAAATAACTTAAAACAACGTTAATAAAAGAAACTTTCGCCCCTTGGCGAATAATTTGAAAATAGCACCGGTAATCTTCCTTCTCTCTTCACCTCGAGGCAAACGACGATTTCCGAGTCCCCTAAACGTCACGATCCAACAGCATGAAACCGCGGAACAACAAGAAGAACGATCTACCATTCGATTTTAATTCTCCGCAAAATAAAAGGAAAACCTAACGCGAGGTATACTAGTAACACGCGCAGAAAGGAACAAAAAAAAAAAAAGAAAAAAACAAAGAGAAATCTGAACGTGAGCGGTGACGGAAAAAGTGTCGCGCGACACGAGCGTCACAAAGGCCGCCGCGGCGTCTCGTAACTTCCAATTCGTCCGCGCGTCTCCAAGACGCCGCGACGTTCTGGCTCGCGTCTGAATTCTTAACGACTGTACGCGTATTAACGACGCGGTCGGTGGCAATTTCACCGCGAAACTTACGGCCCTCGGCTCGTTAGTAAAAATAATTCTCAACCTCTCGCTGCATCGGCGGCCGCTCAACGTTTCACAGTGGCGCGAGAGTTGCGTGAGAGGAGGGGTTGGCTATTGCTAAGAAAATTCAGAAGGACGACGAAAACGAGGAGATGTAACGCGAGGACAAAAACGCTCGGATACGCGTGCAATGTAAACGAACGAGTCTATAAGTCCGCGTCAAGTTGGTTCCGAGCGCGAATAAACCCGGACAGTTCTGTCTTGAACGAAGTCTTCGCCGTCTCTTTCTATATTCACCATCCCTCTTCTCTCTTTTCGTATGGTATACAGCGTGTGTATATTGCTCGTTCGATCCTCTTCATCCTCTTCCTACACCTTCTTCTTCTTCTTCTTCTTCTTCTCCTACTCCTCCTTTTCCTTACTGGTTGGACGTTCGCCTCTTCAAAGTGTCAAGTGACAAACGGTCCCGCTACCGAGTAGGCGTAGTCGTCGGGGTGGATATAATTTGTCAGGAAATCACCCAATTAGCCTCCCAGTTATGCGGCCCAACAGATTTAACCAATTAGTTTAGCTATGCGAGCCCTAATACATTTCCACGCCGCCGCTGGCTACCAGCCGCAGCCGTTTTCGCTCGTTCTCCCCCTTTTACACATACTCTGTTTGTCTCTCTCTCTCTCTCTACCTCTCTCTTTTCTCTGCTGTCTTCTTCTGTTTCTCTTGGCGATATTAACGTTGTTCTTCGCTGGTCTTCCACTTCTTCAGGTTCGTTGGCTTTTTTTTATTTTTTTTTTCGTTAGTAACGAAGTGTGTATCAGGTGTAACTTCGTTGTTGGTTTAGAATTTAGGCTGCGTTCTTTGCACAGTGTCGTCGATTTCACAGGCGAAAATTTGTCCGCGGGAGTATGAACTCGTGCACGCGTTTTTTGAGTTTGAATATTTAGATTTGTTGTAATTTGGTTTGTTAGATATCAATTTTCTTTTTTTTTTTTTTTTTTTTTTGAGTAAATAATACACAGCGAGGAGAATAGGAATATTTCGTTTAATTTAGCGTAGGTAAGTGATCAAAACGGTGGACTTTGAAGTACTCCGTACTCGAAGGGTTAAAATAGAAATTTCTTATCGTCAGACATCTTTGCTGTTTTCTCAGGTTCGATCTTCCAAAAATTTACCGAGTTTTACGACGCGTAAGCAGAGTTTATTGCACCTTTTGAGGATCTTCCTCATTTCTTCTTTAAATACTCTTCATTCGATACCAAACTACCTTTTTTGAAAATTGATCCATGCAACTGAAGCTGTTATTTCACAGTTTAAGAAAATCGCGTGACTTTCAATTCGAAATTTGCGTTCTCCGTTAATTTTAAGAAGTTTCTCACTCTGGTTCCCACCATTCCCACAGTAATTAATATTTCTACACGAAATTTGTTCACAAAGTAGTTTAAGAAATATGCTTTCTGAAGATACTAAAGATTGTTAAAGAAACAGACTAATTTCGACAGAAATAAATTCCTGAATATAGTCTCTATATTAGTGCAGAGAATACAGATATCCTCTGTTGTTCTAATTTGATTAACAAACATTTGATTTTTTTACAAACACACAAATTTCAGTAGATCTATCTGACGATGATGGAAGGATATATTAGGCATTTGGTGTGCCTCTAGTTTCGCATTCACAGTTGTTTCAGAATAAAGGCAAGATTCTCGCAGAGTTGTCCGAGGTTCTAGTAGATGATATTGCTACGTCTCGATATCGTATGGTTCTGGTGCGTTCACGCGTTCTGCACATTCTGAACGCGTTCCATGCGCATCAGCCAAGCCAGGGGAAAGTGGTTAGTATCTATTTATAGAGAGAACAGCGTCGAGCGATTCTGTGAGGCGTACACGGATACAGAGAGAGAGAGAGAGAGAGAGAGAGAAAGAGAAAGAGAGAGTGTGAGAGAGAGAGATGGGAGGATAGTATAACAGAGTCGAGAGGTGAAGCAATTTGTCTCCCTAATGAGATGTCACCCCATCCGTACGCGCGTGCAGCCGCGGCCAGTAAGGAGACGGACGGGCCACGGTGAAACCGATCGAGCAGAAATTCCCCGGCATCCTTCCGCTTTTTCGTCGAGTGTGATCCTTCGTGAATGGAAGTATCGCGCCTCTGATGGAGATTTCTCGACAGTGACCGATGTATCTAGAAACCTGAATATCCTTCTTTCTTTTTCACTTCACTATATCCAAGATTCGAAAGAACCATTTTTAAATTCTAATTGTTCGAGGTATTTTTAACGAAGGAAATGTAGTTTCGCGCCAGATGTGGAGAAGCGACAAACCTTCCTTCGACGTAGCTTTCACACGTTTCGTGATTCTGTAGTTTCTATTGGGCAAAGAACAATTAAAGAATCCTCTTGTAAGGAAATGCAAGGAAAAGTAGGTTGAAATGATATGAATTTGGCAATGTTTTTAGGATTAGATTTTTCATACTGATTTTCTGATTCTCTGTAACCTATTTTCTCTTCGTTCATGAGAAAAGCTTCAGTGTTATTTTATGGTTAGATGAGAGGTGGAGGAATAATTATTATGAAAAAGAATTGATTGGTAACAATGTAACAGTATATGAATAAACGTGTTAAATGAGGCTCATAAAATACAGATAACTTTCAAGTCACAGTACATCGGTGATGGTTAATTTAATAGAGATTTTTTAATCCTCTGCAATCTGTTTTCTCTTCGCTCACGAAAAGAAAATTGAGTGCAATTTTACATTTCGATAGGAGGTGAAAGAAGAATTATTATAAAGAAATTTGACAGAAACAAATATACAAAATGAAATTTTAAAGTCATACGATATCTTAAAGTTCAATCTAAATTCACATTTCATCCGCGACGCGGAAGATTTCCATCCAGTAAGAATTCACATACACGAGCCCCTCGAAATGTTCCCCAATTATTAACCGAAATAAATATCAAAATAACCGAAGAAATATTCTCATAAACTCAAATATAAAATATTCTCATAAATCTCGAACACCAAAAAGCAATAAAAAAAAAAAAAAGAAAAATCTCGTCTCAGTTAACCCTGCTAAATGGTTAAATCCGGAAAAATGATTAATACGACAATGTACAAGCTGAACCGCGCCTCTATAAATCCTAAACTCCCTGAACACATAATCCACCAGATAATAATGTTAATGACTGCTCGGTGGCCGCGCCTCGCGCCAAATAAACCATCCCGCACACAGAAACTGTCCATGTTGTGTCACACACTCTGCTCTCACGAAACGAATATACACCATACGTAAATACTAACACATTCGACGTGATAAAACGACGGCCATGATTTTGTCAGCGGCCTTAAGACGTTCCGGAAATAAGCGTTTCGATCGCGGATAAGAAAAAGAAAACAGAAAAAAAAAGAAAGAAGGAAAGCAACTGATCGTCGCTTAAAACCGCACACCCTCTCGTCGTTCAAACCTTTACGTCTCTCGTTTATATTCACGGTCCAACGAGAGTCAGTCCCAGTTTCGTTAAACGTCCAGAGGGGGATTTTTACTGCCTATCCATCGTATAGGGCGGGGTGCTTCGAGTTCGCCGATTTTACGCGCTTTTACACGGTAATCGGCACGCATCGACCGCGCTACGAAACGTTTAAGAGCATCGAATCGCCAAATAGTTGTGAAACATTCAGCCATACGACGCGAAACAAACGTGTTACACCCGGTAGATTGCTATCGTTTATGAAAGTACGATTAACACCTGTAAAATATTCGATAGAGAACGATACGATATCTTGGTTATTGGCCGATCGTATCGACCCGTTTACAAGCTTCCCCATTGGGAATACAGAGGAATTTTAGTTGGTCGTACGAGTGGACGTATTTCCGTCATTATCTGCTAGCTTTTTTTCTTCTTTCTGCCTTTTTTTCTTTCCAAGAGCAAATCTCCGGCAGCGCTTTAATCGCGGCCAAGAGAGCTCGAATCGAACGAAGTAACACGAGATAGAGAGAAAGTGAAAGAGAGAGAGAGGGAGAGAGGATAGTGAATGGGACCAGTTGGAGTACAGGATTGCTCTGGTCGATTCTAATTGAATCGTCCTTTGGCCTCTAAGCGATCGCAGTTCCGCCCACTGTTGCCTACCAGCGAGACGTCTACCGACCCTCGAACAGCCTCTCGGCTTCTATTACGTGTTTCCAGCAGGAGAATCCGCTCGTGGATCCACTCGTCTTATTTTAGACACGATCAACTCGAGATTCTTCTTTCCACTCTGTTTTCTTTTCATCTTTTTCTTCATTTTTTCTTTTATTTCTTCTCCTTTTTTTCTCCATTTGCTTGGATACGTTTGTCGTCGTGATAATTGCTCGAGAATTATTAAGTGTAGAAGTTCATTCTTTCCGGCTGGAGAACACGTAATCAGTACAGCCTTTCATATACAGATACTCGCGATGGTACTCGCAAGTTGTCAGGAAAATGGCGAAAGAATTTTCATTCTACTTATATGAAATTGTGATTCTGCCCAAAAATCGGGAAAAATTTATTTCTACGCTTAATAAATTCCTCGAAGTCGGAAAGATTGAGAGGAATCGATATTCGAAAGCCTCTGCAATTTCAGGCAAAAGGATGTTCAAACCATTAAATAAATAATTCAGTCAAGCTTTTTTTATAATCTATAGTAATATACATTGTTTTATATTTTACAAATTGTTTGTCAATTTTTGTTCAAACGATGTTCGTCGATGTTTCGCCTTAATCACCGATTTGCAAAATGGTGAATTTGACCTGCAGAAAGATTATTTTAGAGTGCAAAAATTGAACAGTCAAATTGTCTATGTGTCAAGAATCAAAAACATCAAATATTTAATTTGAGTACCTATTAAATGATAATAATTTGATTACCCATTGTAGATCATAAAATTCAGTATGTTTTACTCTGGTATTGTTAGAGAATGATAAAACAGGGCAATAACTGTGAGAAAATTTATTTAACCCTTTAACTGCGAGTGTGCTTTATAAACCACATACAAAAATTATAGCCAACTACTAGTTTACGCTTTATTATATGATACTTTCTTACTTTTGTGTATTTTTTGTAATTTATAAAATAATTAAAATTATATTGTCTAGTATTATGATTTGATTTTAGCCAAATATTTATTTTTGCGTTTAGAGCGATAGGCTATGCTAAAAATAGCCACAGTTAAAGGGTTAAAAGATAAAAAGTAAAATGACAGAGTATAATACGACAATCCAATGTTAAAGATTCAAAGAAGGTAGAATTAAACTAAAATTATCGTGTACTATTCAAAAAAAGAATGATCTGTGCGAGAAGTAGCAGGCCAAGCACTTGCTGCCCTTAAAAATAGTACTAAAGCATAAAATCCGTGTCGTTCTAATAATTACGAGCGTCACTGTACAACGATAGACCGTTCAGAATTTATTTTCCCATCTACTCTCTATCACCTAACAAGAGCCCACGTCAACTCCAGCTTCCTCACAAATCAACCGATCATTTCTCCGAAGACACATCATCTCTTCTACGAACGTCCCACGTCCTCATATCCGCCCACAATCGAGCTATCCCATTCACGCTCTGCTTCCAGTTGTTATTTTTAAAAACCATCCAAGAATTCCCTCCTTTCGACGAACCCATCGAACATAAATCAACCTCTACGTGTGTCACCCACAAAACTCTCCTTAAATCTCCCACAAATTCGTCAATTACGATATTACAATCAACACCCAACAAATCATCACTTCACAGCATAAAAGGCTCATCCACGACAGGTGCTCTCCATCATTGCACTCTAGAGAAACGCTTCGAGCAAATCTTGATTCCCCTTTTATTCCCTGTTAATAAGAAAAAAAAAGAACTACTCTAAATAAGACACGATGCCTCCCTATAGAGATCGCGTGCGCGCACGCGTGGGTATTAAATTAATGTAGTCGACTCCTAGGTCGGCGATTAAACAAAGGGTGAAAATTGAGCACACCGCGGCTCCCTGTTCCCCTCTCCACCCTTCACCTTTTTGGCGTTCGCCCCGAAACGGCGCATCGGCTACACCCACCCCTCTGGCTCGACGTATTCCGCCGCTCGATCGTTCGTAACGCGCGCGGCTTCCGGCGTGGACAGCGCGGTTCCAGCGCGCTACACCACGCGTTCTCCTGGCAGCCACGCAAACGAGTAATCGTTCTCTCCACCTATACACAGATACAAGTATACACTTTCACGGATGTGAAATCCATGAACGTGTATAATGGTCGTTTTCATGGACGTGTATTACCGCGACGGTTGCCTACTGTGTGGCGCTTTTGGGCAAGAGAGAGAAAGGAGGGATGAGAATGGGCGTTTGATACAGGCTGTTTCAGGACCGGTGGATTAAAACGTGGCACACAGTAGGTGATTCTGTATGCGAAGATAAGTGGGAAATATTGTGTAGAAGTTTCTTACAAGGGTTAGATTGAATTTTAAAGGTTCGTCGAGGATTAAGATGATCGAAGTCTTTCTTATTAATTTTCTTCCTAATTAATCAATTAGAGGAGATTTTTAACCACTTCTAAAAGCAAACTATTGCTTGAGATATTTGAACACTTAAGAAATGTGCAATGGCAACGTGTAAATGTTACTTAAATATGTAAAGTAACAAGGGAAAGTAATTTTTATTACTGTCTTATGGGATAAGGAACGTTTTAAATGAAGAATTATTTATTTGGAAATTTACCAACACTGTGATAAAGTTAAATGCGAGTTTCGTCAACGTATCTATCGAGATTAGGGTAGGTTATTAATAATGCTACATTAAATCGAGCTTTTACTCTTCATTTTATTTTATCTTTAGTCATTTTTATGTTAGTAATTATTCATATATCTTTTTTTTTATATTTGACTGAATCTGCGTATCTGATAAATTACAATATAGTATGCACTTAAAATATCCAAATTATAGTGCTGGTAGATGAGAGAATTTTCTACCACAGTTCTAGCTTTCTTTGTCTTATTTTCAAACACACGAGTTCCTAACAAAATCCGCAGTTTACCAACCTCTACACAGCGAATTTTTATGCAAAATCATATTTTTGAGACTATATATAGTATAAAAAAGAAGAATTTCGGTAAAATATTATGGAAACACTATAACACGAAGGTACCCAAAACAAAAGCTACTATTGTACAATAGTAAATTTATGCAAATTCATATTTTTAAGAATACAGCAAAAAAAAAAAGAAAATGATTTATCTACGCCTACCAGGTACCATAGAAAACACTACAATTCGTATATCTTATACAAATTTCTCACATTACGTACATTCTGTACGATCTCGTATCATCAAGTTTCCTACAAAAGCACAAAAATCCGGTCTATCAATCAAAATACAAAAAATACCTAACCTAACAGTTTATCAACGAATCGTCGAATGAAATCCTCTCTGAAACCCAAACCTCTGAGGAGCAAACCTTTGCTCCACCACTTTCCCACTTGTTTCTCCACGCAGAATCACATCTCGTTCGTACGAACCGTTTGTGAAACACCCTGTATATGTAAACTCTGTGCTGTGTATATGTATACGCGTCGGTTATACCTATGTACACATTGGCCGACCGCCCCGCCGTGGGGCGGGCTTCGTTCGTTGAATGCGGTTTAATATTAATGGGAACTGATGATAAGCAGCGCAAACAAGCGTCGAGTCTCCCGGGAGAGATCTGCCTTCTGTTACCCGGGGTGCACTGGGGCCTCCTGTACACGCGTACACATCAACCAACGAGGACGACCACGGATGATGTCGACCTGTTCCGAAGAGACCCCTGTTGGCAGCGTAGGGCACACACGATCATCTTCCTCAGGTTCAGGAGTTCGGTGACTGAAGAGGGAGGGGTGGTGGAGGTTGGGGGTGGTGGTAGTACAGTGATCGTTTACTCGTCACGCGTGTATATACACGGTTATACAAAGCCAGAGAGATTCTGGTGACTCTTACTCGCACAGATGCGTGCAAATGAGGGGGAATCAAGGGTGGTTCTCTCGTTTGCCGGTACTTACTTTGGACGTTTCCTATCTCGCTCTATTTCTCTCTCGATCTCTGTTTCTCTGCGAACGTAACAACCACCTCTACACACTGGAAACCTCTCTCTGTTTCTCGCGGTCTCTCTTCTACGTGGCTTCACGATTGTACCCTGGCTAACCTATTCGGTTTCGGCGCGAGTGTTTGCTCGGCAAATTAGAAAACGATCGGCGATCGACTCGCCGAAGGGAGCGGAACTGAAAGGAGGGGGGACACTGTATTTCGAACGATAGGGATCCGGAGACTGTGGACCTAATGCGGTGCCTCGAAATTGCTCGCTAATGCGTTATAAATTCCCTGGACGGTTTGTGAACGTGCTTTTGTTACTCTCGGTTTGTTCCGCCTCTTGCGATATTTCTCGAATTTATTTGGATTTTTCTTTTTCGAAAGGGAAGGTTGGTTTTGTCTTTTTTTTTTTTTTTCTGCAATAATTGGACGATAAGTGTGAGGTTGATGATATAAGATAAAAGGGTTGAAAAATGTGTGAAAAAGGGTTGATTATTCGTCCTGTTTGATGGGAGAAACATGGTGGATGATTTGGTGGCACTGGTGTCTCGTTTCGGAATTTCGAGGCCCATTGCCTGCCAAATTTAGGGCGTATTCCCGGTTATTCCGGCGTCATAACGTTTCTCGCATTCAGCCTCGTGCTCGTCACGCGTTGCACACTATCTGTGCTTGATTAAATGGCTCCGCGCTCGTGTACAACCGGTATTAGAACGCTCGCCTGAGACACCGCAAGCGTTACTCCGCTTGGCTTCAACAATGGAGATGACTGAATTACAAAACGCAAACTATAAATTAACCCTTTAGAAACTGAGTTTACACCGCAGGAAGTACTGGTTGCAAACAGCGGACGAGATGTATGTTACACTGGAACAATAATTTTTCACATATTTCACACACGCGTTTGTTGTAATATGTAATCTGTCTCAAATTAAACGACAAATGGTTAGAAGTATCGTATCAAGAATTTTTTTTTATATTTATATTTTGTATAATACTACTATGTGAATGTGTTAATTCTGCAGTATTTGTAACGAATCTTTTGATCTATTTCTAAATATTTATATTTTTCACGTTTGGCAGAATAATGTTCATACTTAACCCTGTTTATTCATATCTTTCACTTTATTTGCGCCAAGCGTGTCTTTTTTGCTCAGAGGAAACGTACTCTCGGTCACGTGAGGGTTAAATTAAAGTGGAATTGCAACGAAGAGCTCCAAAGCTACCGAATTATTAATAAAAATCACAGAATTAAAAAGAGAACGCCTCTCTCTTTACTATATCTCAAAGAAAAAAATAAGAATCTCCCAAAAAATGACTAAGGTTCTCTATGAGGCTTCAATACCTCCGAATTATCAACAAAAATCGCAGAATTAAAAAACGCCTCTTTCTCTCCTCTATCTCAAAGAAAAAAAAAAAAAAAATCTCCGCGAAAATGAGAATGATCCTCGATAAAGCTCCAAGAGCTCCGAATTATTAACAACATTCACAGAATTAAGAAACATCTCATCTTCTACTCCATCTCAAAGAATAAAAGAAACAAATTTACACGAAAATGAATAAGATTCTCGATAAAGCTGCAACAGCTCCGAATTATTAACAAAATTCACAGAATTAAGAAAATGCCTCGCCTTCTATGCCATTTCAAAGAGAAAAATACGTAAAAATCTCCCCGAAAATTAACAAGATTCTTGATAAGGCTAAGATCCCTAAACCCCAAAGAAGGAAACATAAAAATCTGTCCGAAAATGACAAACACCCTCACTAACGATGTATTTGTTCATCGATGTCAATCGTTATGGAGGCTTAGTTACCGCGAATAATCGAGCATTGGCAACTAATTTGCGCGAGGATGATCGTCGCGGCGCTACACGATATCTCGGTGGTGCACGGATATTCTCGTCGCCGCGGTGGAAGCCGCAACGAGAAATACAAAGCCCCTGGTAGTTTCTGTAGTAGGTGAGGAACGAGGGAATAGCGGCATAGATAGATAGATAGAGAGAGAGAGAGAGAGAAAGAGAGAGAGAAACAGCAGAGGAGGTGGAAGAGGTGGTAGCGAGCGGGTGGGAATAGGGATTCCATTATTTAACCGAGGTAGTTTAGGCGAGTATTAGGGGTTTGAGTTTATGACACCCCTCGGCTGTCCGGATTGCCTATTAATACGATATGAGGCTCGCTCTACGGGCTCGCCTCTATTCGCATCATCGCGCCACGGCGAAACCTACCCAGAGCACGAATTTTTTTATCGCAACGACGTTTCGTATGAATGCGAAAATTTCTTCCCTCCAACCTCCACCTCCACCTCCATCTCCTCCTCTTTCCCCTCGTTCCTCTTCTCGAGCTGTGACGCTCGATTCGACGCGGTTTCTCTCCCTGGTATCATCCCCCGGTTTCTCGCTGGGCCCCGATATCTTTATTGCCTGTTTTCATTCCGTGCAATCTCGCCGCGGTAATTTATCCATTCGCTTTCCGCGAGCCTGTCTCGACGAATTTTTATTCGAAGTATCTCTGTTCTTTCTTTCTTTCTTTTTGCTCGTTTTTAACACGTTGATCGGCCATCGTAAATCCGGCACGTTTCCTGCGGGCATGAATTTCTTACTTCGCCAGTTTACCTTAGTACATTTAGAATTATTTACTATTTTACATGTCTTTGCATCTTTATTTCTTCTTAAACCGTTTCTACTCAACGGAATAGTAAAACTATCTGATTGGGAAATAAGATATTATACAGCTTTGTTGAAAAGAAAATATTTATGAAAGATGTATAAATAATCTGTAGCACATTTTTTGAAAAATCTTGTCTAATTGGATGAAGGTGTCAGCTACTTATGGAAACTATTGCAGAAACATACAATAATTGTCACCTAGATTACGATTTAAACGAATACTCCTGCAATTTTGGAGGAAAATCAGATAGGTATTCCTCGAGAAATTTGTCCAAGGATAATTGTTCCGGGAAGATTCGATAAATTGTTATCGAATTGTTCAGCTAGTACTGTAATACATAAAGAAAATTTCACAGCGTCGCTAGTGAAAAATTCGGAAAAGTTAATGCGGAAAACATCCTGTCTCAAGAATATAATCTCTTTTCACCCTAATTCTCGTTAGCGGACATTTTCTCCGAGCCTGTTTGGGAAATATCTCAATTACAGTTTGTCCAAGGTCCCACAGTTTCTTTCCAACAAATCGGCGAGATGTGAACAGGGGACAAAGAAGATTCCTGTTCGGAGGACAACAAGTTCCGAGAAATCAGGGATTGAAAGGTTACAGATTCTCCTCTCTACTAACGATCTCTTTCTACCAAACCACCGCCTTCTCTACCATCGGCACCGCGATTCAAACTTTACGTAAACGCTTAAAACACCGCCACCAGAGAAGTTTGTACTTCGGCTTATATCCGCGTACAAATTGCCTTTCGCTTAAGAGCTAATTAAGAGGCAGTCCCATCCTGGGTTCCGTGGTACGGTTCCACTATACTATACCAACCTGCGAAATATCTCTAAACTGGCGCAACGTATCCTGACCCCCGTGGACTCGAGAACTCGAGCAGAAGGAGACCCTCCACTTTCACGTGCACCTATACAGAATCAGTCGGGGTAATCGTTACGACGTACCGTAGACAGATAAGAGCATCGACTGCTTCTGCCTCGATTTCCTTCGCCCTCTCTTCCCCTTCGTGGCTCTCTTTCTCTCTATGTTTCTCTCTGAATCTCTCTGTGTCTTTTTGTGTCTCTCTTTGAGTCTCTTTCTCTGTGTCTCACTGTGTGTGTGTGTGTCTCTTTCCCTTTGAATCTCTCTCTCTCTGTGTCTCCTTCTCTCTGAGTTTCCTTTTCTCTGAGTCTCTCTCTCTATATATATCTCCTTCTCTCTAAGTCTCTCTCTGAGTCGCTCTCTCTGTGTCTCTTTCTCTGAGTCGCTCTCTCTTTCTGTGTCTCTTTCTCTCTGTCTCTCGGCCTCTCTCTCAATGTATATCTCCAGTTCACCCATCGTCCCTCGGCAAGGTGGCCCTTCGATTCTGGGAAATGTAGAATCCCAGAGAGAGGATTCCCTGGAGTCGACTTATCCCGCGTATATTCCTAAAGTGGCGGGTGATCCTCGATGAACCGTGACTGGACCAGGTTGCGATCAGCTTCAAACTCATCGGAAGCGTGTTACGTTCGATTTAAGAGTTACGAGCGGCACAGTGCGTTTAGAGGACCGTAGAATAGAAGGGATAGTAGGGTGGCTTTATTGCTTCTTTTATCATCGTTGTTCATTTCAAATCTTCCGAGAATTGATAGAGTTCTCCGGAAGGTAGTTTTGATTGGCGAGGATAAAGAGGGTTTAGTAATAGAACGATTGACGATGGGTAGAAGTGTGAGAACGATCAGCTGATCTGGCAAATAGATGCACACGTAGGGGGATGAAGAGATTTCGAGGAGGGTATTTAACAGCGTGTCAATGGTGCAGCGTCGAATAGGAATAAAAGGTTTCGTGAGAAGTTAATTCGTGTCGGGAGATGTGAATCAATTCTGAATATCACTCGGCAAAGTCGAAATTATTTACTTTACTAATCCTCTAGCAATCAGTACAAAACGTCTACAGATTTGTATGCATTTATATCAAATTTTACTCTACAAAATTACATTTCACTCGAACAACCAGAATTATTCTCTACGAAACAGAATTACCAAATATTATCATAATTAAAAACAGAAAATCAACAAATCACTTTAACTTCTAAACAGAGAACCACGGATCATTCTATCTCTAAATACCCCTTAAATATTCTTCGTCACGTGAAAACCGTCATGTGTGTACACGCGAGTGGGATCAAGCCCAGCTGATATCCCTGTATAGGCGCAACGAAAGAAACGGCACGGAAAAGTAGTCGGAAATCGTAAAGTGCTCGACACCTCGGCCCTCCTGGACAAATAAGACGGCGAGTGGAGAAGACGTAGCGTCGACGACAACCGCAACGATGAGTGGGACGACGCTCTTAGTATATACACGCGCTTTCCACTACGTGGCCGCATTCACAAGCTTGACAACGTCCCACCGTCTCTCGACGTGTTTCGCCTACTATCCATTCAGCCTCACGACGAGAACGACGTGATGTGTAGAGGGAGACAAGGCAAAGAGAGAGAGAGAGAGAGAGAGAGAGAGAGGAGGAGGATGGTACGGGACCAGCTAAATAATAATTCTCACTTAACTAACTCGGTTAACTAGCTTCGCAGCGGCTAATAATAAAGGCGTCGTCGTCGAGGCATGGACCAGAGCGGTGTGGGCCGAGTCGAGATCATTTTCAGAGGGTACCACGACGACGTCGACGTCGTCGTCGTCGTCGTGATGCAGTAAAGAGAGGAAGGGAGGGACGGCCGTGGACCGCGTCGAGGTCTGAAGTCAATTTGTCGGAGAATGCGTTGGCAACACGTGCAACGCACGACGAACCGTCCCCTCCCTCCCTTTTCCTTCTTTCTCTTTCTTTCGTCTTTTGGAAACGTTCGTCGAAAAACTTTGTCGATGTATACGATGAAAAAAGTCAGACAATTAGGTTGGGACTGGTAGACCAGCAGTCTGGCCCTGCGGAGGAATTGGGCGCTGGGATATTCCAGGAGATCGTCGACATGTGGCAACAGAGGTCTAATTCCACGATTTGTTTCCTTTCGTCCCCACCTACGAATGGGTTTCTCGATTGAGAAAAATTTCGGGAATTATACGGTTCGTTTGGTAATTCTTTTGTCGAGTATGCGAATGGATGTAGGGGGTTTGCGTTTAGTTATCTGTTCGAGGAGATTTCTTCGAGGAAATGCAGACGGATTGGAGCTACGGGATTTACATACTTCTTTAAACGTTTTAAGAGAAGCTATTTTCTTCGACGAGGAATTACGAGGGGGTATTTGGTGATTATTCGTTTGTACGATTAATTCAGCAGCTTCTGAATAAATATCAAGGCGCAGGGTTGTTAGCAGGTGTCGTTAGAAAGTACGACAGGACTCAAAGGGTTGAAGGAAATTCATGAAATTTATTGTTAGCCATGATTCATTTATCTTCTTACCTTATAAGCTAGTTTCGTTTGAAAAAAATGTAATTTCAAGTAACGTTTCAATAAGATCAAGCTCTCTTAAACATTCTACATCCTTATAAAACAGAGAATCATTTGAATAAAAACCAAAAGATCGTTGCAAGTCATACATCTGTCTCCCTGTCTCAGAAAACACGATTTCGAATAAACTTGCAACGTTGCAACAAGATCAAACTTCCTTACACATTCAACACCCTCGTAAAACAGGCAGGCATTTAAACAGAAGTAAAGAAAATCATTTCAAGTCATGATTCAATTTCCCTCCTTGCCTCAGAAGGTAAGACTTCGAACGAACTTGAATTTCACTTCAGGTTTATTCTATACAGCGTTTCAAGAAGGCCAAACTTCCTCACACAGAAACAGAAAATCGTTTAACTCTTCGTTAAACGAATCGTTCAACTTAAAAATTCCATTTCCAATCAATTCTACTTCACCTCTGACTTCAGCTTCGATTTAAATCTGACCATAACAAACCACACAATTGCTCTATTGAAACAGTGCCAAACTTTCTCAAACGAGGAGCTCAACAATCAACCTATCCATCGAATTACCAATCAAAGGTACAACCAAGAGCAGCGTTCAACTTCTTCCACCATTCCAGACCGCGAGAGTCAAGGAGCCCAACCGAAGACCATCGAAAGGTATTTTTTATCACTCGCTGGCCTGTACTTCAACGAAGAAGGTGGTGGACCAACCCCTTCTCCTTAGAATTCGTACGATCTGTACGAATCCGTAGGATCCGGGTCGACCTTTTGGTCGTCGGGGTTGCTCCACAGCCCGCCACTACGTAGGTATCCACTTATAAACACGACCCTACTTACTCTTTCCGTAGTCCTGGCCTCGTAGGACTCGCGTCAGAGCGGTAAAAGGGTAGATAGATACACGGCACGGTATTAGTAGGTATTAGGTGTTGGCCTGGGAAAGGCTGCACGTGCTTGCGAGGAATCCCATCCCTCCTGCGAGTTCGGATAATTCTTTAAGTGCTTCCTTTCCCCCTTCGCGCCTCCTCCGATCTCGCCGCTCTTACCCGGGGGCCGATCCACGGTCTCGACCTAACCTATCCCCCCTTCTTCACCTTCTCCACCACCTCCACCACCTCTTCGAGATGTGCTCGCGGTACTATGGTCCCTTGGATCTTTCCCTATATAACGTACAATCTATCTTTTTCTATCGTTCGTCAGGTTTCTTCGATAAGGAAGGAAGAGAGGTGTATATAACATCCACCATTTTCTTCCTCTCTTCTACAGCCAGACGGCTTTTAGCAAATTTTACGTGTGTATACGAAGCTCTAACGGATTCGGCTTTCACTCGGACGACTGTCGACGACGACACCTTCAACCTTAGCAGCGGGAGAAGACAGCCCCTTAATCTTCTTAACGCGAAGTTAAGCGTCGCTCGAGCCTCGATGCGTCGACTTTAATGCATTCGATAATCGGATAGGCTCGAGTGGACGAGCTGGCATGCTACCGTAGATTAATTATCTATTAGGAGGTGAGAGAGAATAGCTTGGTAAGATAGAGCTGTTCTCCAGGGAGATCTGTTGCGAGATCGTTCTTCGGGAGGATACTTTGGTAGCGGTGGAAATTGAGAAGTTGGCTGGGTTCTTCTGAAGGGAGGAAACTGATGTTTTAGATATTTCTTTCCTTCTTTGTTCTTGGAGAACAATTGTTACAGATTTGAAGGAAACGATAACTTGTGAATCGGTGTGTTTTCTTTTTTTTAAATCTGTTAGACTTGAAAACAAAGCTAATTCGTTGCCTTATCTTTTTGTTTATTCTTATTGTTAAAATTTGTCTGCTTGTAAAGAAAATAACACGTAGTTTTTATAGATGATTTATTACTATAATTATATTCAGTATAGAAATAAATTCTTTTCGACTGGATTCATGTAATGGACGAAGCCAATTAAATTGAAATATTCGGAAGCTGTTAGAATTAAGGCAAAAGGTGATCAACATTGATGAAAATTATTTAGATGATTGATCTTTTTAAATAAAACTTCGATAGTACATGGAAATCAGAAAAAATTAATTTCCACACCTAATAGTAACACGAGAAATCTGTGTCCTAGTTAATATTAACACTGAATGTAAATTTGACTGTGAAGTTGCTATTGGAAGAGATAGTACATAAAAATAAACTGTATTCGTGTATTTGCGCGTCGGTACTCGACTGACTTTTTGGTTTTTCGAAGTCCTCAAGTTAGCAAGAGGTGCAATATACCTTAGATAAAAAATCGCTTCCCACTTACGCCTCGTAAAAAGTGTAAATTCTAGCAGTTATTAATAATACTTGACAATCTAATAAAGAAACGATATCTGGAGTGTTTACTCCATTTCACAAATTTCTATATGATCGAAACTCTCATAATTGCCGAAGAATTCAAGCTTGAAGCGACCGATCTGTTGTATCTTCTTAATTACCTCCGCATTAATTCAGGATTTTCAACCCCTCAGTTTTGACAGATATTTAATTTTTCGTGAAATCAAACATTCAGTAAAAACATACTATATTCTAAAAAAAAATATTCCGTGAAAATGTGTAAAATTTTCAATATATTTTCTTTAAGAACATGCAACGCGATCACCGGTACTCAGGCTTTCAGCAGCCGATATTTAAGCGGCGTACAATGTGTCAAGGAAACGGAAATAGTCTCTAAGAGAGTCAACTTCGTCTCTAAAAAAAAAAAAAACGTTCCAAAGTTCATTGGAGTAATTATACAATTCAGCAGAAATCTCGAAGATTCGAGTGGAACTGTATATTCTTCGTTTACGTATGAAATTATCAGCTCACTATCTCGCCGATTTACACGTTCCTCCCCCCACGTAGAACAAAACACGCGCGACAGCGGCATAAATAGAGCGTTACTTTCGCAATTTGAAACGGCGCCCTCCATAATTAGAATAATATTGCCAGCACGCGAGACTCGTAATTTCCGTAACGCGGCGCAGTCGAGCGTCGTCGCAGCCGGTAAATGACATAATTATCGTTGAATGAGCGAGCGTATCGCTTTACTCCGCCGCGTGTCAGAGTGAAATTACTTCGTAACACCTAGTTTTCCGCGCGGAAGTTCCGCTTTCCCTCGACGGCCAGAGGATTGAGAGAAATAATCCAACACGTTCGTGTTTTACACGTATACGCAATTTTGTTCTAACAAGGACATCGAGGAAGAAATCACGAGGAGGAAGGAAGGACGTCGGGTTAGCGTATGGAAAAGTCAACGAACCGTTCGAAGGCTCCTTCCTTTGAACATCTGGATGAAATTAACTCTCTCTTCCGTAGACAGACTGTCTGCCGCTGTGCCTCGTTCTCGCCTTCTGCGATATTTTTTTCGTAAAGGAACGAACTCGCTCAGCCTCACTGACAGAACCGACGAATCGAGGATTAAGCGACCCATTACATCTGGAAATCTACTGTTCCACGATTTGGGGGAGGAATACCGGTTGATTCTGTAACTTTAACACTTTGACTGCTCGGACTAATTTCGACCCACCGAAGTTATTATCTCGTTTACATTAAAAAATCGAATTCAACATCTGTAGAAATTTATCAAGTAATATATACTTGACAGTTGAAACACATTAAAAGAAATATACGATTATTAAAACAAGGAAATTTCTCTTATTGATACAAACGCACGTTATTCACCTACACCTGAATACTCGGAAAAGGGAGTGCATACGAAAGAAAAAAAAAAAAAAAGGAACTCCTAATTCGCTTGTCTGATCAACGACAAAATCGCGGCGGAAAGACAAACCCCGGAGCAATGGCGGACAATAGCTGGCGCGTCGGGTAAAAAAAAAGGCGTGGGGCCAGCGAGCGGCAGAAACGTTGAAAAGCGTTGAATTCGTCGCGCTGGATTTATAGGTAATTATTTTTCTCGAACGTTATCCATGCTTCCGCAGGTAGATGTAGACGTCCATGGAGAGGTTGCGTACAGTCGGGGGCAACAGGGGGGCGGTGGTGAACGTGTTTCGTCAAGCGAATATCTCCGGCGAACGAGAGCCACCGCTGGGCGTGGAAACTAAAGCCTGATCATGTCGCGGATGTACATTTTCTACGGGGATCGTATTCAGGAGAACGACACAGATAGATAGAGAGAGAGTGAGAGAGAGAGGGAGTATAGAGAGGGAGATGTGGAGTGGTGGAGAACGTGCTGATGCAGGCAAAAGGGGGAGGGTGTGAGGGTGTATAACGCGACAATTGCCGGATACGACGATTCGCGCGAATCGCGCGCACAAGGACTTAGCTAGCCCGGTGTATATACGTGAATCCTCTTGGTTGAGGCCGAGTGGAACCGGTGAAACCTGGTAGGATGAGGATGAACGGGAAGATACGTTGGTACAAATAGAATAGACATAGGAGAAAGAGAAAGATGGTAAAGACACCGAGGATGGTGAGGGCGAGGGGTTGTATAGATACATCCCTGCGGCGGTGGTTTGTAATATTATGATAACCCTCCCTGGCTGGCTGGCTGTGCCTCACCCCTACCTCGTTTCCCTCCTACGCGTCCCAGGCTGCGCGGCCACCCTCTTTCAGCGGCCATGTTGCCGGGAAATATGATTATTGTTATTATTTGCACCCTCCTTCGACCGCATCCTCCTGACTCCTCACCTCCTCGTGGCAATCCTCTCTCATCCTACCGCTGTTCTCTCTCACTCTTTCTGTCTTTCTTTCGCCTCTGGTACATTCGTGCCACCATCGTTCCAAGCTATGATGCTCGCAAACTCTGTATCTCTGTCTCTTTCTTTCTTTCTTTCTTCCTTCCTTCCTTCCTTCTTTCCTTCCTCTCTGCTACACGCTCCCTCCCCCGATCAAACTCGATTCTCTTACTTTCTTTCTCTGTTACTCTGTTTCTCTTTCGGTTTCTCTTGCTCGTCTCGAAGCTCTTGCGAAACGGACGCTTCTCCTCGCTCGACGAATCGAGAGGAAACGAACAGGTCGTAGGCAACCAACCGTCAACGGTGGTTCTCTCTTTATCGTGTCGCATCCCCTATCACGTTTCCGGTCCTTCTGTTACCTTCCTTCAGTCTACCCGTCCCTGCACCAGCTCGCGAAACTTTACGACGCGAAATGCCGCCTCCGCGTCGTACTTTTCACACCCCCGTACTTCACCCGTCCCTCTGATCAGTTTGATTCCGCCACTTCTTTAGTCTTCCCTTCCCTTTTTCATTTTCCTTTTTTTCCACCGGGTATTTTATACTTTTTATTTTTTCCACGTCTCTCTTTCTCTGTCTTTCTCTCTCTTCGTCGTTCACCCTCAGTCGTGGTCCTTTTTCTCCGTTCTCGACCAACGCGCTCAGTTCATCCGCAACTCGTCCCTGCGGAAACGTTTCATCGACCGAGACCATCGTTCCTCCTTCCTGCTCGTTTTTCTCGCAACTCTCCTCCGGGCTTTTTTTTTCACCAGCCTCCTCTACCACCTCCTTCTCCTCCCCCTAGGAAACTTTCCTCGCGTGACTAATATTGAGAAGTATCTCACCGCGATGAGAGCAGACTGATAAACGGAAACTTTTCTTCTTCCCTTTTCCAACAGGAGCGGTGAAATTTCTTTAAACGTAATATTCGTGTATAACTTCTCTGCGATAAACTTGAGGAAAAGGAGGAGGAAGAGAATAAGGAACACTATCCTTTCCCTTATAATATCTGGACTTCAAACTTAACCGCCCTACTCTCAAGCACAAGCCATTTCCCGCAAATTCGACTAATCGCGTTATTCGACCTCCGTGCTATCTCGCACGTACAACACCGGCAGCGTTAAGTGTAACGAGAACCCACGGCGTGACGTAAGAAAGTAGAAGAAATAAACGAACAATCATCCTACAAGCGTAGGAGGATGTTGGAAGGAGCGGTGGCGTGAAAGACGAAGGAACGAACGAGCCAGGAGTAGAGAGAAGGAAAGAAAGCAAAAGGAAAAGGAAAAAGGAGGAAAAGAAAACCGAAAAAGAAAAAGAAAGAGGGCAAAAAGGAAGGGAGCAAGGAGGTGGTGGTCTCGTAGTAGTCGCGAGAGTCGTGGTAATAAATGGGCAACACGAGCGCTTATAAGGGGTAGGTAATCTAAAGCTTTCGAGGCGGCAGCGCGGTAGCGGGGAACGTCAGAGAAAGCGAGGAAGATGGTGGGTCGCGGGGGTGTTGTGGAGATGGGAGCAATGGAGAGAGAGAGAGAGAGAGAGAGGGATGAGGGCGCACAGTGTGTGTAGGATGAGAGAAGAACCGGCTTGGAGGAGGAGACCACGGAGGAAGGGGGATAAGGGTGGTTACGGTGAGGGTGTGAGATAAGGTATAAGGTGGGTAAGATGGCGGACAATTTGCCGCTCGACTACTCTTGCCCGCACCCCTCCCTCGACGATTCCACCCCCGTAACCCCCTCTGGCCCATGTACCGGGTAATAGATGTTCCTCCTTCGCGACCAACAGAGAAACGTTGAACGCGCGCGCAAGCACCGTTTCCTCCCCTTCCCTCTTCACGCCCTCCACCGTTTGCAAATTCCCTTCTCCCTTCCACTCTAGCGAAACACCACATTTCCCTCTATTCTCCTATCTCTTTTCATCGCGCGATACCCTTACTCGCGGGCATTTCCTCCGTCCCCGTTTTCCCTAGCCTCGCTTATGTACGTGTCTCTGTATAACGCTACCGGTAGAAATGCGCATGAACGTATACATAGAGACGTATCTCTATGTATATGTGTACGGCGACGATGAGAGAATCACGCGTGCACATAGGATAGACACGAACAAACGGCCGACGGAAAGTTGCGGCACCGTGTTCGCATATACACGGGGAAAACTGGCTCTGCCGCGGTATTCACGTCCGCGGTACGTAGGTATTTTAAACGCTCTCCACACCGTCACCTGCCCGCCACCACTATACTCCCTCTGCTTCCCACCATTCCACCACCCACTTGCCTATCCCACCCCCACCTCCGCCTGACGGCCTCGCTACTCCACTCCCCTCAACGACCACCACCGACACGGCCTAGCCGCCAGACCGCACCAGCATGCTCTCTCTTAGCATTCCATCCGCCATCTTCTCACTTAATAAAATAATTACCCCAGGCCAATTAAGCGTTCCCGCCACTACCTCCCCTTCGTCCCTTGTCCTCCTACGGTTCGCTGTACCACCTTCCCCCCTCCCTACAACCCTCCGCGTCGCTTCGTCACGGGGGGTCGCGTACCAGCGTGTTCCTCTCCGCTTCTACGGAGCAACCGGCGACCTTCTTCGATGTTATTCGCAAGCTATTCCGTCGGTCGTTACACGACCGTTTGCACGGTGTTATTATTTCAAAAAGCCCCGCCAATCTCGGGGATACGATTAAGAGGAGGGTGAGGAGGAAGGGATTTATTCGAGAGCGCGATTACGTTCTCGTGTCGTGACACGGTTTCGAATTTTGGTCGATTCGAAAGGAGGATCGTTCAGATTGTCTGTGTTCCCTTTTTTTCTCTCTTTTTTTTTTTGTTGGTACTTTTTTGTTTGGTTATTTTAAAAAGGTTATCGAATGATGTGCTACGTTGGTGTAGGTGGCGCGAACGTGAATCTCTCTCTCTCTTTCTCTCTCTATTACCACCGTTTATGTACGCGTGTACGCGTTATATCGTTATTTAACGGCTCGCCACTTTTTCATCGTGTACAGGGGGAAGAGAGATTTAACGTGCACACACGCGATAATGCATTTTATATTTATGCGCCGGCGAAAATTTAGCATGAAATGACGGTGCGTTACTCGTCAGCACGGAAAATCATTTATTGATTTCCGATAACGGTGTTTTATCTTTCGTATAAATATAATGGTCCACGGGAACGTACCTGGTGATTCCGGCACGCCCTATTTTTCCGCGGGAACGATGCTCGCCTCTCTGTGCTCCATATTTCTTGATCTACGGTTAATCGTGTCGTGCTTGGACAGGAATCGGTACTTTCGAAGATTCGTTTGTCTATACATGTGGAATGATCGTTCATTATCCAACTTTGGATAAAATATCGACACTATTGTTCCACGTTACGTGACACAATTACACCACGCTTTGTTCTCACTTATTCACATTAACCGAAGAAAACGCGACGCGAAATTCAAAATTGACAACGATACGAACCATTATCGCGCACGAACTAACAATTAGGAATCGAATTGAAACCGTTAGAAATATTTGTAGCGACATCTGTCGACGTCCGTTAGACTCAAACGGTTTTTCTTTGATAAAGAAGGTGGCGGTGTCGTCTGGGTTTTTCAAGATGTCCGCCATGTCGTTGTTAGGTCGTTGTTTCACCAGACCGATCGTCCAGTTTTGTTGTAAAGTGACCTCGGTGTCGTGTCAAGTGCAGCCAAAAAGAGATCGATGGAATCTGGTGAAACTGCCGAAACCTGGAGTGAACGGGAAGAGTTTCCGGAGGATCGTTCACTACAAAGATGAGTACACAGTGGAACCTTTACAAGTTACGAATTTGGGAGGCAGAGATCCCGTTACAGGTTTGTATATAACTTGAATTATGTCATCTCGTTTGTGTTATACTCTGCTAATACATTAGAACTTGAATTGAAGTCAGTTTTTGGTATACAAAACCATGTGGTCTACGTAGATTCCCGATAGTAGAACCATGTATCGGTAAAGCAGTTTTCCCCCATTGGCGGGAATTTCAATTACTCTTACACCTACACTGCAGAGCAGAACTACAGCGCCGCTATTTTTAAAATTTTTGAATTTTACGAAAAGAATTAAAAGAAGTCAATTGTGTAATGTGAAAGAGCATTGTGAATAATGGATTTGAGATTAAAATCGTTCAATTTTTCTGTGTATGATGTAATGGAAAATCGTTTAAAAATCCTCGAGGGTTTCTGTTGTAATATTTTTAGCGGATACGAAGTTTTTTCAGTTAATTTAAAAGATTTCATATTTGAAAATTTTCAATCAATGAGAATTAAGCTTTTAAAGTTGTATTGGACTTTTCACGCGATCGTACCAAGTATGGGAAAAATAAGGAAAAGGGGATCTGGAAAGGAGTTATCTCTTACGAACGACAAATTGTTAAAATTGCGAATAACATATCGAAAAAGTTGCGAGAAGAAATGTGCCTCCAATCTAATCCAAATATTACAAGAGAAAAAAATCTAGTCAATCTTGAATACACACGTGAAAACATGCGTAGAAATTGAAATAAACACGTTGATGCTATAAACGTGCACCACTTAGTTATTTTCTTCTAAACAACTGTTACTTGTGCACTTTTACAACTGTTTTCTAACCTCTCACACGATATCAGTAATATTTAAAAATAATTACCTGGAGGATTTCAGAACTTTTGAAAATTGTAGTACTACAGTTATGCTTTACAGTGTATCATTTTCACATTGAAACTTTCCCAAGCAGTTCTACTCTTGATCTGAACGTTTCTTTCTATCCAAACCAGGAAGACGCGTAGTAAAAGGTATCGGTGGAGGTATTAAACACAAATACCACTGGATCAAATGGGCGAGAGATGGTCCAACTGATTTGGATGAACCACCAAGACAGGACAGAGTCTTAGCGATATTCAAAGACGGTTGTAGAACATCGTTCGTCGCTCTAACTGGTTCCGGTCCTGATTTGCAGTACATTCTTGCTACGGCAAACATGAAAGTTGGCGACATCATTCACACTCATCGTGCAATCCCTCTGTACCCCATAAGACCGATGGAAGGTGACTCGTATCCATTGGGAGCATTGCCGAAAGGGACAATGGTAAATTGTGTGGAGATGTATCCGGGCGCAGGTGGTTGTCTTATTCACGCGGCTGGAAGTTTCGGCATAATAACGAAGAAAGAAGAAGACGATCGTATAGTTGTCAGAATGCCGAGTAAAAGGGAATTTAGCTTGCATGAAAGCTGTATGGCAACGGTCGGTAGGTTGTCGAACGCCGAGCACAACACGATACAAATCGGTAGCGCGCAGAAAAGCAGAGAATTGGGAAATCGACCAAGAAGTGGCCTCTGGCAGAGGAAAACCGGTCGATTCGGCCGGAAGATAAGACCTTTCCCTCCTACTCTTAAAATCGACAGAGCAGTACACGCTAAGAAAATAATGAAGCTCGAATTCAATTACAAGCGGTTGAACGATTGAATCGATCGAGCATTAAACTTTATTCAATAAACGTTTCTTTATTGTACTCTCAGTTTCTTTATTGTCTCAGCGTTCTTCGATCTTACACGCTGTGATATAATCATCCTGTACAATCTTATGCTGGATTCTTAATAGAATCGCGTGTGTATTAAGAATCCCATAGAGCAACGTCTCTATCTCGTAGAAATATCGCGGTATAGATCGTATAAGAATGAATTCCAACGCGATAGATACGTTTCATCGATATTACACATTTCCTCGAGCAGCTTACTAATGTCGCAAGTTCTTCAAAGACCTTTATTATAGTACACCGTTCGAAGATTAGGATCCTTCGAGAGTACCTGCTCTCGTACCTCCGGTTCTAAGTCGTCCACCGAAATCGGCACTCGTTGAACGAAAAGTGCGCAGCAAAGAGGTGTGGCGAACGTTAAACAAATTCCGCAAATGATCACTTGTATCGGTACCACTGCCCATTTCGCGTTACGTAGTAGTTTCCTTCGATCGATGGCGTTCATTACAATAGGCGCCAATACTGGAACAAATTCAACGAGATATTATCTTTAAGATAATACAGAGATTATACAATTCGATCGAATTTCAATGCTCACTCATGCTTGGCGAAGCCATAAGAATACGGGACAACGTGACAGCGCTAATAGCCTTTTTAGCCGCGTATTTACTATTCCCAACCTTCGTACCATCTTCCGTTTGCAACTCAATACCATTCTGTAGCTCTGGCATTCTCATGAAAGGTATGTTCACGCAATTTGCAGCAGCCACTGCTGCAAAAGGTACCAATCGACCCACCAGAGATGGTGCGTTACGGAAAACTCGATTCAAAGTTAGAGCTGTTGTCACAGCACCACCGGTGGCTATAGCGTAACTTTGTAGAATCGTGTTCATCGGGATGGGGCTTGAACCGCTGCGATTTGTGTAATTGACGAGGGCGTTGAACGACTGGTTCACCCATTGCCAGGTGATCACGTGTGCTGTGGTTCTGGGAAGAGAAGAAATGTTTCGTTTTAATCCTTTGCACTTAGAACAGTTTTTTTTCTTTTTTTTTATACGATCGATCATCGAGTTTAGCACGCCTTTGCGATGGAACTTTTCGAAACGAAGCAATGGCGCATGCTTGCAAATTTGTGTTAGATATTCATGTTAAACTAAGGCAAATTAGCAGGATAAATAAAGATAAATAAATTCTGGAGTGTGTATAATTTTCTTCCTTTCGAAACGAAACTTTCGATTTTCAAAAGTGTCAGTTGATAAATCCTTAATAGGCTTATAGTAATCTCAACATCCTTTTCGAAATTTCAGAGTACTTTAAGATTTCTTTCTATCTCTATATATTGAGCGTAGAAAGAAATTCTTTGGAACCCAGGTTGCGTAATAAGTGCAGCCATTTATATTGAAATATAAAGCTGTCAGAGATTATTTCGACGACCGATCTGCTTGCAGTCGTTTCGAACGAAACTCTGATTGCACTTAAAAGTCACAAAAAATTTTTCTCTGCGCCTATTTTTATCCATCAATTTTCTTTATTTCAACATAAAGAAAAGTTCGTGTCACAACGACGTCTAAGAAAAATTCTATTTCCCATGATAGACCATTTTTTCATGGAAACGATTGACGAAAGAATTCGCGTCGATCGTGAATCCATTCTGTTGTCTCCGAATCCACTCTTTTCCCCTCTCGTAGATTAATCACCCACGCGAAAACGCGATTAGACGCATATAGATACGTGTGTATTAGCGATTTTGTAACAAAACGAGGTGAAAGGTCCGCGTTTATCTATTGCCTACTGTTCAAGGTTACCGTACGATAAATCGTCTTCGTTTCTTCCATGAAATTCACACATTTGTACGATTAACGTCACTCGGTGTATACGTACTTATAGAACGTCAACATACATCCTGTGATCATCATGTTCATAGGAACTTGTGCGCTCATACGCCCTATCATTAACATTTTCTCGCCTGTGTCCGGGTGGTAAGCGCTGTCGTACAAGTATTTGCATTTCCACAATTCATCTTCCGTGATACCCAATTGATTCAGGTTGTCCCCTTTCCTATTAGAAATACAATCATCAACCGTTACATACAACACACAATAATCAACTGAATCTCCTATTGTACTATTTGTTTCACCAAACGTAAATTATTCTAATTATTCTCGAGACAAAAAAAAAATTTCGAGAAACAATAAACAACTTAATCTTCTCTGACTTTTCTCTTCGTCATTCATGCGTGCAAACATAAGCTGTCATATATCGTTCTCAGTCTCTTAAAGTATATACATTAAATTTAGAATTAATTAATAAAATGTTTCTCACACCTTCGTTACTGTCTGTCTCACCATTCTATTTACTACAATTAGCATATAACACTCTAGAGAACACTGTATAGAACACATCACGTTTTCTATTATCGTGCAAATTAAATTACCTGTACTTGGTGACCACGTCTCGCGCATGTTCGAGCCGTGCACCGCTAACGAACAGATTCAAAGGGTTCGTCACGGTGAGAAAGTGCAACGCCCTACCCTTATACGTGCTCTGATCCCAATAGGGTTTCTCGATGTCGATTCTTCCTTCGTTCACCAGCTTGTCCTTGCTCCCCGACATTTTGCTGCTCCTTTCCACACCTCTGGCTCTTCGTTATCCCACTCCTGGTAGAATCTCACCTCTCCCACCGTACCTTCACAGCTATCCACCCCACCACAACGTCGTACCGGTTTTCGTAGAGAACAAGCAACCTAGTCAGGTGTCGTTTCTCTTCGATCCTGATGTACGACGATGATTCCTCTTGGCTGCGATCCTCGCGAGAGGACGCTCAACGATATCGCTACTCTCGTAGACCACTGAACGCTTCATCGCGTTATCATTTGATTCAGACTACGAATGCCATCTCCCCTCTCCCTATCCACGACCTTTCGATCCCTACTTCTCACCCCCTGGACGCCGGTTATCGATAACGTGGCCACGCGTGCGCAACCATCGCCCATGGTGCATGGTGTTAGTCTCGTTTCGCGAGAGATGGTAGTAGCATTCTGTTCGATTTGACATTTTTTCGAATTTCTTTTCAGGGAGGTTCCTTAAGGTTCCAGCTGTCTCGAGAGCGAATGGACGAGCGAATTTTGAGAGGAGAATTGAGAAAGGGGTGATACAACGAAGAGAGTTCGGAGTGTTTTTGGTAGGGTTGGTAATGGAGACGTTTAGAATGCAGATATCGAAGGGTGGCAAGTGAGTTCCACCCTTGGATTGCTTCTTGCACCCTCTGGTAGATGGAGATACCTTCTCTGGCTGTTTTTTTTTTCTTGTTTTTGGGAAATCGATGGAAATTTCTTATTACGCTGTGTTATCAGTGGAGTAATTCCAGGAGGATTCATTCAAATCTACAAGAACGGGTGGATTGTATAGAGAAATTGCTTTAAACGATGGTTTTATATATTTTCTAGTTGGAAATATGTTATTTGACACGTTGAATATTGTTTCGTGCTGGGAAATACTCGTCAAATTGACGTGTTAATTTCCAGTGTTAATTTTAGCATATGTTGACGCAGTAATTTCTGTGCAAATTTAAGATACGTAATCTGCAATTTAAAATTCAAAATAAACGGGTAATTTTGAAGTTTCGTGTGCGTCGATTATTGTTAATTTGCATGGTGTTCAAATTTAGTATTATATCGTCGTATTTTTATGTAATTCACCTTGAAATTCTTATATATGGGGTTAATCAGATCACGTAATTTAGAGTAAATTGAATTACTCTTTCCATTTCTCGTTCGAATATTTCCATGATTGTAAATATAATTATTTATGTAGAGATGATTCGTGTGTACATAAAAAGAAATTACTAATCAAGGATCATGGTGTTCACGCTGCGATAAAATGTAAATTTAAAGAATGGCTGCACGATAAATTGCGAATTACATTTTTTACGTCAATTCCAAAGATTTTTTTTAAGTTTTTTTTTTAAATGAAAAAGTGAGAAATATACACCCTGAAATTTGTGACGAATATTCCTCACTTTCTCATTTCCTCTTTGCAGAAGAAAGGTTCTTAACGTTAAAAAAAAAAAAAATGTGTATTAGATAAAAATGTATAATAAAAAAATTCGTCACTCAATGTCTGACTTTTATTTATTTTTTTTTATATCATCGAACAACGACTCACAATCGTAACGCAGATGATCGTCAAACTTGCAACAAAAGAATTTTAACTTTCACATTGGCTTCAATTCAAGTTCGACGATAACCAAATACGTAATCTGCGTTCTATGCCACGGTTTTCTATTTTCCCCTGTTGAACGTTGCATTAAACCGACGAACAGCCGATGCAAACATACACAGCGATTAGAAAATCGTAAGGCAAAGGGTTAAATAAATATGTCGAACGTTTAATAGAAACTACACGATGGTTAAAGTTCACGTTCAAACTGTAAACGTTTCGATATCTCTCTGCTCGTTGTCTCGGCTTACTTAATAAGTAGGAACGATTCCGTGTCGCTTTGTGACAACTCTTCACGTGATAATAATAAAAACGATCGTTTCTATAGATGCCACTGATGCTCACGTCGCGATCAAGCAAATTGCACTTCCTATTCGAGTACGATCCTTGACGATATTTACGTCAATGTCTCTCACAGGCTTCGAAGAAGAATTTATCGAACAATAACAAGAAAAAGAGAGTATCGAGAACAGAGATCGCGATATTTCTCGACACGTCATATAGAATGATATACAGTTCTTCGAGTATTTTCCCGGCTATCCTATATTTACTCATCTATTTATAAGCAAATACGTTAACCACAAGGTTTACCTTAGAATTGATGAACCAAACCTGTCACATTTACGAACGTGTGAAAATATTAACGCGGACTTGGCCTTCTTTGCGTATCGCTTTGGCGAACAGGGTCATTTTCAATTTACAAGTTCATCGGATAAATTACGATTAAACGTCGATACTTTCTAAATCTCGATCCAGTTCGCGGTAATAAACGTGTGTACTTCGAAAATTCGTACGGTATGCCAATTACCGTTACAATTATTGCAATAACAGGATTTGCCAACTGGTAGTTAATCTATGTGCCGATTGTGTTTTATTGTTTAATCTATACCTCGCGATTTCTCGACAAAATCACGGCGAATGACAATTAAGGGGAAACCGTGTCACATTCCATTTCACCTGCGAACGAAGCAGGGCAGTTTTAACGCGTCGGTAATATCTAACAAAAGATAACGATGAGATTTTTTTTTTCACTTTTCTTCCGTTGTTTGTGAAATACTCTCGTCTAAGAGGGAATAAAAATAGCGTAGGAAAATGTGTGGTGTAAAAGATTCATGAATTAAAGTGGATCATCAGCAAAACCGTAACTAACAGTTTTCAGGTAATTACTTTCTTTCGAAAGAACAAAGAAGATCTAACTATTACTTATGGAATAACTTGAAGCGTGCTGTTGCACCTTTATTACCATCTAATTCCTCGGCAACAATGCTGCTAATAATAATGAAACAATTGTTAATTGTCGAAGTAACCTAACTAGTAATTGTAGTCCACTTTTAGAGAAGAATGTTCCATTAAATTTATTTAACGTACACCAAAGTAACCATCAACTGTTCTAATTGTACTTCATCCTGCACACTTTTGCTTAGGATCCAGGAAATTTATATCTATAATATCTTGACGATTAGTTCCGTTCTTTTGTTTTTTTTTTGTTTTATTTAATTACAAATGGGGTCATCGGCGACATCGAGCCCCGCCTCGAGTATACAGGGTGGTCTGTTTAAATGAGGCCACTTAAACGTTTCTTCGAGTTGTTACGACGCAAAAGGATATCTCTGACATAGTTCACGCGGTTTTAAAAAACGAATTAGGAGAGGAAAAATTTGTTAATCATTTCTTTTACCACTTGTGTTATTTTATGTATAACTACATGTTTGGTTTTTATAACATCATGTAGCTCGTCAGAAAATACGTCCAGACGTGTGTAATACCATAAACTTTGAAATGACTGATTTATAAAAACTGAAGTTTTACGTAAAACTTGTCCACATATAAAAAACTAATAAAAAGAATTGTAATTCTACATAAAATAGAGTATTGGTATTATAAAAAGGTCAGTAAATACAATTTGCCAAGAATTTCTTTCTCTCCTCGAATAGTTTCTTGAAACCATGTGAACTATGTTAAAAAAATACAATTCGAACAGAAATTCTTCAATTTCACATCTTAATATGTCCCTCAGAGTCAAATTAATACAATGTTAAAAAATCAACGAGATGGAAAAGTGAATAATTAATTTGCCAAATTCTTTTATCGAATATAAGAAAATTTAGACTCGATTTTTCGCGAAGAATAAAAAAATCTATGTGATCGATGCATTCAAAATTTGCATACTGAGTGTTTACTTGTCATATAATAATATATCAGCAGTTAAAGGACTTGATAAAACGCGAGAGTTATGTGTGTCTAATTTTTGCCAATAAAAATATTAAATATATGTACTCCACACATAAAAAAAAAAAAATTGAAGTCAAAAACTATCGGAAAATTCTTCTCACAAATACAATCTTTTACCGGAAAAGTGTGTCAAATTGACAGGAGAAAAGGACGAGAGTTGAATGGACCACTCTGTATACAGTTGCAAACATTCCAAGCATCCAATCGATCTCTCAGTTCGATTGGGTCGCCATTAAAACGCCATCGACACTCTTTCCCGCGTTCACCTATTCATCTATTTATGGCGAACTGGCTCTTCAGAAGTGGTGGCCCACTTGCGCACTGGGTGTTAGAGGCACATGCAATTGAAACCGAAAACGAAAGGCACGACGATGGTTGGCGCACGCGGAAATTCCACTTTGTACTATCGTAACCGCGTTATGACGGCGCGTTCTTCATTAACACCCAAGATAGTGGTTGTTTAATTTGATCGATGAAACTACAATGCAATTAACTGTTCTTTACCAACAGGTTATTAATCATTTGTCTGGGAAATACTTCACCTCGGGTAAACTAGAGAGATCAGGATGTAATTAGTAATTAGCGTGGTTTGTTTGTTTTTTCGCGGTCCAGATTGAATGACAAGATTCTTCTATTCTTTCTTTTTCACTTAAGTATTTCTTTTTTTCATCGAAACCAAAGAGATTCAGGCCGTGAAATGTTTATGCATCCACACGTGTCGCGAGCGATCAGGACAGAGTATTTTTCACGATTTTTTACGAGCACTTTGCTTCACCTAGTGGCATAATTACACGAGCGCCACTTAAATTGGTGGAAATGCTGTAATAAAATCGTACGGTTGCTCATTTTATTTTGAATAAATCCACCGTGGATAAATAATCACGTTGCTCGCGATACTTTCACCGTCATGGTATCGATCTGATGGTAATCTTTCAGCGTTCCAACGATCCTCGAGTGATAGATTCTCGTCGTTTCTGTCCAGAAGGTATTCTTGGCTGTATGCAAATGGAGGACACCATCGGCTGGACGATAAACGAACCGTAAACAAAAATGAAACACGGTCTGACATGATGAACGTTCCTCTCCTTTTTTTTTTTCTTCTTTTTCCGACGATTTCTCAGCGATCCACTCGTAGTCCGCGAAACAATAAAATTATTCGCGTATTATGCAAACCAGGGACTAGGAAATTACGCTAGTTTTAGAGGTTGGAGATTTTATTGTGTTGCCCCCTTGGGAGATTTTTCTTTGAAATCTAAATTCGCTCGAAGAAATGTAGCTCACCGGTGGTTTGACATCAATCTTTACGTTCGTTCCAAGAAAGATCGTTCGTTATTATTTCTTTGATGGAACGGAGGCATTGTTACGTCCTCGTTAATATGTAGTCGCTCATTCATAGAGTGAACATGTATGCTCGTTGCAACAGGCGTATCTGTAACATTCTGAATTATTTTCTTCTTCTTTTCTTTTTTTTACGAGCGTCGATTATCGATATCACTTTGACAAGGTAGCCAAAAAGATATTCTTTACGCTTGTTGCAGATACTTTCTCGACGTTTATTATCTATCTGTATGTCGTTGATCAGCTTGTCTCTTCGTGGATTATCATCGTTGAATAGAAATTCAACGTTTCTACGAATTCTCATTGTTCCATCGAGTGTCGCAACTTTCTGAAGCATCAGCTCCGTGAACCATAATTATCCCAATTAACGTCGGATTTCGAGTTGATGTAGAATTCCCAACTGTTTCACTCTTCTGAAAACATGTACATCGAACCGGTCTAGAATTTATAAGCAAGAATCGATGTTTTTAATCGTTCCTAGATCTTTTTGTCCACTGTCTGCACGATTACGACACGATTTAAACGTGTTCTGAATCTCAAGGTGTTCGATTTACGATGATCGACGGTGATTGATCTTTCCGTGTATGGGTTTTTATTGATTTAGTTTTGTAAATGCTCCCTTGGATGTGTATCTAGATCGGGAGATTATCGAGTTATATCCTGGCGATGATACGAGAACTAGGTCAACGAATGATCAGTGTAAGCAGGTTACGTCTGCAAGGATTCCGCCTTCCAGGGCATCAGCATCTGGTTTTATAATCTCGATCGTCGGCTTTGAAGACGAAGCCGCGCCTCTGTGTGCACTTTTTGGAAAATACTCTCGAGTGAAAGGTACAGTTTGCCATCATCGTGAATCTTTTTGTTTCTTTTCAGTCTTTCGGATACGAAAACAAATGATTGATGGGAAATTTGTATCGTTGACTTCTACAAAGGGTGTTATTTGCATTGACAGATATTCTACGAATACAAGAAAGTAATTTCAGTGATACGTTTATAGGTCGTGCTGGTATGTACGGGTTTGAAGAGGTTTATTTCATAATTGAATAGCAATTCAATATGTTAGGTGTGTCGATTAATTCGATGCCTTTTTTCACAAAGTTTTGACGAACTTAACGAGTGAAAAAATTTGTTTTTTTAAGGAGACACTCGTCTGTTATCTGATAAATGGGAAAATGTTATTCAGTATAATAGAGATTTTTATTATTTTAAATATTAAAATTGTGCTTGTTTTTGTTTTTATCGACTAAAAATCATTTTTTTTTTCTCAAAGAGGACACTCGCCGGAATTGCCAATTTTTTTTTTTTTTTTGAGAAAACACTCGTCTATTATCTGATAAATGGGAAAAGATTATTCAATATAATAGAGATTTTTATTGTTCTGAATATTAAAATTGTGCTTGATTTTTTGATCGACTGAAAATCGTCATTTTTTTTTTCAAAAAGGATATTCGTTTGTTATTTGATAGATGGAAGACGGTTATCCAACATAATAAAAGTTATTATTCTGAATATCAAAATTGTCCTTGGTTCTTTTCTAAATAAAGATTGATAAAGAAAAAACAGAAACCATAAATTAATTTGTATATTTAATATATAAGGCAATCCAACTTACACGCCTACATATTTCCTTCTAATAAAACACAAACTATGTGGAATTTTTTGAAGTTCTTTTTTTTCATTGAAAGTATGATCCATTACAATTATACGTGGAACAGAATATTATTCGAATGTGCACTACGATTAAAAATACCGATTATCGAAATTTTCAATGACTTTTCGATAGGTTGCTGGAGTTATTTCACGAATTTTCAACCACATTGCAACTGGAATGTTGTTTCTTACGTCGTTAATTGTTTCTAACTTGTTAACATAGATTCGACTTTTCAAAAGAGTCTATAAAACAAAATCTAACGGTGTCAAATCGTATAATTATGCAAGTTAATTGAAAGCTGGATTTCGTGGATGAATGCAGACTAGAAATTTCATATTGCACGTCCTGATATAAACCTACTTCATTAATGTGACACTTTTATTACGCTTTTAAGTATATGAGATTGGAAACTACGGGTAAATAAATAAAATGAATTAAAATATACAAGCAATATGGTTGGCCAGATATTATTACTTTTATTTACGTGTGCAGCATCTATAAAATTCGTATAAATCTACAAATCGTGTTTTCTAAATTTTCATTGCAGCCTCAGATGAAAAAAAAATTGTAGAAAACCACTTTTATTATTTTCTTCGCAATTCTAATCAATTACAATTAAAAAAAATTCTCTTAGACTTTATCTATTAAACTAATTCTAATTTCTCTAAAAAGATTCACGTCATTTGGTCCAATTTAAAAACAAAAGCTGTTCTATTTTAAACTATGTCCGAATATCGATAAAAATTACTGTCTATATAATTTTTATTCGCAGTTTCTAATCTCGTGTACTTAAATACGTAAAAAATGTATCACATTAACGAAGTAGATTTATAATATAAAATTATTCGCAAGCTAATTGCTCAAGTGATTAATCGAGTGTAGAAAACTTTGCTGATTTTTCATGTTTAACTTAAAATTCGTGAAGTCCTTGTTAAGTTACTGTTACAGGGTGAATGAAGAACGAACGTGAGATCGAATAAATACGACACGAAAAAGTTAAGTGCTTCTGCGTTAAATTATTTCACGACAAATAGGATACGAGAGAAAAAATAAATGTTGGTAGAAGTATTTAACCCTTTTCTCTATGTTAACTTAACGTGATCGAAAGTACGAGTTATTAACGCCATAAGAAAAAGTGTTACGATACATAGTGTGTATTTTCTGCTTTTGAAAGGCGATTAACATGAACTCGACATCAACGAAAGTTACTAATCACTCGGTTTACTCAACGTAGAAAATATTCGGGACCTCCTTTCCTTCAGAAAATCACGTAACCTTGAAGACAATTATCGCTTCGCGTAGACGAAGATCCTGAAATAGCGGAACGGTAGAGAAATTTCATGTAAAAGAAGAACAGAAGAAGTACTGTTCGCGCAAATGAAATAAATTGCGAGATTATGGAGATTTTTTCTTTTTCTATAAGCCAAGAGGTAGGCATTCTGGTGTGGAAGTAAATTAACAAGAGCATCGAACAGTTTATTTTAAAGAGTTTCAAGATAGTGTCTTAGAAAAACGAGAAAAGAAAATGATCGATAGTCGATCATGCGTGGAAATTAAGGAGAAATGATGTCAGGAACTTTGATGGCGTCTTGTTCCGTCAAATATTTAACTAATTGATCTAGAACGACCGAATCAATTATTTTACTCATTTACTTGAGTAAACATGTAAAAACCATGTAAAAACATGTTAAACATTTGGTTCCCACTATATTGATACGATTATATCTTCGTTAATACAGTAATATTCAGTTTTATCTATAGCAAGTGATCAAATTGGTATGAACAGATGAATAAATTGAATATCTTGTTTTCGACTGTAGTAAAAAAATATACCCTTTCTTGTTGCTAGAAAATTCGACTTTATTGTGACAGATTGATTAAAGGAAAATTCAAGTTTTCTCAAATCGAATAGAAAATACACGGGGAATTGATTAAAATTAATATTGAATCAGAAATGATGAACGAAGCCAAAGTGATTAATTCCACTTTTCCAATGTTTTCGAGTTTCAATACCAAAACACACGATTTGTCTCTAACTTTTTATAAATAAAATAGATTTTGTAAATTTTGTTTCATCGAATTTCATCTTCAATTAATAAACTGATTGATAAACTTGTATCGGTGTGACAAACCTGCAGAAAAAATGGAGACTCGTTCAAGGAACTATAGATAGAAAGTGTGAAGCAATTAAATATTAGTAAAAAAGCAATTAAATGTGTAATTTAAACAATTTTTAATTCGTAGAAGTTTTCAAATTTTTGCTACAAGTATCTAATTGAAAGTATAACAGAAAAAGATTTCGTTTTAAGTGTATCTTCCATTCTATTCTTGTTTCAAATTAAAATAAGCGATACATAATTTCCCAGTGATCATAAAGCTTCATCAAGCGTTCCAATATCGTCAAAATGGACACGAATAAACAAACTCGTCGAATTATTCTCGAAATATCGAAACATTTTTGCGGTGTTTAATTCGTCACGCGATACGAACGGATATCCTGGAAACGAAATTAATTTACTATAATTTACACAATTATGATATAATAATTTATAATGATTTATAACAAGTCGAAGTGTGTCGTACGGAGAGACGGTAAATGGTGTTGTAGCACGTACCTGAATCGTGAAGGTTCTAACATTAAGCGAGATTTCCTGTTCCAATCTGGTGTCTTCGTGCCCTGATATTTGAACAATTAACGAAAAACGAGAATCTGTCGTGTATCTGTGTCAAACGTTCGATAAAACAGTTCGATAATTCGCGAGAAAATTGTAATACTTTGCCCGAAGGTTCAAGGAAAGTAACGTAAATGTATAATCAAGATTGTATCGCCTTTTGTATCGTACAATCTCAAATGGTTTTGTAAGGCTTGGTTCTCTAAGGTAAAAAGTAAAAGCACCAAGTATAAGATGGGTTGCTGAGTGTAAAAGAACTATTTTCGAAGATATTTCGTTACGATAACAAGGCTCGTGTTTTTCCGGTATCGGTTTTATTGGTTTGTTGCTCTTTTTTTCTTTTCAACGCGTGGCACAGAGGTTCTACGTGAAATCAGCCGAGTTTTCGAGGTCGTTACCGATCGTTAAGAAAACTATGTCACTCATTACGCTCAGTTAGATAACCAAAAGTAAAGATTCAGAAACAACGAGAAAGCAGATCTGCAAGCAAAACCTGTTTCTGTTCTCCTTACGAATCGACGAACACCGTGGTGACCGCAGTTTTATCTCCCTTTTTACACTTAAATTCTTACAGTTCTCCGTAGCCTCTGAATCCTCGAATGAAAAATTTCTTTCTGAATTTCTGAACATATTTCGACGAACGTTCTTCGGTTGGAAATTTCTTTTTATACTCCAGTTTAAAACACGTCTCAGTGTTTTATATATAGTCCTTGTGTATTTTGTAATTGGATTTCTGGACAATTATATGGAAATTCTTTTTCAACGCTTCAATTTTGAGATTTGTCTCAGTTTTTTTGGATGATACAGTCGTATGCAATTCGTAAACCGGTCTCAGAACTTGCTGTTTTTACATGTCGAAGGTGTTAAATTATAGATCATACTTCATTGCTCAATTAGTTTGCGACATAATTTCTCTGATTGATTAATTCCCATTGGAAGAAAGTTATCGTAGTATTTGTATAAATTGTAATTTCGAAAAATGTACGGTCTTGGAATACTTTTATAATTATTATACCATATTTTAGTGATGTTACTGTTGGATTGAATTCACGTTTTATCATCCGGTTTTACGTTTCATCTAGAGAACAGTTATTACCGATCATCTCATGTAATGAAACATCTTTTCAATCGTTCGTTCAGTCTTGTATGAACAGATCTGTACCACCTATTTGCAGTTTGTAATAATCCAAAGAACATTCGAGTTGCAATTCGTGAAGTAACTCCAGCAACGCGTCGAAAAAATAGTGAAAATTTCCCTAATCGATATTTTCTATCGTGGTTCATATTTAAAGAATATTTTCTTCATATAATTTTAAGGGATCGTACTTTCAAATAAAAACAATTGCTAAAATTCCGAATAATTTATTTTATTAGAAGCACGTAGGCGTATAAGTGAAAAAGAAAATATTAGAGATCTCGAAAACTTCAAAAATAATCTTCCACTGTAATTTTAACGAATCTTTTCAATAAAAAACAATTGCAAAAATTCCAAATAGTCTGTATTTCATTAAAAGGGAACATACCAGCGTGTAAGTGAAAGAAAAGAAATATTAGAGATCTCGAAAACTTCAAAAATAATCTTCCACTGTAATTGTAACGAATCTTTTCAATAAAAAACAATTGCAAAAATTCCAAATAGTCTGTGTTTCATTGAAAAGGAAAATATAGGCGTGTAAGTGAAAGAAAAGAAATATTAGAGATCTCGAAAACTTCAAAAATAATCTTCCACTACAATTTTAACGGATCGTACTTTGAATAAAAAACAATTGCAAAAATTCCAAATAGTCTATATTTTATTAAAAAAAAAAAACACGTAGGCGTGTAAGTGAAAGAAAAAATATCAGAAATCTCGAAAACTTCAAGAATAGTAACTTCACAACGAAAGTACTTTTCCCAGCGTATTTCGAGGGTATTTAAATTGCATATAAAATACTTTTCGTATCACCCTGAATGAACATGTAGAATTTTTTTCTTGATGATTCCCCATTAAATTGCTCGTTCATCGTTAAATTACGAAACACATATTACCTAACTTGACTGTTGTATATTTTTCTATCTGTATAAGAGTACAGAATCCCCGATTTTCATTGAGAACAATGAATCGACGCTCGACGATTCTCCGAAGATTTCTCCTTCGCGTTTCAAGTAATTATTCGTGAAATAGCTAGATTTCATTCAGACCAGATAACTCGTGTTCTCTAACATGATTTCAGTTTGCACAGCACGGTATCAAGCTCCAGTCTCTGTGCCAAGATTATCTAAGCCGTGGACCGGTACCCCCACCGACCTAAATGCACCACGTATAAATGGTCAAGACACCTTCTAACCACTGTCAGTGAGCTTGTGGACCTAATATCTCGTCTTACGGTTTTCTTACAGAGGCGTGGTGCCTGTTTACACGGTTCTAGATCTCCGCGTTCACCAATGAAACAAATCGAACGCCATGGAAACGGCGTTTCATTCAAGAAATTCACGTGTATGATCAAACGGATGTAATATCGTGTGACAAGTGGTTTTAATTCGTATCATTCGGACCGGAAGTTCTTCTCGTAAACGATGAAGTGTGAACAGGGTGGTTCGTGGCTCAGTTCGTTCTCGAGATTCGGTTCGATTTTATTCGTGGTTACTTTTACTTTATTCGGATCCACGTTCGCCACGACGTTCGATAATTCGACGAACACGTTTGTCGAACGATGTCGAATGGATTGCAGCTTGTACAAAGATTTAACTACCTGCGGGAAGTACAGGGTCGTCAGGTGGCTTCACGACACCGTCAGGGAAAAGGTAGAACGGTGATTATTTCAATCCTCTGTAATCCGATTTTTCTACGTTCTCGAGATGAAAAATTGCAATTTTACATTTTGACGAGTTAGGAATTAATGTAAGACACTTTACTGGTAGAGGAGATGGTCGAAATGTAAATTAGGATTTGAATATTGACTAGTTGTTATTAAACAATCTTTTTTTTTGCTTCAATATATTGAAAATAAGATGAAACTACGATTTCTGAGCAAAAGAAATGTCGCGGAGGATTTATTGATCTGCGTTTATTTTAATTTCATTTGTTTCACCATTTTTCAAACATTTTTCACGCAATTTCGTCTTACTTTTTCATCAATAATCTGGTGAACTAAGAGTACTACATTGTGGACATTGTAAGCTCCCGTTTAGTATAAATTTTATAACGAATATCTAAATACGAGGTGCAAAGAAGGTTTCGAATATGAGCTAGCCAAAATTTAGATCATTTTTCGATACATATTCGAAGATACTCGAAACTGATTCAATTTTAGAAATGATAGAAATAGAGATTATTTCAATTACTGATATATTTTCATTCTTTTTCAATCTCATCTCCAAAATCGGAAGCAATTTATTTTTACACCTAACACATTAGACAGAATAAAATGAAGCGTTGGAACAAAGAAGGTGGGAACTTTAAAAGCAGCAAAGTGTTTTAATTTTCTTTATTACTGAAAATATGCAGTTTTCACTTTTCATCACGATCGATCTTACAAGTGTGTGACTTTTGAAAATAAACTGAATTAAAAATAAAGATTTTCTATTTTACTTCAAGTCTATAATTCGAAACACACAAATTTCGATTTCATATCTTACAGTAAACATATTATTTATATATACTCAAATGTTGTATCTTAAAAATGATCAATGGATTTGATAATAAATCCTGAAATAAGACTATCTCCTCTAATAACGTAATAAATACAACGATACAGTGGTACAGCAATAAACAAACGTGTAACTTTTAAGTAACATGACGTTATAGAGGATCAAAGACAGTCTCGTGCTATTATACGTACAATTATGGTGGAGATAAATTTTCATCTCGTGAAAAACCAGAGTTAACCGACTGAAACTCAGCGTAACGTTTTCCCCGGATGCTATTATTATCATTCACGTTCGTGCAACAGCGAGAGTATCGACACACAATTCTCCATATTCACGCCGTACTTTCTTGTGCTTTTACTTTTTAATTAACATTGTTAACGTTTGATATCCTCTCAATTTATGTCCAATTTGTCGGACGGTTCACTCGTAAAACGAGCAACTCACAACACTGACGGATTATAGTCATTCGAAGGCATATCGAGTCTAATAAATCATCTTCCTACTTCATAATACGAAACATCGTAGAACCATGATTATTCTTATCCGAACGAATCAACAGTTTATCATTTCATCATAGGAATTCAGTTACGGAGCATTTCGTATCGTGAGAATTCCATCGATGCCAAAGCAAATGGTGCTTCCTAAATTCCCTCAGTCTCGAGTGTTCAAAAGTGGCGCGATCGAGACTCTGAACTTCGTCAGAGACGCTGTGGAGGATTTTCTGACGAAACGAGCTGTAGTTTACACGATCGATAATTCTGTGTCTTCGAAAAGTTTCGGTAATTCGCCTATGATCGTGGACGAAGAGGAATTCTCTCAGATGCAGAGCAGAAAAGAGTCTGAAGGTAACGATGGACTCGAAAGGATTTTAATTCAACCTTGCAATCACACTTTTTTGGTAGTTTTTTACACAAGTAAGTTTACAAACAGGTGACTGGAGGATTTTCAAGAAGAAGAAATCCTTGATCCTTCCGATTTTGATACTTCTGAACCTTGTGAAGTTGAAATTGTTACTTTTGCCAATTTTCCTTGGAGTACACTTTATTAAGAAACTTTTGGTGCTTGCTTCGTTGATCGCTCCATCGATTTTGTCGCATTTGAAGATCTGTAAAGTTGCGCCGCCTCATCATCAACAAGCTTATCCTTATCACACTTGGTCAACGGCCGCTGAAGCACCGATCGATTATCCAACAGGTAAAGGAATCAGGATCATTTAATCCTTTGCTTTACAGTGACGAGTGTAGATTATGATATAACTATGACAAAAGAAGAATTATGACTCTATTAACTTTTTTAATTCCGAGTCAAATTGACGTTGTTTGATAAGGTTTGAAAGAGAAAAATTCAGTTCTGAATGATAACTACGAAATTTAACTAAAGGGAAAATATGATTAAAAAACTTTCATTTACATTCCTTGAAACTTTAAAAAAATACACTATCTTAAAATTGTTACTAAGATTTTCTATGATTAATACAATTTTAATAAATTCAAATAATCGAAGGAGTTAATATTTTTGATTTAATTATTCAAATATTTTTTCAAAATTTATTCAATTATACTTAAAGACGATACATAAAAAGAAATCTTCAAAAGCAGTATTATTTATTAGAAATAATATTAAAATTATTTCACTACTTTTCATATTTATTTATTCGTGCTTCTAGCATAAAAAGAACATTATAGAAAATGTCCAAAAGTATTAACATAATTTTTCAGAAATAATATTGAAATTATTTCACCACTTTTCATATTTATTTGTCAATTCCCACAATTAATGCTTCTAGCATAAAGGAAACGATATAAAAAATGTTCAAAAGTATTATTATTCATTAGAAATAATACTAAAATTATTTCATTGCTTTTCATATTTATTTATTCGTGCCTCTAGCATAAAAGAAACGATACAATGTTGTTCGGTGCTAAAAGGGTTAAATTTCCATTTTCACTCAACTTAAATATTTATTTCAGAGAATCGCCAAATACAAATTTCTTTTATCTAACGCTGCATTAAAATAACGAATAGCTAATATACGCATTGACAAAAAAAAAAAAAAAAATCGCAAATTAATAGTTTAATGTTTTTTCGTTGTCGTCACACTTCGTTATTTCGGGACGATGGAAATTGCAATGAATTATGGGGTGGATCGGAAGGGTTGAAGTGACCGTGACGACGTCTCGATGATATAATATTTCTCCTCATTGGTAATCAACTACAGTTACATAACACTCGTTGATTTCAGTTTATGAAATCGCCATCTTAGATACGAGGGAAATTGATTACGATAATTTTGATAAATGTAGATCGGTTTTTTGGGACAGGGATAATTTCATTGTCGCTCAAGTGTAACGATTCTTTGCTCTATAAACTATACCCGTGTAATAGTGGTGAAGTTTTTGCGACACAATTTTTGCAGCAAAAGAAATGTTTAGAAAATTTGTATAAAATGATTTAATTTCTAAATGATTTCCGTTTATTTCTTTTTTGTTTTTTATAGGATATGGTCAAGAAGAAGCATGGGCACATAGGAACGATATACAAAATAATATAGCTTATTTAGGTTACAATGGTTTCCGTAATCCTTACGGATGAGATTGAAGGAACGATTGAAAAATTAATTTAACAATTTCTTCGATACGTGGCCATGCCGAATTCAGTGTAGATGAACGACAAAGTAGATAGATCAGTCTGACATTTCTCTCTTAGCAACTTTCGACCGCGTTCTCCACGTGCTTCGCGGTTCACTGATCCCCTTTCTTCGTTCCTAAACATGCTAATCTGGCGATGACAGGCGCGAGTAGCCTTCGTGTTAACGATGACTATCGATTCTTGCGAAAAATCGTCGAAGGAAGTGACTTTCGCGTGCTGGTTGCTACCGTTAGAATGTCGGAGAAAAGCGCTTCATATATCGATGTCGAACTGTGTTTAGAAATGTGATTAACTCAAATTCGTCGAACAGGAAAAATTACAAATTGAAAGGAACGTGTTCATAATCACACATACGGTGACATTTATTAATATTTCTACACTGAAAGCAATTTAAAGCAACTTTCAAACGACTTGAGAAGTCAGGAAGATTAGTTCACTAAACAAAATAAAAAAATAAAAATTAGAATTGTTTCAAATCACAAAGGAAATAGTACAGATACATTTTTGCAATTTTTTTAGGTGTCTTTGTAACTACAATTTGAGAAATATGTTTTGTAGATTTACACGCTGCAAATTTTAGCGAAATTGGCTGAAGCAGAAACAATCAAAGGCACTGAAAGATGTGAGAATCTTTAGATTTATTGCTATCGCAGTCAGAAAGTCTTGAAAAATATCGTTTTCCACTATTTTTCATTGTTTGTAGCTCGTAGCAACGTGAAACGGTTTCCACGAAATTTTCGGCGTGTGAAAGCTGTAAAAAGTGACTTCTGCTCAATTTTTCACAATTCTCATCAATTGTAGTTTCTTCAAACTTGAATTAATCCTCTGAAATTCTAAAAAAGGAGCTCAAATCACCTGTTCCAATGTTTAAAAAATTATTCTGTTCTAAATAATGTCCGAAAATCAATAAAAATCACTATACATAAAAAAAAAAAACACACTCGGGAGACTAAAAAATAATCAAACGCACCAGTTTGACTATCGATATAATGGTTTAATAAAATGCGGAACCAGTAACAAGTCATTATGATTTCAATCTAGAAGAAGATTAAAAAAAAAAAAGAAAGAACGACATCGAAGTCACGAAACATTCGTGCGTTCAGTTCTTTCATTGATTAGAAGCGACACGCGAGGCTTCGAATGTCACTTGCGGGCAGATTAAGTATAGTCGATGGAAGCAATATGGCTAGGTCGTAAATGAAAGCGTTAAATCGCGAAATATTTCAAATACCACCTCGATGAAAGCATACCAAACTCGAATTGCCATTGAATAACTCTAATATAGCTTAATTTCCTTATCTTCCTCGAATTACAGTTTGTACTCGAGATTAATCATAAATCCTCGCTATAACTGTTCCATCGACTATGCCACAAACACGACAGAACTTCTGAACGAGTCTAGCTCGCGTGATGTTATCCCCGTGCACTTCCTGGATTACGATAATGGCTATGGGGGGCTGAAGTATGCGAGCATGGGGACGTTGGAGAACATGGAGAACGCGTAGCTAGAGTAAAGTGATCGTTTCTGACCGATACGTAGTTTTAGAGATTTATTATGACAGAAATAAAGTGGAAAGAAAGAGAACGTTGTTGTAATTATTGAATCTCTCTTGTAATACGTTAGATAATAGCGTAAGATATTACTGGTACGAGAAAATCTGCTCCATTACAGTAAAAACTTCTTCGTTTCGACAGGCATTTACACGAAGTGCTTATTACAGTAATCGCGAGGAAGTATGGCCCACTGTGACGATGACTTCTGACTCGAGAACAGTAAGCAGTTTAACAGAAGTTTCGTTGAGAATCTCAGAGATCGGTGAAACATTATTGCAATTTGTTACTGCTTATCCAAAAACACCCTAACTTTCGTCTGTTCAACGTGATAAGAAAAAGAAGACGTAAATCGTCTGCAATACGCTTTGCTATGAGAAAACTTGTTCGTTCTGTGTGTAGAATTGAAAAAATCCACAAATTACACTTTTTAGATCTTTCGCGAATTTGAAGAATCTTTCGAAATTTCGAAATTTCTTCAAATTCGTCGCCTGTTTAAGATTTAACGAGATGTTCAACCCGGTTGCTGGTCGAAAAATGTACCGATTCATCGGCGGACGAGCGTTACATCGAGCAGGTGAACGCGGGAACGGTCAAGGTCGGCCCAGTGGAAACTCGAAAGAGGCGCGCCGGCCTCTGGTGACCTACTGACAGATTTGGACGATCGCCCCGGTGTGGACGAGTGTATGCACGCACGCATTCACGATCGACAGACCGTTATCGGGCCGCAGACGAGGCGGATGTGGCGCGCTTTTCTGCGCTCTGCACGGCTCCGCGGGCGAGCATCGCGTTCCACGCGATACCCGCTAACCATCCGCCGCCATTAATCACAATGATCCGGACAATCGGCTGAAACAGTCGCGCGAGACACAGCGGACACGGAAACCTGCACTCGTCTCGCCATCGCTCGACCGTTACGTTAGAACCGGAGTATTAACATAACGGACGCGTACTACCGATACTACACGATGTCAATTGCGAAACAGACGAATTGCACCGATCGACGCTCGATTTCTGATACTTTTCGCCCTCTCTTTTTTTTTTAATTAACCATTTGCACTCGAATTGCGTCGTTAGAGAGACGTTCATAATATTGACCATAATTTTCATTCAAATTTTACTCAAATTTGTAAAATAAATAAATTCGCGATGGTGTATAAGCTTTTTCTTTTGGTAAACAGTGCTTTCGATTCTCGAAAGTTTACAAAAGTGTGTTGGAATCGATGATCGATCGTGTGAAAGAATACTTGAAGTGTGCAGCGGGCTAATTTTCGATAAGTAAAAATGTGAGCTTATGAAAGTACAGATTTTATAGGCTGTTCCAAATTTCATGCAATAAGCGATTTTGATAGAAAACACAGGTTTTTAATTAAAAATTGTGGATTTTTTATTGATTCACAATTTTGAAGATTAACGAAACCATCAAGATGAAAATTAGTCTTATCGCTGAAAATGATTTTGTTCGAAAAATCAACATCCACTTGTTCCATAATCCATTCAACGCGTTGTTCTATTTTTAATAACCCTGAATTGTCAGCTGTCACACTGTCTTTTTCTCGTTGGCAACACTTTACTGCACAAATGGTGCAGAATTCAAATTTTGCGTGGATTTTCGATTGGCCTTCTAAAACAGTAAAATTTGCATTTCGAATTTCTTACCTACAGCTAATTTTTTCTGAGATATTTGCGAAAATAACTTTTCCAACCCCAAATTTAAGGGCCATTTCCACCCCTTTAAAGTGGATATTTTCACATTAAAAAAAATACGTGTCAAATATTTTTTCAAGTTTTACAACATATAAAAGTTTCATTGAAATCGGTGTGTAACGTTTAAATGATGTCCCTTGTTAGTATTAGAGCGTTTTTAAACAAAGTTCTATCTTCCTGGACACGGCTTACACCTGGAAGTCTGAAACAATATTAATTGACAAGGATATGCATTGACAAAAGCCAAGAGAGCAGTTTGTTCGACTCTACAGATCGATTTGCTGGCACTTTTAGACACTGAAGAGAAAAAGTGCGACTACCACTCGATCGATTAAGCTTGAGGTTTGAAAATATACTTTTTGGAATACCTTAGGAACCAGAAAACATCAGAAACAACTTTTCTTTTCTTTTTAATTCTGTATTTTTAAATAAAGAATTTATTACTGACAAATGTCTTTCCTTAAACTACCTTACTATGCACTTTTCCTCGAAATCGACGTGTGTGAGTTCGAGATATTCTCTCGTGAGACAGTTAGACAGAGAGAGAAGAGCTCAGATGTTAGGGAAAGTTGTTCAGGTTAAGTTCTTCCTATTTTTCAATTGACACCTCTTCAATTTAGAGAAAGAAATCGTGTCTTTTATTTTTTACACAATTCCTCCGTTAAAATAAAGATATAAACTTTTCTTTCTTTTAAAGATAACACCTGCGTCAATGACGAAGAACTAATATCTCTATTACAAGCTGTAAATTCTGTGGATGCTGAATATTTCCAGCATTTAAACTTACTCACGACTCTTTACGACTCCATTACTTTGTATCAAACGAAACATTAGATGTTACATTTTCTTAAATTACGGTATCGATGTTTTAATAAAAAAAAAAAGGGAATCAGATAAAATGAATTGCTGTATGAGTTCATTGAATCTTTTTGAAGAAGCGGAGGAGGTCATTTCCACTTGCTTTACATGCGCGTATGCAAAGTTATAAAGAGGGATCCTATCGAAACGGTCAGAAAAGAGGTGGAGTACTTTCTAAAACCGGTTAACATTTTTCGTTTTGCTCCCATTTACAAAGCTTCTCCATTTTGGAGTCGTTACCTTCGCTTTAGGGCTGATCGCCAGATAAACATATTCCGTAACGTGATATCACACTTCGAATATAACCATTCGAACAGTAACATGTTTCCATTTTGCCTGACTTCACTTAAGAAACTTGTAAAACCGATGTTTCGCTATCTTCTCGATCGTTTTTAGGAATCCTTGAATTATTCATCCCGGTTCTGCTATCAACAACCTGTCAGTGGTGCCAAGCACGTCATTAATTGACGATTCACCACGAATTTCTGTGAGGTTGGTAACCTACATGAATTCACGATTCCAGGAATCTGGAGAGATTTCGTTATACGTGACACAGGAATGCAGAGAAAGATGCGTTAGAAAATTCAAATGTTCCCTCGATAATTCGATTTATGTTTCCAAATTTTCGTATCAATGATGAATACCTTCAGCAACCAGAATGCTAAGTTAGAAAATTAAAATTTTCGCTCGATAATTCGATTTATGTTTCCAAATTTTCGTATTAATAATTAACACCTTTAATAATCATAGTGCTAGGCATTTTTCACTTGGAGTGGTATGAAAAAAATTTCGTGTGCAATTTAACGCTAAATTTACGGATTTCTTTTATATATTTATTTTTAAGGACACTCGTCAAATTCACGAGTAAACCGATGCTCAAATTTGTCTTCAAAAAATCAACTAAAACTACTGAATATGAGTATATTTCTGCATCATTTTATTAATAAAAATTAGTAAATATTTCTGGAAAATAGTAGCAATATTTTCCGTAATCTTTTTCGTAAAATTCCAAATTCGTGAAATTGAAAAATTTCATAAATCGAAAAAGTTTCATAAATTTCCAAAATTTCGGAAGCTCCAATATTTTTTCTTTTGCACAAAAATAGCATTTATTTTCAACAGCACACATGTTATTGCACTTTATTAAGCTTCCGATTTACCAGCTCACATTGCCTTCGATTCTCCAAATCAAAGTTAAACGTGAGATTAATTTTTACTTTAGAAATATTTCGAGGTTCAAGGAGGGGAAAAAATGGTGTCAATCGAACGAACCGGAGGAGCGTTTATTTCCTCCTACAGTTCCATAACTTCGAGCGGTATTTTCGATGAGAAGGTACCACGAGAGTGATCACCTCGAGATCGTTCGAAAAAAAGAAAGGGGACACTGTGTACCACGGTGACCCTGTTCCCTCCAAAAAACACATTTTTGTCGTTTAGATGTAGTCGTGCCGCATCTTGCCAGCCCGTCGAACAATCATGGAGGCGTGCATCGAACGGAAACATAGCGATCACCGATGAATCATTGTCACGAGGTGAACGTCAACGACTGTTCGATGTCCCGTTTATTTCTCGGATATGTTTCTTGCCTGTCTCGCGTAATTACCAACCTGAGAGACCTTTGACGCTCTGGTATCTGCAGACCAAATAGATTCATACTCATTCTCAGACGAATTGTCGAATTGAAGGGAATTTCTTAACGAAATTCATCGATGATCGTTTTGTAAGAAATAGACGATCAGAGATTGAAGGATATTTCTTGTGTAATTCAGTTTATCAATTGAGTTGCTCGATTCAGATGGAACACGCGAGCAGGTTTGTTGCATTTCGAGGAATTGCCGAACAAATTCGGGACACGGTCACAGTGAAATCGCTCGTAAAAGAGCGTACGATGCACGATGGATTCGTGACCGGTCTGTTTGAACTACTCTTTTCCTCTTGTTAACATCATTAACGTTGACATTTTTTTTTACTGAGGAGCAGGCTAGCTTTGATGGAAATAGGTTTGTGTACACAATGCTTCCTGCGACTTTCAGTACGTGGGTGTGTGTGCCTTGGTAATTGTATTGATAGAAAAGACAAGTTAGATAAGAGAAAACTTGAGAGATTTCTAACAATTTTTTGACGTTCGTTAAAATAAACATCTGCCAGCTAAATCTAATATTCTTGGGAAGCTGAAATCTGTCTCAGTGAAATAAAAATGAGACTGAAAGTTCATTGTTCGGGGAAAGTTCATTTGCATAGTCAGAAATCCTGGATCGTTGAATTGTTCAGTTACAAAGTGGTATAAAAGCTTTCCTCGACGAAAGTTACTCGCGAAGTCGAAATTTGTCTGACAAGAAAGTTTCAGTAACACGAAAATTTCGATTTTTAAAAAATTTCACATGCTTGTAAAGATTAGAAATTTTTCTAGACCATCAGTTTTTTTATCAGAAACATTTTTTATATCTGCTACAACTTTAAAAATATGTAGAGAAGTAGGGTGACGTTTATCTTCGTTCAGTGGCTGCTTTCACCACGAAAGATTGACCAAAATTGCTCGATACGTCTCTTCAGGTCTTCTAGAAATCTGTAAAATTGATAAAAAAAATCGGAATTTCGGGTTACCATAGTTCCCTTGTTAAGTAAAATGAAAACGGAATGAATTGTGCGGAATTCTCGTGACTGTTGGATTTTTTTTTAAATATTCTGTTAGATTGGGAGATGTTTGTAATTTATTTTACGTTTTATCCGCGCGATCTTTTCGACAGGAAGCAAAACGAACTCGAAACCGGATTAGCGGCCTACTTGGATGGCCATTCTGAAAATGCCTGGCGATATTTATGTCGATGGTGCAACGACACTTGCTACAGACACGCGTGCTTTTTTCCACGCGAGAATTTTCCACGTTGAGTTTGACAAGTCTATTAGGTGTCAAGTACTTTACTCGTGGAATCGATTACGATTTTTCTTCGTGTGTTTAATGAAGCTTACATATCTGGTGAACGTAATCGTGAACTCGGGGCTGCCGCATCACCTTTCGCCTTTCTAATTTAGCCATTCGGAATTGAAATGAACTACTACTAATTATGCCACGCCGTTTCACGAACCATTCACCGGGCAATTAAACGTATTATGAAATTTCATGAACCATAATTTCCGTGTTTAGTGGAATTTGTATCCTCATTTTCCTTGTAAAGAAAAACGGAGGACAATTAGCTGCTCAATTTTAATAAGTATCGTGAAATTTCGTGAAAATTAACTTCCATTCTTCTTTTGTTCTAATTTTCAGTCTGCATTTTTCATTTCTCGTCCATCCTAACTTTCAATCTTCGTTCTGTTTATCGAAAAAATGTGAAATAAAACATGCACTGTATTTTACAAAATTGTATAAGGCTAATAAGACCTGCAAAATTAATATTTTATTTTAATAGCGCTGGATAAACCTACTCAACTCTGTTCTCTACAACAACGATCAAACTCGCGTCATATGGTGAAAGTTAGAAAAACAAAAATGGTAAAGAAACAAAGTAAACAAAAACAGCTAAATCTGTAACAGAGATTCATTTCAAAAATTGGAATGAAGTTGCAAATTTACAAATCCGAAAATTATCTGTACATTTATTTATATAAATTTCTATATTATAAATATAAAACGATCAATTGTACAACATTCCACCCCTTTCCTTTTCCAACGAACGGTATTCATTTGCATGCACAGTCAGTAAAAGAAACGTCAGTCAAACAGCTTCATTCAAATTCACCCCACACGACGAAACAAAGCGTGCAAACACAATGGAAAGCACACACACCAAAAAAAAGACAAAATAAAAGATAAAAGATAAAACATTTCCATGGAGCATCGTCAGCCGAAATTCCACCTGGTGAAATCGGTTCGTCGTTAGACCCGTGTCGAATTCGATCGGTTTTGAATAGAAGAGGACGACGACCGTTCAACGAGCGGAGGGAAAGAGACAGGCTGGTTGATCGGCGGGAGCGGAACCAACGAATGAACGAACGTGGAAGAGAGGAAGGTGGAAAGGAACGGACAGAGGGACGGACAGACTGTTGGCCGGGTAACCCAGATCGGATCAGTACAGCCGATCCAACCGAGACTTGCCAGTATCGAGTGAACCGTCGCGCACGTATCCATCGTCTCGATCCTTCCATCTCGAAATTACAATCGTTATCAACAGTGTCCAACCATCTTGAAATCAAATCCTTAATTACCGAAACACCTAAAAAACACTTTGAAATACAATTCAAGAAGATTCAACGAATTAATCGTAACGTTGATGTCATCTACGCGCTGTGACAGTGAGTCCAGACACTCTGGTGAATCTTGTTCCATAAAATTTCAATCTGATCGTGAAACAACAGTGAACCATCGATCGTTAATTAACAATCTCCACCGTCAAAGTGTATCTCCTTCACGGTACGTAAATCTAATCCTTCCACCTGACAATTACAACGTCTCTGTTACAACGTAAATCTCCTCCCCTCTCGTAGTTCAAAGATCCGTTGCACGACACAGGACGTGTTTCTTTTATTGTTTCAGGGGACAGTGCACGAGAGCCAGAGACCGAGATGCAGTTATCTTTCGGCATTAAAAGTAGCTAGCTACTTGCGACAAGAGACGTCGAGCGTCTGTGTGTGTGTGTGTGTGTGTGTGTGTGTGGTATAAACGAGTGTGTGATCGGAAGCTGAGGTATAGATGTGGAACATGGGTGGGACCAGAAGTGACGCGATCATGTTAATGCTGGTGATCGCGTGGTTCCGGCCGGTTCTTGGGGTCAAGGACCACGTGGAGGCCTTCAACGACACTAGTCACATATCGATTCACCCATCGATCCACGAGGAAACTATAGAAAATGAAGTATCTTTCACCAACGACGAATTACCCGAGGATCATCCTCATAGATCACCAGATAAACCAACGAAACTAGACATGAACATCAATCAGATGATACAAACGGACGATAAATCGCAGTATCAAATCGAAGCGTCGAAAATGGAGAACGTTACAGCTTCTCCTATGGTTACCATCGATAATTGTCAAGAGGATAAGAAGAAATCGTGCGCGAAAAAGGATTTGTCCAATCTGTTCGACAGGCTGTCGAGGATCGACGAGTATAACGTGACAGAGTCGGTGCAGATCGTTCGAAACAGAGACGTGGTCGCCAGGAAGGATGAAAAAGGTAACGAGCAGTTGGACGAAAGCCTACTCGATAGAATTCATCGGTACGCCAGAGAGCACGTAGTAAAGATACATCTGAGCCAGGATTTAATAGCCGGTAGAAAAGCTAGAACCTTCTTCAACGGTGAGTCCTCCGATACGGAAATGTGTTCGAGTCACGCTTTCGTAATCTCGCGAGATTGAACCGGCGCGGCGGCACAATGGCTGGTTGTTTGTTGCTCTTTGCTATAGACAAGTGCTCGTCACTATCGTGTTATGCCCGCGAGATTGATCGCGATCTGCTTGTCGCTGTGTTCTCTCGCTGTATGCGCATCCGTGGAACCGTGTACCGTGTTGGTAAAACTGGGTCTTGATCGTGGTTGAAATACACCTTCTACGTTCAGCTGATCCAATGAGAGACGGGTGTTTAATCCTCTCTTTGATACACTTTGTACAATCACTGAATAATTCTCTCAGTTTGCTCGACGATTAACAGAGGCAGGCCAAGAAAGTAGGCAAGTTTGTTCTTTTTCTCTTTCTTGTTTTTTTTTTCCACTCCACTTTCCTAAAACAAGAGAGCAAAACGTGGAAGCGAAAGAAGCTACGAAAGAGAACAGCTCGACCTGTCTCCAAGCTAGAAACCTGCTTTCAAAGTCCGAATTCTCGTTTCAACGTCGAACGTGCTCAACGAGTATTTTTCATCGTATCACGATCGAGACCCGAAATTCGCTTAATTGCACGCATCAATCGCGGTCGAAGATTCGTGTAACAAAAGTAACGTGTCATTTTATCGAACGAAATTCACACATGCTTTAAACACACATACACACATTACTGATTGGCTTTCTACTAAAAATGTGCTAAAAAGAAAAAAAGTGAAACGGTTAGCTGGGTCACCGCTGATTGGCAAAAGCGAAAGAAATGCTCCTGGATCACTGTCACCGTAATCACAATTAATCGGAGAAATTTCCCCGTTTCTCTTCACTTGATCAGTGATTTTTCAGCTAGAATTACGTCTACCTGGTTTGGAGTAATCCGAGAAAGATTGAGAAGGCGAGAAAGAGTGAGAGAGAGAGAGAGAGAGAAAGTGATAGAGAGAAAGAAAGAGAGAGGGCGATATGCTGGCTGCAGCATGGCTTACAGGACTAACCGCAGGGCTTTAATTTTGCTGGTACTTTTGCTTTCAGCCATCTTTCAGGGAAAGAGTACCTTTTTAACAGGATTCGGGCTTGGTTTTCTAGCGTTTGGCCTGAAGAAGCTGCTGTTACCGTTGATATTCGGCGTGCAGATCATTAAGAGCGTGTTACTGGCTCTTTTCCTGCCAAGTATCATCGGAAGTATCGGTAATATCGTTGGTAAAGGTATGCATTCTTATTCTATTTATTATATACTTCCGATGTAAACACCATTCACCGCTGCTTGTTTTAATATACTGCACAAATGTTGCATGACGATAATTTATGAGACATACAGTAATTATGTTAGATCCTACTTTCATCACGATTATTATTCTCACAGGTGTTTCAACGTTCGCGCAATCGTCACACACCACAGCTCAACCAGAAGAGAATTTCGAGTTCAAGGATAATTCCGACTTGTACAACGACGATTACTTCACCAGACAGCCGGTAGGAACATTACCAGCCTCTGCTATGTACGACGAAAGCATGATGCAGCCACAGAAGAGCCCGGAAATCGCTTCGAGATATTCCTTCGTCGATCCTCGAATCACCCACGCTAATGCTATTTCTGATCGATATTACACCAGACACGTGGCTGCTCATGGACTTTCTAAGAAGCAAGATTTCAAGGTGAAAACAAATTGATCTGTTAAATTTTCTCTCTCAATTTCATTCGATATTTCCCATAGGAAACTAACGAATCTTTCTGACAGGTGTTCCACGAGATTCCAACGAGTTCTTTGCTATTAACAAACTACGATCCCTTTTATTCTCCGTTACTATCACGTCTGGACGCTGTGTTTTCTCGTCTGGGGCATACGACAGAGGGTTGCAGAGAGTACGCTGTGTGCGCTATGTATCGAAGCCCTGCTAGGTACGCTCCGTACTCGAATCTTGTCTCTGCTCAGTTGTCCAGAGAGTTGAACGAATTGAGAAGACCCAGCAGCGATAATCCCGACGTTCTGAGGTTCTTCCGGTACATGAAAGCGGCAAAGGACGGCCAGGATGGCGTGAAATGCGAGGACGCGTACGCAAATTGTGCTGTCGCTCAGGAGGATCAGACTCTTAGGCAGAATCAGGCGATGCTGGCGACGTATCAGGACATCGACAAGCTCGTCCACGCGAGAAAGTTGTAAGAAAGTAGACAGAACAGCGAGGATCTTATCCTGGGACTGAAAACTCGTTTGAGATCGATGGATTTCGTGTGTTTGATTCCGGTGTGAGATAATTTATTGGCTCCTCTTTATTGTACCTCGATATGTATATGGACTTTGAACTGATCCTTTAATTTGGAAAAAGCTCGTCGATTCGAGTGGAAATTTTGTATATTCAGATGAAGCTCTTCGAATATTCGCATAGTTAACGTTTCGTTAATTCAACGCATTGTACGCTGACCATAAATTATCAATTTATCTTATAACAAATCTTTCAATTTATCAAATTTGACGGGTGTTTGATTTTTGTCGAAGCGTGTATGGCGACTATTCAGTAAAAATATAGCATATTTAAAATAATATATATTATCCTATATTTTTGTATTATAAAAAGTGTTATAGTATAAGAATTTTATATTACGTCTATAAAAATAGTATATCTTTTTGAAAAATACGAACTTTCCTGAAAATGTACGAAGTTTTTCATATATTTTCTTTCGAGTGTCTATTTCCTGTAAATAAACAATGTGGCCACTAGCATTTAGGCTTTCAACAGTTGATATTTGGCCGGTGTACAATGTGTTAAATTTGAAAAAGTCCAGATACTTTGACACTCTTTACGCCTGTTTAAAGCAGACTTTCTTATACAAGCGTTGAAGTCTCCGTATGCTTTCTATGCGAGCATTGATGTCTCCGTGTGCTTCTTACACAGGCATCGAAGTCTCCGCGCCTTTTCTATGCGCGCATCGAAATCTCCGCGCGCTACCTACTTTACCCAACGGTATACGCGGATGTTTATCTTCGTAAGGCCTTGTTACATATATTTTCAGGTCCTTTGACGCTCAGAATATTTAACAGTCCACTTAAAAGAGTTCAAAGTTCGTAAGAATATACACGTTGGTACAATAGAACCAATAACACACTAAATACGAGCTCGAAATAAAATCAAAGACACTTTGAACACGAGCCAATTTCTCGTAATTGTGTGACAAAGAGGTTAACAACGAAACGGCTCGGAAATGATAATCATTATCTCGACCATGATAACGGTATATGCTACCTGGATCCACGTATAGCATTGCGTAATAGCCAACTTACTATGGACGAAAGTAGGTCCGATAAATGAGTATACGCGAGTGGAACCACGCATAATTTACCATAGATCAATATTTATGGGCGTGTTTTTCACGTGGATTCCTATACTTCGAATTTACACAACGTATTTATCTACGAATTGATGATACACCTGTGGTCTATAAGTTACTTTACCGTTTGAAAGAAAATCTTTCGAAACTTGTAATAGAAAAAGAGTTACTCAATTTTTAAACGATAATACTGGCTTATAGGCTAGCTTGTATTTAATCGAGTCTCAATGGAAAATCGTCGCGTCGTGACGTTAAACGATGTTTCGATTTTTTGTGGAACGAAATGTAACGATTCGCGATTTAGTGATTTAATTGCAATAACGTAGCGAATGATCGTAAGACACAGGAGCTCTACAGCTCTTTTTTTAACACAATTATAGCGTCTCCTCGCGTTTCGCGTGCGTTAGTTATTTATTTATTATCACAGCCATCGTGGCTTGTTAATTTATTAATCAATCTGTCGCGAGGTGAACGTTCTCGCATCAATTACGATATTTATTTATTCGATCAGGGTCTGAGTGTCGATCTAGCGCGGGTCGACGCGAGTTCTTCTTGTACAGTGCGCCAATAAAACGCTGTGAATGCGCTACTCTAAACTATGCTATTTTTATGCAACCACGAAGACGGTTTATAGTAGGTTTAGAATCGAAGATTCGTAGTTCAATTTTTTGGGAAATTTACTTACGAAACGGGCTCGAGAATCTCTCAGATTGTGTAACATGAAATTTCGAATTTTTAGTCATTCTCGAATTCGCTTCGAATCGTTTAAATAATCAAATCAGTTATGTAGAAGTTAAATTAAAAGAAAGTTTATACAATTTACTAAGAATTCTATGAACTTGAGGTAAAAATAAATCAGTTATGGGAAAGACAAATTAAAAGGAACTTCGTGCAACTTATTAAGAAATGCATGAACTTAGGTTAGAAATAAATCAATTGTGAAAAATTTAATTATAAAAAACTTCGTACAATTTTCTAAGAATTGTATGAAAAGTTAAAAATAAATTAGTCACAGAAAAGTTAAATTAAAAGACACTTCGTACAACTTGCTAAGAATTATATGAACTTGACTTAAAAATAAATTAGTTATAGAAAAGTGAAATTAAAAGAAATTTTATGCTATTTAATTTATATTTTTTTTAAGAATTTTTTAAACATCCACTGTTTCCAGTGGACACTAAACTCGAGCGAACTTTTGTTCAGTTACAATAAACAAATTGTTTTATAGAATTTGTTAAACTTCCACTGTCTTTAGTAGACACTAAATTCGATTGAACTTTTGTCAAATTACTCAGAGGCCTAAAAAGCAATTTTCATTCCTCCTGAAGAATCGAACATTTCATATTACACGAACTGATACCATACTAAACTTCTATTACGTTGTTTGAAGCACATGTGTGTATATATGTGGGAGTGTATTTGAGTATTGGACACGAGAGAAAACGAAAGGAGCAGCACGATGACGCACGACCATGGATTACGAAGGAAAGTCCAACGACTTGGTTTCATGCTCGTCCCTCTTTGTTCAAAACTGCCCAGTTCCGGTCCTATGTCCGGGGACTACTTTCACTTTCAATTTTTAAGCATCTTTTTTTTTTCCTTTTTCTCCCGCGTCTACCCACAGACTTTTACCCTCTCTCTTTCTCCATTCCATACGAACGACGTAGCTCGTTCATATAAATGAAACGAGAGAACGCGAGCGGATGCGTCGCATTGCTCCAAGTTCATCCTCCGGTGTTATTGGCCGTGATTTTCATCGAGATCACGAGAACTTCGGATTCTATCCGCTTCGTTTCTATTGGAAAGGTGAGAATATCTGGAGATTATAATCTGTGTTAAATCATTGGAGCAGAAAATATTTTTTTTTCTTTCTCTGATAGCGCGATCTTAATGTTAACAACGAGATACGACGTTTGGTGGTTGATAATTCTTGGTAAGATTGATTTCGTTAAGCGAAACGTATTATGATGGTAATTATATGGTAGATTGAAAGACCTATTACATTGGAAAGTAATATTGATGTGTCGGTAGACAGCAATGTTGCGTGTAGAGTAAAGTGACTTTAACGAGTGGATATATTTACATAGTAATTTGTTGCTAATTTGATTGATCATACTCAGACTGGAAATTGTATCGATCAGTCTCTGAAAATTTGAACTCTAAAATTTTTTAATCTACTGAAAATTAATCTGGAATTATTAGAAATGACAACAATCATTGTATAATTAATTACACAGTAGAGGAATTTGAAAGATTGTTTAAATGAGAATTATAAGAGAAATCTAAAATCTTCAACTTTTTTTTTAATTTATAGGAAATTAGTAGGAGTGACGTCGTCCATTATTTAATTAATTCTATAATAGGGATATTTGAAAGATTTCTTAAATTGGAATTATAAGAGAAATTTAGAATCTTCCAAATTTTTTAATTTGTAGAAAATTAATCTTGAGTTACTCGACATCATTTATTATGCAATTAATTGTACAACAGAGGAATTTTAAAGATTGGAATTGTAAGAAAAATGAAAAATCTTCAATATTTTTTGGAGTTACTAGAAATGACATTATCTATTGTACAATTAGTTGCACAACAGAGAAAGTGTAAAGATTATTTAAACCAGAATTACAAGAAAAATTAAAAATTTTCATTATTTTTTAATCTATCCATATATTAATGAACATGGCGTCTATTGCACAATGAATTGCACAACAGAGGCGTTTGAAATATCGTAGAAGAGGGAGAAAAGATTATAGAAAAGCTTTAACGGTATTGGAAATTCGGAAAATTCGGCATTCGGCGATTAAAGGAGAGTGCGTGATGAGTATAACGAATGCTATGGAGGCGCGACCGGAATATAAGGTTACGGACCCGGTTCCTTTGAACCCGAAGTCCCGATTGGTCTGTCGAGCTAACGGAACATCGAGATCTACCGCGCGGTTACGATCGAAGTTGGTCTCTTCAGACACTCGAGTGCGGTTCGTGAATCACGATCATCGTTATTTTTTCTCCTAAATCAAGACGAAACGATGTCGTTCCTGAAACCGGTCAGTTGACAGTGTTTGGTAAGCGTCGGAAGTTGATTTCTTCTTTTTAATTATTTATAGAGTCTTTCTTTTCTCTTGTTTTTGAACTGTGAAAGGCGCAGCTGTTTTATAGAGGAAGTGTAACGTAGTATCTGTCGATGATTGGTTCTTTCGTTTAGTATTTTGTTTTCTATTTTGTGGAAAGGATGTTTCGGAGAATATTGTTTAATAAGTGGTATGTGTGAAACGTGTGTCGATAAAGCAACGTGACTGCAGGTGCAACGTTCAGGTGAGCAGCATGCGACTAGTGCAGTTGCTGGTAACATACAGTCTCGTGCTGTTCTTGGTACTGTTGGTACCCTGTTTGTCGGTTACCTTCGAGGATGGAACTTCCGGGGAACGAACTGAGGGACGAGGTATGTTTGAAACTTTCTGAGTTCAAAATTTTAATATTTAAATGTTTGAGATTTTGAAATTATGAAAGCTTGAATGTCTGAATATTTGAACATTTGAAACTTTGAAAATGTAGAAATTGGAATGTTTGAATATTTAAAAAATGAGAAAATTTGAAATTTTGGATATTTGAAAATTTGAAGATTTGAAAATTTGGAATTCTGAATATTTTAAGATTTGAAAATTTAAGAATTTGAGAATTCGAATGTTTGCAAAACTTGAAGATTTGAAAATTAAAAAATTAAAAAATTTGAAAGTTTGAATATTTGAAAACTTGAAAATTTGAAATTCTGAATATTTGAAAATATAGGAATTTAAGAATTCAAGAATTTGAATATTTGAAAACATGAAAATTTGAAGATTCTAGAATTTAAGAATCTGAGAATTCGAATATTTGAAAACTTGAAGATTTGAAAACATAAGAATTTAAAACTTTAAGAATTTTAAAGTGTGAATATTTTAAAACTTGAAAATATGAAATTTGAATATTTGAAAATTCGATAGTTAAAGAATTCGAATATTGAAAAATTTGAAAGCTTGAAAATTTGGAAATTCGAAAATCACGAAATTTAAATATCTAAAAATTTCGAGATTCGAATATTTGAATATCAAAAATTTATAAATCTGAAGCAGCAGAATGTTAGATATCGATTATTTCAGAGAACCATGTGCCAGAGCCACAAGATCAAATGTCATTCAACAAGACTCGACAGGGAAAGGGACTTTTCGACTGGATAGGCTTAGGAACGGGTCGGAATGTAGACCCATACATAGCAAAGACGAATCAGGGCTGTCTGAGCGGCGATCTAGCGGAATGTTTCAAATCACAGGCTTTGAGTTACTTCTCCGACTTCTTCGACCACTCTCACTATGATCTGAACGATTACGTAAAGGTCGTCAGGATGTCCAGGGACGTGGTACAGGAAGTAAATCGTCAGCCGTACGAATATTCCGGCGAAGCAAGGTATAATTAATCCCAAAACAATTAAATAATTACTATTTATCAACAAAATATCATTTTTCAAAATTAATCCTTCCATTATTTCAGATCCAGCGACTCTGAATGGGATCAACTAATGAAATTCGCTCTTAGAAAAGCAGAAAAGTTTGTAAAATCTGTCGCCATCGAATTGCACATTCCATCTGAACAAACTGGAGAGAACGAAGTGTACGCGCCACGATTTTTAGACGAAATTGCCGACGAAATCGACACTCTTGAAAATAAAAAGGATACTCTCTTCTGTAATTACAATTCTAAAAATTATTTCTTCGTGAATAATTTCCTCTATCGCTATTAAAACGTCAATTTAACTATTCTGTCTTTTGCAACAGCTCGTCATCAACTGAAGAAACTGCTCATCCCGATGCTCATCGTCCTGAAACTGTTTAAGTTGAAATTACTCTTGTTCCTGCCGCTTATTTTAGGTCTGGCGTCTTTCAAGAAGTTCCTCGGCTTCCTGGCGATTGTAATCCCAGGTCTAATTGGCTTCTTCAAGCTCTATAAACCGCTCACGCAAAATTATCAGCCACCTGTGTACAGTCAAAGCGGCATAGCTTATCCGTATTACAAAGAAAATTCGAATAGTTATCCTTATGGTGAACCAGAGGTTCACCATGCACCTGAGTATCAAGGTGGATATCACAGGGATAGCGTATCCTTTGGACAGGACCTTGCTTATCGAGGCTATCGAGAGTATCAATCGTAAAAAGTCTCAATTTCGAAGAAAATTCTGTTAGCTCTCTTCCTTCGTAGAAGAATTTCATAGTATTTTTTTTTTCAATATTTCTAACCTTTAGAAATGACAATGATCGATTATATTACACATTTTATGCATCATTCTCATTTCTAAAAGACTGTTTCTACACATTTACGATGCAAGCTCTCTTTTCGATTGGAAAATCGGAAATTGCAACGATGCCATTTTTGAACACTTTGGTGTTCAAATTTCTGGGTACAATAGGCTACAGAAATTTTTAATTGTGCGTATTATTAAGTGGTGTATATATATTATTTATGTAGATATTTCTAAAGTAATTAAGAAATATTATAGTCCTCCCATTCATAATTATTTATTATACAAGATTGTTTAGAAATTGTCAATCGTTAGTGTTAATAAAAGAAACCATCTTTTTTATATTAATATCCTAACGATCACAGCACAATTAGTCGTCGTAACGTTATCTAATACAAAAGCAGAACGAGGAAACATCTGGAAAACCACTTTCTCGTGATTTCAGTAAGATTACTGATACGAAGCTTTCGTTTCTGTAATATTCGCCACGTTCGTTCCAGTGATTGGTTAATTACGTGATCCGACGAAACAGAAATCCAAGGGAAACTGGGTCGCCGGAAATGGAAACTAAAATCCTGAATTGCAACAGTATTTTCATCTGCAATTTTCATTGCAACGAACATTTAAAAAAGATGTAATAAATAATACGAAGAAATTTATCGATCTGATTCAATTTTCTATTTTTCTGATCAATTTTTATTTCTGCAAAAAGACACTGGCAACGTTTACATACTTTTCCATTCATTTTTCCAGCAAGAAAGTTCAGGTATATTTCAATTATAATTTAGAAAAGTTTAATTACTATTCAACGATGATTCAGAGGTCAATTGTGATTAAAAAGTGTTCGAATGTAAATTACAGTTCGAATGTTCGAAGTAAAAGTTGAAATATTCTAGTTCCACGTGCACGTGTATCGTTATCGTTTCATTGTGCATGGAAAGTTCCTTCATACGCGTGGAAAATCGCTCGAAAGCGGTCTTGTACCTATAACGTTCCATAAATATCTGACCTCGGAATGGTTGCCCGTTTTTCTGCATTTCTGCTACCCGTCGTCAATTTTTCCGAGCCGGAAGTCACGGGAAAACAAGGCCACCGGCCGCGGTTCGCAATAAAAACGAAGAATTAAGAACCACACCTGCTCGTTTCTTCGCGTAAATACTGGCTTTTTAATGTAAATTACCCAGGTAAAATATTGTTTCACCTGTTGAATGAGCCAAACGTAAACCATTCCGTGTTTCGCTACTATCCTCTCCTTTAGAAAACACTCGAGACTTGACCTCTATCTCTCAATGATTAACTAGCCATCTTTAATCCCGGATCATCGACTAAGAAAACAGAGAAGAAGAAAAAAATCCCTCGAATTAATCGCGTCGAGCTTTCTGTGTCTAGTAAAATACACCTTCGATTGATCAATCGAATTTAGAAAATAGGAATATACTTCCTCGATTTCTCTTCACTTTTCACCCTTTGGCTCAGCGTAAATTAGTGTGTCGTCGATGAGAATTATGTTAATTTGCTATCGATGTTATTAATTTCCACGTTCTTACTCGCTTCAATCACTCGACGTATGAATTTCTCTCGTTAAACGTTTGCGAACAGACGGAAAACTAGCCGATCTCGAATAATAACAGCTTCTTCTATCGGATTTCAACGTCGATTCGATCGTTCTCTGTCTCTTTTCTACACGCGACAGAAGAGGAGCCTCGAAGTTGGTCGAATCGCGTGAAAATCTCGTAAGGATCACGCTTCTTGTTTACTTCTCTCTCTCTCTCTCTCTCTCTCTCTCTGTCTCTCGTTTCTCTATTCTTCTTATTATTACTTGTCTTTATCGAGGTACGAAAGAGAGGGGGAACGAGCGTGCACGCGGTAACCGGTTCGATGTGATTCTCACTCGCGATCCAGAGAATCGGATGGAACGGACCTGTTGACCAAGTGGCCTCATTCGATCAGAAGACCGGAAGCGACAAACCGTCCCCAGGCGATACACGGAAAACACGGAAAGCCGGACCACCTTTGCGACGCAAAAACAGCAGATTTTGCGAACCAGTTTTGCTATGGTGTCTCTGGATCGAGTAACGCTCTTCTGTTAGATGCACGATTGATAAATTGTCATTCTCCTGGATGATTGGGAAATTATAGCATATAAAAATGTGGAAAATATTGGGTTGTGTTTTCAAAATTTTTTTAACTTTAACAAAATTAAAATTATTTTAATTTTATGCAGTCTTTTTCTTATTGAAAAGCCTGTTAAGAGCTTGCACAGAAAACAACTGTACTTACGACTCAATCTATTTTATTAGAGTAACATTAAAGATTCTTAATGTATATAAACAACTAATCCACAGATAAATGTACCTTCGTGTACTTTGTATTTTTTTAATATGCTACAATTATTATCAGACAATAAAGAATCGTTTCAATAATTAAAAATATTGTTGCTAAATCTTTCACAGTTCATTTCCAAAGGAATCACAATTTTTTCGAACCTCTAGAACATTTCATCTGCCGCGACAATTAAAACAAGACAAAATTTGTTTCTTATTCATAACTACTATCCGCGACACATATAGGGAACGCTCAAACGCGCAGAAACGCGGATAGTTTCACTTTTAAACGAGCCCGCCATTAATGCGTGGCGACATTGCGGTGAATTACTCTTCGATGAAAAAGAAGAAAAGAAGAAACAAAAAGGAAACAGCTTACCGTTCGAATGATAATTAACGACGCTCAAATCAAGGTCGCCGATGATCTCTTCGATGAAACCTCGATGACGATGACCTTGATACACGTATGATTCTTGAAGGGTGGCACGGAGTGGAAGCGTTGTTTCGTACTCGTTCAACCGAGCCGCGCTAAATCGTCGATACGAACGGTATCGCGCTTTGGGGGAAAAAAAAAAAAATGAGGGAACAAGGTTACCTGGGAGAAAGTTAACGAAACAGGTAGATATCAACGGTGTTCGAGCAATGCAAATCGACGGAGGTATCACACGTGACCAATGTTGATTTCTTTTTTTTTTATGAGAGATTTAATTCTTCTTTTGTCGTTGTCTGTTGAAGAACGGTTTCTCTTTGAACCGATTAGATCTGTTTGGATAGTTAGGAGATGTTGCATGTGATACGGTATGCAGGTTCGTGTCAGGTTAATTAGATTCTGACAGAAAGGTATGTCGAGTTTTAATTGGGAAATATCAATTTTTTTTTATTTTTGTATAAATTATGGTTTATCGGTTTGGTTTCGTGAAAGAAGATGGTATTTAGTACAATGTTGATTTTTGTGAAGTGAAGTTGAGATAAACTGAATATTTGCGAGAGTACAGCGATGGAAGTTCATGGAAGAGTTAATTGAAACTGTTAAATTGGTTTGCAGAATTCGTTGAATTCCAGAGCATCTTAATTTGTATCTTACTGTTTTCTTTTGAGTGGATAATTCTATGGTTGTTTTCTTAATTAATGATTTATAGTGTGTAAGTCTTTGTTGTGTAATTTACGTATGAATAAAATTGTTTTTAATTAATCAAAATGGAGATTTGATATGATATTGTACGTTCATGATGTTTAGCCGGTGAAATTTTGTCTCTAATGATATTTTTCGTTTGGAATTCGTAACGGTCCATGGACCATACTAAAATATCTGTGAGAAACCGTGAGATCGAGTCGAGAAGGAATAATCGGTTACCATATACGATTCCACAGCGGCATACTTTTCCTTGTTTTTTCATGGTCGATCGAACGGTGCCCGAATTTTCAGCGGCACGCAGCACCGTCGAAAAAAAGAAAAATTGGAACGACCGGTTCGCGTAGCGTGCAACGTAACGTTGCTTCGGGATTTTTAATGCAAATTGCACAACGCATATCGCTCGTTTTGGTGACCGAGAGCTTCCGCTTAGTACGAGCTCGCGATTGGCGAATTTTAAGTTAGGCGGATCGGTGATTTAAAAACGATTTGAAATTCCTGCCGCGAGCATGGAGTTTCACCGCGTGATTTACGACGAACACAATTTGGAGAATTTGCATATCTTCGGGTGCGTGTGTTTAATAATTTCGTGTTATATTAATGTCGAAGCGTTCTCGAAGCTTACATGTTGAAAGGTTTGAATACTTTGCTAATTGAGAAATTCGAGGATCCGGAAATTTGAATATTTGGAAATTTGAAACTTCGAAAATTTGAAGATTCGAATATCTGGAAATTTGAAATTTTGGAAATTCGCATATTTGGCCACCTGAAAATTTGAATATTTGAATATTTGGAAATTTGAAAATTTGAATATTCGAAAATTTGTGTATGTGGACATTTGAAAATTTGAAAATTTGAAGATTCGAATATCTGGAAATTTGAACATTCGCATATTTGGACATCTGAAAATTTGAAAATTTGAATATTTGCTATATTCAGAAATTTGAAAATTTGAATATTTGAATATCTGAAAATTTAAATATCTCGAAATTCAAAGAATCGAAAATTTGAAAGTTTAGAAAACTGGAAATTTGAGAAATTAGAAATTTAAATATTCAGGAATTTGGAAATTCGGTTATTTGAACATCTGGAAATTGGGAAATTGAAAAATTTGAAAGGTTTTCAAGACGAGGTCGCGGCACGATCACCGATTAACTCGCTGACAGATAAAAATCGCCTCGAGCTCAGCATCAACCTGTTCACAGCGCGCGAAAGCAGCCAACATCAGAAAACGGACTCGATTCAAGAATGAAAAGCGGATATCGTTGTTTTTCTGCACGATCTCCCTGCTCAGGCTCCGTTTACTCTGTTCTCGACGATGTAAACGTAAACTGAACTCGTGTATACCGTTCGATCGTAGCAATAATTTCAAAAAACGATCAACTGTCTTCTTTACTATAGAACCGTCCATCATTCGGAACGCAAATGCGATAATTCTAATTCTCCCTAACTTTCTAGTGTAATTCCTTCAATTCGTCGCGTGTCTCTATAAACTTATCCAATACAGAAAACAAATAAATTCTACTTGTACCATTTATTTCTAATCAATTCAAACTGAACTTTCTATTAATTATCTTACAAGTAAAGATACACTTAATTCTAAACAGAAAGTTTCATTCAATATAAAAAGCTATCGAATCCTTTTTTGTTTGCGGTTATTTCAACGTTTAATTTTCTTTTCTTTTTTTTTTTAAGTATATATTGTGAACATCACGCGTGAAACGGTGTTTCTTTAATTAAACCAGGTGAACGAAGCCATCTGGACGAAGTTGCAGGTTCCTGCGAGCACGAGCCTCGAACTTGGCACACTTCGTCACACACGCCTTCTTCCTGGCGTAATTGTTCCTTGTTACGGCACGCGGTGCCGCGATATTTACTTTCTTTACGAGCGTAATATAACGCTGGCCCGTTGCTTTCTAGAGTGTTTTTCACCTCGATTCGTGATCTCGTCAGCCCACCGCCACGGAATCTGCACCTTCCTGCACGTGACGCGTCATTCTTTTGTTCATTGTGCACTTCCATCTTTTCCTATTTCCAGCGTCGATTACAGCAAATCAAGAGGAAATAAATATGGGAGGATTTAAAGAAAAGGTCGACCTAACGAATTAAAAGAGTAAGGAGTCCGTGAAGCGGCATTGATGAATCGCAGTTTCCTCTAATTTCAGCTTTCTAGGTGATAAATCAGCTTGGCGAGGTTCATAAACTGCACTCATCTCTTGCACAAATAAAATTCTTTCTTAAACACATTTTCAAAAATTCTATCTCTTTGATCAATTCAACGCTTCTAAATTTTATTTAACGAAACTCTAGCAGTGAATAAGTACTTATATATAAATTTGTACTTTAATTCTAATCGCTTTTGGTTTTCAATCCAAACTGATAGAGCATGTCGTAACATCTATGGACTCACATATGAACATACGTAAAATCTGTTGAATGAAACTCGTAGTTCTATATCCAGTATACTTAAAAAAAGTTTGTAATCTGATTAAGTGATGGATAATTGTAAATAAATCTGCACCGTCATAATTATAAATAAATCTATACTCTAATAATTACTCACGAATAAACCTACACCCTATTAATTGATAATAAACAAATCTACATCCTAATAAAGTATCCTCTAATTTTAAACGTCCCTAACGTCCATTCGACCGGAACCACACCTCAATTACCCTAAAAAGAGGCTTCAAATCACCATGAAAGTGACCCAAAAATCCTTTCTCACCCTCCAAATGACAATCTTCAAACCCGATATTCCTCCATCTCACAAGAATAGACCCTAAAATATCGTTCCAAATCGAAAACACGCGATTCCAATCGAACCAGTAGTGTCGCAGTGTCGGCCGGTTCAGGCGTTGCGTGCTCCACATCCGTGACACGGTTCTCGCGGTGGGTCGTGGCTTGCCCATCGCGTCCAGGAATCCGTTTGTTTGTGTGTGCAGGTCCACGCAACAAACAAACGTCTGTCTCTCCGTCGATGGTGTCTCTTGGAACAGTGCGTACACTTCGAGACGAGAACCAGTTTGCACGAAGGAAGTACCGAACGGAGAGCCTTCACCTTGGGAATCTTGTACACGGGTCGGTTCGTCTTTTCAGCGAGATCGAGCAAGTGTAGAAGGAGGCAGTTGAAGCACATGGATGGTTATATCCCACCACCAGGATCCGACCAGTCAGCCAGCTTGCCTCGTATCAAAGGCAAAAGTGGGCACCACCCGCCCCCGTGTGCGTTCCGCGTCACCACTAAAGTGGTGCTTGTGTAGCACGTTTTCGCGTGTACGCATTCTGGCTGATCTACGTATATAAACTGGCCAGGGCGAGACGACGGGTTCAGAATACTCAGATCCACGCATCGGGTGGAAAGACGCGCGCCAAAGGGACGGGATTCTGATTTTCTGTGCGGTGGCCGGTGGGTCAGGAAAGGACAGAGAGAACGAAACGAGAGAAAAGGCACCGGCAGTGTGCCTTACCTCGACGCTGATTCCGGTTGAGGGATTTGAACAGTGAAATTTAGGTGGGTACTTTGGTTCTTCGTCGAGGATGGATTCTCTCCTTGGATAAATACTTTTCGGTTATTTTCGGTGATCATTTTTCTCGGCTGATGTTTGTGCATCCTTAGGACACTTAATTCGGTGATTTTTATCAGACCTTTGAGACACTTTTAACCAGTTAGCTGTTTTTCACGAGTATAAAATAGTCATTTCGTTACAATTTCATTCTGTATGATAACACTCTGTGTTTAACGAGTATACTCGCCATTGCTTACTTTTTGCGACACATTTTAGGTAGACACTTTTCACAGCGCAACAGTTAATTGGTTAAGGGAAGTTATTAAGCTCTGAAGGGATAGAGTGTGATTAATTCTTGGGCGATTGACGAATTACTTTGGTTAATTCTGCGAGGACTTGTGATATCGATGAAATTATATTTCTTTCGAGGTTCATTCGCGATTTTGTGATTTTACGATACCAACGAGAGTCTAGAAATATTAGTCTGATGCAAGCTGGAAGTTTCTCTATTTACTCACGATACTAACGAAGTCCTAAAGTTCGAATTTTGTTTTCTTGAGGTTAGGTCTTTCTTTCTGTCTTCAAAGGGATAATATTTATTTGTCAATGATTCTTTGAGGTATATCTTTTTATTTGCATTGAAACAATTATGTCTGAAATTGCTTTGCAGAGGCGAACAAGATGAAGACCGTTCTGTTATTCCTGTCGATCTCGTGTCTGGCCGTGAGCCTTGCGACACCGCTAGAGAAGCTGGATAAGATCAGCGTTCTGGAGCAACAATCCGTGACGCTAACGGACCGAGCCAAGTACGAAGAGGAGTTGCTTCGTAAACTGAACTCGAAGTGCTCTCAAAACGACGTCAGTAGCTGTGTGATGTTAAAGCTGGTCACTTACATGAACAAGCTACTGAAGAAGGCGTCGATTGAGCTAACCGATGACATCGAGATCAGAAAAACTAGCCAAGCGTCAGAGGAGGTGATCACGTTCGAAGCTGGTAGAAGTAAAGACGACGAGGCGGAGGTCCTCGACCTTGTCGCGAACAAGGTATACGCGTTCATCAAGTCCAGGAGTATCAAATGGAGGATTCTTCCTGAAGATGATGTTGTTGTATCTGCCTCTGAGGATGAAAATGGATCTCTGAACCTTGGATTGTCCATTGAGAGGGCGGACAATGTTCACATGCAGGATGGTAATTATATCTTTGGGATTTCCGGGTGATAAATTGCAAAGATCAGTGAACTTTAAAGCTCAGAGTGATTTTAGAGCTCGGAAAGTCGCTCGAACCTCACAGCAATAGGAAAGCTTAGAAATTAGAGTAATTTTACAGCTCAGAAAATTGCTTGAGCCTTTAAGCAATAGCAAAGTATAGACATTAGCTAAGATCAGAGTGATTTCAGAGCTCAGCAAGTTGCCTGAACTTTTCAGCAATAGGAAAAGTTAGAGATTAGCTGAGATTAAAGCAATTTCAGAGCTCAGAAAGTCGCTTGAACCTTTCAGCAATATCAAAGCGTACAGAGTAGCCAAGATCAAAGTGTAATAGTGTTTAGAAAATAGCACAGCACAGACACTTCTCTTCATTGTTACTCAAATTCTCCATAATCTCATACACCACAATCCCCGCTAGAAATCAATCCTATCCTCCGCCCACGAAGACTTTCTCTTCATTCCGAAAAGTTCTGTAAACAATAGCCTCTCTATCCTCTTACACTTTAGCTTTGTTATTTCTTCCTTTACTCCACTGACTATCCTCCGGATAAGATCAACCGAGTCACGCCTCGCCAGTCTTTACAACCATAGAAAGTCCCCCGCGTTTTACCTTTCCCGACGAAAGCGACATCATCTCATTCCACGTCGAACTTCCAGGTCGTGGCAAGAAGAACAATAACCTTGGCCCGCTGATCGCTGCTGCTGTACTGAAGATCGGTCTGATTGGCGGTCTGGCGTTCAAAGCACTTGCATTGCTGGTTGGCAAAGCTTTGCTTCTATCGAAGATCGCCCTTCTACTGGCCGGTATAATTGGTCTGAAGAAGCTGTTCTCTGGTCAGAAACACGTCACCTATGAAGTAGTCGCTCATCCACATCACAGCAGCAGTCACACGTTCAGTTCCGATCATGGCCACGGAGATAGTTACTCGAGTGGTTGGGCTAGAACCTTCCATGGTCCAGGAACTATTTCTGATCAGACTGATGCCCATGAATTAGCCTATTCGGCTCACGCGAAGTGATCGACGATGTCAGACCCGTGGATTCGGATTCGTGGTACCTGATGACACGATTCTGTGTCTATTAGACCGATTCAGGTCCATCGATTCTTGCCAGCACCTTCTTGCCGTTAGATTTAGGACCTAATTTCTTCTTCGTCACTTCACTTTCCGTCTTTCTATCCCTTTCTGTATCCTTCCTCGTTATTTCTGTTTCTTCTTCTTCTTTCTTCCTCGACGATAGACTGTCTTTCTTGACTCTGTCTGACTGACTAGCTAGACTGGACCATTTGTCATGGACGACGTTAATGAGGCCAATGGCCGATTTGACCGATTTACCATTTATCAGGCGTGGAAATTAATTCTCCCCGACTTTTGAGCACAATCTGAGTTTTATTTCGAAATAATCTCCATTATTGACGATGTCTTTTCGTCATTTTTTTGCCAGCTTAGCTAATACTTGGATTACGTCGATTTCCATCGGTAAGAATTTATTTCTACGCTTAATATTTGCCATTCGATCGACAGCTGGCGAATAATCGTAACACAGATTCTGTTCTGTCAGTTCAATCGAACAGTTACGAAGTCGAATCACGCACGTAGATGACCGACGAACGAACGAGACGCTCCCAACGACACGGAAAACGTACGAACGCACGAAGTATCGACTGCATCGCCCTCTGTAACTATACTCTCTCTCGATTTAACGAATTAATTTATGATTAACTTATTCCGCTAGTCCCGTCGCGGTGGGACTATCATTGTACAATAATGTTGCGTTTATGTTGTTTTCTCCACCTATTCTTTTTATGCCTGTATAAATAAATATTTATTGCTTTGTTTTGTAACGTGTCTGCACGTGAATCTGGCCGATCCTCTGCGGAACAATTAATTTAAGAGAGGAAGGAACTTCAGTTTATTCTTTTTTAACCTGCATACTTCTTTTTCTCATTTCATTGGGTCCTTCGATCTATTTCAATTTTTTTTTTTTACGAAACGTCATTACACAAATTTCTATTTCTCGTTTTTCGAGGAGATATGATAAAAAAGCGACAGGTTAGTTGAGGATTGAAGGTGTAGGTAGCTATTAATCGAGCACTATTACGGTGAAATAACGGTACTCGAGTGGCAATGACAGAAATGACACGTTTCCACTGTCGTGCACGTGTCATTTTCATCACCGTTTATTACAGCTATCCTGCATCGTCGCTATTAAATTAAACGAGCGTGCCGCGAACGATGCGAATCGCGTAGCGTTAAAAATGAATTTCAACGAAAAATGCGGAATTTCGACACGAGTATCGCGGGATAATTTCCCGGGAGGTATCTCGAACGATTATGAAAAGCTAACGAGCTAAATAGTTCGTTATCCTTGGTCTGTTTAACGTCCGGAAATCGCTGAAATGAAATCGTTGCCGCGGATTGGTTACATTTTCATTACCACACGATTTATCGCTGGAGCACAGTTAACGATCCAGCCATTCATATACAAATACTACATCTCCAGAATAATTAATACACAATGATAGAATGAATTCAGATTGAATTGATACAGTGATACAGAATGATCGATGCTTTCTCGTTTCTTTTTTCTTTTTATTCTTTTTTCCATTGGGTTCTATTCAGTATGCGAAAGAGGATTACACGTGTCATAGTCGATAGGAAAGTTCGATGAAGCGTTCGAAGTGGATCGATGGTATAAGAAAAGAAAAAGAAAAAAAACTAGAAAGAAATATGCCGAATGTACAGTGGCATTCACTGAGCCGTGCTCCGCTTTGCGGAACTTAGCGGGACTTTAACGCCTGGTGCGACGATGCTCTAGGAATTTCATTCAATATGGCTGTCGCTCATTTCACGGTCGTTGGAAACCCTGGCATCCATGGTATTCGATGTTTCATGCGTGATAGGATTCTTAAATACAAAGATATCTTGAACTCATTTTTAAAGAGGCAATAAATAGAGAATGATGGAGATTTAATAATCTTCGAGCTGCAGAAATTCCCCAGTGACTCAAAATTTAGAGCACTAATCCTATATTTTGAGTATAAAGCTCTCTATCGAAATTTAAGAGTATTAATTCTCCACTTTGAGCACTAAGTTCTGTGACAATATTTACTTAAGGATATTAATCCTCTATTTTGAGTATAAAGATCTTTGATCAAATCTAAGAGCACTGGTCCTCCATTTTGAGGAAAAATTTCTTTAGGAATACTAATCCTTCATTTCGAGCCTAAAGTTGTCTAATAAAATTTCGATAGAAGTACTAATCCCTCATTTCGAGTACAAAGTTCTCTAATGAAATTTAAGAGTACTAATCTTTCATTTTGAGCGCAAAGTTCTCACGAAATTTACTTGGAACCACTAATCCTCTAGTTTAAGCGCAAAATTCTTCGATGAAACTTCGAACTTCGAGATTTCTAAGCGAACTGTAAACGAGAATTAATTTTCCACAAGGTCAAACGATAAATTCTCGAACAGAGAGTGTATCAAAAGTTCTGAAGTACTCTTATCCCAAATTTCGAAGACGCCTTCGGGGCTGTGGACTTTCGGAAGCGTCAAAGATGATTGGAACGAAGGGAAAACTACCGAGAGGAGGCTCGATGCACGAGGCATCTCTCATTCAAATCAGTCGACCTGGTTTCTGTGCGGCCGCTTTCTCCGCCTCGATTGGTAAGGATCGGTAAGGAGATGACTGTCTCGATAAGGGACGCCCAAGAGAAAGAACCTCTCTTTCTCTCTACTTGAAAGATCAACTTTCGGTTTCGGGTTGGGGAGAGGAGAAGAGAGACGGTTGTCATCTTTGACCCAGTTCTCGATCCTCGTAAATTCGAAAAGATCGACACGTGCGTTGACATACTGATCGAGAAACGAAAATTAAACAGAACCGGAATTTTATAGAAGAAACACTTTTGAAATTCTTCGAAAATCATTCTTACGACAATTTACTTATTTTATTGTAACTTTGAGATAACTCTGGATCGATAATTGAGTTAGAATTGTGTGAATAAAGATTATTTAGTGACCTGGTTCTTTCACGGAACCACGTTTTCGCCGAATTCGGAGAAATTCGTCGCGGAAGGAGAAAGTATCCGGATATCGATCGGATCTTCTTATTATCGGCAAGAAGAGGACGTTGTGGGTAGGGTAACGGTGTCGACAGGTCTGTGAATGATCGAGAGCCCCGTGTCGACACACATTCGTCGCTTATCGAAAGGAGAAAACGTTTCTGTGATAGATTCTAACGTTCCCTCCACCTTTGCGGTTAAAGAAGCGTCTGGAGAAACTTAGAGATGATCGAACGATCTCGAAACAGGGACACCTGTCTTCAGGAATTCTTTGTCAGGTGGAGCTTACGAGGTAATTTCTCCGAAGATGTAGAGATTACTTCTGGAAATTCAAAAAGTGTACTTTGCCCTCTTAGACTCGCGAAAAGTCGCTAGATAGAAATTGCAGTAAAATTTAAGAATTGCTATGATCCAAAGATACAAAGATCTATAGACAGAAATGTATGAAAAATCAATTATCTGAAATTTTAGACATACAAAGAGCTAGGAATTTGAATTCTCAAGACTCGAAGAATTTAGATAAAAATTCAAAGCCCCAATTATCTAAAATTCCAAGCATACAAAGACGCAAAAATTCCAATTCTCAAAATCTCAAAGATCTACAATTTCAAACACGTAGGATTTCAAAGACCCAATAATCTAGATACTCAAGGATCCAAAGATGCATACAATTAATCATACAAAAACTTGAAACCTCAATTATCTAAAATTCTAAGCATGCAAAGATCCAAGAATTCCTATCTTCAAAATTCGAAGATCTATGATTTCGAATACATAAAAATTCGAAGACCCAATTATCAACAGATCCAAAGATCCATAGACTTAAACATACAAAGATTCGAAAGCTCGATTATCTAAAATTCTAAGCATGCAAAGATCCACGAATTCGAATCCTCAAACCCCGAAGTTCCTCACCAATCGAGAAACTACAAAATCACCCCTCAATTCAAAGCTCAGAATCTTCACTCTCCATCACTCAGAGGACCGTCGAAATTCAAACAGCAGCCTCCTCCCTTTACCCCGAGATAAAAAAAGCAAAGAAGGAACGTAGGAGAGAAAAATAAAGAAGGTGAAAAATCGAACTCTCAGATGAGAGCTCTGTTCGATCGAGTTTCAAGGATACACGATCGTCCGTGTGGCGTGGAGTCGTGACGAGGAACGAGCGAACGGTTTCGAACCGGGCCTAGTTATACCTACCAGCCAGTTGCTTACGTATATGTATATCCACTATATCGACGAGCAACACGCGAAGGGAAGTGGAACAGAAGAGAAAGGTATGCGGAGAAGATGAACTAGTTTCGATCTGGCTTGGCGTCGATCGAGCCAGACGGTGATCCTCGATTCCTCCTACTCGCACCTAACGCTCACCCAAAACTCTACAGACAAACCACTTGATCATAACTAAATCATCAACAAGAAACAATCACGTCAAGGAACGATCAACCGTTTCATCAACAATCTCTTAAAAATGTTCGACGAATCTTTTATTGAAGTTCAAACAAGATTCATCCAGCGTGAAAACTCGCGAAGTTCTCTTCATGGTAGCTAATATCTGGCGCGGACACTCTGGTCAAGCTCGCGTGGCTATCCGTTAATTGCATATTGAAAGACGAGCCGGCCAGCCACGCAGCGTATCGTACTGATTCGAAATCGGCCACGTTCTCTTCTGCTCCACTAAAGCGAGGAAAGAGGGAAAGGAAGCCGTGTCCGGTAGTCTGGGACGGGCGGGGTTGGTTTTACGTATCAGTCCTTCTTCTCGTTGATATCCACTGATCTAGGATAAAAGAGGCAGGCGGATGAGAAGGTTGTAAAATCGATCAGATATAGAAATTCTAAATGAAAGACGAAGAAGGATAGAATCATGAAGCGGAGGTGTATCAAGGTGCTTGAACATTATAGGCTAGCTAGCTCGCTCGCAACGAACCGCGGCGTAACGCTCTAAAACGCAACGCTTCGAACAACAAGAATTAAAGGAATCTACGAGAGGATCGGCCGACCGAACGAAAAATTGCAGGCTAATGCACACGTTGAACAACACGAATAAGAGAATGGTCTCGGGCCGGTCTGACGCCGCTGATGCTCTCGTTGCTTTTTTCGTAGTACAATCACCGACCGGCACGTACAACTATATAAATGAGATTTGAACATCGCCGTGATGCACCACTCGGACCTCCGCCGTAGGTTCCGTAGGATCGTTATACTATTTCTCGATAGACCAGTCTACGAATAATCGTGAAACGTGTTCACATTAGAGGATTTAGTTGTACCTCATCTTTCGGTTCGTTTCTTTCTACATACGGAGGATCATTTAGATTTCGGGTGATCGTGATTAATCATGGATTGGTTCGGGAACGTATTAACAGGCGGCGATCAGCGTCGCCTGTTTGCAATCTGTTTGATGGTTGTCTGCGTGTTGTCTACGACGAAACAAGCTTACTCCGCGGATACAAACGAGACTAACGACGTTTGGAGTGGATTGTCCACTAGTTGCTCGAATACCGATACGAAGAATATATCTGTGTCCTGTTACGGCGTACGTATCGTTCGGAAGATCGTGCAACAGCTGTTGGAGAAATCTAGCAAAGAACCAACCATCGAGATCTTCGACGGTGTCAGTTTAGTCGAGGTACCTGGTTCCGGACCAAATAGGAAAGGAAGATTGTTGAAAGGATTCGGGAATATGGGCCCTCTGGTGCAGTTTCTCGAAGGAAGAGAGCTGAGAATTAAACTACCTAGTTTCCTGCCGCAGAATATCGAAACTGCCATTCAGGAGAGCTTGCCTGTTGATCAAGGTTGACGGAGACGACGATGTTTCATTTCTAGTCATTTCTTTTTTTGTTTCATGGAATTGGTATTGAGAAGTTGTGTCTTAATTTCAGCCAGAGGAGGCGGAGGCGGTGGATTCGGAGGCGGCGGAGGCGGTGGTGGCTATGGAGGTGGCGGTGGAAAGAAAGGAGGAGGAGGTGGCTACATGATTATGGCGCTCATGATGGGTATGATTGTTATTTATATTCGTATGATCAGTTGTAAGGTGGGATGAGCTGTATAATCTGTGTGATTGGGAATTATTTGCTATAATAACTGTTAGATTGACATTTTAATGGCTGCTGTCACGTTGACGTGGTCTCGTTCTGTCGTTTGTTGTCAGCTAGTGTTATAGAAGTGTGATTTCAATCAATATTAATCGCATCGATCGTCAAATGCGACTCCAAACTTCGTTTCTTCCTGCGTTCGTGGCAGTATTTTGAAAAGTACACAAAATTAACGAGTAATTTGTTCAAGTAACTAGTAACGTTAGGTAAAATTGTACGATAAAATTTAAATTGAGAAGATGGATTCAAATATCTTTTTTTTTTTTTTATAAGTAACTAAGCAAAGACACGTAAAAAAGGCAGTAATGGCAAGTAACAGTCAACGAGCGGAAATGTGCGGCCATTAAAATATTAATAACTAGTCGTTGTACTTTCTCAGTAAAATGACTCACTCCAAATGCACTAGATGTTCAGCAATTTACTAAAATCCATCTAAACTTCATTTTCAACCGATTAAAACGCCTTCTGCTTAAAGTAAATTCCTCAGCATCGCCAAAATATAAATCTAAAAAGATTCCATAGCTGTGAACGAAAAATTTATCGTTCTAATTTCTAGAAACAATCTTGGAAATTCGATACAATCGATCCTCGTTATAAATTCGCTAAATATTTAACTATTTATAATCAATGTCCTATGGTATTGAAATTTATCCAAATTTAAAGCACTAAATCCTTCAACGTAACCAAAACACAAGTCTCTCAAACTCCAGTTTCAATTTCCCAGAAAAAGTACGACAATTTTCATCGAACCAAGCTTAAACACTATCTCTTAAGAAGACTCGAGTCTCGGAAAATATTTCAGAGCTCTAAATAACCCCGTTCCTCTAATTTCCAGGCAAAATGATGGCAGCGCTAGGGTTCGGTGCGCTTGGTCTGCTCGCGATGAAGGCGTTGATGGTGTCGGCTATGGCGTTGATGCTCTCGTTGATCGTGGCCGTGAAGAAATTGACCAGTGGCCATGACAGCGGCGGTGGTCACCACGTGGTCTACGCACAGGATGTTGGTCATCATCATTACCGGAAGAAGCGTTCCTTAGGCGAGGATGATCACGATCTTCCATACAGAGGATACGCTCACCTGTTCGGTGACTCGTTAGTGTCCTGATCATCGAGCACACTCATACATTAAACACACAGCCGTTCGTCGTAGATCCTCTTCGAGTTAGCAAGTTGATCGAATGATGTATAAAACACACTGATTGAAGAGACTTTCTTTGCAACGATAACGCGATAACGAAGACGAAGATACAATCGGACAGTGACGATGACGACGTATTGTAACAAAAGTGACGACGAACTTGACGGACTGTACTGTCGAAAGTGACGATATTAATATCGTTTTAACGTACACGTGACACAACGATACGCTAATTGTGTTTTGTAAGAAAAGAAAAAAGAAAAATAGAAATGTAACGATCGGTTAGCTGTGATCACCAGACTGGACTGAAAGGGAGTATCGACGACACGGACGGACGCTGGAGAAACCAAAGTACACCAGTCGAAGCATTGATTATTTATTACCCTCATTTTCTACACTCTTGTCATCTCTGCTCTCTGCATCTTTTGTACTATTTATTTATTTACAAATCATAAACGAAGAATTTGAATAAAAAGCAGTTTTATCCAATTAATTTTTGACTCGAGTAACTCGTTTGTATGCGTGATGCTGTGGAAAATTCGTCTGTACATGGACGAGGTATTTCGTGTAGTAAGTGTAGGAAAATCCGAGACGAATCGTAGGGTAAGTGTGCCAACCACGTTGCATATTTCCTTCTGGTGGATTGTCGAGAGATGCTCGCGATTAAACTCTCACGTCGTTCTATTCCTAATCGAACGGATTAACGAGTATAAGAGCTGTGTAAGAAGCCACTCTCCCTGCCCTCCCTGTGATCCGGATGTCCGCGATGGTGGGACGCTGGTTGTGGGTAAGCGTGTCTCGCAAGTAGCACGGCGCGGTTGTGCAAGAAATCGTGCAAAGTGAAACGTTATTCGAGAAACTGACATCTTTTAGATCAGTGTTGTTCCGAGTGTTGATATCGTTATTACGATCATATTGTTGAATAAAATATCGATGGAGTTATTCAATTAAACTCTCCTACATGTCGATGGAAGCGTGAAGATCTCTCGTTGTTTTTATTAATTCGCGTATAATTACTATTTTCCCTCTGGAAAATGATTTAATTCTCGGGAAATATCGATGGAACGTTTCACGAAGATATCCTCGATTTAAAAGATTCTTTCTCGCGAGAGGAAAGCAGACGATCGAAGCCTCGCAGCGTTCGATCGAGAGAGTCGACGAAGTTTCACAGAGCTCCCTCTTTCTATGCACCTTTCCTCTCTCCCCCTACCTGAATTTCTCCCCCACCGCGGCGAGTGGTAATTTTCTTCGAACTAGGCCCGCTCTCCGCGTTCTTCTCGCTCGGCGAAGACCTGGAGGGAGGAAAAGCGCGAACCGGGGGCCGAGACCCACTGGCACACATTCCAGACGCTTCCTTTTTTACGTTTCAGATATCATAAAACGGGGGGATCGCGGTTGAAATCGGCTCAGATCGTCGGCGCACGCGCGACGATCCTACTGCATCAGCGGAAATGCATCATGATCGTTTTACCGATTTTTTCTTGCAGGATTGTTCGTTATCAATGAATGTAAATACGATTCGAAGCGTCAGATATATGTTCTCATAGTGATTCTCTAAGAAAATTGTACGAATTTCATTTTCTGTCTCTCGTTTGAGATGAGACAAGTTCATTCACACTCAAGAGTCTTTGTACTCAACTTTCTAGTACGTAATTTCCTTATACTCAACTTTCTTACACTAGGAAACCCTTACACTTAACTTCTGCACACTTAGCAGTATTCACATTCAGATTTTTTACACTCAATAATTTATATTATTCAACTTCTTCATACTCAATTTCTTCACATTCAACATTTCTCGCAATCAGCACCCTAATACTCAACTTTCTCACACTAAAATTCTTCATACTGAGTTTCTTCACACTCAACAATCCTCACACTTAGCTTCCTCATGCTCAACTTCTTCACACTTAACGATTCTCACACTCAACTTGCTCATACTCAACTTTTTCACGTTCAACTTTCTCATATTCAACTTTCTCACACTAAAATTCCTCATACTGAGTTTCTTCACACTCAATAATCCTCACACTCAGCTTCCTCATGCTCAACTTCTTCACACTCAATGATTCTCACACTCAACTTGCTCATGCTCAACTTTTTCACGTTCAACTTTCTCATATTCAACTTTCTCACACTAAAATTCCTCATACTGAGTTTCTTCACACTCAATAATCCTCACACTCAGCTTCCTCATGCTCAACTTTTTCAAACTTAACAATTCTCATACTCAACTTGCTCATGCTCAACTTCCTTACGTTCAACTTTCTCGTACTCAACTTGTTCACACTCAGAAATGTTCATATTCAGTTTCCACACACTCAGTGATACTCACATTCAGCCTTCTCACACACGGGAATTCTTTCGCTCGATAATCTTCATACACAGCACAATACATCTCGAAATATTCGTCTTTATCAAAATCAGCACGCGATCCAGCTCTGCTTTCGTTTTCTTCCCTCGTCGCAAGGAGACTACAGGAACGGCAGGGCGATTAAAGTTTTATAGTGCCGTAAACTCGAGCGCGACGTGTCTGACGTCAGCTTGCATCGGCCAAGAAAAACGAAAGTTAGAACGTTTTCGTGAATGGACCGGCGAAACGTGTCTCTTTCCGTTTCCGGAACCGGAAACGAACCGAGCTAAGTCAACGCATACTCAGGAAGTTTCTACTCCTTGAAATTCCGCTTGAAACTCTTCGTGTCTGTTGCAACATCTGACAAATTATCGAACGAAGAAATTTCTTCTTTTTCTTGTTTCTTTCCTTTTTTACAATTTATCGTCGTTCATTAATATCGCGTCCGTTTTTTTTTGGCACAGAGAAGTGGGCCCGTTAACATTCCACGATCATTACTGATCGTCGAAGGGAAATTTAAAATTCAAATTCACTCGCGACCGATTTTTCGACTGCGCGCGTGTCAATGAAGAATGGTCGTCGATTATAATCAGAGGCGGACATTCCTGGCGCAACAGGTTACAAGCGTTTGACGATTCGAGTATCCAGTTGACGATTTTCTAATTCCTAGATGACACTTCTGACGAATAGAATGCGTATTAATTAACGACTTGGGCGTGTGTGATTTATCGATGGAATTGCGGCGGCTTTGAATTCCACGATTGCGGAATTTGTAAATTGTTCAGAGAGGAGATTAGAATTTTTTATGCAACCGTGACAGTGATTAATTTTTCTGACACAGTTCTATCGTTGATTGATATTAGAACATTTAGAAAAATGCGGGATTACTTGGGGACACGTATTAAAATGATTTATTTTATTTAATATATTCTCTTTATTGTGTAATAACTGGACTGCTGATTTTTATGCAAATTCGTATCTTCAAGAATATGGTAAAAAAAGTAGAACTACGTTAGAAAATTATTTCACTTACTGAGTATTATAAAAAGTATTGTAATTTCGATATTTTCTATATTTTTTTATATTAAGCTTATTTTTGAACAATTTTGTGCCTCAAAATTTCTTACTAATATATAAAAATCTGCAGTTTAGTAATAATAAATGAAAGGTAACTTTTTTTTTCGTCATTATACGAAGCATTAGATAAAAGACACTTTTTTTCTACGTCTGCAAGTAAAAAGTGCAAATAAGTTTACTGGAAAGTATTAAAATTAGAAACGTTTCGATACATTTCGCGTTACTTTCAAATGTTTGATTTTCACCGATATTCGATACTCTCAGTTTAACCCAAATCTTCCCGAACAGTGGTAAATTTACAAATTCCGCGCAAGCATTAATGGCGCACGTTTCCTCAATCCTTCTAAAATTCCACATCGAAACACATCGTTACAACGTTGCACCGATCGACTCAACGATAAAACAACAGTGGAACTTGTCAACGATCCCATCGAATTGATGTCGACGCGAGAATAAAGATGCGTCACGCGAGGAATCGTCAACGAGTTCCCAAAATCGGCGAGTCATTCGAAAAGAAAGAGAAGAAACAAGAAAAAAAAAAAGAAGAAAAAAGTAGACTGTGCGAAATTTCTTCTGCTCTTTCGTTTCCATCGAGCTTCACCTAATTCCCAATGAAAAATTTCCTCTCAGATCCTCATTGTACACAGTTAAATTTTCTCTTAAACGTTGTTCACCAAAATGGCGATGGAGAAAAAGTGTTTCGCCATGGTTTGAAATTTCCACGATTTTCTGTTTTGTTTTATTTTTTATTTTTTATTGACCGACTTCGTTGCACGCGTACTTTCACGAGCTACAGCGTCGAAAAGCGATCGTTAGAGCCTGGTTGGCAAATCATAGAGAATTTGCAGGAAATGTTGCGTGAGACGATGCGTGCCGTTCTGGGTTAACACGCGGGCCGCCATTAGCGGACCGGTGTCATCGGACGTTTCTCTGCTTCGAGTGAAACTTCGAGTATGCTAAGCGAGAGAAACGTTCACGTTCCTGAGCAACCTGCGCGATGACATCTATTTCGAGGTTTCGTATTTCTTTTTCTGGTATCTCCCGAATTCATCCCGCGGAATTCTTGCCAGCTCACGCGTCGCTGTATTGTTAGAGGAATAACGAGAAAAATCCTTTTGCAACATGTGTTTCTAGATAGTTCATACGCTGGCGAAATTTCGACTGCTGGAATGATTATTTCAAGTAACGAAAGATGCTAAATATTTAATTAGAAAAGAAAAAAAGAAGAGAAATCTAAGCGTTGCATTTTTATTTTCATCGAAATATTCGCCATAGTGTTTGCAAGCTGCTAGAAAAATGGTCAAAGGTTCTAAACTCTGATGGAAATTATTTCGATGATTTAATCTGTTTCATTTTTTTTTTTTTTTTAATAAATCTCCGATTTATCTAAAAGTAGGAAAGAATTTATTTCTGTGCCTAATAATTTAGAGAGAATTATCTTCTCTAGACTAAATTACTGTCTTTCTGTTTAATTTACGATCCTCTTTGTCATAGAATTATTAGGCGAATGCTGATCAACAAAATTTATTAATTTGGGTTTTTTGTCAGTAATAAACTTCAACTAATTTTTTACAATACCGATTCGCAATATCTGATACACAAAGTGAACAACGGATAGAAGATTTTATTTATTCAATTGGTCACTGAAGCTCATTCTAACCTCGTAAATATTCAATTAGCATTGGTTAACGTGACAGGTGTATTTCAACCACATATTGCTTCTTTGACTTGTTAAAAAATAAAGAACGTCGAACGAATAATTTTAGTATATCTTCTTTATACTTCAGACTCGTTTCTTTCTGACTTATCAATCACTTTTGCAAATAAATACTTTAAAAAACGACACTAAACTCAACACAGAAGTTAATTTATTTTCTCCAAGCAGAACTCAATCCTTTTATACCACTGGAATGAGGAAAAATTTATAGAAACAACTGATCATACAAAATTCTGTATCAAGACAGTTCAGATTACTCGAATTTTCTACTACAAATCGACACGAAATTTTTGTTTTTTGGGTAATATGTGTATCATAAATTTCAAGGAGAAATTATGAATGAAGAAAGACGCGTTAAAATTCCAAGGAATGATGCGTGTTATTATAAATGTAAGCAACAGCCGGTGAAACTGTGAATGAAGAAAGCACCTTCCATCTTGGTCGATAATTAAGAGAAAAAATAAAAGAAAGAAAGAATAAAAAGGGACTCGTGGGTATTTTAGGTCACATCACTCATTCAGCGTCGCTACTCTCACGCATAGTAAATGATATAACTTAATCATAGCAGCGTGTCAATCGTAGCACACGTTTCCTGTAATCATGGTTAGGTATAAACTATCGCGTGCAGCCTGGTGCAACTGGCCGGAATTACCGCTAAAATTGAAAGTGGCTGTGCCTTCGTGTGCACGAGGAGTTCGCCTGCTCCACTGACACCAATTTCTCACTGATTCCAAACCTTATACCACGAAACCTTCTAATTTACACGTCAAACAATCTTTTGAATTTTGAGCTATGTAAATATCAAACAAATCTATGATATATTCACAGATTCTTGAGAAAGAGGAATTCAGAGAATAGAGAGAAGACGATGTGATATTAAGGAAAATTGAAGAAGAAGTTGAAGCATGGTGAAAGTTTACATAATCCATTTAACGAGCGATATAAACCGCAGCTAATTTCGCGATCCGAGCGGTTTCGCACAATCTAAGATCGTTCAGATGATTTTATCCGTGGCTGGGCGTGTCCTCAGCCTGTTCCTTTCTGTTGCACGCTGCGAAGGAGAAACCTTGGTTTTACTTTTGAACGGCTCTACTTCGCCGGTGAGGGGGAGCGAAGGATCGACCGAAAGGATTCCGGGCTCGAGAAAGGATGAATGAGCACTGACGTAAGATCGCGTGGATTTCCTTCTCGATACGTTCCGTCCCTTTTCTGTCTACACGAGAATTGGTACGAGGAATGAGAAAGTGAGATTTATGAGAAATCTACCTTTGAAAGGAATACACTTTGCACACTTTTTGGGAAACTTTTAGCCGTAGAATATTTGGAAAATAATGAGTCAATTTGAATATGTTACGAGAACTTAAAGTGAGCAACGAGGAATGAGGAAATGAGATTCATAAAATATCTGTCTCTGAAAAAAGTACACTTTTTGTACTTTTTAAGTGTAGTATAATTGACACAAAAAAAAAAAGAAATTGATCTAAATGTGTTACGAGAACTTCTATCTCGTTAGAGTGAGCAATGAGGAATGATTTATAAGACATTTGTTTTTGAATACACATTTTAGGAAATTTTTAGGTATATTATAATTGGCAGAAAAAATTAATTGATCTGAATGTGTTACGAGAACTTTTATCTCGTTAGATTGAGCAACGAGAAATGAGAAAATGAGATTCATAAAACATCTGTCTGAAAAAATATACTTTTTGTAATTTTTAAGTGTAGTATAATTGACAAATAAAAAAAAAAATGGATCTGAATGTGTTACGAGTATTTTTATTTCCTTAAACTGAGCAACGAGGAATGATTTACAAGGCATTTGTTTTTGAATACACTTTTTAGGAAATTTTTAGGTATATTATAATTGGTAGAAAAAGATAAATTGATCTAAATGTGTTAGGAGACTTTTTATTTCGTTAAAGTGAGCAACGAGGAATGATTTACAAAACATTTGTCTTTGAATACACTTTTTAAAAAATTTTTATGTATACTACAATCGAGCAAAAAAAGAATTACTCTGTCTGCATGTGTTACGAGAGCTTTTATCTCGTCAGAACGAGCGGAGTATTGTTTTGTGACAGAGTTCTCCGCGACACAATGCGATTATGTCAACTCGTCGTGCCGAGTTACGCGATACTTTTGTTTCCTGCCTTTTCTTTCGCGAATTCACTTGTTTTCCTATTACACTTCGTTGCTTTTGCTTATGTCCAACTGTTGCACGATAGATCATCAGTTTACGAGAAGGAAAGTGACAGTTGATTACAATTTTACGTTTCTAAAAATGTTGCAAAACAAGAATTAATAAATATATAAAAATAATCGACTAGAAAAAATGTAATAATACAACGATGCACTAGGAGACCGATAAACAAATTAAATATAATTTATAAAATGTAGATAAATACATATACAAATTTTCAATCACAAATTATCGTATAAAAAAGAATTATTACACGCTATTCAGGTTTGATAATTTCGAGTTTCACAAATCAAAATTAAAATCAACCTTTATTCCTAATAAAACTGCTTCTATTTTGCATTTTAAAGAAAATCTGCATTATAACTCATTCTAAGACGATGAGTTGAAATTTCAGAGACGTTTGACAAGGATAATTCGTGCATATTTCGCCAATAAGGGGAATGAGAGCGTACCTGGTCAGACTGCACACGTCGTCTCTTTTCACCAGTGAATCATAGCGAAACTTCCAAAAAATCACGGAAACTCTTACCAAGTTTAACTAGAGCCTCTAATTCTACACTCGTAGACACTTCGAGATCCTTTTCACGCGAGTCGAATTTCTCGGATTTATCTACGAGAGTGTCTTCACCTCGAGCGTACACCGTCGGAATTTCAGATGAGCAAGTATGAAATTCCATTCGGTGGCACCTACACGCGCGGTATTTCGCAACAAAAATTCCACGAGACTGACCGGCTTTGTAACCGCTTCAGGTCGGAAGAAGAGCGAAACGAAAACGACAAGAAGCCGCGTGTGTTATCGACGTTGCTCCGTGAGAGTCTCGTCGGCGATGTTCAGGGGTCAGAGTAGAAAGTGGTGTTCCTCTGTGTGTGTGTGTGTGTGTGTGTGTGTGTGTATATATGTGTGTTGGTACACTGAGCCCCGATGAAGGTCGGATCCGGGATGTTTGAACCTGATCTATACCAGTTTTCTTTCATTCATGACGATCGCGTTTCGCGCATGGTCACGCGAGCCGAGAAAGAGAGAGAGTCGCCGATAGATTTCTGACCACTTCCTGAGGAAATTACAACCGACAAAATAAAACATACGAGGCTCTTCACTTACGAGTAACCTGCACTTTGCATCGATAGGATGATTGACGAGCTTACTTCTTAGATGTTAGATATACGTTTGACTGTAAAATGAGCAGAGTAGGTCTACGTTTCCCCTACCATTGGCCATTCCATTTCCGTCCGTTTATCTATGGCGTGTTTAGTGCTGTTAGCTCTTGTGACGTGTTTCACGGTCCCCTATTTGTTAATTGAAGGAACTTCGTTAATTGCAACGCGTGGCTTTATAACACTTTTCTGCGGAGAAAACGTTGTACATTATGGCTGAAGTTTGTTAGAATTTATGATTCCGTGCATGGTAGATCGAATTTTACACTGATTCAATCGTACGTTTAGAGAGTTCGAATGTTTCGCGTTTTTCGAGCTGCTTTCAATGGACCGTTAGGTGTCACTTGCGAATTTCTTCTGTATCCGTGTCAGCTCACCTGTAAATCTCATTTTCTTGACATTTCTAGATCTATCGGTAATTAATAGACACTGTCAGTGAAAAGTTTGAGGCCACTGTGAGTTGCAGTTTAAGCAGAAACTTTGGAAGAATTAATTCTAAATTTCTACAAACGCTTCAAACAATTTCAAACCTTTTCGCAGTTGTACATCAATTTCTTCAAATCTCTAGATCAATCAATAATTAATAAATACTGAGAATGAAAAGTTCGAGACCACTGTGCATTGCAATTTAAACAGAAATTTGGAAGTATTCGTGTCAAATCTACATGGACATTCCAAACCAAACAATCTCAAACCTTTTCACAATTGTATCTCAATTTCTTCGAATCTATTAACTAATACACACTGTGGATAACAAATCTGAGATCACTACGCACTTTAAACAGAAAATTTTAAGTATTAATCTCAAATCTGTACAAACATTCCAATTCAAACTGCTTCAAACATTTTCGTATCCTACGTCAATCAAATAATTTTGGGTAATTTCAAAAGTACCAATTTTCTCACCAGATCACATAAACAGTGTCTCTCGACATTTAGGTCATTCTAATCTCTAAATCCTTCCTAATTTCTCGATAAATCTGGTTGCAAAGCATCGAAACAAAGCTGATTCGAGTAACGCCTTAGCACCAGCCACGACCCAAGAGGGCAGAAGGAATATTTCTCAGCCCGAGATGAAAGGGAATAGCGGAAGAGAGAAGGTTTCTCCGGCACTCGTCCCACGGACGTCCCGTATTCGTCGGCCGTGGGTAGGTCGCAGGTCGCGGTTATAGGATGGGCGGCTGTAACGCGACGCGGAACACCTATCCGCGTCGACCAGCCGAATACTTTCGTCGGCTGGGCCTCGGACGACGGCGACGTGCGTCGTGACGACACTCGTGCACGGCAAATAGGAAGAAAAAAGAGACGAGGTGGGGCGGTGACGCGTACGGACGCTGAGGAGGGGCCCGCCAAATATAAGCTAAAGAGATTGTACGATGGACCACACGAAATTTCACTACGGACGGGGCCAGTTTCGGGAAAAAAAAAAAAAACAAAAAGGGACTCACTTCCTTTCTTACTTTACGACCATTCGAGAATAAGGACTAGTTCGTTTCTTTGAACGCGATACGTTTGGACGTAATTAGAGGATCGTTTAGGTGAATCATGAAGATACTAGCCGTTGTGTGTCTTACGATAGTCGTAACGTTCGCTGCTGGACAAACTCTGGAGGATTGTCTGCAGAACGACAGTATCTCATGTGTGCAGAAGAGTTTGTACAGAAAAGCGAAGGAGTTCTTCGACAAGGACAGCTACGAGCTGTTCAGTGGTGTTAGTCTTGTGAAGAACGCCGAGAATCAAGGAAGAAGCTCGAGAAGTGGGAAAGAGTTGCTCTACGATCAGGAGATTGACGCTGCGAGTAATGTTGCTGACAGGCAGAGTGCTCTGGAGAATTTCGTCAGCGACGAGGCTGGAGAATTCCTCGGTGGTCGCAGTTTGAGGGTAAATAGAACGACAGGAGGGAGATTCGGTTACTTTCGAGGAAGAAATGCTCGATTTTAACGTGTTCTATTCGTTGTAGATCAATTTTGCTCCTGTCTTCGAGAAGATTGGCAGTTCTGCTCGAGCTCTCAGCGATTCTGCACCGGAAGAGGTTCGCCAAGCTGTCAACGAAATCGTCGAAGGTCAATTTACAACTGTATTCTCTTTACTTTCAATTTCTTCTAGCTGATATCTATATATCTTTTGTAAAATTCGAAGAATATCGATTTCAAGTATTTTCTTCGTCGAATTTACGGTTCTATCTCGCAGGTCGAGGCAAGAAGAAGATACTGAAATCGATCCTGCCGCTGTTGATCGCGGCGAAAGTGAAAATCGGCGCCCTGGCCACGCTGGCGTACTTCGGCATCGGTCTTCTCGCGAAGAAAGCAATATTCGCCTCGCTGATTTCGCTCGCGATCTCAGCGTTTATCGGTCTGAGGGCACTTTGGTCGAAGAACTCTCACGACGTCACACCTTACAACGGTTGGAGCGGTGGTTCGTCGAGCGGAGGATGGTCAGCGCCTGTTGCAAACGGAGGATGGTCCTCTGGTTCCTCGTGGGACGATTCTCACGGCTACGCGCAGAGTCAAGCTTATTCTGGCTATCACCATTAATTCTAAATTAATTTCACTCTTGTAAACTCTCCACTTCTTCCACTTTTTCTTCCTCTTCACATTTATTTTCTTCTTTCTCTTCATCCTGTTCCTCCTACTCTCGTCCACTTCCTCCTCCTCTTCTTCATCGTCGATAATTCGTCAATTATGAACGCTGAATTTCTTTCACGCGTTGATAATTCATGGATCGTTGAAGAGTCCTTCTTCATCCTTTTCAAATGGCGAGAGGATCTATTTATTGTTTTATTTATCCTCCTTTCTTTAATAGCTAAGAGGCCATCGCAAACGTTGCGCCCACGTGTAAATATACTATTATTATTGTAAGAATAGAATGGACAGACAAAGGACGTCAGAATCAAACATAGAGGCTAGTCGTAAAGGGTTTCTTTTCTTTTTTTTTTTGCTTTTTTTATGTTGAGATACAATCGAGACGCGAAACCCGTTCACGCGTGACGAAACGTCACGCGGTACCATTTCTTCTTTGATCATAGCTGAACACCATCTAGTCCAGTACGATTTAGATGAACTCTGTCGAACTGCTCCTACCTGAGAACCTTTGTAAAACAGAAGTTTCCACCGCCAAATACAATTTTTAGAAAATATAAACGTCTCGCTTTTATTCACCCTAACCTTCTACACGTTATCCAGCCCAACGAAAGTGAGGATATGAAAATTAAACGGAGATCGAGAGTTAAGAAACGTCGGAGAGCGTCGTATAAATCGTCGACAATAGGACAGAATTGGTTCAATTATCTTTAATTAAAAGTATCCTCAAATCATAACTTATTACTCATTAGAAATTGAGAGTATTTTAATATTTCAAACGAGCTTCTAATTACTGCTTTCACTTTTGCACATTGTCTATAATAAACATGTTACGAAATTACCGTCGAAATATTTGTTTAAAACATTTAACGATGTTCTAGGATTTAATGAAATTATGAGATTATTAAAGTACGTTTCGATAAAATTCGAGATTTGGAGGATTCGTCAAAATGTCGAGCAAGTGTCCCACACTCGAAAATCTTCCCGGAACCATGTTGAAAAAGAGAAATCACTCGCTACCGGCGACTTTCCAACCTTCCAAGAACCTCCGAAACGGTCTTCTTTTTTTTTCTTCCTCTCCTTTACTCTTCCTCTTCGTCTTCCTTCTTCACCGTTGTCGTTTCACCGTGGTCGGCCTCGAAACCGAGTCGCGAAACGAAGCCAACAATACGAGATGGAAATGCCAGATGGCTGGTGAGACGTAGAAGAGCGTGTTTCAAGGGGAAAGTGCATCAGCAAGGTGTACATATCCGGTCGAAGATGTTCTCTAGCTTCCTTCGCGATGTTACAGAGGTCGAGAGGCCAGGGCCTCGCGTTCGTCATTCTTAATCGGGTCGAGAGGACGGACATTCTACTAAATCTTCCGCGAGCCGATGTCCTTAAGTCCCAGATAGAGGAGGAAAATGAGCGGCTGGAAAGGAGGTTGACGCAAAATTGCCGTTTCTTCCGTAGCTTGGCCAACTCGCGCCGGGGGCCAGCCAGTAAAAATCTTTTTTGTCGCCGCTTTCTGGGCCAACGTTCGACGCGAACATCCGAACCGTGTTGATTAGTGTACTCGCAGATTTCGCTGAGGTGCGAATTATCTGAGAATTGTACATTCATTTTGACATTTCCCATTCCTTCTTAACCCCTTGCTTGACGATTTTTTAGTCACTAAGTGTCTTGGTTATTCAATGTTTTAATACAACGTTAAGGGAGGCGTCAAAAAATGGGTAGAGTTTGGGAATTTTTTTATAAGTAATCACTCAATGAAAAGTGTAGTCTTTTTCAGAGAATATAAATATAACTTTCAGCTTTATTTTGAAATTTTTTGAAAGTAGAATTGTACAAAATGGCGAAGTTATTCGTTATTTCTGGAGTCCCTCCTGGTGAATAATTGATTGCTGGCCGCCATAGTTGGCAAGAACTGGGTGGTCCGAAATTAAAAAAATTTATTGATTTATAAACTATAAATTATTATTTAAAATGTAGTATACGATTTTTTTGATATGTTAATTATCTAATTTTTTATAAATATTTAAATTTGTTTTTTTTTGGGGGGTAAAAGTGATTACTTCTTCTTCATACTTCGACCATTTCTACAATTATTAAAATTTTCGAAATCACCTTATATCGTACTCTAAGGTTGCCTCTTTCTATAGAAATAAGAAGTAAGACGTTATCTTTACTAGTTCATCCAGAAGAAATTTTTGAATACCGCTTATCATTCGAATCGTCAAATTCTATTTTCCTCGTTATTATTTCGGAAAGAAATAAAGGAAAAAATTGATCGTTGATTGACAGCAATTCTTTGGGCAATAGCGTACTTAATAGGAGGTTGGTGTGGTTCGATAGAACGAAGGTGAAACGAATCGAGAGAGCAAGAACGCGAGTGTCACGGCTCGTTACGTCTTGGCTGTACCGCGACAGGATCGCGAGGGATGCAACGGAAAAAAGGATTGCGGAATTATTTTGAAAGGAAGAGGAGACTTTCGTTAGTGGCGAAGTCACTCGGGGAGAGACACGGTGCATTAATCGTGACGCGATGTTCAGGCAACTTGTCGCCGTCTTTTATTTCAACCTCGCTCTCCCTCTTTCTTGAATCGAACCATCTTGTCTTCGTTGAAACCTTTCTGCAAGTTGCAAAGTCGATACGAAAATTATACATTCGTTGTTTTAAAGAAAAATATACGAAGAACTTAATTTATGAACAATCACAGCTTCATCTCTGAAAAAAGGAACTTTAATAATTATAATTAGAAAGAGAACGCTTAATGATATTCCCAGAATTGACACAGCTTTTGTAAATGTACTATATTTTATAGGATAATCATGATTTATATTTATGCTTGTTTTAAAATAATATATTTTCTTAGTTTTCATGGTACAAAGTAAAGTATCAACTGTAATAATAATTTTGTGTAAACTTTGAAACTGATTTGTTTCGATCGAATCAAAAAATGGTTCCACAAAAAGTGCACGAAAACATCAGAAGACTCTGCTTAAATAAATTATACTTTTGCACATTGTATTACACGAAGAAAATTATTCTGATTATATGTTAACAATAATCACAATTTTCTGTAAAATTTCCAAGTCGATTTTTTTCCAGCGAATCGAAAAGCAATTAATTTTTACGAAATGATTGAATGTGCACAAAAGTATCAAAAACGTTTGTTTAAATAAATTACACTTTTATACTTATTTACACTATTATATTGTATAAATTATACTATAAAGTATCATAAATGAACAATAATCATAATTTTGTGCAAATTTTTCAAATCGAAAAGTAAATGATTAATTTTCACGTGTACAGAAGTACACAGAAGCTCGTGATTAAATAAATTCTATCACATACAAAAGAACAAAATTTCATTCGTCGTAGAACGATCATTTCTTTGACTCCTGAAATCGTCCAATTCCTTTGAACGTGGACAGAAAAGTCGGAATGATTTTATTTCGTTAAAAAATGGGTCTGATCAACGGTGCATCTCTTCAAACAGAAACGGAAAGAGAATAAAAGGAAATGAAAAGAAAAGAGCAGAGAACCAGGACGAAAATTGGAAACGTCGCGGATCTTTGAAATGGCGGATGAATAGGTGGCTTTCTTTCGGATGTCACAAAAGCGGAATTTCACCATTCGGTGGTTACTCGTAACACAGTGGTAGTGCTTCTCTATCTCGTTATTAGAGAGTCGTAAAAGCTAACTGAAAGAGCCGAACGAACGAAGGAACGAAGGAACGAACGAGTTGCTTAGCTCGTATCTAAATCTCGGTACGGTTCTCACGTCACGATTAGCCGCAGCTTGTTTCTCATGCGTCACTGGGTTACTGGATTCTGTTCTTAGGCCACCTGTGGATTTCCTACTGCCTTATTAGCCGCATACCAGATGTTCGTGCGTTCACGCGACATCCATGGAGGTCCTATCACAAATCGTGATTCAAGTCACGGGGACCTTGTAAAATCTGGTCGAATCGGGAACGAGAATTTCTTTAGTAAACAATTCATCGATCATATCTGCTTCACCCTTTCAGTTTGTTACACGAAGAAAACGAAGAGAAACAGTATGGAGTCTGTAAATTTGTATTCGAAAATTAAAAATTTTATAGCTACACTGATTCTTAATTTCGAAACACAATAATTGTCCTAAAATTCGACCAAACGACGCGAATTTTTCTTGAGGAAGTGTAAGGAATAGTTTACTATGTGTAAAAAGATTGCTGAAAAAATTGCATTTGGTCGGAATAGCAAACAGAAAAAATAGCTTTTTTTATGTAGGTTTTTATAATTTTTTTATCTCAACTCGTAATGAAAATTAAAAAAAAAAGTACATTCTGTAGTTTTTTGAAGGATGTAAGAATCTTTAGGTCGAAAGTCACGAAAGACTTCGATTTTCGCCATTTTTAACCGTTTGTAGCTCACATTAATGTTAACTGATCTGCACAAAAATTCTCAACATACACGTAATTGACAAAAATCATCAAAACGTATTTTTTAAGTCGTCCATTACAATCTCAGATAGAGAAATTACAAAAAGCGAGTGTTGTTCTTGTATTTCCTTCGCGATTTCGACCAGTAGACATTTTTTTACGATTACCTAGTACACTAATTTTTCCTACTTCTCAAAAAAAAAAGTTCACGTAGTTTGGTCCAAAAAAAGGTCTTTAAAAAAGTATTTCTGTTTCAATATTAACGAGAGTCAGTATATATATTTATTTCCAGTTCTTCCCCGATTTTATTACACCATGAAAGGGTTAAGACCGTTCAACTCTGGAAATTGGAAAGTTCTGGCGAAGTCAGCTATTGAAAATAATGTATTCGGCTATCGTTCAGGAGTCGTAAGGTAGTTTTACGATCCGCATCCTGTCCGCGGGGATATTTCCCCTTCAAAATAGGTTTACGATGGTTAAATCAAAGATGGACGTTGAATCGGTGTAAGTGGAATAGTGTGAATTTATATTTGAAAAGGTATTATTGTTGCTCTTTTTATTGCAACAATGTTGCTGGTTCGTAACGCAACGTTTTTCCATTCATCTAGAGACAGAATTAAAATTCCAGTTTCCCGTGGTGATGTCGATGCACGCACAAGCGATGTCGCGTGCTTCCCGTCGGCGCACGCAACACCTTGAACTTCGCCGTGAATTTCGAAATAACAATCGCCAGCCGACCCGTTACTCTTTCCCGCGGCTCCGTTCGCTCTCGTCGAGGCTGCATTTCAGACAGCTCGTCGTGTCTACAGAATCCTAGCCAATGTACACGGTCACTCAAAAGTTTGGACCAGCTTATCTAAATATCCATTAGAGAGAGGTTTAAATACCGGTTGTGACGTTGCGTGTTCACAGGGAATGGACATTTCAAAGAAAATGTACGAAAAATTTCATCCATCTTCTTGAAATATTTTTCAAAAAAATATACTAAACTTTTATTGAATGTTCATCGTGTGTACTTTAACAAAATGGGGAATGGAGATTTCAAGGGAAATATATTAAAAACTTTATAAATTTTTTGGAAATATTTTTTCAAAGAGTATATCACATTTTTATTAAATGTTCGCCATGTACAAATGATTTTAACAAAAATCAAACATCAACAATAATACAACATTGTCCGCAAAAATGAAAAATCACACAATACACCGGCGTCAACATACAATATGTATTAATTAAAATAAAATACTGTAGTATGTTATAATACAATATCCTGTTAAATACTTTCTTAACCCATTGACTTATGATTTCCTTTGCTGACTATACATCTAAGCATCAGCTGTTTACTGCTTCAATACCATTTCATGCAACAAACGCTCGTGCATTATACAGTAATTATAGTTTCACAAATATAATTAATAATTAATTTTACAAAATTAATATAATTCTTTCGAAGTAGAACCTTTCTCGTGATTACGTTTCACTCTACAAGAAATTAAAAACTGGAAAATTGCAGAGAATGAACATAATACGAAAGAAATATGCGAAACATTCAATCCATGATGTTTTTTATGATACTCGAAAGTTGAAATAATTGTCTGATATCTAACATCCTAATTTTCATATCTTCGACAATTATTTCTACCGAATTATATCCTCAGAAATCTAAATTCGCTTAAAAATGCTCACGCAGCTAATAAATGAAATCAGCCAATACAGTTACTCGAATGAATTCATTCTCGAATTCACGCGTGTGTCTCCCATAAGCGTACACTTCTCTATACTCTCGTGTGACACTCGTTCTCCACTCCACACGATCAAATTAATTCCCATCTTTCTCCCATGCATCTTCTCTCTCATTTTCACACACGCAGACTTTCGATGACCGAGCATTTCGACTTTCGGCGGCTTTCTGATCAAGCCGAAAGTGTGCTGCCTCTCTCACACGAGCTCTTAACCTTTGATTCCAACGTTCTCTAACCATAACGTCCCCGATACCAACGATGTCCTCCAACTAGAAAACCATTCACCATTCCCTCTTTTCCTATCGTTCTCCAAATGCTACATTGTTTCTCTATTTATCTATTATCCTTCTCGCGATTCGTGTTACTTCTTCCTCGATCTTTCACCATCGCGACGATCCTTTCGAGATACGTTCGCTTTTGTTCACGTGCACGGCGCACGTCGCCACGTAAAACCGATCGAGCGCGGCGTCAGGTGGATGATTTCGCTCGGGGCGACGTTCGCTCTCGAGGACCGGCCGATCTTGATCCCCGAAACCGGCTGAAACGAATGGAGAGAACGTCTTTCACAGAAGAGAGAAAGAGAAAGAGAGAGACGAAGAGAAGACGTGGATCGAGGCGAGATGAAGACAGGTGTTTGTGAAAAGGGGAAGAGAGAGAGAGAGAGAGAGAGAGAGAGAGACGAGGCAGCCGAAATGAACGCCCGGCACTCGACCCAGTTGTAAATGGGTGAGCGACCCCGTTCCCGAGATAATATCTCGCGTCCATCATCGGTCGATGAATTTTTCGCTGCCTCGTATTATACTGCGACAATTAACGATCCTATAGCGCTCGTGTTGTTCTCTCAGGGGAAAGGAGGTTCCACGATGTGTTGCTTTAGATGAACTTGGCGAACGTTCAATTTGAATTAGTTAACCAAGTGGACTGTAATAAATAAGATCTTCCGAGAGGACTTTTATGGGGAATAATTAAAGATTTCTTATTGCCACGAGATACTTCATTCCGAGATTTTCACAATATCATAGGAGACAGGAAAAACTGATTTACTTCGAGGAAATAATAAAGGAAAGAATAACTTTAAATTTTTTCAAGCTTTAACCTCCAAATTGCTAACTTTTCAATGTTCCATAAATGAATGGTTTTTAAATAAGAAAAGAATTGAAATTTCTTTTTTTTGAAATAATCTATAATAATTGGATTTGTTGTTTGAAGGAAATTAATTAGAAGTAGATGATCAGTTTTCATGTGGATTAGATGATCTGACTTTGTATGAGGTAGAATATGACACAAAATAGTCATCTGAAGGCGTCATTTTAGGCGGGAATTGAGAAATTCAGGAATCCAAATTCGTGTCGAAAGTCTAGGCTACTCTCCAATAGAGTCTGAGGACTATGGGAATATCTGAAAATAACACCTCGCTTGGGAAGTATCTAACGATACTTAATCTCGGTATAACTGTAATCGAGACTGGATTCTAGACTTCTCCAGAAATCCTCTCGTCGTATGTATGTGTATACAATCTTCCGATAAGAACGATAGAACTTTGAATTGAAGTGAAATAAAAAATATTGAAGATTCTTTAGAATTCATCACTTCATTTTAAAGTACATTTGATGACATTCTCCATCAAATATAGTACCATATAAATAACTATCAGAATTGCGTTTGATGCAGTGAATACGACGAACCCAACTTTCGATGAAGCTCACTTTTGGATGGATGGATCACTTATGTGATATTATATTCCACGTACAATGACATGGAATGTCCTTTAAAATGAAGTAGCAAATATTAGATTAGCTCATCTATTTTTCGTTTGATTTCAATTCAAAGATCTATCGTTCTTATTGGAAGACCCTGAATTAGATGTTCAAATTAATTCGGTGCCTTCGATCCTTATTTAAAAGATGATCAAGCACAATTTTAATATTCAGAACAATCTCTACTATGTTGGATAACCTTCCATTTATCAAATAACCGACAAGTTCACTCTTAGAAAAAAACAAAAATGACGATTTTCAGTCGACAAATTTTTCAAGACTGTGAAAAAAGTTTAATTTCTACGCTTGATAATTCCAACAAGCATCAGAAGAAAGAAGATTCTCCTTGAAACGGTGAAACCTCGCATGTCCCTCGAAATAGGTTATCAAATATCCTGATGCACCCCTTTCCCTCAGCCAGAGAAAACCACAACGAACATCGTTCAACGGAGAAACGTCCTTGTCAGCTTGTCACGATCCCGTCTGTCAGCTGGCTATTTACGAGCGGTTGCTCTATCGAATGCAAAAAGGGACTGGATGCACGGTGCACGAGTATACAAGTCGCGGCGTAATAATAGTAGAAGCTGGCGCGCGAGCGCACATCGAGAGAGACACGTGAAGTCGTGCGAGAAATCACAAGGGAGACGATATTCCCCACGACCTCCACCGTCGCATAGAGTAGATTTCCCTCGTTGAATCTCTGTTCGTCGATCGAGGGGGGAAAACGTCTCCCTTCTACCATGCCTGGCGGACCTTAATGGATGCCGAATGTAGGTCTGTTGCAAGCGAGCGAAGAAGAAGGAAACGAGGAACCATAATGGGGAACAGAGGAAAGAAAATGCAAGTGCACCGTTTCCTCTTCTATTTCTTATTCATATTTCTTTTTTCTTCTCTCCTCAACGGTCCATCCTTGAATTTCACCTCCTCGTTTCTTACATTTTAATAAGCAACACATTCAAACATGCTTCCCTTCTTCCTCTATTTTTTTTTTTACCTCTCTTTGTCAAAATAACGCGTGATTCGTGAAAGGAGAGGGATGACGACTGAAAGGGGGAGGAGAGCCTCGTCGTAGAGAGGCCTCCCGAGGACTCGTACACGAGGAGAGGGGACTCGCGAGCCAGAGAGGACATAGAGGGAGGGGGGAGGGCTATAGTAAGCCAAGAGAAAGAGAGAAAGAGAGAGAGAGAGAGAAAGAAAGAGGGAGAAAGAGAGTGAGGAGAAGAAGCGAACGCGAACTCTCGGTGGCCCGTGTACCCACGAGGTCTCCCCTCGTGCGATACTTCGGTATAAAAGCAAAGCAACCTCTTTTGGATGTAACACACGAGGTTCGATCGACGCTCATCCTGGCGTCTTCTCTCTGAACGTGCTACGCTAAATACGACAGGTTAAACGCCGCGTGATATATTACTCCGAGGGGGATATAAACAACGTCGATTCCTTCTTCTGAACGTTTTTAATAAGCGCACACGGTGGTGATCTTCCTTCCTTCCCCCTTTTTCTTTTCTTCTTTCTCTTCTCCTTTCGATCGACGATCTTCTATCGAGCTGAAAAACTCGATCGTTCAACGGGAACAATGAGCAACAAGTACTTTGTGACCGTTCTGTGGCTACTTCCGGTGCTGGCCGTGGCGCTGCCGGCAAACGAGAAGCCAGGAACCGAGAACGACCTGATGGCTACGATCTACAGCGATTGTTTGAAGAAGGAGTCGATGAGTTGTATCAAGTACAAAGTATTCTCGTACGTGGACAAGATGTTGGCTGATAAAGAGGATATTACGCTCACCGATGGGATCACCGTGGTGAAGACGTCGAACGCCGAAGAAGGTGCACCTAGGTCAGTTCTATTTTCTTTTCTTTTTCCTTTAACTCTCTTTCGAAAAGGTTTCGTTTGAAAAATTTCTCTCTCTCAGCCGTGTAAATCTGTTGTTTGATACATCTGACGTTAACCGATTCGACGCGTTCTTGCAGATCGATCGAGTCTAGTGATTTGGACACACTATTGTTCGACCGCTTGGGCAGGTTCCTAAGGACGCATACAGTTAAAGTCGATCTGAAAGGTACCGATATCCTCGGCGCCATCGAATCTGCTGGACGTAGCTTCGAAGACTTCACCGACAACGCTGTGGAAAGTCGTGGCAAAAAGAGTGAGTATAATCACTTGCTTCTTATTTTCCTTTGCTAGAAATAGCGCGAACCTAACTCAGTTAAATACCCATAAATCTTGAGATTCTAATTTCACGACGTGCTACTTCCTCGTCGCTTGTAAATTGTACGTCTAACGTAGTGTTATCGTCCTAACTGTTCACGTTCAATAAGAGGTCACTTAATCATCCAATTAGTAATCAGCTTAACGAATAGCGCGACGGTGGAACAGGTTAACCGGGATTCGTTCGATCGTTGTCAGCTGTATATTAGCTCCCGAAAGGTTCGTCATCGATTCTATTGAATGGCTACGATGACGATCCCGAGGAAGCTGGTTCGCGAGACGTTGACCCACTGAGGAACTGGTTCCGCTTCCCCTTGAAAACAGCAACACACTCGATTACCCGCGAGCAATGAGAATGAGAGAGAGAGAGAAAGAAAGACGGATAGACCTCTCGAGATCTTGCCGCGTGAGATTTTTGACATACTTTCCATCCTACACGCGGGGTACGTGTCGCCTTGACCTTCGCCTATTCCACTTCGTGCTTATTCTCCGTTCCTCATGAGAAAGGTCGGGTCGCGAGAAATTCCATCGAGGAAATGCTACTTCCCCCATTCGTGGGAAGCTCGCTATACTATTACACACTATGTCCCGGTGCTTGTATGATCGTAATCGGTGAGAAATCACCGTCACGGTACGTTGAGCTGCTCTTCGACTAGAAAATTGCCGATGAAACGGTAGTCACTTGACGATAATCTGTCCACGAGCTCTTAACTTCTGCGAGATCCTTCGAAATACATTCAGAAATATCTCAATAATTTTATTTAATTATTTAAAATTTACAGAGAAGGCACAAAAGATCCTTGGCCCTCTATTGATGGCCTTGGCTCTTAAGGCTGCAGCCCTGTTGCCTTTGGCCCTAGGAGCAATTGCCGCTATTGCTGGCAAAGCGTTGCTCGTGGGTAAAATAGCGCTGGTAATCTCCGCTATTATCGGCCTGAAGAAACTTCTCAGTGGAAGCGGAAAGCACGTGACGTACGAAGTAGTGTCGCATCCTCATCACAGCAGCAGCCATATCGTTAGTCATGACGAAGGACACGGTGGTGGTTATGGTGGCGGTGGCGCTGATTATGGCGGTGGATACTCTGGCGGAAGTGGCCATGGATGGGCGAGAAGTCTGCCTCAGGATGCTCACGAGTTGGCCTATCGCGCTCATCAACCTCAACCGCAAGCATGAAGAGTCTCGTAGAAAGTTTTCGCCCTTCGAAGCATTCCACACTTTCCACCTTTGCATACCGAAACCTTTTCTTTCTCTTCCCTTTCGTCTACCTACGGATTCCTTCGTCTTCTTCGTCATTCTATCTCGCTATTTTATACATGTATATGTACGTATTTATTGTTCCTATCCTCGTCGATGCATCACCTTTCGTTCCTCTATCCCTAATTCTCTCGTTTCTCACTCCCTTTCTATCCTTCATTTTGTTCTCGTTCTTGTTTCTTGTTTTTCCTATTTGTTTTCCTTGTTTCTATTGTTTATTGACGAACCAGTACCTCCACGAGATACTCGTTCCATGTATAGCGTAACGCGAAGCATTGTTATTTATTCTACAGCGGCTAACACGACCTTAGTATTTATTTCTAATTCTTTATTTTTTTTTCTGTCTCTTTCTCTCTTTACCCAACATCGAATCCATGCGTGTGCTATTTGTTACTGCCCTGCAATGTGTTTGTTTCTTTGTAATAAAGAGATGGCGAACGGCGCGCTGCGTCTTGTCCCAAAGAAAAGAAAAAAATGTCAACACTGGAGATACGAATGAAAAAAAAAAATGCATCATCCTACCTCAGGAGCGTTTCGTTAGAACAGTCGGTAGATCAGATATATATAGCACTCTCCTTAAGTATATTTATGAAAACGAGTGAAAGTATCGTTCATTGATACACGAGCTGGATAAACATCACCGCGAAGGCGATAGAAAGTGCATACTTCTTCCACGCGGTTATCTTTTTTTCCAAACTTTTTTCTTTTTCCAAAAACGAAGCTCTCGAAGCTTCTGTAGATACTGTGAAACGTCTCGTAACGTCTGTCACAGTAAAATTGCCAGCTGTTCCACGGAACAGTGTCGTTAAATTTCGAACAGAACTCCCTCTATTGGATCATGTCGCAGCTGACCCAGCTTCTCTGCTCTTAATCGCTCGTAAAGCGTGGCAATTTTTCGCGAAACACCCTCATTACTCCAGGAGTTGATAGATTAGCCGTGACAGGGAAACCGGATGCGCGGTGAACTTCCAACCGGTAACCTGCATACCGTACGCACGATCTTGCACACGCACTCGTTTGCATGAAACGCTCGTCCGGATTCGCGAAGGAGAGACGAAGGAGGGGTAAGACAAGGTTGACAGGACTGTTCCATTGGTGGACAAACGAAGCGTGACTCCGTGAAACGGTAACACAACACAGTAAGAACTCTCGTAACTTCGATAAAAAAAAATAAAAAAATAAAAAGAAATTCGGAAAAGTCATCAGGAAGCTATTTTCCTATGAAGAAATTCTCGTGTCGCTTTCCGTTCGAAAGATCATTTTCACGACACCACGTGCTAGTACGAGCAACGAGAAATCGCTGGTAATCTAAGCAGTTCCGTTTCTACGATTAGGCTTGTTTATCCGACAAGTATACGTCCTCGATCGATCGTTTCTTCTTTCGTTTGCTGATTCATTCCTGCTAGAAGTGGGCTCGAAGCGTGGGAGAGGGAAAGAGGAATGAAGAAAACGGCGGAGGCGTAACAGGGCCGTATTCTTCCCCACCGAAAATTTCAGTCCTGCCTCGCTGCTTTCCTCGATGCTTCACTGCGCTCGTGAACCTGAACATTAAGAGAACGATCCTCCCCTCTACCTCTAACTACCTACGCTGCTCTATATATATATGTATACATGTATATATACATCGTGTAGCGCACGTTTTCACTTGGACTGACCTAGTTTCACATACACCTCGGCCCCTCCGCCTAGGACGAAAAATGGCAAGGATGCGTTTGTGACGCAGGATAAGAACCGGTACGAGTGATATGCTCGTACACCGATAGCCTAACTGTACTATGCTAGAATTAGCATCGTTGAGTTTCTATTTTTATTCGTGTCATAAATGCGGGGAACATTGCACACGACGTTTCAGCTATTTCAACTGAACTAACACACTATAGTAGAAACTTCGAATGCTAATTAATTACAGCATTCATAGACGATCAGGTTAATCAACCATGCGTTTCCTACAGTAGATCCTTTCGATTTCGTTATTTATCGACAGATTTGTATAGCGATAATCCTGACAAAAGGATCATAGAAGATCGAGACACGTGGGTTAGACTTAACTTCCGATCTACAAGACATCAGTGAGGATATTGTAACGATCTGGTTAGACCGGTCTTCGCGATACCAGTTGAGAGACAAGGGCGAGGACGACGGTCACTTCGAGAGTAGCGAAACGATTCGCTTGAATCGTCGGTTTTATCGTCTCTCAAACCCAAGTGGGATGTCGGCTGAGGGAAAAAGGAGGGACAGCGAAATTCCGTTCCGCGAGGAACTGACTGACCGTGCTCCCCAGAGGTGGTCGCTGAGACGTTCGGTCTCAAGTGATCCTTGGCAATGAAAATTCTCCCACAATGGTGGTGTGTACGTGTAACGCGCTGTGGACATTCAACAGGTGGGGAGAATATCGCCAGCCACGGAGGTACACCTGACCAGATATATAGAGCTAGGGCAGGGCTTCCGTTACGGACAGTCCAGTTACAGTGCTCTCTGTACGCACGCATCTCGCGGCAAGAGGTGTCGACTCGAGAATTAAAGGACGTTCCTCCGCTTGTGCCGAAATTAGTCAGCGGGATAGGCGAGAAGCAGGCTCGTTCGTTTAGTCTCAAGCCGGATCACGTGGTAGATCGCAGAGGTACATCGAGATGTTTGATTTTCGTTCTATTCGAGAAACTTGAAGCAATAGAGCTGAATATTGTTCTACTTCAGATTTTCATTTATCTAATTCTTTTACGAATTTTATTTCAGCTTCCAGGGTCGCAAATCGTGCAAGATGAGACGCTTCGCTCACTGTTCCCTATACCTAGCTTTATTATTGGCGCTATCATCAGCAAGGTCAGCAGAGACCAATCCAGGAACAAACTCCATCAACGAGCAAACGGCAAGGTCGACAGGGAACAGCAATGTTTTTGGAGATCTCAGACAGATGTATCAGGTTTACAAAGAATGCGCGGACGAGGATCTCAGCCCCTGTCTGAAAGTGAGATTGCTCTCAGCGATAGACAGGGTATCGAGAAGCTCTGAATTGAACGTAGCAGACGGTGTGACCTTCGTGCAAGAGGATCAAGTGACAAGCGAGGAGGAACCACCGAAATCACTTCAGGAAATCGAGGCTAGTCTACCGAGAGCTCTCGACGACAAAGAAGACGCACTGAACACGATGATCTTCGACAAAGTGATGAAGTTCTTCCAGAGTCACACGTTGAAGCTGAAGTTGCCTAACGTGGAGGAACTTCAGCGTAGCCTCGTCGAGGAAGGTGAGAATCGTTCGGATCGGAATTAGATTCGACCGTGTCAATTGTTCGTTAGAGCAGTGATCCGAAGAAAGAAAGTTTCCGGTTCCGATTTCCCGGTCCAGTAGACCGTATGGCCCACTCTTTTTTTTTTCTTCTCTTCTATTAACTCACCGTGCAATCGTTCAGAGTATCGAATTAACCTTCCACCGATATTAACGTTCGTCAATTTACTTAATCACACTTTGTCCCTTCAGGTCGTAAGAAGAAGAAGAACATGGGCGGTTTGCTCGCCATTCCTCTGTTAATCGGAGGAACTCTGGTACCATTGGCACTCGGAGCTTTAGCCCTTCTAGCTGGAAAAGCTTTGATCGTTAGCAAGCTTGCTTTGGTGCTTGCTTCGATCATAGGCTTGAAGAAGCTAGTCTCAGGCAGTGGAGATCACGGAGGCCACGAGGTCGTGCAAGTGGCTGGAGGGCATGGATCAAGCGGATGGGCGAGATCAAGTCACGACCTTGCTTACTCCGCCTACAAACCATCCTCTACTTAGAGAAAAAAAAAAAAAAAAAAAGAAAAAAGGAAGAAAAAAGAACACCGCGACGAGTCGTCGTTTCAATCTCGTTAGACTTCGCTTTCACGGGGTACACCAGCCTCGCTTTCCTTCTCGAACGTTCGCTCTTCCCTCGTCGAAGCACCCTCGAGCTTCTCTGCATCTCATTTCTTCCCGTATCCTCTCAGAATCGTTTCACTTCCCCTCATCACTCGACAAACTACAGATCGTCCCGTTCGATCGTCTCATCCTCGGTATTTATTGTTCACCACGGCGCTGCACGGCAGCCATGTATATTTATAGATAAAGAAATATATTAAGATTGTCTTGTTTCTATCGATGTTCCATTGCCCGCTCTCCTCCGTATCCTACTTCTTAATTAAATTAAGTAACAAGTAAGAGAAGGAACAAAGTTATCGCTGGAGTGAAGCAATAGGTAAAGCGAAGCTAAAGCTTCGTTGAATTCCAAGATTCATCGAAAGTAACGATCAATGAAACAACCCGCGATCGTAGCGTAAGGATATTTCACGCGTTCGCTCGATGCAGGCCACGAGATCGCGCGCACTTCCGCCTTCCTCTCGCAGAGGAGAGAAGCAGAGTCGCGTTACCTACATACTGGAAACGCGCACCTTACGCACTTGCCCGGGACCTGGAAGTACGCGTGTGCTCGCGCGCGAGCCAGACACACGGTCGAGAAGTAAACCAGGCCGAGCAAGCCGGCCAGCATCCGCGCCGTGCCTTTTCAACGTGCGCCTAACACTCTCTACCATCCTGGAGAAAAAGCTGCGTGTCTCTTCCTCTCCGCTTGCCACGTCCCATAGCCTTCGATCGATCTCTCCTTCTTTCTTTACCTTTGGCTCGAGGTTCATCGATCCTCAAACAACACCGTATCTTCGGGTCAGGTGGTCCCGTTCACGAAAATGGCCTTCTTCTTCTTCGTTGATACTTCTGAAAGTACGCCTCGAGAGTCGCTGGAATTCTTCACCTCGTTTCTCTAGGCGATTGAGGAGCACGTGTACCACGGAGAAGAGATTTGATTACGTGTCAGAAGATTGTTTGGTCGATTTGAACAAAGTAGGACGTGTGATTTGGGTTCTGTCGGTGTGATTCTGTGGAAGGTTCGGTGGGAATTTTGTTGAGCAGAGAATTTGAACGAGGATCGAGGATTCGTTCGTTCATTCATGTGGTTTTGAGGTACGTATATGGAAAGTTGCGCTTCTCTTTCGCTCTTTTTTCTGCCGATGGCACGAGTGTTCTTTTTTTCTCGCTCCTTTTTTTTGTTTCTGTAAGGAATATGCGCAAATGTCTGCTTCATTCATCCGTGCCAGACGCGTGTCTGATCCTTTTCGGTGAACTACTTTTTCCTCTGCTGGAACTGCTCATTCATAGTCTACAATTGGACGCAAGGATCGTTCTTCCTTTTTTTTCTTTCATACTTCGACAGGCAGACTGTGTGTCTGGACATTTCTCCGTGTCAAATATTCGGGACGAGACACGGTTTCTATTCGTGAATCTGCGCGTTGCTAAAGACCTACTGTGAACTGTTTTGAATAATAATATGTTCACAATAATTAAGCAAAAATTTGTTCAATATGCAACAGAATGTCGCGTAAAATTTTCCAAACAAATTTCATTGACTGGCAGGTGCGAGTGACAGAAGAAGTAGAATCAGAATTCAACGCTATTCAAGTGGAAAGATTTATCTATGGGGTTCTTAGATGGTGTGGAAGAAGTTAGAATAGGTAGGAAAAGAGAAGACGAAGAAGCTCGATGCTTCTCTTCATGGGGGCCTTGACCTGACCTCGATCCTCAGGCGAGTTCACTCTCGCCGGCGTCGTCGAGAGGAAAGTGTTCCATTACCAGCCGCGCGAGCCTCGAAGCTGCCTCTCTTCGCCATTTGGATTAGCGTTTTGGTCCACGATAATACCCTGACGCGTAGCTTATACAAATTCTATCGCGGTGTTACGTGTTACACGCGCGTTCGTGACACGGTTCGACGATTAGTCGGTCGAGTTCAGTTCGACAAACGTTCAGAAGTTTCTTGGCTGGCTCGTTTGAAAAGGAAAAAGGAACGAGAAGAAACAATCGAAATTGACCGACGTTAGTCTTCACCGATGGAGATAAAGTGAAAGTCTTTCACGAAGAGATGTAACGTTCCGATTTGTTCCCTTTTCTATTCTCTTTCTCGTTTTTGACGTGCTTGTCTTTTTGGATCTATCGATGATGATTAGTGGTCTACGCGCACTTTCGTTTCATCCTGCAGATTATCGTAGAACTAGTTTGACGTTGCTTCGATCTTATTTGTTTGTTTCTGAATCGATGGAGAGCATTGAAATCTCCGCTTGACGAGCATTGAAGTCTCCGCTTGGCGAGCATTAAAGTCTCCGCTTATGGGTTACATTAAGGCTTTAATAATTGACTGTTTTCTAATTTTTCTTTCAAATTGGGAAATGAATATGTAGATGATGTTCTTGGATTTCTGTCATTGGAATAAACACTATAATATTCGCTTCGGAAAATTATATTTGTAACTATTGGTTGTTTAAAATTAGAAGAAGCTTATGTAGAATTGATCTATTTTAATATCGTCAAATATATTTGTTTAATTCTACAAGTTAAAGTGCTTGAATTTAGAAAAAGTGTATGTAAAATTAATCTACTTTAACTTTATCGGACAAATTTGTTTGATTTTACAGGTTAACATTAATTTCAATTCTGTTAAAGCTCATTTTGACCAATTTCAACTGGAAATATAAAGAGAACACTATAATCATTTGGATCTACAATTTCTCGAATAAAAAATTAACAATAAAATAAAAATTATGTTGTACTAGTTCTTTCAGGCTCTCTGAATTTCTTATACACCTCTCGATAAGCAATTTACCAACAGTATAGTACTTCCAAGGAAGTAAAACGATTTGTACCAGAAATCATTACAAAATGTCCCTCTAAAATTTCTTGCACTGCTTTCTCGAAGACCCTACTTTCTTCCTCGCCTTTACAACCAGAGTTTACTTTAAAATTTAAAATCCTCACAATCTCAGTCCAACGCGAAGACAACGAAGACGATCGTAAAATGGTTCCTCAAATATTCCTCGAAAAAGAAACCATACGAAAAATAAAACAACGAATTGTTCGCAAAAGTTAATACGCAAAGAGTGACCAGAGAGTAGAATCGAGGAATTGAAGGTAGCACGACACGTCCGAGGATGTTCGTTCGCGGAGAAAGTCGCGTGATCGGAAACGACGCTCCGCTCGTCCGTTTCTGCCCTCTCATCTTTTTCCTTCTCTCCGTCCATTTTTCTAGGCGAGACGTCTCTCTTCGGGGTCAAGCCGAGGCGCGGCCGGTTGTTCTCCTTGAGGAGGTCTGGCGCGGACCCAACTCGTCCACGAGCATTCCATGAAAAACCGTTAAACGTTCCCTCGCCGAGCGTTCTGTACAACGCACGAATACATTAATTTCAAATATCGAGCTTAAAATCCATTCCCACGTTGACATCACAGATATGGATGAATGGGAAGCTGTACAGAAGAATCCCTCCTCTGGAATGCGTTTAATTAAGAAACTACAGTTACGCTCGATGAAGAATCGTCGACGAAGAAACGATTCAGCCTGATGGAATTTTCGTGTAGGCGAGTGAAAGAAAGAAAGATTCGCGACGCTCTCGATAGGAGGCCGCGTCGCGACGAGGAAAGTTGCGGAGGCGTGAGATTGAAGTATCCTCCACATAATGCGAGGCATTATACGGCTTGTTGAAAGCGAAATCGCCGCTCGATCCTCCGTCTCCTCGATCCTTTCTCACACCCTACGTTTCACGAACCGCGCGATATCTCGCGAAATTCTTCACGATCCTCTACGACATGTAGTTTTCTCTTACGTTTTCTTTTTCATAGAATACACTACGTACTGTTAAAAAATAGAACACTTTTTTTTCTTTTCTTTTGAGATAATTAAATTTCGAACGGTTTCCAGGTGGAAGTATACCGAAGGTAACATTTATATGGTAATAAATCCAACGAGAGGTGTAACTCGTTGCCTACGTTATATTTATAGAACGATTTTTAGACAACGCCACGGGAATCCATTACAGCCTGAGCACCAGCGATCCCCCGTGAATATCATTGACCCTGAATATTCGATTTCTAAATACACCTTGCTCGTCTCTCTTCAGAAACAAATACGGTACCCCGTAACGTAGAAAGTAACCGAATTCCACGAGCAAACGCCATTTGCGAAAGATATTAAACCAATTATCATCAGCAAAAGAAAAAAAAAGAAAAGAAAAGGGAAAGAAAATCATTCTATCCTCCTTTCGACAACGTCAAACAGTTCAAAGAATCGAACCATTTGACTCTCACCGGAAGTGCCTCGAGGAGGAATCCACGTTCCAATAACCTCTTCGTACCAGACTCTTTGACGCTTCGGGAGGACCAAAAGGTATCGGACGAGGAATCGGGAAAAAGGGCAGAGACGCGTGGACAACCGTCTTCTGAGAGCTGTCTTCCCCTCTCTCACTCTTTCTCTCTTTCTCTCTCTCTCAGCAGAGAGTGTTCAGGGCTGGCGTTCGATAGTCGCCAGAAGAGGAGAGAAGCGAAGAAGGACCGCACGGAGGCGCGTCATACGGGAGAGACACGGTGCACGACAGAGAAACACGGGACGAGGAACGCCTGGAGGAGAACCAATAGCTCGTATGGGTTGTAACCCAACGGCAGGCGGGGGCCAACGATCCGGTGGGGGCCATCAAAATTTCAAAAACGTACGCGGGCCCCTTTCGCGACGAGGATAAAAGGCAGCAATCGTGATTCTTTCGGTCAGTGTCGATACGATCGCCGCAGTAGTTCGAACTCGCGAAGGACCAACGTTTCCTTTTTTTTTTTTTAACTACCACACATTACAACTGTTCTCGTGAGAACCACTGGGAGTTCTTTGAAACCGGCACGAAGATGTTCAAATACGTGATAATCGCCGCGGTGTTAGCCGCTTCTGTGTTCGCCGCACCTGCCGTACAGGATCAACCATCGATTCTCGAGGAAGCGTTGGACGTTTACGCATCCTGTTCCGGTGAGGAGGATGTCTCGGTGTGTCTGAAACTGAAGGCATTACGTTTCGTGGACAGAGCTGCGAGGTCTGCTGACATCGATGTCGTGGATGGATTCAAGATCGTTCAAACTGAGGAAGCTAAGAGCAGGTAAGGATCGATATTGAATGAAAGTGAACATTCGCGAGGGTGAATGGACGAAAATCTACAGAAACAGGTAGAAGTGAGAGTTTATCGAATGGATTCGATTAATTTACAGTCGAGCTGACAATGCCAGGTCTTTGAACGACATCGAAAGTACCCTCCCAGCTGAGACTGAAGCGAAAGAAGCTGCCATTGATGAAGCTCTCGTTGATAGAACTGCCAAGTTCCTTTCTACTCATACTGTGGAACTTAGCCTGCCTGAAGAAGTCTCTCGTTCATTCGACGAAGGTATATATGTTTCATTGATTAAATGAAGAAATATCAAGACGTTAGTCTAACTGTTGTGTCTGTTTCAGCTCGAGGAAAGAAGAAGAAGATCGTGAAATCACTTCTGCCGATTCTTCTGCTTCTCAAATTGAAGGCTGCAGCTTTGATCCCCATCGCTCTTGGTGCTCTTGCTCTCCTCGCGTTGAAGGCTCTGGTGATCGGTAAGATCGCTCTGATCGTCAGTGCTATCATCGGTTTGCAGAAGCTCCTCGGGAACAAACATCAAAGTTACGAAGTGGTAGCTCATCCGGTGCACTCTTACGGCCACGAAGAGCATCATGATCATCACGGCTGGGCAAGATCGTCTGGCTCTGATCTGGCGTACAACGCATACAAACCGTCAGAATAGTTTAACGCGTTGTTGTAGTCTGTTCGTTTCAACTCTCTACCTTCGTTCGCCAAAGTGATCGTTAAATCGTTGACGATCACTCGAGGGCTACGCGACTCCGATCCAACGAGGAACCATGATACTCGTGTGCAATCGACCTGACGGATCATCGCATCTTCTCATCACAACTGGACTATTGAATACTGTTTCATTACGATTGTTTCATCCCGTACGTGACAAGTGACCGAAACGTGACGAACTGTGACGAACTGACGTATTCATCGTTGACTAGAACTGTCTTCTTACCTCTTCTTTCTTTCTTTCTTTTTTCTTTTTGTTTCTTTGGTGTCGTCTGGACAGTTCCACGCAGGATTACGATCGCCGACGTGACGCAAGCAGCAAGATAACAGACTTAACGATTTATCAGAGACAGTGAGAAAGATGATAGTTGCGTACCCTCGACCACCCTGGTGCGGTACGCCCTCAGGGGTCGACGCTTCGACAGAGATCTCTTCTCAGAGATATTAAAATGATCGAAGCTGGACTCGTAGTCAGTGCCTGCACAGGGCCACCAGATTTCATCCAATGATTATTTATATTCAACCCTGTGACAGGGTCGCCATGTGTAACTTATCGTAAACTATTTATAAATAAATCTTAATTTTATATGAAAACGATTGTTCTGTAATCATGTTCCTTCACCTATCTACGTAAACTGGCACAGTGTGTGTTTCCTTTTTTTTTGTTTTTTTTAAATACACGTGGAAGATCAGGAAGATGTTAATTGAGTATAATCGTGTTAAAAAGGTGTAGATATTTGCTCAGCTACTTTCCTCCGGCGTCTATTGACACAACGAAGACAGTCTTCCTTTGATCTGCGATCCGTAGAATTTCTCTTCGTAGAGAAACGTGGAGGAGAGGACGTTTTGACATGCTAACGAGATTCACTGCTGCCGGTCGACGAAAATTGGCCTGCTACGGGTGCATCCGGTGTATCGAGGAGGTGAAATGAAAAGAAGTACTTTCGCTGGCTTCGTAAGATCCACCGAGTGAAACCGATTGTTCCGCGGTGTGTGAACGCCCCCTTGACGCCTATATAGCTGGCTGATCGTGGGTGTTGGATGAACAGTATTGTTTCGGTTGTCGGAGAGGATTTCTTTCTGGGATCGTGGTTCCTTCATGCACCTGTCTTTAAGTTTCTTCCACGTCTCGTGTGAAAAATATGGGATATGATATTTGCGTTAGATGAAAATTCGATCGAGGGAGAAAAAAAAAACGAACTGAGATGTTCGTTTGTTTCAGTGATATCGTCGTGACATGAATTATTCTGCTTTTTTTCTTCCTTTTTCGTTATTTCTCGCCCTCCCAGAGCAGAGAACTGGGTTTAATCGACTTCGAGGAACTTTCATCAGCAACAGCCCACACCTTGTACCTTATCGACTTTCTCCGCCATCTTCCCCCTGCGTATTCCCATTTTTGGTACCAGTATCATCATCATGAAACAAGAATTACGGGCCTTGCTCCTTTTAATCTTCGTCTCGAGCGGAATAACCGTGATCATGGAGCCAACGGAAGAGACGATCTTGAATAACGAAGACTCGGCGAGCTTCAGCGATACGTTCGCCACTTGTTTAGCTAGGAAAGAGTTCGGGACGCTCGAGTGCGCGAATCGCGGTGCACTGAGTGCTTTGCAGTCGTTCAATGAGAAGGACGATCTCGATTTTGGCGAGGTACACTTGGAAAGAGCGGATGGTTACGGTAGAGAGCTGTTGGATTGGGATTACGACCCGAAAGATTTCGGAAATATCGTAAAAGCAGCGACCAGATTGATGGAGCGTAGAAGTTTGAAGTGGAATTTGGATAATCTCTATCCGGGATTGCAATTACGTGCTGGACCAATGTTGAATGGCAATGGGATGCTGGAATTTGTAATGAACGAGAGATCTACTGCTTTTGGAGACAGGCAAGCTGGTCCAGGTGAGTTAGTATTAAGCATCCCCATTTTTTCTGAGCAAATTTATGCAATAGTACTTTGAAAATTTCACAAATGCTCAAATCCGTGTCTATTTCCCTCGAAACAGGAAAATTTATACAACGACACTTCGCAAATTTCACAAAAGTATCGTGCACATTCATTTTTGTCGAAATAGACAAATTTCTGCAATGGTATTTTGCAAATTTCACAAATGTACTAAGCATCCACATTTTTCTGAGCAAATTTATGCAATAGTACTTTGCAAATTTCACAAATGCTCAAATCCGTGTCTATTTCCCTCGAAACAGGAAAATTTATACAACGACACTTCGCAAATTTCACAAAAGTATCGTGCACATTCATTTTTGTCGAAATAGACAAATTTCTGCAATGGTATTTTGCAAATTTCACAAATGTACTAAGCATCCACATTTTTCTGAGCAAATTTATGCAATAGTACTTTGCAAATTTCACAAATGCTCAAATCCGTGTCTATTTCCCTCGAAACAGGAAAATTTATACAACGACACTTCGCAAATTTCACAAAAGTATCGTGCACATTCATTTTTGTCGAAATAGACAAATTTCTGCAATGGTATTTTGCAAATTTCACAAATGTACTAAGCATCCACATTTTTCTGAGCAAATTTATGCAATAGTACTTTGCAAATTTCACAAATGCTCAAATCCGTGTCTATTTCCCTCGAAACAGGAAAATTTATACAACGACACTTCGCAAATTTCACAAAAGTATCGTGCACATTCATTTTTGTCGAAATAGACAAATTTCTGCAATGGTATTTTGCAAATTTCACAAATGTACTAAGCATCCACATTTTTCTGAGCAAATTTATGCAATAGTACTTTGAAAATTTCACAAATGCTCAAATCCGTGTCTATTTCCCTCGAAACAGGAAAATTTATACAACGACACTTTGCAAATTTCACAAAAGTATCGTGCACATCTATTTTTGTCGAAGTAGACAAATTTCTGCAATGGTATTTTTCAAATTTTACAAATGCACTAAGCATACGCATTTGTCTCGAAACTGGTAAATTTGTGCAACGAGCGTTTCCATTTTCTTTTCCTAATACGAAGAGATCTCGATCTATCGGCAAAGTGTTAAACCGATCACGTTAGTTGAATGAAAATCGGTTCAATTTATTAAATCAGCGTAGAAACGAACCTACGGTTCTCCATGGTTCATATCCTCGCTAAGACAGAGCTCTTGAACAAGCTGTTTTCCGAGGCTACCTCCAGTAGGCAGCACGGTCAAGGCCACTCACCTTAAAGAACCAAGATCCGAATTGTCGTCCACGATTCTAGAATATTTTCAAAATCGTGTATTCTAATCTACGTTCTTTCGCGATGACTCAGCTAGGCTCTAGTTTCTATTAATAGCACACTGTCAATTCGAAGTTTACCATTCTCGATTCTATTTTTAAATACAACAAGGTTAGCTGTATCTTGTCATGCAACTTTCTTCTCTTTAGGAAGGCAAATGATGAGGCACTTGCTGATACCTTTCCTGTTAGGATTCAAATTCAACCTGGCCTCTTTGATTCCTCTGCTATTCGGTTTCCTGTTGCTGCTCACGAAGAAGGCACTGTTGCTGACGAAGATAGCTCTGTTGATCAGCGGTCTGTTAGGTTGGAATTCATTATGGTCCACAGCTTCTGGATCGTATCCTGGGGGTGGATTTCATACGTACGGCCAGGAAACGCCTGTCGGAGGATTTCCTTATTACGAACATCATAATTTTCATCATAGACCGCCGTACAGAGGATATCAAGGCAACGATTTCGAGCCGTACACGCAGCACGTGATCAGAGAGGTCGTCGACGTTTACGATAACGCTGAGGAAGTGGGGAAAAGCAAACGAAGCGGGAAAAATTTCGTTTGGGCGAAGAATAAATGACACGATCATGCTGGTTTCGCGCTATTGTGATCGATATTCTTCGCTTGTACCTTTTATCATTGTCCAAAGATGCAATTTTTATGTTAAAGATGGTTGTTGGGTTATTCTGAAGGTTTCTGAATTTTCGAAAAATATTTTTACTTGAAATTAATAGCATCGAAAATGAGCAAAATAGAAGAATTTTGGTATTTCGAGGTCATTTTAGTGTAATTTTGTGTCGCATTGTGGATTGTAAATTTTTATGCAAATTCATCATTTTGGGAAAGTGAAATTTCCATGGAAAATTGTTTCATCTAATTGGTATAAGAAGTATTTTAAAAATTTGGATATTTTTTTCTGTATTTTGTACAATCTTGCAGTTTCGAATTTCACAGTCTGTACATCGAGGTCGATCGGTTCTTAATAACGTCACGTCGGGATCATTTAGTATCGCAAGAAAGGATTCACAGTTACTCAAGGTCATCTGAAGGTTACTAAAGTAACTCCAAGATAAGGTGAGCTAGAGTAGAAAAAAGAATTCGTAGAAACTTTCAGGACGATTCAATTTCTATCCCATTTACTCAGTATTATAATACCCAAAGTTTCTAATAAATTTCATATTCAGCGAACTGTTCCACTTCAATTACGCGAAGTTTTCCCCTCGTTTCCGCATTCCGCTTTCTGTCTCTCTCACCAGGATACACGTCATAATTAATTGTTTCAATTATACCGCACTTAGCTTAATCAAAGTACAAATAGAAAAGAAGGGAAAAGAAAGAACAAGGATTCGAGGTGAAGTCAACGATCTGTCGTCATGGTTGAACCGAAATTTCCATTGTGAAATTATGCTTGAAGTTCTCAGCGTTGACCTAAACCCAAATTTCTACCATTTTCTCCGTTCATCCATCTCAATTAATTTGAACGAAATTTCGAAACAATGTTCAAATCGAAACGATTCGAAGTAATTAAGAAGGATAGACAGAGAAAATGGGGGATTTTTGATTTTCAAACACGAGAAATTCGATTTGAAACGATTCAAACTTCGAAGAGCGTCGTTTTCACAATGTTAAATCGATTCGAAAGAAAATTGTTGCGTCTATTCGTAATTGGTTTCACGATCTTTCGAGTTTGGCTGATTTTGCACGTCTGTGCCGACTAATTAATGTCTCGATGGGCCACTTCCGCGTATCAGAAGACTAACTAACCAACTATAACTTCAAAGATAATTAAAAGTATAAAATATAAATTAAAAGAAAAAATTATGGTGTTTTTGACTCGTTTTACGCTTTTAAATAAGAATCTTGTTATATTACGTTAATGAAAAGAACATTCGTAACATCACAATAGATTTTTCAATGTCCTTATTTTCATAGTTCTCATTCAACATTTAATTCCTTGAATATTTTTTTAATGTAACAACATTGTCTTCAATAAAGCTTCTTATAAATTAAAAGAAAAATTTATGGTGTTTTTTACTCGTTTTATGCTTTTAAATAAGGATCTTGTTAAGCGTGAGTGAGACATACGGATTGAATCATTACAAATTTAACTTCGACGAGGGAAGTGGTTAACTATACGCGATTAGTAAATCATTAAACAAAGATTACACTAAAGTGACGTTCCTAAATCAACACTCACTCTCAAGTGTCTTTCACACTCTGGAGTAACACGCGCGGAGACTCGCGTGTCTCGAGAAATAAACGCAGTTGCTAATAAAAACGTACCTAAGTGAAAATCAAAAACCTAAGAAGTTGAAATATAGTAAACAGACGTGGATGATAGCCATGAAAAAAAAAACATTAAATTTCTAAATAGACGTTAAAGTGCTCGATGGCCTCGCAAATTTATAATTGCTGAGAAGGATCGAACAATTTCCAGACTGTTGTATGGAAAAAGGAATAGATTTTGTTAACGTGGACGACGAAACAAAGATCCTTGCTGTTTTCACTTCCATATGAACCCATTAGTCGCAGTCCATTATCGTGTCGCGTAACTGTACCGGTGGTTTCCTCTGGCAGAGAGGGGAGGCAACGCGTCCGGGAAACGCTTTAAAGGTAACCGCGTTCATGGTCCCGTGAACGTTCGCGCCACGTGCTTGCAACTCCTTATGTCAAGTGTGACGATGAACGCGGGCATACATTACCGCGACAGTCGACGGTCGACCGTAAAAGTTGCTCGTTTTCCGCCGCTGTTTCACGGCCCGCGGCGTCCATCCTGCGGCATCGCTGTTTCAGTTGTTTCTGCACTTCGCTGACCGCGTCGAACGTGCGTGACGTTGCTCTTTGCTGCGTGGTAACAGTCCCCTCTGTCGTCAAATTTTCCCCCACTGTTTCGGGGAAATTCACCATTTTTGGAGAAAATTCTTCGTTGGTTGATACAAGTGAAATATCGTTTTTAGCTATGAAACTTTAAATTCATTGTGTTTCTTTAAAAAAAAAATAAAAGTTTGAATTTCTAAGCGATTCTACACACTTTTCTTCAACAATTAAATATTTTTTTTATTCACAATTTGTAGAAATTGTTCGTCTTCGAATTCGAATGCTCTTTCAATATTATTTTTTACGCTGTCTTCATTTTAGAGCAATTTGTTCGTTGAAAGGTTTAAATGTTTCAAGAAATAGTAGTTTTGAAATGCAGCAAAATTTCTTGCTCTTCCTCGAAGTATGTTTTCAACAATTTTTCTGAAAATTTTGTCGACTGCTCTTCGCACATTTTCGAATGACAAGTCATACATCTTGGACTTTGCATATGAACACTAAAGTGTTTTACCATTTACATAATCCTCTTCAAACGCTATATTCATATTTTTAACAGTTTTTTCTAGTTTAAACTTATTTAAGAAAAAGCTACACGAACGTTCTAATTATTTATCGTATCAAATGATAATCTTTGAACAATTGTATCAGGAATTCTTTCACTAATTTTTATGTACGTACTATAGCAAATTCCTTTTCCTTGACTATTGTGTAAAAAATTTAGGATCGAGCAGAAATTAATATACAATTTTAATACATTTGCACCAACCTAATAGTAACACAAAATAAAATTATAAACTATGATAGACCATTAGTCGAACTGAAATTTTAAATCAACTATCTAGTAGAATTAATTTTCTGAATTATCCCATTATCATTGCTAAGCACACATTTTTTAAATAAAAAGCTTGACAATTGTACAAAATTTACCACATAATTTTAACCCACTTCTCTGGAAGAATTAATTTCCTGAATTATCCCTCTGTCAATGCTAAGCATATTTTCTTGTATAAAAAGCTTGACAATCGGACAAAATTTAACACAAAATTTTAAGTCACTGCTCTAGAAGAATTAATTTCGTAAATGATTCTATTATCAATGCTAAGCAGCGATAAGAAATCTTCCTCAAAGTCAAGGGACATTTTTCTATCTGCTCAGTTTCCTCTTAATTTTCTTCTTCTGAAGAAAAAGTTTCCCTTTTATAATGTAGGGTAATGACGGCCATTATTGGGCCAAAGCGATTAAAGGAGTAGGGGAAGTAAGGGTGGCCTGAATATCGAGACAATACTCGATTACCTGTGACGAAACGTTCGAATTTTTTTGCTTTTCACGCACTCCCGTGATAAGGCTGTTAAGGTTTCTTCTTCCCCCTTTAACACGAAGTAGGGTAATTGCGTTTGCTACCCGGTCACAGAGAGAAGACGAACGGAAAAGATATCGGAGGGGGAGTGTCCTGGTTATTCAGCGCGGAGCTCGAACGGCCGTGAAGGAACGGTGGACATTTTTAATATGAAATTTCGTGCCTCGCGTAATTGCTCCGGTCGTTTGTCGGTAGATGTGGCGCGTCACGGTCCGTAATCCGTGTCGGATTAACAGTATCCAAGCGAGGCGCGTGAAACAATTCGCGGCGATTAATTCTACATAAGTGAGGAGTATAATTAATTGTTGCCTTTGATGAAACAATGCGTCGTTTGACGTTACCTCGATACTCCTGACCGATGAAAAACTTTCGCTGCGTGATAAAAAAAGGCGTCGAACGTGAGACAGAGGTTTCTCTAGTCCCTCTCGCTGCTTCATAACCACTTGTATAAATACTTATGTAATTAAGAAATTATAGGTGTTCGTAAAATTGCTACCTCGACGATTTCAAATGTCTCAGAGTAAATTAAAATAACTGACGGACACGTTTTCGTTGGAACTGTTCCTTTCCGGAGCAGTGAAACTTCCCAAATTTTTACTACTGCATACAGATTTTATTGAAATTTCCTACATTTTTTAAGGTTCCGTGTGAAAAGTACGTATTTTTGTTAGTGTTAGTATTCGTGCGAAAAATTCGCGAATATATTTTTATTAGAGCATCTCTTCCCAGAATTTCAAATTTCTCAAGTTTCTCAACTTTTTGGTATCTCCATGTTAAAAATACACACTATTTTCAGGGCGTTCCTTTCCAGAATTTCAAGTTTCTCAAAATTTTAACTCTCCACGTGAAGAATTGACGAGAACACTTTTATCAAAGCGTTTCTCTTCGGAGTTTCAAATTTCCCAAATTTTTGAGTCTCCGTGTAAAAGATTTACTAACACATTTTCCTTGAAACGTCGATTTTTTGAAGCTTGCACATTCTCAAACGTCAAAATTCCCACGTATTCACAAACACATTTCTACCGGAGCACTGATCTCCGACAGCCTCGAAGTTTCCAAATTCCTACAGACCTTTTGAATTCTATGAAAGATTAAACAATAGAGTTGTAAGCAGAGCAAAAAGAAAACTTTACGGCCTAGACCGAGGCGATACTCGTTAGAGCTGGCCTTTAATTCCGATTCGCAGGGGTTTCAGCTTCACTTGTCAACCAGGTCAGAGGGATACTTACTTACGGGGCTGTACGACATTGTTTTGGTTCAGGAGTCCCTCCTCCAGGAGGAGGAGGCGTTAAACAGCGCGTGGATCAGGTGTGAGCTGACGTCGTAAGGACGAGCTGTCTCGATGGTAGGAGAAACAGCGAAATACCCTTATAAAAGAGCTGCTACTAGACAATTCGAATTAGTTCGCTTTATTTTTCAAGCGGATAACTTGACCAGTGAGAGAATAGCTCGAGGTTAACCTCGAACTTCAGTGTTCTTTTTTTTTCTCTTTCCAAATCTTTCTCTTTTTTTTTTCCTCTCGTACACAATGAAAACGATTAGTTCCAACTGTATCATTCTTCTCCTTCATTTGACGTTACTGTTCAATTTGGCACAAAGTAAGAATGATTACACGAAACTGTTCGACAAATGCGCCAGCGAGAAGAACGCGTTCGATTGTTTGAAGAGAAGAGCGTTAGATATTCTCGACTCAGCTGTTAGAGACGATTCAGTGTATGTGTTGAACGAATATATCTCGATCGGAAGAGATCCTATTGCTGCCGCCAGGAATATCGATAGATCTTTCAAGAATGTAAATGATACGGAGCTGACTCTGGACCAGAAATTGGATAACAAGTTTCACGAGTACATTGCCTCTAGAAACGTTAAACTCACTATACCTGGTGACGCTTTTCAAGGTACAAAGCTCACGAAAATTCAATTATCTCGAAGTTTTATTGAGCAAAGAAACCATTGAACTTTTTTTTTAATTTACTTCTTTAGGTCGAAAGAAGAAAGACAAAGGATATGGAGCTTTAATGATGGGAGCTTTAGCTGTAGGAGGTATTAAAATTCATTTTACCAATATTTTTATTCTTCCTCAGAATTTTCACGAAGCAATTAATCTTTTTATTTCTTTTTTTAAGCAATGATGGCTCAATTAGCGTACGGAAAAATCGCCTTTCTAGCAGGAACAGCTCTACTCACGGCGAAAATAGCGTTAGTTCTGAGTGCAATCATCGGATTGAAGAAATTAGTGTCGAATCAAGGCGGTGGTGGACACGAGGTGATCTACGCTACAGGTGCTGATCATCACGCAGGATACAGCGGAGGATATGGAGGTGGTGGATGGCAGAGAACCATGGAGAACGTTGCCGTCCCTCCAACTTGAGTCAAATCATTTATACACAGCTAGATTTATTTCATGTATATTTTAATTAGCGTACGAAAGCGTGGAGGCTAAAGATCCTTCTTCGATTGTACTATAAAATAAAAATTCGACGTTCTTCGACAATCGTGATAGTTTAGAAGAAATTATTCCACGAATTACCATAATATTTATCGTATCTTTACATGTAGGTATTTATTTGTCTATAATGCTATACCAAAAATTAACAATACTGTATTTACGTTATTTATTCTGTACATGTAAGTGTTTCGTAAGAATTTCGAGGATTCGCGTCATTTCTGTAAAAAATGACAGCAATAAAAATTATCAGAAATACATCTGTATCCCTTTGTTTATTTATAGATAAAAATTTTCATGATACAGATCAATTGTTGTCCGATAAAAATCGATTGAATTTATTTAATTTATTTTACACTTTTCGTCAATTGTAAACAATTTAATGTATCATGTAGAGATTGATCTTTTACATAGAATTAATGATAAGTTCTTCGTCGTTTCCGATAGCCATAATTGTTCTCTCCAAAGCCACCGTGAAGATCGTAATCGATACTCGAACTATGCGTATGCTCGTTGCTGTAGTACGGATGCTTGATTATCTCATACGACACTTTCTCCTTTTGCTCTGAAAGCAAAATCGAAATCATAAATCTTCCAGTGTGAGTAATAAAAATAACACACAGAGTATTCACACTTTCGTTTTGAAAAAAAAAAAAAAGGAAGAAAAGAATACACACTCACCAGAGGCTTTCTTCAGCGCGAGAGCAGTGGCGATCGCGAGTGCAACTTTAGCGACAACCAGAGCCTTGCCAGCGATCGCGGTGACAGTGTTGATTATCATATAAAGCATCGTTAATTTCGACGCGCCTAGAAAGTACAACAACATCTGCTCGTATCCTTTGTTCTTCTTTCGCCGCGCTGTTGCTGCATAAAAGGAAAGAAAGAAAGAAAAAAACGAGGGAAGCGTAAAATTCAATTATTCGCACGAAAGAATGAGATTGAATCCACGTGGTAAATTCAAATGCACGTGTGTAGAGAACGCTTTGGGAATTAGAAATGAAAGAACGAAAAATGTGTGAAGTTGTCACGCGATGAGATCGTTTGCGATAGATAGCGTCGAAAGGAAACAAACGGTCGTGTTAATAGAGTAATTCGATAATTAACTGCTAACTCGAGTGAATATGAAGAATCGTTCTCACGAGATGTGTAGTCTACATCTTCACGAAGTGTACTTCCCGGGAGGGAAATGAATATCGCTAAAAGAATCGTTCAGTGAGGCTTTTGTAACGTTGCTTCAGGATGTCTGACCGGAACGTACTCATTCCCCTTAAATGTCAGATCGTACGTAGTTTTCCTCTATTAACACCTTTCTTAATCATTATATTAATCATCGATCTTGTTTTCGTGTAATTGACAACGCTGGTTTTGTTATTTAAATGTTACAGCATGTATTTATTTATAATTTCATATAAATTTTGTGCTAATCACAATTAACTTTTAATTCGAAGTACGAATTCATATTTTCTCACTGTATATCGGAACTGAGGTTTTATGGTTGAAAATAAAATTTTATAAATAACAAAATTAACGACTGTGTTGAAGAGAACAATTAGTTGATAGTAATATAATGAAAAATGTCTACTTTTTGCATGCATAAATGTTGCATAAATATTCATAGATGATGGTATTATTAAAAATGGACGCCAAAGAAAATTTTTTCTTTTGTAGGTCTCTTCTAGTTCAAATATTCCATACTTTTCAATATATTATTGAACCCTAAGATTGAGATTTCGTGGTTGCAAATAAAATTTGATAAAAAATAAAATTCACGTCTCTGTTAAAGAGAGTAATTAGTTGATAGTAATATAGTGAAAAATTTCTACTTTTTGCATGCATAAATGTTGCATAAATATTCATAGATGATGGTATTATTAAAAATGGACGCCAAAGAAAATTTTTTCTTTTGTAGGTCTCTTCTAGTTTAAATATTCCATACTTTTCAATATATTATTGAACCCTAAGATTGAGATTTCGTGGTTGCAAATAAAATTTGATAAAAAATAAAATTCACGTCTCTGTTAAAGAGAGTAATTAGTTGATAGTAATATAGTGAAAAATTTCTACTTTTTGCATGCATAAATGTTGCATAAATATTCATAGATGATGGTATTATTAAAAATGAACGCCAACAAAGAAATTGCTGCTTTTGTACGTCTCTCCCAGTTCAAGTATTTCATATTTTTCAATATATTATTAATCCCCAAGATTGAGATTTCGTAGTTGCAAATCAAATTTTATAGAAAACAAAATTAACGTCTCTGTTAGAATAATTAGTTGATCCCCAGCAAAAAGTTCTACTCTGCGTGTGAAAAATACTGCATTCTGCACTCTTCTCAAAAGCAAAAGCTTCTCTTTCTCACCCTTCCGTCTTTCAAACACAGTTTCCATTCGAACGATCCATAATTACTCAACATTCTCCACTCACAACTCACCCTCTTGTTCTTCGACACTTCTATTATCCAATCTTCCCCCCTGAATCATCCTAGCCACAGTATCAACACTCTGATTCGTCTCATTCTCGATCATCTCCATCTTTCTCGTCGCACAATCTCTGTAATCCCTTCCAAGAGCGCAATCTACGTTTATCGAGTCATCACTATAAGAATTCCCCCGTAGAACCGTAGCGAAACAAATGGCTACGAGGCTGTACAGAATCAGTACGAGGATCGTACGTCGAAGCATGTTCATCGCGGACTGACTGATAGAACGTGTGGTCATTTTTATAGGAGCAGATGCAATTAGCAGTTACGACATACAGAGCGTGAATGCATTTCCCGCGCAACGTTTTTCGTGGAATCAGTCGATCTCTTACGTCGCGGATACGATACACTCGTGATCCTAGTATCACGCTGGATCACGCTTCGTGCTTCTATTTAATTGCACCGTGAGCGTAACAGTGTTTAAGAAGAAGAAGAAGAAGAAGAAAAACGCTTGATTCCTCCAGTTGCATTGAAATGAAAAGGAATTGGGCCGATTTCTCGTACTATACCGAGTTATATATGTGACTCATAGAATAAGTCAACCATTAGGAACAGAGATATCTTGGTATGCGAGGTTAACGTTCTGTAGAGAACATCTTTCTTTCTTTTTTCTACTCTCAGAGAGAAGAAGTATCGAGGATGATTATATTTACGATTATATTTCCAAGGGAAATAAGACTTATTGCCGGATGCTAGATTACAGGTGAATTACGAGCTTCCTTAATGGTTCTCGAGCTTGTAACACTTTAGCTCTTTAACGAACGTTTCGAAAGTTATCTACCCGGTAGGAAGTGACACGTACGATTTGCAGATCGAACGAAACACTGTCGCTAAACTGCGAGGATACGATCCTCATTTGATACCACCTCTTTCTTTATACGCTAGGAAGTAGAGAACAAGGTCTAAAAGGCATCGTCTGTTTCATCGGGGCAGCTTTGTGTGCCACTGGGCCGATCGAGCATCCTCGATTCATCGCTTCGAAGTATGCAGGACTACTGGTCGGAAGGTCGCAGGTTGCACGCGACTTGAAACCGTGAAAACGACGGAAACAACGCTTCTCTTCTTTCGACGCGGTAAAATATTCAACTTTCTCTATGAGAAACAACGTGATACTTTAATACAGGGTCATTCAAACACGAAAATATCGCTGCAAAGTTACGAAACTCTAGGAGAAATAAACGTTCCTACAGTTTGCTCGATTTTGCATTTATTTTTCCATTGAACCTCGAAACTTCTGATCCTCGTTAAAATGAAACTCGTGTGCATTTCTAATTTTGAGAATTAAATGTCATTTGAGTTAGTAAATTTCTGGTAAGCTTAATTAACGTCAGCAAGGGAAAAATTCACGCTATCGAGAGTAAAGGAAGAATGTTCCTCTAGTTCACTCGATTTTGCATTTATTATTCCATTGAACCTCGAAACTTCTCATCCTCATTAAAATGAAACTCGTGTGCAACTCTAATTTTGAGAATTAAATGTCACGTGAGCTAATAAATTGCTGGTAAGTGTAATTAACGTCAGCAAGGGAAAAGTTCACGCTATCGAGAGTAAAGGAAGAATGTTCCTCTAGTTCACTCGATTTTGCATTTATTTTTCCATTGAACCTCGAAACTTCTGATCCTCATCGAAATGAAACTCGTGTGCAACTCTAATTTTCAGAATTAAATGTCATTTGAGTTAGCAAATTGCTAATAAGCATAATTAAAGTTAGCAAGGGAAAAGTTCACGCTATCGAGAGTAAAGGAAGTTTTGGAAATCGAGGAAGATCAGACATAATTGAAGGTAAATTACATATCGATGAGTCAAGGTGGATAAATAACGGTGATCCTCGCGAAATTACAAGATACACTTGCACCTTCAGCATCAGTATAATCTTCTTACCATCTCAATTCGCTCAGCTAACAGCGATCAATGAACAATTTCACGCATCGGTGAAATTTCTACTCGCGATACCGATCTAACTGGGATAAACACAAGGGAAGACACTGATACAGGAATGAAAGATCTGTGAAATCGTACTCGCTGGGAATATGCCTGAAGCTAGATCGAACAGTAGCATAAATTCGTGGTATTTGAACGACGCTAATGAGTCAGCTCAGAATCTTCCTACCATCTGTTGCTGATCGCTGACCTGGATCTAATAACAGGGAGAAACGAGCCGATTGCTTCTTATTACATTTACCTCCTTGTTGCTTTTACTTCGTTCGTGTCGTATTTATTGTCGAATTGCTTAGACAAAAGTGTTGAACGAAATAGAACCGAAAACGAAACCTTGCTTCTTTGTATACTTCAACACAGACTAAATATGATAAACTGGATATTATTATGATTATTATTGCTGTTGTCAGTGTAGTTTTAACAAACGTTTAGTTAGCTTCACGAATATAGTTATATGTATGATTTACAATCACAAATATATTTTTCATGCATATATTTCTCTCGACTTAATAATTAATTAAGACGAGAAAGTTGTTTCATCGTGGTTAAAATATTGTCTGAACTTATCACCTTGAAATTAATCCTGCAGAGCAGCAATTTGTGAGATGAAAGAGATATCTCAGAATGAATTGCCTACTGACAAATTTCTGCTCGTCTTTTTCACTTCAGTATTTAATTATCATTTTTTTCTTTTAAATACTAATGTAATGAGTGTTTTAACGAAGTACTCCGTTGTTTAACCAAACATCAGTGTAGATGTTATAGTTAATTTGTAATTATTTCGAAGTATTTTTCAGGATTAGAAGGTCGACGGACGATTCGGTTTCCGGATGCGTGAGCTCTTCGAATTGCGTAAGGGAAAACACTTTTCCGTGAAGTCATTGGACGTCGTCTCACGTGTTCTGTGCAAACACGCGCAAAATCGCGTAAAGTGAAGGCAGAAAGTGACGAAGAGACTTCTAAAAATCCAACTTCCTTGCGAAATGTGTTAAAATAAAATTTCTATCCGATAATTAATAGATAATAATAAATAACATACAATTGATAATATAAAAAAACGTATAATTTCGATAGAAAATTATTTCACCTTACAGATATTATAAAAAAACACTCTAATCTGAATATTCTTTATATTTTTTCATACTATCTGTATTCCGTGCAATTTTCCACCTTTAAATTTTCAATAAATGTGAAAAAATCTCCCGACTGCTGATAATAATTTATTCTTCATTTCTCGTACGTTCGACGCAAACTTTTTTCATCAAATTTCAAGTGTTTACACGTGTATATTATCTGAAGGAGCTTGAGAGGCTTTCATACACCGTGAATGGAACGCAGGCAAAGGCACATGGAAGAAGACATGGTGGATTATTTACGTGGTATGACAGTGACGTATTCGCCTATTAATTCTGCTCGTTCTCATTTACCAGCTAGCTAACAACTTTCTTCCGCAACAATGGAGAATCTAACCCGGTGTCGCGTCCGTACACGTAGCTACCGTAATTTAATAAAGTAGACTACCAAGTGGAATTCCAACGCTTTAGAATAACTTCCTCAGCTTCCAAACACTCGAATCGAGGTCCCCTTTCTAATCTCAGAATCACTTTAACGCTCCAAAACAACGGGAGAAGCAACGAATGATAATACAATAATAATAATACTAACAGTATTTCCAAATTCAACGATGGTCGTTGAAGATTCGCCTTTAATTCGCCAGCAACACAATTCCCACAAGCTCGAGGAAAATTAGATCAAAGCTACAATGTATACAATGTATACAATCCTCGAGGCGTTAGCTCGTCGATCTTCCAGGCGCGTTTCACGCGTTCCAAAGGATCGGTTTCCGATTGTTCGCCTTGTGGGTACTAGTAGTTCCCCCCACAGCTGTTGTGTGAATTCATCAGCGTGCCGTGAATGTGGCACGCGCTTTAACACTGTTCTCCTCGGTTCGCGACGATCCTAGCTATGGGATAATCGTGAAGTAGGTAAGCGAGCATCGAGGATGCGTCGTTGTCGCATTAGAGATGCGTTAACCTCGATCCGCCTGTGAGATTGGCACAGTGACACATTCTATTTGACGAATACACTTTTTTTTTTCCTTTCTTCTCTTTTTCAAGAGACCCTTGAAATTCGTAACTTTCAGATTAACCCTTTCGCGATATGATTATGTTCCTCTTTGAAGAATTTATTTATAGATGTTACGTTTAAAATAGTAAGATTCGCTACGAGGTTTCGTTGAAGCAATGATTTGCTGTGCAAGAGTGAATCTTGTGGTACGCCTTGGACCATATAAATCATCCTGTCGACAGTTGTTTGTTTTCCTCGCCGCATGGACACGCCCGGCTAGCCTCAGAAAAAGACGAAGAATACCACGAGTGAAGGTGAGGAACAGCAGTCTGGTGCAACGAACGAAAAAAGGAAATCGTGTAGCTCTGCCAGCTCACTCTTCCTTGTTTCTCTGCTTCTACATGTTTCGTTGCACATTACGTACGGAATGAAATTTTTTAATTGTATCATGTCGAACGAAACTAGACACACGTTTGAGCCATCTGTGAGATGAATTTGATTTACGAAATGGTGAATGAGACTTGCAAAAGAGTTAATTTGTAATGCAAAACTTGTGATGTTTGTATTAGCTGAAGTACATTTGCCACTTTGAATTTTGATGGCGATTTTTGTCCCTAATTGTGGACTAGGTTGCCGATAAAAATAAGAAAAATATGTGTTTAGGTATTTTTGCGAGAATCACCCTACAACGAAGCTCCATAAATAGTAAAACACTGAAATAACAATTACCTAATATTTTAATATATAATATTATACAATTATTATTTCATTCTTCCATTATTTTAATCCATCATTTCAATATTCTATTTTCTGTATATAAAACAACGAAGAATTATTATTTTATGAAAATGATAATTTAGTAAAATGTTGAAATAATATAAAAATATTTTAACAGCGTTTTTTTCATGTGCTATAACTTTCGAAACACACAGATTTGTGTGATAATGTACCACAAAGTTCACAAATACGCCAAACACGTCCAATTTTTTTTTTTTTTTTCGTAACTCTGGTAGATCTCCCCGATCAGTCAAACAAAGTGTCGAGCAGCAAGGAATCTCAAAGAGAAATTCCGCCAATTTACCCGAACAGACACACGATATCTTAAGTCACTGAACCATTGATTTACACAACAGAAAATCTGGACCACTACGATCTGCACAGAAACACGCGAGAGTTTAAGGACGCGGTTCGTCCACGACCTAAAACTACTTCTCGCTCGTCACGATGCGCCATTCAGCGAGGTCAGAAAGGTTCACGGTGTCAGGCACGCCAATAGGATACTTCCTTCAGCATCATCCTCTTCCCCTCCATTCTCTTATATCCCTGTTAGTAACATCAGCGAAACTTTAATGCTTGTCAGGCTTCTTCTCTACCTCCTTTTCTATCTTGATCTCGATGGCGCTCAGTGGGTCTCTGTGTCAGGATGGGTCGCATACTCGCCTACCATGAGAGAATCCTATGGTTGTGTATAAACGTGGGGTAAGGGGGAAGGACAACGTGTGTGGAACGAGGTGAATCGACAAAGAGAAGACAGAGAGCGAGAAAGAGAGAGAGAGAGAGAGAGAGAGAGAGAGGATACAGATTGTTTAAAGGCCATGTGTATGTGTGTATGTGTGCAGAGGGACGTCGTCACGTGTACCATTGGTTAGATTCACGGGCTGTTGGCGCACGGCTTCTTACGTGGGAGACGTTTTCTGTTCACGAGGGATCGTCGTTCCCTCGATGGTATATATCTGGACGAATCACTGCTCTTACCGCCAGTACCTTCTCTGGACCCTGAAGACCGCGGAAGTGTTCTGAACAAGTGATATTTCTCACGGTTCCCCAGCCTCCTCTGCATCTTTTTCCTTTCTCGCTGTGTCTCGCATAGAGGATTACTCCGTTGAAGATTCTCCAGGAACCGAAGGGAAATATGGATCTATCCAAGTGTGTGTTCATCTTGTTAGCATGCTGTGTAGCCTGTCACGCGTCCACAGGGACGAAGGATGAGGATACTATGATGGATAGAGGATTCAGAGCGATGTACAGGGTCTATGAGGATTGTCAGCATAGGAACATCGCTATTTCACCGTGTCTGAAGAAGAAGGCTATCGCTTTCTTCGAGAGATTAGGCAGAATGCGTCTTCTACCTCTGTCTGATAACTTCGAATTGGTTAGAACCAGCGACGAGATGCCTAAGAGCTCTGTGTCGGAGTTAGAAGCTACTCTAGGAAGAACTGTTAGCAGTAAGGATGAGATTTTGAACGAGATACTGTTCGACAGAGTTGCTTCGTTGTTGAACAGCTTCAATATTCAGATACGTCTGCCTAGGACTAGTCCTGGTGAGCTTAAGAGAGGCATGGAAGAAGGTAGAGGCAAGATGAAGAAGATGATGGGGATGATGATGATGGGAGTTGCTATGAAAATGGCTGCTTTGATACCTATCGCACTTGGAGTGTTGTTCTTACTAGCTGGAAAAGCTTTGATCATCAGCAAAATCGCTCTGGTCCTGTCGCTGATCATCGGATTGAAGAAACTGTTGAGCCAGAAACAGAGTCACGATCATGGCGGTTGGCAACAAGGTGGCGGAGGCTGGGACAGAAGTTTGAAGAACGTTTTAAGCTCTACGGAGCCGACGACCACGGAACAAATACGCGAGTACGCTCACAGCTTGGCCTATTCAGCGCGACAACAGCATTGATGATAGGAAGAGGGAAGTGGAAGGCCTTCCGGTTCCGTTTGCTACGCATGGCGCCTGAATGGCAGCTGTTCTATGTTCTAGACTGAGATAACGTCGATCGTAACGTTCGTTAGACTAATTGTTCCGAAGTGACAACCCGATTTTAATTGTTGTTGGGTTAAAATTAACGTTAGTTTGGTAGAATAGTGGATAATTCTTCGTGAAAGAAGGTTGGCTTTCCTCCTCGTTCGAGGAATTTTTGTCACTTAATGTACGAAGTTGAATTAAAATGGACAGTCAATTTATTATGATTACTTGGAGATTATGTATCGTTTGTTTCGAAGTTTGAGCAGGAATATGATTGGAAATATATTTACAATTAAACTGTTCTTTATTGCGAAAGGTATTCCAACGAAAAATTTTTGAACCACGGATTATATTTGAAATATTAGTTATTTTAAAACTTGACAAAAAAATGACACGTTATTTTAAAAATTTCTGCACACTTCGCATCTGCAATTCTTTGGACACGTCTCTAATATTTTCTGCAGTTCTCTTTTATTCCTGCGTCATATTCTCATAGTAATACAAGTTTCTCGATCGGTTGCTGTTTATTAGCTATCATTGTACTGCGAATTTTTATGCAAATTCGCATTTCTAAGAATACAACGAAAAAAGGTAGAACTTCGGTAGAAAATTATTCTGAAAAGTCCTATGATTTTTGTATATTTTTTCGTATTACTCGTATTCTGTGCAATTTTGCATCTTGGAATTTCCTGTAAATGCATAAAAATCCGCAGTCTGGTGATCATTTACGATTTCATTGAATGCTTCAACAATTTCCACAAATGTTCTATGGGATTCGTGTTCGACAAGTTACCAGGATAATTCCTGAACCTTTTTTAGCCAGTTAAGCAGTCACAATACGCTCAAACTGTCTGTTAACAACCAAACCGTACATTTTACCATCATCGAAATTAACAAACTTTATTCGTAATAATTTCATCACCCACTGTATCTATAAAATTCGAATTAAAATTAAGATAAATTGACTGATAGATGTAGTTCGTTCTTGTTTGAAGAAATTAGTTTAGGAACACATCCAAAGGCGTAGAATTCTTCGCTGAACGTGCACGTAACTTACGTCGATAGTTGTCAGCTAAACGGAAAACAGTAAATGTCAACGACACTTAGATGCAAAATGTTACAGTCACGCGATACACAGACTCACGTAGATGTACGCACGTAGACGAAGCTGCCACTCATTTTCATTCCCCGTCAACCGGGAAGCCATTCGACACGATAATAACCATTTCCACGCACGCGAGCATCTAACGGAACCGTCACTTGGCATTTTTTCTACTTATTTTTGTTTCTTTCTTTTGCGCTCGAGGCAACATGCAAAGAACGAATTTCGTATCTGCAGTTGTTTCATCGTATCCTCTTTCACTTCGTCCCACCATCGAATAATAATGATAACAACAATAGCCACGTGAAGCACAGAGATTATTTATTTATTAAACGACGCGAGAATGATCAATGATAATTAACGGTGTGAAATAGTCTGATCTGAAAGACTTGAGGATCTGAACGAAAGAGGCACGAAATCGACGTGAATATAGGGAAAGAAAGAGACAGTTTCGAATAATTATTCTTTAAACGCTTATTCTTTCGCTACAGCAACGAGATAATATATTAATATGTTACATACTTATGTATATGTACGGTTGGAGTGGGTCACGTGGGTCACGGCAAGTTGAATTTGTGTTCATGACCCACGCGATCCGGAATTTTTTAATATCGTCGCACGATTGAATCGCGTTATTGAAATTAATCAACGTTGGCCTCACATATGTTCTTTCGCGATTCTGTTCGATCGTCAGCGAATTTTCAGACCTAGAACAGCGGCGAATAATGCGAAAAAGAAGCCTGCCAATAAAGCTGTAGCCTTGAGAAGGATCAATCCGCCGACCATGGTTGGAACCAGAGCGACGAACTTCATCTTGTAGGCCATCAGTAAGGCCATCATCGTGCGGTCCATCTTTCGCTTCTTTCGGCGTGGACGATCTGAAAGAAGTTGGAAAGGATAATTGTTGGGATTAATAGATCAGCCGGTGCCTCTTTTATACTCGATATGTCTGTTTGTAAATGTAAGGAGATCATTATGATTGATATTATTTTATTGTAATTAATGACTGAGATGATAAACTTTGACATTGAGGATCTAATAAACGAGATTGGAAAGTACAATTCACGTGGTTTTCATTTGGAAATGTTAAAAATTCCCGAGAATCCTAAAATAGTATTTTAATATAATTTTTGAACGATTTTATTCCACTGTAATTACTGACTGAGCTCATAAACTCATTGAACGTTGCAACTTGGACGTTGAGGATCCAATAAACGAGATTGGAAAGCACAATTCACGTGGTTTTCATTTCGAAATGTTAAAAATTCCCGAGAATTCTAAAATAGCATTTTAATATAATTTTTGAACAATTTTATTTGTCTGTAACTAATGACCGAACCGATAAACTTAGATAAAGATCCAATAAACGAGATTGGAAAGTACAATTCACTTGATATTAATTTAAAAATGTTGCAAATTCTCTATAATTATGAAACAGTATTTTAATATAAACAATTGATAATATCTATCACATTTATTGATAGTATTCAGTACATTAGAACATTTTTGGGCACAGAAATACTTCAGTACGGATCAGCAATCGTTAATTCTAAGATTACCTGGCCCATGCAGGTAGTCCTTCGACAAACCGACGCCATTGATCCTAGTTTGAGTCTTCGCCACCTTCGATTTCTCTTCGCCACGAAGAAAAACGGCGTTCTGAGGCGTAACTTTGTTATGAACCTCTTTAATCACCTTCTTTCCAATAGGATACTCTTTACGACTTCCCTGTTTCTCATCGGACCTCAAACCTTCCAATACACGTACCACACAGCTCAGTGTCAACAGAATGGCGACTAGATTCACTCTCGATCTCATCTTCTCGACAGTTCACACGAATTCCATTCACTTTTTATTCACGACTCTCAATTACATTATCAAGATTGTTCGTGATAGTGTCTCAGGTTAGGTCACAGGGAGCTTCGAACACATTCAAACGTATTCCACGTTTAACCGGTGATCACGATTGGCTCGCTGTTCCCGCTACTCCGCGCACCATGACTTCCTCTCCTTCTCTATTCCGATGTTCCTGAAAGCGTGAAATAATAAACTGATCTACTACTTCCAACGTTGATTATCGATCTCTGAAATTCACTGGTCAAATAGAGCAGAAGCCTGAAGAAAATCTAACAATCTCAGCCTCTTAAAAAGAACGCTCAACTCTCTCAAACAATCTTCAACACGCGAAAACACTCGATACAAAATATAACAATTAAAAAGAGTACATAAAAATTGATCTATTAACTCTATACTTAATTCAAACCTGCATCATCCATTGTCAAACCAATTTCTAATCACTTTTTAAATCAAGACAAACGACTTACAACTCGATCAAACTCCTTCTATCGAATCACTCTTGGAATCAGGAGTTTTTCTATACAAAATGTGATCCTGTATACTTGCTGTTCCTTCTTGATTGAGTTTTCAAGAAGCTTATCTCGATCGATATCTTATCACTCGAAGCTTGAATGCAAATACGGACGTTCCTTGAGAACAGACTGGAACAGCGAACGATCGCGAGGTAACTGATGCGCTCTTGGTTCCTGGTGGAAGTAGCTGAGGGGGGCTTGACAGAAGTACCACGCCAGGCACGCTTCAGTTACCAGCTGGATCGACAGTCCGTGAAAAATAAGCACCGCACGCCGTGCTGGCAATATATGCGTACGTAGAGCACTATGATCCAAATTGTCGGCAGCGATATATGTGTCAGGTTATATTGTCGAACGGTACAGAGACTTCTTGCTCCTTCCTTCCTTCCTTTCTATTCTTTCGATGGAAACACTAACGGATGGAGCATGGGGGTGGCATATAATCATACGTTCCGGAGGAATCGCTTGACGTGCACACGATGATTTTTGAGTTACGCTGCGCTGCTAACCAGGCCGACGACAAGTCGACTGATCGATTGTACTCGTCGACAGAGTTCTCTGGGTACTTCTAACTTGATCGAGGAGATTTATGGAAGTTACGATTTGTGGAAGGGTACTTGTGGAATTGGAGAAGTGGGGTTTGAAGAGGTTTGTAGAAGTTTTATATACGTTTTCTGGTAACTATTGTGGACGATTAAATTGTTAACATCATTTCGATATGATTTATTATTTATTTGAAGTTTGAGTTAATGTACAATTGAAAATATACCTAACACTTTGACGACGGGATGTCACATTCGCGTGATTTCGTTCAATCTGCGTTTTTCGGCCGGCATCGCGTATTTGTGACTTTAATTCTTGTATAAATAATGAGGAATAAAATACATGTTGAGAAATTAAAGATGGTCGAGGATGTTTTTACACTGTTTATCTTTTTTTCTATTTTGTTTGGTTTTTTGTCTTCCAAAATTTGTTTTCCAATTTGTGAAAAATACTGGTTACAAGATTCTTTGCTTTTCACGTAAATAAAATTAAAAATTTCGATTTTTTGTATCTAAGCATACTTTTCAGTCTATAAGGTTGCAAATTTGTGAAAAATACCGGCGGAAAAGTGTTAAGACGATAACTCTGTTATTCTTTTTTCAAAAAAATGTAGCAAAGATTTTAAAACCTACAAATGATTAAAATTTCAATTTTTTAATTATATTTAACAGTTATTAACATTTGTAACCCTCTGTAGCTTCATGTGATTTAAAAGTTATGTATCCATTTACCTGTATTTCATTCGTTTATTGATATTACCAGTCAATTGTTAGTGTCTAGAAAAATTTACTCCTGTATCGCGTTAATTCTCTTCCCTGCTACTTTTTCTATTTTTTTTTCTTTTCTCTCTGATGTTAAGAGGTTTCTGGAACTGAGGAAACACGGTTTCCCCGGATATCGACGAGCTGCACGCGATGCAGTTTATCGAGACTTGGGAATACCCGCATTCTATGAAAACCGAATTCCTACATGAGCAGTGTTTAACACAGATATTTCCCTAGAAAGCCATTTATCTTCTGGTTAAAAAAGTTCATTTCCAGGTCTCTTTTCCTATTGGCTCCGATAACACGAAAATTCATAAACCCATATAACCTGCTTGAATTACACATAGACTATCACTTTGTACCATTAATCCCCTATAATCCAATTTTTCCATGTTCATGAACCAAAAAAAAAAAAACAAAACAGAAAATTACAATTTTACATCTCGGAAAAGAATAAAAAATTTCTATCTGTTTTTACTATATTTAATAAAAAATATAAATTTGCATAAGAATTCATAGTCTGATGATAACTATAATATTTATGATTGTTAGGCTCGCTGTTGCAAGTTCGAAATTTTTCAAGGAACTGAATGAAAATTTGTCACGCATCGTACTGTGTTCTCGTGGTTGAATTAAGGATGTCGTACGGAGTTACTGCGATTTTATTCATGTGCCAGGTGAAAGAGCATTGTTGACGTTCAACGAGGAAACGAAGGACAATTTGGCGGTTTCCTGCGTGAACATGGAGGCACGAATAATTGCGAGAGAAACGGGACAAAGAACGAGGAGGGGATCGGAAAGAAAAGAAATAAGAGGACGAAAAGCCTAGGCCAACTGAATCACTGTCATCATTGCGGTCTTCTTTCGTTCTTTGTTTCGAGCGTTGCATGTCCTCGGTAATGATCGATACCGCCGTTTCATTTTCAAAGAAAGATATAACGGTCGACCGTTGACTGTGCTTAAATGGCCAGAAATGCGAACTCTGTACTAGACGTTTCCGCAAGAAATAGAAAATACCTCATCGAAGATAATAACCGAGTAACGAGAACAATAAAGTTGTCGTTTTTACAGAGATCAATTAAAAAGAGATCATCATTCTCACAGTTTTTTTGGATAATTTCGTTAAGAGGGTCGTTCGAATGATTTAGTTTAGAAAGTTCTATCGATAACAGTTTCTTCGATACTCCCGAACAGATTTCTTACGATCCTTCCTCTGTATTTCATCTTAACTTTCCAATTATCCTGTTCGGTTGAAATGGAGCCATAAATAATCATAGAGTACGTCGTAAACACGTCATAAGTAATGAACCGATTGAGTTTTAGAGACAAGATCACAGACCACCGATTTCTTTGTCGTAAACTGTTAATACAGTGATTGTTTCATACATGTCGAATGTATTAATAAACAAAGTCCACGAGAATATGGAAATTCTTCCTTTTGACAGATTTAATTGACAAAATTTTATGTAAAATGTGTATCGTTAGAAATTCATCCCCAATTTTCCTTTTCCCCGAGAAGAAAAATTGACAGCCCTTAAAAATCCACTTTCTGCCTTTTTCTGCTTGAGAAGAAAAATTTTCAGCCCATAAAATTCACTAACAGTTTTCTTTTCCTTTTTGAGAAGAAAAATTCCCAGCCCTTAAAAATTCATTTTCGGCCTTTTTCCCTCCAGAAGAAAAATTCTCAGCCCTTGAAGATCAATCTTCAGCTTTTTTATGTTGCAAAGAAAAATTCTCAGCCCTTGAAGATCCATCTTCAGCCTTTTTATGTTGCAAAGAAAAATTCTCAGCTCATAAAATTCACTCACAGTTTTCTTTTTCTTTCCGAGAAGAAAAATCCTTTTCTTTTTTTAAAAATTCAGTACGTTCGCCATTTCTCCAATTAAAAAAAAAAAGAAACAAAAAAGAAGAGAACAAGATTCTCTATAAAATTAAAAACATTCGAGGAGGCACACATTGTTTCAATCGAACGAACGTTTCCTTTCGCAACGCGATCGATTTCATTTCGCGATCCTTTTCATTTTTCTTTTCCCATTTCTTCGCAATTAGCCATTAACAGAATCATCCAGATAGAAGTTTCACACATTTGGAAGAGGTTGCAAGAAAGAATTGGACCACCTGGAAAGAATTTCTCCCGTCTGATATTTTATTATCAGAATTAAATCATACTGATGTATTCAACGTCTATTTTACGCAACTCGAGAAAATTTTCAGTTCTTGCGAACAAAATTTCATCAAAGTGTAATGCAGATTTCAATTGATCTCCAAGATCATGAAATTCGACACCATTAGATACTTTTCTCAGGGTTTTTAAAAAAAAATCAAATCTATGCTAACAAGCCAAAAACAATATTCAAGTTGCAATTCGTGAAAGAACTTCAACAACACGTCGAAAAGTCATTGAAAACTTCGATAATTAAATTAACACCTATAGTGTACATTTAAACAACATTCTATCCCACTTATAATTATAATAAATCATACTTAAAATTGAAACAAACAACTTGAAAAAGTTCCAATCAATTTGTACATAATTTAAAAGAAATATGTATGCATATTTTTTGAATGATCCTATATAACAATCATAGACACTCTAGTCAAAAAAATCTCAATAATGTATCATATTCTATATGACATAAGTGACAAATGATAATCGTCGTTGTCATTGCACGTGATTTTACTGAAAACAGAAACATGTAGGCGTGTAAATTGAGTGTCATCTATCGCGAACCCATAGAAATGATTAATGAAACAAACGAGACTACACTTCTCCTCGTGGCATTGTCGTCGTCGACGATTGATCGATCGATCCCCCATGAAAAAATATTCCAGTGTACCAGTGGCGCCGAGTACTATCAACGTCGTCCAATGATCGGAGAGCATAGAAACGGTGGTGGACGGGAATGGACGACGAATCCTTCGTCACGCGTCAGTACCAAGTTAGATGATGGTCTCCTTCTCTGGGCTTTTCGCGTTCCACCTATATAAACTAATGGTCTGGCCTAGGGCGAATGTCAGTGAACATTTTCATTGTCAACTGGACGGTTCTTCTCTCGTGATTGTCTTTCTATCATTGTCAACGTGATCTCTCGACGATCGCAAGGTGTGGTTAAACACTTGCGCTGGCAATCGATTCACAGATACGCGTGCTAAAACTTTCAGCTGTTACTACTTCCTTGCAACATGAAACGTAAACATTGAAAAGTGCAATATCCACTGAATAACTGTAATTCAAGAAACGATTTCATTCGATTGTAAATCAGTTACAATCAGCGACGTGTACAACACTTTGTTGGCAACTTTGAAACATCTTTCCAGCTCAACGTGCTTAATTAAATAATTCTCAGTGATGTACCAGCGTTGTTCTATCTTCTTCATTTCGTGTGCTTAACAATTCTCAGGTGGATATTCTTTCTATTTTTAAGAAGAAGTGTGTAAACTACAGAAGAGGAATTTTCATTGATTTTATAGTGTTAGTTCGAAGTATCAGTGGTGGAGAAATTATCAGATGAGACAACAGGATGCTGTTGCTTTACTCGTTACTGTTGATGCCGTTATTAACAATGGCGGAGACGGCGCAGCCCACGATGATGCAGGAAAGATGGACGCCACAGTTGGAGAACTCGAGGAACTACGAGGATTGGATCGGTGATGGGCTTCTGAACGACGTGGACACTGTTTTTCCCGTGACACGTTCACCTTACGAAGGTATTCTAATCAGATCGTAAATTCTGTCCAACACCTTTCACTTTTTCTCTAATGAATTCGCGAAGAAGAAGAAAGAAAAGAAAAGAAGGCAGTTTATTAACGAACGAAGGAATATTCGTCTGTTTTTACTTCTTTTCGTCAGATGAATTTGTTAAAGCTCGCGTGACCAATCGTTTAAGTTGTAACATGTTAATCATTGAACGCTAAACGAGCGTGTAATTACGCGGAGCTTATTAGCAACGTCCGAGGCTCATAATACGTCCCGTACGGTGGTTCGTGGCGCATGGCCATTCCATACAAAAACCATAAATGCTTTCCACTCCAGTTCACCTTATTACTTTGTTCATTTCGCGAGCATAGGCTAATAACGACCGTTTCCTCTTCTCTTCCCTTTGCTCGCGATGTTCAGAATTATCTGGTGCATCTCCAGTGACATAGAAACGGTATCTGACTTTACGATCGCGTCTGAAATCAATCGGAACAGCCCAATGATCAACGATGATCATATTTAAATATAAATCGACTTTGAACATAGATTCTCTTAGTGATTGCAGCACGAAGGAGAAGAAGAAAGAAGCACAAATTGAACAGATACATCATCCCATTGATTGTTGGATTTATGCTGATTAAGTCGATTCTATTGCCAATCGCGTTGAAGACTTTGGCCATTTTAAGCGGGAAAGCTGTTGTACTCAGTTTAATGAGCTTAATTCTGGCGGCGATTGTGGGACTGAAGAAAGTCGCTCAAAGTCATCACGGAGGAGGTTACGAGGTTGTGAACGTGCCTATAAACAAGTACAAGAGGCAAGATATCTTCGACATGGCCGACGAGATGGTGGAAACTGAGCCTTACAAGTTTTACAGGGAACGGCGTAAAAGGAAGTAAAGATTTGTTTTTGTGAAATTCGAAGAAAGTCTTTTTGTTCATTTAATCCCCACCCTCGACGTTCTACAATCAGAACGATTTATTTGTCGTTTTTCTTAACGAGTTCCGATATATTCACGGAGACATTCGTGTTCGCGTTTCGAGCTAGCACGAACCTACTAATCACTTCGCTACACAAAAGGAACTAGCCGAGAGTGACTGAACGGAAGGCAAAGCGAATCGTAGAAAGTGTTCTCGAACGAATTGTCATTTCTCTGCCTCCTTTGGAAGCACATTCGACCGGTAATTAATCGATTTTGCTTCGTCTTTGATTACGAGATTATGTCACTTCGTTGCTTCTTCCGGAAGAGAAAGTTCGCCTGGAATTCTCTGGATTGTTGAACTTCGTAACTACGTTAACCTCTTGTCGTACAAATTTTTAATTACTACTTATATTAATCTCGAATGTTCATTTTCTCAATACAATTTTAAATAAAGAAAGTCCAGATATTATATATCAATTTTTAGTTCAAAATCCTCTAACTTGAATTCAAACTAAAGTTAGAACACAAATACAAATTTGATAGACGTATAAATACTTCTTTTGTCACACTTTGGACATAATTTGTATCACGAGTAAGACTCCTTATTATACGACAAGAGATTAAGTTAGATAGCTGTTTATTTAATTACGGAGAATTTGTTAAAATTAAAAGAACCTGCAGACGTTACTGTGAAGTCTACCTTATCCCAATCCTAAGATCAGTCAAAACTCAAACAAAGAGTATGACACTTTTCTATATCAGAAAAGTACTCTATAACAATTTTGTTATCTATTAACCATTCCATAACGTCAATCAGCGTCGATAATCATGAGATTAACGCTCGTAGCTGGTCTTTGCGCGTAACGTGAACACGAAACAGCGTAATATTCGCGAAATTTTCGTCGACGAAAGAGAAAGAGAGAGGAGGAGAGATTATAGAGATAGAACTATAACAAAATTATATATATAATCTCATGCTATAACGAAATCCAGTCAGTTTTGATTTTATCACGGAACTATATTGTGCTATTATTCCACGTTCACTTTCGTTAAACTCAAATTGTTAAAATCTGATTGTTAAAATCGTTGGTACGTGTTTTTTTTTTTAAAACATCCCACTGTCGTTTGTCTCATATCGTCCCGCGACACTATTGACGATAATTTATGGAAAACTCTGAAAAATTCTGGAAGATAACGGAAAAAAGTGGACGGAGAAAATACTGCAGCAGATCGAACGCGTCAGGAAGTGATAAAGATAAGAGTAGAACGAGCTAGTGTTAAATAGGACAAGTTTATCAAGACCATCGACCCTGAATTCCAAGAAGAATTCGTATCAAATTCCTCCTCAAACTGCTCGAATCTCCCTAAAGATCTCTCACACCTCGAACAAAATAGGAATCGTACCGATCGTGAATCAAACGGAAGTTACACGACGCTCGGAAGAAAGTAATCCAGACGCAACACACGAAATTGAATCATCGTCGAAAGCAGCGTGAGTAGTCGCGAAAAAATTTCTCCGTTTAACACCGCGTTCTCTCTTTCTTCTTTCTCCGTCCATTTCTCTCTTCTCTCTTGTAAATCTAACATCACTTGCGACACTTCACGTTCCCTGAAACCACACAGAGAGAAGAATTGTTGCATTTAACGATCGGAAGTAGCTGTCTCTCTCTCGTAACCTAGAAAATTAATCGCGAAAATCCATCGAACCTAACGGATCCCGTTAACGCCGAGATGACGAAGTTCCGCGCGGCTGTTAAATATTTAAAGAGACCCCGAAGAAGAGACAATGGAACCTGGGACGCGAATAAGGCAGTTGCCATTCCGAGGTGTGCGTCGTACGAAAGAAAAAAGAAAAGAAAATGAAAAACGAAGAGAGAGAGAGAGAGAGAGAGAGAAAAAATAAGGAACGAGCCCAAATGAGATGTACGCATTGTTGGACATTGTTTTGCCAGGCGAATGACACTCTTTGGGCTACTTATCGTCGAATCAACGATTCGTGATAAATTGTTGTTCAAAACGGGACAGTGGAGAACGATTAATATATTTTCCTCGTAGTTAAAGTTTCGTGAAATACGGAAGAACCTGTCGTAATTTTTCCCCCCTTTTCATTCAGTCACGTTTCACGTGTACACGGCTTTGTTGACAGAGCAAACATGTTCGCTACGGTGAAAGTAGAATTTCCTCGGATGATTTGCGTGTAGGTTAACGCATATATATACATGCGGAAACTTTCGTAGAGAAGATTTTAATGGATGATCTGTGTGTAAGTTTCGAATGGAAATAATTGTGGATTAAATAAAAGGGAAGTTGTTTAGATGTTCGGTGTTATATCAGAAATCCAGTCGAACATGTAATCCCGGCTTCAGACGAACGATGACCGTGTCTGTGGGTCAAGGTGAGCAGCTTGCTGCACGTGGATGTAATGTACCTGTATGCACCGGTCACGAACGTTGGAAGATTCTTTTTTTTTTTCTCTTCTTTTTGATTCTAGCGTTTAGGAAGGAGTGGTGAAGGTACCTGAGAAGATTAAGGTGAATTATATACATAGTTGCGCGGTTGTACACGCCTCTTTCACTATGATCCTCGCGTTTAGCAGTCTTTTAAATGGTGAATCGCTGTCGCGTAAAATGCACGTGAAGAAAATAATACTATAAAATTATAAAAAATTCGTAAGTCGATAAATTGGGTCAAATAAAATTATGTAAAATTAGTGAAACATAGAAGACAAAATTTCCCAATTGAAATATTATTTAAGATCATTTTTACGAGTGAATTGCTGTCGCATAAAGTGCATGTAATGGATTTTCAATTTCTTCGGGATATTAAGTTTGTAAAAAATCCATAAGTTGATAAATTGAGTCAAATAAAATTATGTAAAATTGGTGGAATATAGAAGACAAAATTTCCCAATTGAAAAACTATTTAAGATTATTTTTACGATCAAAATGATCCCTAGATGATTTCTATAATTCTCGTGTTTCCAGTTTCTAAAATGGTAAAATATTGTATCATAAAATGTACAAACGTTGAGAACAATGGGCTTTTAATTTCCCAGAGACGCTAAAACTACAAAGAATCTAAACACTCTTGCTCAAACTAACGATAAATTATCTACAAATTGCCTCGAATATATATAAAAATAGTGAAACAGAAAACGAAAATGTCCCAATTGGAAAACTATTTAAGATGACGATCTTTACGATTGAAAACGATCCTCTTCCACGTTCCAATTTTAATCATTTCGAATGCAATCGGCTCACGATGCACAGTTTATGACACCATCGTTTATGCCTCCCCTACTAACCCAAATCTACAGGGCCAGTTGAGCCCACCAATATCTTTAATCGGTTTGTCTAGGGTCCGCCCAGCCTCAGCTACGCCATCGACTCACGAAAGAGTCGGTCAGTGGTTTGTTTAAAAAAAAAAAAAAAAAAATATCGAAGAAAGTTTCTGTTTGACGGGGAGATGGCTAAGACGACGTGTACCACCGATGACGCCTTGTGTGTCTTTAGTCGTTTGTCGTCGTCACACGCGTCATCGATCAGAGTGGGGATATTGGGGAGGGTCCCAGCTGGTGTACACCTATAAAGATAGAAGCTACGGAGGGTCAGATCACACTTTGCTCCGAAAATTTTCCGTAAGACGTGCTCAGATCCTCTTGAACCCGTGACGGGATTTTACTACGATTTATCTCGCGTTAGAGTCGATAGTAACAGAAAGAAGATGTACAAATTGGTGATACTAGGATTTCTAGCTGCATCAGCGATGGCCGTGCCAACGTTAGACACCAACAATCTACAGTTGAACAGGGATCTTGATTGTTTCGAGCAAGATAACTCGTTGTTCAGCTGCGTCTTCGTGAAGACTGTCAGTGTGCTGGATAGAGCGTCGAGATCCAGCGACATTGAAATCGTCGACGGTGTGAAATTCGTCAGGGAAACGCCGAGTGAGTTGAATCAATCTAATGGAAACGTTGATCGATACATCTTTTGGTACATTTGATTAGCATTGAAATTTTGCTATTTTTCGTATGATCAATTTTTCTGGAGCTTCTAAAGAACTTAATCGAATCTTCTTAACCCTCTGCAGTCCAGAATATTTTCATTATTTCGTTCCAGAAATTTTATTTTACTTTCATTTCTTTATTTTTTTATTAGATAATTATAGTACAACGAAAAATATTGTTTTAGTAGCTCAAAATGGCACTAATGAAGCTACAATTTAACTCTTTGCATTTTACTGATGTTACTATAGAAACATTTATAGCAATTCATAACTACACTTTAACTCAATTTTATTCACGTTGAAATAAGGCAAATTTGTAAAATTAATAAAAATAGGTAAATTCATAAATGCGCATAATTTTCTTATTTTCTTTTAATTTTCAAAAGTTTCCTTACGAAAGTGTGTTCATATCGTGTGTGACATATCGATCATACAAAAAAATACATAAAGCGCAAAAGTTTGAAATTTTGACAGTAATCTCAGCATTCTCAAAATTGTAGAATATTTTAAGACGCTCTTCTTCGTCTCTATATATTATACAATTCATCTTAAAGAGTTGATTTTCCACACTATTCAACTCCTGGATAGTCTTGTAGTAATCTCAAAACCTTTCTCGAAATTTCAGAATATTTTAAGACTCATTTACTCGAATTCCCTATATATTTTATAATCGTAACTGTAAAATTGATCAAAAAGGGGTGTTCGATGTAATTTTTCTTTCCAGTGGAGCGTAGCGGGAAAGACTTGAAGACGGAAACGGATCTAATGAACGAATTACCAAGAGACACATCAGATAGAGCCATCAAGCTTGCAAGCATGCTGTACGAATCAGCGATGTCTTTTCTGAAGTCTCACAGCCTGAAGCTGAGCATGCCTGAAGAGGGTTCAATCTCCCGCGCTTTGAACGAAGGTAACTTTCTATACCACGCTATGATAGAGTCGCTCCCATTACGTAATTCTTCCCACCCTGATGACGCGTCACTACTATGAACGAATAAACTGTTCGCTGAGAGCCTTTCACCTTCGTGATATCTATACGCGCTGAGGCAACCTGTTCCGGATAAACTTGTTCCTCGCGCGCGTCCTCCTCCTCCTACTCCATTCGCTTTCCTTCTGACATTGTTCGTTACATTTGGAGAAAAAAAAAGGAAAAAGAAAGAGGAGAATGTTGGAACTGATAATGTGAACATCATTCGTTAGCGACATTTAAACTTCGTTTATTGATAAATAGTCGTGAGTGTACATTGTTTGCAGAAGTTATTATCGAGAGTTCTCTTTGGTGTGTAATTACAGATGAAAGCTTCTAATTTTATGGAAACATATGGAGAAGTTTTTTTTTTTTTGTATCTGTAAGTTTATAATTTTGTTAAGAGAACATTTCGAATTCTTCAAGATGTCGGTTTTTCTAAGGAAGAGAAATTTTGAATACACCGAGAATAGGAAATTTTAAAAAATTGAGAGATTTCAATTTTTTTGTGCTTGTGGGCTTCTAATTTTATTAGAAGAAAATTTCGAATTCCTTCAGATGTCGGTATTTCTAAGGAACAGCAATTTCGATTACATTGAGATTGGGAAAATTTAAAAAATTCAAAAATAAAACTTTTCCGTCCCCCACGTGCTTTTGTCGTTATTAAAAGGGAAATTTCAAATTCCTCAAACTATCAAATTTCCCAAGGAACATAAATTTCGACTATACTGAGGTCGTAAAACTTAAAAAAATTCGAAAGTTAAAATTTTTATGCTTAAATAACAATTAAATTAGTAAATTCTTCCAACGTTTTAATCTTTAGAGTATTCCAAACATAGAAAAATTCCCAAAATAATGTTTTTCCACCTGTTATCTCTAATTTCCAGGCCGCGCCAAGATAAAGAAAATGGCGATGCCCCTGATCGCCGCTGCAGGAGTGAAACTATTCGCTTTGGTGCCCCTTCTTCTTGGAAGTCTCGGCCTCTTGGTCATGAAGGCCCTCTTTGTGGGCAAAATCGCCCTCCTCTTAGCAGGTGTACTGGCTTTCCAAAGACTGTTCGGCAGTGGTAGCAATCCAGGAGCCACCAGTATCTTCAGTAAGAATGTTCAACCAGCAGCACAATGGTATGATAACGCTAATCAAGCTTGGCCAGCGGGTGCAACAGCTGGTGTTCAATCTCAGGGTTATTACAAGAGAAGCTTCGATATTGAAAATGGAAAAGCTGATCCTCATTCGATGGCTTACTCTGCACAAGCACCTATCACGAACGAAGCTAATTAAACGAATCTCGAATCTATGATATCATGGTGAACAACAATAATCCAAATTAATTGGATGCCATTTCTTTCAAGCTCGATTTGTTGCAATATCACCTCGAACAACGCGTTCTTCGACTGTTAGATTATTATTTATACGAGTAAATTATAGATCATGTAAATTATTCCATAACACTTTGTTCCAATAAATTATTCGTATTAAAACAGACGATGGTGTTCATTTCATGTGTCAGGCAATTTTTCATTGCTATTAAAATAATAATAATAGTTAAAGTCTCTGTTACATACTTTACACGAATATAAAATAGACACAGAAATCTATCGAAAATATGTATATGTTGCTTTTTAATATTCGAAGTAATTTTTCTCAACTTTTTTTTAAAGCCACAAAATTAAGTAGATTTACCGTGCATCGCTTCTAGGTACTCAAAGTGATTTTTAAAATATTCGAAATTTACATTTATAATCTTTATTACATATTTTACCCTAGTAAAAAGGCTTGTTTATTTAAAAAGTCGAAAATAGAAGGTTTATCAGGCAATCAAGATTAAGTAAAATTACAATATTTCTGGTATTCCAAATAATTTTTCCAAACCTTTTTCAAAAGCACAAAATTAAGTAGATTTACCGTGCATCGCTTCTAGGTACTCAAAGTGATTTTTAAAATATTCGAAATTTCCATTTACAATCTTCATTACATATTTTACGCTATTAAAAAGGCTCGTCTATCGAAAAAGTCAAAAATAGATATCAGGCAGTCAAAATTAAGTAAAATTACAATATATTGTTTTCTAGTATTAAAAATAATCTTTAAAAATCTTTTTCAAAATCACAAAATTAACCAGAAACATTCTGCATCGCTTCTAAGTACTCAAAATAATTAATACTCTTTTTCTAAGTCACAAAGTGTGCTTCGAAGAGTAACGAGAGATACACTTTGACAAATTGTTAAAATGAACCTTCATCTCGACAAATGTTCAAAGTGAATCTACATCTTAATAAACGTTCAAACTAAACGTGCATCTGGAGAAACGCTTCAAACGAGTTTACACGCGAAATATTGAAATATGCTTGTACGATGAGTGAAGCACGTCGAAAGTGGGCACGATTTCTAATTTGACGAAATTATTTATGCACGCGGCTGTCGGGCAAGGCGTGAAGGTGCATAGAAAACGCTCTGTACGTGATTAGTGTTGGACGACCGTGAAAATATCGACATGTTCGTGGATCGAGCCGACAATCGTTCTGGCTCATATGCTATTCTGATCGGACTTGAGCATACCTATGCTTCGTTCGCACTCCCACCTTTCTTCTACCCCCTTTTTCACGCATTTCTCCTTCCCCTTTACTCACACAACGTTCCATTTCTTTCTTTCTCTCTCTCTCTGTTGCCTTTGCACACTTTGCCGTTCCTTTCTGACCAAACGAAAACAGATTCGGGACACGCCAGGCGGTTTTGCATGCCGTTCCGTGTCACACGCGCGTACAGACACGGAAATCTAATTTTCACCGAGAAACTTATTAACCGCTGTCTCGTGAATATGATGTACCGCGAGAAAACACGCGGGAGTGGTTCTGTCGTTGAGAAAAGCGGATAGAACGCCATTGTACGTTCGTTGACAATGAAACGTTTGTTCGTCGAAGAAACGACGCCTCCTTTTATTCTTTTCACCATTCAAACGTGACGTTTCACTAGACATTGTCTTATCACGCTGTCTCTTATTTTTTTTTCTTCAGCCCCGTTTCGTGGATGAAATTTAGATAGAACGATTTTTTATTTGTGGGTTTCGATACTTGAATTACTGTGTCAGATATTTTTAAGCGACACAGAAATATCGATAATTTTTCAACAGTGTGATGCTTGCACTATAAAATAACGTTAGAATATTTTCAGCAATGCAATCAGAAGGATTTTATGAACTTTCAAGCCTTCTTTTCTCTAAAACAAATTAGCCCAGACTTTCGACAAACCATCGTTCAGTGTGTTTGTTCTTCGATCACTTCAACGATCCTCTTTCTACTCGTTCTTCTTTAAAATCTCACTTCTTTCTATTCTTAGAACAATACAAACATCCTCACACTGTTTCTGCAGTACTTCACCGTGAAAAATAATTTTTCATCGATGTGATGTATTTTGTTAACGATGTATCATTAGATTTTTGATATTTCTGAAGTTTATAATGTATCTACATTTGTAAAATTACTTTCGTATCTTAGCTCAGCAATAATAGGATAGATTTTCGAGACTTACAAGCTTTCTTTCTATCCCTAAATCAAATTAGCCACGTTTTCGACAGATTGTTCTAATCGCTCTGAATTACTCGTTCTTTTTTAAAATTTCACTCTTTTCTAGCCTTACATGTAGCAGAGCGATACAAAAAAAGGAAAATCGTCGCGGTGTCTCTGTTTCTTTAACCAACGAACGATTCAATTTCACCGATTCTCTATCTAACATCAAACGCAAACGAACGAGCGCACGGTGTGTTTGTCGAATCGCTCGAAAGTGATCTCGCTGAAAAGGAAAATTAGTTTCTATCGTAGCAGACGCTACGTCACACGTGTACGTACGTAGAGAATTGGTGTGCAACAAAGGTGAGACGGCGGAATTAAAATTCCTGACACCGCGGCCCTTGCACGTCGCTTGCCAAATGGTTCAAACTGGCCCCACCATCGTGCACGGGTCGATGTATAAAAGAAAAATTGCCCCTGGGGCAAACAGTCAAAATCCTAGTTCGATACCGAATCGATCATTCTCAACAATATCAACATGAAAACGAAGCTGTTAATCGCGTTGTTCGCGTTACAAGCGATCGTACATGTCAGAGCTGAAGATACGAGAAGTGTGGAGATTAAACTGTCGAAAACAATGGACGAGTTGAATCAAAGGGACAGCATTAATATGTATGGCAATATGGTTACATTGGAGAAGGTGTACGTCGAAGAAGATAAGGAAACAGGAAGAGGTAGCGAAGATCCATTGGTGAACAAGATTGAGCAGTTCTTCAGAACCAGAAGACTTCAGATTCATCTTCCTAACGATGGATCCTCTGCTGATATGCTTGGAAGAGCTCTGGGCCAGAAGAATATGGGCGTTGGACTTCGAGCTTTGACCACTGGAGCTTCTGAAGGTAAGTTTAATCCTTAATTCGAAAGAATTGTGGGTTTGCAAATTTTTTAGACGAATTTTCGTATGTTAGATCTAGATTTCTAGATACTTGGAATTGAGATGGTAAAATTGCTTTTTAAAAGCTTTTACTGTATTCAAAATCGTGGAAGTAATATTCATAATAAAGTTTGTCCTTGCAATGTTTTAGAGTTAGTTTTGAGTAATTTTTTGAGTAATTTTTTGAGTAATTAAAATATCTTGAAATCCTGTTCACTCTTTATTAGTTCGTTTACTAGATGGGATGAGTTTTACAATGCAAAGGAATTATCCAGGAATTATTTACAAAGGATGATTTAGCTTTGTACTAAAGGAATACGTAAAATAAAATTTAAAATATATTTCAAGGAATTATTTTTTGTAGTTAGTTTCGAGTAATTTTTCCTCTGAATGAGTTTAAGATCGATTTTTGAAAATACTCTGATATTCCCTTCACCTTTTACAAACGCCGATTTATTCATTTATTAACAAATTTATTTACAAACTTGTCTTTAGCACAAGTTTTTACCTGAAATGTACAAAATTAAGTTACATTTAGAAGATAAAAGTAGAATAAAATTAATTAAGAGGAAAATGCAACACTATAAACCTTCACAAATATTACACAGATCTTTCGAAAATCTTTATTACAGATTTAATTTCGACACATGTACCATTAAATTCTTTACAAAATGTCGAAATCTTCAATCTTTATCTCAACGATCCTCGAAAGATCAGTTAAAGATCATAGATAGAAAGAGAAACTGCACGAAGTAACAATTAACAAAAGAGACTACTAAAAATCAACCTAAAAAGACAACAAAAAAAAACAAAGAAGTAAGAATTCATGAGGAGGAAAGCTCGTGGGAACTTTCTACTACAAACATTCCCTCGATCTCTCCTCTGACCTAAATTCTCAGCATTCGAAGCCGAGACTCTTTCGAATACCGAAATATCGTTAACACTGAAACAAGAATGTTCATGTGAACCGTACATGATCTTTAAAAGAGATCCCGTAGAATAGGATTTCAAAACGACTCGATCTTGAACGCGTCGAATCGTCGTTGTGAATGGTCCACGGAACGTCCACGAACTTATAGTACCTCGCCTTTCTAAAGGTTCTCCAATAAGATGGAAGTAAGCCACGGAGACGTGGAACGATTGGTTGGTAAAGTGGGACTTCCGGTGGCGGGGCTTCCGATTGGTTTCGTCGACGAACCACGAACACACGTCTTACCTCTTTCCTCGGCCTCTTTTCTCACCGTTCAGATTTCCACGAATTTTTTCCTCCAACTGAATACGAGTCGTTTCAAGAACACCGTGTACATTCTCGAGGAATACGATGAAAAGAGGAAGAAAATTAAAGGAAAGATTAGCGGGGCAGAGGGGGAGAGCGTAGAAAGCCGCAAAGACGCGTCCCACTTCCTTCGTATCCGCGAATAACAAGGAGGGATTGGGATAATGTGGGTCGTTCTCGGGATTCCGGGTTTCTGGGACGGAGAACGAGAGAACAAGACGAACGAGGACCTTGAACGAGAGTGCCACATGTCGAAGAAAGTAGATAGCAGGGAGATAACTGGCCATTAGAGCCTCCTAGCTACTCCCTCTGTTACCGAGATCGTTGCTTCTGACGAATTTCACTTGATGATCCGCCGAATTGATGATATCAATGTTGGGAGAATCTTGAATTATGGTACATTGTGTTTTATCGAATTTTTGAATCACTCTGCACAAAGCTACGAATCTTTTGTTTTGAAAAGCTAGGTAGAAATTTAGAAAATTTATTTGTTTAATTGCACCAACACTTTTTGTTCATTGGAGAAACTTTTTAATTAAATAAATCTACTGAAAGAGGTAAAGTGTCATTTATCATCACTGCATGGTTAACTGAGAACCTATAAAATGTTAATAGCAGATCTAATATTGGTGTAAATTAATCAGCGGCTTTAGAATTCAGAAAATTCGTTTATATAATTATAGCAACACTTTTCATTCATCAATGAAGTGTTTTAATTCAGTAAATTTATCGAAAAAGCTGTTTATCATCTTTGCAAAATGAATTGTGAACCCACGAAATATTAGTAGTATATCGAATATCTTAGAAAATTAATTTATTTAATTATACCAGCAGTTTTCATCCATCAAAGAACTTTTTAATTAAATAAACTTATCAAAAGAAGTAAAGTGCTATTTACCATCCCTGCACAATTAATTGTGAACCTACAAAGTATTAACAACAGATTGAATATTAGTGTAAATTGACCAATGCCTTCAAAATTTAGTAAAATTCATTTATTTAATTATAGCGACACTTTTCATTCGTTAGAGAAACTTTTTAATAAAATAAATTTATCGAAAGTGGTAAAAGTACTATTTATCATTTGTGCATAATTAATTATGAACCTATAAAATGTTGGTAGCAGATTTAATATCTGTGTAAACTAATGAGTGGTTTCAAACTTTGCATAAAGTTTTAATTAATCACATTATGATATTACGAATGCATCTAATTTAATTTTTAATTTCACATTATTTTGTTCCAGCTCGAACCAAGCTGAAGAAGATGGTGCTGCCACTTCTCCTCGCCCTAAAACTCAAAGCAATAATCGTCTTGCCCATCGTGATAACTCTGATCGGATTGATAGGCATCAAGGGTCTCGGTGCAGGTCTCCTGTCCCTTCTTCTCTCTGGAGCAGTAGCCCTGAAGGCTCTCTTAACACCACCACCATCATATCCTGCCAGAGTGACTTATGGAATCGTGAAATCACCCGATGTTCATCACGAGCACTGGCACAGATCTCAAGAAGAGGTGAACCAACCCTACAGAGGCTGGGCACCAGAATTTGCGCCTGAACAGTATCCCTACCAAGATATCCCTTGATTCAATCATTCTACCTAAAATTCATCCCCTCATCCCTTCACTTTATTTATTGTCTCTTCCACAGTATTGAATAAAAACATCACGGCTACCCTTCTTTTTTTTTTTTTCTACAATTTCGTCTTTTATTTTCTTTCTTTTTTCTGCAATTAAATCCATCCTCGTGAAACACTTTCCTCTCCCGTCGATTTTTATACGAGCGTATCCCGGTTAGGGTAGCCAAAATAATTAAATAAATAATTGGAAATCTATAATCGCGAGGTAAGCAGGTTACGCGCCGCGGAGGGGAAGGCTAACGACCCAAATAGTGGCAGACCAAAGTGTTTCTGTGCGTACATGAAGAGAGAAAGAGAGGAAGGATAGTTATGGTGGGAGAAGCATAAGTGGGGGAGTAGGAACAGGAAGGAATCGAGGTCACTGTGACGAGAAAGGTGGGAAATGTGGCCGTGACTGTGATTGGCCTGTTCTGCCTTCCCCTGTCTGTGGATCTTCAGGATCAAGGTCACTGGGCCATTACCTCCACGTGGACTCCCACCTGGCTGAGAACCGCTCTTGAACGTTGCCCCTCCTAATGGTGGGGAGACACGGAGTTAACGGGATCGGTTGTGATCGTGGCAAGTGGAGGGAGGGCTGGGACCTTGGGTATATACAGGCTGATCGAGAGGACAGCACCGTCAAGAGCCTCTGAGGAACTCGAGGCGAGTGGAACCTGATGTAGAAAAATTCATTATGCTCGAGGATCTCTATTTCTTTGCGATTTTTTTCGGATGCTTTGGACTTTTTTTCTGGGGAAAATTTTTGGGTCTCCTTGGACTCCTTTATTTGGCAATCATTTTGCACTTTAACCTCCTTTTTGGGGGAATTTTTTGGGGGAATATTGAACTCCTTTTCTTGAGAATTTTTTTAGAAGCTTTGGACTCCTTTTCTGGGGAATTTTTTTGGAAAACTTTAGACTCCTTTTCTTGGGATTATTTTGGGTTGCTTTGGGCTCTTTGGGAAATGATTACTTTTCCTTTTAATGAAATTTTGAGGGTTACAAGGTGTTGTCCTTATTTTAGATACTATTCTGTCCCTTCTCTAATTTCAATGTGACAATTGAGAGGATATTTCTTGGAGAACTAATTTTTTTTTAAATGATCACTCTGAAATCTACTCTGAAAATTAAGTTATATACTTAATTATTATCTAATTTAATTTGTACAGTTAAATTTCATTGAGAACGAAACATCGAGGAATCAACACTAATTTTCAGTGTTCGACGGATGAGAAGTGTTGTTGAACGTTCGAGAGAGAGAGACAATTAAGAGGCACAATGATCTAGCTGTTCTTGAATCATCAGGGCGAGGAATTCAAGGTATTCACGGCTCGCTCCATGACTGACCCTGAAAAAAGATGCGAAAGTATGAACGCGCAGCGTGCATTTTGAGCGCATAACGGATGCTCGTTCTCGAATTAACGAGGTCTACGCAGCCACTCGGCCAGCAACTCGGATCAGACGACTTCGATGCACCCCGATTTTTTCTCGTTTCACCGGACCCACGGCTCGATTACGAGAACGCATTCGCTTGGAATCGCTGGAGAAGCGTCACGGGAACGCTGGATGCGTGAACTGGCCAGATTCACGCAACTATGAAACCCTGGAAGGCTGAGAATTTCTGACTGACGCAGAGAAACGTTTTCCTGAAATTGCAAACGCATCCTTTGCAATTTTTTCTGATAAAAAGTTCGTCATATTACAAATTTTCAAGCCTCCGATATTTTAGAGTTGCGAATTTTTACAAATTGCAAACATCGAAATTTGGAAAGATTTAATGCTGTAATTTTTTGGAATTAGCAACCTTCAAATTGGGTAAATTTCGTGGAATTTATGGAGTTTTGAGATGAGAAATTTCTTTAACAACAGTCTTTTCAAAATTGGCAATTTTTAATATTCTAAGTTTTCGAAATTGAAAAGCAGCAAAATTGGATATTTTCGAAATTTCCACTTTTCGAATTCTGTAGTCTTCCATAGCATAAATCTTCGAAATTACCATTTTTCAAATTTCTCCAAATTGGGAAACTTTTTATGATCAATATCTTAGACTTTATGAAATTCCGAGCTCGGAAATTTCATAAATTGCAATCTCTCAAAATTCTTCCAATTCTCTGATATTTCAACTTTTCGAAATTGCCAGGTAGAAAAATTAAAAATTCCATAAATTTCCACTTTTCAAACTCGAGAGTCTTCGATAATCAAGAATTTCAAAATTGCAAATATTCAAACAAAAAAATTTCCGAAATTCTAAACTCTGCAGGGCAGAAATTTTGATAATTCAGATAATCAGTGATTATCGCAGAATATTTTCCCCAATTGAAAAGCCTCCAAACTCCCGCGGAATCCATAAATTCGCCTCGGCGCAGTAGAATGATCCGTCATGGTCAGACACGCGGCCGCTCCTCGTTCCGAGCGACACGGTTTTCCAAATCACGTGCCGTTCACCGGCGATCCTTGCCGGGAAACGATCTCCATCGTCTGCTTCGAGGATCTCCTACAAATCTTCAGGGAATTCTCTCGATCCAACTGTATCAATCCACGACTTTCTCAACGTCCGTTCGTCTGAATTTTCAATTGGAAAATAGGTTAACCGCGCGAAGACTTGCGCTCGATCAGCAAAACTCTTCGCAATTACGTTCACCGTTTCGAATGTGTAATACGACAGATGAAATCCTACGGATGGTGGAATAGAAAAATTAAAAACGGACGGTAAGTTGTATAAAAACAGACCCATGGAACTTAGATTGGCCTGATTGCAGCGTAGACAGGGATAGTCGAGTAAAATTGTTCTCGTATCGATTGAATGAACGCGTCGATTCTCTCATTTGTTGTTTTTCTAGTTTCCGTGTTAGTTTCCTACGAAGCTAAAAGCCCTCCAACATGATTAATCTGGATCGATTTCTATCGATTAGTATATACTATTTAAGTCTCTCTCTCTCTCTCTCTCTGTGTTCGACGAGTAGTTCTTTTTTTAGACAAATAGAAAAATCTTTCAGACGAAAGCTGGTTCACTTTGTTCTGTTATATCATTCGGTTGATCGTTAGAGAAACCGTAGGATGGTGAATTAAGGACACTTATGAAATTGCAAATCGGCCATAAAACCGCCGATGGTCGGTTTTAATTTTCGCTTTCGCGGCGTCTGGAAAGTAGAGTAAATATGTGCCGTTTCTATTTTGTTGCCGTGTTTTGTGTTTATCATGACTTTCCAGTGAAACGAAACTCATAAGTTCCTATCCGTAGATAGGAAATTCGATTTGATATGATTTTATTCGACGAAATGTTTTGTTCGTCGATACATTGTGTCGAACGTATCAAAGAGGATAGTTAATCGTGTATACGTGGAACAGTTATGGGGAACTGAGAGAAGAGCGTCCATTCACGTTTCACTTGCGGCACAATTCGCGTGCTATCGATTGGAAAGGCGTTACTAGAGCTCGATCGATGAAAATCGAGTCTAACTCCTTGACAAACCGTAACACGCCAATTCCTGCATTTTCCACTGTAATTTAGTAGACACAGGAGTAATTTCCAAGGGGCGTTTCATTTTTTTTCCTTCGTGGTCGTTAGTATCGACGTAGACGAGAATCCATCAGCGAAACCAATCGGTTAAAACGCGTACTTAACTCGATTTGATAGAGTTGAAAAAAAAAGTACGAAGAATGTGACGGAGAAATTGCGCTATGAAATATGAGATTTCTCAGGCTGGAATGAAAATTGTTTTCCAAGTTCGAACAAGTGTTACGCTTAAATTCCTCAGGAGCGCCTTACTGACTCGGAATTTTTCAGAGGTTAATTAATCACTTGGTCGATCAATTTGCGAATGGGAAAAAATTCGTTATCTCGTGTTAAACGAAATATAAAATGAATGTTAGAAAAGATAGAAAATGTTGACATCCAGTCGAAGAGATACTTATCAACTTTGTGCTTTGAGTATATTTTTATATGATCGATTTATCAACTACAACGCACTTTTACGATAAAATTTTGGAAAATCGGAAGGTTCATTTTGAGAATGAAAAAAATTATACAACTTCGAGAATTTATTCATTTTTATTTATTTTTGTTAAGTTGCTTAATCTCTTTGAAACGAAAATTCTGAAAAATTGGAAGATCCATTTTGGAAATGAGAAAATTACACACGTTCGCGAATTTATTCACGTTTGTTTATTTTTGTTAATTTGCTTAATCTCTTTGAAACGAAAATTCTGAAAAATTGGAAGATCCATTTTGGAAATGAGAAAATTACACACGTTCGCGAATTTATTCACGTTTGTTTATTTTTGTTAATTTGCGTAATCTCTTTGGAATGAAAATTCTGAAAAATCGGAAGATCCATTTTGGAAATGAGAAAATTACACACGTCGCGAATTTATTCACGTTTGTTTATTTTTGTTAAGTTGCTTAATCTCTTTGGAATGAAAATTCTGGAAAATTGGAAGCTTCATTTTGGAAATGAGAAAATTACACACGTTCGCGAATTTATTCACGTTTGTTTATTTTTGTTAATTTGCTTAATCTCTTTGAAACGAAAATTCTGAAAAATTGGAAGATTCATTTTGAGACTGAGAAAATTACACACGTTCGCGAATTTATTCACTAATTTCCTTTATTTCAATATAAACAAAATTTCTCCCTGATTTGAGCTACGATCCGTATGATAAATGTATCTATTGCGACTCCAGAAACAAAGAAATATTAAGCAACGAAAAGAAAAATGCTGGATTGAGAGAAAAATTAAAAACGCGAAAAATATCCTCCAAAAAGTAGAAAAATTAGAAGAAATGACTAATCCGAAGCGTAAAAAGATCGAATAATTACGGAATTGTGCACGTCGCGTAATTTTAATGTTCCTCTACTGTTATCTGCAGTTGAACGTTTAAGAAGGTATGAATGAAGATGCAGAAAACGAAAGAAAATCGCCGGAAGTTAGATCGACCGGGGAACGGCTCGCTCGGGAATCGAGCTCCTGTTCGCGAAAGAGGAGCAGCCAGCCGGGAGATCGCGGCGAATATTAACGAAAGGAAGGCGTTGCGGTAAAAAGTAACTAACAAGTCGCGAAATAGATACCTGAAGAAGAAGGCTAATCCGCTCTTTTCCGACACACCTGCTGGCTGAGCATGCAAGCGCATCGTCTCGTCTTTTCGTACGAAACATCGCGGAACGCCTTAAGCGGCGTACACGCCGAGAATTTACTGCTCTTGAAAACTGCACGCCCTATTGACGAAGGATAATTTCAACGGAATGGCATCAACCTGGAATTTTTCTTCCAACACGCGAATAAAACCGGTTGGAAAGAAAAAAGAAGAAGAAAAAAAAAAGAATGCTCAGGCGAGAAGCTCTAAATATTCAGTGTAATTCGATCAAACGTTGTTTGATCGTTACTCAATCTTGTTCCCTGCGACTCGAAGCCTTTAGTAAAGCAATTAGCGGAATTCCACTCATTCCTGAATCGTTACTTCTTTATTTGTTCAGGTATTTCGTTGAATCTTTCATCGCCTCTTGATGAACGAATTTTTCGAACCTCGGAATTATTTATTTATCCAATTCTCAAGGAATTCATTTGTTTGTGTAATTTTTTAGTAGATTTTTAAGATGAGAATAAGTGGAGAAATGGAGATTGAAGAGATCGATTATGTAAGAGAAGTATTTTCGTAAGGATTGGATGTATATAATCAGAGGAGCTTCTTTCTGCTAGAGTCATTCATGAGTTTGAGGTGAATTAATTGTACGAAGATTGATATCGTAAGTTGTGCTATTAGCACGCAGAAGATTTCGCCGGAAACTTGCCCCCATTCAGTCGAGAACATGGATTAACTTGTTTATCGAGCTTGTATGTTGCTCCAATATTTGTGCATTTTATTGTATACATCTATACGACAGTCGTTCGAAATTTTTACGACTTTGATATGAAAATGTATTATTCTGAGTTTTAAATTGATTTTTATCTCTCTCAACTTCGATACACTTTAGTGGTTTCATGTCATTTCTGAAATGAAGTTTCTCGAAGATCTTCGAAAAAGACTGTTTCTCACAGTTATCATTTCGTTATCATTTCTGATGAAAATCGTCAAGTAAAGGAATTTTTTCAGTTTTGAGAATAGATGAAAGCTTGAATAAATAGAATCTGAAGAATAGACAAGGCGAGAAAGGAGATAGATCTTCAAATCAACTATTTCTGTCATTTCTTCTATTTTTAGCTGTTTTAAGGAAGACACCAAGACAGATTTTCTTCAAATTAATTCCCCTAACAAGTTGTATTTCCTAAAAGTTCTTTTCTGTACGAAAAGAAGTGAGACTTCAAACATTTCCAATGAACCACATACTTGAAACGCATTAAAAATTGCAGCTATCTTGTAAAAAAAAGAACAAGGTGTACAATATACTCAACACAGATGCAATTAAAGATAGAGGATCGTAAAATTCGCGAATTGTTCACGAATAGCGAATGAATTCACTCCTTTCACTTAATCCATTTGTGAAAGACTAACGTATAAGTATCAAAAAATGATCGATCACCATTGCACACCTGTATTTCTCAAAATATATTTACAAATGCATCGAAATAATGTTTCTTCCAGGAATCATCAAGTAACCAAATAGCTTCCTGCATTTAGTCGCGTGATTCTCCAAGAGAATATCAGTAAAATCGTCTAAAACGATTACGTTTATGAGTCAGGCGAGTTCCTTGAAATCCGCGTGCGGTCACGCGATTTCCAAAGCGTGCCTCTCGCGAGTGTTATCCGTGAAAATTGGCCGCGCACTTTCTCGCCGGCAGATCCGTCTGCGAGCAACGCCATCGTTCGAGCGTGGCGCGCGAAAATCCGATCTCCCGCGAGTTAACTGGGCTAATTTAAAGTAGGCCTACTCCGTCTCGTCTCGCTCAGCCGAGGGAAATAATGCACAGCGAACAATTTCCCTCCCTCGTTGTTGCACATTTCGTGAAATTTCCTTCCGTCAGCTTTTCACCCGTGCAGCCGGATCCGTAATTTTTGTCCGATACCACGAGACACGCCGACCGCTTTATACTATACTCGATTTCGTCGTCGAGACTGAAAGTGGTTCCCCTCGGATCGTCGCTGTCGCCATATCAGCCATTGTCGATCGACCATATTTAATCGTTCGATCGATCTCGAACTCGAGGAAATTTACGTTAACGTTTCATTCTGATACGAATAGATGTGTGATTGCAAATAAAATTATAGTAAAATATAAATTAACAGAATATCTAATCATTCAAATATTAATTAATTGAGAAAAATTGGAGAATGAGTACAGAAACTGCAGAAAATTGTTAAATATAGTGAAAATTACATTATGAATATACCTAATCATTGATTAACAGCTGTAAATTAATAAAGATTGGAAAATAAGAATAGAAACTGAAAAAGATTGCTAAGTTTATTTTTATAATTAATTACTCCTTCAAATTCAATATTTGGTTAGGTTAGGTTTAGTTAGGTTAGGTTTGGTAAGTAAAAGGGATTGGAAAATAAGAATAGAAGCTAGAAGAAATTGTCAAACTTATCTTTCAAACTATTGCAAAAGAAACGATCTTTATTTATTCGATAATTTAATTCTGATATGCGTACATATAGAATTGCAAATAAAAATATAACAGAATCTAGATTAACAGAGTATCTGACCACGAAAACACTGATTAACAATTACTAGCTAAGCAAGATTGGAGAATGGGAATAAAAATAGAAGAAAATTTATTAAACGTATCATCCCAAATATTCTAAAACAAAGGATCTTAATCATTCGATTATCCTACCTACAATCGTCACGATTATTTCTTATAATCGTGGCTAGAAACGTAGGCTCATTATATAAACCCCATAAATCTATATTCCCCAGTAATAAACAATAATTGACCATTAATTACACCCAACACAAACCAGTACAATTACCTCTTCAAACCTAACGATACATCAACAGCACATTTTCCACAAGTCCTCCATAATTCGATCGAAACATTTTCTAGAGCAAACGGTATCGATATCGAAGAAAGTCCAATTCTCTTTGGTGTACACTAACCGCGGACAAAATCGTACAAATTCAAGGAGACCCTGATGACCATCTTTGAATGGGCGTCTCTAGGCTTCGCTCTCATTAAAACACCGTCTCCGGTATCCTTTTCTTCTTCTTCTACTTCTTTTTTTTTTTGTTTCTCTCCCTAGCGAATTCGACAGAGATTCGAATGCTGCTCCGCTCTATTTGACGCTCCCTCTCGCCGCGTGGTAAAGAGCGGTGGTAGTCGACGCGCGAGAGGTCCCCTCGCCTCCTCTTAGCCGCGAAAGAAGAGAGCAACCGCCTGGGCAGCGCGTTCCTCTCAGCTACGGAGAATGTATGGAACGGGCCGAAAGGCAAAAAGGAAAAAGGACTACCTGGTGACTCGCTCTATATATACTGCAACTATCCGAGGGTATGTCCAGTGCACGGTACGCGTCTCGTCCGTCAGCTTCACACAGGAGGTCCAACCAAAGCTGTGGAAGAAAACAGTAACGTTCCTCTCGCGACGCGTCCCTCAACAGCCGTCGTCGGACCTAACACCGCTTAGACGATTCATTGTCGAGAGATCGAACGGTATACGGATCGAGGAGATAATCTAATCGTGTACGTCGTAGCAAAATGAAGGGACTGAAGGAACAATCGTCACGTCTGATGCTGTTGATACCATTATTGTTGCTTCTCGTTACAACTGTAACCGGCGAGATTGAAAGACGTACTTCGAAACAGATGGTCGAAGAGTCAACCGAGAATCTAGCATCTACTTTGAACAAAGACTGCGGCAAATCTTACAGTGCCACTTGTCTGAAACTGGACGTTGTGTCACTTCTGGATAGGCTGTCCGAACAGGAAGACATCAGCATTTTACCTGGTGTGTCTGTGATCAAGGAGAATGGATCAGCCGGTATGCCAGCTGCAGAGGTGGTCGCTAATCTGGCTAGAGATTTTCCTAACGACGTGGAGAAGAGGCTGGACGCGTATCTTGTTCACAAGGTTGGAAGCTACCTGAACAGCCACTCGATCTCTATCAAACTCTTCGATCCTAGAACGTTCGAGGCTGCGAGGAACTTTAACGAAGAAACATTAGCTCAGTTGGGTCTTGGTGGAGCACAGAATGTAGGAACTGGTAAGAAATGATCTAATCAAACTGTTCGTTATATTACTTTTCAAGTACGTTTCTATCAGATTAATATGAATCACGTTGTGTGATAATACAGGACGTAAGAAGGAAAAGGGTGGGTACGGAGGTCTGATGGCTGGTCTGATGATGATGAAGGGTACTCTGGGTGCAGTTGGATTCGGTGCACTAGCTTTGCTAGCTGGTAAAGCTTTAATGACCGGTCTGATGGCACTTATGCTATCAGCAATCGTAGGTCTGAAGTCTCTTGCCGGAGGTGGCGAAAAGAAGACCACGTACGAGATCGTCAGCAAACCAGTCTACTCTAGCTCTCATACTCACAGCTCAGAGGAGCATCATGGCCATGGTGGTTATGGTCATTCCGGATATGGAAGATCTCTGGATACCATTCACGACACCGTTCAACAGGCTGTCCTGAAATACGGAAACACGCGGGACCGTCGGTCGATCTATCGGGAAAATTAACGAATATCGCGAGTGGAGGAGCCATCAGCGATAGAAAAAGAAAGAAAGAGAAAAAAAAAAAAAGAAACACTCATGCTGGTGGCACGCGAGAGATCTTTAGTAGCACGTCTCTACCTCACCGAGTTCACGTCGTTTCCTTCTTCCCTCTTTTTCCTAACACACCTCACGGTTCCCTCTCGAATCTGTATCTATGGCTCCTCCTTCTCCACCTTGAACATCGTCTTCACCACCATTCTCCTACGCCAATCATTTCCCTCACCCATTCTCACCTACTATCAACACCATCGCTGAACAAGAACTGTTTTGCTCTAACTTCAACTACCACTAAAAGATCACCTTTCTCCAGTCTGTATGTTCGTTTCGCTTTCTTGTTGCTCGCGCCTCTATCTGTCACTTCCGTCGCCTCGCCTGGTCTCATTTCATCGCCCCTGAGCTTTCTGATCACCATTACAGTTATATCCGTAGATTCGTAGGTATTTATTGCGTAAATGCATGCTCTTCTCCTAAACTTCTTTCCCTCTATCATTTGATCTGTTTCTCTTTTAATCATCCCCTCCTCTCGTATCACAAATCCAATTCTGTCGTCTTCCTTAGGTCACGGCTCGAGCTGGTCGTCGTTGCACATGGACCATCCTCGTATCATGTACATGATTTCTCCTCTTTGTTATTTATATGTATTTATGCGCATTGTAAAGTTTTAATAAAACGTGTTTTTAAGAAGTTGCTTGGTCACTTGGTTCTTTGGGAATTGTTTCTTTTATAGGGGGGAGATTTTGAGTGTCTGCTAGAGGTTTTGATAACGTTAATTGGTTGGTTTTCTTTCTTTTTTTTTTTTTCTTTTTATTTCAACGGGAAGTGAAGGCCATGCTTCGACGCGGTCTGCTGCGATGGAAATTATACATGTTAGACTAATTGCAAGATGAATGTACTCAATTAAAGTGATACGAAACAAGGTCGTCCCCTTCACAACGCTATAAGTTAGGCTAACTAGACGTTCTTTGGTCATTTAGGATGTCGTGGTTATCAGTTGAATTCTGCTGAATTAGCTGAATAAATTTCTCAGAGGTGTTTTTATCTATCGTTGCATTCAGTGCGTTGCGGAAGTAGCTGTACCTCATTTAAAACAGAATAATTTTTTGAAAATTCCATGAAACCATTGGAATTTCCGTTTTTTCGGAGGAGTTAAGAGAATTGATTCGCTGGATGATGTGTATGAAAAATTTGGAAAATGTTGCGATTGGTCGGAACCGGAAAAGAAACGAGTGAAAGTCGTTTCTGCAACTTTTCTACTTCAGTTCGCGATAAAAATGTGTTTTCTTTTTATTTTTATTACAGACTCAGATGAAAAAAATTTAAAAAGCAGCTTCTCGCAATTTTAACCAATCGTAATTTTCTTAGAAAAATTTTTGTATGCCATTTAATACACTAATCCTAATTTCTCGTCTAATTTTAAAAAATGCTTCTGACTCTCCAAAAAAAAAAAAAAAATTCCAAGGCAATTTTGTTCAAATATTTCGCTAGAGAAATTCAACAGCTCGAATTTTCTCTTATCTGTAATTTTAGCATAGATATACGTACTCTAAATTAATTGAAAAGTGAACAAAACAGAAATTTCATTCGTAAAAGTTTTTCCGATTACGTAGACTCAATCTCGAGGTTTTAATAATTTATCGAGCTGTCCCTGAAATCTCGAAAGATCGTATCCTGTTCTGTGGACTAGGAAACTCAAGCAAGAACGATCTTCGCCGGCAAGCTTATCATTACGCTAATTTTTCCGGCGTGACGTTAAATGGCAATCGTGACTAAGTGTCGCAAAAATCCACGAAATGACATAAATCTCATTGTATATAAACGAATTACGAATAGACGGAAGTCAGTCTGACAGCCGGTAAAGTGAAGTTAAACGTTTTATCGTGGATTATCGTGTATCGACCGATGTTAACTACGAAGATCGTTCGTAGAGTGCGTGGATCGATGATCTTCGTGATCCTGGTGCTCTGGATCGTTGTTCGAGGTCAAGCTGAGGATGGAGTGATCAAGGAGAGGAAGATCGAAGTGGACCCTTATAGGATTATTGGGATCAGTGCTAGACAATAGTACTATTCATCTTATTATAAAATTGTTTCTGTGATTTTACAATTTTCTAAAAGTGTAAAATTGAAATTAGAATTCTATTTAATATTCCTTCATTTATTTAGATCATTTATTTCTGTACGGTAGATAGTTCGATCCTGAAATTATGCAAATTTTTAAATAATTTTCTAAAACTGTGAAACTGCAATTAGAATTCTGTTTAATATTTCTCAATTTATTTAAATGATTTATTTCTGTATGGTAGTTATTTCGACCTTGAAATTATGCATATCTTTAAATAATTTTCTAAAAGTGTGAAATTGAAATTAGAATTTTATTTAATATTTCTCCATTTATTTGAATAATTTATTTTTGCACCCTACTTCTTTCGATCTTAAGATTATGTAAATTTTTAATAGCACTGAGTCAGAATAATTTTCTAAAAGTGTGAAAATGAAATTAGAATTCTGTAGAATATTTCTCTATTTACTTAGATAATTTATATTTCCACAGTCGTTCCTTTGGTACTGAAATTATGCAAATTTTTAGTAGCACAGGTAGACAGGTGTTCGACTACAGGAAAAATGGCATCAGAGTAGATGTCAGAGTGGTACCATTATTAAAAAACGATTCCATAAAGGACGACAACTTTCCCGAATTCCCCACGACGGATATAGGCCGCTGTATTATCGATCTTTCTCTAGTTTGTGCGAAAAAGCGTCTCGGTCAATTCCTAAATTCCATTGGAGATCTGAATGAGATCTATTTAATTGGACAGCAGATTAAATTAGTAAAAACTAGAGTGATCAACGATCGTAAATCAACGAATGACAGCAACGATATTATCCAACGTAGTATCAATGATTTCTTCGATACTTTCGCTCTGAGAATTACTTTACCAAGATGGAATGGAAAACGAGAGAAAAATCAGATCGACCTTATGTTCGATGAAACCGCCATTTCTGAGGGTGTGTAATACACAATTGGAAGTCGAAAAATTCACATTAAAATAAAATAAAAATTCTATTCTTTTCAGGACGAGGAAAAGGTGGTGGAGGTGGAGGAAAGGGCAAAGGTGACAAGTGTAAAATGATGATGATGGCTGGATTGATGATGCTCAAAATGAAACTAATGGGTAAAATAAATTCTCCACAATTTTCTCAAAATTTAATAATTAAAAGTACACACTTTTCACTATTCAGACTTTCAGGTGTAACCTCAAATTTTCCTTAGGCAATTATTTTTCCAACTTTTCTAAAAACACACTAATACCGAGTAATACATGAAAAATATTGGGAAAATAAATCCATAAGAACATAAGCTTACGCTCAAAAGCCTCAACAGTGAAAATTATATGATTTTGAACCCTGAGAATCTCAAGTTTCTAATTAAAAATATAATTAGGATGTCTAATTTAATTTTTACCTAATAGGTGTGGCAACAATGAAGGGAATGATGATGGCAGGCATGTCTCTAATGATATCAATGGTGATGTTGATGCAGAAATACATGAAAGGTGGTGGAGGTGGTGGTGGAGGTGGTGGAGGAGGTAAATGTCACAAATAATCGAAATAATATATCAATATCCCCATTAAAAATCATTATCCATATTTTACACGTCTCATTTTAATTCTCCTATTTCAATTTTCTTATAACAATAATTAATTCTTACCTCCCAATGTTTTTAAACCTCTAAAATTCCAATCAACTGTAATTTTTCTTCTCGCAAACGAGGAAAAATCGAATTAAAGAAGGTTAAACAAAATAGTATTATAATAATTAAAAATCCTCAGGTCAGTACAAAGAAATCGTTCTCCTAACAAAAGCCAGTGGAGGAGGAGGAGGCGGAGGAGGAGGTGGAGGCGGAGCAGGCTGTTGTTCACCTCCAGATACTTACTATGGTGCACCACCATCCTCCAGTTATGGTCATCCATCGGGTGGAGGTGGTGGAGGTTGGGGACGCAGCCTTGAAAGGAAATTTATAGCCACAAACCACGACAAAACGAACTATACAACAAACTCGATGAATTCTTCAACTAGAAATGATCGACCTGTTGAAAATAAGAATTCAATCAATCGTCAGAATTATGGATATCATTCTGACGATTCTAATTTCACTCATTCAAGTTGGAATTCGACGAATTACGAGGAACCATCGAAATATCAATATGCAAATGACAAGGCTACAAGTCACGTGGAACCATTGCTGCGTTCAGAATCCAATAATTACGTCATCGATGAGGATCCGTATCGGAACGAGGATTCCAGGGATTACGTGATCGATTCGAGACCAGTTAGTTACGTGGACAACGTAAATCACGTCGCTTCGACGAACTATATCGCGAACAACTATGACACAAGTGCTGTGCATACTGTTTACAGCGACGAGTGGCAACCGATCGAAGGGAAGTTCCAAGCGCCGAATTCGAGGAGACACGTTCGAGAAAGTGGAAGCTCGAACAACGAAAATTCTAATTTACATAGAATTTAGTAGTAATTTAGGAAAATTGGCATTTTTCATGTATCGTTTCTGAATAAATTTAGCGTATCTGATGAAACTTTGAATGAAAACTTAATGAAACCTCAAATATAGTGGGTCACAGTTGCACAAACAACTTTCACTAATTTCATCGCGATTCTAATCAATTAAAAATTTTCAAAAATTCTTTTACACATCATCCAGCAAGCTGTTGCTTCTAACATCTCGAGAAGATGAAAATTCGAGTAGTTTTGTCCAATTTTAGAAACGTTATTCTATTTTAGAGGAGATACGAATGCTCCTGTGTATCACTGGAATATTTATATTGGGTTGTCCAGAAAATTCGTGCTGATTTTTATGTAAATAAGACAATTTCATACTTCAAAGTATTTCTGTTTGTTCTGTAAAGTATGTACTTTTTAATTTTACAATTTTTCGTCGTTTCTCCAGCAAATTGAAAAATTCCATTTTACGAAAAACTTTGTTTCTTTATTTTCTTTAAGATGGAAATTCTCATTTTTAGATTTTGATAATCGTTTGCGAAGAATTGTTTCTGATAGGCTACAATACTTTTCCCTTTTCGTTAAAAGAAAACTATTCAACGTCAGAAGTGTATTTTATTTCCTGCCATCTTCAATACAGTATAACTCTGAGAATAAACTAGTAATTGCAATGAATAAACTTTTAAAAAACGCGTGAAACAATAATCTTTCAGAATACACGCGAACTTGATGCTTTCGTACAATTTTACATGTTGTAATATATTCAAACACTACATATAAAAAATCGACACTAACTTTCCAGACAACCTAACACCATTTTGTAGATAATATTAGAAATATTTACGTAGAAATAAATTCTTTCCTGCTGAAGTCACATAATCAAGTACATTCATTCATATCAAGGTATTTGCGATGATGAAGTTGATAGAAAAATGGCAAAATGTCATCAACATTAATTGAAATTATTTCAATGATTAATCTGTTCTCATTCTTTTTAAATAAATCTTTGATTACACCCAAAATAAGGAAAGAATTTACTTCTACACCTAATATATTTTACAAAATAGATGTTCAGGTGTTGGAGAACAGTTAGACGTTCAAACTTGGCACCATTAGACGCACAACAGTGGCGCGATCTTACGAACAGTCTTCCAAGACTCTTCACAGGTGAGAATCTTACCTGTCCTCGACAGGTGAGCTCCTCGTCCCTGACATTGAATTCTCAGCTACCGACTGAGAGAATTGGAGTTGAGGAACGCTACCACCAGGCGTCCAAGGCCATCGACCGACTTCCTGCATGAAGTTCAGGGTCGTTTGAACTCATCTTCCGAATAATTTGTCATCTCGTACGCAATACATAATTGCATCGATGAAATTCGCATGATACTTAAACTACGAACGACTCTACTTAATTATTAACTCGTCGATCATATTTTACCAACATTTCTTTTCTCTTTTTCCTTTACTTAATGTTACACTACCTAAAAATACACTTTTTTCATCCTTAACCTCTTGACCTACGATTTCTTCTGCTGACTATACATCTAAGCATCAGCATATTCACTGTTTTAATACAATTTTACATAAAACACGCTAATGTACTATAGATTAATTACAAGTACCAATCCTCAGTCTAATAAATTGAAAGAAAAATAAGAATTAAAATCTTGTTTTGTCAAATCTTAGCCAGAATCTATGTCACGAGTCTAGCAAGTAGTTATAGAACAAAGGGTTAAAAGTGTTATTAGCGAGGACAGTTCTTTCAAATGGAAATTTAAAACCGTTCACTTCTCAAAATGACGAAATGACACGTTTTGGAACGCAACACGTGAACAAAATAAACGCAAAACGCTTCTTTCGTTCGCAAATTAGTTACTTTTCATTCTGAATAGGATGAAATGCTTAATATGATTCAATACTTCAGCTAACTCATATTTAGATCATCTTCTCTATCGTTATTTTTCATATTTCTACAATCAATCGGTGAATAAATTACGTTTCGGAAAATTTCCACGTAATTAATGTAATCTTGCCTCGTTCTACGATTTCTAATTCCAACTGTTAAAGTGATCCGAAGTGAACAAAATTCCCCGTGTCCAATTTCATTCATATTGAACCGATGTCTGTGGTCGTGCAAGTATACGAGACGCCGTTTAATTATCATCGTGTTAACCCACATTGAAAACTGGATATCTCTGAACCGATATCAGAATTACGATATTATAAGGCAGGCAAGTGGCACTTACGTGCATACACGTTTCGCGAATGAATCTATTCGCGGTTTAATCGAACGATAAATATTATAATACGGTGTTACGTTTAGAATGAAGTCACACAAGTCGTACAATGTGTGTCTCGATGGTTGCACGTATACGTTAGCTAGTCTTAGAATCGGCCCTGCACAATGGACGACCCACATCCATGTCTTCTTCAACAGCTTGATACACGCGGCACGTAGCATTTTCGGAGACAACGCGATCTGATTTGAAAGTTATAACGGCAGTCGGATTTTTCAGGCACGACGACCGACTAATCCTGCAACTTAAAAGATAAATACGCTCCTCTGTATTTGCTGGATAAATGAATTTCTACAGGGAATTCGAGTGAACGTTGATACGTGTACAGTGAGTTTCTAGGTATTTGAAGATTAATTCGGTCAGAGACGGGAAGTGTTCTGAATTTTCCTTGAATTTCTAAAATCATAAATCCAGTCGACGATCGTATGTGCATTAATATCGTTTATTATAGACAAATTTACGAGTCTCGGGAATTTAAGCAAGCTCTTCGTAAGGCTTGTAGATCGTCGCTAATTGTTTCGAATAAAATTTTTCACCGTCTGGTTGAAAATTATTTTCAATATTTACAGAACTGTCGTAAAAAAATCATTAGGAACGTTTAACTTGTTAATAAAGATACTTGTTGATCAATCGACTGATTGGTAACTTACTCTTCACCTCGCAAAACTGAATCACAAGGAGTAGATAAATTGTACCTATTTAAAGTATACTAAAACAATGTAAAAAATACTAAAGTAATTTAGAAACGTAGCAAAATAAGAGCTTAATAGGGAAAAATGATTTAAACAGGAAAATCACCATTGTATGCACATTAATAACTTGAATTACACATAAATTTACGAATGGAGGATTTCTTTCAAGCAAAATTTTCGTAAAGCTCATGAATCGTCATTAATGATTTCGAATAATTTATTTAAAATATTTAGAACTCTATCATAAAAAAATTATTAAGAATATTCAATTAAGACACCTATTTATCAATCGATTGATTAACAATTGATCCTTCACTTTATGATACCGAATTAAGAGACGCAGATGAATTATCAACGATTTAAAGAATAAGAAAGGAGTTTAGAGAAACAGTAAGACAATGGATTAATGGAAAGGAATGATTTAAACAGGAAAATCAGAGAAAGTTCTCGCGTGGGAGGCCATGTTGCAGAGGGGCGCAATCGCGCCAGAAATAGGTAGAACGTGTCACGCCATGGGTTCGCGAATCGGTTCACTTTCCTATGTGCTTACCACGCGTCTCGTGACGGATATTTCCTCTACGTGAATAATAGCCTTTGACGTAACAGAAATTACCAGTATAAGGAACGAGAGTGGGAAAATGCGTGGAAATCTAGAACGGTTACACTCCGCACTCGTAATTTCATAGAATGAAGTAAATCACGGGTTAATGAACATGGAAATCGTGTCTTCTTTCCCTATTCATGGGATAGCCATGTATTTACGACAAGGATTTCGGAGACATTCCACAAAAGCAGCGTTTTACGACTTTTTCTGCATCGAATATCTGTGCCAATGTTATTTCCCGTTGTAAGCATTCTTTAAAAAAAAAAAATGGTGACAAATATGGTGTACGCTGAGCGCGTAATTTTTGGCTGCCTTTGAGATTGAGAAAAAATTTTTTAAATTAAAAATTTAGCTTTTTAAAATTCCTTTAAAATTAGTCACATAGTTTTTTAAGAGAAATTGACACACCATGAACCTTTACGCTAAGAAAGAAACCCTAAGAGATTAGGTAGTTCTTTATAGTTGAGATCCTAAGATTAGAGACTCAATTTTCATTTTAAACTGATTGCATCGAATCACTGAATTTTTCTCATTTTTTCTGATCTTTTTTCTCATCTTTTTGACATGTTTTAGTATTATCTTCGATTGCTCTTTCTTATCTCTCAGTTTCTTTAACGAATGAGTTGAATTACGCAAGTTACACAGGAAACGACAACAGTTTATCGAGTATTTCCTCGTTCCCCCTTTCATACAAGGTGTCAAAAGAGAAATGCTAGTACAGACGGTGGAACACTTGAAATTTGCTTCAAACATCCATGAATCTAACTCAATCTCACGATTCGTTGTTCTTAAATTCCTCAGCTTCGTTTCTCCTTCGTCTCGACATTCTTTTTCACACATTTTTACCGTTCCAAAGCTGTTACTCAATACGTCACACCTTGTTCAAATGTTTGAATACCGTGAATCGTTAGAAACCACGAGTAAAGTCGAAGAATATCATCGAAAGATGGCTACGTGACGTCAAACAGGGCGTTCGAAATTTGTTTGTCCACCCAATATGTAACGTGTCCTAGTTACTTGGTTCACTTCGAGCACGTGCAAACCAGTTCTGATGCACCGTGTCTGTGCAAATACTTTCAGCACGTTTCTTCGCTGACACGACTTCCGATCTTGAACGATTCACGCACTTTTCGGAAACGTTCCTACGACAAACAGCGACACGATTCGTTCACCTACTTCATCGCTACGCGCTTTCGAGTTTCTCTTTTTTGTTTACCAATCTTGACTATTCGTTATCGAGCTCTTTACTAGTCGTTATCGTACCTGCAGATCTTTGGAATTTACATAAAACGTGTAGATTTTAGTATTAAATTACACTTCGGTGTTTTTTAATCAATTCTGATGAAAAGGGGTCAAGCTAATTCGACGATCAATCGGAGACATTTCAGAATGGAATGATACATCGTACGTGAGCTGAATCTCAGAATACGCGTCCATCTGAGAGTATTTAAGGAGTTACAGCTACGAGGGAAAAAGTAGGATGAATAATGTTTTTTTCTTTGGTGGAAAAAAATTTTTATTGAAAAAGTATTATATACATTGGAAAGGGTATACTTTCGCCTATAAAACTGTTTAATTCGAATTAAGAAATTCAAACAGGATGTGACATAGTAACACTTTTTGTACACTGATGTTTTTAACAAGAAGTCTAAGGCAGCCATTGTATCATCGTTATTTTTTTATCTGAAACAAACAAATAAAAATTTATTATCAAAGTAAACGCAATCTGAAGAGACACTACTATTTGTCTTAGCCAATTTTTTATTCCTCGATTTTTTGCTAAATGACAGACATTTGAACCTAGAGATCGAATTTACAACTGAGACGGTAAACTTCTTTAATTTGTGAAAAATAAACTCCAGGGATTAGAAAGAAAATTCCTATGTTAAAAACGAGATAATTGTATTAAGAATTTCAAGTATGAAAATTAAAGTAAATCGATGCATTGTAGTTTTCGATAATTACTATTTCTAAGAGCGCCATTCGAGAGTGTTTTCTAATTAACTGATCATACAGCAACGAGAACACATCGATAGTGATATCTAGGTTACTTCAGTAGAGAACGAGCTCGTTCTTCCTCCATGGACATCGAGGACCATAGGAAACAAAAAGGAGGAGTCTCGTTTCCGTGAACAAGACTCTACACGTGATCACTTTTCGGCAGTGACTGGACAAGGAACCTGATCTTCGTTCAACCTACCTACCAACCTGACCAACGGTCAGATCAATAGTAGGTCAATGGAATTCATTCGGTTGTATCACGTTCACCTCCCTTGACCCGCCTGATTACACTTCTGGACCACGAAATTCAGCGTTACGCGATATTCGATGACGTAGATGCGACACGATGTGTCCCATGCATTGAACTCTCCGCGTAAAGTGCTATCTCACAAAATCTATCAAAATCAGAAATGTTCAATTCCTTATTTTAAGTTAGAGAAATTATTAAAATTATATTTGTCTAAATTATATGGCGATTTCTGTCGAAATGGAGAAATCACTGTGTACAGCAATTTATTTTCTATTAATCGTTTTAATTTTGAAGTTCTTTATATGGTGTACCTAAATATTGCAGAAAGGAAAGTATGAGGATACTTAAATATTGCAAAAATTTTTTCTTGTAATGCAAGTGGAATTAGAAGCTTTCAGGTTGATAGTATAAGAGTTGAAAAATTGATGTACAGCAATTTATTTTCTATTGATCATTTTAACTTTGAAGTTCTTTAGAAAGGAAAATATGGGATACCTAAATATTGCAAAAAATTCTTTTCTTGCGATGCAAGTGAAATTAGAAGCGTTCAGAATGATAGTATAAGAGTTGAAAAATTGAAGAATGCCTTTTTTTAATTATTAAAATACTCAAACGTAACGAGACACGAGATACACGGAACTTAACGAAGATGAGAGATTAATAACGTTTAAAATTCCAGATGTTGTTGAAAGAAACTCGATAAAACCGTTTGCACTGGGATATAAGAAAAGAATGAAGGAGATGACGGTAAGGAATGGGAAAAGCCGAAAGGATTATCGATGACGTGCAACGTTCCAGATTGCCAATACAATTACTTCCTTTGCCTCTAGGCGAGTCGAATCTCCGACGATGATTTTGCTACGTGTTTCACGACAATTAACCTCGATACGAAAGATACAAAATAACAGATGGGGTTACTTAATATTCCACACGACTGCTACTCTCCGTTTAGAGTTTGCGTTCTTTCTTTCCTTTTTTCTTTTTCGTAGTTCGTTCTGAATTTCACTCTCGCGTTCCACATTTTTACCTTTTGCACGGTCGTTTTGCTATGTTATTTGGATCATCAACGAAGCCTGGGTTCACTCGAAGAGACGACGAAGCCAGCAAAAACTGCGCTCGTAGACGTCTCGGTGTAATCGAGGGATAATCGAAACTGGATCACTTGCGAGATCGCGTCAGACCGGTCTGATGGCACATAAACAGTGCTTTGGAACACACAGTGGTTTGAAAAGAAATTAAAATTAAAAACACTTTCGTATAAACCCTTTTTCTCAACGAAAATGTAGATAATGTATTACAGAGAGAGATACAATACGATAAATAACACAAATTACTAAAAAGTGTATATACAAATATATAAATACGGTGTAAAAAACTTTTTTAAAAATTGTAGGAATTTTAAAGTATATTTTTAAGGAATTTTAGTGACTTGAAATACTTTCCTATGGAATTCTAGAGATTTAGGGTTATTTTCCTAAAAAAAAAAAAAATGCAGCGACTTTTGAATTAAGGAAATCAAATATTCTGAAATATTCTCTGAGGGAATTTGAGAAGTTAATCTAGACTTTTTATGACTTTCAGATATTTTCCCAAGCAAAATGAAATAATTTTGGAATTTTTGCAAAATAAATTTTAATGGTATTAATACTGTCATCTTGAAAATTCTAAAAAACGTGTGATTTTTGCCTATGGAACTCTAATAACCTTGGGAATTCTCTCTAAAATGTTTCTAGATTTATTTACTGAGTTCAAATAGCTTTTCACAACATTTTACAACATTTCACAGCTTCTGATGTACGTTGCAGAAGATATTTCACGTGTAAACCATTGTTTTACAATTGAATCTTCCTTAACGGTGTACAGAATCGAATGGAAAGTCAAAATCACAGTCACACGTGCATCTATGAGTTGCATATTTATTATAAAAATCGTCAGCACAAGTACATCATGAAAGTTGAATAACAATGGGTCATTAATGTTGTACAGTTACATAGTAAATTAGTTATGGTGTCAATGAATGCATAATTACTGAACAACTAATTCAAAAAGAAGCTGCAAAAATTATATGCTTTTATTCATTGTGGTAGTAATGAAACAAAACGAAGTATTTGAAACTATTTTGCCTATTCGCTCTGCGAATCAATGACTACTGCTTACAAATTCTTTACAGTGTTGATCTGAATTAGAATCGAAACGGGACGACTTACTATAAAAGGATCATACTACTGTTATCACGTGAAGGTGGTCAATCATACAAACTATTAACTCTGTCCAAAAATCCTCGTCGTTTCTTTCGTTAAACGTACGCATTTATTTTTCCAATTACATTTCGTAGTTCTCGCCATTTTTCGAGTACCGATTACTTTCTTCGCGGTATCGAGGTACTCAAGTCGCCTGTTATACAAGAAAGACTTAATAAATACAACTTGTAAAATATATTTCTGATTTATTGAACGTTCTCCGAATATGTAACACAATTGACATTCTTACATCACATCGAACCACTCGCAGCTCCTCGTGGCACTCACACTCGTCACAATCATACAAGAACAACAACAAACCAGCTCGAAACTCTGAATGGAAGAACCTCCCAGTGAACGATCACAGAGTGTCTAATATTCACACGAACGTCTTCCACGTGACCAAGATACCTCCGCGAGCATAACGTGATCCGCGCTCAGGTCCCAAACTAACGAAGAACCGACGCTTTTCCATCGGCTTTCACCGGCGATCCAAGCCAACAGTACACGCGCCGCAATGCATACAAAACTCCGAAAATCCACGCCGACGCCTTTCGACACGCGCGCGCGCGTAACTGGACGCGCGGCTGGTTGCAGCCGGTGAGGAGACGATAATGACCTTCCACGGAACGGCCATGAAGAGAGGAGTAGGAGTACCTTTGACACACTTGACGCTCCAGGTGAATTGTAACCGAGAACCGAGAAGCTCGTGGTTAGTTTTGAGCGGGAGATCGAACGAAACGCGTCTCGCGAGAGTTGAGTAAAGGGAATCACAGGTGAAAGACGTGACATGAGTGCCAGGTGACTGACAGACATGTCGATGAGACAGATGTATCGTCGTGTGATGTCAATGGGACTATGCGGCATCGAAACGTCGTTCTTAATCCATCTTGGTTAATCGATTAGAATAAATTATATCCGTGATTCGTATTGGTATCGAGGTCGCGACTGGTGGTGGGGGCAACGGAAGTGATAAAAGGTGCACGTGGATTAGGGTGATGTCTGTTTGACGAAATCAAAAGTGCATCGATCATCGTCGCCGCGTTTCCTGCTCTACATTCTTCCAGCTACTTCCGTCTCTGCTCTATTTTTCACGCGTCTTTGAAAACTTCTTCTCAGAAAGAAGACGTTGTTTCTTATTATTTTTCTTTGCTGATGTCGAAGAGGATGAATATGAAATTTGTGATTGTGCTGATGTGTCTGTGTGTGACGCAGACCAGCTGCCACTTTTTCACCGTGGATAATCTGAAGAAGTACACGAGAATCTTTCAGTTAGACGGTCTTCTGCGAAATCAGACCGGAAACGAATTGTGGGACGGGTTATTCAGAGATTGCGACAGATCAGTCACGTTCTCGTGCATTCAGAAGAATGCTTACGCGTATTTAGACGATGTTTTCGTCGAGAGGGACAATATCACAGTGTTCGACGGTTTAACGATGACGAGAAATAATTTAGATTACGGAACATGCCGGAAGAAAGAGGATCGAGATTCATTCGACGAGAATTTAGTCGAAGGATCTAGCCAAGGCAACTGCGACGAAGAGGAAAGTGAAGAGGGAAAGAGCAAGGAAGAGTATCGTCAATTCGAGGAGGATCAATTACCTCTGGAGGAAGTGACTAACGCGTTACGAAAGAGGGCAGTGAAATTTCTAGCAACTAGGGATTATCAAATCCAATTACCAGAGTTTTTCTTCGAGGGAGCTAGCGTGAAGATAAGTCCTCGAGAGATTGACGAAAATGGCGCTCTGGTTAGAGTAGACTTCGGCCAGACTGGGGTGCAGAGTGAAGGAAGAATCTTCAAGAAAATTAGTACGATAACCGACACCGTAAATCTACGATATTAACCAATATTCTTTATCTATTCATTCTTTCAATTTCAGGAAAATTCATACAGAACAAGCTGTTGACCAGCTTGCTAGCGTTGCTGTTAATCATCAAACTCATCAAAGTGAAGTTCATGTTCATAATACCATTCCTGTTCGGCGTTGGTACCGCGAAGAAGTTATTCCTGAAGCTGCTGCTCTTCTTCATACCAGCGTTCGCGCACGTCTTTAAACTCTGTTCCAGTTTTTACTCGGCGCATTCGACGAAGTTCCATCATCATCACCATCAGGTGAACGACACGACAATTCCTTCTACCGCGACAGAAATATTTTACAAATAAAATACTTCGTTCAATGTTACTATCACCAGTACCATCATTAACTCCATCTTTATTCCAGATAGCTCATCACCATCACCACGTGCCAGTTCCAGTGCCGATTCCAGCTTACTACAAGCCTCATCATCATCATCATCATCACGACGACGAAGACTTCGACGGATACGATTACGCTCATCCTCACATCCAATACAGAAAAGACATAGAAGAGTTGAAAGAATGGGGAATAGAACCCTACGAAGAACCATACGAGGAACAACCAGAGCCTTTAGGAGCTGCAACAATGCCAGTTCGAAATCCACCAGGAGTACTTCCAGCGCCATATCCAGCGCCTACTTACGCAGGAGCGTATGGTATACCTCAATACGCGGCGAACGCTCAGCCTATAGCGTCCCCGTATCCGGAGAAACGTCCTCCAGTGCCAGTTTCGGCCCACAACTTGGCCTACTCAGCGTACGTTGATAATAACGGCCGTCGTACAGTGGTGCAAGCACCGAATCCATCGGCGATTATCAATTCACCGATGTTGAATCCAGCGAATTTACCGTCGACGTTGTTACCGACAGCCACAAACGTGAAATCCTCGTACACGGTACTCGGACAACCGAATGCTAGACAAGTACCGGGGATAAATAATTCGTTGGACGTGAAAGTAGTAGCTGTGGCTAAGCAACGTCAGGGATTCGACGATGAGTTTTATGGACCTATAGTAAATAGATTGGAGGAGATATTCAAACAGCTGAGATTCGTCGACGAGACCTGCAGGGAGAGGCTTGTGTGCAGTATGTACAAGAACCCGACAGTGTACTCGCCGCATAGTAATCTCGTGTCGAACGAACTGTCCAGGTAGGCAACCGAATGAAACGTACAATTAGTCGTTCGACGGTAGAAACGTACAAAACGAGTATTATTTTTCTCTTAAATAGTTAATAAGCGTTCCAGTTGCGAACTGTCGCGACGAAGTTGGCTGAAAGCGTGGAAAGCGTGGAAACGAGAGCGTAGTTGTCGGATTTTTGCGTCTGATAGATATTCTATGGATAAATATACGCCTGTTTTCGAAAATAAAATTCCACAGACCGGTGTATAAATTAACGACGAATTTGTCCGGTCGAACATGTTAAATATTAATTATACATTCACCTGTGGCGGTACACGTTCGAATTCGATCAGCTCGAGGCGTCGATCACGAAGAGAAAGGTGGCCAACGCTCCGAATCGGAACGTTGAATCACGTTCCACGTGAACTCGTCTCCTTTTTCTTCTTACGTTCTTACCAACCGGCTCGTTCTCCGGCAAACAATAAACTCTTTCCGTGGAAGAGCATTCCGCGGAATCATTAGTTCCAGCAGGAAGTAACGCGATCTAAAACGCCAAAGCTCCTCCTTTGCCCGGTTGTTTATTAAAGAGAGATCATTCTTGTTAGCGAGACACTGTTCGCTAAATGGCGAAAGTATCACAAGAGCGTCTTGGTAGATGTAAACACTTGTGGGAGAATCGGGTCATCGTTTAACGTTTGCAACGTAGATTATCGCGTACATTGACAAGTTTACTTAACCATTCTTTTTTTTTTTCTATCGTGTTTCAGAGATCCACAAGAGTTGAAACGTGCTGGGACCGAAAGCTCGTCCAGCCAGAAGTTCCATAGATACATGAACGCAGCAAGATTGGGTCAAGATCGTGGAGATTGTCTGAGAACGTATCCATGTCACATAAATACCGAATAAACCAGACGTGTGGAATTCTCTCGCCGATTTACGTTCGAGGGAGACCCAGCACAGCGCAAACCAGGCGTTGATGTCTCCAGAGCCAGGCGTTGAAGTCTCCGGGACGAGTCACACTGGTTGAGACCGCTACGCGCGATTTAGGCGGCCACGAGTGCGGAATGCTTGCTTAAGTCGACGCGATGAATGGACTCGTTTGTAAAAGGATGTCAGATTATCTTGTATTTAATATATCGAAACGTTTCACGGCAGTAAGAATGTTTCTCCTTCGTTTGTTCTTAAGTAATAGTATACGTGGAAGTGTTTGCACTCGTGGAAAATTTTTCGTGGACTTTCTCATAGTTTCAATGTTAAATTGATCGACACTTCTCTTCAATTTGATCGATGATCAGTGTATTTAACACTAGGTTTGCGGACTTTCCTTGTATATCCGTTTCTACGCACGTCTATCAAATTGTCGAGCGAACGAAAACCTGGATTTTCATTAAAAAACCGCGATTTGTTTAATTTATAAACTGTTTAATTATGTACTATTAATTTACTCATAAATTTCGATATATTCTCGTATTATTCTGTTAATAATAAGCAAAAATTGCTGACTGGAGAATGATAGCAATAGTTTCCCGTAATTTTGCACGTGATACTCCAAATCCGTCAGATTGACGGGTCTCGTAAATCTAGTGTTAAGGATGTAGTTAGGCGAATTTCGAAATATTCGTAGATACTTGCTCAATCTTTGATTGTCTGTCGGGAAGATTGAACAACGTGTTTCTGATGAAGTGTCAAATTCTGAGAACGCTTTGACACTTTGTCAGAAGTTGTGGATGAAACGTAATTCCTAAGAAATATTCCTCGATAGTGCAACGAAAACGATGCATCGAATGTGTGCATTTGTATGTTTTGTCTTCTATGTGTAATTACAAGAGAGATAGTTTTCCTGTGGCATTGCATACGTAAAATGATAATTTTAAGTCCTCGCGTTACAAATGCGAATGAACCTTCGGGATGACAACTTCTAATACGTATACATAAGGATCTATTTATTTTTCGATACGATTATTTATTGCTACGTTCTCGGGTGCCATACCCAGTTAATATTTATTCTATTTAACAGCTCGATTATGTTTAAATAGTACTGTACAAAGCGAAACGATGCTTCGATGACGCTACCTCGAAGTTTCTATATGTGTATCTTTGTTTTGTTCATAATAAACGACGTAAGAAAAAAGAAAAGAAAAGGAGAAACCAATATTATACCTTACATTATCCCAACCACTCTTAATTAATATAAAAAAGACTATTGTATAAAAGTTTGCTGCTCCAAATACTTAATAATTAATGAATAATTAAAAATGTTACAATTTCACTTTATTTAATTACAGAAAAATAAATAAATTTTTATGTTTATCATAGTAAGAGCAGAGATAAGAGTCTCATTCAGCGAAATAAATGGCGAACCGTCCATTCATTCGCTCCTTACGCAAGCTCAGCTAAAACTCCCATAAATAAAATCACTTTCTATCGAGTTTCCACCGGTCCTCATTATTCCCCGTTCATAAAGCCTTTTTACTTTCATCTATTCTCCTCTCACGATTCACGCTCAGGCAATTTCACTTCGCCGCCATTGATTCTCCTCGCCTCTTCGCAGACTAAACCATTATCACTCCTATTCATATTTCCAAATCCTTTTACAACAGAAAATCAAACTTGCTCCATCGAGCTCGTGACTGAAACTGACTGAGAAATCTCAGGTGTGCACGGTGCAAGGCGTGGAACCGGAAACTAGCGAAAGGCGGTGGATGTCGAAACCAAAATCGTCCCGCAGGGACAGAATCGAGCCGTGAAAACATCGTCACCCTAGATAATGAGGCTTTCTTCTTTCCTTTCAGCCGTCCACACGTCCCTGATCAAAATTCATCGTTCGTACCACGCTTCCATCGACTATAAAACCGCGTTGTCTTCGTTCGAGCCGGCATTCGGTGTTTAGCCTCGCAAATCGGTAGGTACCGTCATGAAGATTCCAACGATCGCCGCTTCCCTCGCCCTTCTGGCTGTTCTAGCCTCAGGACAAACCACAGAGACCACAACTGAAGTCCTAAGAAATATCTATTACAGGTAAGTACACGTTAAACGATAATTTCAGAATATTTCTCATTCGTCGATTAACGATGAACATTATTCTCTTTCTCAGATGCATAGACAACGAGAACATGTTGTCCTGTGTGAAACCAAAAGTCCTGGCTTATCTGAGCAACGCTGTGAAGCAAGATAGACTAGCCATCACCGACGATTTGGCTATAGTGAAGTCCAGAGATTTTCCAGAAGCGAGCAACGAAGAATACTATCCCTCGCAGTACGACACCGTCGATCCTGCTAGGAAAGAGCTTCTGAGGTCGTTGATGTTGGAGAAACTGGACGCGTACCTGTCGAATCATCAGTTGGAGGCTAAGTTACCGGAAGCTATCGCTGGATCCAACATTGTACCGAGATCCTTGGTAGATAGTATGCCTAGAAGCCTCACTGTTCCACTCTCTGACTCTTCTAACGGTCAAGGTAACGTAAATGATTTAATTAAACATTCGAGAATTTTAACAATTTATTTATTTTATATTTTTCAATTATATTTTACAGGTCGTGGATTCGTGAAGAAGGTTATGATACCATTCCTTCTTGGTCTCAAGTTCAAGGCTACCGCCTTGGTACCTCTTGCGCTTGCTCTGATCGCCTTGAAGACGTGGAAAGCTCTGACTTTAGGTCTCCTCTCCATGGTTCTCAGCGGAGCAATGATGATCTTCAAGCTGACTAAACCAAAAGTTGCCTACGAAGTGGTGCATTATGGTCATCCACCTGTCGAACATCCTCCGCATTGGGACACAGCACCTCATGGTCCATACAGGGCGTACAGGAAATAAGGCTGACTAAACAAGCACGACACTTCTACCCCTAGATCATTTTTATTTAATATTTATTCTGACGCGAATTTATTTATAAATAAAATTTCTGACATGGTCTCATCCAACTAATCGTTCGACCCTTCTCATTTCTCATCCCTCTGTTGATTCGACGATGCGAAAAGGAGGAAAGAGGAGAACAGCGTACACTTTCCTTTTTATTATTTGCCTACGCGAGCTGAATCGATCGCGGAGATTTAAACGCCGTGAAAGTGGAAAGGGTTAATTGAGAATTCACCGTCTGTTTCGCGCAAATCCGTTGGAAATTTCTTGTCGTCGATGATAATTAGGTCGATTCGTTCGAAACTCCGTTTGTCTTCTATTCATTGTGGAACAGTAAAAGTAGCTGTTCCATCGAACATCGATTCGTCGAATTGCACGATGTTTCATTCAGGTGTTTGTGTGTTTTACAAACCGTCAAGCTTCAATTCATCGAGGTGAATTTACGCGGATGCAGAGGTAGTTGAGGATGCAGGAGAATAGAAACGGTAGAGAAACGCTGTCGAGCTTAGAGAAGCGTGAAGGGAAGAAGAATAGAGACATCGAAGAGGTGACATCGATCGGTGCTACTTTGTCCTGAATGTTTATGCAAACACGACCCAAAATTCCAATTACCGTTTCATTGTTACAAGTAGCAGGAAGTCGGGCAGAACGCACAAAAGTGTCTCCTGACAACCCCACGCGACGCGCATTCTCGCACGAGAAACTCGCACGCAACGAGCATTCCTGATGCGCCTGCTCGTATCTCTTTGCTGAATCGAGCTATGCGAGTAGATTAACTGCAGCCATCAGGGGATGAAATTACCTCTAACTCTACGTAAATTCATAATTACACTCTGCTAAAAATCATTACACGCATTCTGCAAACTAAACTAGGAAATACCATTTTCGAAATTACCAATTCTTTCGGGAAATCTGAAGAGAAATTAACGTAAACTTCGAATGAATGTGAAATTCGCGTTGCAATTAATTCTGCGAGCTTGAAACACTATTTTAGATGAAATAAAGATATGATAAAAGATGAAATCGTGTTGATATGATTGTGTTCTAATATTTTTTTGTTTGTTTTTTAACGAATGCAGTAGCTATTGATAATTATTTAACGTTAGAGAAATTTATTCAGAGGGTGAATGGCTCGTTAACATTTGAAAGGGGGAGGTGGGGAGAGTGGAGGTATTAACGGAGCAGACGTGTGGAAAGTGTCGTGTTCGTGGCGTGAATGAACGATGGATTCAATGCCAATGTTACGGTGCCATTGGTGCCAAGGATGAAGAAGGGTCTTCTACTCTTACTGGCGCGCGCGCCATTTCCGCTTTGCAATATGAAACGATGCTGTATGATAGCAGGCCAAATATTCGAAAGTTTTGACCAGTTTATTGCGTGAGCCGATTATTTTATCGGCACATGAACGAGGTTAATGAAATGATAGATATTTTGTCCACTTTCGGATGAATATTGAATAGCAACAAATCCTTATTCGCCCCACAGATTTACGTCACACTGCCAGTCCTTCTTGTATCAGAATTAGAAATCTAATAAAATCAGTGTAATTCTTGTTGAAGAAATATTATAATTCGTGGCACAGATTTATATCATATTTTGCATTTTTCTTTTTTCCATACGAATATTAGAAATCTAATAAAATCTGAGCATTTCTTAATAAAGAAACGTGATACTTCATTCCACAGATTTATGTCACGTTTCGGATCCTTTTTTATATCAAAATTAGAAATATATTAAAATCTGTGTAATTTTTAATAAAAAGAAAAAAGACAGCAACAATTTTTTGCACAGATTTATGTCACACTTTGGATCCTTTTCATACGAAAATTAGAAATTTAATGAAATCAGTGTAATTTTCAATGAAGAAATATAATGACAAATTATTAGGATACGTGTACTATTTTGATCCTAAGTGAATAGAAAAAACATTGACCCTCTTTAACCTGATTTTTCTGTGTGAATGAGAAGAAGTGTTAAAATGGATTACAATTCTACATCCTGAAAAAATATTGAAAAACAAGAACTAATAATTAATACAAAACACTTCAAAGTCATATAAAGCTGGAGAGGATTAAAATGATCATTTATCTACTCACATCAATTCTACCACAAATTTTCCTAAAAATTCCTTTAAACTAATCCATTTTACAACACAACCCTCAAAATAATTTTCTTCTAAAACAAAAATCTCTCAGAATCTGTACGATCAGTTGCAAAATAAGAAAAAATGTAGCAAGATTTCCTTTAGAAATGCAGCCAACTGAACTCTCATCGCTGTCTCGGAAGCAAAATCGCGTGTCGTGCACACGAAGCACGCGACCCTCTCGCCCGACATCGCGACAAAGAAGCTTTCTTTCCACTCGGTTGATCCTTCGCCAATCGAGTAGTCGCGTCACGATCACGCCGAGGCCTCGATAATCGAACACCATACTGAACGAAAAGAAAATTCGTGGCCGGATGGAAGTGGGGGCGGCATGTGTGCTTCGCTACGCGATGACACTTCGTCGATTCGACTACCGGGGGCTTCGTATAAATAGCCTGATGCCCAACCCAATGGCATCAGTCGTCGCACCATCGTCGTTCACAACGATTGTCGTCACACGAGACAACCAACTTAGCCTTCTTCAGGGTATCAACCAGATATTCCCCAGGTTTCAAATTCAAAAACAAGGAAGAAAAGGAATCATGAAGCTATTCGTGTTTTGTGCTCTGTTGGCTATGGCGGCTGCTCAACCCGCGAAGAACGATCTATGGAAGGGTAGTAACATGGATCAAATGGTGGATCAAACAAGAAGCGAGTGTGCACAAAAGAACGACGAGGTAGCCTGTATGAAATTCAAAGTTCTGAACCTTCTCGATCAGATCTTCCGCAAAGACAGCTTCAAGGCAAGTTCATCTACTGTTAACATCACACCAGCTTTCGATTTTCTTTCGTAATCACACTTGTAACAAGTAACCAGTTACCCATTTGAACGTTGTCGAAAGTAAAATTGACGATTGCATCAGTAACCTAAACTCATCCACTTTCTTCGTGTCCCTTTATTCTTCCAGGTCTCTGAAACCGTCGAGGTGACACGTAACTCGAACCCTATCGAGGAAGTTTCAGCTCGCAGCGAGGCGTCTTTCTTGGACAATGTTCAAACTTATCTCTCCTCTCACGACGTGACCTTCAAGCTGCCTCTGGACTCGTCTGTGAAGGTGAGCGCAAGGAACATCGACGACGATCAGCTCTCCTTCAACGTGAAGTTTGGCCAGGGTCGTGCCGTTGAAGAGGCTCGCAAGTCCAAGTTGAAGAAAGTCGTCATCCCTATCTTGGTGTTCGTTCTTCTCAAAGCTATGACACTGATCCCTCTGGCTATCGGTGTTCTCGGGCTGAAAGCGTGGAACGCTCTTCAGCTTTCGTTCTTCAGCTTCATCGTGTCCGTTGGAATGGCGATATTCCAATTGTGCAAGAAAATAGCTGCTGACGGTCATGGTGCACCATTAGCCTCTCACGGACCATGGGAATACCAGGCTCAGTACAGATCGCTTCAAGATGAAGAACCATCGGTGCTGTACGCGCAGAATCTCGCGTATTCTGGTCACGCGCAGTCGTAAAGCGTTCGTTCGTTCACTGTCGCGACTTTTGTAAAATACCTGTCTTCCTACGCTCTCCTCTGTACACTTTATTTAATAAATTATTGTTGCAATTCACTACGCCTCTTTCGTATTCACAACACGTACCTTGTATTTAACGAGAAACTGAACTGTAATACTATGGTTAACGTTGATGTACTTGCCTCGAAGATTGAAACATACGACAGTTAGCAGGATCGAGGAAAATGATTACCATGGGAAATTATTTTCACCGAGTTTGAAGCTTGCTATTAAACAGTCTAGCGGTTTTATTATAAACGAGGATTTTTTGTCAGGTGAAACGTTTACATGTTATAATAACTGGAGCTTCTCTGATTGGATTTAACGAGGCAAATGTTGCGATTGAATTACAGGTAGCTTGTACATGGGGTAAAATATTCAGTTATACGTTACAATTATGTCTTTATTTCTGTTACATTTGCGAAAGTACGCTTCAGCAGAAACACGTTATCGCTGTAATTATCGTAATAACCGTGCAACCTAGTTGCAAAAGGGAAAAGGATGAAAGTAAGTGGTTCGAGTCTCAGCCCTTTGATCGAAGGACATTGTTAAATGTTTCAAGGATCAAGTGACGTTGGATAGAGAGCAATTTTGCATGGAGGGAAAGCTATTTCAAGCAACGATGTTTAATACTTAAATAGATGTTTCCATTAATAGTGTAACTTGTTTTATAATTTACAAGGATCGACTGTGACTCATCCTTCGCCTTAATTGACAACGATATGTCCTTGTAAACGATCGATCGTAAAATGTACACGTGAAATTAACGTGGAAAGAGGGGGAAATCTAGTTTTAGACGGAGAACAGCCGGTTCTGCAAGGAGATTATGTCTGATAATGATCAGACACGACTACTTGTGGTAAGAAACAGCTTGGAAAGCAGCGCTTCGTTTCGAAGGGGGATTCCGGTAAAATTGAAACCTGTAACCTTTCTGCAGCTTACGCTTTCCTTTCCTTTCCATTCGGTACACCTTGTGAATCTTAAGCATGTTGTTCAGCAACCGAAACTGCGCTTTTTCTTTCTGGTTTGTTTTGGGGACAGGGTGGGTGTCGTAACGCTCGTAAACGATGTTGTAATTTAGCGCTTCGTTCTAGTTTCTTGTATGTGAATGGAAGTGTAACTTCTGGTATTCATTTCTATTTAGAGAAATTATTATTTGTAGAAGAAATTATTTAGCAGAAATTTCCAATATAGCTTTTCTCGGGTAATAAATGAAAGTTTTTTTTAAAAATTGTAGAACTTTGTTTATTTTTACCTTTTACTTAAAAATTACATTGTGAAAATGACCAAATAGTACTCAAAGTATGTTAATATAATTGAAAAGTGTGTTAAAAAAATATTCAAGGCATGTATAAAATACCCTTAATATACAAATTATGAATGAAAGTATGAATTTATGTAGTAGAAATTTTCAGAGAAGTTCTCTTTGGATAATAAATGAAATTTTTTAAGAATTATGAAACTTTGTTTATTTTCTCCATTTGTCTGAAAATTGCATCGTGAAAGGTACCAAATTAAACTGAATAAAATGGAAACTACGAGTACACGTTAACTGTAAAATCAACCCTTATTGAAACTGTGTAAAATGTGCAGAAGTATGTTTAAAAAATCCTCACTGCACATTTGTGATGAATATAAAAATACTCTGAATATATAAATTATGAATGAAAGTAATTAACAAAAAATTATGTATAAGAAATTTTCAATGAAATTTCTCTTGGATAATGAATGAAATTTTTAAAGTAATTCTTAAATTTTATTTATCTTCACCATTTGCCCAAAACTGACTTCGTAAGAATTACCAAATAGTATTCAAAGTGAAGATTACAAGGACTCTATGTATTTTAGGTGTGACAGCAACCCTTGTTGAAATTGTATAAAATGTGTAATAAATTGATCGTTATAAATATCTATCTTTTATGGAGTCTCTTAAGAAACTTCAAGGATTTCTTTCCACGTTAAAAAGTATAGAAAAAAAAAAATCCTCAATGCACATACAAAAACATCCCCTTCCCAAAGAGTTACCAACATTTCCTTCTGCCTCACATTCAAACTCAATAAACCCTCAAAATGTACTACAAACGAGAACTCTAAAACTGCACCTCTTTTCTAACAAACTTTCGAAGACAAAACTCTTCGAAGGGCAAAATCTATTAGGAAAAATGCTCATGAAACTCACGAAACCACCCTCGATCCTTCACAGAGCCACAAGAAACTCCCTCATCAGTAGATCTCAATCAAAACCAGATAAAAAACTTCGAAACCACGGAACATTCCTTCGATCCTTATACAGCCAACTGAAACAACGAAGGAAAATGAAGAATCGTCGTTAGAAACTCTCGATCCCGTTCTATCGGGCCGGTTACAACGTGAACGGTTCGCCGCTGCCGAAAGCGCGTGGCCGAATAGAGGAAGAAGGCATAGGGATCACGCGTCCACTAGCTGAGCGTTAGAAACGGCGGCCAAGTAAAGAGCACGAATCATGTTGGTGAACGCGGGGCAAGTTCCGTTTCCCGTGTACCGAGGCGTCGCGCATACCATCGTGTACGTGGTACGCGACGCTACATACGTGTGTACGCGTCCCGACGCGTGCACGCACGTACCCGAGCAAAAGTCAGACAAAGAGGAAAACAGAAGAGTCGGAGAAGGTGGTGGAGGAAGGGAGGAGAGCTCGTTCTATGTGCCAGTGAAATTTGAATAATTTTCCTTCGATCGTCGATTCCCGGCATGCGCGACCGAATAACATAGATTCGCGGGGGGCAAATTAAATAAAAGGGGCGGGCCACTCCTCCGTCAGTCGCAGTTCGATCGGCGATCGCTCGCTCGTACACGCTCGAGTGGACGATCGACGTGTTTCTATTATTCCGTGTTTTTAATTCGACAAAGTTCTAAGAGACCAGCAGTCAGAAACGGAGGCCATCTTGCGGGATAATCATCAGCCGAAGGAATAATCGAAGAAACAAGGATGAGGATACCAGTAGCTGTAGCAACCATCGTGTTGATGGCAGGAAGTTGCCTGGCTAATCAGGACTTCCTCTCGAAATCCTTAAACGAGTGTATAGCAGCTGATTCATGGACGTCTTGCCTGAAACGTGAAGTTCTTGGATACTTGGACGATAAACTTGGAACTAATACTGGGGCAAGATCATTGGATACGTTGGACGAAGCTATTGTAGCGAGGACTTTTAAGTATTTGAAGAGTTTCGACTATGGAATCGATCTACCGTTCGTGGATGCTAGATTGAAGTACAGACCGAATAGGAGTTTGGCTGATTTGGACATCGAATTCAAAGGAAATGAAGTTGCTACCAGTCAGGCTAGAGGAATCTTGAAGAAGAAACTACTGTTGCCGTTCCTGTTGCTCTTGAAACTGAAACTGAAAGCTCTGATGCCTATCTTCGTTGCTATTATTGGATTGAAGGCGCTGAAGGCTCTGGTGCTCTCGAAACTCGCGATCCTCCTCGTTGTTGGGTTCATTGCTGTGCAGTTCTTTAAGAAGGGTGGAATGATGATGCCTATGGGTACGTATCGTTTTTCAAAGGGCTAAATTTCATGTCAAATGTAACGAGTAATATGATGAATCATTCAATTGATCTTAAGAAAATGGTAGTTCACTTTGGGACCATTAATCTCGAGAAAATTGCTATTCAGTTTGGGACCATTTACTATGTTAGACTTTGTGATTAACTTTGTGACCAATTTTTTTATCGATTTGCAGTTAATTTCGCGGAGATGAAAGGCACTTTGCTCCACAGAAAAGAGTTCCTTGAAAATTTCACAAATTTCTAATTATTTTCCAAAATTTCCGCGTTTCATGGTCCCAAACCTTTTGGTCTACGTTGAATGTCTCATATTCGACGTACGAATAAATCAGAGTGTGTTAACGACGAATAATAAATGTTTTCTCTTTTGTTTTGAAACTATTGCGACAAAAGTAAGCTTCCCCCATGTTTTCCCCTGGATAGAAAAGTGAAAAGAGTGAAACTTCCTGTTGCAGGAATGTCGATGGAACCAGCTACACCGGCATACGGAGCTCCACCTATGCCCTCGACCACGTCGAGCTACGATCCGGCGAACACGTGGGACGGAAACGGCCCGTATTCCCGCGTTTGGACGCCAACGAACGGTGTGGAAGCCCAGAATCTCGCTTACTCTTACTACTCGCCAGGCAGCAGCGCAAACTCGTACAGCTCCTCATCTTCCTCCTCGTCTTCCTCGTCGGGTATCAATTCAGGCAGCTCGACGAATTATTAAAGATTAGATTAACTTACACGAGATACGGAAAATCTATCCAACGGATGTCAACGTTCATCCTCCCTGATCTTCTTTTAACTCATCTTCTTTAACGACGGATCGATCGTAACGATCGAGAGACCAAAGAGAAAAAGCACGCCAAATAACCATATGAAACATATCGGACGATCGTCGATCGACGATTGCGTTTACGATGTTACGCGATCGTTCGATCGAAGACTGTTTTGATCATTCCACGTTAATTGTGGGAAGAAGTTTCATTGTTTCGTTAGGTGAACGATTAGAGAGATGTCGATGTAATTTCGTTAGATTTCGATGATTTTATCGGAGGGGAAAGATAGTTTAATTAAAATGGTGAAACTGACGAAGCGATGGAGCTTCTTTGAATATTCATTCAGCGGCACGTGTACGCGTTGAAGGATAATTGAGGAAGTAAGAAATCGATGAGATATTAAGGGAAGAACGCCTGACTTATTGATTGACGACGAGACGAAGAGGTCGATTCTCGAGGATACGATACGAGTGTGTTTCTTTCCTTCTTTTGTTATCAGAACGATCGCCAGGACTTTATTGTTTCTTTATTTATTGCTCACGCGTCACGATTATTTATTATCTCCCTCGCATTTGTTAATAAAAGCATGTGAATAACAGAAGGACGATTTGTGTTTTTATTACTGGTTCTTTTGATAAGTGTGCTCGTTGGAATAGAAAGGTATTCCTTGTTTAGAATGTTACTGTACTTTGTCTGGCAATTAAAATGAAATAATTCTGATCACGTTAAAAGTAAGAGCGCCGGTAAGTGTGCCACACCTCTTGCACCGACGTTGACTTGGTTGCCTCTGAGAAATCATACTTAATTCGAAGATATAATTGTATTTACACTGATATAATTTATTTCAATCTTTCGTGCAATCATTTTGAATAATTCTTTTACCATTACCATAATGAAAATAGTCCTACTTTCTTAAATTTGATGAAAAACGAAAAAATTTCATACACGGAAAATAGTAATTTATTTGAAAAATAATAAATATAAATCTTTTGTAAAAAGGACAAAGTATAGTAATTATAATTATCATAAAAAATATGATTCAATGTGAACAGCGGTAAGAATGTGTAAATAACGTGATAAATTCGCGAATAGATTTATTTTATGGGGTTTTGGATCTCACATTTTGAAATATCGATCGTTTAAAAAAATCAGAGGCTTTGTTATGCCCTCTACGATGTATAATCATCAAAGATTAATCATAATTTTGTTAATTGGTTTATTACTTATTTTCAATCAATGATCACAGGTTGTCCTAATTTGTAATTGTTACAAATTTCAAATTTAATGTAAGTGGAGAACGTGTATAATATAAATTATTTCATGATATTACAAAAAAAAAAACAATGGTTAAAAATGTATTCGCATAAAAAGTGACTTAACATAATAGTTTTATCTTCGTGGCTATTTTTTAATTAATATGATTTCTAATAATTACGAACTTTGAAATTAGGGTGAAAAGAGAAAATGAGTGATGTATTAGAACAGACGTCGAAGAAAAGTGTATTTAAAAAAAAAATTATTTAACGTAACAATTTTATTTTCACACAAATGTATGGAAATATTGTTCGTGATTTAACAGGTGTAAAAAATTTTCTTTGCTCCTTATTTTAATTCCTACCATCACTATGTAGCATAGTGATATTCCAACCGATACAGTAGAATATGACATGAAAATGGTAACGGGGTCCCAAAGCCCCAGGAGTGTGTAATCAAAAAAACCACATTCGACGAGTAGTCTACTCTATATTTTGTCTATGCCAAGATGGAGGACGTTCCTGGAGGTAGTCAACCAGTTCCATAGCTGGTAACTAACTCAGTCCACCTCCACTAACCTTCACGAACCTCGGTACACTCGCTAAAGATGGCGCTTCCATTGCTTCCAGGAAATTCCAAGTATTACCAACAGGTACACAATATTTTATCAAAGTTATCTCGCAGCATTGAACTCTCCACTTGTTCCTCCTTAATTCCCACACTATTTTAATCGTCAACAAAAAATTCTATCTACTCTATTCAGACTCAAATATACAAAAATCCTTCCTCGATATACAAAAACTAATATTCAATTAAAATTTAAATACTTACCAAGACAAAATACCTGCAATTTTTCCTACACAAAGGAATAAACCAATGGATTAATTAAAATTCGCAACGCAATTAATTAAAATTTGTATTTTTAATTGTTTATCAGGACAAAACACCTACAATCTTTCTTATACGATAAACCAGTCATAAATGAGCAAACAAATAATATAATACAATCAATTAAAATTTATATTTATAATTATTTATCAAGACAGATCACCTACAACCTCTCCTATACAAAGAACCAATTACAAATAAACAATGCAACGCCTTTAATTAAAATGTATATAATTGTTTATTAAAACAAAACACTTGCAATCTCTCTTATGGAACGATCCAGAAAATTTAAAGATCCCCGTGTAAAGGGACACCGTAGAAAAGAGATGCCATAAAATGTCAGCCGGGGTCTCGACGATTACAAAGGGGCTACGGTAATCTGCCATTTACCGGCTTTACGCGAGACCTTTCCTCTCCATCGATTTATATCCCTTGCAACCCTTTCGTCGTGTGTCCCTTAACGAGGCGCGCGGCAATCCTCGCCAACAAACACAACCCTTTCACCTTTCTTCTCTCGTTGAACGGATCGAAAAAACCGCATTGACCAGAAAACGCAGTAAAAGTTTACGATCAGGAGGAAAGGTGGCCCTTCGCAGGTAATTTCTTCTTGAGTGTCGAAACGAAACGAAAGGAAAAAGGGGTTCCTCTTACCACGACGGGGCATCCGCGAGTTGTGGCGCGTAAGCCCACCCATTCCGTGTTTCTAAGTGAGAATACAGACATAATCCGCTTTAGGTCTTAGTCCTTTTGACCACTTGACCGCAGGATTTCCTTTCCTACTGGCATAAACTCTACTAGGGGGGCTAGGAGTTACGACTGAAGAAGGATTGTTCGACGCCTGCGTTGCATCGGTGGAAAGGACGATTAATAGGCGAAAGTGTTGGATTTTCTGTAAGACTACTGTATTCCGTCGGTCAATTCGATGTTTCAGAAGTTCCTCCTTTTGTTTCCGAACGGTAAGAAGCGCGTTTGTAATTTTACAAATCCATTCAGCACGAACAATGGCACGCGAGATCAATTTTACGGCTTGGGAAATTTTCTTGATTTATGCGAATGTAATAATACAACAGCGAAACTGTATTCTTTTGTTTCTAGATTTGGTAAGTAGACTACCTTCTTACTTAACCTTTGTGGAAATGGATCTTTAGCCGAGTAATATTTATAGGATGTAAATAAAATGAAAGATACATGTATAATGGATTGCAATTAATTAGGACACATTAAGATTGCATTAATTTGCTTCGATATAGCGAATTTCGACAGACAAAATCTGAACAGGACAGAAAATAATTATTGTTTATATGTAAAGAATCAATACAATGTTTATTGAAGATTTATTTATACAAAGAATTCGATAATTTGTGCTTTGATTTCAATTATTTCGCCAAAGCAAAGTTACAATCTGTTTCTATAGAAACGATTGGCAGATTAAAATATAATTTTACTATTTTTCAAAATTCTCATTTCTGTAATAAGAGAAAAAATCGTTTCTAAGCGTGAAACAAAGGTTTACCTGTCGAAAATTCGGTATTTCACCGTCGAGTCTTAGAAACTAATCCAGTAACGAAAAATAGCTGTCGGAGATTTCAATGAAAGGATAAGCGCGATCGTTGCGCGAAGTTTCAACGATTCTATTAATAAATCCACCAAGGTCTCTACCGTACGCATATGTGCAGAACACTTGATGCAATTTTCTCAACGAAAATTACAGCCTCTTCCCGTTTCTAGTTTATTTACACGGTATCGTTGTCGAGTATCGTCCCGTATTCTCGCGCGTTTTAATGAATTCCAAAAGAAAGACCGGTTCGACCCGACAGCGGAAGGGAGGCGCAACCCTTTTTCCAGAAACCGCCTCCCGTTTCGTTCGGCCTCGTTTGTGCCCCAAATCATCGTCATCATCGTAGAGAACCCTCCTGTGGTTTTCTTTCCTTTTTTCTCTCTCTCTCTCTCTTCTTTTTTTTTTTAACCGGTGCATTCTCACGGTCCACAGAAACCAGACATGATCTCCTCCCTTTACCACGTTCATCGAATTCATCGTGGAAATTGTACATTAACCAAGAATTTCCTAGCATAATTGTAACAATTTATCGAAGGATAACGTACGATAAAGAGAAAAATAAATAAGCAATTTTTTAGAAGATATGTAAATGACAAATTTCTTTGTTTCTGTTTCAAAAACTATTGTTACAGGGTTCAAAATTAACCTTCGATCGGTCACACAAATTTTTCGTACATAAATAACCATGTAAATTTAGTATTTTGAAGCTTAGAAGAAATAAATTCTGTCAAAATTTCTTGGCAGTCGATACGAATTGAACTTAAACTTTACTACTTTCCTTACTATTTTCTCAAAACCTTTTATACACATTCTCTAATAAAATCGTCTTTCTAATTTCTGAGAGAAATTCACGTCGTTCGATCCAAGTCTAAAGAAGGTACTCTATTTTCAAATACTAATGAAAATACTGATGACTGTACTTTTGTAAAATAAATGAAATTTTACAAGAAACAACACAAACGTTCTTCTCCACGTCAATAGTCGATGTGTATGTCACACCATAACCACCTTAGATACAGAAAATTTGCCAGCAGAAAGTTATAAATGAAGCAGTCTCACAGACCACACACTTGAAGGGTTAAAACAATCCCCAGAAAATGGCGACAGCGTTAGACGCTAATTTCGAAAGAATTACATAACTCCGCCGTTCCTCCTCTCATACAGAGGAATCCATTTCCCTTTCACGCGTCGATACGAGGGTAAACACAGACAAAAATCAACGTTCCCCCCTATTATCCGAGTCTCGAGTGTCCGCAGGACCGGTCGAATAAAGGCCGAGGCACGATCCTGCGAGCGTATAGATCGATCGACGCACAGGATGCGTAACTTCCTGCATTTGTATTCCCTCCCAGCTCGTGCACGGACACTCCGTAGGGACCGTCGAAAAACTGTCGGCCGTTTGTCGACGGCCATCGACAACAGACGATCGTTGCACCGTTCGTTCGCTCTCGTTCTTTTTTCTTTTCTTTTTCTCTTTTTTCCTATTTTTTTTTTTTCCTTCACCACCCGTTTTTCTCCATCTTTCTCCAACCCCTCTATCGCGGAGTTCGGTTCGATTCGAAGGTATCAAGAGAAAAAGCTGCTCGTCGAAAAGTGCGGATCCCTTTGTCCATGTGAGGGGAAATGCAACGCGTAGGTGGTTAAGGGGAAAGGGGAAAGAAGCAGGGTGTAACCGAGCGCATGTTACACAACCGGAAGGAAATCTGTAACACAAGGATTCTGCTTCCTTCTCTCGTGGTGATCTCTCGCGGGTAAAGGTGCACGGACAAAAAAGTGCAGCTTCATCGAGAGTCGCTTGCGTAATTCCTTCCTCGTCCTTCCGCCTTTTTACGCATCTGCCGCGGCAGCGCTGCTTCCCGCGATGAATGAAGCGTCCTTCGTGCGGTGTACGTCCTTTTTCTTTTTATTTCTTCTTTTTTTGGGGGGAATGTTGCGAACGTTGCTTCGTAATAAGAAAGAACTTCGAATGAGGATTCTTCCTTTTTTCTCGAGTGAAATACCGTTTTGATATGTACAAGGTATCGAGAAATGTGATTTCTTAATAAAAGATGGAAGCAGTTGATGAAAGCAGCTTTTGATGAAATTTTATGTACCGCTGGAGAAATCGAAGATGTTTAATATATGTATGCTTTTTAACGGTGGATAATTATAGTTTGGGGGTGAAAAGTGACTCTTAAGATTGCGATTGAGAAACACAGCTTGCTAAATTCCTCGAGAATGGAGAAAGATAGAAATTAAAATGAATAATTTATCAGTGAATTTCTTTAATGGTGAATTATACTAAGGAAAATTTATGAGACGGTATTTCGTGACTTTGTTTACGGTTGTAGAAGGTAACAAAACAATTTTGTGAACAATCAGAAAATATTGTATATCATAAATAAATTAGCAGAAAGAGTACTTGGTACACTGTAACATTTTTGTATTAAATTTATAAGTAGAATCGCGAGTACAATCAAAAGAGTAGAACCAAAAAAAAAAAGAAAAGAAGAAAATGTTAATTTGAATTTATGTTTCGAAGATTATTTAATCTACGAATTTCTGCATCGTTTTATTCGCGAATAAAATACATACGAACATTATTATTCGATTTTTATACGAGTTCATGTTTTTTGGGGATACAGAAAAATAAATAGAAATTAGTTACAAGCTTATTTTATTTACCAGGTATCATAAAATGTTATTACAAAAGGTAACAAATAATTCTGTGCTACTTTGCACCTCTAAATTTCTTATAAATGTATCAAAATTTTAGTTTACTTCTAGCAGCTGTTGAAGAATTGTTCTGCCCATGATCGATTTCAGCGTAGTTGGTACTGAGAAGAGAGTCATTTCATTTTTGCAATGATTTCGACCATTCCTTGTTTCGTGACTACCGTTGTTGTTTCTCCGTTTCTTTACCACAGATATTATTAATTTATTCATTGTAACGTTATTCTCCTATATAAATAACTACTAAAAGTTGTGATCACCGTACCATAAAAATGTTCTTCACCTAAATGTGTCATAAAAATCACTGTAATTATGGATATTCTACATGTTTCTTCATTCCTTGCAATCTGTGCAATTTTTCATCCCTCGAATTTCCCATAAATGCATCAAAGTTATAACAGTTGCGATTACCAAGACGTTTTCGGTATTTCAAAAGAGAAATCAACCCAAAATTCCCAATCTCCTCTCGATGGAAATTTCCATCGCCTAAAGTCACCGTCGAAATCATCGAAATCCGCGAAACGTAAAATCCGTGTAGTCGCGGAAGAGAGGAAGCACGTTTGCTCGTGTGTCTCACCAGGTACGAAAGTTCCTGAATCGGCCGTTCGCCACTTTCTTTCTACCTGTCCTCCCCTCCTTCACTATTGCGTAACTGAGAAATCGATCTTCGTTGCATCGATACGTGTAGCGGGACAACGAGACGCACGCTCGCTGTGTGCGGCTTGCGGTGAATTGCGTAATTCCGTTTCGTCGAGAACGGTCTTTTCCATACAGCTAAGGCGACCCTCCAATTTCATTTCAGACAAGGACGCCTCGTCTGTTCTGCAAAGCGGCACGTCGCGTCGCGACATTTAATCGAACTATCCCGACGATGAAGCGATATGTGACATTTGACGCGTCCAATTTCCCCTTCTTTCGCCTCTCAGCAAGATAGCAGAGGCTACAGCCGTGTCTGAATCCCTTGCAAAATCGTCTTCGAATGTTTCTTCTCAATCTCTCTCACGTCAATCTTTTTTTTTCTTTCTTTCTTTTCTCCTTTTTTTTCCCTCCTTCCTTCCCTGCGGCGTCTGCGTTTTCCCTCCTGCCGCGGTTGACATTTGCGACGACTACAGCAGCGGCGAATGGTGGAACGTCTTGCTTGCTCGAAGCGAACGGTCGAGGAATGGCAAGTGGGTCGATTGGTTCACTGAAAGATCGATATTCTAACGAGATTTTGGAATATTGAGAGGCTCGGGAATTATAAATTGAAGATTTAAAGCCTGGGATTCTGAATGACGCACTTTGGAAATTCTACTGAGTTTAGATTCACCTTTCGAAATGCTTTGAAGTCCTATTCAATGTTTCTCGTCAATAATTAATCTCAGTAAAATGTCACATCGTGGAAATTTAAGTAAATCTACGTATCGATCTCAGAATTCGATTTTGGAATATTGAGAAATGTTAGGAATGATAAATTAGACATTGGAAGCTTAGAATTCTGAATAACGCACTTTGGAAATTCGACTGAGTTTAGATTCACCTTTCGAAATGCTTTGAAGTCCTATTCAATGTTTCTCGTCAATAATTAATCTCAGTAAAATGTCACATCGTGGAAATTTAAGTAAATCTACGTATCGATCTCAGAATTCGATTTTGGAATATTAAGAAATATTAGAAATTATAAATCAGACATTGGAAGCTTAGAATTCTGAATAACGAACTTTGGAAATTCGAATGAATTCATATTTCGTGTTCGAAATGCTTCAGAAGATCAATTGCACTCAGAATGTCTCATTAATAATCAATTCGAATAGTGTGACATTTTGAAAATTTTCTTAAATTTACGTTTCAAGTTCAGAATATATCGAAGACAAGTTGTACCGAAAATTTCTCCCAAATAATCGTCGTCGATGAAGTAACATATCTTGGAAATATCAAGTGTCATCGTAAAAATTCTACACATAAATCGTCTCAAGAATTCCATATCAATAATCATCGTAATTAACGAGAAGCCCTTCGATTACTCGTGAAAAGCATCACAAGTGCTCTCCACCAGTCATTTCGCTTTGTAGAGGCAAACAGGTGCAAGAAAACAGTTCGCTGTTCTCTCTATTCTCTCAGTCCCGCGAAAGATCCGATACGTTCGATAACGAGCACTCGAGGAGGCCCGGTCGAAGAAAGTAGCCGACGAAACAAGCCAAAGAACAAAAAAAAAGAAGAGAAAAGAAAAGAAAACTAGCGAAAGAATAGCCCAGAAAGGAAAAGCTGATTCCCAAAACTACAAGTTCCCCCTGAGGGGAGAAAATGTAAGGAAAAGTGGGAAGAAAAAGAAAAAAAAAGAGAGAAAGAACGTGAAGAAAAGAGCACCTTTCAAAGAGACAAGACTTACACAGGTAAAAGTGAAATGATGCAAGATCTCCGCGGTTTGACAGCCGCTAACGACTCTATTCTCCAAGCTTCGTCGAAGGGTTGCTCGTAAACCTTTTCCGCCGAGAGAAGCAAACACCGTGAGAGAGAGAAAGAGAACACGAAGTTCTCTTCACGCATTACAAATCGTCCTACGCGTGTACAAAGCTTCCACGAAATGTTCAGGAAGTCTGAGAGTGTTGGCGGTTTATCGTGGCTCATTATCTCGTCGAAGAATCGAGAGGTTGACCATTTTCGATACTTCATGTCTTTCTTCTTTCTTAGGATGAAAATGAGGAGGTTAGCATATTGTTCTAAGGACGACCTTTCCTCCCACAGTGACGATTGGCATCGATACCTCCTGTCGTTGCGGAAGGACACGAATTTATTTCGTTCCCGATGTAAGTAACGACCTTACTCGGGATTTGAACACGAATGCTGCAGCTTCTGGTTTCTCTGGTTGCTAGCATTTTTATTTCTGAATTCGTTCTTAAAATTGTCGATGATTTTTTGGCCGGAAAGAAATTTTTAATAGAAAAAGATGTCTTTATTCAATGATGTATTGGCATTTAACTCTTTCGCTTCGACAGATTTCAGTGGAAATGTAGACGTGTTATTCTTAGTCGTGAAATATTTGTGAAAATGTAAAATTTGTTTCGTTGAATGAAAATAGAGGCGCGTGACAAATAAAATTCAAATGAAAATGGGATAACAGAAAAATACGAGCAAAATTTACAAAATGCCTATAAGCGGCAACAATAGTCAAAAAGCAACTTGGGATTTCTTCAAGTTGCTTTCTTTTGCTGAAAGTATATGATCTATTACAATTGTCCGTGGAATAGAATATCGTTTAAACATGTACCATGATTATCGAAGTTTTCAATAACTTTCTAACATGTTTCTGGAGTTCTTTCACCTAATCTATCATCTCCCCTGCAAGTAACACCAAAGAAAGAAGAAGAAAAGCTTTCGACTCGTCCTTACTGGAAAAGAACAATCGAGGAAGCTTGTTTCTTCGTTTCTTTCTAACCTCGATTTCCATCGAATAACTTCGTCCTTTTTTTCCTTTTTTCCTTCTTTTCTTTTTCATTTTTTTTTCCTTCTTCGTTTCAATAGTTATCTACGCTCGTTTATATGTGTTCTGTCGATTACATTCCAACGGGAGAATTTTTCGAAGGCGCACGTAAACGCGCGCGCACTCACGCGAGCTTGCGTAATCGATCGAGCCGCGCGGACATTCCGATAAAATATCGTGCCCCGTTAATGGATCAAGATTGATACGCGTCGCACGATAACCGAGCAATTATTGGAATTTATGATTTTAATTGATGGGCCCCGCCGTGCCCCTCGCTTGACTTTAATTAATGAAACTCGGGCTTCTGCGGTGCTGGCGCCGGAATTTATTGAAATTGCGACGGGTTAAGGGGATGCTGGTCTCTCTCTCGCTTCATCTCTCTCCCGCGTTCTCTATCTCTCGCGCTATTTCTCTTTCGCGCTCTTTCTCTCACGCGCTATTTCTCTCTCGCGCTATTTCTCTCTCGCGCTATTTCTCTCTCTTTCTCTCTCTCTCTCGCTATTTCTCTCACGCGCTATTTCTCTCTCGCGCTATTTCTCTCTCTCTCTCGCGCTATTTCTCTCTCTTTCTCTCTCTCTCTCTCGCTATTTCTCTCACGCGCTATTTCTCTCACGCGCTCTTTCTCTCTCGCGCTATTTCTCTCACGCGCTCTTTCTCTCTCTTTCTCTTTCTCTCGCGCTCTTTCTCTCTCTTTCTCTCTCTCTCTCGCTATTTCTCTCACGCGCTCTTTCTCTCTCTTTCTCTTTCTCTCGCGCTCTTTCTCTCTCTTTCTCTCTCTCTCGCTATTTCTCTCACGCGCTCTTTCTCTCTCGCGCTATTTCTCTCTCTGTCTTTCTCTCTCTCTGTCTCTCTCCCCGTCGAGCGTTGGTCAAACCGTTGCGACATGAGCGGAGAGATAAAATGCAACGGTACAGCTGATAAAAACGAGCAATTAACAGTGTGTTGCGAGTAACGTGTGGTATATCGGGTGAAAAAGAGGTTGGCCTGTTGGTATTTGAGAGATTGCATCGATCCACTGGCTAAAAGTAGATTCATTCAGTACCAAATGCGTGGTCCATTCATCCGTGATTTCTCCGCGTGAAGGATGAGTATGTTGGTACGAAGCGTCTAGACGAAGTGATACGCTCGATTAACAATCGTTGCAGGCTTCGATCAATGGAGTTCGTGTTTCTCTAAATAGAGCAGGAGGTTGATGAATGTAGAAAACCGCGGACCACCAGCAGCGAGAACTGCCTTTGAAGAATCACTTTGTATCTTCTCGATATTCTATTTAATCTTCCTACTAATATATCTTGGTATTAATAAGTAAGAAGGAAAAAGATTTGCAATCAATTTTGAGATATCGCGTACGCAAAATTTTGAGCCAATCGATCAGGTCTCAAAATATTAGAAAAGCAATTTTATAAAACGCGATATTGAGAAAAATACGTTTGAAGTTTTTTCATAAATGTACCTAAGACTAATCTGTGAACTGAGGATCGATTAAAGAACCTTCCTCCTACTTAAAGAAGTTACATTCACGAAACTTCTTTTTCATCTCGCGTAATTCTGACTTTCTTTGCAAACCTGTCAATTATTTCATCCATAAATTTCCCCTAAGAAACTCTAATTTTCTCTAATTTGAAAAGTACAGTTACAGAACTTCGTACATTTTTAAAACCACATTCTTCAAGATTCTGCAATTGTTTTCAACATCCTCAGCAAGATAGTTGCTCTGTTAAAACATAAGACGCTCTTCTTTTCCAAGCGCCAATTTTTGAAATTCTTTGAAAATTTGCCAAACGAAGAAAACGACAGATTTTCAACATTCTTTTTCGCAACTAACGAGCGTCTCTCTCTCTCGTTAATCGAATGACACCTCTCTTCACGGTAACAATCAATCAGAAATGAAGACATAAATGGTGTACGCGTGATGTGGAATAACTATCACTCGTCGAGGCAACCCCGGAGTAATTTCCTCTTCCCTGGCTTTTCCACTTTCTGCCGCGTGTTAATACGCGGTGCACGGCAACCCCATCCACGAGACCCGTTTCGACAACACAGATAAGTGGCGGCGATTAACGCTCGAGACAGGACAGCGTGTAATTAAGGCGCCGGTGTTAAAGCTTGTTCCACAGTTCACCGATGATGTGGCTGGTTCTACTATCCTGTGGACGAGCGCGTCGAGCCGTACCACGGCCATCGATGCGTCACGAAATGTTGAGCCACTCGAGGATACCACCAAGAGGATTCCACCGCTTATCCGCATATTTTCAAGGGTCAGCGAGCCGGAGAGAGCTGAGCGGAGGCCTCGTCGCATTCTATTGTGACCGCTATTTATTACTTTTTCAGAATCGCTTTATTAATGTGGAAACTGCTTAATATATTGTCTATGCATCGTCGTGTACACAGAGTTTACGTAGATAGGCACTGTGAAAGGAATTACCATACGCTCTTTCAGCGGTGTCCTATGTACTCTTTTCACTTGTGGAAATTCTTCTTGGTTCGATTTGCTGGTACCTTTAGGAAATCGTTCGCGTGATAATAACGATCACTGTAATTTATTTTACGTTTCATCTCCTGTGAGAATATGGAATTCTGATAATTAGAAATTTCATTGCTTTCGAAATAATGATAATTTAAGTATAATATGTTTTTTTTATTTTTTCGTTAGAGAGTCGCTGTATATCTGATCTCGCAAGGATGAGAAACGATTTTTGCTAATTGTAATACATATTTAGGTGTTTTATTAGATATTTGGTACATCTGCAATTTTTCAACACTTTTATCGATTTCGAAGGAAGTTCAGATGTAGCAGTAATTAATCTCTACCTTTGAACTCCATAAACTTTTCCCTTATTTCGTAAAAAATTAAAAAAGAAGAATGCAGAGTAATTTAGGGCTCACCAAACAGAAATTACGATATTTAGATACAATAGAAATTTGGTACACTAGTAATTTTTCAACATTTTTATCAATTTCGAAGGAAATTCAGATAGATTCAGTAGCAATAATTAATCTTTACCTTTGAACTCTACAAACTTTTCCTTTACTTCGTAGAAAATCGAGAAAATAGAATGCAGAGTAATTTAGGGCTCACCAAAGAGAAATTACGATATTTAGATACAATAGAAATTTGGTACACTAGTAATTTTGCAACATTTTTATCAATTTCGAAAGAAGTTCCCGATATTCCCACAAATGTAGCAATAATTAATCTCTACCTTCGAACTCTATAAAATGTTCCATTACTCAATAGAAAATTAAAAAAGAAAAATGCACAGTAATCTATGGCGACAGTGTTCACCATTAGAAATTACGATTAACTTGTTCACAAAGAGTCGAAACAGCTGAAACACCTGGTACAAAAAGTAAGAGGAGATCAGAAGCAAAAGACTTACAGAAGCACGATAATTCACCCTTCAACGACCACTTTCCTTTGCTCGAACTACAATCTTATCGACATAGAAACGTTTCGTAGCATTCCACCGATCCTACTGTAATCACTTTAAAAGGACTAAATATTCTACAAGCTGGAGAATGTCGAAGGGGATGGACAGGGTGAAAAACATTCTCAGAGATAGGATAATTCATCGGTGTTGCAGGTACATTTTCATCGCTCCAGAGGGCAATCTTATCAGCGTGAAAGGGAAGAGGGAGGCCGCGAGCGGGGCGTCCACGTTCTCGACGATTCGAAAGGGAGATTCCTTCGTGGTGCCGTCACGGATTTCATGCATTCCTGCGCGGACGCCGCGGGAGGCTTCCTTAAAACCGAAAGTGATACCAAGAGGAGAGACACTGTGAAAAAGACGGACGAGAGTATAACGTCCGTCTGAGCTCGCGTGACAACGCTCCATCGTGGTTCAACACGCCGGAAAACGAACGAAGAACCGACGGAAGATAGAACAGACGGATAAAAGGTCCGTGGCGTTTTCTGGACGCGAGTAAGTGCACCTGTGTGACGAATACTCGGTCATCGATCGGACAGATAAGTCGGATGAAGAGGAACAGGTGTAAATGGGGCGAGGTTCGCTTGATGGAAAGTCGAATCAACTGGTTCGAGGAAAGGCAACAGAATTTTTAGAACATTTTTTTCTTCCTTTCTTTTGGAACAGGTTGTTTCGGTGTTGAAAATTTGGGAAAAGTACATCTTTGAGGTCGATGAAATAGTTATTCTTATTTTTAGAATGTTAGTTTCTTCCGTTTCTTTAATTGGTTGTTTCGATGTTAAAAAATTAAGAAACACGCAGTAAGGGTAGATGAAATAATTGTTTTTGCTTTTCGAATCTTGTTTCCTTTTTCCTCTTGTTCGTTTTAATAGGTTACTTCTAGGTGAAAAATTTGAGAAAAGCACATCGTTGGGGTTGATAAAGCACTCGTGTTTATTTTTACAATTTTTCTTTCTTTTTATTCCTGTTTTTGGAGAGATTGTTTCGATATTGAAAATTTCAGGAAAACACACTCTTGGGGTGAATGAAGCAACCGTTCTTATTTTTTAATCTTTAGATAAAGATTATAAAGATAGATATCTTAAAGATAAATAAAGTAATCCTTATGTCTAGGATTCTTTCTTTTCTTCCTTTCCTTTTTTTCTTAATCACATTATGGAAAATTTGAGAAAGACAGGCAATTGTGGTGGATAAAGTAGTAATTCCTACGATTAGATCTTTTCCTTATTTTTTGTTTGAACACGTGTTTCGATGCTTGAAAATTTGAGAAAGACTGGGGTGGATAAAGTAATCGTTGTGAAATAAGATTCAGACAGTTTTCTGTAAGGTCGGCTTTTTCTAGGGCTTTCAGTTCGTCGATTTCTTCGATAGCGTTTTTGCTCGATGCAACATTGCAATGACGTGCAACGAGACCTTCGAGCGATCTTGGGAACGGTCATTCTTATTACGTGCTTTTGCGTTAGAAAAATGCGACTCAGTAAATTCTGTACACTTCAATTTTACTGATAAACCTAAATAATTCGACGTTTAACATTCTGAATTATCTAAAAATTTGCTGATCAAATCACAGAACCATCTGTCCACGCTCTAATTGTAATTTCAATTACCACCATAATAATTCCACGATCTGCAGACAAGAAATCCTGATAAAAATCAGCTGAAAGTCTGCGCGTTAATTCATCTGGGATAATGCAAAACACACCGGAGATAATGCACGGTCGCTCTGTGAGCGAAAGAAATCGGAAAAAAAAAAGACATCGCCCGTTACTCTGAATCAACCACGCCGATCGCGCAAAACCATCGACACAGAACCACTAATTCCATTTAATCGAATACCTCCATTTAATTAGTCATCAGCCGCTCAAACGTTATTCCATTAAACCTCACTACGCAACGATTATCTCGAAAACCTAACCGCGGAACACGCGGGAAATGTCGTTTCAAACAGCTGGCGAATTTCCAGAAACACCTGGCGAAGATGCTGAGGAATCGTGTTTTCGTTTACTGTAGAAACGACGACGATGCAACAAATCGACAATCGAGAAAAGGAGACAAAGAAAGAGAAGAAAAAAAGAGGAAAAGAAATGGAAGAGAAAGGAAGCCACGAAATCTTACGCAGAAGAAAGACACTCTAGGGAGAAGGGGTTGACGATGGCTAGGTAGAAATCTCTCCACTTTCCAAACGGCTGTTCCCGCTGGTATGCGGAAGGGTTGAACCTAACCTGGACTCCTTTTCTTTTTTGCTCTTCTACTTCTTCTTCCCACTCGTCTCGATTTTTTCCTTGGTTTTTTCATCTGCTACCCTCGATGAAGGGCGGTTTCCTTGGTCCCGTTAGGTCAGCTCGCCAACAAGCTGCCCTTCAGGTGGGTGTTAGTGGTGCAGTTGCGCCGTTTCTTCTTTCTTTTCTCTATTTTCCTCTTCCCTCTCCGCTGCTCAAGCTTCCTCGAGACCCTCGTCTAACTGTGATCCGTGTAATCCACGCTCAGCTTCCGCGTTTCGAGAGCGTACGTAATACTTTCTCACGAAATTTCAGAGAACCTTCTCTTCAATTTTTTTTTTCTTCTTCCTTCTTTCTCCTCCCCCTCTGTCTCGCTTTCCGCCGATGGGAGTGGACCTTCACGTTTTTTGGGAATTAATTTAAGAGGACCAAATGTGAGAAAACTCCAATGGGCAGGGTTTTAGGTAACAATAAACCCTGAACGATTTTTCCTGGAATCCTGGGCTCGAGACGTTTTTACTACTCGCGTTGATAATAAAGTAATCCACTTCGAAGGAGATTGAAACGTTAACAAGCGACTGTGCAGGAATTTGTAAAAAGTCCTACATTTAGCGCAGTTTTTCAGGGGGGGGTGAAAGAGTGCAATAAAATTCTATTACACATAATTGTAATAAAACACTCGACGAAGGGAGGAAGAAAAAAAAGTGCTCGAATGTTTACACGAGAGTAGTGGGTTCTTGCAAATTCTGGAAAAAGGAAAACGTGTCAATAAACCGACCAAAGGTCTCACCTCCCGCGGTGTCTCGCTGTGAGCTTATTGTCTCTCGTAGGCGTTCTGCCAAAACGTTGCTACGCAAGAGAACGAAGTGTACTTCGTTTTTACTGCAGAGTCGTTAAATTAATCAGTACAGCCAGCGTGTACGGTTTCCACGTTTACGATTATCGAGATCGTTCAACAATACGCCCTAACGTGTACTCGATTATTGTAAGAGACGTATTTTTCCAAGCGAAGACCACCCTCCTGCGTAGAGCAGGCGAACAATGCTCCGTAAAAATGGCGAAACGAAGCCTTCATAAAGTCATTAGGTTGCGGACAGATTCGATCACCGTCACGGTTCTCGTGCATATACCTTTTTCACGGAAATTTTCTACCTTTCACCTACGATTTTCCACGTGAAACAGAGCTACTGGCCTGGAAATCCAACGTACTGTTTAACCAACCTAAATCTTCTATCAGGGTCACCGGTAATTGTATCCAGCTGACAGTTTTATAATCTCCACCAATTCGCTGTTAATTTGCTACTTTTCCTCGGCACGTTCTGAAGAAGGAATTTCAAATACTATTAGATCTAGCTTAATTGTTCGATTTACCATTTGAAAGTAATTCAAAGCCAATTAAGAGTACTTTATTCGGCGAAAGTGGGACAGCGAGGCTAATTAGAGAAATGATTTATCAGAAAGATATTCTTTTTCTCTATTTTATCGTCTCGTTAGAAATCTCGAAGCTTCGAAAGAAAGAAGAGGAAGGGACAGCGTGAGATGTCTTTCTTTTTCGAAGAAAGAACGAAGGAGGAGAGGAAGATAGAGGAATCCTGATACAAGGTCGCGAACCGTAATTCCGGCGCCTGTTTTGCAAATTTCCTACGGTCCTCTTTTCTTCTTCCGTATTTATGCGTTTACGGTGCACCTCGCTGCGCCCTTCGAGGCCATCGATTCGTCTCTTTTTTTCCTTTCCCTTCGTGCCACGGGTCCCCTAACGGGATCGCGAAAAATTCGATCCTACCTGAGGACCCGTTAAAAATAACGCCTCTGCTGTTTTTCTTCGCTGTCGGAAGAATAGATCTAACGCAAAAATAGGACGAACGAAACGTTTCGAGATGGTGGAAAATTTTCTGTCGTCTATAGATCGATATATAATAGTTTAGGTTAGGCATGTCCTCGCGAAGGTTACATAATTTTTCTTCCCGAGTGAGCGTGCCGCAAGAAAATTCACGAGAAACACGAGTTTCTGAATTGCTTAGAAAAACGCGGCCATTTCTTGCCCGGAAGTCAAGGCCAGGGCCTCGACTTTGCTTGTTAGAATGCTGTCCGCCAGTTTCGTTTCTTATCGTGCATCGACGGATAAAATGCTTCGTCAAAGTGACTGTCACTTGTACTGAAGGATTCTTTCAAAGATTCACGAACGAAGGGCGGAAGTCTTCTTTAATCGTAATTCGACAGAAATCTCTTTCAGAAGCGTTACTCGTGTAACTTTTATCTTATAGTAATTATCATTGGCAAGTCTGAATAATCAGCAAGATCGAAGAGTCGAAAAATAGTTTTAGTTTGCCTTTTTATTTTCGTAAGGAGATATTTTCTACTCGAAATTCTGTGAAACTGAAAAATTCTAAGAAGAAGCGTTTGGACGCCATCTTCTCTTCTCGGGTGAACCATCCCATTGGATACAATCTATAGTTCGCTATTTTTTATTTGCAACCACTACTTCCAAACATGTACAACATTTCAAGACAGAAATTACGAATTAAATTAAAATAATAATTAATTATTTATTGTGTTTGGGAATTTCCTAAGCAATTTCTTCTCAACGCTGAAAATACATGCAATAGTAAAACAATTCGACTGGAAAATCAGTCCTATAATACTGATTGGAGTTGAATCACCGTAAAGCTTTCTAAGAAATACACGAGACTCGTGTAACCATAAAAAATAAAACACTCCTGTTTTCCCAACGGAAATTCGCTAATATTTAGAAAATGGTAGAACTACCTCGTAACAATTATATCTCGCAAAATTTGTCCTGCAACATCTATTCGTCGTCGAACATAAAATTAAGGGGATATTTTTAATTCTTTCGTGTGATCCAAAGAACTTTTTCCTTCTCTATACTTCCGAAAAGACATTGAAAAGTGATGTAACGATCAATGCAGAAAATGTGGAAAAATACGCTAGCAGTGCGCGAAGCCGCGAAGACAAGCGGAAAATCGGTGCAGCCTAACCTAACCTCTAAACGAATTTTTGATTATTACGTATCTCAGTCTCGAATGTTCACTGTTCCAATATAATTTTAAATAAAGAAAGACGAGACATTATATGTCACCTTTTATTTAAAATTCCTCTATCTTGAATTCAAATTAAAGTTAAAACAAAAATACAAATTCGTATAAATACTTGTTTTGTCACAGCTCGACCATAATCTGCAGCACGAACGAGACTCATTATTATACAGCGAGGAATGAAAAATAAAACACGTGTTATCGGTCAGAAACAGCTGACAGTTTGACAAAAAAATTCAAACCAGAAAAGATAAAAAAAAAAAGAATCCAAATCATCAGCAACACATAATAATCTCGTCTCAATAAATAACATAACTCTTACGACCAATAACACGTATCAAATGATTTTCCTTCACTTCGAATGGTAAAAACAGTGGTATAGGAACATTCATACTCATAAATCAATTGAACAAATTTATCTTTCGAAACATTCTTTATTCCAAAATCATTTTCAAAAGAAACCCGTACAATTTCCATCTCTCCTCTTCAAAATCCTCGTCTGTCGTCAGGTATCAACACGCAGCTTCCCCTAACAGTCTTTATTACCATGAAAAGGGGTTACGTTTAGAAGAAAATAGAGAGGAGAAGGTAGAAGCATCTCGGATCAGGTTCAGAAATAAGCGGATAACGTTATGTCAGTTACGGGCAAAGGTGCATCTCGCATATCCGGGGTATAGGTTCGTTCGCCGCGTCCAACAGCTTCAGGGTCGAGGGAAAGAGAACCGGCAACGGGTTGTAGTGGGGGCATCAGCATCAGCAGCAGCAGAAGGATGAAGAGGGAAGGAGGCAACCCGAGAAGAGAACCCAGTAACCTAGTGCCGAGTCGCCTGGAGGTCTGCAAAAACAAAAGGAGAGAAGAGTGCGTGCCACGTGCCCCGGTACGAGCCGACGATCGGCGATCCCTCGCGATTAGTCGCGGTGCCCGCAAAAATTATCCCCTTCGCGCCTCCGCGCGATTTTATCGCGTCGACGAGGGTGGCCCACGGCGGCCCGCCTCGGCTACGTGCTCGAGATATCGCGATTCTTTTCGCTGATATGATGTTTACACAAGGATCTTTACCTGTTACACGAGTACGAAGCACTTGTTAACCCTGTTAAAGCATTAGTATTTCTTGTACTTCCTGGGAAACTTTACATCTTGAAGATATTGAGAAATAACGGATTCTTTTTTCCCGGTATTTTTATACCACGTCGGCCAATTAGGGTTTAGGGACGAATCAGAATATTTCCAGGAATGTACGCACTGTCACCATGTTTTGCAGTCAGTTCTAATCTAGAGCCATGCCCCACCTAAGACTCTCTAAAAGTCATATGCAAATTATACATAATTTTTGATATTCAAAGATTTAATTGTTCACCGAAGAAATTGAAATTAGAGACTTTAGGAGGAAACCATTAGGAAATTGTTAAGGAGATGTAGTAAGTAAATTTTCAAAACGTATAATGGAGAAGTGAAATTCAATTATGAATAATTTTAACGAAAGATCTTTCTATATTATTTCAATTATTAGCAATTAACGGTTAAATTAAACTCTGGTCGAGTCCATTTCTGAACTCACTAACGATCATTTAAAAAAAAATAATAATAATTCAGAATAATTCGAAGTAGATAAAAAAGAAATTAGAAAAAAATTTTCAGTGCTCAAAAGTGTCTGAAGTGTTTTCACAAGTGTAAAAGATATCAGTAATGATTTTAATTCGGTGCATTGTTAGTATATTATTTAAAAGAATATTAATGTCCGGTATTTGGGATGCAACGTCGATCCTTTCGACAAAATCCTTCAAGAACGGGGAAGAAAAGCGGCTCGTTTAGAAATGACTCAATCGCCATAGAGTGCGGTGAAAATATTTCCAACTTGAAGGCCAACAAGAGGCGCGCAGGAAGCGGTCTCCGAAGAAGAAAAAAAAAGTGGCCAAGAGGAAGAAGGAAAGGAGCACAGCGACGATCGATCGATCCCGAATGCGGTTTTTTTCTACTTATCTGCTCTCGAAGGATCATTCCTTATTTCCAAGAAGATGTGCAAAATTTATAGAATTAATTAAAGCTGGCTAAATCTGCTGGCGTTTTGGTATTCTCTTTTCAATCGTTAATTAAACGGAACAACGATGAATTCGATTATTAACGTCGAAAATGGTGGACGCGGTCTTCCTGGCGTAACCTCCGGTAACAAACTTATCGGCCTATCGATCGTTGCGTTCCATAGAAAGGTCACGAGGATCATGACGAGGAAAGATACACGCTGGCGCGCGTTCACGTGCGCTCGATGCTCTCCAACTGCGCGACATAATCGAATATTCGCCAATTTTCTTCGAATTTTATGATAATTAAATAAAGTATCACAAGATTAATCTGCCGAGAATATTTTTCACTGATTAAAAGAATTATTCAATATTCCCCAATTTCCTATGAATTTTTATTAATTTGCTGAGGATGCTTTTCAGCGATTAAAATAATTATGGAATATTCGCCAATTTTCTTTGAATTTTCCGATAATTAAATAAACTATCACAAAATTAATCTGTCGGGAATATTTTTCACTGATTAGAAACATTATTGAATATTCTCGAATTTCCTATGAATTTTTATTAATTTTCTGAGGATGTTTTTCAGCAATTAAAATAATTATGAAATATTCGCCAATTTTCTTTGAATTTTCGGATAATTAAATAAATTGCCACGATATTAATCTATCGAGAACATTTTTCACTGATTAAAAGAATTATCGAATATTCCCCAATTTCCTTCGATAATTAAATCTTCGAGTAATTAAATACATGATCACAATATTAACCTGCTGAAAATATGTTTCACTGATTAAAAGAATTATCGAATATTCACCAATTATCTTTAAATTTCCGAAAGATTGAATAAACGATCGCAATATATTAACCTGCTGAGAATACTTTTCACCAATCAAAGGAACAATCCTCCACAACCGGAAGAGACACTTTCCACGAATTTCACGTAGATCTGTCCCTCGTGATTCGACCCCGAACAGAAAAATACAAAAATATATATCCATTTATTTATGTATATATATAATATATATAACTCTGTTTATATGTATATATCTGTATATATAAAAACACTCTGTGCAGCGAGTCTGTCTCCGTTTCTCCTATGCGCATTTGTACTGCATCTCTCTCTCTCTCACTCTCTCTCACGCTCTTATAGTTCGCTGGTGCATTCGGCTATCTCTCCTTTCTCTCACCAACCAGCCACACACAACGTAAACCTTTCGATCTTCCTCTCTCCGTCTCTCTCTCCTTGATTCGCCGCTGCTTCTTCTCGCTTCGCTTCTCCGTTTTGCAACGCGCGATCGCGATCCGTACGAACATCGAGCGGAAAGAGTGCAAAAGAGAAGAAAAGACAGAGAGAAAGAGAGAGAGAAAGAAAGAGAGAACATGGTGGAACGTCCAGGCCCGAGGAGAGATCCTTAACGCGACTGAACAATTGAACGGATCCTGCGGTAATGTTTAATTCGCTGGTGAAAATAGCATTATTTATCAACGATCCTCTACTATAATGATATTGTTAATTAGTAATAACACGTCGACGTTGTCGTGGATACAATTTACGTGGTCACACTTTGATGGGTCTATCGTGTACATAGTTGGGCTGGCAAAAGAGAAACTAGATCGTTCAGCTTTACAAAGTAGCTCGTGGAAAATTAATCGTGTTACATTAGTTCACTGTATTCGTACATTCGCTTCGAGTAACGAAAACTATTATACCATTTCGCCGTAGTACGAGGTTCGTTCGTTTCCATTAATCTTTTATCTTATCGTAACGAGTCACATTCATGTTGCTGAACATGGTTAAGATATGATCAAAAGATGCATTGTGTCTGTAAATAAACGTGAATTTTAATATCAACCTCGATTTATGCTTGAAACATATCAATTCCAAGCTACATACAATATTTCATCTTCTTTCCATTCGACCAAGTGCCGAAAGATTTTATTAATTGGAAGAACACTTACCCTAGCTCGACTATAATTTAATCGTTCGACTGATCGCTCCTTTTCAATGCTAAAATATCTCAGCTAATCTATCGAACTAAACTACAGGTTTATATCTTGTCAATATGTGTCTTTTACTGCATTCTAAGCTTCAGAATTGTTGTTAAAATTTTTACAAATGTCCGTGTCACTCGAACGATTAAGTTACAGGTAAGATTTCGTTAATCGAAAAGGTTAACAAGTTATCCGAATTAACGCGACAATCTCCATGAGATTAAGTACACCTCTACCTTCCTAAAAGAGGAAAAAAGCTACCCAAAGCGAAGGAACACGCGAGGAATCAACTAAAAAGAAACCAACATTCCTTCGATATCGTGGAACATTTCCGCCATAACGCGTCCTCGCGGACGATCACGGTAACTAAGCGTCGTAGTCGAGACGGAGCCGTGCAAAACGGCGACGATCTTGCTTTTCTATTGGATATACATCGGCGGGCCCGCGAAAAACCGCCGCGTGTACGCGAGGAATGCAAAGTGCGCGCGGTGTTCGTGGCTGAAAACGCGCGGATCGCGCGCGTTACAACGCCGACGATGGAAAGAAGTTATGTGTAACAATGCACGCGGCCGCACGGTAACTGCTTCCTGACGACCAGACGGAGAGAAACAGGGAGGAGAAGAGAGACAGTGTACACAAGTAGGAGGAGAAAGATGAGGAAAGGAGGGAGGGAGGGATGGATGGAGAGAAAAGCGCGCTCCTGTTGGCCGATCGTCGTGCTTTGAGGCGCATTCTCTCTCGCGTGCAGCTCGTACGAGCACGTAGCGCGATCGCGAGTATACCGGAGCGGGTCAACGAACACACGCTTGTGTGTTCAGCTTGAAACGAAAATAGGAAATCGAGAAATCCTCGCTTTTTTTTTTTTTTTTTTTTTTGGTTTCTTTCTTATTTTTTTGTTCTCTTTCATACTCCTACGCATCGTTGCTCCCAGCCGGTCGTCGAGCCAGATTTTTTCGAGGCGTTCGAATCACTGGTGACCGCGAGAGGTACGCGCTTCTGCGGGCGTTGAAATCACCGAGAACGATCTCTCTTATTCCGTATGTACCACGTATTAAAAGTCTCTCAGACTCGAGACAGATTCCAGAGATTCTAGATGTTTTCCTTTTTCTTTTTCTTTATTTTCTTTTTGTGGGTATGAAGGAAGAAGTAGACAAGACTCGCTTTTCGTTTTGGTTCAAAATAAATATATTCTAAAGGGATGAGTAAGAATTAAGGTATGATTGTTTCCTCTTCTCCTTCGTTGTTGTGTAAGATAGTATTTTTTCGTTGCCATTCACCAATCCACCAGGATGGTTAGATCCTTTCCGATAAACCGAGGAAAGTGTGAAAATCGTGAAAATGTCGATCGATCAACCGGTCACCAGCGTTCCGAAACACATGTATGAAAACCTCGAGTTTATTCGTACGATCGGTTTCACGCACGCGGGTTAATGGAGGGATAATGCGTGTGTATTTTTCCAATGGCCGTGTTCGCGCCTCGTAATCGGCACTATCGGTAATAGGCAGTATACTGGTAGCGGATAATTGCGGTGTAACAGGCGGCGATATACTGTGGCGTGGGTAATAGGCTGTGGTGGATAGGCACGATAGAGTAACACATATTAATACAGGGAGTATGAGGAGGGAAATGTGGAAACGAAATTCTCCCCGTTGAATTCGCTAAACGTGCCTGGCCACATTTCTGGTCCGCCCATTAAATCACGGCGCGAATGAAACTGGATACATGCTGCGCGACGAAAAACAGGCAACGCCGAACAGTTTAGCAAATTCAACGTCCTGGTACCTTGTACTCGTCTACACACGCGTACGTACACGTACATATATATATATATATATATATATATATATATATATATATATATATATACACGTGTGTGTTTATGTATTAGGTATGTGGTGTGTCTTTACAGTAACCAAGTAACTATCGGAGAGAGTAATGACAACAATTTTCCAGCCGTAGCGAAGATACGGGACGCGGAAGTTCGCGGTATCATCGTGTGTGTTTGTGTGTGTGTGTATGTATCTATGTGGTGTGTTTTCTTTTAGGATCTTTCGTGTCCGCACCAAACGCGTTGTTTCTCTTTTTTTCTATTTTTTTTTTTTCTTTTCTTTCATCATTTTCATACATATACGTATCTATATATTGTTATATAGACGATTTTATAACGGTGCCCTCTTAACATTATGATTTAAATAATAATAATAATATTAATAATAATAATAATAATAATAGAAAAAATAGTAACATCTCGAGTTTGTTCTCCCCGCCCCTCTTTCTCCGTGAATCTCCGTTAGAGAGAAGGAAAGAGAAAAAAGAGAGAGAGAGAGAGAGTGAGAAAAGAAAGGGGTGGGGCGAAGGGGTGGACAATATAAAAAATGATTTCGACGAGTACGCGTCAACCGAAACGGACAACCCTGCAAACCGACGGATGATGTTTCGACGGTTCTTCTTCTTCTTCTTCTTCTTCTACATTTTCTTCTTTTTCTTCATCTTCATCTTCTTTACATCAAGTCCTCGCGCCTCCCTTACGTCCCTGCGAACGAAGAGCAGCAGCGACTAGGTGACTGATGTCCATGGCAGTGCGAAGCTTCCATTCTTGTGTTCCTTGCTTGTCGAGGGGCGTGGATCGCGGTCGCGAGCTCGCTTCGATCGCGCAACGATCCGGATTCCTCGTACGGCAGTGGCGTTGTTGCTGGTGTCTGTCTGGAAAAGTCCGAGAAAACACATCCTGGTTAAACTTCCACCTTTGTCAACTTTCATTCGACATCGTACGCAACTACTCTTCGAATGAAAAGGAAAAACACACGTTTAGAGTATATCAATTGAAAAGAAGAAAAAGAAGAAGAAAGTGACGGATAGAAAAATAAGTTATCCGCAGAGAGTGAGAGAAGAAAGGGAAGGCGGTACACGCGTGGCAGGCTCGTAAAATTAGGAACGCGGCGAGAGTGTGGTCGCCGGGATGTCAAGAGGGCGCGGTGGGTGAGGTGAACCAGCAGAACAGGGAGGAGGGAACGAGGAGGCAATAGCAGAGCGGAATATCCTGATCCTAGCGAAGGCCGTCTGGTGCATTCTAGGCGGGCAAAAACTGCATAGGAAACCACGCCCTGGTTGGTACCGCGATCGTCTATCCTCAGGGACGCGTGATATCCACGTGGATATATCCGACACCCCTCTAATATTACTATTCCACTTCGTACATTCCATCAAAACTCCCTGGGTGACATGATCAATCGACTGTTTCAATAAATCAACCACGATCGATCTATCGTGAAGGATAATGCGTATATATATATGTTTCGAATCTATCGTCGAAGTGTATTGAACAGTTTATTTACCACTCGTGGCTGAACTTACTGCGCCCTTTCGATTCTGACGTAAAAATCGTTTGCATCGCATCACTAAATAACTTTATAAATCAGGGACGGTCAATTTGACCATGTTAAACGTGCAACGACGAACTTGTTTTGCTTAGAAATCATGTATAATGATGGAAACGAAAAATAGTGTTGCCTTAGAATAGTTTATTGGACTTTGTTAACCTTTTAACTGGGGAAGACGAATTAATTCGTCGTTGTATTAGTATTTAGAACAGAATGATTCATTTATCGAGAAATTATCTATCCTTAATTGCAGATGCAAATGTGGTTAATGCATCGTTAGTACCGGCTAAGTTTTAGCTATCGTGTGATAAAGGAACATAGAAAGTAGTAGATAATGAACGAGTCATTAGCGCGATCGATGATCACTAACAACGGAAAGCCGATTAATAGGCTACCAATTGGTAAAGGTTGGAAGCAAACAGTCGATTAATTGGCTTCCGGTAGATAAAATGTTAACCCAATGGCGTCAGCTTTCACCGTGGAAAAATATATCTATTGTAACAAAGAAGCTTACATTTACAGTAGATAACCTTTTATCCTGCTCCAATTTAATCCTCAGAGTACGAAGTACTTCGAAGGAAAATTTTTTATGTATATTTTTCCTAACCATACAATTAACTTTTAATCAAAAGAATTGAATTAACCATTTTTTGATTCCCTCAACAACTGAAAAATCAATTTGATAGCTCCAAGAACTGTTTTAACGAAACCCATTAAGGAACGACAAACAATTATTTTCTAAATTTGAAACTGTTCAGTTTTCGGGAAATAATATTGCTTGTAAGAAAAGTCTAGCGCCTGTCTACCGAAACCGGCGTAACACTTAACGTGTTAACCCCTTGCCCAGTTTACTAGACATTAAGAATGTCAACAACCAATGTATCCTAATATAAAAAAAGTTAGGATATTATAAATGATTTGCATTTGGCGATTCTCAGTCTTAAATTTGAGCTGAGTTTTGTGCAAAAGTACAAATTTAACATTCGTATAATTGTTCTTCTGCGACATCTCGATGACAATTTACATTGCGAGTGTGTTAAGAACGTAGCAAGGGATTAAAAACGTAGAAGAATCGCTGAAAACAGTTCGAGTACGATAAAACTCGATTGTGCACAGACAAACGTGTGCAGTTTTCTCTGCAGAGAGATCTTATAATGGACAAGCGAATGACGACACTCTATGTACCGGCTACCTACGTTCTACCTACTTCACCCACCTACCCAGCAACCTAGTTGTCTGCTCTGTCTATTCGCAGCAGGGCCGCGCTTTATCGCTAATCGATATAATATATCTTCCGGCGAGCAGCCGCGTGACGAACCGGAGACCTTCGCGACAATTTCGTCGAGGTCGACAGTTCCGATCTATTTTTTCCCCTTTTTCCTCTTCCCACCGTCAGATCAACGAATAGAGAATTCGTAGAAGTGAACACAGGAAGAGCAATTCGCGAGTATATCCTCAGTGGCCAGGAATTTAACCTCAGGCCAAGCTGAGGAACGATCTGACGGAGGGAATCAGGAAGAAGAAGGTGGAATGCGTCCATTTTCACGCCGAAGGCATGACCATAATTCGCAGTAAGAAGTTGCTCGGCAGAGTATAAGAAACTAAACAGCCATAGAACAGCGTGTATAAGACGCTGCAGCGTGTAACGTGTGGCAATGTGTCTACCGTTCGAAAGTAATTCAACGAAAGTTGGTTCCCTCGTTGGAAAGTTCCACTTGCACTTTCCAACGGGGCTCACATTTCTAGGCCAAGATCACCCGAAAAAGAACAGGTGAGACGCGTGTGTATGTGTGTATCTTTACACGGTGAAAGCACATCACGTAGCCTAGGACAAGATCTGTTCATGACAAGGGAAAAGAGAAAACGAGCAACTTGTGACTCTCTTTCTCTTTCTCCTTTTCTCCATGCAACACACTTGTGCATCGGTGTATCTCCAGTTGCCTTAGCCATGGGGAGGATGAGAAACAGAGAAAGAAAGAGAGGAATGGAACGAATGGCCACACGGTCCGAGGTTCAGGGGAAAAATAAAACTAGGCAGACCAGAAGAGAACTCCGTTAGACCGCCTCCGCTGTCTCTGTCAGCGGAGAGGGAGTAACGTGCACAGGTTGGAGAAAGAACGAAAGAGGAGAACCTAACCTAAGCCACCAGGAGAACCCGTGTGTGTGCTCCGGGCACGGCGCTGCAGTTCGCCCCTGAACTTGGTTCTCCGTCTTGCCCACACGACGTTGACCTACTTCCGTGGCCTACCCGATATCTCTCGACCGTTCTATACTTAAACGAACAACCATTTTCCCCCGCATCTTTTATCACTCCTCGATGTTGCTGCGTTTCGCTGGTTCAGATTAATCGCGAGCTTCGTGGCTCTCGAGTTACTTCTGCTGAGTTTGCTGGGACTTTTCTGTATCTATGAACGTGGCAGCGTGGGATTGTTGCGTAGGAAAATTGAATTTGATATTCGTAGGCTGAGTACTATGATTTGTACACTGTTCTACAACTTTGAGAAATGGATCTCGACGAAATATATTGTTCTCCTAATTTGTGGTTCCTTCTGATCGCGCTTTGTTACATTTTCTACCGTATTTCACCCTAAATTTGCGGTTTTTTTTTTTTAAGCGAACGAGAAAGTCAATTTTTCCTTCAAGAAATTGACTTGTTAGAGACAACTAATTGTACGTTGTTGAGTTACAAATTCGGATATATTTTGGTATCATTGTTTTGATAGAAGTGAGGAAAAGTTACTGGAAAATAATAGTTTCTCTCATTTTTGTAATTTTTTGTAATTTTAGTTAGAGTCAATCAAGTTTGAATTTAACAATCTATTTTCAAATTTAATAGTTTAGTTTTAGTGAATTCGACCCCCCTTGTCTCGTGATTTTTTAATTATTACGTATACTAATCTCAGCTGTTCACCGTTCTAACGCAACTTAGGGGAATTATTGAAGCGTCCAATTGAATCAGAGACGATAACGAATAAATAGCAACTGATTGAGAAATTTGTTGAAACGCGTTCGAGGAATTATCGATTAACTGCTAGATGTTAGTATACACAGTTCAAAAAATGTTCAATAATCTGCGGAAACTTCAAAATTTTTACTATATTCCATAAAAACCATAATACTATTTTTACAATAAAAGAAATTCAATTTTCAGTGTATTTTCAAATTTCGAATAAGGGACACCTAATTTCGAAGTGATCCTAATATTTTAATCATCCAATAGAGAACCATAATCTGGTTCTGAATCTGATCAAGTGCTTAACCCTGTGACTACCAAAGACATAATATACATACTCTTATGTGCACATGAATAAATTGTGCCATTTTCACCGAGTTGCAATATATCGCGAAATTTTCAATTTCGTAAGCATTCTTCAAAAAGGTCGCTCGTACTTCTAATTTTCAACAATCGTAGATCGAAGGGTTAACAGTGTATCGAAAGAACGTTTGAAAATCGATGTGAATACCGCTACGAATCTCCGATCGGTGTGGTGAACCTCACTGAATAATATTCATAAAGCTGTTTGCATATTCAAAGCTCGCGAGGAAGTAACACGGCGATGAATCTCGCGTTCCAACGTGACATCTCGATCTCCTTGGGCCTTATCTGCCGGCTGGGTTTCCTGCTCTCGAGAGAGATCGAGGTGGCAGCCCGCGAACGCCAGCTTGTCTCATATATTATTATTAGAGCGGCGTCTCGGGGGCGTTATCCGTTATCTCGCGTGTGTTATCTACTTGCACGGTAAGTTAAATGAGCTGCCCGTGATAATGAGCCGTATGTTACATACGCCGATGTCTAACGTATCAAGGGCTCTCTCTTTCACTATGTACTCAAGTAAGATTACATTTTACTGTAACAGCAAAGGGAACCTCTATCAAATATATACACATGTATGTGTATATATGTATATATTTATACGAGGGACGATCAACCTGTACGAGGGACTCATTGGTTTCGAGACACAAGCGGCAATGCACACAAGAGCTTACCAGGATAATCATTAGTTTATATAACAAGTCATTTCCCGCGGCCACGTGATTTTCTCGTCAAGGCGAGCCGCTCACCACCACTCTGGCACCGTTTTCTACGCGACACACCGCTACTTCTCTGCCACCATAGGTCAGCACCACCACGCGATCACCTCGTATACGAGAGATATGTGGTAAGAGAGAGAAGAACGACCACGTTGTGATCAGGACTCATTTCGTTTCTCCGTGGTTTATTTTTTTTTTATTTTTCTTTTCTTTGAAAAGATTCCCTTGGAAATGTGTACATAAGGAACCTATCTGTATTTTGCTTTTTATTTACCGCTTGCACTGTTGTATCATCGATTTTAGCACACTTACGAGAGAAAATGATGCATGCTTATAAATTTATATATTTTTATGTATTTTGTCTATTGATGGTATTTTAATATAAGAATTCTATGAAATAATTGTTCATATTCGTTACTTCAGCACAGGTTTGCCATGGAACTTTAGGAAACGGAGCTTATCAATTTACATATTTGTACTTATTTTGCCAATTTGATTTTAATTTCCAATAAGCAGTGATTTATATTCATGTCTTCAGCACACTTTTGCAGTGGAATTTCGAAAAACAAAAAGATTATACGTGCTTATGAATTTATATATTTCTATTTATTTCCCCAATTCGATTTGTTTTGCCATAGGGGAACCCATGGAGTCTAAAGTCTCAAAACTCGAAAAAGCAAAATTACGAGGATCGGTCATAAAATTGGATAAAAGATTTTACAATCTATCAACAAAATTCTTGCAAATCTTGTTACATGGTTAAACAAGCTGACACTTGAAAACAGGGATTAATCCTTTTATCATAAAACAACGATACTGAAAAGTACTGAAACAATTCTAAAATAATTTCCAAGAAATAACAACGTCCTAGAAACTTCATTTTCATATATAAATTTACATGTTACATTCAAGTGTAACTGTGAGATCAATTTTGAAACAATTCTCGATCCCCTTACTTCTTAAACACATCTCCTTGTAAATTTCGTAACTATCATTTAAGACTGAACTCTAAAATCCTATCAAACAACATCACTTTGGCTCACCGCCAAAAGGGTCGAAGAACAGGTGTATTTCTATCGACTCGTATCGTGTTAAGCTACTTAGTAGCACGAAATTATCCAGATTAATCTCGCACACGTATTGACCCGTATATCCTGAACGAGGAAGAACTCGATTAGAAATTGTACCACACACAATTCCACGAATTCCATGCTCGTAGGTGTTGCGAGAGAACGATACATTCCATAGAACGGCGGTAATGGAACGCTAAAGAAGCTGCTGTGTTGCTGATGCTGAAGAGAGGGTCCCGGGTACACCTCAAGCAACGGATCGAAACGGCGTGAAAGAAGGAAAAAAGATGCGAAGAGAGAATGACTCTCGGTGTGTACAGTGTTGATAGTGGGAAGAATGGAAGGGGGATAGAAATAGTTGGACAGAGTTAGAGAAAAGAAGAGAAGGATGGAAAGGAAAGAAAGAAAATAGCGATGGAAAGAGAAACTACACACAACTAACTCAGGTGAGTAACAGAGAGTAAAAGGTGGGAAGAATAACCGAACGTAGACGAGACAGAGTAAGAAGAAGTAAAGAGAGAAAGAGAGTCGAGGCAAAGGTGGTCTTGCCGGCGTAAATGCCACTGGTTGGCATTATGCCGCCTTGCTTCGGTAGACCTTCGATGCACATCGAACACATCCCGATGATGATTGCCTGCCTATAATCGCGATATCGTTCGTCTAGAGAGAATTTCGTGTTGCGCGACCGCACGACAACCACGAGGACGGCCCTGGCCCATTTACCTCTGGTGGCCAGAGTCACCAGACACCACCGTTGCCGATATATTGGCCTTTTCATCCTCTATCCGATCTCTCCTCCTCATCTATACTTCGCTAGAGCTCCTAGTTGTAAAAATTCTTTCCTTTTTTCACCACCTACGCGACTACATCTCTAAAGGTCGCCGGATGGATCTGCCTTCGCAGAATTCCTCACGTCCAACCTGAACGATTCGAACTGGAATTTTGAACGGAAAGGAGAAGAGAAATGAAGGAACTACAGATGACGAGTATAATATACTAAGAGATAGAGAGATCGATAACGGAGATATAGCGAAATAGTGGTGTACATTCAGGAAAAATGAACGTCACAAGAGAACTAACCTTTGCCTTCCTCCGTCGAGTAGCGTATTTGACGTAATCGGTTCGTAATCGAGGCAAACGGAATCGTAGTGGTACAAGGACAGCCGGTGCTCCGTGAGTAGGAGCTCGTTAAGGTGTCGGCGGAGTGGATTATTTTTCGAGGCCTGTGCCAGGCGACCAAGTGCAAGGAAACGAGTAGTGTGTGAAGCAGGGAAGGGACCCCCGTGGAATGTCGAATTAAAACCAGCCAGTAACCAGCCACGATCTTCGGATAGGGTAGACGCGGTTATTCTAAGCTTGGCTACCTTTATACTAGACGAACAGAGTACGTAGAACGCTTCTATAGGAGAGAAGGACGATGGTCAGTGGACTAGGGACAAGGTGAACGAACCTACGAATCTCTCAGGACCAAAGAACCGGGGAAAAAAGTAGTGGAAGCTTCGAAAAGGAAGAAAAAGAGAGTGGACGTTGAGTAGAGTTCGATGAAGTGGCTAAAGATCGATGAGATGGAGTAGGACCTTGTCGGATGGATCGAATAGAAATGACGAAAAGAGAAGAAGAAGAAGAAGGATGTTTGAGATATAGAATAAACGTAGAAGAATATGTCTCGTTTTATTCTCTACATGTGTGTTTTGTTAAGCCTGTGGTTTCTTTTCAGTCGAAGATTGCGATTATCGCGATTTAACGACCGTGCTCCAGGATATTAATAATGATAACGACCGTAGTGGACTAATAGGTGGTTTATTGTGCCACCTTGTGTCACATTGTAGCATTGTGTGTGTACAAGAGTAGGAAAGGCGGGCAAAAAGTGACCGGTATAATCGCGAGAGCGGGTTATTTTTTATAAAAAAAAAAAAAAAAAAAAAACAGCCACGTTGTAACGAGTTGATTGAAAAACTCGACGACGCCGTTCAAGGTTGACGCTGTCTCTTTGTCCTTTCTTTGCTTTTTTTTTCTTTAACTCCTTTTCTTCTTTCGCTCTGCTTTTGAAACAATGCGCCGCAGAAATCCGCTGGAAAAGTGAATTGTCGCGGAAGAAACGGAGCGACGCTTGCTACGATCAGAGCCGTTTACCGCTTATGTAAACTTCGCGCGAACGTGCTCGCTGTTTCGCGTCCTCGCGCGGCTACCTGCCGATAAATCATATCTCGCGTCGCGATATGCCACGGACAGTGAGACTGAGAGAGAGAGAGAGAGAGAGAGAGAGAGAAAATGTAGAGGAGAGAGGTGGAAAGAGGAACGAGAGACGGCAGATCGATTAATTTCCGCATGGAGAAACAGATATCGACGCTTGCTACGGTGGATTGAAATTAATTGCCGCCGATACGCAAGAACAATCTGTCCACAGGTGAGTGAGACTTCTAGGGGAAAAATCAGAGACTTTCCCTTTCGATACATGCGGATGATCGATGATACAACGCTCGGTAAACCATTCAGCGAATCTTAAAGAGCAAACTTCTTCGTAAGAAAAAACAAATTCGAATTTTATACTCAACACACAAAAATACTGAGAAAAAATAGAATTCTCAAACAAAAATAAAACAAAGCAAACAAGAAACTCTTGAGACAAAAATATACCAGAGGAACCTCCTCGAGAAGGGACAAAGATCAACGTGGAAACGATCGGAACGAGAATGGGCCAAGCGAGTATGCCCAACCAAATAAAGTCAAGCCTTAGTTTTTCGTCGTCGTTCGTTGCGTGTGTGCGTATACATACGTAGGTCGCAACGAAGGCGGGAGGGTGGAGGCGGAGGAAACGAATCGTCCGAGCACGTAACCAAATTCAAATCCGGGGGCGCCATTGTTATGCGAGCTGCATCGACCCGTTCAGATGCCTGGCTGCCAAAATCTGCGACCGGTTGAGTTCGATAGCATCGCCGGCGCCTCCGATCTCCTAAAAACCATCCGCTCCGATGCGTCACGCGACTATTGATATCATGCCTCGACTATTACGAGACGTCGAACGAGTAGAGAATCTCATTAAAATTTCCACGGGACCGCTTGAACCGACTGGATGGACTCGTTCTGAATTTTCGAATGGGTTTCACTCGATGTATCGGTTAAAAGGGGAAGAGGAGTACAGAGAAGAAGAAGAGGGAAAGAAGGAATGTGCGAATATACGCGAGAGAGCAAGAGAGAAACGATTGGCATGCAGGTCGCGTGGTATGTTGTCCTAGGTCACGCGTAATCCCTCTCCTTCTCTCTCTCTTTCTCTCTCCTCTCCTCTCTCTCTCTCTCTCTCTCTTTCTCTCTTTGCCTCTGGCTGTGGCTCTGTTATCCTCTCATCTCGAAGATGGTACACGTAGTTACGTATACTTGGTTGGAAATATCTCTTTTCTCTCTTTTTTTGTTTTTTTGTTCCTCCTCCAGGTAATTCTTTGTAACAAGATCATTGGTATATCTATATTTATTTGAGAATAAAATATCCGTTCAATAGATCAGTGTGTTGAAGTATCGTCGCGGAGGAAGTGATTTACGAGCGAGCGCGGATTTCTATGGGATTTCTGCCGTGTTCGTTGCCTTTTACTAACCACGCCGGATGAATATCGATTAGGATCGACGGACGCGCGAGAACGCGACGATAAAAATAATTGCCGATGGTGGTATCGCGAGCTCTTCCCGCGGAATAATACGTTAAACTGGTTTCGTCAAGTATTTCTCATCGATATCTATTTTCTATGAATGACACGAAAGCATAGAGACAGATAAAGAGAGAGAGAGTATGTGTGCGCGTGTACGTTTGAACGATTTCGAGGAATTTTAAGACGAGGATTTTCCGCGAGAATGAACTCCGGTGGACGAAAATGATCGTTTCGGATCGAGAGGAACGCGCGAGCACGCGGTCGAGGTAAAGAGCGAGCGAAGAAACGAAGCCGACAAGAGTAAGCGAGCGCGTACGAACGAGCCGACGATCGCTTATTCTCGACGAGGAGGGCACGATCGTCGACGCGCGCGCGCGACCGGGACGGTGAATGCCCAAAACTCAGCTGGTGTCAATGAACTCGGCCATGTGAGGAGTCGGACGAGGCCTCCTCCGGCTTATACTCACTATCGGGGTCTTGTCTTTCCCATGGAACCGAGACTAATTTCGTGACTTTGCGAAAGCCCCCGGCGACCGGGAAGCGCCGCGTGGATCCGCTCGAAATCTCGCGAGTTTTCGCCTTTCTACATTCGTTCTCGATCCACTTTACAGCTTTTTAGATCAAATTTAAATCTCCTCTCGTCAGAAACAGAACAAATAATCCACTGGACTTGCCACTACTTTTTTCCACAGATATATTTATAATATATAAATATATATTCTCTTTTTTTTTTCGAGATAAAGTATTCTGAATTTTTCGAAAGTTTGCATACTGAACGAAAGTCAAAATAAGACAATGAACTATGAATCATTGTGCAGTGGGGTTTATAAGAGAAGGTGGGAATTTCACGATGAGATTCTGGTTAAGAGAAGTTCGCCTAATTACAAATGGCAGCGACATATTCGGCTGTGTACCTGTCGAGGGCACGAGAGACAGAGAGAGGAAGAGAGAGGTGAACGTTCTAGACTGACTGGCGAGGCACCTGCTCGCAACAGCGACAAAAAGAACGATGGACGAGCCTTGTATCCTAGCTTGACCTGAACCTTTAACCCTTTTGCTACCAGAGGAAAGAAATTGAGTATTTGAGAAAGATCTACATGTGTTCACGGTGAATTTAGATCGATACAACGCGATTTCTAGTCTTCGTGTTCGTGTCAATCGTTTAATCGGTCATTTTGATTTTAATTATAGAATTATCAAATTGGTGACTTCAAATTTCTAATTAAAAATAATCTACTATTTTTTATGTAGAAATTATGCTGCAAAATTTTACCGTGTTTCTTTTGAAAGTCTTAATTTAGGAATAAACGAATTCATCCTTCGAACGAAATGAGAAATTTCATTATCGGAGCTGTTTTCTGATCTTCATCATCACGTCAATCTTATTTTAATCGTTACATCGGTTGCTTTAATTTTCATTACATCGTCAAACAGCTAACTTCGACTTGTATCCGAAGGAAAAGAAAAATTTGGAAAATAGAAATTATGCTGCAGAATTTTATCGTGATTTTTTCGAAAGTGTTAGTTTAAGAATAAAAAAAGTTCATTCTTCGGACGAAATGAGAAATTTTATTATCAGAGGTATATTCTGGTCTTTATGATCAGATCAATTTCATCTCAATCATTTCATTAGTCATTCAGACTTTAATTATAAAATTATCTTCTATTTATATCAAACAAAAAAGGAAAACAGATTTAGAAAACAGAAATTATGTTACAAAATATAACATAATTCTAAAAAAACGCGGTTCTTTCGAAACCTTTCCTTTCAATTAGTACTATTTGTTCATTAATAAGTAAAATTTCATCGACGCAGTCAACTGATTAAAAAATCCGCCCGAACCACGTCACGCTGCGTCAACAAACGATTATGACAAACTCGAGCGAGATTCTTCAAGCTGGTTCGATTCGAGCAATGTGACGTAACGTCAAGAAATCATACAGCAACGTCCCTCTCCCTCCTCCGTGTACCATCGTCCTCCTTCCCGGTTGTGTTCCTTTTTAACCGGCTCCCTCTCCTCTCTTTTTGAGTCGCCGGTCACGCGCGGGTCAGCGAATCTTTGAAGTGGAATCCTCCCTTCTTTCGCGAGAAGCTTGGACGCGAGAGTAGCGAAGAAAGGTAGAAGTGGCGGCGGTCGAACACGCCGCGAGAGGGAGAGAACGAACAAAAGTGGGAGGGTTGACCGCCGAAAGAGAAGTTCAAGTAGTCGCGATCGGATCGCGGCTCTCGCGAGGATACCCCTGCCTTGATATTTCAACAATCAGCTCAAGAAACAATCACACACCTTCCGTAATAATATCGTATAAAAGTGAGAGCACTCGTAAAGAAAAAACACAGACAGTAACCAAAAGAAAAAAAAATAACTAAAAGAAACTGACTGGTAAATCTGTTTATTCGTGTAATTACGTGAAAATCACGAAGAAATCGCGGCCATTGCTCGAACCCCCGTCGAGAATACCGCTACCATATGTCAGAACCTCGACGCGTGTACTATGTAAGAGGAGGACTGCACACAGGTGAACCTGTTCCTATCGGCGTGGCGCATCTATCGATGACAAGAAAAATTCGTCGACTACGACGACGATCGACCGACTAGCCGTGGATTAACTCGCGTACAGATAGACTTCCATGTGAAAGGATCAGATATAGATATAGATGGGACAAGAGACGAGGAAGTAGCAGAGGATAAGGAAACGAATGTATTTCGCGATCGATCAAACTTCTTCGTTAAAGAAAAAAAGAAGAAAGACATTCGAACAGTGTTCGATACGAAAGAGTTGCTCTATAAATGAGCAGGTAATTAACAGACTCACCTCTTTAGGCGCAGGCAGTGACAGTTTTCTCCTTGCTGGTTCATTGATGAGCCTCATCTAACGTGAACGGACGATGTCTTCCTTTCCTGATGTGGATGCTCCATTCGGGTCTCCTCAGATTCGAGGTCGAGGTCTCTTCTCTTCCTCTAACACGTTCCATCATCACTACCAGAAGAATTCTTTTGGAAAACGTCTTCTTCCCGGCTGTCCGTTTACTGGTTCCTATTTAGACGAACTTTAGAAGTCTCTCTCTCTCTCTCTATGTAAGAGAGAGAGAACTTCAATACTGGCCGGTTGGATCGAGGCCTGTGCTGGCAGCCATGTCGCGACCTTGAGGTATCTCGACACTCGATTACTTCCTTGTCTCTTCCGGAATCCTCTCCTCGACCTACCTCCACTTCCTTCAGTACTGACCGGTAGGATCGAGACCAGCCATGTTGCAGGATCAGAAGACAAATCAACTGATATATGTATGTATGTACGTGTTAACGTGAATAATAAACTCTCGACACGGAAACTGGCCACGAGACGCGCGTATTTCGATCGACTATCTCTCTTCGGTATAATTCTGGTGGGGAGAATTATTTCTTCTTCTTCTTCTTCTTCTTCTGGTTACTGTTTGTTCTCAGTAGAGGCCGGTGGGGTCCAATCCAGCTGCCATGATGATGTCAACGATGATACAAAACAGTCACGATAGCAGTATGATCGAGAAGATCAACGGAAGTCCTTCGTCGGTTCTCGTTTCGATATCAACTTCAGTACTGGCCTGTAGGATCCAACTGACGAGCCATATCTCGAATATTGCCAATCCACCAAGTCTCGGTTCCTCGAAAAACAGACACTGTGGCTGCGTGGAGGGCTCGTTGACTCCGGATGCGCGCGTTTCGGTCTCAACACTCCGCGAGACGAGGATTCTACAGCGATCTGCCGCGGAAATTGATGAGAAGAACCACCACAGCGATCCTCTACATATACCTGTACTTTACTCGCGATTCCAATAGAATGAAATTCAAAAAAAAATTCAAAAACAAAATAAATAAAACTTGGAACCGAACGAAGATAACGTAGCACGACTAACCCGAACGAACTGATGTGAATCCAGACAGATAACGTCTCTCTTTCTATATATATATATAGAAAAAAGGGGGAAAGAAAAGAGAGAGAGGAAAAAAAAGGGAAAAATCGTGATGAAAACCCCGAAAAAAAAAGTAAAGACCAGCTGCTGTGTGCGTGACCGTGCCCCACAGAGCTCTGACAGCTCCACGGCGAGTGGCCTCGCTTAAGTCTCGGCTGGCCCCCACTTGCTCGACCGGTGGCAACGCTGATTGGTCGACGCCACCGGCTACACCGGCAATCGGCACTCCGATCAAGCTTTCGGAAAATTTCCCCCGATATATCGTCCGGGACGAGCCCAACCCCCACGAGGGCCTCGCCGGTCCCCGAGGCCCACTACGTGGGGAGGAAAGTGGGATTCGTTGGTCACTTGAGGAAGGGAGAAGAGAAGAGAGACACTTCCGAACCGTTTCGCTGGTTACGACGCTCCTACCCGGGGTTCCAGTAGAATATTTTCACGAACGATACTGTCTAAATGGGAGGGGAGAAACTGACAGCCTCAGGGGAGGAGATAATTCAGTGGTCGGGAGGATTATTGAAAGAAAAAACAAAAGAAAAATATTCATGGAGAGTATATCCACTCTCTTTCTCTCTGTGTGTGTGTGTTAGTATGTGGACGGTAACAGGGCATCTACTTCGTCGTCATCATTATCGATGTCCGTGTTTTCTAAACGGAACAGCCGGAACTGTGCCACATCGCTGAGAGGACACGTATTAACCATTTTGTTCTTACAGTGTTGTACAAGTACATTATACAGGGGGGACCTTTAACGTGTGTGATTCACTCTATGAGTTAGTTGTTACGAAATGAAATAGTTTTCGAGGTACTGTGGATGAACGATCGTTGGATGACGTTTATCGGCGTTCGGGTGGTGCAACCGCGTTTACGTTTCGTTCCACTCGCCTGCACCGTGGTGGTCTCTGCTCTCTAGAAGGAGAAATAGAGAGAGAGAGAGAGAGAAAGAGAGTTGCTAGCTAAGTAAGGAGGAGGGGGCAAAAAGTTCGAGGAACGTTCGCAAACTATGCGACCACCGCGTTTCCCACCTAGGGAAAACACGATGCGTTTTTCTTTTCTTTTTTTGCTTTTTTTGCTTTCTTTAGAAAGATGGATTTTCCATGGGCAAACTGTCGATATGGAAGGTGGATAGGTCGGTGTGTGGTGGTTGGTAGAGGTTCAGGAACGGAACAGCGAATTCATTGACCTCGTGTAAAATCGATTCCGTCGTTATCGCGTGGAGCGCGCCGTGCGCAGCCCCACGGAACGAAGCGTTATCGGGACGAACTTGACAATCTTTTTCTTTTTGCTCGCCGATCATCTTTCGCTGAGAATTTGTACAATTTTTCACTCGACACTGATGCTTTCGAAATGTTAGAAAACTATGAAAAGATCTGTGATACAGCTCCCTAAAATTGACGAGGCATTAAAACAAACTTGACAATTTTTTCTCTTTACTGTCCGATCATTTTTTTTGCTAAGAAATTTGCGCAATCTTTCATTTGACACTACTCGCGAAATTTATTTTCTCTACTCTCGTTTAATCAATAGAGATACAAATGTGGAAATAATTCCAGACGATTTGTCAGATATTTAAGATGAAGGTAAATGTAATATAAGCAACAGCGAACAGATCAATAGACCATACAAATATCTGACATTTTCAAAGTCAGTATTTTATATGTAAAACGATGGAAAAAATTCAAAAACCTTAAATTATGCTTGCAAACAGCTTGAACCCTGAAATAGAGTACAAGGCACTTCCCTGAATACCGCAACCTCGATCGTTGTTGATTCTTAAGAGTCCAATTTACGAGCAACATATTTCTTAATTACACATTCTAACAAATTTTCAATACAAAACGAAATCCTCTAATTCAGCTTTCAAACCATCGATATCCCACGTTACAAGAGAGTTCGAAGAAAGAAAAAAAAGGAAATTACAATTTCGTTGCACGAAACCAGTACCATCTACAGCGGAGAAGTGGACGAAATAAACGAAAATAAACTCGAGCGTGCATTAAATCATCGCTAACGGCGACCCATCCTACGTTCCGTCCTACGAACTGGAATTCTGCGACTTCCCTTCGTTCCAGCCCTAATCCTCCCGATAAGGAAGCTCGTTAGCTAATAGGCTGTATATCTCTGATCGTCGGTGAACGCGCCGGGACGCTTACGTAACCGGTCAGTAATGCCCAGGAAAATTGGTAAAACTCGCGTCGAACAGCTTTTATCGCGCCCTTACGAAAAAAAAAAAAAAAATAAGTATCGAATACACGTTGCTTCGAAAGGTAACGTTCCAAGAAAGAATTATTCCGCTGGCTAACCAATAACGAGGTAGCCCAGTGTCTTCGAGGCTTCCGCGTGAAATACGAGCCCCCCTTCACGCAGAGGCTTAACCCTTCGCATTTAATCCCTGCTGAACATCACCGTATTGACCGTGGTGCATTGTGAACGTGTCTCACCTGAAAAGGGGATTATTCGTTGTTAGGGTTAAACCGAGAATGCATCATCTTATTCTTATAGATTCAGGTAAAATGATCAAATTCTGCTTGTAAGGTTTGTTTCACTTTGTGTTTGTACGAATCGATTGAAAGAGGGATCGCAAAAGTGTTTATTGCGCATCGCAACTATTCTTAAGTGCCGCCGCCGCCGCCGCGGATTAAGGGTGTGGCCCACCGCAGTTACCGTTCTGGCCCCATTAAGACAACAGGCCATGCCGTGGCTCCTCGTTTGCACGGGAGACAATGACCGGTGGCCCCAGACGGCCTACCTCCTCTTCACGTCCCAACACCGGTGTGCAACCATATCAGCTCGAGGAATTGCTGAACCACCTCTGTGCACCTTTTGATCGTGCTCGATTTCATCTGGCGGAATTTTCTTCTGGAGCGTCTTTTTGTCGATAGAATCCACGTGACGTGATTTCTTTCTCCATTCGGTTGAAAATCTGGAAGTTTGTATTTTGACGAAAAAATTTGAAGCTTAGGAAATTGGACGGTACTTTCTTTGGAGCGTCTTTTTGTCGATAGAATCCACGTGACGTGATTTCTTTCTCCATTCGGTTGAAAATCTGGAAGTTTGTATTTTGACGAGAAAATTTGAAGCCTATGAAAGTGGGCGGAATTTCCTTTGGAGCGTCTGCTTTTCGATAGAATCCACGCGACGCGATTTTTTCTCTATTTAGTCGAAAATCTGAAAGTTTGCATTTTGACGAGAAAATTTGAAGCCTATGAAACTCGGAGGAATTTCTTGTAGAGTGTTAAAATCTACGCGACGCGATTTTTCCTCCATTCAGTCAAAACACTGAAAGTTTGCATTTTGACGAGAGAATTTGAAGCCTATGAAACTCGGAGGAATTTCTTGTAGAGCGTTAAAATCCACGCGACTCGATTTTTCCTCCATTCAGTCGAAACACCGAAAGATAGAGAAACTGAAAGTTTATATTTCGACGTTCTACGATAGAATTCGAGAGAGATAGAATTTATCTGAACGAATAAGAAGCACTAAAATGGTAAAGGTTCGCGAGGGACAAGGTGGAGAGAGGATGGAATTAACAACAACAGCGTGGCGTTATTAATTTACAGAGCTTGTCCCCATCGTAAATCACTTCCGTTTTGACCCCTCGGCACGGGAGACAAAAGTCTCGTTCCAACCTGGTAGGGACATCAATTTGACTCGGTAGGATGGGCCCGCGGATTCGTCGAGCGAATTTTACGAGCCGCGTGCGCTTCTCTCTTTCTCTTTCTCCTCGTGAAAAGCCGTCGTTACTGTCTTCGTCATCTTGAAACGAAGAAGAAGAAGAAGAAGAAGAAGAAGAATAAAGAAGAAACGAGACAGCTCTAACGGATTGAAGAATACGAGAGAATAAGAAAAGGATGGTAAACATGAAAGAGGCGATGGAACGAGAAAGAAAAAGCAACTGTAGGAGGTGGAAAAAGAAGAGAAAAGAGAAAGACAGAGAGAAAGAGAGTACGGTTGGTACACGCCGCGGCATCTGATCGGCCGATACAAATAAAGCACAGTCCTGCCATCGCTCGTGTGTAGATATATACCGCGAGAACGTGCAGTTTGTAGTTTGTCGCCCGTCGTCGTAGCTCGCGGCTACGACTTCGTGTTACTGGGATAAAAGGTGAACGACTCGCTGGTACTCGCTTCGCCTCGTCCCACCAGCAGCATCCCGCTCGCGACGTTTGGAGGGGTAGCGTCCTTCTACGAAGTCTAACCGGGAGAGATACAGCACACTACGGTGACAGAGAAAGAACGTACGAAGACGACGACGATAGAGACTTGTTTGAAGAGAGAAAGAGATGAACAAACACTCTAAGAGAGAGAGTAAGAGAGTTGGAGAATGTAAGAGAGATGCAGAGAGATGAGAAAAAGAGAGAGAAAGGTTGAACGGTAGACAGTGGGGAGAGGGGAACCATAAATTACTTGATCATCCTCAAGGTTCGATTCGCCGACTGCGTGCACCTTCTCGTTGCACAGGCGCAGGTCTGTCATTAAGCTGATTTTTCCACGGAAATGTAAATCAATTTGGTACCACGCGTGACCTAGAGTCACTTTGACCTCGCGTGGGTGGAATCGATGTGCTCAGAGATGTGATAATAATGATAAGAGAGAGAGAAAAATGAGAGCAAAATGTGTGCACGAGTTCGATTACTGAATTTTTGTCTTTTTTTTTGTTTATGGAAAGGTTAATGTATGTAATTTTGTAATTGAACTTAACAGACGTAATGGACGATGGTGTAATATGGACTTGTGAGAGCCGCCAATGGCCGGTCGGGGATGAGAGCACGTGGTACGGTCCCGCGAAGCTATGCGCGGGATTCGTGGTTTCGCCTGGTTTCCCTTTTGCATGAATAATTCGTTCCGACGTGTACGAATTCACTTCGTCCCTCGGCGATCGTGGAACCTTGGATAAATAAATCATCAAGCTGCCCTATTTACGAAAATTCAGATTTTTTCGAAACCTTGAGATCTCGATTCTTTCGGGGCCCTTTTTCTGTCCTTGAAAACAATGTTTATAACAAAAATTTGATGCTTTTTAAGGCGATGTTGTTGAATTAATAAAAATTGTCCAAATAAAAAATCTCCTACTACCGTCATAATAAAAAATTTTTGATTTTCTGTCACATCGAAGAATGTGTCAAATTCGGACAGATATGTTAAATAAGTTAAATTTATCGGACAATGTGATACTTAAATATAATGTTCCATTTGCCACGTACACAGTTTACGTTTGATTTTTGTGATTAATTAAAAAATTGCCAACCGAACAAATTGAAACTGAAAAATTTAATAATTAAAATTAAAATTGAAAATTTCTTACTGAAAACATCAGCAGCTTCGTGAATAAAGTTTCAAGATATAAATCTCCATAAAGTGTTCGCTAAAAGTGAAGTTCGATGAAAAAGCATTCGGAAAAATTGGTAAAGAATCCTACGTTGAATTTTTAATGAAATATAATTCCCCAAGAACCCGCCGCGTGAAATTCACAAAAGGAAGCGCACAGTAAAATACACATTAGCTGAGGAAATAATTAAAGGATGTCCCACATTAAACTAACAATACACCCATCACCCGCACAACTCGTCGATTTCCAAGGAATCGTAATCCCTTAATTGTCTCGGCCGGTCTAATTGCCCCGCAAGGTTTTAGGTAGAAATCGGTACGCTTCGTTCTTATAGGGCGTTCTGAACGTCAAAAGAATCAGGAAACAGCAGAATTCTTTAGTCAACGGTCGACAACAGGTTACCAATTTCCATTTTACAGCCATGGTGCATAGCCAAGGAGTGTCGAAATATTTCGTTCGACCGCATAGTTCAAGCGGCTAGGCGACGCCCTTCGATCCACGATCAAGGCGACGCACCGGCGTCCCTTGCAGCCATTGAAACGTCGTTGTTCACCGCGTCAATGCCGTAACCGTACGACACACAGGCGATTGTGCAAGAAACGAACAGGCTGCCCACTTATCTACGCCGTTTACGCAACAGCCAGTTTCGAAAAGACGTGCCAGCTTGTAGCGTGTCTATCTTTCGAGAATGCAGCAACGTCACCGGTGCAGTTGAAAGACTATACGAAGTTTTAAGGGGTCATCGTCATTTTAGTCTGTTACTAATTAAACTGCTCGATTGAAATAACCGTGGAATAAATATAGAATAGCATGTAGATAGGAAATGTTACTGGTAGTTGATAGGGGAAATAGTAAGGGTCTTTCAGAGGGGTCTTTGGACGAGCATTGTCGACGAAACATCTTTAATTACTAGCCACTTCCTACTGTAGACCCCTTTTGTACGTCCCTCTTCGTCGATATACAGTTCTGTTCACAAGTAACGAAATATTTGTCGAAGGTGAAAATTATTAAGATATGTAGAAATTATTTTTCACCGTCGAGATTTTGCATACTGCTTATTTGATAGTATATATCGAAATAGTGTTAAATTTGTACGTTTTTTGAAACTTTTCACGGTTCAGAAATTATTTCTTCGGCATTGAGAGTTTGCAAATAGCGAATATCAGAAGCGTGTAAAATCTAATTCTTTTTTCAGAGTATTTTAGCATTCAGAAATTATTTTTCGGCATCGAGATTTTGCATACAACTTTTCTAACAATAAATGTTAAAATTGCGTTAAATCTATACCTTTTCCAGCGTTCAGAAATTATCTTTTTGTACCGAGATTTTGTTTGCTCTTCTTTAATAATAAACGTCAAAGTGATGTTAAATCTACATCCTTTTCTTCAGCATTCAAAGGTTATTTTTTAGCGTCAAGATTTTACACACATTTTTTCAGCATTTTTTAGCATTCGAAATTCTACCGAACTCAGTATTCAAAGATTCTTTTTCAGCATTGATATTCTACATATACTCCTCTAATACTAAACATCAAAACAATATTAAATAAATATTTCCTTCCTCACAATTGTTCAACATCGAGATATTGCAATAGCAAATACCAAAATTTTGTAAAATCTACATTTTACGACAGATACTATCCACAGGTAAGTTAATACTCACGAACCTGAATACAACCACGCACAATGACTCACTGGCTCGTTAAACGACTAATGAAGGAATTAAAGAGTATTCCTCCGGTACTAATTACATATCAGACATTTGAAGCAAACATTTTCTCCAGCCGTTCTCACAAAATTCCTCCGAGAAACGTGCAGAGACTCGTAAACATAATGAAAGACACGGTAGAAAATACAACAGTAGATTGCACTCGACGCTTCCCAATATAGAACAGTAAATGCTTCCAGAGGCACAAACAAAGTCTGATCAGCTCCATTCATCCTCCTCTCACAGTAGAGAGACACGTGACGCGATGCACCGGGTGGGTCGCGTGGCTATTCATCCTGTTCACAGCGGAAACCGTTCACCTTCCCGGATCAGGAAGCTTCGCGTGCCATCGTTGTGCACTCAGCTCTCTGGTTTACAGAGGGTGTCCCATAGACAGAAGTAAAAGAAGAACCAGAAGAAGAAGAAGAAGAAGAAGAAGAAAAAAGAAAATAACTCGACGAAGGTAGAAGTGGAAGAAGGAAGAGGAAGAAGAAGGGCGTATGAGAAAGAGGAGGAGGAAACGACAAGACGATCTTAATCGCTGCGGCGCGGACGTGATCCTAGGTCGTCGAAGGACTCGGAAGTCTACGTTGTTGCGCGCGAGAGCGTGAACGGCAAACTCTTGCTCCACTAGCGGCTGGGAAAAAGTGAAAGACACTATGAGAGGAGAGGATGAGAAAGAAAGAGAACGAGGGGCGTTGAAGGGGAGGGATATGATGGGAAAGGAGACGGTATTACATGGATGACGAGGAGAGAATGAGGAAGAGGAGACGACGCGGAGAGGGTGACGTCGTTGGAAAGGTGCGAAGGCGAGGGAGGACAGGAGGAAACGAACTGAACGTGCGATAGGATCGACGAGGATAGAAGTATAGAAGTGAACGAGGTGATAAAGGGAGACAAGTTGTAAGCGTAGGTTTAAAGAACGAGAGAGTAAGATGAACGTTGAAGGAACAGAGAAGATAGATGGTCAGGAGGAAGAGAAGTAGAGAGAAAAAGAGAGACAGAGTCACTCGCTCGAGTTGTCGAGGCGATTGTGCCGATGTGCGTGGCGAAGTTTTGCTTGCCGGGCTCTCCCTGACCTAACCACTCCGCCTCTCGAGACTCGGCTCGTCTCACGACCGTGCCACCGCAGCTGAAGACTGGTCCGAACACCGTCTGGCGAATACCGAAATCATCGCTCCCCGGGGCCAGATGCCCCCGGTGATCCCTCGTTCTGGACCTGGACAACACTGTTGATTCACAATATTGCGAGGAATTCGGAAGGATCTTACAACGGGGGACACTTGAAGCTGGGTTCAACACATCGACATCCATGGGTGGTCTTTACTGTCTATGGCTCTATCATATAATGCGCGAGGCTGACTTTATTAACACTTTGACGTCCGCACGTGTTGTGGAAAATCTTTTGTTTGTCGGTATTTTGCGTGATTGTTCATATTGTAATTACAATGCATCGTATTGAAATATGAAAATTTCAATGACTCTTGATTGATTCTGTCACCCGATTTACACGAAATCCTGAAGATGCGTATAGATAAATGTAAGCATTTTTATTACTATAGAAATTAATTTTTCTCGACTGAAGTGATAACATAATCAGCATCGTTGTTCGCATCGAAATATTCTGTTAAAAAAAATTATTTCAACATTTCTAAATAAAAATTTGATTCACTTCTCATAAAAGTAGACAAGAGACGTTCATCTAAGAATATCTCAAATTATAGACTTTTTTGAGTTTCAACGATATGCACGTTTGTAGATGCTCATAATGGCCACCTAACGCTTCACTTGAAATTTACGAGATTTTCATCTCTAGGATCATATGAAAGTAACTGCTTATTCGACGCCCATTGACAGTGTTGCAATACTTCGTGCACGTGTGCAACAAGACTGCCAACATATTCGGAATACACCTGGGATTTTTTAAATATTGCGAAACTCTTCGATACGAATGCAAGATTGCATACAAAGCAAGGATGGCCATTTCGAGCAGCACGAAAATGGCTGTATTTTTGAAACGATATTAAATAGGACACTTTTTCCATTACTTTTGTGTTCTATCTACTTCCACATTTTACAATACACCCTGTATATTTGTGTATTTAACACGAAATATTGAGCAGAGAAGTGATTTAGCAACTCGCGATATGAAGATTATTAATGCTACAGCTCATAGGATACACTCTTGAGAGGCTAGCGATCAAAGGGTTAAAGAAGTACTACTATCATTGCACCTCTTACACTTATCAGAAGGTTTCTCCACCTTCCAAGTATCCTTACTTTTGTCAACTGATCGATGAGGTCTCCCTGGATCGAATACAGTTCTGACTACTTCCAACCACCGGTAGGCTAGCTGTTTCCACGATAAAAAAAAAGAAGGATCCTCCACAGACATATCGTAACGTCCCCAGGTACCCAGCTGGCGGTAAGACGCAGCGTACAGCCTCTAGGTCGGCCGTTCACCCTGTCCCGGGGACGATCAGCGGAGACTCGCGGCCGGGAATGCTGAAACTCGATCGAATTTCGCTGTGAGCAGCCTCGAATCACCTAGGCTGTTCACCGGGAAACACGCTTCCGGGAAAAGCGAGCGGGAGAAAAAATACGACTCTAGGCTGTAGCGAAGTGAACAGAGAAAGAGAGATGGTAGATCGAAGTAGACGGGATCAGATCTGATAGTGGTTGCGTCTCGTCGATCAGAATTCCATTGAATCGTGTCGGTTTTTCATTCGGTTCATCCTAGTCGTTGTCAATCGTTCGCGATTTGTCCGGTAATGAAGATGATCGTGGAGCTCGGAGTGGTTGCAGCGATGCTTCATTCGAGAGACACGACCGGAATCTCTCTGCTTCGCCGCAGAAAACGTAAGACAGAGAGAGAGAAAGAGAGAGACTTAGGAGTCAGGCTAGGAAAAGACTGAATCATCGCCGTTGAGAAACACTCTGCCCGTCATGGAACACCGCGGTTGGGCGTTTCGTCGCGGTCTCTACTTCCTAATTAGAGTTTCGTTCTGATACTGTTTCTCGAATCCCTCGTTGAAATCGCGAGGAGTTTTCTTCCTCGTGTCGATCGGATGACTCAGGTGAAAACACACGAATTTCCGTGAATCTCTTCATCAACTGGGAATTCTGATTATGCGTGACCTCGATGACCACATCGTCGATATCGCGTGGTCGTACGTTGTAAATCATCTGTAGAATAGTACAGTTGGGCGGCTGGGTTTATTACTTTCTCTAAAAATAGGCAAACGGCCGATGGGATGCTGACTGTTACTGTCATTTCTTTGTCTCCCGAATGATTCTTTACAATGGCCGATTGGACGTGCTGTAGGTAACATTTACTGGCTACGGTTCTTCGGCGATTCGTCACAGTTTCTACTTCCTGTTTCGTTGCTCCATTCGTGTTTACCGTGCCTCTGGACAGAGCGTTCGTCTATTCGCTAAAAAATGCTTCCTCGAGAGACTTGGACAGATAGTTTGGTCTCGTTTGACGCCGATTCGTTTGTTCCCTGCTTCATTCTTAACCCCTTGTCATAAAATCTCACAAAAGAAGAATTTTATATTGTTGCTCACACATCAGTTGTAATTTAAAGCTGACGATTATCAAGCATGACTTCTTTTTATTCAAAGCTGTATTAGAACAATGAACAACCGAGGTTAACACGCTCAGTGACTAAAAAATCGCGAGGCAAGGGTCGAACCGCAAGAAGCTCGATTCGAAAGACTATTTACGCTTTCTCAAAATAAAAATCATACCAAGAAACCTCAAAGGAACGTGTGCAAGCAGACGTCGTCCTTCCTAACCAGAAAGGAACATCTTCAGCATCGAAATATCCCCTCGAAGGAAGTAGCGAATCGAACAAAGCCACGAAAACTCGCCCAGATTCACCGATGGACCTCTCCTCTCCTCTGTTAATCGACTCCCGGCAGCCCGATACTCTTTTTCAAGGTAAAAAAACCGTGCCGACCGTGTGATACCTTCCCCCCAAAATGGCCGTTGGCCCTCCGCCCCCGTTCCCCTGCCTGTCGATCGAGCGGAGCCCGTTTCTTGCGAATCGATTCAGCTGGATCAGTGACCTGAAGCGGGGCGCCATGCCGTGTATCCATCGATACGGGCACACGAATTATCACCTATCCTTTCCTCTCCTTCTATCTTTCTCTCTTTGTCCCTTCCTCCTCCTTTTTCTTTTTTTCTTCTCCTTTCTTCATTTTTTTTTCTTCTCTCGGTTATTCTCTCACCTAGCGACCGACTCTACACATACACTACTCTTCTCCTCTACTGAAAAAAAGCGATAGGCAAGACGGCGAGGAGTCAGGGGATAAACCAGCCAGTTCTAGGCTAGAGGCACTCGATTCACCAATTCGGGATTCTACGGCCGGAACGCCTTGAAGAGAGAACTGGTGAATAAGTGACGATAAGTAGGTAGATGGGTAGGTAGGTAGGCAGAATGGATAGGTTGGCTGGCTGGTCGCTCGTTAGGCTAGGTGCGTTGACCCGCCTGGCGTGTTCACTGTTCAGCTAGTAGACAGATAGAGAGAGACAGCGAGGGGAGAATGTGGTAGAAGTGAGACGGTTCTATCGTAGGATAGCGATAGAAGTAAGATAGCAATGGTTAGGAATAAGGGGGCAAGAGGAGGTGGAGAAGGAGGAGGAGGAGGTGGCGGTACCGAAGTGGCGGTAGGGACGGAGAAGGGGTTGCCAACACGTCAAGTCCGCGATCCTCCTTCCGCGGCTGATCGCTCGAGCCGAAAACCGAACAAAGAACGTTGAACTCTGCCGTCTTTCGGCCGCCGTTTGCACGCTCGACCCAACTCTACGGGGGATACGGTCATCGTGTCACGATCGAGGCCACCGGTCGCCGCGAAACGGCACGCGTCTCGCTCTCGACGATCCTTTCTTCGATACGATTTATCGACGGAGATCACGGAACTGTCGCGGATCTGTTATCAGAATTTGTCTTCGACGATATCGCTTCCAGGATGGAAAGACACCCATTTCGAAATTAATCCTGTGTGACTTGCAAGTTGCATATTGATTCGTCTATATTTTATACGTGTCATTTTAATTTTTTCTTTTTTTATTGCTATATTTAAGCCCTTGCTGTACGAATTTTTAGTTGCTACGTTTGTTAGTCTGTTCTTATACAATTTTTATTTGAAAGTGCTCTATCTTGAATTCAAACTCAGGTTAGAACGAAAATACTTCCTTTATCACACCTTGGTCATAATCTAGTGAGACTCGTTATACGGTAAAGGGTTAATAGCGTTGCTATTACACACGCGTGAGTTTTTCTATAGTAATTAATAATTCTTAGAAATGGATTCTCTCCGACTGGATTCGCGTAATTAGTAGAACCATGTAAATCAAAATTTATCATGAATGGTATTCAGAAACAACCAGAGAAATGACAAAATATCGTCAACGATAATAGAAATTGTTTCGATAATTGTCCACTAGAAATCTGTACTCCAGAAGACAGAAAGAATTTCTACACCTGATATTTTCAAAGGTGTGAAATCGTAATCGAATGAAGAAAAATTGAAGTACAAGTTTCTATCGAAGAATGGAGAATTTTTCTTTTCACGAAATTCGTGTGATTTTGTCAGAATGACGTATTTGAGACTGAACGATCTTTCCATCGAGCTGGCGAAACTTCACCGGAATCGAGGAAAGAGAAACTTTGCCTATCTGTGCGCGACAAGCGGGACCCTCAACTGCATATCCGGCGATCGACTTTTAACACCTTCTCCGCGCTCTCTCTTTCCGTCTCTCACGCCTCTCTTTTACTTTCCCCTGACGGTACGGGGAAAAAAAGGAAGCCGAAAGAAAGAGACGGAATAGAGGGAGAGGTGGTGGCTTCCTCGTCGGGGAAAGTGAAATCGGTCGGCTGCACGCGTGCTCACCTTGCACGCCGTTGCTCTTACCTGTCGCGTAAATCAGCCCCGGCCAATGGTACCATTAATAATGGAACACCGCTAATTTACCTACGTCCATCGTTCGAGCAAAAAGATTAGGGAGAAAGCGATGGTGTTCGCGCGGCGAGAAAACTCAGTGGCGAGACGTGCTAGTAAGTAAGTAACACCGGTTGGTGCTTTCCAAGTCGAGATTGGCTGAGTGGAAAGCGTCGAGAAAAATGGAGGAACGTGACAGGTATTGCGGAGAGGTATCGGCTGGTTTTGTACATTGAAAAGTTTCTAGCAGCTTAACTCTTCGCCGTAGGAATTTTTATTAGCTGGTCTAAGATCCCTCAAAATTAGTACTTCCGCGAGTGATTCGTAAATGTCGTGTGAAATATCGATACTTCGTCGAAGTGCTTCTGTAGCAGATGAATGTTGCAATATTGTACGTGAATTGAATTGAAAGTGACAATAAAAATGTCAATATATTGCGATGTATCTGATTTTTAAACGTTTCCGATATAACTTACGGGATAGATACGGCGTTAGGTTGGTATAGAACGAAAATTAATTTTCAGCGGAGTTTATTATTCAAAAATTACAATGTATCACGGTGTATTTCATTTCTAAGTATTTACAATGTAATTTATGCAACAAATATGGCGTCACATTGGTATAAAACGAAAAGTGTAGGTGGAAGTGTAATTTCAAACGGAGTTTATTATTCAAAGTTACAATATACCTGAATATATTTCATTTTTCAATATTTAGAATATAATTTACCAAAAAGTATAGCATCACGATGGTATAAAATGAAAAATTTATCAGAAATACAGTTCTCAGCGAAGTTTATTATTCAAAATTACAATACAATGCAGTATATTCCATTTTTAAGTACTTAGAATAGAATTTATGCAACAAACATGGTGTCACATTATTATAAAACGAAAAATTTAGGTGGAAGTATAATTTTCATAGGAGTTATTGTCCAAAATTATGTTATACTGTAATATATTTCATTTTTATGCATTTAGAATATAATTTACACTACAAATGTGGCGTCAAGTTGGCGCAGAGCAAAAAGTTCGAGTGGAAATATAGTTTTCAGCAGAGTTTATTATTCAGACACTTCTCGTTCGAAGAATTACTTCGTTCCACTGCTTCATTACCGATTTAAGCACCCCTGACTCACCAAACAAGTGTTACGTGACGCCCGTCACATCCATCCTACATTCTCAGTACTAAAAGCTTCCTCTCGTTCGTGTCCGAACCATTTATCTTAGCATCGGGCAACCTTACGTCTGTACCTTACACCATTCCCATAAAACTAACAACGCCAGCTACTCGAAGGTACAAGCTTCCACAATGCTAAAGGGGAGAATAATTAACGTGACTCTGACCACCCACCTCTGTGAAAGCAATCGTTGAAAATGTCTAAGTGAACAACTTCACTAACTCCTTATGAAACTATCATCGTTCAATTCTATTTTATACATTTCAACGATGGAAAAGAATTTTTTTACTGATGTGAAATTTGTTATTCGAAATTACTGATACAGGGAACAGTTCAGACTATTCTTGAAAGGTTTTCATTTCGAGGCGCGCGAATGTCTGTCCACTAACGCTCCTTATCTACTTACTCCTATTTAACCTTACACTACTAGCCGAACTTGATACACGAGAATGAAATATTCTCAGCTCTTTCTAATCTTCTTTTACGTATATTTTGCACGAGAATTGAATTAAGAATAGCTACCTTCGTTTGATGAAAGTTCCATTTCAAATAACTAATATGTTGAAGCTATTAATTAGCAACGAAGAGTGTAAGCTGCATCTCGAACTTAGTATCACGAGCTAATCTTTCCTATATACAGAGTTAGTCCGAAATGTAACAATTCAAAGGACTTGGAAGCTTTCACACCGGTCATATTCTTCTTTAGATAAGGGAACAGGTGATATTATTAATCATTAATTAGAATTACTATATATTATTAATCTCTAACAAACAATAAATTGTTTCTCGATAACACTTGTATACACATTATAATTAATTTGGAACGAGGGAAACGAAACAGAAGTTTGTAACATGAGTTAAGAAAATTTATATACACATATATTTCCAAAACTTATACGTACTAGCTTTCACATCCAATATTTCTTCTCCCTAGCTGACAGACTTTACTCGCGTAATTTTCATTCGCGTAAAACGAATCCACGTGGAACGGATACTTCGCGTAAATCAGGGAAACGGGTGTACCTTATACGGTTCACTGTAACCGATCCAAAACTCGTGGAAATGAACACACACGAGGGGCAAAAGAGGTCTGTAGATACGAAACGAAACGAAGAAAGAGAGAAAGAGAGGGTAAAGATGGTCAGCGCAGGATGTCAAGGAGTGTCACCCCCTGTCAGGCGGTGCATGTGAACGCTCGTCACGCACGCAGAACTGTTGTGCAGAATTCAGCGCGCATTTGCATCGGTGGCGAGCGTGTGTGGCTGAGATGCACGTGTGCAGACGGGGCACGGTCGCGTGCAACGACGCGCGAATCGTCGCGGCGCAATGTGTGCGTGCACCCGGTCGATCGGCTCGAACGCGTGATCGGCACGCGAGTCGAATCTCGATCGAACGGTGCGCGTGCGCTTCAGCTACGCGACCGGACAGCCAGCCGCGGACGCGACCACGAAACAGGGTCGAACGATCCGCGCCGCTAACGATAGCCATTACGCGAGAGTGAAAGAATCGAGAGTCTGTTTTGCCTGGCGGCGCGCGATCCGCATTGAACGAGGGTCATTACGCTTCTTGCTGGTTAATTCGACAGAGATTCTCGACTACTTAATACGTTCCGTGCCATGTGGGTCGTATACGACCCCTCTTGAACTTTTCGTTCAGGCTAGTTCGAAAAACGAAGAATTTTTTAAAAATTTATCCTACAATGTAGGCATCTTAACCATTTACGCTCTTATGGCGCCTCTATGGAGACATTCATAACATACACCATAAATTCGTTGAAATTTTATTTATATTTAAACAAAGCAAATTGAACAAATAGAACGATAGAAAACAACAGTAACGATAGAAAAGCAAATGTTTTTCGAAGAGATTAATTGATTTTTATGTCGATTTCCACGCAATATGTACACTTTTATCGCGACGACTCGTTCAGTGAGAGCATTTCGGTGGAAAAGACTGTTTCTAATATTTCTCGTGAAACTTTGGAAACGCGATACTGCGGAAGTAGGTACAGTTAGAGTTATTCTTTAGACTTCGTCGACTCACCGCTTGGTTCTATTCGAAAGCTTCCTGCTACTTCACCTAAACTTCCTACAATACCTTTTCAATAACCTATGCAATCTGCATCGAAATTCCCTCGAACCTGTCTTTGCTACATGTAGCAGCAACGAACTTTCTATACTGCTTCGTTGTATGCAATATACGCAACATTGTGCCAGGATTCATGTAAATTTCACTTTATCCACTTGCATCGATACATGCACGCGTGTCTCATTCCCTTCTGTAAAAATACTTCATTCGCTGAGCAACGAGCTATAGCCTGGACTGCCGAAAATCGATTTCTCGGAATAACGTGCAAATGTAAATCATGGCTTTTTATATGAAAAATCGTGTAAATTAAAAAAAAAATCAAAATGCGCATAATTTAGTCAGTTGCTTAATTAAATTCATTTATTTCAACGTCAAATAAAAATAAAATAAGTTGAATATTAGATCGATCTTTCCCTATTTTTGTAATAATAAAGATTACCTGCGTGGTTTTTCGATCACTGTCTCTTTAATATTCTATACAAAAGAAAGGAATTTTTTTTTCTTTCCTTTATACACAATTTTGAAGAACTCCTTCGTTATTTTCTTTCTAATTCCGATAAATTGCAAGTTTCTCAAAAAATTCTTTACACGCCATCCGATAAACTAGTCCTTCTACCTTCTCCAAGAAAACTCAAATAGTTTGATCCAATTTTTCCACGTTGAATGCCACGCTAATTTTATATTGCTTGTCCATAGTGCCAACATGAATTTACATGCACATATGAGCATGTAATATTTAAGCATACATATTATATACACAAATAAAACTACTTTCATATATTCTATCGTTGCATTAACTTCCTCACACCACTGTAAAAACTTAAAACTACTGAAATTTACTCGAATTGTGAGTTTCTAGTAATCCTAGCTTCACGGGTCACCAGTGACCCCCATGGCGCTACGAAAAAACTTAGCGCCGATCGCCTGTGACCCGCCTAGCACTCAACGTCTTAAAAAAGTCCAAAAGGGGGTTCGTATACTTCCGTGAGCCACTTCACATCGATCTTTCGAACACACGAGGATAAACGAGGATAAACGCGTGAAAAAGGATGCAGGAACGAGGAAATAATAGCATCGGCAAGCAGATGGAACATCGAAAAGAAACAAAGGAAAGTGTTCGGTGCAGTATCTGGCGAGCGTGGCGAGAAAGAAAAATGAACGCCGCGAGGAGCGGCAGAAGGAGATCGCCGTCCAGTCTAGCGAAACTGGCACAGTGTCAAGGTGCCTCGCGGGCACATTTGCCTGGCACACAGCCGGAAGAGGGGCGGCCAGGACAAACTGGCCGAAGAGTGGGGCAGGCTGTAACACACCGGTGCTTAAACCCTTCCTCTCCTACCTTCGTTTCACCACCGGTGTGGCGGTTGTTCGAGAAGAAGGCGTGTGCATACATCGGACTTTCACGGAGCTTTCTTCTTTCGCGGCCGTGTGTGGCGGAGCGCGTTGCTGTGTGCCACTATTTCGCGTAAACACGCCCGAGATATCGCCGCGGCCCGCGATATCCGGGGTGAAAGGCAAAAGGAATCACGCGACTAACACTGGTTGGATTTTCCGTGGAAATGAAAAGCCGTCTTCGACGACGACGCCTTTCTCTCCTTCGATCGCACACGTTAAGCCGATGGATGCTCGCGTATTGGTGTGCTCGTCCGGTGCACTTTCTTACTTTCGTTTTGTAATACTTGCGTATAACCTGGGGAGTGGATGTTCATTGGGCGCCGAGGCGCTGTTGGTATTTGACGCTTAACACGCTTCACATGGAGGGAAAATTCTAAGCCATGGCGATGATTTCAGTAGCGATTAATTTTCTCCTTTTTTTTGGGGGGGGGGACAGTTCGAATTTTATTTTGGATAACGTTGATTTCACCTTTTCTTTCGCCCTCTTTTTTAACCCTTTAAACCCTATTAGTTCTGTTACAGTGGTATCTGTGATATACACTGTAATTTCAGTCCATTTTTGTTGGTATTAGAAGAAAACGAATTGACGAAGGAAATTAAATAAATTTGCAGTTTTATTGTTTCTGTGATAGGTTTATGAGTAACAATGAAACACGTGGTTTTTAGGAATCGTTTGATTAATGCAGAAATTGTTGAAAATGTCTGTACTGCGTGTACAACTGTTCCGTTTGAATTCAATTTTCAATCACGTTTTGATAGTCAAATGTATGTGTACTTGGAGAAAATCCAGAATCGATTTTTTCTCCGAAACAGATTCTTGAATGAAGAAAATTTGTTCCATATTTTCGACTTACTTTGTCATACTGAATTAACCTTTTCACAATTGTACCATCGACACTACTACTTTTTATCTTACAAATAAAAATAATATTTTAAAAGTTTCTTATCGCAACGATTCTTTTCCAAACCTTTCACTGCGAAGCAAAAAATTTAATCAGATGTGCACCAAAAATAAAAGTTAACGGTGGTCGTTTGTATCGGTGGATGGACGCTTAATTTGAAAGGTCAATCGAGATGAAACAAAAAAGTGAAACCAGAAAGGAAGAAAAGAAGAGGTTGGAGCAAAGTCCAGGGAAGAAGTGGGGACATAGAGCCTTTCAGACGTGTTACGTCAATTATCGCGACGAAACTGCTAAAAAATTCATATCCAAACATACCGATGGATGCGTGGCTCGGTAACGCAGTCACGTAGCGTCCTCGAAAATCGAATTCTTCCGTGTACCGTCGCTAAAGCATTCCCGGTCGTTGTACTGGTATGTCATTCATAAAGAAATTACACCGGCCCATTACTCAACCATTATTTATAGCCAGTGGACTGCAGGTAATCGTTTCTCCTCCCTTCGACACTCAGATTCACCGTGAAACAGGAGAATATTCTCTTCGACAGACCATTTGGAAAAATCATATCGAAAAATCTCAAAGATGCTCCTTTTTTAACACTTTTCGAGATGAAATTTGCAAAGTGTGATCACACTAAATCTACTTATACCCACCTAACTTCTATCAGACGAGATTTTTCACGATTAGACAAGTCAAAATGTATATTCTATTTACAGTGACATCTACTAATATTTGGACACCATTTAAAACAGAAGAATTTTTGAAAAATTAGACCAAAGGTCTATCTTGAAAGTCTTCTCGTGAGATATTAGAAGAATTAGTTTACTAAATGACGCCTGCAAACGGTTTTGAAAAAATCTCAATTGGTGGAGATTACAAAGAAAATAGCAACGGTCGTCTTTCAAAAAAAAATTTTTTTTATCTGAATATGTACTGAATATTTAAAAAGTACATTTTATAGATTTATGTCAATTATACACATGCTGAAAATTTTATTGAAATAAGTTAACATGCTAATAGCTACCAACGATTAAAAATGGCAAAATTCGAAGTCTTTCACGACTTTCGGCCTATAATTACAGTAAATCGAAAAATTCTCATATCTTTCAATGCCTGTCCCTTGCTCCTGCATTAATCGACGAACATAAATCTACAAAATATATTTTCAAACTTTTTATTACAAGCTCAGATAAATTTGAAATATGTGAACATATATTTATTGCCTTTTTTGTAAATATGAAATTTCATTTCATGACAAGTAATCATGATAACATGGTGCTCTGAGAATGCAATTATCGTACAATGCAATACGAATTAATCTGATTTTTATTTACTAATACTGAGTTTCCTACAACGCTGTACAAATGAACCAAATTACAGGAGAGTTGACAATGCTCAATTCAAAGTTAATTCAATTCAATTTCCTCAATGACAAAGAACATAGACTGCAAGTTAGGTATCCCATGCAGGTCCACTAAACAGCGATCGAGTTCGCCGAGGTTCCTTATGGAGAGTCTCGAGCAATGGTCCAAGAGAAAAGGGACCACATAGAGGTTCTGTCAAGCTCGATCCCGCGGTGCCACGAAATGATATTCAGCCGAGTGTTTCGACAGGCCGTGGAGTCGTTAACCTCCTGCACGATTCGTTCCCTGCTAGCCAGTGAAACAATTGTCCGTTCTAGGACTAGTCATGAACAACTGTATCGCCCACACCGAAGGGACTATTTCAATCCTGTGTGGTTGGTCCCGTAGGTTGCGAATTGGGCGTTGGCCTCCGGTTTGCTTCCTCTTTGGTGTCAGGTCGAGCGAGGAGCACGCATGGAATGCCACGTGGGACCGTGAAAACCTTTTTCCTCCCACCTTTTCTGAACGGATTTCGGTGATCCCCACTTCTCTGTCTCTATGTGTGTGTGTGTGTGTGTGTGTGTGTTGCGTGGCCAGTGTAGGTCGAGTGAAAAAGAGAAGGGCTAAAGCGATGGGTGAGCAGCAACAGGGCATGCACAGAGGGCGAAGAGGGGAATGTAGGATGGTCGCGAGCATCCGCGTGTGCAGGCTCGTACTTTGAAAATTTCGAGGGATACACGTGGATGGCCCGGATGGACGAAGAGTGTTGCAATCTGCCCGCTCGCCCTGCTTCTTCTATGCTCTTTGAACGGTGGGTTCCCCTCTCTTACCACACTCCTCTCGTTCTTCACTCGATGAATCCCCGTGTGATTTCTCACGGTGAACCATGAGATGATCGTGGGTGGTGACCGCTTTCGGAGGATCGAGAGAGGATATGAGAGCTGTGCATCTAACAGAGGATGTACATATTTTGGTAGAATTAGTACCGTTCAGGGTTAATTAGATGTGTGTATCTTAGTGATTAGGAGCTTGAAGCTACTTGTCAATTCTTCTGAAATTTCTGTTAGGTCAGTGCGAAAGTTTAGTTGTATTCTGCATTAACCTATCTCTTCTCTATGGTGAAACAATGTTACTCGTTGAGTTTGAGTTGTCATAAGTGCTGCAAGGAATATGTGGGAATTGTGCAACCATTATGCAATTTCACAAAATACTTCTTGCTTTGTTTTCTTCAACATAAATTCGCTGTATGGAAAATGCTAGATTGAAGCAATGTTCAGGAAATGATGAGGTAAATAGCAAGAATGAAAATGTGACTATAGGAACCGAGGGAAGGTTTGAGGGTCCAAGCGGGAACCGGATTGACAGGCCGGGACTTTGTTCCTCTCTATTTTCCTCTTTATTTCTTCTATATTATTGCTCTTTTCCATGGATATGTTAGCGAAAAAGAATATTTATGTATAGTATAATACATTCTTCGATAAAGTTGTGAGAATAATTTTGAATTGGCGAAGAAATTTGATTAGAAGAAAAGAATATTTTCTTCGATATTACCTAAACAAGGTTGGAAAGACATGGCTCACAATTGTGTTCACTTGGACTGGTATTTAAATTAGCTACGTTGATTCCTCAAATCGTATCGGACAAATTTCACTGTTTTTTATATTAAACCTTTCGGTACCGATTTATTTGAAAAGATTTTTGCATTTGGAACAGATTTAATTAGCTGATACACGAAACAGTATACACTTTCCTAAAATATATTACTTATTTCTGACATTATGGGGCAGTGTATCACAAACAAGGTTCATCGAAGCACTGGAAGATCTGTTGCAACTGATTAACTCTTGAATGAACAAGAATGTACACGTTGAACATTGTCTAAATTTAAACGACGAATTAAACTGGTCTAACTTAAACAAAACAAATGCAACACGAATTTCAGCCATTAAATGTACCCAATAAGTTAACAAAAGATGAAAAATGAGTACTTCGGATAAATCTGAAACATTTCCAAAAAAACGATCTGCATTATAAAATGCTTCGAATTTTTCACCAACACCATGGACAAATATTCGTCAGGATAATATCGAGATTCCAGTGTTGGTATACCACACAGCAACGAAATAAGAATGTAATAGCGTGTTCTCCAGTGGTAGGTCCGAAAACGGTTTCAAAGCTGAAATTTACGAGCGCGTTTCACTGGCAGGACGGTAGTTTGCAGAGTGCAGTTTAAAGGCGCACAAACGTATAGTAGAAACGTCACGCGAGACGAGCTCGGCTGTCCGCGGTAACATGCACTAACTCGCAGCCCTGATCTATGGTGTCAGGGTCCGTGGCTACCACGACTGATCGCTCTATTAGAGCTTGCGGACCGACCGTTCAACCGCCCGGCCTACTTTCTTGAAAATCGTAACTCCCCGACGTTACCCAAGGATCCGTTATCCGTTTGCGTGCTCCGCCTGGTCCGGATACCTGCCTGGGGGACGTTTAAACGTACTCTGTATTTCTCTCTTTCCTGTTCGAAATTATGTTGAACAAAAACCGTGCTAATTTAAGGGAGTTCAGAGCGTTCGTACCGAAATGTACTCTAACATAGCTATTACGCTTGATTGGAAATTTATAGCTTCTCCATTCTACTGTATTCCTTCATCAGTTTTTCTCTTCGAGATCAGAGATGAATATTACAAAAAATGTTTGTTATAAAAGCACTTCATTTAATATTCTATTATTCTTTATTTTTATTATTTTATTGCATTCTTTTTAGTAATTTAAAATTCTTTCTTAAAATCTCACGTTTCACGTGCCTCGTTTTGTCTAAATAGTACTATGGGTCCTTTGCATTGTAATAAATAAAATATAGTAGTGTTATAGTGATATATTTAATATAATATAGTAAAGTAGAATAATCTTGGTAATATGACGAATCTAACTTAATTCTTTCATCTTCAGAGTCATCTTGAATCTCTTTTTTTTTATACAGATAATTCTATTCTTTTTAGCCATAGTGCTCTGTTACCCAGATAATCACAGCAACTAACCTGCAATTACTCGATTCCTCATAACAAACCATCCCTATTCCTCGTCGACTACACTTCCTCCGAAACTTTTCTCAATATCGATCAACCAAAATCATCTTACGTCTACTAAATCTTCCCTCCGCAGATGAGGGTGATAACGTTTAGCGGGCGCGAACGATGTTCCCCCAGATACGTATGCAAATCCTAAAGCGGTTTGACCGAGTGAAGAGGAGGCGTACTCCTTAGAATCGCCTCTAAAATCTCCGTAACAGCAGCGGAGAGGAGATCAGGAGGAGCGAAGCAACGGTAACCCATTGTATCGAACAGCCGGTTCCCTTTACGACGGTGCTTTCTCACGATCGGTCAGTCGGCGGATAAGCCAGAGGCGACGTTAAACGTGTGGAAGAGAGAGAAGAGCACTGTTTTCTCAGTCGCGATCCCTCTCGCGAGGATGTACCCCCGGTGCGTGCAACTGGGTTTACAGCCGGATGCAAGAAGCGGCTTGCGAGTAGAGGTCGCGGCCACACAGATGGAACGAATAAACGTTTCTTAAGCGGACACACATAAAGAGAGGAGGACCAAGACAACGACGAAGAGGTGGACGACGACGACGATGAGGACGAACGGGTCGAAGCCGGATTTCTTTTCTCTCGTGGACGTCGACGCCGTCGTCACCGCCGCCGCACGCGGCCGCCACGGCTAACTGTATTTTGACTTTGTGGCCTGAATTGCGGTAACACGGTAACTGGCTCCACCGCGCGCGACACCCTGAAGTAACGGGCCATATCTTGAAGCCACGCTCTCCACGGGCCTTTGCACGCGTGTACCTACCTACATAAAAGGCACTCTCACGCGCGTAACCCGGCCCCCTGCCTTTGTGGACGTGCGTACACCGCGAGAACGCGACCGTCTTTAACCGCTTCGATACTTGTATATGTAAGTACCGAAGCGCAGATGGGTCCGACAGTGGTCATTCCGACGGTATATATGTGTATGACAAAGGTGGAACGATACATAGAAGAGAGGATTGTAGGATATTGAAAGAGAGAGATAAAGAATGTATTTATGTGTATGTATACATAGGAGAATATGGAGTTGGTGTTGTTTAGAGTGTGCGTTTCAAGCCCGCGAGCTACTACGTACAACACGTAGTTGCAACGTGAGTGTAGGTACAGTTAGGTAGAAGGTGGCCACCGGCTTCTTGAGTCTGTAGGTCGGAGCCGCGGGACGCGAGGAACTGACTCTGTATATCCTTCGTATCCGGGGGATCGCCTTCGAGACGACAGCAGGACCTTGGGCCTTAACCCACTCTTCACCGGGAAAGGGACTACCAGCAGCACAAACGTTTCTTCGCTTCGCAGAGTGCGAAGAAGACACTCTTCCGCGTTCGCCGTCTTCTGGGTGAAATTACTTCGTTGATTTCGATGGGTTTCAACCCTTGTACGAATTTTTAGTTACTATGTACGGCTAGTCTCGAATTTTCACTGTTCCGATAGGATTTTAAATAAAGATGAGATATTATGTAGCAATTTTTATTTAAAAGTCCTTTATCTTGAATTTAAATTAAAATTAGAACAAGAATACAAATTTGATAGACGTATATATGAAACGGTAAATGTGATTAACCTGGTGATTGTGTATAATTGCCGGTTATTATATATAATTATCATTAAATTTGGCAAATGTGATAAAAGTCCATAATTTTACCAACATCCATGTGACTTAAAATGACCATTTGTTGAATTTTTAATTGTAAATTATAAAATATTGTTTTTTTAACTTAACCTAGGTTATTAGGTTAGGTTAGATACAATAATCTAACCTAATAACCTAGGTTAGGTTAAAATAACGGTATGTTATAATTTACAATTAAAAATTCAATCAATTTACCCACATCCATGTGACTTAAAATGACCATTTATCGAATTTTTAATTGTAAATTATCGAATATTCTTATTTCAATACATATAGTAACCTAACCTAACTCGAAAAACTGCGTTGTATTCTACTGGCTCAATCAGTCAAGATGAGTATTAAGAATTCGTCGCAATAAATATTCAATAATTCATCACATTTACCAAATTTAGTGGTGATTATATGTAATAACCGGTAATTATACATAATCGCCGGATTAATCACATTCACCGTAACATATATAAATACTTCTTTTGTCACACTTCGACCATAATCTACGTCACGAGTAAGACTCGTTATTTGAATGCATCGCTACCAGAGAATGAACGTTCGAGTTCGATTTACATCGACTTCGAAAAGATTCAAACAGAACCTTTATTTCCCCTGTGTTTTACAAAGTAACGCATCTTATTAGACGACACGTATGCAAATATACGTTTCTGAAAGAAACACTTATTTGAATTTATAATTTTCTATTTTATTTATTAACATATTGACCGGTTGGTGCAACGAAGTATGACTGACAGTTTGTACAGCGTGATTTCTACTTTTACCCAGCTGAATGCAAACAGGTGATCATTGTTGCAAGTAGGATCGATACGCTTGTCGTTTCTTATCAGCCTGTGCCTAGTTTCCAACAGTCACGGAGGCTCAGATGGAAAACAATCTGCGGTGGAGATAAGAAACGACAAGTATAACGACCCATTTGCAATGACAATGTGCACGTGTATATTAGTTCTTAACATCTGATAAGGGGATAATGTAACATGTCCGAAGGTGTATTTAAAGAACAATTATTATTCGCCACTTACGTCACCGTGCAACATGATACATCGTTCAGATTTCTTGGACTCCTGTGTCTACGGTACTTCGAATGCTTATACAGGGTCATTTAAAAGCTACATATATCTTGAACACTTGAGTGGGCCAATTGGCAATCTTTTGCTGCGTTTCCGCTTTCTAAGAATGGTTCTGCCTCAAAGTTAACAAAGGCCTTTCTTATCGTCCTTAGATATTAGATCCAAGTGTAACATCTTCCTTCACACTAGTATTAGAAAAATCCAAAGAAGCGAACGTTTGAGTGGACCATATGCAATCTTTTACTGCGTTTCCCTCTCCTAAGGATGGTTCTTCCTCAACACTAAGAAAAACCACATTGTCAACGGAGTCCTTTTGATTAGGATTTTTCAGAGAATACAGAATTGTATTAGCACTCGCTAAAAATAGTCGAGAATATAGCTTTCACTCTATCTAATCGCCCACATTTATTTCTCAGTCGACCTCTCATTACCGTTATTCTGATTTTCCTTGCACAACGTCATTTAAAAATATTACACAGGACTGAAATCTAGACGTTGCATTAGACTACGAGACAATCGAAATTCTCAGTGCAAAAAATAAAAGGAAGAAACTTCTACGAACGAGTGACAGAATCCTCTTTCTCCCGTACAATTTCCTTTCTCGATCGTCGCTCGATAAAAGGCAATCGACGATCATCGACGTACCTCCGCAGGATCACGTGCCACGGCACGCGACACGTGACTCCCGAGGCCTTCGTAACACAGGATCAGGAAGCTCCTCGAGAGAAAGGCTTGTACACCGTACACCGTACCAACATCTCTTTCTCACCCCTTTCACTCCGCGCATCTTCCTGCACAAGGAACAAACAAGGGGCGAAGCAGCTGTTCCAGCCGCTTTCTCGTGAAGAACCCTTTCACTCCTGTCCCTTATGGAAGACGCGGTGGAAGGCTTTCTTCCGGGATACCCGGTGTATATATCTTGTATTGCATCGAGCTGGTTTTCACCGGTCGGAAAAAACTGGCCTTTTTTTCCGAGGAGGGGGCGGATGAAAGTGGTGGAAAAGAGGGAAGAAAAGGAGAGAGGAAGGGAATAAAAAAAAAGGAGGGAAACGCGATCTTTTGTTGTCCATATGGCGGTCGAGAGACAAGGTGAGCGTAGTCCACGGTTCCGCGGGATCGATTTCTCCGTTGAAACGCTCGAATTTGATCTACGAGATCAACGAGCCACACGATGCAGAGACCCGGAAGTCGGTTGGTGAACCAGCCCACGCGACGTGGAGCCTTCTCCCGCTATAAGGACCAACCAGCCACAGCCCTCGTACCTGAAGGCGGAATAATTATCGATGATATTCGATCGATGCTGTTTCCTTTCATCGATCCACAAGTTACCGCGGACATTGGAACGCTCGTTGCCTTCTTCCTTCTACGATTTAATGCACGCTTCGATCTGGCAGGCCTTGACAAGACTAATCAAACCACGGATGACTATCGATCGTGATCGCGTCTAGGTGCTTATATCGCTTTCTTCCTCCTCGCTTGACCTTTCCGAAGAATCTCTTTGTTGGAGATCGAGAAGATAGAGAAAGGAACTTCGATGTTGGTATTGGCGTTTGCTAATTTTCATCGATCTTGTAAGATTCTATAATATTTGTATTCTTGAGGGGAAAACCACGGTGACAGATCAATATGAAGGCTACTTTCAGCGATTTATTTTTTGTGAAATTAGTTCTGTTTTTTTATTATCTTTGATACCTGCAGATAGTGTATTTCTTCAACTACTTTCTCGGAAAATTTGATATAAGGATATCGATTATTGTAGTTATGGTAGGAATTAGCATGAGAGGCCTTCAAAAGTTTATGGAAAATGGCGGACGTGTAATTTTCCACTGCAAATTCGGAATTGAAAAATTTTTCAGTGTTTTTAAAAAAAGCATTCGTTATCAAATAGTGTTTTTGGAGAGAAAATGTGGAGGATTAGTGGAAAAATTCAACATTTTCTTTAACATCATGCAGGAGCTGATTATCCAATCGAAAGATGTAGGAGAAAATTTTATCAAAAACTATCTCCATAAATTTGGATTTTACTTTAGTATATCAAAGAATCATTCTAAAAATTGTGAAAATTAGAAAAAGAATTCCACGTCGAATAATATTTCGAAAAATATACTAAATCGAAATACTAATTTTGAAAGAAAACTTAATTTTATAACTAAGATAAATACACCTTTCGACTCACTAAATGCTCGTCGTTTATGAATTTACACTATCAACAGCGTGTTTTCAATTTGTAACAAAGCTTGCACAAATTTTTTGCAACGGAAGAAAATTTTTCTTAAAAAACTGTGCCTGTCAAGGTGTTGAAGTCTCTGAAAGTTTCCTGAGAACTTTCGGAACGACTATGCGAAATACAGTGGCGGCTATTTTATATTACTATACTCTCTACTTCCTTTGACTACGAGAAACCTAACTCACAATGACGAATTCACTGTCAGAGTCCGGTCCACCCTCATTTTTAACCATCGTTTCTTTCGATTCGCCACCCGCTGGACTCGTTGACCAAAAGAATGATCGACGAACGAGAATATCACCGTTCGATGTCCAGCCGTCTATGGAAGAATCGACATGCAGATGTCTCGAACCATGGCCACCGTGTTAGTCGATGGAGAAACGTTGGTCAGCCGGCGTTCACCAACGAAAAATGTCTTTTTAATTGGCAATTAGCCGCGTCGTGGACCCTTTTACATCTGTCACGGTTGCCGCGGGTGATCTTTCAACGTAGCCGCCCTCGAGTGTCCCTCAACGAAGTTGAATGGCGACCGGTTAAACTAAAAAGCCAACGCTAGAACGACCGTGTATTCTCCTTTAATCCCTGGGACACGCGTTTCCTACGTTTTCCCGGCGAGTGGTCAACGCGAGGTGGCGAAAAAGGAAGAAAGGACGCGGCGAGTGTGGCCAGCGTGAAGTGGACGAGGAAACCTGGCCATTTTTCATCCCTTAATTTGACGGACGGGCGTGTGGCCATCCTGCCTTCTTCGTTGTGAGAGTATAATGTACACCGAGGGATAGCAAAAGCATTCAGCCTTTGAATCGATGTGTTTTACATAGAGATGCTGATCGATTTTATTCATAGAGTGAAATTGTACAATGCACACCGCTTTCAACTGAAAAGTTCACAGTGAACGTAGCTTTTCAGCGATACTTTTCTTTGAATTATAGCAACGTTTCATTTCTCTTCGCTATTTTTTAATTGTGAGGGAAGTGTAACTAAAAGTAGCAGAGTATTATTGTTTTTTTTCAATTTTACGTAAAGTTTGGTAACGTAATATAGGGGTACCATGCTTCTGCATAAATAAGTTGTTATTTTATATTTTAATATAATTGAAAAAGTGAAAGTTTTAACCAATGAAAAATACTAGAATTAGAAAAGAACATATAGTAATATATAATGGATTTATATTGCTCATTGTCATTTTATTTTCACGATCTTTGTTGGTTTATGGAGATGTATCTCTACTTGTGTGCATAAAATAACAGTGAGGCACTTTGTCGAGCAGTTTTATCCCACTCTGCTTCACCAAGAACGAAAGCAACGCGGATAATGAAAACGTTGAAATACTAGTATGCTAAGTATTCCGAGAAATCGTAAAAGTTGTCTGCGAAAATCTCAAAAAAAAAAAAAAAAAAAGAACGCAATATAGCTTAAAAATTGAAAGCTTCGTAAGCCAAATTAAACGAAACAAATGAGAAAAGTTTTCTTAGAATGTTGATACGGAGTAAATATGAATTTGGTGGCAATACTGGAAGCTTTATAAACGGAATGAGATAAAGAATGTATGAAAAGGAACAGGCGTGTCGCCCACGCGTCCCCGGTAGAAAAGACGCGTCCCGGAAAAGCGATATCTCGCGGCGTGGCTTCGAGAAATATCGGCGTACGAACAATGGGAAGGGAGCGCTGGTTAGGAAGCGATAACAGAATCGAGGCAGCATATCACGGACCTTGAATTGCGCCGGGCACACCTCCGTGTTGCCATTACGCAGCCACTTGGCACCAGCCCGCTCGGTGCGCCTACCTAGCCGCATACATCGCGCTTTTTACCCGGCTGATCTATGCGTTCTACGATTACGCGACGTTCCTCTCATTCTCGAAACGTACGGCTGGACGCGCGCGTTCCGGCTGTGAAAGAGAAGAAAGACGTATCGGCCATTACCTACCTACTGTTCTCTCTCTCTCCTTTCTCTCCTGCGTTTCTCTTTTCCTTCCTTCTCTCTTTGTGCCTTTTTCTCTCTCTCTCGCGCTATTTCTCTCTGGCGCTCTTTCTCCATCGCGCTATTTCTCTCTCGCGCTATTTCTCTCTGGCGCTATTTCTCTCTCGCGCTATTTCTCTCTCGCGCTCTTTCTCTCTGGCGCTCTTTCTCCATCGCGCTATTTCTCTCTCGCGCTATTTCTCTCTGGCGCTATTTCTCTCTCGAGTGCTCTCTCCATCGCGCTTTCTTTCTCTCGCGCTCTCTCTCGCATGCTCTGTCTCTCTCGCGTTCTTTGTCGCGCGCTCTGACTATCTCCGTCTTTCTCTTTATCTCTGCCTCTGCGTTTCCACTGCCGCGATCGACGGATAAATAGATTGCAGCTCGCAGGAATTCCGCGACATTGTCACGAAGCCACTTAAATCCCACCATTTGGGTGAAAGTAGGAAACGAAGATAGTCGTACTCGTCAGCCTCATTAGAAACAGCTGAACCTTAGATAACGAACGTGTACTTCAATACATACCATACGTTACATATATATCTCTTTTCCACAGACATACACACACTTGATGTTCTCTAGAATTCTTCTGGAAGTTTACCACGTAAAGGAGGTGTAGTCATCGTCGCTTCCTGAAGCCGCTTTCAAGCGACGATGGAAAGTCCATCGGTTAGTACTGTGGCATCATCGTTCAGAACGCTACACACAGCATGTAGATGCATCGTAGTCGATCGTAGCCAATATAAACACACCGTGGCGACGGCTATGGTGAAGTCTAATTTCAAACACTTACGCGACTTCGTCGAACGTTACGAAGGGAATCGATAATATACCAATACCCCTCTCTTCTTCTTCTTCTTCTTCTTCGTCCTTCTGTTCACCATTTCTTTACAATCTGTCCTTCTCATTTTCTATACGTTCATCTCTTTCCATCGTACTAGCTACTTTCTTTCTTCGACCGAGCGTCGATTCATTCGGACTGCCGATGATGTTTCGAGAACAGTTATGTGGGAGTCTGGGTCACGAGGCGTGGCTTCTATGGGGACACCGTCCACTGTCCCATAGAACCACAATCCCATTGGCCAAGAAACGCTCGCGAGGCACGACCGGAATAATTATGTAACCTGCGCTTCGCGGTACGCGAGCCGACGCGTTCGTGATCGAGGGGGGTTGTTGCAAACAACCCGCGTTGTTAGAGAAAGAAAGAAAGAAAGAAAGAAAGAAAGAAAGAAAGGAGGAGCTGTTAGAGGGACGAGTAGAGGGGAAATCTGTGTGTACGAGAAAAGGAAGAAAAGATAAGGAAGAAAGAGAGAAAGGATGAGAGAAAAGAGCGAGAGAATGAGCTAGAGAAAGAGAGTAAGAGAGAGGAGAGAGGAGAGGGGGCACGGTGACCCCTGCATGCGAGGAAAATAGGTGCCGGTCTGCCCACGTGCGCCTTGTGTTTTTCCTCTTTTTCCTTTCTCCCCTGGCCTTTCGTCGCGACTGTCTCCAGCCTCTCGTTCGAATGGCACTCCGTCATTCCGTCCGTCATCCATGGAAGTGGAAACGATCGACGTGACCTCGGCTAGGATGTCAGCCACACGGCTGGCTATTTATTGTCCACCGACACCGGGGGCCCTCTTTTATCGACTCGATGGATTCGTGTCAGGGAAAAGGTTAATTATACCCAGTCACGAGCGAGATCTAAGAGGCGACGAGCTTTCGACGTAGCTTGTTACCTTCGCACTTGCGGAATTAACCTTTAGAGTGGCCGCTTTTAACGGGAATCTTCTTCGTTCTTTTTTCTACTTGCTAGACGAATCACAATAGTTCTTTATAATTCAAAATCTGATGCTTTCATAGATTGTCGTTATACAATTCTCACTTTCCACGATTTTAGGTGCAATCCGTGTGTTCTTGTATTGGGTTACCCTCGAAAATTCCGATTTTTATGTAAATAAGCCATTTTCATACATCAAAGTATTTTTTTTTTTTGTTCTGTAAGATATGTACTTTTTTAATTTTATAATTTTTCGTCGTTTTTCCAGCAAATTGAAAAATTTCGTTTTGCCAAAAGCTTTGTTTCTTTGTTTTCTTTGAGATCGAAATTCTCATTTTTAGATTTTGTCAACCGTCTGCGAAGAATGTTTTCTGATAGGCTACCGCCTCTTTGAACATTCCATATCTCGTTTGAAGTTTTCCCAGTAATTTTTCCTTTCCGTTTGAAGAAAAATATTCAATGTCAAAAGTGTACTCTATTTTCTTCCATCTTCAAAACGATACAACACTTTGAGAGACACGTGAAACGATAATCTTTCAGAATACATGCGAACTTTATGTTTTCATGCAATCTTATATGTTGGAATATATTCCTAACACTATCTATCAAAAATTCGAAACAAACTTTTCAGACAATCTAATACTATTATTTTCCCCATTTTTCATTCCAACTAATTTCATCAGATTGATAAACACTTCCATAACGATCTGAATCTTCTGCAGATCATTTCGAAAAGTTTTTATTAAAATTTATCTATCAAAAAGAAGTATCATTTCCAGTGATTTATGATGTTTATAGTACTCACAATATTTGAAATTATTTTTCACATCAATTCCTTTACTAAATGTTTCCCTATAAAGTAAAAAGTGATTGCACGTTTGTTCAGAATTTTCCAAACTTTCCAACACCTATGTAAAAAATATCTTCTGCTTCAACTTCAAATTACTCTTGCCCCTTGAATTCAGATTTTGAAGCGCTCAGGTGATAGAAAAGAAATAATTCTAGAAAACAGGATAGATGAGTGAAGCAGTGGTTGGTAATACTTTAAGGCGTCTGTATTTCAAAATCGACGCCCACTCGACACGGAGGTTGCATACCATTGATAAACTTCCGCGGTGAGGATACAATGAATCGCATATACACGCGTTCACTCGCTCTCTCTGGAGGATATTATATCCTCCTCTTACGTCAGACCGGCAAATTGATTCCACCTTTTCACGGCGGAACACTCTCTGAGGGAGCGAAGGTTCTTCCGTAACGGCAACAACGAAATAAGTTTTGCCGCGATTGTTGTCCCTGATTATACCCACGCGATAGTTCCTGTATTAGGCGCAGATGTTACGTGGCCAGAAGAATTCTAATTACCATCGGTTTTCACGTGCTGCTCGCTGCCCGTTTCCGTGTTCCATTATTTTCACCGCGAGCCTTTCCTTCCATTATCGAACGGACGTTCTCGATACCTGCTTCGGTTATCCTTCTTACACCACTCTTTGCCTTGTACGCATTCCTCTTTCTAATTTCTCTCTTTTCTTTTTACCATCTTTAATTTTCTCCTGATTTTATATCGATGGAAAAAATAATGGAAAAATAGTGTTGTTTAATATTTCCTCGGAAGTTTTCTCCATTGAAGGCACTTAACTCGTAGAAACGACGAAATTTGTGTACATCCTTGGTGTTTTATACAGTATTATTTAGTTTCGGTATAGAGAACAACGTGGCTTTTTATCTGATTTTAGGGAATTTGAAAATACGAATTTTTGAGGACTTCGTTTACAGGGATAAAAATTTCCAAGCTTCGTTCTGACATTTTCAACCCTCTACTTGTCCTGTTAGGATAGTTAAATGTATATAAAAATTTAATTGGAAGTATTATACAGTATTATTTAGTTTGGGTATAGAGAACAACGTGGATTTTTATCTGATTTTAGGGAATTTGAAAATATGAATTTTTGACGATTTCGTTTACAGGGATAAAAATTTCCAAGCTTCTTTCTGACATTTTCAACTCTCTACTTGCACTGTTAGGATAGTTAAATGTATATAAAAATGTGTTTGGAAGTTTAAGAACACTTAGTATTATAAAAAATATCAAACGTGCTGTAGCCAGTAGTATGCAAATTATCTGACTTTTAAACTGAGTTTAAAGAAATTGAAACGTTTCAAGTTGGCAATTTTGTCTCAAAGATTTCACCAACCTGTTGTAATTATTTCTTTACAACTTCCATATTGTTATTAATCATTGCAATTCTGCTCGTGAAATCTCAAATTCGTTAAGTTGACTATAATTTCCTCGTTGCACGACTAAAATAAAAAATCAGCGACAAAACTCAGATAAACTAGCTGGAAGATTGCTGAGAAACGACAGAAATAATTCCCAAAATTCGTCGAATTAATTGATACAAAAAAGAAAAACGAGCCAATTTCCTTATCACGCGACTCAAGCAACCCAGCAACAAAAGAATCTCCCAAACTCTTCCAAACAAGCAACATATTAAAAAAAAAGAAATAATTCCACGAATCAATAATACTGTTCGAAGTTCCAAGTGCCAGGTGAATTAGCACAAGGAGTACACCGTGGACCACGAAGAGTCACTAACGAACCGTGTTCCCAATTATCATGGCCGCGCGAAACGAGGATTTTCGAGGCACGGCCAAGCCTAATGCCCCAGTAACGGGATGACGCTTCTTTCTTCACTGTGCCGCGAATTTGCAATTCAAATAATTAGCGAACCAAACGAAAAACGACCGAACGATCTCTCTTTCTATCTTTCCTCTCTTCTTTTTTCTTTCTCCCCCACGTTTGCTCGTTGCTGTCTGGTTATCAGTGTGTCTGTGACACTATCCAGACAAACGGATGTACATTTCGTGGTAAAAATCGGACATGGGTCGTTCGCTCGCCAAGTTCCGCGATGAATGGCGAACACACAACAGTGACTTTTTGACCTAAATTCTTTAACGACCGGCGAAGCTGACGTCACCGAGTCCTTGACCGTAACCGGCGATTGCCTATACCTCCGCCGCTTGCTCGGGCATCATGGGATCGCTGGTGACCCTACCGGGAATTTGATTCGCGCGGGCACTTCCTGCTTCTCTTTTCTGTCGCCTCCTCTCGCGTTTCGCCCGCGTTTCACCCCGTGCTACAGTGACCGTTACACGGGAGAATTTTTCGCCCGTTTCACCTGTCGATTTATTATTAATCTTTCGAACAGAAAAGGAGGACGAGTTTGATCGGCGAATTGGTGGAGGAGCGAGGATGAGATGATGTAAAAATTGAGACTTGAGAAATAAAGATACCATTTTGAATAGAAATTTATTTCTATTTCCTACTCGAGTCACGTAATCGGTACAGATATTTTAATTAAGATACTGTGGAGTTTGAAAAATGGCAGAAAATGTTGCAAGATTATTTTGATTATATCTCTTTCTAAGAAAAAAACATGTTTTATTGTACGAAAGAGTTCGAGAACCTAATATTGTTATTAATACTTCGAATGCAGTGATCAAATATGATTAAAAGAAGTACATATTGGACACTCTTATTAGGGATTAACTCTTAGCTTTGTAGTGACGAGTGATACTTGTACAGATTATGGTCAAGAAGTGGAATAAGAAGAGTTATATTTTTATTAACTTTGGTTTTTTGCTCTAACTTCAGTTTCGGTTTAAAATATACAAATTTTATATAATATTCTGATTTGTTTTTATTAGCGCTTTGCACCTTTAATACATTTCTTTTGCAATGAAACTTTCGATAAAATCGCGAATCTCTCGGTTTAAATAGCTGTGAATTCAGTCTGAAAGGATTTATTTCTACACTTGATATTTTCATCTATTTTGATATAAATAAAACTTGTGTAAAATAGTGATTTATGTTATAAATATCGCCACAGCTGTGCCAAGGGTTAGAAGAGTAAATATCCAACGTTAATATGCGTGGTGATTAAAAAATCGTAAATGAAGAGGTTAAATTGTTTATGATAATTTAATTTACGAAAATATTTCCATATTTTTTTATCAAATTTTTAATACTCTAAAGATGAATATAGAATGTTAATTCTCTGTACGAAATTTGTATAAATGATTCATGTGTACGTCCGTAAGAAAGCGTAGATTAGAGATACAAGAGGAACGTGATTTCTGTTTCCTTTCGTTTTACTCTCGTTATCGTTTCAGGGATAAAATCGAGTGGCAAGTTTCGTAGGTGTTAATTCGACAGACTGGTAGGAATTTAACTGGTAACCTGCTTCCTCAAAGTTTTCTCACTCGACAGATATTTATCTTTATCGTCGATTAGTATGCTTCTAGCGTGGACTTTGAATTCATTGTTCTTCGTTTCACATGCATAATAATCTCTGTTTCTTTCTTTTACATCCTTTTCTTCTTTTTTACTCTATTCTTACGTGGTTCTTCTTCATCACGAGGATGAAATCGCGAATTCGCGGAGATGTTGATTAATATAAAAACTTCGAATTAGTTCGAATTAGTAGCGTATAAGAGTGCATAAGTATTTCACGGATGGAGAACCGGTATGATTATTTGGCGCGCGAATATTTTACCGTGACAGTATGTTTACTTATTGAAATTGTAGGCCTACACAAATCGGCAAAGATTATGCCGAAACCGGTTCCGATTGTGTAGCTATTTTTGGAGGTACGCAAACTCATAAAAGTCTTTTACGAGGAACGATGGCCTGGCGCGTCCGCGAAACCGTCCGCTTCGACGGACAGGACGTCCGTCGAGGTTATCGTTTCGCTTCGATTTCGTGCGATACCGCCTTAACGCAGCTGCCACAAGGATTGTCGAAAAGATCGTCGAAAAACCACTCTTATAACAGGATTTAAAGGAATTCAGAACGTAACGAGGAAAATCTTGGAAAAATTCAAAATTCAAACTCCATTTAACTTTTTGGGATTAGGTGAGTTAAAAACTGTCCCACGTTTTGCTTAGCTCTTTGTGCATGGTGAAATATATCTAAACTCAAAGAGTTACTCATAGTCATACAGTTTAATGTTTTATTTAAAGCTTTTCATCCAGTTGACAATGCTATGAACTAACAAAATTCAATAAAACAGAAAACAAAAATGTATACAAGTCAAAATGCATTAGTAAGTTAGTGAGACTGTTGTGATTAAGGTTAGCGAATTGTGTAGGGTAATTTTTTGTTTTTCACACTTTGTAATAAAGAATTTATTAAAAATGTTATTTCCTTTTTTCATTTTGAATAATATTTTATGTTAAATAATTGAAATGAACGTTTTTTCCACTTTTGTATATTAAAAAAGATTCTGTGCAACTTGTTTCTTTTTTTTTAAATCGTGTGCCTCAAAGAGTTAATTTAATTGAAAGTTTTACAATTCGAAGTAAAATTGTCCTCGCCTACTTCAAATCAAAATTCAATCAATATTCTTTGTTATTAACAGAGAAGCATTAATTTTAGTCAGTCATATTAGTAAGAGAGTAGCATAATTTTTCAAGTTTCTTTTTTTTATAATTCTGTTTGCGAAGAGTTTAGGAAGCCAAAGCGACAAACTCCATCGAAGAAAATTTATTAAACAGTAATAACATTTTGATTGTACATAAATAATAAATCATGCATGATTAAACGATCGAGCAAAGGTGAGTTGTGAAGTGAATGATTAATGACGAGCACAGAAATTAGAAATTTAAGGTTAACCGTCAGACCGAGTCGAGAGGTATAACTTCAGCGTAGAATATCCAGTGGGTGATCAAATTATTATGATCACTTCAGAATAATATATCGCTTATTTCAAATTTGAACAATGAAACTGAGAATCCCTTTTCTATTAAAAAAACTATCTTTGCATTTCGAAATATAGCAAAGATTTTAAAACTCTTGTAAATTATTAAAAAATTTTTAAACCGTGTGTACTAATATTTTATTATTCCACGAAAATTGAAGTATCAATCCATCTACTTTCGTGAAACAAAACTTCATCCATTCCCATATCAAAAAATTACACAAATAAAAAAACAAAATGTTCATTCTTTTCACAAAACTGAGCAACGAATAATATTCGTAGAAAATAAGAAAGGTCAATCATTCCTCGTCAAAGGGCCTCCATCCACCGATCCAGATCCGGAATTAAAATCGCGCAGGCGGCCAACGACGACAGGCCACGTTTCGAGGGATGCAGCTCTCTCTAGATGAAGAGAGATTGCACGCGCCAGCCGCGTAACACGAGATTCTCTCGTAATCGAATACGCGAGAGAGCGCGCGTACAAAGGGGACCACGGGACACCGGGAAAAAGAGAGGGTGGCGAGAGGAGTGAAGAGTAATATGGTTAAAAAGAGAAAAAAAAAGGAGAAGAAGAAAAAAAAAAAAGGAAGGAGGACGGGATAGGATGTACGTAGAAGAATATTCGGACTGGCCAGCCCTGATCGGACGGTATCCGCGTTACCCGAATGCTACTTCTTCAGAGAGAGGTCAGAGAGAGGCCGCTTTGCACAGGATGCGTCGATTTTTTGCCCGTCAACATTTTTTTTTCTCCCTTCCCTTTTTTTTCTCCCTTTTTCTCTCTTTTTTTTCGTTCCAGAGCCGCTGCTGCCGTTGCCTGACCGCCTTTCTCTCTCTCTCTCTTTCTCTCTCTCTTTCTCTTAGTCGCTCTTTTCCCCTGTGGAAAAATGCATAACGGGATACGCGGACCAGGCCCCGAAAACCGGGGGAACGTGCGCGGCATCATCGAGCCAGTATGCTCATCGAAGTCTTACATCAGCGTCCCTGGTAGAACTCTTCGACCATGGGGAAAAGTTGTCTAGGGATGGTTCTGATGACGGAACCAGAGGAGATTTGTGATGGATAAATAAAGGGAAGAATCTTTCATTAGATATACAGAATGGTACAATTCAGTCTCTCTCTATCTGTATAACTTATTTTACATACAAATAAGACTATTCCCATTCGTGCAACGTAGATAATAAACGATGAAAAATTTATTCCACACACTTTTCCTACTTTTCTACAAAGAACCTGTGTCAACACTTGGGGAGCAACAGCTGCAATTATCCTCCTCACAGTCGAGAAATTAGCTGGGAGGTAAATACCGGGGAGGAAAGAGAAAGCAACCCTCTGCATTTCCAATTCCATAAGAAAATGGAGAAAAAATGTAAGGGGAGAAGGGCGATGGTGTAAGGGGGACGAAACCCATGGAAAAAACCTCACGCACAGCGCCACATTTCCTTTCCATCAATCAACCCTTGGAGAACACGTGACATAGCCCGAAACTTGCTCTTTCCCCTCTGAACTAGAGAAAGCGAGAGAAGAGAGAGAAAACAGAGAGTGTTAGGTAAAAAGGTACCGTCTAATGTCCCGCGTGAATCCAGAATTCGAGTCCCTGTGTGCACGGACTCGGGTAGAGCGCAGCACGGTTTCGGTGTTATATGCACGAACGAGCCCAGGCCTCGTTGTTTGTGCACGAGGAAACGTGACGCGAAAGCAGAGTCCTTTCCCGTGCATCTCATTAGGACAACCAGAGGGAAAGAGAGAGTTTCAGCGAGGACCTCTGTGTCGCTTATCAGGATGGATATATTTTACGATCGGGAAGTTGGCCAGGCTTCCGCTGTTCGCGGCTACCTAATTGGACGGTTCTCTTCCTGGTACGATTCAGGAACCCTCGGAGTTTCGTGCACACGTAGAATGCCGGTCAGCTTAGAAACTCTCTTCTTCTGTTTCTCTTTGTCCTTCTCTTCTTTTCTACTTCGTTCTGCCGTTTCTTTCTTTCTTTCTTTCTTCCTTCGTTCCTCCTGCCTGTGTCTCTAACGTTCTCCAGTCTCGACCTTCGTTCGCGCCTTCCTTTTCCCTCATCCTCAAGCCACACACCGATGAGGAAGTTTAACGCGGCGGCGGGTTTGCCGTGGCGTGGCACCGGCCTGCGTTCAGCCGCGCATCCGTGAAAGTGAAACGGAGAAAATCAGGTTTCGAAGACGAGCCTTCGGAAACCTCCTCGCCGCTGGACGACGCGCTGAGGATAGAGTTTGTTGCAATTGTCTCGCGGGCCACGGATCGACGGTTGGACCGAGTCCAACGTTGGATGAACACAGTTTTTATCCCGCGAATAATTCCACACGGGATTGTTTTACCGGCGGTTTGTGACGGCGATACGTAATGGTGGACGAGGAGAGAAGTAGAAGAAGATTGCAGTCGTTCGTCTTTCTGTAGGAATGATTGTTCTGCAAACTTTCGATGCTATTTTACTGTGGGTGGTCGTTTCAGAGTTATGTATGAATTATTTGAAACTCGGACGAGACTAGAGTTGAAAATTCACTTGAAATAAGAGCTTCGTTTATTGGGATAGGTATTCTCATGCTTTCGATAAATACAACGTTTATAAATTATTACAAATTTTGTGTGTGTAATTTCTCGAGCACGTTTCTGTTCTTTTCTATAATGTTTTTTTATTTTTGCGTCAGTGATACATCACAATTCCCATAGGTTTCCTACTGGATTCATATTTGATAAGTTGAATTTTCCTAATCTAGTTAAGCTGTTGCAATACAGTTAAATTATGTAGCTACATGTTAACAACAAGAAAGAGTACAGTTTCCTGTATTCTTTATGCACTTCAGGCCTGATTATGTTCCATTTGTGATTTTCAAACAGACGTTTTGCATTGGTAGATAAGACTGCTTTATCTACTCGATGAATATACAGTTCTCGAGAATGTGTATCATTTCAACGACGGCCATGCGAGTGTTAATCGACATCTACCAATGCGTGCACTTCTTCTTCATCTGCTAGACATTCCTTATCACTAGACTGCGAATTTTTATACATTTACACAAAATTTAAATATCTAATATTGCACAGATTGCACTTAATACGAAAAGAGAAAGTATAGAAGATATCGAAATTACACTGCTTTTCATAATTAATATTCCACAATCTATTTACCACCATCGAAGTTTGTTAATCAAACAAAATTCATCGAAGAACAATTGAAACATCAACTTCCCTAATAAATTCGTTCGATCAGTACTTGTCTAACAATTCTACGACGGAGAGGACTATAAAATGGACAGAAAAAACAGTACAGTTTTTAAATTAAATCAAAGCACTTCGATTTTCCTTTTTTTTTTCTCATTTTGATCAGAAGTGTAGCATGTTTCGTTGCGTGAAATAATCGTTCCTCAACAGCCGAAATTTCTCCAGCGTACGAATCGTTAGGAAAGATCTGAAACGAGCGAACATAACCTAAAAATGCGACAATAAAGCGATCAGATTGGGCAAGCGTTCTACGGAGCACGTCGAAGCGCGGTCTCAGCTGAGAGGCGGCCAAAGTCAGCTGACTTCGAGTGTTGCCTGGCACGGGTCACCTCCCCTCCCATTTTCCTCTTTATCCCCTCCCCCTCATCCCTCCTCGCCATGATCTTCGTCTTCTGGATCGTTCAGCCGTGGCCGTGCGAGAGATTCAAGAAAATTTCGTGACTGCAATCTCCATCTTTGATATCCGTCCTCGAAAAACGAATTAAGCCGCCATCTCTTATCCTTATCCTCTTTCCACTTCCCCTTCCCCTCTGCACCTCTCACCGCTCTTACCAGCCGATTAAAACGAGGAAGCGACACATGGTATCACAGTAGGGGCCAGGAGTCGTCGATTAACGAGCATTCGGAGAGAAACCGATCGTTACCACGGCCTCGGTTCATAAACCAAGAAACCACAACGCGCCACTTCCCGTGAGAAGCGTTCGCGCTCGCGCCAGCCGCCATGCGATCGTTCCTCCCGGCCTCTTCCGTAAACAGAGCCCAATTTATGCAACGCCACTCCACACTACGAACTCCCTCGAACCCACAAAATTTCCACCTTCCACGGAACATTCATCGAATCCGTATTAACATCGACTCGATCGTCAGAATTGAAATCCGTCCGAACGTTGAAAAAACACGCAACGATCGTTAACACCTCGCGGCGATTAGCTAATTCCTCGGCGTGTCGCGTCTGGTCCCCCCAGAAATCGCGCGAATCGATCTGTCCATGTGAGGAGGAAGCGAAGCGGTCGAAAAAGAGCAAACCGGGAAGACGAACGCGGAGGATGAAGCAGTGGCTGCAGAAGAAGAAGAAGAAGAAGAAGAAGAAGAAGTAGGAGGTGTAGAACGAAAAGTCAGAAGAAGAAGAAGAAGAAGAAGAAGAAGAAGAAGAAGAAGAAGAAGCAGAGGAAAGAGAGAAGAAGGAGGCACACACAAGTTGTCGGTGCAAACCGAACGAGGTATAGAGGAATCGGTAGGCGATGCGGGAGCGAGGGAGGAGGAGGTCGAGCGTGCGAGGGAGGGAGGAGGAGGTGGAGGTCCGGGTGTGCAGGGAGGTGGAGGAGGAGGAGGAGGAGGAGTAGCGGGGCCAGGGACGGAGGGAAGTTGGTATCGCGGATGGCGATGGCGATGGCAGAGTCAATGTCCTAGCGCTCGCACTGGGTCACGGCGAGTTGCGGCCAACGACCCAAGGCAGAGCTCCTCTTTACTTTGCACAGAGGCGAGGAGCGAGAGAAAGAGGAGCTGGCCACGGCCTATGGTGGTGGGTAAAGAACGAGGATGCCGCGAGGTACAGAGAAACGGACAGAGAGAGGTATGGATTCGTGTTTGAGGAAAGGAACGAGGTGGATGTGTATAGAGTGAAGTCAGTCTCGAGTAAGGGAAGAGGCGAGACCAGAGGTGAGAAAGAAATAGATAGAATACAGTTGAAGAGAGAAAGAGAGGAACAGAGAGAGAAAGAGAGTAAGATGAACACAGAGTGAGTGTGTGGTTCCCTTGGTTCCTCGTCTCTCGCGATGTGTATACTGGGTGCTCGAAGCGAGAGAAGTCGTTCCCTTGGATCCTTCTTGCCGTGTTCTTCGCCCAGGATCCTCTAGTCTTTGTCCTCCAACGTTGGCTGCCTAACCCAGACCTGCTGGCCAGCCGGATTCGCCGAGTTGTGACACGGAAACCAGCCTGAGAATCTCGTTTCCTTAAGACAGCTCTACCTTCGGTGGGGATTCACGTACACGCATGTACGCGTAACGTTCAGTGACGATTATCGGTGACCTGTCTCTTCGTGTATTTATATGTATACATGTGTGTATATCTATGTATATTTTGTCAATGATGGTTTTAACATCGGTCACGAGGAAAGATGTCGAAAGCAGTGGGAGGATATCTTATGAAAATTGGCTAGGATGGTTTTGCCAAGATTTTCCCTTTCTTCTCGTTAATCTTCCAGGCTTCTCAGCCTCCTCGACCGGTTCCGCGATCTTCCACGATCGCTATGACTCCTCTTTGTGCCGGCAGACTCTTCGGTATAGTCCGGGCCACGATACAGCCAGGCCGTAAAATCGGTTTAGGCGTTAAAGTAAACGTATTTCAGTTACCGGGACGAACGAATTGATGGAAATACAGGCAGATATAGTCAGGATCGTATGAACAAATCTTCTTGCATCTACTGTCGTTGTATCTTGCATAATACGTAGAAGAAGAAGAATTCATACGAATTTTACAATTATATTACAAGTGAATATCTTCTCGAGATTTTTAATAATTTCATTTACCTATTCCCTGCATACATATAAGTAGAAAATGTAAAAAGATGATCGAGTAGTTGTGAACAAAGGAAGAAAAATATTTACACAAGTTCTTTATTCACCTAAAAAGAAACTTCACGTATAGATAGTAACTAATACTTGTAAATAAAATACCAAACGTAATATCATTCGTGTATTTGATAAAATATTAACAGAAATTATTTATTCACCATTAATCATATACATTTATTGATTTTATTAGTTATTCGAATTTAAACAATTCACGTTCAATCACACTGATCGATGGAACCCCAAAACAGAGTGCAACGCACAGCCCTGATTGCCGCAAACATGAATCGTTGCCGATTCTTTAAAATGTAATTTACAACCTCGTGGCCCGGACTATACCGAGACTAATAGATTACGTTCTATCCGTCTGTCTCCGGTGTTCGAAGGTCCGCGGCGTCCCTTTCCCTTCCACGGAGCTTCTTATATAATTCCCGGTGTCCTTCCTTGAGGAAAAGGCGAGGAACACGAGGCACACGGAGAGATAGAATCTATCGACGGCTGACTTCGCGGTAGAATTCGTGGAAAGTTGATAATCAACGTACAATTGCCACATGTATTATCAACGAATATATAAATCTGCTCGAGTGTATCTCTGTATAAATATTTCTCATATAAGAATTGATTAAATTAGTTCTTTCTATGGTGTGTTTTTCGTATCGATCGTGTCGAGATTCGATTACAAATGATCCTTAGGATGGTACGTGAAGAAGAAGTTCATCCATGTTCGTCGAAAGCCGCTTCATTCGCTGGGACTAATCGAGGAACTCGAGAGTTCCTAGCCGGCCAACAGACACCGTCTCGAATTCCACTCGCTGGCATTAGCATGCATAATGTGACGTCCAACGTCGCTTCTGCGCCCCGGTCCAGCCATCGTTGCGATCCTGTAGCTCCAAATTTTTCTTTTCCTCTTTCGCTCCCGCTGTCAGACCAGATTTTTATTAATTCGTCTTTGTCCGCGCGTACAAGCTTCACATCTCAATTCTTCAACTGCCGTCGTCTGACTTGTTGAAGATAACTCTGGTACACTTTGTTTTTTACTGCTACAGGTTCCAAATTGTAAGATCGAACGCTAGTGTAAGGAAAATCAGGATAACGGTAATGAGAGGTCGACTCAGAAATAAATGTAGACGGTTAAATAGAGTGAAAGCTACATTCTTCACTATTTTTAGCGAGTGCTAATACAATTCTATCGTCTTTGAAAAATCCTAGTCAAGAGGACTTTCTTGACAATATGACTTTTCTTAGTTTTGAGGAAGAACCATCTTTAGGAGAGGCAAACGCAGTAAAAGATTGCATATGGCCCATTCAAGAGTTTGTTTCTTTGGATTTTTATAACACTAGTGTCAAGGAAGATGTGACACTTGGATCTAATATCTAAGGACGAGTCCTTGAGAGCAATTCTTCGTTGTAAGATTTTAATTAAGTATACGAGGTGCTCGTGGCACTGGTTACATTGCTTAACCCTTTTAGTACCGAGCTAAATTGATGTAGGCTGATAAGGTTTCAGAAGAAAGGTTCAGTTTTAAATGATAATTGCGAAATTTGAAAGGGAACACGTTGAGAGGGAAAGGGAAAATTTGTTTGAACATTTTTTCAAAATTTATCTCACTTAAATGTGATGTAAAAAGTGATATATATGGAAAATAGAATTTCAAAAATATTGTTATTTATTAGAAATAATACTAGAATTATCTCGTTGCTTTTTACAGTCATTTGTTAGTTCCCACAACTATGCAATTGTTGATGATACACTGTGAAATAGATTTTATTTCAGTTTGTACATTTTTGGATTTGATGGAAAATAAAAACACTCGTTTAAAGCAACGAAAATGTTCCATTGAACAGCACCTTTTATTTAAAACTGACGGATACAGTTAATAATAATACTAGTAGTGTCTTTTTAATGTGATATTTACAAAAATGTTTTCTCTTATGGAGAAACTTTTTTCTTTCGCTGTTAGAAATATCGTCATTTTTATTGTCACTTGAACTTATCTGCAAGAAATTAGTATTTTCCTGACTGATACTCCATTTTCGAAAGTGATTTAAGAATCCACACAGCAAACACGAAATCACATAAATTTAACGATTATTATTCACGCAATAATGATTCAGCAGGATCTGAACTCACGTCTCCAGTTGAAAAATGAGAAATTCTTCGTTCGTTTGAAAAGAAAATTATTTATTACTATTTTCAAATAATTCTTAATTTTCATCTTATGAAATTACTTAAACACCGGTTTCATCGAGAGATGTATACTAATTTCCACAGGGTTATAGCACTCGGTTACGTCACACCGTGCCATGACTAATTGAGGGGCTAATCGTTGCGACACTGTTCTAAAGGATTCGTTCATTGTAACACCTGAAGCGGTACGAGCGCGAAGAATAGCTACCACTTCGTCCAAAAACAGGTTAATGGCCTCCACTTGCCACGAGTGGTTCATCAATCCCCATTAAAGATGTTCACATTGGACAATACCTTGACAGAAACAATATTTATTTTCCATCTTCATCCGTGTGATACATAAAAATCCTATAAATGGCTACTCGAGAAAGATCCTGCTCGATGATCTCGACGATTTCACAGGCAGGTGAGCTCCTCTCGCGTATGATCGATCGAGCTGGCCTCTCGCTAACGCGTTCTCACGTGGAGCCGAGCTCTCGAGAGCTTGACCCGCCTCTCGAGATCTCTTTCTCTCTTTGTGCTCGAAGTAACCGAATAATCAAGTTGATAATTCTTTGTTTCTTTTTTTTTTTTAATCGATCGTGATTTAATTGGTAATTGAAGAATGGAAAGTGAGATAAACGAAAACGACAGAGGTAGGTCCGTGGTGATCTCGCGTGTAACGCTGTGTACCCGCGGTATTCGCGATAATTTATTCGGCCAATTACTTCAGAACTGACGCGAGCCTATGGCGAATCATTGAGCGTAAAGGTCAATAGCACGTAGCAGCTCTAACTCTCCGTATGCCGGGGAACAAGTCATCTAAGCATTCGCTAGCGCTAACGCGTATCCGCGGACTCGTCGGATTGGAGATTCAGCTTTTCGAGCGATTAGATTTCATTCCTCGTTGGAAGCTGGCTTACCGTGTCGAGGTAACAAAAGGAGAAGATGAAACGAAATTTTGTATACATGTATTTGATGTAGAAATAAATCCTCTTCGACTGGATTCGCATAATCAATTGAAATACTAGCGATAGGGTTTTGCAAGTTGGTAAAAAAAATGGAGAATAATCGTGGCCAATGGTGGAAATTGTTTCGATTGCTCTGCACAATCATCGCGTTTTAATCTCATAGAAAATCTATGGGGTGAAGTGGAATAATTCATGAGAGCTCGAAAGTGTTATAAAAATCGGACGATTTATTTGCAGAAATGTATAGAAATGAGAATTCTTTATCATTTCTGAGAAAATTAATTCACAGTATTTCAAGAAGATGCAAAAGACAGTAAAAAATATGATACGAAATATCAACGCGTTTTAATTAATATTTAATATTGAAATCGTTCGGAAACTTTTGCTCGTTCAAATATGTACAAGTTAAATATAAGATAGTAAATATATTTTTTAGAGACCTGATATGTTCTTGTAGATCGTTAAATTCACTGTCGTTATTTAGACGAGCACAAAAGTTGTTGATTTCCAATAGATTGTGCAATCGTCACTATGTTACGAAAAGAATAGATTATCACGTTCGAGTGTCTTTAATGACACACAATCAGCTGTTTTTTACCAAAAAAATTAACACCATCGAGCAAATTACAAAATAAAAATTGTAGAAAGTACAATTCACATGTTAAAATATTACTGATACGGTAAAAAATATTTGTAATGTCGATTCCAACCTACGGAAGATGGTTTGCTAAGCTTAAACGAGTTCCAGTTGGACGATAAATTTCACTCTGAACTCTCAAACTTTTCGATGCAAAGAAACAAATGAATTTTACAATAGAGGATTGCAAACGTTACTGAAAATCAAATAAAACACTTTAATATTTGTTCTAAAATTCGTATTCTTTTTCACGACAAATTTCGAAAGAAATATATAATATTGAACGAAGCACGAAAAATGTTGTCGTTCGAAAACTTTTGCCTGCAGCTGTATGGTTGCGGAGTATATACGAGTGTTGTTTGTTAGACGTCGTTTCCCTTTTACGTGTAATGGAAAAGGCTCCCAGTTAAAATATTACGGAATTACCTACACCCTCTTATTATCTATACCACGGTCCCTATACCAAGCCACAAGGGATTAATTAATCGCGCGATTAATAAGCGCGCTACGAATTTCAAATATTTATGAGAATGGAATTCAACCGCGCGCGAGTTTGCTCCTGAGGAAAGCCAAGTGGGAGAGATCGCCGATAAGCAGACGGAAAATACAAGAACGAAGCGCTTCGAGCCTCCTTATAGTGAGAAGTGAGCGGCGATTAAAAGCGGTTGAATTTATATCAGATCATCGAATACTCCTTTCGAATCGATTTCGGGAAAGAATTAATCGACTGTCGAGATTAATCCTTTCGAGATTATTTTAGAAACGTTACGACGAACGATAATTAACGTTATGGTTTGATTATTCAATAGTATAGAGCAATTTTTTTCTTTTTTTTCTTTTTCTTTTTCTTCTTTTTTTTTGAGTAGGTTTAATAGGAAGTTGACAGGTGGATTTAGTTTTAATAGAGAGATCACTGAATAATACAATGTATCCTAAATGAGTGGTGAATAGAAGTTGAACGAAACACGTTCGTGATGCCTGGTTTCTAATTATAAGTCAGTTTCTAATGGAACTGGCTGGAATTACCGCTTCAGATAACACGAGAATTATACCCGACCCCTTCCACGGGAATACCAAATGAACAAACGAAAAGCCTCGTTAAGCTCATAAATAAACGAACAATTCCTTTATCTGAATAATAGAAACGTCCATTCGCTACTTTCTTAGGTAGATTCGTTGGTCGCATAGATGTTCAACGTGTATAGAATCGTTAGAGTAGATTTGGATTTTTCTATTTCTCGTTTAATTAACGATAGTCTAGATTTTTATGCATTTAGGGGAAATTTAAAAGTGCAAAATTGCACAGGATGCGTAAAGTACCAAAAAATATTAAAAATATCCACATCGTCGTTAAAATAATTTTACATTTTTCTGTTTCTCGGTCAATTCACGACAGTGTTTTTTAGATTGTAAATTTGTATACATTTATAGGAAACTTAAAGGTCCAAAATTGCACAGAATTCACAAAATACAAAGAACTTCCTACCGAAGTTTTATATTTTCTATTATATTCTCGAAAGCACGAATTTGCATAGAAATCTCGGTTAGATTTGCAATTCTTTCGAAAGCTCTGCAATTGCAATTCTCTCAAAAATTCTTTTACGCGTCATTTAAAAAGCTAATCCTTCCAACTTCTCAAAAAAAATAATTTCACGTCCTCTGGACCATTTTTAAAAAAGTTATACTACTTTAAATAGCGTTCGAATATTAACAAAAGTCATGGTACGACGATTATCGATTTCCGCAAGTATTTCTCACGCGAAGAAGACACGTTGCTCATCTGTCTCTCAAGAAACCATAGATTTCGTTAGAACGTGCCGCAATTACGTCCACGAAAAACGAGGTGTTAATTCTACACTTCGATACCATAATTGTCTAACAAAAAAGTTCTTCAAAAAAAAAAAAAAGAGTAAAGTTAATCGATTTCCTTTCCTAGTAACGTATGTGCTACTTCAGAGGGCCCCATTCACTATGCATTGACGTCATCGATAGACAATTCTACGACGATAATTGGCTGCCGATTAGAACGACCAGGGATTCACGTCACGTAGACACCGTTTGGACCATTTGGAATTTTCAACGTGATCCCATAACTTATCCCACAGTCGAAACTTTGGCTGGAAGCCGATACCAGAAACATGGCGATTCCTCGTGATGGCTAGGTATTCCAGGAAACGAGATGCCCTCGTTTAACGAAATTCAAAGGTGTGCCGAAAATAAATTCGTGAAGTCTCCTCTCTGTGGGACGAGGAACGAACGAGAACCATCAGATCCACCAGGGAATATACCGTTAGCACGTCGTCCACGAATAGTTCGCGGCGATCAAGCGAGCCTGATTTTTTTTTTTTTTCTTATTCTCCGCCAACTCGCTGCTCACCTACTTCGAGAGGACTGTGTTTGCGGCCTCGTCATTGGTCCACTGGAGGGCCATTCTTCTTTTATTTCATTTTTTTCTTTTTGGATTACCTGGCTGTTTCGGTTGACCGGTATTCCGTTCCTTCCATGCTCGATTTGCTGATCGCATGGTGGTTACGTTGTTTCACGATATTAGCACGTTCCGTGCCGCGTGTTGCCGTTGGTTGCACAAGTTCAGTTTTCCATTCAGGTTGGTCGAGGTTGTAGAATGTTTGATTCAACTTTTCGCTTCCTTGGAGACTTCTCGATCAGGTCATGAGTTGTACGAAGATTCTTTGTTTGCTATCAAGTAGAGAAATTACTATTAATTGCAACTTTACGTTTGCAATTACGGAGAAGAAAAATTCATAATTGTTGTAAGGAAGTCAGCAATAGTAATAGCGAATAAATAAAATAAGAACTATAGAATGTACTGTATATACAAATTAATTCGAAGCTTTTTCTCGGTAACTCTGGCCAACTTTATCGACTGTCAAGTCATTCGAGGAAATTTCTGAATCTTCGTAAAAAGAATTACACAATTTACTCAATTCGTTCTCTTTCCGAAAATCTTTTCCAATTTTTGGAAATCTTTTGCTCCAGTTAGTCGAGATCAAATTAATTACGTAAACCATCAGTGGTGCATACAATTGAGATAGAGAATCGTTCGAATACATCTAGATAAATCTCGAGAAGTTCGAAAAATGCGGAGCAAAATTTCTCTGCTGCCCTACGAGGCAGTTTGCCTTCTTGGTAAATGGCCACTTCCGGTGTACAGGTACCTGTATCCATGTTGCCCTCGAACAGGACCAAGTTCTCATCGCGTAAAAAAAAAAAAAAAAAAAAGAAGAAAAACGCTTGAAAATCTTGTACATTATCCCATTGAGAGTTGAATGAGTTTGATTCAGGTTCTCGAAGAGAGTAAGTAAGCTCGTAATGAATTGAAATTCTGTTTGCAGGGATCTCTCGGTGGAGTTCTCGAGCGTAATAAATTGTCACGGTTGGTGTTGCACCGCGTCGGCAAAAGTGAATCGAGGGATATCGTACAGCTCCGGCTCTGGCTTGATGAATAAAACCATCTCACCTCGCCCCGTTCATTGTTGCTGTGTGTCAGAAGAGAAGATCCTCTTCCCAGCCGCTTTTACGAGTAATACTATTACTTTTCAAAGTGCGCGTAACGAATTCAAATATACTTCCTCCAGGCTTCCCTATCGTTTCCCGGCGTAGATTCTACGTTCACATGGAGGGTAACACACCATAGTTCGCGTATATCCTTTGCACGGTCCCATCCCCAAACAGGATTACCCACAGCATTACGCACAGGGGAATTATCATTAGGAACAATTAAACCGTCGTTTGATACAAATTAATTCTGCACCGTGAACAACGTAGAAATTAGGCTCGAATTATAGAGACTCTGATTTCACTTCGAACTTCAACTAACCATTCACGAACCAGTTTTGTATAAATAATCGTCACGTTTTACTTCTCACAAATTTTATTATAAAATATCCTGCAATTTTCTTAATGGAATATCGACGAATTTCCTCAAAATAGTAGATTACTGGTAATTCATGGCAGTTTTACATTAAAATACTATACAATTTTTATGGAATAAAATAAAAGAAGGGGGAAATCTACGGTGACTCTCATTAATATTTGAATATGTATTGAAACACGTATGAATTTTTCCAGATTGGACCAAACGAAAAGTAAAAGTCTGTCGTTAATATTCAAACATACGTTAAAGTAGGTACAAGTTTTTTCAAATTTGAACTAAACGAAAAATAAAGGAATAAGAATGTTACTGTGACTTTTGTTAGACAACCTCTAAAACAGGTATAATTTCTATTTTCTCTTTTTTTAAATTGGATCGTTCGTGTAATAGCAATTCACCGATTCTCACCTCTACTTACAACTCTTCCGGAATTCCGGAAATCATACATTTACACGTTTCTCTTATTTAGGAAATGCAATAGCGAAAGCAGCGATTTCTTAATACTCGGCAAATTAATTCTTCGCTTATCTTCTAACCAAGATAAATGTTTCCATAAAACTGGAGTGAAAAACATTTTAACATACCTACAGTGATGATTTATTATTCCGGTTAGGTCTAGTAAACCTTTTTCTCTTAATTCACACAGTTAACGCCATTGAAGTCTCATAAAGCTTACCAAAAGAAAGGACACAAAAGAGAGAAAAAAAAAAAAAAAAAGAAGAAAAAATAGAGCGACACCCTATAAATTCAACTCATTCCGAAATTCAATAAATACGGTACTGTTCTATTAGCAGAGGATTATCCAACTAATCGATATATCGGAGAAAAGAACGAAATGATGAAAGAGCTCGTGGCCGAGCAGTGAACCCATGGTACCACCGATACGCGACGGAATCTCGATTCCGCCTTCGCGGTGGAGCAGCGATGAATAGGTGATAATTGAAACGGGCGATGTTGCAAGAAGCGGCTGACCATCGCATCAGGGTCAGCCCAGTGCAACGAGGAAACTAAAGGGGAACGTGTAACGAAAGGAAGAAGGAGACGAAGAAAACAGCGGTCTGCTCGTTGCATAATCCTGATTTCAATCCCCGCGCACCCGTTGTCTCGGGGTCAGCGTGCTTCGAAGAAAATCACTTTCCTTCCCATAGGCAAGTCCCAACGAATAGAACGCAGTCTACAATACAGTAGGATAAGTGTACTATCAATGTATACGTACATGTACAATGTACATGATTACATATACAAGGAAGTTTCTCTATGCTAGCTGAGTTTACTCGCGCGTGCACCGATTCTCTTCCTTCCTCCCGCGTGTGCCGCGGCTCTTCCTGGTTTCTCAGCTCGTTACGAGGCGAACCGACAAATTATCGGCGCTGGTTGCACGCGTGCAAGCGTACGGAAGGCAGAAAGAGGAAGACGAAAGAGGGAACGACAGCACGAAATCTCGGATGCGCCAGTAACGCAGGCCTTCTCTCCTGTACTTTCACTTCCTTTCCCCCTCGAGCACTCACTCTATCTCTCCCCCTCTCCCTCTCCCTCTTTTCTCTTTCTTTCTCACTCTCTTCGTTCGTTCTACCATCTTTCTCTACCTCTTTCTCACCTTCCACCAGCTTGGCTGTTTCGCCTCTTTCTTTCTCGACCACCGTTCACGTCTCTCCCTCGGACATAGAACTACTTTTCCTTTCAAGCCCTTGACTGAGGGTATGTATGTACACGACCATGCCCATCACGAATCCACGGATCCTTTCTCTTCATCCCTGTTATTCCTCTTCCTTCGTTATCCTCGACGTGTACGCGTCTGTGCGTTGATCTTACAGCGAACACGCGTGGGATAAATAGTCGCGTCCAACCGTGGCTATTGCAGCTCGATCACTGAACGAAGAGTTCGCGGCGAAGGGAGGAAGAATGAAAGAGGGAACGCGTGACCTCTCCGCGAAACGAGCAGCGGCAGTCTGCGTGGAGGCTTGTTTCCTTCATAGGACGAGCAAGGGTGAGAACGTGGGACAGGAGGAACGAGAAACGAAAGAAACATCGTTCTTCTATTCCTACCTAATCTAACAAACTTTCATCCCTCGTTCTTACATTTACACACTCTCGGTGATCTTTCGTCGTTCATATTCCCCAGGAACGTTTAATCATCTCTGCTTAACCACCCTCGAGACAGCCATACTTGATGACTCGTCACAGAGTTATAATCAACACCGGAAGAATAAGAAGAGGTGCTAATGGAAGGGAGAACGCTACGTAAGACGAAGTGCATGCAGAAAGCTGTAGACGAACGAGTGATGTAGTAACGACACTACTCACAAGATGACCTAATACCAACACGTTAAAATAACCATCAGGAGAATACCTTCTGTGATCGACCGAGGACATTGACGTCAGGATGGACAACAACAACAACATCAACGACCACTGATAAAGGAGCCTCATCAGCTTCAGTAGAAGAAGAAGAAGAAGAAGAAGAAGAAGAAGAAGAAGAAGAGGAAGACGAAGGAGGAGGGTCGATGATAGAGACAGCGGTTGGAACGAGCGTGAAGGAACATGCAGAGAGGAAGAGGACTTGAAGGTAGTAAGGCCTGCAGAAGGCGGCTGGTGGGTAGGGGAGCGGATCGGTGGGACGCAGGGGGGCATCTCCCGGGCAGGGAGGTGAGTCGAGATGATGCAGTTGTGCGTTTGCAAGGAAGGCGGAAGGAGGAACCGCGGAGGGAACCGGTCCCGGTCACTGGGCCACCAGCCGGCCGTCGAACCCGCCACACTGCCCCCTACCCACCCCCTACCCCTCCCCATATTCCTCGACCATCTCTCCGGTGTTCCTCCTTCTTCATCTGGCCGTGTTTCACCGCACCACTGTCGTCTCTCCTCTCTCTGTTCCGCTTCTCTTCTACCCGTGGCCTCCCTGCGCGCAGAAAATGCCACCCCCGCCCTCCCTGCCCACCTTACGACGCCCTCCTCTCTCGTTTAAGCAGTAACCTTCCCTCCTTACGAACGAGGAACTATCTTTCTCTTTCTTTCGTTCCTTCTTTCGCTGACCTTTTTCCTCCTCTACGTTACCCGTGACGCGAGAGAAAAGACGAAGAGGCACGCCGTCGAGTTCTTCAAACAATGTCAACCGGCGTGCAGAACGCTTGTGCGAGCCGATAATGCCACCGGTGCCACCATGTTTACCGGCCTCGGGCTATATGCTAGCCGGAGGAGCCCGTGTTACCGTCTTGCAGGACGTTTTCGCCTGTGTCTCTGCGCGATCGCACAGGTTTCACGGTGAGAACGAACGTACAGTCAAAGATGGAAAGCCTATCTCGATACGCTTTTTTCTCTTTGGAAAATTGGATTTTTATTGTGTCGTTTTGAGAATTATTAACGTTGCGTTATCACAGTTCTATTCTTTCCTCTTTGGAAAACTGTGCTTTTCTCTTGTCAACTTGTAAATTGAAATTGACGTTTTTGGATTTAAGAACAGGTGTCTTCCAATTCTTTCTGTTGGAAGTTTCTGCATGAAGGGATCGTGGAAAAGTAAAGAAGGAAGAGAGGAGAGCGTATTATTAGGTACCTGTAGAAAAGGTGAATCGATACACACCGACGATAGGAATAATCTTTTGATCCCTGATGTTTAATAGAGAACAAATCGTTCTGAATGAGATATGTGTGCAAAACGAGGGTTTATCGATAGTGGATTGAAGGCGGTGAATAGGAACGGAGACACAGGGGACGAGGCGAGGACGGCGCTCGTTCGCGTGGAAAGAATGGAAGAATTAGTTTTGGATCGGGCTTTCGATCGTGAGAGAGCAGCCGTGCAGGCAGCGCAAACGGAAGCTTGACTCGTACACGGTAATCTCGCCGAGATACGCCAAACATTTTCTCTTAATTAAGAAAGGACGTGGCCGTAATTAAGTTTCCCTTCCACGTTATTCTCCTGCCTCGTTTCAACCGCGTTAACTTCAACCGCGACGTCAAAATAGTGCGCTCGTTCAATGACTCAGAACGATGACTTCTTTCTGCACGCTATTGCGATCCATCGAAGTCGAATTGCGTGAAACTATTTTCGTCGAAAATTTCGTAAATACATGTGGGTTTATTCTTCGTTGATCTATTTCGCATAAATCTGCATCAGTCTGAATTTCAGAATTTTTTAAAAGTACCATGCTCGGAAATTAGCGCGAAATTTTCTGCATTTATTTCTCATTGATCGATTTCGCATAAATCTGCATCAATTAAACTTCAAAATTTTTTGAAAAACTCCCCTATTCGTAAATTATCGTAAGATTTTCTCCATTTATTTCTCATTGATCGATTTCGCATAAATCTGCATCAATTAAACTTCAAAATTTTTTGAAAAACTCCCCTATTCGTAAATTATCGTAAGATTTTCTCCATTTATTTCTCATTGATCGATTTCGCATAAATCTGCATCAGTCTGAATTTAAGAATATTTTAAAAACACCATGCTCAGAAATTAGTGCAAAATTTTCTGCATTTATTTTTCATTGATCGATTTCGCATAAATTTGCATCAGTTAAAATTCAAGATTTTTTGTAAAACTCCATGTTTGTAAATTACCGTGAAATTTTCTGCATTCATCTTCACGCTACGTATTTTCACATAAACAAATATGCAAAATACACGAGTGCAATAATAGAATCTCGTGGCATACGTGGACGACAGCACTAATCCGCAGATAGATATATCACAATACAGACTGAGAAAATAAGATCGTCTACTCTCACGCATTTTGCATATTTTAATACATAATAATTGCATAAACATCCATTTTATTATGTTATACATTTTGTGTTTATCATAACTACATCATTAATCATGTTACGTTACACATTATGCCTTTCCATTATCACATGAAATAAATTAAAAAGTGGAAAGGCAGCACATCCACATACAGGGTGATCTATAAATTACTGAATAATCAACATCATTTTTAATTTTACTACTTTTTATACAAAAAGAAAAAATAATGCGATACATTTTAAATAATAAAGTACACAATTGTTCGTTTAATAAAAGAACGCTGTTTCCACGTAATTTCAGTAAAATTACGCAATTGTCAGCGATCATTCCGAAGAAACGTTTACGATCCCTTTCGTCCACCTCGCCGTGTTATCAGGCATTCCCTCGCGATAACGTTATCGCGAGCGTAGCGTTAATTTAGCAATCAAACCAGATAATATTACAATTCTGTGCGTCGACTTGGTACTTGTAGCTCTTGTTCGGTTTTATCGGGTCCAGCCGATCGACTTCTCGATAGCAGAGGCTCACCTGAACAATACCAAGCGTGTTATCGCTCGCGACGACGACGAGGACGCGAGCGTAACGCGCTCTGTCACGGCCGGTAATCGACAGTCTGGAAAGTTCGATGATTCCCGGCGTCTCAGCCGTCGCATCCGCCTAGATTGCATTCCCTAGATAAAGGATGCGTTAGCCTAAGGAAATATTCTCATTGGTATAGTTCGTTAATAATTACGCCAAAAAGGTATGCGTGTAATTTGAAATTTTAATAAGAAGATTGGTAAATTCCACCGGACTGACATTACTCGCAGTTATTTCCTACGATCTCTATGATTTTTATGGGAAAATTGAGGGCTTGAGGGGTGTGTGAGTTTAGTAGAGGGTATTGGAGAATGTACGATGAAGGTATTGCGAGTATTTGATACGTTGGAAGTGTAAATGAAGAGAATTCGGACGCAGGTGTGTCACTTCGGTGATACATCTTGTGTAGATCTCTATAAAATGTTACTTATGTCTGATAGTATCCATGGTAGGTAAAAGAAATTTGTTTTATCGACTGTTGGATGTACAATATCAAATACTGGTACAATTGAACTGACTAAATTAATTTTTCTTTGGTCAATATTTCGGTAATATAGACAGAAATGTTATCAGATTTATTTATCTCCTTGCAAATTCTCTTTGTGACACAATGTCTCTATTTGCTAATTGAATGTGACCAGCAGTAAGTATAATACCAACTGTTCCTAAATCACGAGGAATTTTACAGATTCCTATGATACCAAATATTGGTAACTTCCTTTCCCAAATTTTCTAAATTTTCTCCAAATTTAACCCGTTAACCCTTTCGATGCAACAAGCGATTATAATCATTCGCTATTTTTCACTCTTCATAGCTCATTCTGGGCTTACAGTTTCAATATTCAATTTTTTTTGTCTTTAAATATTTACTTCTGCCAGTAATTAAAAAAATATATTTTTCAAATCACTATCGAAAGTAGAGATTAATTAATTTTTGTATCGTTTTCTGCGAAATGTATACACTTCCGGTGACGAAAAGCAAATTATCTCGACGAAAAGTCGAAAATAAAATTAATATTTCCAGTAAAAAAAAAAATCATAATTTTTTTACATTGTAAAATATTTCTATATGTGATAGAAAGTGTAAAAAACATATGTTTCGCAAGTACCCGCGTCTAATAAATTTTAAAATATGATGTACCCAATCTTCCAGTACAATTTGGGCAGTAGTGTCTTCTTTCCTTTATAACACACTGCACACTGCCTTTCACAAAATCATCCAACTCACACACTTCCACACTTCCCTTAATAAAACACAAGCTACATAACTTTCTCTATTCCACTTTTATTCGTCACACATTTCCTTTCTTATGCATACACTTTCCTTGCATATATAACTAAACAAAACATTGTATAAATAAAGATGCATATAAAAAGAATCGATCCAAACAATTATCCTAAAAATTACAAACATTTACATAGGAAACCGTGAGCTTCGTTAATACTTTCATCCACCTCTGTAAACATCCATCCTAAACAATTCCAATGCGTCGCGATGTTCTAGTATCATATTAAAAACAAACTCTTAAAACGTTTAAATCATTCCAAAAATGATCCCAAAATAAACTTCAATAAAAATCACAAAATACACAATCATCCAAAACTTTATTACAAAACACCGTCATTTAACAAACGTTCTTCGGAATGTTGGGCCTGCAGACAGGTTCAACAACGGTCACCGTCTCCCCTCCACATGGTGGACAAGGTGTTGCAGGAGGACAGGGTGCGTTACAAGGATCACAAGGCTGTGCTGCAGGGCAACAGGCGCAAGCCGGAGGCGGGCAAGAGATCTTCGTATCGCAGGGTGTGCACGGTAGACAAGGTTGGCATGCTTGAATACAAACCGGTTTACAGTCGACCTCGCAGACGTACTGCATCTCGAAGGGTAGGTCGTTTCGCACTGTGAGGCACTTCCCTTGGATTAGGTAGCAATAGGCGAGTGCAAGAACCGGGTTGCCACTATAGGGTAGCTCGTGAGGATCGGGCACATGTCCGTACATGTCGATGTGCGTGTATTTTATGGGTGCACAGCTACATGCACCGTGCTGTAATCGATACGGTGAGAGGGTGTATGAGAAAGTGTTGGTTCGAAGAGTAGCTAAATGAGGCTTTAAACGTCATTGTAATGGAAAAGCTTTTTAATCTACCATTAATGCCTCCTCGCGTTGCTTACATCGAGCTGATCGGCAATCAAAAATTCATTCGAACGTTATTTTAAAGGTAGGGAGGAAGAAAGAAATGAGAGATCGGTTATCGGTATAATAGAACTTGTAAACGTTGTGCTTGCAAGTTTCGTGACTCGGTATAAATGTTCGCCGTTTTTCATCCTTCGTTTTCGTTTTTCTGCTTGATTTTAGCGTTAGCGCGAGGAATTGATAGTTCCTGAGGTTTGATGAAGAGAAAGGGATGAATAGCGACCTTCAAACTTCGCGTTCGCGGTGTATTTTAGTACAGTGTCCTAGATGAATCGCGTGCTCGGTTGAAATTCATTTCTTCGAACGATAAATCGAACGAATAGGTCACGATAGAGAAGCTGTCTTTGCTTGGAGGAAAATGATTAGGCTCGTCAGTTATTTACTACAGCATCGACCTCGAAGCCTTCCGTGGTTGCACGACAATTCGATTTACAGAGGCTTTCTACGTTTCTCGATTTGTGGATACTTAGAGAAAGATTCGTTCAAGATAATTTGGTCAGGTGTTTCGCCTAACTCTAGTTGTTAACGGGAAAAAAAATGTTCTGAGAGGAAATGAACTGTGCAATTGTCGTATATATTAATGTAAATTGACGCGTTAGGTCCTCGAAGCTGAGAAACCACTTGATCAAAGAAACTGGAGCACCTGTTGGCAGATTGGGAGAATCGCCATTGCTTTAGGCGACATTGTCGAAGTGACAGAATTTCAAAGTGAGTGCTGTGTTAAAAGTTATCAGTTACACTTTCTACTGTCGGAGAAATCGGCTAGATTCTCCACTTAAGTGACGAGTAGTACCTTGTCAAGTCCTGAGGCCATGATCAAGAAAGCTGATGGACCCTGATGTCCCCTGTCTGTCTTCGAAGTAGTTCTATTCAACGATTGATAGACATCGTCACCTTCTGTTCTACCTTCGTGGAACTGGAAGTCTTCCCTGCGTATCCTCGAGATTTCGAAAGGATCGCCCATTGTCTCGCCACAGGCTTGCAGCTTTTCTGCGTTGCTGACTAGACGAGCTACTATGTTATCCATGGCGATCTGAAATACATATGTTACTTCATGGGATTAGACAAGTTTTTATGCAACTGTGACATGTAAAAATATGCAAAATTTATAGGCGAAATGTATTCGAAATATACGTAAAATGTGTGAATTATTTGATGATTTGTTATAATTTGCATTAGAAAATGTAATTGGAATCTTTTTCGATTATAAAAAGTTAGTGCTTCTTATCTGGAAAAATTAATTTTCTTTAGTGCATCAATATTAAGATATCATTAAGTTTACACGATTTGTTAGAAACTGAATTTTTCGGAGCATATGTTTAAATTTCATTTTGATTTCTTTTTACCGTAGGCAAAACAATGTTCAAATTTTTATTCATATCATTTTCTTAAATTGATTGTTTTTGTAAAAATATTGTTACTTTATACGATTTACTAATATTATTTGTTAATAAAGAAATTGAAGTATTACTTGTGATTACAGTTTTTATTTATTCCTCTTTACCATCTTTTGCATCTCTATTATCAAAATGAACTTTTAATTACTATTTTTCAGATTATTCTGATTTTTATTTAGTTTTATTGTTTTTAAATATCAAGTTTGATTCCTATTACATGAAATTATTTTTATTTATTTATTTTGTAATATTTATACATCAGTATCTTTATTATTTTTCTTTCTCACTTAAACTGAACTTTTTCATTTGGTTCTTCAAATTCGAAATTCTAATCGAATTATCATAAATCGACATCCATGGGGTTGTACTTTACGAGTATTTCAAAGGACTCACCGAGTATCCTCGACCAACGGTGAGCATCGCGTGGTGTGCAAGCGTGGCAACGGTGAAAATATGTGGATTAACTGAGCACAGAGCCATTTCTTTAATGTGACAAAGGGCATCAGCCATTACCAGCCTGCCTTCAGCGTCCGTATTCCCAACACGTACTCTCACGCCGGATTTCGCTGTGATCACCTCGTCAGCGACGTAAGAATTCTCACCAATACTGTTCCTCACCATGCACAGAGCTGCAACTGCCTTCACCGTTGGCGGTTGTAATAAACTCACCACCTATAAACACCACGAAAAATCCCACGCCTTATCTAATTATCAGAGATAGAAGAAAAGTCACGAGTTTCACTTGGTAAACGATTTTCAAAGCTCTCCATTGAACGATATAAACGCAGATTACATCGATGATATTGATTACCATTAATCATAGTGTGCTCATAATCGTATCAACGGAATTACCGGATTAACCATCGCGAAATGAAACGATCGACGTTAAATTCACCCGTCGAATGGTTACACGGGGATATCTACGATATTCGTCAAAATCCTGAGCGAGAGAATGCGTTCAGGCGAGTGGATGTTTAACTTGGAGCGATAAGTTGCGTGAACGTGGAGTAGTTGAACTGGAAAAGTTCTTAAGATCCAGAACAAACGAAGAGTTCTCACCCTAATCTAACCGGGATGAAGAAACGCGTCGACGAATGAACAAGTGGATGACAGAATGGAAATTTCAAGAATAATTAAAATAGTCCTCTTATAGTAAAAAAACGATAGAAAAATAGAGGAAGAGTGATTTAACTCGCGAATTTTGAGAGTATTACTGCAAATTTTCTTTACAGAAGATCAATATATAATTAATAAATATACAAAACGAATGAACAAGTAGATGACAGAATGGAAATTTCAAGAATAATGAAAATAGTCCTCGTATAGTATAAAAACGATTGGAAAAATAGAGGAAGAGTGATTTAGCTCGATAGTTCTGAGAGTATTACTGCAACTTCTCTTTACAGAAGATCAATATATAATTAATAAATATACAAAACGAACGAACAAGTAGATGACAGAATGGAAATTTCAAGAATAATGAAAATAGTCCTCGTATAGTATAAAAACGATTGGAAAAATAGAGGAAGAGTGATTTAGCTCGATAGTTCTGAGAGTATTACTGCAACTTCTCTTTACAGAAGATCAATATATAATTAATAAATATACAAAACGAACGAACAAGTAGATGACAGAATGGAAATTTCAAGAATAATGAAAATAGTCCTCGTATAGTAAAAAAACGATAGAAAAATAGAGGAAGAGTGATTTAGCTCGATAGTTCTGAGAGTATTACTGCAACTTCTCTTTACAGAAGATTAATGTATAATTAATAAATATACAAAACTTCTATCTATACAGTTTGAACACAAAATAAAAAAGATGTCGCGTCAGTATGGAGGATTTGTCTAGTATAAGTGAAGCACCTGCATGAATCCAGCGCAAGCCGCCGCTCCACATTTGTCCCTCGACATACCGAACATCGTGCCCTCGATCTTGATATCGGTGCCGCCAGTGTCGTAAGTGACACCCTTTCCCACGAGCATCACCGTCTCTAGGATGCAGGCGGGATTAGGCGGTTCGTAGGTCAGGAAGATGATCCTCCCTGCGTGCCTAGGGATCATCGAGGCAGCACGGTTCACGCACGCGAATAAGGGGTACTCTTGGAGGAGGGTCTCTTGGTCTGATACCACTTGCATCGTCACGTTTGTGCCACAGAACAGCTCTGCTAGGTACTCTTCCACCCTTGGCGGAGCCATTCTTTCGGGATCTGCGCCGCCTGAGTGGAATTCATATTTAGTAGAAATTATACAAATTATAAAAAGACTCCATCGCGGCCATTATGTAGCACGGGCTAGTTTTCTAGATTTTCAACATTTTAATCGTCACGTAGCAACAATAAGCTCACGAAGCCGAATACGATTATTGTCCATCTACATACGCGTTTGTTCCTTTTTTTTTTTTTTTTCTATTATTTGTACTATGTTAGAATCGAAGCGCTTCTTAAGTTTATTGCCTGCTACAGTCGTTGCTCGAGGCACACGGAAATTCTACGTACGTCACTTTTTTTCTTATTTTTTCGTATTGAATCTATCCCTGAAGTTGTGTCCACATTTTTGGAAATACTTTGTACATTAAAAATCGTATGGGATTGTTCAGTGAAGGTTTTCACAGAGAATGATATTTTAGACATGTGTTTTCTGGTATTTTGAGAAATGTGGAGTATCGAGTTCCTTCAGAAATTGATATGATTTTGAGTTATTGTAATTAATTTGAAAGGATAATGTCTCGATTCTTCGTATAGTTAAACTTTATGGTTATTATGGAGAGTGCGGTGTTAACCTAATAACATCATAGAAAGTGCAACGTCACCTCTCACTTCTTACGTGCTGCACAAACATGAGTTCTTGCCATTAGATAGAGTGCAAAGTTGAGTTATCGTTATCACGGAATACAGTCTCCTAAATTCCTCGGTATTTACACCTTCTCCCATTTTCCGGAAAGAGATGCTTTATCGAACGTTCGCAAAAATGCATTGAATCGAAATGAAAAAAAAAAAAAAAGAAAACAATATTCCTGGATCTTTTTATTATTGCTGAAAGTTCGAAAAGCCTTAATTGTTGAAATTAATTTAATACATATAAAAGGCTGACAAACATAAAAATATACAATTACATAAAATATAATTTTATTGGATTAAACGTCTATTTTCAAACACTTCCATGTGACAAAATAAGGCATTCAATTTAAATTTTTGTGTCTAAAATTTTCTACTGATTTTCTCACACTAAATATCTCTGTGAATTTATAGAAAAACTCATTTACTAAAAATTACGTTGAAAAACTGCATCACTTCACTGTTCCCTCTAAGAATATGTCTGACCATGAACGAGCATTTTCACTTATCACCCAGACTATTATTTCCATCATTATCTTTCGTCACGTTACAATACAGTTTCACATTAACGACGCATTAAAGGTGAACAAAAAATAAAAAAAAAAGAAACTAGAGCGGAAGCTTACCGAGTAATTCCATTAAAAAATTCTCCTGTTACCTGTCCTTCCATTCAATATTCCCAGATACGCAATAAAAGTTCACCGCACCTGCCACATTCTGTAATCGAGAAATTTATAGAATCCACGATTTGAGTTAACCGGTTGAAAAAAAAGGAACGTTCCGCTTGAAAATTAAAACGAAACGGAAGTAATTGTTCCGCGAAGCGTCGCATGGACTTGGTATTTTAAAAGGTGCATCAATGGGAAACGGGGCACAGAACGTGTCCCGACGTAACGTCGCGGGGAAAAACGTATATACGCAACATTTTCCTCGCTTAATTAAACGCCCGAGATTCTTGGAGGAACGTTGAAAGTGGGAAGAGCTTGAAATTTACATACCGACAGTCCGCGCGGGAACGTCGAACCGCCATTTCGACAGCGGTAGAAGAGAAAAATATAGAAACGGGCAACTTTTAATCTGTTAACTGAAAGAGACGAGTTCACTTGTTTCAAACCAAAGGACACTCGAAATGCAACAGTTTACTTAATCAAACTTCGAGCAACTTTTAATTGCCTCTAATGAAACTTTCATTTCTGAAAAATTCATTCGATGTAAAAAGTTCGTGGTACGAGAAAGGAAGAAGAAAAAAAGAAAGAAAAGAAGAAAATTCTTCAGACGAGGCTCCAACAAACGGAAGTAACCGAGTGAATGAAATTATCGCGAACTTTTCATTAGACGTCTGAAAGATTCAATATATTCGACTGAAGAGAGACACGAAGCCATATTTGACAGAATAAATTCTACGAGGAATTCTTTCCTTTTCGTTCAACGATAAAACGGAAATTCTATGTATAAGAAAATAGATGAAGAAAGAAAGATCTATTCGAATCACAGCAGCTAATGCCGAAATTTCAAGGATATTAAAATAACCTAGCGAAGAATAGCTCCGTTAAAAGGGAGAAATGTGGAGTTGGTTCATGCTCGAGCGGATACGAGTCGAAACGAGGCAGGAGCCGCGAGCGATTTTTCCTTCTACTCTCTCCGTTCTATTTCTCAGAGGGAAGTCCGCGAAAAACGGAAGTTGAGGCCATTCTTTGGCGGAGTCCGCTCGATAAAGCAGCGGGAATCTCGACCCGGGGAACGACTTACCGATGTCCCTCGCGACGTATCTTCCGCTTTCTAGCGCCGAGGCAAGCTTCACGATACCCTGAAGCTTCTTAGCACAAATCGGACTCCAGACGGCCAGTTGGCACGCCTTGTAACATCGGTCCGGGCATACTTCTCGCACCTCCAGCGGCTGCACAGAACCGGAAGTCGCGTTCGTTGCTGTGGAATTCACTTATAGCTAATTAACATTAACCATGATTTTTTTCTCTCTGATTTTTTTTGCATTTCGTGAGAGGACGAGTCGGTAAGTTGGATGAAGTTTCTTAATTTTAAACTCATTGGCATATATAGATCGATTAGAGAATTTCTGGTTACTTTTAATATTTCATCTATGCATAGTTACTTAATATTCGGATCTCTTTTGAAAGAATAATTTTTTAAAATTTGAACAAACGACGTTTCTTGTTTTTGTTTTTAGAGAAATTAGGAGGATTAGTTTGTTGGAGGATGTATAATACATACAATAAATTTTGAAAAAATTTCAATTCCTTGGAATTAAAAAGAAAATAGTAAAAGTTGTTTTTACAATTTTGTTATCCGAGTCTGTGATGAAAATTAAAAAGAAATACGATGTGTGCTAAAAATTTCATCGACATACAGACACTCTGATTAATATTCGAACGCCCATTAAAATAAAAAACGTTTTACAAATTTTTAATGTAAAACTTTGCAAAAAAGCATAGGACATTTTTTTAACACATTCGTTGCCATCGACGACAGTGCACCGATTGATTACTATATGTTTTTTTTAATTATAAATTTATTGTTGCATACTGTCTAATGGGTCTTTGAAAATTCATATTTAAAATTCCAGAATAGCTCGACAGATTTTTAAAGGATCCTGTAATAATATTACAAACGTAATGAGATGATATTTCAACTTGTTCTTTTCCTATTTCGTCGGTGAATGAATGGTTCATGATAGAAGGTCAGTGTCAGCCGGATCGATGGTCAATTCGAGACTCGCGTGAGTGAAACAGCCTGACATTAAAATTTTATAGTGACGACAGAGTGGATAGAAGAGCGGAAGTAGGTCGTAGAGACACTCGAACGACCATTGACCGTGGAAACAATAACCCCATAAACAATCTCTCATCAATTCTCTACTACCACTTCAAGTACCTATATATACTATAAATATTCCACCAATTAAACCGGAAGAAAATAGTCTGAGCTCTATTATCGCACGAACTAAAGAGAAGAACGAGTACTCTGAAAGAAAACCAGCCTCGGCTGCAAGATCGATACGGAATTAACCTCTAGGGAGCAGGGACGATGTCCAAAGGCTATGGAGTTCTTCTGGCGACGAAAAAGCATGCGACAGCACTTCTGGTAAAATCTACTATAAGCCATTAATAACAACAAAAACGATGCTGTCTTGAGGAGATAAAAAAAAGTTGCTGACACAAATCGTCGCAGGATTTCCTCCTAGAAAAAATAACTTACCTATCACACTGAGCCTCGAACACCATGAAACCTATTTTTGTACGTTTAAAACAACCAATTAATGAAAAAAATATCGAAATTCTTTTTATCGTTAGAAGCTTTTATGTAAGTATTGTATCTTCGTTATTTTCAGCAGTAATTTTCTTTCCAGCCATGTGAATTTCTCAAGAAAAAGGGAAAATGGATTAGAACGAGACATCTGGAGCAGATCAGAAGGTTAACGTACGCTTGGTAAGCGGAAAAGGAAAGATGGAAGAAGTTGGATAGTCGGTTCTGTACTGGTTCCGCTAGAATATTTCAACGAGCCGCAGGAGTAGAGTAAGTTTTCGCGGGCACGCCAGAGTCCGCCTTTCTAACGCAGCTCCTTAGCCGGCTTTGTTTCACGGCGCAGAAAATATTAAAGCGGATAATCCTCTTAGTGGATCGGCCGGTTCACAAGCGGGCAGACCATACGCGTAAGGCGTATGTTTCATTCGAAAGTCCTCGAGTTAATCCCCTTGACGCTTCACCCCTCTTCAACTACTCCATCCATCGAGCCTGTTTTCGCCCTCTCTTTCTCTTTTTCTCTTTCTCTCGTTCTCACGTTCTCTCTTTTTCACGATCTCTCGCTCTCCTTCTCTTTCGCGCACTCTTTCTCTTTCTCGCGTTCGAGCTCTCTCGCGTTTGGTTTTTCTCGCGTTCGATCTCTCTCGCGTTCAAACTCCCTTGCGTTCTTTCTCTCCCGCGTTCTCTCTCTTTCGCGTTCGATCTCTCTCGCGTTCTCTCTTTCTTTCGCGTTCACTCCCTCTCGCGTTCTCTCTTTTTCGCGCTTTCTCCCTCTCTCGTTCGATCTCTCTCGCGCTCTCACTCTCTTTCGAGTTCTTTCCACCCTTTTCCACCCTCGCTTCGAGCATAAATCGGCAGGTTTTTCCTCCAGCAGAGGAGGAATCCCTGCAGGTAATGAAGGATGACAAGGAAGATAGTTTCTCGTCTTCGTTATTCGAACGCCAAGCATAGTTCTGCTTTAATGTATTCGCTGTCCCGATAGCTATTATTTCCAAGTAGGCGAATAGTTTACGAGCATGTACGTATAGAGGTGATATCCTAGGAGACGCCAGTGAATTCGGGAGAAGTGGTGTGTAACAGTTTCGGGTGTTAACACATTGCACAGTGTTTCGTGAAATTCCCTCAAGGGATCGAGGTAAGCCTCTTAGTGTTAGCTCTGCATTTTACTTCTTGATCTTCATCAGTCTGACTTTTTCAAACTCCAGCTAAACATCTACTAGAATTTTCAATCGTAAACTTTCCTTTAATTACCATTATTTCTCTTAATTTCTGATAGAATACGTTCACATCTTATTTTTCATTGTGGTTTTGGATTCCTATATTTTCTATACACTTCAGTTACAACGATAATATCCCTGCCCACGCGATCAGTTTAATTCCCAAACCAATTTCCCAAGGATCTCCCCAATTCCTCGAAACGATATCAGCGCAATAACGTAGAAATTCCGAATCTTTAAAAGAGCCCGGGAATTTCGATCGAAGCGTCTGAAATTCCGGAAGCTACGGAAGCCGCGTAATATTCAAAGCTATCCAAAATTACCTCGAGCTATCTCAATCTCCTCCTTGACCAACTTCTATCCTCCCTAAACAAAAGAAAAACAAAAACAAAACACTTCCTAACTTTCCTCTCCTTAAAACCACTCAACCAATCGAAAAAAAACTAAACCTCGTTAATTTCTACATTTAACAAAACACAATTAACCAAAAAAATAAACTACACGACTTATAGAATGACCCAATAGAGACACTATTTTCACGATGTACCGAGAACAAAAACTTCCTACCGAACTTCCAAAGAGAAATAGTAAGAGGGACGTGTAAGAACAGAAGTTCTCACTGCTTGGAAGACAACGAAACGAAGGAGAGAGGCGACGTTGAGAGCGGCGTTCCGATTACGCGACGTCGGAATTCCGAGGGCGTCTTCCGGTATTTGGAAAAGGATGCCCCGTATTCGCTGAGGCCCAGGTAGAAGGGAAGGGAGATAGGTTTTGAACAGCGAAGGAAGTGCGGCCTGACGAAAGAAGGAACGTCGTGCTGAACGTTGATGGCGTTTCAACACACATAGACAACAGAGGGCCTCGAGTATTTCGCTAATTAGGTCGCTCCGCCGCCGGCCGTCCAAGGATTTAGGAACGCGAGGCATCCGTTACTCTTGGCAAGACAAAACGTCCCCACCTCCACACCTCCTACCATCATCCACCATCGTCTTACGTTATCCTCTATCCTCCATTATCGTTCGAACAAGTACCACGTGTTGGTAGGGTGCTTCCTCTGTACTCCAAGCTGGCTTAAAGTTGCAACGACGAAGCACGCGGCTGGTGATAAGGGACGAAAGTCTCGAGGAATGTTCACCAGGTTAACGGAGACTCTCGATGTTTCGTTATTGATAAGGAGCTGTTCTCGAACGGTGACCAATTCTCTCGTTAAATGGTGCACCGCGTGAATGAGGTTCGAAGGGAATCGCATCCTGCTGCTTTTGTAATGGACGTGGGAGATGCCAGGTGTTTAGTGGCGGTAATCCTTTGTTTCGTTCGAACTCTTTTGGGAAATGTTTAGATTGACGTTTCAGGTCGTGGTCGATTTTAGGGTAGATAAAGTGTCTTCATACAGTTTTTTTCGAATTTAAATTCGTTCAGTTACTGATAGGTTTTACTCAAAGTAGTTATCAGTTGCTAGGTTTTGCAACTTAGTCCCCTGAGGAAAGGGGATTTCCACGTGATTTTATTAGGCTTGAAATATCACAATGCTGTTAGGTTGCGAGAAGTTTGGAATAAAGCAACTTTTGTTTCGAACATTTCTACCGGTTTGAAAAATTGAAAGAGATATTCAGCTGGCTCGTTTTTATTGAATCAGCCTGTATATGAATGAAACAGTCTTATCTACCAACTCGGGACTCCTGTTTCAAAAATACTAATGAAATATAATCAACCAAAGTGCAGAAAGAATATCGAAAATCTCGACGTTGCAAAAAATGAATTGGAACAAAAATAAATTCTTAAATAACTTAATAAAAATTGATTCCTGCGTCTAAAACAGTTCCACTAACCGTCATGCAAGTTTTAACCATTTCGTTGCAGAAAGAAAAAAAAAATATGCACATTCCTAGTTTATTTATTTTATCAATTTGCTTTATTTCACCGCTTCGAGTATTTCATTTTTTTCTTATATGGTAGATTTATCAACTTTAACACAGTTTTACAGCGAAACTTTTGAAAATCAGAGGCTTCGATGCGAGAAGAAAAAAATTATTTAATCAATTTACTCTATTTCAACACGAATAAAAATTTCAATTGAATAAAAAATCAGTTCAATTTTTATCTACATTACGAATGTATTTGTAACGGCGCCAGAGGAATGAAAATGGTTGATACTAAAATAAATTGAACAAAATTTATACGTAGCAGATTTTAATACGTAATGTGCATAGCGAAAGACAGATGTTCAATTGGTAGTCGCAAAATTTGTTAGATTGTTTCCAAAGGATCCCAAATTTAAAGCTTTTCTCTGTAATTAAAACAGAAACGAGCGAAGAATAAAATTAAGGCTTAAATTACGGTAAAAGTGTGGTAAGAGAGTTCGAAAGCGTCTGTAGGCGCCAACAGTAACAAAAGGGTTAAGATAATCGTTCTATCTCATAAAAAAAAGAGTATCTCGATTTAACTGATCGTTAAATACGTAATATTTCTTTATCACCGTTCGTGAAATGAACGAAACGCTACATCAATCCAGATTCTTACGCTCGCCGACAGATCGTCATGCGCGTAGCTGGTTATCGGTTATCCCTGCTAATTAATCTTGTCTCCACGCAGAGTTATCGATAATTTCGCAGGCAAGATACCGCGCCGATACGATTGACCAGTGTCAAGCGAGCAATCTCGCGGCACAACACGCCACGTTTCCGATCGTAATTCCGAATTGTCAGTGGGACACGAGGCGTGATTCTGTGTAACGACAGGAACATGAAATCGAGGGTGAAACGTTCACCATGGAAGACGTCGATGAACAATGGGGTGGACTCGTAAGACACACTTATCCATCAGCGGCAGATCGCATCGCTGCTGTTGCTGACAGGTGTTGTTTAATAGCTCTGTTGACCGCGCGTTTCGCTGCTGATACCTGTCATACACCGCTGTTTACTCAAAATGTCGTCGAACCGGAAACCCCTGGGATTTTATTCGCTCTGATAATCAGTATTCCATCAACGAAACGTTTCTGCCAGCCCTTCGTAATCGAAATTCTCGACAAAGATGAATTTCGAGCGAACCGGTGACCTTGAACGATTAATTGATTCGTCGCAGGCTATAGCGAACTTAAAACTCGCCTTTTTCCTTCTTAATCCCCTTTCTCCGTGGAATTTTCCTTTTTTTTTTTTATAATCTTGTGAAATTCTTTGCTCTTCGAAATTTTATTCAAAGAGGAAAACCACCATGATGGTTGAGTATATGATTTATTTTCGAAGAAATTAATTCTTTCTTCTTAGATACTTCGATGGTCACATATTGCTTTATGTGGACGAAATTCTTTTCTTAATTATTTAACTGAATCACCGTTTTAATTCTTTACTTACGTTAAATTAAATGAAATATTTTTGTTAACCTTAGAATGTGTTCTTTATTTAAGGAAATTAATATTTTAAAAACACCGGAACTTAAAGGTGAATTACGAGGAGTTTGAATATTCGAACTCTACACGCGTCCATAGCACTCGAAAGGCTAATTTCTCAGTCTCTTTCTCATCAAAGTATCGAGAAACTTCTAGTAGCCCCAGAAAGTACATTTTTCGAACTACTTTCTCTGAAAACTTGACATAGAGACACAGAGACCTTAAGTAGCGTTATAGATCTCCAAAAATGAACGGGAAACGTGAGAACGTGTAATTTTCCATCACAAATTCCGAGATTACAATTGAAACAACTCTCTTCAACCATAAAACAATAATTCAAGTTCAATTTCTTTGAAAATTACTCAGAAACTGGTTACCCAATCTCGTCTTTCCCTTTCAATTTTACACTACTGAAACAATCTTACGTATACCGACCATAAAATCGATGTCTTTTCCCCTCACTCTCTCCCAATCACGCTCTTTCGCGATTATCAGGAGTGGGGGGAAGCGACCTTGACCGCGCGACAGAATCTCCACAGGCTATACTCAGCTCTGCCCGTAAATAAATCAACTGGCAAACTTTTCCCCCGAAGATTGCTTTCCTGTCGTCGAATTAACGCGCGGACGATCTCGAGAGGGATCGCGAAAATCTCTCTATCGTTTACAAGATGGCTAACGGGTTCCAAACGTCTCCGGCAAGAGTTTACGAAGTATTTAGCTCGTTTCGTGGTATCTGGACGCGACGATTCGTGTCGCTTAGTTATGGATTAAGACGCCGTTCACGCCACTCGATTCGACTGGTCTGCCATTTGGTATATACGTCGTTTAGGGTGGATTTAGGTCGGTTTTAGCGAACTCTGAGGGGTGAGTGAGTTGGAACAGCCAATCAGGTTGAGGGTTGGACTGAGACACACGGGACTTGAATTCCTTTCAAACACAGGGCCACGTCGTTTCCTATTCCACGAACGTGGCCCATGCTAACCAAGCCAGCCAAGCCAAGCCAGCCTGTGTGTTGTCTCTGTTTGATTGGTTTAAATGGCGCGCGAGCGACCACAATTCGACCGACTATCTGGGAAACGCTTTAACCAGCCGTGTTGCCTACAATTGAGAGGCGCGCGTTTATCAGCTACGTTGACGTTACTAATCTTCGACTGCTCCACTTTCTTCCGGGGATCTTCTGCTCGATCTGTATACCGTTTACAGTCACTTTACGGTCGTTTCTATTCTTCTCTTATTTATTTTCGCGAAAGTTTCGGGGGCTGTTGATATGTACTACGTACTTAAAGAAAGTTTCAATTCTACATTCTTTTTTTATGATTTTTTTTAAGCATTGTCTAGACTGTCTGTTAGTGTTTTGGGATTCTTTGTAAATTTATATGAATATCGAATAAAATGATTTATAGAACATGATTTTTTTTAACCATTATGGAGACTGCCTGTTAGTGTTTTGAGACCTTTTGACAATTTACATGAATATCGAATAAATTTATGATTTATAAAATGTGATTTCTTCTGAACTATTATGTAGATTATTTATGTGTGTTGTGGGACCACTTGCCAATTTACAGGGGTATCGAATGAATTTTAAATAGGTATTAGATTGCTCTAAAAATTATTTCAGTTTTATTGCTAGACACCAGTTGTGGAGATATATTTAATTTTCGGTATAATTCTGCTGAATTATACATGATCCACTCTGATTTATCATTCTTCTCCATTTCTCCGGAAGATTTATAACACAATTTTGTAAAAAATTACTGTGGTCTAGCAAAATATTGTTCACGCTGGATTTTTCTTCTACCTCGTTTAAAATCTCTCTACGCTAAACCTTCTGAACCAATTGCGAACTGTTTGAACAGTCACTCTACACAACGTAAATCTCATTTGCATTGTTCCCAACGTCACATATCCTAAATGAATTCCCTGATTTTTCATCTTTCGAAACGGCACAGAAAAATTCGACAAATATTTTACCAAGAATGAAACACACACTGTTAAAAAGTCAGAAAACAGCCAATAACTGAAAGATCAAAATTAAACAGATCAGATTTGAATTATTTTCAGGCAAAGCAATCCAGGAAGGACTTTCGAGGCAATCTAATAAAATAAAAATAAATTTGAAGTTAAGAATTATTAAATATACAAAAGAATTCTTTTTTAAAGAAGTCTTATAATCAGTGTAGCTATTCAAATTTAAATATTCGCAAGTCGCCCAGAAAAATGGCGAAAATTCGTCAACGATAATTGAAAATTATCTCGATAATTTATCTACATTTATTCTTGTTTTATTTAAAACTTCGATTACCCCAGAAAGTTAGAAAGCATTGATATCTACACCAGATATTTCCATTCCATTAAATATTTCCCAAAGCTGTTAACTTCCTTGTTTTCTACTTCACCGTAAGTACAACGCTTCGAAAGTTTCGGTCAACAATGTACGATCGAAGTTAGGTATCCCGTTGAATTTTTCAACGTAGAATAGTCATAAGGGAACTGTGGTACTTCGAAAAGTTTCACGTCGATGGCGTGTAACACGGCGGGAAACGAAATATAGACAAAGATCTTCCGACCTGACTCTCTAGCGGTATCTGAATTGAATCTCTTTAACGAAATTGCTTTCGACATAGTTTCTTTCACACCAGAGGACAAGATAAACGATGTCTCGCGTCGTTTCAATCGTTATCGTTCACTGATTGGTGATAGTTTAATTACTCACTACGTAAAGTCCTTCCAAAGCGCCAAGAAGCGTGACCAGCTCGACGTTCTCGAAGCGGATATCCGGCAGCAACGCGAACAACGGACACCTGACGCCAGCCTTCAGCGCTCTGTTAACAGAAATTCCCGGTTAATAGCTGTTCTATGTGTATATCAGTGTGTGTGTGTGTGTGTGTGTGTGTGTGTGTGTATGTGTTACAGGCTAAAGCCATAGGGAGAAACAGAAAGGCTGCACACAGCCAGTTAAGCGTGAAATTAACCCGATTCCATCATCCCCCGATCCGGAACAAAGAAAAATACCACACGTCAATGTCAATCTTGGCTAAGCGAAATGAGAAAATCACGATCAATCTCAATAACCATCAATCCAGTTGGCCGTATCAATTCCGCGGAATGAGAGCAGCCAGCGTTAACCATGGGATTATCAAAACTGCGCTAATGTTTCTCTATGCAGATGAGAAAACTGGGAAGAATGTGATACGAGAGAACGAAGAATAGTAGAATTTACGTGATGCGAATGAATAGGTCAAAGTAAACCTATTTTATTAACGTGTTACTCGAAATATTTGTTAAATTCGAATTTCAGAAGTTATCTGCCTTTGTCCCTTTCCGAGGTTCGCTTAAGAAACCCTTTAAACCAGCTGGAAAAATTCCAGAAAGTGAAGATCGTTGAAATAACGACACTTTTGGCCTTGAGAACGAAAGATCCAGAGATTTGGAACATATAATATTTTAGTTTTTCTGTTTTTTATGGCTCGTGTCAGTGTTTGATCTCTATTCTCGACCCCAAACCTGAGACGTCAGCTTGCAAACTATTCTCAACGTCACGTTTTCGCGATTCTCCTACCTTTTCGTCATCTTTATGATGCATTGCTAATTTCGGTTACCTTTTCTATCAATTTCAAACACTCCACTTCAGTTTACAGGCGAACTTTAGTCAGTCATACAGAGAGAGCTCGTAAAATCTTGAGAAATTAGCGAGACACGTGTAAAATCTTGGGATAAGAGCTTGTAAAACCTCGAAAGTTCATACTTTGTCTTCTCCATTAATCTCCCAGCTTTCTACTTACCTTGCTCTTCTTCAGACCTCGTATATGTTCTTTCTAGAGAGTACTTGGTTTACTTTTGACACTTTTATGGTCAAAAATAAGTCCAGATAGGATCCAGATAAGAATTCTACTTATTTTCTTCTTTTTATTTATTTTTTTTTAATAGTTTTCCTTATTCTACGATAGTCACACGTGAGAAATAAGGAATACAATATTTCCCTCTAAACTAATCCATCACGAGTCCGCGAAGTCTCACGCATCCTTCAACCCAGTTAAACACAGCAGCGACATCGCTCAAAAATCGCGAAACCGCGAGCAATATTGGCAAAGAGAGGCGAAACGTTGTCCTCTCCTCTTCATTTCGCCGCGCTATTCCAGCTGTCTAGCGCGAGAGTCGACGACGTATGTGCGGAATCCGCGACGACTACTGCAGTCAGCTAGCGGAATTTCATTTTTCAACCGAATTTCGCGACAGTAAGACACGCGGCTCGCGCGGTATTCCACTTTCTTTTCGATACTGCTTCCCTCGTTTTGCAACTGTTCACACGGAAAAAAATGAAACAGAAACGAGGGTTCACTTTGGGAACGATTAATCGGTTCGAATTGAACGGAAGAGCCAGTGAAAGACAGAAAGTTTCATGGATAACGAATAGATTCTAGCGTCTTTCCCTTCGTTCGAAGTTTCCGCGTTCCTTCCTGCTGTTTGCTCGGGTTTAAAACTTCGCGTTTATCATTATTCTTCCGTTCGTCGATCCTTCCTCGAATTTTTCCTCCGCCTATGACAGTTTAATCGACACTGTTCTGTATAAACGAACTCCATGCTGTCGCGAATTATCCATCGACTCTCTTCTCTTCTCCTCTTCGCGCTTATTTCATCAAGTTGTCCAATGTTCGTTTCCTTAAGTCCATTGAAAGCCTGTTCATTAGAATCACTAATTCTTTCTCAAAGTTGCATCGTTTCAAAAATCGAAGAAAATAGCCTGCACTTCTGATAATTAATTTGCATAAAAAATTCAAGAAAATCGGATATCTCGTCAGTCTTAAAAATCGAAGGGAATAGTGCACACTTTTGGTAGGAAAGAGCAGGACAAGTTAATAAAGTTCAAGAAAATTGAAAATATATGATCATTCGTTAAAATCGCTAATATTTTTTTTTTTTGGAGATGCGCTGTTTTAAAATCGAAGAAAGTAGCGTAAATTTCTGATAGAGTTGATACAGTGTAATCAACCTGCATAGAAAATTCAAGAAAACCAAATACTTCGTCATTTGTAATTCATCAAATTCATTCTATTCTCCTAAATTCTGAACGAAAGTTGATTTCACGTTTTCTCTTTCACAAGGAGGAACAAATTATTCGCAAAGAATTCGCAAAATTTACGATCGTCTATTCCTATCACGAAACGAAGCTTCTGGCGGGATGGAATTTTCAAATTGCCTGCAAGCTGAAAAGAAATTTGTAGGAGGCAACCGTACATAAAGAAAAAATCATTGTTTTAGATTATAAAATTTACTTATCCGCTTGAAAAACCGTACGAATTTTCCGGACAGGCCAATACATCCGGCGTATTACGAGGGACAAAAATGGCGGAACGAAACCGCCCCTGGCCATGAATATTTACCCGTTGCTCCACCACTTGCTCTTCTCGCTGCGCTTTATTCCGTATTTATTAAGCGAGTGATCAGCACGCGAATCGAAACGAGCGTGCCGCAGTCGTAAATAGATCGACGCGAGGTCCATCGTTAAAAGCTGATCGCTTCGATGAATCATTCAGCCGATTCTGCACGGTCAACCCTTTTCCACCCAGCTATATCGACGAGCTTAACTATTCTGTGCATGATCTTATAAATATTCGACGGGAACGTTTATCTCTTCTATCGGAGGACATCGATCATATAGAAGATGGAGAAGGTTCGATTGAGAGGGAGAAAAAATAGGGGATGATGAGCGATATAAGACATTTTGATACTATTTTTCGGGGAGAATTGCCTCTCCGTGTTGTAACAATCGTGCAGATTATTATTACTGTCATTATCATTAATAGCACGGAGAAATATTGCGGAGGAAAGAATAACGATAGGGTCAAAGTGTACGATGATAAATGTGGTAGTTAATGGCGTGAAAAGTGAGGTACAGGATTGTATTATAAAACTGAAATAAAGTGTACGAAGTAGAAGAAGTGAAAGAAGGGATTACGGGTCAAGATACGAGGAAAGCAAATTCTGCTGGTAATAGGGTTCACGTTTCAAACTGGAATTTTAGTCTCAATTTGTAAGACTGACAGGGTACGATGACTTAACCGGAAATTTAAGAAATTATGAAGCTTCGGGGATACAATAAAAATTATTCAATTTTTTTCCTACGTTCATTCTAAGGGGCTCGAATTAATCTCTAAATATTCAGCTTAACTCTTTTCCAACTGCTTAAACAGTTGATGAAACTTTTACAATTTGGTAGATTTAATTAAAAGAAGTAATTGTTTGTTTCTTAAAATCTTTTTTCTATCTATCTCACAGAGAGTTGGAAAAATAAAATCGAAGAATAAGTGAACTTAGGACTTAATTCTAACCTAACTTTGGAGTGAATTTGGCAAGCAAGAAAAGTTGCTCTATATATACTTATATATGCTCTTTATATTATCAAAGTTTTACAATTCTTTGAATTATCAAATTGGAGAAATATTTGCAAAATTGTCCTAGCGAGAAATCTTGTCCATTTAGCTCCAATTTTCGTGGTTTCAGGATCTATAGATCATTTAACAGGTGAAAGGTGTATACTTTTTTATTTACGTGTAAATTGCACGATGAAAATGTTGTTATCATTGGTACAATGTCATGTAGTTACTAAAAAGAGGAAAAGAATCATAAGGCGAGAGGTGAAGAAGAGATGCAAATGGCGAACAAGTCGCATGATTTCGACGCGAATGAAATATACGCAAAACCGCGCTCTTTTTCATGCGCACATGATAATTTGAAAATTCGCGTCGCTCGTTAGTCGATGGATTGTCGACGAATTCGATTATCCACGATGTTCCCTCGACGATGGCCCTTTTCGCGGAGAGAAAACATTTCGACCCTGATCGGTCCGCCACGCAAGGCAAAATTAACCGCGTTATCTGTGCGAAATCTTCTTCGTTATTCGACAAACGCGCGTTCGTCTAATGAGTCCGACCTTCGATCAACGCCGCCAATTACTTGGACCAATTAATAATCAATTATCCCCACGATCACCTCCAATTAATACGCTATTTATTCTCCCGTTTTAATTTTTCCTTTTTTTTTTTTTGTTTTAGAAGTGACGATAATTGATAAATTGATACTTTGACGTGGCTCTCTTTACCTTTTACGCTGAAGCGTTTATCCCGCTAAAATACTCAGAAAAGTAAAGAAATTTCTTTGCTGTAATTACTCAATAGAAAATATAATGGTGTTATTTGTAAATATATTATTCAATTGTTTCAGCATCGTTTCAATTTTTTCGTAAAATTAAAAGAAGTATTACGGCAGTCTAAATTAAAATATTCAAAAATATAAAAATAGACCTCAAGTTTAGGATACATGAATCTTTGTTCAACAAAGAAAATCGTAGCGAAAGAATGATCATTTCAACTCTCCCGTAGAAAAATTAAGAAAAAAAATACAACGTTGAAGTAATAAAAATTATAAAAATAATGATGGAATAAATTAAAATATTGAAAATTCTAAAAATAAAGGGACCTCAGTCTAAACGTAATTATTTCTCGACACAGAAAATCACAGTGAAAGAATTAAGTATCGTTTCAAATTCTCCTGCACAAAATTAAAATCAAAAAAATAACCACAGTCCGAAATTAAAATATTGAAAAATCTAAAAATAAAGGGACCTCAGTCTGAACGTAATTATTGTTCGACACAGAAGATCACAGTGAAAGAATTAAGTATCGTTTCAAATTCTCCCGCACCAACTTAAAACCAAAAAAATAACCACAGTCCGAAATTAAAATATTGAAAAATCTAAAAATAGGGCGACTTCAGCCTAAGTGTAATTATTGTTCTACACAGATCATAGCGAAAAAATTAAATATCATTTCAAATTCTCCCGCACCAAATTAAAACCAAAAAAATACAGATAGTCCAAAATTAAAATATTGAAAAATCTAAAAATAAAGGGACCTCAATCTAAACACAATTATTGTTCGACACAGATCATAGCGAAGGAATTAGGTATCATTTCAAATTCTCCCGCAGCAAATTGCAAAAAGAAAAATAACGAGAGTCCAAAATTAAAATATTGAAAAATCTAGAAATAAATGGACCCTGAATACACGCTCGCGATCTTGCATATTTGAAAAGATAAGAGGCAAGTATTACCTCTTCACACCTTTAGTGGCCGCCTCACCGAAACTACGCACGTCGTGATAATCCATGTTGAGCGGTCCGGTTGGGCTATAAATGAGCCTTTTCGCGGGTAAATTGATGGGCAAAACCGCGCCGATCACGCCCAGGGCGGAATCGATCTGGGCAGCGCTGAACAGGACCGTTTTGAACGGCTCTGGCTCGTCGTACCCTGGCGCGCACCCTGACACTAGGATTATCCCATCGTAGTCGCAGCTGCAGATGTTCGGCTCGATTTTCAGCTGACACGGCATCCATCTGAAACGAATCATTATCCTCGTTAGCCCGTCCCACCGCTAATTGTCCTAACCCCAGGCTATTGGGAATAATTATTTGTCGACCGGTACCGCGACCGTGTACCGTCATAATTCCAAAACAATCGACCGTCCCATCCTATGATTTTCAATATTTCGACGCGATCATCGATGCCTCGAAACTCGTCGTTTCGTCAATGCCTGAACATTTTCGTTCGAAACATTTGTAACGGAGAAAGAAGAGCAATTCTACACCATAAAGAAGGAATTCAAGTAACTCCGAACGATTGACTTGGATACTGTTCACTGAGAGCGTAAATCTCTCGGGAAAATCTTTAATATTTTACAACACGCGTATATTTATATTTTATATTATATATTTTAGTTCGTTATTGTTTTTTATTTCGAGCGTTCGTTTCCTGAGAGATAAGAAATACTTCGCCTCTCTGTTTCTGATAAAAGTAATTAAAAATTAAGATACCTATTTTCAGAAATTTGACATATTGAAAATGTTCTATCTTTGGAAATTACTATTCAATGTATGTACTTTAAAATATTAATAAAAATCACGGAATAAAATCGGAGATTTTAGCAAAAGAATTTCTCGAATGAGTCTTTGTTTTCAGCCTTCTTAGGTGTATATTATACTTTAAATTCAACACTTTATGGACTGACTTATTTTATTCACACTGGCTTTGTTTTTGCTATCGCGTTTATTCTTACAGCTCTAAAAATTTTCAATCAAAATTCGCGAGAGAATTGTATCGTTCGCTTTCTCCTATTACAGAGTAATTAAGGCATGAGTCAAAAGTGACGCAGCATTGGTTGGGCAAGGATTAATTAATTTATCACGTTGGCAGTAAAAAGAATTAATAAGCTTCGGGTCGCTAAAGTGTTAAAAACATGGATCTATCAAACTGTTGGATAGAGAAATTGCTTTGAAAATCACTAATCGAATTTTGGTTCAGTTTGTCTCTTGAAAATGATATTTTCTACAAGATTCTCTCTATTCGATACAGATTCAGGGATAAAATTCAACTGACAACGATGAATATTCCAAATGGTGAAAATAAACGTGAATCTGTTGTACAATCGATAAGAATACCACAATTTTTTTCGAGAAGATGTTAAGCTCGGTGTATTGGAAATAAGAAGAAAAGAGAGCACATCGTTAAAACGATATCTTTCTCAAGTTTGTCGGTTCGATGGGAATCTCTGGCCACACAAATCTCACGTACTTCCGCAGTGACCGTTGTTCCGTTCCTCTGCTAAGAGATTTATGGCGAAACATTGGTTTTCTAGCTGAATCCTACCTCTTTCTCCTTTAAACAAGAAGTTGTTCTTCTTTTCTCTGTCCGAGGAAATTTTCTAGAAAATTCTTTCCTCCTCTTCTTTTCTTTTTTTCTTTTTCTCTTACTTTTAATACACCGTTAAATTTTAAATGGCAGCTAAACTTAGATTACTTTCGATGTTATACGTCTCTACGGCTATTAGGTACAAAAAAGTCCACGGGAACGGGTTATTAAGAAGAATTCCACGATCCCAAGTGACATAGTGCACGGGTCCACGTCGAAAGAAACTTTCCGCTGGGTTATTTTCGCGAGGACGCGAGACAGCTCGGCCCCCGGAGGCGGAGGAGCTAAATCGCGGCACGTTTCGCGCCTTTGTCTTTGTTATCAATCACCAACCTCGCGTACCACAACCTTTGAAGCCGCGGCGAGCGTTTATCATGCACGATTACACGGAAATTCGAGCGATATTTACGACACAGGGCAGATTCTAACACGTGCAAAGAATTTTCATCTAAAGACACTCCAGGGGATTTTAAAGAAATTATGGGAATTTACGTTTGTTGGAAATCTTTCCATACTTTTCCCTTGATGCACGATCATTTTGTCTCGAATCTACTCCGTGAATTCTGGGAAACTTGTTGCTCTGTTAAGCGAATACATTTTCCTGAATTTTCATTTCTATTTTTATGGACGTCACAGAGTTGTATATTTTCTGTTGAACAAATGAAATCGAGCATCTTTGTATCGATGAAAATTTAGTGGCAAATTCTAGTAGTTTAAAGGATTACTAAATTTTTCCTAATTATTTCAGATTTTTATATTTATGCAAATTCATAGCTTTGAGAATATAGCAGAAAAGAGGAAAAGAAAAGAAGATAATTTGTAGAGAAAATTATTTCGGTTATTAGGTATTATAGCAAGTACTATAATTTGGATTTTTGTATATTTTTCATATTGCTTGCAAGATTTTTATGCAAATTCACATCTTTGAAAGTATAATAAAAAAAGAGAACTTCGATAGAAAAATATTTCAGTTATTAAGTATTATAATTTACATATTCTGTATATTTTTTCATATTGCCTGCCAGATTTTTATCTAAATTCACATCTTTGAGAATATAAGCAAAGAAAAAAAGAGAAGAAGAAAAATTCTAGAGAATTCTTCATATTACCTATGAATGCATAGAAATCTGCAGTCTGATGATAAAAATTCAATAATCTATACTTCCAATCTCCTAAAATCTCTCAACGTCAGACTTCATCGAAAGACCAGAAGTCTCACTCAGGTCCACTAACACGTTTGACTTCCTAACTTGTTCCAAACGAGACTTGTTGTTACAAAAGGAGGAACCAATTAACCATCGAAGAACGGGAATTTCCATGAACCAACGAGCGCTAGAAGCACAACTTTCCTCCACGGAAAATAGCGGAAAAAGTCAAGTTCAGCCGAATGAGTACTTCGAATTACGTTCAGCATTCACGTAAAAGTCTCGTAGAACACACGTGACTTTTATTCTTACCTCGATTCCACCGCCATGATGCACACTGTGACAGCAACACTGTTTCAAGGAAATCGATGTTGATTCCTTTAAAAATTGTTCCTCAGGATCTTTTACTTCACCCTGTACTCCTCTTCGAAAGCATCTAAGATCGAGGACTCATTGATAAATCGATGAAATCATCAGAGAAATCATGGATAATGACGGCGTGCTTATGCAAAGGTGTGACACACCGAGAACACTGAAAAACAAGGGGGAAAAAAAGAGCAGCTAGTAATCGACTGTACCTTTGCTACTTGCTTCACGCTGCAATCGATTTGTTATTTATACAAAGACTCTGATTCTGGAGTTTAAAGCTATCGAATTGATGAAATTATAATTTCTCTCATGATTCCTTCGGAGAAAATTAATTTTCGATAATTGGATGTAGATTAATTGCTGTATCACATTTTGAAAATTTCATTTCTGCTGTAAACTACTAAATTAAAATTTTAGTTTCTAAAATTTTGTAAGAATTTTGGTTGAATGATAATTCTTGTGTCGAAAGACTGTCACAAGTTTACGAATTTCAATTTATAGAGTGTAATATACTCGATAGTCTCGAGGAAGGTTCTAAGATGAATGCAAACTTATCAGGACTAATCTTCCGAGAGAAAATGTCATTTTTTAAGCGTTTTTAATCTCCAGTCAACGTAATACGATATGACGAAGCTCGAAAGCGTTGAATATCACCTGGACAGGTGATAACGCTATCTAATCGATCGATAAACGGTAACGATCAGGTATTTGAATATAGTGAATGATATTATAGAGTCAAGTTCCTCATACCGTCCTCGTAAGAGCACAACGAGGAAAAAATACTCAAAAAGATCCTATTAGCGTAGCACACAAAGTCCCGGCGTGTTAGTCCGGAGCTGTCACGCTTTTTCTCGGAAATTACAAAATTGACAGCTTTTCTAATCATTATAAAATATTTTCGAAGTTTCGTTCGAGTGAAATTTCATTGAAATAATACTCAAACCATCGCTAATCAAAATGAAGAATAGAAAAGTTGCGTTTGTGGCTTTGCTATTCAGTCAACAAGGTTTAAAAAAGAAAAAGAAAAATAGTAAAATAGCAAACCTGTTGAACACCGATCGCCTGAAAATGAAGGTGTAAAAAGTACTCGTTATTGTCAACACAACACTTATAAAACGTGATATATTTGTATGCAAAAAAAGAACAAAATAAATATTCACAGTATCTCGTACAGATCCATTCGATATCTTCTCTCTATACATATAATATAATCGTTTCAACGTCTCTAACTGCTATACATATACACACACATATATATATATATATATATACCTATATATCATTACAAAAATAACGCGTAATCTATAGAAATATAAAAGTTATAATATCGTCGAGACGGGAGCTCTATCAGTCCCTATACTCGCGCGTAATTTACGCGAACCGTTTCTCAGCGTTCTGTCGTCACACGCCTCTTTCATTTGCATAGTGAATCACACTATTCGTCGCGAAGATACTCTGACCTTAAAGAATTCGAACCTTGCGCAACGGGCGCATTAATATTCGCTTGATTCGACGGGCAAATCTTATCACGATTCAATACTTTCGTTACACGCTAACGCGGGGGCGGAGCAGATGGGATCTACTCAGAAAATCTCTCTCTCTTTCTTTTTAACGTCGCGTCAAACGCGGCATAACGAACGTGTCCTTTCATCTTTAACCTGTTAGTCCCGACTGTTCAAGTTTGCTCTGTCGTCAGAAGAGTAATTGAAAATTGACGAAGAATTTTTCGAATTTCCCGCGCATTTTAAAATAACGCGTTAGGTTAATTCTTCGTCGGGGTTAACAGGCTCTGAGAAAGAACAGGAATAGCGTAATTCCGTAATCTTAACTAGACGAATTGAGTGCAATTTACCGTTAATCGTTCCTACGTCAAAAGTCCCCGCGATTTCCGCCCCCGACTTTGAAACAAATGAGTATTACACACGTGTTAGGTACGTATAACGTACAGTGTCCTTATTGGCGAAAATTTGCGAGCGAAAAATATGGGAGAGAGCTCGCAAATAACCGGGGTGATCCAATCAAGTTCCACCGAACTGGGAACCGAGTTTTACTTAAAAGGTTACATTCACCTAAAAATGCATTTCCTACGATAAATGCAAACGTAGCAACATAGAAATCAGCGAAGAAAATTCTTTTCGATATTCGATAAATGTCCGCGGTGTTATTCGATAAGAACATGCACCGTTCTATCGGTGAAAGTGCTCGATTCGAATAATTCTCACCTAACAGACGAATGAAACAGAATTTCTACGTATATTTCCTAGCTATTCAGGTAAACATAACCTCTTAAGTGCTCCGCGTATGCACGAGGAGGAGTGGAGAGGGCCGTCAGTCTCGTCGCCGGAGAAAAGTGAACGAAAAAAGGAAAGAAAGAAAAAAGAAAAAGAAGAAAAGTAACGAGCAACGTAAGGGAAAAAAGAAAGAGAGAGAGAGAAGAGAAAAATCGAGTCAGCACGGTAGGATGCAGCATGCAGCGCGGTGCAGTTTTGCGTGCACCAATAAATGCCACCATTTTGTAGTCTGCCAGCTACCGATGCGGGCCCGCGTGTGAAAGGGAGTTATTCATGGAAAAATCGAAACGTGGTCGAGGAGATTCTGTTCGAGGAGACGCGAGCGAACGCATTCTTCCTGAAACTTCTCTATATTCAACGTAATTACTCTCTTTAAGTATACTTGGTCTATAGTAATCGTGTGTGCACGTATCATCTCACGTTTACTCTCGCTCGTGCCCCATATTTATATATGTATATCTTTGTACTAACTACCCTGTGATTAATTGCACTCGCGATAAAAAAAATATTTATTTCAGCAATATCATTGCGGACAATTTCTCAGGCTGATGTTCATGGAACTAGTAAGCACTACGAGGCTATCTGTCGTAAAAGTATTCGACCATTCTTCGAAGCAGAATCATTTTTTTAAATTCGATCAAACGACTTGCGTTTTTTTCTTTTTTGTGGTTTATTAGATGAAATTTTGAAAGTGTTAAAGTTGGTCAGAAATCAGCGAAAGTTGTTTTTGCGACTATTTTATCCGAGCCCGTAATAAAAGTTCTTAAAATACATTTTTTAGATTTATGTCAGCCATGAATTGTACGATTTCATATAGAAACGAACAACAGACATCGAAAGATGTAAGAATCGCTAGATTTATTACAGTTGTACGCCGAAAAACTGCGATTTCCACCATCTTTCGCAGTTTGTAGCTCACAGCAACGAAATTTTCACCGTGTATTATTTTTCTAAATTAATCATTGCCCGTTCAGATAAAAAAAAATGAAAAATCTTCGCTAATCCCACAAATTGCAATTTTTCAAAATTTCCTGTACTAATTCCAACTTCTCAGAAAGAATTCAATATAAAATCAACATAAAAAAAGTTATTTTGTCTTAAAGGATGGTCGAACACTTCTCTGACAGACCGTGTATATCGATTCTCTCGACAATAATACTACTACCAAAAATTTCCACACGAAGATTCAACGTAGAAAAAAAAAAAGAAAAAAAAACACATATAATCCGCTCACCCTGGTAGGCTCGTCAGTAAAAAACATCATCCAACACGTCTTACGACGCTTAAAAGTTCTACTTTTATTCTCTTCGAGGTAACGAAACACAGTACGGAAACACTCGCTAGAATTATATCCGTTTTGTAATTCAGCGCGGTCATCCTCACAGCCTGGTCCCTTTGCTAACCTCGTTGGTCACGTCGAGCGAGATGTTCTTAAGCGCGTTCAGTTTCTCGATGTAACCGATATCTATATGTAACTTCCCGCTATCGTCGACGACACCTTGAAGAGTGCCAGTCTTTTCCGCGCCGTTCGTGATCGACGTCACAGACGACGAGGATGTCGCGTTCGCCGCGTTCTGTTCGTTCTGCAAGCGTGTACTACTTGCGTACAATCTTCTCCTTCCTGGGAAGTATCTCGAGATCTTCACCGCTAACGGATGAAGCAGATGTTCCTCGTACATGTCTCCTTTAGGATCAGCTGTCAGCAAACTGACAATAATACCGACGATCACTGTCGACATGCTTCCTATGAACGCGTAATACATGTACGTGATACTGTAGAGGTACTCAATGGGGCCCATGCTCGAAGTAACGTTAGAAGAATTAAATGGCACATTTGTGAACTCGTCTATCGTTGTTACATTCGGTATGGCAAACAAGGCGTTGCCTGGTTGAGTGATCCACGGTGAGAAAGTGTCGTTTCGACAGTTCTCCGTGGATAAAGGTAAAGTTTCTACGGCATTGCTGACTGACAAATGTCCAAATGTGATCCATAGTGTGGTCACGTGACTGAAGATCATCCCAGCTGCAGCACCTTTCCAATTGGCGCACGGTACAAGCATGGCGAGTAAAAATACACCTAGTAGAGGACCTGACGTCGCGGATGTCATTAACATCGATGATTCTATGACACCTGAGAGCATTGCTACTAGAAAACTGATGCCTACTATCAGCACACCGTAGATAACACTGATAAACTTGATAAAGTGTAACTGTTGTTTGTCCTTCAGCTCTTTTAGTGAGGGAATCTGGCCTAGGAAGTCCTCGAACGTGACTGTGGCCAAGGAATTCAGGTTCGAGACGGCTAAGGTGAGCGCACTGTTGAATAGAGTCGCCATTACGAGGCCTAATAGACCTGGGAAGTTGAGGAATTTGTCTTCGACGTAGAAAGGGACGATCTCGTCGAATTTCGAGATGTAGCCCATGGTTAGAGGATCACAGTCCGCGTAGTTTGCGAAGATCACCATTCCTACGATCCAGGAAAGGGAGAAGAGGATGAAGATTATGGGCATGTTGGCCAGCATGGTTCTGAAAAGATACAGAATCGTTTGATTAGTACGAGAGATAGTTTTGTTCTCTTTTGTGTAATGAAATATGGTGAAGTGTATGCTGATCTCTGAGAAATAAAATTTTCTGCTTATTTAAGATACTTATTGAAGTTCAGTTAAAGACAAAAGAAGAATCGTTTAGCACTGTGAGAAAAGAAAGAATGAAGGAGAAACACCTAATATGGGATGATTTAATATTTAATTAAAGAAGAGGTGCACTCTATTCTCGAAAATGATAATTCGTGCAATTTTGTCATTTTTCTGTATGTGGAGAAAAAAGAACAATTGCACATAAAACAGTTGTATAGAAAAGTTTTTACGTTCTGTTGTACATCGCTGTTCTTTCGAAAGTCAATTATATTTTTACGATTTATACGATTAAAGTAACAATTTCATAAGCTTTTACTTTGATCCTTTCCTTTTTAACCTTCGATCACGTGCGTTGCAAATGTAATACAATTTTTGTACGAAGTGAAACTTCAACCGTTATAAAACATTGTCACAAAATTGAGAATATTTTTCTCCCCATATTAGGAACATCCCATTCCCATTTTATCATTGTTTTTCTTAATTTAACGATAAAAAAGCTGACTGTTAAATAAGAAAATTTCGAAATATCTTCTATCTAGAATAAATCTATGATTTATTAAAAAAAGAAGAAAGGTTCACATGGCTGAAACGTAACGGAAGAAAAGGAAGTTTCGTTCATATTTCACAAAAATCTAATCTACATTCGGTAACCGTTTTCGTCAGAGCTATTCCCCGATATCATTTCACTGTCGTGCCTCTAAAATTCGATAGCCACCGCAATAAAGATTAATTTTATTTTTATTCAGAAAGGAAACATAATCACAAAAGAGATCGTGAATAAATCGTCGCAATATTTACGCTTAACATTCTAACGTCATTCGAAAGATACTCCGCTTCTTTTATCATCGACTATCTCGACGATAAAGTGTTAATATTCACGAAACACTACGACCAGAATCAATTTATTCATAGCACACCTAAAACCACTCTCTCGATCGACCCTTATTTTCTTCTCCTAACACAAGTCTGCCAAAGCCTTCAACAGAGCGCATCTTAACAATGCCAAACGTATGTCGTTCTTACATACATATGTACATATACGATCGAACTGATACTGTTGACCTTAGCCAGGGGCCGAGTATCTGCTAAAAGTTTGGCCAGCTGCCATTTAACCCCGCCCCCGTTGCCGCGGCGAAGGACTCATTGATTATGTGGTAACGGGAAGTGCGGACGGAATTTCGCGAATCAGAATGCACCCAGTCCACGTTTAGACCGCATAAAAATCCGCTTCACAGCGGAAAAAGAATTCTTTCACTCTTTCTCTATCTCACGCTCCCTCTCTCGTGCGTTGTCTCTCATGCGCGCTCTCTCACTCTCTCGTTCTCTTTCTCTCGCGTTCTCTCTCTCTCTCTTTCTTTCTCTCTTGCGTTCTTTTTCTCTCGCGTTCTTTCTCTCACGCGCTGTTTCTCTTGCGCGCTCTCTCACGTTCTCTCACTCTCTCGTTCTTTCTCTCACGCGTTGTCTCTCTCTCTTTCTTTCTCTCTTGCGTTCTTTTTCTCTCGCGTTCTTTCTCTCACGCGCTGTCTCTCTTGCGCGCTCTCTCACTCTCTCGTTCTCTCTCTCACGTTCTCTCACTCTCTCATTCTTTCTCTCACGCGTTGTGTCTCTCGCGCGCTTTCTCACTCTCTTGTTCTCTCTCTCTTGCGTTCTCTTTCTCTCGCTTTCTCTCTCTCTTGCATTATTTTTCTCTCGCGTTCTCTCTCTCACGCTCTCCTACTCTCTCGTTCTCTCTCACGCGCGGTAATCGAAAAATTTGCAAGATCTATTTCATACTATACTGTCAACACAGTGTTAAAATAACCAGGGATAAATGTCGGATAATTTTATTCCTTCTGAACAGTTCATTTTCACGATAATAGGGAACAAGATAGAAGAACAGACGATGCTTGATAAACCTAATCTACTCTAACCGAAGAATTGCTCTCGTTTCACAAGAGATCAATTTTTTGTTTCTCTCTTTTCGCTGTTTCGTATTCAATCTCTGAAATTCTCGAGACGAAACGAATTAAGCTAGCAGGTGAAATGTGTCATTTTTGTTTCCTCTGAAACGAAGAACCGAATCGTCTCTCTTTCACGAGTTTTCACGATGAAAACATTATCAACACGTCCCATGGAAAAATTGTGTAACAAAGCCAGAGGTAGTATGTTTGCGGGCGCGTTTCCACGGTTATATACGCTAATAAAAATCCACCCGTGAAAACATTTTTATCGCAGGCTATAGCAGAGAGCACGTAGCCATTGCGTTCGCGATTATATTCTAATAAAAGTCCATTCTGCGGGGCGAAGGGAACTGCTCTTTTTTTTTTTTTATCGCAACCACACGTAGACGCGTAGAACATTTTCGGATTTATGCTCTAATAAAACGTCCATGAAAATACCAACAACGCGTGTCGATGTTTCGTTTCGAAAACTGAGAGATAAATTGCCGGTGAAATCGGCTGTTCGTTTGTTGCAACGTTCCTTCTTTCTCTTTCTCTCTCTCTCTCTTTTTTTTTTGTTGGTTTGTTTCTATGTGAACGACGATGGAACACACCAACAGTTGTAATCTGTCCGTTTCGCGAAATATCACCGGATTCATTTCCGTTGAAACTTCTGCTCGTATAATCAGGTTCTCTTTTTTAGTACTCTTTTTTTCTAATTGCAATTGAAAGATTTTAACCGTTTGAGTGGGAGACGATGCTTTTTGGTTTCAGTATCGAAAATTTCTAGCTAATCCGTCCGTAGAATCCAACTAGATGCGTTTTTGAATTTTGTCAATGCGTACTTTTGCTTAATTTAATTCCGTTTTGCTGTTACTGTTTATCTGAGATTTTGCTAAATTGAAATCTGTGCTTTCGTAAGCTTCAGAGCTGTTGTTAACCATCTACAACTCGATTTTTCTTCGATTATCGAAAAGCTACAGTTGATTGAAATTGTACATTGTTTAAAAACAGTGGAAAACGAGAATTAATCATTATTACTAGGAAATTTGATTTAAACTTGAAATGAACATGTAACTTTGAAGTAACATAGAGTTACAGAGGGTCAACTCGATTTTTCTGTCTTTATGAGAAGAAAATCATAGTAAATTACAATTTTAAATCTTCAAAAATATTGGAGAATAATTAATAATTGTTACAAAGTAATTCGACTGGTAATAATGCAACAATACAACAATAGTATAGCAACAAATAAATAAAATGAGACGTATAAAATATAGTTAAATGGATATATAATTTTCAAGTCACATAAATTTACGGAGTAACTTGAAAATTACGATGGATTACAATTTTACATGTTTAAAAATATTGAAAAATAAAAATTAAACTAAAAGTAATAATGCACCAATGTAACAATATTGCAACAAACGAATAAAATGAAACCTATAAAAATGGACATATAATTTTGTAATTCATATAGAGTTAAAAATAATTTCTATATCTGTTCAAAAATTAAAAGCAACAAATATACGAGGTAGGAAAAGAAGCGCTTTCTTCGATTGAATTTTCGCAGTGGAACGGTTAATTAGATTCGTCTCGAGTATTTCACGATTCATTTCCGATCAGAACTTTCGATTATTCAATCCGTTCGCCACGTACGGTTTCCTCGTCTCGAATCTTCCAGAATTAAGTTCCTACCCCGAGATAGAAAGATAGAAAGGAGTTGGTGAATTACTCCTCACAGCGAGAAAGCGAGACTCCTTTTCATCGCAGGTGTTCGTCGATGAAAAATGGCGCCGTTATTGCGGCACCGAATGAAAAGAAGTCGCGTGCTTTTCAAATAGAGACTATCCAACCTTCCTTGAGATTATTTAACGCTATCTCAGCTGTGAATATTAACACCTAAAGGGGCTGAAAATGGTGGAAACAGACTTTTCACATATTCTGAACACGTTAAACGTCACGACTTTTCGTTCAGACGGCGTCAAATTCTCGAAAAATTAGCAGTTTCAAATTGAAAAAATTATTCCTCGTCGTTCATCAATGGATTTCGTTCAAACAGTTCAAAAATATGGTTTTCCCCTGCAAGCGTGATAAAGTTACCATTTTCTTCGTGACATTCTTCGAAAAATTTTCGAAACTGAGACGTTGATCGAAGAGTCGACGAATTTTTTTTTTTTTAACTACTCGATGGATGTTTTCTATATTTTTACTATTTATTGTACATATATTGAACTGTATAAATTAATTTTTATGAGCAATTATACTGACATATACAGAAGTTATAACTGAAATACGCAGGCGCCTTAAAAAAATTTCTTCAAATTTGCGAGCACGATAGCGCCTCGTACAATTGTGTGAAACAAAAAAACCTAGATATCATTATAAAGCTAATGAGCGTAGTTTCTATACGAATCGAAGATTTCTGCAAAGAAAATTTCAAAATCGCAGATGGAAGTGAAATTTTCGATTTTCGCTTAATATTTTCGCCTTATTTTGTTTATAACTTTTTGTAAACATTAAATATGACCAATATCATAGGTTCATATAGAAACTACATTTATATTCTTTCATTTAAAACAAAAATCAAGTGGATCCGTTGATTACTTTTCTCTCAATCGTGCTCGCAAGTTTGGAAAACACGGTTTCGAGAAAAACGCGTTTAAAGTTTCGGAAGAGGGAAATAGACTGATAAAAATACAGTAAATACACGTGTTAACGTGTAGATTTACTTGAGAAATGAATGTTTCTGATCGAAAGAGGGTGCACAACGTTGAAATATCGCAAAAGTGATAACTCGAACGTCAAGATGTTCCTTCCGAGAGATTTTTCAGGGAAAAGGTTCAGAGCACGAGTATACGGGTGTTGTTTTGTCCCGTGACTTCGATAAACCGTGGAACAGTAAGCGATTAACGGGCAATCATAAGTGAAAATAACGAGCAGATAGCTGTGACAATTTGCATAACGCGAAGTAACTGGTTATCGTGAACGGTCACGCAACGCATGCTACTGGATCGTAATAATAACCGATAAGATAACCGTGCCGCTGGTAAAAACTACGTCCCCTCGGGTTAGGCAGCGTGACGATGACTCAGTTCACTATTCGTGATTAATCTTTTAATTGAAACGCGACTCCTACTCTCATTTTATGATTCAGACGATGGAATACACGGAAGAGGTGTAATTGGACCAAAAATTTCTGCACTGTGACACGTGCACTTTCCATGAAAGTACAGAGTCAGGCCAGATGTGTGACACAAGTGGACAAAGGGCGATTTTACGTTTAAGAATGAGTAGAAAGAGAAAGAAGAGAGGAGTAAGATTTTTCTTTCGTTTGGGAGATTGTCGAGAAAATCGAATTTGAAAATTTTGCACAAGTACACTTGCACTTGGTTATCTCCTCGGATAATTAACCAGCTGTAAATATTTTCCTTTGGTTGCATATTCCTGTTAATCGCTCTCCGCAATCCCGCATACGCTCTTTTAAGGTTCGCTTCAATCGGAAAATGGATGAATGCACATAAAAGAATTGATCGAAAATGAATAAATAAATGTCGACACGGTACCTCTACATTGGCATCTCTTATCTATTAGTACACATCTAGGCGTGGAGATAGTAAAATGCACCTGTATTCGATAGCATCGAACGAGAAAATGTTTTTCACAATGGAAATTTGTCTCTGTTAGATGTGAAAATTGATTTCTTCCAAATCTCATACGCAATCTTTGTTTTTATTGAAAGGAAAATCGAAGGAGAACAATAGCAAGAATTATCAATTATTATCAACGTTCCTTCGCCATTTTTCATCGCGAAAACGTCGATTTGAGCGATCGTGCTGATTACTCGACTCAAATTTTACACGAAATCTTTGTTTTTATTAAAAAGAAAATCGAAAGAGAACAGTAGCAAAAATAGTCAATTGTTGACAATGATCCTTCGCCACTTTTCATCGCGAAAACGTCGATTTGAGCGATCGTACTGATTACTCAAGAATTTATTTGCACGCTCGATCTTTATCCCATAATAAAGACGTCGACCGGAAACAGAATAGAAAAAGGAACGAGGTATCATCTATTCGATCGAATTTCGTAGGGATCGTTTCCCAGAAGGATTTCCCATGGTTGGCTCGAGAGGAAACAGTCGATTCCGTGTACACGTCGACTAAGTGATCCGCAAACTTTCAACGCTCCGTTTTCTACAGGCCGAATTCCAATTCCGTTGACGACGGGACACCGGAGAATGCGTCTACGCGAAAGACTGTCCGACAATCTTCCACGATTGTTCCTCGAGTAAATCGAGCAAAGAGGCCAAAAATGTGTGGGAACAACGGCGATCGTGGGAAATTACATCGAATCGAACCGGATTTCCTATCTCCGTTTCTGTTTGATTCTTTTTGATTTATCAATCTTTATCAAAGTACACGTCGCGTTACCTACGAGACAGGTTTCTTTCGTTTTATATATCTGACGCGTAAAATGCTAATACTGTGCGTGCATTCAAGCCGTGTAGTATCTGAATAATTTCTCCAATCATGGACGATGTGTAATTTCCACGAATTTTCGAGCAATTTGTTCTTCGGAGAATTTCGATGCTTCGTCGAACAACGATAGTACGCGGTATATTATTATATTCGTTACATGGCTCTTTTCTCTTTAATTACTATCATCAACCCTTTGTTTGCACGATAAGAAACCGAGCTTCACAGTTCGCTTTGAAATTAGCGTAAATAATTTCTGTAGAATCGGATAAGTCGGATTATCGGGAAAATGATTAATGTAAAATGATGTGAATGAGATATTGTTTAGATTAGCACGCGATACGAAACTCCGTTTCACAGTTTGCTTTGAAATTAGCGTAAATAATTTTTAAAGAGATTGATTAAGAACATTGTGAGAAAAATTAGCAATGTAAAACAATATTGCGAATGTAAATTGTTTAGAATGGTACATTAAATACTCGAGTTAATATCAAAATCAATTTTACATAAAAAAAATAAATTATACTTTGCGTTGTATTTACGCTATTATGTGTTATTAAACCTCTATCTAAACGTGGAGAAAATAGTACGAGTTATAAGAATTTATATTTCAATTTACAAAGATTATTCCGATTTACCTAGATTCTCCTCTATATGAAAATGAACTATTGTGAATGATAATTTAAAATACTGTACAAATTCCTCCCCTGAATAAAGAGAACCGTATTACTATTGTAACTGAACAATCCACTTTTTTGACAACGTCAATAAACCATGCAAACTGCAAATTAAGCGCGGGAATTCAAATCAATTCGCAGAGTCAGCTTTAGGAAGATGAGAAAGATCAGTTTACGGGAATAATGAACGTGATAAAAAGATAGATACTCACTTGACGACCTTCCGTTGACTAGTCATGCTGCAATACCTCTGCACAAAGTTCTGTTGGCAGCCAAATATGGACAGGCTCATGAATAATTGACCCAGAGTTGCGGACAGTGTGGTCACTCGAAGGGTGGGATCGAAATTGGTGCTGAAAATTCAATTTATTATCATTAATATTCGAAGATAATCGAAAGCTTCGTGGTTAGAGGATGCTTTCTTTTCTTTCTTTTATTAATGTCAGAGCAAAGGATACGAAGTCTCGTTATCCAGTGAAAAAGTTTGGACGGAAACGTGGACTGAAGCTAATCCACGGGCGCCTCATTCGTTTCCGCGGCTGTAAATCGGGGTTACTTTGTTCCTGTTTCCTTTGTCTCACTCTGCGAACGGGTGTTTTGAATTGGAACGTCGCGATGAATGTCGCGTAATTTTATTACTGTCTTTAGACGACTGTTATTCATCGGTCTACAATGAATCAGTTGTTCGCGGTGAAATAATGAAATCTTAGCGGCGGGCTACCTCACGAAGTAACTTCGATTTCAGTCAAGTTGCGGGAAAGTATTCTATCGAAACGTGGAACCTCCATTTTTCATAATTTCATTTAACAGTATTCTTGCATCGATGAATATTCTTTAAATAAATATTCTTTTTTATCTCGCTTTCATTTTTTTTCGTTTAAGCGGTACTTTAGAAAATAATACCTTCATGAATTTTATGCAGCAGATTTAAAACGAGATACGATTTTCCTCTGCGGACGTTGTATAGTTACAATTTTCTTCGTTAAATTTGCTGCAGAATTTTCGAAAAGTCGACTAGAATTGGTATGGTGCTTAACATGTTAAATAAATATTTTTTCCTATTTCTTTTCTTTTTATTGTTTCAAGTACACTCTGTTATCCTACTCAGAGATTTCTAATCTCAACGAAATGAAAATGTCACGTGACCGTGATTTAGAAAATTTCTACACTTTAAAACTGTTCGATCGATTAAGTATCAATAAATATTCCTTCCCGCTTTTTTTCTTTTTTCTTTTTTATTGTTTCAAGCACACTCTGTTATCCTACTCAGAGATTTCTAATCTCAGCGAAATGGAAATGTCACGTGATCTATACGATCTCTACACTTTAAAAGTTACTCGATCGATTAACGTATTGGACACCTACTTGAAGAAATCTAAACGTCCACGCTCGTTCGTCACGTTCAGAATTTTATCAGGCCCGATATCAGCTGCGCCTCTGACGATTATCACGAGGGAAACACCGATCATCGTGACACCTTGTATAACGTCCGACAGGATCGCCGCTTTCAGTCCACCCTGAAATAAAATCAAGTGAAAACCAGACGAAAAACAAAAACAAAAACGAAATAAATAAACGTTATCACTCGACGATCAATTCGTTCCGGTTTTATAGACCCATGAAAAACCGAAGGAGGAGGAGGATTGCAAATTATCGGCGAACGTTAAAAAAGAAGCAAAATAAAATGGGTAGGAAAAGAAAAATGGCAACGTTCACGCAAGTAAAAACAACGGTGGTGAAAATAAAGCGGGACATTTTCACGTGGTTGTCTTGCCACCGTTGTTCACCCAAGTTTTACGATCTCGCGTATCGTATTTACGATCCTCTCGCGAGAGGAAATACGCCTCGAACCAACACGCTATACACTCTCTCTCTTTCTTTCTCTCTTTCTCTATGGATCGTGAATAATTGATGCGACGAAAATGTGGCGGATATCGTCAGGACGATTTAAAAGTTTCAGCCTCACGCGTTTCCGCGAGAGTGAATCATCGACTATCCTACGTCGAAAGCTTTCTTCTTCTTCTTCTTCTTCTTCGTCGCCACGTTCATTGGGAAATTATGATCGCGATAGAACGTTCGTCTCCAGATGAATATTATTTTCTTCCCGGTTTTTGAATATTCGAGGATATTCTCGCTCGGTTTCTTCCGAAACTTTCCACCCTTTTCCCCGTGTCGTAAAGCGTAATAACAAACAGATACTCTTTTTAGCTTCCCCCTCGGTTGCTTTATGAAAGTCATATTCACGGCGTAGATCACGATCAAGTTACGACAGCAAAGGGTATCGAATTTTAACGCGAGAACGTTCTAACTTCGTGGAGTATTCAAATTTGAAAGTCGGCGTTATCAATTGTGAGAAAGTTTTTCACGCTTCGTTGACGGAAAACTGGGTCATTTATGTCCAAGTATAATTTTCTTACTGTTCTATATTCACGAAAAATATTTGACAAAATTTTAGGATACCTGATCGATATCTCTACTACGATATATAACGCAATTGTACCTTAAACCAAGGGTAGAAAATTTGGTTCGATAAGCATTCGTTAGATGGAAAAAAGTTCCAGAGAGAAATTTAATCCGGGTCATCGATAAACTGCGGATTTTTATGCGTTTACGGGAAAATTTAAATGTGGAAAATTGCAGAGAGTGCACGCAATATGAAACTATATACAAAATATCCGAATTATGGTGTTTTTTATAATAGCTCGGTGGTGAAATGATTTACTAACGAGATTCTACTTTTTCCGCTGCATTCTCACAACATACGAATTCGTGTAAAAATCTCCAAATTATAGTGTGTTTCATATTACCTAACAACTGAAATAATTTTTTATCAAGATTCTACCTTTTCCTGCTATATTCTCAAATTTATGAATTTGTATAAAAATCGTGCGCGTAGTATGAAGAAAATATAGAAAATATCCACACTATGGTGTTTCTTATATCTTTTAACACATTATCAACCACATGGGGAGATTTCTCCGCTTTCAAATAATCGATTGGATATTTCTCCCTGTTTTTCAAAGAAGTCGCTGCATAAAATATTAAAAAAAAAAAAAAAATATAAACTTGTACGAGATTTTAACGGTTAGCGGAAGAAAACATCCTCACCGGAAATATAGAGGGACTCTTTGAGTCTTTCAAGCAAAGAAAATACTTGTTGTTTATGAAAACTATACGGTTGGTTAAATGTTAAGTGAAACAATTTCTTATCGAGATAAAAATATGAATTAACATAAAAATCCGCAGTCTAATCATCAATGACTCATTATTCCCACGAATGTTTAATACATAACTACCTTTAACTTTAACGATAAAAAGAAATGAATGACTCCTGAGCTACCACATCAATGATACAATAAAATTTCAACTATTAGGTGTAGAAATAAATTCTTTGATTACACTTTTGAATGCAATCAAAATTTTATTTAAAAAGATTGGAAACAAATCTATCAACAAAATAGTTTCCATTATTATTGATGACCTTCTGCGATTTTTCTACCATTTTGCGAATACTATCACGAATATTTCAACATGAATGACTGTATTAATTATTACAGTAATAATTATTTAATTAGAAGAAATTTATTTCTACAGCTAATAAATTTCTATTAGAATGGTGTTAGAAAAGAATGTAATAATACAGTACTCACCATAATTGAGAAAATGACGGAAATGGTGGTGATACCAATAATGCTTGCCCAATACGGCAAGCCAATCACAGCCTTGAGCGCAACGCACGGAGTAAATATCGTGACGGCCAAGTTCAGCAGACTACGTATCACGTAGGAGAAGCTAGCGAGGCATCTGACTAACTTCGACTTGAACCTGCCGGGATTAGCATAATTACTAGACGTCTTATTCACCGGCAGCATACTGTCGGATACAATCGTTAAAAGCGCACAAGCGGTCTCAAGGTTCACGGGAAAATCAAAGTGCAAACATTGTGTTTCGTTTCGTTTCTTTCTCTCTCATCAGACAGTCATAGAAGAAGAAGAAGAAGAAGAAGAAGAAGAAATAACGGACGTTAATTTTATTAATCATTCTAACTGGAGATGATTCTCTTGTTTCTCTCGATGAAATGCAGAAGCGGCAGATTTATGTCGTGGCTGTTAGGTAAATTGAAAATGTAAAGCAGCGTGCGGTTTCGGCGGAGAGGTGAACGATGATATCGAGCCACTCCGAGCATCCGTGTACCGTGGTGAATTTAAATTTTCCCCGTGATCCGTCACGTGTCCACGTGATTTCGATGCGAAACACCTAGGAGAGACCTCCACGGGCTGCTCACTTATTTCGGGAAAACTGCTGGTACAACCGTTTGGTATTCCGTTCTAGCCGCTGGAACCTATTAACTTCACGGCTCCTTCAATTATTTCATCGTACTTTTAAGAATATTACTTTCGGAATTTCACGTGGAGAAAATTCACCCCTGTGTGCCTCTCGAATTTCCTCGTGAATTGTTACCGACGTCACGCGAATTGTGTAATTGTTAATTATTCAAACACACAGACACAGCTTTCATTGAACCGCGTACGACGATTTGTTATAGGATTTATCAGAGAGAAGGAAAAAAAGAAAAAAGAGGAGGCGTACCTATCTGCCGAAGGAAAACAGTACTTATAATTGCCAGTTGTAAAAGTAATTACGAAATAATATTTCTTCTGCTTCTTTGTTTTCTTTTTCTTTCAAACACTTTGCACAGATTTTTATTGCACTTCAACGAGGCAATCGCCTTCTTATTTTTTACACTGTCGTTCATAAGTCACCAGACGCTCGTTATTTTAGAGCATGATTTTTTATTTGGGATTGCTTTCGTGTAGGATTTTACAAAGACACGATTAATTAATCTTTCTTTATGGTGTAAATAATTAACAAGTGTTTCGTTTCATTTGGTAAGTGTAGTATGAATTGATTCTCAAGAGAAATGTACGAATGTGTCTGGAGATTTATGGATGAGAGTCTACGTCTAATCTAGCGTTGCACTGGTGATTAGCAATATTTAAATATCATCGATTATTGCCATTATCTGAAATTTCTATATGCGTTTCTGAACTTCAACAGCGTCGTGTCGCTCATACTCTTGTATAAATAAATTTTAACCCTCTGTAACTTGATTTTCTCTTTTCAGAACAATTACAATTGAAATTTTACATTTCGTTTGGAGAAGCAAGGATTAATAATTATTGTAAAAGAATTTGCTAGCAAATAGTGCAACAATACATTAATATAGTGCAATAGTATAGCAATAAGCAAATAAATGGATACGTAACTTTTAAGTTACACGGTATTACAGAGGGTTAATTAACCATTTTAGTGCCAACAACACTGCCACAGCCGATTCGATATGTACATTTCTATAAATAATTTTACAAAGAAGAAAATTCCGTTTTTCTACAAGGAAATTTTATTTCTATCTTTCAAATTTAAAGAATGTACAGAAATATAAAATTAAGTATCAGAGATTAGGATTAACGCTTTATCTATAGAAAATCTATTATATATTCACTGTTTTGAATTTTTTATTCTTTACCAATAGTATCAAATTTAAGAAATACATTTTTTTTATGATACGAAAAGTGACACATTTTAAACAGAGACGAACATTGCATTTTCCCCATGTACACCTAAGAATCCATCGAGCATTTCGAAGTAAAATCAGCATCACGTTGAACGTATTAATAACTGAATCGAAAGAACAAGTTATCAATTACGAGTGGTAAAGTGTTAAATTTGAGTGAAAGCCACTTGACACTAAAAGGAGCGATAATCTGAACGTAAATGCACACGACTGATACACCATCCCGTGGCAGTTCTCTAGATACCAAATACGTTGGCGGTAAAAGGGTGAAATTAGTTAAAAACATCGACAGTATCAAATTTAAAAATATAAAATTTCCTATAACACGAAATTTACGTTTTTTGAACATGCAAACGTATACTTTCGTATGATAAAGTTTGTACAACGTCTAAAATAAATTTGCAAAAAATTGACACTATGTTTAACATATTAAGAACAATTCTACCAAATACCACACTTCCGTAACATCCTATATATTCAACTGTACATCTATAATTACCTCATGTCCAAATACTGATAGACCGACGTGATGCCCAGGCTGTAGTAAACCGGGACGAAGATGAAGCATACGATGGGGTACGCTAGTAGCATACCGTATATAGTCTCCCACATTGCGCTACCTCTGTAATACAATTCCGACGGATAGCCAAGGAAGGATCTAACTCCCAATGTTCCTCTAGCTATAGATAACATCATCGCTCCCATAGAGACACTTCCAGTAGCGAAAACATAATCCGCCTTCGTCGTCTCTTTTCGACGTCCACGTAATTTCCCCCATAACGGTATGACGAATGATGCGACGATACAACCGACGAACACCAGATAGTCGGTCACCATGGACGACGCGCTGATCGTCATCCTGGACTCTCTTGTATTACCGTTTCTTCTTTTACCTTCGAGTACTTCGTGGTACCGAGAAGTACAAATGTATGAATTGTAAATTGGCGTATAAAACTGATTCTTAAGGGCCTCGTGTTTGAATCTAACCGCGTGACAATTGTCAAGTTAAGTGTTCTTCACTTGGAGGCTATTCGAGGAAACGCTCTTTCTCTCTCGATTGTCTCTTACGATATCCGGATAGGAACGAACGAAGTGTTTATAGCGAAGAAACAGTTCGATCGCGCGTCGCGAACTAGAAAGACTGGGAACAGTAGGTTCTTTCTTTTTTTATACAAGCGTATATCACATGGGACGATCGCCGGTGACGAGCGCGACAGTTTCGAAGCGTGTTTAACGTACGTGCCGAAAGATGTGTTACGCAATTTTTCCCGCGGCTACGATCGGATGGATCGATGCGACGCGATCGGAACGACGTCGCGTACTCTAACTGAACGCAGCCCGTGAACCACTTCACGTTATTATGCCCGGGACATGAAGCGAGATGGAGCTATCTCGCGACGATAGCGCGACAAACGCCGACTTCTTTAAGCGTATCCTCTTGCTAGTAGACGGAGGAGGGGAGAGAATAGAGACGCCTAAGACACCGGCTGTCTCTTGAGCTTTTTCTTCTCTTTTATCTATCTGTCTCTCTTTCTCTCTCTCTCTCTCTCTCTCTTGAGCTTCTAATTGTTTAACGTTATGCGTTTAGACGTGTTTGTATACAAAGCAGGATATTTGCACGATATTATCGTCACTGTAGGATGAATTTCATAAGAGAAATTTTGTTGTTCCCGAGGAGATCTGTTTGTAGAGATAGGAAATTGAAAGACGAGATCTATTGCACCTGATGGCGCCATGTGAGTTGGAAGATTCGAGCAAATGAACGTTGCGCGTTTGAAAAGACGAAGGCCGAGGTGAAGTGTCGGGGGATTAGCGGATCTTAGACTGTTTGGAACATTGTTTACGGATTCTGGGAATAATTGTGTGCGCGTTTTACTGGGAACACCGGTGAGATGTTTTCTGGCGAACAGTTTACAGTGATTAGCCGTGATTGTACCAGGAGACGTTTAACGAATTAATTTAATTGGGAATTAGATAATCTGTTTTTAACAACCGGTTAATCCTACGCGAAGGAGAAACTGCTTCGCTGAGTTTGTGATATCGTTATTATAGGTGCACTGACATTTGTAAATTTTCATTGGATGCTTTGATAAAAGAGCGACTATTTTCCTCGCAATTCTGACCAATTGAAGTTTTCTCAGAAGTTGGTTCACACGTCATCTAATAAACCAATCTTTCTAATATCTAGAAAATGAACATCCAAGTCATTTGGACCAATTTTAGAATAGTTATTCTGTTTTAAACGGTGCTCGAATTTAATGAATTAATAACAGTCATTATTTATGAACATATGAATTATTATATATAAATAACGTTTCATTTATATTACATTGTTATTATGTTATTGTATTATATTATATGCATATGTACATATACGTACACACTGCTCAAAATAATTAAACGAAATAATATGTATAATTTAAAAAGAAAAAAAAATTGAATCGTTCGATCCAATTTTAAAAAAGTTATTCTATTTTAAAGGTATGAATACTTCTATGATCTACTGTATATTTATATTTATATATATGTACATACTTCTAGAAATAACTAAACAAAATAGTACATATAATTTCTAAAAAAAAAAAAAATTTGAATCGTTCGATCCAATTTTGAAAAAGTTTGATTATTTTGAAGGGGATACGAATACTTCTGTAATGCACTGCGTATACATTGTATATTTACATTGTAATGTGTATATATTTATATTTACATTATTTTATGCACATATTTCCGACCGTCAGAGAGATGAAACCTCAGCAAACGATGTCGAATCTGTTATACTTAAATCTAGTGCATCTGTCGAGTACAGTAGCGTGCTTTAAGAACTCTCGAGGAAGTCCTCGTCGTTAAACAGCCCTAAGACGAACTTTTTGCAGAAAGGTTGATGTGGTTCCTTTCGGTGCTCTTTCAACTTTCCCAATCTCCGAATGGAATCACCGTTTGGAAAAAACAAGGAGCTTTTTCCCGAAAATCTCCCTTCGAACGAGATCAAACACACGATGGAATAAAAAAAAGAAAAAGCGTGATTATCATAATCGGAGTCGATTCTCGAATCAGCCATCAACTCTCGATGAACCACCCTATTGTTACATTCACCAGCTGATTCCCGAGAATCAGGAGATTTTCCTGGAAATTCCCGTCGTATCCGCGTACATGTAATATCCTCGAGCCTCTCGTTTCCGGTGTTACAATGCGAAAATCAATTGCAGGCTATTTACCGTGCTGTGTTTAACCCCGTTTCACCCGTAGCAGCCGTACCAGCAGCCACGATTCGAGCACGCTTTGACCAGCGAGGATATTTCGTATGCGGGTCAGGAATTCTTTAATCCCTCTGTTGTCTTTCGTTGTTCGAAACGGTGCATCGCGGATTTCTTTCCCAGGTGTCGCGAAACAGCCGAGGCTGTTGCTTCCGGGAAGCTGATAAGTGAAATTCTTCGGAGAAATAATTCGAGATTCGAGATGATAAGCTGGATATTAGTCAGCGTGAAATTTCCTTCCTCTTTTTCTTGTTTCTTTCGTGTATGTCGTACCAAATAAGAAGGATCTTTCACGTTGATAGAAATGTATTTATCGATTTGGAAAAGGTGCTTCTTCGTATTCGACAGAACAATTTTTAGGAGTTGATAAGAGATTCCCCCCTTTTTGTTTTTAGCAGTGAAATTTCATCTGCAACCAGCAACGTTGCTGGATCACCCGTAGAAGACAAATTGAATTGCTGTAGACATAGAGAAAGATATGCTTGGCCAGAATTTATTTCTCCTTTCTGACAGATTTTCATTTCTTGACAGAAATGTGGATATTCTGTTCAGAGTTAACAGAGATTTCTTCGAATCTCTCTTTCTCTCTTTCTGTGTATATTCTAGTTCACCGAAACACCACCCCCCACGAGTTTGTCTCGGTTCGCTACAGTCGAAACGTTACGAATTATGTAAACAACGATAGAGGCGTGCATATAACGCAACCGGATTCATCTGCTCCAGTTCAGCTGATACGTCGGCCTCGGTGTCATAAATAAAGCAATAAATATCGCCGCTGGCATGTGACACACGAGCCACTTGTTTTCTGCGTGCCTATCGAAACTCATTCGCTCGTGACAATTAATCCAACTTATGATCGACGAATCATCGACGTTTTCACTCGTCCCACAGTCAGATACGGGGCTAACAAAGAAAAGTGGAGGAAACTAGTTGCAACTTGCGCTGAGTTAGGTCAGCAATCCAGTAATTTTCTCTGAAAGCTCCTAATGTCGAACTTCGGAACTAGCTCTATTTGACCCTGAAACTTTCAACTCCCTCCCTCTGCCTCTCACTCTCTTTCTCCATCTTTCTCGCGCTCTCACCCTCGCGCTCTCTCTCTCGCGCGCTTTTTCTCTCGCGCTCGCTCTCTCGTGCGCTGTTTCTCTTGCGCGCTCTCTCATTCTCTCGTTCTCTCTTTCTCGCCCTATTTTTCTCTCCCGCGCTCTCTCTCCCTCTCTCCCTCTCTCTCTCACTGTGTCTCTATCTCTGGGTCTCCCTTTCTCTTCCTCTGCAGCAACGAACAAAAGGTGTACTCCCGAGCTTTAATCGGTTGAGCAGTAAACTGTGACGTCGCTCGTCGGCTCGTCCCCGTGAAATCACAGGGGAAAGGAACGAGCTACTTGTGAGACGCGCGCGACGCCTCTCCAGTCAATTCCTCGTCTGCAGGTAGTGACGCCTTTCCTTACCAACGAATCAGATGTCTACCTTCTACTTATGTACCAGTGACACCAGCCGTGTGACGTCTATCGGTGGAAGTCGTTCGTTGGGAAACATTAATCCAACTACGTCTGGCTCGTCGAATTATTGGGCAAGCACTGATGATGATGGTGTGGAAAGGGGTTAGACGAAGATTTATGAGTGTAACTTTCGGCTCTGGATGGCGAGACGTTGATACTCGTACTGTTAAACTTTTATTTTTAGAATGTACATTGTATTCTAAAAATAAATCTCACTTATAAATTCGTGACTGTGAATTCATCGCAGAAAAAGGAAACGATATTCATCCAGACGTTTGATATTTCGAATCAACTTGGAGACGATCTTTTTCTCACTTAGAGTTTCTATTCACAGTAGTCGTTAAATTCCATGCAATTACACACGACGATCTCTCATCGACTGTTCATCTGAATTCAACGGAATTTTAATTATACACACAAGAATTCCTCCGAGTATTCAAACAAATATTTCGTCACAATTTACGTTGGTAGATTAATTAATATCCTTACGGTTTAAGTTAAATGACGTACAGTACAAGTCATGGTATAACGTGCTCGTGAAAATGCAACTGTAAACGAAACACGTCGGAGTTTTGAAATTACGAAAGTCTCCGCTGTTCTCGACGTTCCCTCGTCACCCTATCTCGAAGTTTCCATTACAACTTGGCCACACGTTACTTTACGCGCGGTCAGGAACAATGCTAACAGCACAATGCACGCTGAAACGCAGAAACGTTGACGAAAGATTCGTCGCCGGGGTAATTTTTAGCGTGGAAGCCGGGGCTAAAGCTACCAACGGCTCATTGTCGCCCTTGCCTCGAAACAATGAGGCCCATGGCCTTCCTCTTTTACGCGCATTTGTCTCTTCCGCCACCCTTCGACGCCTTTTCCCTCGTGTAAAATTCTCCCCTCGACCTTTTGTCCAAACGTGAGGTAAAAACGAAAAAAAAAAAACGGGAGGAAAAAATAGCCACCTACATTTGACACGTACGGCGAGGAAAAGTCTGCACTTCCTATGATGAGAGAGTGCTGTTTTGTCGCAAGTCATTCTACGTACGCAACCATTCCACGTCAAATCACACAGAATTGCAGTCATAGTCACCGATTCTTCTTCTTTCTTTCAAACTTGCAGGATAATACTGATAATTGTGAGAAACTGAAGTGTTTAAAGTTTTAGCTTTTCATCTCGAACGGTTTTGTGAGCGATTCGCGAAATTATTCGCCTCTGTCGAGAATGCGACGATGATGAATAAAATAATCAAACTATAGGTGATTTTTTAACTAAGTTTTATTTAGGAATACATAGTTTAGACTAAAAATTAGTAAAACTCTAAAAATAGAACTGAACAATTGCGAAAAATATGATTTGCAACGATTCTGCACGTTTTTCGCGTCGCAAAATTATTCTCACATTTTATAAAAGATACTACAATTTTTAAAAAGACACCCTTCCACTTTTTATCATTTTTTTAAATTTATTTTGCAACTTGCAGTAGAATGGTAGCGTATTTTAACGTCAAGCGAATTCTACACCATGTTTTATAGGGTTCAGGTCAGCTAATTCAGGTAGAGTGTTTATTATCTTCAGACAATTGCACAATAGTCACTCTTGTACTATTTTAGCCTCGAAAATTTCGAGATTTTCACAATCGGGTTCGACATAAAAAAAGAATAAGAAAATTTTCTAAATGGTTTGTGTTTTATTAAAACGAAACATACAGGCAACCTTTTTTTAGATAACTGTACATATAAAATTTTATTTATGTATAAAATAACTGCAACAATACACGATACTGAAGTTTCGAGAGCTGATTTTGCACTTTTGTCGCCCATAGAACAGTTTGAAAAAAAAGTACGATGAGATTCTCTGAAAAAAATCAGTAACTATGACTGAAATTCTGTGCAATTTGTCGTGGAGTTGCTGCTGTGTGTGTATTTCTCTATTAGGAAGACGAGGATTCTTTTTAGCGTATTATTCAGTTGAAGGAAAACTGAAGAGTAAAATTCTTAATCTTCCTTTCGAGAATGGCTCTTGCAAGTTCAGTTTTTTTTTTTTTTCGAAAAAGCGGATTCCAGATAGGTTTTCTCCTCATGAAAATCAGTACTAAAGATTCGAAGGAGCTCGCGTGGAACGTATGTACGTGGATCAAAAGCGAGCCGGCCGACCGTGAAAACTGCAACGAAACGTCCCCGAGAAATGGTTCTCCGTCAGTCAGATCGTTCGAGTGAAACGCTTCTCTACCACGATTATTCGCGAGTTTCGATCGTAGCAAAGGTACTCAGTGTACCTCAATGAAAGTTCTGAACGTTCGAGGATTCCTCAAACTTTCGTGAAGAAAGTTAATTGTGGAATTCAAAGAAACTGAATTGCATACACTCACTTTCGTTAATATTCGGACACTGTTCAAAGTAGAATAACTATTCTGAAATTGCACTAAACAACGTTAATTTCACTTTCTCGAGAAGTTAGAAAGATCAGTTTATGCTAGATGTGTACAGAAAAAAATTGCAATTAGTTAGAATCGCAAAGAAAATAGTAAATCTCGCATTTGCAAACTTTTCTTTATCCGAGCATGTAATAAAAATTTGAAAAATACGTTTTGGAGATTTATGTCAATTGTATGCACAGTGAAAGACGCGAGAATCTTTAGATTCACGGCAATTGTAGATTGAAATTTGCGAAAGACTTCGATTTTCGCCATTTTCAACCGTTTGCAGCTCACAGCTCAATTTTAACCAATTTCGATTAAATTTTCAGAGTGAAAAAAAAAATTGTAAAAAAGACCTCTTTTATTTTCTTCGTAAATTCCGACCAATTGTAATTTCTCAGAACCTACATTAATCGTTCTAACGTCTCAAAGAAGAAAAAAAGCTCGCGTCGTTTGGTTATTTTGGTTTAAAGTGTGTCCAAATTAGTAGAGAAACGTCTAACGAAAACAAAAAAAAAAAATTGACAGAGACGAATCTACGAATTCTCCAGAAGCAGCGTAGTGTAATTTTTTTCTTCCTCGGGTTATACACGAGTTCCCGAAGTAACCAAGATGACAGCGGCTAACAAGATTTTCCCGCGCGCAAGATGAAAACACAAAGTAAGTAAGAAGCACACCGATCACCGGCTGTTTCGCAACGCGTGATTAACTGAAAACTTACGAGACACCGTCCACTTTATCACCAATGATAAAGCATCGGTTAGAGCTTCAGCTGTAAGTAGAATTTTGTTCCGGCGAGCGTCTCGTTAACAAAATCTCCTGTGTTCGTATATAGCGAACGATTCGGATTATACAGTATGCTGTAATAGGATTATTAGACACGAGATATTAACATATGGAACTTTCCATTTATTCTTATCGCCGGTGTCAGAGGGTCAGAACTGTAATCCGCGAGATTACCATAATACTTCGAATAGAAGCAAAACAATATCGAGAAGAGAGCGAGAGAGAGAGAGAGAGAGAGAACGCGAAAGAGTGAGAACGCGAGAGGAAGAGAGCGCGCGAGAGAGTGAGAACGCGAGAGAGACAACGCGAAAGAGTGAGAAAACGCACGAGATAAAGAGAGAGAGAGAGAAAGAGAGAGAACGTGAGAGGAAGAGAACGCGAGAGAGAGAACGCGAGAGAGAGAACGCGAGAGAGAGAACGCGAGAGGAAGAGAACGCGAGAGAGAGAACGCGAAAGAGTGAGAAAACGCACGAGAGAGAGAGAGAAATAGAAAAAAAGAGAAGAAAAGAAAGCAAGAGAATAGAAAATGCTTCTCTCTGTGTATATTTTCTGGAAAGAACAGCCTCGATGCAACCTCATCGCGACCAATTTAGACGATTGCTCGTTAACGAGCGTTCGCGATTAATTCGCCAAGAAACGTTGAACGGGGTGAAGAGAGAGTCAGAGCACGTGCTTGCAGAGCGAGTTCATGGAAGCGGATCGATCACGAGGAACGGTGGTCACGAGACAAACAATTGGCAGGCGGCAAATTAAATCGATGACTCTGCCTGATTCATTGCGATCCATTGCTTCTGGAAGCTGCGTGCAAATTTATTCGAGGCGCGTGACGACCGCCGTATCTGTTGCCAGGGACCAGATGAAATTTTTATCTACCGCTGTCATGTGACAGCGTTCACTGGCTTTGTTCTCTGTGAAATTTTCACTGCTTTTCTTTTTTTCTCTTTTTTTTCTGTCTTTTTTTTTTGTGAACGTTGATATTTTGGTGGGACATCGATGATCTACGAAGAAGAATGTTTTCGTTGTCGTTCGACAGCTTGGAACAAGTTTAAAGGAAGTGGAAAAGGTATTTGAATGAAGAAAATCGCTTTTTGAAAGGGAGATGCATGTTACTTAAATTATACTGATTTATTGAGGTTCGATAAACAGGAATTTGTATGGTTTTTTGCAAGTGACCAGAAATTACGAAAATGTATTTCAATTTTTGAAATGGTTGCCTAATTTATACTGATTTATTAAAATTAAACGAATAGAAAATGTGTTATTTTTCGCGCATGATTATACGATGCATTTAATTCTCAGAAATGGTTGCTTAAATTATGCTGCTTTATTCAAATTAGAGAAATAGGCAATTGTAAAATTTTTGCACATGATAATATAGTTATAAATTACGAAAAATGTATTTTATTTTCAAAAATTACTGTTTAAATTATACGCTACTTAAATTACACTGATTTATTCAAATTAGACAAATGGAAAATTCAGGTGATATTTTATTTCAGTGATGTTAAAATCAAATTTTGAAAGAAGTGATACACAAATTTCGCTACGTTCTAATTTATTCAATAGTACAATGATTTTTTTCTCCAAAAATCTAACGAAAAATTATATTTCTGCTTCCAAACATTATTTGCCAATTCCAACACACAAATACTCATAAAAATATTAAAAAGAAAAATACAGAAAAGAATTGTAAAAAATATCTGGAACGATTACTGAGAAGATGTATGAATTTCGCAATTTTCACATTGACAAGATAAACCTTTCGAGCTTCTCTTAATAATTCTATCGAGTGAAGATCGTTTAATCGCGAATACAACACCACGTTGTTCTCTCGGAATTTTTTCAGGCGAAGATTGGCTTTCGCGCAAAGATGATCGACGGTTTTGACACGACAGAAAAAAGCTGCAGCTCTCTGTAGGCCAACGATAAGCTTGCACAAAACCTATGCTATGTAGGTTCTTTTCCTTTGTGAGTATTACACCTAGGATACACTTCGCCGGGCTGTAACAAGGAGGACGCTTTCACTTGGATGAAATTGATGCAGTCGCTGGATTTATGGATGATTGGCGAAGATAATTGTGCAACGATGTGGACCCACACGACGATGTAAGTGGAAAATTTTCGAGAAAAATCAAACCGTGGAGAAGCTGATCAATCTTTTTCTCTTACGTCGTTTATGGTTGCAGAGAGGTTTGAATTAAATACCCTGAATACTATTACAAGAGTATAGAGTACATACAGCTATTCTCGTTAATATTTGCACATCCTTTGAAACAAAATAAATTTTGTTTAAATTGGACGTGAGCTTTTCGAGAAGTTAGAAAGATTATTTTATTGATGATAAACAATTTAGAAAAAATTACAATTGGTTGGAGTTATAATGAAAGAGGTCGCCTTTTGCACAAATCTTTTTTATCTAAGTCTGCAATGAAAATTTAGAAAATCTATTGCGTAGAATTTTTAGATTTATCAGAATTGTAAGCTGAAAGTCGCGATTTTCGCCATTTTTCATCTGATAGCAACGTTAACCGATTTCAATGAAATTATCAGAATGTATATATAATCGATATAAATCTACAAAAAGCGTGTTTCTCAAATTTTCCATTACAGGCTCAGATAAAAACAATTGCAAAACATCTAGCTTTATTATTTTCTTCGCAATTCCAATTAATTGCCACTTTTTCGAAAATTTTTTCGAACATCATTTAATAAACTAGTCTTAAATAAAAAAAAAAATAAAAAAAACACATCGTTATATCCAATTTTAAAAAAGGTTATTCTGTTTTGAAGAGACTCCGAACATTAATCAGAGTACATAGAAGATGAAACGAAAAAGCTTTGTCTAAACGTAAAGACCATTGCCGATACAATATCAGAAACGAAATCCATTTATTTTCGAAAGACGATCGTTATCTCCACCAGCGATCACGTGACATAAACATAGAGTTCAGTGTCACTAACAAGATCATTATCTTTCTGATAAGTATATTAACGATCGCTAATACAACTACAGAATTTTGTATACACATCTTCGAAAGAAAATTCTTAAAAAAAAAAAAAGAAAATACGAAAAAATCAATTCTTTTTCAAACGTTCACAGTAGAAGACTTTCCTACCTTAACGAAACAAAGAAAAAAAGAAAAAATTACACCTCGTCATCCAGTGCACTTCACATGGGACAAAGGAGCAACCGGAAGCTGTGACGATTTCAGTACAAAAGAAAGAAAAGTTCCGATAGAATTGTTACAATAGTTGGTCCATACAACATTTCGCTTTTAAACATTCCTTTTTTCCGTTGCCACGGTTGGCCAAACGTTGCGATTGTTGGGTGAAATGGCGATCGCATGCAAATTTAATTGAAGCTTTCAACCGACGTCGTTTTTCAAATGGTTGCCTTTCCGACCACTACGCGTAACACGAATCGAACGAAAAAAAGAAGAAAAAGAGAAAAAGAGGAAATAAGGAAGTTGAAACAAAAAGAAGTACGGAAAGATATTCTTATTCGCGAGTAGCACAGAGAGATAGGGGTTAGCTCTCCCTACTGAGCGATACGATTCCTGAGAAGACGAGTCGATTCAACGAGACGAATATAATGGACTGTGACATCTCGAAATAACATTGCGTAAAAGGCAATACTCGAGACGTTCGATCAGTTTCTTTTATTCCGGTTGCCAGCGTTCAGGAATAACGCTCCTCTGCGCACACACGGATAGATAGACGTAGAGAGAGAACTCGAGAGAAAAAAAGCGAGAGAGAGAGAGAGAGAGAGAGAGAGAGAAACCGAGAGAAAGAGAGCGCAAGAGAGAACGCTAGAAAAAGAGAGAGCGAGAGAGAGAAAGCGAGATAGAGAGAACGCGAGAAAGAGAGAGCGCGCGAGAGAGAAACCGAGAAAAAGAGAGCGCAAGAGAGAACGCTAGAAAAAGAGAGAGCAAGCGAGAGAGAGAGAACGCGAGAAAGAGAGAAAGCGAGAGAGAGAACGCGAGAAAGAGAGAGCGCAAGAGAGAGAGAACGCGAGAGAGTGAGAAAACGCACGAGAGAAAGAGCGCAAGAGAGAGAGAAAGAGAGAAAGAAAGAGAGAGAAAGAGAGACAAAACTTCAGACCTACGATACAAATATTCGCGAACGTTTCCTCATGAAACTTTCATTACAGATCGATTTCCTCCGTGCTAGCCGATTTACAAATGGCGTATTAAAATCAGACGCGTCGCCTCCATTCGACGCCGTTTCCGCTACTCTTGTTTTCTCTTTGCTTTTTCTTCCCTCTTTTCTGCACGCTCCATTTTTTTGCACCGATCTTTTCTACATACCATCGGTGGATCTCTCGAACGGTTGATCGTTTCTCGATCACTCGCTGTATTCTGCGTTAAGGACGTTGCTACGCCGAGTCGATATTTCGGAATAACATAGGAAAATATTCGTATGACGCTCGCAGCAGCGATAACAGTGTTTGTAATTGGCTGCCGGAAATTAACGATAAAGCATACCAGCCTGCGTTCTATGCATATTACATGAGCTTCGATCTTTTACTCTTTCTTCCTCTATTTCCCTTCTTTCTTTATTTTTTTTCTCGTTCACCGCTGCTCGTGTGTAGGTACGATCGCTTGCATAATCAAACGGTCCTTTTTTTCCTTTTTTCTTTTTGTTTTTTTTTTTTTTTTGGAATAATATTTCGCCCGGGTGGAAATCATTTTTGCGAAGGTAGATTCACGGATGTTAACCGCGATGTAACTTATTCCGATTGTTAATTACAATTTTCAGCGGAATTCGTTGTTTCCTCGCAAATGATGACAGTGTTCTGTTATCTTTATTTGTTTTTCTGTATTTTCTTTTTCGTAATTTCAACGAACTCTTTCGGGAAAATAAACAGCATAAAAGTGAACATTTCTCGTGTAACAAATTGATTGCGATTTTTATGGAAATTCGTGGAAACAGTGGAATTTCGGTAGGATATTTCGAAATGATATAAAAGTTTTAATTAATTGGAAACATTTATGAAAAAGCATTCTGGAAGTATTTATGGAAAAGCATTGCTTTATTGTACTGAAAAAGGTTTTATGAAAAAGTGTTCTGTGCTTTTGCCGATGATCGTCAAATATAACGAAACAATTTTCCTGTCATCCAGGCCGGTTACCAGCAACGAAAAAATATTGCAAACCACAGGTAAATTAACTAAAAAAAGTAATTACTGTACCATAAGAATTTTGCGAATACAGCAAAAAAAAATATATATATATATATATATATATATATATATATATATATATATATAACTTTGATAGAAAATTGTTTCATGCAATTTTGCACCTTCAAATATCCTACAAACGCACGAAAATTCACAATCCAGCAATAATACTCGAGGATTAAAAGTATCAGCAGCCCGTTTCACCCTCGAGTCTTTAGAAGGAACCGGAAGATCTAAAACGACAGCCGAAAGTCGCCCTTAATCGCCTTCTTTGCGCCGCTGTAACTCGAAAAAGAAAGAAAGAAAGAAACAATTCTCTCCACCTTTTAAAGAACGATAAATCTCCCCTCGTAACAAGTTTAAACACTCATCTACCCCTCTTTCCGTAATTCACGAATCGGTACCCTTAAACGTTCCCAACTGTTCAACCGCCGCTTCGGAAATTTCCTTCTCAGTTCTCGAAACACAGTTTACCATTCCCCGTCTGGATAAACGATCGTTCCAGAAAAGTTTTACCGAGGCGAAAACACCGTGAAGAGACAACCCTGGGCTCCAGGATTTTTCTCGCGAGATACGCTCGCGGATCGCCGCGTCCATTCGACTTTCGTTACGTCACGGGACGCTTGGATCGACGCCAAGATCGCACAGAAACTACGCTTCCCTCCGCGATTCCAACCTAAATAGGATCCATGGTGTTCTTTGCCGTTTCGAAACGTTTTTCACCAAAGAGAGACATTGTAAAAGATACAACTGGTATTTTCTTCATCTTCTCGTGCCGTTATGAAATTAAACATCGGAATTTCTCATCTTAGGGGTTGTTTTATCAAACATCTTAAGTTCATCGTCGAATCGAAGATCCTAACAGGTTTAAGTATGTGAATATTGTTTCTGAAGGAGAAAGACGTTGCTTCCAAATATTATAAAACATCCTGTGTATACGTTGTATAGTGTTGCTCGATTGAAGGACGTTACGTTGATTTTCCACGGTGTTTCGATGAAAATATAGAGGCACAACGTCGTGGAAATCGGTATTTTTTCGTTTTTTTCTCTTTCGTTCTTTCTTTTTGAAGTTTCATCCAGGGGATATGGTAATATCGAGAGAAAAATGGAGGCGAAGTTTGGAGGGAGAAATAAAATTTGCGGACAGCGGTCTGTGAAGTGTCATCCGAGCGTAACGAGGCTTCCAACGTTGAAGCTGCCGTTCGCTTCCTTTTTTTCTCGTTTCTTTCTCTTTTTTTTTTTTCGTTTTCCTGAAACGTCGTTCTTGACGTCACTCGCTGATGTATCTTTATTTTTACTCGAACGGCGCGATGCGCGGCAGCATTCACCTGCTTGCCGATCCTTAATTGCTTCGTCGACGTTTCACCGGTACGTTTGTAATAAACGATAAGACACGGTGATATATGAACGCGATTTTCTTTTAGACTTCGTTTCATCCGTACTCTCCATGGAAGAAGTATCGTGATTAAAGAATACAATCCTGCATTATTATTCAAGCTTCATTCCTAAGGGAATGTATCTAACTTCGTGTTTTTAATTCCATTTTCAGTGAAAAATAAACGTGTCAGGCTCGAGATAAGAGACCGGAAGTCCTCGGGATGTTCAGGTTGTCACGTTAAATTGAAAATCTTCCATGCGACAATCCGTAATAATTATCTGAGAAATGTTTCAACGCGAACGTTGTGTTAGAAATTCAGTTTCGATCGTACATACACATCCTCGAAATTTACGCTGACAACCTGTTCAAATATTTGACATAACCCAGATACACATTCCACGGATGGATCATCACGGTTTTAAAGAGGAATCTCGCGGCTCGAGAAACGGGCAATGATTCAGATCGGAAATATTTACAGATTTCTCAAGATGCTCAGGTAGAAAGATGATAAATCGTTTCGATCAGGCGGCAGTGGATTAGACGCCGCGAAAGAGCGACAAAAGCTTCACTTTCGCGGTTGCGTAAAGCCCCTATCGTTGTACAATGTTTAATGTTTAAACAGGCGTTCGCGTATACGCGCGTTAATATGATAAATTGGTCTTAAATCATTTTACGTGCACCGGGAACACGACAAGCCGCTATTAACGCGACGGATCCGTCAGCAGGCCGTGTTAATTATCCAATTATACGTGTCGTAGGAAAATCGCGATTTTCTTTTCTTCTTCTTCTCTGTATTTTCGAAAATCTTCGAGGAAGAAGCCGTGAGTTGTATACGTGTAACAAAGAGAAGAAAAAAAAAAAGGAAAAAGGAACTGGGAGATGTTGTTTCGGATAAAACGGGGCACATTTGTCTGAGAATGTTTGAACTGACATTTAATCAACGTTTTCCCGTGCTTAAGATAATTATATACAGATGTTTCCTTTCGATAGCAAACATCGAAGTGAAAAAGGCATTGTTCACGATGAGAATTTATATCGCATTTATGAAAAGAAAAAAAAAGTATACATCTCATATTTTGACACTCTTGTCGAGGATAAAGATTCTCAGTTTACCGAGAGGAAGTATTGAACCGTGCTGAGAAAAATATATTTGCAAAAATTGTGGAATGGCGACCCCAGCAGAAGCAAACACTGTCTTTAATTAGCTCCTTCATTAACAGCGATAAGAATATTATTCGAGCAAGCGTCGCATCATCCGTGGTAGATCGAAGATCTCTTGCGTCACTATCAATCACGGGATTCGAGTTTTGCTTCATTAAGCGAGGAGAGGGGATAGTAAGAGAAAGAGAGAAAGAGAGTGAGAGCGATAAACAACGATCACCCAATTAACGATTTTGTGTTCGAGGCGAGAGATAATTCCCTCCACTAGATAGCACGGAGTTCTTTATGCCTCTTGCTCGCTGCGAGAATCTTCGAGACGTCAGATCGCTGTGATCAATGCAACGAGACGCACGTTAGCTACTTTTCTTTCGTTGTTGCGAATTCTTAATAATTTATTCTGTTGAAAATAGTAGCTAATTACAAGAAATTTTTCATTTCGAAAATTGACACGCTTTGAGATTTAATAAGATGGTTTTCAGAAGTTTTGTTACATTTTTTAATCGTATTTAAGGATAATTTTCTTCATTAGATATCAGAGACACTTTCTCGACACGCCAGATCGTTGCATAGAGTGCAACGAGTCACACGTATTCGTTAATAATAATTTTTTCACTTCAACGAAGAAAATTTCAACTTTTTTACGGCAATATTACTGGAAAAATCGAAAGAAAATTTTAGTTTCGAAACTCTACTTTCTCTGATTTCTAGAACGATGATTTTTCAACAATTTGGTACATTTTTTTATTACACTTAAGCATAATTCCCTCGATCAGATCTTTTTTGCTCTGAAAAATTTCCAAATACCAAATCCCTGCATTTACTGTAACGAGACACGTATACCCACATTTTTGTTGTTGTCACAAATTAATAATAATTTACGCAGTTCAACGAAAAGTGTTTTAAATGCGTTTTTAATAAGGCAATACTGTGAGATAACCAAAAGAAAATTTCAATTTGGAAAATTCGCTTTGTTTAATTTCTACAGTGATGGTTCAATAATTTTTCTACATTTATCGCGGTATGGTAAGTTCGTTTGCGGAATGTTTGCAATATTTACACACAATATAGACCGATTGAATAAGCGTGCTGAATACACGTTAGCAGCAACCTAAGGAGGGTGAAATAACAAACAGTTGACGGTAAAAGAAGTGGTTGGGACAACGATAAAAAGAAACTCGAATAAAGAATAGCCTGATTAAGGAATAATAAACGAAGAATGGTTGCTTTATCTGACATCGGGCTATTCCATCGCGAATGTTTAGTACGGTGATGAATCGCCACGTTTGCAGCTGGTGTCAGTTGCCAGACTGCAGGGTTTATTTTCGTCGGTTGAGCAACTCACCCGCAATAATAGTCATTTCTCGCTTGACAAAGTATGCCCGATGATGTACGACCGCCAAACCTTAACACGCTCGAGACCGAATAACAATAACGATTCCGCCATTCATTTTATCACATTCAAGTGAGAATTCATTCTTTCCCTTCCGCTCCTGAAAGATCGCTGCTCGTTAAATATACATATATACACCATCGTGCGTAAATATTTCAAAATTAAATAGTATAATAGCTAAATCTTTCTAATACTACAATATTTCTACTTATAATTAACAACAATAAACGTCATCGAGCTGTAAAAAACCTAAGATAGTGTTATATTGCAAAGAAACAGATAAACAAACGAATGAAAATTATTAAAAAATGTGGTAATCTGTGTGTCGATAATTCTTTGTATCTAATAACAGAATTTTTAAGGTATTCAACTGTTTTCTAAGGTATTTTTCCTGAATTTCTTTTTCTAGCCTACTTGCAAAATTGTCCACAGCTATTTTTCTGATCTTAGAGTGTTTGTTTTCACTTTACAGTCCTCTTTATCCCTTAATAGCTTTATCAGATTCAAATCTGGAGATTGTGATAGTCACAGTATGAATTTAAATTTATTATTGCACTCTAACTTTTGATATATGTTTTGCACTATGCTCAGGGACATTATTTGGCACAAATACTTCGTGCATTTTCGATAATGTGACAATTTTCGAAGTGTTTATGCACGATAGTGTAAACAAGAAGCAAGAAGATGTGGATGAATAGTAAGGAAGAATCGTCTTTAAGCTTTTTATTAGCGATAAGCTACACTTTCATCGAAACAGAGAAAGTTTAATCAGTTCTTCACTCGGAGTGGTTGAATTACACCTAGACAATTGTTGCTTCGAATGGAACTAGTCGTGGAACAGCGGTGGCGCATTATTTTTCCAAACCGGAACAACAATATATTATTCCACAATGGTTGAAAAGCAATTACGCCAGTCATTCATCGCCTGTCCAAGTGTTCTCCCGTGATTTACGAACGGGAAAATATAATGGCTCCGGGCATTGGATTCGATTATAACAGGAAAATTACCCTCGCTCGCTGCAGAAATAATCAAAACAACCGGGAAATTCTACACAATCGAGGCGTAATTCAACGTCAACGGCGTACGACGCGAATTATCCGCGAAACATTCATCACCTTTCGTTGATTATCGTGTGATATTTGCGTACAAATGTCCCACGCTTCTTAATCTTAGCGATCGTCCAATTAAAACGCTTTCTGGGACTCGAGATTGATTTACAAAGTGATTTAGAAAGGTTCGAAAATGTGAGCGTCCTCGAAAATAGCAGAGATTAATGAGAAAAATTTTATACAGTCGCGATCTAATCGTTAGCCTTGCGTCGAGATGGAGGATAATTCAACGTGAATGAAAGAGATGAAAATGGCGAGTCTACTAGGATTTGCAAACCGGTTAAAATAGAAACCGGTCAACCGTTTTATTTTTTTTTAACTTACCTAACCATAAAACCCGGGTTTTCTCGAAAAACTGAAAGTCGATTATATTTTTTTGAGTTTTCTTCTAAAAAGAGTTGAAAATATTTTGTGTTACTAAAACAAAAAAATCCGTAATAGTCGAAAACTTATTAAATACACAGACATCGATTCAATCCACGTCAACAGACAGAGCTTTTTTTCGATTGGCGGTAATTTCTGTATCAAATTACAAAATACGACCTGTTGGACGCATTAATTTTTCGTAAATATTATTTGATTAAAAAACAAGATTTGTAAGTTATGTTTTATGTTACTTTTTTATTCTTCTCACACAATGAAATATTAATAATAAATTAATGTTATTTCTCTTTTTATTTTATACAATTCTTAAATAAAAAGTAATTCTAATTGCTAAATTTGTATATTTTTATTTATTTTCCTTGGTTTATAGCTCTGCTATATTTAAAGTATCATTGTATATTTAATAGTCGATTTTTAAATCTTATTAAAAAGACCCGAGTAAAAAGCGGTTAACCGGTTTTTCACTTTACGAAAACCGGGTTTTTGCAAGCCCTAGTGTCTACAAATTTTGACGGTGAAAATATACATTTAAATCGTGCAATACTTGCTGTACGAACATAATAAATATCCTAATACTTATGAACGGCAGCGTACATCGAGCCTTACCAAAGCACGAGGATAATTCGACGGGAGCTTATTGATATTTCTCCAGAATAAAAAAAAAAAAAATACCATCGTGGAAGTTATATGGAGTAACTTGCATGACTTGCAACGTTCTTAAAATATCGCGGAGATTTGTGTTGAACACACGAAACACACGAACGAATAGCGAACACGGTAATCCCTCTTTCGTAATATAGAAAATAAAAAGTTTCAATATATTTTCCGGGATTGCATAGTTTGACGAGGAGATTACGTACGCAAATGTTGACAAAAATTGGACGAAATTTTATCAACGAGAAGAATATTAAAAAAGCTTTAGTTCTTAATAGTATTCGAACAAATGGTTTTACCCCGAAAGCTATTCGCGGTGATGAACTCGTAATAAAAAATAAAAAAAGAAACTCGTGCAACTGTTTTTTTTTTGCACTCTTTATCGAAGAAAATACATTTCCGCCTGAAGTTTACAGCGAATATTTGCCGGAATATTTCTGTCGTACGCTCTAATCACTGTTGGCCGCAAAAATTGTAATTTCGAAACGATAATATTGTAACAAAAATTGCAATTTTATTTATTTATTAAATATACAGGCAATAACGTACATTTATTGCTTCAGTGTTTACGTAACGAAGTTTCTATTTTAATTTATATTTTGTAGTTTAAATCTTTTTATATACACTGTCGCTCACGAAAAGGAATTAAAATGTTTCAGAGTCAACATCTTATTTTCTTAAGATCTACATAAATTTATTTCTAAAAAAGTGTTTTTCCTGCTTATCTTCCGTTCGAATCGAACCGAAAGAAAATTAATCTTTGTTATCAGTTGACATCGTCCTCTTTAACACGTGTCTCTCGACGAAAAGAAAATTCAGTGTTAAAAGTCCTTGACTTCTTTCTGTTACCACATTATTTAATTTATTTATACACTATTCGTCAACTTTACGTTTGTACGGCGATTAAACTGATTAAAAATAGTGTCATTTTGTGTCAAGAATTTTCTATGCTTCTTCATTTATTTTTCTTTGACTTTTCCAATGTCCATTCTTCCATTTCTTAACAATTCGCACAGAGAATAAAAAAATAAACATAAAAGAAGATTTTCTATTAGCGTCCATACATATTACACAGATAATTCCTAGGTTAATTTTCCTATTTAAAATAAATAAGCTTTCTTAGTGTGTTGACTAATTTTTGCAGTCTCACATTGCACACACAAAATTTCAGGAAATAATTCAAAAGACCGAATAAAGGGGAACTAGTGTATTTTTGTCTTTTTCTATTCGATCGTTTGAACGAAACGCTATTATTTGACGTGACAGGTCGAAGAGGAGAACCTCCCCTTTCGAACGAGTTAATCCTCACGGTGCACCGCAGCACGTCATTGCGCATCGCTGCGCCACGTTGCACTTGGCGCACCTCCAGATGCACCGGGGACCAATGGAGAACGTATCGGGCCAGAAAAGTTCAAGCCTGCTCTACAATTCTCCCTATTCGCGACGTGATTTAAATTTTCGACGACAGAGAACTCGATCAAACCTCGTCGCATGAAAATTCAAAGCCAACTTCATCTTTTTCTCATCCGTCGATGCATCGTTTCTCTCTTTTCTTTTTCTCTTTCTTCTCGCTAGGCTGTCTGATCAGAAACGTCACAATCTCCTTAATTCATTTGCATCCGCCAGCGGAATAATCCGCACCTGATTATTTTGTCACCTATTATTTAGTGCGTAACGATTCACTCGCGTAAGAATCTTTTGCTTTCGTTATTACACGTAATTTCTAAGCAAAACTGAAAATAAGAAAAATTGATCGATGATTAGGCTCCTGATTAGTCTCTGATTTGTGAAGTTAGTATCGTATTTAGAGCTGTGATGCAAATTCGCGCTAGAAGTGTGATTCTAGACGATTCCTTTCGTCGAATAGATTTTCCTTCTCGTTCTGTTTCTTGTCGCTGTTGTTTCCTTTCAAATGGTAGTCGATTAATTCCTCGCCGAATGAACTCATTATTCACGCGACTGGATTTCAAGCGAAGACAGAGGTCACGTTCCAGAACGTGTCTCGTTTACATCGATCAACATCAACTGGATTGATAATTAACATGTTTAATCAGATATGTTTAATCAAATTGAGTAAAGTATCGTTGCTTATGTGATATTGACGGATGGAATATTCGTGAAACCTCTCGGTTTCGAAATAAGACTCGAGTGTAGGCTAAAATAACTGTTAATCGTGAATCAGACTTGAACGAACATGTGGATGGAACATCTTAATGGATCTTTAATATTTGATTTATGAGATCCGTCGTTTTGACGGATTAGACATTTCACGAGTAAAATTGCAGAAATTGTTGCTACTATTTTTAATTCTTCGTTCCACCTTTATCAATCAAATGATACGAAAATATACATCGAAATTATTAAGTAAGTTAATGATTAATGTAATTAGCTTGTTTCTAAATTGTACAAATCGATTTTTCGTAGAAAACCTCGTGTTTTCGTTTGCTCGGCAATTTAACGAGCGAAACCTAGTGTTAAGCTGAATTTGAACGAATTCTGGGCTTAAGTTACACCTTAGAGAGTTGGAGTGAACTTACGCCGTGGTTTGTAAGATCGAGTTAGCCGTGAATTTCAAGTTCCGTGCGGTTACATCTATTCTGTAAATGGACAGAGAGTTTCGTTCCTCTTGCATACAAAGGAGGAACATTATCACGGAATATTATAGAAGGTGTGAACGAAATCGCGACAATTAACAATGTGTCTTTACATTCTATAATCCTCGTGAATTTAACCTCGACATTAGCATAGACAAATCTAACCTAATTCAACGGCGAAGAGATAACGAAGGAACTAAACGTTATTGAAACAACGAACGACGTATAAACGGAATACCATCAAAAAATTTTCACTCTGCCTCGTTCAATCGACCATAATATTGAATATCCACGCCGGAACACCTGCCACAGGTCGTCACGTGCGTTCATACTCGATTCTCGATCGCCGACCGACCATAAACGCGTTCTCTCTACTTTTTCTCTCTCTCTACTTTTTCTCTCTCTACTTTTTCTCTCTCTCTATTTTTCTCTCTCTTTTTTTCTCTCTCTCTACTTTTTCTCTCTTTTTTCTCTCTTTCTACTTTTTCTCTCTCTCTACTTTCTCTCTCTCTCCTTTTCTCTTTCTCTACTTTTTCTCTCTCTCTACTTTTCTCTCTCTCTTCTTTTTCTCTCTCTTTTTCTCTCTCTCTACTTTTTCTTTCTCTCTTTTTCTCTCTCTCTACTTTTTCTCTCTCTCTTTTTCTCTCTCTCTACTTTTTCTTTCTCTCTTTTTCTCTCTCTCTACTTTTTCTCTCTCTCTGGTTTTTCCTCTCGCTCGATGACTCAAGCAAGTGTATCTGTCGCTTTGCATCACGATAATCGCTAATTCCATCACGAATCGCGACAGATTAATCTCTTTCTTCTATACAGCTACCTTTCAGTGGAAACGAGGCTTCGAATCGAGCTGTTTAACCCTCATCAACAACAGATTAATCGAAGTTTGATTAGATTAGGTTACCGTAATTCATATTGACCAAGGTGTGGCTTTAAATTTTAGACGAAATCTGAACCGTTCGATCGCGTTGCGTGTGGCATTAAAATGGTTAAAATCGTTTTCGTGCAGGTGAACCAGGGATAAAGTAAGTTCGACATTGGTAAACGGTTCTCCAATTGCTCAGCTTGGCAAATATTTGTCCCGCGAACCGTGACGTTGTACGCGATGTACAAGAAGGTGACGGTTTCTTCGCAACGGTGCACACGAGGCGAATTTTCAGTCACATGAACGTTGAGGGGAACTGTGTTTGCTAGAATTTTTCTCCATGGCTGAACGATTTTTACTTCCCGGCGTGTGTTCCACGTGATTTGAAAATACACGGCATCATCACACCGTAGTATTGTTTGCTTCCGTGAAACCCGTCACATTTGCGAATACGATTACTATCACGTCCTAGGCATTCGTTTCATTTGCAATGGAAATGTATATGTTTACGATTTGTCGGTAACTAATCGGTTGTAAGAAATCAAGGCGTACAATGTGAAAAAGATAAAAACACCCGTGATTCTTTCTTCGAACGGGTCTATCAGCTTCTCTGAATAATCATCGATGACTCATAAGCCAACTGAGGATTCTTATACGTTCGTAAGAAATTTCGAAATGCAAAATTGCACGGAATGAAATTTTGTAGCGGTTCTTATAACACTCGATGAAATAATTTTCCATCGAAATTCTACTTCTTTTTTCTCATTATACTCCCGAAGATACGAATTTGCATAAGAATTCGCAATTCTCTCATAATCCACGCTCAGTTCTCACGTCATGGTAAACAAAGATCAAAGAATTCGCATCTTCCGAGTACTCGAATGCGCCGTAAATCATTTCTACGTGTTTGTAGGAAATTTCGAGATGCAAAATTGCGCGGCATGTAATTTTATAGTATCTTTTTATATAACATCTGCTATGTAAAATAATTCTCCACCGAAATTCTACATTTGTTTCTTCGCTATATTCTCGAACATACGAATTTGCATAAAAATTCGCAATGTACTCATGATCCACGTTTGATTTTGACGTCACGATACACAAATGCCACGGAATTCGTATCTTTCGAGTACACAAACACACTGTGAACAATTTGCATGCATTTGTAGGAAATTTCGAGTTGAAAAATTGCACGATATGCAAATTACAATGCTTTTTTAATCATATCTGCTAGGTGAAGTAATTTTACTTTCTCTTTTTTCCATTACATTCTTACAGTTACGAATTTGCATAAAAATAAAAATAAATATTCTCATGATCCACGGAATAATTTACAAAATTCGTATCTTTCGAACACTCGAATACACCCGTGAATCATCGTTCGAAAAATGGATTCTTTATCGAGATTCAACATCTGGATGGAACATCTGTTCGCTCGTAGATAACGAGGAAGGGAAGAAAATATACGGAAGAAAGTTCCGCGTGACTCTCTGAAACAAATGGAATAACAGAGGGATTAAAAGGAACGGTTGTTAGAAAATTTGTACACATCATTCGAAACACTTGTTCACACAGAACTCGAATATGGCCGCGATGGCGCCACCCGATACGTGTGAAGAGAGAGAAAGATGAGATACCTAGGCAATGGAAAGTTCCTACCTGGCGAGCAACCCCAGGCGCATTAGCGGTTTAATATTATGCAAGTTTGACGTATTACGCTAGACTGCTGATCACGGTGTTTAACCGATTTATCCGTCGACAAATATGCGTTGCGTTGATTCATGATACCGTCAACAATTAGTTCTCACAGGCGGCAATAAATTTCCCCGGGCAAACAGACGAGCAAACGAAGTCAAATAAAACGTGCTACAGAACTTTCATCTTCTCTCTATCTTCTTCCATCTGTTTCTCTCTCAGCCGTTATGTTTTGCTCTTTATGCGTGAAATTCGCGTGCATGCAAATAACGGTGGCAAAAATGGAAACAAGATAAACGAAGAAGCTGGTGTGTTTGCTTATGAGAGAAAGGATGAGACGAGATAGTTTCTCTTTTTATAGATGTAATCGGTTTGCAAACTTCCTGTCTGAAGGGAGAGAACATAGATTTGCCTCCTGTAAGGATCGAAAGCTTTGTAAAAGAGGGAAGAAAAGAGGTTCGATGTTAATCGATGAACCTAAAGAAAAAGTTTCCCTTCAGTCGTCTCGTTCTCTTTTTTTCACCTGTTCTAGTGCCTTTTTTTCTCTTTTTCGCTGTCTATTTCCGGTTGAAAGTAGATTTATTCGAAAGCAGCGAAGCATCGTCTCGCTGGTTCGTTTGAAATCCTCCGCTTTCCCCACCCTTTTTTCTCCCTTCCGTTCACCATCGCTTCAAAGCGAATTCGAGCCGCGGTTGAACTTCCTCGAGTGTAATTTTCTTTAAACTTTCAACCCCCCGTGAAACGATAATACAGTCGCTAGTCCTTATCTTCATTTTTTTCTCAGTGCTTGGAGAAGATAATTTCATTAGATCCTCTTCGTATCCTGTTAAACAGGACACGTGGATTTGAAGTTTTAATTATCTCGAAAATGTGTCCCTTTTTAGGTTAGGATTATCGATACGTTGATTAGTTTGACGAAATCACACTGAAATATCGTTTAAAGTAGAATCAGTGTTGTGTACGACTTGTTCAAATGTTGTCAGAAGTCTCTGACTTTGTCTTAGTGTTGCAACAGTCGTTTTGTAATCAGTAGAGATCGCTGATAGTCGTCTTAGTGTTACGAGTTATGTCAAATGATTGTCATAGTTACTCATATTGTACTTTGTCAATCGCCATTTTCCGCTGAGCTTCGTAATAATCTGTTACGTGAAAAAGGAATTATTCTCTAAATTTCCATACATGTACACTCACTCTCATTAGTATTCCGACACCATTTCAAGCAGAAATAGTTTTCTTAAATTGGACCCAACGACGTGAATTATTTCTCTTGAGAATTTAGAAGGATTAGTTTACCAGATGATGTGCAAACAAATTTTTGAAAACATTACAATTGTTTTTTCAATGTTTTATCCGAGCCTGCGTATGAAAATTAAAAAAAAGAATTGGATACAATCTTCAACGTGCAAATTTATAAAACATATTTTTTTAATTTTCATATGCAGGCAGATAAAATTTGCAAAAACCGACCTTTATTATCTTTTCCGCGATTCCAATAAATTGCAATTTTTCCAATGTTTTTATTTACGCATCTAACTTCTCCAAAAAATAAACTCACGTAGCTTGAACCAATTTAAAAAAATTTATTCTGCTTTAAATAATGTCCGAATATTAACGAGAGTCGCTGTAAATCTACAGTAAAATATTTTCTAAATTTTTATTAAAGGCACAGATAAAATTGCAAAATCCAATTTTTACTATTTTTTCGCGATTCTAAGAAACTGCAAATTTTCCACAATTTTTCGTACCCATTATCTACAATAGTATAAACTATTCCTCCTAACTTCCCCAAAAAACACACACACACATCGTTTATTTTATTTAAAAAAGTGTCCAAATATTAACGACTGATCGTATATATTTTCCGAATTTCGTAATTTTCACACGTTTCCTAATTTTCCAATATTCCCAAGAATACTCCTACACAATTTCCACAGAATCGTACAGATTGTTTCCTTCTTCAGGAAGCAATCATCGATTCGTTGTACACGTTAAGTCGCAATGGTAATTCATCGACAAACGTAACGTTGTTGTCCTTTCAGTGGAATAATGAACGACACGCGTCGTTAATAGGCGTGTCAAATAAATCACAGCGGCTTTAACAACGCGACGAAATTCGCTGACGTTAGGTTAGCTAGAGACTCGAAGATAACTGAAGCTTCGAGTTCTCCAAGTGGATTCGCCATTAGGAAACGGCCGCGGTGGCTAACGAGTAATTCGTTGCAAGTTGCAGACGCGTCGCGGCGTTGGGCGACGTCGGAGCGTACGTACGTAAGCGGAGACTTCGCGGAAGTTGCCCGGTGATCTAATCATCGAGCGCTCGTCGTATCGGGACCCATTAAATCTCGCTGCCAGCCGAGTTATCTTAATTACGAGGCAAGGATCTCGGTGAAAGTGGACGAAGAAGATGAATTTCGAGCGAATCTTCGAATAAACTTCGAACAGATATCCATAGAAATCGCAGAAATTCATAGAAACAGAGAAAAGAAAATTTTGTACACGAACAGCTCGATTAATGTCTAATTTAACCCATCTGCATTCACAAGCGAAATAATCCGCACACGGCAAGTGCCACTTATCATCGATCGCGAAATAATTCAGCGACGACAGTCGAAAAAGTCTGCAAACTTCTCGTGAATAATAGGTAATAAAATTCGAAGCTCTTAGTTCATTATCAGCAATCAAATTGATCTCTTTAATTGATCACTATACGTAATTTCTAAGCAAAACTGAAGGTAAAACGCTGGTTGATGCTCGATAAAACGAGTGGATTGACTGTTGAACGTTATTAGCCAGTTGATCGTTCAACAGATCGAAAAGTTCTGAGTTTTGTCACGTCAATTTAAACTTCAATTATGCAATTCTTAGTTGCGCAATGTTTGTTCGAATTAAAAGAAAAAAAAAAAAATGGGAAACAATTTTCATTCATTCTTAGCTTCGGTGTTTCTGAGATTAGATCTACTTTAATTGGGTCATACAACGATAATTCCTTCTCTTTTGTATTTCTTTATTCTGGATTATGAATACACGTACTCGTGGATCTTAACATCGCTGCTTTTTCTATGAAAGAGAACGCTTCCCTTATATTTTGATAGTACTGGTAGAGATAACTATAGAGATCTGGGGCACAAGATCATTCGCTGTTTATAATGGAAATATTTTAATTAACAATTAAACGAACATAAAAACAAAATCTATTTTGTATAGAATTTTTGTTAAACCTTCCTATCTGCGTATGTAATAGTCTAAGTCAGAGATACGTAAATTATTCCTATCGCCAGGTTTACCATTTTTATCATACATTCGTTGTACCACAAAAAGGAAAAAAGAAAAAAACAGAGAAAAATTTGCAGATTATATTCCTTAGAATATTCTTGAAGGATCGATCGGCGAAGCTGCGTGAAAAATGATCAGCTTGCTGACACCGTAAATAGAATAAAACAGAATCCAATGGACCAAGGAAGGAAACAAATGGTCGCGGAGCCCATACCGGCGCAATTTTCGCGAAATTCACGTCAGAGAAGCTGTCGCTCGTTACCTTCGAACGGTGAAAACAGTCGAGAATGGGTTAGAGAAAGACGAAGGTGGGAAAGAGGAGAGATGGTAGGTCGATGGATGTGTTCGAACGACGCGTTTCAACGTCGGTGATCCACTAGCCGCGATCTGCGAGCACCTCGCGGCGAGCATTTTTCTGCATTACTGTTATTTCGAGGGTAAATCGTCCGGATTGATAAAAATGGTCCCGTGTACACGGGGAGTACTCTCGCCGAGCCACCAGCGAAGGAAAATAAAAAGGTTCCAGGCGAAATTGGACGATGATATACGTGTTTCCGCCGTTAACGACGATCTTCCTTGATTTACGCTCGCATTACGCCGCGAGTTTGACGAGTATACCTAGTGTACCGACAGACCACATCCTTCTTTCCAAATTCTACTCCCCTCTACACTTTTCGCTACTGTTTATCATGGAAGTTTCACGGTGGAGCCATTTTTGTTTTCAGTAGGATGATCAATGAAGTCTCGCTTCGTTTTTGAATGGGACAACGCAACTTTTTAACCGAAAACTGGTTCTCTATGTACCAAACGTATTGTTCATTCTTTGATCTTTCGCACTCAGAATACTTTTTTATACGATTTAACTAGGTCCTGTCTAAATAAATTAACTCTAAATAGGCTCTTTTACAGGGAAAATCAAAAGTACCATTTTGAAAAGAAAAAATGACACTTGAAAATATCAAGCTGTTCTATTTTTGCTTATTTTGTTAATTTGTTTTATTCCAATATGAATAGAACTTGAATGGAGAGTACTTTCTTTTGTTTACAAATGTAATTATCAATTTTTCTATTTTCATTTATTCTGTTAATTTGCTATATTTTAGTGTGAATAAATGTTGAGTGAAGAGAGCTTCGTTACACTTGCAATTATCCATTTTTTTTCATTTTCACTTGTTCTGTTAATTTGTTTCGTTCCAATGTGAACGAAATTTGAGTGGAATTAGCGCTGAAACGAAGCGAATTAGTAAAATAAATTCCCGAACGTAAAATTTCCTTTCGAAATGAAACTTTCGGTTGAAAGTTTCGTTACAAAAATATGTCGAAGTTGACAAATCATACACAACAAAAATTATTTGAAAAGATGATTAACACTCCTCTCCAAGTAGGTCTAAATTACTCAGAAGTGCAATTAAAAATTAATCGAAAGATTTACAAATTGAATCAACATACAATCTAACTATTTCCTCGTATTTCGTACCACTTGCTTTTATCTTTCCTTTTCCCAGAGCGATCTTAAGCAACGACGACGCTCGTTCGACGAAAGGAGATAATCTCGAGTGTTTACCTTCGTCAAAAGAAATATCGAACCTGAGAATCAGAAACGTTTCGATGATGTAACTCACAGTGTTCCCCCCTCCGCAGGATCATCGAAACGTGTTCTCCTATTTCCTCCGACTCATTGCCAGTTGCGAGTAAACAATGGCTTGGTTAATTATCAACCAGTGAACAGAAGATTCTGACACGTTGAACGACGATCGACGCGTTTCCAACCGGCTCTCTTTAATTGAACCACCGTTCGCCAGTTCGTAATCCCACGGAACCGAAACTTTCCTCACCAGCTTTTCGTTTAACGTGCTAATTCTGACCGGGCTTGTTTGGACGAGCCGACGTCTTTAAGTCAGACGGTCCATCTGCATTTTAGATTCACGCGGGAGACACCTGAACGAATATTAAATTCTGACGTTTTGTTTTACAATCTCCTGGCTAGAGAAACATTCTCAGGTGGAGGGAGGGGAATTGAAATTAGCGTAGTACTAACTTCCCTCTGTAATTTCTCATTAGTTTCTGTAACCGATAACGGATGGGCCAAGAAAATTATCTTTACATTCAGATTCCAAAGGGAATAGGGATCAAAGTAGTTGATGATTCGTTTACTCGGGAAAGCAATCTAGAACTTTCTTCTGCGTTTTAGTTTCTTTCAACGAGAACGCAGTAATGACTTGTCTAAGATCATCAAAGGATTGGAAATCGGCGAAGGAAAGAAAAGAGATTTCTTTATTGGAAATCTTTAAAGTAAAATTCAGTGGAATTGCACAGACGTTCCTAAGGACATTTCATCTACGTTCGTAATTCTTTAGGTGAGATTTCAGAAGAGCTTTTTTCTCACTTTTTATATTATATCCATCATGAACATATACTTCCTCCATTTTTTTATCTCGTACGTAGTTTAATCACAATCTTACTTCAAATCATTTCGATCTTTCCTTCGAATAATCGAGTTGGAACCATTATCATCTTCATCGAAGATGAATCTCTTCTTCTTCTTTTTTTTTTCTTTCGATTTTCGAGTACAATCCAAGTATAAGGAGAGTGCATATTCTCATCTAGATCCTGATCTATTACCTTGAGCCTCTTCTTTTCGAACTATCGAACCAGAACCTTTCTTATCTTCGTCGAAGGAAAGGTAAATTTTGACTCAATCGCAATTTTTTTCTTCTTGAAGAACTGTAAGATTAGTGTCTTCGTTGAAGGAAGAGTAACCTGCTCTTCTGAGTTTTCCAGTGAAGTATCCAAGTGTAAGAAAGTAGAAATTTTGATTTAAATCCTAATCCATCGAACCAGAACCATTCTTATCTTCATCAAAGGAAAACCACATTTTTCTTTCAAATTTTAGCTCAATCACAATTTCTTCTCCTCGAAAAAATACACAATTCTCGCCGTCATCGAGGAGTAATTTGGTTTTCTGAGTTTTGGAGTGAAATATCCAAGCATAGAATGGTAGAAATTTTGATTTAAATCCTAATCCATCGAACCAGGACCATTCTTATCTTCATCAAAGGAAAACTAAGTTTCTTCTCCTCGAACAACTGCACGATCACTGTTTCCATCGAAGATGATTCTTCATTCCCAAAATATCGGAAGCAGAGTGATTACAGAGAAGAGAAAATAAGCGAAGCAATCGATTAATCAACGGGTTGAACGTTCACCAGCGCGAAATTTCGAGGAACACCACGATGAATTCGGAACAGCGCCGACCGATAAGCGTCCCGACGAGACTTATCTCACGCTTCTCCGTAAAATTACAACGTGCCTCGCCGGGCTCTCTCAGCCCTACAGTTTGATTAGATCTGGCCAGTTATTTTACGAGGAACTCGCTAATTTCGACGTGAATAACCACCGCGCAACGACTTCGATCCAAACCGACCGACGAACAGTTCTCGTGGGCTTTCGTTTACGTTGGCGAGCCCCAAAGACGTCCGTGAACGTCTTATCTGCTCCTGACCTGACTTTTAAACGTCGCTAGCACGTCATCCATGCCAGAATGTTGAATCATTCCCGGTTTATTTTTATCGTGCAAAGAGAAGCTACTAATCTCTCGAAACGAATTCACGCATCTTTGCTGGAGAATTCATTGATTCTTCGTTCATCGCTAAACCTTAAATCTCGTAAACAATAAAATATGAAAGTACCATAGCGAAAAAATTCGTGGAATATATTTTTACTGTATGGAGAAATGTTGGTAGAATAATTAAAAATATTACTATATAGGAAATTTCTACTATAGACGTGAAAGACAGTTAATCGTTCGAATTCCAAAGGTTTTTAGAAAGATCTGGTCAAAAAGAGAGATTGCGCTTGTTTTATGTTACGTGTGCTGTGTAAAATAGATATTTTGATAAACATAAATGTAGTAAACTTTATTGTTCGTTAATTGAGATATTGCTTGGTTTTTAAATTACAGATATTTTTAGTTTAATTATCTTTATGCAATACGTCAGTCCTGTTAGTTTATCAATCTTTTTGGTTCTCTCTATGCTTTATATTCTATACACGTGACAGTTTCCTTTTTAAATACTCTTGAATCCCTGATTTCAATTTTTCCCATAATTTGCTGTCCCGATGAATCACGATAAAAACAGCGTGCATTAATTTTCTTCAATTTCGCCACTCGCACGATATTTCGTTAATTCGAGCAAGAATTTGTAACGTAAAGATTACCCACAGATTTTTACCAAAATCGTAAGAATTTGATCTCCTAGATGAACGATATTTGAAAAATGAAATATTCTTTATCTATCTTTCACCAATAAAATGAAAAACGTCAATCTTCGCTTAACAGTATTAGAAGAATAAAAAACGTCAATTAACAATGTGTTAACAACACGATTGCTCTAGGTGGGACACAAACGGTTGAACTTCGATCAAAAGTTCCATCGGTATGAATAGAAATCTTGGCTAGGCGAAATATTGGTACATCGCCAGTTGTTACCTACGACTGGTGAAGAATACACCAGGTAGAATCGAGAATTTATACGTTTAATTCTTCTTTCGTTATCTCCAACTTTCGTTAACTTTCGTTCGAGTTTATGACTTCTGGGAGGGAGTAATTCGACGTTCCTCGAACGACCAATATCTGGCAGGGAACTGTGTGTAGCGCTTTAACGTTGGTCGCCAGGATATTGGCGGTGAAAAGAAGCGAGATCGAACTGTAAGGGGGAGGCGCAAAAACTGGTGGAATTACATGAATTGAATTGCCGGGCGGGACACGTTTAAATGGGAACAGTATGACAGATATTGTTGGCAAGGTTACAAATTCCAGCTACGGGGTCGGAATTAATCAAATCTGTTCTGCAAAGTCGAGCACGGAGGAAACGTTAAAACGTTCGAACCAATTAACTACGAACGCGTGACCGTTGCTCAATATTCTCTCCCTCCTCTCTCTTTCTCTCTCTCTCTCTTTCTCCCTTTTTCTACGGTTTAATCTTCCGGAGATTAAATTTCCGAATTAACAGGGCGGAGCACGTCGAAAAGTTTCCCCTCTTCGTTTGCGAAAGGTACCGAAATGAAACTGTTCAACGAAAACTTCCCGTCGAAATTCTATTTAACTAATTAGAGATCGTTTCGACGAAATGTACCAACAGGATTCAACGAGAGACTCGATTTAACCCGATCAATCTGCTCGGGTTTGTACGTTTCGTTTCTGTTATCCAATCGCGAGTAACTTTTGCGCTGAGATGATATCGAACGTCCACCATAGCCCTTTAGAAACTCAAATTTTTCTCTATGCAGTCGATTGAGTCAATCTTTATTCACTAATTAAAGATTCTCGATACAAATAAAAGTGGACTGGACTCGTTTGTTTCGTTGGAAAAGCGGATTTCGATAGAGTTTCGTCAAGTGGTACGAATGATCTTGACGCGAGCGTTTATCGCGTCGATTCTTGTGAATTACGTCGCCCGGTGTACACTGTACTTAACTTTAGGTCACGTCGCGATATTTGGTACGCGGGATTGATAATGGTGCTGATTCGGTTGACGATAACAGCCAGGATCACGTGCGCGAGGCGTTGTTCACGCGTTATCGACGCTGCCTCCTTATCGGTCCACGGAATTACTACAATGTTTGCTGCACCGTAATCTCACAAGTGCCTTTTCACATTGTTTAATTTTTCCTTTTTTAAATCTCGTTTTCGTCTTTACATAAGTTTTTATCACACGGCACTATGTGTGCACAGATATACCGAAGCTTTATAAATTATGGTAAGAGGCGGTGACAGGTAACGGTGATACAACGATGATTAGACAGAAATAGTAACTTATTTTTGTTGAACTAATGGTCACTCGAATTCTCGATTTTTCTGTTTATTTTTTAATTTTTTCATTTTTTATAAGCGTCGATAGAAGAAGTGAAAATTTTATCATGGACGGTGCTTTCAAATGCAAACATTTTCGGTAAATTCGTCGCTTTTACATAGCCGTGTAAAAACGGCGAAAGTACAGAATTATCCTGAATAAAGTGCATTGTGAATAAATAACTTGGTAAATAGTTACAGAGAGGCACCGGTGCGTTCGACAGTGGCTGTAAAACGTGCACTTTTAGGAGAGTTAAACCAAGTTACACGGGCTCGTCAGCAGCCATTCAGAGAAGCTTCGTGCCTCGTTTTTCATCTCTTTCGAACACCGCGTTTTTCCCTCTTGGTTGTATCAGAATCTCTATCTCTTTCGTATCGGGATCATGAAACAGGTCTTGATCGACAGTAGGAAAGCAGGACTCGTGATTCCGGGGTTTAATGCCAATCGAGACGTTTGATTATCGATGGATCACTGGCGCCTTCGAATTGTTCAGCTCTCGATGGTAATATAATCATTTTCCCAGAGACATTCTCCGAATTTTCTTTCATCTATTGTTTCGAGATAACGACAGACGAAATGTCGTCAAATTGGCAAACCCTCGTGAATCAAAGATCGTCTCGATTCTTCTCGTTGGAATGTCGTTTTCTTTGGGAAATTAAATTAAAAAGATTCTACGATTCTTCGAAGATTGGAAATAAAGTTTCCCTCGAATACAGAGCTTAATTATCGTTCTGCAATAAAAGCGAGATCTTGTTTAATTTGTTCCTCTCGGTGGAATCTGATCTTCGGGGAAATGAAATTTTCAAATTGCGTATCCTCCGAAAGAAGGCGGAAAAGAGGAGAATTATTTGAAATACCTTTCTTTCCAGCCACGACTATACAGAATATCGTCCAATTGTTTCCAACGATATATCTTCTTCTTACGTCCACGGTGTCACGCGATTCGTCACGTTACAAGACAGAATATTTTGCGAGCGGACAGAAACATTTTACACCGGAGCGGCTGCAGTTGCACACGAAACAACCTGAGGGAACAGGTGCTAAACTAATCACGGTGCAATCACGCAAGCGGAAAAAAAGAACAAAAGAGAGAGGACAGCGGACTTTGTTGCGCAACGCGAGGCGATCAAATCCGCGCGTCGCGTGCTGCGTTAAGCGTGTAATTGCAGTTTTGTCCAGGCTGCAAGGTTGCTTCTTCCTCTTTCACGATCTCCGATCGAATCGCTTCAAGATTTCTCCCGCAACTTTAATTCCTCTCTCGGCAAATACATCGAAACAATTTCCCCGATTTTTCTTTCGAACGAAAAGTCGAACCGAAAGTAAAAAAAGGAAGTAAACTTTTCATTTAGTATTTCAACCTGTGACTAACCTCGACGAATAATTATCTCTAATCTGTCTGTATAATTCAGAAAATTCTACAATAAAGATGATAACAAAATATCTCTGTTAATTGCATTAAAGAGATACTTGAATCACACGAGAACGTGTTAATTCCGAGATAATTAAAAAAACAAGCATCCCAGAGAAATTCTATTTCATTGATAGCTTGTCTCACCGGAAGCCCGTAACAATGGCCGTCGCGAAATTGCCGCAAATATGGCGTCTGCCTTCGAACGGAAGATGAAGTTGTCTGGCACGCGGCGTTGCGTAGAATGGTCTGCAGAACGCGTGTGACTCATGTAGACTAATTAGAATAAGGTGATACTGACAATAACAGAGGTAATTACCATGCAACTGAACATTTCGCGATGAGTTATGTTCCAAGACATGGAACCATCGAAAATTTACGGTTTACTGTCCCCATGAGGATTAAGTACAAGCGCACGGGCACTGTAGAACCACATATGACCAAACTTACTACTCTTGTGGGGTTCGAAATCGAGACTGGACACGTGTAATGTAAAACGAAGTGTGTTCAGTTGATAGCAAATTAGTACAGATACTTTTCATTTCGTTTTACGTAGGTCTGCGCTATTGTTTCTCTAAATTACTCTAAATCTCGTTACAAATTATGCTACTTTGCTTTCACTCTGCTTTCCACACTGATTAATACTCTGACTTTTTTACTCTGCCACTATTTCGCTTCCTACTCTGTTTTTTGGACTTAATTGCTACTCTGACTTGTCTACTCTGCCTCTACTCTGATCTTTCCACTCTGTTTCTGCTCTGACTTGTCTACTCTGCCTCTGTTTTGACTTTTCCACTGTTTCTACTCTGTCTCTACTCTGCCTCTACTCTGCTTTCTACTCTGTTTTCCCTAATGACCACTCTACTCGGTTTTCCTGCTTTTTTTTCTCTACTCTGTCTCTACTCTGCTTTCTCCTCTGTCTCTACTCTGTTTCCCACACTGACCCTTCTTCTCTTTTTCTCTAACCCTGCACAAACATTTTTAGGAAACATTTAGTCACATCCTTGTGCAGCCACAAACTCATAATTCACGATATTCTTAATTATCCTATTCAAACTATATTTCTATCCCATTTCTGTCACTTTAATTCAAGTAATCTTCGTCCACGTATCTACCGCCCTAAACTAAACACGTACAAAGATCCTATAACTCGTACATTCGGAACTGAACGTAACGCCGTTCATTTTTAAACAAATTCAGATAACCAGACGGGGGAAAAGATGCAGAAACCCGGCGGGTGTAGGTAAATTTTGTCCAGTCCTATTAGAACGAGACGGTATTGTCAGGGAAATTGGGAAGCCGGCTCAATTAGCAGATGAGAGGCGGCCAGAGACCGTCGGAATTTCGGGCTGTCCACACGCGATATGCTTTCTAAAATCGTCGAAAATACTGGTGTTTGCCTAGTCAGTGTTCGTGCACCGTTGGTCTAGGTTAATTCGAGGTGTGTTCATGCACGGTATACTGGCCAGTATGTAGAGAAACGTGGAAACATGGCGGTGGATAGATAACTCCTGGTGTTCAGCGGGGTTGTAATATCGACGGGGGAATTTAGGAGTAAATTACAGCGCGAGTGAACGTAGAATTCGGGTGTCTACGATGTGTCGAGGGCCTTTCAACGAGTATCTCATTAATTAACCTGTAGCTCTCGGTGTCTCGTAGCCAGATCGTCGACGGATAACGTGTAAACGAGCTTAAACGTTCTCACGATCGAACGCGGGGAGGTAAAGATCGACGATGGTTTAGCGTGGCTCAAGAGAGAAAGAGAGATAGAGGGAAAAGTTGATTCAATCGGACAATGGTGAAATGAAAATTCGTAACTCGTTGGTCGGATATGAAAATGAAAGATTGTACGTTCGTTTCGTAGAATCTGAGAGAAATCGGTTTTTCCTGTGTTCAACTTAATTAAACTTCTTAATGGTATTCTAAGACCGTTGACATCCGAAACTTTTCTCTTTAATACACGCGCCTATTCTTGTTTCAGCAATTAAACGTCCCCCGTGTTGAGGTAAGATAAGAACAGATCCACGAGCTACGTTGAATTTCAATATCCTCGTTACACCGAGATGAGAAGTTTCGATTTTTTTACTCGTTACTCTGTCGTATTCTTCTGTTCGTTGGTCTTTCTTCGAAGGAACGCAAGAAAAATAAAGGGGAACGCTCGATCGAATACCGTGACTTCATGCATATTCAGATTATATCTCCCTGTCAACAAGTTCATTTATATTTCCATCGCTTACGAGGTAAGCTCATTCATTGCCGTTCAACACGTTCGTTATTTTTAACCGGCCGCATTTCCGTTTGCGTAACGAACTATTTATCGTTACGGGTGTTTATTCTTTGAAACGCGAGCGCTGATAGTCAAGAACAACAGAAAAATCTTCTGGCTTCACCTGTTTGCGCAGCTGGTTCCCGCCTCTCGAAACGAGTTCCGTATGAAACAATATCACAATGTAGCAAGGATGTTTGGCGAAGGAAGGAAGAAAATATATTTCATATATTTCGTATTTTCTCTAGCTGATACGAGAGTAATTTTCAGTAGATTTCTCCTATGGAGTTTGTTACTTGATCACCAGATCGTTTCGCGTTAACAGTTTCTGTAATTTCCTTCGACTGACACAGCGGTCGAGGCTATTCGTGAGTGGCGGCACGTCCGGCCGACTTGCGATTCCGATATCCCGTTACAAGAGCAAATATTTGCCTGTAAACGTTTCCCGCCTGGTCTGGCCCCTGTTGTTTCTGCTTTATGCTCGAGCTTGCTACATTTCAAACGCGAGATTTGTTGACCGTTGACCCTCGATCCTGGCAAAGAATTCTTTCCGTGTTTGCAAGGGGAAGAAACTTTCTCGCCGTTTTCACGACAGACTGGTGCTATTAGAAATCGTCCGTAGTGACAAATTAGTCGAGCAATTAACAGTCGAGCAAGAAACAGAGCGACTGAGACACAGAGCGACAGAGAGACACAGTGATGGAGACATACGGCGACAGAGAGATGGAGAATCAGAAAGTCAGAGATTCAGAGAGTCAGAGAAACAGAGAGGCAAAGCGACAGACAGACAGAGGAGACAGATAGACAGAGAGGCAGAGAGACAGAGGGAGAAACCGCAGACGAGAAAGAAAAACTGGTGAACGATCGAAGTAAAGCAGTACACGCAAATCGCCAACTTCGCGATCTTGGTAATCCGCGAAATCCTTCGCGATCCAGCTTTCCTTTTTCGCTTTGAGCGACGTCGTAACGAAACGTAAAGGTGAACGGTTGGATAACCTTCCGCCACCGGGGGAAACTCGAGAATTTTCTATTACGAGACAGAATTCTCTCTCGCAAGGGTGGAAAGATAGGAGGGAAGGCGTAAGGGAAAGATAAGGGAGAATCGTTTGCTATAATTCGTTTTACCATGGCTGGAACACGATTGCGGCGAATTGTAGGTACGGGTATACAACGTTCCAGGAATTTTTATAATGCAAATCTAACAGTGTAAGGCAGGCACGCGAAGCGTGTTGCTTTTTCTGCCGAAAAAGGGAACTTAAAGGGAAGGGAAAAAGATGGCGAGGGAAGAGATGGCCGTGCATTAGAGAGTCTCTGATGGCGTCAGATGCTCGTTGCCTCTCGTTTTTATAGACGATTATTGCGAAAAGTTTCGGCGAGCGGCTTTTGCTCCGCGCCTCCAGGAAACCTGGGAGAGAAAGCTACTTCGGGAAGTATGGATATTAAGGGCGTTTCTTCGTCGATGGTATCCCGGCTAGGGGATCTTTCTCTGATCTTTATGAACATCGCTTTTCGTTCTTTCTCTCTTTTTTTTTTTGCCCTTCCTAAAGAGAAAATTGACTGCACCATGTGATTCTAAAAAGTTGCTTCTATTTCTCTTTTAACTTGAAATTGGAATGAAAACGCCGTTAGTACGAAAAAATATATAGATTCTATTTTTATATAATTGTAATTATTGCACACTGGTTCCTCGATTTATTCGAGGACTGTGCAAAAAGGGCTCACTGTTATGAAAAAGATACTCGAGAAATACAGGAAATAACGAAAGAGAAAAGAATGAGCTCGCGTATAAAAAAAATCCGCGCAGAATCGAGAGATCGTTACTTTTCTCATTTTCTCTACAAATCGTACTTTAATTCCCATTTCAATTTATTAGAGAAATTTTTAATTTAGTTTACAGAACTGATGCTTTCGTTCCAACTTTATCAACATTATTGCAGATTCTATCCACGTTCAGTAACGAAAAAAAAAAAACAAATCGTATTGTTCACAGAACGACTCAATATTTTATTCGAATTTTAATTAAAAAAATTAGAAGCATCTTACGAGTCTTCAAAATCTTCCTTTCGACCATTAAATTCCAGCTCGACCGCAAACATAACCTCTAATTACCATCGAGACGAGCTCTAAACTGAAAGGCCTTGCTGTAGCAGCATTTACATTCGTGAAAATCAACAAGAGCCACCGCTGGAATCGGTGAAAATCGATGTTCAAACGTTTCTACCGACGTTTCGTCCACGAGATACACGACGTGGATTCTCTGGACAGGTGCAAATACGGTTCACAGGAGCGAAGTAGTCGATCCGCCCCATGGGACCCAAGAAGACGGGATCTCAACAGCAAAGTCCCTTTGCTCGCAAACCTGTTTCGAGATAGAAGCAGAACGCTGAGAAACAAACAGGCAAGGACGAGATGAGAGTCTTGGTTTCGCGTGTGCTATGGCGATTACTATTTTTACACCCGGCACGTAGGCTCGCTTGGCGACGATCTTGAACCTCGACAGACTGTCTCGTGTTTGACGCTGGGATTTGTTTTGCAAGATCTGAACGTCAAGTGAGATATTTTTGTAATTGTGGTGAAAAGATGAAAGACGATTTTGAAGTTTTAATAGATCCTTCTTTTTTATAAATATAGAGAAAATAAGAACAGTGTTTGAGAGAAATTTGAAATTACTTCGCTTTGCAAAATGGGGCGAGATTTTTGCAGATATATTTTTCTTTGCAATTTTAATCGTTCAGTAGTGAATATTTCGATCAGCAATGTTAATTGCAGAGTAGTAAGGCTATAATTTGTATTTATTACAGAGTAAGATAAATCGTACACATTCTCCATTTTTATTATTGCAATTACACTCCTGCAAAGTCTTACAAATTCGCAATAATTAACATTTCCTCCTAACATAAATAATTAGCAAGAGTTCTAGCTTTAGAAATACTTATCAACATAAATATTAAATGTAACATTATTTTTCAAATAAATGTACGCAGTGTTCGCGGACTTATGGGCGAGAGTGTACCGGTAAAAAAGAGAAACTGGTAAAGAGAGATAAATTAATTTCATTTTTCATCAAAAGTAAAAATAATAAAGAACACAGGAAGAAAAATTTACAAAGACGTCCTATAGAAATTCGCTCTATCTCGCGAAAGCACTGTTAGAATTAATAATGCAACTTTCCCAGCCTTTAATCGACGATAGCTAGACCTAACCGCAGCGCTAAATTTTCCACTTCCCAACACACACTCGCGTCACTAAAATTGAAACTAACGTCGTATGCCGCGAACGAAGGCGCCAGCCGAAAACTTGCATTCCACCTTTCCTCCTCTTCGCGTTTCCCTAAACTAAATATAAACGCGCGCGAGATGAGAAAGGAAGGTTCGCCGATCGGGAAAACTGTGGAACGAGGGGTAAGATATTCTCACTTCTATTCTTTTTTTCTCTCTTCTTTTCTCTCGCCTGAAGCAAATACGCGTTTCTGTCGCAATAGCAAAATCACGCGATACGAATAATCGGCGTGGCCTCAAATCGACGCGTTCTCTGCTCAGCTAATGGCTAATATCCGAGCGTTTCCTCCCGGAATTCGTGGCCACCAATCGAACGAATCTACAAGTATAATGAGATCCGTGGGTTCGTTCGTTTCTCGCCTGGAGAAGACGAGCGTTTGTGTCTGTGGTGTACGCTTACAAATGGCCGCAATCGCGCGTCGCAGAGACTCCTCTCGATTCGAAGAGAATAAAAATATCACGCTTCGAAAATCAAATCTTTCGACGATTAGAATGAATCTTCAATTGCGATCATCTCGCGTGTACAATTTCTAACCCGCGGAAATACGACGAGCTTTGCCAATTATCGTTTCACGTCTCTTCATCTCTAATGTAAGGTCATCCAAATGGAGCGTTCAATTTTCGCGATTGAAATTTGCGAATTGCAAATCTCACCTGGTCTCAAAGATCATTGAACTTAACACGGCAAGATTTTTATAGTAAGACTACTTTGAAAAATCGAATCAATTCTAACAAGTCGGAGACAATTAACGACCTAACGAACCACATCCGTGTTGCAATTCGCGAAGTAACTCGAGCAACGTGTCGAAAAGTCATTGGAAATTTCGATAATAGAATCAACGTCTATAGACACAGTCGTGATGCACTTTTGGTATAATATTCTGCTTCATGTATAATTGCAATGGATCGTACTTTCAGTGAAAGGGAACAATTAAAAAAAAATTCCAAATAGTTTCTCGTTTTATTAACCGGAAATACGTAGGAGTGTAAATTCGACGATCCTGTATTTCCCAAAGAATACTTGAAAATGTAAGAAGCAGAGACTCACCACTAAAGTCCTCTTATTACAGCTTCACCGTTGTTCCTTCGCGTCTCCTCTCATTCCAAACCTCGTCCGGCATCAAAATTCAACTCCTCTGCAGACTCTCTAGTAGTCGTTGGAAACTTTACGAAGCAGTTGTCCTCTGATGATCGATCAGCTTCTACGCGGGAACAGAAAACCAATAGAAACGTCTTCGTATCGTTATAGACGCAATTATCGATTCACAACACTATAATCCTCAACTCTTCCCTCGATTCACATCGACGTTCCACGAACGAAATCTATCGTTCGTACTATCGATAACTTCCAACGTGAACGATCGAACAGAAAATATCACGACATGCTCAGCTTCGTTTCTCAAAGCGAACTGTAACCTTCGCGAACCTCCACTTTCTCCTAGAAACATTTTGGACGAGTTGCATCAACCGAGCCAGCGAATTCTGGTTGGAACGTGGGCGAAACACCGTCGCCGAGGATCAAACGTCGAAAACGAACGAAAGGAACGGAGAACGATGGGACGAGCGAGTGGTGAAACTAAAAAGCGAATACAAACTGGAAGAGAGGACGAAGAGAGATCCTCTACGTTCCACGTTGATGTTGGAATAAAAGGAGGAGGAAGAAGAAGAAGAAGATGGCGAATACTGGACTCGTTCTTGTTAATTCACTCAGACAGACGCGCTCGACTGGTTCGTTAGCTTGATCCGTGTACCGTCCATCGACTCTACCAGACTCTGCCGTCGTCTCCAGCGGAAACGCGGAAGCGTATTTATCGAGCAACGCTTTTAGTCGTGGCCGTTGGTTATTTTCTGTGGCAACAAAGAGAGCCTTTTAAGCGACGAGACGCTGCGGCGGTGTGCCGCGAAAGAAAAAATCCTACCACCCCCCGGAAATAGTCGATTGTCGCGGGAAAATCGACCTGTCGGATGGTTAAATGCTAGAGGAGAAGAGGGAACAGGTAGATTCAATTGTCCACTTTCGTCGATTATCATTTTAGACGCTAATTATAACGTGGCTAGTTGCTGGATTTATTCGTCGATGGTATTGAAGGATGATGTTTGATGAAGTTTGACGGATAGGATTTTACTTTGAGTTTCTGAATGTGTGCAATGTAACGTGAAAGTATTTGTTTAGCTTATGGAAGAAGACGTGAGATTCAGATAGAAATTGATTTCCTCGTTGAACGGATTGTATTGAGTCTTTAATATGATTCTGAATCAATTTCGATCGGTTAATAAAGAATGATACAAGGCGCGTTCAAGGGTCATTATCGAAGGTTGCAATGTACAATTCAACATTAACCCTCTGTAATCCGATTTTTCTGCGTTTTGCGAGAAGAAGAATTGCAGTTGATTGTAATTTTATATTTTGATAATTCTTGAAAGGCTGGAATTAATGATTAACACAGAGAAATTCGTATAAATTAATATTTAATGTAATAATAAAGTTAATATCGAGGGAAGTGGGCAGCTTTATGTATAAAAATGCGAAGTATCGTGTGCAGATTTATTTATAAAAATGCGAAGTGTCGTGTGTCACGTCATTATTGACGTAAAACATGAATGGAAATTTATGCCTCCGTTAACTGATTCTGTGTCAATTTGGATCGATTAATAAACTTATTATACCGTGCGTCATTGTACCTTTACTCTCAATTATATATTTGTATTGTTATACAGATTATTCTAGCAGTAAATAAATGAAGAATGATCCCTACGAAAAATTTCTCACACTTATGCGATATTCTCAAGTTTAAATACGTAAGCACATAAATTGTGTCTCAATTTTTATGAATAAAATTGATTTATCAACTTAGTAAATTTTGCAAAATAAATTTACGAGATTTGTAACTTTTGTAAAATAAATAAATGAGATTAGTAAATTTTGTAAAATAAGTTTACGAGATTAGCAAATTTTGTAAAATAAATTTACGAGATTAGCAAATTTTGTGAAATAAATTTACGAGATTAGTAAACTTTGTGAAATAAATTCACGAGATTAGTAAACTTTGTGAAATAAACTCACGAGATTAGCAAATTTTGTAAAATAAATTTATTGAATCGGTGAATTTTGTTTCACAGTGTTGGTCGCTTTGATTTCCAAGCGACTCGTATGCACATGCACGTTTCTCAACTCGTCGACATTTTTCTTATCCCCGTTTACTCGAGAACACCGACAAGTATTGTAGCAGTCATTCAACGTGTAGAGTTGACGTTGGAAGGGGAGAAAAAGATCAATTATCGATCGAGTAATTTACGAAACCGCCATCGATAAATCGTATTATCTCCGAGGAGATCTTACCGAAGCGCCTACGAAATCGTTCCCAATGGCAGAAACCACGATTTTATCGGAGGATTCGACGAACTTCGGCGAGTGTATACGTTGCTTTAGCCGCTGGCATGCGAATTTACGAGCTGCCGAAACGTTGAACGAGTCTTTGGATGTTTTCGCAGCTGCCGCGAAAAGCGGTTCGACAAACCGATTCGAAAACGCGGAAGTTCATTCCCGGTTCTTCGATCCGGTTATTGTGCTTGGATTTTATCCCACTGCTAACCCTCCTTCAACTCGTTTCTTCATCGTTGCTCGCGGATTAACGATGACTCGAATGTAATTTCACCAACGTTTCATTTCCATCAAACACAAACAAGAAAAGGGCAACTTGATACGTGAATGAAATTTATCAGCTTAACTTGTATGTTGGCAGAAAACACGAAGACCGAAATGGTAGCCTTCAAAGAGATGCATATAGCGACAGAAATAAGTTGCCAAATTTTCAAATATTTCTAAAGACGAAGAAAAGTCATGCAAATGCGAGTTCGAAAGTTCTTTCTCTTCTGCAAACATTTTTCAATTATGACAGAGCATTATAAAGCAAGAATGTTTGAAATTTGCTGAAAGAAATGGTTCAAAACGACTTTTTTGCGCAAACAATACACACACTATTTATAGGCGTTCAAAAATTTTTATTATATTCTGAATTTTTTCATATGCAACTATTCTAATCAATTTTCTATGTAAGAAAAAAGTGTGTATATCTCGAAACGGAAGATTTCTCGAACCTACATTTACACGACACGTTTTCATTCTCAGCAAGAAATGGTCCAAAGTTTGATCATTCATTTCCCTATGATCCTGTAAAACTAAACGTCTAAAAATCCATCAAAAAATTCATCTATTAAAATTGAAAAGGCAGCTATTCTAGTCAATTTTCTATGTGACAGAAAAGTGTCTATATCTCGAACCGGAAGATTTTTCGAACCTATACTCTCATGACACTTTATCATCCTGTGAAAGAGCAGAACTTGTTCCAAAGTGTGACCACCAATTTCCCTACCACCCTGTATAACCGGATATCCAAATCCATCATCGTGATCGTCACAAAATAATCAAAGTCTGCCACGTTCTATTTATACCTTGAAATGGAAATTCTTCGAAATCTAATTCATCATCGTCGTCGTCACAATCATCTACGTTGCTAAACGTGAACGCAGTCCAAGACACTTTTAACAAGTCAAGGCCGTCGAAGTAACATTTACATACCTACTAAAGAGAGTGCAACGGTATTATTATACACCACAGGCTATGGGAAAAGAATTGAAAGTAGCTATCGAAGACCGGAAATGCACAAGTGATAAACTCGATCGATAATACGCCACGATGGATCGTCTCCCCCCTTCTGGGGTTATTCACGACAACGATCTCTACCGATACACTTGCAAGACGTGCGACGTGGTCAGTCGACGACGTAATACTGGGAAGCCGAGAGAGTTCGGCTGGTATATTTAAAAAGCAGAAACGTAGCACAGCGTTCGCGGCCGAACGACTTGACAGGCTGGCACATACGATGCAACACTATTGGCACTAACCACCACGAGCACATGCTCTCGACGTGAGTATTGTTTCTGTGGGAAGTAGCTAATAATAAAGAAGGAATCCCCTTAATTGCTCCTCTTCGAAAAATCTTTTCTTTCGAAGTCGCGATAGAAGCAACGTGATGATGATATTGATGCTAAAATGATGATTAGTGTCTTTGTCTGTATTGTACATTGCACACTAAAAGTATGGGACTTAACCTGACTATGGTGCTGTTTACCTATAAAATTCAACTGTTTGAATTTTCGTTCAAAGCGACTCGAAGCGTGTCAGGTCCCATCGCTATTTATGCACCTTTTGGTTACGAATTTAAGACAGAATTGTAGGATTGTTATTCGAATACTAGTTCTCCTGTTTTTATCTGGTTTAATAGTGTGGTTTAGTTAAATGGTTTAATAATTTACTTGGTTTTTATACTCAGTTTGTTTTTCGCTGAATCTCTGGTTTATCTGTATGCGGAATTTTAATGTGTTGCTTATGTTAATGTTGTATTCTTTGTTGAAAAATGATAAATATTTTTTCTTTCTGCAAACAGTATTTATAGGCTGTGACTCCAATAGCCACGTAATCTACTGTGATTCAGACGCTGCGCTGTATAGCGGGTTTAACGGTAAGTTTCATTTGTTGAAAGTTGTACATAAATGTTATTAATTAGTGTTATTGAAAAGTATTGGTTAATTATCTTTGGAACAAGGGGACAGGAATATGTTTGGAGTTAATGTAGAATTACTAAAATTTTCATACTTTAAACGCAACACTGGTTCTTTTTGTTCAATCACACTGAAATCTGACAGATGTCATATTTTTACCATGTGTCGTAATGTTAAAAGAAGATTGAAAGTTGGAAATAAAAACCATCTTAAGGACCACTTGTCAATTGCTGTGAATTTTTTTTTTTTATGATTTTCGCTGCCTAAATATTTATTTCCTTTCTTGACACTCTCTAAGAGATTTCTCATTCTTTCTATATGGTCCAGTTTTTTCTTTTTTTTCGAATATCTTCGACTTCGTAGGATTTGCAGTCGAAAACTGTCATAAAACTCTATCTATAACTATCTCCAATATATTCTGTGCATTTAACTAACTTTGTCAAGTATCCAAACTTTGAAAAAAACCCACACGTATGAAATTTAAAGCACAATAAATGCGAGAAAATTTTTGTAGTGGTGTAACCTTTCAATGGCTTGTTAATAGTGATCTTGAACATTTCCTGCACTTCGAAAAATCCTTTTACTCTAGTATTCTACGATACACGTATGAAACTTGAAAAAAATCAACAAACAAATGCAAGAAAATTTTTGTGACGTTGTATAATTATGATTGATTTAGATTTGCCCATTAGGATTTGATAGATTCGACTAGATTAGACCAAGAAAACTATATTTGACTATTAAGAAACCTTTTAACAATTTCTTAATAATAATCTCAAACATTTCCCTCCTTTATAGCGATCTTGAACGTTTCTTTCTCCTCATAGTGATGTTGAACTTTCCCTGTAAAATAAGTACTCCATCTCTGAGTTGATAAATTGTAATGGGAAAATAATTAGCATATTGGTACCTCTCCAAAAAAAAAAAAAATACACAGAAGCTCGACAATCATCGATCAATTACAGAGTCGACGACGAGCACCATGATCAATTGCAAATTACGATGGTGGAGGATGAATATGGTACCAGATTTATGTCACGCCTGATCGGCAATAATACGAGGATTGCATAACCGATAGATTAGATACAGGTGTACAAAACGAGACCAGCGGGGGATCGTGTATCTAACACGCGACATACGAGTATGTAACTCTCGTGACATGCGGATGGCCACATTCACTAAAGTTAGAAGCGTCGGAGTTAAAAGGAGAAACCAGAAGAACACGAGTATACACAGGTGATATCACGATAGGTCCCTTTTGTCTCTTTCGATCGTTCTCGAGACCCGCTGCACGCGTATTTCTTCTTCTCTCCTTCTTCTCGCGACGACGAACCTGGTAATCGAGAACGAGAAAGATAATGGTAAGAACATAATAACCTGACAATGGAGTGGATACATTTGCGCAAGGCAAAACCAATAAGATCACGTGTCTGGTAAATGTAGCAATGCTTCACACTTACGGAACACGAATTGATCGTGTGTATTGCAATTAAACGAGGAATACGAAATACGCCACGCAAACAACATTTTCTTCAACGATACGTGATTCCTTCCGTTGGAAATGATGAAAAAATTTACTCAAAAATTATTTAAAATTACGATGTTGTACGTTCTGTTGTCAACATCGACATAGTGATTTTTATTTAACCCTTTGACTGCTATGGACGCATATATACGTCTCCCTGAAGCTATCGTTGTGGATTACGGTTACCGAATAATTCTGGTAGATGGAGAAAGAAAATGTGAACGTTGGCTTTCGTGTTTTCCACGAAGGAAAAGAGAAAATTCTTCATGAAACTCTCTCTTTCTCTCTCTCTCTCGAACGTGTCCACGTCTCGCTTTAAACGTTCGACTAATTAGTTCGAACATGCGACGCGATTCCAGTCGACAGAAATTTCCCGGCGATTTTATTCCGCCGACACCTCGTATTCAAACACGCGTAACTATTGTGAAATTCAGAATTCCGAGTGAAAGCCTTAAAGCTCTCTCGACTAGACGCGGAATGAAATTAACCGGTGGCGCTGAATTCGTTATGCTCCATCTTGATGCTCGATTTCCCTCCACGCCGCGACCATTTTGTCGGGATTTCGAAGTGAACGGAAAGAAGGAAATTATGAAAAAGTAGATCTATCGTTTGTTATATCATCGAATTGAAATCAATCGGTTTAAAATTTACAATTTATTTTTCTATAATCAGTAGAGTTAATCAATTTGTGCTTCTAAAAAAGAAGCACCACTTTGGGAATTTATTTCTAATTAAGGAAGACACTAATTTGAACATTTCCTTTTACTGACGATTAAACCAGGTGTGGACAATGCACGAGAAGTATTCTTTTTCGATAAAAATTCAACGAAATAGAATAATTTTCCATTCGAACTGGTGCTTTGAATAAATTCTATTTTGTTCTGACAATAATGAATCATCGTACATTGACCCAGAATGCTCTCTCAAACAGAAAAAAGAAGAAATAATGAATATATCAAACAGGATTGTTGTCATTTTAAGCGCCGGAGGCGTTTTTTAACTACAAATTTAGTTAATCAAACTGTTTATCAAGATCATGTAAAATTTTTGAATAAAAATTTGGTGTTCCTACACAATAAATAAATATTGCTTTAAGTAAAGTTTCCAGTAAAAAATCCTGCGTTTCAAATATCAAGAATTTTCTGAGACGAAAATGAATAATTTTCATAATTCGTATCAGTCGAAATTTCCATTAAATTGTCACTAATCTTTTCATTTCCAAGATTAATAAAAAATTAGTTGCATTCTGATGTAAGAAATTTAATTTTTTAGCAAAATGTCGCCAAATTTCTGTGCGTTGGTTTCCAGAAGGAAAAGATTGATTTCTTCGAGGCAGAGCGGTGAAAAACAATCAGAGGAAGAGTTGTTCTTCGTTGTTGTTCACTTAACGGTCAGAAGCACGTGAAGTTCGGTTCAATTAATAGATGGAAGGACGTCGTCAGGTTGATTCCACGATCGTTCACCGTGCTGCATCTACATCGATCATTCTGTACAGAGCACGTCGAAGGTGGTTGATCTTTCGATGGTTGCCCACGTTGTAGCTCCTTCGAGAGGTCGCGTTTTCTCGTGGGGACGATTCGTCAGGATCAAGTCTTTGGATCGCGCCGTTTGTTGTGCTCCGATAATAGATGCCTCCGCGTGCGGCGTAATCGTTGCGGTCTACCGGGATCTGGTAAATTTAATGGGCGATTTCGTCGATTGGATAATAATTTTGTGGTTGAAACGATAAGGAATATTGTAAGAAAATAGTTTAGATGGCACATCCTCTGATATACAACACGCAGCAGCTTTCTCCGAATGAAATTTCCTGTCGATCCTAATATTAATGGTGCAACCACGTAATTCTGAACAAAATTCTCTGTCCACGTTGTATCTCACGAACCGAGGAAAATTTTGATTCAAACTTATTTAAAATTATAACGCAGGCCAAGTTTAATCGCGTTGAAATGAAGAATAAAAAATGTATAAAATGTTTAAAATATTACTCTCAATTTCTGAACTATTCTGAGAGATATGAAACGCTCTTACAAATGGTTTTTCTTCACCACTGTAAAAGCTGAGAAGAAATTTGAGGGATCAGCGCGAATTGAAACTCGCGACACTTCTGAACTGACATGCCGCGAGATTACTCGCGCAGCTGAGGCGTTCCAATTAATTCTTTCGCTGTTATTTCTTTTTCTGATAGGTTCAGATGATCTAATCCTACATTATGCACGTGTAGTTTTCAAGATTAGTGTCCTGAGAAATTTTCTAACGGCTTTTGAACGTTTCAATCGTTTCAGTACGATGGATTTATAAAACAAGTTTATAGAAATTAATAAAGTTGAATATTTTTGATCGGTGAAAATAGTTGTCGTTGTTAAGTGAACTTACGTGCAAACATTTGAGAAAAATATCGAAGGTAAAAGATATTAAAGTAAAACACTTGCAAGTAATCGGTATCTCGACACGGTACACACGTGATCCATCGTGAAAATAAAGTGTTAATTTATAACTCGAAAGGCAAAATGGTGATTCGTTTTAATGAGGACGTTTGTAGCGTCACGTACGCATATTCCACGTTTACGTAATCGTTTGAACTCCCTGCTCTCGACTATTCAACGCCAATTTCTCGATAAAAGTGCACGCAAAGTGATTCAGATAACGGGCTGCCTCGTAAACAAACGGTCTAATCTCTTTTACTCTATTTCTCTTCGAGATCCGTGCGCTAACTACTGCTAACTATTATGCGAAATGATGTGCAGAGCTTTCAACTGTTTAATATTCCTAAAGAGCAGTGCGATAAACTTTTACAATCGTTCCACGTTTAAATTTCATAAATTTCACCGTCTTATTTAGTTTGCTCACTGTTCATTCCTCTTTTATGTTTCTTTTTTTAAATACAGATCAGAGTAACTGATCGATTCACATTTGCCAACGATCAAATAAACAACCCTAGTGGAAAGTTGTGTACAGAAATCCGAGACTCGATTTACTTGACGAAGCTTCGACCATTTTAGCAACTTCTCATGAATTCAACAGGAAATGCTAGCCACTAGAAGCTGCGCAAAGCTTGATAAAGTGTACCATCACGTAGAGTAGAAGATTGTTTTTCTTCGTTTCTTTTTCTGAAAACATCTCAGCGATATACATATTTCGACCGATTAATTAGAACGCGACGCACCGATCTCGCGAACGAAAATTCCATCTCTGTGATTTACAATTGGCGATCCAGTTGATCCGCGGTCGGTTATCCACTGCCTTGAAACGTGACTGGAACGTGAACAGAGCGCAACGTTAAATAATATTTGATCAGACTGCCAGTACCCGTTGTAAATCAATCCTGTTAAGTCTCTCGTTTGCTTTTCAAACGATTTCTGGAATTTCGGCGAAACGACAAACACCCACGGGGTAATCGTTGCGGAAAGACGTTTGACGTCAATCTGTCACGCGGACGAACGCTCGTAATTACGATGAATTACACGTTGCGGAGACACGTCGGAGATTCTACGAGGACATCATCGAACGAGAACGCGCGCGCGCGCGCGAAACACTGTCCGCCATCGTCATCCGCAGGTGCACAGACTTGGAGAACGATGAATTATGCTCACATACACTCGGTGGTGTTTCGTAAATTCGCTGATAGATGCTAGTGATAATATCCGCCACGCCTTCTTCGAACAGATCTCGAGAATGGTATCGTGGTCAGAAGTTATTTCAATACTCGAGGAATATTTATTAGGGATAATAAGTTTCATATATGGAGAAGTGACAGAAGGTTCCTGCTGATTGTTCTATCTCTAAGTAGAGGATTTATCTGGTAAAATGAAGTCTGTGATACCTCGAAAGGTTCTTCTGATAGAAAACAGTAAGTACACTCTCTTCAATTCTCTCATTTTAGATGGAAATTAGATGCTACATTTCATAGGATTCGTTTTCTGAGTGTTATTAGATCTGATTAAGGGTTTAATTGGGCACATGAGATATTTTTCTAGCTGTATCATTTGTGGGATTCTTTCGTTATATTGCTTGGAGTTTGCGACGCTTTAGGAGATTCTTCTTTGATATTTCGAAAATGTAAGTACACCTTCTTTAATTTTCTTATTGTGTATACAAGCTATTAGAGCTGGTTGAATTTTTAATTATGTACACAGGGTTAGCTTATTTTTGTTTGTTTACTTTTTAATTTGTACAACCTGTTGCGAAAAAGATAATTCTCAGTGATATATTTAAAAAAGAAGAAAATTTTCAAGTATTTCTTGTTTCTTAGAAAACTATTTAACACTAGTTCTGTTCAGTAATAGTAGCACTATTCAAAAGAATGATAAAATTTAACGTAGAATACTAAAGATAATCAGCTTGTACTGAATTTAAAGACAATAATCAGACTGCGGATTTTTATGAATTTATAGAAAACTTAGAGATGCAAAATTGCACATAATACACGTGTCATAAAAAGATATATAAAATATATAAATTATAACAAAACCTTATAAGTAAAATAATCTTCTAAAAGAGTTCTACTCTTTTCGTTATATTCTAGAAAGAATATGAATTCTGCGTAAAAATCCGTAGTCCAACAGTCGTCATCTAAGCTCTAAATAAAGTAGAATAACACAGAGATGGTTTAAACACCCGCAATTTGAATAATCTTCAAGTGTTCCGGGCCACGAAGGTTCTCCAAACGAGTCACTTTCAAGGGACAATGAACAGCGGTAAACGCGGTTAAAACAAGAGAAGCGTGTACGCGCGCGTAAGTACAAAGGGCGCTCGAAAAAGAGCCACGAAATGGAGTGGCCGCCGAGGGAACACACGGGGCAACGGAACACTCGAAACGAACAAGCAAGCCAGCCGTTGCGAAGAGGCAGACACTTTCCCCGGCGGATCCCAACGATGAGGCCGGCCGTGTACACGAACTTGCGCCGCGTTTACATTTGCATTTAATTCAAACATACGCGCTCGTGCATACCCGTTCAATTCCACTGTTCCTCGCGACGCCATCGCGCCGGAAACTCTCCCGCTTCTCTACAATTGTCACCATTTTCGATTCTATCCTCTTTCTTCCTTCTCTCTCTCTCTCTCTCTCTCTCTCTCTCGTGTTATCTCTCTCGCATTCCCTCTCCCGCGTTTCTCTCTTTTGCGTCATCTCTCTCTCACGTTCACTCTCTCCCGCGTTCTCTCTCTCTCTCTCTCTCGCGTTATCTTTCTCTCGCGTTCTCTCTTTTTCGCGCTTTCTCTCTCTCGCTTTATCTTTCTCTAGCGTTCTCTCTCTCTCTCGGTCTCTTTCTCTCTTTCTCTTTCTCACGTGCCCATTTCCGGTCCAAAGCAAAGATTAGTTCCTGGCACACATTCCACGCGCACGTCAGGACGAGTTTTAAGCGGAATTGTATCCAGCCGCGACAGATCTTGCCGCGTGCCAGCGACAAACCAGCCGAATTGTACACTCAACGCTCAGAGTTTCGTGTTCCTCCTCCTAGTATACCGTACTTCCGGCAAAGGGGTGGTTCTTTAGGAAAGCAGTAAGGTTACTTTCAACCACGGGAACTACCTCCGGATGGGAATTTCCTTGGCATTTTTTCGCGCTAGGGTGTGGCCCGAGATTGGATTCGAGGGTTGAAGTTCAGATTGCTTCCGCGGAGATGAAAATTCGCTCGAGATGGAGGGAATTGTTATCGAAGGTTTTTGCCCATGTAATACCGGCTCCATTTCACGGGACGTTGGTACCTTCGATTATTAGAAATGCTTAAATGTTCAAACAGCCAGGAGTTGAATGCCACTGTACTTTTTCCCTTCTGACATATTTACGTGTAATCTACTTTCGAAATTTTCACGGATTTAATAGAAAAGTGTACTATCTCGTATACTAAATTACATTTACTTTTTCTTTTCCACTTCAGCGATACTCCAACGCTTTTATGTAATTTCGAAGAAGGTTAAAATCAATCTAACAAATCGAAATATCTTCAATTTAAATTAACAAATGTGTAATCCACCATTTCAACGCAATTATTATTACTCACTAATAGTACATCTGAAATGACACTAATAATAAACTATTCATCTATCAATAATTAATTAATTGTATCTTTTATGACGTGTAAATCGCGAATTATCGATTCCTTAGAAATTCGCTCGAAACGCGAGTAAATTTATTTAATTTCCCGCGATAAGTCTGATGTATTACACGTTCACCTGTCGAGAAGAACTCGAGTGTTATCCTTTAAGCGGTAGATAAGTCTTTTAAAGAAAGAAAGCGCTAGATACAGCCGGTATTATATCATAATTGGTAACTCGGAGACTTACGGGACCACCCTATAGCGTCGTGGTAAATGTATCGAGTGGTTTCTGTTACCGACATAATTTACAACCCCGCGTATCCCCCTTAGCACGTGCTACACGATGATACCCCTCTCCTCTCCGCGATTCTCCGCTCGTATATCGTGCTAACAGCTCTATTTTACTACAGACGCATACATAGGACACAGACAGAGACACACAGAACCCATTACTCTCTAACACACGCGTTGGCTCATTTTTAATTTCTCACTCTCATTCCACGCCAGCCCTTATTGTCCCGTTTTTATTCATTACTCTTTCGCTTCTGGTTCCTTAGCCCTCTTTCTCTCACTTCCCCCATGTACATCTCTTACCTTTGTTTTATTACTTCTATTCTTTCATTTTCTAATTCCTTTTATTTGTCCCGGTAGCCGGCTCGTTCTTCCACCTTTTATTCTCCTCCTCTCATTCATTCTCATTTTCTCGCATTTTACATTCTACTTCTGTTGCACCTTTTCTCTTGCCACATTCTTTCTCCTCCTTCTTTCTTTTTCATTCTCTTTTTCTTTGTATCATTTTGTATCGTTTAAATTATCCACCATGCTTAAGTTTCACCTTGGTTCTCTATCTGTTGCTTAACGATATAGTATAATCGTTGAAAACGGTATCTCATTGAAATCCCCTTTTCTAGGACGAAGGCGACGATATCGGTTATGAATTAATTAAAGAGAATTCGATTGGTTTCCTGAATGGGATCCCTTCGTCGATGGACAGCGAAGCAGATAGTTTCCAGCTGTTTCTCAAAACCGGCTCGATCGTTAGTGCGTGTTTCCGTGTAATAATTACGGCACTTGGAGGGTCTCGTTGCCGATCTGGAGAGTTCCTCGAATTATGAGATACTATCAGTAATACTATTAACTAGTGAGCTCATCATTTTGTAGAAAGAATCATTTCCCCCTTGTCCCTCGAGATGTTACCAGAATCAATTAATCGTTTCTTGCTCGGTGTACCAGTCAAGGCAAAAATTTGTCTAATTGCTGTCGTTAAAGATGAACTTTGAATTTTCAATATTTTCGTACTTCTTTTTTTTTTTTCAAATAATAGACGAAATTCGCGAGCAAATTTTATATGGTACGTGAAACACAGTTATCAAGTGTAGAAATAAATTCTTTTCGATTGGAATCACATAGTGCAGCAATTTCAATCGAAGTATAATTATCAAGAAAATGGCGAAATATCGATAATAATTCAAAATTATTTCCCTCTTTTTAAGTGAAACTTTGATCGCATTCAAAAGTCGGAAAGAATTAATTTCCACGTTAAATAAATAATATTTTACTCGAGGAATACATTCTCCAAGTACTTTTAGCCAAAATGACTAAATTTCGAGAAAATAGGATCGTTGCTTTAAAAGTTATCGAATGTTGAATTTGCGAGGGTGCACCATGGTTGAAGAAAAATTTCCTTAACCGTCGTCACATTTACAAAACGATTATAATTGTGTGATGAAAAAAGTATAAATATAAATGTATTATAAAAAAGAAATATATAAAATAGAATTGCAAAAATATCACGAACTAGTTGGAACGAAGTTAAGAGAATATCGCGAACAAATAAAGAGTTGAAAAGATTCTCAAAAGCGTAGAAACGTCCGGCAGAGATTTATCGTAAGAAATTACAAAGGGTGAAGCGTTTATACGTCGTCGAATTTCCAGAAAAAGCATCCCGCCAACCGGATCACAATTTTTTCTCATTCATACAGTTGCTTAAGGGCAACATTCACCCTTCGAATCCCCGACTATAAATCCTGCAAAGCCAATACCAAGCAGAACCATTCGTCTGCGATCCCACTTGAGAGTACTTGAACGAAAAATCGGAATTGCATTGTCACAGGAATACACATATCCTCCGGATTGGCCCAAATATCCGAAGGTCAATTTTCGTCACCGGTCGGTCTTCGATCATCGTGATCGAAAACGAGGAAAGAGAGCGAGGGAGAGAGAGAGAGAGAGAGAGAAAAAGAGAAAAAAATTGAGATACGAGGAAACAAGGCGTAACTTTTTGTTTTTTTCGAAGCAGACGACGAATGGCCGTGGCGCGCGAGCAAACGAGCAATCCAGAGTGTCCGCGGGGCTGATTTACGACGCGCGCGGAATACGAGCGAGAATTCCAATAGGAACGAAGTGGGAGAAGGGATACTTTATTGCAACGGGTCCCCTGTGCCTGGTAAAGATTAACACGTAACGCGTGCAAAAATAGGATTACACTGTAATTTCCGGTCTGTCTGTATGCACGCGCGAAAAGAAGATTACGTCGCGTGCCTCGTGCATCGTCACGCGCGGAAAAACACTTCGTTATTGGCCGCTATGCGGCTGTGAAAACGCCTGCGAGCCTGATTTCTTCCCCCACATTTTTTTCACGTTATCCCCGAAAAAATCTCGTCTTTCTCGAATCGTATCGAAAGTTTGGAAAGGTTTGTCAATTTACTCCAATGTCACATTTAATCACTTGAAATCTCGTAATGAGCTTCCACGTACCAGCATTCCAATATTCGTTCTGATCTTTACTTGAAAATTCTTTTAAACTCACTCTTCGCCGATATTTTCTGCGTGAATAAAATAAAGGATCATCTAAATGCAACACCTACATGTTAATACTGTCTAATACTTACACGTTGTGTCTTTTCGAATGACACGAAAATTTTATTATTATTACTAATATATTTAGCTACCTCTTCTGGGTCAAACGTGACCCTGCATCCGTCGAGCGAGGATTTGTAAGATTAATAGAACTTGTTACCAAGGTTTATATACAAATTTAGAGCTAACTTTGCTGAGAACAACAATAAAAATTGATTCAATGTTTCTCAGATCTGCCAAAAAATTTTTCCTGCAAAGTTCTAAACTTTCGACAGCTTATCAACTGCTACCTTTAAAAAAAAAAAAAGAAAATCAGCCTCGAATTCTTTGCGCTGTGGACAGCATAGTTGTCGAAAATCCGATACGCCGGAAATAAAATATATCGCGATTGAAATTCAGAAAAATATCCGCTGCTATAGGTAAGATAAACCAGCTGGATGGTGTAAAGAATCGGATCTTCGTTTGTGGCTGTTTCGTATCCAGAGTTCGTAGGCACGAACGGTGAATATTCATGCGTTGGATACGGAAACGCGACGCACCAGTCTGAGGCTCATTGTTCCGTGACGCAGCAGCATTTCTCCGATTCACCGATGAACATTGAAAGCGGCCACGACGGAAGGGAACGACACCGTTAACGATGACGAAACGCAAGTCGACCCAGTTTCCAGCCCCTCTCACCCGTCCCCCGCCCCTTTTGCGCGTGCACACTCGGACGAAAAGCTGATTTATTACTGAACGCCACCCCTCTCAGCCCCGCACATCCGGTAATGGTACATTAAACCTGCCCGCGAATTTATGGCGCATTATTTCGAACGAATATATCTTCTTCCGCGGGCAACTTGCATCAACTTCGAGGCCATACACCTATTTTTGCGTGGCTCATACGAGATAAAGGATGAAAAAGAGAAGAGAGATGATGGTTTTTCGTTGAGGGAAATAAAAGAGATATTCCATGATGTGGAGGAGGGGAGGGGAATTCTGCGACGAGATAAACCATCTCCCGACTCGCTGAGAAACAGATGGAAAAAGGGGAGGAAAAAAAAAATTTCGCCTGGCTGATTTATGGATAGCAATCTCTTGGAGGTGCTCGAAATATCACGCGCAGAGGCGGACACGTCTCGTTCCTCCTTCCTCTCGGTCGACGACGCGCCAAACAAGGTCCTCCGATTCGCATCCGTATAGAAAATTGGCACCCATTCGGCAGGATCGTTCGCCCGTATAATAAACGTCTGTGTCGGACATCGGTGATGGCTCGGGTCGGGAAACGATGGACGTCGCGAGTTCCGCGATCAAAGGACTGGCCGTTGTGAAAGGGTGAAAAAGCGGCTTGGTTTCAGAGGAGAGGTTACACACACCTTCTAGTGAAATTTCGAAGTTCTTGCTTCACACCAATCGACAGAACTATCAAGGGAATTTCCCCGGACTCTGAACGAGTTTCAGATGTTTGTCACGTTTGATTTCACACTTTGTAGAAATTTGGGTACTCTACTTGTACACATCTTTTGGGATTTTAAGAATCATCGTACTTTCATTTTTTCATTCATGATCGTCAGCCATTCACTTGTTAAGTGATATTGCAAATTCATTCATGAGAGTCTATCTATAGTGTATAGTCATCCCAAGATCGTAATAATTCACAGAGGTTCAATGTCATCTAACACACAAACTCAACGCAACAACACACTTCATTCAGTTGAATACTGCTTGAATTATAGTAGTCAACAATAATATCTGTCACGTGGAGAACAGTCATTCCGCTACGTATGTGCACCTTGCGTGAATCATTGCATCACACAGAGGATTTATAACGTGCATATGAGGATCGAATCGATGCATCCAATGCACCCTTTCCCTTTACCATGCGTCATTAGACGCGCGGCCTTGTTGAAAGTTTCAGTATCGTATGAATTTAAGCAATTTGCTGCATGGTCAACTTCCTGATGATTTTCATTCAATTACCGAATACGCGATGGGAGGAGAAAGATGAAATTACAGAATATTTTCATATTGAATCATCCATAGAGTAGATAGTGGAGATAATTATCCAAGAAACCAAGAATCATTTAAGAAACCATTCAGAATGGTTCAAATTTTCACCTAAATCATTCCTTCTTTTTTTTTTCAAAAGGTCAATAATTTTTTTGATTCCAATTTTTTGGTTGAAAGGAAGATGGCAGAAATGACGAGAAATTGAGAGATGATTCGAAATAATTTTATTTGTGAGAAATTAGTTTGAAGAAAATTCAGGGACTAAAAACCAAGTGGAATCGAACTCGTGCCTATTGCGTGGTAATCAAGTGTTAAACCACTCGGCCACGGAGCCCTTGCACATACTCTTCCTAACTTATAGGTTTTATTGCTAGAGTGTCTAGTAATTCAATTATTTTTGTTATAATAACAATTTCCTACTATGGAAATCAATTATATAGTACACTTTTTTATATATATTATTTAATAAATTAAAATAAAATATATTTTATACATTATTTTATAGATTATTATAGAAGTTTCTTCGAAATTTTATGCCCACTTTGTGACATCAATCTTTATCATTCCGCGGAGATTGTTTTTAACATCGATATTCGTTTAATTATGCTTTCATATTATCAACCACTGTCTGATAAGCCTGCCACCACAGGAAACTGTTCAACATCCATTCATTTCCCTAGCATTATAATTTTCAGAGACATTTATTTCCCTCCTTTTCCTAAAATTCACCATGATCCAACTTCCGAGTTCATTCCACTCGAATCCTGTATCGAAAGGATCATTTCCAAAAAGTGCAGTTCGAGAAACTTTCACGCACGAGAAATCATTTCTGTTCAGTTTTAATTTCGCGCGCTCGAAGCTTGCGAAAGTTTCTCCGTGGCAGCGGAACGAAGAGTTCGCCAAACGGTGTCCTTTTTTTCTCGCAACCGAACGGAATTCGAACATGCTATCCCTGCTCTTCCAGCGTACAAATAAAAAAAAAAAAAGAAAAAAGAAGGAGAAATAAGAATAAGAATCGAGTAGGTGTTTGGTACGTCGAAGTAGTCGACGAGAATTTTTTCTAAATTTGGAAACCGGGACGAGAGGCGCCTCGAGTGCTGCTTATGACGGGTGAGCAGGCATGATCGATGGATAAACTTCACGGATAATTAGGTAACGGCGTTCTCTCTATTTACAGCCGCTCCGACGTTCCTCAGGCAGAAGCGTTAATTTTCGTGGAGGAACGCGTCGAACGCGCGAGAAAATTGTGGCCCCTCCTTCTCATCGGTCGTGATAAAATCGGTTTTTCATCCGGTCGCTCGAGTTGTAACGCGCGAAACACGTTCACATAAAAATCTCGTAAAACACGGATCGATGTCAAAATTTCCGGAGCGTTAAGGGCAAAGCGACCGTGCACTAAACTTCTTTTTTATTGAAGCACAGCCTGAGAATTTGCTCCACGGACTATTTGTTCATCTCTCTTTCCCTTTTTTCCCTTTTTTTTATACCAGTCTATTTTCCCGCGGCGTTCGAGAGACACGGCAGATTCGTTTCGCCTCTGATCGACGCAGCAGTACGCGCAGAACCGTTTCAATTTTACATAGCCAACAACCGCCGGAGAATAATTGCTCGAATTAACAATTCAATTCCTTTGCGCGCCGACGTTCTCGAACGAACGCTTCGTTTTCGTTGATTTTCTTCGAACTGCGTTACGTGATTTGTGATTGGGTAACTTTAATACTTTAACGATACAACGTCTTGAAATACACCTAACTTATTTTTATACTAAAATACAGAATTTTAATTGTCTTAACAGGTTCACGTCAAAGTGTACAAATTGCATCTTCTCGTTGTAATAATTTTCTATAAAATTCTCTATATCGTTTTTGTACCTTTCTTAGGAATCCCAAATATGTTTCAACAATATAATATATAATATAAAACGCCTTTCTTGAGATATTTACGTTTCTGGCGTTTCTTCTGGGCTTGTATTTTAATCCCTTTTTGTCAGTATTTAAATAATTTGGTCAGTATCCTTTATGATACTAACTAACCGTAATAATACTAACCAGTAATTAATTCCAACCATTTAGTATTTTTATCCTGACCTTTTTGGTTGTAAAATACTGATCAAAAATTGATTTAAATCCTGATCGAAAATAGATTTAAACATTGACCATTTAATTTGTTGCCTTTCTTTGGTCACTAGTAAACGATTGATAATTTTTCTTTAAAAAAGAAACAGTAAAATAATTTTGAAACCACTATTCAGTTGTTCATATCAATTTACATCAACCTATTGTTAGAATAAGAGATATTTAAATTAGCCGCGCTGTCGTGAACGTGTTAAACCAACAATTTTCCAATGTCCCACAAATTCTTTGTGTTGTTTTACGAAATGAATCGAGAACATCTCGATCAATCTGTCCCCTGTGCCTAAAATAAAGTCTAATCTGTTAGGCTAGATCCAAAAGTCCTGTACCAAAAATTTCTTATTCGTCATTCCAGGCGGACAGGTAATTCCTTTGTGTCTGGTAGATACGATGTAATCTTTCCAGTCGTCGATCGATTCCAACCTGACAGATTCTGTCAGACGAACGAAAGATCTTTAACAATTCTACATCGATGTTTCGTCAAGCCTGCGGGATGTCCCTCTTATGAATATTCACGTGAAAGTTAGAGAGAGCAGAAAAGAATCCCGCGGAAAACGTCTCAATGGTGAATGTCGTCAGTCAACAGTTGAAGCATTCAGTCGGCTTTAAAATATCGGCAAGTTTCTTACTGGCGGCGTAACACGAGTTTCATTTTCCCTTGCTGAGGTAATTTTCCCCGGGTGCAGCTGCCGTTGAATTTCCCAAGCTGTCTCTATTGGCCACGTTTTTGCTGGCTGTCAGTAACGAAGAGGAAGCCTCGAATGAGTAGAGTGAAGAGAAGAAGAAGAAGAAGAAGAAGAAGAAGAAGAAGAACCACGGACAGACGTGCTCCACGCGGAAAGAAGCTAATCGAGAAACGCTTCTCTGGCGCGCGCGTTCCCTCACGAAGAACGACGCTCTGGATGGGCCACGTGCGTCACCACCGCGAATCGATCTCGCGAGATCGCGAGACCTTACTCCAAGTGCCAGCTCTAGATAACGCGGGAATTATTTCCTTCGGAATTTTTATTTCATAATAAATGACGTAAGTTTTGGTACGAATGATTTCTGTCGAATTGGATTATTTTATTATTTTTCTGTACATTTTTCAACACCTTTCTGGGCTTTCGTTAAACGATAAAGGAGATTACAATGTTGCAAATTTAACACTGTCAATTTATTATTATTCTTTTTTAATTATATATGAGGTCTGCAAATAAATTTGAAGCTCTCACAATTAATCTACAGTAATTTTATTTGAAATTGAAATATACTAAGAAAAAAGATGTAAATTTTGATACCAATGATTTCTGTCGAATTGGATTATTTTAATCTTTTTGTGTACATTTTTTAACACCTTTCTGGGCTTTCGTTAAACGATAAAAGCGATTACAGTGTCAAGGATTCGATTCTATCCATATTTGTTTAAAATTAAATATTAGGTGTACGAATAAATTCCATAGCTCTGATAATTAAAAATTCGTAATTTCATTTTTAGTTTAAATATGCTATGGAAGAACAGGTGTATTTTTATATGAACAGCTCGTGTTGAATTATTTGTTCTCTTATTTGTCTACGTATTTTATCACACCTTTCTGGACTTTCGATAAGCGATATTAGGAAGGTGGAAAGTGGGACGAAGAAATGTCGATGAAACGAAGAACGCGAATTTGTGTCGAATCATCAGGAAAAATCGATTCAGTTCCCCTGTTAAATATAATTACTGTTGATCAAAAAGCTTCCGTGCACTATCAGATCCCGCGAGGCGCGGCAAAGTACTCCCACAATAAATGCATTGATCGTGTCTATTTGCATCGTCGCGGGGAATGTTTGTTCTCCGACAGATGGGCCGCGAGTGGACCTCTAATTATAACCGGTCCGCGGAGGCAGCTTTCAACAGGCGCAATAATAAACTCCCCATCAGCCTATTCCTAATATTCTTTCTCCTCGTCTGATTCGAACTCTTGTTCCATTTGTACTCAACGTTCCATGTAATTTCGCGGTTAAGTGGCGAGAAGCCCAGAATGCATTTACGCCGAGAGAAACGAAACTGTGTTTGCAATAGTGTCCCTAAATCTCCAAAGAGAAAGCGTTGTTTCGCAAGTAAAGCAAATTTATCACTTATAATACAAATTCTTACTTGCAACGAGACGTTCGTCTCTTAGATTAATTAAATTTTTAATTGAGACTACTAATTTCACTCTCGTTGATTAATTAACACTTAAAACATAATAGTTTATTCATAGTTACTGTTATATTCAGTATAAAATACATCGTGTTCACACGTTCAAGGACCAGAATAGAGGTAATTAGTGATAAACTTTAGAAATTAGAGAGATATACAATTTAAATGAACTCCATTAACAAATTAACGACTAAAAACGTTTTCTGACCTTTCGTAAATTTCCATCAAAGGTTTCACTGTGTAAATCAAAGCAAATATCCTCTCAAGAAGGATGAAATTGCTACTACATTCAAGATCGAAGCTTCTATACTCATCGAAAGTAGCAATAACAGCGAGAGAATTAATAGGGCGCCTTAACTATGGTCGTAAGCGTCCCGGCGTGTCGTTCCGTAGGTCGCGGCAAGGAAATCCCGCCTGAACCCTCCAATTTTTCCTCCTCTCCAACGTATATTCCCAGCTAAACACACTACCCATTTATTATCACCACTCGAATCACCAAAAGAACAACAAACTCACGAGAATCTCGACGTTTTCCCTTCACCGTTCTCACAAATCATCGTTACAAACGGGATCGATCAATTTTTCAAACAGGATCGTCATCGGTCAGCAACTGGGTGCGTTAGATGGAATCTATCGCGGCCCATCGAAAAAGTGAGCCCAGGAAACGATGTTTCAATAATCGAAAACCCAATCGTGGAAGATCTTCGATTCTATGTTCCACGATAACGGAATTCTGCTTCTCGTTTTGGATCGGTAAAATCGATTCCCCAACGATCGAGAGAAACGCGTCAGCAGATGCTCGAGATAGAGCCTCTCATCGACGTAACCAACATCTGTGTATATGTGTATGCACGCCATTCCATGTTAAAGTGTGTGTGTGTGTCTGTGTGTATGCGCGTCGGCCTACTCTGCGAACTTCAACCCCTCCACACCCCTCCACACACCCCTTTCTCCCTTTCTTTCGCGTATCCATGACGTCACTGCACCCCTACCATCGTTTCACCATCGCCACGACGCCTCCTCCTGCCCCTCTGGCCTGCTCGCTGTTAGGATAGAATCTGGTAGGGGTCGATACACCCCCTCGACGACCAACTGGCCTTCTACCGCCTCTTCCATCGCAAACCTGCGTGTGCTGCTTCTATTTTACTTCGCCTCGCGTGCTTTCTCGTTTTCTTCGCCATTTGTCTCTCACTGCCACCCTGCCGCGTAGACTCGCGATATTTTCCCTTACGTCTTCCTCGGGGGAGGGAAGCGAGACGAAGAAAAATCGACGAATCGACGAGTTAAACGAAGGGACGAGTATAGAAATACAACACGAAGGAGGAAGTGTGTATGTGTATGTGTGTATAAGGGACGATTTAATAGTTGTGACGTGGTTGGAAGTGTTACGAGGGTAAGAGAACAAGAAAAAAGAAGGAAAGAAAGGGTTGTTTCCAGAGGAAGATGATAAATAGACGTCCGGTGTTAAATCAGGATTGTTATAGCTCTTAACGGTTAGAGGGGTAGGTTCTCTGCAGTCCAATTAGTACCCCCGTAGAAATACCATTGCTTTCACGGTACAACTTCATTTTTCTCACTTAGAATTTACTGCCGCTTCCTTCCTTTCACGAACCCCGGGTATTCATTTGACTGATGAACCTAGGAGATCCCTGGGACAGTTTAGCGTGCGATTCGAATCGAAGATGAAGGAGAAGAGAAATGCAAAGTCTCTTTTCGACGATAGAACGATGAGAAAAGTCTCGTAGAAAATAAATACTGAAGAAAAGAGAGAGTAAAGAGTGAGATAGAGTAAGAGAGATAGAAAAGGTCGTGGAAAAAGTCGTCGCAAGAAATCAAGCGAGGGTGAAAGGGGTGAGTGAGGGTGTGACGCACACGAGAACCGTGTGGCACGCGTGTGCGTGAGTACACGGGTCACGCACACGCAAGCGCGGCCCGGGATGACGTCACAAGGGCGGGGTCCTCGTTAGCGGCACTCTGCCAGTGCACCAGGACGACGAAGAGGCAAGCAACACGTGGAAAAAGGGGTCGTGTTGGACGATCGGTGAACGTCCATCACCTTTTCTCTACGCTCTTCTTTCTCCCTCCTATCCGGAACCTTTTTGGCCAACTTGGCCTGTGTAGTGGTCGCCACGCTTAAAAACCACTTCGACTTATTCCCCTCCTCGTCTATCTAGCGATTCTTCTTTGCTCTTGTCGCTCTATCTCTCTCTCTCTCTCTCTCTCTCTCTCTCTATGGATCGTTTCGTTTTGCACGCTGCAATCGACACCCTCCTTCGCCACCCTTGCCGCTTCGAAATTGGGTAAACGCGATGGCATCGCGTTCGATTTTCGATGTTGAACCTACCACGTTTGCCCCTCTTTCGAAGGACTTTCTCCTGCCTCCGCACTCTTTGTTACGGTTTGGTGTTTTTCTAATGGGAGCGTTTTGTGGAACCTCTGTAACCGTTCATTTTGATCCTTTTGATGTACGATATTTTTTCTTGTTTTTTTTTTTTTCTTTTTTATTGGATTCGTATACGTGTTTTGGATATTTGCTTTTTTAATACTGTATGGGGCGTGAGAGGATGTGAAGTATGTTGGGTATTTTATATATTTTTATATGTTATACTTGCAGAAACATGCACAGTCTATTTTTAAGGCAGACAATTAGGGTTTCGTCAAAATTATCGAGAGTTTCATCAGTTTCTCGGTAAATTTAGAAACGAAGGGGTTAATGCTTAGGTTGGAAAGGAAATAGATGATACAGCGATAATGATTTTTTCAGGCGACCTCGTATAAACGCCCAGGACGAGCGGGAAACTGACGATAGTATCGGTTTGAAGCATTATTTCCGGTGACCCGCACCTTCCGCGTCCCAGAATACTGTCACTTCCGCTGGAAGAGCAAGAAAACCCAGGGAAATTTAACAATAAGCTCCCCTGGCGATAAATAATGTGCCGGATGATAAAAACTAATTCAGATTCTAAATCGTTGGAAAGCTACTTAACGAGATATTCTACGTTAAAATATATATCTTCTAGTATATATTCAGATAATCCCTTTAACTATATAATCATAAATTGAAGAAAGTAATCACCACAGTTACCGTGGTGTAACGAGTAACCTGCACGCTTGCCATTTCGTTTATTCGAGTTCCAAACTTCGTTCATTCGAAACAAATTTTTCCTCCTTCCAAAGTTAATGGAAAATTCCTCTAACCTCTCCAAATTGAAAAATCAAATTCTTCTTGAATTTCAAAAATACAATAATTCAGAAAAAAAATAAAATTCATCTGCTTCAAAAAATTTCCCAAATCAGAAAGCAACCTTGTGTACTATGTATGGTTGAATTCGATGCAACCTTGTTGGAATTTCGTAGGTCAGCGTGCCCGAAATTCCAGCACGTGATGGAAACTCGAGGGAAAACCGTGGAAAAGCGTGCAACAAAGAGATGTACCGATGGTGGTTGCTGGGAAAAGTAGCCTGTGAACCAGGGGGAGTAGTTTTCTCTCTGGATACTGAGAGAGAGCAGAGATCTTCAAAACCCTCCAAGCCCCAGCCATAAACCATTCGAGAACAATCTAAATCGAACGATGGCCGGTACCAGAACGACGACAGAACTTTGTACAGGTCCCAAAATGGACTCCGTGAACTCGATTCACCGCAAGCATTTGCGGTTCGAATCCTCCTCGCTGTTAATCCATTTTACAGGAAAGAGCTTCGTATATTCTCTTTCCTCATGCTCACTGGTGTTATGAGTCAATTCCTCTCGATGAAGAGAGAACTATCGAGGGGAGATTTTCAAAATCTCGAGTAGGAAAGGTGCATATATGTGTTTTAATTCGTTAATTGTGGATAACAGAAGCTTCGAAGCTGTTCTTGGGAAAAATTTTCCTATTTACTAACCTGCAGAGGAAGCAAAAACGAAACGAAAAAAAAAAGAACACGAAAGAAGCGCTATCGTATTGCGAATTTTTGCAAAGGTTCGCTGGCGCTCAAACTGTTAAAACACCGCGGTCGGTGTAATTTCGTTCGTTGCTTTCCCCAAGGAAAAAGGAGTGGCGCAAACAGGAAATTAACGAACGAACAACGTACACGTGTATTTACCACCTAGTTTAATTACAAAGTAGATATTTCAAACAATTCTTTCAGCTCGTAAAAATTCGTACGATTAACCGCTTAATAGTCCGATAAACTTAAGGTTTCCTAACTGCAATCTTTCTACAAAAATTGTATAAAATAATTTAAAAGAAAAATATGTTTCCACGAACAACTCGTAAATTCTATTTTGCAAGTAAAACCTGAAGCTTTCTATGGTTTTCTTTATGTTGTGTGTAAAAGAATAAGCTTACTAAGCAAATCCAGCTTAAATTCGATAGAATTTTACAGGTTAGAGTTAGAAAAGGGATGAAGTAAACGAAATTTGTCGATACTCCGATGGTTATTTCGAGCACACGCGATTTTTTCCCGAAGTCCCTTGGATCGATAGAAAATACTGCACGATGGATTTAACGATGCAAAGTCAGGCAGTGAAACGAGCAGGACGTTTTACGACACAGCGATACGCGCGAGTCGCGAGTGGCTCACGGAAGTTGATAGAGCGAATCGAATCCGTTCCACGGAACGATTGTTCGTGCTCGCTACAGTAAAATGTGCGTAAGTTTACGCAGAAATAGTTTTACGCGTTTCCAATGACACGTCAGGGATTCTGCGACAAGTGCACCGATATCGAGCATTCGCGGGAGACGTTGCTCGTTCAATTGTAATTGAAAATTCTCATCTCGGAGGAATTGGACAGGTTAACGATTTCAACGAACCAGTTTACAAAAGACGAAAAAATCGTGCTGTTTATTTTAATCCTGAAGAAAAATTATGTCAGATGCTACATCTTAACACTTTCCATATAACGTACTTCACTTAACACGTTAAGTGCCACATTGATTTCGATCCACCTCTCGTCTAGCCGTTCAGTTTCGAAAGTTTTACAAAGAATGTGTTAACCTTTCGTACCAACTTGGCCTGCAACTGCTCGATCTTCATAAACCAGCGTGCAAATGGCTAAAAATCTGGTTAACACCGTCTGAACTAAAAGTCTAGGCATCAGTCCTGCAGAGACCGGTGTGGTTCTTAACGCGTTAATCTCGTTAAATGATAAAGTAGAAATAAGTGGAATCAAGAAACATGTAGAACAGAGGAGCCTAGTAACAGGTACTTGGAAGGAGAGCAGGTAGCTCGAGGATGAAAGTCGAACGAGCGGAAGCTTAAGGACGTCGAATAGGAGAGCGGAGGATCGACAGACGATCGGGAATCGCGTGAATTCATCGACGCGTCTTGATCGAGAACAGGCTCGTCTGACGCGGATTACGTGTAATCTTCGTCTCCTTATCGATGCCTTCTACGGCTGTTATCGTAACAATACGTAACACGGTGAGACACGGTTCGAGCAGGGACCGACGTCATTCTTGCGCGTCACGCTTCCTGCTACTGTCGCAACTACGCTCCGTCGTTGCATTAGTCATTCGCCTTTTATTGACTGGCTGAATAACGATAATTCTCCTGGATGTTCGGTATATAACACTTTGCTGCCGTGATGGAGCGTATTCATTGATGGAAATCGCGGAGATAACGTGTTGCTTACGTACATTCCAAAATTAGTTCGGCTGAATTGTAATTCCGTGGAAATTGAAGCACGTGGCAAGTGTCTCGTCTCTTCCGTTGCTCTTTGCTTCGTAGGAAATAGAACGTTTCGTTCTTTCTCTTTTTCACTAGTCTAGATTATGTAGGAAGTCAAGTTGGATGGATATTACCAAATAAATATTGCGACTATGGTTTAAAAAGAAGAAAAAAACAGATAATATATTATTAACTAATAAGGATAGGTGTATTATACAGAAGAAATAATTCTTTCTTTATCCCATAGGGCTTGTTATTACCAAAAATGCTTACAATTATTGAAAAAAGAATTTCCAAACGACGATATTTCGATTAAAAGCGTACGGATAGATTGAAATCGAATGAACTCGCGGAGATCTCGGGAAATAAAGTTTCCCAAGGCACAGGAAATTCTGTGCGAATTTTCGAAAGCAGATTTACGAATTAGTTTTAACATCATCAAGTTAAACGCGACTCGTTTGACGAATTCGGGTTATGACAGAAAATGGACGTCGTTCAAAAGGATACCTCGCTTTTATAAGAGTTTAGTGTGTGTGCATGTGGTATATACTCTCGGGAAAAAATGTATAATCGAATCGTTGTTGGTTCCACACGATGACCAGAAACATCTCGCGAGCCGTCCAACATTCCAACCGCATGCATAACACGGGAATTGATTAATTTACGTCTGAAGATAAGAGAATCTTCATCAACTCCGCGTAACGACCAAAGTAATTTCCACTATGATATACACAGAAGCTTTCTAACGAAATACTACGCGAACAAATTCACGATGGTAGCTCAGTTCCTCACGGTTCGTACATTTCCAGCTCGTGCGCCTTTCGTCGACGACTTTGCACGCGAAATTTCCGTGAAACCAGGGTTCATCGAACCCCCACTCTTGGAAAAGCCAAGTGCTTTTTTTTTTATGGCAGTCCACTTAGCTCAGGCTCGATATCATGGCTCGTTGAGCCGATTCTTAGGCAAATCTCTGGGCTAATTTTAATGGATAATTTTACGGTGGCCGGTGGTGTGTCGTAAAAAGGCCCGTAAACGAAGAAATTTCTTTCTTTCTCCACCTTCTTCAACTACTCTTAAGTGTCTTTGTTTCTCTTTTCTCTTTCTTTTCTTCTTTTTTATACCTCGTCAATAAATAACGCGAAATCGTGCCACCTTGGATATCACCGTCCCGTAAACGGAGAACTTTATCGTTCGAGTTATTTCCCCGTGGCAAAGGTCCCCCGTTCTCTTTGTCGGTGCCGTGGAAACATTTGCATCCAACGAGATATCGAAATCCCGACGAATTCGCGGAACGCGACCGGGTTAACGCCGATTAAACTCTCTCTCTCTGTCGTTCTCTCGAACGTTTGCTCACTCGCTCGTTCTCTTTTGCACGCTGTTCAGGCAAATCGCGTAAGCACGTTCGTGGAAATCGTAAGCACTCTGGGCCAACGATCGCCGGTAACTTTGGAACACGTAGCGGCGAGCAAATTACAAAGTCAATACGCACAGACCCTTCGGTCTCTCTCTACTTTTATCTTTCCCTTCCATTCTCTCTCTCTCTCTCTCTCTGGTTGTATCTACTTTTATCTGACTCTCTGTCTTTCTCTCCTCTTCTATCTCCCTTTCCGCGTTTGAAGACGTGCAGCGAGCGGTTTCGTAGTGTTCACCTCCGGCTACGAAATATCTTAGCGGGAAATAGTGGTGCTCAAAGGATAAGGATACTCGAGTATCGAAATTTCGGGACATAAGGCTAGGGAGAGGATGAAATTCTAGATTTCGAACCCTTTGATAACGACTCGTTACTTGCACCGTGGCTTTTGTTTAAGAGATACCTCGGAATTAAAACGAGAAGATAACGGTTCTCGAAATGTTCAATATTTGCGAGACGTTAATAATAATGATAATGTTCCATAGAGAGAGTATTGGAGATATTTGATCAGAATATTAATATATACCGTGTGTATTAAAATATAGTTTATACTTTAAAGTAATCTCGTCCTTTCCAGTTACCTCTTCAAACATTAATTTCTTATCGCTGAGAGTGTATAATGGAACAAACATTTACCCTAACCTAACCTAACCTAATACCACGACTGGTCCTCCTATAATCGTATCTTCAAACCGATTTATATCGACAACCGTTCAACTTTCGATGAATATAACCTGATATCCAAGATTCACAGCGTCAGATTAACCGCTGTGGAATCGTTGCAAGAAACTCACTTCGAACCATCTGGATATAGTCTTTTTCAGCTGAACTATCTATACCAAAACCTCGACGTGACTCAGCACTCGCCCCATAGAGAACCGCAAGAGATCCCCGACAGCCGCAATCCTCGCAACCCCAGTCTAATCTTCCCCTATGTTCCTCTAAAATTTCATCCGGCTGTGGATCAAGCAGCATCAAACTATCGCGAGAGTGAAAGACCTCTTGAAAGTTAGAAGTGAACCAAGTTTGCGATCAGATAGAAGCAAATAGGAGATCGTTCGTAAGAAAGTGAAGGAAAGTTCTTATAAATAGAATACAGAGTTAGGTTTAAATGTTAGTTTTCTTTTTTATTGACTTTTATTACTACATATCGTTGGAATTGAGGATTTCTACATCCTTCGTGTTTTTCTTTGATCAATATTCGTTGATGCAGAGTTTGTCAGCTAGCAGTCATATTTATAAATGTTAATAACTAAACAGTGAAGTTATTAACGTAATTTATTATACCGACTTGAATATCTTACCAATAATGTAATCGAACATTGTGTATAAAAGGATAATTTGTTCAAGTATTACTTTAGAAGAAGAAGGATGTTTCAGTTGCATACACTCATTCTATGGACATTGAAGTCTGGAGTCACGTTTTGATCGTGTTTCTCCCTATTGACAGACAATGCTGGTCGAATTCGGCGGTGGTTCGCGAGGTAGGCCCGTATCTCGAGCGCGAGGACACCGGCCGAAACGAAGTAGTTCCTAAACTAGTTTCTCCGTGCATGTCCTCCAGACGGGAACAATGCTGATACACGCGCAAGCTCCTCGCCAGTGTGTGTACCACGAGCAAACAGGGACAGACAGGGAGAGCGCGAGAGAGAGAAATAGCGCGAGAGAGAGAGAAGGCGAGTAGGAGTCAAAGCGCAGGAGAGAGAACGCGAGAAAGAGTGAGAGCACGAGAGAGAGAAAGCGCGAGAGAGAGGTGACGCGGAAGAGAGAGAATGCGGGAGAGAGTTAACGCGACAGAGTGTGAGAGCGTGAGAGAGAGAGAAAGCGCGAGAAAGAGGGAACGCGGGGGAAAGATAACGCAAGAAAGAGAGAATGCGGGTGAAAGATGACGCGGAAGAGAGAGAACGCGGGAGAGATAACGCGAGAGAGAGAGAGAGAGTGAGGGCACAGGAGAGAAAGGGCGCGAGAGAAACAGAAAGCAAGAGAGATCAGTGAATAAGTGAGCGAGAGAGAGAGAGAGAGAGGGACCTGCTGGTTGGAGTTGCGACAATATCCCGAACTTACCGACGACAAACTTTCGGCAAAGAGACAGACGGAGAGAATGAGAGCAACTCGCGGGAGGGGGGAGAAGAAGAACGGGGGTGGCGGCGTTGACGCGGCGCCGTCAAAGGAACCGAGGATGTCTGCCTTATGGATACACACTGTCAGAGAAGGAAGGGTAGAAGCGGCCGTGGGCGTTCGAAGGGTGGCCGCGATAGCCCGCCATCGTTGGAAATTTTCGAGCTACGAGAATTCTCTGCTTTCTATACTCTCTCCGTGTGACACAGTTTTCTTTTGAGCAAGGAAAGGGCTGCATTGTGAAACACTACATATATACACGATTGTAGATTGCAAGTTTAGCTGCAACACATGACTGCGTAATTAATTTCTTCGGAACGAAGGATCCATTACGTTCTAATCAATAAATTCCATGATATATTGCGTTATGAAGGGTCAAATAAAATGATTTTCGTAGTTCTCAAGGAAATTAAACGCAAGAATATCAAAACGGAGACTGTAGTTACGTTTAATCTGAAGCGACTGCTCGAGAACACTTAAAGAGATTAATTTTACTTTAATTCCATAGTTAGTTTATATATTTCCATTTATCTTCCCTTCGCCGGTGCAGAAGGGAATTTATTTTCGAATTCGTGGAATATTTTATATTTCGAATACAGCGTGCAACAAGTAGATACTCCATCCCTTCGAAATTCCCAATGATAAATCTCCCAAGATGGAGTGGTAAGATCAAAGCGACACGGTGCCAAGAAATGGCGACGCGTGATCGTCCCTCCGGGCAATTATTGCTTCTAGTTTTCCTTTCCGCTTAAAGAAGAGGCTGGTTATAAAGTTAATCCCATCCGTGCCGCCACTCCCGCGAATTAATCCTGCTGCCCTGGCTAATATATTCCGATTGAATTATTTTACACGGGAACGGCCGTGCCACTTTTTCTTTTTGCCCTGCCCTTTATTTTGAATTATTCAACGTCCCCGTCGGAAATTGCTTCCGTGCCACTTTCAATTACACGTTTCAGCATGTTCGACTCGTGTAAAAAGCGTTTGACCAGTCTCTTCTTCAACATTACACCTGATCCTCGTACTTCCTTGTCCTTTTTTTTCTTTTTTTCGCGACGATTCCAAGCAATCCGTTTCAAGCTACAGCCACGAATCTTGAAACGATGGATCTGCGTTGGTAATGTCCCCGTTCCTTGCTTCCACGAGTTCCACGCTCGCTTATAAGGTTGCAGAGTTGTTGAAGCGACGTATAATTTCTGAACTGCGAACTCACCCCTCGGGGTGAAAGCGGCCACTTCAACCTGTTAGCCCGGTAATACGCGAAACGTGTCCTCGTAAATACGTGAATAGAGTGACAGAGGACGATTCGATTCGTCGTCTCTCTTTCTCGCGAATGAACGTTTCGCTGTTTTCTTTCCAACGACGAGAAACTGTTTTTCCAGTGGAATTTTCCCCCCTTTTTTTTTAGGGGGGAAAATTGCACGTTGTCTGTCTTGATTTATAACCGACGCGTTTCAATTCGATTCCGCTGCGACTCCATCGACGCGTCGAATTCCACGCGGATAAAATGTTTGCGAACAGATTCCGACGTGTGTACTACTGTCTTTCTCGATTTTTCGTGTTTCTTCTTCTCTTTTCCAAGTCGGAGTTTCATGCTGGAGCCGAGTTCATCTCGAAACGTGCCGCGGTACGTTCAGATTTTCGACGTTCGGCGGTAGCCGCGGGTTTGATGGTTCGATAAAAATTTAATAAAGCATCGCGAAAGTATCAGGACGACCGACGGGACATTCCGCGTGAGGTATAATGAAATTTTTATTGCGAGCCCTAGCTGTGGCCGGGGGCGGATGCTTAAACTGCTGCGTGCAGGTTTATGAATAAGACCCGGAAAGATTGGCTCGTTAAAAGTTCCGCTTTTTTTTTTTTTTTACCTCTGAGATCGTGAGATCGATTCACGAACAGGCCTGTTTTGTACTCACGCGGTGAACGAACTAAACGCTTTCGATAAATATTCTATGCATTCCTGAATCCTCATTTCGGGGATTAACTTTGAAAGAGAATATATATATATACACGCTCGATATTATTCTGCAAACTACCCTCGCCTATTTTTATTCTATATTCCCTCCACCTGAACCTATAGAAAAATTCATATATCCAGAGCAATCTTTCTCCGATATTCGTTCTATAACATTTCGTGTCTTTGCTTTTAACGATCCTGCCGATTTATTAATATTTCGCATAACTCCCGCACGATACGTCAAATTACAATGCAATTTTGAATGATGATGGTAATAATGAAAGAAATATTTATGATAGAATAAGTCGTGATTTAGGAAAAAGTGATCGATTCGTTAGTTTATTCAATTTCGACGTAGAGGAGAGAAGCTATGAAAGGGACAGGTTTTGAATGGGAACAAAATTCTAAACGCATGCAAATTAAGTTTGTATTTATGGTAACATTAGTGAATAGTCATTTCTCGCTTCTAACAAAATAGCAATTCACGATTGATATTTTGCTGATGTAAAAGAAAATTCCTTTTCTCTAGTTTTCTGTGTCGTTTTACGAGACAAATTTGTATACTGAATCTTCAAAAAGATTTCTACGCGTGACATGCACATTTTGCAGTTTCTCAGGCGCAAGTAGCCCCTAAAAGCTGTGAACCAGCTATGAAAATAATGATGAATCCTCAACAGGAGCAATTATCGACAGCAGCAATCAATCGATTAACGCATCTATGCCAATGCTCCGGTAATTATCATCATCGTGATCGTCTCCGCGACCTATACTCCGTGTCGCCGATGATCAGACTCTCCTCGAAGTCTCATTGTGGTGGTTTACGCCTCCCTGAATATACCCTGGGGCCGGTAACAACCAAGCTAGCCAGGGAGTAACATAATATATTCCCGATCCGGTGGCTCGATGTTCTAAAGGCGACTATCAAGTTGTGGTCGCCTAATTTACGATCCCGGCAAATGGACGCCGGCTTTAGTGGACGCGGCTTCGAACACCCCTCTCTGCCTTTCGTTTTCCCTCAGCTATACAGCAGCGTGGTAGAATCCTCTCCTCTCACATCCTCTCGCTCTCTCTATCTTTCGCGCTGTCTCTCTCTCTCGCTCTCTATCTCTAGCGCTTTCTCTCTCGCGCTCTGTCTCTCGCATGCTCTGTTACTCTCGCGCTATGTTACTCGCGCGCTCTGTCTGTCGCGCGCTTTGTTACTCGCGCGCTTTGTCACTCGCGCGCTCTCTCTCCCTCGCGCAGTCTGTCTCTCACTCTCTCTCGCTTTCGCTGTGTCTCCTTCTCTCCCTCTCTCTCCCTCTCTCTCCCTCCTGCTTTCTCCGCCTCCCCGGGGAGTTCGTTATCGCGGCGGAGAGCAACGCATGAACCTTACGATCTGCAGAAGCAACGTGAACAATTAAGTGGCGCGAGGATAGCCCCGAGGGCGACGGCTATTTCGTATATTAAGTTGTGCACCTGCACGTGAGATTACTCGGTTGAAATTCGGACCCAAATTCGGCTGAGCTGATAGCACAGTCGTCATCTCGTTCGATCTTCTCTCAACGCTGAATATTTGGGACTTAGCTTGAGTATTATTCAATCTGTGTTAATACACGGATGGACAGGTTAATTGGAGGGAGGCCGAGCATCATTTGGAACATTGAATCTCTCTATGGGAACGTCACGATCCATAGAACATCATAAACAATCAATTAGCGCGTAGCCCAATTGGAACGCGGTAGGCCTACCTAGATGGTATTTCTCCGATGACCCGGATCGTCTAATTGGTCAGATCTAATCCGAGATTCGTGTACAAACTACCCTGTTCAATTCTAAATGAACAAACGAGACAATCTCTAACTCTAGATCACCGTTCAAATAATCTCCCTCCTGAAAGATCAACTTCGAACCTATAAATCTCCAACCTCTAATCCCTTCATCCCTTAAACTGAAAAAAGGAAAAAAGTGCAGAAACGATAAGAATCCAACAGACACAGTAACAGAAGATCAATTCAAACGAATCAACGTCGATCTCCCCCAGTTCTAAATCTTCACCAAAACAAAAAAAAAACGAAAAATAGAGAAACGCAATGATGTGCAATAGAGAGAGAGAGAGAGAGAGAAGGATAGTGATCCCTTCTAATTAGAATCCTGATAGTTTTTCCGGTGGCGGACCGTACGGTCGATGGTCCAAAGTCGACTGTCAGCCAGTGGCGGTCGGGTGGCAGCGGCGTCCCGACGCTTGCGCCGGTGTCGCCGCGATTCCGTCAGACGGCGCCCCGACGCTGGTACCGTCGGACGGACCGGTCGGTCGGGCCACCAGTCAGCCTCCAGTGAGCCAGCAAGCTCTCTCTCTCCCTCTCGCTCGCTCTCTCGCGTGCACGTAGGGAAGACGCGCTCGCGCGCTCGTTCAGGGATTCACGGAGTTTTACGGTGGTGGTTGCGCGTCGGTGTATATACCCGTGTTTCCATGCGCACATGCACACCACACTCCTAAACTCTCTCTCTCTCTCTCTCTCTCTCTCTCTCTCTCTCTTTCTCTGTCTATCTCTCTCTCTCTCTCTTTCTCACTTGTTCTTTCCCTCCTCGTTTCGCCCTCACTTCGCCGCGTTTCACCGTCCCGCGATCCTGCGAGGAGAGTCTCTATCCAGCGAACGACACGAGAGGGAGTCCGAGTTCCTGACTCGTCCCTCGCGGCTGCAGTGCGTTCCCAAACATCCACGAGACAACCTCGAAGTGTCCGCACCCGTACGCACGCACGCCACGCAACTGATCGTTCAACAGCCACGAGGAACGAGAGAGATTCGATGGATCTGGTGTTCGATCCTGAGCTTTCGTTAATTTGGATCGAACATTAAACGGCACCTTTTCTATTCTCTTCTTTCCGAAGGGATGTCGGTGACACTTTTGTCAGATTCTTCCCTCTGTCGTTTCGATACACTGATCCACGAGAGAACTTAAGTACACTGGGATGATCCTCGATCGTTCGTTCGATCCTGTGTATCGTTGATTAATCCAGGACCTGTCGTCCTCCTGAGGAAAGGAGGATTTTACCAAGTTGACGTTCTTCGACATCTCCAGTTTCCCGCGCGTGTATTTTTTCCGTGTGCTGTGCTCCGGGAGGAATCGTGTGTGTGTGCAATAACAAAGGAGGACCTCGTTACGAATGACGTGACAGAGTCTCATAGATCCTCGTTCATCTAGGAAATTTTCATTTTTCTTTCTGAAACTGCTGGATCGAGAATCTTCCGCGGAGGGAAGATCGGAGAACGGGTGTGTGAAGCTTTTGCTAACCTATATCGAACGGTGAAAATGACGTTGTTCTGAGGACAGTGGGGCAAGGATAACGATAGAGGATGGGAAATGCGTGGAACGATGACGCACGGAGGATGTCGAGAATGGAGAAGCTAGCAGCGTGACCAAAGATCTTCGCTCCAGATCCAGATAGCCAAGGAAGCTGAGAGCGTGTAAGAACATAGAGGGAATAATAATCGAAACGTCATCGTCGTCTCTCGAACATTGTTGATTAGCTAACGTGTGAAATTAGTGCGCGAATATCTCGCGGCTAAAGGACACGGTGTGCGTGGATGAATCCTGTTGATCCAGGAGTGTGAGATCTGAGGGTGAGAGGATTAAAGGACGAGCCACGGAGTGAGGGCGTGTATCGACGTGTCTCGAGCGTGTAAATAGGTGTACAGAGAGGGTCGAGGACGTCTAACTCGCGTGTTCCTCTTTTCTCTCTCTCTCTCTCTCTCTCTCTCTCTTTCTCTCTATTTTTTTTCTCTTTTTCCTGCTTACCATTTCACGCGTTCCTTTTCCATTTCCCTTCTACCACGAGCTGTCTACTCGTGTCGAAAAGACTGTAACTGTTAGGAACGTCTATAAGTATCGATGAAAAATCAAAAAATAAAAAGGTTCTCGAGTATCTACGCGTAGAGAGATACTCAAGAGATTCTACTAACTAGATTCTACGAGTGTAAATGTGAATGTACGAGATACATCATCGCGTGTGTCTGTGTGATAGTATATATATATATACACATACGTATAGAGAGTGTGAGTAAAGTAAAAGAATAAAACGATGTCAGTCCGTTGCTCGATTTTCGTTTTAACGCGCGTTCTATGCTTTCTGTTCTTAAACGATCCTCGTTTCTAAACGGACGTTCTGAACACGAGCGATCGTAGTACACGAATTCGTGGGAAACCGAGTCGCAAGTCGGAGCAGTACGGGTATAATATCCAAAGCGCTTTTAAGCCTTTCCTTAACTAGCCGTGGGCTAGCTCGATAATTAATCGGCTCGCGAGACGACAGACGAGCGAAATCGTTGTCTCGTTGCGTAGGAGGAAATTTCGCGCGGAGAACGAAATTCTTTTAAAGCAACTCTCGAACGAAGAAGAACGAGGTGAGGGGAGAAAAAAAAAAGGAGGAGGTGGAGGTGGTGGTTGGGGGAAAAGCTTCGAAGTTGCTCGCTTAATTCGAAGGTGTCTAAGCCATTGGTGTCGAGCTTTAATTTAAGAAGAAGGTAAAAAAGGGGGACCAATTTTTCACGCTCGTTCTCAATCTCTATATCTCTTCCTTCTTTTCTCTCTCTCTCTCTCTCTCTCTGTTTCTCTCTCTTCAGCTCTCTATCCATCCGTCTATTTCTCTCGCTGTCTCCCTTTTCCTTTCCCTTATCCAGCCTTTATCTCCTTAATCCAGCCCGCCAGGACTATCCATAAATCTCTCTGTATGCTCTTTCCGTATTAAATTCCGTCATCGCGAGACCTTTCGTCCCGGAACACCCAGGAGGAAGTGCGAAGGAGTCGCAAACTCACGCAAGCAATAAATTAAGGGTCGAACAGGGGGAACAGATAGCGCGAAGGTGATACTACGTGTGGCATACCTTCCGTTTCAAACTGAGAACCGCCAAAAGTCAAATTCTAAAAGCCTATCGTACCTAACTTCCTAAAAAAAAAAAGAGAAAAAAGGTAAAACTGTCGCTTACATTTAAACGGAAACGAAGAAAACAAGCAACAAGAGAGTAATTATTTATCGAACGCAGTTAACCGGTGTAGCCTATCCGCCACAGCCATTGTCCGTTTGATGACGATGACATCATCCTGAAACGGGCATGACGCCCCTGGCCTCGAGATGCGACGAGACCACTACCATCCTGCTGTTGCTGCTACTCGAGCTGGCACCTGGTGCACGCTGTTACTCGCGCGCCTCGGCCCCCACGTCCGCCCCGACTTCGTCGAGATAGCATCTACAGTCGACGGCGAGGGTGCGAGTGATGCCGCTCCTCGACACCATTATGACCATCGACGCCGGCGGTAGTCCGACAAAGGCGTCCACCACCAGCTTCTTCGAGGAGAACATGACGTGGTCTCGAACAACTCTCGGCGGCTCGACGTCTTCCACTAACCTAACCGACGACGAACAGCTACTGCTGCGACTCGCTACTGCTGCTGCTGATTCAACGACGACACCTGACGCCGTCGATCAAGGACCAAGCAAACGTACAACAGCTGCCACAGGGAACAAGTGGAACAACGATACCGGAGAAGAAGTGTTAGATAGAAGAGAAGAGGGTGATTGTGCTTGCGTTAGAACGAATCTACCGTCAGGGACCAGACTACCTTTCCTCGTCAACGAAGAGATCGACGACGAGGTGGACGTGATAACTGACGAAGGAAGTACGGTTACCACGTTCGACAACAGTACAGACGTTGAGGTGATCACTGAGAAAGAAGACGCGGAGGGACTAAGGGAGCTTGAACTGTTGTTCGGTTTAGGTGGCATAATGGAGGATTTCGGTGGTACGTTCAACGACTCATTCAACGAGACTCTACGGTTCTCTTGTAACGATAGCCTGTGCAACGAAACTACGTACAGAGTGTACGGGGAAAGTTTGTATCCGTCTGGATACACGTTACCTCAGATCATTCTCGCGTCTATCCTAGCAACGTTGCTAATGATCGTGATTGTCGTGGGAAATATGCTGGTGATCATTGCTATAGCAACGGAGAAAGCGTTGAAGAATATACAGAACTGGTTCATAGCTAGTTTAGCCGTGGCTGATTTCTTCCTTGGCTTAGTGATTATGCCCTTCTCACTTGCCAATGAGATCATGGGCTATTGGATCTTTGGTTATTGGTGGTGCGACATTTACTCAGCCATGGACGTGCTCCTGTGTACTGCTAGTATCATGAACCTGTGCCTGATCAGCTTGGACAGGTTCTGGAGCATCACGCAAGCGGTGGATTATCTGAAGAAGAGGACACCTGCTAGGGCAGCATTGATGATCGCGCTTGTCTGGCTACTCTCAGCGTTGGTTTGCATCCCTCCGTTACTCGGCTGGAAGAGACCAACACCGGCTGAAGAGTATCCAAAGTGCAAGGTAAGAGATATGTTATTCTCAGGACTGTTAATAGTATTTTCATCGAATTGTTCATGAAAACATTCAAGCTCTCTGGATTGAATATATATCCAAGACACACAGAGAACACAAAACTATTTACCACCGTGTTTAATTGTTCATAGTAGAATTTTACTCGCCTCCTCGCCGAGGAGAGAGCAATTCCACGGAGTTAATTATTTCCACGGAACTAGGCAGTCGTTGTAGATGACAGATTACAGGGGGTAGCGAAGGGGCTCGTGTTCCACCTCTAAGATACAGGAGAATTTAAGCCGCGAAAAGGGGGCACAGAGAGGAGCTAAGCTTGCGTTCAATCCTGGAAATAATTCTCTCCTACGAACGTTTATCCTCGTTTCAAACTGGTGATCGTTGTTACTTGACCGCGTATAATTCGCGTCCACTTATCCCGGTGGGACCGACTTATCCTCGATCGACCGGTTAATTACTTCCAACCAGGTGAATTCATTGTTCGATCGACGAATGAGACGGTTAGGATGGGGTTTTATCAGAACAGTTAGGATAGATAGATAGAGAAGAGATGAATGAAAAGAGAATTTGAAATTTATCGAATCGACTCGAGTTTATTCCGCGATCGCGTAAGGTTAACGGGTTGCATTGTAAACTCCTCTCCTCTTCTCCTCTCACCCCTTGAAATCCTAGCTGCCTTTTGACGTCGAGCTCCGCTGCTCGTTATCTCCGGCGCAACGTCGAGCTGTCTGTTATGCGATGACTACCGATCCACCATCGCTACGGATGCTAAGTACACGTCCACGTCGACGTGATTTGAAAGGCATTCAAATCATTTTTAAACGCGCTCAATGCCCGGCGTGTTTTCGGCGCTGTTGTTCGCCAAGCTGAAGTGATGTTGACTAGCTTCGACACAATATGTACGGAATAAGATTCTTTTTAGCACATTGTCAACCGATGTGATGGCAGATCTGCTATTTTCTATCCGTTATAATTCTCAGAGTATTTCAGAATCAGTTCGAAATTAGATTTTTACGTACTATTCTCAGTGTTAGATTTGAAGGCTATTTTTTAGACAGAGTTTACTGATTAGTATATTTTTTAGGATTAGGCGAGAAAATTGGGGTTGTTGTATTCACTCTTCTAAACGCGATCATGATGGTTATTTAAATTATATTGCACTTTATATATAATACCATCGAATGTGTTTTAAAAAGCTGTAAAGAATACTAGATTATTTTTCGTAATTTTTGCTTCATTTAAATTCGAAGTTCTATCGTTCTTATTGGAAGAACCTGTAACTTAAAACTTATGCCATTTCTCTTATCCTCGATAACCAAAAGAATGTGTCATAAACGCTAAATTCTAAAAATTATTATTTCGCGTTAAAATATATAAATTATCTTCTGTTATTTATTTTTCTAATTTTTCACGTGTCTGTTCTTTCCAAAGTGTATTTTTACGAAAATAAGAGTAATCTGATGATGTATGACTATTACAAACCAAATAGCGGAATTTTCTGGTGTGAATCAAACAGAATGAGTAAACTGCTCGCATCTCTGCACAAAATAGATTCCCTATGAATAATATAAAAAACCTGCAGGTATCTTGAATTTGTAATCGAGCCTATTCCAGCAGTTCTCAAATTTTAATCCATTCGAAACGAGCTCCTATGCAAAAGAAATGAAACAAATGCTTATGGTCCAAGCAGGAATTCTCTTTTCCTTTCTCACGATCCCTCGGCGAACACGTTTTTCCCCGTAGAAAACGTAGGATCACCAAAAAGTCAGAGTTCTCCTCGTACAGCCAATTTCCAAGCGAACTATTTTCACGGTGTATCATGTGGCGGTCACGCGAGAACGCCAGAGAACATGGTGGACAAGGGAGTGAGAGGTATCGGGCGGTCGCCTTTTATGCAGCAGCGAAACCCACCTTTATCCTCAAACCCCTAGGAAACCAGCTTACGTTCGCCTCTACAAAACGCCTTGCAAGATTGGATTTCTATGCTCGACACTTTGCTCAGGCGACGCTGACTCCTACAACTCTGTGTCGGTTCTCCCCTTCTTTCTTTCTTTTCTTTCTTTTCTCCTTCTTTTTCTCTTTTTTTTTTTTTTTTTGCAATTCTTGTTTCCTACGAAATCAGGATTTGGTATCAATGGAGCTTCCACCTTCGGTGTTCTCGATCGACGGAACAGTCGGTCGAAAATTGAAATTGGATAGAAAAACTATCGGCAACCTATTTTCAACCTCCTACCTAAACAGACTCGGGTTCTTTGGAAAAAATAATCTCACCCTTTGGCAGATGGTGAACGTGAAGATCTGTAAGAGACTTGCTGTGCAGCGAAATTACGCCAATTAATTTCTTATCGAGTATTCTGTACGTTATATTTGTTAAATGTGTACTTTAAGATATAATTAAAGTGTTGGAAAAGTGTTTCATCTCTCTTATTTTTACCTGCAGTGCACAATATAAAAATTTCAACACTTTTGATTTAAGATTGCTTATTTCAATCTTTCGATTTTATTTTTTAATCCTTTGGAGATCTCGCGTGAGATTCATATCAGCTGTGCTTAAATATATAGAATATAAGATTACATTGGATTCTTAGTTAACAATTTTTTAAAACGAGAAGAACGCATTAAGAAGTTGATTAACAGTGCTTGCATTTAATATTTTGTTAATTGACAAATTAATTTTGAGTGTTGCAAATTACAAAGATTGCGCTGCCCAAATATATCGCTGATATTTTGCATTTCGCAATTAAATTCGCGGTTTGGAACGCTAACAGTTCCAGTACTAACTGGGGAATCGTTAAAATTGTAGTAATTCGCTTCACACAATGATTTATGCAAACAATAAACTCATTCAGAAGATTCTTGTAAGCAGATCATGATTACGTCTTATCACTGTAGAAATGTTTAAAATAAATCTAACGTTTGTCAATTAACACTGTTGTTCATTTCTCTCCCATCTTGTTCGCTCATTCCAAGTATCACATTTAAGTATTTTCTTTTCATTATCAACGTGTCGCGAAATAAAGTTACATTGGACACGATTCTAACCCTGAAATTTCAGATAGCTTAATAAATTCAATCCTCAAGTTGTTATTTATTCTATTCAACATCGAAACACCTCGTAGCTGAATCTTCTGAGGAAGCAAAAATTTCCGACGAAAACAGGTCCATTACGAATTTCTCTTTGAGGAATTTTCCCGGACGTTTCAAGGAACGCGAAGGTTTATCGTTCCCATTGATCACGTTGTTTGCAGCTAATTGGAAAGCTGCGCGCAAACCAGGCTTAATTAAGGCTCGAGGTAGCACGTGGCCTTAAATTTTCTATTTTTTCCTTTCTCCTCCTTTCACCAGGAATGAATTTTCCAAATTCGTCGAAGAGATTCGAAGGCCGGCGAATATTATTAATGCAAGATTCGAGCCTTTTGCAAAGCTACCTGTTGTCGACGCGCCGATTCCGGCTGCCACGATGCTAATAACCCTGAAAGATGGGATGGCGGGAGAAAAAAGTTTCGCATTTCCCTCGTTAACTGCTTCTAGGCCAGCTCGACCTTTTGTTGCCTTAACGACGCCCCGCATCGCGGTATCGCGTTCCGTTCGTTTCAATTTCGAAACATTTATGCATGCCTGCCTCGCCTGATACCCGAAAACTGATGCCTTTTGAATTTTCCTTTTCCTTTCTCCTAAAGTAATGGAAGAAGATATCAACACAGAATCTATTGTGACGAATTTGTTAACATTTCTAGTATCTGATAATATTCCTTTCCTCCTGCCTTTCGTTCACTTTTGCTATTCAGAGGAATTCCAGTTAGATGTGATTCGTGAATATTGCACGAGGTGATTTGAAAAAATTATTGCTGCCGAAGTGTTGCTTCTGTGTGAGTGAAATCAGGATCGTATTAAAGTCTATGAAATTTCCGAATAGTTGGAGCTTAATTTGGCGTGTTTCGTCGAAAATTGACAAAATGGCGGGCTTTCAAAGTTAAAGCGTGTTGTAGTCGCTTTGAGCGTATAGTTTGTAGAAGCAATCTAGCGAGATCGTAAATTAAAGCATTAAGCAACTGTGTGGAAGCCGCGAGAACTCCGGACTGACATGCTGGGAGCTTCAAACGTCCATAGTTACGGTACTTTCTCGATTTCTTCGCTGTTTTTGCACTTTTTCATGAGTATAGAGATTTTTTAATCCTATTTTCGCCATTTTGCGCTATTATTTGCTCTCAAATAACGTCAACAGACAGAAATATAGTGGAGAACAACGGTAATGGTAAAATTAAGGTATCAAGCGGGAATTAAACTCGCGACTCCTTCGAACTGACATGCCGGGAGCATTTGAACATCCATAGCATCGTTTTCCTCTTGATTTCTTCGCTGCTCTTGCACGTTTTGATGAATATCATGGCCCCAAACCTATTCTCTACCTTGAAAGATCCCCCAGTTGTAAGAATCGAGGTAAAATTTGAAGGATCAAGCTGAAATCGAGCTCGCGACACCTTCGAACTAACATGCCGAAGCTTTGTGCTTTACACCAACAGGTTCTGTGTACTTTTTCTCGTTCTGCTCTTACGAAATCGGTTTGGAATCTCGATTCTACATTATTTTCTCTGTTTTCTATACTCTCATAGGCAAAAAGTTAGTTCCTGCAGATCTCTTGTTCGAACGAATGTTAAAAGGTTGCGTTTCTTGGCAAAATGATCGCTTTCTTTTCTCGAACGGTGCGTGCCGTAACGCTGCGAGTTATTACGTGCACGTAAGTCACGAATTACACGCGAACGTAACTCGAAGTCGTTGCAAAGGAGACACAGAGTAGATGAAATCGTACGACAGGGAACAGGACGCCGCGCGACGTGGAATCAAGGGTTAAGCTTATCGCGCTAAGCCGCGCGTGTTGACTGAAGTCGGCATTAAGTTCGTACGATACGCCAGGATTTCCTCCTGTGTAAAATCTGTCCATTAAGCGATGGGTGCATGTAATGAGGGAACAACAGACCGTGTCTCCTGTGTGATGCTTCCTGAAGACGATTTGTACCTTCTGCGATGATATTAACAGAGATTTTTATCTTTGGGAGAAGATTTACGATTATTTCTATGCAATCTTTTCGTATCGTGTATTGAGAAAATACTGTTTGCTTCGCTTAGAAGAATTTTCCGGGGAAAATTCTATTCCTTGACGTTCTTAGTGATTATAAAACATGTCTATCGAGAATATCGAGTGGCCATCGTAGCAACTTATAGAATGGGGAAGAGAATTAAAAGTTTTGACTTCAGCTGAAAATTACAGACATTCTCTGTTCCGTAATTACTTAAAGAAGAAAATCCACGTTCTGATAATTAAGAAATAAGTTTTCGCACTCTTCGAACGGTCTTCAGAGATTAATTTAAAAATCTTCAAGCAAACTCCAGCAAACTCCACCTTTGACATCATCAAAATTACCGTAAAAAAAAAAAGAGAAAACGGAACGACGCCAGCCTCCGTCTTAAAATCTCCAACGAAATGACAAAGAGTCAAACGAGATTAAGCCTCTTGGAAAAGGGAAACGCCGTCTTTCGTTCGCTTCCGTTTCTCTTCCTTTTTTTTCCCCTTCTTTCTTCCTCTTTCTTCTTTTTTTTTTTTTCTTGCCTTCGGTACGCGGTGACTGGCAAAACTAATCGCGTTAAAAGATTGAAGCACTGGCCCGTCCCTACGAATTGCCCTTCCCTTCAGCCTCTTCTATCAACGGGTATTTGTCGCTCTTCATTTATCACCGGGATCCAGGCGACGCCGTCCGTTTCCTAGACCACGAGATTGTTAGTACCGTAATAGTGAAGCCACCATAGTGAATTACAACTGGGAGAAAAATAGCGGTGGAATCTTAAAGAAGATTCATTTCCTTCTCTGCTTCTCCCAGCTTCCCTCGACATCTGTCAGACGTGAAATTAACATTTGCGCGATACTATGAATTATCGTTTAGAAATATAGATTTCTACAAATAGAATTGGGCATTGATATCATTGTGCTCTGAAGAAAATACACCACAGTATTATTCTTCGAATGATAGACGCGTCGAAATTCGCGTGGCATCTTCCAGAAATGTTCTAAGATCTTTCGTCCTGTATACGCTTGAAAGAGTCGCCACGAAAGTTACTCCGCTTGCCAAATAGCGAGACAAGACGCGGAATAAAAGGCTTGTGTAAAAAAGACACGCGAAGGCCATCGCTTGTAATGGGATTAGTGGATCAGAGAATTTCTCGTACTCTTTGAGAACGTGGTTTTGGGATCGGTTGTTTGTCGGTATTGTACGGTGGATTCGTGAGAGAAAAAAGAAAGTGGGAGGTTGGTTGGAACGTTTCAGAAACGAGAAAAACGGATGGTGGTATTTGTAAAGAAAGAAGATATTCGTTTCATGGAATTTGTGCTCGATTTAAAGTGTTTCGAGCATAAAAGCCAGGCTCTCGCGACTCATCCGTGGAAAGTCCCTTAACTATCAACTTTTCAAGGAGTGGAGATAAAGTTGAGGAGCTACGCTCCGCTAATTCGCCCCGGTTATACCGTTCATTAGTCTGTAATTAAGGGAGTCTTTATCGAAAGGCGAAAGAGTGCCTCTGAAACATTTACGGAATTTCTAATGGGCTGAGTTTCTTCATCCAGGGGAGAAGTCGTAATTGAGGTGAAATCGATAAAGTCCTCGGTGATCTTTAAAGTATGAAATATAACCGTTTTCACGCACACTCACACACACACACATACGTATATATAGTCGTACTTTGTACATCTTGTAATTAGCCAAACGATGAAACGTGGCTTAGAAGGAAAGGTAGACGGTTGATACGGTTACACGAAATCACAGATTGCGAAGCACTCGAGGGAAGAAGACTTACGATGGTAGCTAGCAGCCACTCGAAGAAATTAGATTCTCCGATTGAAATCGCGATCTCTCCCTTCGGAATGTAACCAATATTCCTCGTCTACAATGTTCTACCCAATAAACGTGCGGGTAGAGGATCAAACACGTGAATATATCCCTCAAATCGAATGACACACGAAGTGTCCGTTCTACTCGTCGAAGAGGACATTTGAAATATCAAAATTTACCCTAGAAACGTTCCACTGAAACGTTTTTTACGGTGTCTTATTTTACTTAGTAAATAGATTGCAGATTCTTGTGCGTTTGTAGGAAATTTATAGATGCAGATTGCACTGAATGCACAATTATGCAAATATAGTCTCGCCAAATTGTAGTGTTTTTTTTAGAACATCTGGTACGTGAAACAATTTTCTGCCGAAGTTCTATTTTGTTTGCAATATTCTCGAAAACACGAATTTGTACAAAAATTAGCAAAAATGTTCTATCAAAGATCTATTTTTTTTTTTTTTTTTTTTAGTGTATTCTCAAATATATGAATTTATGTAAAAATCTGTAAAAATTAGGACAACAAAGACACCAAATGTAATCGAGTAGAATCATAGTTTCGAAACAGGTCGTCACAGTTCGTTTACGAGAAAAGTCACACAGAGAAAGAACAATTGAATCGAGCAACACTCAACGAAGAATAAAACCACTTTGTGTATAATTAAGATTGCATAAAAAATTAACCCTTTCGCTACTGTAAAAAACAAAAAAAAAAGCTATAATCATATTTTCCCAATTTTTCACATTTCACAATTGAACAAATGTTTTTCTTAATTCCAACACCAGAGGAAATCATTTCTATGTCCAAATGGACAAAATTATCCCTGTCACGTGAATACTTTTCGACAGAGAGCGATCGTTAACGAAAGTGTCGACGCTTAGTTTATAGAAAAGACACCGAGAGTAACGAACCTTAACAGTAACAGCTCACACGAATCACCTCGTACATTCAGGTCTCCGGCGCCATATTGCAAAGGTCTAACCTCGTTTCTCTACTTTGTTATATAGCCCCACAGTGCTCCCAAAAGCCAGCTGGATGAGCCTCCTCGAACGATTTCGTTTCTCGAAGGAGGTAATCGTGGCGCGGTACAATTCGAAAGGTTTGTTAAGCAACACGGATAAATAGGGTAGAGCAGCTATTTGTTTAAGTTTCGAGAAGCCCTCCCGGGGTACGGACGTGCTTCAATCTTCTAATGCGATTAAGTTCACGCTCACCGCCACGAAACCAGTCATAGGAGAAGGGAGAAGCGGAGGAAGTGGAAGTTGCATCTCTTGGGTGCATTATCCGTTACAACTTCTAATAAATTTCGACCCCGAGACCTTCTCTCTTCTTCGTTCCATCTCAGCTTCCAAGTGACAGTAAGTCGACCGACCCTGTTCGAATTAACTTCGACTTTCCTCTGGGCTCGATCACTTCTCGAACCTAGTAATGAAATGGAAATCCCCTCACCCTTCTTTCTTTTTTTTTCGCGGCTCCTTCGAAATTCTTCTTCTCTCCGTTTCTTCCGTTACGTTTGAAGTCCTAGCGGAGAATGGGAAATGTTAATCAACGCTGCCGGCGAGTTTTCACGAGCGAAAGCAAATGTAGAGGCGAGGTTTGACTGGTTCCGACTGGCAGGAAGTACGGGAATTGGACAGGTGCGAGTAAATCTGAATTGCCCACCAGTGGACTTTCGCGAATTGGAAGACTTTTTCTTTCACGCGCGTGCGAATGGCGGAAGTCGAGTAGATTCGAGTGCAGCGAACTGAAAGTTTCGAGAACGTGCTCCCTCGCTGAGGATTCTCGCTTTTGATGGCACGAAAGACGATTGATAGAAGGCAACGAGGAGGCTAGTTACGCGTGCTCGCGGAACAATCGGTGAACCGTGAATTTAACCGTTGAAGTTTCGGAAAAATGGAAGGTTCGAGTGTGTGTTTCCATGATGGGTTGAAAGAGAAAGAGGAAGATTAGTCGGGTGAAAAATTTTGCCTCGTGTTGTTTCACAATAAAGTCCAACTATTTTCCTTTCTGCGGTAACCAATCGTTCTGTGTCGTCTTTTGAAAACGTTTCAGTCGCCTTTTGACTAAACTCGTAAACTTTTCGAGAACTTTTCAGGCGGTTGAATAACCTTTCGATAACTCTCGATTTTCAAAATTTATCTCAAAACCTTCAGTCTCTGGAATATATGGAAAAATATGCTTTTCATCCTCCAATTTCGAGCGTCGTTTCCCACCTCTTTAGTATGGAGGATCGTTGCTAAAAGCGACAGATTCCGAGCAATTCTGATTTTCTCGCAATTATTTCCAGTAAACCAATTCTTCTAACATCTAACAAAATTTCGCAATGTTCAAAAAGTTCTACTTCAAACGATGTTCGAATATCCTAGTAATAAGAGTCACGGTACACGTCGCATAAATTTCACAAAAATCGCTCGGAAGCTCTCCGAACAGCTGCAAAAGCGTCGTAGAAAGCGGAGCACAAAAGCGCGACGAAACGTTTCCACAGTTTTTCACTTCTGGTCCGACGTAAAAACAATCTCCATAACAATTTCGACGAAACGTAGCACGATCACATGCGTGTATCTCGTACAAGACTTTACAAGCGTGGCGGCCATTTGGCCGGCGTGTCTTTACGAGGAACACCGTTAGCCTTAAGTACCCTTCCTCTAGCTGCTGCTACTTCGTCACGATAAACAGATTACGTCGTAACCAACGGAAGTCGTCCTCCTTGGCTCCCTTCGAAACCAGTTTCCTCCTCTTTCCACGGATCGATCCTCTTCGAATCACGAAACTCGCGGAGGCGTTGCACGAAGTGGTCCCAGCTCGTTTCCGGAATCAACGAGTCTCGCGACGTGCATTTACGTTAGAAAGAGGAGGACAGAGAAACTCTATACGCGCGTGTGTGTGTGTGTATGAGAGGTAGTCGAAATAAAATTTGCGAGCTATACGGCCGTCACGATGCACGAACTCAATTTCCCCCAACACCGGTGTCGAGATCCAACGATACCACGTGAGGTTTACCAACGTTGCCGATCAGTTTTACTGTCGGAAGCGTTTCCCCTGCGGTAAAGTAGAGGCTCTATAGCGCGGAGAGAAAGAATTCGAGAAGACGATAGCGGCTGTGCACGATTTGTTGCTATCATTCCAACGGATACCAAGCGTATTTCTACCTTCACGCTTCCTCCCTGCGATCGAGCAACCGGGATTCTGTTTCATTGATCGACAAACTGATACATTTTTCTTGCTCCCCTTCAAGCTCTACGTTCTATCTCTATAAATCGTTCTCTATGAATGCTGTTGTACAATAGTACACCCTTTAGCTGTTTTAAAATCATCGTACAGAGCTAGTCTCGATAACACGAGGATCTCAAATATCTCGTAAACTATTTACCGTACAAAGAAATGTTTCTTATAATCGATTTCTTATTTACTCTCTTTCTTTATCGTGATATAAAGGTCAATTGACATTTTTTGGATGGAATTTTCTTTTTTTTTTTTCTCGAATTTGAATGAAACATCTAAAATTGATATTTAGTCAAATAGTTTTAATTGTTACACGCGAACAGGTGATTGCTTGTGTAAAAAGACGGCACAGTTGTATAAATAAAGTTAGTAATTATATTTTGCAATAGTTATATTTTTAGATTCGCTAAGAACGAGTCGTTACAAAGCTCAGAGACAGAAAAGCTCGTTCTATATCCTCGCGTTGATCGTTAAAGACACGTTTCGTCTTTTTTATCGATTTACCAGCGACTCGTTCCGCTCTTAGAGATCACTTTTGATTAGAAGAATTAGAAAGAAAAAGTGTTAATATCATCACTTGATATTAACTCATTTGTTACCAAATTTTCTAGAGTCCTTTAGACATCTTATAACATATATCAAAAATTTTATAAAAAAAAGTATTAAATCTCCAAGAAAAAGTACCACATCTGTGAAATACATATTAAACTAAAATACAAAGTAATAAATTTATCATTGATGCACGTTTGTGGCGCCCAATTTAATATATTCTGTAAGATATACAATTATTTCTAATTCTTCCCATTTGGAAACATTGGCTACAAATGGGTTAATCATTCGAGTGGTAGAAGTAATTAGAAAAATCTTATCGAAATGTGCCAAGTCAAGTACCATCTCCTTAACGAAATACGAAACGCCGTTCAATCACCGAACTTTCTTCGAACGTCGTCCTCGCGAAAGTTCCGACACGTTTACGATCGAACGCGATTCATCTCGAGCAATTCCTCGAAATTCTCCTTGCGGAAATCCCCTGGTTTTCTGCATTTCATCCGAGGACGAGTATGAAATTCATCGCGCTCAACGAGATAAAACGGCATGAAACGGAATTCAACCGGTTACGAAAACGCGACGAGTGGTACGAGGGGCGGAACTACCGTGTCTTCCCCGGAAATCTCATAACGTGTAACCCCTGGTGAAATTTCCTCTTTTTTTTTTCCTTTTCCTCCGCTTGTTCCCGCCGGCGTGCCACCATAAAACGCTCCGTTGATGCGCGCGGTTATCGTAATTATGATAACGAAATTCATTCGCCATGGGGGACGAAGGCGTGGCGTAATCGCGTCCGTTTCGTACCCCGCGGAATTTATCGTCGTTGTCCTTTTTCTACTCGCTCGAAAGAGAAAAAATAAAGCTCGGGCGAGTGCACGGTGAATGCACAACACCGCGAAAGGAACAGTAATTACTATTATCTGCCGTCGCGAAAATGCAATGAGAATTCTAATATTTATTTCGAAGCGCGTGCAACGGTAAATCATATTGTCGTAGTTGAATTCACCTAGCTAGGATGCTTAAAAATAAAACTTTTATTTTTCTTCTTTCTGAAAATTGAAGGCAATCGAACAATTCTTCATTGCGGAATTTTTAGTGGAAAAGCTCGTTTTGCATAAATTTTTCGAGGTTTTTGTATCAAATTTTTATAAAAACTAGTTAAAAGTATGCACTTTCTGGGGGTACTGAAGATTGTTAAGAAAGAGAATGAATTTCGTCGAAAATAAATTACTGAGTGTAACGTTTATTCAGCTGTCACCACAGTTTCCTTCTTTAAGTGTCGCGAACATAAATTGCCTAAAGCAAGACTACTTTTAAACTTAAATAACTCACGCGACTCTCTCTCTCTCTCCTATTCCTACGTTATATCTATATAAAATACTAATATTGAATATTTAAAAAATTCTTTCGTCGCCGATAGGACGAGTAATATCTATGAGATATTCGTCAAGCTTCGAATCGACGAGAATTGCGTGAGAAAAGGAAATAGAGAAAGTAGAAAAATGGGGATGAACTCTTCGAAGCTTTCACGGTCGAGCAAGTTCGTTCAACGGTGTTTTCTATGTCTGTAAAATTCGTACAGAGTAAAATCTGGCGGTCGATGTTGATACGGATCGGTGAAAAAGCGAGCGTCGCGATCGACGACGCGGATTAACGAGCGTCGCGGCGACGATTGCCCTGCAGCCGCGACTGCGGCCAACCGATTAGGCACGATTAATCCTTGTGTACCTTGGCGAACCGTACACCGCACTCAGCCACCGGTAATAAAGCCTTCGGATTAATTAGACTTGCCGGTGTGAATGGCTTCTTGCCGTTGAATAGTTATTCCTCGAATTCCCCTGTGAAATTTCTCGTCGAGCAGATCCTGGCTTATATTTACGCCGAGGAGTAAAACCAACCTCTGTTCTGTAACATTTTATTTCCTTCTTCGAGACGAAAGTCGTTTTTATCATCGAGACACAATTTTATCCTGTGTGTAAAATTTCTTTCTTTCTTTTTTTTCATTTTATTTTCTGATAAAAATATCGAGGAAATGTGATAGAGTATATTACTGTATCGATGCATTGCACTAAAGTTATTTATTTATTGCGTATCGCACATCTGTGACGACAGTGACTTTTGCAAAAAGGTTTCTGGTACTTGGGACACTTTTGCGAAACTTTTTATTTCTATTTTGACACGTATGTGGACAATAATCAAACTGTCGTAGTGCTTTTTCATGTTATTTACCTCTGCATTCGATTTTGCTTCACTCTGATGATTCATTTCTATCGTTCATTTGTGTTTTAATATTTATAGACAAGAAAGATCGGAATATTTCACACGCAATTTTTTTAAAATTTCTAATATGTCATATGAACCGGGATAATAGGACTTCAACGTGTCGACAGGACACAGGAAAAGCACATTCGTAACAATTTTGCTAGATATTTTTACCGAACAGCAGAAATTCTTCAAGAAAGAGGAACATGTAAGAACAAGAGGATTCTACATACAACTTTTATTTTAAAACTAAGGACATAAAAGAGCATATTTTGCTAATTATTTCTACGGAGTAGCAAAGGTTCTCAAAAAAAGAAAGAACGAGCAAGTACGAAAAGACAAGATTTTGCTCGAACCTTTAAAAAGATAGCAAAGATTCTTAAAGAAATAAAGAACGAGCAAATGTAAAAAAAAAGATGTGAAGGGAGGAAAACAAGAAATCAAAGAAGAGAGCTAGTAGTAGAACTCAACGCCTGAGCAGGAACAAGTGACACTAGTACCGCTTTAATCAGACCCTACCGAAACAGTCGATTTAAACGATCCTCCAATTTAATCCTAAACACGATACCTTCTCCGGGAACCGTTTTCAACAGAAGTAAGTCCGTAGCAAACAGGATCGTCCTAAAAACCGGCATACACGAGGCGTAAGCAAATTGTCTCGTGTTCGAGATGCGCCTAGGAACTTTTCACCGCAAGAGCTGTCTGTGGTACTATTCGATCGTGGGCCGAATAAACACACGTCTAGGACGAGAGAATTCGGTAAAGGCAAACGTCGAAGCGGGTGAGACGGACCACGGAGCGAGCAAACTCATTTCGCGGCGACAAGTCGATCCGTTTATCCGCAAACGATTCGTCCTCGTTGAAATTGTCGCCTGTTCCCTACCTCGATATCACGGTTACGTCGATGCTTCAGAAACGGGTTCATTGATACGCTTAATAGCCACGATTCGACGCCTCTGCTGATTTCGTTCGGATCGTTGGGAATTACAGGTGATCAGGAGGGAAGAAACGAGGAGTTCCAAGCTTGAAATCGATTGGATAATTACGTGCCGTGGCAGCTTTAATGGAGAAAGAGAAAGAGAGAGAAGGCAAGGGGAAAGCTACGCGCCGCGTGTGGCTTTCACCCTCTTTGTTCGTGATTTTTATAACCCCTTTTCACCCGGCTCAATCGCTCTTTAACCGTTCATAAGCAGCGAAATGTGTATCGCGAATCTCAGAAATTCGTTTATTAATCGTTCAAGGAGGAACAGCTTTTTCTCAACAAATTTACCGTAGTATTAATAAAGGTTGTTTAGTCCTCGAGGTGTATATCTGCCGTTCAACACTCGAAATTATTAATATTTGAGCCGTTTATTTTGAAAGTGGCCTAAGTCTATTTACGTTTAAATTGAGATATTTAAGAGTTTCAATGAAATTAAGAATATAAGTATAGAATATCAATGTATCACACTCCTTAAGTGTATCCAAGAGAGTTAAATTTACAATTCCTATTAAAATAATAGCAATTATTATGTGAACAATGTGTCTTCTTACCAAGAATGGACTACATTCAAAATTGACAACTAGATTTGTCATAAAATTTGAAATAGCTCAAGTCCGTTCGATATAATTTAAAATGCTTCAAATTGAAAAAACCACCACAATCGAAAAATTGATTTCCACCTATCCGAGTGTCTTTGCTTCGAAATGTCGCGAGATTTTTTCGCATAAAGAAATAGACAGTTACTCACAAAACCTAGTGGAAAACAACAACAATTGAACATATAGAGAGAAAATACGTGTAGAATAACGTGCCTTGAATATTGAATAAATAGTAGACTAGTACATCCTGTAACTCAGAAATTGATACAATCTATTTAATTAAAATATTCGCACAAAATTAATTAATTAAACGTACGCAACAATGTGTACCGTGGTCATTTGAACGATGACTTTCTCCCAATTTGCGTAATTCTTCTTTGGAAAATATTGTCGCGACGTTTGATCGTGATGAACATGTAAGGATTAAATTCTGACGGATGAACGAAAGGAATATTCATCGGTGTTGATGGTAAAAAGGAAATATATGAAGTTTCACGAGCAACGAGTTTCAAGTTCACTAGAGAGTGTTCTTAACAGAGAAAAGTTTTCCTTTTTTGGGGGAAAACTGTATTTCCGGCTGTCGAAAGGGTGACATTTGTAATTTTTTCTCCGCTCCCTTTATTCGTGGCTCGAACTCATTTGAGTAAAAGCGAAACGTCCCTTTCACGCTGAATTTTAAATCCAACAACGAGCTGTGCCGCTGAATTTCATGAATTTCAGTCGAAATACAAGCTGGTCTGTGTCCCGTATTTATTTTAACCCAACTCCCGATCGTGGGGAAGCTTGTTTCTACCTTTTTGCTCTTCGATTTTTAGAAATGGTCCACGTTCCGCCGTTACCAATTCTCTGCCGTGGTGTTTCCATTTTAGGAAAAGCGTACCGCGTTTCTTTATCAACCTTTCGTTCTCTAAGCGACGAAAGACTTTAATTCTTGTGTAATTTCTTCGTAAATGCCTTCGTAATTTCACCTTTCTCTTGTACGCTGCTCTTTCCGCTACGATAATGTTGGGGTTTCAGGTGAATAAAAGCGCTTTAATTCGACTTCTTGAAGAAATACTGAAGTATATACAAGACGTTTCGTGTAACATAAGCAGGTAGAATATCTCGGCTGCTTTTAACGATACGGGAAAAAATATTAAGAGAGAAAATTAACAGTGACGCTTCCTCAGTTTCTCATATACACTTTAGAATACTGTTAACACGAATTTTTATTTTCATTTCAGTTATCCATTTTGTTTTTAATAATTTAGACTTCAGATTTGCAGTTTGCGATTTTACAAGCCTTAGAATATCAATTTTTCTGTAAATTAAAGCTTTCACATCAATGCTTTCGTATTTTTTCCTTTGATTTTGAGATTTCTTATCACTGTGTTTAGTAAAATTACTTGTATTTTAATTTATACAATTCGTATGTGTGCATTGAAGTTTTCTCATCGATGTTTTTGTACTTCTTCCTTGATTTGAGCCACTATGTGTCTTAGAGTCACTTGTATTTTAATTCATACGATCGATGTGCGAGTTGATTGATTAAACGTCGACGGAGATGAGAATAAGAAATTCGAGAATTTCGAAACATGATTGAATATTCGGAGAAGTTCGCGGAAGAAGAAAGTAAGTGTGGAAGGGGGCTTGAAAAATTAGAAGAAAATGAGAGAAGCTCGAAAAAGGAAAGGAGGATGGCGGAAGTGACCGAGATGTGTCGAATTGATTTATGATAGGGAAAAAGTTTGTATAGGTTTAGGAATTAGGGCTGAAAAAGTGTGTTCTACTGCTTTTATAACGAAATTTCTCGTTTCATTGTGATAATTCCACTCGAATTTAATCCACAATTGAAATAAAGTCAATCGAAGCAATAAATAAAAATAGACAGAAATTCTTAAACAGAATTTCTTTGTCAGGTAATATGGTTCACAATGTAGAATTTATTTATTTCACACAGAATAAAATATTCAACTCTGTAATTCTGTAGCGGGATTCCTCGATAGTTTCCAACAAGTTTACACATTTCCGTGAGCAAAAATAAAAGAAAAATGTCGAGCAGAGACTACAAACAGCGGCAATTTAAAATCACTCTGCGTTTAAATGTTAAACGAGTCAAGAAATAAATGAAACAGTGTTAAATACGTCATTGATTATCTCTGGAAACTGTGTTCGAGTAGACTTGCGGTGTTGTAACTCTTCCGCTCTCATGAATACTTCATATTCTATCGTAATCCAACGAATATCGATACGGTACAAGGCTTAATAAATCGATAGATCAACGGAGAAACATTTCACCGTCGCTTCTGAGCACTTGAAGTGACTAGTTTCGTAAGATGAAGTCGTGGAAAGCTTCACAGGAAATTTCTTCGATTCGTCTGTCGGTAGATATCGTCAGAAAGTTATCAGAATATTTCCTATAGCAATAATTATCCTAAACAGGTTTTTCCAAGAGAATTGTTTAATTTGTTCCTAAGAAGAGGTTAACATTTTTTGAAAATATGAAACTGCATTAAAACGGTGAATAGACAAGGTTAATACACTAAAAATTCGCTAGGGAAAGGGTTAACTCAGGTTTCGCGACGCCATTCATCTCCGATCTTCGTCAACGTTACGCAAACATTTACTCGGCGCGAACAAAAGGGATTCCACCGTCGCAGGCGATGAATTCGAGGCTCTAATTGATCGAAGAAAACTGAATCAAGACGAATAACGCGCGGCCGGTTAAATTGAGACAAACGAGTCCACGCGCGGGCAAATTGCCGCGTTTGTGAGATGAACGAGTTAAAGTGGCGGGATTAATGGGTCCCGCTTACGGAGCTGTTCGTTCCCGCTCGGTGTTTATTCGGAAGAAATTAATCGGTCGCGGGATGAATCGTCTGAAACGCGTTTGTTGCCTGAATCGATGGAATATGAAGCTGTTTTTCTACCCGCGCGATTCAATTGGAATCGAGAATTTTAGGTTGAGCTTATACATGTAAGCTGTCGAGACAAAAAGCGAGGTTTTTCTCGTTGCTTTCATATTTCCCCTGTCCGTGAAAATGTCGTGACGTGTTTTCCAGTCACATGTCTCTCGCCTCTCGGAATTGAAGAATTTCGGAACGTGTGATTTCTCAATATTCGACACGGGGCGAAGATAGACACTTTTCATTTCGTTTAGCGGAATAGTCGACGCAGAAACATGTCGAACAAGAGACTACGAGATTCTTAGGTCAGAGTTTGATAGATTGAGTATTCAGAGGGGGCATTTACACTTTCTATTATCTGCACAGAGTATTGCAGAACTTCTACAGGAAGAAATATGTCGCAAATAGAGAATAAAAGTGTTTTCTTTGAAGCCTCATTCTCGAAAAAATAAGCTTTCAATATTCTGGGAGTTCAGATACACTTAGTTACGACTAAATGCTTGCACAAACCTGGATACAGACTTTTATTTATGTTTCCACATCTGTCAAACCGTAGTGCTGCATCGAGAAAGCACTATTTTAAAATTACACTCTCATTTGTAAGCTCACTCTAAGCAGACGAAGATAAAAGACAGCTCGAAGCATTACGTGTGATATTAATACTATGTATAAACAACATATCATCTGTACAATTTCTCGAGAGCAAAGCTTCGAAGGAAAGAATCTTATTCTTTACTATTGACTTATTTTTCGATGTACAAACAGCACTTTTTCGTTTGCACTACGGATATTGAAGTAACCTGTGTACCAGTGATCGACAGTGAAATTGGTCAGACATTAAAGTTCTGCCTTTCGACAGATAAAACGGTGAACGATTCCATTTCTCTCGATCGCGATTCTTTCAGCCGAGAAATCGAGCTGGCCACGTGAGTTCAAGGCTGCCTTTGGTTTCTGTCTGTTTCAATTAGACGGCGATTAAAACGAATCTGCGGTTTTGCACGTGGGGCGTCGCGGAGTGCTTCTCGAGATTAACGAGCTTTTCAAAGCACCGAGTGCACCCTTGTCCGAATTCTTTGATTAAAGTACGAAAGTTGGAATATATAACGACGAGCTATGAACTATTTCGAATATTCTTATTTTTATCGTAATAGATTTTGAAGAATGTCGAGGAAATTAGAGATCCGTCTTTCTTTTTTTCTGCAACGCGTTAAATAAAATACCGACACGTTTCGTTTATACACACTGTCCCTGTTCCCGTTTGCATTCACATTCTTTGGACGGATGTTTCGAGTTTCATTTGTCCCTTCCTGCTTTCTAACGGATCTCTTGATCCACTTTACCCTGGAATCTCGACGAGATTCTCTCTCTCTTTCCATTTCGTAATAATGTGCTGACGTCCATTCTCCATACGTGTTGACACAAGCATTCGCTTCCCTTCTGTGCTGCAGATTCGTTTAATGACCGCGTGAACTCGTCCCCGAGTCTTTCCGTCACCGAAAGCCGGCCCTTTGTGCGCTTTGTCCTTCTTGAAAAATGTACCGCCGCTTTTGGAAGCTGTTGAACGGTGACGAGGATTGATGCTTGGGAACAATTCACGGCAATCCGGGAGAAACGACGATATGCAAATGCTTAGGAATTGTCTGTTTAAATAACGCTGAATTTTTTAATAAATTACAGGTAGATTTTTCTACGACTGATAGATAAATTGTATCGACGAACAGTCTTTGTACTCGTGTTAAAATTGAATTTCTGTGTGAAATGAGTGTTTAAAGCTTTGAATATTCTTTTTGTAACTAATTTGCAATCTTTATCATTACTCGTATTGAACTTTTTATCTTTCAATTTTCTTATACAGTTGTAATTCAAAGTTCATTCTTTTTAGACTATCGAACTATTTTTCCATTTTTAAGCAGCCTCTGTTGTGTCAGATTCTGTTAATTTTGGTCAGTTAATGAAATTCTGTTTTCGACAAGAGAGAAAAAATATAAAAATTGCTTCTTTCCTATTTCCAAAAATATCCACGCTCTTCTGCATTTTCTGATTTTTCAAATATAGAAATTTCTTAATTTTCAGCAAAAAAATCCGGAAAAATTTTAACGTGCTACATATTTTCTCAAAAATGTAACATACTATCAAATAAAAGAAATAAAGGAAAATCTATTTATCCAAATTTCCCCTGTAATTATTCTCATGGTCAGAAAACAAGCGTCAAATTATTTTTTCAGGAATTATTTCATTTATTTAAGCAAGTATAATAATTCCACAAGAACACAGCTTACACTTGAAAACCTTAAGAGTGAAAACTGTGTGATACTAGGCCGTAAAATCCTGAAATCTTTGATTAGTGTCAAATATTTTCTTTCGTCAAGCTATCGATTCGCTTTAAAGACACTTCCGACTTTATCCAGCTATGCATATTGTTCAAAGATTCCTCCAACTTGAGCAGAGACTAATTAAGCCTGAGAAATAGGAATTTTCCAAGGTACAAATTCTATTGTCGGGAAAGAGGCAGAGATTCATGAAACCGCCAATGGAAACAATAGTTTCCTACAAAATATAATCTCTCAACATCTAATAGCCTCGCCGTTCAACATTATTCACACTCTAAGAACGAGATTCTATAATGCTACTGTACTGGTAGAAGCAGCAAGCATAATTCAACGAGTATCTCACACGAAGGGAAATAACAAATCGCTACGGTTTCGAGTGAAACGTGGAATAAAGCGATCGCGCGTGTGTTCCTTGCTTTTCTCGAATCTTCAGCCAGTCCTCTTTCGATGCTCTTTGTTACGGCAATACGATGAGAAGGATACAACCAAGTTATTGTGCTCGTCGTTCGTACGTAACCGAATCCGTGTAGGTATCTACTCGAATCGAGTTCCCAGTGATATCTGTTTTATATTCGTCGTGTCGCTTTGACACTGGAAAACTGGAAACTTTTTCCCGTGGAGTGACTGATTGGAGAGTTTCGCTCCTTTCAATTTGAAATGCTCAGTTCGTGCATCTGTTTCCCAAGATTTCTCATCGAAAATCGCTTTTCGGATCTTCGAAATTTTCGTATCGAGTGATAATTATTATCATTTTAAAATTATGTATCTTGAACAGGGAACAGAGTTGAAAATACACTTGGAATGAAATCTCTTTTATTATGTTTCTTTTTTTTTTTTTTTAATGAAATTAGCTTCTGTAAATTATTAAACAATTTTTTTAAGTATATATTTTCGTCACTCCACACTTTGGATCTGTTTTCTAAATTTTTCTATTCCTTTCTACAGTTTTGCAGAAGTTTTACAGCTATAGTGATACAAATTTCTCAATCAATTGCTGTTTGACAACAATAAGCTTTATTCAGATATAATAGGTTTACTTTATTATTTATATTGTGTTATAGAATATAACATTGTTTTATTTGAAACAAATAGGCTTTCTATTGGATTCATATTCGGCAAATTGCCAAATAAAACTGAAACTTTCTGCAGCTAATTATGCTGTCACAATAAAGACAAATTATCTGTTTATAATTCTTTTTTTTAATTATTATAAATTTAGAATGTCGTTTTGTGAAGAAAGAAGGTATATTCTGCTATTATTTCAATCACAATATCACCGAAACTACATTATTTGATTTACTCGTCTGTTCATAGTAATTCGATCACTCATGGTAAATTGATTCTCACATCAATCGTGACTCCACGTATCTTTTTACCTTTCTCGTTTTTCAACGAAAGATTTAGAGAAGCTTTGGTCACTGTTTCAGGCACTTGCACGTTATACAAGCGTGAAACAGGAAATTCCAGCCGGCAACAAGTCAGAGTTTAAATCCGACCCGTGAGAGTAAAATTTCCACGGGTGGAATTAGAATCAACCCGCGAGAGTTATAATCCAAGCACACAGAGCGAAAATCCAACGGTAGTCGAAATCAACTAAGAGAGAGTAAAAATCCGATCGTGCTTTTTAATCCATTTACAAACGAGAGTTGAATTAATGCTCGACTAAAGCTCTGTTACAACTGAACGGAGAAAAAAAGAAACGAAAAAGAAAGAAAAAAGGAAGCAAGCAGTATCTACATCGTTATTTCGAAGTCGTTTCTCCGGTGAAATAATACCTTCATGTATTTTTTATTCTCCTTAGAGTTACATTGTTCCTTAATTATATTTAACATTTTTTATAAATTTATTCTTTCCTTCTTGCTGCTCTCGCTCATTCTTTATCACACAATCTTATTATTCTAAGTGTAATCGCTCGAGAGGAAGAAAAAGAAAGAGCTCCATCGTTTCATATTTGTCTTAGACTAATTTGTATTCTGATCCTCATTTCTATCTTCCTCCTTTCGACTTCCGGTGAACTAATATACCTCAACCACTATTTTAAACAATTAAAGTTGTCAAATGTGTAACTGAGACAAATCTTCAGAACTAATGTATGTTATAAATCGTTCAGAAAATTTTCAAAAATTCTTTGCTACTATAAAATCACGAAAACTATGAAAAAGAAAGGTTGGGAGGATCCTTAGTTAGTAAATTAGTAACTAATTAACTTCTTAGACGCGACAATAAATCTAGGAGACAAAAGGATACGTGAGAGTCGATTTATCAGTGTGTGTGTTGAACGAGTAAAGTGAATACTCACCGCAAAATCCTTCACTTTCTGTTCCTCTTTTCACGTTTCGCTTATATCTCGTATTTTCTTAACGTAACTTGCACAGGGAGTTTAATTCGAGACTTACAGTATGATTTTCAAACCTATAAAACCTTGATATCAGTTTCAACACTTCTCGTAAATTTCTGTGTAACCTGATTACGGAAAAATTCCCAGAAAATCGTGTCCATTACGCTGCATCACTTGTACAATTCGTCGCCAGCGGTGGAAACTATCAGTGATCCACTGACGTCAGTGCAAGCTGCTTCTGCGTCATTCGAAAATTTCAAGGGCGAAAGAAATCGAAATTTTCCCCTCTAACTCTTCTTCCCGCTGTTCCCTCGGGGGAAAGCGAAACGGACAATCGACGTGGCCGGGTTAGAAATTAAATCGATACGCAGCCGCGTTAAGTTGGTGTGCCTTTGGCGGGCGAGTGGCAGTAATCGAGATCGAGGTCGAGGCAGGCGGCGAGAATCGCGCAGACAGACGCCTTTGTCAGAGCTTGGTGACCGCCTATCAAAAGGCTAAACCACCGAGGCAGAGGCTTGGCTAGGCTGATAAAAGACGCGAACTTGAAACCTGCCGCGAGAGGCCAACCGACAGAAAGAGGGAGAAAGATCGAAAGAGAGAGAGACAGAGAGCGTGAGAGTCCCAAAAAGAGGGAGTCACACAGAGAGAGAGAGAGAGAGAGAGAGAGGGAATCACACAGAGAGAGAGAATCACAGAGAGAGAGAGAGAAAGAGACGGAAACGTAGGAAGCGAGGGATCCGACACTCGCGTCTTCCCTTTCTTCCCGTGTCTCTTTCAGCGCTGCTCCTCCTTTTGGCTCGACCGTCAAAGAGTATTTAGAATCCGGTTGAACCTCTTGCTGGAACAGTTCGGGAGTTATTCTCCGGAGAATGTATTCTCCTACCAAAGTTTTGGACACTTCTCGTGGCAAGGTGTGCAGAACGTGGCTTATTGCACGTCAATTGTTATCGAGGAACTCGCTGAGACTAATTTTCGACGACACTAAAAATGTTCCTCTCAAGTGAAACACAGCGGAAAGATGGAATTATTGTATCGAAAGTACAACAACGAAGTGCGTGAATGCATTGATACATTCGTTGCATCTAAAAATCCTGATCTTTTTGCTTCTGGGATCGACAAGTTACCCAATGAATGGGAAAAGGTTATATTTAATAATGGAGATTATATTTTAGATTAAATACTTCTGTAACTATCTTAAGTTGAATAAAATTATTTTCCTCTGATATCTTTAAATGTGTATTTATTACTATTTTTTTTTTATGAACCTGCTTCGTCAGCTTCAAAAAATCAGAAACTATGTGAAAATGTTAAATTTATCTTACATGTTATATGGGACTGTTTATCAAGCTATATGAGTACTAGTCGCAATTTTTTCGTCGCGTTATACGAATTCACTGTACTTATGATTCAATTCAATACAAGATTTGCAGAATTGGCAGATTGTATCGAAGGGAATAAGAAGCAAATTGCGAAAACATGACGCACGAAGAGTAACGCGAAACTGTGAACGTGCGTCGCGTGAAATTCACGCTCGTACTACTGGCCTGCAGTGGAGTAGGTAAATAAACGCGGCGGCCTCGAATCCCTTCGTGTTTCCGGGTCGTGCGCGGTATCGGCGACCCGGTGCTTTTTTTCTCACTCTCTTTTTGTCCCAGAACGACAGTAATCGGGTGCACGCGCGAAAAAACAATTGAACCTGGCGTCTACGTCAGCGAGACTGGGATGTAAAGCGTGCCATTAGAGCCATTAATCGTCCGACTGGCGGCGGAGCTGCGATTATATTTTTTCCCTTTGCCCAGAATCGCGTGGCCTCTTCCATCTACGGATTAACACCAATTTCCTATTGCTCGATTTCCTTTTTCTCTTGCCGATTTTCCCCCTCGAATCTGTTTACCCTGTGCTACAGCAAATGTGAAATTTATTCTTCTATTTTTCATTTGCAAAGGTTCAGTGACGAGAGGATGAAAATTACTGTCAGCATTCAATTAAAATACTAAAATACACGAGTGTGTTTGAACTGGCTGTGCTTTACGGATTGAACTCGATCGATCTCTTTTCACTAAACGAGTAAATATAAACGAATAAATACGGAGCTGGGGAAATGTAGTTTTTCGTTCTTCGTCATTTTAATTTCGACGATATACAAATAATCCTAATTAACGTTCAACTATCGTTACTCTCGCAAAAAAGAATACTCTGTTCGAAAAATCAGAAACTAAAATTTCCTGCGAATGTCCGATGACTTATGAACATGCTTCGTCCAAACTAAACCTACTGAAACTACGAAAGCGCAAGAATTCCACAACCAAAATGTTGCACGAATATCTGAAAATTCCCACTCTCGTAAGACTAAACAATTTCATATCTAATCCAACTTAAAATCCCCGCTGCGTCAGAGAGAAAAATAAAAGCTGATCTGACCCACTGGCGCACCCAATAAATGAGCAGAAAGGAAAAAAGAAGACAGAAAGAAAAGGGACGAAAAGCAGGCACGTAAAAGGTAGAAAGGCAAACGTATTACACATAGAATGCAGCGGTTGTTTGCCACAGTGGCCCCGTTAAAGCTCGTCGAAGCTCACGTCCGATCAGTCTGATCGTCGAAGATCGAAAGCCCAGTGGTAGCAAAGCCACGAAAAGAAGAGGTGTTTGGTCGAACGACGTTGGCCTTTTGAGGCTCATTACAGGTTTGCTCCCATCCCATTCTCTTCCTCCTCTGTGGCTCGTTTTTTCTCGCGTGGCCTCGCAACATCCTCTTACTCTTTCTCGCCTAAGCGCCGCGTATTTTTCTCCTCGAAGGTAGACGAGCAGCTTCCTCCGGAGCTTTCGGATAAGCCGTAATTCCCCTTGGCTTTCTTCGTACGCGAAACGAAGACCGCCTCTATGCGGAATTACCGGCTGCACCGGTGCTTTTTCTTCCCGGATCCGGTTTTTCCCTTCCTCTCTTCCTCCTTTTGGATAGTCTACGATAGGATGTATCAATCTACATCAGGCACACACGATCACGCGAACACAGGTTATTTGTACGGATTATTATTTATTTTGGTAGCGTGGGGTTGAGATGCTGAGTAACGATCTTCACGCTACCGGAGAGAATTCGTTCTTTAACGCTTGGAAGGAGAAAAATCGTGCAGACCAACGCTTAGAGCGAAGTGGTTCGTTGAATAATGGCGGATTTAAATGGTCCTGATACTTCCGTGGGATTTAGACGAGTTCCTTTCGTCGATGCTTTTAACAGAATCCTTCTGCTCTCCCTTTCGAATTGCTGTCGTCGAATCTGGGAAGTTTTTGAGGTTAGGTTCTCAAGTCGACGTTCGTTTCTTCTTCGACAACTTGTTATTTGTGCACACGGTAGCTTACAGAAGTATTCGAACCCCGTTTAAAACAGAATAACGTTTTCGAATCATTTGCATCGTAGTTATAAATACGCTACTGACAGTGTGAATCAGAGACGATGAATTAATTGATAAAGTTTCTTTTTTACTTTCGGTTTCGTTTGGAAATTACGTGTGATAATCGAAACGAAGGAGAGTACTATCTATTTGTACGGTAAACAAACTCAGAATAGTTTATTAGAATTTACCAATTGGTATGATTATTTTTAAAATGATCGATACCTATACAAATATCCTGTTTAAACACAGATTGAAACGTTCAAATCGTCAGAAATAGCAAACGCGTCGACTGTATCGTAAACTTGGTACAATTCGTTGTTCTAAAACGTTTCATTCGTCTATTCAAGCGTCGTTTGTCACGAAAGGTTCGATCGACTGTCTGTTAATACACATCGGACGCGTTGAACTCGAAATAAATCCGCGCGAAGCCTCGATTTTTCGCGGGTAAATCGTTCTCTTAGGCAAATTCGCGCAGAAAAATTCGCACGCTTAGTGAACACTTCTAAATATCGCAAATTGAAAGAAAATTCTTCGGTTCTGTTGCACGGGCACGGATCTGTCGTCATGTCGGGAAAATAAAATCGCCCGAGGGGCATCGTGGAGACGCCATAGAGAGAAGTACGATAATTTTTCATTCCGAGGAAGCGGCGCGTTAAGTGAACGCGTTGCTAAACGGGACAAATAAACCTGGCTAGAATTGCAGCGTGCATTTAATGCTAATTATCATATCGAGAGTAGGCTAAGCCAGGCTGGGACACAGCTACGATTTATGTTCTAACATTTAGGCCGTGTAGTTCGCACTCTGATACACACGGGACCAACCTACCTCTCTCGAAGCTTTGAATTATAATAATTTCAAGAGCTACCCTCGAAATCGTTCCCAGGTGGTAGCCACGAATTAATCGTCTCTCCGACGTTATCACTGCGTGGATAACTAACGACAGGTAGACTATTCGTTCGTTTCTCTTCGCGAGAGAATACAGTAACTGATAAATGTTACGTACAGTGTCATCCAAATGCGACGCCTAGATGTCTGATCTATATAATATTTACACATCCTGTCTTTTCGAATCATGTTAGCTATTTTATTGTAGCAGAAAGTAGTACAATTTTAACCATGAACATATATAAATTATAGCAATGCATTTACGTGAACCAAATTTATTTTGAATGTGGGCGTTCTTTGAAAAATTCCTATTGCAAGATAGGCGACTTTTTCGGTGCAAATAGCTTGCCAAAATCAGTCTTAAATTCAATGATCAGTGAAAAAATTCGAAGAAGCTAGCTGTGTTATCGACAAAACTAAAATGTGAAAGGCCAAAAATTGTACTAACGCGTGGAAACGTTGCTGTTGCAATGAAAACTGTGGAAAATGAACCAATTTTACATAAAGATTTGCATTTACTCGCGTGCAAAATTCGACGAGGTTAGAAATTGAAGGAAGGAGATCATTTGCACGATTTAATACGAAACGGATGTTCCGGTGCATTTTTGGTTACCGGCGTCTGAACGAGGCTGACTCGTCGATACTTTGCAGGCTTCTCAAATTCCGAGGGCCCTTGAATCTTGTCGGGCAGAGTGCAATCGTGCTCGAGAGGCCGTTTTGATTACGTCGGTAAACTTCTTCGACGTCTTGATTTCCCTCGAGTTCCGCGTAGACAAAGATTTCGCGGCTCCTTCGTGTCTTTCGCTTTCCACGATCGACGGCATAGTTTGCTACAGATCGCTAACTTCTTTCGCTCTTCGTTTCATTAGAAAGAAACATTCCATTTTATCTTTCAATCGACGTAAAAGACGCGATAAAGGCTATTTCAGGTTTTCTTAAAAGAATTATGAAACGAGAAACTGACAAAAGCTGCAGATTTTTATGAGTTTATAGGAAATTTAAAGGTGTACAAGGTGTAATACGAAAGAATATATTGGATAATCCGGAAAATTCATGCCAATTTTTATGTAAATAAGACAATATCATACTTCAAAGCATTTTCTTTCTGTCCTATAAAGTATGTATTCTTTAATTTTACAAATTTTCGTCGTTTTTCCAGCAAATTGAGCAATTCCATTTTATCAAAAACTGTTTCTTTACTTTCTTTAAGATTGAAATTCCCATTTCTAGATTTTGCCTCTTTAAAAATTACATATCTCGTTCGATGTTTTCCCAGCACTTTCCCCTTTTCGTTGAAAGAAAGATATTCAATGTCAAAAATATACTCTATTTTCTTCTACCTTCAAGATAGTATAACACCGAAAATAAACTAGCAATTGCAACGAATAAACTTGTACAAGACACGTTGAAGCAATAATCTTTCAGAATACATGAAAACATTATCTTTTCACAGAATTTAATATGTTGTAATATATTCAAACACTACATATAAAAAATCGGCACGAACTTTCCGGAGAACCTAATAGAAAACATTGAAATTGTAGTGTTTTGGTAGGTGAGATAATTTTCTAAAGCACAAATTTGCAGGAGAACCCGCAATCTACTGATAATTAATTGAAACCGCGTATTAACATCTCTCCGAAGTGAGTGTGGTCCCACGCGTGTGTTCACTTCCAGTCTGTTCGCGGTGCAACGAACTCGAGACGAGAAAATGAAGATGTTTACGAGGAAGACGCGTTTCCTGTCAGCGGGGAACAATTTGCAATCAATTCCAGCCCATGTGTACGCACGTAGCTGGCGTAACTCGAGAGGGAAACGTCAAACAATTTCTCGGGAATAGCATGGCAGCCGAGAACACGCGATGAATCATTTTCCATCGGGTTTGAGTGTGCACCACCGCGAATTTTACGGTGACGTTAGTTTACCATCGTGGAAAAAGAGGAGAAGGGAAAGGGGATCGATACGATGTGACGGTGAACAAAGGAGCGTCGACAGAAATTCCTTTTCGCCCTCGTCGTCCATTCCAACCTCCACCTCCTCGACGTCGTCCCGTTTTAAAATGGATCCCGATCTTCCGCGAGTCCGGGACTTGATTAAACGCGGACTGGAGTTTCTACGATGGAAATACGTCGGTTCGGTCGAAAATTGGGAAAGTTCCGCGCGAAATATTAAAGCCTCGACTAAATATAAGGGCAGGAGACGACGAAAGGAGCAGAGATACGAAAACCGTTTCCCCTGTACTCGTCTGTCGATCGATACCGATCGAACGACTGAAAGGGAAAACGATTTAAATATTTGGAAGAACGTTCGTTTGATGAACGACGGTTTAATATCTCTCGTAGCTTTCCGAGTGTTCCTTGTACGTTGGTTTCAATTTGTGCGTGGTAGTTGAGCCGTGTTTTTCAGCGAGAAATGATTTTTCCTGCTGCACAGGCGAAGTCTGCCTTGCGTGAAAAAATATTTTACGCTTTGAAATTACTGTTATTCGCTGTGAATCGAGTTCTCCAGTGATTTCGTCGAAAATTAAAGATTCTCTGTTGGTTTATAGTGAAGGGTTAGAACGATGGTGATTGCAAACATCGCGAAAGAACATTTTTCACGCAGGAATCAAGTTTTTCTTTTTTATTCGTGCTTTTCCTCTGCTTTCTGTGCACTTCCTGATTAGATTTTCATGAAAATTCATACTTTCGGAAAGCAGAAATTACAGTCGAAATGTAGAATTTCGGTAAAACATTACTTCATCTGCTAGATGTTATAAAAAGTTTTATAATTTGAATATTTTTCATATTTATTTCATGTTACACGCATTCTGTGTAATTCTCCACCGTTAATTTCCAATAAATACACAAAAATTTGCAGTCTGCTGCAAATTCTATCTATCTGTACAATCTACCGATTGTATTTCATTGGTATTTTTCAAACAGCGGTTCTCAGTCAGTAGATAAAACATGTATACGGAATTTTGGAAAGTAACGAGTTAACACAAACGATCAAACAAGAAATAACTACAAAATTAATATTCCTGAATAGGGAAAATCATAAGTTACTTCTTCGAATATCTCGAGAAAGTTTCCACCCTACTTCATCCTACGATATCCAGAATTTCTCGAAGAAATAATTCTATTTTAAAACGAGCGAGAATATCTCGAAAGAATTCCTCGTCCCCAGAAGACAAAGAGAGGAGCACATCGAATTTCAATAAAGTCTCTCATTTTCACTCGAGCTTACACAACCGCTCCTTTGAATCTTTCAAAAACTACCCAAGGAATAATCACGCAATTCGGAACGGAGTTCCAATGGACCAATGGGCAATCACGTTCCGTTCCGTGTCCATCTGAGAAAATGGTGAGCGAAAATCTGAAATGGTGGCATTGGAAAGAGGGCAGGCAGGCAATAACAGTAGCAATATTCGTTACTGCTCTCTCTCTCTCTCTCCCTCTCCTTCTCACTCTATCGTTCTCTCACTCTTGCGTTCTTTTCCTCTCGCGTTTTCTCTCTTGCGCTGTCTTTCTCTCGCGCTCTTCTCCTCTTGCGCTCTCTTTCTCTCGCGCTCTCACTCTCTTTCTCCATCTCTCTTTCTCGCGTTATCTCTCCCGCATTCTCTCTCTCGCGCTTTCACTCTCTTTCGCCTTCCCTCTCTCATGCTCTCACACTTTCTCGCCTTTTCTCTCTCGCGCTTTCATTCTCTCTCGCGTTCCCTCTTTCACGCTCTCACACTCTCTCGCATTCCCTCTTTCACGCTCTCACTCTCTCGCATTCTCTCTCTCTCTCTCTGTCTGTCTCTGTCTCTCTCTCTACTTCTGGCGCGATCGTGAGAAACGGAAGAATTGCCGAGCGGCGTCGTTCAACAGCGAACCTCGCATTCTCCGTCGGTATGGAACGATCATGCGGCAATTCCGCGCGGACACGCACGTACCGTTCTCATACGTGAACGTGGCGGACTCTCGGTCCTTCGCGGTGCTCTTTATTAGAACGTGTCAAACGCGAGGAATCCGGGGAAACTCAACCTCGTTGCTCGGGCACGCTTCGCGGATCAACGTTTATGATACCCGCGGTTTGGAATTTGGTATGTAGATAAGAATTGAATCGGTTAAGGTTGAATATATCATTCGTCGATTTCATTAACGTTGGAAATTAGTTTGAGACAGGTGTGAACGAATTTGATCGAAAAAATAAAAAGAACCAGTGTCTATATGGTATCGATAGTATTGAAAAAATTATACAATGAATTTCTACATATAGTTAACTGAAAAAATATTCATTCATCTGATATATTTGACGTACATCATCGTTTGTAAATAATGGGACATCTAATTTGAATGTTACATTTAAATTGACATTGTTAAACTCTTGTGTTGGTAGTTTCAAAAAATTCGACGAATATTTAAGTAAGTAGAATTTTCCTCATCCTCTTTTTTATCGTTCTAAAGTACAGAACACCTCTGTCTCTAATAATTTCGAAGATATTACATCAAATATGTTCACTATTCTCAACTATCAGATACAATTTTCGCCTTTTAACTAGGATCGATTTTTTTTCTGTACCATCGCGTGGTAAAATTTCATAAAAATCGCTAATTATCACTTCGGGTGATTCCTTTCCCCTTTGTTACCAGAGCTTCAGGAATCCTCCACTTTATCAGAACACCCCGTATAATCCGTGCCCATTTATCGCGTCACATTATTCATTCCGTCACGCAAATAGAATTTCAAAAAGCAAAGGAAAATTCTTCCGGTAAAAAAGAAGAATGAAAGAACAGAAAGAAGAGCAAGCACGCTGAGCGTAATTTCACGCGTGGCAAACCGTTTGAACGATCAACGATCATCTCTGATAAGCGACGCGTCGGTGAAACGAGTCGCGCATCCACGGGAACGAGAAATTATCCGTGAACATTATCGAGACGCGCGTTTCGTTCCATGAATTCCCGATCTTCATATCGAATTCCCGATCTGCCGCGGATTTCCATAATTTATGCGCTTTTAGCCGGGTTAGATCTCGCGGAATGGAGGGTGTGTACGCCATGCAAAATCGTTCGTTGCCTGAAAACGAGTGGGAAATCCTTTCGGACGGATCCATTCTCACCCCGGACAAATTTCTTCCGAGAGAAAAAAGAAAACGCGCCACACGATCTCTGTTGTTACCATTGGAACAGACAGCCGAGACTCGCGAGAACGTGAACGATGACGTTGTTCACAGTATCGCGATTCCTCGAGTGGCTTGCTGAAATAATTTACAAGCCTCTCCACTCGTCGTTTGGCCCACTTTTTTCCACCAATTTCCACGTCTAATTCGCGAGTACTTGCTTGTTCCTCGAATTCGCGACTTCCGAACGATTCGAACAGATGAAACAGGCAACGACAATTAATTTTCTGATTTATAGATAAAAACATATCGAGTGCAGTTCTTTTCACAGACAGAGAAAGCATTTACACGTGGAAACATCGAGGCTACGGAAGATCGCGTAGGAGGGAAAAGAGGATCGATTTCACGTTTGCCAATTGGTACCACTCAACGTTCTCGATAGCCCTTTTCCAAACCGAAAAAATTCAAAACGATTAGCTGGTCGCGTTGCTGTTGGATCGTTGCACTTGAACGATTTCGATTTTAAAAAATGGAAGAGGAAACGCATGGTGTATCGAATCGCCTTTTCTCCATGGAGAAAACGCGCGAAAGTAAATCGCGGAAGGGGAGGATGGAAAATAAAGGATCCACTGCCGAGTATCGTTTTACAATAGTCACTGTATCCTTTATCCACAGAGAACGTCCAATAAAACCACGCAGACGAAACGCAGTTCTTCCATCTCCTCTGAAAGAGATACCAAAAGAGTCGATTCTCTCTGTTCTGAAAGTTCGATTTCGAAATTCGAGCCTAGAATATGACTGGACTTAACACTAGAACTAACAAACCACTCGAAATTACCGATTTTTAATTTTCATTTGAAATTTACTCGAATTTATAATTCTGCATTTGGAAAATTTCTTCACGACTTTTATTACAATATCCAAAGAATTGAATCAAAATTTTCATTTAAAATTTACTCGAATTTATAATTCTGCATTTTGGAATTTTCTTCACGACTTTTATTACAATATTTCAAAGATTTAAATCCAAATTTTCATTCAAAATTTACTCAAAGTTATAATTCTGAAGAATTATATTTAATAATTATATTTAATAATTATAAAAAAAAGACTGGTTAGTATACTTAAGTAAGATGTATTTTGCACTACCATTGTCGTAAATCGTGGCTCTAAATAGGCGTGTACAAATCTACTTACAACTGATAATCGTAATATAATTTTGTATTTCAATTTGTATCGCGATTTGTTTGAATTAGCTGAAGAGCTTGCTAGAGAATTGTAAGAAAAACGAACGTTAGATAAAATATCGTCGAATAGTACATAAAATTCGGATAAAAGTAGATTCGGTGTCAAATTGGATGCAAAAATTAAAAAAATTAAATGCATAAAATATTTTTGCATTTAACAAAAAGATCTTTACCTCCATTTGAAAGGGCTATCTTCACCAATAATAAATTTACTATTGTTCAGTATGAAAAAAGTGTACTTCTAAGTAGTATAAATATATATATAATATTATGTAAAAATTAAAAAAATGTGTATAAAGGTTATTTCCATTGTATAACGGATATTAAAAATAACCAGTCATTTTCGAACAATTCTGGATAATAGATATTTACGAAAGTGTTTGTAGATAAGCGTGAATAAGAACGAATTCTCCATGCGGTTTCCGGTTGCGGAGGATTTGCTCGGTACTTGAATATCTCCAATCCGAAACTTTCTACCTAAAGCTTGTTTATTTAGCTGTTTCGTTAGCTGAGATTGCTCGTATGGCCGTTTTACGATGCTCCTTGAAATTAACAGATCCGCGGTCTTCGTATCCGAATGCGCAATTCTTATACCTCCGCGTCCAATTGCGTTTCGGTTGGGTCATAAAGAGCAACGTAAAAATTGGAGGAGACTTTTCCATCTCGCAGTTTTCATCCTTCGGAACTTTACGTCCTCGTAGCTTCTCGTTCCTTCGATTCGAAAAAATTGGAAGAGCGAATACGATCCTCGGTGGAAATATCGAAGGATAGTATATTCAAGTTGTGTTCGAGAATCGTTTCATTTTTCTCCCTCTACGAAGTGTCTTGGAAATTTGTACACTCTCCAGGACTTTTACAAACATTTTAAACCAGGAAACAAAAAAGTTCGCAGCTTCGAATTACTCATTCTTGCGTTTAATTAGTTATCCGGTGTACTTATTAGAATGAAATCGCGATATCCCGAGGGAGTAGCGGCAAGATTAATTTCTTCGAGATATTCTTAGATACTTGGCGGTGGCCCTTAGGCTCTTCTAACTTTCCTCATTAATCCCTACAGATTTCCCCATTCTCCATTTATTTATCCTACCGAATTCGTTGCACCTTCGTCTCGCGAATTCCAAGTGGAAAACGTCCAGCCCGCGGATTTCACTCGAATGGAATGTCAGAAACATTTCGCGGAAATTCCCGACCGGACATTTTCTATAAATTTTCAACCTGTAAACGGTTGACTCCTATTTCCCAGCTACGCTGTCGAACGAAGAATTCGTTGAACTGCGAAATTTTCCGCGAAATTTAACATCGAAACACGGTTTGGTAGCATGGAAAATGGCAGCTTTCAAGGTGTACCGATGGTACAGGGATTAACTAAACGAAACCTGGATGGAAAATACTAAGGGAAACATTTTTTTCGCATAGCAACTATAACTCTTTACGGTCAGAGTATTTTTTTCTATATGATCAACCAATTTTAACGCAATTTTCGTTCATGAAAAGGAAAAATTGTATATATTTATGAATATATTTACTTTTGTTCTTTTTGTTGTTCAATTTTTTATATTTTAAGATAAAGGAAATATTAAATGAAACTGTCGTTTGTATTGTGAATGTCTTTGCAGCGCCCATTAGAGTGCAGAGGGTTAATATTGTTTCATCAGGAAGTGGAAACTCTTTGTCAATTCTTTCAAGAGTTTTATAAATAATACAATCTAGCCACTGTGTTATACGATATACAAATTTATCCTCGAAACCCTTTTACAATCTCAAACAAACACGTTCTCGAGCAAGTCACTGGAAAATTCCAAGTTTCACTTCTTGTTTCAACTATAAAATGTAAACGATTAAAATATAAATTAGCTGCATTTATTATTCCCCAGAATACAGTTAAACCATGAAGATCGTGTAACTTGAATTGAAACTGAAGAATAAAAACATTTAGAAAATTAAAAAATGCTGATTAAAATACGTTACGAGGGCTAATTTGCGAATTTCTAATCAAAATTCAGCTCGTTAAATTTCTAAGATATATTAAAAGCGCAGAGAAAATTGCAAAAAAGATAAATTCTGTCTCTTTCCTGTGTTACTAAAATTATTCGATTTATTATCGTCGTTTTTTCCTGTTTTCTTTTTTTTCTTTTTTTTTTTTGACAAAATTCGTTCATTTGACATTCAGAATTGGTGCAATATTTTCCCTCCTTTTCTATAACGTTCTTCTATCTGGTATTAACAGGTTGAAACTAAGATTATCTTAGACCAAGATTATTTTAGAAAGCTATCGGTACAGAAAACAACGCGAATCGATTTCAAAATAGTCAAACTTTTGCAAACACCAAATCTTTATACGACTTGTTATTAATTTTGCAGAAAATTCACCTCAGAAAAGCTAAAAAAAAAAATGTTTCTCTCACTTTCCCCTGTCACAAAGTCCATCCGATTTATTTATCCGATCGAGCATCAATTTTACAGGAAATTCGCCATGGAAAAGTAGTTTCCTCATCCTCCTCCGTTCGTTATATCGCGAAGCAAAGGGTAACTAGACTCCGTTCCTCGGAAAAACGCAGCTGCGGACGTTCAATTGATTCCAAGAAACGTGTTCAATTTCCTGGGACAGCCTGTTACATCCGAGACTGATGATCGCGATGCATGATCTAACCACGAACTCTCACTTAGACGAGTCTCGATGTCCCTTCCGTAGCAGAGGAGAGTGTTATTACCCCGATCTTCTCGATTTTCCAGAAAAACCTCTCCTCTGCTTCGATCTTTCACCATTAGAAGCGAACAGAGCTGTTTTTCCACGCTGTTGTACAACGATACGAGTATTCTTTCTCCTCGCGTTCTCTTATCTTGCCAAACGATTAGAAATAGCCAAGAAATATACACGAAGAAACGATAAGGAATTTTAGCTGATCCATTGAAACCTCTGACCTGTTTTCATCCACCTTGGTTACATTTAAACTTCCACTTTCTCTCTTCTTCCTGTGTTTTGTTCGTCGAGAAAAATATTCCTGATTATATTATTCAGATACCATCGTGTTTGATTAATTAATCAGCGAATAGAAATTATTTGGACAAAGTTGAACAACGTGTAACGAAAACACTCGGTTTTATTCCGAGTGGTCAATTTGGAAACCTTCCCCTCGGTGTATTATTGCGCAGGTTAAATTGCTTTTCATGAAAAATGTAATATTAATCCCGTTTCCGCTACGAAGAGTGTATATATACGTACGAACGTTTAATATGCAGAGGTTATTCGTTTATTTTCGCTGTTCGTTAATGAAATATCGCTGTCGAGTGAAAGTCAGGCAACGCGAGAATGCCCCGGACATTTTTGATTGTCGCAAAACAGCTGAGTTTTCTGTTCTACGTAGAGAAATGTTGCCCAATATGGAGCGATGCAATGTTTAATTAAGAAAGATGTTTTGTCATGTGCAAATTGACAATTTTCTACGAAACGAGCTACCATGTAATGGTCCCCATTAGTGCATCGAGAGATGATTTAGTAAAACAGTTATGGAGAAAATTTTTCACTCTTTGTTGCGTTTCATTATTCCTTTCGAAAGATAAGTAACTATGTTTTCACGATTTTTATGCTTAAAATCGCAATTTCGTCAGATTTCATTTTCATATTTTTATTATCTCGCGTGTTAAAAAAATTATTCTCCCGATATTAGATCATTTTTAATATTTATGCTAGCGTTGAATATTAACTTTAACGTCTAGAACGTGTCTTAGCGACAGAATCAAATGACAGAAATGATTTTTCGTATTTCAGTGACCAAGAGAATCTTCGTTCTGTCGATTATTTTCCATCGAAGCAGACAAAGGAAAGAGATACAATTTAGAAACGTGACAAGTGAAGGAAAAGTCACTTATCCTTTCTCTTCTATCGTAATAATACACACTTATACTCTTCAAAAATATTCTCCTACGATATCAACATGTTTCTTCGTTCCATAAAGGAAAAAGAAAAGAGAAACTCATCAAGTACCAACCTCTAAGCAAAATTTCTCTTCTAAGTTCGCCGCATATTCTTAAAAATACATTATTCCCCGGTGAATGAAAATGTTGCTGAGTTTTTTAACCTCTTGCCAGCGAGAATCAGCGAGAGATTCGTCCGAGTCATTACGCGGCTGATAAGGGATTAAGAACTCGCAGCGAGGGTGAGCGCACCGGTACAAGTATCTCGGTTTACGGGCTTGTCTCAAGATGAAGCAATATTCTACTTTATCGCTGCTGCACTTCACCCGCGTTGTAACAAGTACAACGAAGAACTTCTCTCTTAAAAAATATATCGCATACACGCATGTATATATATATATATATATATATATGCACAGAAGAGAATCTTCATTTTCTAAACAGAATTATGAAAAAGTTATTCCTCTTCTTAATCAAGTTCTCATTAGCTTGTAACCAGAAAAATTGTCACATGACTATATTACTTTCTAATTTGAATTATATCATACAATTTTAGATTATTAACCTTTCAACCGAGGAAGACGAAATGACTCGTCATTGGTTAACACCTTAAGTGCAACACAGATTTTTCATTTAGTCTGTTCAGTCATAAACGACCTCTCAGATTTGTGAAAATATGAAACACTCAATGACTTCGTGATTGCGCCAAAATGTCGAAGTTGAAAATTTTCAAAAATTTGGGAAATTAGGGAATAAGGATTTAAAAATATTAGAGAATAGAAAACACAGAAACACCAATCGCCACTTTTCAACCAGCTCTTACAGAGACTTAACGTTCTCAGCGTATCTGAGATTAGGTTAAAGTTTAGGTACAATAGATGTGGAGGGAAAGTTTAACGGAAACAGGACAGGGCGCGGAATTTCATTGGACATAGGCGAATAAATCGAGGGTGGTGGTACCTTAACGCAGACAAATCGTCCGTGAGTTTCTACGCGAGTGCCACGACGGACTAATTGTGACCAGACGAATTATAACCGCGTTAAGCGGCGCGAAATGCCAGCGCATGAAACTACGATTAACAACCGTGGTCCAAGAGCCACGGGGATAACGATAATTCGACCACGATTAAAGCCCCTCGAACCTTCGTCTTCGAAGGGAACTCATTAAATAGCCGCGTGCTGAAGGATCAATTTTTCTCTACCATTTAATTAACGCTATTCTTCAAGACGCGGCCTGTACTAGCTTAAAAGATGTACAAGACTCAGTGTTCCGTCGTTCTTATGTTTATCAGACCCATATCTGAAAAATGTGTTCAGTCTTTCGCAGCTGTTGTAAATTTGAGAGGCCATCGAGCACTTTAGCGTTCATTTAGAAGTTCGACGTTTCTCTTCTCGTAACTATCGTCCACATCTGTTTCCTATATTTCAACTTTTCGGGTTTTGATTCAGTTTGGTATGTTTTCGTTAGCGATGAAGAGCTATACAGACTTATTACCTTATTATTGCTTATTATTGCTGGAGGCACAAATTTATATGTCTCTTCTTTTCTTTGTGATTTCGTTAGAGTTGATGGAAATGTAGAGTAATTGAAAATTCTTCTCTGTTTAACGTAATCTGAATTCACAGTAGAGCATAGTTACTTTTAATTAGAACAATCTCTACAAGGTTTTGTCATCTTAAAATAATTCCTTTAATATGAACGCGTTTTCTGTCTGTGTTGAAATAAACCAGATGTGGTTTGCTCGAGTCGAATGAATTCTTCGCGTGTTTTTTTTTTTTTTTTTATACAGCGAGAAAGAGGAAATACCTCGTGAATAATTGAGAATTCCTTTTTAATTAACATAATCTAAACGAGGTTCCTGCCGGTTGAAATAATTCCTCGACGTTTCTAAACAGTTCCAGACGGCAGATATCTGCGAGTAATTGGAACAGCATTTTCAATTAAACTACGCGAGCGTTTCCTCTCTTTAGAAAAACATAACGTTTTCGAGCGATTCTTTGTACAGTGAAAAGTGGAAAATGTGTACGGACAATCGAAGGTTCCTTCTCCGCCGAGAAAAATCTACTTTGTCCATAGAAACTCGACGAATCTGTTTCATTTCTCGAGAACACTGACAGAAAAAAGAAATTAAAACCATTTAGAATTTTCACATCTTCGGTAAAATTTTTAGGAAAATTTAAAAGAGTTTGAAATTCATTTTTTTTTAAGACAACAATTCATAGACCTAAAGATAATTTAATAATCATTCTTTCGAAGGTTAAAAATTGATTATTTTGTACTCTGTAAAGTGTCACGAGAAACTAAGGCAAAAATAGAGATGCAAATAATGGAAAATGCACTATTTCGTGATATAAGAAAAAAAGATAATCGTACAAGCTTTAGAAAATATAAAAAAGTCGATTGCTTCGACGTGTCAATTACATGTTTCAATACCAAATAAAAAAAAGAGGAAAATAACACTAGTATTACAAAAGAGACGACAAAAATGCATAAAATTGCACTCGTGTCAATTATTCCAAATTTGCTACGAATACTTCGAACAGAATACAATGTTTTTCTTCATATAACCTGTTACCAACTAGTTAAAATAATTATTTTCATATTTTCTTAGTTACTTTATTACATTACAAAATGAAAAACACGAGTTTCACATAATCCGATCATGTTTGAGCCTTAATCAAACGGAGAAACGTGTTAGAATTGACGAGAGTAATTTCCTGACGAATTTGGCTCCACGATACGATGCCTAAATTTGTGAAATATATTGATAATTAACAAAATTTGTAATTAGATTCCGTTCAGGTCTCTAAATTTGGTAAAAAAAAAAAAAAAACACGAAAGACGTATGAAAATAGCGAGTGATCCTAATTCTTCGTACATATCTCAACAGTATTAATCAGCACGCGATCAACACATCCGTAAAATGCAAAGCAAGAAGCTTAATTCAAAAACAGCTGACCCAGAAGTGCTAATACACGCCACGATCGTTCGCTAATACGTATCGGTTGATGTGATTGCCCGTTACCGCAGCTGGTACATTAGGAATAGTAATTAATACCGTGTAATATCCAGATAGGATGAAATCGATGTTGCATTGACGGATCGATCCTCGTTATACCGTGTTAAATCATACTACACACATATGTGCACACGTAACATAGGTTAAATTTTCCCGAGGTTGATCCCTTATTCCACGAGCCCTTGGATCATGGGAAATTTTCACAACCTTAGAACCGCAATCTTCCTTGGCCACGGATCTGCTACCATAAACGTGGCTCACGCCCCGTATCCCATACGTTCTCGTCTCCGGCTCTCTTTTTCTCGCGACGAAATTGCGGCTTTCCAGAGAGTCGACGTGTCGCTTTTTCGTCTGTCGATGCCGATATGGCGGAGGAAAGATCGAAGAGCTTCCGTGAGACATTTCCTGTCTCGTGCATTTCATATTTGACGCGTTTATATTTGAGACGAGTGTGTTACTTTTTTTCTTTTTTTTTTTTTTGAGAAATTTGATTCAACTGGCTAATGGATTTTTAGACTGTTCTTTGATTATAGCAGAGTGTGTTTGTAAAAATTGCAGTGAAAGGGCTACAGAAGCAGGTATATTAGCGAGAAAGGTTCAATTTTATTCCAACCATAAATTTGATCTTTTTAATCTGAGGATAAAAAATATATGAAGTGTTTTGGTAGCCTATACATGCGTGCAATGTTGAAAAAAGTTAGAGAAGAGTTTAATAAATTATTCAAGGGTTTGGTATGTTACATTCGATGTAGAAATAAATGTTTTTCAACTGGAGTCGCATAATCGAGATATTTGCAAGCTGTCAGAAAACTGGTAAAAGGTCATTATAAAAAAAACCGTGTTCTCGTTCCTTTGAAATAAAATTTTGATCGTATCCCAAAGTAAGATTGACATAAAAATTATTTAATTATTTATATAAAGAGCTACAGTACCAACGACTGTGAACGAAATTGAATTCGCGATTTTACGAGAAAATTCTGCAAGAGCGTAAATTAATAATATACATAAATTAACGTCACTTTGAAAAAAAAAATCCATTTTCATAAAGCTCCGAGCTCTCTCTCTCTTTCAATTTATTAAAAAAGGGAAAAGAAAATTGGAAAAGAGCGCATATCGCCAAATTTAATAATCCCGATCATCAGCACCGCCATCTTGGAAAAATCAATAAAGAGCCCCGAAGAATTGTCGACTGGTTTTCCCAGATCGTCGGCGAGCAAATGAAAAACTCGCAGTCCGCGAAACAGTCGTAAAGCGGCCGACCATAGTTACAAACTCTTACGTGGGCAGAATATTCTCCAAGAAACCAAGAGAAAGAGAAACAGCGAGAGAAAGGTAGAAAGATAGTAAGAAAGGATGAATCGTGAACTTACCTTATCTAGCCGTCTTTTACGCACTGTCCAAAAGTCACGCGCCAGCTTCATGGTTCCATCGTCGCCGATTTTCACCACGAGCAACGGCCCGGTTCCGCTTCCAGCTTCCCTCTTACCCTCCACGACGACTTCCGCCAGGCGTACTATCGATGGAAACCGTCCAATCTTCGACCTTCTTGCCCTCGACAATCGGATTTCTCCTCAACCTCCTGGTGAGCCTTGATTTTCCTGAAAATTTAGATAATGGGAACGGTGAGCTTTTCAGTTTGGATCGCGTTCTCCCTTGTGGTTAATGCTAGTTTGCGAGTAGAACTCGTCTTCGGGGATGAATTCGCCATGGGGAAAGTGGATTTTCGGGTTTCCCGATGGCACTGAGGAGACCTTAGTTTTTCCTTTATTTTTTTATTTTTTTATTTTTTGGGTAGCTTGAAACACAAGCAGCGTAGCGGGTTTTCACAGCGATGGAAAACTGCAGAAGCTTGCGTCAGCAGCCCTTAGTTTACGTCACGAATTCGTCAAATCGATTTGACCTTTGAACTTTGCCGCGACTTCCGCTACACCGAAACACCAGGCTAGATGAAACGTGTTTTATTAGCAGGATGTAAGTTGATCCAGCGTTTCTTTGCTCAGGAGTCGAGCATTCTCTTTCGATCGAAATCAAATTTCTCGATTGCTCTGGATGAAAGATCGCAAATCATACGTTTCTCTATTTTCTTTTCGGGGGAAGAAAGCTTTCATTATCTGACACTTTCGTGTAAACTACGCTCGTTGCTTCTGGTAAAATATTAACAGTGGCATAGACACGAGTTTTACTTAAGGATGTACACGATTCTGTATGGTACACTTGCGTGAATGCATTCAGTGAAATTCAACGTCGATTTACTAGCAAACGAAGCTTCTTAGAGAGAAAGATATTCCTCAGTTTCGTCTTATTTTTTTCCTTCCTTCGTACAGTATCATATTCTTTGAAAAAGAAAAGAGAGAGAGAGAGAGAGAGAAGAAGGGTGTTTTTGTACGTGCTCAAGTTCTCTGAATGAAATTTATTCAAGAAGTTCTCGACTACTGGAGTTACTTGAAGAGCGATGGCGCACATTTCAACGGAGCACAGTGTATAGACCGCCCCAGAGCAGCCAGCGGTAGCTTCACCGAGAAAGGAGTCATTTTTCACGTTAATTCGCGCAGCTAGGTCAACCCTATCGAAATGACTCGGGTTACAGTAGAGCTGTTCACCATTCTATTGCTCCCCGGTGAGATCTTCGATAAATCGTGGCGAATTCAAAAATTTCCCCCTTTCCCAGGGTCAGCCATTTTCAACTGAAGACGCGACGAACGTTTCTACGCGCGAATAATCTCGAGAATACACGCGGAAACCTTTTTCTTCTGTTTCGCTAGTGTACCTTTCGCGAAAGATATTCACGAAGCGTCGCGTGAAACCCATAGACGAGGAATATCGTTCGCGATATTCGATGGAGAACAAGGTTGTGGAGGTGGAAGATTCGAGCATGGCGTTCTCGAGATGAATTCGGCTCGAGGGGCTGGATAGAAAGATGACAGAAAGACGAAACGGGTGAAGTGTGTAACGAAAGACAGCGAGGGAATAGAGATGAGGTCAGATGGAAAAGATACAACGCCATAGGAAAGTTTGGATACGCGCGACGAGAACGATGTTACGTGAACGCAATACTTGCGCCGGTATCTGGATATCTGGAAACACAAGCGAGACACGGAATATGTGTAACTTCGCGAAAACTGAATTTTCTTTTGAAAGAAATTAGAACTTGTACGTGTGAGTTAGCGTATCTGAAATAGTTACAAACTTCTTTCGTTTGGTTTTAAATTTCTAATCACCACGCATGGACCTTTTTTATCATTCATATGGCATTTTTAATCTACTCGAAATTAAAGAGAACATGGTTTACATACGATCTAGCAATTTTATTTCAGAATTGATTATCTACATCTTTGTATAAATCAATGAAAAAATATCGACGTATATTTTTCAGTTTAAAATTCATTTTATAACTCATTTTAGTGGTGTATTTAGGTACACTTCAGCTGGATAATTAACAATTGGAACATTCGAAGGGAAACAAATAAGAAGCCACAACAGTTATTCCATCTCATATTAAAATTCCTAAAATTGCTTAACGATGTTAATAATTTTAAAGAAATATAATTAAAACCCCCCATTTGACGGTCTTGGAGATTCTAGTGTTAAACCATCTCTACGCAGCTGAAGTTTCTTTATGCATCCACTTTTGAATCTACGTGTATCGTTGTTTACGATACCATTGTACCTAGAGAGTGGACCACCAAAGGAACTCTCGATAGACGTTGTAGGCGAGAATGGAGGCATTCATTACCAGGTCCTTTCCCTTCCTGGCCAAAGGACTGCTCCAAACGATCGATGCTTCGAAGTGAACAAAACCCTCTGCTCTCTCCCTCTCACTCTCTCTCTCTCTCTCTCTCTCTCTCTCTCTCTCTCTATCCTTTTCTCGATCCTCTCACCTCCTCAGTCTCTCCAGGCCGAAACTGTTCCCGTGAGCAGCAGCTCGTGAAGCCAAGCCCAAGGCTGTAAGGTTCTCTCGTATCTTATCGAGACCGAGGATCGATATATACAATTCCAGTGTTTCCGTCTTATCTACAAACACACAGGCTACACCATTGCTACCGTGGACCAAGAGTCCTGTGTGTATTCTGAACCAAAGCAGAGATGAGAGAGAGAAACAGAGAGAGAGAGAGAGAGAGAGAGAGAAACGTTTTGCGATATAGGTTGAACGAGACGTGTGGAAGGTGCTCGTGACCTTGGTACACGTGTCACTGAACGTGATCGACGAGTTTCATTAGCTCAGCCAGGCGACGATCAAGGGTGAAGTGGGTTTTTAACGGGCAGACGCTTGTTTTTAACCCATTAACTCCTCGTGGCCTCGTTCTCGGAGACTGATGAACCGCTGGAAAGGGAACGAGCGAATGGATACTCCTTCATTTGTCATTTTGAAAGAACAGTTTGAAGGATAGGCGAGATAACATTCGCTATATTTTTCGAATTAAATGTCGAGAGAAAGAGACAGAGGATTTCACCGATGATTCTTTTTACGAAAGTAGGAGAATTGATGAGAATGATAGCGAGGTGAATAGAGGTCGACGAGGAAGGAAGGGACTGGAAAGTGTGAGCGGACGTTAATGAGAGTGGAAAAGAAGTCCTGAAGGATAGCCGGTTTGCAAGCTGTTTCAACAATCATTTCTCGCGTCCTACGTAAATGCAATTTATCTTTATACTCTCCGAGACGTTCCCTTCGAAATTACCACTTTCAACAAGGACAAGGGAAGATGTTTTTAATATAAAAATAAAAAAAATGTATTCCGAAACGAAGGAAAAAGAGAGCTCTATCAGAGTGACATAAAATCTGTGGTTTAGTCCTGCATTTTTGTATCTAGCTTTTGTATCCTGCATGCGAAATTCATTGCACCGTAGCCGTGTCAAATCTTTCGACAATGTACTGCATAAATTTGTAAATTTTCCTGCCTCCTTCTTTTCGAACCAGTCGAGTATCTGCGAAACTATTTCAACAACGTAATCTAGAGGAACCGTGGATTTATACTTATAATACGATATTCACTTTTCGAGATACCGTATAATTTATTCCTCTGGTCTATGGATCCTCGAATTATTCGAGCTATAACGTGTACCATTCTACGAAACACTCGTTGAACACAAGCTGTTTAGTAAAAGGGAATTCGAAATAAATTTCTGACTCTGTTCCACAGATGAGAGGACAGTTCGTCGGGAAAGAGACCACGAAAAGAGAACTCGAGTTTTGCAGGCACTTAATCAATTCAATTGCCGGTCATCAGAGGGAACTCTCGAGATCCTTGTCTTGGATCCAGCAGCCTCGTAGTTTTTAATTACTGTTCCAACTCCTTCTTTGCCGCGGAAAAATAAAACGAGCAACCTCTCGTTCAACCTGTCCTTGATCCTCAATGATAAAACACTGTTTTCTTCTAACAGATAGGCTGCACGTTTTCGATCATTATTATATTGTATGAACATTAGAAATTTTATTGCTCTACCTAATGATCGCCATTTTTTGTGTCAAATATTATTGTATCATTTATGGTTCATTAATAGTTCCAAATTATTGTCATGTTAAACATTTATCTCCAACGAAAGTTGTAAAAGCACGTGATTTACATTTTCTTTATACATTATTTACAGATTAAAGCTCTTTTGAAATGTGATAATGGGTGAAACATTGAAGTAAGTGAGTTCGGAACACCAAAAAGCTAAGAAATGCATCGTGTTTCACTCCTTTCTCCATTGACAATGCACAGTTTACAAGCTTTTGTAGAAAATACCTTCTATTTATGGGAAATACATTTTATCTTCAACTGATCATTCACTAATTTATTTTTATGAGGTGGTACTTCGATTGGGAAGTGTAAAACATTGTTTATATTACAAATAAATAAGGTATTCGAAAATGTGTCTGCGAAATTTTTAATTTTCCTGCACTGTCCGTATTTAAATAGTTGAAAAAACTAGTTTACTTAAAAATTCATCAAAAAAGGTTCACTAGAAGCATTATTTTATCTGTTCGTTACACGAAAATAAAAAGCGGAGTACGATTTTGAAATATATACAAGAGTCAGCGATCTTTCGTCGACGTTCTGCTACGTGACCGATTAATCTCATTAACTTCATCCTCGATGGCCTCTCGAATGCCTCGCTAATTGTAGCTATCGTCGCCTAACTCGTGTACCATCGTCGAATGTTAAGCACCATCCGCAAGGGTAAATAAGCGTCGCCAGAGAATTCGGAGAGAGCGTTGGTGACTGTAATTAATTTCGTCGGTTCGTCGCTGGTAACTAGCATCTAGCGAATCACAGCCTTCAACGGTTTCACAATCGAGAGGATCCCCAAGATCGTAGCTTGAATATGTCACGGTTTCTATAGAGCTATCTATCGTGATTATTTCACATGGTTGCTCTTATTAAACTTACGACACTCTGCTAAGCAAAAGTTAGTATCTTCCTCGAATTATCATCCTGTGATCACGTTCCACTAATCGTTATTCTTGTTTCACATTCGTTTGATTAAAGGTAAAAAGTGCAGAAGGAATTTCCATACTTTTCGAATAATTAATACAAAACTCTCTTTATTTTTATTCATTTCTACCATCATTTTAAACACAGTTAATATATTTCAAAAATTATAGCAGCTGTTCGTTGAAGCATTCCTTCATACTATTCACAAAAGGTTAATTGAACGTGCCCTATGAGTAATATTTCGGTAACATTTTTCAGTAACACTCCTACGCAACGAAATTTTCATTCACCCCATAGAACTTTCATATACCTTGGCACTTTGAACTTTACCAAAGGTTACAGTGAATCTAACGTAATCATTATCCTTCGAGACACGTTAACGATGCTTTATACCGATGTGCTTGCAATCGAGGCGAGGAACGATGAGGTGTGTTATCAAGTACGCCTTCGATACCACTAAGCTGTATTGTACGATGATCGAAACACCGTCCTCTCAGCTAGGCGAATGTGACTAATTAGTTTCATTAAGTCAGAGAGCAACAATCGAGCGGATTGTCACACCTGACAGGATCACGGCGAAGCTGGATGATCGATGATTTGCAAAGCGGCATAGCAAACAGCCCTCTGATACGCTCACTCTCCTGCCTTCGAGTACATAAATACGTTCAGCCTGTGAACGTTTCCAACATTTGGACGTGACTAATTGATTTCATTAGGTGCTACCAGGGGGAACAACGAGGTGATTTCGAACTTTGCCGAGGATACAATTAAAGTGAATATCACTTATTGTTCGACGAGAAGAACTTTCAACTTTCGAGAAGTTTCTCGATCCCTTCTACTGCATTATCGTTTGAAAGATAAAATTTTTGGAAAGTTCAGATGAGGGAGGAGGAAGCAGGGGGAAAAAAAAAGAGAGGAGAAAGATTCATCGATGATAGACGAGAAATTTTCTTACGGACGTTCCATTAAGTAACCACTGTAGCTAGATCCATGAGCATTAATATTCGGAGTCTCGATAACGGTTCTCGGATAACCGATAAATCGTCGAACGGAGGTTCGATGAAGTTCCTTCAAGCTACGGAAGCCTGAAGTTCCGCGAAGTTTCGTTCGTTGGAATAGTTCCAAGGATTTAACGAGGTGTTGGCTCGTTCTAATTCCAATTTCAAAACTGATGCTCTTCTTAAAACACTTCTTCCAGTAAGGCGAGCAACTGGATTATTAATAAAATCGTTCTCGTTCAAGGAGGAACCAGAAATTCATTAACCGCTGGATAATATTACGGGAACGTTAAATTACAGGCAGATTTGCTCGATAATTTTGGTAATATATTAGAATACTCGTTGTTGCAAGGTTATAATGCCTCTTATCGCTACTTTCTCGTGAAATTTCTGTAGAATCGGAATTTCATAGCCCTCGAAAGAAGAAATAAAGAGGTCGCGGGTTAGAAATTTTCTCAATTTCTTCTCGATATTCTGGATTCTATTATTTTAACACTTTCTACATTGATCTCTGTTAGTTATACTCTGTTCTGTTCTGTTTTCTTACCTCGTGGACGTCTTTTACACCCATTTTTGTGCTTTTATTCGCTCTTTATCCATTTCTCTACTCTTTCACTCTAAATAATTTGAAATTTCTTACTTTCTTACTTTACTGATATTTTCAAAATAAATTCGGTCACGTGCATCCTAATTTTTTAATGATTACACACTCTCAGCCCAAACATTTCTCATTCACAAATCTGTCTCTTCGTACAAAGTCACTTTCTCGCTTTGTCATTTCTTCAAACTGCAATATCAAAAAGAAATACATCGATATATCGTTGATCCGTGTATAAATAATTATTTTGAACTATGTCACACGAAGCTGAATTATTAATTTTCTTTTAAAATTGATTTTCCAAACTTTAAGCCGTAAGATCGGTTTAACTCTGATGTTGTAAATTTCGGTAAAAAAATAATTCCTAACTGCAACGTCAACAAATTGAATAAAACCAGAAAATAAAACGAAATACTTTCACCGTGTTGTGTACGGTGTATTCAATATTTACAACAAATTAAACAACTTTACAAATTTTTAAAATACAAAACGGACTTTAAACTATAACTCTCTGTTTTCACAGAAAGAAAAGCAGAAGTCAGTCTTCGTAATTGAAGGATTAAAAAATATTTTATAAGTGTAAAGTAAAAACGATCGATTTTTCATATTATCAAATTTCATTCACACATACTCAATCTATTTTTTACATTTGCCTGCAATCTGCAAGATGATTCTACAATTTCGCTGATTAAGTTAAGAAACGTACAAAACGACGATTAAACGAATTACGTTATCACCAAGGAGCAATTAATCTAATTCATAGGATAGCAATTAAGCTGTGCTAAGATGCGGAATAGTCTGTTACGAGTGTACTCGGATTATCTTCATTTACACTGTCGTCAATGGACCACGTTCCAGAGGTGAAGCACCTAAACGGGCTAGTATGCGTCGCTTAAACGCTTCCTTTCGGCCACAAGGCTAATTAATTTGATTAGACTCTAGGTGGAACGGTCGAAATTAACCGTCATACGAAGCACAGAATCGAGGCATGAGCGAGGTTAATATCCAACGGATGTTCACGTTTCGGAGACAGTCCTTTTTTTCGACGGTCCGCCGCGTTCCAGCCGGTTCGGAAAGTCAATAAGCACCGGTGGACCGATTAAATATTTGTGCCGGTCTCGTTGTGCGCACTAGATAAAGTTCATTAATTCCAACGGCTGGTTGTCTGTGAAATTCCTGCGTCGCAATGATCGCGGTTTAATATCTTTAATAAATCGATCGATAAACGACTAATTTTTCACCTGTTTCACTAAAGAAACGAAAAATTCACCACTCTTTCGTCCTAGACTTTCGCCAAACATTATAGCCAACTGTCGTGACTATGATTCTCCTTTTGATTACGATTTGATGATTCAATTGACTAGGAAAATAGAATTTCGTTGCTTAACAGTCTTACTTTATTAAACCTTTAAAGTGTTAAAATTAATCTTAAACATTCGGATTAATCCTTAACAATCACGATGACCGAAAGAAAGAACAGAAAAAGTAGAAGGAATCTATTGAATGTTAATACCTTGGTCACGAATAATTGCATCCCCTTCGAATGAATCAGCGAATAAAGAAACCAGCAATTCGGGTAAATGGTCTGAGGTAATCTACCCAGGGAACATAGAACAATTCGAAACGTGGTATGCCGTACGATTAAGCCTCTGCAAGGGAGAAAGTATCAGTCCAATCAGAAAGGCGAGCTGAAGGGAAGGAGGATCGTTTATTATAGGGGGTTCAAAGAGTAGGTTCGGTTGAAAGAGGGACAACGAAAAACCGGTGCGCGTTGAATGGTACGCTACCACATTGTTCGAAGGGAAACAGTGTCCCACATTATCCGAGCAGCTTTATTTTTAAACCAGAAGAAGAAGAAAAAGAAGAAAGAAAATCTAGCTGTTCGTCGAATAAGACGAGAAGACGTTCGTCTTTCGAGCACAAAGCGGCTACTATTTTATGCTCTATCTGTTTCGAGGTACACGGTCTGACCACTGGGATTAAGTCGGACCATTCTTCATCGTTAACTTCTAGAAGTCTGTTGGTAATCGGCGCTGGTCATCCTTTAACGTCGCTTTCTTATCCTTTTGAATTGCAGAGGAAAAAAGGAGCCAGATGATATTCTTTCCGCGAAATTAATTTTTATGAATTCGCTCGAGTACGTTCGATCATTCGACTGTGGCGTTTTAAGAGGGTTCTCAGGTTGATCTCTTGAAACGCTTCAAACGTGGAATCTTTTTCGTAGAGATAAATTTTCATTAATTTCAAATTTTCTTCAATTCTCGATGAAGAACGTTATTCTACGTCGATTTCACCAGCTAGATTTTATTATCCAGCACAGAGAAATTGGATCAACTCTACTTGTCCGTACCAACGACACTTTCGTCCTGCTGAATTTTCCAAGGGAACGTAGACAGAGAGAGAGAGAAAGAGAGAAAACTAAGCGAAACAAACGTGAGAAATATTCAAATGGTCAATAAAGCCAGCACTTTCTTCCTGGGACACGGTTATCGGCGGACGTTAAAGAATTTTAACCGTTTAAGCGGTAACGAGAGATATATCGCGTCTATGTTTCATACGCTATCGGCGGCCATTCTTACGGCCTTCCCTTTTCTCTCCTTTCTTTTCCTATTTTCCTCTCTCTCTCTCTCTCTCTCTTTTGTTCGCGACGCAACGAATAGAGCAGCGTTCGTTCTCCATTTAAATCGACTTCGAAACTTACTGTACAATATTCCGCGTGTGCTTCCGTACGCAAATATTAATACATCGAACTCGCTGCAAATTACCAGATAACGAATTAATCTAAAATACACATCGAGCGAACTTTCTTTCTCCTTCCGCGAAGGAATAAAAATTCCCCGATAAATCGAACCGTTCTCCAAAGTCAAACAAAACCCGCCACGATGGAGGAGAGAAGACGAAAAAGAAGAAAAAAAGAAAAGGAAAAAATGTTTGTCTCAATGTAGACGTTCCCAGGCGTGTGTCACGTAAGTGAACGCAAACAATTTAGCGAACCATCGTTTATCCGTTTCGGATAGGGAATCAGCCAGCGAATAAGAGCGGGAGAACTGTGATCCTAGAGATTGCATAAACAGTGGTATCACGACGATAGACCACTCGCGAACCGTCTGCCAATATGAAATGCATTTTAAGAGAGAGAAAAGAGAGGAGACGGTGGTATGGCAAACAACCGAGAGACTCGAGGCGGTTTGCTATTGACCGGGGTCTCTTATATTAACGAAAACTGGGCACTCGTGTACAGCAGAAGGTAAAAGAGAAGGAGAAACCACGGTATAAATACGAGAGGGACAGAGTGACAAGGGATGGTTGTAGGAGAAAATTGTGAGAGGAACGAGAGGGAGAGAGGAACATCGATCTGCAGCAACTTCCTCATCCTTTCACTCCCCATCCCATTTACCGCTTTCCTTTCACGCAATATCGTTTCTCCGTGGCGTCTCTTTTTCATCATGTCTCCCTCAAACTCGAACGTACATTTTCGCCTCTCTCTCTCTTTTTTCCACCCTCTCTCTCTCTCTCTCTCTCTCTCTCTCTGTGTTTTTTTCCTTTTTCCCTCCCCCTTTTGTTCTTTGCTTTCGCCACAGCTCGCGTGCTGGCGGTGTTTCTAAAAGGTGCTCGAAACTTTCGCCTACGAGCGAACGGTTTTCGGAAATAAAGGAAGGGAGAGAGAAAAATGAGAGGCACGGCTGGACAACGGATCGTTTAATTATTTCGAGAGGGGAATCGATCGATCAGATGAAATATGGAGGTTGGTAACAGTGGAAGAGAGGGGATAACTCGGCCATTGCCTGTTAATTTGGAATTAATCGCGAATCGAAGCGGCGGATAGTGATTAACAAAGCTTCGAATCGTTCATTTTCCCAGGTTGATTTGTTTCGTTGGTTTAGGTGGACCGATTCGTTCCTTCACCGTACGGTGTGGAATTGATAAATATAAACTTGGGAATTTCGCATAATGCAATTTTGATTTGCTTTCTTTTGCTTTTTTTGGCGGGTGTTCGCTTAAATGACACGATGAATCGGTCTACTTTAATATTAACAATTCGTGTCTGCCTCTCCTTTCAATGGATCCGTTCAAATGGATCAAATTAAATGAAATTAAAATGTGATAAATAGAGTGCACGTTTCGAGGCATTTATGGGGAATTGAAAGGTGCGAAATTGGACGGGATACACGTCGATATGAAGAGAATATACAAAATGTACAAATCCTAGTACTTTTTATCAAACCTGTCAGGTGAAATAATTTTCCACAGATGTTCTACTGTATCCTATAAAATTAGCCTTATGAATTGCTAATTTTTTGCACAATGCAGCCACTTTAAAACTGCTTTATCGCGCTTTGCGAGTTTGGGCGGCTCACTTTAACGCTCACCTTATTTCTCTCGAAAGATTGCAACATAGATTTTTACGTCTAGCTGGGAAACATCGCGGGGCGGCCATTCCAGTTACTTGCAACGATCATCAACCAATCTTCCATTATCTCACAGCGTTAGAAAGCAGAGGAAGGCTGCATGATACTTTATTTACACATAAAATACTTAATGATCTCATAGACTGGCCAAACATTATTGAGAAATTCAAAATTAACGTCCCAATAAGAAACCTTAGGCTACATAAATTTTTATCCTATGTTCAACCTCGCAAAGGCCGTTGCATCGCCATGAATCTAACAAATTTTCTCACTATCTTCTATCAGAAAAACACTGTATTTTGCAACGTTATAATTTCGATTTTAGTTGTATTTCATTCGCTTTGCACACCGATGGATTTTCTCCCGTAGAAAATAAACGAGAACGTGAATTTGTAGAAAAGTCTTGGATTTAATGAAAAATCTTCGCCGTTGTATTATGCACGAAACATAAGATTGTGCGAGATATTTCTCCCCGGGGCATAATTTCACTTTCGTTTCTCATTCAACACACCAACGACCGAAAACTTTTGCCTCCCACCCGCAGAGAAAGCCACGAATTCCGGAGCGACTTCGTGTAAACTTCGTCTCGGGCGTCGGTTGCACGAAAATCACATATTTTCTCCGGGACAAAACGCTCGTCTCGGTGCTCAAACTTTAAAAAGTAGCCAGGCTCGACCCTCTTCCATCCTCTTCTCGGTATATGCCGTGAGCATTTGCAACATACCTGCCCCACGTTCGAGTAGTATGCAGAAAAGTCACGTATGTCCCGAAGCGTGGACCACTCGAGAGAAAGAAATCGTCAGGGCGGACTTATGATCGGTTCGTTTCCCTTATTGGCTACTATTTCCCCGGTATTTCCACTATCTCGTCCTTAATTTCCTCTTTCGTTCTTAATATCCGTATCAACATTGACGTATCGATTAGATTTCATCAAACGACGTCTATCTTTGGATGTCTAATTTAATTTCTAATTTAATATTATACGTTTCATCATCGTTAAATTATCGTGAGATTTGCCAACTGGTCTTTCATCGTTGAAAACTTGGAAGATCTGCTTCAATGCTTCTTTCATGGGCTACTTTGACTGCTTTTACTAATTGCATCGATAGTATTAGCATATTGAAAGGAGTAAATGAGTGTTTTTATCAAGGATATTTAATTTTATTGCTATTTTGTGCAATGTAGCGATCGTAAGTTGGAAAAATCGTATTATCAATATTTTTTTTAGAGAACGTGAAGCTTCTCGTCTTTGATTTAACAATGACAGTTATAGAAATGAAAAAGAAAGTAAATCATATTAAAAGTAAAGATACAGCTAGTGGACTAATTATTATGAAAAAGTGAATAAATTACATATTTTATTTTCGATAATATTATGACTGGAATAATGATAAAATATACTCTATGTTGTTGTTAATAGATAGATAGACAATTTGATTATATTGTGATAGCTTAATTAATTAAAGAAAATTCAAGCTTGACTATTTATTGAATATAAATCCAATGGAAAACTTATGGAGATTATTTAAGCATCAAATTGAATTAGAAATGATCTCGAAACATTATTATAGTACATACAGTTTAAAAAATCTTCAATTATTTATAGAAGTTTTAAAATCTCTGCTATACTTCGTTAAAAATATCTTTTATAATAAGAAGAGATTTTATTTTAAGTGCATTTTCAATTTTATTTTTGTTCAAACCTCAAACGAACGATATAATTTCAAAGTGACAATAATTTGATCCCTAGCCTGCAGATATTTATGCATTTACAGGAAATTTAGATGTGCAAAATATATGCCAGTACGAAATGAAACACAAAATATTCAAATTATCGTGTTTTCTATCATACTTGATAGGTAAAATAATTTTCTACCGAAGTTCTACCTTTTCTTTACTATATTTTCAAGGCAAAAAAAAATAAATTCGCATAAAAATCAGCAGTTTATTAATCAACCACTGTACATATACCATTTCTCGACTTTTTTCGCTTCAATTTCCCCGAGTAAACTTGCGCTAGCGTAACAGTAGCAATCAAATAGACTTATTGTCAGTGGAAATTGAATAAGCATACAGACGAGGCTGTTCCTTTATTATAACGTTACTATTACTTCACCGTACGTCAGATATGACACAACGAAGACGAACAGAGCTACGATTTGATGGTAAATAGGATAACATTTGTCTCGTTCGCGATAACTTGCCGCAGTAGTTGAAGAACGCCATACATCAGGCGACATTGTTAAGTGGAATAACAAACTTTGCGTATCTACAATAAGCGTAACTTGTACAAGCTTGTTTTACTATCCGTACTGCAACCTAGAGTCTCTTGTTTCTGTGGTAAACGTGTGCACGTTTAAATACTTCCCCCCGTTCTACCACTTTACCCCTTTCGAAAGTCGAACGTTCTCCAGTTACGAGCTATCCATTTTAACATCGTTTGTTCCATCGTTTTCATATTCGATTCGAAGAGCTTACGCGATAAACTACCGAAATCCACGTGTATTTACTCGGACGATTATCGAATTTTCAAAATTAACCCAGTCGATTTCATCGACAATTTGATGTAGAACTGCACTAATTTGGACAATGAACAATTGCATTGTCAGATAAACCAACTGTTTATCGAACCTGGAAACAGACACTTTCTCCATTCCCAAGCAATTGAACTTTCGTTTCTTCTCGAGTTTCTCTAATTAAACGCGATATTATTCTTTCATCGATAAATGTGAACAGGAGAACGATTATTTCGGTATTCGAGAAAATTCTGACCGATGATAGCAGCGTTCCAGAGAATTGTTTCGAAAGGTCGATTGGATATTTTCGAAAAATCCCATCGGGATTGTTTTCACAACGCGAAGAACGTGTCCGGAATCGTAACATTATTTTTCCCCGAGACGGGGCGAAACTTTTAACGAAACAACCGATACGGTACGCCGATGTTCATCGATCGGTCGTCGCGAAATTTACGCGAGTTTATCGGTTTCGCTGAACGCGTATTCAGCGAAATTACTGCGGAACAAATAAAATCGGCCAGCTGGACCATATACGATCAACCGTTTTTTCTCTCTCTCTCTCTCTCTCTTTCTCTTTCCCAATTTCCGTGTCCATTTCGTTTAGTTTGCGCGCCGACAGCATGTAAAACACGAGCGTTATCGTCAAGTATATCACGGACTGTTACAATTAACAAACATTACTTGCCACGTGGCTGTCAATTTTCACACGAATCTGACGGTAAATCTGTCCTCTGCAATTTCATAGAGTTTTAAACAAGTCCTAGGTGCAACGACGAATAATCTGCTTCGTTTCTCCGATAAAATAACAATTCACTCCTTGTTGCACAACGACGAGTTACACTCGTGCTGCAGGTTATGGTCGAATAGTGTATTTATTATTATAAATGTATTACCTAACCCGTATTTATTATTAAGTATTATTATACACTATACTATATTGTAATTTACGAATTATATTGTATTAGATTTGAGTATTCTATTTATTATTATTTTAAGTATTATTATATACCATACTGTATTATAATTTGCATATTGGGTTATATTTAAGTATTTTATTTATTATTATTTTAAGTGTTATTATATGCTAATTTTGTAATTTATATTTATATGTTTAAAATTGTAATTTATGCATTGTATTATATTTATTATAATCTTCAAGTGTTATTACATGTAATATTATAACATAATTTATACATTCAAGTACTACATTTATTATATTTATTACAAGTATTATATTACTTTTGCTCTAATTTCATTTCGAATTTAGAATCGACGATTATCAAATTAATGATGGCTCTACGAGAGTGTTGTCGGAGAGGAAATCAACGTAAAAAAAGGACAGCGTTAATTTGGAAGTCGATTCGTAAAGAGTTGTAATAATATGTGCAATCTCGTAACCTTAGCTTTAATTCTAATACAATAAAAAAACAGTTTTATATCTAATTGTACAATAATATACATTACATAGCGTAGATTCCATAAAAATGGTGAATATCCACATACTTTTGAGCGAGACTGTACGCAGCGATTAAAAAATCGTACGAGAAAAGGGGTTAATCTACAATTACCATTAAGATCTAGTTACTCGAGATCTGTTCTCCCTAAACTTGACGGAGACAGGTGATTCTCCGCTTCCTCGTTCGGCCGACACAATGGCGATTGTGGAAAGACCTCTTAAGAAGTTCCGTCGTGATTTAAACGGGGCAATTTCGGCAGTGGATTCCTCCGAATGGACGTGGGCCGCGATAAATAAGAGGGAAAGGAAAAAGAAGAGGAAAAAAAAGAAAGAAAGAAAGACGAAAGGAAAGAAAGGAGGCGTTAAGAAGTTCAAGCATCTTCCTTATCGTTCACCGAGCCAATTTCCCCTCGATAGCTGCCTCTTCCCACCCAGCTCAGCTATCGCTTATCATTTTTATTAGCGTTCTAAACACGCAATCGGCTTATCGACCGTTCCGCTTCACGTTGGGGAGCAACGGCATCTCTAAGTCACTCGATCGATCAGTAACAACAACGTTTTTCTTCTCTACAGACGTTTCTCCCTCTCTTCTAACATTTCTTCCTCGTTTTTACGCAAAATGACGCGAGAATCGTGAAACTTCCGCTTTAACGATTACCAATGCTATTCTTTTCCCTAGAAATTATGCTCGTATGAACTTCCTCTTCCTCTTTGTCGTCACGTTTCCCTACGATAAGGTGGGATGGAAAAAGAAAGGCGAGAGGAGTCAAGGAAGCGGAAGTTCATCCCCCTTGGGTAGATGGTACTCTGTGCAGAAGGTCAGGCAGAAGAAACTTTGGCGTTTGGGGTTAACTCGGAAACGTCGTGACGTCTAATTAATATTACGCGAACGGTTTAAAAATATTTCGTATTATGACGTGCAACGTTTTTTTATTCACGGCTTGTAAAAGGCCATTGAGAAAGTTTATCAATCGAGCGACGTACAGGGTGAACTGTCTGTTGAGTACCTCATGTGTCTCTCCGTAGTGTTAATTTTGAACGTGGAAAATATAAATATAAATGGCGTGACGGAAGCAACGAATAAAGGAAGTTGATGTACACAGCTGCTTACAAGAATATACGGGAATTAATAAACATATTCATGATATTCATGATATTTAAAATATCGCGAATATTAATAACAATAACATTGTACTATGAATATTCAAAATGCTCATCTTTGTCGAGTGTTTGAATATCTGTGTAGTATAGTAATCAGACATGATTTCGATCGAATTGTGTTGCAATCTTATGTACGGAAATGCATAGAATTAAAAATATGTAATTTAAGTAAATGTGTGAAGCTTAAAAATATGAATCAAGCATTGTTAGATGCACCAAACTTAAAAATATGTAGTATAATAAATGAACATTCGTTTTTTCTAACAAACTTCTGCCATTCCTTAGATTATTCTATTATTAGTACCGCATAAAGTTTAGAAAAAGGCACAGAAACGGACAAGACAATTTTACCATGCTTATATTACCGCATTCAGCGAATAATATTAACTTCTTGCCCTATAATAACGAGTAGGACTCGTAACGTTAACAAACGTTAATTTTAATTCTAGCTTTCCTTTCAATTTACAAAGCCGAGGATTGTCAATTGTAATTAATTTACAATATATTAGCGTTTCGTATTTAAAATGGTATTAAAATAATAAGTAGCTGATGCTTAGATGTATAGTCAGGAGAAGAAATCATAGTTAAGGGGTTATTAATAATTCCACGAAAATAATTACATTAGTAACAAACGTTAATTTTAATTCTAACTTTCCTTTCAATTTACAAAGCCGAGGATTGTCAATTGTAATGAATTTACAATATATTAGCGTTTCGTATTTAAAATGGTATTAAAGGAATAAGTAGCTGATGCTTAGATGTATAGTCAGGAGAAGAAATCATAGTTAAGGGGTTAATAAGTGTGTCCAAAGAAAGATGAGCCTACGTTGAATATAAAATACGTCATCTTCTCAGATTTAATATACAAAACAGATAGAAATACTTTTTGAGTCGTATAAGTGACCACGTTAGATGATTCACCTTGTACGATCGATCGAGGCTGTTACATTATTTCCTATTTTTCTTTTTTATTAAGCCTTTTTACGTTTCACGCTAGCACGAAATTTTGGCGGAGCCACGATAAGGATAGAGACATGATCTGCCTGACGGCGAGAGCTCGACAGTGCACACCAAGTGGCGTTTCGTTTCTTTTTCGTTCGAACAATAACTCAGCCGCGGTAGCGCGAGTGATTTGTGCGCGTTGCTCGAAACGAAATATACGTGGCCCGCTGGTGCGTACATCACCAGCCAAAAGTTCGAGATATCACTCGTCTCCGATGTATCAGTGTCTGAATCTGTTGTTAATTTTCTCACTAGCTTAGTATTACTATCACAGACATTAATACTCTGTATAAAGTACAGTATTATAAATCGAAGGAGTTTCATTGTGAAATATAGGAGTTGAACGAGGTTGATAGGTAATGAGAATGATCACATCGTTTACGTGAAATGTGATTACCAGGGGAGAATTGTTCTACCTTAACACTGTTAATCGTTCTACTTAACGACTTCACTGTAGGAATGTTTCACGCTTAAGTTACTTTAGTGTGCTTATTATTACACATTTCATATCGAAAGTTAAAGTAATCGATCAACACAAATTCTTCTGCTATTCTACGCTAAATTGTCCATTTGAAACACAACGATTAAAGCTTTAGAACAGCGAGTTAGACTCGTGACAGAGATTCTATCTGAGATTCGACAGAAACAATTATATAAGCAATAAACGTGAATTATAATTCTAACTTTCCTATGAATTTGTAAGGTCGAGGATTGTCAGTTATGATTAATGTGTAATACGTTAGAATTTCGTATTTCCCTTGATCTCTAATTTTATCCTTCCCTTAGTCCCATTCTAATTTAACGAGAAAACTTCAAAATTTTAAACTTTCGAGAACAATTTGAAAAGAATTGCATATCTATCTTCCATCGATCACGTCACGTACTAAAATCAGCAGGGTTAAAGAAATAAGTAGCTGACGCTTAGGTGTACAGTCGGGAAAAGAAATCTCACGTTCAAGTAAATAATATTCTATCATTAATAACAGTTAAATAACATTCTAATTCTAATATAAAAATATTTTACCAATATTTAAAGTTTCCAATATTCTTTTCATATTAAAAATTCTTAGTTTCTTTTTATTTCTATTTTTTTTCAATTCTATAGCTACTACGCGGAAGTTTTAGAAGATATTGTACCAGTGTGTACGCGGCCGTGCTCGCTCGTGCCGATTCAAACCGGGGTAGAGTGAGTACCAGCGGCGAGCTACAACACCGATACGAGGGAGAAGGATTTTGCCGAAACTAGGCTGAGCGGGACGACCGAGAATAACAACGGACCGCCTATTATTGAGATTAAAAAAGGGGGAGAAAAGAGGCTGGGTTTTCGCGTCGTCGAAATAATTAGCACGATACGGCGCGGTGACGTCGCGACGAATCGAAAGCTCACGCTATTCCACCGCTTGGTTAATCCACTCTGGGCCAAGCATTTTATTCCGCCTTTACGCGACCAGCAAATGGTCCGGTTAATCGATACCTGTGACTCTCTTTCGGTTCGTATTCGAATTTCGAATCGTCCGTCGAATACTCTACGTACACACCGACGTACACAAATATTTCCTAATTATCAGGTTGTCCCATAAAGTTCTTTTCGTTGTTTTTCACTGCTTGCCAATGTTTCGAGCTGAATTTGTTTAAAGTTGATCTTGCAGCTTGTTGGAACATACAGATCAATTTGTTTAAAGTTGATCTTATGGTCATTAGTTGTCTTCCACCTTTCCAAGAGTGTTTCTTTCTCGATAAAGTATTTCTTGGATGTTCCTGTGCCATCTTGAAAGATGGACAATCAAGAAATGCATTTGCACGACGTTACGTTGCTTTAAAAAAGTCAAACAGTGCTTGGAATACAGCAAATGATACTCAAAGAGATCATGATTGGTGCAGAAGATTTAGAGATTCTATGAGATAAAAGAAAAAACTACCTTGCACAATATTTTGCTAGTAAACTACATCAATTTTGGGAAGATCGGATCATAAGGCTTCCTAGGAGAAGGACAAGAATGAAAAATCGGAATTCTATAGAATTATACCAAAAATATGATTCTACGCTTCATGTCTAACAATAAAACGAAAGAAACTTTTGAGAGAACCTAATATTTCCCCGTTGATTTCTTCGCGCCGTTCGAGACGAGCTTCCGAACTGAGTCTTTCGAAACATCGAACTCATCGAAATGATCGGACCTCGATTCACCTCGATAACAATTCTAATTTAAACGATGGCCAGAACGAAATCGAATGTTCGCGCGTCATTTATCGAGCACAGCTAGTGAACGACGAGAATGAGAAGAAAGAGAAAGGCGGATCTGCCGCGGGCGGAATCGTTTTACCACGATAATCCTTTGACGGCGGTGAAAATTCGCTGGAACGAAAATACCACGTGCTAATTAAATCGCACGTCACGGATACCTGGTTCGTTTCACCGCGGTATTATCATAAAATAGACGGATAAAATCGAGCATACCACGATCTAAGTTCTCCTATACCATACGTACACAGTAATACACGATGATGTCGTTAAATAGGAAAATCCCAATGCACATATACACGTCTAGAATAGACAGTGAAATATTGCGCTCTCAGAAACGCACCGGAAGCTATCGGAATGCAAGAATGCAACGAAGGACGTCCAAGTTATGGAATATCGACGCAAATATAATTCGAAAGAATGCATAAATCGCGAAGGATTTGTATCCGATCCAAGTTTGCAGATTTCCTTCCGCCATTAAGACGCAAGCAGCCATTTGATGACCCAGAAAAATTCCAACAGAATTCCAGTCTACTCTTCGCTTATAACGTTCGACGATTTTCGCGAGTAATCGACAATTTGATATTCTCTTCGCGGTGGAACAGGAAAAAGGGAGGGAAATAAAAAAAAGAAAAGAGGGGAACTCGACGTCGCGTCGTTCGCGTTGCTACACCGTCACGCGCAACACAGGAGTGCACTCGCGATTGAAAGCGGACGTCGGTGGAAGGAGTACGATGTACCGTCGAGTCGAGAGACACCACTTCCGTTCAGTTTGAAAGGGATGGAAGGGTGAAAAAAGAGAGAAGCCTGGTGGATTTTACTTGCCGGATTCCTCACTGCGATGGCGGAGGCCGCGTTATTGGCGAACGGACAGAAAAATCGATCAGAGTGGCATCCACGTTCGGCTCGACGAACCGAACGTCTCGTCTCTGCTACCTTGTTCCCTTATGAATCTCACCATGACTCCCTTTCGCCTGGAACTTGATGATTATTATGCACGAAGGATCTCGCTTTCAGTTGACAGACTAATTTCTGACAAATATGAACTACTGTCAGTAGTATGATTAGAAATTATTGCAGATGGAACTCGGCTTCTCTGTAGTGACGCGAATTTTTGTCGAACCAGTGTTTGGACAATGAATACTTATAGTTCAGTCGTTATTATTATAGTATCGCGACTTTCTCGTAGTAGTTTTTAAGTAGGTTTAAATTGAATGGAGTAACATGCTAAAGAAAACTAACCAGCGATAATTGTAGCGCAAATTTTGAGGAAAAATCTATGCAGCTAGTGGGCTCAGGCTGTGTTCAAGGCCTGTTTAAGGAAAGGAGGCGCGTGTTGGAGATTATGGGCACTAGCAACGAAAATATGAGCAAATATGGTCATGAAACAAATTGGAAAATGCGCGAGAGATGGGAAATAGATTCTTTTTAAAAAAGGGAAGCATTTCCCAGGGGAGCGATGATTTTTGTTGAAACGAGAAACGCGAGAATGGGATTGGTGTTGTTTGTATTGTTCAGTCGTTTAGTTGTTTAGCTGTTTAGTCATGTAATTATATTTTCAATTTCACCTGCGGTAATCTTAATCGTCAATTGTTTATATATGCATATATATCTTTTATACATCTGTATCACGTGAAAGAGAGAGAATGTGCGAATGGTCGTTAATAATTAAATTGAGAGAGCAATTAAGAGCCTGGTATGCTTAATTAATCTTAGCTACAACCTGTTCCCAACATACTGTGTGCAAAAGCTGTCTACAAGCTAACATTCCTACGTTATCACGGAATAAATTAACCGCTCCATCGACAGACTTTATCATCGCTGGTTTGCTTTGGCAATCCCAGAGTACAGAATATCTATCCTATCAGCTGACAAGATAACGTTCGGTTATGAATTATTAGCCGTCTTCTGGCAACAGTTCATCGTGAATCCGTTCCTATCCTTCCCCGTACAGACAAACTCTATCCTGTTGTCATAAACTGACCGGATAAACCGAGGCAACGGACCGTGATATTCGAAAAGAGAATCCGAAATTACCCTTCCGTAGCATTACGTATACAATGTATACTGAAATTGTTAGCCAGAACTTCGGATCGTCAGTGGTCCGTGTCAAGGTAAACGAAAACTCCAGGCCAGACGTTTAGAAGTAGCTCATTCTCAGCTTACACGGGGGAAAGGAATTTCTCCGTGTTTATTTTCACCTAAGCACACTGTTTGCATGATTTCAGCGAGTCTGCACATCTCCCCACCCCCCTCTCGTTGTTAATTTGAAACTATGAAAAAAAGAAACAGAAGAAGAGAAAAGAAAAATAAAAAGAGAGAAAGGAGAACATTTGTACGAGACTGGAACTGGAAATGGTTGTGTTTTCATATCGTACCCCGAGAGAGAAATATGAGAACTGCTGTATCAGCTTAATGCAGACCTGCGCCACATGGAAACTGCCAATAGCAACAATGTTACGAGTGTATTTCGCAATGGTAGAGAAAAATTCTCGATTTTGTTTTTAGCTATGTACACAGTGAAAGAGCTAATCCTTAAGATAACCACAAAATATTAATATCCAGAAATATATTATTCTTTTATTTATTCGTATTCTGGGATATATCCATTATTAATGTTAATAATAACGAGGAGATACGGATAGAGCTTATTTTTCCTAAGCTCCTACAATCTCCGACACAATGTTACTTCTCGTCAAACAGATTCACACACCATACACGCAATCAAATATCGATTGTTCACATACCCTGCTACAACACGTAACTGGAACTTCCTTAACTTCCTGGAACATCTATCCGAATACAAACATCTACCAGCAACAATCTACAGAATACATCAACCCAGTAGACCCCTTAATATCGTCGAATTATCTCACCAATCCAAACATCTCTCATCGTCTTCGCTATGACAACGTGATGTATAAACGTTGAAGGGATTAGTCGAGCAGAAGTAGCTTAGACTTTTTAACTTCCTCCAGTTTGACACGCATCTACTGAGAAAGCTCGCAAATTTCTAGATATCTGTCAAGAAAAATAGATCCTATTCTTTCAGAATTCATAATCCTACACATGACACAAGTTATGCTTGAATCAGCTACTTTAGACAGACCAGACGGGTATACAGAGAGCTTACAAACGGAGACAAAGTTGCTGGTAGATCCATCCGGTATCATGCTAGGCTAGCGAGGCTGCAACGCGAGTTTCAAGCGTGTTCGCGCGACCGCAAAGCACCTCGGACTCTGAGCGTGTATCGCTGCTGGCTGCTAACCGTTGGAAACCGTTGTCGGGAGAGCGTCGTCCCTCGTAAACAGTCAGTTGTTCCGGACCGGATATAGCCTGAAGCGCGAGGCCAAGTCGTCGCTGGACATTAATATCCCATTTGAAGTTGGGAATTGTGCGCGAACGAACCACCGTTGTGGTTACCGCCGATACGGAGCGACGCTTAGCGCCTCTAGAACGAACGACACTTTTCCCTCGAAATCGTCCTTTAGGTATAAACGAATGATTCCACTTGAATTCACGCTACCTTGGATGGTAAAATACGTCCAACTCCGTGGAGTTGCGGCGAAATTGTACCGCGTTGCTGTGTATCGAGCTCTGAGACTGATGTGTGACGGTTGGGCAACACAATTTCGTTTAAGGATCGTTTGGATCTGTACTCATGTACACTCTAACTTTCTCGTTTTTAATCTCCTCAAACTTTCAGTTTGAGTTCTTTTGTATTTTCATTTTTAAGAATCTTGGTTCTGTAATCTAAGAAGTGGCATCCAAGTTTGAACGAGGACGATGAGCCCTGTTTTCCGTGAATTTTCCGACATTTTTTTTTCACTTCTCAGCTTCTATCTTTCAGCTATATTACGAGGGAAAACTACCCTGTTTTTCACGAATTTTCCGACACTCTTTTTGTCACTTTCTCCAGCTCTATTCTTGCTTATCTTTACTTCTGTCTTTCTGCTGTATTATGAGGGAGAACTGCTCTGTTTTCCACGAATTTTCCAACACTTTCTCCAACTCTATTTTTCCTCATCTCTGTTACTGTCTTTCTGCTCTATCATGAGGGAGAACTGCCCTCTTTTCCACGAATCTTTTCTTCCCTCTCAGTTCTTTTTTCCATCGCTCTCGAATTTACACTCAAAGATCTATTGTAATAAATTAGAGTGCAGCAGGCAAGACACTATTTCCTCGGCTACCTCAGACGTATAGAACAATTCGTTCAACGATCACAGAAACGGTAGCGTTCGATCGTTTAAACCGTATCGTGGAAAACAATTCCCATTTGATAGAAATGGGCTTCCGTATCGAGGAATATCGAGAGGTGGTGCACATGAAAACAAGGGAGATATTGTAATCTAGAGTGAGTAATATCGAGGATAGCACCAGAGTGGGTAGTTCTTAAGAGGACGCTTCAGGTATCGATGTATTTCAACGATAATCTCTCGAATTTAATTGATATAATCGACGCGAATGGCTTATGCAATTGCTGGCTACTTACTTTTCTTTAGAATACAGTCGGATCTATATATATATATATATATATATATATATATATATATATATATATATATATATATATATATATATATATATATATATAGATAAAAGAAAAGTAGGTGAAGGAAGGACGAGAAGGAAGGATTACTAAAGGTAACGAGATTTCTGTTTCTTTCTCCATTCACTGTATTCATTCCTGAAATACGTTCTTTGGTGAAAATAAAACGTCGAAAGGGGGTATTACTTTACTTTCGAAACAGACCACGTAAAACTGATCCACGAGGATTGATACCAACCCATCCACTCACTCCACCACCCTTCAAACCCTTTCACTTATTTTCCCTTCTCTCCTTTTTCGTTCTATCGAGTAGAGGGAACGATCGAACTTTCAACGAACTGGGAAGACGCGCTGGAGAGAGTGCATTGTTGCATCTCGACTTGGTTCCACTTCACTCGACGAGTAAGAGAACATATTCCTTCCGTTCGAACCTCGAAGAATGCCGTTCGAAGGGCGAAGGGTCGCCGACATGGCGGAGCGTGAGCCTCTTATCCGATTGAATACTTAGCGGCGCTCGATGTCGAGCCTCGACGCCGGTAAGTAGTTGGACTAACAAGAGTGGCGAGGCGAGATGGGACGAGTATCTTCGCGAAGAGGCCTGATGGGGATCCGGCATTTGTCGGAATTATGGAATACCCGGATAGACGTGTACGCGTCTCGTTAATTTGCAACCTCACCCACTCACTCCCTCCTTTGCTTCCTCGAGCTGAAATTCGACGCGAGGACCAGAGTGGGCCTAATTCAATTATTCATCTGCCAGACGGTCGCGATTCCCTCTCTCGTGTATGTGCGACGAGGAACGCGTAGGAAAGATTAATAGGAATTCATGGAATGTAACATTTCGAAGCTTTCTTTAAAATTGTTCCGTTGTAAGAATTTTTTTGGAGCTTCGAGAATTTGTTCAGAGTGCTAAGCAAATAGAACGAAGAACGTTATTTTAGGAAAAACTTTCTCCTTTGGTGACGCTGTTTTTTTTAGATAACAGTTACGATAAAAGAATATTAAAAAGAAACTAGGATATAGTAATTATAATTAGTAAGTTAGCAGTGAGTTTAGATGTCCCGACAGACACGTGAGACAAAAGACATGCCAATCTTTGTTAATTTTTGTTTAATCTAACTTTGAACAGCGAGTCTATTCAATATCCCACGTTAAATTTGAATAAACTAAATTGTAAACTAGATTACCTGGCGATAGATTGACAAAGAGGAATGAAAATAATACTAAATGTTGCACAAAAAATTGGCGAACAAGCTCAGCATCAAGAATGATGGAAATTGCAAGTGTCGAGGACAATAGACAGAACAGAAAAAGAAAAGATGGAAAGTATTTCCTTTGATCGGGATAATTTTTCTCGTTTAATTCTTCTGCAACATTAAAAAAAAAAAAAATAATAATCCTTACGAATCGTCCTAATGTATTCTAAGGAAACGCCGATCCAATTATCGGTAACGATAATGCTGATTCTACAAAATTCCGTCGTTCTACGAAAATTCGAACGGAAAAGCTCGACTAGATTAGATCTACATGGTCCAGTTGGCAAATCGTTGCAATAAAAGCTACACAACTAGCATGATTGCCCTTTGCAGCTCTCTCTCTTTCTCTTTGTTTCTCTGTTCGAATCACAAGGGAGGTCCACTATGGTGGAGAGTTCACAGAGGGCTAATTGACCCGACACGCGATTGCTAGTCGAAGTTGTTACAACCCTCGAAATTTTTCGAACGTAACCTTTCAGGCTGAATTCACCACCGGCTTGTATTCTCTGCATGATCGAAACAATGCCCCAGACAGGCGATGAATTTCGCATGATTCCGTCCACGGCGACGTTATCTTCGTAACAGATGGACGATTTAATATTCGCTAGCTCGACATCCAAGAATACATCGTGTACATCCTGGCGTCTACGTGATTTCACCATGGAGGAACGCAATGGGACATGAACCGCCGAAGGGGCGGAACCTCATGCTCCATGAAAAGTGTTTCCAACTTGTGAAACTCGTTTACAGAAATCTACGAGCGACAGATATTCTGAAGAAACATATCCTCCTATTTTTTCAATTTTGTAGATTTTTCAAATTCCACACTCTTCTACTTTCCTAACTTCTTCCATGTAGCGTATCATTCGCGAGGATCAACTATTCGATGAGTGTTCTATTACAATTCAGTCGGTCCATCAAAAAATTCGTGTAAAATCTTTCGTAAAAGAAGAAACGAGAAGTAAGAACATTATCCTCCGCATTGCCGTTGAATGTATAATACAACAGAGAACGAGGAGAGATGGTTTAGACCAATTGGTCTAAGCAGCGCTAGCATAAGGTGGCTGTTAAACGTGAACTAGGAACGGAGATGGATAGACGAAGGACGAAGTTAGCTGATGCGCGAGACTCTCGAGTCTGCGGTATTTTAATATCTGACATTCCTCGAACGACCGATTATCCAAGGCAGGAAAGGGGAAGCAACGTCTAGAAGCGGCGTTTGCATCGGTGCCAGCTGCTAAACTTCCCACAGATACCACTGTTACGACGTTACTATTATTGCTGTGGTGTCGATGTTCACGACAGGTTATCGGTAGAATTGCTGCTACTTCTGCCGTTGGCTGTCGATGATCTGCTTGCCTAGGATCGACGAAATGACCCTGGCAACCGGACGAAATATTCATTTCGAGAGCACAGTCGTCGCTGGCATTCCAACGGTGATTAGAACGTACCGGGTGCTTCTCCAAGTATCGCTCGAATTTCGGAGAGAGAATTCGCGCGAAATATTTCTGATAAGCGTACCAGAATTCTTTGTTTCACATCCTGCTTATTTGCGCGGGAGTGATGAAGATTCTTCGTGTTGAAATTTTGCCTAGCTATGCTATTTTTGAGTCATCTTTCTCCAGAGACTTCTTGGTTCTTCGATACACTTTTAGTCGAATGTTTAAGCTTAGAGGATCATGAGCTTTTCTAACGTCTTCTAAGCATTAAATAGGGATTAACGTAGAGCTGAAGTTAGGCTATGTATGATAATTTATTGACACTTTATCTATCGCGAGCCGATAAATACGCTATTTATCGCCATTATTGAACAACCGATAGGCTATAAATCGGATTTCATCGGGAGCGTTCATCGATCGACAGTCTATTCATCGGTTTTTCTCTAATATCGCTACGAATGCGTACTAGCCAACTCTGACTGCATTTTCAACTATTTTTGTTCTTCTTTATACTGGTAGCATAATTTAACATACGCTCAACATGCTGAAAAAGTGTCGTACTTTGATTTAAAATTGATCACTTCTCGCTGTTTCAAACTTCCCGCAAAAATCTGCGCAAACCACGCGAAGATTTGTCGGACGAATTGTAGAGACGTTGGTATCGAGTTCAGAGATCTGCGAACGCTTTCTCAGCCTGGTTGATAAGCAGCCGGATGAAAAGATTCAGACGGTCGATTACGTTCTTCGGCGAGGGAAGGTAAAATTCTCTCGACTCGTTTCCTTTTTTTCTTTTCCACGAGAATCTGGTCTCGAGGCAAACGTTTCTCGCCCAGGGCTTGCGATCTTCACCCCTCCTCCTCCTTCGAACTTTTGACCCACGTCACCGTCACAACATCACCGCCTTTCCTCTCCCTTTGGACGATCAAACATCCCCAGGATGAGAAAGAAAAACGAGTGTTAAAACTGTTGGAATTTCGAGCGACGCGTATTACTTTTGCACGTGTTTGGAAAGGTTTGAACGAGAGTCCAGGATTTTCTCGTTTGCTTAGAGGAATTTAGATAGATACGTCGTGAATACATCGAGTGAAACGATTGCAGAGAGAGGAAGTTTGTAACTGCGTACAATAGATTCTGGGGAAATTTCAAAAGTCATTTCCTTCTATCAGACGAAACCTTTTCAACAAGAAATTCCCACATCAACCTGTCAAAGATGTTAAATTTCCTTTCACGTTCCATTTGCCTCTACAATCCACCGAATTCTCTAAAGAAGAAAGGAGGATCCAGTGCATAGATAGAATTCTCTACGAATCGTTTCGCCGGCATTTAAAAGTCACAGCTCGTACAAAAATGTAGCCAGACACCCTTAATGCACGCCACGGTTGGCAAAGGTGCGTTTGAAGCTGTTTCAAAGACATCAAATCGAGGAAGGAAACGTTGCTTTCGTTCTCTTTTTTTATACAGAGCTCAAAGAATAACTGGAAGTGGCTAACGTACGAGAAGCAAACGTTAAAGGGATCGTAATGACGCGGAAAAGAATGGAAGCATCGAACGTGAGAACACATCGAACACAGCTCACATACCTAACCTATTGAATTCCAATCAACCACCCCTAAATCCTGCCTCTGCCCCTCGAACTGACACGTATCGCCTACTTACGCCTTCCGACACACCTATCTCGAGGAGATTAGCACCGCCTCTGAGAACGTGTTCTCCATGTTTGCCTCGAGGAAACCGCGTAGACGAGGATCTTGGAAAATATTCGCATTATGACGCGTACGAATGGCGAATGGGGAAATAATTTGAGGGATCAAATAGGAATCGAATTACCGACACCTCCGGAATGATATTCCACGACTATAACAGCATTAGATAGACTGTTCTGGCATAGAAAAATTTTTAGAAATCTCGTTGTGTCATTAATGGAGGAACGGAGGAAGAACTTAGACACTAAAAGTGAGAATTAAACGTGTTCATAGCCAAAGTGTCTTCATTTTTCTCGTTGCTATTGCTCCTTTCATCCATGCAAAAAAATAAACTGTCGTAAATCAGATACGTGGAATTTTGGGTAGCAAAATTTTTGGTTGTATTATCGAATTACAGAATTATCAAACATACACGTCAGCTGACATTTATTCTGTTTGGTAAATTTATGAGTTTGAAAACACTCGAAGCGATAAAAAGTGAAAATTGAACATTTTCACTCTCTCTATCTCTGTATGAGTGTTTCGAAATGAGTTTACCGGATACGTTCGTAGTTTTTTGTAAATTGTACGGTACGAATCCATCGTGCTCAAAGGTTTAAGAGTCGCGAGGCACAGTGTACACGAGGAATTATGCAACCGTGAATAATTAATAGGCTCGAGTGTCGTTCCGCCGAGCGTTATTGTTTTAAAAATGTTCGTTATTAAGGTGAAATATGAAATTACCCACGTTCTCGTGAACGAGAGCATCGAAATCAATTTTTCAATAGCCGTGGCTAATTCAGAATTTGTTTTTTCACCGATAAGTCGCGTTCGCGACGAGCGGTAATGGTTCTAAGGCCGGAAAATCAGACTTCTGAACGTGGCTGAACAGGGGCAGAGTATCTCTTTGGAAATTCATGAATGGCGGCCGTGCGACATCTGCGTACAAAGGCACGTACATACGAGTCGCGAAGTTTATTTCACCGGAGACGACGCGGCCGTGCAACCGTGTCCCGGGGCTCTCAAACTTTTTTATTATCTCGCCTTGCGTACACACCAGCGAATTTACTGGCACACGTCGCTACCGACTATTTCTTTCCTCTTTTTTTCCTTTTTTTTTTTTACACACGCCTCTCGCTTCGCATTAATTACCAACGCTTCTCGCGCTGTTTCTCCTTTCTTCGGGCTTAATGGCGCCAGAACCCCGGGGATTAGCGCGAAGCACAAACGAGAGAATTCGCGTCGATGAGAATTCGATCACTTTTGCTCCCCCCCCGTTCTATAACGAGTGGCCAGCTTCAAAGTGAATTCTCTAGCGTGCATGCGTCATTGGAGTAAAATTTGGATGGTGTGCGAATAGCAATCGTCTTAACGAGACGCGAATTATTTACTGACTAGGGAGCGTCATCGAGTGTGAATGAGTAACTTGGATAAAGCACACGTGGATGTAGTTTCTTTCTTTTTTTCTTTTTTTGTGCGTCTTCCATTTCGTTTGAGTAAAATTTGTCAGATACTTTAAATTAAATTATCTGCCATATTTATAATGAGTCATTATGATCACTTGGGAACTATATATCGCTTGTTTGAAGTGTGAATAAGAATATAATTAAAAATACGATGATATGATATGATCACAATAATGTTATCATCCACTGTAGGTTCGTTTTTAATATGATTCACTTTCTGTTTCATTTGGATGACTGTTATTGTTCTATCAAAGATGAGAAGCTTCGCGTTCTCGTAAAAAATACTGATTTCATTAGACAAAGTTGCAATAAAAGAGAATATTTCCCCTTCTAATGCCATAAAACTATTAACGCAGTCATTCAAAGCTATCCAATTAGCTAATGAAAATTATTAATATCAACCAATTCACTCGTAAGTTACAATACCATCAAAAACAAAATATTCAATTTATTTATTTGATTATAATAATTGACAACCCCACGGAGTTTAGAAAATAGACTAAAATTCTCTAACTCAGGCTAACCAATCTATTTTATTTCAGTTTACAAGTTCTTCATCTTTAATTTACACGCTAATTTGACTGTCTTACAGTTTAAAGATATTACTTTCGTAACAATTCTATAGTACTAACTGTACATAAGAGGAAACCCGTTAAAATGAAATATTTAATATTCCTACAGTAACATAATTCTATGCATGATTTCATCTTCCAAATGTACCTTATCTAATCCTTAATATTACAAGGACGTAAAAAGAAAGAACGAAAGAATGGACGTTAACGGTTAACGAAGTTGAACGTAATTCCCGAAGAAGCGTATTGCTTCGTGGAATTTAGATTTTTTAATTTTCAAGCGCATTTCTCTGCTGCCGCTATGGTATAATAAGTTGGAAATTGAACGATCTCTCGTTGGCCGGGAGCCATTTTGCAACGGCCGTCCAGGATACTGCCGTCCGCGGGAATCGTTATCCCGTTGTAAAATAAAATTACTCCCAGTTAATACGCGATGTCGGTGTTCCACGGAGAAAGTTAGGCGATTCTCCTAGTTCCGTGCCGGCTAGCCCGTTCGCGGAAAACTTTTTAAACGTGCGCCATTATTAATTAATCCCTCGCATCGGTCATCCTCCCTACGGGCAAAGCCAATTTCCATCGGTGACGTCTATTAATTAAGTTCCCGTATCGTCGATGTAGACACGGCACGCGTCTACTAATCAAGTTTCTACACAAGCACAACACGTGCGGCTCTCCTCTAATCAACGCACGTATCACGGCGACTCGATTAACTCCGCCATTGATGAAAAGAATCGGAGACTTTTAAACGTCTTTCAATTCTTGCGCGAAAAGAGAAAAAATGAGAAGAAAATGTTGCATGGAAAAAGGTCAACCTCGATTCGTCCCTCATTTTCACATTTTAATACGTTTTTCGGTGTCAATTTCACACGATGGTAGAAAATCAACGAAATAAAAAGGTGAATCGTTAATTTGGTGCATTGTTTCATTGAGTATAAGGAAATAAACATTGTCTGTGACAATCAACCTACATTTTCGTTGGAGTTACATGTCTCAAATGAGCATTAGAAGTCGTCGCTTTGTATATTTTACATAATTGATAAAAGATTGAGAGCTGAGGAATATGCATGTGTGATTCTATGTATGGTTGCGTAGAATATATAATGTTACATTACAGATCTAAAGTTATTTACTTCTGTTGTTTCGATTATTGAAGTTATTTAGCTCTGAAAGCGTTGCTTGCCAATAAAAGTGCGAAATATATGTTTCATTCGGAAAAAAAAGATAGAAGTTCAAATTTTTCGGAGAATACTTCTTACGAATGGTCGAATAATACGATTTTTCGTCGGAAAAGTATGGCAATTTGACACGAGGAACGGATGAGGGTTAATTTATATTTAATTTAGTCTCCTAAAAATTCTTTTCGTGTAGAATCTTTTACTTCTGGCATGATTCTGCTGAATTGTATCAAAACATTTTCGATTCACGCTAATTTATCATTCTCCTCCATATTTTCGGAAGATTTACGATGCCATTTTTTTTCAAAATTATTCCAGGTGTTTCTTCTCCGGCTTTAAACATTCTGAACCGATTATGAATCATTTTAACAGCCTCGGTATGATCCTTTTACACAAAATAAATATAATTTGCAGTATTCTGAGCACTGTAGTTCGTTTTTTTCAAAGAAATTCAATGTCACATTTGTTATAAACGCATTTTCCAATTTTTCCACTTTTCGAAGCAGCATAGAAAAATCCAAGAGACACTTTACTAAGAAAGAAAGACACTATTGGTCAGTTAGAAGACAACTGACGACTGTAAGATCAATTTTAAGTAGATTAATCTGCACGTTTTCTTCTAAATTGCATAAAGATGACGAAAAGAATATTTGGGAAAATCTTGTATAATATATAATAATAAAAATTAAATATTACATAACGATGGTTCAAACTCTCCTTGTGGTACAATTAACTGGCAAATTATAAGAGAGTAGACTGAAACAGCAAATAGAATTCGGAAAGCTGAAAACAGTATTAATTCTAGTTTCAAGGTTGCTAATCCAGTTCCCCAAACACTCTGTTTAGTTTCTATCGATCTTCTTACTACTTCTCTTCTAATCTCCTCTCACTGCACAGCGAACTTTGAACCTAGCCTAACGTCTTCGAGACACCTCGTGAAATTACGCTACTATCTGCTCTGTATATACATACAAGGTGTCCAATTTCTAAAATTATTCCCCCTGAAAGTCACTTTAAATTGAACTCGAGTATTCCAATATTAAATCTTCGAATATTCTGTTCTATTTCCCATTGAACGTCACACCAGAACTCTCGGAATTTCTATTCCTATCATAGACAACACCGAAACCCAGCAAACATTTCCACCGAGCCTCAAACACCGGACACTATTCACCTCACGTACTCGATGATTCCCGGCAACACGCGAGCTCGCAATAAGTCGACCATGCGCCTGCTCGAATTCCTCCTGGGATCCGGGTGAACCAGGATAGTCCGTAGCAAACTCGTGGAATCGCAATTTTATCTCGTACGAATAATTCCCACGGACCTTACGACTATTCGTCTTCCGTCGAGCGAAATCAAACTGTTCACCTTGGATTTTTCGCAAGCAGAACCATAAATCCAACCCTGCCTAATATCCCGTAAGATCGTTCCTCTGTTTCCGTTTCAACCGGATTTCGTCGCCTCCTCTACGAAATTCCGTATACCAAACTCATGGCTGTTTAAAAATGACCAGACACTACTCTACAACCCACGGTTATCGTTTGCCCATGGTATTTCCGCGTGTTTCGACAGAGAGAAATGTCGAAGGAGGCGTTCTCCATAGGTCGCGGTTTCGACGTGTTCCGGGGGATACATTCATCAGCTGTCTTTCCCTCTCTCGAAACTCTCGATACGCCTGGTAACGGATAAATGGGAAAGCGTCGACGGTGTTGAAAGGCCAGTGATTTCACCCTCGTCCGGGGAAATTTTGCCCGTTTGTCAACTGGTACACTACGAGAGGAAAAGGAGGACGTTGAACCGCGGAAGGAGAGAGGATGATTGTCTCGTGGTGGATGAAGAGGAACTGTTTCTACGATTTGTTGCAAGTCGATTAATATCCAAGAAGTTATTTATCAAGCCACTCCTTCTACGTTATTAAAGTTTCCTCATTTATTGAGAACACACAATGTCCATAAAATGCAGTAAATAGTCAAAATGGACATTGTGTATTTTATTATCAAGCGAATTCAAGGACCATAGAAAGCTAGACGATATTTAAGGGGAAATGGATCATTGATAATATTTAAATGATTAAGGATACTGTTCATATCTCCACTGATACACCTTTGCGATCTCATAGACACACTTATCATCGAAATTAACCACCCATAAGACAAAAACAGGCATACTACAACATCATAGAGTGATTGATCAATAAACATACACGAGAATTTTCGTCACAGAGGCACACAAAGCGACAGACAAGTCTCGTGGAACACAGTTTGAAAAAAGTAGAAAAATCACACGAACTTCGCTCAGATATAAATGTGAAAACACTAGCGTCCTACTTTTATTACCTTTATTATTGGATACATAATTATTTTTTGATTTGTTCATAGTCATATGATCACTTACTCGTTGAACATTGATATATATGAATTTCATGGACATCGAACTCTCGCGTACATTAATTTGATCGTAAGAAAGTGTCAATTAAGAGAACTGACTGGCAGCGATAAGTTCTCGAGCTAGTTTGACGTTAGGTTCTTCTGTTTCTTTTTTAATACGACAGGTGTTTGAATGATAGTATCCGTAAAGAATGCAGAACGTCAAGTAACGTGTTCTCCGACATTTTTCAACGTTCTCCTAGCTTCCTCGAACACGTCTTCAGGTCGACCATTTCTCTTTGCACAGTAGCTGAGCTTCTAAATAAGGAGAGTAGCCTTCTAGGCGGGTCAGGATACCGGAAGTTGGAGCCAGTAAGGCTGCATCGTATCCAGGTGAACCTGGTAGAAGGATGGTAGGGTTGACGCGACGAAATTTATGATTTCTCAGATGGAAGGGGTTGGAAGTCTGATGGAAGACAGCGATAATGAAGTTTCTTCGGTAGCAGAGATAGAAAGGTAGAGATCACGCTCTGTCATCTTACTGAGAATCAATAGAAAGGAAGAGAAATTCATTTCACAGCCAGATGACCGATTTTCGTGAAATTCTTTCGTATCGACGGCGACGAAATTTACAGGGGGGAATCATTTTCGATGAGTCAATGGTGTTTCTGGCGGCTCGTATCACGTATACTTCCTCTCTTTCCGGGTCGATGTACAGGCTTGCCTGTCTGACAGGCTGGTACGAATAAATTGTTTTTCCCTCGACAAGCCTCTGTCAGAGAGCTGCCTACGTGACGAAACCTCTGTCAGCTTGAAGATATTTCCTTTTTTTTGTTGGTTTTTCTTTTTTCGAGGAATTGGACGAAGTAATCGTTTATGAAGTTTCGTTGTCGATTGAAAAATAACGATTTGAAAGATACGATAAGATATGTTTTTAGTTAATCAAGGATTTATGGCGACAGGATGACAAATGTTTCATTCTCAAACGAAGAAAATATTAGAGATAGAGAAAAATCGATAGATTTTCCCTATTTTTTTCAATTTCCTCGTTTCGCATGCACTGCTCTGCGACAACACGCTCCGAAACTACTGCAAATACTGACGGATAGCCGTAGTTTTGAATTTGCGATAGAGCATTCTTTCAAGTTGTTGCCAACGCTAAATCAAAAAATTCTCCTCCCGAAAATTTCGTTCCGTTGCCTCTCGTAAAATTGAAATCACTTGCGCGTTAGGTTAAAAAATACGACTACATCAAAAAATTTGAGTGAAGATATAAAAATATTTTTTAGAAAGTATTTGTAGAAAACACCTACCATTAATTAAGAAAAATTCTGTCTAAATAAACCGAAGTGAAAAAAAGAATATCACATGTTCCATTAAATTCTACAGATCGGTTAAGCAACTCGTTTAAAGCAACACCTCCTCATTCACCTTTTATTCACCATGAATCATTTCTCTTCCGAGCAAGCTCGTTGAACGTTACCTCGGAGTAAGCACAACCCTCTCCTTTGCAACTCGGACAACTCGATAAGTGCAATTAATCTCGAGGGCGTGACATTAATAGCACGACGGCGGGATTAAAAATTCCTGATAGCCTAACACGATGGGCCACGATGAACTCGTCCAGGAGGTGAACGCGGGATTGATTAATTGCCAGGTCTTTGTTTCCAAGTGAATCTATCGCGTGGTTGTCCGTGCGGCAAGATAACGCACAGGGTTCCCTCCTCTCTCTTTACTCTCTCACTCTATCTCTCTTTCTGGCACTCTCTCACACTCTCGTATTCTCTCTTCCTCGCGCTCTTTCTCTCGCGTTTTCTCTTTCTCGCGAGCTTTCTCTCTCACGCTCTCACTTTCTTTCGCCTTCTCTCTCTCGCGCTTTTCCTCTCTCGCGAGTTCTCTCTCTGTCTCTCGCTCTCACTCTCTCTCGCCTTCTTTCTCTCGCGCTCTTCCTCTCTCGCAAGTTCTCTCTCGCACTCTCACTCCCTCTCGCCTCTCGTTCTCTTTCTCTCACATGCTCTTTCTCTCTGACTCTATCACTCTTGCTGGCTCTCTCTCTCTCTCTCTCTCACCCTTCGCTCTCTCTAACCTAAAAATCGATGGAACTTCACTTTATCGAATCGCGTGAGCTACGTTTATACGCTCCGCCGATTCAGTTTCGTTGGTTCCACAACGATACGTCGTTGAATCTTCTTCGATTCACGTCGACTGGTAGCGTTAATCCCCCTAAGCTTTAGCATTGGTATAAGCGAGGCGGAGTAATGAAATTTTCGCGTAGATCCTTTTTGTGCCGCGTCAAGGAAGAGGCTAAACAGAGAGACCTCGTGCCACCGTGAAACGCTCTCGAAGAAATTAACGGGGATAAACGGGACGCATTAGACGTAATGATATTCCGTGTACACGGTGGCGAAGGGTAGAATTCACGATTAAATAACGAATCCAACCTAACGTGATGAACGTTCTCTAACTCGTGACAAATAATTCCTCTCTCTCTGTCTCTCTCTCTATCTTTCTCTCTATGAAATTACGATAGTCGAGCCGAGTGGAAATGGTTGTCTACTTTAGTAGACGAGAGTGCCTGGAATCTCTGGCGAGCGTTGAAAGGATCGTTAAGAACGTTCCTCGAAGATGTCAAACAGCGATAATGACGGTGAGATGTAATTTTTCTTTTATTTTTTATTTTTTTTTTTTTTATCGAGGAGGGAGAATTTGATTTTCATTCAGATTGATAGGTACGTTCGAATCATTCCCGTGAAAAACTGCCGCGAGGATAACGAACTTCACTTCTCAATCAATATGTTGTTTCAACGTTTCGACGGTTGTATTAAATTTATCCATCTCTGGCACTGTGTTCTCGTGCATATAATAATATTCGAAGGAAAACCAAGGCTGTTAACGGGAAGAAGAGAGAGTGAGAGAGGGAAAAAGCACATCGACGTGTCCGCAAACGGCGCGGCGATAAATCAAACGGAAATCGAGCGCGAAATGGAAGCCATTAAAATACAAGGGTCGAGCCATTCGTTCTGCTCTGTCATTTTCGGACCGATGGAACACACCGTGCTAGTACAAACATTTCGAAACGATCGCGTTTCGGTTGCAAGATGGCGACTCTGATGATGATCACGCGGGAAGATTGAAGGGAGAAACTGTCGATTTTATCGCAGGCATACGTATAAACAAAAATATCGTAACAAAGGATCAAATATAGGCTAATAAAATTTTGCGACGATTCTATTGAATATATACAGGTAATAATACAAGTTTGTTACTTCAGTTTTTACCAAAAGAAATCTTTCTTTAATTTATATTTAAGTAAGGCACGTTTATGGTTATTTTAACGCGCATAGAAAATAAACAGAAGGAGAAATATCAGCATCTAATCTGCAAAACAGTTAATTTGGAATTTTTTCAGTCTCAAGTTACACACATACGCGCTTGACGAAATAATTTAACATCATTCAGAAGGTTCCTGTAAAATTTCTCAGATTTCTCTTGTTCCCTTCGTCAAAGGCAGAGTAAAGCTCCCCGTAATCAGCTTTATCCTCTTTTCTTCCGCATTTGTTACAATGATACACAACGATTGTTCGAGAATTTCTCCAATCCTTTCTGTTAACCACTTCTGTACCAAACAAACCGTACTCTCGTCAGAACTGATCGGAATAAAATAAAGCGAAAGTATGCTTCAGCAGGCTGATCAGGCACGGAGTTATTCTCCTGTGATCGACCGGCTAGCGAGAGAAGCACGCGCAAGTAGAAGTGTCGCGTCATGGGTCAGACAAGGGTCTCGTGTTTTTCGTCATCACGGTGACATTTTCCTTTTTTTCCAATTTTGACGACATAATTATGCACACAAAGTGAACGCTACGGGAATGATTGATGGTGCTTGCGACCGCTTAAGAAACACAAATTCTACAGAAAAGAAAATACAAAAAAAAAACTGTCCGCTGGAAAACTATCTCAAGACAGATTACACGTTGGATATTAATTTCACTGTACACTTGCGCTAGCCTGCGAACTATCCTCAGAAGCCAATCCATAATAGCCACAGCTCAATTTTCCAACCGTGTCTCGCCAGAAGGTACACATATCACGGAATGACTCGGTAATTTTTAATAGCAACTCCTTCGACCATGTCCAACGATATTCTTCATCCATCTTCGAAGGAACTGCAACGGAGGGAAGTAAAAAGAGAGAGGGAGAATGTGGGCGGGTCTGTTCTTAGCAAGAGGAAGGATAGAGCGACGCTCTAATTCGTGTCGTAAATTTTTGACAACGGCCGGACGCCAAATATTTATCTTGCATTGTGCGAGCAAGCCAGCGGACTAATGGCGCGCGCCAGTTGCACGCTCGGTCGCGCTCGAAACAGAAACGGAAAGGGGAGGAAGGGAGAAAAAGGAAGATGAAGAGTAGAAGAGAGGAATTGGAAAATATAAACTGCAGGACGGCCAGCATTTCATCGGGGATTAGATCTCGCGGCCAGCCAAACCACATCCATTCTCGTTATCCCCTCCGCCTCCACAATCCACCGAAAGCCTCCAGAAATCAGCCCCCTCCGCGCCTTAATCTCCGCCCCACTGCACCATCGTTGCCGCGTGACGGCTGAAAAATTGAAGAGCCACGGCCAACCGACGAACAAATGTGTTACAGCTTGGTGTTGGGATGAAGAAACGCTGAATAACCGATCTCTCATCCCACGGACTTGTTCCTCTCGAGAGATTAGCTCTATTACTTGAACCGGAAATCGAGAATTCCTCCTCCTCTGTGCTGGTTCAATTAATTTTCTCTCTTTCCCTTCGTTTAAACATTTACGCATCGAAAGTTTGATAGCTTTTGTGCTTTCAAAGCTGTGAGCGAATGGGAATGGGGGGAATTGATCGGCGAAAATGTAGCTAGAAAGCGGTTTATCGAGTGACAAATAGTACCAGTAGAATAACGGAGAATGTAGAAGCCAAGGGAATCAAAAATTTCGCGATCTCGAGAGATTAAGCGAAGCCAGAAAGCAGGGCGACGCCGAGCGTCTTGCCAACTTGATTTTCCTCCGCGCAACGTGACAGTCTTACCGGAGGAGACAAAAGAGCAAAGCGGAAGGCAAAAAGTTTCACGGCATTGTCTCCGATTGTCGCCGAGATCGTGGAAGAAAAGTTGCTAGAACTCGTTGGATGATCAGTGAGATCGTGAAAAATCGCGTCGACGTTCATAGAGATCTCTGTCGATGGAATTAATATTAATCGAGAATTAACAATGTCAAGTCTTCGAGTTGGATGTTTGCCGAATGAATTCATCGCTCTCGTTCAGCGTAATGTCCTCCTAATTAGCCAACGACAATAGCGTTTTAATAAAGTCAACAAGATTCTCTCCGGAGAGAGTCTCAGTTCTGGCAAATGTAATCGCCTGAATTGTCGAACAGGAAGAGACTCTCGGGAGGAAGAGGAGAACGGCATTCGGACAGAAGTGCAAGTGGCATTAGCTTATGCTAGCAGTTAGCCAAGAAAAACGAATTAAATCTAATTTTCCGGCGGCTTTAGAGATCTGGAACACAAGCAGCGAACGAGAAGAACCGTACAAGCGTACAAGTATCGGCAAGGTGCAGAAATTTCTATAAACATGTCGTCTAAAACAACATACAGACGTTTACGTATACTCTCGATACAAATAACAACTTGGAAAAGATCGAAATAGTTTATATTTTATTAAAAAGGAACACATAGGTATACAATGAAACTTCACAATGGACAGAATTTAATGAAAAGAAAGAAGAAAAGAGTCCAGGAAGAGGCATAGCAGAAAGTTACGTTGCAGAATAGCTAGTTAGAGGAATTTCCAGGTAAACCTGATCTCGAATACTCCTATTCTTCTCCGGTCTCAACTATGAAAGTGCCTCAACCCGCGTGAAAATAAAGTTCCAAGGAGACAATGCGTTCCGCGAGTGTTTACCTTGCTCTCGATCGATCTAGAATGGCTTTTCGGTGTAGCCACTTAGCAAGCACAACATTCTTGCTCGCGAGCAACCGATGCAGCCAACCAGCCCCAGACTTGCTATAATTTAGCAACATAAGTAGCTTCTTGAATTTTCATCGCGTCGAACTGGCGTTCTTAAGAGAGACGAATGTTATACATCGTCGTTATATTTTTATCACTCGGTCGATTTTATTGCCGGTGGATAGATCGATTTCATACAAGATCCATCGGACCACTTTCGTTGGGAAACGTTCGATTTTCCACGTAATGGCGATGCTACGACTGAGGGCGGTTCTTCAAGCGGTGGTTACAGAACGAGGGACCGTTGATGCTTAAAGAGGATAGATACCGATGGTTATTCGTAGCAAACTGAGGATTACAGTTGCCGGAACGACACGATTTTCCATCGCGAGCGTGGAATTTTAATGACGACGTTCTGTTTTAACCGGGAAATAAGAGAATCTGTGAAGAAGATTCCCCAGACAGTAGTTCGCATTGTAAACGTTCAAATGTGTTCCTTCAATGAACACTCCTCTTCTTGAAACGTATTAATCTTTCTTCTTTTTTCCTTACAATGGTTACAATTAAAAATTTCTTTCTATTCATGTACACGAAACTTGTGAAACTTATCGATGAATACTGTTCGCATAATTCGAATTGAAATGTGAAACTGTAGAATACAGAGGGCCGCTGATTATTTTCACAGAATACCGATATACAGAGTAATTAATAATCCACCGCCTGTAATTGCTAGTGGATTGTGTAGTAACGAGTCGAAGAAAGGGCCACTGGAACGATCAAACGTGTAAACATTGTTAATGGTATTTAAAATTGTAGAAAACTGGAGATACAGAGACAATGGAAAAAGTTGATCGGTGAATTGAAAATTGAAAAACCTCGAAGTGAAGCGTTTCAAGGGAAACCTGAAGTTTCCATGTTAAAACGATCTCGAATACTTCGACAGAATAAATTCGAAATCCCCTAGATTCGCTAGAAATTGAGTTGCTCAAAATCTGTCTATCGCGTTCAAAATTCTCGAAAGCATGAAAGACGCGACTCGGTGAACCGCAGGCATTTAACAATGGCGGTTCGTTAAATATCCAAGAGAAAAGAGTTCTCTACCTCCATGAATATTTCAGCTTGGCGTACTCATCCGCCCGTGGATCATATCCGGCGTCGAAAGATACGTTGATCGATGTTACAAGGAGCCTGTGGTCTGGGTCCGCCCATACCGAACACACCGGTAATTTTCCTCTATTTATATTTTACCAGGACGTTCATCTACCTATAAATAGCAACGAACACGGGGATAACGTCGGCCAGCAAGTTACACAGTTGCTCGCGGACGCGTGCAACATGCCGCGACAGGCCGAGTTCCGCGCACGTATTCAAGCGGAAACGTCGGTCAAAGACGGCCAGTCACGCCAACCTGTGGGTCCTCGGTTGATAGCCGGTTTGGTAACTACCTGCACGTACGTTCACCCCCTTGCACACCGGGTTACAGGGTTTCTCAAGTTATTTTTGACTTGGGCTGTTTGATTTCTAGTTTCTGACGGTATTTTCCGGATTTCTTTTTTTCCTTCGAACACTCTACAGCTCGATCTTTCTAATTTTATATCTCAGTAGGAAAAGCAAGGATTGGTACATAATTGGTAGAAAAAGGTTCGTTGGTGATGCTGTAATATGATTAAACACTACAACTTGTTAGATTCTTTTTTAAATACATTGTGTTTCATGGAGAAATTTGGATTATCTATTTGTACACCTGATAATAAATGTATTTTGTATTTCGTTAAAAATTGGGATCACAGTTTTCATCGTCTTTCGTGTTTTTAGCAAAATTTAGAGGCTCGAAGGTAGTTTAATAATCGTTTTTATTAATTACTAGACACGTACTCGCGTACGTGTTACATTTATACATATTAATAATTTGTCTTTCCCCTATTTGCTTTGATTGTAGGATATATATTCTCTCTGCCATATTTTATATGCATAATCGATGATGTGTACACAAGTGTTTTAAGTAAATTCCAGATAAAGTAAATTTGGTTCGTAGCGGAAAAATTGCATGACAATGAAGGAACTTTGATCAGAGTAATTCTCTGGCAGATTCGACTATGTAACGCGATGCATCGTTCTGTAAAATACGTTAAAAATTAATAAAATTTCTAATTAAATCTCTCTCGGGTTTTTAAATTTGACTAAATACACGAAATAATGTTGAAAATCCTTAATGATCCTGAAATTGTAGAAAATTAAATTGCGTTGAATTAACTGTAACTCATTAACATCTCTAGTAAATTAATTTCAGAAATATTTTAGAAAAATGATAAAAGAGAAAGTACTGGTGTCTCAAATATTTAATTACTCGTCGATTATAGATACCAGTATCAAATTAGCTAGCAATTCTTTACAAACTTGCAACTAATATCACAGGGATCTTCCTTAATTTACTTTGTTCTAGTAGATTTGGTTAAAACTCTCTTAAATATATAATTTTACTCTAGAAATTTTTGCATAGCCGACAACTCACAGATCTTTCCTACTGTACAACACGGAAAAAGATTCCACCGTTCTCGTAGTACCTCCGAGTTAAGTAAAAAGCAGACGGCAAAGAAGCAAATTGAAATGCCGAAATTTAAATTGCACCAGTGCGGTGAACTCAGTTACGGTCCCCCGAAGATTCTGTTTGCCCCGCTTCCTCAACAGTCCGGACGGGTTTTGTGCAAAGTGGATACGGCCGTTCGTGATCAGACTTCGCGATATTCACGGCACCGCGTACCCATCAACCTTCCAGTCAAAGTAATCCCACTTAAATCGTGATAAGAATACCTGGACACGATGTTACGATTACTCCTATCTAACCAGTACAATTACAGTAACAATAGCCAAGTTCTCCTAGTCTGCAGAGAACAACCGAAGGAACTCTGTAATGGCTAATAACCGTATATACAAAATGGTATCATCCTCTTCTAGTTCAGCCCTTAAGGGTATTAAAAGCGAGTGTGCAGAAGAATCGGATAGGAACGATATTAGAGGGGAGAGCAACAGCTTGCTGCTAGCAGAGAAAAAGCGGCGGCACCACTTGTCCCAGGCGCTCGTTTGAGAAACGCTGCCTCTATTGTGTATACCTGCCAGCCTCGTAAACCTTGCCAGGCTTGAGTGCACGCAGCCAGCTGCTGGGTTCGTGCTTGCAGCTACCAACGAATTAGGAAGAAGAACCAAGCACGAGAGAAAGAAAGAACGAATGATATTCTCTATTTTTTTTCTTTCTCTCTCGTTTACCTAACCCTCGTTCGAGAGGAAAGAAACACGAAGCGCTCACGTCGTGGCCCATTGCCAGCGGCTTCGCCCAAGAAAAATTCCAACGAGCCATACTCTTTTTCCTGCTGTACAACACTCTAATCTCTGGTTGTTTCATGCAAATTGATACGACCCTGGATGATCATTGGACACGGATATCGTTACAAGCTGCTTGCAATCGTTTCGAGATTGTTAAGGCGCATCTTTGCCTCTCTTCGCGCGAGGAAGATCCTCATAGACACTTTCTAGCTAAAATTCTTATGGTAGCCTACCATGGCGTGATCTGATAGTATTCGTTTCGAGATTTTAAAAGAACATCTCTTTCCTCTTCTCCTCCTCCTATAGTTCACGCAGATACTTAGGACCATGACCCACGAATTGATGAAGAAAGAGGCTATTTTCTTGATGCTCTGGTTTAAATGTAATTTTCACAAGTTGAAATATGGAATGGAGATTCCAGTTGTCTTTTCAACCTCTTTTAAACGTAGAACGACGTCCTAGGCTGTATGGATTAGCAGAGATGGTTGGATTTCGAATGATATGCGAGTTTCATATGGCGAATACGAAATGAACGTGAACATGCGTATAGAACGAGGAGGGAAATAACGTTATCGGCATGGTCGTATTGAATATCAACGTTCCCTCCCATTTAAGTACCCCGTAACGAGTAATTTCGTCATTATCGCGCTGAACCCGCTGACGATTAAAGGGCAACAAGTTGCCATGGTGGTTTACTTACGCGGACGCGGGAAAAACACCCTTTGTTCGACGTGTGCGCGTATATCGGTTAGGTGGTATCGCTTGTCGAGGATTTATCGATGGCTTTAATCGAGTTCCATAGGGCAATCATAGATTCTGATTGCTGTTTAATAATTCGTACGCGTACCGGTAAACGCGGAGCTAATAATAGCGTGTTCCCATAGCGTAGAATCAAATACATCCTTCCGTTGCTCTTCGCGAATTTGTTATTTATTAACAGCGACATACAAATTATGCTAAACCAGCTCGATGCAGAATTTTCTATTAATTTCGTGGATAATTTATATAAAATTGCACGTTTGAACCTTTGAGGATGACGGGCTAACTACGAATGCAACCAATAGACACATAATTTTTAGGTACATATTAAAAAAAATTAATTTGGATGTGAATTCGTGAACTTTATTCGAGAAAGATAGAAATTCAGATACAGACACTATTCAGAACAGAATAACTTTTCTAAAATTGCACCAAAAGACGTGAGATTCTTTTTTTCAGGAGTTAGAAGGATTAGTTGACTAGATGATGTGTGCAAAAAATTTTGAAAATATTGCATCTAGTTGGAATCGCGAAGGAATTAACGAAAATCGTTTTTGCAATATTTCTGTCTGAGTTTGCAACGAAAATTTAAAAAATACGGCATGGAAAAAATTGTAAGAAGCGACCTTTACTGTTTTCCGCACAATTTCGACCAGCTGCAATTGTTCAACAAATTTTTTAATTCACCAATCAGTAAACTGATCCTTATAACTTCTTAGAAACAGAAGAACTTACAACCTTTGGTCGAATTTTAACAAAATTACTCGTGTTACAGCACATATCCCTACTTTCAGAAATCAGCCGCGAAATTCTCGCGATTAGGATAGCATTTCTATTCGAAAAATTGTCTGGAACAAATCAGCCCTAAAATTCTCGCGATTAGGATAGCATTTCTATTCGAAAAATTGTCTCGAACAAATGTTGAAAGGTTGCCATACAAAAGAAACGAATTCCATGCTACATTCTTCCCCCAAATTGGGAATATTCCTCGCACAATACGAACCCATACGTGCAACCTAATCTCCGCCTAAGATCCTCGTCACCGTAACGACCCTAATTTTCACCATAGAACGGATCGATTCCAATCCTCTTACGAGAAGACCGCCGCGAAAGGGAATATCAGGATATCGCGTGTCTCGATTGACGTTCGAATAGAAGGAACGTCAGTGGACGAGATCACGCGAACCAGCGTGTTTCCTTACGCGTCTGTGCATGCAACACAGCGATGCATTTGCACCAATGGGGTATAAGCCCGGGCTAGCCCCAACGAACGCGTGCATATGGATGCGCATAATTACGAAAGTGATGTCGGGATCCTCTATCCAGGTCGTGTAAGGACGTACGTGTTTTCGCGTATCCGTTCAGGCCCTAGAACGATGTGTATACGTATATATAGAAGGAGAAAGGTACAACGACCAAGAACTGGTCCTTGATATGCAATGTTTAATGAATAGCTCTTCGCTCGCAAGCGAACAGCCGCGGCCAGGAAGCGAGGGAAGTTGACATCCGTGGAACGTACGTAGTAAAACGCGGAATTATTCATGTAACGATTATTTTCCTACCGTTGAATAGAAATTAACACTGTTCCATGAATAAATAAATATAGAAACGTAGAAGGAACCGAGTAGCGCAACGGCCAATTAAAATGGAAACTTTTTATATCGGCGTTTATATGTTTCTTTTTCTTTACCATGTAACCTTTACTGGTGTCGAGCACGAACAGCGGTTATTATAGCTCCAGGCAATAAAAGGTTATCGTTATTACTACGAATTGTGGGGGTTACTGTTTTTTTTCTTTCTCATTTTTAATTGAACTCACGCCACTTTCGAATGAAATAGTTCCCTTTTTCTTGTTTTTTTTTTGTTTTTTTTTTGCTTTCTTTATAACGGATGAAAGATTTTATCCTACTTTATTGTATAATTTCAAGCAAGAATATTTTACTTTGTACGTTCGAGTCACGAGAAAGTAAGTTCACCGTTTGCGGCGACACGAGGCTTCAAGTGTCACTCGATCGTTCGGAAGTTTTGAAATTTTCAACGGTAGTCCCGTAGCAGTGCACGGCGACGCACGGAAGTGTAAAGTAATTTACAACCCAGGGCCAACGGCGTATACCATAAAACTCAATATTTCCCCGGGCACCCTAAAAGCGCGTCAACTTTAAAAGTTCGTAATCACCGCGGCGCAACGGTGACAAGCAAGATTAACGTTTAATGGCCATTCATCGTGGCGCCCGCGGAAACTGTCCGGTAAAAAAAAAAAAAAAAAATGTTCCGACGTGTCCCTTTTGTCACGGGGTAGCTTATCTGACGGCGAGATGGTTCTACGTGAATCGAACAATGGAGCAACTATTAAAGTTCTCCCTTTCTCTACGTTGAAACGTATCGCTTTATTAACCCTTAACCGGTCGCGTAAATTTTTCATGCAGAAACGGTCATGTGCTCGTGATTCTTTTGGAACGAAACAAAATTCTGTCGAAATTTCTTGATAGTCGACTTAAATTGAACTTGATCCTTCATCGTTTTGGAGTGATACATCAACAGACGAATGTTTTCTGTAAGTTATAACGAAGAAACAGAGTTGCACAATTGCACAGCTGCAGACTTGCAAATTGAAGCATTTATAACACTGAAATATACACACTTTTTCTTTTAAATCGTGGTAATATTCTTAGGTATCATTTACTGTGATATCTAGCATTATAATGTATTTTTTTTACATTCCTTGGAGGTCAAAATTGTGTAACAGAAGCACTTTGTCACACAAAAGCTAACGACCCAAACAATTTTTCGATACTATACACTTTTATAAGTAATAAATAATTGTGCATCAAATTTGCCTGATTTCTCTACTTAGTACTTACTGGGTTAATCATCTTTTTCTATTATCTACAGGAACAGAGATAATTCGAACATTGTATATTGTACAAATGAAGCACGCTGTATACCATTAAATGAAAACACGTTCGGAATAATTTCAATCACTTTAACGATCGCCGAATTGGCAATCCTAAAACCGGAACCTTCTACGAAAGTCTTTCCCGAATCTCCAACCTAAATTTTCAATCTAAAACCAGCCCCGTACACCCCAGACATTTCCTCTGTTTCTTTTTCTCTTAATTCGCCTTGATTGCGGCTTGCACGGTCACGATAAACCGGAAACGGCCTCTCTAAATCCACCCCAGGTACCAGCTGACTGATTAGCTTCGATCGTGTACCGTCCGCCGCTACCCTATTTATTTTCGATCACGTTCCACGTTGATCAGAATTCGATCAACGACGTCCAGACGAGAAGAAAGAGAGAGAAAGTATCGAACACAGAGTGTAGCATTGTGAAGAGAGAAACAGACTGGAAAGGGCTCTCTCGAGTGATTCGTTCGACCCTCGGTTGACTTTTTACAAAAGGCCCAGAGGTCTCTCTCGTTTGACTCGTTCGCCATTCGCCACTCCCGCGAGAGTTCCTTTCACAAATGGCCAGGCGAAACTTTCCTCGAGCCGGATAACTTTTAATTTCGAGTTGACGTTCCGCAGCGGGCCGTGCCACGGCAAAGAAGAAGGCCAGTTTAATAAACCAACCAAGGTCCCTGTGTAGCAGCAGCAACCATAACTTCAAAAGCCGAGCAAACGAAATTTTCCACGGCAGACGAACTTCCATAGTTCGCTGCGCGACTTTCAACCACGACTGTCTTCTGAGTTCTTCTCAGACGCTACCTAACCCGCCATCCAGGCGACGTTTAATCGACTCTATTTGCCTTGTTAGCCATCCTTCGTTATTTCCTCGTGAGACTTCTCTACTTTGCTTCCCTTTCTCCTGCACCTTGATTGCATTCTCCCGTGAAACAATAAATTACACATCTGCAGGGAGAAGCTGGCTAATCTGGTTTGATTTACCGTTGAATCTATACCTGCAGAGCGTCGTTTAATTTATGCAGAGAGTGCACACATTCGTAGCAAATTGCACGTCGAAATTCTTTCCTCTCTTTTTTCTATTGTATATTAGCAATCAGGGCATAGGATAGTCTAACGTCGTTGTTTCATTTAGGAACAAAGCATCCGTATCCATTAAGGAAAGTAATAGCAGCGAGGAAGTTAAAATGGCGCCCTAGAGGCTGCGCGAGTTCGATTCACGATTTCAGTGAATTTCGAATTTTTCCATGCCATTTACATTAATGAAATAACGAGACTTTTTTCTATGGTGAGTTACTCTTTGATCCTCTCCGAAGGCCAATTTTTTCTACTCCAAAATACAATAGATTCTATCGTATAGGTTAGGTTATCGTATAGGCTCGATGTTAAATTGATCGCGTCGAAGTAGGTTTGATAAATAGTTTGAGGATGATATTAATTCACTCAGAACAAATTGAGACTTCGAGACGTTATCTAAGCTTTCTGATTGTCATTCTGGAAAATTCTACCGTCACGTGTTCTATTTCATTCGAATTACTGTTCCTCTATACCCTTTTTCTTTCTTTTTCCATGGAAATAGAAGATGAATTCTAAGGGAAATGTCTCATATTGTTACACGAGGCATTTGTCAGGCGATTTATCGCGATCAGTCGTCAGTGGATCGAAGGGAGAAACGTCGAAATCATTCGACGAAATGCATGTCGAATTTCTTTCAGATTCACCGGCCATTTTCTCGCTTAAGTACCTCAAGATGGCGGTATATCTACGACGATCGAGAGTTCGTAACTATTTTCTACGCGATAAAGTGAAGCGATGAAGTGAGCCATCGTGATCCGCGTAGCTGCAAACACGAGCAACAATGGAAGAAGTCGAAGGTATTGGTACGAGGAAGAAGTAATGGAAAATCGGGAGAGGTGGTAGGAGGCGGGGTAGATTAACCGGTTTTCATTACGAATAATGGGCCCATCGTGTTCGATATTGCCACAGGAGAGGAGATATATCAATGTGATTTACCTCTCCATGATTTTTAATGAAAAGGGGCGTTATCCGCTTTATTGAAACTGACCGAACGCCTGCACAAGCATTAACGATCAATTTCTCCCGTTCATAAAACCATCACTCAAGTACCAGCCATGTTTCTTACGATCGAACAGCTATCTCTGTATTTCAGAAAAAAGAAATAAACAATCCTCTAAATCTACGTTCACGTTCTATTGGATCATTCGTCTCGTAATCATTGGTTTATTTCACAATTTTCCTTAAATCTCTCCAATAAATATTCCAAACTTGTTTCAAGCGAGGCCAGGTCAATTTCACGTGAGATTCACGTGAAACACACTGTTCAAAGTCGAGGAGGAGAATCATCTAGAGGTAGCTAATTCTATTTGTTTAATTCCTCGATCGTCGGTCCGGTATACCTCTTCAAATATTCGTCAAAGCGTGACATTTGGCTGATTACGCTTTCCATGTCCGCCGCGATGGAAGACGACGACGATGGCGGCCCCCTCAAACAGACTTAATCGTCGCGAGCCAGACGACCCACTAGATGGATAATATTCATTAGAAATTCTTAGTACATCCAGCCGTTCCATTTTCGAGAGAGGAGAGTGACGCCACGGCGAGCTCACTCGAGGACGATGACGAAGCCTCGCTGCTTCGTTTTCCCCTACCTCTTCGTGGCCACGTAGACTTGTACGAGGCTGCCAGCATTTTCCACTACTCATCCGCCAAGGAAAACCCTTCGTCACGTTCGCTTTTCAAGGACTCCTTTCCTCGTTATGCACAAAGACAAGGGGATAGACGGTGTCAAGCGAACGTAGCGTTCCATCCTCTCGTTCATTCAGTCTCTTTACGCGATGATGTGCTCTAGATGGACACTGTGGTCATATCGATCTTCGTTGAGTCCTCTTTTCTTCTGTTCTTCGAGATGTCGGGATTATCTTTCGTATCGAATTATTGTCATCGTTTCTAAATTAACTGCGCATCGCTTATGTGAAATTTGAGGAAAAGAGGAATTTTCTTTTCACGATGAGAATTATATTCTAAGATTCGTGCTTTTGTGGACATTTAATACACCCTGTACAACGTGGTAAAAGTACTTTTTTCTTTTTTTTTTTTTTTTTTACTATCTTTGGTGACGTTATAATTAAATTAGTTTTTATCGAAACTTGCAAAATTACAGTTGAAAAGAGCTTGCAACTTGAAAGTTAGAAAATCAGATTTAAAAGAAAATTAATAATTCCATTCCGACATTGTTCAAAACAGTTATCTATGTATGAATCAATATTTCATTCTGTGCAATGACGTACTGATTGTTCTTTAATTGGTACCAGTTTCAGAAATGAAATATCAAACTTAAGAAATAATTGATAATTTAGCTTTGTATGCCAGTTCAAAACAATTCTCTATACATGAACCAACATCAGATTCTTTAGTATGCCATACTGATTTCTTTCTTTTCACATTGGACGTTTAATTGGTGTTAGTTAGAAATAATAATTCATTAAGAAAGTGACTGTTGTTAGATCAAAGAGGAAATCATACAGATGACTATAATCATTGTTACATAAAAAATGAAAAATTTCATGTTCCCGTGAAAAGTACCGATGATACAATTTCCAAAATCTATAATGGACACGCTGCAATATGTTATTGCACAGAGTTGCATCAGAACTGACTAACCTTGATGGAAATACTCATTTATCCCTTTCACTCTAATAAAACTATCAACGCAGTCGCTAAAAGCTGTCAAAAACAGAGCTAACCAATTCGCTCGTACATTCTTGCGACAATGCAATCTTCGCACAATGCAGTCTATTAAACAAAAAAAGAGAAAAAAAAAAAAAGATCGCATAATAATCCACTTACACTTTGTAACAGCATACGATATACCTGTTCTACACGCAAAGGGTTTAAAGTACACGTTTTTCAAGGGGTTAATGATTGAAGTTCTCTAAATGTCGGCACACTTTCTGTCGCAAGGAAAACTTAGCAACAGTTCTCCAACCCCTTCACCCTAGGTCTGAACTTCTCACCAACAATTCCAACGGTGTTCTATTTCCTTCACCGGGTGAGTCAAATATGCGGCGAAACGACAAAGAGAAAAATTAAAAGTGCGCGAGGCTCTTGGAGTAACACGACAGCCTGAAATATGTATACAAACGAGAGCAGAGAGAGAGAGAGAGAGAGAGAGAAGAGGAAGAGGAAGTTGATTCGAAGTTGAGCAGGCCGGGATACCTATCTGAATTGCAAATGTTTTATACACCGAGGCTGCAGTATTTCTTGGCAGCGTCGAATGGAAATATTTATGACGTCCACACTCTTTTCTCTCTCTCTCTCTCTCTCTCTTTTCTTTTTTATTCTTTTTTTTTTTTTATTCAGCCGCCCCTGTCACCAACAATACGCGCACCACCACCGATTCATTTCATTTCGCTAATTGAAAACTGACTGATTACCGGGCTCGTCCGCTGGACGCGAAACCGACATTATATTATCGATTCGATTCACGCTGATTAACGAGCACACATGTATGTATGTGCACGCGTGTATGTATATCCACGGTATACGGCTGATAAAACGCGTTCACTAGAAATGGAAGACAGAGAGATCTGTGTATAATTCGATTTAAAATCCATCTTGCGAAAGAGTTAACTCGTTAAACAGGATAACCCGTTCCGTTTCTTCATTTAAGAACGTAGAACGAATTCCCATTTCCTGGTAATGATGTCTTAATTGAATTTAACCCGTGGAAGCCACCCACTCGAGTGATTAACGTTGAGTCCTTCTGTTTTAACGTGCCAAATACTTCTGGTGGCCACCTTGAATCACACTGGCTCCCTTTTTTCAGCTTGTAGTTGGAATTTGTACGATAATCGATGAAAGTTTAGCAAGAGAAATTGCTGAGATATAACTATTGTTTGATGTATTATTTTTTTTTTTTTTTTGAAGTGATTGAATCCTTGGTGAAACGCTTAGTTAAATTATAGTTAACTCTTTCGTTATTAAAGATGAGTATAATTAACCAATACCGAGTGTTCGTTGTATTTTAAACGGTGATTATAGTGAATATATTTTCTCGTGACAAAATTTTATTGTGAAAAAAAGTTTTTCTAATTTTCTTATACCGAAATGTGCTTACCTGTAATTCGTAATACAATAAAATTTGAAATATCTTAAATAAATATCTATAATTTGTATTAAATGACCAAGTAGCAGATATTACTTTTGTAACTTGAGGTACAAAGTCCTTAAATTAATTTCTGAACTAACTTGCAAAGTCTCTAAGTTAATTTTCAGTTGATAAGTTGATACTTGAGTTAATTTTGTGGATTGTGTTTTTCTGAAATACATTTGTAATACAATAAAATTTCAAATATCTTAAATAAATATCAATGATTTGCATAATACAACAAATTAACAGATGCTACACTTTGTTATTGCATATTACGAACTCGCTGCTCAACTGTATCGTACAAGCGTAGCACACTAACAACCGAAATAAAATAGATTTCTCTTAGACGTTCAAGATTCGCGAGACAAGAAAATATATCTTTAACCCACAATTTTCAGGAAATTTTTTCACTTCGTCCCAATACAGACGATTATCGACAAAGAAATCAAAGACACGCATGAAACATCTCCTGAACTATCCTCCCATATAAATTTCATCAAAACCAACTCTATATTTTTCCCTTGTCAGTTGTTTCCATGAATCGTCTCCCCTTGAATACTGTCAATCCGTGTGTAAAATGGAAAATCTCGTCAAACCTTTCCGAAACCACTCGAAACGTGGGCCATGAGCATTAAGTATAGCGAGAAAGAGGAAATGGTGAAAACGATGCGGCACCTGTTCCTTTCATCCTTCGACGCTTCTCGTTCTTCTACCAGGCAGCTAGCCAGCGGCTATTAAAACCGGAAACTGCCGGCGGAAGCAGACGCGGAAGCAGAGAACCCGACCGGAAGCGTGCCGTTTGCTGCTGCTGCGACGAAACCGACGTCGCTCACTTCCTGACCGGACGGTCGATCCTGCGAGGACTTACGCGTTCTAGGATCCAACCTCTCGAAAACTAGACACAGATTCCGGGCTGACTAGAAACTCGTGATGATTGATGGTCGAACGTGATATCAGGATCAGTAGGAATTTCAATATAGGAATCTGTGAATCTTCTTAATGATCGAAGTCTTGAAGTTCTAAACGTAGAATGGATTTTGGTAATGAGAGAGGATTGACGAAGGACGAATTTCCTACCGGGGAATTCCAAATTTCACTCGTCGTCATTTGCAACTTTGTCGTTCGAATCACTCTTCTTCGAGAATCTACTTGGATTTCAGGGATAAATTTCGACAACGAATCGGTGGATCTTAGAACGATGGTATATGGGAGGAGTTCTTGAAGATAGAACGTTACTACTGATCAAATTTTCCACTGGAAAATGTACGAATCTCGCTGGAATTGATCCATCGTTCACTCTTCCGCTAGGAACATTTGTTTTCACTCATCGACGATTGCAACTTTTTTGTTAAAGTCGCTCTACTTCGAGAAACTACCTGGATTTCAGGGATAAATTTTGATAAGGAGTCATTTTTCCTTGGGAATCTAGATGAATTTCAGGGAGAAATTTAGAAAATTAATCAGTGGATGTTGAAAATGATGTGAGGGTTCTTATAAGTGGAACGTCGCTACTGATCAAATTTTCTGCTGGAAAATTTACGAATCTCTCTGGAATTGATCGATCGTTCATTCTTCTGCTAGGAACGTTTCCTTTCACTCATCGTCGCTTACGTCTTCGTCGTAGAGATCATTTTTCTTTGAGAATCTAGATGAATTTGAGGTGGAAATTCCGAAAATTAACGAGGGAACCTTGAAATAATAGCGTGAGAATCTTTAAAAATAGAAATCTGATATGGTATCAAATTAAATATGATAAATAATAGTAATAAACGAAAATAAAATAATAAAAACTGTTCCAAGTGAGACATTACATTACCTAATTGATAATTATCGGCTATTTGACTATGTTTCAATTCGAAAACGCTTTTTATTCACAAAAAAGGAAGAGATATAATCTTCCTGCTGAGAAAATAGACAGTGATCTCAAGAATAAGTCGAAATTACCGATCGAAAATTGCATTAAACGGTTGCAAAAGGATGATGATTAAATATTTCACTGAAAGACGTATAATTTTTTTCATAAACGTTCTTCTATCGAAATGCACATTTCACGTTATCTCTTAGATTTATTCTCGATCCAATTTCAACGCTTAATATCGCTGTTTCGATTCCATTAAAATTCAATTTCGACTTTGGCAACGAGATCTCAACAAAATTCCAAATTTTCCCATTAAATCGAAACGCTTCAAAGTTTGGCAAGTTCGCCTGGTCGAGGAGTGAGCTATACATCTCTGGAGGCGTCGCACGAAACTGTGGCCATAACGCACGTCACAGCTGTGTAATACCAGCTTGGGAAATATGTTTCCGCGGATTATTTCACGAGACCCCTGGTGCATCCCTTTTTGCGGATAAAACGTGATCTAGAAACAGCATTGGAAATTCGAACGACTCCGATGTCCCAACGAATCTACATACATTTTCACAGGAACAACCTGGCCTTTCTTCTGGGGATAGGGAAGAGAACAGTGACTCGATTTCTCCATGTAAAACGATTCCTGTATGTGAAACGATCGCGACACCGACTCGGCAATAATGCACATCAGCCGTGTTGTAAGAATAAAAATAGATAACGAGGGGTAGAAAATAAAATTGCTTCGGAACGATGGAACACTCTTTGCTCAGACGTTTGATCGTGCGAATCATCAATTATTTTACTCGATACACTTTACTTAAACGTTGAAATAATTATTTTACACTTGTCGAACTTTACTACTTCTCACAATAATTTTACAAAATAATTTTGCCACTTTTTACACTCATATGTACACTTTGTACAATTTTATTAGCTTCTACATGTACAAAATATTAAAAATTGACATGCTAAAATACCGCTGTTACGGAATCTGTGAAAAATTTTCATAAATAAATTATTTGAACACGATGTACTATTTTTCTACAATAAAATATACTACAGGAGATACACTCTACAGTTCCTTGGTCTTATAGTTGCATTATAGAGTTAAAAATACGGGTGGCTCTTGGCCCAGAGATCTTAAAGCGTATCGTTAAACCGAGGATTGTAGCAGTGTTAAAGAAGACAACTTAAAAGAAACAAACTTGCACGATTCTTTCCCTCTTTTCCACGAGGTAGTACGCTCGTTCTACGAGCGAGCCGCAGAGGGTGTATCTCGGTTATTAACCTTACACCCGTGCGCGGAGCAGGAGCGTCCCTCGCGGGTACGGCAGACCACGGAATGAGGGAAGGAGGATAAAGAGGAAAATGGAAACGGATTACGGTGCAACCGGTCGATCAATCGGGGGATGAATTCCACTTTAACGGTAATCGGAAACCACCGAAGAAGGCACGGGTCTAACGAGAACGAGTGAGAAGTGGCGACGAATAGAAGAAGAGGGAGAAGAAGAAGAAGAGAGGAACGCTACGCATAGTAGTTGGAGTTGAAGAGAGAAGATAGACAAAGGAGAGAGCAGAGGGTGAAAAGGAGAAAGAGAAAGAGAGAGGAATCGATAGAGAAGTTAATTTGATCGCTTCTCCATGGAAGCTGGTGAGAAGAGGCGGGGGTTAAAGAGGGCGAAAGAAAAGCCGAACGCCCAGAGGTGAAGCTGATTTACGGGGCCGAGAAGTCTTTCTCTTTTGCGGTGAATTGTTCCTCAGCTGCTTCTTGTACGCTGAGAAAAGTCGCCTTCTCTTCGCCATTTACAACCGTATCTCGCATTACGGATGATTTTTTCTGGTAATTCTGTTTAACCCCTAACTGGCGTTCTCTCGCTTTCCTTACACAAACGATGACGCGGAGTCTTGGAAACTACTTCAGAATAATTCGATATTGTCCAGGCTAAATTTGTATCTGATGTAAATTAATATCGGAAGTGTCTGTGTTACATGCTTGAGGAAACACTTGTTGCGTGTTTATTCAAAAATACTAAAATACCAGTCTCGATGACACAACATATGGTAAAATAATTTGTGAAAAAAGGAGGAAAAAGTAGGTATATCAATTTCTTTTTACTTACCAAGTATTCAAGAAGCTGTTAGAGATATAATAAGGATCGGATGTAGTAATAAATAAGTAACTCGTTTCAAATAAAAACAGGAGAAATATATTAAACACAAGGAAAATTGTGTAAAGTTGAAAAAGAAATATATTTTCGAAATAATATTATTTGGTATCGAGCAAATTAAAAAAGGGTTTTTTTGTATATAACAAACGAGGTAAATAAATAACAGTATTTTCAAAATTCAAGACATTTTTCTATGGGAATAGTAAACTCTATATCGAGAGAGCGTTTCATAAAATCTCCGATTTCTATAAAAATTCTGGCGATATTTAATAATTTTCATCCATTTCTTAGTAAGTTTTCTACAATATAACACATGCTAGATCTTCTATACCTCGTTCCCATTCATTGTCGTTAATTACAAGCAGAAGTATCACAATATAAGAAAGATAAGAGCCTTTCAATCAGACCTCATATAGTGTCCAAATACTTATTCACAATAGTGTACATACTTCCCCCTAGATTCATTTCAATCTCCCTTAATTAAATATCGAAAAGATACTAGGTGATATTAATCCACTAGGGTTCGTATTCTTTTCCTGCGTCTCCCACTTTCGACGTTAAATTCGGTCAATTAGAGTAATTGGAGGACGAAACTCACGCGAGCGTGAAACCCCGGTGTAACACGCCTGGTGTTTTACCCGCTTATTATATCCTATCGCAAAACCTACACTATAACAATCCAGTTTCTTACAATTTTCATATCAACGAAACACATTTACGCGAACAATCCCGACACACGGTGCCAGTATGCATCAGAATTAATGGTCGGCAAACTAACACCCCGTGAAAAATGCACGCGTGACGTGTGTCACGTGTTAGGTTTTTCCTCGACGTCACGATTTATATTGGATTCCACGGGGTGGGTGAGGAGGGAGAGAGAGAAGAGTAACATCATCACGTCAAACTCGCGGACTTTTTGCCGATAAAACGTATTATACAGCAAATTTCACCCCTAGATTGTTGGATATTCCAAAGCTAAATGGTTGCTACAGATGACAAGGGATTACGCCATGTCTATTCGTGTATATCGCTTTATTACAATATCACGTGTAACTAGGCCATTTCCTTTCTGATTCTTTTATCGAGCGAAATTACACACACACACACACACATACACATACTCGAGAAGCAACAAAATGATCTCTGCCCTTTTTTTTTTCTCTCCTCCTTTCTTCCTCTCTTGCTTCTTTCATCGTTCATAAAGGACGCGAAGGAGAAAGAGAGGGGGAAGTGGAATATTTAAACGCGTGACATTTTTACAATAATCCTCAGGAAGTAGTGGGATTGTAGAATGTATGGAAATAAAAATAGAAAGAAGAGAAGAGGTTGTGGTTGGCTGGAGGGCTTAACTTTCAACGCGTCATAGGTCGCGCGCGAATCAAGAAGTGTTTCCGGAATACAAAGAGGAACAGAAACATGGATGGCAGGTGGCGTTCACGCTAGCCGGACGCTTTCTTTTTTTTCTTTTATTCCTTTTCTATTTTCTTTCTTTCTTTTTCCCTCCCTCCTCTTCGCATCTACAGGCCGGTTTCTTTAATATTTATCCTATGCAGATGTATGAAAATTTTCCGCAGTTCAACTCGGAACTACACCGACCGTGCTGGTTTCTCCATTTGCATTCGTCCTTCCGCGATAACAATTCGCCCGGAAGGGCAATAATCACAATGGGAACGGCAGGGCTACGCATGCGTGACACTCTCGCGCTACGTGTACGCGAATAATTCATCTTGCCAGGGAAATTTATAAGAACGGGGAGCTCGGCGAGTACGCGATGACTGTCATGAATATCAATCGCGGCCACGCGTCGCCCTGATTCGCAACGGAGAGGCCGAGCACGGGAAAACCGTCGGCGATAACGAAATTGATCGTCCAGCTAAATATAACGGGGGCCATTTACTTCCAATTCTCCATTCAGTTCGTTAAAATTTTCATCTACCCACCGATAACATTACCATATTTATTTTATTTATTTATTTCATTTTTTTTTTTCGTTTAATTAATTGAAGCTCGTTCTATGTTTGACAATGACGGAAACTGTTGGATTCACTTTGGCAATATACACGCTGTCGATCAAAAATTTCCCAAGTACCTGTCAAATCCAACTTTTCGTTAATTTTGTGATTAATATTGCGTGGTTCGGTGGCAATTTGCTTGGTTTCGATAGGTTAAAGTGAAAAACAGATGGTCAAGTGTGCCTTGCACACTGTTGATGAAAATTTTACCAGCATCCATGAAATTCAGTTCATTTTTTCGTCGATTTTGTAATTAATATTCCCGGGTTCGATGATTATTTGCTTTACCTCGATAGATCAGGGTGAAAACGGGATCGTCAGATGTTTCCTAACCTCTCAAATTCGCTAATTAAGAATGAACAAAAGTTACAAACCAGTAATCTCACTTTTATTCCCGCGAATGTGAATGAAGTACTTTACTCGTAATACACAACGGTGTAATTAAAAAATGAACAATCCCTCTGCAAATAAACTGTTGTACGAGTGAACTTGTCTTCCCCGGTTAGCAGAATGAAGTTGCTTCATCCTCGCCTAGCTTTTAAAAGCGCAGCGGTCTCAAACTTCAAAGAAAAAACAAATACGGAACTTCTACCTCGCGACGAAAAAAAAAAAAAGAAAAGGGTAGAAAGCAGAAAAACTAAAGCAAGAAGATTTCCTCACATTTTCATCTACCTCTCATCGAAGAGGAACTTCCGGTCCGTGGAAGTTGAACTTGAAGAGAACGCCATATTCTTATTTTTTTTCTCCTCCGCCGTTCGACGCACCGCGCCGCGAAATTACTTAAGATCGTGGCCGGACTGTTTCGTAAGGCGGCGAGAAAACGAAAAAAAGGGGAAGAAAAAAAAAAAAGAAAAAGTTGCCAGGCCATAATGACGACAGAAATTAGAGAGGCGGCGCACCGTGTTACACGGCACGACGGTACGGGTAAAAAGTTCTCACACTCCATTAAGTATTTGTGCCGTCGCTGGAGCGTAGGTGTGAGACCTACGGCAATTTCCTCCGGGTTAAAATAGAGAAAAACGTGCCGTGAACTTTTGAAGCCTGCACACGCCAGGGATCGTTTCGTATTTTCTTCCCGCCGTGCCACGCGGCTCCCTAACCTCACTTTTCGATTACACCCCGCGTGCAACACATTCCGCCATTTTAACTAGCTTCCACGGAACAATTAAACCGTAAATAGACTATTTTTCCTTTGGAATTTTCCTCACACTCTTAGTAATTCCGTTTTTTTCTCTTCTTACTTTCAACTACGAGCAGAATTTTCCGAAAGAATTTCGAATAATTCTACGTTATTTCTATATTTCTTTAACGATTTAATTAAAGTTACCATTATTTTTTGCTTGGGTTACAATTAAAGAATCAAACGAGGAAATTTATTTGTGAAATGAATAATTAACAGCTCAGATAAAGATTGAAAATTAGACGTTTATTATTAGAATGAAGGTTTAAGATTAATTGTCAGATGGATACGAGAGAAGGAGGAAGAAATAGAATCGCGTTTCAGATGAAGTTAGACTAAACTAACGTGTACGTTCATGAATAATCATAAATATTAAAGAGTTATTGGAGGAGAAGGAAGAAACACGTGAGTAGTAGAGGGAAACTGATATTCAGACGAAATAACAGCAGCGTGATTAATACGACGATGGTTTTATCCGCGTCACTCGCGTTTCGTTATCAGCCTATGACACTAAACTGATCCCGACGAGCTTTTTCATCCGTTCCCAGGGAACAAGAGCGAGAATCCCAGGACAGGGATAGAGAAAGAGAGAGAGAATTATAATTGACGTACGCGGCGGCGATTCAATTTCCCGGTAAAATAAATCATCGTCGTGAGAAAATGTTGAACCAGGGTGAGAGAGAAAGAGAGACGATTAACACAGAGCTAAAAATAACTGTGATGAACTACTTCTTTGCTCTTACTTTCCACCGAATATACCAGAGGCCCTTCTTCCCTCGATGCATTCCCTTTGAACCATTATATCAGATTAGCTCAAGTCAGGTTAGAATTTTCTATCACACCGTTGACATTTTTCAACGTGTCTTTGACACACTGTACACGTATCGTCGAGGCTCTATAACAAACTCAAATTAACACAGCGAAGGGAAATACCGAAGAGGCCTATTCGCGTAGAATTGAAAAATCGCGAAATGTCGATTTAAAAATCGCCAGCTCGATTTTCGCTTTTGATGTTCCTCAAAGATTTTTCTCGGATTCTACGTTAATGTTAGAATGTCCTGTTCCGACCTTGTTATCCGATTAAAAAATGATTACCTAAAATTGTAGAATAGAACAGAAAACTTCCCGGTAATACATACATTTTCATTCTCGATGAAGATGTTAATTCGAGAAAAACAAAAAAAAAAAGAGAAAAGAAAAAAGGGAATCTAACCCTTGCACCGACCTAATATACCATCCTGAATAGGCAATCGCAAACGGGAATCCAGCACGGACGCATCGATTCACCGACATTAATAAACACCTTGCAGACGGGGCTACGAGGAGCGGGTAAAGAAATTCCCCTCTGTAAGGATGAATCGTTTCGTGTCGTCGCGGAGGACACGAATAAAGGGAAGAAGAACGGGTTTCGAGTGGGGTGAGGTTGGATATATCCGGGAATTTTTCCGGTCACGATTTAAAAGTTCGCTGTTCGAGTGTTCCGTTATTCATGGTGGAATTATTGGCCGCATTACCATTTAACATGGTTAAGGATTCCGCGAGAGGAGCGGGAAAAGGAGAGAGGAGAAGAGAATCGTTTCCGAGTGGGCAACGAGTGAATCGATTCACCTCTTTTCTTCAGTTGAACCCTCTTGGCGCGCTACAACACACGAGCCTCCTATCTGGAGACCGCGATCACTCAGCGCGAACCTTTCTTGCCGTCTCTCGTTCCATCGCTTTTCCCCATCTCGCTTCCCTGCATTTTACCAGGCCTTTCAAGCGGCGTTCCTCACGCGTTTCTCTCGATAAACCTCACAAACGTCGCACAAGTAACCGTGACTGTACAACGCCGTATGTATTTCTCCCGCGGTATTTTTCCCGCCTTATCGTACCGCAGGGCTTCTCATTTATTACACGAACAAGATCGCTGCTCTACTACTTTATCGCTTAAAACTGGTATACAGGCGGCAGCAGCTTTCAAGATGCTTAATTTCTTTTTACACTTCTCGAGCAGCCATTGTTGATACGTTCGCGTGGCTTCTTTCGATGGAACGAAGACAGTAAGGATGAGATAGAAAAAGGGGCTGATGGTTTCGAATAGATGAGGGAAAGGGGTTCGTCACGCTTGTGTACACTTGAATCGGTTGATATCGGTGGAGAGAACGGAGCTTCGCAAAATTGATTAAATTAAGCGATAGAGGGTAGAGGGTAACTTCTTTATGGGGAATTTTGTGCAAGGAGGGGATGAGATTGATTAAGGTTGATGATGGAGTACCGTAAAGTCTCCGTACCAAACTTCTAAGATCACAACGAGGAAAAATACACAGTGTACAAAATTTTAACGTATCAGTTCAAAGGTATTTCGTGATTTCGATTCCCACTGGATCCCTCAAATTTTTCTCACTTCCTACACGTGCTGTTATACATGAAATGAGGAGACACCTGCGACTACACGAGACAGTGATGGCGGCGAAGTGAAGCTGTGTTGTAAAGACACACGTGAAAGATTTGCATATCTTCGAAAAAGAGCTTCAGCTCTGAGTGTCGCTGAATGAGGAGTGTCAATGCACAAAGGAGAGAGGTAAAATTGTGTTTTTGAGACATTCGAATGCAAATTACCGCACAAAATGGCTGAGTGTAGGGTCAGAACTCTATACCGAACTCGTAGGAACGCAACGAGGAAAAATACAGAAAGCAATACGGAGATCGCAAATCCGATTCTCGTCCCAAGTGTTCCTGAAATTTTACCTCGCCTCCTACAGTAGCATCTGGATTCTTTTTCACTGAGGGAACAAGTTCCCTAAACGCTGATTCTTATCGTACCTCTTAAGTACCTCGATATTCCAGGCTCGTTTCGTTTAATTGAATTTACGTATGTCACGGGATACACGCGGAAGCTATTTCCATTGAGAAAAGTCACCGTAAGCTATCTCGTTCTGTGTGCCCAGAGAGCATAGCACAAAGCGACAGAATAGAGAAAGAAAGAGAAAGAGGAACGGGGCATCTCTAAAGGAAACAAAAGGGAGGAAAATTAATGAATCGCCAGGGAGTCGATTTCGCGAAAGAACTCGTCGTATCGCGACAGATGCAATAAGAGGGAAAGACCATGGGAAGTGGAAGGAACGCGTTGCTAGAATAAAAAGGAGAGAATGTAGAAGGCGAAGGGAAGTGAAGCAAAACCGTAGAGAGAAAGTTTCTAGAAGAAGTTGCGTGCTGATTTTTCTCCTTCCATCGAAATAGAATATATCTCGCGCTTTGCACAATCTACGCCATCAGAGGTGATGGTAGACCACAGGAACCAGCGAGTAATTACATGACGAGCACTCCCATAGGAGGTTTTCAAAGGTATAAAAGTGAATAAAGGAAGCTGCTCGTTGGACACAGGGGCCACGAGGGAATTGACACGGGGAGAGAAGAGGGAACTGTGATTCCTTTTCGTCCCATGATATAAAATATGGCCGGCGAGTTACGTTGCAAGCTCGTAAATCGAGACGTTGCTGATCAATTTGCCAAATGAGATAAGGAAACTTTTCCTAACTGATATGTGAGGAAGTAATTTAGAAAAAAAGCAAGAAAAATGGATCTACCAAGAGGATCAAAATAACTTGTTCGATATTTTGCTCATTTTTTCGTATATCCTATTTTCTGAAATTTTTCGTGATATTTATTCTCTTTTTCTCTTCTTCTTGTGTAACATTTACGTGTTGTACACTCGTATAAACCGAGATATGTAATTTCGACTGCTCGCGGGATGTACGTAAAATTTGGATTCCACCAATTTGAACAATTTATGTTGTAAATATTAGAATATATATGAAAAACTTTGTATGCTGTATAAAAGGTCTGCAAACAATGCTTTTAATTGCACTATCAACAACCCCGACAGATGTTACACTCGAACGTAAACAATGTCAAATAAAACATTGAACAAATAACAGAACACGAAATATTTGTGGCACATGTGACAAATGTACTGCTGAAATTGTCATCTAAAAATGTGTTCATACAAATGCACATGATATTCGTAGTAACATACACGTTGAAAATTTTCTTCAAATGAAACGAACAAATATGGACAAAAATCCACGTTTGCTTTTTTCTCTTTTTAGAAACGAGTCGTTTTGGTCCCTCCTGGAGAAATAGGTACATGTAAATCGTGGATAGACTTAAAGTTAAAGAAATAAAACCTATTCAATTAAGAGAGTTTAAACGTTTCGAGGAAATAATAGTTGTATATTTTTAAATTGTTTCCCTGACGCATTAATGTACGAGTTAACATCGCCATGATCGCACTAATGAATCCATTTAATCCGGAACAAGCTCGGAATAAATTCTGCGCCGCCGCGGCGGCGCTCCTTCTTGCGGCGCACGGCAACGTTCTCATTTGCAACGGCATGCAAATTAAATAGCGCTCGCGCCACTCCTAAATTAAGATTTTTGAACGAGAACAGAGTTAAATAACGCGTCTCGCGGGGAACTTTCCGGATAATACCATTCAAAAAAGGTCAGCTTCAAGCCGGAAACTTCCTTTTCACCTTTCGTTCCACCAGGACGCAGAAATGAAAGAAAAATAGCGGAACGTAAGGAACAGGGAATAAAAGTGGAACCAAGAAGAAAGAAAGAAGAAAAAGACGAAGAAGAAGAAGGAAGAGAGTAAGAAAGGAGAAAGGGAAAGTATTTCCTTTTATTTCACGATCGATTAATAACGCGGCCATCTCGAAAGAAAGAAACAGACGAGAAAAGGAGAAACGAAAAGCACACAACGGTGAATCACGATGGCTGAAGAACGAGTGAAAGTAATTAAGAAGTATCAGGTGAAGTTTTCACGGCTGAAATCAGAAATGACGGAAGTTCGCTGGGAGGAACTCGAAATTCAAGCTGAAACTGACAAAATCGTAGAACTTTCGACATTGCTTCCCTTCGAACTCGTCGAAATGCCTTTCGAATCTCGAGAAGAATAACTTCTTTCGACCTATTCTAACTGCTTCCGAGACTCGATGCTTTATTCGTAAACGTTGCAACGGTGCATCGCGAATTATAGTATCTTCAGACGCTAAGATTCTACTTTCTTCGCCCATCTTTTCTCCGTATTTCTCCGTTAAAGAGGAATTGCACAACTCGAGCAGAGAATTAGTTAACCGATGAATAATTCCATCTCCCCCGTCGAACGTCTTCTTTTTTCACGACTTCCGGTCAATCGACAATTCATCGCTGCATCCAAGGTGGCGCCAGTGATCGCTGTAAAAGCCGACGCCCTCTTTTTTTAACGAAACACGCGCTCTTCCTTAACGAGGATACTGTTCCAACGCTGCAAGCGTTTTCGTTCTTGTTAGCTACGGAGCTTGGTATTTCTCTGAAGCTTGTTTGACATGGAAGAAGAAGAAAAAAAGGAACATCGTGAGTTTTCTTCTCGAGAAAAAGAGCTGTTTCTGAGAAAACAGACGAGGTGCTTCGACGAAGGAAATAGAGTTTGGAGATTGATTCGACGTTCACTTCGTGAATTACACTTGGCAAAATCTCCGGGAAGATCTAACCTTCGAAACTCGGCCGAAAACAGACCCCCAAAATCCTCGGTACATGATCCATCTAGATCGAACCTGCCAGGTCCTTTCTGTCCCTCGAAAAATCTGAATCCCAAAGAAATCAATCCGATATTAGAGAAGGGTATGCCCCGGAGAGAAGGAAAGGTGTTTCAATCTCGCCGAAAATCTCGGCTAAAGCCTGGAGCTTCGCGAGCAAAGCTTCTTCCGGCGAGGAACTCGCCGCTCGCCTCTTTCTATTCACTCGAACAAAGCCGCTTCTTTAATTGCGCTCACGGAATAAAACGTGTTTGTCGGCGGCCGATGCTTTCTACCGGCTGGTAGCCGACCTAAATCGACGGAGGAAAATCGCTCCTCCTTTCGATCTGTTGCGGAAACGCTGTCTGATCACGCGGAATCGATTCTACTGAAACAACGACGGCGAAAATCTACCAAAAAACGATTAAAGGACCACATTTTCATTTATATAGCAAAATATTTGAATCCATTTATCTTGGGTACAATATGTGTGGTTAAAGTTTCTGTAAAATTCTAGAACAATAATAGTAATACTAATCAGTATTCTTCATCAACCTAGCATCCCGAAAAGCAGGAGACGCGATTAATTTGACCCTCTATTGCATGAATTTTTATGACGAGTTGAAAAAATATATATAGGGCTATTAATCTACTTAAAAATCAGCGTAGTCGTGAAATAAATAATAAAATTTTATTAGAAAGTGTTATTTATTGCATTTTATGAGTGTTCCTGTATGAGAACTTCATAAATATGAAAAATAAAATTTCAAAATAATTTACGATAGAATATTTGAAATTTAAGTCCTCAATTGGGAACGGAATGCAACAGAGGTTTAAAATATTGATAGGTACGTTAATATTTATATAGCACACATAAACAATCTTGGAGTGTACATATGTTCTTTAGAATGAAGAACATCGATGGAAGAGAATAAAGTCGGTGGTAATGTGTTAAGAGTAAAAAATTGAATTCACCGTGACTTCATCTCCCATTATAGTCTCCCCTCCGAGCAGAAACCTATAATATTTCAGAACGAAGGCAGGAGTAAGCTTCCGTGCCCCGATTCCACGGATTGAACGTGCAATTTCTTCCATCCAAATGCGCCAAAAATTCCTCGGTGTATAAAATTCGACTCTGAACAAAGAGTCATACCTTTGGCGTCCTGGCCAAGATATAAAACTACACGAGAGGAGCAGAGAGGAGGGTAGTGGTCTTAGACGATGTTTAGAATGTTTGGATCACAGCCCAACTGTGGTAGTCTAGTTGAATAAATTCGATAGGAGACAAGGTAGAGGAGGGGTGAGCGACTTTTACCCTATAACTCGATGGTAAGAACGTAACGAAGACATTTCTATTATGGATATTACAAATAAGCATCGCTTAAAGAACGTCGTTACGCAACGTCGTAGGGGGGGAAATCCTGGCCCCGTGTATAAATATTCTTGGTGAATGGTGGATTTGCATACTTGGCATGGGCGCGGTGTCATTATCAAAAATAGCGGTGGAACCAACCGAACGTCCCATTACACGATATTCCTGGAACGAGTTGCTCACGGAACAGGAGGTCGCGTTCTCCATTCTCTACGGTTCATTATTCATCGGCTCTTCCTGGACTGGCGATAATTCCTCGGCGTACACTCGGGGAAAATAATCGGGGGAAATCGAGCGAGGGAACCTCGCAGCGTGCATTAAAAGACACATCTTTCACGAGGGCTACACGAAACGTTTTGATATTTTATTTATGAGTAAATTTCCCCTATTGTAAACCTAAGATCTTTATAATTCATCGAGCTTTCGGATTTTGTAGTTTATTTTATCTTATGCTCGTCGATTTTCATCGAAAATCAACTTTTCGGTATTTGTATTTTCATGCAGATTTCTTTTAAACCCGACACAATTAATCGTCACACGTTTCATAGAAAATTGTCCCCTCTGCAAGTCCCAATTGACGCCCTCGTCAATTTTTCAAAAATGAGATTTTTGGTACTTTTCGTTAGCGTTGCTATTGTATTTTATTTTTATTTCTATTTACTGTACTTCGTACCATTTTCAATTGATAATTGTTTCTAAGTTCTTAAATTAATTGTCACACGTTTCACATAATTGATTATTAAGAGTTATCCTTCTTACAGATCCCAAAAGCCATCTTAAAAATACTTTTAACATTGGTATAGTCATTCTGTGAGTCTTTTCAGACTCATAAATCGATGAATTTTTTATTCGTTCTTTTCCCCTATTTTCTGTAATATTAGGGTTTCTGATATTCTGTATACGCCTCATGTTTTTGAAAGAGAGGTTCTGAATTAGTAATTAAGGCTGTTTTATTTACGCAGCGCGGTAATATATACCATTTACTCATTTCACTAACATCTATTCAGAAATTCATTCTAATTGAAAAAACTGGTCGACCAGCTGAATGAAGAAACGTGAAAACCCGCGAAAGAAAATTCGTACGAGTCTATTCGCTAGTCCAGTAACACGGAGTACATTTGGATAAGTGGTCCATGAATGCCAAGGAAACACGCGATACAATTTCGCGAGGTAAAATTGGAAGGAGGAGGAAAGATCGAATGGAACACGCGTACCGGAAGTCGAGGAAAATCACCTAGGAGCTTGAGAGACGACAGAAACCGTATGGAACCGCAGCAGATTCGCCGTTGGAATCCGCCACGCGAGCTCGCATTAAACTCGCCCACATCTTCCACGAAAATGCACTGTCATTAACTGAAACGTCCCTCTCTCTCTCTCCTTCTCTCTCTTTCTCTCTTTCCTTCTCCCTTGCTCTCGTTCTCAGGCAAAACTGCGCGAGATAACGCGCTGAATCTGCGGGATGCATCGGCTCCTCACGAAACGCGGCTAAATCCGTTTTAATCGCGACTCAGGATTCCAGTGATTCGAGTTGGTGCCACGATCTACGAATTAATGTTCCTTATGGTGGCTCTGGGAGAACGTTGCTGGTGAATTTCGCCAGGAATGGTATCTCGCGAGTCGGTTAACTCGAACAAGAGTAAATGTTTCAACGGGAATGTTTAAACGTATTCAAAAATGATTCAATTGAGATATTTAATCGCTGAAGAAGGATAATACGCGTTGAATTTTCGGTCTATAGAGTCTTTCATCACCTCGATGGATAAATCTACATATTAGCACATAAACACATATCAAACTCATGCAAGCATGAGGAAAAATACAAAATTGCCTGTTGATATAGTGTATAAAATTTCAACACGTCGATAATTCGACAATGACACGTTTCATACTCTAAAATTTCAATAGAGAGAACTGTACGAAGCTTCAAATCTTTGGTTATCGTTTCCATGCGTAAATTTATTCACCAAAATGTGCAGCCTGCGTGCTTTGATCTATTTTTACAATCTACACGACGAAGTGAGTGTTAAAATAATCTATAACTTCAAAGGAGCGATGGTTTTCGTTTCGCGGTAAAACAATCTGACGGCGTTTTGAATCGGAACGAAGTTGTCCGGTTTTATCGATTCTCACGGTTCGTCAGTTACGTCAGCGTTGCACCGTGCACAGCGTTAACTAGGTTTACGACTCGGACGTGACACCCGCGGGAAACATACGCATTGCTCCGCGATCCATTTCTCTGTTGCGAACGACCACTTTGGAAATTACACCGTTTCTTAGCGTACAGCTGATTAGCGATATCGTGACGCTTCTCGTAAACCTTCCTCTAACTGCTTTCACTCGTATAATCACCCTAACAATTAATCCCTCGTAAAGGTGCGTCAACATTGTCTTCGACAGATATTTAAAAACAAATTTCTCGATTGAATTAATGAAGAAGCATCGTGGACTAATACTCAAAATTTAAGATTATAATAATGTACAATAATATTAGATGTATGCAAAAGTTTCTGTCGATCGTTTTGAGTTGAGTCGCCTTACTTTCTGGACCAATTGTTTTATTTATTTATTTTTTTTTTTAATGACAATGCTGATGATCTTGATTTTAATCTGCTAAAATAAGACAGAGGAAAGTTATGGAAAGCGAAGGAAAATATTGTGCCAAACGTGTGTCTCGAATAAATAAATTTGATTGAAAGAAAAAGGAAGAAAAAAAAGTGGCGGAAATTTTTGCAAATACTTAATAAATTTTGTCCATAAAATAAAATCTCTTTTGAATATGATTTTTATTTTATTTAAAAAATAAGGAAATTTAATTGAAGAATGATATTTTTACCAAGACGCGATAATTAATTTTCTTTAATAATATAAACAATTGAAAAATGTCAGTTCCATTTTCTGTTATATATGTTCTATAAATTTATTCTTAATTTAAATGTACGCAGCGCCTGTAAACTTATGGACGAGTGTGTTCTCCTTGGAAATTACGCACATAACCTCAATTTCATACATTTATTCATGTAAGGAAACATTTATGAATAACTAAAGCATGTCAACTCGGATGAACCAACCTGTAAACATAGTTTTATTGTTCGTAATTCTGCCAGTCAATCCTAAACCCTGTGGTATTTGCATTTATTCAACGTCGACGACCATGATATAAACCACGAAACCTTCGTCGTACAGTTTCACGTGAACTACTGTTCATAAATTTTGGAACACTCGTTATACTTATACCAAATGTTCAAAAGACTAAAATGTTAGTAAATTCCAAAATAATTCAGAACATCGGTAGAGAAAGAAAAGCTTCAAGAAAATTAAAAAGAAATCTTCAATATTTAACACTTTGTGTTCCACTGACATCGTTACAGAGACGTTCATAATGTGAACGATGACTCCGCTCAAATTTTATTCATGTTGATATAAAGCAAATTAGTAAAATAAATAAAAACTAAATTCATAATTTGTGAATGTGTATAATTTTTTTCACTTAAAATAAATCTGTCGATTTTCACAAGTGTCTCAGAGTTGATAAATCGATCTTGATAGAAAATAGTCGAAACGCAAAGGGTGAACAATTTTTGTTCGCAGAAATATTTTGCAGGATTTTGTAAAAATCGATAAAACAGCTTAAAGGTTTACTTTAGGCAAATGCTTAAAAATTCGATTTTATTTCAAAGACGTTTTCGAAAGCCGTGCACCTTTTCATTCCTTTTATTTACTATAGTTTTAAAAATATACAAAGAACTCGGATAACACTTATTCTCATCCTGAAGTAGCGAAACAGAGCTAAAGAAAAAATTGCCTGGTACTTTCTTCAAGGTTCCCTACAAATCTGAAGAGTTTTATTTTATTTTATTCGAAAAAAAATTTTTCTAGTTACTAAAGTCTTCTTGTGATTGAGAGAAAATGAAAAAATATAAGAATAAAGATGCATATAGATTTTTGCAATCACTGAATCATCAAAAAGCCTAATATTGCGTTTCATGATGTCTCAGAGTTGATAAATCGATCTTGATAGAAAATACTCGCACCACAAAGGGTGAATAATTTTCGTTCACAGAAATATTTTGCAGAATTTTGTAAAAATTGATAAAACAGCTTAAAGGTTTACTTTAGGCAAATGCTTAAAGGTTCGATTTCGCCTGAAAGACGTTTCCGAAAGACGTGCACAATGGCAACTAAACAGTTGGTAACTTAGACGTTCTAAGACTTTTGTACAGCACTGTACATGGAACGAACGGAGGAGTTTCGTTTTCGAGGATCCTCTTGGTGGGTCTGAAGAGAGGTTCAAGATTAAATCGGCTTTCCTAGTATTCACATGTTTCCTGTTTTTCACAAAGCCGCGTATTTACCGAAAGATTACGAAACATTGAACGTATCTAGATTTCGAGACGAGACTAAGGTCACCACCGGAACAGCTTTTAAATGCAACTTCAACCTGGAATATAACACACCGAGATGAGAGAGAAAAAGAGTATACGACAGTAGAATATTTCTTTTTCAACCACCGATGCTTGTGTGAAACAACTTGAACCAGTTTCTCGCAACACGATTCACATTTGAACGAAATACTCTGAACAATAAGGAGCTTTGATCAATTAATCCTTTTTTTTTTCCAATCCGTACACACAACGTTATTTTACCATTAAATTTCTTCGTTAATAAAAATTATTCTCGTAAACTTATTAGAGAATTAGATCCTCTAATTTTTCCTCGAATTTTACAGTTATATTTCCATTTTTGCTATTTATTTACCAATTTTTTTAATATTACTCAATTCTGCCATTTTACGTATAGCAAATTTACGTTGAAAAAGCAGCGTGACGAGTGTTCTATAAAATAGTACAATTTTTCGACAAGATCGATTCCTCCAGGCGAGAATTCTATAGATCCTCGCGAAGAAAGTCCCAGCTTTCTCAGAGAAATCTAATTTGTATGCATCGAGTGCTTTAACGCGAATTGAAAAAAAAAAAGAGCTGTCACTTCGTTAGTTATATGGAATTTGGCATAATGGAGACACGGGAATAAAAATGTCGCTGGAGAGAGCTGGAGATTCAGTTTGGAAAAATTCTTCTCTGTTAATGGAGGTCTTCGGCAAGGGAAGAGTTAAAAAAAAGAAAAATGTCAGATAGAAAGAGAAACGAGGTTGAATGCTATGGTAAAAATTTTCCTGGGGGAAATTCTCCGGGGAATGAAATCTCGCGTAGTCGCGAGTTCTTTCTATTAGCGATGGTACAACGAAACCAAGAGCAGGCGGAACTCTGTCATGACTATGACGAGTAAAACCGTGTTTCGAGATTTCTTGTCGTTTCGAAGAGTTACTTACCAACAGCAGACGAGGAAAGAATGCAATTACTGCGATTCGTCTTCGTTGTTTCTTCGAGGTGGATCGCTCGAAAGTGAAACGGTTCTCTTTGTCCCGCTAATTTCCTCTAGAAGCTGTTCGTCTCCCCTTGTTTCCATGATGAAAACTCTGTAAAAGAAGGGAAAGATACGTCGGTTGTTGTTAATGCACTTTGTTCCGACGAAAAAGTTTCGCGTGCACTTAAAATTAAGCGGTGTTTGCGTAACTCAAAGTGATAAATATTCCTTAAAATTAATATTTTAAGAGAAAGACATATAATGAAGTTTCCATTACATCGAGGAATCTTGAAACTTGAGAATGTCAATTATAGAATAGGTAGAAGATTATTTATCACTGTAATGATTAAAAAGAAAAACAGAAAATGACTAAAATGGAAATTTTGGCAACATGAAAATTCCTATTTCTTTTCTACACTTTGCAAGACTATTGAGAATCTCATTTTTATTAAATTTTGCAAATTTGCAAGAGATCTCATTTGTTTTTTTACATTTGCAAATTTGTAGCGGATCTTGGGAATTTTTTTGTGGTCCTTTTTCCATTTCTTCGAAATGAAGATAAGTGTTATCCTATTTCCCTGTATATCTTTAAAACTACAGTAAACATAAAAACAATATTTGTAATAAAAATTTGATGGTTTTTTACACCTTGTAAAACAGTGCTATTAAATAAATAAAAATTGTTTCTTTAAATGAAAAATCTTCCACCAACTTTATCGAGAGAAATTCTGAATTTTCCGTCACATCAGATGAATATACTAAATATGTTCAACTTATGATAATAAGATATTTAAATAATTTTAATCGATACCCAGATTTTATGCGGTCATTGTTGTACTTTGAACGATGCGTTATCAGTTCCCACGTGTGTGTACGAACCTTTGATATATTTTTGCCGTGCAAAATAATATGAAAGTGTGAACGGTATCGTGAACAAAGATATTTATTCCATTATTGTTAAATTTGCAAATTTTAACAGGATTTTACTGTTCTTTATTATCGGTTAACAGGAACATATTACAATTAATATTGCAGATAGTGTTAATATGTTATCGTATGCGTACAATACACGCAAACGTATAATACATTCACCCGCATTACATATTTTTACATCTTTTATAAGCATTTATTTTCATTGTTTCTTATTCACATTTTTTAATTTCTTTTTTATTTACTATAGTCTTAAAAATATATAAGGAAATCGAATAAAACACTTTCATCCTGAAGTAGCGAAAAAGAGCTAAAGAAAAAATTGCCTGATACTTTTTTGAGGTTCCCTACAAACCTGCAAAGTTTAAAAAAAGTTTTTAGATCATCGAAGTTTTCTTGTGAATGAGAGAAAATGAAAAAAATACAAGAATAAAGATTTCTTGCAATTACTGAACCATCAGAAGTCGTAATATTACTTTTCGTGAATTAAAAGTCCAGAATTAAAGAGTGAAAAGCACAATTGTGAAATGTTGCATCCTTTATCAAAGTCATTAATAATTAATTGTTAATTCAATTGTAATATTTAACATTTAGTCTACATATTAAATAGACGAATTGTATCACGAATCAAAGTATACGACTGGTGGAAAAAAATCAGACGCAGAATGCTCGAAGAAGAAGAGAAATAGCTCACTGAAAGTTATTCCAAGAACTCTTTCTCCCTCGTACAATTTTAGAGATGAACTTTCCCCAGATCACTCCAAACAGAACCATTCAGACAAGCTTCGCCGTACATTTTTTATAGTCCATCAGAAAAATCCATCCGCACGATTCCCATCGAACGACAGCGGAAAAAGAAAGAAGACACATTTATCAGCCCTTCCGAGATACATACACCGTTGTCCCTGACACTCCGCGAACCTCCCTCCGCTCGTTTTACGATCTCCATAAAACGAAGATGCAACGTGAGAGTAAAGAACGGTTAGCTTGATAAAGCTACCAAAAACGGGAAGAAAAAAGTACGAAAGAAAGAAGTATAAAACCTTGTAGCATCGCGTCTTATATCACTCTCCACGACTGTCCATCTCTTCCCCAACATTTTTCTTCGAATCCAGCTTTATTTCGAGAAAATATTGAAAATAAAGGAAAAACGGTTGGTGATTTACCAACCGAATTCAGCCTGTTTCAGCTTCGATTTCGAGTTAACCAGCCAAATAATACACCGCCTTCAGCTTCTTCTTTGTCCTCTTTGTGCGTTAGAATAGGAAGATGGATGGACACAAGATTTCTGACAGAAAGCAACAGGGTGCAAAAGGGAATTTTCGAAGGTGATCGCGGAGAAAGAGGAAACGCAGCCTGCGGCATATTCGCGATCCTCTGGTTCCTCGCCCAAGGTTTAATTCTATAGTTCGAGAGTACAGCTGGTCCAAGGCTAGCGTGTACATGAGCATATAATCGAATCCTGGTTGTACTCGAGGCTAGGCAGCAGCCATTGTCAGCTTGTTTGTACGTACGTTACCGAGTTGCTTTCGATTCGTTCGCCAGACGGAATCCTCTTTTCACCGCGGAACGGAAGCATTGCTGTAACGAGGAGAAACGCCGCTGGGACGAGTCTATTGAGGATAACGAGGTCGATCGCGGGTCTTTGCGCTCTTTCGTTGCGATGCAAGTCGAGGTGCAACGGCTTTGTTTAGGAGGGAAGCTTTTCTGGGTCTTTGGAGACGGGGATGTGAGACAAGAGGTGTTTTAGTCGATTTGGTAATTCGAGGGTAATCGAGGATACGGATGTTACTCCTTTGAGCCCGGAACTTAAGGAACTTTACATTGAAAATAGGTTAATTACCACGTATCTATCTTTCTGTTAATCGAAGTGTTTAAAAATCAGTTTGTTCAAGAATAGAGATTGAAAATAGATTAGGTTACTCGAAACGACTGTTTAAATTGACGATAAACGAAATTTTAATCAGAAGTATGTAATTTATGATACTGAAAGTCACTGGTGTGAGTTTGATTTTATTCGAAGGATATTTTCCATGAAAACAATTTCGAACGATCGATAACATTCAATCTTTTAGCTATTAACAGATTTCATAACTATCGGGACGAGTGGTGCTCGTCGAGTGCTACATCGGAAAATATGAAGTGGACGCCGGTATCAGTTCCAGCTACCGTCAGAGTGGCGCGGAGTATGCGCGATTCGTGGCAGTTGTTACTCCATTCGGTGCTCGGTGTAATCGATCAAGATGATGGATTCGAATTTTCGCCTTCGCTCGAGGGCCCCAATGGGCGAACCGCGAGCTCCACGCTGAATCCTCCCTACGAAACTTGCTAAAAATTCGAACGAAATGAAAATTTAAAAAGATATTCGAAACTGTAATCACACATTTTATTCCATCGTTGAAATTTTTACGATCAACTTCAAACTTGGAATTTATCGTTAATTTTTAGTATCTACTAATAACTGAATGTTAGGATCGTTCATATTAAGCATAATTAACACTTAATCAACCGCGTATTTTTCACAAACGACGCGAAATAGTAAACTTTCTCGCTTGAACGTCTTAAAGAGTCTCTTTACATTTCCGGTGAGGATGTTTTCTTCGACATCTCGTTAAAATCTCGTACAAATTTATATCTTGTTTTTTGTAATTCTTCATGCAGCGACTTTTTTTTCAAAAATGGGGATAGATATTTAATCTCAATTGATTTTTTGCTGTTTTTGAAATTGAGATTTTCAATACGCATCTTAATATTTTCTTCGTTAATTTTCGTTATTGTCAGGAACATTTCAAAGCCTCTAACAAAGGTAGAGAATTTGTAGTTTCTTCTTGCATCTCAATAGCAATTGACGTATCATAAACCTGCTCACACTCACAGTAGTCAAAAACAAGAAAGGGAAATTATAAAGTCAAGAGCGTCGTAGTGAAATAGATCTAAAGTACATGCGTTAAATTGCATTAAGGAAAAATTCAGACGATCAAACAGTCGCTAGATCGCAATAGATTCAGACACATCATGTCGGAATTACTATTAAACAGTTCATGTGGCAAATTTATGACTATTTCAGAAAAAAAAACATCGTTTTCTAAGAATCTGCTAAATAGTTCAATGTTACAGCGAGGAATTGAGATAAAAAAATCGCGCAAATTCTCGTTTAAAGTCCCCGAAATGTCAGTCCGGAAGTATCATGTCTTAAATCCTCCACTTCTACAATTTTCTTTACAAACAGAAAATTTTCTTCCGCGAGCCGTACATTTTACACAGAATTCTCCCAATTTATTTCTCGAAATAATGTTTCTCCGACAATCTGTGAAATGCTGGTCACTGCCCGTAATACTAAATGATAAAAGCCAGCTCATAACCAGCATCAGAAGAGCTCATATCACTCGACATTCCGCCACTGTACGATAAAAGTGATATCTAGAGAGGGATGGCGCGTGACGGATCGCGTTACGTCGATTTCCATGCCGTGCGAAAGATTGATGAGTGGTTTTGCCTGGCGCTATAATCGGCAGTCGCGTCGCGGCGCCGAGCGCCGCGGTGTAACGCCCGCAGCTCCCAGGTAACAGCATAATAGGCATAATTGAATAGACCGTGCGCACATAATTATTCTCACAGTACACTAGCCCTCCGATTACGAAGCAAAACGTGCATTATGCGGTGCACCGTATAGAAACGTTCACCAGCCCGTGTTTCTCTCTGCACTTCTCTCTACCTCTCTCTTTCACAGTTTGTATGCTGCCACTCGAAACAACGTGTGTACCGGAGGATGGAAAACGGTGGGGGAATAGTTGAGCCGTGTAATTTATCAACTGACCCATTTCCCGAAGTCACGCCGAAAGATCGGAATACCCTGCGAGAGCGTTTCGATTGTTTCCGCCCTCGTAGCCGCGTAACTCGGATTCTCGCCGAATTATTACGAATTCCGCGGCCTCCGCTGTTTGATTCGACTGGTCCCTTCTCTCTACACCTCTCTGTAACCGATCCTCTTTCTCTCTTCGTTTATGGTTCGCTCGTATTTGACGTTCACGGTGTTCCTTTTCGCCGCGACGATTAAACGATCTCTATTATTCGATGGAACGAAAATAGTTCTGTGAACAGTAACGTGCGCTGTTGAACGCATGGAAATCAGTATGCTGCGCTGCACGATGCTTTTTATCCAGGAAAATCATGGAGCCGGAATGTGGGAAAAACCGTGGTACGCGATTGTGAAAGAGAAAGGCTGGAAAGTGGTGCGAGTCAATCAAAATTCTGCGATGGTTATTAAATGAAATTTATATCGAGGCTGATGAGATCCTGCCTGTTGTACTTCGTAGGAAATTCTGGTGTACGTTTTCTCTTTTATTTTTTCGTTCGAAATTTTCCAAATTCTGCGCGTTTACATTATTGGGGCATTGAAAAATTCGCGAATAATTCACGAGCTTCGTTGCGAATTACCATGCGTTTCTTTTTTCCTTCGATACGTAACTTTCTGTATTTATTATACGCACAGAAGTGTTTCGTAGAAATTTTCATGCGTTTTTACGCATCGGTGATATTATGACATTTGTTACGCTTCATTCATCAACGTTTTCACGGAATTCCACTGATATTCAATACTTCGGTGTATTATACGTACATCCAAGTATCTGAACAACTGAAATTTCAACCTTTTTCGACACACATATCCCAACGATGTTCAGTATTGTCTCGAAAATGTTACAGCTATTATTGATGGTTTAATTTAATTCTACGACGCTCCTTTTCCAACCTACAGACTATATACGTTCAGTTTTTCCTCCGTTTGAAAATCATTGAATTATTCTTACGGCCGACTGGAGCTGTCAGAGACACTTTCTCAACGTCGCCATAATTCTCTCGTTCTTTCAAGAGACTCGGCATAGCGATCGATAGAATAGCGAATAAAATTGTAACGTTGAAAATTGTATAATTTCCAATAGGTTAGGTTAATTCGTGAAACGTCGAGCATGTGGTAAGGAGGATCGAAAAATGATCGAGTGAAACGTGTTGTATAGAAGGTTCATCCAGTGATAAACCGTGCACGGTCACGCTTTTAATACCCTCGCCCAGATAATGAGCAGTCACAGAAGGCTAAAGCGTGTTTGCGCGAGAATTAACGAGCGTTCGAAGCTCCTTTTTGCAGATAACTCGAAACCTTCAACTCGTGTTTCGTTCAATTTCAGGATCGTCCCAAGCTTCGAAACAAGATCCTAGCCAGCCCCGTTCGGTTGTCTCGTTATTTTTAAACACCGATTAACGAGGACCATTCCTTTGTTCCTTGGTCTTCTATCGGATAAGAGAGGGTTAGGTGTCGGATTACCATCACCCGGAGGGAAAGGATTGCGCTAATTATACTGGTAATTAGCGACAGGAACGGTGTTTTTCCATTGGCTTGCCCGAGGGAAATCGAAGTCGAAGGGTTTAATCTTGATGAAACGGGAGTTTAACCTCTTTGTCGTGGAATTTTCAAAAATTATCCATAGAAATTGTTAAAATTTGAGATTTCACCGAGGAACAGTCTAAGCGAAGATAGTTTCGAAAGAATTGGGAATTTCGATTGAACCGTTTCAAATTGAAGAGAAATTTATAAATAAAAAGGGACTATGGAACCATGAAAATTTCAATTTTTTTTTTCTTTAACTTTGCAAGCAAATTTTCTTTTATTTTTCCAGGGTGAAAACACCCGTGCGTGTTTTCGTATTTTCCTGCATATTTCGAAAGCTACGGTAAATATGAAAAATTGTTGAAATGAAATTTTAATGATATTTCATCCTCTATGAAACCGTCCAAAGAGATTATTTAAGTGAAAAAATATTTCCTAGCTGCCTTATATTAAAAAATTGTAATCCCTTTATCAGGTCTGAAAGTAAGATTAACATTCGCATGGCTGTCGCTAATATAGTGCATATTGTCGCGGACTGTGTACGCATCACGTAAATAAAACAGTATTATCTAGCAACTCAGGATTCTTGCTTTGAAAATACTGCGGAAATATGGTCAGCCATAAAGTGCATAAGGAATACCAGAAACTTTAACGCTGTTTCACAGAAAATAGAGAAAAAGAATGAATACAGAAAATTAATTTCTGAGTCTGAAAAGACCTGACTTATTGAAAATCTTTTCAATATGAAATCTGCAGAAAGGATAATTCTCAGCAATTCTTATCATTCTTCCATTGCTCAAAATAATACAAAGCACAATAATTAAAAATAAAAATAATATACAACAATACTAACGCTAACGAAAAATATTGAAAAATTAATTTTTCAAAGATCGACGAGTGTGACGAAGAAAATAGAGTTAAAATAAACTACAAAATCCAGACAGCTCGAAAAAATTATTAAAACTTCAGATTTACATAGGGGAACTTTCACGAATAAAATATCAAAATATTTCACGTAGCATGATTACTTGTATACAAGAAAATAAAGAAAATAAGAATGCATATTGAGCTTTAAATCGTGCTTTCACTCTGCAGAACGAAAGAGCAGCAACAGAAAGAATTTCCCGACACTTGTGCCGAAATTCCCTAGAAAAACTCGAAAATTCTTTGCTTTTATTTATTTCAAATCTAAATTTTCCATGCATACAGTGAATTTCCGAATTTTCCCGAATTTCCGCGAATCCCCTCGTAAGCCAGACAATTGTTAGCCCTTGTTATTCGAGGAACGTTTCTTCCCCCGTGGAAATTCAAAGTCCCACCAATTACGAGCTATTTGTAAAAGATCTGACTTCTAGACAAGGAGGAGTGCCTTATCAACGGGGAGGGAATTGTAATTACCGAAAGGACGTCGCGCAGCAGATAGGAGAAAAGTTTCTCCAGCTCTGTTCCCAGACGCATCCTCGCACAATTAATCACGGGAACGACGGGAGCACGGAAACACGCGGCGTAAATGCAGCTGTTCGTTAGTAGCTGGCCAATTATACACGCGTAGCGTGCTCGTTCTAGGGAAAACGTTGTGGCATGCTCGAAACTACGTACGAAATAATAGTATTTATGTACAATTATATCCACGGTGATTGTTTCTACGAAACGATACAGCATATTCGACGTCTTTACACATTGTTTGCCGCGTAAAGTTACGTAAAGGATCTGTTGCGGTGTAACTTTTTGCTTCGCGTGGTTCGCCGCGTGAAACACGAACCTGCGATTTGTAACTGCTGAAATTACAGGTTATGCTCTCTTATTGGTGGAAACACCTTGAGAAACTTCCTTTTATTATGGCCTGATATTACAGGGAATTAAGATTCATTCTGTACAATGACTGTGTTCCTTCTATTCAAGTACAGTCGATTTCTTTTGTTGAAACTTTCCGATACCAATCTTCGATCTCCTATTTTCTCCTTTCTTAAGGAGTAACATTTTCTTGTACATTGTAGAGATAGAAATCCAATCTATGTACGTTAATAAGAATTAAAACGAGATAAGAGAAATAAAAAAATTAATTCAATAAATTCTTACAGCTTTAAAAATTTTCAATTAAAATTCTCGAGAGGGCTTTGTCATATATCCTTCAGTTTCTCTTATTATAGAGTAATTAAGACATGGGTCAAAAGTGACCCGACATTGGCTGGGTTACATTGACAGCGAAAAGCTGATTAATAAGCTTCCGATCGGTAAAGTGTTAGGCAAAAATGTAATCACAAAGAATTTATAATTGAAAATTGTGCAAAGGGTACTTGATAGTTTGTGTAAAGATTTTTTAAAGCTACGCATAGAGTCACTAGGAGGAATGAATCTTATTGATAATTGTATTGGATGATTTTAAGTGGGCCTCGCGCATTTTCCAAGTCCCTCGAGAAAGGGTCTAGTTTATATCCGCTTTTTCTTTTATAACCCTCTTCCTGTGCCTCTTAAGGTAACGCAGACAGAGGCCAACATCTCACGATCCTACACTACTACAGGACATATTCTGAGTAACGCGTAGGTAGGAAAAATGTAGCCGTAGATTTTGAGAAATGGAAAATGCTTTTGTAGGATGGGAAACAGGGGAGAATTTTCAACACGAAATTTCACTCACTTTTTGATGTATATGAGTGTATATACATGTGTATGTACGTTTAAATTAATAAAAATATAATTTTACATAATTAAACATTATAAAAATTATCTTACAAATTTAATTCTTCCTGCTGCTGGTACTAAATTAACATTTATTAATTTTAATTTCCATATAAAGTATTAATTTACTGTTGCAGATTTCATTATTAAATAAAATTTGTATAAAAATTGATATTGTACTGTTATACATACAAATTTGTATAAAATGTATTGCATAAAAATATTAATTTAACTGTAATTAAATTATCTGAATATTTAAATTTAAAATTACAGTACAAAGTGTTTTTGTAGGACAATAACGATGATCAACTCCTGTTAATCTTTAAAATGGCTGATGTATCTATTCACTTAACCTCAAAAATAGCCAAAACTGACGTCCACGTCGTAAATCTTTTTAATTGGTTTTTTTAATGGACCTTGCATTCCTGCTTTAGCCTATTCGCCACGAATTCTTTAACAAATTCCCGCACTCTGAATTTACTTAAATCGTGATATGATAAATCGTCAATGGCGGAGAGGTCGCGGTGGTAAGTACGTTTATTGCGGGGAAATGCAAGCTGATTATAAGCCGGATGCGGGACACATAGAGCAGCATCCGTTAGAAGTAAGAATGATGTTACGAGTCCGCCGCGCTTTGAAATCGGACATAACGGCCGTTGCTTTCGTCGAGTTATTGTTATTATCGTAGTTCACGTCGACAATAGGCGGCCACTACTCGTTCTGTCCGCCATTTTATTGCCGCGACGCGTTTAGTTAATTAATTCACTGCCCGGCGCACCGTTATTCCGTACAAATACCGTTGGCTTCCTATGAGCTATCTATTTTCATCTGTACAAACAACCAGAACAAATTCAATGAAACGTATAAAGTATACCTGTGTGTCGTCGCGGTAAATCTGCGAAATAAATACCGCTAAGTAGACATTTTAAACTAGAGTGTAACAGAATCTTAACGCATTAAATGCTACGACAACTTCGTAAATTTCAGAAAGTGTTTTACGATAGATTTAACGAAAAAGGTTGCGTCTTTCGTGCTCAAACTATTTTAACCCCTTGCTGTATAATAACGAAACTCACTCGTGCTACATATTACGGTCAATGTCTGACAAAAGAAGTATTTAACTTTAGTTTGAATTCGAGATAGAGGATTTTCAAATAAAAATTGATATGTACTATCTTTCTTTATTTTAAATTGCATTGGAACAGTCAAAATTCGAGACTAACATACGTAGTAATTCAAAATTCGTACAGAAAGAGGTTAATAAAAGCCCCTGATGAATAATACAGTATTTTCTGAATCTAAAATTGTTGGTCCTCAAGTGTACCAACGTTGTCTAAACGAAAAATTCAACGTCGGTCTGCAAAAACCGGTGTGGCGCTTAATCCTTCTAGTTCTCCTTTTTATGGTTTTCGTTATCCTACATTATGTCGAATAATTTGCACGTAAGTGCAATTGGAAAATAGCCTTCCAAGTGGTAATCCATGTAAAAGGCATACGCAGGATAGAAACGATCGTTTCAACGAGAATCTTTACGGTTAGTTTCACAGTTACGGGTCATTACCCGTGTCCATAGAGCACTCGCGGTCGGTCACCGTGTCCGATGGTCACGATTCGATTCCTTTATGCTGCAGCTACCTCTATGGCCCCTGGAATCCCTCCCTAATGAAACTGCAAACAACGTTTCGCGACTCTTCGTATGCTTCTCCATATACTTCCGCCCCCTATAACCTACTATGTCTACGATTTATTTATCGATGTAGCTTTTATGGGATGTTTTTCGAGATCACGTTAGAGTATTGAATTATTAAACATCGAACCACTCGAACGATAAAACAAACGTCAAATGCTAATCTCTGAATCATTGAAATTTAGTCAAACCAGCGTCAAACGCAACCAACATGGAGTTACAATCAGACCAATATGCACTAACCACAATCAAGTTACTATCAAAATCATTTCAAACCTTCGTACTTCCACTGTACGCTTCTGTCACGGTAATTTACGCCAAAATAACACATTGATAAATACTATTGCGGTAGCTGTTGCCATCGTGCGCTTGCCAAATTCTTCCTTCGAAGCTTTCACATTCGAGAACACTTTACCTGCCGATTTTCTGCTTTTTTGTCCATCCTTTTTGGCTGTATTTAAAGAAACGGTTCAATGGTAGATCCCCGTGTCTTTTTCATTATTCTTTTGCTTTTCTTTGGGATTTAATGTCGCATCGAAAGCACCTGGCTGCAACAATTACAGAGCGGAGGGTGTTTATAGCTGACTTTTTAGTGTCCAGCGTTATGTCTTACTAAAATTATCTTGTAATTCTTGTTCACGTTCAATTGTGAATTTTGAACTTCTGTCAGCGTTGTGTCCATCGTTTTTAATTCCTATTTTTCGCGAAGTTTCGAGTAAACTCGCGTTCCTACAGAAAACACGAACGCTCGTTGCGACGTTAATTTCCATAATTATAAAACACGTATTTGAACGTTAAAACTAGACCCGCGATAATCAGAAAGTTAGGAGGACGCCGATCAAACGCTAGAGGCGAGTACTCTTGGTCCAGCAAGCCCAATTTACCACGTCGCTCGGCAATAAACGAATTTTCAGAGGCGTCGAGACCTTCGTTCAGGTTGGCATGCCTAATTTGCGCCGCAACAGAGTTCGCGAACCGAGGTTCCCTGGGACATCAGCTCGACGAGGGTTGGAAGCGGTCAACCCGCGTCATCGCGAACGCGTAATGGGGTCAATAACGCGCGAATAATGTTCGTTCCGTCCTCGAAACGCGTCGAGGACGATAGCGTTCGCGACGGAAAACAATGTGTCGGTGGCGTCGGGGCCACCGCGACGCCCGTTGACCACTGGCCACAGCCTCCAATCGAAATTCACGTTTCACGATAGTAACGAACACACTCGCTTCAACGGGAATTACCAGTTTCAAGTGGATCGAACAACTTCATCCACCTAAAAATCTGAGCTGACTGATAATACACAGGTTTCATTGTTTCTCCTCGACTTGTTCTAACTGGACTGTAGATTTTTATGCAAATTCATACGTTTCAAAGTATGGCAAAAAATCAAATTGAATATCAGTAGAAAATTTCGATCCTCCTGTCTCTCCTATTATTACTATTTCTTTTCCTTTAGGATTTAACGTCAGATTGACAACAGAAGTATTAATAAACTGCGAATTTTTATGCAAATTTGTATGTTTGAAAATACAACGAAACAAAAATTTGAAAAAATTTGAATTTTCATAGAAAATTTGGATCAATTCGAGGACGAAGGCAGGATTCGTTAAAGGTGGAAAGATAAAAAGGCAGGAACCGCGAATTTGCAGTTGTTAGAAAGAAAAAAAGGTTCGAATACCCGTGGAAAAAGGGATTGAACAGTTCTTGGGCGAAGAACGTGTCGCAAATCAATTACCGAGGGCGTAGATTTTTAAAGCAAAGAACATTCGCCGTCGATGGAGGAGAATCGATTCGATTTTTCACTTTTCAATCGAGCTTGATTTCCAGATTTTTCAACGAAGTTCCGAGGTGAAGTTTAATTGAAATTCCCACGTGCCGATAGGTGCACGTTGTTTAACCAAAGGTATCAGCAGATATTGTATTTGAAGGAAGTTTGCACTATTCCGGCGAGCTTAAGGTACGCGTTCCCGGGTTAATCGTAGCCCAGTTACTTTGGTTAGGGTCGTTTGACTTGGAGATTAGCCGAGAATTCAACCGTCCTCTGGCTTGGACGGGATATTTGCCTTTTCGCACCGTGGCGAGTGAATTTCTTATGGCAGTCCCGCGAAGAGCAGCGTGGAAAATTGTTTGAAAGTGTTCAGATTTACATTCAACGTTATTCCATTGAACCAGTTATCCATTTTTATTTATCTGTATATATAAGACGATTTTTCTGGGGAAAATTCACTCTATCGTATTCGCTCCATCAAACACAATCGTTGCAATCATTTATATAATATTCTATTTCACGTATAATGTCATCGAATGTACTTTAAATCCAAGTATCGAATACTATATTATCTTTCGTACTTTTCATTTCATTTCAATTCAAAGTTCTATAGCTCTTATCGAAGAATCCTATAAATGTACGAATTCTTCCTGCCGCGTTTCCTGAATACAATGAACAGAAGGTTTCGAATAAAATTTCGTATTTCCCTTGGACGTAGGTCGATAAATAACGAAATACACGTTTACAAATGTACCACACCGAATATCCAATTTCATATGTACCTCGTAATTTTCTCAAGCCTTCCGCTGAACAAAAGACACGACGATGCCAGCTAGCATATACCGGCTGTCGGCGGGAGATTCATTAATAATCGAACAACTGTTGATACCGAATGCAGAAACACAGAGAGAGAAAGATAGATCCATAAAGGGACTCGATATCCAAACCAGAAGCTACACATCCCTCGTTATTCATCCAATTCACCGATGCGCCAAAACCGATTTGAATATTTTTCTATTCGCGGTTCCCGGTGAAACGAGAACAGACGAAATTCCAGCCACTTGGTGAAATTTATTCCCGCCACTGTTCGCCATTCGGATCTTATGCAGATGTATACGCCGAGCGTGTGCTACGCGGTGTGTGCAAACTACAGAATGAACAGCTTGAAATAAAAACCCCTCTTTTTCGAAAGGGAAGAAGAGAAGAGAGGAGATTGGAGCGGAAAGAAGAGAGAGAAAGAGAGAAAGGGTTGAAGTAAGCCAGAAACGTGGCGGCATTAAGGTCAGAAAATTGAAAAATACGCGTTTTCCACGGGACACGCCAAGTCTTTATATCCTGAGACCGCAAAAATTGTCTCCCTTTTGAGAGGTAACTTCGTCCGTTGCTCATACGTTTCCCTTCGCGACGTGACTTTAAAATTTAAATCAACGCCCGGTTGTGTTCGTTCGTTTTCTTTCTCTTTCTTCCGCCACGTCGCCATTTCTCGCGTGGAGGAACCCGCATGAAATATTTTCACCCGTCCTCGCCGGAGATCAACTGAATAGTTTATAAATATTGATCAAACCCGGAGGTCCGCTTGCATGCGTGACCACGCTAAACGCTCGGCTGTACGACGAATTCATTCGTCACGGTAAAACGATTACTCGGTGTTAGGTTTATCGATGAAAAGAGAAAAATTGTATACTTCGAAGAAATGAAGGAAGTGACTGTGTGTATTTTTAACTCGTGTGTTCGTGTAATCAACCGAATAATATCACGAAGAGCAGCAGAACACAATTTTTCAGTCCTAATTCTTAAACCTACAAATTTTTCTCGTTACGATGCAAATTGTGCCGATAGAATTCAATTTTATGATTTAAAAAAATTTTTTTTAAAGCCATTTCTTTTGTAAAATCACACTTAGTGTTGAAAACTCTTCTTACATATGCTTAACTCTGCTACAGACACTGAGAATTGGAACTTTTGCAAGGAATCTTCGCCCAATTAAAAATTATATTCCTAAAAAAATATCAGCAGAGAAAAGTATAGAAAAGAGTATCGAGAGATTCATCTGTCTTCTCATTTTCACATCGAATATTAGAATGTCACCCTTTTGGCATTAATTTGTCGGCAGCGCGTTCGATACTTGTTGCGAAACTCTCGTATCGCGAATCGGATATCGTACATCGCGCGTGGAATTTAACAGAGCAGGTTAATTGGCTCAGCCCCAATGATGGTTTGTCATTCATCATAGATTTTACTTTTAACGAAATGCAGAATGATTTATCTTTCGTTGTCATTTCTACTTTCACTTTCAATGGAACGTTTAATTTTGAGAATTTTAATTTTAAAATAGAATTAGATAATCATATTATAATAGAATGTATGTCAGTAATTGATAAATTACGTTTCAATAGAATTAAACGAGTGACTTTGTGTTTTTCGTTAAAAATTGCTACGAAAAGATGTTAAAAATAGTAAAAGCTCCCTCTCGATTGATTCTTGGAGCCTAGTTATACAGCAAATACACAGAAGACTTATTTGCCATCAGAAAATAACTGCAGCAGAGGATCGAGGCAAGTTGACACAGCGAAATTAACTTGCACACAAAATTCAGGAGAATCGAATACTTCGACGATCACTTATCAAGGACTAAAATAAATCGTGAATACGACAAACGATAAACGATCCTCGAAATATTCGATTTTCCTGAATTTTCCATGCAAGCTAATTTCACTCGACGTTCAATTCTTGGAAAATTAAAATTCGAGTGAACGTACGACTGTGAGAGGAATTTTAACAAAAATAACAATAAATATCTACTTTAAACTAAGCTTAAAATTAGTACATTTCAACGTCCTCGAGAAAAATCGAATTTCACAAACCACTCGAGATAAAATTCTATCACGTCACCGAATCGAGCTGCAGCTTTCACTGACAGAAACAAGAAGAAGAAAAAGAAAAGGAAATATTACATACTTCTGACGATATATCCTCCGCCCTTTTGTACCTTCGATAAAAGGGATAAAAGCACCGTACACCCGGATTATACCGATCCACGAGGTGTTCCATCGTGTCTTCACAGCTCTCCGGATGACTTCTGAATATTCCGCTCGTATTTCTCTCGCGAGTGGAATCCCGAGGAATACGCTCGAACACTTTTCCCGCCTCTCTCCGCCGCGTCTCTTCCCCGAGTTTTATATTCCACCGAGAATCGTCTTGGAAACGCGAACGAAATTGCAACCCGGAGACTCATCTGCTCGTGGAGCATAATATAAAGGCAATCGGTCGAATACCGAGATTCCAACCGATTGGTTCGAAGGAAAGATCGCGAACGGTGGAAGTTCGGTAAACAATTCGTCTTTAAAATTCATCCGAATCCTCCTTTATATTCTGTCGATATGACTTCGTCGGTTTCCGGTGCTGCGTGAACCTTCGCTTCCATCGAAACGAAACACTTTCTTGCTTGCCAGATAATGGCGAAGAAGGTTTCAAGCAAGATGAAGCTGAAGATGAATCTGCAGGTTTCTCTCGGATACTGAATTCTTTCTCTGTTTTTTCTCCTTCGTTCTTTCCCTCCTGCGTTTCCTCTACGCGTTGAAAACGAGAGTTCTGCTCCGGGATCAGAGTTTGAACGTGTCACCGAGGAAGAAACAGTGCTGTCTTTCAGCTGACAAAGCGAGAAATGGAAACTGCTCGACTTCGGGGAAAGGGAAGAGAAAAGTGGACGGTATAAAGGGAGTTTGGAAAAATGAAAGACGCGTGAGAAAAGAGAGGAACGGAGGATTCGTACGTAGACAACGGTCAGTGAAGAAGAAGTGGATAGAAAGGGGAAAGAATCTTCGAGATCCGTCGAAGATATCTGGAACGCTACGGTGAATGAAAGGAAGAGAATAGAGCAACGAAGGAGAACGTCTGTCGGTTCGGATCGTGCTTCTGAGAGGAGAGAAACGTTGGTATTTCTACGTTTATCGAGGGATAGAGAAGGGAAAATAGCGTGGATTAGACGTCGATACTGAAATGAACGCGTTTATGTGTCCATTGTGGATTTTACAGTGGAAATTGTCTCACATGTTCGACTATCCGTTGACTATTACTACTGCGAACGTGAAAGTACCTTCTGTGTCTGATTAATTTTGATTTCTACTACTGTGCTTTGATTTTCGGTGGCTGTAGAGGACATGTGACATGCTATAGAGATTATTCAAAGGTTCTTTTATACAGGATCATCCAAATACGACACCTAACTAACGTTTCAAAATTTTTTAATTTTGTTTAGCGACAGAGATGATTTCACAATTGATAGATTGGTTATAAAAGAAAATTTTCGTACTTAAAATGATGAAAATTCTCATGTTATTCGTGAAGAATCTATGCACCTAAAGAAAGACACTGTTTGGAGTGCATTTTGGGTAAATGGAATCATTAGACTATTATTTTTCGTTTATTCATATTTTATACAACACGTTTTATTTGTTTATCGCTATACTGTAACATCGTTGCACTATTACATTATTTCGAGACAATCTTTTTACGTTAATTATTAATTCTCGAGTTTCAACATTTGTCAAAATGTAAAATTATTATCGACTGTAATTTTTCTTCTCGTAAACACGGAAAAATTAGACTAGAGGGGCTTGAAAAATTAAAATCATTCGAACGGTATCCCCATTTTACTGTTATTGTAGATAATTACAATTCTTTAATTCTTCTTACTTCCAGTAAGAAGAAACAACTGAAAAATGTTCCAAACAGTTTGTGTTTTATTAAACAAACCTCCGTAAAAGTGTTTTCTAGACGACTCTATATTTATAAAGATCATTAAAGAGTTATTCGATAAGTCGCTCGGAACAGTAATCGTTTCCATAAAATTCCAGTAGAACAGGTCGTCGTATGGCCAGGCAGAAGACCACACAATGTACGATAATGTTAAAGCAATAGAATAACACGTTGAACGAAATAACAGTTTCAACAATTTCCAAATACTCTTGTACACGAATCGATCCACGAATTCATAACACACCAGCTTACACAGGAGCTCGATCTTTCCCTTCTTCGAGTAAAGCTTCGGAAGTCTCCGGCGTCGAGATGGGACAAGTTTCGAGGGTCTCGACGAAAAACAGAATAAGTAGCGTGTTCCTTCCACGACTTCCTCTCTCCCTTACCTACCCTTCACAGTGCAGCAAAACAGTTCCTCGATTATTAGCAACTTCCCAGCGGAAGGAAACTCTCGATAAGCGTTGATCCATTACCTTTTTATCACGGACAAAATACACGTGCACGGATTTCCGTGATAAAAATGTTTACCGTGTAAATCGCTCGTTCGTGTACACGTTTTTACTTGTGTGTACGTGTGAGTGTGTACCTTGTTCCACGGTACACTTCGAACTTATTCGAACCTTACGTAGGCGAGCCAGCTCGATATTTGTCCCGTAGAGAACTCCCACGGAGAATTTCGTATTCGTACAGGCAGATCTCAGCGAGAGATCGAACCTTCGAGTTCGAGCCTCGAGGAACGAACGAGGACGAGGTTCTCGACGACGATAATCATGGGAATTTCTTTGGGGAAAAGTTCAACGAGACCTTGAACACCCAGACGAAATAAATTTCTGGCTTGGGACGAAAAGGACCGACGGTGAGAGAAAGAAAAAAAGGTAAGAAAGAGAGAAGGTGAAAGGGTGGAATATTTGTGTCTGACCTATGACTACGTCGAACGCCTTTGCCTATCATCGCAGAAGGGATCCTTTAACTTTCATCGAACGCTTTTATTAGACCCGCGGGAATCAAAAGAATTCTAAGCGTCGATTTCCAACAAAGAGTAATATATTTTTAATATTTCCCTTTGTGACGCGCGAGACAATCGCCATTCCATTTTAACCAAGGCTTCCAAGCGTCGAATTACAACCACGTTTCAAGCATGACACAACGTTCAACACGAACGACCAGTCGATAGTATAGTGTAAGTGCCTCTGCAATAATTAACAACGAAAGACTTAGTTTGTACGTGTATGTGTCTCTCTCTCTCTCTCTCTCTGTGTGTCCTCTGTGTGTGTGTAAAGCAAGTCTGGTGGAAAAAGTTGGCAAAGGCGAGAGATAAGCGTTCTTTAAAAGGCGTATCCAGCGAGAAAATGCTGACGATGAGAAGAGAAGGAGAGAAAAAGAGAGAGAGAGAGAGAGAGAGAGAGTAGATAGTTAACCGACGATCCCTAAATTCCCCACGGTGAGGAACACGAAACGCGGCTGGTGTACTTAAACGGCCGGCATAATCCTTCGTCATTTGCGCGGGCGTACAAATTTTCGAGCTGAGTTCTTTGAACGAAAACTTCATGGCGCTTTTAACCTGGCCGAGCTATGCTGTAGCACGTACATCGTAGGCAAGTTCCTGCGAAAGTGTATCGCTGAAAAACGCTGCTTGCTCTCTCTCTCTCTCTCTCTCTGTCGCTCTTCTCCTCCCGCTTGTTTTGCATACGTTCACGGTACTCGTGTAGAGAAGGCTAGTGAAACGAAAAGGGGGAGAAAAAGTGTGTACGTGTGTGTATGTAACGCTGGTAACTCGTGTGTAATGTTGAACAAAGGACCGCGAAATTATCTATAAATGTCGAGCTGGAAGAGAACGAGGGAAGGTTGATTTAAAATGCAAAAAAGTACTCGAAAGGGAAATAGGTGTATCCTGCTAGCTGGCTATTGTTTGCGATTCGCAGAGTGCATCCTTTGGGGAATGAGATTTCCCCTAGTATTAAAGCGGAAAACTAAATAAAAACGGACTCCTCTCGTTCACCGAGCTCTCCTTTCACTCTCTCTCTCTCTTCGCTGTGTTTGCTCGTTGGATCTATAACTTGGCGAAGAAACCGATGGAACCAGGTGTCCCTTTCACTTGGAAAAATAAACTATCAACCTCTGAACGAATCTCTAAGATACCGGTATTAAATTGTTCGCGTAATTCGTTCGAATCTATATCGGGGAATCGTTTTCAATTGCTATTACTCTGTGCTTCGATCGATGTGAAATTCAAACAGTAATATTATAGTTGTTAAGCTCGTTTTTTAATTAACTGCGAGCTCGGTTGACATTTTCGCGTGGCGCGTTTATTGAAAATTTCTCGGTGAATCGTTCGAATATTTGGGGCTAGAAATGTCATTTTCTTATGATTCTCAAATGACTGTGTAACTATAATTCTACTTCTCGGAAGTTTCTTCTGATCCTCAGGAGCTTTTCCGAACGAGTTCTTCTAGATACACGCCTACAGATTGATAATCAACAATTTTAACCCTTTTGACTGCGGAATAAAAAATGAAACGCGTCAATCGCGCGATGTTTTAATTGCAACAGCTGTCCATGTTATTTTATTAGTAAATAAAAACTAGATTTTATTAAGAATAGAAAAAATTCGAAACGCTAATATTCTAAAAAAGAGCAAAACAATTCGCCTTCTCTTTATAAGCAGAACGTCGAAGCATGCAAGAAATGAAAAGCAATCTCGAGATTCAAAAGTTACTGTAATCCACGATCGTGCCATAAACTTTGTCCACGAAGCCTCAACTATTCGAAGAGGCGATCGTATTAAAAGGAAAATAGCGAAATTCGAGAGAGCGTTACAGATTCTTAAAAAGGAGACCGGCTGGATAAAAAAAAAAGAAAAAAAAACGAAAAAAAGAAACTAGGTGGCCGGATTAATCCGAGATAAAAGCTCGTCGCGGCTTCGACCGTCTGAAAGAAAAGGGGGAAATTTCGGTCATCCGCTTTTTCCTTCGCAGCCCGGCGAGATCAGATAGCGAAGTTTAGGTTAAATAACCGAGCGGGAATCCGGGACGACTCGGTGTGCTGGGAACGGGGCTTTAAACAGCTGCTGGGAAAGCTGAACTGGCGGAGAGCTTTAAAGCTCGGTGCTGTGCCACGACACGTACCGACGATCGTCGTTTCACGTTGACGTTCCCGTTCTCAGACGTATCTTGAGAACGAGGAACCTTCCTCGTCAGCTAGACGAGACATCGAGCTCCGCGTGAACGAATCTCCAGCCATTTTAACTTTGTCAGATCGTGACTGAAGCACCGATAAATTTCGAAACAGCTAGTTTTGGATTTACAAATGTATTGCTGGAAAAGAATATTTCTAACTTGATGAAAATATGCTGGAGTTGGCTTCGCTTTTTAACGATCAATCTTTAAACATATGAATTTTAGATGACAGGTTGTATCTGTAGGATTTCAATGAAATATCGTGTAGGAAATTGCACATTGTTTCGTATGGGTAATATGATGTTTCATTTTCATATTTCGTGCTGTATGCGTTTCGAGCGAAATGAGATATGACACATCCATTTTCATACGCGGTGCTTCATTTATTGGCAAGTTCGGTAAATCAATGTACACGAGGTATTTCGAATCGAACTTTGATCTGTAAGCATGATTCAGAAGAAAATTATGTATGAACTTAGGTCGCTTGAAGATTTATTAGAAAGTTATAACGAAAATGCAAAATCAAGAAGGGAATAGTAACGAATTGGCAAAAATTATATTCAACATCTTCAACAACCTCAGATTTTAAACGCAGTTTGCATAAAGAGATTAGATGTACCTATAGTATCGTTGATTTATCGCTATTTTGTATCATAACCTCGCATATTTTACCATTCCTATCGTATTTCATATTATTCTTAGAATATTTTAATAATGTTTCCAACGATCTATGTTTCTGTAACGTATTTTTCTTACATATATCCACCGAACGTAGAGAAAACAGGAGAAAGTTATTACAGTTGCATCAACATGCACATAAGATTCGAGAAAATCGAGCATTTCAATGATCATTTATTATTGTGTCCTAGAATATTCAACAAAAATAGAAATACAAGTTAATTTTACTTAAACAACTTCCCTCGATCTTCTCTACTGAATAAAGTTTAGTAGGAAACGTCTAAAACACTCTGTATTTTCGTATCACGTCCTTGAGAATGTTAAGAATAACAGAAATTATTGATACAGAATGAATAACGAAGAGAATTGTGGTAACGTTCTCCTATGTCTGAGAAATGCACGTTTATACTACTCAGAGACCGCAGTAAACTGCGGCGAAGGTCGTGGCAGTAGAAGTGATCCGTCATAAGGCAGACCTAACCCTACAAACCATCAATTCGTAGCTGGTACTACATCCACAAGGTATACTTGTAAACAGGCACAAAAGATATCGGTTTTTCCGCTGTTCCTTCATGTCTTACACCTGCATCCGCACAACCAATCGACTCACCTCCCTCTCCGATACACACACACACACACACATACACGGTAGATATTCCACGCGATACACGTCCGGCGAGCACACGCTTTTCCAACGGCCTCTTTCCACATTTTCCAACGCTTTGGTTCTCGATGCTGCTCGTGTACTTTGGTATTCCCGGCGCGAACGAAAGAGCGCGCTCGAACAGTCAACCAACCGGTCGAGCTCCATAATCTTATGCAGCTCGCACGATTGAAATTAAATCGACAAGAAAAGAATTGAACGCGTCCGAATGTTATTACGTCGCTCGAGAGCGCATAATGAAATTTCATCGAACGAGCTTTCCGTACGAACTGTACGGTACGTGAATTTGATAGAATTCGTCCTGTCAAGAAATTCTCGCCCTCTGAAACGATTCTTCTTCTCTTTTTTCTTTTTTTTTCTCTCTTTCGGGCTAACACGAGACGACAGAAATCTCCTTTTTTTTTACCTTCAGTTTCTAAATTCTTCGTTCTCCTTCTATCACGATGCAAGAGAGATTTTTTCCTCTTTTTTTCTTTTTGTTTCTTTCCCCTACCCCGGAGGAATCACCATCCCGAGAGCACTTTAATAAAACGTTCCGCAGCGAGAAACTCGAGGTTGCATTATCCGGAAACGTTGGGAATTAAACGTGTAAGTTTACTCGCGAGACCGTGGCTACAAGGCCGTGCTGGCAAGTGCAATTCAAACGATTTCCGTGGCTGCAGAGTCGACCAGAGGTATCAGACTGGTTGGAAATTGTCTGGAACAATTCCGCGGGCATTCCGCGAACAGGATGGCAACTGTGTGTTTTAGCGTTCGCGTGGTGGATTCGGTCGATGTTCGAGCGACACGCGCGTTTACAAGCGATACACGTGTCTCCAGCGTGCCACGCTCAACTCCTCGCGCTTCATGAAACATTTCAGCCGCGCAAACAATGCTCGGTAACGAAGCGATGCTCATTCTACCGGCCGCTGTTCGCGCACGTTTTCATGAAACATCTGGTTTATTTGCTGCCGTTCGCCGTGTGCCGCTTAGACAATTATTTAGACTGGTATGCCAACATTGATTCTATTGTCCTTTCGTTGCCAGCAATATTCTCCTCGATAAGACAATTTTGCGGAAGGTAAATTGCAAATTTTGTAATACAACCAATCACGCGTTAACGGATTTTCCTAAGTTTACGATACAGTCCACACGTTTGCTATTTTCTGAGGATTTCGATATTTTATCTTGAAAGATGCACTTTTTTATTCTTTGGACCAGGTAATAACGACGAGAAGACCTGATATTCGTAGCATTGAATTATGCACACGAATTTCATCGACAATTTTCTAACCCAGAAATAGAATCTTCCAAAATTTCGATAGATTTAGAAGAATATCACAAAAGAATCACATTTGTTCGAAATGTTACAGATGCAAAATACAGGGTCTTCCAATAAGAGTGGTAGAACTGTTAATTGAGATAAAACGAAACACACGGAAAACAATTTAGTACTCGCTACTGTATTTTAAAGTACATTCGATGGCATTACGAACTACAGTATCGCACACACGACACGAATTTTATCAGTGCGTTAACGAATGCCTGAAAGCAAAATAAAAAGAAGAAATTTCCTGTTGGGAAATAAATTTGTTTCACTACTGCATTCTAATTTCTCCACCAGTGATTCGCCAACCGAGTAATTGTTTCACATACAGCAATTAGATGCGAAAATTTCCAGTAACGTTTCAGAATTTTGTCAGAAAATCTGGCGACGCGAATTCCATCGACGACAATTTCCCAAACGTAAGAAATGGAATAAGCGACAGTTGTTTTCGCAACGAACTCGCAGCGAACGCGTCGAGTTTGTAATTTATCCGTGTTGCAGATGGGAACGTTTAATTACGAACGACAGAAACAGACAAAAAGAGAGAAAGAGAGAGAGAGAGAAAAAAGAGAGAAGGGATAGGACGACGAACCGATGGGAAAACGAAGCGGGATAAATTACACAGGCAGCCGTTATTATCTTCAGCGAACGCAGCTCGACATAAATGGAGCAAGTAGAACGTTCAATCGGAACTGTTTAATTTGCAGAAGTGTATATGAAGGTTGCATTAAAATTCCCCGGTCTCCTTTGTGCCGTGTGCATGTCGATGTATCAAGTAAACTCTCCACCCTGTTTTGCAACCCATCAAATCCAATAATCGAACCTCATATTTTATGGGAAGAGCAACGGCGAACTGGTTAACGATGTGTTCGAATAACGATGGAACAAGGGATGTAGAGAAATGATTTGTAGAGTGTACTATAAATTTATCAGGCATATTGTTTTTAGATTAAACAGGCCCGTGTCGCGTGATGATCGCGAAAACGATCCATTTGTTGGCGAATTTACGACACAGATGCTGCTTAAGTAGGATATTTTTGAGGTTCGAAGTTTGCTACATTATTAGCATGTTTTCGAGGATTAAGTTCTGATAATTAAGATTTTTCGTTTCAAAATTAAAACGATGTATAAGTTAGATTTAGAAGGCAATTTAAGGAAATGAGAAGAATTGAAATGAAAGAGAATTACTTTCAGAAAGGTTTATTTCCATAATGTCAGTGGCTTAAAAAGTTTATAAAAGTTTATAGAAACCACTGGCGTCCAAATATTTTATGCATATTGCTATTAAAATATTTTGTATGGTCACAAAATTGTCAACGATCTGTTTTTTTCTACTGTCGAATCTCCTGCCCTCAATTATTACAATTCGTTCACTTTTATGCTCCCACAGGGAATTTTAGAAAAACTCGTACATTTCATTATACTGTCGTGGAAAGAAATTATGGTTCTACTGTTCCAATTTATCGAATATTAAAATTAGGGAATACAGTTTTTTATTGGCTCTATTCGTGGCTTTAAAAAATCTTTATTCTTTGTAATTGCACTCTTTTTTTTAACATTATTTTCTCGCGACTATTTTCACGTTTTATTTTCAATATTTTTTTTCAATTCTTACCTACGTCCATGCTCTTACGATATACAAATAAATAAAGGAATAAATCTGTATGTTGAAACAAACGAGAAAATATCAATTATCAGATATCTAAAAAGCATACTGTTCGACGACAAAGAGATAATACTTTCCAAGTCGATACCAATCATTTCTTCGCTGCAACAATTTTCCACTGTTCCATCGAAGCTTAAAACAACCAGTTCTCTACGTACACCTCGTTAAATTAATAAGCAGCTAAGGAATGATATAAAGCAAGCGAATTTGTCGGTTACTGTCGATATAAATCAAACTTAAAATACCCTGCGTAGATATCCAATGGTCGTACAAACCTCGTTGTACACGTCTCATCGTGCAACGACCGTTTCCTCCTCTTTTTTTCCGTTTTTCATTCAAAAAAAACGCAAAAAAAGAACGTTTTTCGTGCATCTGACAGCGAGCAGCGAGCGTAAGAGGCACGTCAGAGCGTTTAAAACCGGACCAATTTGATGCGGCCGGCGTGTGTACGGAAGCGTCCGGCAATGCTACACCATCTAACAGGATTGCAAACGAAATTGGATGTTTTTCTCCGGCTCGATGGAACCGTTGGGGAGAAGTATTAATTCGAGGCAGACACACACCGTTGAAGTGGGAGTGCTGTGTGTTGCGCGTTTCAGTCGCGCGTGGCAAGCGAAGATGACAATTTAATTGCATCCACGAAAGGGAAAAAGAGCAAAACAAGAGAAAATAGGAGGGGGAGAGGGAAAGAAAGGGAAAAAAGGAGAGGAACGAAGCCAACCGAACGTTGAAACTAATGTTCCACTTTTAAAAGAGGCGGGCCAGACTCCAGGCTTGGCGAATTATTCACCGTGGCCCATGTTTCGTCAGGATTTTCCGATATGTACGTAATTCGAACAATTTATTCGGGTCGAATTGATTCCGCAGGGGAATTCTACAGGATTACAAGTGCTTTAGAAAATTAATATTATCATTATCGTCGTAATAGCATGTCCCGTTCATGTTTAATGGAGCACAGTTATAAATACTGCCCTTTGTTTCGGGAATTACTATTACGATCGCATTATCACGATGGAACGTTAAGCGTTATACGATAGAATAGATAATTACGCAAAGGAGAAGGCACACAGTGTGCAGTGTTCTGAAACGTGACAAAACGACAATTTTTAAACGCGTGACTATTCGCTTTTCGATTTTATTCGCACCTTACTCGTCCACGCTAATTTCGAGTGTCTAATTTTTCGAGATGATCGTTGAAATTGCGAAGAAGTGAAAATTATTATCTCTAAGATATCCATGGAATTATGATGGTAAAGGAAAAATGTCCGACATAAAAATTCATTTCGTATTAAATAAAGCATCGTGTTACACCGATGCTCAGCTGTGTTTCTTTTACGACGCGTCATTCGAAGAGATTATTTTTCCGCGTAACTTAACCTGTACGAGACAGTAAAAACGAAATTGAATCAAGAGGACGAATGTGTTTAGAGCGATGGGAGGATTCGGATAGTATAGGTTTCCATAGTGAACGGGTTAAAACGTATACAGAATCGAATGAAACTTTATCGCGGAATCACGGAACTCGGACGTGAGCGCGCCTTTATGGCGTTTCGCGAAACATGCACGCGCGCAGCATCACGGTTTTCCGGCAGCTTCTGCTGTATTTCGCGGAAACGTGATACGCGAGCAGCGAGAAATTTAATACGACCGTTCGCGATCCACTTTGCACCGGGAATAAGCATCGGTGTTTCAGATCGATGTAATATTCATCGGGTAAAAAGCCTTTCGGAACGCGATAAAACTACGAAACAATCGTTCGGTAATATTCAGGCACACGTAGACAGACACGTAGATAGAAACGCGGTGAGAAATTGTCGAAGTTTTAAAGTGGAAAACGTTGCGCGTGAATATCAATTAATTCCCATACTTTCAAGTCTCATTTTACCCTTAGTTGTTCCATTAATGTTTCCTAATGACTGAAAGTTTTAATCGACGGATCGTTGTGAAAAGATTCGTTGTTACGCGTCTCCCGAGTCCGATAGTAACGCGATTAGGCACGGAATTGCGTTCCATCGTGGAACGCGGTCGCCTCCTCCGCGCGACGCGGTGAATTATTTTTTAATAAGATGCAAATGTGTGGAATCTCGCGACGTTAAGAGATTACATTCCTCGGGACTCGCGTCTACGCCGCGCCATTATTAATACTCCGCCGCTTCCGATCTGGCGTCCTTTGAAAAGAATTAAAGACTCATTCGATCCTATTATCAGACGAAAATCCACCAACTAGTGTCGTTTATAAAGCAAAAGAAAAAGTACATGAGAAACTAGCAATTGTACAGAGTTCTCTAATAACAGCGATAGAACTTTCAATTATCACAGCCGCTATGTTTCTTATTCAATTGAGGATGATGATCATACTAACGTACTGCTATTAAAAAAATATAAAAAAGCAATATTTCTCTTTTTTCTTTTAAGATATCCGCATTTTTTGCGTTTTTTTATTTTTTTACAACTAGGATTTGCAACGAAAAAATCGAGAAAAGTTCTATAAAATGTGCCTTCATGTGTGTAATATGTCAGATTTTTTTTCAGAAACTTTGCAGATCATTAAATAGGTAAAATAGTCCAAAAACAGATAATTCGATATTCTATAACTAACCTCCAAATCGGTTGGTGGGCACTTTTGAATCTCTTAGATTGCTAGACTCAGTTTCTCAACATGTTGAAATTATTAAAATTTATCATCAAAGTTCCTGTTCGATTCAAGAAACATTTCGCGACAAAAATCATCTTCGATGATGAAGCTCACTTCTAGATAGATGACACCACCAAATGCAATCGTTGTGGTCATTTATACGATATTGTATTTCATGTGTAACGACATTGAATGTACTTTAAAATAAAGTGGAGGATAATAGAATATCTTTCATACTTTTTATTACATTTCAATTTAAAGTTCTATCGCACTTATTGAAAGATTTTACAATAGAAAAAGTGAAGCTGCATGATACACGTTGACGACGACGTTATTTTTTTCAGCAAGCAAATCGAGTAGGAAATTGACCACAGCATTCTACCTGCTTCTGATGTTCCTAATGTACACTTAACCTGCCATGGTATAAACTCGAGATAATTTAGTCCGGAAAATCCTATTATTCAGCATTTTAATGAAACGCGGTACTTAACAATAGCCCTCCGGTAATAATACATTAAACCGTTGATTGTTTCGCGAAAGGGCGGATATACCGAATCGCCGTTGTCACATTTAATCACTGGAAATCTCTTAATGAGCTTCCAGTGAATCTTTATTCGAGGATTCTTTCGAACCCCACTCTTCGTCGATATTCTCTCCTGGAAATAAAATCAAGTAGAAATACGACGCCTAGATGACATAAGAGATTTTGTTTCAACAGAAGCTAGTACATTTATCGACAAATTTATCATCCCTCTCTTGTTCCATCGTTTTTAAGCAAAATTGACCTAAAGAAGCATTACTTCGCGAATTGCAATTCGTGAAATAATTGCAACAGAGTCATTGAAAATTTCTATAATGAAATTGCGATGCAAATTTGAACTATATTTTGTTCCACGTGCAATTTAGAATGGATCATACTTCCAACGAAAGAAAAAACACCTATAAAAAAGATCCAAAAGTTTGTGTTTTATTAAAAAAGAAACGTGCAGGCGTGTAAATTGAACGGCCGTATATAATAGAACCTTTCAACAATCTCTACAACGAGCTATGTAACTTCAACGATCAATCGGCAGTAGTAGAAATCGAAATTACTCAGACACGTAAGGTAATCTCGCGTTCGCAGTAGTAACAGTCAACGGATAGTCAAACATATACAGAAAAGTCATTGAAAACTTCATTAATCGAATTGATATCTGCAACCACAGTCGTGATGTACCTTTGAACGATATTCTATCTCGATATAATCCTGATGGATCGTAATTTCAACGAAAGAAACAACTTTAAAGAATTTCAAATAGTTTGTGTTTTATTAATAAGAAACGAGTAAGCTTGTTAGCGAAGTGTTTAATTAGAAATCAAACGGTGCTTTCTCACCGTCGATGTTCCTTCTTCCTTGGAACAGTTCCTCGGTGTCACTGTTCCAAGGAAAATATAGAAAGTAGGAGTGGAGAAGGAACAGAGCGGAAAGAAAGACTCTCGCGCTCAAGTACAATCGACGAGTCTGTCAAGCGCAGATGAAAAGTGTTTGACATTGAAGTCGCTATGGGGATGGGAAAGATGGTACGTTGCGGAAAACGCACGGATGCACGCTTCGAACAAATCCGGCCGTGCGGCCTAGTATGACCTGGTTTTTCTGTTTTTCCACCCCTTCCCACCTCTCTTCGACGTGCTTCTCTCGTTTCGCCGCTTCGTATAAAAAGATGTTGCTGTTCCAACGAACGCTCTTTTATTTCCTCTCTCCTCGCCGTTCTTTCCACTCCTTTTTCCCGTGTTTCTTTTTTCCTCCGCTCCGCGCTCTCTTCAAACATGGATTGCTACGTTATGACGTCCCGAAATAACATATAACGCCCATGGACGAAAGTGAGATTGTCAGACGCACCCTGGAATATGAAGTTTATCCGGCCAACGTGATGCGGCACGTCGCCGCGATTTATGAACGAAACACGTCGAACCGTGACTTTTCCCTCTTGGCTGTTTTAATATAGGACTGACATAGAAGAGAGCAAACACACGCCTACACGATTCTTTTAGACAAAATACTAACTGTGCAACATTTTTTAAATTACTTCTTTTATTACGATTCATTTTAATTGACAATTACATTTTTTTTGTTTTTCTTTTTTGTTGAAGTTTGCTGAAAAGTTAGTCTTCTCGTAGGTGTAGCTCGAACCAATCTGCTCATAGACACAAATACAAAAGGTTTATCGATCAACCACAGAGTCATCCAAGAGTTTCAAAATCGTTGATCTTTTCGAGACGATATGGTGAAAGTTTCATTGAAATCGATTAATGTAGAAAGAAGCGATATTGGAAGATGTAAGAATCTTTAGATTTATGGAAATCGCGAAAGACTTCGTTTTTAAACGTTTGCAGGTCCCATCAACGTTAACCGATTTCGATGAAATTTTTAGCATATTGATATAAATCTGCAAAATGTATTTCTCAAATTTTCCATCAGAGGTGAAAGGAAAATTGTGAGAAGCTATCTATATCGTTTTTCTGACAATTCTGACCAATTTTAATTTTTTCACAAACTTTTCTACACGTCATCTAGCAAATTAATCCTTCTAAATTCTCAGAAAAGACTCGCGTTGTTTGATTCAATCTTAAAAAAGTTATTCTGCTTCAAACGGTGTTGTGATATCAATAAAAGTGACTTTATATAAAAATTCTGTGTATGCAAAATCGTCTCTAGCGATTTACAAATTAAACGAAACTAACACTTCTCGTAAACAAAGTCTGAAATTGTACGAACTTATATTCCACATTTTCTATTCTGTTTTTCACGTAGAAACGAACCTCTGCTCACATTTTACCACCAGCTACAAAACTCCCTCTATATGTATCGTAGTTACAGAGGACTTCAACCGCTCGGAGATGATTTTAATACCATGGTTTCTACAGCAAATATAACTGAACAGAGCTGAGCCAGTGCTGAGAACTCGCAACATGTTCAAAATAATATATTATAACGAACGTTACCTCGGTAAATATTGTTTTATCCAGCTGGTGCTCTCACTGGCTCGTACTTTCTCGTTTCTCTTACACCAGTCTAATATTAACACAATTAACACGACGAAAACTTTTCGAGCTGACCGAATTACTAAGAGAATCGAACCAGAAGAGTGCCATGCTGGTCTCTCAAGCGTGTAATAACAGCCATCGTGAATTGCAAGCATCTCCTTTTTTTTTTCTCTCCTTACATTCTATAGACCACAGTGTTCGATAAGAAAGGAAAGGAAGAAATTCATTTCTTCGCGTTTCTATTTCAAGTCGAGCAAACCCGGCCGCAAAGACTACGACGCGACACAATGGCCGCTGGGAGGACAAAAGAGAATATCAATCGTGGCGTCAAAGGAGCAGACCTGTAAAATACGAGAAACCCGTCTTGATGAATTTCTAATCCTTCGATAAGAGGGAGAAGTTGCGAATCATCGTCCAATCGAAGGGCAACGACGGTGAACGTTCCGTGTGTACACTTATATTCTGTGAAAAGAGCGACACGTCCTTATTGAAAAGAATCCCTTGGGATGGATCTCTCTCGGAGTTGGATTTCGGTAACCAATAACTTGGATTTCCGCGGGAATAATCCTGACTTCGATTCCTGCCTCCTTTCTTCGTGAGATCCTTTAGACCAATTTCCATCCCCTTCGTTCGAGACGTTCGAATTGTCGAGAGTGAATCGAGGATTATTCGTTGAATGTGAACGGTATTTAAATTCGTTTACCACGCGTTTAGTATCAGGGAGAGTAACGTAGGTGTGTTCTTATCATTCTTGCGTTTTATTAACACTCTACCTACAAGATCGTAACTGAATTTAGTACGCTATTCCAGCTTGAGTGCTCATACACTGTTAGTATCGGTTCAGATTTGGCTGTCGTGTGATAAACAGGTGTTTAGATAACTTTTTAATTAAGAAAGCTTTCAATTATTCAACAATTAGGCGGTAATTAAAGATTCGTTGCAGTAATTTATTCCTAATATTCAGATCTTTATAACGATGAGCTTAATTTGTTTGTAACTCGTTGGCAGAAGTGTGATGAACATGCTGGTTTGTTTAAGGAAATTTAAGGATTAGGATTAAAGGTTTTTTTAAAGAAATTTCGTTACGGCTGCGTTATCGAGATTCCAAATTTCACTTATAAATCCACCATTTAATCTGCAACGATCTAATATCAGAAAATTGTATCCTTTTCTTCTTTTTTATATACTATAATTCGTATTTTCTTCGTTTACGAGAAGAAAAAATGACGGTTGATTAAAATCCTATATTTTCAGAAATGTTGGTAACAAATGTGAGATTATTACGAAGAAATTAGCTGGTAGCAATGTAATACTACAACAATGCAATAAGAGAACGACGCATAAAATATAAATGGACGAGTATGTAACTTTCAAGTCGCGCGATATTACACAAATGTTAATAAGCGCGTTAAGGACAAGGAAACACGCGATAAAATGGTCGAGGAAGAATATTCGCAGTCATAATTCTTCTACAGTTAGCCGCTTTTCTTTCTTCCCTTCTTTTTTTAATCACGGACGCGCGCAATTCAATTAAGGGCATTCTGTAAAATGTAATTCTTTCTTTTTCTTCTTCACCGGGGCATATTTCGCTTGAAAGAGGATCGCGGAGGGAGAAGCACAGGGCCGAGACCCGCGAGGAACGCAATTATTTAGAAGGCACGTGATATAATCGTTTTCTCGGGGCTCGCGCTGACGCCGCGCTTAAAAGGCCACGATTCGGCTGAATCTAGATGAAAAGAAGCAAACGAGACGACGGTAGCCGGAAAGAAATTTAATTGGGTCGGACAAAACGTGGCCACCGGCATTTCGGTACACGTCCTGGCCAGCTTGCGTCTCTCACTTTTTCGGCTTCGTTGAGCTTAATTGAAACGGTTTTACGGGTGAACCGAAGCTACAATATATGCATATTCTAACCTGTCGAACGTCCAATTTCGCTAACATGCGAACGAATGATTCTCTGCCTCTTGAGAATCAGCTAAATCGTTGGAATTTTTCGGAATGAAATTGTGAATTTTATTAATACAAAGGAAAGATTCAACGTACTGCCTCTGGCAAACAGTTCTCGACGGAAGATTCTAAATTAAAAACCACTCATATTGTAGTATCGATAGGTGGTATTATTTATTTAATTGAAATATACGAAAAGACGAGCAACGATTAAGATTATCGCGGGAGAAACTGAAAATACAAGCGAGAATTGAAATCACGTTTTGGGATAAACGAGTAAAATCTTGTATTTGCATCTGTTCTACATTCAAACAGGATTTACAGTACGCTGTAGAAACGCAGCGCATAATGGTTAAGCTTCCGGAATAAAGTAACCATGAAATATCCTCAAAATATGGCTGCTCAACAGTGGCAACAATTGTGAAGATTTCAAGTATACCTTTACTTCCCAGGAAACTTCCTCTTATTTGCCTTCTGAAGTAAATGTAGTTAATGTTGCTCCAATATTATGTATTCAACAGTAAATCTCAGAACTACAAATGTAATTTCTGTATATAAAATCTGCTGGTGATTTAAAGACTGTAGATTATTAACAGAAGACTTAGCTTTTCTCACAAAATACCACAAACTCCTTATTATGTTTTTACACATAACGTGGTACTGGTCATAATGGAGATAATAGTAGAAAATGGTAGAATTGAACATAGTTTATGAAGTGACGATAGATGGAAAATATACATGCACGAAGAAAGCAGAGTTACAAATTCTTCCAGGTTGAAAAAGAACGATTTCTACCTCGTCTTCTGCTTATAATTTTCGAATCTTCTTACGTTCGTGAGAAATTCGACAATTACTATACAAAACGACAGCTTAATGCTTCAGATTCAGCAGTGATTCATAAGTTAAATCCCTGGCAAACACTGACCAGCGAACGTTCCACCTCTAAAATGGCATCGTTCCATCAAGGAACCCACGCAACTTTTCAACACCAAGCATCATTCCTCCATAACGAACGCCTATTCCTCCAGATTCCCTGAATATTTATCATCCTGAGGGTCAAATAAACTCGAGATACCAACACTATTCCCTTAATCTGCGTATTCGTGAATTTTTCAATGAAACAGACGAGTAGCGGCGATTCTGACCAATTTTGCTCAAAGTTTCTTCTTAAACTAGCCGCTAGTTGTCATGATCCTGCTCAAAAGGACGGTTATTATTCATGATTTTATCACGGTGCGTGCCGTGTGTCGTTTATCTTGTAATTTCTCTTGGTCTTTCTTTCGTTATCTCAAAGAGAACGAGAAGAAGGGGTTGAAGGAAGAAAAGAAAAATAAGCGGATGAATTTTTCATTAAGAAGGCTTCTGGAAGTGTAAACGCGGCTTAAAAAGAAGTAGAAAAACGGTAGAAAAATTATTTCGTAGCCGTGAACTGTGAAATTCGCCGCGAAGAAGGAAAAGGGATGAGGCAACGTTGGCCGACTAACGTTTGACGTCACCGCAAGAGATTTGCCTTTCTCTCTCTCTCTCTCTTTCTTTCTCTCTTTCTCTCTCACCTCCTTTCTCTGTTGGTAAGAATGGAGGCGGTGTGACCAGGTGACCGATAATGCGAACACGGGAACTCGAGAACTCGAGCGAAGGGAAATGCGAGTTTCAAGGATGCGGAAAAATCGACCCCTTCTTCGTTTTCGTCAACTAATTCTACCAAGCGAATACCACGCTGGAATTTATCACCAATTTTCCTGAGTAATTTCGTTTCTTGTCTTGGCTGGATTGTTTGCGAGCTTCGCGGCGACTGTGATGGCTAGACTTGCGGATTTTCGTGCAATTTATAGGACATTTAAAGGTGCGGAATTGCACCGAACGCTCGTAATGTGAAAAGAGTATACAATATATCCAAATTATAGTGCCTTTTCCACTATAATTAGAACAGAAGTTCCACCTTATTTGCTGTATTTTCGAAAACATAAATTTGCATAAAAATCGAGCAGACTAGTGATGACTTTTGAATGGGAATTTAACAGAATTTTTCAGTTTACATATGAGGGTAGAATTTTCGTATAAAGGAAAAGGGAACTTAGCCTCTGTTAGAGAAGATTTCTTTAAAGTTGGAAGAAATTAACGAATTTCTTACGTATTATATTAATTACTATATTTTTGTATAATTCACTATACTTTTCTACTTTTTCTATCGCAAGAAATGGAATTTAAAAAATAAGTGAAGGTACAGATATGCATCTAGTCCTTTTTTTTTTTTTTTATTGAACCCTTTCTCTACGATAATCTCTGCCGATAAAAAACCATGCAGCATAGCAGCACGAAACTTGTACATTAGCCAGTTATGCTGGTAATAATTTTCTCCAGTTACACAGGATGTCTCATTTATAACGTACCGTTGAATGATTTCACCATTAAATTTCCCGCCTCTTAGTAGGTTGGGTTACTGAACTAACAATAAGCAACTACTTTCTTTTTATATAATAATAACAGTGTGTTTTACATCAGTTAAAACTCGTCGACTCGCAGAATTCCTCTTACAAATAATTATATCATACATAAACAATTTTGTGCGTTATTTCAACTACCAATAACAACTGTAACAAACGAACGTTTCCTTTTTCCCCTTATTCCGCATTCTGTTAAATAAATTATCGCATAAAACCTTAACATGCACATATAAATTATTCCTATTGCTATTAAATTTAAAAAAAGATTTTTTAAGAGGTATTTAATTGCGTGGTTTGGAAACGCAATGATTATAATCATCCATAATACACAGAGATCACTTCATATCGAGCAACTATAGTTATTCATAGTAGCTAAATAATTAAACGGATCACATATTTATCATTACATAATGGAGAATGTAAACGTGATAATAGTATTAGCAAAAAGTTCTAGAATGATTAAATGAAATCTTTTAACTTCTCGAAGATAATTTTCATCTTCGAGGAGATTCGAACAATTTCTTCCTGGGACAGAAGCCTACAGGAGAATGGTAGAAACGTGCATAACTGAGTCTACATCAACTGCCACGAATTTCCAGGAGAATTTCTCACCGAAACCGCTCGTTATTCCGCGTGTTTGCACTGTAACACCACGAGCGTCTCGCGTTCTCCGCCGCTTTTCAATCTTCTTAGCTCGGGTCGGGGAAGAAAAAGCGATCCGTCCGCTGGATGTCACATTTATGAGACTGGCTGGTGTAACGGTGGTATGAAAAGGCGAAGAGAAACGGCCAACGGCCACGAAAAAGGGAGATTAAACGTCTAGGAGTTGAGAGATTAAATTTTATACGCGCTAATCGCTTCGCGGTAAGCCTCGAACGTGAAAGTACCACTTGGGCGAGATATTACCAGAGAAGTAGAATTTGATTTTGTTGAAAAAGAGGCAAAAAGGAGAAGGGAAAAAGAACCGTATTAAAAATTCTGAATAATCTACGTAGAAATGGGAATTACAAATCCAAGAAATATATCACGTTCCGTTTAAAACACCTAATGGTATCTACTAAAGTAGAATGGAGAGGTTACGAAATGTGATATTATGGATTACAAAGGTTGCATCAGTGTGTAAGCAACGTAGCTAGAGTTCTAAGTGGTTTCATCGAAGTCCAACCTCTGGCGATTCTAATAAAGTCCAGTGTAACGATAAGATTCTACAGTGTACGATCTAACATCAGCGTTGGTTGTACGTGTGTACTCTATTTACTAACGGTAAATGGTTCTGCAGCTCGTAACACCGGCATTCAACTTCTTGCACCTTGGCGAACGTGTACAAGGTACGATATTAGAATTGGCAATTTTCGTTCCGTATACCTCCGAGTACACTTTCTCTATAGAGGAGAGAAATGCGAGAATTTTATTTCTTAAGCGTGGGATATTTATTAACTTTCAGTTGATCTTTCTAATTTTTGACAAAGTAGATTAACCTCTTTTCGCGGATTTTCCGCGCTTGGCGTTTTAAAACGAAAATATTTTCGCTAGAAGCGGACGGTTGATTAAAAACTCCCTCGAAGCTACCTTTCCTTGATTTTTCTACAATAAGGTAGAAGTGTTTTTAATTAAAACAAAAGTAGAATTATCCGCGAAACTCCTCGAAGAATATTAAACTGCTATTTCCGTCGCGTAACATTTTCACCCAACGGAAGAAACACTTGGAAGAGGAGAAAGTCGCGGACAAACACTCCGGCTATTCGAGATAACAGTTTTGACAGTAATTAAACTTCGAGAGAGAGGAAATGCTCCGGTTGAAAATCACCCGAGATAATGTTTTAATCTATCTTCTCTTTATCAAGATACGTAAAAAAAAAGAAGAAAAAAGACGAAGCTACAGATTCAATAAACCAACCAGCTAGTCTTCAGGTTCATAAATAAACAGACACGTCCGTCGTCTCTTCCATAATTCAAATGCAAATGAAACAGTAGTGCAAGCTCGACAACGAAGGAGTTATTACGCGGAATCGAACGCGTTCACGGGTCGTTTTATCCCCGAAGGTAGGCAACGTCGTAAATTAAATTGAATTAAATTCAAACATACACACGTCTCAGGTACAGTACCGCTCATAATTGTTCGAACGATACAGATTTTATACTGTACTTTTAGTTTTAACAGCAGAAAGTTCTTGTCCCGCTATTTTTTGCACAGACGATTCCTCTTTTAAATACGAAAAAGCGTGTAAATCGGAAGAAAACCACAATGTACATAATTAAGCACATCTATTTCAACGTAGAATAAAAATAAAATCAGTTAAATATTAAATCAGACGTTAGCTCTTTTTTTAACAATTAAGCTTTCTCTTTGAAGGATTGCTTGCGTAGAGTACATTTATTTCGCGTAGGAACATCGCGTGTAAAAAGAAAAAGAGGGAATTTCTTTTTTCAAGCTTAATACCAGTATTAACGAACAAGCGGTGCTAAAAAATCACCGTGCAAATATTTGCGCGGCATAAATTTCTGTAAAAACAACGCCGTGCAAATCGGGGAATTGGTGCATTTCGAGCAATCTGGTTTGGTAAAAATTTAATTTACCAGTTTGAACGTCCTATTCTACGAAATTGTTCTCAGCCGCGCGCGTGTCGCTTTTAAGCGCAACAATGTCGCCGCCGTTTCGTATTATACGAGAACAGCGCGTAACCCAGTTCGCAAACGACATCGTCGTGCTCGTGCGTGACCGTAAAAATATTGCATGGAAACGAACGTAACTCGACCATCCTGACCGATGTAACGGGATCGAAACTTTCGTGGAATATGGAAATTGCGTTCATTCACGAATCGGTCTTGCCTGGACCGCCGAAAGAAACTCGTAAAAAATCAACCGTTACGCCGCTACTCGGCAATCCTATATTTTGTTCAATTGGACAGCCAACTTTTTTTCCCCTCTGGCGGAAAGTTATCCCCGTGGCAAATTTATTCCCTTTGAGCGTATCAACTAGACGCTCGAACAAATTTCCAGTCTTTCTCTATCCTTTTTTTTTTCTTTTTTCTTTTTTTTGTTTTTTTTTTGGTCTCTGCTGGCCTCCCTTGTAACACGAGTAATCGCGGGGAACTTGAAATATTTCCCGTGATTGAAAGTTCCGTCGTTTCGCGTTCGCTGGCAAACGGAGACAATATGCCTGTGTTAATCTGCTCCCGCGAATTTCTACCATTCCTCTGTACTCTCTTTGTACACACAGATCGGAGAGCGAAGTTGGAATTTTAATGTAAGCAACTTTTGAGAAAGTTTGTGTACGTGATTGAGTTCAGAATGAAACGCGTAATATATTTAGTTATTATAATAATATACAAATTTGTAAAAATAGCGCAAGAAAAAATTTGTTTTCAAGAAGAAAGACTTTTTTTATTTTCTTAATGTACGTTTATAGCACTCGCTGAACCATTAAACTTTTACCTAAAACATCTTTTTCTATCGCTTGTACTTTAAGAGATATACGTGAAAAAGTGAGATTGCCGATTTGACATTGTGGTTAATTTTCACACCCTTAACGAACGATTAGCCACGAATGAAGTAGACCGTTATTCTTGTCTTGGATCACTCTATAAACTCAGAAAGTTTCATTCAAATCCGCGTGCAAGGGTTCGCGCTGTTCCCTTGTTAGTTAAAAATGTTACAAAAAAGCGAATCTTTACTATTCTCTTTGCTATTTCGACTCATTGCAATTTTCTCCTAAATTCTTTACACTTCATCTAGCAAACTGAACCTAAATTTGAAAAAAAATAACTCGCGTCGTTCAGTTTAATTGAAAAGAAAATTGTTCTCTTTTAAACGATGTTCGAATATTAACGAAAGTGACTGTATATATGCGTTCTTTGGATATCGACAAAGAAATCCCATTGAAATTTCCATCGGTTTCTGTTCCAGCTTTCAGAGGACATCGGCTACGTCCTTTATTCCGCACTCGGTAGCTTCTACATCCCGTCTTGCATTATGGTGTTCGTGTACATACGCATCTATTTCGCGGCGAAGGCTCGCGCGCGACGCGGAATCCGGAAGCAACCGCGTCCTCGAGCTGTGGTGCCACCAGAGTCGCCGGATGTCAGGCAGACAAGCTTCACACAGAGCACACCCGCCACGGAATCGAAGAAACCACCTGGTTCCGTGATGGAGAACGTCGCCACCATTGAGAATCAACCTGTGCAAATTCCTATCGTCACCTGCGACTTCGCCAGCGACGTTAGCACCTCTGAGGCAGATCCTGGCGGAGGAAGCAGTATTCCAATGGAGGAAAAAGATACGCTGAAGGTTGACCATTTTATCTGTGTTTTCTTTGTGTGTGTGTTTTTTTTAACTTTTTCGTTAATTATCTTAACCGATTGTTTCTGTAACGTACGTGTTATAAAATTAAGTAAAGTTAGCCAAGATGAGTCTTTATTTAACAATAGGATTTCTATCGCGTTTGCATGTGTTTTTTCCTTCGATTTCTTCCTTGTAGCGAGTTTGATAGTGAAACTTACTAAATTATACTAGTTAATTATTTCTGGAAGCTCCTAGAAACTCCACATTCGTGGATTTTCTAGTAGAGAAGTAGAAAACTTGGGATTTCCCGAGCAATGCGAGTGACACCTCACAGATTTATGGTAGCAACGTTACACGACTATCAGTTAGTTAAATTTCGACAATTAGGATAATTAACTTGCAGAAATTGTAAAATATCGAAGACGAAATCCTCCAGAAACAAGGATCGTAAATTGTGTTACGCTACATTTCACTTATTCTATTAATTCCAATCTGTAGTTTAACATATCCAAAGAAGAAAAAGAGAAATAAGGTATTCCATTCTCAGTGTCTCGTTTCGAGCAATCGTTTAGCTTAAAAGCTACGTCCATTATTCAAAGGAGAAGAAAAAAAGAAGAAAGGAAAAGGTTAAAGTAAATTTTCTCAACGAGGAGTCTCGAATGGAAACATTTTTCCCTTAAAATATGATCTCTATTCAAGTCCCGCCGCATGGTTGGATCGTTCTGCATGCTTAACAATGTTATTCTGTTCCACGATTCGTGGCGAGTCCGGCCATCTATCACGCTCGAGTTACGAGCACGCATTTCAAATTCTACACGTGCTTTAATGCATACGCTCGAACTCGGAGTCAAGCAGGCATTACGCCTTTTGTTACGAACTGAAATACACGAAAGAAAGGTACGTCGAGTGTTCAACGTTCCTTCATACATTTCGTTTGCTACCTCTCTAGCCCTCTCGGTCTCCTGTCGAACAGAAGTTTCCCTTATTTTTCCCATGAATTTCCCTTCATCCATTCGAAAAGAGAAACGTCAAATCGTTTCTTCGTCTCGTCTAAGTGTAGCAGATCTTGGTTCTCGAATACCTTGAAACACGAAAGACACCTGTCTCCGCATCTCGAATGCACTTACCCAATATAACTTTAGTTTCGTGCCCGGGTATCTGAATACATCCTGTTTTGGAAGGGATCCCGTGCGCCGCATAAAAGTGGAGAACTGGTAAATCTCCGAAAGCAAGAAATTCGCTATTGGATTTCGGTTTCCCCCGTACAAATGGAATCGAATAAAAGCGGCACCGTGTCGTATCATATAGCGGGATCGAATCGATCATAATACGCGCGCACTGCGGTACCTCTGATATCCCTACATTTAATCGTCGCTCGTCAACTGCATTCTATACGTCTCTGATCAAATTGTACCGTATTTCGACTGCGTTCAAATAATCGAATTTAAATACGCCGCGCGATTTTTCTAATTCGATATGTGCTCTTCTTCGAAATTAAGAATTAATAGTTGAAACAGAGATTGAAAATTAAGGGTTTATAAACTCTTGGATCATTTTTATTCGACTTTTGCGATCGACAATAAAATCCCCCCCCCCAAAAAACGCCTTTTCAATTTTAATTCCGAGGCTGCAATAAATTATCTTCGAACATTTATTCCAAGACTTGAACAACTCGGTACTAACGATACCCTAATCATGTAGAAGTTGATTCTGCATGAGCAAATGAGTCGAAGATATAGAATAAATTTATTTCCATTGAGATGATACAGTTGTAGATACTGTTTTCTATATAGAGACAATTGTTTCGTTCGAGTGTTTTGTATTTCTCAGACGAAGATTAAGACTTCTTTTGCTTATTCTCACGAGTACCGCACGTTCCTTGTACATAGATAAATAAATAAAATTTGATCATTCTGCATTCATAGGTGACGATTCCAGTGCCCGTGCAGAAGAGCAGCCTGAAAGCGACGCTATCGGTGAACGGTGACGGTCAATCGAGCGTGCCGTCACGATGCAGGGCGCCCAGCGTCGGTATAGACGTCGACATGGTCTCTGAATTCGACCCTTCCTCCTCGGACAGCGGCGTAGTATCGAGATGTGCCGTGGTGAAGCCTCTGAAACTACGCCTCTGCCAGCCAATTTTCGGTCGTCGAAACATAGGGAAACTAAGAAGGGAACATGGAGACGGTGGGCGTCACTCGGGCAAAGACGACTCTGGAATCGAAGCGAAATCGTCGAAACCACGGGACCCGGAGAGAGAGAAGAGGAGACTGGCAAGAAAGAAGGAGAAACGAGCCACATTGATACTCGGTTTCATCATGGGTAGCTTTATCGCCTGTTGGCTACCGTTCTTCGTCCTCTACATCGCGAAACCACTGTTCCCCGACGTAGAAATACCCATTCAGGCATTCGTGATAGCCTTCTGGCTCGGATACATGAACTCTGCCCTGAACCCTTTCATCTACACCGTTTTCAACAAGGACTTCCGGCGAGCGTTTCGAAGAATACTGTTCAAGTGAGTAAAGCATCCCCAGGAGGAATATTTGAGAACGAATTGCTAATGGTAAACGTCGAGGGAGGATCGATGAAGAAGATGCAACGAGTTTCAGAGAACTTTCTACGTGTGATATATATATACACACACACACACACCGTGGTATTTCGCGATGGAAACTAGGCGAGTCGTCGAGGAACGATTGGATCGAATGAGAGAGGAACACCTCTAGCAGAATGAAAAAGTTTGAGATGGATACACGAAGAATTTATCCGCAAGATATCCTTGGAAAAAAGAAGAAGAGGAGAATGCTGACAATATTCGGACACAGCTCATGAATTCTTCAGAAGAAACGAAGTGAACAGCGTGCTTCAGCAACAGCTGCCGCCTCACGGGCCGATCGGACGCAACTTCCGGGCCGGTTGTCGAGTCAACGTGACACCATCGAAGACAGATGGAACCCCCGCGAATTTTCGTGGGACACCAGGCTGCGCTACGTGATCCAAACTAATTGCACACGTCGAACAAAGGGTAAAATGGGAGAGAAGAAAGGGTGAGGAACTGCAGAGAGTGTCGAAGACGTTTCCTCGCGCGAGTTTCGAACTTCGTGAGTTAATAAATCCTCTCGGTGTGCACCGTTCTCTGGAAAATCTGCGATATTTTCATCGATTCTGCCTCGCTGTGACTTCCTCCGCGGCGTTCTATACGCAACCGGGAAATGTACCCGTGGCACACTTCCTTCTCCGAGTTCCTCGGACAGATGGCGCACGGTCCGTTTGTATAAATTAAAAAGAAAAAGAGAGAATAAAGGAATAGAAGAAAAAAATAAACGTCGCGACAATCCAATCACTATCGATGTACGTGAGTGTAGATATTGTATAGTGTATGTGTGTATATAATATAACATACGCGCGCGTTCATCTTCCTCTCGAAAGTTTCCGTTCTCCGTTGCGATTCAAGATGGCCGCTGACCAGAACAAAGAAGTAGAGAAGTTCACGTTGTCTTTAACGTTGTTCATCGTGATTTCACGTTTCGGTATTACATATACCTCGGCTGTTTCGATTCAACAGCCGAGGTGGAAGTTTCGTTGAATTTTCGAGTCACCGGCTATGACATCCGATACGAAGTTTCCTCGAGTAAAAGAGAGGGTGAGAGGGAGGGAGGGAGAGAATAGAGGAAAATCTGGGTGAACAGGGGATTGAAAAGGAGGAACACGAATGAGAAAGAACAGCTAGTTTCGAGGCTACGAGAGAAAACTTTCGGGACGAGAGACAGCGCGTGTAATGATACCCTAACCCGTCGTACGATATTATATACGCACATCGAGACGCGAGGATGTCGAAGTAAGTGGCGAAGTTCATGTCGAACGAGACGATGTTTCCTATTAAATAGGCACACGAACACACAGATAACACACAGATTAATCATAGTATTCTACGATTTTAAATACGTGGTAAGAGAATGGCACTGGTTATTATTAACGAACGTAGAAGTTTCTCCTGTTGAGAGCTAAAGAAAGAAAGGATTGAGCAATGTAGAAAGGAAGAACTTCGAGAAGCGATTTTTCGATTGAAAACTCGAGCTGCGGGCGTTGCGGGTCGTGGAGGGGATGAAAATGTACGGTTGAGTTTCAGTTTGACCTGGTACAAATATTACCTGTATTTGATTGGCCTGCAGGCCAGGCGAAACCACGTTTAAAGATGAACGCGTAGCTTTATTTGTTTACCGGCGGCGCGCGCGCGAAACCGACACAGAGGACCGTGGCGGTTTCAATTATTACGCGGCATTACGCAATGTTTGCGCGCCGGGGTGCCAATTCGCGATCGGCCGCTTTATAATTTAACGCCTCGCCAAGGCACTCACGGTATGCGCACCCCTCGAAAACGATCGATAACCCGGTTCGATAATCGATACAACACGGTATAACAGACTCCCCTTCTCTCCTTTGATCCACGAGCATCGCTTTTACTTAATCGATTATCGTGGCTGGTAGACGCGTCATTTTCCGCCAGTCGATCTGCAGGCTGTTTCCCTCGTTTCCTGTCGGTTTGATCCGGTTATATACGACATTTATTAGCTCGAAGGAATAACGTGTACACTTTCAATTTATTAGTTTCTTCTCCTTAAATAGAATTCGGTGTTGAGGATTGAAAAGGCCGGTGACTTTGTATATACACAGGGTGTCTCCTGTTTGATAAACGTCTAAATTATATTTCCAGTGCTGTTGAAAGTAATGTAGGCCATCTGTAGTAATCGAAAAAAAAAGGGAGGTTAAAGGAAAGAGAACTGAGGAAATTAAGGGCGAAACACCCTGTGCAATTTGAGGAATAACTGGTTTCCGAGGTGAACGTTTCCGTGATTGAAAATGTAATTTCGAAAAGGAAACTGGCGCAAAGTTTACACGGATTTTCTTTTTTTTTTTATTGTTGCGCGTGTATAGGTGAATAAACAACCAAGGCAGGTGTCTACGTGTGTATCCGAAATGTTCGACGTAGCTGGTTGCCTTTAACCGCAGCGGCCCCGAAAACAAATCAAACAGCGTAAAAACATTGCTCGTAAATCGAGCCGCGGACCACCCACCGGAACGAATTTTTCGAAAAACAATTTCCCCGGCACTTTTTCACCGACACATTCAATCTGGCCTCTCTATTTCGCAGATTAAAGATCATCCCCGAGTCCTGACCGCGAGGAACTCGAATAAAAAATTACCTCGGCCCTCTGTATAACGGGTCGGATAGAAATCTGGCTATTTTTGACTGGGGATTAGAGGTTGAAAGAACTATCGTGCGTTTCGCAGCTTTCAGGGGATAACAGCATCCTGTTGTAAGGACAGAAGCGTGTTTAGAAGAAAAAAAAACAACCCTTTTCCTTTCGATCGATAATAATTTCATACATTCACCGCCTTTTTTAATATTTTGACTAATTAATTGGAAGTATAAACACTGTCTGTCTGAAAGATAGGGCTATTATCAGCATTAATACCAATTTTCGATCAAAATCGATAAAAATCATCGACTACCAAGAAATGTTCTCGGTTTCGAGGATAGATGAAAGTCTGAGGGAGCTAAATCTGAAGAACAGGCAGGATAACAAAGTGAATCAACGATCATTGCTATTTTTGTCATTTTTATCCGCTTTAAGGCAAGACAGCTTTCTTGAAATAAATTTTCCTGAATACTACTATATGACTAATTAATGTCAAACTTAAAGCTTACATATAAAACAATCGCAAAAATTATAGCCATTGAGTGAACAAGTTCGCGAATTTTCCAAACAACCCTATTCCGTTCAGCCTTTCTTATTAACATATGAAAAATCCCGTTACTTTTGAAACAGACAATGTAAATATCGCCGAATTAAAGATCTCTTCTCCCAGTTACGTTGTTCATAAAATCAATCCTATAATACGAAACTGTCATGCACCCGTGAATTATACGACGAGACTTTCGCACGTATATATTCGCGCGTCGCCCGTTGAGAACGATTGACATGGCAGCGAGAACTGTCAACGCAATAAATCAAGTAACGCTCGAATATCCAAGTTGTGAAACGTCACGCTGCTACGCTTTTCTCTCTTTTTTTCTTTTCCAATAAAAAAAATTACGCTCTACGAGCGTAACTAATTTCCAAATGATCCCTACAGTTTCTACACCGCCCCGTTACGAAACATTCCCTAGATACGTGACGCGTACACGCACCTATGCAACACACAACGTGGCACAACGATAAATCAATAAAGCGTACGTACGTACGTACGTACGTACGTATAATACACGTATATACGGTGGTACACGCGTGTGTCTGGCTTTCTCCTCGCATTATCTCTGTCTCTCTTCTATCTAGCTCGACACGTTACACACGGTAAACTGGGCCAAAGTGTCGAGGAAGCTAGACGAACGAGACTAACGCTTCCTCTGCCATAGAGAACCAATACTACTCCTATCCTCGTTGATAAGATCGCGACATTTGCCAGGATTATTAAACCGTAGATCAATGAACACGTATATACAGAGATAGAGACACGTATATTTACACGTGTGTACGTTTTTCAGCTGGATTTTTGCTTTGTGACAGGACGAAATACCGTGAATATCGAGGGATCAATTGAAACGACAGGGGTTGATGCGCCCTTGATGATTATTTGAACGTTGCCGCAACCAGCTGCAAACGTAACGTTTGCACGGTTAACCGTCGAGCGGTTTGCGTGGAAAACTGTGGATGAAAGCGGGCAAGACTTTTCGGCTCGTTCCATGGAAATTGATTTTTGAATCGCCTAGAGGAGAACGTGATGCGCGTTTTGTCGAACAGAATCCCTTTGTAGGGTTTCCTAGCCATTTTTAACCAGCCAGTGTAATTAAGAGGGATTTCGTGTAACCATTTTGTTCTTCTTTCCTTTTGTAACATATTTGTCATGTTTACTTTCGTTTTCATCTTTGATTCTTGATTGAATCATCTGTTACTTAATCTAACCTGTTGGACAATTAAATCTGACACCCACTTCAGAACAGTGGACACAGAAGTAAAAAAAATTTTCGTATAAATATGCGTCCTATTTATGCTTGTCTCAAAGTTACATCCACTTCTGTGTTTTAATCATTCGCGGAAGTTTATATCCATAGAAATGTTTAACTGCGTTAACTCTTTGAGGACGATTTTAAAGAAAAAAGGAACCCAAGTTGTACAGAATCACTCATTTACGCATTTACCGTTAGCATTGCCAAGTGAATGAAAAACTTTAAATAAAATATTGAACTGTACGACTATGAGTAACTCTTTGAGGTTAGGTGGGTTAAAATGTACCCTACCATACGTAAAAAACTAAGTGAAAGATGGGACAGTTTCTAACCTACCTAACCTCAAAGAGTTAAATGCATCCCAGCCGTTTCTTGATATTTATTTTTTGCTCAATTATGCTCTTTTCTTCCGAGAAATTTTCAATTATGCTTTTAACTTCCGACACACGACAAATAGAAAATGATCAGGTACTTCCAGTTAACCCAACTGAGCACTAACGTGCGAGGATCGCCATTTTATATGCAACGAAGTAAAATGAAGATGGCGAAAGTGGCTGTAACTTCGAAACAAGATGAACTGTTTCGTTACTTTTATGTTCCTTGTCCAGTATTCTAAAGTGGATACCCACGTATTATGAAACACCCTGTACATCGTGGATACTTCTTTCTTATCGAATCTCGTATCATATCGTATCCATTGTAACGCGAAATCTTGCATTATACGGTTGACGGAATCCCCGAGAATTTATCGTGCACGAAATAAAAAAAGTCTCTCGAGACGCGCCTCTCGTAAGATATTATGCCCTCGAACGCATAAACCGAGACACGACGCGCGTAACCGAGCGGAATTTACGCTCTAACCGCACAGGATACGCGGATGCAACGGTAATATTTCAGTCGATCAACCGTCGCGATAGAGGCCTCCATGTTACACTCCTTTTGCCCTATTTTACTTCGTCAACGCCGATAACCAATGCGTTCTATCGTTTCGTCGCGATCCATACATCTTGGGCCACGCGTAGTTTTCGTGAACAAAGTGAATTTCGATCGTGTCGCGAGTCTACTTTCAACGTCGCATTCGATTTTCTTTTTTCGTGGATACGCTCTTAACGATCGAACTTTCGCCCGCCTCTTTTCAGCCAGGAAAATCAGACAGTTCGAAGACTAGAAAAACGCCAGAGGATCCAGGTACACGCATACACACGTACATACAGCAATAGGAAGGAATAAAGAGAAAAAAAGGAAAGAGGAAAAGGAAAGATTCGTCGAACGTTTGTCCTCGTTGTTAGTTCCAAACTTAAATTAGATCGATGTAAGGTGTAAAACGAAGAAGTATCGACAGCGATGATTCGACACTTTTTTTTCCCCTGTAAACGAGTTACGATATCTAATATACAACTACATATACATATATTTGTAAGATAGCGTGAGATATCTTAAAGCGAGAATTCGCGTTAAAAAGTAGCGTGTAAGGCGGTTATATTAAACGAAAAAGTGAAAATGGGGGAAAATAAATACCGTGAATCCGTAAAGTGCAACGTACTACATAAATAAATTACTCGTAACGTAAACTTAATCGTTTACCATTTAAAAAGAAAAGTAACAAAAAAAAAAGAAAGATACTGTTAACTAAAAAAAAAAGCGAAAAAAAAAATAAATACTTCGTGTACTATGTCAGCCTTAGGCTGGATCGGTCACGATTTTTTTGCAAAACCAAATTTTTCGATGAATCTCTCTCTGTGTCTCAGATTAATTAATTACCAATACCCTAACGTACACACGATATTAACATTAACACGGTAAGGATAAGGAAATCTACCAATCGTCACAGGCGAAGTTTGAAGGAAACGAAGCAACCGAAAAAAAAAAAAGCGGAGAACTTGATAGAAAGCAGCAAAGGGAAACGACGTTTAAGAAACGAAGAAGAAGGAGAAGAAAATGAAGAAACGATCATTCTAATTAATATTACGCGACTCGTACCGTCTCGAAATAATACCTAAGCGACACGAGATTAAACTAATGAATTAAAGAAGAAAAGAAGAAAACAAAAGGGAAGAAGAAAAAGACGAACGACACGATACTTTGTATTTATACACATTGTACACAGATATGTATATTACTATTGTTACTAATATTATTCTTATTATTATTAACAGATTACCATTATTCTTATTATCGCCATTGTCATTCTCGTTCTTATTACCATCGATCATTCTTAAATATATCGAACAAATCCAGCGTCGCCGTGCGGATCAAACGATCGACTTTAATTATTATTTCGTATCGGTCGAACGAGGCCGCCTCCTCTTTGTCTCCTCGAGACTATACAACGGTTGCGCGAGATCGTCCATTACGGCCATTGTGAATTTAATAACGGTGGAAATTTATTCGGTGCAACTGCGATCAAAATCTTTCTGTGAATATTTTCCAACGATACACAAAGTGGCTCCACTTACATTCGTAACCGGACGCACGTTTATCGTTGCCGATTTATCTTTCGAAAACGCGAACTTCCGGCGAACCGGAAGGAACTACCGTATATTTCACGAGGGAAAATTTCACCTGTACGGAAACGAGAAAAAAGAAACAAAGAAGAGAGAAAAAAACAGAAAATCCGATTAATTATCTCGCTGGGAAATTTCACTAGCTCGTAACATTTGCATCGGGACGTAATCTCCCGTTATTAATAATACATTGTTCTGTGGAAATAACGCGAACTAAACAGTCAATTGAAATTCCGCGGCGTATTAAAATACGCGACGCGCTCGTTCCCTATTTTTCTTCTTTCTGTTCCTTTTTTTCTGTTTTTTTTTCATCCATCCGGGTTTATTTACGCGCTCTCGATTATCATACGCCATTGTTCGAAATTCGCGGCCGCGTAAAAATAATTTCCAACACGCGGGACTCCGCTCCGTGCATTGTTCCCCTTCCTCTTCTTTTTCCTCTCCGTTCGAACGACGACGAGAATTAATTTATCCGTTTATCACGCCCGAATTCAATACTCATGGAATATGAATCGAGAGAGAGAGAGAGAGAGAGAGAGAGAGAGAGACTTGATGCCTCGATCGAGTAAGTAAGTAATAAACACGGACGATCTCGTGCAAGGCGCCGCGACGCGACGCGATCTCTATCGATAATATTGGAGCAATGAAATCACTGTGATATCACTAAAACGCTTTCAAGGTGTGTGTATTGGAATCGACAATTATTGCTGCGCCCTACGGGGCTGGGCGTGGCCAAGTTTCCAATAAACAAAATGACGGAAATGAGACTAGATAATCGAAGATTGGGGGGAGGGGGATGATGAGGATTAAAATGAGAAAAAGAAGAGAGAGAGAGAGAGAGAGAGAGAGAGAGAGAAGAATTGTTTAAAAAAGGTGAAAGGAAATGAAAGAGAAAATGATCTATGATATATCGATTATGATAAATTATTGTAAATCGTATTATATTGTATATACGTATACATATACTTATATATACATATACATTACAAACTTGTACTATTGATCGAAGAAATCTATATTATATATATATATATATATACATATATAAATATACACATACATAGGACTGTACCGAATATTACGGGGATGAAAATATTAATATCACTAAAGACTACTTTCGTCGTATTACTACCGTGATTGTTAGCAGACATTATTATCGATGCAACAAGTCCTATTGTCTAATAGCGTTGATTGTATCGTCTGCCGCGGGGAACGAGAAAGAGAGAGAGAGCATTATGCAGGATCAAAATCGAAATTATAACACACGCAGACACAAATACACACGTACACAGACAGAAAACATACACGACTCACAGTGTACATAGGAGGAAAGAGTAGACCAGCAGGAAACAGTCTCGTTTCCGGTCCGGTATAGCGTCACTCGTTGAATGCGAGCCGTGACCGGAAACGCGACGAACGACGATCGATTCCGGACTTGGGATGATCGACCTTTTCCTCGACTTAAGTAGCGTTCTAGATTGTAAGCGAATCACGGTTTTTCTCCTGAACATTGGTCATCGCGAAAAAAAAAAAGAGAGAAAATGCTTAAGGGAAAGATACAAACACCGAACGAATGTAATATTAAACACCGTTCTTCTATTAAGTATAACAATCGAAACTGAGAATTCTATCTAGAGACAATAGCGAGCGACTGAACGCAACGATGCGCCATCTTGTCGGAGATCATTTCATTCATGGGGATGATAATTAACGAAGAGTATAATTGAACAGTCCTTTACGAACCGATGCTCCCGATATAAAAGAAAAATCAACGAGATATAACGATCATTTTCTGTGGTACGCACAGCGTCTATTTTGTCGCTGTTACGCGAGAACTCGTGATGATCGAGAAAACAATTACTCCCCCATCCTTTAGAGTATGTATGTATGTACTTACGTTCGCTTCGACTGGCCACGAATCACCCGACAAGCGAACGAAATCACCAATTTAATTCTGTTCCATGAACAGTCTGCCCCCCCTCGATAAAACCACTCTTTCCATCAGACAGCGAACCTCGATCCGTGAATAACACCGAATCCGGGGATCCGATCGAAGGAGGGATTACGCGGCGTCAAAAAGAGTAATTAATAATTCGTCGATAATGAATCTTTCCACGGGATACGATTACGCGGGGAACGGTTGATATTCATTAAGATTTAATCGCGTTCGTTTCAATCGCAAATCGGTTACTTTGCAGATTCCACTTTGGTGATTTCCGGATCGAGGATTAACACACGAGTGTCGTTCGTGAATTCGAATCGATCTTTCGCGAATATCGTCGCTGGAAAGTTTACACCACGCCCAAGGAACGAAAGCAAAAGAAAGCAGAAAATTACGTGTAGCTCACCGATCACTCGGAAAATGCTTGAACAATCAACGAAGATTGATAGAAATACGAGAAACGAAGACGTTCGTTCGCGAGTCTCTCGTTATCCCTCCGACCTTTCTCCGCTTCGAATTCGATGTGCAAAAACGGTACACCGACGGATTTATTCTAAGCTAGCACGATTTCGCGTAGAATGAACTAATCGTGGATACAGTACCATAAGCGATTTTTTCGTCGTTGTTCCGGGAATGCACGAACACTTGCACACACCAGCCAGATTATGTACGTCTACCTAGTCACACGCTAAGATCGTTCTATCGTCTACTATCATCTGGCGTATTTTATTTCGTACGTTTTATCTACATACGGTGTTATTAGAAAGGGTGAATTTTACCAATTTGTGATTAACCCTCTGGGTACTGATTTGATCCGAGCAAATGTAATTTTATACTTATTTACCGGCGAAAGATCTCCTTCTAGTGTACAGAGACGTTGAAATATGGTAGATGTAATACGACAGGAAACGAACGAACGATAACACAGAATTTCGACGAGCATCCCTCTCGATAGAAACTTACTCTCGACGCAAACTATATTTATTGATACATTTATCTAGATACTTCATAACGAGAATGTACCCATACGGTTAACCACAATTTTCATCAAACCGGATGACGAATTAATCACAATACTCGTTGTTAGCGATTTAAATGTAACGTTTAAACATTAAAAGAAAAAAAAAAGAAGAAAAAAAAAAGCAGAAGAGAAGAAGTAGAAGAGAAACGCGTCGACGATTCTGACACACGAGAAACATGGCTGCACGGGTAATCCTAATTCAACCCGGCGACTGAATCGATTTTGTACGTTCCTTTCAAAACCCGTCTCGTTTCCCTCTTCACCTCGCGTGGATTCTCGACGATAAGCAGCAATAACGTCAGCCTATACACCGGAAGTCAGACCAAGAATCGTGGACAGATTCTGCAGCAAAACGGGGGAGAGAAAAAAACAAGAAAAGACGACAGAAAAGAGGAGCGTAGCTTTGTAATTTCCGTTCTAATGCATCCGGCGTAATCACTCGGCTCGAGTGAGAATCGAGTGATGGCGGGCAATGGCGGAACGCTCGCGAGGAACTCTCGAAGAAATTTAAGTTCCTAATTAGAAGACTCTGCTCCTTTTCGAATTTCGACGCTCTGCACGCGAACGTTCGCCGTTCTCCACGGATTCTTCGACATGTATACATAACACACCGACACAGACGTATACATTAAATAAAACAACAACAAAAAAAAAAAAAAAGGAAACTCAAGAAGAAGACCAAGCTGAAGAAACGCTCCGTTCTAATCGAAAACAATGAACGAAAAAAAGGAAAGAAAAGCAGTGTCTCGATGGGCGCAACAATTCGTTTTACGTCAAGTTTAATCTATAAAAGTCTTCCATTCCTTCCTCACACACGTGTATTCGTCTACGTATTCGGCTGATTGGTTTAGGACGTAGAGCATATACATACGGTGAAATGTAATCGACGAATTGAAACGATGGAGGCGAGCACGAACGGATCGACGTTTCTCTATACACGCACACACATACACACATACATACGGCGATTCCTCTCGAGATGACGACCAATACCTATCGATCCATCCCTTGTAGAGATCCCGATTGCCGCGTACTTCCACCGACAAACATTTACCGCCCCTTAATTCACCGAATCACGTGAATTCCGGAGCGTATCGTTAACACGAACAACGACGCAGTTTGGACGCGTTAATTACATCCCACCGGCGTTTAAATATTTTCTCTTCATCCAGTTAGGCGTACATATAGATACGCGAAAGAGGGATCTCTAACTATTAAAGATCGTGAAATTTTCACTTGGCGGTAACATGTGAAAAATACACATATATGAAGAATCAAACAGGGAAGGAAACTCATTTCGAGCGTAATCGAATCGTCGTTGAAGTCGGTTACGATGATTCTAGAGGACCAGTTCTCCGATCGCGATTCCCTCGACGAGAGACAATAACGCTCTAAGGAATATAATGGATTTTATACGGAACACTCTGATTCGTTCAGGCTGCCTCGACTTGTTCGCGGTTCTCTAGAGAAGTGGACAACAAACAGAGAGAAAGGGAGTGAGAGAAAGTATGTGTGTGTGTGTCTGAGAGAGAGAGAGCGAGAGAGAGAGAGAGAGAGAAAGAAAGACAGACAGAAGAACCTAGTTTATTCGTTAGGAAAGTTCGTTCTTATACAACGAAGTTGTAATCTCACCACAGCACGGTGAAAAATCAAGAAATAGAGAGAGACATACCGCAGAGACGACGCTCTCTCGTCGAAGCTTTCGTCGACTCTTGATAATAAATTGTTTCAGCGAAACTTTTCGACCGTCCCGAAGCACGATTCTCTTTACAGAAATTTCCTGTAACTTTGTTCGCGGTGCGCCATCTGAAAGGCTGGGGAAGGGCGATTAATTCTAAAAGTCTCTTTCCATTCGGTGTTGCTTTCGTTTCAATCACATCTCGTACGTCGAACGACAATTAATCGCGACAGAAGATAAACTGTAAGAAACTTTTCAACGCAACGTTACGATCGTTTCCTTCGCGCGTTCTCGAAGTCCTTTTTTTACACGGATTAGATAAACGTTAAACAAATATCCGGTTTATCGAAGTGGTTTAGGAGAAAGGTTGCATTTTTCGAGAACGACTTGTTGCAGGCGGCCAATAAAAGTTCCAGTTGAAAATTTAACGAGCCCTCGTTCTCTAACCGCGCGCCAAGTATACTCGGGTCGACTACGCGTCGCTTTCTCTCGAAACAATTTCCGCGAGTATAATCGGTGAAGAGAATAGGTGCCGTTTCCACGCTCCGCGATAAAATACAGAAAATAACTGTCGATACAGCATTCCGTTCGCGAACTCTCGAGATTATCGTGTCGCGAACCGTTACTTCCGTCACGATCCCGCGGATCCAAGCGTATTTTCTCCGAATGGAGATGAAGGCGGTGCATTTGGAAAACGAGCGAATGTGGCAAAAAAAAAAAAAAAAAAAAAGAAACGAGGAGGAAGTCGCGCTCGTGTATTCTTGCTCGCCTCCCCGTCTATCCCGGAAATACTTATCGTGGATCTCGGAGACGCGAATCTCTCTCGCGAGTGGATAGCCGAGTCGAGGACACGTTTTAGAAAGGTAAACGATCCACTGTTTCTCTATTTCTTTTCTTTCACGTCATCCATCGATGAGTTAAATCGTTCTCGTAAAAAAAATTAAAATATCGTCACGACATAAATAAGGAAAGAAGTATAAAGAAACAGTGGATATGTTTATTAATTCGTAGACCTAGGATCGAAGGATCTATAGGAAACGAGAAGAGGCAGGTAGATCGAAAGGAGGCAATAATATCGAGCGTGTCCTAATAACGGAGAAACCGAACCAACTTTCTGTACAGTTGTAATAATTTTATGGTTGACCATATGTGATAATCGTTGCGTTGTACATATACATATACGTAGGGCACGCTCGCCTTAATTTCGAGTGTTAAAGCGATATGAAAGGAAGATACGAAGGGAGAGAGAGAGAGAGAGAGAGAGAGAGAGAGAGAGAGATGTACAGGTTTTGCGTGAGAAATTTTGTCTAGAGAAAAGTTCGAAAAATTTGTTGAGATTGATTTACTGTATATCGACGATGTTATAGCGATTCTATATATATATATACATATAAATATATAGATAATGTATATTGTAATAATTTCCTGGGATATTCTCCGAGATAAGCGAAAAAGGAGAGGTCTGAGGTGAAAGCGATTGGAACGCGAAAAAACGAAAGATCCGTTCTCCAAACTAACCCGAGAAAAAACAGGTATTTCACCGAGCACTGGATACTTCTTCTCGTTTGTATTTCGAACGAAAGAAAGAGACGAGCTTATGTTTTTGATTGAAGGAGAGAAAGAGAGAGAGGGAGAGAGAGAGAGAGAGGAAAAGAAAGAAAGAAAGAAGAGAGAAGAGTAATAATTAAACAAACTACGAAACAAAATAGCCAAGCAGCTTTTACTCTGGTCTACTGGTTGTGCTCGAATTGCCTGTTTTTACAGAAATCCCCGTGGCTCGATGTATCTGTTCGAGCTCGATCGATCGATCGTTGTTAGGGAAATCGACCTGGTGCACGATCGATCGTTCGATTCGGTGAAACCGTGAAGATGGTAAAGAAATCACGAGTACCACGATGTATACTGACATTAAACGAAAGGAACTATCAAGTACATTACGACTTTGTTTTATAAAAGAAAGACGAAAAAAAAAAAACGAATCGACCGTGTTGTCTTTTCTAATACCACACCTCCCTGGCTATTCCTGCTAACTCCTTCGTTATCGCGAAACTTTTCGTTCGATCGTAATTAAGTTTTGAACAGTTAACCGTCTTTATCTGAAACGAATTTACGTAATAACACCACGTTTCCGTTCGATAATTGAATTTAACTTGCACTCCGTTGTTCTCCTCTGCGATGAAACGTTCAGACAGTTACGGTGATTCTTATTGATAAAAACGGACACACTTTAAAAGATAATACCTTTCTTTCTTTTTTTAATTGGACCAAGTGTCTTTAGATTTTCTATTGAAAATTTAAAAAAATTAGTTTTTGACAGAATTGCAATTGTTTGAAGTCCCAAAGGAAACAGCAAATGTCGCTTTTTGCAACTTTTTTCATATAAGGATGAATTTTATTTGTTTTTTAAATGAAAATTTAGAAAATAGAGATGCTAGAAATTTCGTTGTAATTTGTTGACACAAAAACAATTTTCTCAGAGATTTTGTTACAAGTCATCTAGTAAATTAATTTTCCCGACTTTTCAGAGGAAAAGTTCGAGTCTTTTGGTCCAATTTCAGAAAAATTATTCTCTTTTAAACGGTGTCCGAATATTTAATAAGATTCGCTGTAAGTTGTGCAATTATTGAAGAGTAATCGGAAGACACGAACCAGGTAAGTATCTGTTCCTTCTTATTTTAGATACTTCAGTAGAGCGATGCAATTTACAGGGAACAGTTGACCCTTCTCTTAACTTCTCTTAAGCAGCAACGCAAATACAAAATTTAATAGCCAGGGTTTTATAAAAGCTCACGTAAAGCTGCTTATAGTAAATAACTTTCGTGGAAGTTCCAGAGCCTGTTCGAACTTGGCAAGTCCGATAATTTCGGCGCAACCAAATTCTGTCCAAGTCCCTCCAAGTATCTGAGCTCGAGTTTTAAACAATAGTCATACTCGAAAATTGTTAATAGCAGTTTCAGATAAGCTATCGCTCTTCGTGTAACGATTCAAGCCGTCATTCATCGTCGAATATCGAACTGATAAAGCGAAAGTACACTCACTTTCACGGTAAATCTAAAATCCGCGAATTTGACAAAAATTCGCAGAATTCCCTTACAAATTTCATTACTTTCCCTCCGTGAAACATATCATTGAAACGACATCGTCTAGAATCTATATATTCAATTTCGAAACGTTAAATAAAGAATGTATTGCAGTAAATTTGATTGATTTTAATATAATAAACATTTCAATACGAGAAATGCATTGATGAATATAAATTAATCTCTGATTAAAAGGAATTACACTTAATTTGATCATTTTAATTGCGTGAATAATTAAACTAGATGTATCATTAACAAATATTATTAAATTTTAATGAATACAAAAATTAATCGTTGATTAAAGAAAACTGTACCTAATTTCGTTGTTATAATTACTCGAATAATTGAACGAAATGTATCATTATAAAATATTATTAAATTTAAATAAATACAAAAATTAAGCATTGACTAAAAAGAGCTATATCTAATTTTATTATTATAATTGCTCGAATAATTCAATCAATTAATTTATTTCATTTATTACAATTAATTTGCCTCTTGGAATACTTTAGAAAAATCTTCTAAGAATTCAGATTACGTGATGATAAATTTTGACAACTTATTATTACTTAAAATATTAATATAAACAATTATCAATCCACGAAACTCTTCGTTGAAACGATATTGTCTCGAATCTTTAACGACGTCGTCTCGAAAGTCTCCTCGAATTTATTCTGGAATAAACGATCGTTCCTTTTCTACGGCAAATGCCCTGACAAATCGAAACTACCATCGTTGATCCGAAACGACGTGAAAAAGGGTCTCGATGGAGAATATAATAAATATATGGTAAAAAGGGCCAAGCGTGGTGGGTGCTGGTGTGCCATATATAAAGATCAGAGAATTGGAAAGGCAAAGATACTCCGATAGTCCGCGCGAATCCACTCTGGAATAGAATTCAATTCCACACTTCGATTTCCCTGGACCTATTGTGACGATGGTGGCCTAGACCGATTTCCACTGGGCGTAAGCGAGCATCAATCCGATTGAACCTCGAATGAGTTTCGACTTAGCCCGTCTATCGCGGTATCTGTACGCGCGATACCAAGAGTTCAAAAAGGAGCACCGTGTACACGTGGGATTCTTGAGCTTATCGATGACCAGAGACAATCTCCGATTAATCCGCAAAGAAGAACTGTAATTGCCTTTCCGGAATCTTTTTTGCTTTTAAAAAGCAATACAATCTCGATGGGAAATCGAATGAGTTATAAATATTAACCATAAAAACACCTAACGAGAGGATTCCTCGAGCCAATAATCTGAGAAACGTTTAATTAGGACCTATTTTCCGTGCACGACAAATTCTAAAAAAAATTATTTATTGATTTGTGTATATATAAATTTTATATTCACTAGTCGTTGTTACTGTATGTAAAATACGCAGTGCGTAGTAGAAAGAAAATGGACTATTAACGCATAGTGGACTCTTAAGTCGAAAGAAGGACAAGTAATCACAGAACTAAGAATCGAACTATAAAAATAATTGGGAGGGAACGATGCAGCATTCTTAATTACAGTCGAGCATTCAGAGCAGTCAAAAGTAAGATTTCACACAGCTTTCATTCGAGAAAGTGCTTCTATCAGAAGCTTTTACATTCGAGAAACGTGTAGAAAATGTTTCATTGATGAATCAGTGCTAATCAGTGTGTTATACAGTTTTTATAGATACTTTATAAACTATTATACCTTTGAAATATAAGAAATAAGTAAATAGTTAAAAGCAGAGCTGTTCTAAATGCAAGAATACAAATTCTTCTCCCAGAAAAATTAAGTTCAAACTAGTTTCATAGAAATATAACGAAAAAAATATACTATATTATTCACAAAATGTAACACGCTCTAATATTACAAAAAAACACTTTCTTACACGATAAATGTGTAAAAAGTAACTTGAACTCAAGAAACTCCCTTTCTTGAAAGTCCACGTGACAATTGGAGGCTTGAAAGTTCTAGGGTTGATGGACTATGATTTTGAACACGGAGGAATTCGAAAAATTCGCAGAAATATCGCGGGGATAAATTGAAACATTCGCTAGTCCAATATCCTGTCGAATCAAATTTATCGATCCAAAATTCCTCTACACCTCGAGCGACTCCATTGTCCCGTGAATACGCCGCTATGTCACCCAGCAATAACAATTTGGATCGCAAAGGCCTGCAATATTCGCTTCCGATTCATTCGCGTGCACAATGCTCCTAACCTGAGAGAACACTGTTGTACGTCTCTCGACTTAGGTGTCGGTGGATATCGCATATGAAGCAGCAGGATCAATGAAAGGGATATATCCTCCCCTCTAGTAAGGTACGTAATCACTATCAATCCATAGATCACACTAACGATGATCCTTCATACACACCACTTTATGTGGATTAGAGATAATCCGTTCTGTTAAATTGAAAGGACGAAAGGAATTCCTATTAATCCTGTGTGTGGAAACTAGATCGGGGATGTTTCGTTCAGAGAAACAATTTCATTTCGTTGTACGAAGAGACAGAGAGTCGAAGAGTCGATCAAAGTGCACGCGAACCGGTTACCTGCGATTAATTTTGAACTACGATGTGTAGATACGCTCAGAGAAAAAAGAAACGACGAACCAAGAGAGAATTCTTCTCTCTTTCTCTATCTCTTTCACTCTCTTTCACTCTTTGGAATACTAATCGGCGAAGAACGCGAATAGGAATGCCAGATGAACGCGAATTCCTCCGGGCAAATGAGATTCGTCGACTGCGAGCAAACGTGTTATTGGAAAGGATTCTAACGACAGAAGTGGAGGAATCCTGTTCGACGATCGACAGGAGGAACACGGGAAAGAAACGACAAATGGTGGAGGTGGAAGAAAAAGAGAAAACGAGAAGAAACGAGAAGATAGACGGTGATATAGAAGGTGATTCCTTCAGGAGGATGGCAGATGAATAAAGGACACTGTCGATTTGGTTTCGAAGGCTACGGTACAAGGATGGAGAAAGGGAACAACGGTAGAGCGAAATGAAATCAACGCAACGCTAATTATCCGAGACGAAGAGCCGAGACAGGGGACGTTGAAACGCAAATGAAATTTCCTGGGAAGTTCTAGTGGAATGAAATTGAATATCTCTCGGGGAGGACTGAACTCGCCCCTATCAAGGTGAAAGATGGATCAGAAAGTCTGAAAATCAATCCTGATCGCGAGTATTAAAACGCCGTTTCGTTATCAACGGTACGATCTACGGCACTTAAACAGATTCCCTTTGGTGTAAAAATAACAGACTCGAAAAAGAGGAACGAACAAGAAATAAAAAATACAAATAAAATAGAAGGAAAAGTGGAGATCGAGAATGGCAAGGATACAGGTTTTGCAAATTAAATTAACTCTTTTGCAGGTCCTATTCGCCCTTTTGCAAATCAAATTTACCCTTTCACAGATCAGATTCACCTTTTTGCAAATGAAATTTTCCTTTTCGTAAATCAAATTCATCTTGCAGATGACTCAAATCTTTTTGATCCGACAAGGTACGCTTTATTATTGAATCATTGAAGAAGTTTTCTCAAAAATCAAATTTTGTGTGAGGAATATTTTAGCTGATTCTTCGAACCGTGGATACTTAGTGAATGTTATTAATCATTCTGTTGCAACTATCACTCCTACATACTTGCCATAATTATTACACGAATATGATATATTATAAATGAATTTATGTGTATATAGTATGTATAAATATTTTTCATATTGAATAAACATTTTATGTTATTTTATATTTAAGTATTATTACACCTATCTAATAAAATTTTAATTTTGAAACAATAACTGTACATCGGATATATTTTCATTGAAGTAGTTTAAGTAAATAAATCTGTGGAAAAGCTTGAGTTGCAAACGGGTGAATTTGATTTACGAAAAAGGTGAATTTAACTTGCAAAAGGATGAATAATACCAGCGAAAGAGTTAATTTCAAGTGGAAAAAGGCGAATATGCTTTACAAAGGGATCAATTTGAAGTGTAAAACCCTGTAATATGTACAGGAAAGAGACACAAGCGTGTCGGAACAGTGAAAAAGAGCAGAATATAAGGAGAAGGGATTGAAAACTGACGTATCGTGGTGTTCGAGGATGTGGAATGTTTGCAAAGTAAATTTGGCCGAGCGGCGAAAGAAGAGGACAACTCGATTTCGAGTTTTAATCCAATCCTGTGATCCCCCAGGCTCTCTAACCCATTCCTTTCGTCCCCGATCGTTTCTTCTTGAAACCCTTTCCTTATTCAGACATCCTTTCTACCATCCCTTGTCTCCATCTGTATTCCCAACCCGTGGAAATATCACAAGGAACAGGCTATAACTCTGTTCTCTAACGGAGACTGCTCCTTTCAAACATGATTATGCGACCACCGTCTTTTTCACGCAGGAGGGCGAATGGTCACAGGATTTTCTGGATCGGAAACGAAGTTACGAATCTCTGTTACGTATCGTCGACGAAGATCTGGACAAAGGATAGGTGTAAAGAGAATTTCGTCGAGAAAACGCGGAGAGAATTTTTGGCGCAAAAATGAGAGCTGTGAAATTTGCGGAGAGAATTATTTTCGGAAATGATCGAGAAAGTAGAGATGAAATAGAAGATGAGAGAAATATATGGTTAAGGATAAGAATGAAAATATAGAAGTAAGATTAAATTGTTACGATCAGTTCGAAATTACGAAAATATGCTTCTTTTTATTTTTGTCCACGCGTGATTCAACGAGAGAAAAGAATTATTCACGACGATTTGATGGGCGATTTCTGACGCATGGCCTCGTTAAAATGACGTATTCCGTTATCGACGGGACACAGTGCGTGGAGGTGTGAAAATGTACCAAGTGGAAAGCGGATATTTATACCGGGCGAAATAAATCAACAGAGGGTTGACCCCGAAGTTTGATTATACCGCTCGTCCACGCGTCTCTGCTATAACTTTTCCATTGATCGAGCCACGCTAACGCGATAATTTTTCATTCAACTATTACCAAACTAGCCGCCTCTGCGTTTGCACGCGTGGAACACGCGATGAAATATTACCCGCGGAAGACGTTATTTTTCAATCGTGGATCTTTAACAACGTTTTAACGCGGAGTTTAAAAGTGACTCGCAGAGGGATGGATGAAGATAAATTCGCGGTATTACGACATGATGTTTCGTTATGTTGTTCGTTGAGTGACGAACTGAACATTCGAGCTAAAGGAGATATGTAACGTTGTCCAACAAATACAGTAAATCCTTTCACATTGTCCCTGATATTATTTCTACGTCTAAGTATTATTTTTTAGCCCACGTTATTATATCGTTATTTCGTAATTATATTATATCGTTCTTTCGACGAGAATTGATGGCTCGATAATTCGTAATACATTTTCAATCTTAGTTTCTTTTTGTTCGAAATTTTGTTCAGAAAATTAGTCAGATTTTTCGATAATTCTGATCGATACAAATACTTTTTATTAATTCCTTGCCTTATAACGACAAATCACACTCGTATTATCGTCAGAAGATTATATTCACTATGGTTTCATATTTTTTCTCTCAGAAATATTGGAATTTTTAAACGAACTAAACAGGCGCATACATACATAAACGTAAAATTGAGAAAAATATAGATATTAAGTATTGGAGCAAAAATAATACATAGAATAAGAGAAGATGCTTCAACAGAATCATAGCAGCGAACGATGTTAAATAAAATTTCACGCAGAGAAAATGTTCTTGTATATTTCTCGTTTGCCTGACTCTCATTCTATCTTCCTTTTTAACGAGCTATTTCTATTAACAAAGACGAGCCACGAGGCTCGGAAAATAGTGTCTTCTCTATTCATGTTGTCCACTTTCAGTTCCCAGCTAGAGGACAATGTGAGAGAAATTACTGTACTTTTGTGAGAATCGTATATTCTCCCCTGTGACAGTTACAACGCGCAACCTTTCCGCGTAACAATTATTACACCTGTAATAGGCAAGTTTATACGTTAATTGAATGAAAAGAGACCGCGTACGGCCGTGTACACGTGTAGGTACATACTCCCTCTTCATGACTCTGTTATAGACCTCTATCGAACGAGTTAGCGTGACTACGATGTTTAATTAGCGTCAGTTTTCGGCCGAGTCTCCGAGGATTCGGCCTCTCATTACTATCGCCGGTATCGACATGACATTATACACGGTAATTTTCATACTAACTCGCTGATTAACGGAATCGTTGATGCACGGGAAATAACGTGTCTCCAATGTACGATAACTTCGAACAAGTGTCTTTGGAAGTACGTGCAACGTGTTTGTAAAGGAACATTCAGAAAAATTTCAATATGAAGAACGAAGCAGAGAAAAGGAAGAAAAGAGATTGTAAACAGTGGTCAATCGAAGTATTTCCTAACTGGCGCACAGTCATGAGAATATTGAGATTTGTATTTATTTATCTGTCGCGAGCAACCGTTGCGTCAAGGTTCATTCGATGTCTCGAATGTTGTCAACACACAAAGAGAGAGAGAGAGAGAGAGAGAGATACAGAGAGGGAGAGAGTTCCAAAGAGAGAGAGAGAGAGAGAGAGAGTTCCAAAGAGAGAGAGAGAGAGAGTCCCAGAGAAAGAGGGAGCCACATAGTGAGAGTCCTAGAGAGAGAAAAAGAGGGGGGAGAGAGAGAGAGAGAGAGAATAATTGATACGAGTTTCCATCCATCACAATTTCCATCGGAAATGATACAGATCCAATTACAAATTGCTGAAAGAAGTCGGTAGCCCGCGTGGTTACATCGGTAGTTTTACGATGTTAGCTCAGCGTTACTCAGTTAGCCCATAAAATTAAATCTACAGATTGTAGCCAAGGTTCGTGGGGTCCAGTGACTCCAGCATAAACTATGCGTTCGAATGGAACACCGCTGTGGCAAGAACATCTCAATATTGAGGAGGAAGATCGCGAAATCTTTCTGCGAGTAGTAAAAAGGAAGATTAAAGTTTTATCCGTGACCCAATCGTAATAAATGTTATCCCAAATCGGATATGGTCACCCCTAGCATGGATTTTACGGGACATGTGTATCGTTACGTTCGATTCGTATCGATAATCAAACTGAACTCCCTCGTATTTTGCTGCGATAACCTCAATTAGAAGAATTATATATTACTACGTTTGCACTAATGAGTTGCCCACCATTTTGTTTAATGATATGCCAAATATGGCAGTTAAATAATTCTAAATTATTATAAACTGATCGATCTGTATCCGAGAAGTCGAAAATATGGAAGAGGTACGAGAGGTAAATCGTTAATAGAAATTAAGAGAACGTATAATTTAATTTGGTAAGATTAGTGGATTAATCATTAGTACACGTCGTACGCAAAAACACGTCTAAAGATTCAAGCTAACGCAGCTACTAATGCACTTTCAAACCGCTCGAATTTAAACACGATATTAACACGCGTTAAACTTTCAACTCACCGTATACTGCACGTGGAGTGGACGGCTGCAAGGTAATCCTACGTTGAGCTGCATCGAATCACAAACACACTCGCAAAATACACTAAACAATCACTATAAAACCGAGCAGAAAATTACCGCGTCGCGTAACCGAACTTCGAAAGGAGACTACTGCTGCGCATGCCTCATCGACCCAACTATCGATCGCAGCGACATTCCGTATCAATTCTTTAAACTAAGCCTAAACACATCTCGACCAATCAGACGTCGCAATTATTATGATTACTGTTCTATTCATGTTATAACTCGAGGTTAGAAATATCAGTTTGGCGCGTAAACTACGGTTAGTGAAACGTCGCGATGCGTGCCTAAAGGAAAGAAAATAAAAACAACGCGTAAAGTAATTCACGGTGAATACACGCGTGTGTGTTTATACAATGAACGATGCGTCATTGAATAGTGTCGAGTGGTACGTAAAAATATTTGTTCCTGTATAGCGATACGCGAATTATCGTGGCCTAGCAGCTGGTCGATCGATGCAACAGTGGGCCGTTGCTGTTTCGAACGTATTCCGCGCGGTAATTGATTTTCAAGCAGCTCGTGTGTACAATAAGCGTCGACAGCAGCAGGCGAAAATTACTTGGAACGTCTGAGTCTGAAACACCAAGCAACAGTCGGATCGATGGCCTGGTGCATCGTAGAAGTTAGCGGTGGGTCGATGATGGAACGGTATCCGCGACAAATATTTTGAACAAAGTGACACCGTGCTGTGTTATACCTCGTCAGGCATGCCAACGTGACGTGCAATAAGGTAGGACGTTACGAATTCGATTATTCTTTACGTTCTCTCGTTTTTCCTCTTTTTTTTTTTTTTTTAATTCAATAAAAAGCACTTTCGAGAGTATCGCTCTCAAAACTATTTTCTCGTAAATAAATTTCGCGTCTCGCCGACAAAGACAAACGAAACAGTTTGCGGATCGGCGCTTATTGGATTATAATAAATTCCTCGCACGTGCTGCCGTGAACGTTATTTGGTATATCGCGAAAACGAAGGAGCCACCTTCGATAAATATAGCACGGCGTGTGTATTCCATGAATTTGATGGAAAATCCCGGGGTTTCTCTTGGTAAAATAAACGTGACACAGGGTTAACGGTTATTTGATAGCCGAAAGCGTGCTATTAATCGTAATGGTGTCTCGATGAGGGAATTTGGTGTATCGCGGAATTTATTACGGAAAGTAGAACGACCGCGGTAAATTCTAACGAGCGATGTTTCCATCGTCCAGCTATTCGAGCACGCATGCATTGTACACACGTGTTTCTTTACAGACAATTGCGGTGTGTACGTTTCTTAATTAAGCAAAAACTTATAAGTTTGTAATGTAAACTTAAAGAAACAAAAAAAGCGTTTACGTTGATCAGTGAAAATTCTATTCACTCGACAAACGAGATATCGATCCAAAGACAGACGTAAATTTCCGAGAAACTTTATCCACAGAGATATACGTTGGTGTAGTTTGCCTATTTAATCGCTGCGCTAATTGCACAAAACAGATCATTATACACGATTCATTCACCCATTTTCTCTCCTTCCGTCTCTCTCTCTCTCTCTCTCTCTCCCCCCCTTTCTTCGCTGTTGGTTCATCTCCTAATCCATCCCACTTAGGAATTCCAGTTTCATTTAAGAGGATAGCAGTTTCCATCCATTCTTCACCAATTACCAACACGGCTGGATAGCAAGGAGAAGGTGAATTAAGCTTGAAGGATGACGTTTCCGTGCGCCAAGGGTAGGAGATATCTTCCTTCACGATCAAATTCCGTGGAGTTCTATGCGTTCGGTGTGCATGCTCTTATCGCTGTTTATGACATCGAGCATAACGTGTAATCTCCGTCGACGACTTCTTCCCCGATACGTTAAAGGAAACTTTACGATCGTTCGAGTTCTTCGCGATTTGAACGATTGATTGAAAGATCCACCGTATTCCTGTCTCTTCTTCTGGTTCTCGTTTGAGTTCCCGAGTGTGAGAACGAACCGTAGGGAAAGTTGATTTCCGTCAAGCTATCCTCTTCATCCGGTGTACTTAGAACCTCTGGACTGGTTGTAGAGGACGAGGACCGAGAATCACTTGGAAAATCAGCTTTTAATCGAGCAGTTTTATCGCACGTTCACCGGATACGCGCGGGCTTCGAACGAAATCGAGTAGTACGCAGTTAAATCCGACAGGGACTGATGAACGAGAGTTCAGCTCGACCCGATTTTAGATAATCTTCCGAACGCTAACGATCGCTATAACTGTAACAAGCTGGATCGAGCCCGATTTCGATTTCAATCCACTCTTCCACTTTGCTCTCCCTCCAACTCCCCCTCTCTCTCTCTCTCTCTCTTTTTCTCGTTTCTAGGTTCAAGCTTATCGTTTATTTCTCATCTCGTTTCATTCTCCAACTGCTATATGCAGCGACAGGAACCACTTCTTCTCGCGAGGGAACGTTTTCTCCTATCAATGAAACTTTCTTGGTATTCCCGTGAATGCTAGTTCCGTTTAATATATTGTTGACTGGGTCCAATGGAGTGGATCGAACCTCTGTTCCCCGACATTTTTAGGAATTACGTGAAGTACGCGTTCACTTGAATATTTTTGCAAAGGAATGTAAGACGTTTTATTAGACGAAATCTTTTATGAAACCTCTGTAGCGCCTTGTGACGTAAAAGTTATATATCCATTTAGTTGTATTTTATAAAACACGTTTCATTTGTTTATTACTATACTATTACATCGTTGCAACATTTATCGAAGAAATACTGCAATGAGCACTATGTTAACATTCGAATACACTATGATATCATTATTTTTATCTGTTGTGAACGATCAAATTTGTCCGGGAAGATTTTGGTTCTGATTAGAGGGATGGAATTTTTCCAAGTACATGGAAAATCATCTGATGATAAGCTTCGAGTTTCCAATGTTAAATCTTCCCTTGCCAGGCGGGATTCTGGAAGCTCGAAGGAAATCACTATCGATATTTCGGTAATTTATAGTCGAGGTCAGGTTTGATCGGAAACACGGAGGTCAACCAACGAGTCTCGTTTCTCGAACTCTGGAATATTAGCCCTTTTTCGCTGATAGCTTGAGAAATATGTAGGATGGAGATCAAATCTTTGGAGAATCTGGTAAGGAACGATTTGTAAAGTATAGTCGATGTAATAAATACAGCGAAGTCGGAATAAGCACGTTTCGAGTGTTTCAATAAGAGAATTGATAGAAATATGAGAAGATAAAGACCCTCGATCAGAGCTGTATAACGTATAGCCGGTGGAATCGATAGAATAAAGTCGTAAAATCGGCCATGCGTTAATGCACACGTAATCTGAGAACCATAAGCAGAAAATTTGAAGATCAATTCGCAAATGATACACGATTCGACGCACTTTTAACGTCTCGATTTATTATTTTGCTATATTTGTTCCACCAACTGTGCATAATGATTCTAACCCCTTGACTTATGATTTCTTTTGCTGATTATACATTTAAGAGTCATTTATTCACTGTTATTAGTAGACTACAGATTTTTAAAAGATAGAACTTCGGTGAAAAATTAATTTATCTCTCGGGTATTATAAAAAGTACTTTGATTGGGATATTTTCTATGTTTTTTCATATTACGTGCATTCTGTGTAATTTTGCACCTATAAATTTCTTATAAATTCGTAAAAATCGGCAGTCTAATTATTAGATAACAAAAGTTAACGTATTGTCAATTGTGAGACATAAGTTTAGACGGAAGTTAAAATTATAATTAATTTTTGTTACTAAAATAATTGTTTTTATTGTATTCTAAACAAAATCTGTGTCTGATTCGCAAAGGGTTAATAAGAATGTTCAGGAATACGAATTATTTATATTCAATCCCTATTTCACATTTGATTGTTTAATGGAACATAAACTTTGAATGATTCGAGCGTGTTCGTCTGTCTCTAGTGAGATTGAATATTTAACTTATTATTCAGAAACATTAATAGGTTAGCTGAGGAAACCTAGATCCTCGGAAACTAATAGTTTCCTGTGGCTATCTCCGTCTCGGTTTCGTTTCGTTTCTTTCCGTCATTTGTACAGCGCGTTTTTACTTTTAACGCGAGAGCAAGCCAACGAAGAGAGTTTACCCAAGCGAATTTTATTTAAACTGAAAAACGAGTGGTTCTTTCCACTCTCTCTTTCTCTTTCTCCCTCTCAACGTGCTTTTTTCGGGAAAAATTGATCGGTTTGTTTTTCCATCGCCCGTTTCGAGATCCTTCAAACTGTTACAGCTCTTTGTCTCTGCCAGTGCACATCTTAGAAAAATAAGGGAAGAAAGTATTCAGAAAACCGTGTAGATGAAAAGAAAATTTCTCTCTTGTCTTTAGTTCAAACCCTAACCTTATAAAACAGTTTTAAATTTATACTTTTTTTAAAAATTCACTTAGACAATAGAATGGTATATTTATCATAAACATAGTCAATAAAAATCCATCATTTCTCCGCTAATACTTTCGAATAACATCTCTCTAGTGAATACGAAAAATCTGGATCGCCGTAAAGTCGAAAGTCAAACCTAGAACCGCGTAAATACAGAAAAGTAGTTGCCTCTAGGTACCGCGAATGTAACCTCAAAATTACTCTAGGGGTGTAAATCACAAAAGGAACCCGCATTCGTCGGACGAAATTAAAGCAGAACTCCGTCATATGTTCCCGTTCACCTCGTCTTATTGCCAGGAGGACCAGAATACGGGTTTATTGCGCGAAAGAAGCCCCGAAGTTCCGGTCTCTCTCCCCGGAGATAGCCCCGGAACATCGAGGATTACGATGTTTTACGCTCCGCGGAGCCGCTCCTATCCCGGCAACTACACGAAACAGTATACTAGCCAGTCGTTGTGGCGTTTATTCGGGTCGTAGGAAAGCTTCTTAATGCGTCTTAGCTCGCGCCACGCGGAGCTTTTAATAGCGACTGGCCTGGTCCCAGGGTTGCGTGCTCGAGAGGGACGCGAGAGAGAGAACGCGAGAGAGACAGCGCGAGAGAGAGACAGCGCGAGAAAGATAGAACGCAAGAGAAAGACGGCGCGAGAGAAAGACGGAGCGTAAGAGAGAGAACGCGAGAGAAAGATAGTGTGAGAGATGGAGAGCGCGAGAGAAAGACTACGCGAGAGAGAGAGTGACAAAAAGAGAGAGAGGTGGAGAGACGGACACAGAGAAAGGCAGACAGCGAGGGAGGGAGGGACCACCCGGCAGCTTACCCCTCTTCATTCGGCTATGTATAAAGCAGAAGGTCTAAAATCCCCCGGGAAGGATGAAGGGGAATCCCAAATAGAGACAGCGGGACCCGATTACGAGTTCCGTCTGATTCCGCTTGTCGGATTTATGAAAGTTTCATTAAGAGAGCCGTGGCTGCGTGAAAGAATATACCCGGAGTATTGTCGAGCGACTGTTTCGGTGAAAGGTGTCTTGATTACGAGGAGAATGCTTCTTGGCGCACTTTATCGCGGCTGACAGTACCACCGAATCGGTTTATTCAATATCGACAAAGAATTACGACGTCGTTTGAAAAGAATTACTAATTCGAAGACTGGGTTATTCTCGTTACTTTTGCCCCACGGAATCGTTCAACCCTGTTGTTTCTTCCAACGTTGATAAGTTCACATCGGTACACATCTCCCATTTTCCTCGATTCACGAACGACCGGGAATCCCATTGAAATTGAACGCATTCAATCTTAACCGGTAACGAGGAATTGTGTATAATTACAAGGAAATATTGGAAAATTGAGTTCGGTGCCAGGCAACGCGACATTATATCCCACGATGGATACGTTAAATGGAAATGTAAAAAAGAAAGAAAGAAAAAGAGCAAAAGAGAGAGAAAAGAAAAAATAAAGGAAAGAGATAGGGCGAGGAATATCGTGCAGGTTTGCGCGATGAAATGAAAATTCTCTGTACCCTTTATCACGCGCAATTTTTTGCATATCGCCTACCCTCACACTTCGAAGTTCCTTTCACCGTATCCTTTGTACATAATCATCAATTTCCCTCAATGGAATTGATGGATAGATCCTCGACGTCCTTTATGAGAAGTATCGATCGAGAGAAGAGAAATAAAGAATAGAAAAAAAAAAGAAAGAATGAAAGAAGAAGGGTTTGAGAAGAGTTATGGAGGTTAGAGCAAGGAGCACGCCAGCAACAACGGCGTTGCTCTTCTTTATACTTCCTTTTTTTTTCTTTCTTTTCAAAAACCTCGCGAGGAGTATAAATAACGTGTATTTCCCCGTTAGATTAACTCGAGACTCGACCTCCTCACCCCCTACAGGTTACGTGGAACTTTTTAGCGTATCAATTTGTTCTTTCCTCGAATCGTGTTTCTCCATTTTCGTCTGTCAGACGCAGACCGTTCGTTCAATTACCCGGTGCAATTTGATAAGAACAAGTAACCATCCCCCCTACCATCCCTCGTCCAAGGCAATACTCATTCCTTACCTCTCAAGAGGAGAGGGAAAGCTTTATTGCTTAGCTTGACGTAATGCTTCTCGTGGACAGATGGATGGATCGTTTTATTGGTATTACAGCACTGCTCCAATAAGTCTCTCGATGATAGTAATTTTATAAAGAGATTATATCCACGTTGATACAGATTTCGTAGATTTTCATCGATAGGTTTATTTGGTAGCGATCCGCACGTTCGATCCACTCTCCTAGCAAGCTTTCTCCGCGGAGAGGAATTCGAGTCACGTGAAACGAATGTTCGCACGAGCGACTCGATCGGTCGATGTAAAAGCGGGACAAGATTGTAAATGTAATTTGCAATTAGCCGATTTCCACCGTTTGAAGATTGATCGCGGCACAATTGCCGGTTCTTCTCGGTGGAATCGTTTAATGGAAATTTGGAGAACAGCGTATCGTGAATTTTAAGAAACAACGAAACATAAAAGAAACGTGAAAAATTTTCCACGAAATTCTTTTACTAAATCCAGTGTCGATGCATTGTCTTTTCACGTATAAAGAAAAATTACGAAACTGTACTAATTGTAACGTTCGAGATTAAAGTGCACCTCTTTCTTAATTAGACATTGCATCAAATTAAGCAACTTTCTTCTGCTAAAGTGATTTTTACGAAACTTAAGAAATTTTTTCTACAGTACTCGTCTGAATGTTTTATTCGACGAAAGATCGAAGCTTTTGATTGTTCATTCCGTTCATTTCAAGCATCGATTGCAACTTTAACTCGGAACAAAGATATAATTAAGGATACGACACGTAGTTATTCGCGTTTCCTGATTGTACCACGGTGGCTTATGGCAGCAAATAAAGTTTCGCTAACAAACCGTGTAAATGGCGTCGGTGACACGAAACGCACGGCTGTATTGCACCGCGTAGTGTGCCTCGAGGCCAGATGCTAAAGTTTCCCCGTTGCTCCGTCGCGGTACGTCCAACGTCCCCATTAAATATTTCTTTGTCAGACATGAGCGAAACTTCCTATGGGAGGGCAGGAATATTTCATGACCATTCTCTCGTTGTCAGCCGCAACTACAATTCGTAATTATAATCTCTGTACCAGACCCTTATTTCAATATGCCCTCATACAGGCGTTGCCTTTCTCGAATACTCATTTCACCTTAAACGAGATATGCACACGCGACGTGATTCATTCACGTACACTTTGCCGGATTGATATCATTCTCTATGGAAACGGTATACAATTATCGGTAAAACATATAGAGAACACAATTGCTCTACAGAAAACGTCGAAACATCCTCGGGTATAATTAATTGTCAGCTTTTACAGAAATTCTGAAATTTATCGTCGAATAATAATCCCGCTCGTTATTGTACAATTTAATATATAAATCTTCCGTTAGCTTTCACGTTCGTGAAATTCGAAGGCGCGTCAGACAATCTCAACTGTTCGACTACTGTCTGTAAGTGGAAAAGGATCGTCTATTGTCAGACGTAGAATTCTCTGACCTAGTTTACCGCGGAACGTATCGCGAAATTAATCCCGGTAGAACGATCGCGGAAACGTGGAAGATTAAAATTTCGGAAAAATGTAGAGAAAAGTATGATACGCGGCGTGCTCACGTTGAAATGACGGTAATAATCGAGAGAGGTACGCGGAAGGGTACAGTGGTTCCGCGACAATATGTTGCCACGAACGAAAAAGGGATAGCGACGCCGTGTGCATTGCTACGTCGTCGTCGTCGTCATTCTCCTTTTCCTCTCCCTCCCTTTTGCTCGAGGAGAAAATTGTGCCAAGCTCGCGAAGATTTATGGCTGCTTTGTTTGGCTCATTCAGGAAATGTATGCATTTAACTTAACTGCGTGCACCTCCATTCTCAGGTATAAATTATGTTTTCAAGTACGCGAGTAATAACGTTTATCATTGTGCTGCTTCTAAGGTACAAACATATTTCAGTTCATTTGTACGCGCGACAACCGCGACATATTGATGCATCGTACACGCGAAACGCGAGAGAATATTACGACATCCCAGTGAAAGAGTGGAATGGAAGGGAGGGGCGAAAGGGAATGGTAGAGATTAACGTTGAACTTAACGAGCTGAATTCAGGCTGCCGCTAATCGGTTTAAGGGGTGGAGGGGAAATATTTAACCGCACGGTGTTTTAATCGTCGCTCAAATATTCATCAAACGAACAGCTTCGCGGGGCCCTTCATTCTACACGATTTACGCTACGTTCCTTCTCCTCTCATCCCCTATGCCACCGTTCCTCCTCACCAAAGGTCTCAAGAAGATTTAGTATTTACGTTGTATTATCCGCTTCTTAACACCGAGTTTCTTACGGGGATTTCGCTGCAACGGAGATGCCTTCTGTTGTTAAACAACGGAGGTTTCGAAAGGAGCTACTGGGCACGAAGCTTTAAAAATTTCTGAAAGGAGCATCCTATAAGCTGCTTCTCCAAACAGAGAAACTTGTGGAACGAGTTAGTGTGACGTGGAAAAAAAAAATAAAAGGGAATTTGTCATACTTTGTGAGAAGAGCTAAGTTTTACTGCTAAAGATCACTGCTAAAAAATACACAATTAAATCTGAACTAAACTTATATTATGCTGGACAGTTATAAAATCGAAATTAAAGTAAAAGCGTCAGGGATTGTGGATCGATAATCGAGATAATCCTCGGAGAAAAGCTATCATCGAGAAATTGTTTGATATTCTACGGCGGACGGTTTCGAATCTTTGAACGAAAGAAAATGGTGGTTCCCTCTGGTACCGGGTGAAATCCAATTGTAAATCGCTTGCGCATAATGGCCCAGCTGGCAAATCCAATGTCGCGGCGGTGGTCTATCGATTAGCATCGGTTTACAGTCACCGTTAGATTCGATTACGGTGTTCTACGGATGAGTCGTGACAATTCACAGCAGCCCTCGTAACGATTGCTACGTCTCTTCGATGTATACGTTATCCATTCTGTCCTTTCTAATTAGCGAACACCGCTCAGCCACGAATCATTCTACGTGTATGCTAATGCTTCACGCGCGGCCCACTTTTCTCTCGTGGCCTATTTCGCGCCCTCGCAAAATTTCCCTTCGCGCGCCGTTCACCATCCCACCGCGGCAAATGGCTTTTGAATAGGTTTCGCCCGGCATCTGCCACTTCTGACCCTGGGTTTTCGATGATCGTTGCGAGAGTAAAAGCTGTCAGCGATGATTGAACGACGCGTGACTCTTTGACTTGACCCGGACGAGAATAGAATCGAGAGTGTGGATTTCTTTAAAAGTTCGGTCATTCAGAGACGTGGAAGTTGGGAAATGGGATTTTTCTGGTGGTAAATGGATTGTGAAAGCTTTCAACCCTTAACGGAGGTTCTTTGTATATCTTGAATTTAGTTCAGCCACCTTCGAGATCTCGTCGGTTAGGTTGAAAAACTCACTGGCCACGGTTGATTTAGATAGATCTCGTGTATTTCGCAAGAAGTTACAGATCTACGAGGTAATTAGAAATTCGTCAATGTTACGTTCTGATGGTAGTCGAAATGAACAGAGTTTGAAGCTAACCACCACCATGGAATTACAGTTCAACTAAAGTTATTCACGAACTGTACCAATAAACAACTCCCCCCACCTCTACCAATCTTCGTCGAAGTCATTCTTCATTCAGCATAGCTGAATTTAATTAAATCTCAACCTGATTAGAGTTCCTTAACCTGTACGATACAGTCGTCGATCTAACTTGTTAATTCGTTAGCCAAACGATATCCAACATTTCACCGAACGGTTCACTTTTTCCCACTATAAAGGACTCGCAAGATCGTTTCCGTGAAAATGGCCCAACGGGACTCGTCGAAGTGACATTAAACGACGATACTTCGGTATCATGAATCGTGAAACTCTTCGTCCTCTCGAATGAGAGATACTTTCCTTCTCCTTCAGTCCTCGACCGTCAATATATCCGTCGAATGAATTGCTCGTAAACAACGACCACTGAACGAAAGGGTCTTGATAGGAGTAGTGAGTTACAAAGAACGTTATTGACCGACGTAACCTGCAATACGATAAGCTGTGCCTCTATTGTTATTCGAATTGAGTCTTGGTTTAGTTCTCTACTAAATTTTTTAACATGTATCGTAGGTATTTTTTAGAATTAGTGGCAAATATGTGGCTAGAGAGACCAATGTTAGGTTTAGGCCTGATCCACACTATCGGTTCGCTCACACTATTCTCAGTTTGATCGTTGTTAGGACGCGATTGAGCTGAAATTGGAGCGTTAAGCCCAATTCACACTATCGGTCAACTCTCAGTTTAATCGCCACTGAGACACGATTGATCTGAGCTTGGAAAGTTAGGCCCAATTCACGCTATCGCTCTGTTCTCGGTTTGATTGTTGTTAGGACGCGATTGAGCTGAAATTGGAGCGTTAAGCCCAATTCACACTATCGGTCAACTCTCAGTTTGATACTTGCTTGGACGGTCAATTGACCGATAGTGTGGATTGGGCTTAACGCTCCAATTTAAGTTCAGTCGAATCCTACCAAGGATCAAACTCAGAGCGGACCGATAGTGTGGTTCAGACCTTACTGTAGAGACGTGACTTTTTAGCCTTTTTTTGCGATTAACAGAGAAGTTTGGGTTACACATTTTTCTCAACGCCGTTAAAATTGGTCGCCGAGTTTCTCGATAGCAATTGACTTACCATAAACTTCCGTACTCCAGTAGAAATTATCAGAAAGTCAGCAGGAATCTGAGATTGCGTTTCTACGTTTCCTACCAAATTGACTCCTAGAGGCGTGACTTTTTCGGAAAGATCTTGACTGATCACGTGGAAAAACGCTCACAGACGATATTTATAATAAAGGACGTAAGGAGCTGCGAGAGTTTCTATTTGAAAGGATCGAGAATTGCGTAGAAGATAGGGAAAAAGAGAATTCGGAGTAAAAGACGCGTCGAATGTATCAACGAGAATATCAACAAATTCGCGAATAACGCGCGTGTACCATACTAAAGGGAAACGTCGAAACGAACAGTGAAACGCGTAAGCCATATATTTACAGAGTGCGAGCTTTTTGATTTATTCGGCGCCGGTTGAAAACGGCGGATCCAGCGACCCACTTTCCCCCCAGAGCCTATACCAAACCCCAGCGAATTTCCATCATACGAGTTTCATTGTAAAACCACCTCGAAACCCGATGAACCGCTAAAATTCTCACTATTGGGTCTGTTCACGATGTTGGAAGGTCGACACTCATCCTCCTGGAGGCGATCGATCGTCTGCCTGATGACATCAGGACGTAGCTTGTAGATCGGCTATGAACACGTTGGCCAGCTTTTGTTCTCATTGCCTATCGTAGCTTGATAAAACGCGTTGTGATTACTGGAGACAAAGAACAGGCGGGAGTTTGCGTGCCATCTCCTGGCAATTAATGCCGCCTCTGTGCTCAAGGTCGAGATCGAGAGCGATCGAGAGACTTTTACGATGGTTTCATGGAGATTGAGTGTGGCTTTTATGAATTTCACTGGAAATATATTTCATTAACTGAGAGGAAAGAAAATTTTACTGGTAGAAATGTATTTATTTGGTTAGTCAATATCTTGGATAAAACAACTAATCAATTTAACATAAATTTACGAAGAAATTGTGTTTTATTTCACCTAGCAGGTATCATAAAAGGTACTATAATTTAAATATTTTGTATATTTCTTCATTTCGATTAAATTTCCTATAAATTTGCGGTCTATTTATTACTCAAGCTTTCCAAGAAATATTCCATCTTCTCATTCACTTCTCTTTAAAGATAAACGAAAATTTGTGTTAATTTTTTATAAATTGTAACATTAAATAAGCTTCACATTCCCATCTTTCTTAAGAGTGCACATATAGCTCTAAAATATAAATGTTTTCTCCTCGACAATGTTTTTTCAAAAGCTTCGCTTAATTTAAAAAAGAAAATCCAACCCTAGTTTTTCCGAAACAGTTAAAATTACACGAAACACTTTTTTCTATTAAGTAGTTATATATTGCGAAAAGGGATTTGAAGGATCTTTGCACCAGGAGAAAATTAAAGGGCGCATAACTTGAAGCGCACAATTTTTCCCACTATCTTTTCTCCAGCGGTGTTCCAAAAGCTCCGGATTTATCCGTTCGAGCATTGGCATGCAATTAAGAGTCACTGTATATATTAGAAGGAGAAGCGAGCGGCGGCTGTAATGGACGAAGTCGCGGGAGTTCATAGCAAAGTGCCGGCCGTAAATCTGGCAGCAAACAAGCGATGTGTAAAGTATGCAAATCCTTAATAGGAAGTGCTGGTGGCAGGCCGAGGGTTAAATAACATCCCGGCCCAGGCTAGAAAAACATCCTCCTTCATACGACCGGACATTTGAATACATGGAACAGAATAATTTCATTTTAATCTTGGAACAACGTAGTTTCTACCATCGCTAGACGTGCCATCCTTATTTTCCTTCCTTTTTAAACTTCGCCTCTATTAAAAATCTTAGAAAGTGTATCGAATTAACCCCTTGCGCTTGAAAGTTGTTACTTGAAATAGTCTCTCTGTAAATTTTAAATATATTCTAGGTGAAAGTACAGTGGATGATCGAATTTTTATGAACAGATGAATAAATTAAGTATTTTGTTTTCAAATTCTAATTTCAATAATAATCAAATATTTCCTTTTTTTATTTTTCACACATAGATGAACAATTCGACTATATTGTGAAGCTTAATCCTCTGATAAAGTCAGAGTTCCATCTGACCTAAATTATAATTTTTTCTGCAGTGTCACCTGTGTGTTTTTCTCAAAGAAATCTTTTGGAAAAATCCAAGAAATGTTTCTGGAATAGTGTCCCTATTATTGCACTTGTAGACATATTCTATACTCAGGAGTAACTATACTTTGCAAAATTTTTTCCATAACATTCACTCAAAGTTCAACATTTGCGAAACAAATGAAATTTTATAAAAAAACAACACAAACGTACTTCTCCGTACCAGCAGTCGACGTGTATGATATGTAATTATCATCATAGAGACAGTTAACAAACGTCATTCGAGCTCGATAGATTAATTAGTGAAACGTTTAAATAAAATTCCATAAAAAAAAAAAGAAAACAGAGACAGTCCCGTGGTATTAATCGAAAGAGACACGGCGCAGAGCGAAAGTAACACGTTCGTCCGTTCGTTGAAAGGTAAATGTTTAAAATCGTCCGGCAGAACGAGCAGCGCGTCGATTGAAATCGATCGTTAATTAATACAGACACTCGATGTTTGTCGCGATTCGAATTACTTCCGCGCGGTGTAAATGTCCATAATTGAGAGGACGCTAAATACCGATCAAGAGGGGGAAAGGATGACGAAGTGTAAGGGGTAAAAACAGAGAGAGAGAGAGAGAGGGGGGGGGAGGAATGAGAAGCTCATCTAATTAAAAATTTCGAGCGTAGAAAATGTTCAAGTGTTCCGATTTCTTGAACGAGGCCGGCAACATCGTTAATTAATTTCCATCGATCCGCACCCTTTAGCCGGTTCGTCGAACTGTTAATTGAAATTCCACGACCTCTCCTTCTCTCTTTCTCTCCCTTTTTTTTCTTCTCTTTCTTCCCTTTTTTCCCTCTTCCTTCCGAGTCGAAGTGCAAATTCACAATTTACTCCCTGGAGGTGTGGCGAGGATCGTTATCGAAAAAGACACCCTTTGCCTATTCGATCCGCGAGGTTTTCACTGGTAACAGGAACGGAGGAGTTTAAGAGTCACGTAACCGGTTCGATGCGTGGTGAAATTAATTGCTGGGACCCTCGATTAGCGTTGGAACGGCTCCTGTAGATTAACAACGTGGCCTCGGTGATCGTGAGCCTAGTTTAGAGGGCGGTGTCCCCTACATCACCAGATCGTTCCTCCCCTAATTTGTAGCTTTAAAACTTATAGCAATTACGCCCGGGCACGATGGTCTGAGAAAATTGCTGCTCCCGTTAATTCGAGGCGTGTTAGATCCTCGAGATCGTTCCGTTTAGAACTGCTGAAATATTCGATCGAATTTTTCTGCGAAAAAATTCCTCCTGTGTCTTAGGTGATCGCACGAGATATCTGGGTCCGTTTGGACCCGAGTTAATTATCTTACGATAAATGTTTCGTCCTTAGACACTCGTAAATTGGAAATTTTGCAAATTTTTATACTTTCTCTGGGGAAGTTCAGTTTATTATTTTTTCAACAATATGGAAAAACGTTCGGGTCTGTTTGGACTGGAATATTGGAGGTCGATTTACAAATAATTATTAAAGAATCGTTAAAATTTAACGAAGGAGACATGGAAGTTATCGAAACGGAAAGGAAATTGAACAGAAACCGCTTCTGCTTTTTCGTTTCCCTTTTAACAGGAAGAAAAATTTGGCTTTCCGGAAGCTAGGGTGAAATTACAGAGGCAGCCGGTGACAGGGAACGGGTGTATTATGCGGGGCAAGCCGCAAAATTAGGTAAAAGTTCAGCGCACGTGATACCATCCGGGCACAAAAGGCACGCTTGTGAGTGGTAGAGAGAGAGAGAGAGAAAAAAAAATGCTTCCGTCGCGTGACTTCCGGCCGCATACTTCGTACGGGACATTTATATTTTTCGGTCAAAATTCCAGCGGCCTGTGAAAATACCAGCGTATCCGCGTAACTTGTCCATTCTCAGCTCTGCGCTGCATTTTCTCCGGGAAATTATGACGAGAACGCGTATGCCACCTTTGCATGGTTTCCCGTATAATTCACGGGGTTAAGAAGGAAGTGGAAATGTTTCTGTTGGGAAAGTGAAGGATGTAAAGGGGTTGGAAAATACTCGTTATTCTCTGCGGTTTCAATTACGCTCGTGTTTTTTATAATCCCGTCGACAAACTCCGCTCGAAAGGTTTCGTTGTGCTCTACTATACGAGAAACGAAAAAAAACGTACTATTCTACAAAAAAAAAAATAAAAAATAAAAAATAAAAAATAGAAACAAAAAACATAGATAAAAAAAATATTTCACGCGTATGTATGTCCGAATTTATGATACGTTGCACAGTTTGCATACAACACAGACGCGTATCTTTTTTCTTGTTTTTTCTCTCTCTCTCTCTCGTTTCTCTCCTGATTTTTTTAATGGACAACGCCGTCAAATAGAATACTCGTCTTTCTACGGCGTATCACTCCGATAAATTGCTGGTTCTTCGTCTCTTCTCGTTCAATCGATAAGAGCAGTTAATCAGCTTGATTAATTCCAACATCCCATTCAATGGATCGCATTAAATTTCCTATTAGAGAAATTACTTCAAAGTGAAACTTGCTACGCTAGCACGTTGCTTTCTAATTTCACAGATATAGCGTCTCCTTTCTACGATTTTTTGACTTTTTTTGGGGGGGAACACGCGATTCCGTTTCATTCGCGTTGTGCCACCGAAGGAAATATCCCGGCATTCAATATCCTCGAAAAACATTAGCGTTGTCGGTGTTCGGTACGGTAATAACAAAAGCTCCGCAGTCGATGAGAGTGCGCGGATTAACGTTTTGGAAATTAGTTCTCTGTTTACAAGCATTGTGCATTAGTCAACGGCATTGAAAGTCCTGCTTGTGCACTGGATTCCATGAATTCGCGGATTATTATAGTACTCTACGAATCAGCTCCAGCGATGATTATCGGGAAAATATTAAGGGGATAAATTTCTGGCTTTCGTTAATTGTTATGCGATGCCAAATGTTCTTTTCGTTTTACCGGAAGTGTAGAACCTTTAATTTTCGGTGTAATTACACGGAATTATGTACGATTCACTCTGATCTACCATTCTCCTCCATCTCTCTGTACAGTGGAATTTTCTATTACGGAGAAAATATTTTATTAAAATTTTGTATTAAAATTTTTTATCGAAAGAGACAAATAATAGATAGAAGGAACAAGATTCGGAGAATATGAAGAATAAAGTGGAACATCTCATCTTTGCTAGCTTTTTTAAAGCACTGCAATATTATATGTATACCTTAAACACATTTCTTGCTTTTTTCATGTTTCAAAACGCGCAGAAAAATCCATGAGACACTTTATTACGAGAGAAATGTACTATTGGAAAGGTAGAAGGCAACTAATGAATATAAGATTGATTTTAAGCAGATCAAGCTGCGTGACTACACAAAAAGTTGTCAGGCAAAATATCCGTGCATGAAAATAACGAAAAAATTTGTTTGGTACCATCTAACACATCCAAAAAGATTAAAAAATAATAGTAGAGAAAAAAGCTTATTATCTATAACATATAAACAGTTAAAATTCGAAACTTTCGGGAATTTATTTTAGTCCAACATTTCTTCAATATCTGAAGACTTAAAAATCCGAAAAGAGAGCGTTCTAAATAGAGCTAAATGTTTACTTTTTCCAAATAATAATTCAAATAATCCTAGCCGATCGAAAACCTCGAAAATCTTATACAAACAGTTGCCTCTATCTTGCCAAAAGTGGCAACGAAATATTTGCAGAGCTATATTTACAAGATCAACGAAACAGTTAGCGAAAGGAGAAAAAGAGCATACGACACTAGAGGACTCGTTAATTAATTGCTCTCAATCGTGATACAAACGTTCAACGTCGCTGATAGTCTGTGGTCCCTGTGTCTGTACGAAAGTGCAAATAACTCTTGGAATTTCACAAAGCCTTTGGTCTGCTTTCGGGGACAGTGGAGAGATAGAAAGGGTGAAAATAAAAAGGGCGGAAAGAAGGAGAAAAGAGGGAAACGAGTGTGGGATCGCACAAAAAAGCGTAGAGGCGTCCTGCACAGTTCGTTCGTTAAGGGAGCAGGGACACCAAAGTGGATCCGGTAAAGCAACAAGCGAGGCACGTATCTCTGCCTCATTGTCGTACACAGAGAAACACCGTCGATAAAATAATGAGAGAATGGCTAAATTCAATTCACCCGAAAGCCACTCGTTCCAATCCACTTCGCGTCCCATGGACGCCTCCAATAACATTTGCAACGAGGTTCCTTATATATTTCTCTCGATGAAAACGTGGATCGCATACGTTGACCTCGTTCGACGAATTTCTTTCGCTGAAGAATATTTAGATACACTAATATAAATATTCCCACTCCCTTTAAAAATCAATTTTACTTAGCATCCACTGCAGAATACCTTTTTAAAGTACGATCTGCAAAAATTGTAAGCAAGAATATGTCGAAAATAAGTTGGAACAGCCGTTAGATATTCATGCTGAACAATCATAGTGATAAGGGTTAATGGTTGATGAGGTGTTGCTATTCCGTACCTAAAAATATATCGCACAGAATGTAGAAACTGTACGTATGACAGGAATAGAGAGCAAGATTAAACGCCTACACTGGTTGGCCTGATTTACCTTCCTTCCTCTGTGTCATTTATCCATGGATAAGTCGTGGAGGAGGAACAGCGTCTCGTCCGACCGTTCGAAGCAGAGAAGAGATACGTATCGAAGCGGAAACGAGCAGACGGTGCATAAATAAAAATCCCTTCCGCCTGAAATGGCGGTATGGTAGAAGCATAGCAGTGGAGGGAAGGGATAAATAAGGAAACCCGAAGGACGTAGACGCGAAATTAGTCGGGTGAAAGATAGCCAAGCTGCCCTTTCGATCACACGACACACACAGCTCACCCTTTACTTTCATACGTGTCCACGTATGTATCTCGATGATACAACCGTCGAATCGAAGATATATTCCCTACCACGTCAACTGTAAACCACTCCGAAGGACAAACATTTTCTAATCTACAACGTGCTGCTATTAATCCTGACGTCGTTGCGAAATTCCCTCTGTGCCAAATTGTCTCGATAACCAATTACACTCTGTCGCAGAAATATTCAGACACCGTCATATTTTCACTTACTGTTTTTCTGTATTATCAGCAAATAGGAGAATAATTGCAACAAACTTTTTGCGTTATATTATTGAATGTATAACTTAATTTTCAATGCAATCAAAATTTTATTCGAAAAGATTGGGAACAGACTGATTCAAGAAAATAATCTCCACTGTTGTTAACGACCTTTTACCATTTTTTTGGCAGATTGCAAATATTTCTATATATAATAGCAATGTTCAATTTTCAATCTTTCCTAGTGTTCCAGAGCAAAATGATTAAGAGCACAAAGGTGCCTGTAAACTTCTCCGACAGGCTGTGTAAATTCTATCAACATGACACAGATTTTCTAAAATTTCCCGATATACCGTTGGCCCCGGTATAATTGATACCGCGATCGAATTAATTCGATATCGCGTATCTCGCCGCGAACTATCCACGGAATTACAGGAGGCATCGTAATCGATATCATACCACGAATTGCTTTTCCAAACTACGAAAGCTCGAACAGTTGTAGAAACCTTCGGAGTCGCGTACCTGCTTAATTTCACCGATTAAACCTCGTGGATTCAATTTGAATAATATACGATCGGATAAAGTAACGATCATCGTATCTAACCTTGCACGCGAGTGGCATTACGATTCGTCCCACAGGCTTGATACCTGACTACGGATAACCCCGTGTAACGTTACGGTGTCCATAAAGCGTAGATAAACGTCGAATACCTAACCACCGTCCAGATTAATCTTGGTCTCGATTCGTCCTAGAGGTCTCGAACGAGAGACGAGTGAGGAGGAGTGAGAAGGGGAGACAGGTTATGAATCTCTAATCCGGCGTACATTCGGTTTGCGTAGGAGAGCAACTGCATGCAATTTCGTACGATCAAGCGCCTATACACACGGTTACAGTGAAACAGGTCTACCAGTTAGGTGTGGTACAACGACGAATCGTGAGCTTGTACGAATGAACATAGGAGGTGAAATTATCGTCCAGCTCTTCCCTTAGATAGGAGTTCCAACATCAGCTATGCCTCTAGCGCCAGGCTAATGTCTCGTCGCTTCATTCGTCAGAGCTAGCTCTGATTGCCGTTACAAGCCAGGATTACGAGATGCTTCTAAGGATGGTTGCCTTTCGTTGAACCTTCGTGTAAACCTGGATGTAGGTTTCGTGTCCTTCCTTTCCCCAGGAGGAGCATAATTGGATGGGGATATCTAGCGGGTTTCCGGTTAACCTCTTCGTTATTTGTCGATGCGGGCCAATGTGTCGCGGGGTAAACGGGCAGGGATGTGTTTTGGGTACACAACGAACCGCTGGAGTGTAATATTGTTAACTGGTAGAGTTTCTTGCCGGTGTTCAGGCGAGAGACAAGAAAGGATGAGGCTTGTTTTCTCGTTGGTAAGTTAGTAGGTGGTCGTGGTACTTCTTGCCACGATTACGTCTGTTCGTTTGTTTCATCTTCAAGCTTCTAACGAAGTTGGATTTAAAGGTCCTCTGATTTTCGAGGAGCTTTTAGAGTTTGCTTATAGAGTCATATCCAACTTAGACGCCTACGTGTTACTTTTTTAATGAAACAAACTATTTCGAATTTTTTCAAATTTGTTTTTTCTTTTTTTTTTTTTTTTTAATGAAAACATGATCTTTCATTCAAATGTGTGCCACGACACGTTGGATTTTATCCTTTGCTCTACTTTAATCTTTAAATTTTCGAACTTCTGAAATTTGGCAAATTTTATAATTAAGAAATGAACGTTTATTTTTCCTTATGCACTTTGTGTACTAAAATCTATAGCGAAATGATTAAGGATTTGAGAAGAACATTGGATTATAACTGTAGATATTTAACACTAAGATTTTCCCGTATACACTCGTAAATCTTGTGATGTACCATTGAATAAATTTCTCCATTTCTACCGAAATAGAAACGTTAATAATTCTACTGATAGTACTATATAAATATTGACTTTCTTCTATAAAATAGCCTCTGAATTTCCGCATTTCGTGCATTAATTTCGAAGATATATTCATTCAAAGTAAGAAAGTTACCTAACTCGACTCTCGCAGTACCATTAAATTCATCTACATTTTTTGTAATTTTCCCATCACATTTGCTATAAATAATTGCGCTTTTGTATTACCTCAAGACTTATAGAATGATGATTTATTAAAATTTTAGATGCTTGAAGAGGTACAAATTTGGCACATTTTTCGCGAAAAATTTGTACGGTCGCCATAGTATTTATATACGCTCAATTAGCGTATATATAACAACAGAGTCGTGTACTAAGAAGTGCGATAATTTCACGTGATCGTTGGGAAGTAGAAAGGCTGAGTAGAATTTTGCTCGTTTTGCCACCGGTTCCATTTTTCTCGAGGCTCTCGAGCGTTACTCTTTCCACCGACATCCGCGGAAATTGCATCGGCTAACCGTTGAATCGAGCCTGCTGCACGCCACCTTTCGCCGCGATAAAGCTTGCTACGGAGAAACGCTGGGAGAGAAGCAGGAATCACGCTGGTCTCCGCCCCTTATTCTTCGTCTTCTACAATTGTATTCCCAAGAGTGTCGGCGAGTCGCTTCATTTCCTCGTCGGCGTTCGGATTTATTTTTCGGGAAACATTGCCGCATCTGTGGCGGATTTCATGAACCGTGCCGTTTCGATCTTTCACGCTTATATTGTCCGAGGGGAGATGAAAATTGTTCGCTCGATTCATAACTCGAGTAATCTCTCAACGTGTACGTACTTAAAAATTTTATAAAGAAAAATAACCTTACCCTCTGTAACAATTGTTCTTCATTCACAAGCAAAATTACGGTTAATTAAAATTTTTGACGAGTAAAGCGAGCATTGATAATCATTTTCAAAGACTGAGAATTTTTATGCGTTTGGAAGAAATATTTACAAAATGCTAGTGATGTGAAAAAATGTTCGAAGTATCCGTATTACAATGTTGCTAAGTGAAATAATTTCCTATCAAGGATCTACCTGGTATCAAGAGAAAAATTGATCAGAAATAGCTTAAAGAAAAAATTCGCGGTTCTCCTTGGACGACTTCAGACTTCATTGTCGAAGGAAATACTCTTCTCCGGGCGAATTCATTTGCACGAAGCGTATTGCACGTTATCGATATGCAATTTCCTGCCGTACGGTTTAGTTCCGGGGGCGGACTATAACACGCGATCAAGGATTGTTAATTATAACGATACCGGGGCGAGAATCCGGCGCGCTATCGTCTAAATTCCAGCCGACGAAGTTCCCCGACGCGACGTATAGGTTATGTCGAAGGTGAACATACATATATACGTATATACATACACCTGCATCAGCCAATCTCCCCTCATTTGCATTCGCGAATCGATCTATCTTCCTTCCGGCGTTGGCTCGCAATTTCTCCCGTACGTTTTGGTACGCAACTTCGTTAATGGCTGTACACGCCTTGGCGTCTCGAACTTTCGAAAACCAATGCACCCCGCGTGCCTAAACGCGCGAACTCGCGTCTATTTGTAAAACAAACAGGCGAACTAATTGTCAAAAGGGGTTTCTTAGCTTGTTCAGTACACCGGGTGTTTGAGAAAATAAGACTTGAGGGAAACTTACAGTTCTCTATGAGAAGTGTGAAATGTGCTTAACTTCTTGACGATATCTTCACACGTCTCTTACTCTACATGTACAATCACTCTTACTAATATTCAGACACAGTATAAGACAGAATAATTGTTTTTAAATTAGGCCAAACAACGTGAGTTCTTTTTTCTTTTGAGAAATCAGAAGAATTAGTTTATTAGATGTGTACACAAAATTTTGAACAGATTGCAATTGGTCGGAACTGCGAAGAAAATAGTAAAGCTCAGGAAAATTTAAGAGATTTGTTTTGTAGATTTATGTCGGTGAAAATTTCATCGATATCGGTGAAACTAAATGGAAATTTAAAAATTAAAGTTATCGAGAACACGTTTGTTCCATCTGTTCTTTAAATTTGTTCGATTTTTGAGACTTAAAGCATATCGTTTAGTTAATACAGTATCTGTACGTTGTCCTGGTCGAGAAAACGCGTGCTCGTTTAAGCACTGCATTCCTGACGCATCGAATAACCGGAAAATTAATTCTCTCTTAAGTTCATCCGGTTTATCCTTTTCGAGAACTGACGGGTTAGAGAAACTTCTGGAAAGTTGGCGAACGATAATTGAGTTACCGCTTTCGCCGCGTAAATAGGTCCTGTTGTTTTGCATCGTCGGGAATAATTCCGATAAGTGAATCGAGTAGTAAAATTGGCCTACAACTCCTCCTCTGCTAATGAATCAGATGGAAAATCACATCGCGTTATCACTCGTTCGATTTAAACATGTACACTACTGTTCATAAGTATTGGGACACTTATTACGGACGAGTAAGAAATATTATCTGATTTAATCCATATTTTCTCACTAAAATTAGCACTTTTACTTCGAGATTCTACAACGAACAATTTTTTTTAAGGAAAATTTTAGATCACCTTTAGGTTCATTTTAGAATCACTCTTTTTTAGGGTAATTTTACTTTAGATAATTTGATATTAAATTTGCAACGCTAATAATAAGCCTTGCTTTACGTTCATTAAGTAGATTTTAGAAGAATTCAGAGGATTTTAGTAAAATTTAGCAAACGTCTGCAGATTTAAATCGAGATCGATAGGACTCGAGAGATGGTAACAGATATTGATAAAAAAAAGTAGATTTAAATAGAATTCGATAGATTGGTAGATTCTAGACTTTGATAGGATTCAACAGGGTTTGGTAGATCTCATTAGATATCAATAGAAATTTAGAAATTCTCTAAATTTCAGTATGCTTCACATTCAAGTATCTCGATACTTATGAACGGAAATGTATACAATCTAACATCGAGTGTTTTTCAAATATTCGCGACCAGTATTTGCCGCGAGGAAAATACTCCTCTGTCTCGCAACGTGTGTTCCGTGAACAAGAAGCACACTGTTCCAGAATAACGTTCGATTAGCGTTTCGCTAGCCTGTGAATCGTGAATTACGATTGAGCGAGCGTACTTGTCGATTCAACCCTGATGCGGAACAACGAAGTAGGAGTGAAACGGAAATATAGAAATAGAAAGAGTGGGATAGAGAAAGAGTTACCATTCTGCTTGTATGAGAAAACCTCCATCAGCTTATCGCTGAGAACATTATATGTGATCATTCATTCGAGATGAACCGCAATTGCTGGTACTATTTACAAGGTACAACGTAGAATTTTATCCCGTAGGCATAACCCGCCTTGGGGAAATATTTCACGATGATTAATGATCGGTCTCTGCCGGTAACATGCGGCCTGTTCATTTTTCTTCGTTACATACGCGATACTTGAGAACAAGGAAACGGGTACAAGGGACGCTGTTTTCAAGCAATTTCGTTCGATTTCTGCTCACTCGAAGCATCATTCTAATCAATCTGTAACGTCCACTTCCGTCATTATACCGCGCTTTTAATCAATCTCGACGTGAATGTGTACATATGTAGGTTGTTTGCTACTGTAATTGCGTAAAAATCTTACGAGTTTCTTAACCCTTTGTAACCATATGTTTCTTGCTTCGCGAGAAGAACAATTACTGTTGATGAATATTTTACATTTTAGGATCAATGATTATTACGAAAAGATCTGCAGATAATAATGTGCAAATTTGTCCATAAATTCGTGTGTCCACTTAAAAAATTTGGAAGTAAAGCAAGTAAAATATATTTTATTATTTTAATCGGTGATATATTTTCCTTGGCTTTCAACATATTACTGCCATCTTGCAGATAATTTTTCAGTTCCATTTGTGTAATAGGGCTCCGCTTTTAATTAGTTTGTGACCGAATAACATGTGTTTTTATTTTTCGAGAAGTTAGAATAATTAGTTTATTAAATGATGTGTAAAAGGATTTTTGAAATAATTACAATTGGTCGGAATTGTGAAGAAAATAATAGAGGTAGTTTTTTTACGCTTTTTCTATTTGAAGTCTGCAATAAAAATTTAAAAGATACGTTTTGTAAATTTATATCAGAAAATTTCATCGAAATCGGTTAACGTTGTTACGAGGTGGATATTTATCTTCTATTATGACAAAATTTGACCACTCCTGGTATATAACATCCAAGACAAATTTATAAACTGCTAATAATATCACAATATAATACCACATCATATCAATAAACAAATAAAATGAGATATAAAATATAGATAAACATATTTTCAAGTTACACGGCGCGGTAAATCGTTTAATAAGCGTTCATCGGAATTTGAAGAAGGAAATTTTTCTATACCAATATCTAGAAATATTTCCAAACTTCCACTCGATGTCGTTCGAGTTGCAACGGTTTCCACGTTGGCAAAAACTCCAAAGGGAACGTGAAAGATCTGTACGGTACTATCGGTACGCAAACTTTCCGAAATATCGTCCAGAAACTTTCGTACCGTTTCGTCCCACGTAGGAATTGAAAAGCAATCTGTGCGAGATCCTTCAGTTGAATAAGCTTTTCGTGTAATATCACGTCCGATCGAATGGTCAGAGGTATCAACCTATCCAAAAATACACGCAGCTAGATCGCGGCGGTACGATAATGAACACGAATCGTTCATCAGGATTCCGAACGTGTAATCGTGCCGCGTAATATGAGTATTTCACCGTGGGCTGGCATCGTGGTAGGTGCAGGTTGTGCAGCCGTGCAATCGAATCGCGCGATAAAACGAAGAAACCCGTGTTAGCGTAGGGATGGACAGGTTAAAGGTGGGGAAAAGGTTGTAAGATTGAAAGGTAGATAAACCGTAGAACGAGATATGGATGGATGAGAAAGAAAAGGCGAAGAAAGGTAAAAATAGCGAGCACGGATTGAAGAAGATAGGCGTAAAGGAAGAAGAAGGAAGAAAAATACGTACAAAAGGTAGTCGATGAAACGAAGAAGGTGAAAAAAAAAAAGGACAGAGGCAAAAGGGTTCGACTGAGTTGGCGTAGGCAAGCTTTTATCGGTGATCGTTCCCAGCAATTTCCGCCTTTATCGCCTATCAAACCGGAGGTATCGGTCTGTGCTGAGAGTACTGGCACACCTCAAAGTCGACACAGCCCTCAGATTCGAGAATTGCCGATGGATTAATAGAGAACTGTGAATATTTCAAGATAAGAGGGGAAAGGTTGCACTGGGTCCTTTCGAGTGAGCAACGCGTGCATTCTAGACGCGTAACGTTCTCGGGAAACATCGAATTATTGAAGAACGTGTTGCGTTTCACGCCTAGAGTATCCTTTCTAAAAGCCTGCGTAAAAAATGAACGTTGAATTCCATGTGTTACTTCGTTGGTTAATTCTGAAGAATTGATTGCTTTTCGAGCATTTAACTCGCTGATTCGTTATTCGTCTCCGTGTATCGATTACGACAATAAATTTACAACGTGCAAAATAGTACGGATTAAAGGAACCCTTCCTTTGGGATTCCACGCGACGTCTCGAAGTTTGGAAACTCTAGGATTCATTATTTCTATTTTCTCCTAGCACACTGTATCGTTCTTAACCGATATAAGCAGCGATGATGGAAATAGGCGAGCCTCCACGTCGTCGCGGAGAAATTACTGTAGAGTGAAGCTACGATGATCGATTCGAAGTTCGGCAGCGGTGAGATAAGCCCTCGGAGGATTGTAATTCCGGGTCATCCGTGGCCCGTTTCAATCGCGACGGCACGAGGTTCGCGTACACCGGCCATTTGCGAGATTGCCAGCGAGAATTCTACCCTCTATCTTCCGGAATACTCGCGGATAACTCTTCGGCGAGTTTTCTCTTGTGTACTTAGGCGAAAGGTTAGGGATGTGCTCCGCGGACCAACTCCGCGCGAACAATGGATTTTTCCAGCTGCATTATTCATTCTTCGCCCTCTCGCAGCCTTGCCCTCACTTCCGTTCTTCTCGCCTATCCCAACGCCATACCAACCGAGTCTACCTGAATTCGTAGTAATTTAGAGTAAGCTTCGCCGTCGATTACGTTTCCCTTTGTGTCGCCAAGGAGCTCCCTAGCACCAGCCACGTTCTATTTTCCAACTGAATACACCAAGCGCGTTTCTGTCTCGTATTTCCCTCCATTTCCGACCGCGAGACCCTTCGACTTTTTCGAAGAATCTGTTCTTTGACTTTTATCGTTCGTTCGTTTCTCTTCATCTTTGAATCTTCTAATTCGCGGAGAATACATTGGTGTATTTTTATTGTTCAGCGGTTCCGTGGTTTCACTCCGTCCATGTGGCATAGTGACGCGTTTTATCTGTTACGTCGTGGAATTTGAATAATTTTTTTGCCAGTATAATGAAACCCTATGTAGAACACTGTTCTCCGTACATTTTCCGGGATATTTTCTTTACGAACACGATTATAAACGAATATTGAAAATTGAACGGGGTAGAATGTACCTGATGGAAATTTCGTTTGCCATTTTTGCGATAGGCTGGCGAAAAAAAAAAAAAAAGATGAAGGAACACATTGTTCGCCGAGGTAGCAATAACCGGCTGCCTGTACGATTAAATCTGCATTTGCCTGGCGGTTATTGCGTGTTCACAACGAGTTATTCAGTGCATATGAAAGTTGTAGAATTTGTACGTGAACAACAACGATAAGTTCGCTTTATAAACGGCGAGACGAGTGACAGGGAGGGGTGAAGATTCGTGTCACTTTAAAAGCGTAACAGCGAAGTTTCCCCGGCGAAGTTTCGACCGCGAATGAAAACGCTACAAGAGAAATGCATTTTTCGAAGTACATTATTCACCCTTAAACCCATTCTCGGTGTCCCAGCGTCGCGCCAATAGGCGTGCCTCGATATCTCGCTGAATTTTCGATCGAAATTTCCCGCCGGTTGGATCTGGAAAATATTTGAGGAAAATATGAGAAAGATCGCTCTCCATTCTCGTCGTTTTTTTTTTTGGATAATTAGCGTTGTGAGAAATGAGTAATCTTCGAATGAAAGAGGAAAGGAGAAAGTGGAATTCTATTGCCAGCTTGTGGAATCTTCATGATTTCATTAAGCGTCTTAATGGCTCCTTCGGAAAGTTTGTCCCGCCTGTAACGATGTATAACTCGAACGATAATAACTCTCGAGCATCAAACTGTCGCGGGACCGTTTTCCCTCGTGAAAAACGAACGGGCATCTTTCTTTCCACGGGAACGTTGGAAAACATCCACCACGAATTAAATTCCTCCGGGCGCTTTAATTCAGCCAGACGGGGGATATTTATTCGTATTCTACGTGGTAAAATGTTTGTTGTGTTATTGCGTTTGCAGAAAAATTATCGAGACTTGCCCTCGTCTCCAAGAAGCAACCAAAATTTTATTTTAATTTTGTTTTAATTATTATGAATAAATTGTGTAATTTACTTTCAGTGGTATTGTGAGGTTAATAATAGTAAAATATATCTTTTTTCGTTGTTAACTTATAGATAAAGAATTTGACTATGTTACGACAGCTTAACTAGCTGAAAGAAAATTCAGTTTATTTCTTGGTAACTTGCCGAATGTGAATCCAATAAAAAAAAACGTAGGGAAATTATTACAGCATCGAATTGAATAAAAAATTGTAGCTAATAAACAGTATCTAATCGAGAAATTTACATCAGTATAAAATAAAAAAGGAACAGCATAAAAAATGTAGACGTGTTCAAGATATTATAGATGCTAAGTGTGAAATATTGGTATATGTACTTTAAAACATTTTTAATCATTCGTAGAAATGAAAATCTTCATCGAAAAGTTAAAATTAATTATAATGAAATTAAAATCTTGATTAATGAAATTTTAGAAGTTTCGTTTCAAGTATATTTTCAATTCTACACTATTTCAAACTTCGAATGATACAATTGAAGAATTATAGATAACATTGTTAACAAGAATAATTGATAATCCAATTGAAGATTACGAATTGACGTAAGAATATACCTTGTGTACTTTCGAAAATGGAAATTGTTGCGTTTGAATGCAGATAGGATCGAGGCGAATGAATACGAGAGATAAAACAAGATAGTAGGATGTAATTTATAACTAATTATTCAAATAGGACAAGTTTCATTACTGCTCAATCTTCCAGAAGATATTCAATACTGTGCATCAGGAACCTCGAACATAACCTAACCCTCTCTATGAAGCGAGTTGAGATTAGCGTCACAGGCAGAGGGTCGATTTTAACAAGAACGTGTAATCGTGCCTTATGACAGCCCATTCGTTGGGATAGAAGTCCAGACAAGAGCGGCTTAATTACCGTGGTTCACCTTATCGACGTATCTTTAAACACGACCGACAGGTGCCAAGTGTAATATCTCGAGATTAAACCGAAATTTAAACGACAACATCGAGAGACGTTAAAAGCGTGCCTTTAACAGAGTCGTTTCCTGCCGTTTGATACTCAGCTTCTAATTAAAACATTTATATAGTCGTTCCTTGCCAACGAGTTTTAGTTCGTTAATCGAGAGGGGAAAAAAAGCGTATCATTACTTCCAAGATCCAAATAATATTAGTTAGAAATTTTTAATGCTACGTCTGTTGCAATACAAAATACCTATAATATATTCTCGCATCACTCTTTCGGTAAATTAACATCTGGAAAATTTCGCTAGATTTAAAATCAATGTTAAATGTACACTACGTTCTAGAAGAATGAGCTTTAACTGGACGATGTGTTCTCTGTGAGAGCTGAGAAACTTTGTTTCCTGAGCTCTAACATGCATTCTGTGTTTTGTGTCGAATAATTTTTTGTGTCATGATTGCACGGCTATTATTTTCTGCAGGATGGTATTTTTTTGTGCTACTGGTTGCGATGTTAGTGGTAGAAAAATCGAAAATCTTGCAGAAATGCGTTAATCTAGGTGAACGATGCCTTAATTTCGAAATGGATTTGTCGCGAGTTGTCGTAAAGTTTCCCGTTACTTATGTCACACTAACTAGAATTCCCAATTATATAAAATTCGATTTAATAAACAAAAAATTGTCTAGATTGTTTTTCTTTCATCTTGGTCCTCAGTCGATCTGCGTGTGTAAAAACGCTGTAAAAATTTAGTCTACCATACAGTATTTTACTTGTATTTCATACATAAGAAATAACCTAGCCATTATTTGCAAATTCTATCGTCACGCATAAGCACATATACGAGAGAGTTCGGTGTCCCTCTGTTAACTAAGAAGAGGATAATCGATGAAATTCCGGCTGTTCGAAAAACGGCAAGTAAATGAGAAATAAAAGCTCAACGTGTCAGCATCGTCGTCGTCGCGGCGTGAACAATAATTAAAAGGCAGAATATTGGCCCGTTGTGTAAACGGCGCTCGACTCGATTAATGCTCAGCAAGCACGCCGGTGTGCATTTAATGGAGATAACAATTTCGTTTCCCGCGGAGGCGAATTCGTCGATGCGACGCGACGATTCGGCAATAATTTACAATAGTCGCTCTCGCCCGGTATGAAACGACGATAAAAATTGGAAAAAAAAAAAAGAAACAGAAGGGAGAAACGAACGCTCTCGCACTGACACACGAATGAATAGAGAGATAGAAAACGAGAAAAAGAGAGAAAGAGAGAGGGAGAAAAAAAAGGAGGGTGGAAAAAAGCGAGAGATCGGATTATTCCCTAGCCAGATTGTCACCAGGGCAAAATAAACGGATAAAATGGCCCACGGTTAAAGGGCGCGCGACGTTTTCTACCGTTGGTCACGCTCTATAAGGAAGAAAAACATTTCTTCCTCGCGAAACATCGTCGACGACGACGATGAGCGGTTGGTCGGCTTTATGGAAAAACTTTCCCGTGTAAGATTCCGTAGCTTAAGAAAGTTCAGCATCGTACAGATGTGCCGCGACGCTTACGTACAACTTAAGAAGATTTAGGGAATCGAAGTCGTGTTCACTTTGCTTGTCCTGGTTTTTCGTCTCGAGGCTTCTGGCCAACCATCCTCAAGCCACCCTCGAGAGTAGTGCATCGAATAGCCATGTTTCCCTCACCCTTCTCGTGGTTTCTAACGATCTTCGAGTGCACCCCTTACGGCTTTCGGATTCATGGGCTGCAACCAATGGTGAAACGTTTTCCGTTGCACCGAGTAGCTGCTCGAAAGAAGTCGAGAATATTGGAAAACGTTATCTACGATAGAGGGGAGAAAGAAAAGGAAGAAAATGTAATTTTCATGATTAATGTGTACAGTTTCGTGATACACGGAATGAAACAATGAAAGATTCTCAAGTGATGTTTTATGTGAAAAGTAATTCTTAGAGTATATCCAATCTTGGAGATAGTTTACCACAGTCTATCCCTTAAGCATAGACTAATAACTTGAATCCTGTTCTTGTACACGTGAGCACATCTTACAGGTCAAGTGGTCCGAGTATTCTGTCAAATGGTTTATTCTCAAGTGACCTTTTCGTTGGACCAACATGTATATTCGTCCTTTAGGTGCACGCATGCATACGAAAGTTCACCTGCTCGGAACTCTAGGCTTCTCTTACGCTATTTAAGTGAAAATTCTCCTTTTTTCCCTCTCTGTGAACCTTGCGTTTCGATAGAAAATTACACACTTATTTTTCGCGAGAGAAAGAAACGTGAAAACGTGAAGTGTCAGAAAGAGTCTTTGCTTTGATTCGAACGTATATTAATAATGGAGTGAAATAGAAAAAGAAAGGAAATTGGTGGACAGATGTAACGTTAATGCACTTGAGGTGTTGAACTACGATGGAGTACAATGGTTTCCAGTTGATTAGACAGAAGATGTTAATTTCTACTTTACGATGGTATTCGAGACCTAGTCAGAATTCGTAATTAACTGGTAATTAGTTCGCGAAACAAGGGAGGGGGAGTGGTTCACAGATAAATTCTAAATCTATCACGATGCTCGACGCCAGGCTGTCGCGACTATCAAAGGATCAGGCTAGAACGAGAGACAGGTTTAATCGTGACATGAAGATAATCCTAAGCTCCGGTTGTCAGTGCAGATATCACTGGCATTGTACATTATCGGAGATGACTAGTAACGTCGATACTGCTAATGACGACGCCGCGGAAGCGTCGCGTGTATGTACCTGCGCTCCGGTCGATCGATAATCCGATACAGGACGCCTACCGGAGCGTCGCTCTCTATCTCTCTCTCTCTCTCTCTCGAGAAACTTTCTCGCGCTCTCTCTCTTTCTCGCTCTCTTCTTTTCGTGTTCTCTCTCTCGCGTCATATCTCTATCGCGTTCTTTCTCTCTCGCCTCCTTTCTCTCTCGCGTTCTTTCCCTCTCGCGTCTCTCTCTCACGTTCTTTTTCTCTCGCGTTCTTTCTCTCTCGCGTTCTCTCTCTCGCGTTCTTTTTCTCTGGCGTTCTTTCTCGCGTTGTTTCTCTCTCGCGTTCTTTCTCTCTCGCGTTCTTTCTTTCTCGCGTTCTTTCCCTCTCGCATTCTCTCTTTCTCGCGTTCTTTCCCTCTCGCGTTCTCTCTCTCTTGCGTTCTCTCTCTCGCGTTCTTTTTCTCTCGCGTCATCTCTCTTGCGCATTCCCTCTCTCTAGCATTCTCTCTCTCTAGCATTCTCTCTCTTTCTCGCGTTCTCCCTATCCCTCTCTTGAAACTTTCTCTACGAACGGACACACACGCAGAATCCTTACGCGAAGTTATGCTAGCAGATACTTCTTCCGCGAATTTTCAGAATTTTATAATGCTACGTGTATAAGGTGTATTCGAAATCATGGTACAACAGAGAGGAAAGTTATTTTTAGGAAAGTAGGTAGAAAATGTAGAACGGAAATTTTTCGCATAAAGCTCGCTGTCGGAAAGAATTATTTTGCTAAAATATGTACGATTGTTACTATATTATTTTACCATTATCATTTCGAAATCTCGAAGATGTCCGTGCATCTCTGGTTCCCGTAATTTATTAGAGAAAAAGGGCGGGGCGGCAGGGTTTAACGATGATCGAGATACAAGGATTACCTGGCGTAATCTCGCGAAGGAGATAAACGTTGGCCATTATTTATAACGGCGGTACCGCTACCGACTGAATAAATCGATTTTACATAATAATAAAGCCCCCGTGGACATGCGTATATATCATAGAAGTTGTCAACCGGTGAGACTAGGATATCCAATAGATCACACGCTCATCCACGGGCATAAATTACGCTGCAGAGGCTACGGCGTCGGTCAATGCATCGATTTTGATTCTCCTTTCCCGATTAACGCTTAGAAAATTCCTAACGTAGGAAAATAATATCGGTGGTAAGCTGGAATAACAAGTGAATATGTAAAAACAGAAGATTTTTAATTATACCTTACAAAAGAGACAAGTTCTCGATGAAAAGTACAAAACTATTTCTCAGTTTACATAAATTATCTACGTAAATTTGAAATTAACCTTGCAACGGTAGATCAGAGCAACAAAAATCTCGCGAGAAATTTCTTTAAAATTGTTGATAATCTTCAAAAAAAATGTTTTTTATATATAGATCGAATTTTCCGCTCAACGTGTTAACTGTAAATTTCATCTCTTTGATAATTGTACAATTGCTCGAACGAAATGGAACACCCTGTACATGACGAATCCGTATACATAGAACTCGTTGAGTAAATTGAATCCACCACGCGATACGTGTATTTTTAATAATAGCACTAATGAGCTGCCGGCGATGATGAACAACCGCTGTGAACATTAAAGAAACAACCGCAGCCGAGCGTGCACTAAATGATACACGAATTACAAAACCGCATACGCGTGTTTACACATAATTGTCCTGAATTTAATTAGTATTTCCGTTGGTGAGGATTCCGGGCATAGACGAACGTGGTGAAAACCAGAGGGGCGTAAATGTGTCGCATGTTACGCGACGAGAAAGTTCCAGGGGATGGAATTTCCGAACCATCGAAATCTGATTAACAACTTAGTTACGGTTCGGGTGAAGAAAGATCCGAGAAAAGTTTCCCTTTTTTCCTAGCGAAGGGAAACACGTTTAAGTTCGCCTTTCCTAGTTTTGCGGCACGATGGACACGCGATATCGAGGCACGCTAGTCGAGAAAAACGAGACGTTTCATTTCCTTCAACATTAAAGATCATTTGAGAAATGATTCGACATTTGTAGTCCACAAAAACAGACTTTTTCCACGTAGTTCGCGAAACTATTTTATTTAACAAGATAAACCTTCCGTTTATTTGCCAGCAGAGAAATACAATAATAATAATAATGTAATAGTAACATGCTACCAAATGCATCAATCGTGTCTTAAATTTAAGATAATCTGTTGTTCCAACAGATCGTACAGATTAATATATTGAGCGATGAAAATTAAGGGAACACGTTGAAACGTGAGCAATAAAAAAAGAAAACTTACAACGCGACACAGAGGGGAAATATGCGATCCATGGTCGGGGGAGAACGAAAATACGCGATGGCTGGTTCCGTGAGAACCACGGTATTATTGTGTTATTCTTTCATAACTCTCCGCGGCGGCCACGGAATGCAATAACCGAACGAAGTTCGATAAGAAGCGTGCTCGAACATATTCCTCCCGGCGTCGTCTTGTTTCCAGGCTTCGTTCCCTCGTATCGGATTAATGTTTCTACTTTCTTCTTCTTCTTCTTCTTCTTCTTTCTCTTCCTGTACAGTCGCGACGTCACGTGCTGCGACCGCAATAAAGCGAAGAAATCGCTCGTTTTAACTTCGCGTTCTAACACCACCCTCGTTTCTAACCAATTAATCCTCATAGATTAATCACGCCACTCAGAGTTTCACCATTAAAGTGCTTCACGGCCTTATTTTAATGTACTCTCTATGAAATCGACCATTAGCTATCGAACATTTAGTGCGCAATTACTTGGAATCTGTTATTATCCGCGGTCTGACCAAACGCCGAGCTATTCTACTTGCGTTTATTCTTACTACTTAAGGGGAACGTTAACTCTAAAATTAACCGATATTTGTGAATTTTTTCTGAGGGGATCATTTACGGTATTGAATTAAATTTTATTCACGATGAAAGAAGACACTTTTGAGTTGCAAAAAAAATTTGTTTCGTATCTAATTCTTTTTATTATTCTGATTATTTTTGCACATTTTTCAGACGCACTGTTTATCTCTCTCGTGGCACCTGTTATAGCCATCCAATTGCAACAGAAAGAGTTTCTAGTTCAAGTTAGATAATTACTGGAACTAAATCTAATTTAAAAAACAAAAAATGCAAAATTTTTTAAAGAAAATTAACATATCAAAGTTTCAGGCTCAGTGAAATGAGAAAAAACTCGGTGATCACAATTCTGTGCGATTTGACGTGAAATGAAATCGTGTAAGATCGAGACAACTGTAATCTAATGTTGACAAGCGTGTCAACACTCGCTTCTATCTTACCGGAAACCGGTGAAACCTGTTGCCTCGAACATATTAATTCGATTATCTCCGAAATGAAAATTCGCATTAAAGAACCCCTTACTTTCACAATTCACAGTTGATTCTTACACGAGAAATCACATTACAATCATACACCATTTCAACCGGTTTCACTTTCACATTTACTCCTCGATTCTCACACGAGAAGTCACATTAAAACCATGCGCCATTTCATGCTATTACGCGTCAAGATTTCCCGCGTGTAATCAGCGCACGTGCTCCGGTCAGGTGAGGCCACCATGGAAATGTTTAATATCATGATACGGTCAAGCTGACCGCTTAATTAACCTTTCTTTTGCCGGGCTGTATTAAAAGTCGCGGTAATTGAAATCTCGCGAACGAATTTCGACGCGCTTTGAAAATTTCAGTCGTTATACGTCGAGTAAAATGGCGAAGAGGGGGAAGTGGATGGAGAGTATAGAGGGAACGGTTCCGGCACTTGTTATATTAATGGGGGAGAAACGTTTAATTGCGTGATATGTTTTGCGGCGGCCGCTTAATTAACCTTTCGTCCCGTGGCCGTCGAAACTCACCGTAAATTCGACGAATTTTCTCTCGATGAGCTTCCGTGAACAACTACTCGTTTCATTCAGCAATGTTCGAATATTCTCTATTCTTTTCTCTTTTTCCTTCTCGATGGAAAATCGTTCGTTCTTTTTTCTTTTTGTAGAAAAATAAAATGTACACACTCGAACCGTGATAAGCAACTGTTTTCCAAGTTGGAATAACCATTGTTTCATTATACGAATTATTTAACATACGTGCATTTGACCGATTGCCTTTGCGCGTTAGTATACCTGTTTGCGTTTCTATATAACCGATGTTATACGTATAGATTATCCATTTCAATATTTATTTCATGCTTTTTCGCCTCGCTGAAAGGTGAAATGATTTCAACGAGGCATATTTAATGCGCAGGTAATAGCGATTTGATGGAGGTTGAAATGGCCTCCAACGGGATATAGCGAATTCGATAGTGCCGAGGAAAATTAATTTCAAATGTTAAAACAGTCGGTGAAACTCGTGTGTGTATATTTTTCGAGATGTACGATTCAGCTATTAAAACGCAAATTAAACGATAGCGTGGAGTTGTCGATACTTTCAATCTCTCAACTAAGATGAAGAAACGATCACGATGCTCTCGGTTAGTTTTAATCCCTCGGTTAATTTTAATTTAGATATTATGATAATACTTAAATTGAAAGAATTAAGGATCGACGTTACGTAGAAAACAGAATTTTATTGTAACAAAAACAGAGACTGCGTGAGAATGGAAAAACTGAAGCTATTTAACCCTTTCATTGCTGTTGCCGTTTGAAAGCGCTTTAGAAATTTCTCTATACTCTTCTATCATCGCCCTTTCACCTTAAATTTATCCTTTGCACACTTTCACTTTAATCTTCAAATTTTCAAACTTCCGAAAAGAATTTGACAAATTGTTCAATTAAAAATTGAACATCTATCCTTCGTCACGCGTACTAGAATCTGTCTTAGCGAAAAAATTAACGGTTTGGGAAGAATAAACTTTGGATTACGATTATGTGAGAGTTGGAAAACTCTTCGTGAACCACAATTTTTTCTTTTATAGTGCAATCTTTTTTTTATAGTTTTACTGCTTCAGAGTATAAACTATATAAATAAAAAGATGTTGAAGGATCATTCGTTGTTTCATTATTTTATTTCTCCCTGTCACATTCTCGACTAAGCGAATAATTCTCTGACTCACTGTATATATATCTGGGTTGCTTTAGCCGTCTCAATTAAAAGTGAGTCGTGACTAATTACATGTAAAGATAAACCTGAAACCGAGTCAAAGAAAATATTCTACAGAGCGATAGTTTTCGAAACGCGTGAACTTTGGAGGAGGAGGAGGAGGAGGAGGAAACATCGCGTAAGAAATCGAAATCGACACCGAGGCAAATTTCACCGTAGGAATTTGAAAATGTTTTCATGAATAAATGTCGACCAGCGGCGTGCAGCTGAGAATAGTCGAAAAATCGACGAGACCTCTCGAACGTGTAAATCCGGGATCGCGCGTGCAGTTATCGGGCACAGCTGCTCTTTGCGTCGCCGTTTAGTATTCCCCGAACGTACTCTTCTCGAACTGTTTACGACAGATGCTCCGCGGAACAACGGGCGGAAGCATGGAAGAAACTTATCGTAAAAAATTTCCACACCGAAACGCGATCGTGAGAGAACGTTTTTATCGAAGTGAATGACGACGAGATACGCTCTATCCGCGAGATTGCTTGTTTCTTGCGGTTCCTAGTAATCTCGCGACCACGTGAGGGTACAAACACACTCGAACGTTTCTCGAAAATCTTACTTTCATGAATGAATTTTTGTAATGAAACGATTTTTCAATGAAACGATTCGTGAATTTACACGGAGACTTCGTTTCTTGGAGAGAACCCATTAATCCTAGAACTCTCAAGCCTCGAGTTGTCACACAGAACACCTAGACGAGGGTTCCTCGAACTTACACAACTTTTTTACCCATTTATCTTAAACAAAGTAGCTTTTCGAGATAAGAACGATATAGAATATCTTCTGCGTTGTATTTGTTACCGAAAACTTAATTATTCTGCAACTACAACTGATTAATATTGAAGTGAACTGTACAAGTGACGATCTGTAATTTTTTGAGAATTTTTCGCACAAGGAAAATAGTGCCAATCCAAAGTTTTTCAGCTTGATAGATCGAGGAATTCACCCCTTAAGAATTCTAACGTTAAAAGTGCCAATTTAAACTTGATGGATCGACCAAAAATTAGCTGCGAACAGATTTCACGACTGTCGACGATTGAAAGAAAGAAAAGAAAATAAAGAAACTTTTCTTCGCAGAGAAAAGAGACTGAATTTCAACGTCAAAATGTAGAAACTTGAAATAGAGAGGCCACAAATTAGCAACGATACCGTCGCTCGCGTGAATAACGATCGCAATTAGCGTGTAATCTCGCTTAGCGATATCTTTCACGATGTTTCTGCGTCGCAATACGTGGAACAAATTGCCTGTGACGATTAGCATCGTGTTCTGTAATTTATTCGACGTCAATGGTCTCATTTTCCAAAGGGAAACTTTCCTGTTGGAAAATTCGTTCGTTACCGAGTGAAAATGTAGAGAAAAGGGAGAAACACAGGCTCGAAGTCCTGTGATCGTTAAATCCCATATGTTGATTATTTATCGCACCTTTCCCCTGCAATTTACGAAATAACGCTTAAGCGAAATCTGAAATAACGCTTTGAGAGTAAATGGCATGGCGCAGTTCGACGCAGCTGTGTCGTCTCTGTTCTCTGGACAGAGGCATTAAAGTCGTTTGTCTTTGAAATTTCGTTGGGGAAACGTGAAATCGATTGCCACGTCCCATTGAGGACGAAATTTTCCACGAAATTTTCGCTTGCGTTAATCAAAACTGTTATCGAATTCGTTTTCGCCTCTAATCCTTCGCTACAGTCGAATCTCCCATAAAAACTAAACTCTCTCCAAATGATATTTTTCATACCGACGAATATATACGCCAAAACGTTCTTTTTCTTAAAATTTTCGAGCGAATCAGAGATTTCTCACTTTCTCGTTCTCAAGTTTCTTTTTATTTTCTATCATTCAGGATTTTTGTAAAAATCTTGTCTAAAATAGTCGCAGTGCGAGAATGGAAAGAACGTAATAAATTCAACCACTAACACGCGATCGCGCTGTTAAAACTCGAACGATTAATGTTCGAGTCAAATGGATGCTGATAACGAATTCATAATAATAAAAAAAAAAAAGAGGAGAAAAATAGTTTCTCGACAAAAAGTGATTCGAGTTTTCTCGGTCGACCTATCGTAAACTCTTCCCAACAATCTTGCAACCTTGTTAAAAACCTCCTTCAGCGTCCCTAAGTGACTTTACGTTGCACGAACACTGCCTTAACAACCGTACAAAGCCCTCAAGAGCGTCTTTGAGGCACGCAACAATGTCTCCAAGTGTCTTCCATCCCTGAACAAGGTAGAAGACACGCGCTATTTCCTCATGGCCACAAAATCTTCACACCTTCTCCAGCTCGAAACCGGTATGCCGTAACTCGAGCGTCGAAAATATCGTACAATGCACGTTCACATTTACATTAGGAGCACACGCGTGCATACATTACGCTCACGCTCTCTACGGTTCTGTGCACACCAGAGAGTTGCAACCGCGTATCGGGACTGAGAATCTGCCTCTTCCTGCCAACCAAAGAGGCTTTTAGCGCTTTCCGTAACACACACACACACAGGGATATACATACACAGAGATAGCTCTGTACAGCGTCAAGGGAACATCTCTGCGGCCAGCGTGTTACTCGCTCGACTAGCTGCTGCTTGTAATCAATGTAATTCGCGGGATTACGCGGCTGGATGTAGGTCGTGGCTGCGTCGTCGTCGACAATATCGTATATCCACGGTGAATATTTCTTCGCACCTTAAACTCTCGCTGTGCCTTCGAATTTTCGTTAAACTCGTACACGTTCGAGTGTTTAACCTGTTAACTGAGCATAAGAATTTAACTTGTCGTTGGTTCGGTGATATTTCGAACACCAATAGTTTATTTATCGATGAATTACACGATTTTTTAAATACACTATATTCACGTTGTTTGGATTTCGCTTTTAGAGTTGCCATATATAATCATTTTCGTTAATACTCGAACATCCTTCAAAGCAGAATAATTTTTTTTAAACTCGACCACACGATTCGAGTTTCTAAAGAGGAAAATAAGTAAAAGTCGATTTTCTAGAATCCTCTATTCCCCGATTACCCATCGACCGTGGAAATTTCACTTTGTTAACCGCAATTCATCGGTGGAAATCGGTGGAAAATGTCGCGTAACGATAGGTGCACGGGCATTTTCGATTTGCAACAGACGGAAACGTCCTAATAGCACCGATACCGTTCGTGTCAGTCCAATAACGCGAGATAGACGTGGTGGGAAAGCTTTCGACAGCTTTCAACCGGCGCAAGCTTATATAAATAACGTTACCCACCCTCCATTCCCCTCTGTTCGCATACGGTCGTCATATCAATAACGTTTCTGGCGTCCACGATACGTTCCGAAAAGCTACATTTTCGCCTCGCCGTTCTGCACAATGTTACCGTTACCGTGCCTCTTATTTGTCAATGATATCGAGTTCTCGAACTGAATGACGTAACGATGATACAAACTGGCTCGCAACAGTTCCCACAAAGCGACACCGTAAAGTTGAATGCCGTCTCATAGTTGCAGCAACAGCAGCAACGACGACGATTGGTTGCCGGTGGTTAGGTTGAATTGGAAACTTACGGAGCTCGCAGTTTCTACGATTGAACCGAATGGGAACGGTTCGTTATTGCTTTACAACGCTCCATTCACGCTCGTCGATACACGCTGGCTCTAGTGTGGAAATAATAACATGATCGTTTCTCTTCCTTCCTTTACAGCAAGACTTCCCCTTTCATCGGCCGTGCTGCGCGTCTCTTTCGAAGAAAGGAACAAAAGAATATAGAATATCGAAAGGGGGAAACGAGAATCGTCGGTGGAACGTGAAGAATGGGAAACAGGCAATTTGTTCCCTGTTACAATATTCAATTCTTGCCGGGAAGATGAATAGGGTTACCAGTTTCGCTGGTTAGGTTACCTATATTTCGATTACACGAACGTATTCATGGTAGATCCTTCCACTTGTGTAATCGTTTCGCATTTTTAAAACTTGATACGCAAAACGCGATAACTTTAAGGATTATTTTAACGCGAAGGATTTTTTATTCAAACTAACACGTCGATTCTGGGCCTCGTTCTTATGTGAAGAGATTAATTAAGAGATGGTTATGAAAAATGAAAGCATTGAAAGATAGTCTACATGAGCGTTCGTCTAATAAAATCGAAAAGTGAAAGTTTAATTGTTTAAACAGAAAAAGGGTCAATGGAACACTAAAATACAGCGTAATTCACGTATTTGAGTATAGCAAACATCAATCGGTCTTGATTCTCAAGAGTTTAATTCACAAACTATACATCGGAGTATTTTCTTCGAAATTCCACAGCCGAGAACGTTGTACGATGTAATTAAAAGAGACACTTTTGTCAAAGTTACTTACCTGGGAATTTCCTCGTCGCGATGCATGTCCTGGTAATTCGCAGGGGAAAAGAGTACAGGGGAGACTACCAACATGGAATGTTCAGCGAGTTTAACGCTTGCTCGCGTGTCCCCGCAAAAACACTTTCCACTTTTCCTCTGTACTTTTGGGCGTTCGCCAGGCAACGCGAGCGAGCGGTCACATCGCTTGCCAACGCGGAGGCCAAATTAACCAACCGGTAGACCAGCGAAATTGACCTCACACGCTCGAATCCGCCCCCGCCTCGGATAATCTAGATTCTCCGGTAGAGGGAAATTAAGCGGCGAAGTAACCGTTCCTGTTTACACGCTTCCCGACTCGCGTGGAATAAGCAAACAGGTCTGATCGGTGAAAAATCGAGGGAAAAATCGCATGTCGCACGTTACTCTTCGAATATCTCAGAAATTGAAAGATTTCGAAGTTGATTGGTCAATTTACTAAAAGATTCATTCTATTCTGAGTTTCTGAGGCAAATATCGCGCTGTTTCTCAGCCTTCTTACCAACAGACACCCTTTTTCCTTTCCTCATTTCCTGACCAATTCACATCCTTGATCCTTTGACTGCAGCGCACTCTATTTATCATATTTACTCCTTTTCTTTTCTTCTGATCAAACGTTTCTAGAGTGCACTATATTATTTAGAAAAATAAGGAATGAATAAAATTAGAAAACGGATCGCAAGTTGAAATAAATGAACATTTATGCATGCAACAAGGGAATAAGCTTATAGATTTTACGAGGATAGCGAAATTCAAACTGAACGGTGTTAATAAAAACATGAATATTGAAGCAGTTGCCAATATTCGGTTATTTGTAACGATAAATTTTATGGTAGAAAACAGTAAATGTGTTGTAGTAGGAAAAATATTACTCTATTAATATTTAAAATATTACTAATTTCGTAGTTAAAGGATTAAAGCAATGCAATGCAGTTGCCTAATTTGTCTAAGTTTCTAATTGCCTAATCTTTGAATCTTTTGCACATTCTCATTCCCACTGGACACACTTCCAGGCTAAGTTCCTTGCATAAATCGTACAAAAACGAAATAGCGTTAGGCCTGAGATAACTCGCTGATAGAACAAGCGATAAAAATTGCAAATATAAATCACTATTCGTTTCGTCGATATCCTACAACTAACGTTTCCGATGGTAAATTTCCACGTAACCGTAGATGATGTAAATTCGTTAGGAATTATTAAACGTTTCGTATGCTCGGCTAGATTGCACCGATCGAAGACAAGGTTGATTTAGTGGGAAACGAAATTTCACGCGCAACTGCGCCGACCGTGCACGAGTTGCGATGCAACTTAATTGTATCGAGATTTAATGAATGAGTATAATTCCGGCATCACCGTCACCGACAACGCCCGGGATTCTTTAACAATGCCAATAGGTGCACGGTACATTCGGCGTTGTTTTATGTTTATCGCCGCTCGTTAATTCCCGGTTCGAATTAGAATTTAACAATGCACCGGGTTATACCGATGTTCGACACTGAAATATATACGCGCGTGGAGGATAGTCGATTGCTACAAATTCGAGAAACTTTTATCGAGACGAGACACGCCGTGTAAAAATTCACACGGTAAAGCTGTCGTTCTACCTGGGAAAATAAATAAATAAATAAACGAGTAGAAATATCGATGGTAATTGATATAGAAAGAATAATAGGTAACAGATTGTACATGTACAAGGGGTATTCAATTTAAATATGAAAACTGTTAAAGTAAAGAATTAATATTTCTTATATTTCGTGGAAAACTCCACATTGTAAAGATATTGGAAAATAACGTATTCTCTTGCCCGGCTGTTTTATGCCATTATAGGTGAACGATAAATTAGGAAAAAAATCTGTCAGAATTGTACTCCTATTTTTCCTTCATTTCGAAGGAAATAAAGAAATTGCTCTATAGTTACGATTCGATCTTTCTGAGAAACTTTTCTCCTTTAGTTTATCTCGAAAATTCGACGTTTAAACTGATTTGAATCGACATTCGGTATATTTTTGGTGGAAGATGATTCTCTCAGCCTACGAGTGAAAAGTACGACCGAGTAAACCGTGGAAAAGAGTGGAGGGAACTAATGACTCGAAGATCGGGGGTAATTATGCGCTTTCGCTGTCTAACGTCGCCATTCTACTTACGTAATGTCGCCTTCTGTTATTCTTTTCTCTGCCCTCCGGGTAAGACCGGGCCGTCGTCAACGTACTAAAACTTTGTTTCAGATCTGTCTCAGCCCTAAAGTGGGTCGACTAATTAGTTGGATACTCGAGCCATTCGCGTGTTACTTTTTGCGAGGGATAGCCTGCTCGTTCTTCTTCGACGACCGATGACCGTAATATTTCTGACGTCGTCGGAACCGTGAATTTCCAGGTGAGAAGACGAAAAATAAAGGAATCTTAACGATATTGCGAATCGTCTATCCCATTGATTAATCCAGTTTCAGAAATGAAAGATTTTCGAACCGTTTACAGTTCTAAATCTACAAAATGTATTTTTTAAATTTCCATTCCACACTCAGAGGAAAAACTTGAAAAAGGCGATGTTTACTATTTTTCTCGCAATTCTAACCAATTGTACATTAAACATACTTTCAAATATCCTAACTTCTCAAAGAAACTCAGGTCGTCTGAACCAATTTAAAAAGAAAATGATACTCCTTTAAAGGCTATCCGAATATTAAGAGAAACAATTGTATTAGTAATAAATATCAAGTTTAATTCTAACTTCTCTTGCAATTTATAACACTGAGACCAATCAGTTATGATTAAATTATAATACATTAGTATTTTTTGCGCAAAATGGTACGAAAATGGTAACTAGCTTATGTTTAAATGTAGCGAACAAAAGAAATCATAAGTCAAGGAGTTAATGGAACTCACTGTGTGTAGATACCGTAATTTGTAGCTGTTTATTAACTGAGATTCAGAAGTATAGTCGAACTACTCGAGCATAATCGGAATTCTCCTGTATTATCAACAACACCCTGTGTATAAGAACGAATTTCCTTCGAAGATTTGGACAATGCCTCGTCACTTTCGAACAGATTGAATCGAACACCGGGCAAAAGAGCATCCCGACGCAGAATTCACGATTCAAAGAGACAGTGGCGTTGCTGCCTACCTCTGCAATCGACATTCGTCGCAGAATGCCTCGATGTTTGCCTAAACAGTTTACAAGACAAACTCCCAGTACTGCTGACAAACGTTCGAACCTGCAGACAAAGGCAAATTTCATCGGTCGTTGTTAATTCACGGAAGGAATCGTTTTGTATATTGTATTTAGCCGATAAATCGAAATCGACGTTCAACGATGCACGCACATTCGAGTATCCCTTTATCTATTAATGGAGATGTCTGCTGCGGCCATCGTTGGAACATAATTTCGGTGTCATTCCCTTCGTATTTCCCGGGTTTGCTAAAAGCGCGTCTACTTCAGTGCACGCCATTGTTTTCAGTATCTGGCAATGGTATCTGCTAACAACCGGCGTTTCGTTGCATCTGAGAGCTCTATTATAGTGGGCGTCTCAACGCGATAGAAGACGCAGTGGAGAGGAAAAACGACGGCTGTTTTCGTCCTCTTTCTACCTCCTCCCTTATCCTCCTCTCTGACTCAACTTTGTACCTTTCTATCTGCGAACGATAAGTTGTGTAACCGTCTCCCCCTTCACTTTTCTACCCAGCCAGCCTTTCTTTCTCCTCTGTTTTATACAACGAAAGCTATCAGGAATCTGGATTAATTTAATGGACTTCGTTCCTTCGTTCGCGACTCGAACGGTGTGTTGCAAAGGAAGAATCTTCCGTCGACCGCTGTTTCAATATCATCGCGACAAACAGATTTCAATAGGGCGAGTTGTAATCTACTTCGGAGTGTCTCGCGTAAATTGCTAAGACACCGGTACAGAGAGGATTGTTCCTTTTTTTTTCTTTTTTTTTTTTTTCTTCAATTTCTTCTTTCGTAAGAAAATATTGTTCGAGTCGTTCGAGAAATGTTTAAAGGAAAAGGAAAGCAGAGTTCGTTGGGTAGAATGTGCGACATCTGTGCCACCTGGGCTGAACAAAGCCACGTCCGGTCAATAATTGGTGTATACTACTGGCGTGGAAGTTAGCTCGGCGAGAGGTTTAAAGTAGGCTCGTAAACAGGCGATTCTTTACCTCGTAAGACATATTTAGAGATTCGAAATTGTTACCATTAATCGTTAGAGATACAATTTCAACACTTTCGTCAATTTAGAGTAACTTTTCAACGCGGAATTTAGTCAGCAAGTAGTACGAGTCAACGATTGACGTCTGATTACTCGCAACGGAAAATATACTTGACCCTTTTTACATGTGCAAATTAATTCACAGCCTATTTTTAACACACTACAATGTTTATTTACAAAGAATCGAACACAATTTCAGTGTTCAAAATAACCTCCATTATTTTGGATCAATTTTATCCATATATCAGGTAATCGAGAAATTCTTCGAAAAAAATATAGCAGCTTTCAGCCGATAAATTTATCTAGACTTCGTGAAAAATGGCATCGATATATTTTACCTCTTATTTTATTATTTGTTCACTACGGCATTACGTTGTTGCGCTGTTGCATTAACAGTAATTAATTTCCTTGTAATAATTATTCACATTTTCCTCTCTGGTTAAAATATAAAGTTGTGATCAATTACAATTCTTTTTTTTTCCATAAACGAGGAAAAATCGGTTTATGGAGGGTTAAATTTCCCGTCTGTTGCATCCCAACTTTTGCGTTATTTATTACGCGAGCACGTTTTCCATGATTTTACGTTCTGTGATCAGTTCTGTGCTCGTCCTCTGTCATTTATTACTTTTTTTTTCTTTTTTTTTTTATACTGTAATTACTGGATACTTTCTTACTGTCCCATCTTTAACTGCGTTTGCTCTTTAATGAACTAATTTCTAGTATGATCATTTTCGGATACTTTTCAAGTTTCCAATTTATTTATTTCCTACGTGAAACATGAGTGACTCGAAAAGGAATTGTAGTGAGCGTTAGTTAACTGTGGTGAGCGTACTTTAAATAATTTTGAAGTTGTAAAGGCCTTGATGGCCGCTGTCGTGCTTAGATCTCTCCGAGAAGGGTTTACGGAGATTACAGCACCTCAGTCTAGCCGTCAAATGTGACAACTTTATATTTTACATCTCTAATCCAGCAGACCGAGACCTCGCCATCATCTTTCACGTAACATCTTGTTAATTTCCAGCAAACACGATACAGAAGCAACTCAAGGCCGTAAATTCCTCCGCAATGTCACCAAAAGCGGACATTTCTCTCCTCTCGAAAAGAATCGTCTTTTCTAAAACGAAATTATTAAAAGGACCGGTTTGCGAGGTATTCCGCGGCTGCCTCGCTTTTGTGCCATTAAATTCGCGAGGTTTAATTAAAAACTCGTTTCCGGCTGGTGCACAGGTAACGCGGCGTCGCCGCGTGGTCCAATTCCGTCGCCGGAGGAACGCGTTCTCCGTGAAAGGTGGTGTCGCGAGTGAAAAAAAAAAAACCAGACGGAAAGAGGCACGCGAAATTACTTAAATCTTCGTTGGGAACGTAGCCAAACTTTTTAATCCGTTGATCGAGAAGCACGGATCAGGTTGTACCGGTTAGTACGCGTTTCACGGTGAATTTTAGGCTTACTCCGTTAAAAACCTAAACTCTCGACCAATTCTGCCGTGATTATTGATTTATAGGCGGACGCTATCGCGCGTCGTTATTGCATTAGCGATAATACGCGCGCGATCTCGTGCGTGGCTATTACACGGAATTTGTTGTATCGGATACTTGGCGCGGATTCCACGCCGCGACATTGATAAATCGTCTGACACGCGTTACACGCTAACCCCCGACTCGAACGAGTGTTTCAAACCTGACGTTCGGTGAATAATTGGTCATAACAATGATAATCCTATCTTTTTTTTTCCCTCTCTCTTTTCATTCTCCCTCCGCAAGTTCATTCGTAGCGATTACGAAATATATTAGATTGTCCGGAAAGTTCGTACCAATTTTCTATAGGTGACGTTTGAATATATTAAAACATATAAAATATAAAAACACGAAGTTCGCATATATTCCGAAAGATTATTATTTCACGTATCTTTTGAAAGTTTATTTGTTACAATTACTAGCTTCTTTTCAGTGTTACACTGTCTTGAAGATGGAAGGAAATAAAGTTCACTTCTAACATTGAATATTTTTCTTTGAACAGAAAGGGAAAGGTACAGGTGAAATGTCGAGTGAGATATGTAATGTTTAAAGAGACGGTAACTTGTCAGAAAAAATTGTTCGCAGTTTATTAGCAAAATGAAAAGATAGGGATTTCGATCTTAAAGAAAATAAAGAAACGAAGCTTTTGGAAAAAGGAAATTTTTTTAATTACTGGAAAGACGATGAAAAATTGAACTTAAAAAATGCATATCTTAAAGAACTAAAAAAATTAGTGTTTTGAAGTACGGAATTAGCTCAGTTACTAAAAAATCGGCACGAACAACCCAATAACAACATTACTAACCGTGGAAATAAATATTTCGATTTATCTCGTGCAGAATATACACACACACACATATAACACCATACGTTTATTTTGTACAAAAATATTTAGTCTCGGGTTTTTCGTTACAATACGCGAACGGTCGATTTGGTTAAAATTTACACGATGGTTGTACGAACTGTAGAAAAGAATTAGACACAAAATTAGGTGGAAAAGATTCGTAGGGGTGATATTTTCATATCGGGAATGGATCGAACGAGGCAGGATAAATCTGCGGTGTCCGGGGGATTAATTGAACAAACGCGTGTGCTGTAATATTTACGATAGGAATCGTATATACCGAGTATAATATTGCACACGTTCCTAATCGGATCTACGGTAAAATCAGCCGCCGCCCCCAGGGAGAATAATACATCAGACGGCCGTTGTGAATCGTTTATTTATACAAATATTAATAAGATTATCAGCGATCCGGCGGGCCACGGGTTTGATCAGGGTAGAGGGAGTAAATCATTCCTGAAATCGTCGAGAATATTCGAATCGATCAATCGATCGTGGCCGCATGATCGTATTTCAATTGAACACTGGCACGCACCCGAGGCCCGTGATAACGTTATTCGCGTGCATCGTTCGTGGCTTCCGATAAATTTCTATCGATCTGTACAACCGCGATTTCTCCAAATTGGAACGCTGCATTCGACGTTTAGTATTATTAGTTTAATTGAGAATTAAATAAATATCTGTCTAGTGGATGAAAAGAGATTTCTTCCTCTTCTTCTTCTTCTTCTTCTTCTATCGGTTATTCGTTTTTGAAAAAGGATGAATTTAGCGAGACTTTATCAGACGATTTCGTTGCTCATCCAGAAGCAACGAAGCCTCTCCCATGATTTTCGCGCTTGTTCGTACCAGGAATAGCAATTGGTACTCGTCCGTGACTGTGAGAGGGGCTCGAGTCCTAACCAATGCGTGAAGAACGTTCGCCCTCTCGAGATCGAGCCATCTTTGAAGAGTGACTTCCCTCTCACGTGGGCCACCGAGTGTCACGTCTGCGGGACCCCATAGAGAAAATTCGAGAACTGATTTCACCTATAAAAGGAGAGAACATACGTGAATGTAAATTATCCCAGTTTCTACGATTGTGTTAGAAAAAGTGGGCCTAAATATGATGCAATCAGATATTCGTCTCTTTGCCTATAAATCTTCTCGTAAACGAAAGAACGCAGAGGGATCTTTGCAGCGAAGCTGTAAATTCATTTAAGAGGCTATTCACAATTTGCAGGGAAAGTTTCTACGCTCTGCATTGACAAATGTTCCCTGTAGATTCTCCTGTTTTCTTCCTGATACCTTTTTCTTTATTCTTTTTCACTTCGAAGCAACTTCAATTCTAAACTTTCCCTATTACTTATAACTTCGAAGCACTTTGCGCAATTACTTCCCGTTAACTTCGACGCGAGCTATCTTCTAATGATTATTCCTGATATATTAACCTGAGACAAAGTGACAGCTTTCTCTCTCATCAGTAATTCTTGAATCAGAGGCAACCTGCAGGTGAGATTCAACTGTTGAAGAGCAAGCAAAGCACACTGGCACAACGAAACCCTTTCCTCTTCTCTCACCTCGTTCGTCTCGACGTTCAATCTGTGAAACGTTATCGAGCAATAAGTAAACCCAATCTCAGGCTACTTCTTCGACAACCGTTTACCTACCCCTGAAGCAGATAAAGCCTATAGTAAGCGTCCTTGTCTTCTCTACATAGTACAACGTTGTTCAAACTCCTCGCGGATTCTTCGATTCCTCGTGCCTGAAGGCTCTTCAGCGCAGTGACGAATTGAAGCAACACGAACGAGGCTTCTCTCACTGTTCCCTCGTCGTGTAAATCCTTCGTAGACGCGCCGAACGATTGTATGGTGTTCACTTGTAGGCGCGGTAGCACGGAAATGGTAACTGAAACAAGCAAATCTCTTTTCATGAAGATCGGAGATATTAAATCTTGCTCACCGTTCAAATTTTTCTTACACCGATGTCAGAAAACTTTCAAAGTATATTTTATACTAAATTAACCTTCCACTCGGACTATTTCGTATAAACAGTCGTCTCAGTTTACATAATTTTTATTATAAAGTACCGAGAGAAAATGCAACAAATGCTAAAAATATTTGTAGTGTTTATAGAATACACGAAACATGTACTTTATGTCTGTATTTATGTATATCGATCGAAATTAATAAGTTTTGTACGATTTTCTACACCATAGATCCATTCATTTACCTTTAATTATTACACGATAATAGTGTTTTTTTTAAACAAAGATTTATGTATAAAATAAAATAAATATTCGAGGGGAAGGATTAAGAGAAAAATATACATTTGTTACAAATACTAACACGATAAAAGAATTTACAAAATTAAGTATTCATTGTTTCATTTTGTTGATTTTTTATTGTTGCGTTAAATTGTCATTTGAAAAACGTATCAACACTTTGTCTTATAGTGACGGAAAAAGGGATTAATACGTCTATTAAATTTATATTTTTGCTATAACTTCAATTTTAATTGAAGACTGGCGATTAATTTGCTGGTATATTATTTTTCCGTTTTTTTATTTAACGCTATATTGGAATAACGAGGGTAACTTAATCAGCAGCTATAAAATCGTAACGAATAGGGGATAAATAAGGTGTAAAAGTGAGAGTTGAACGTTGAATTTCCTTTTCCCAGACGATACGACACGAACGTTGTAGAAGGTTTAAAAGAAAACGAAAGAACGTTACCTTCGAGTTGCTTGTTCCCAGGTAAAGAAGACTTCTCGGTAATTTCCTTAGGTAGGTTGTCTATAAACTCGATTATAGGTGCCAAATAAAATTCTTTCCGCGACACGTGTGTGGCCAGATCGAAGGCGACGCACAACGTGACGTTCAGCTCGTTCCACGTCGCCGGGCAAAATATTCGCCTGCCGACGCTGATCGACGTATTGGCGTCGATGTTGAAGTGGCTTATACGCGGATTCGTATTTTTCAGTGCTCGCAAACCCGCCGGCACTTGAGGCGTTTGGTTCAGCTGCAAACCGATCGAAACTGTATTTCTCATGCATGAAACTTCGTCGCGTCGACTCTGACAGACGCTCCTCGTCGTCGAGATAACCAGAAATCTGATCACTTCGAGATAGTAATAACAAACAACAATAATACGATGATAGAAAAAGAAGGATTCTGCAATTGAAATTGTTTCCACATCTTTCTCGAGTAAACGAACAGTTGCAAAGATGAAATGATAAGAAATAAAGAACTTTTGTAGTACGCCAATTCAGCTACAGTCTTTGGGTCTTTTCTGACCCGTCACGATCTTATTTCTTTAAGAGAAAATTAAATTTCTATCGTTACAAAAGAGATACAATGTAATTTTTATTAGTATGTTTATTTTTATTTCTGTTTTCTTGATATTATGCTAAATTTTCATTGTCTGAGTTCGCATAACGTGTTTGATAAGGACATTTTTACAGATTAAATCGCTGGGTCTCTTTTGACTCAGTGTAAACCGGGAATTATCGAGAGATAGAAATTAAAAATGCTCAATTCTTGGAAAACAGATGGTAAAGTCGAGAGGAAAGATAATTAGCATGAAGTGACTAGAGTACTTCTATTAATACCAAAAGAGTGAATTATTGTACGATAAAATCGGAATTGTTGTGCAACGTATAAAATTGTTCACTATTTTGTGATATTTTCTACAACAGCATTGATACCAGCATTTTTTTCCACGTTTCTCTTTCTATTTCATCAACAAAGTCTTTCGCAACGAAAGCACTCTCTGTCCACGAACAAAAGCAGCGAAAGAGATACTGAAAAATATTGCAAATCTATTGGAAACTGTTGCATCGATATCATAAAAAGAGACAAATGCAGTTTCGTAGTGAAACTGATAATAAAAGTATAATATCAAACGTGTAGAACTTGTTACAAATAACCCTAACACGGTATATTATTTTCTACAATAAAAAAATATCATAAAAGACACAAAAACATATTTCAATATTTTTTTTCTTCGTCCTCTCGTTACGTTGAAAAATTAAAAATACAAATTTCCCATATTTCGGTCATTTTCGACCTGAAGTTGTTAAGTGTACGGTTGAAATGAGAACCGCAGTAGGATTGAGAGAAAACGGAAGATAGTGATTTCGTTGGAGGAACGTAGAAGAGTTAGAAGAGTGACACGAAGAAATTAGGATGACGTTTACGTAGTTACCTGGTCGAGAAACTGTGCGAGAGCCTCGTGATTCGCGACGACCACCGCTCCGTAATTATCCTCGAGGCTCCGATGAACTATACTGCGACCCCTGCGTTGCCTCAATCGGCTTATCCTTAATTCGTCCTCCTTATTCTTCCAGTCTTGATCCTCTTCCGGACCCTGCATTTTAAAAATTCCATTATAAATTCCACGCGGTCGCGCGGCCGATAAAACTATCCCCGAAGTAAAATTGTTTCCCGGGCTCTTTATTAAATAAGAAAAGTCTGGGGTAAGGCCAGGTCCGCGAACTTCCCGTCGGAGCAATAAAGTTCCGCAAATACCGCGGCCATCGGAGTCGCACGATAATAAAATCTCCTTGGTCTGCTAAGCAGCTGTGAAACCGATCTCTTCTTCTTCTCTTTCTCTCTCTCTCTCTCTCTCTCTCTCTCTCTCTCTCTCTCTCTCTCTCTCTTTCTCACTCTATTTCCCTTCAGTTTCGGTAAAAGGAAAATGCTTCGTTCGATGAAAGCTCGCTTATGAGAAGGTTTCGTTAATATTTTAAACAGTTCGCTTCTCGTTAGTTGTCGATCGATCGATAAATTCGTATATCACTTCTCTTCTCTGTGAAAACTTTCAACTGAGGTTTCTATGTACAGTATCTTCGCGAACTTGTCGTTTTTCCGTAACGATATAAAATCTACACGTTGGTAAAGTTAATGGGAAATTTTACTGTCGATCGTAATTTCGAATTTTACTGCGAAATTTTATTCAACCAATCGAAGAGAGGTTCAGAGTCCGTCAGGATGGAAATAAGAAATGTATCGTTACCTCGTCGCCAGTGTAAAAACCATAAGGCGCGTACAACTCGCTCTCGGTCTCGCTACCGCAATACGGCAGCGAAGTCGATCTGACGAACGTATGATGGTGAAATTTGAATTCCGCACCGTGCTCCATCGCGTTGCTGTCGGATTTCCTCTTGCAGGTGAGATGAATCCCGGCGCCGTGTCGTAACTCGAGATTCGAGTCGCACTCCGGCGAGCTGGAAAGGCACTCGTAAACATGACTGTCGTTAGACGTCTGGAAAAGTCCGGGAAAACCAGCTAGAATTAGTCAGTTATTCGAGAACCCGCGTCGACGACATGTGCAGGCTGTTCAAGAATTGTAATCCACCGTGACAGATATGGTAACGTCGTTTTTATCGCGACAAATTCAAATTTCCCGCGCTGAAGTTTTAACCGTAACCCATCGTCGAACGCTTTTGGTAAAAATTTCATTATTATTCATTATTTATAATTACAAATCAAATTCCACGAAGAAAATCGCTTACACAGTAATTCCTCTACATTCTCAGTAACAAATGAAAAAAAAAATTCCGCTGCACGTATTTATAGACAATAATAGACACTTTACTGGGCTAATCAAGGGTTAATTAATGCTCAAAATTATTAAATTGGACACAGTGTCCAGTTACTATGACCTATTCCTACACATTAAAGTAGTCCTCCATTGATTGAACATCTCTTTGAAGATTCCAAGATTTATGAGACATATCTGATCCCAGAAATTAAGTTTGCAAGCAGTGTTTGTGATTATCTATTGCCTAAAACCTACAAAAACGTAGCTGCCGGTAAATAAAGGACCATTTCTGCGACGAAACCATAAATTTAGCTACAGGGTATACCTAACAACAGTAATGTCTTCTAGAAAGCTAATTTCCCTCAGAGTCTAGCAGGTCGTGTGTTGCGATTACGTTAAATTCTTGAACACCATCCGCGGGGGCCATCGTAAAAATCGTTAAAAGCCCATTAATAGTAGCATTACCAAAGAATCGGACGTGGGTGGCGCGGTAACCGCGACTGCCTCGTAATCCTGATTAAGGGCTGGACTGGAGGAACCGTGTTTCTTGAGGATTGGCTGCGAGGTCGCTTGGTCCCTCATACTGGCGGTTCTTTGCGGTTTCGAGGGTGCCAACGAGCTGCGCACCTCACCTGTAACATCCTCCGCTGCTGCAGGCACGTCCGCCATCGTCAAGCGCCATGGGTTAGTACCACAAGACACAAGGCATGTCACAAAACAGGCTAGCTACCGTACTAGCGTGCTAAGAAGGATCGATCTTTCGTTCTTTCCGGCATAATCACGCTAGATAGAAGACGAGCTTAGCACGTACACGTGCTTACTGGCGTGTGTAAAGCGAGAGAATCAAAAATATATATATATAATATCGTAGACGTTGTTTTCACGAATACAACGACTCTCGAGCTCGTCGAAAGTTCGTTCCGACTGGTTGTTTCTCGGTGAAATTCTCGCGGAATTGATCAGAGTAGCAATCTACCCGTCTATTCAACCCTTTAACACCTTGTTCGCGAAGCTAGGGAATAATTTACGTTTAACACTTTGCCTGGAGATTCTTTTACGACTACGTTCAGTTTCTCCCGAGAGAAACCTAAGTATTAAAGCCTTCTAAGTATACCCAAGTATTAGAAGCCGCTGCTGAAGTTTCCATGTCTTCCAATTTTTCTAATTTTAATATCAAACACTTAACATTTAAGAGAAACTCGATTAAAATTTTGAGGGATCTCTCGTTTTTTTTTTTTTATTAAAGTACATTTGCTCAAAGAAAATTTCACGTAACTGTGATCTGCGTGAGAAGTGTGACTCTACCTTGTAAGGCAAAGAAAATGAACGAATCTTTAAACAGTCACCGGATACATCGGTCGAAAAGTTAGGCTAACATTCTCAGAATCTGTTCACGCTACACTGTCCTAGTTCTCGACGAAAGTTATCCTAATCACACGGCGAAGTGCTGTAGCTAAAGGGTTCAATAGAGTTCCAGAAATTCCGTGGTTGAAACACGGTGAATTAAGTAGCGTTTCGAAAGGGGGTCGAGGAGGGGTGTTTCCTGCGCAATATCATCGGGAATCCTGGAATTGGCAGGCATTCGTTATCAAGGCTCGACCGAAGGGGGAGAAACACGATGCTAATATGCAATCAATACATGCGGCGTTAGTTGCACCCAGGGGCGGTTAAGGAAACCTTGCGTAACAATCCTACCCAACGATCGACACGTCACCCGGCGACGTGCCCGCTATTTACAGCAGGAGCTGCAAATGAGATGAGCACCTCTCTACCCTCTATACCGGTCGATTCTCGCAGACAAAGCAAAATTCTCCCGCCAAATACCGCTGATCGTTGATTCATCTACAATCAGCCGCACAAGAGTGTGAAAAGTGATAGATAAAAGGGTTGCAAAATTATTTTGGCTCTCTACAGGATATTTTTAACACGTTCAGGATGGTTTGACCCACGATAGATCACTAAGCGATGATATTACGCGCCAATGTGAAACATCAATGAATGACAAAGAAGACAATAGCATAATTTGTCAGTGGGTCACCGAGCAATGCTATTATTCATTGACGTGAGCCATCGATAGATGACATAAAGGATTTGATAAACGGCTGACCCACCAGGAAGTCACCAACTGATTATATATGTGACGTGACCCACCTGTGAGTCACCGAGTGGTAATATTATACGTCGACGTGACCCACCGATGGATTATAAAGAAGACTGAATAGACAGCGTTACCCACTGGTGGGTCACCAAATTATTCTATGATATTCCATGAAAAAAATTCGCTGTTGAAGTTTTCGAATGTAAGCTGTGTTTTTAAGAAATTATTTTCTCAACGTTTGACTAGCATTGCAGCTTGATCAGAGAGTTGGTGTGCATACTGATGATGATAAACGTTGGAAAAGTATTTTCATAAGAACACCGCTTACGTTTGAAAGTCTTAGTAGTGAGAACTGTACGATGACAGGCATAATGAAAGCCTTAAATCTTTGACTAGGTGCAAAAATGAAAATTGAAAAATTAGGTATTGAAAATTTTACACTTGGGCAAAATCGAGAGTTTCGATCGTAAGGATTTCGTTACCATTCTGAACATGTTAATATTCCTGCATTCTTTTCTCCTTCGACACTTTTCGTAGAATACCGACGATTCGTGAGAATTCGATAGAAATTTGTAATTCTCATCCCTTTTTAAGTATCATTGAAACACTCTTGTGTTCGAGTAATAGTACGCCGTTCGCTCTAAACGAAGTCCAGATCTAAAAGGGGGGCGGGGGAGAGACGAGGGAGCCAAGAAAGAGAAAGATAGGGATGAAATGACGGATGAATGAATGAATGAATGAAAAACAATATATATATATGATACTCGAGTAGTCTTTGAACGCGCAGCCTCGTCGATGCATGCGGTTAAACGATGATGAAGCCCCAAATATCGAGCCGTGGCAAATGTGAAACGGTCCGCAATCCAATAACAATTATCAAATGAATTCGTTCGATCGAGCTTCCTCTTTTCCTTTCTTTTTTTCTCGATTCGTCGTTTCATTACGTCGCAGGCCTCCGTTCCGTTCGTCATGAAAATGGGCGAAGAGAAACGCGACGGATAGAGAGATACTAGTTCATACAACACTGTGACACGACGACGCGACGGGTGCAACGAACAGAAAAAAAAATTGATAAAAAAAAATAGAAAGAGAGAGAGAGAGAGATAGATAAAGTAAAAAAAAAAATCGGTACACGTGACCAAGAAAACAAGGCTCTCTGGTAATTTATTTTCTTTCCTTTTTTTTTTTTTAGGCAACAAACGTTTATTTCAGACACAGAAAAATTCGAGATTACAGAATCTTTTCATTCGTTCGTTCTATTTACATACACGTGTGTGTGTGTGTGTGTGTGTGTTTGCATATCATATGTATACGTCGTTTCATAAAACACAACTGGTGGTGTCGCACTTTGTTTCTTTCGTATTGCGTTCTATCGTACGTTTCAGCCAGCCATTCTCAAACTTCTGATCGCACTCTAAATGGACAGAGGCAACTTTTGCGAGGAAGTGAAAAAAAAAAAAATATGTAGAACAATCGCGAGAAAAGGTAATAACGATAATTAAACAAAAAAACAAAAAGACAGAAAGAAAGAGAGTGAGTGAGAGTGAGAGGATAGAAGAACGACGTTTGTTACGAGCGCGAACGTCATCGAACGTCATCACGTACGCCTAAACGAAGTGTACAAAGTAACGCGTACATTGTAATGTAACATGTATATCACAGAGAAACGTGAATCTTCGTATAATAATATCTAGCAAGAGCAGTTAGTCGAAACGGTACACGAATAATAGAGTAGAATCTCTAAAAAAAAAAAAAAGGGATAGATTAGTGTAAAAAGAAAAAAAAGAAAAAAGAATCAACGCGTATGGCATATAGCAAAAGTTGAAGAGACGCACAATCGAGAAACACTTAATATGATATATACTAAGTATAAAATAAATCTGACTATTTCGCGTGCCTCGATGGAATAAAAGAAAAATAAAATAAAATAAAAGAAGAAGAAAGAAAGAATCCCGCGGCCTCGTTCGTCTTCATCAATCATCCGAATATCTTCATATCAAACCGAAGCGCGGTTGCGCGAGAGCAAACGAACCGTACCGTTGAAAAAGAGTCATGGATGTGATATATAAAAAAGAAACAAAAAAAAAAAGGAAAAGCAGCAGAAAGAAAAAAAAACATAAAGATATAGAGAGAAAAGAGAGAGAGAGAGAGAGAGAGAATGTAAAAAACACGCCAATTTCACGACGATCGTACGTATAACCGTCGACCCGGCGAAACGAGGAACGAAGAGATAAATAAAAAAAAAAAAAAATGAAAACCTGTTGAGGGCAGGTGAGAGTTAACCACCGTTATCCAGCGTTACAAGGATTATTTCCCGACAAATCAGACGTATGTATATGTATGTATGTATATGTATGTATCTCAGAGAAGGAGAGAGATAGAAAGAGAAATAGACAGAAATGAGAAAACAGCGAGAGATATAGAAGTAACAGTTCGGTAATAAAAAGGAAGCAGCTGGCGCGAGGATTCGTGTGAGTATGGCTGTTACAACATCGAGACAACTTGCCGTGGTAAATTTTCATTAGTTACATTGTATGGGCCTGAACTTACCCAGATTCGCGTAAATCGAGTCTGAGGTGGTCGAGGCTGTTGGCTGCCAGGATGACGACGACGACGACGATGAAGACGACGACGAAGAAGAGGAAGAAGACGTTGAAGATGACGATGAAGAAACTGTGGAGGAGGTTGACGATGATTTCGCGGATGACTTGTCGCTTCTTGGAGGCAGTTGTTTCGTCTCGACGCGCGGCGGCGGTGGTCTGACCGGTTTACTCGCTGGATCCAACCTCGACCAATCCTCCAGGGACTGGTTCCGTGGCGGTGGTGGTGGTTTTCCGGGTCTCACTGTAACACCGCGACGAATATCGTAGCCAGTTTATGACGCTTGTAATTTTAACGCGGCGTTCGGAGAATTTCAACTCGACAAGGGGGAACGAGGTACCCGTGGTTTGCTCTGCGTCTGAACGTTAACCCACTTCGCGACGGTAAATTGTTACGGAATAGCGTGTTGTTCAGTTTCTATATAGGTGGATAATAGGACGTTACTGTTATGTAATCCTCTGAAGAGTTTCTGAACATTTTTAAATAGAGTGAATCGTTCTGTGTAACAATAAAATTTCATAGCTACTCTTGGATTACGTCTCGAGATTCCATCTTGGTTTAAGTTACTGGGTTATTCTTTTCTTACGTACGCGATACGCATCGTAACTCTGTTCGAGGTTTATTTATATTTAAACAGAGGCAAGTTAGCGAAAGAAGTGGACTGTGTAGTAATCGCGTCGCGATACAAAGTTTCCGAATGCTCTCCTGACAAATTCATACCGAAAGAGCGACGTTCTAGTAGTTTCTATGAAAGTGTAAAGACTATGTTCGATTATTCATCATGACGATATTTTTCGATCGATTGTGCGACAGAACATAGACACAAAATAAATTCCTACGTATTCGTTTCTCAGAATGAAAAAGTGCTCGCAACACGAACAGCCAAATTACCCAGATTTCTCAAAACCCCCCATAAAACCCTTCTCTCCACGATCCCTATCGTAGACAAAGCACTATCGAGTATCAAAAGGTAGAACTCACCAGCAGCATGAGGTCCGGCAGACAACGGCGATCGGGTTGCTCTTCCAGTGTCGTTTCTAGGACCGCAAGAGTCAGGTTGGTCTTCGCTTATCCTACTGATCCGATCGTTCCCTACTACCTCGACCGCAGCGCCATCCAACTCCAACGGATGAATGATCTCCAGTCTTGGTTTCGGTTGTGGCGTTGATGGAATCTCCTCTGTTCTCGTATTAGATCCACCGATCATGTCCACGTCCTTCCTCGAGCCCATTCTGAGGAATCTCTTCAGAGAGAACCGCGATCTTCCCCTTTTCTTCTCCTCTCTAACCTCTGGACCACTCGTCAAGCTATCCTGCGACAAGGATATCGTCCTTCTCGATGCTGGATCCGAAGATTGAGCGTTTGTAGGATCCGGAAGGTCAGAAACTGCTTTCCTGAACTTTGGACTACACGATGATGCTCTTTCTCGCTTCTCTTTCTCTCTGACCACCGGAGAGTCTGATTTAAAGTTAGCTCCGGGATTCCTAGCGAACAACGATGACGTTGGAGCTAATTCTTCCATGGAATCAGACGCTGGTGGCTTTGGTGCCATTCTTCTTTTATTCGGTGACCTTATCGATTCGGATGCAGAACAGTGAGGATCTAGTATATCTTCTTCGAGCTCTTGGTTCTCGTTATTATCAGGAAGATCTGCGGTTTGATTTCTACCAAGGTTCGAAGAGAGCTTTGACTTGATTCCCGGGGATGTCTTCGATATTGTGGTTTCCGTGCCAGGTGGCTTGAATTCGATACCTTGGCAGGTTGCTTTTGGGTTGTTCTGCGATCGTGAGATCTGATTTGCTCGCTGGTCTGACTCTTTAGAACTGCTGTTAGCAGCAGAAGTTTCACGAATCTCTCCCGATGAAGTCACGAGTTGCTCCTCGTACTTATCTTTGGTGACAATCGGTCGCGGGGGAGTTGTTTGTTCCGCAGATGGGATGCTGGTCGCACCTGAAAATCAGTCGCGAGCGCAAACGTCGTTAATTGGACGGAGCGTGTTATGCTGCGGCAGATTACTTGGCTCGTTTCGAGTAATTACAGGGGTGGCTAGCCCGCCCCGTGATTTCCTTATGAGTAATTGTGGTATCGCTGTGATACCGATCTGACTGTTACGCAATTGTTTAAACCCAACTGTGCTATCGAGAAGCATCTCTCGTGGAATTTAACGTGAATTTCAGAAGAGTAAATTATGGTTAACCAGAGCTTTAAGAAAAGAGCGTTTTTCTTGTATTTTCGAGAAAAGAGTGAAGAGAATTGGAAAGGAGACGTCTAGAATATACATTGAAAATGACCTAACTCAAGTCCAAATCATTTTCCGAAGGTTAAATAAAATACGAAAATCGACGAGAATATATCCCCACTTTTTGTCACTGGTTTATTTCGAACAAAGTGAAAAAGCGTGATAAATTTCTCACCTGCGCTTTGAGCAGACCTGCCCACAGCGTTCTGCACCGATGGAGGAGGCAGCACGTAACCTTTCTTCACATTTCCATCGGACACCAGACCAGAGCCACTTTTCCCCATGAAATTTATCGGCTTCTGAGGTACCACAGGTTTCACCTTCAATTCCGAGTGTACAGCACCGTGAAGAAACGAAGGTCTCGGTTCCATATTAACCATTGCTACCTTGTTCGTCTCACTTGAAACAGTAGACCTAACTTCGATCGGTGGTGGACTCTTAGGAAGTGCCGGAGGTTCAGTCAAATCTCCTTCGTCCGCTTTTCCATCAGGTTCACCAGCCAGCTCTCTACTCTCCTCGAAACTGAATTTCTTCTCTGTTGAAACAATCTCACCGTCCACTTTGCGTATCCCCAGCGACGAAGAATCCTCGTTAACGATCTTCCTACTCTCAATTGCCTGTACAGTTGTTTTACTCGTGTCTCTTCCTCGATAAGACATAGATCTATCGCTCTCCACTGCTGCTACTTCCTCGATCTCGTTTTTCAGAGGAGACAGAGTCAACTCGATCCCTTTGTCCATAATGTCGCTCTCCGTTCGAACAATCTCACCTGCCTTCTTCATAATTTTACCGGTGAAGTCGTACTCGATCTTAGTACCGTTCTGAGTGGGCTGCAAGGATGGCTTAGCTTTCTCGTTGTCCGGCTTCTTGATCGCTGAGCAACGAGAAATATTGACAGCCTTCTTGTCCGATTTCCCGGTGTCAAAACTCCTCTCGGTGTTCGCTGCGTTAGCCTCGGACGTCTTATCCTTCGCGTCGTCAGCCTCCGTCGACTCGTTCCGTTGGCTGACAGAAATTAAATTGTTCGACGTGATCAGGGGCATGTCCACGATCTTCTCCATGCCCGACAGGTACTTCTGCTCTCTCTTCTCGTCTCTCTTCGCCTCGACGTCGATCTTCTTCGTACCCTTTGGTGTCGTCTGCGAGGATATTGAAAGAAAAAGAAAAGAAGAGATGAAATATATTGTCTTTGGTTCGAACTGTGATTTCTTTATCACGTTTCCTCTGTTAATATCTTCGAGACGAGAGTTGTACGATGGTGTTCGAGTGAAATTTAACAGTGTTTATACAGTTACGCTTGGCGACAGGTTGATTAACAGGCAGAAATTTATGTTTTCAGTAGTTTCACTTAATAGTGTGCACCGCCTGCGCTTGTGCACACGTAATTCTTATTAAATATGCATACTGTGCATTTTGCATGATACGTCACGTATACCTGACACGATCTGTCGCGGGACTTGATACGTCGCGCATACACTGTCGTTCATAAATATTAAGACACCTACACTGCGCCAGCCCGGAAGCTGGCGTTTTCATTCCGATTATGCGTTTAGATGTACGAGCAGGTAAACCTCTACCGTTTGTGCATATATAAATATGATTAAAATCGTTCGTAATAATTTGCAATTGTTTCTGAAATAAATTTAACACTTTCCTTGTGGTAGCTTTTATTTAAATAAATTTCTATGTGCACAAAGTGCCCTGTTTGAATCTTTAAACGTGTATCAAATGTTAGAATCTACTTCATTTTTTCGTGCTCTGTTAATTTATAGAAAATTTCAGAGTGTAGATGTGATTATTCTATCAAGTCAGATATTAGTATTACTCAGTGATCGATTCGTAGTAGTGACACGTCAATTGCTATTGAGAAAATTATCCATGCGTGTGAAAAAGGCGTTTCTGTGACTCTAAAGCACTTGTTTTTATCTAGACCTCTACAGAAATTCGAAGTTTAATTAACGAACGATTTGAAAGGAGGCACTCGAAAGCGTAGACGATCATAAAGTGAAAAACTCAAAGAAACTCTTTCATTGGGAATTTTAGCAAAAACTCAAGGCAACTCTTCTTCGAAAATAATTCTTAAACTCTAGAAAAACTTTTGATTCTTCGAAATCTTTCCTCTACTCTAATTAGAAATAAGGGAGTGCGAGAAGAATTTCTTCACTCACCTCTGATTTATCATTATTCTCCGTCGCCTTGCATTTAGTCAGATTCGCGAAACCATTAACAAATCCGTTCACCTTTTTATCGGCAGGCCTCTTGGCTGTTGGCACAGATTCGTCGCCGCCAAACGGGGTGACCGAGACTAACAAAGTAGTCTTCTTCCCCTCGGAGTCCTTTTGTATTCTTCCCAGCATAAGGGAGGCAAACGATCTCGTCGCCGTCGACGACTTGCTCGTCTCGTTCGCGGAGACGATCTCCGTCAGGTTGGCGGTGATCGTGTTAAAGTTCGTATTGGCACGTGTCAGGTTGCCCAGAGCCCGTTCCTCCTCGCTGTCTGGTATCGTGTCATCCTCACCGTTGAACGACTCGACAAAGTCTTGGTCGTCATCCTCCTCACCCTCAGACAGATAGTCATCGCCGCCATAACCGATTATCTCCGTCAGACAATCCGTAAACGCGACGTTCTTCTTCTTGTAATCTTTCTGGCACGCCTTCATACGCAGGATACCCTGAAAAATCATGAATATTTTAAACATTCGCAATTAAACTTCATAAAGCTTTCCTATGACTCACGAGAATTCGTCAACTTTTCATTTCCATAAACTTCCTGTTACAACGCATTCGGAATGTAATTGGAAATTTTCGGAAGTTTAATACATTCCACTGTCTGATCGAATTAACGACTGGAATCAAAGGGATAATTTCAGATGTTCCATTCCATTACAGAGACTGTATTAAATATAGAATAGGATTTTAGATTGGGAATTAAGACGAAAATGGCGTGGAACTTGTTAAGCCAGGAATTAAATTTCTCCTCGGTGCAGTAATCGAATATATTGCTGATATTGATATTTTACATCTACATATTATACATTTATCACGTTAGAATTATTAATGCCCTGAATTTTGCAATGTATTGGATTCGTTATCATTGATGTCAGCAGTTTATTTAATTAAAACGAGAGTCTTTTATTCAGCAGCTATTTTCGTTAAATACTTGTGAGAAGAGATTATATTCTAAGTGACAAACTAGCTAAATATTCAGCTGTTCAATTGCTAGCTAGAAAAAGATCAGAACATTGATCGTTTCTCGTATGGAATTTTAATTTCAAATTTATTTACAAAGTTGGTCGTTGATTCTTCAAATTCTTGGCACTCCTCGGCAAATTGTAAATTAACAACAATACTAAAATGTCGTTTGTTGAATCTTTCAAAACAAAACGAAGGCCCATAAAGTTTTCAATTTCTTCATTCTTTAAAACTTCTATTTTCTCTTTTCCAATACTTCGAAATTTTCCCTAAACGATAATTATCATGGAACATACAATTTCCAGACTATCCTTCAGCATTTTAAGAAACTTTCAAACACTTCGATAAGAAAGAGAGTCCCCAGAAACGAAATAGAAAGTGAAAAAGTTATCTAGAAACATAAAGAAAGTATTCCCTAACAATCCCCCCTAAAAAAACAAAAATAAAAAAACACGTTCCGAATATCTTACGCCAAACAAAGTTAGATTCCCAAATCCCCTAGAAATCGTAAAATAAAGAGGATTTTAGGATCCCTTGAGGATCTTGAAACAAATAAAAAAAAAAAAGAAGACCCTATCTCCTAAAAATTCTCCAAAAGAAAAAAAAGAATTAGAAAAAAGCTATCGAAGTCCCCTAAAAGAAAACAAAAGAACGTTCAATGTACCGTATAAAAATCGGAGAAAAAAAAATAGAGAAAAATCCCCTTTGCTCAGACGAAGGTCCCAGGCAATTCCCAGCTCCTCGACACACCCACTCAGCTAGAATTAAATATTATTGTTGGGCAGCGACGGATAGAAGCAACGCGATCCCGAGTCGGCTTAAGCAAGTTATAATCGTTCGAGCCACTCTATCCTCTGGTAATCCGGCTGATAATTCATCCGTACTCTGAAGAAATTCTATTCATGGCCCTGGTTAGCTAGGTCTCGTGCTTCGTCGTCTTATCGTCGTCAGCCAGGAAATGAAAGTTCCCCGCTCTCGACGTTGGATCGACGACGTCAACGTCGCTGTCCTCGTTGTCGTCGACGTCTCCTCTCTTGCAAAAAGGCTATTTTTCCTCTGGTGAAACTTTCGGACGGTCAGCTGGGCGTTAATGAAAGGCAAAGATGAATAATTCAACGAGGATCAGAAACTGTTCGCGATTCTCTTGCAGAGAAAGAGGTAGAACAGGTGTTTGTAACTCTCCCCAGATTGTTTCGAATTTTCCAAACGTTCATTGAGTTGACGATCAGTGAGCATCGACTATCTAAAGACAATCTTTGTCCACGTCTCGTTTCATAACACGAGTCAGCGGAATAGAGAAAGGCGAGGTGGGAGAACGTTAGAAATGACGTCGCGAATTCCTTCGAAAGCGACGAGTCGACAAAAGTTTCACGGAATTGGTAGAAAAAAATAAAGATTATTCGAATTTCTCTCGATATACAATTATCGATCCATCAATACAAATCATGTTCGAACACCTACGCGATTTTCTTGCACAAGTTTCACCCCTTTTCTCTCTCTCTCTCTCTCTCTCTCTCTCCTCACGAGTCACCCACTTTTCTTCGACGTTCCTTTCGCCGGATGTTATCGACACACTTGGACATCCTGTTGCCGCTGGACGAGAAAGGTCTCGCCTCTCGGACGCGTAATTTTCCATTTCATCGCGCCGGATGCCAAAAAGTCGCCGCGATTAACTTTCGGAAGAAAGTGAATCGTCTCGTGTATCTAATGTCTCTTCTCGTTTAATTCTATTTCCTTTTCTCTGATTCCTTTGAAAAACACACACGTGCATGTTGGAGATGTCTCTTTTTTTTTTTTAAGTGTCTCGAACGTAGGTGTGAGACGATCGTTTCCTTCGAAAGAACATTCGCCTACGTGAAACCCTAGCAGAATAACGCCTACCCTCTGGAGAGTGGACGCGTGTCGTGCGATTAAGCGTTCACCCTTGTCACCGTGTCACACGGGTGTATGCATCATGTAAATTTAGAATTCCACGACGACAATGAGACCGTTCCACCACGATTCAACTGGTGCATCGAATGGAATATTAAGGGGGATGGAGTGAGCTCTATCTTTCTCTTCGCTGTGCTCGATTCTCAAGCAGCTTTTTCTTCTTCCTCTTCTTTTTCATCCGAAGAAAAGTAAAGAAGGCTCTGGGAGTATTCGACATTGGAAACTTTGGTTAATTGAACTCGACGAGACTGCACGGAAGAAGAGGAGTTCTTGTGTTCACAGAGATTTTTCCTCCATCACCTTGTGTTTGGACATCTTATAACGCGCTTCAATCAAACTTCGCCGCACTCGATCACTATCCACTCTCGAACGCTCGATTATACTTTCTTTGTGTATAGCAGATCCAGAGGAAACCGTGGAAAATGTGTAACAGCGATGTAGAAAAGGATCTCTAGTCTCTAGAAGGATTATTTTAACAGTTTGAGTAAAACTCTTAGAAATTAGAGACACACGGCTTTCTTTAGGGAACCGGTTTCCTATTTCTGAAAGGTGATCTTATTTACATACTTAACCTATTGCTACACAATTTTTGTTTTAAAATCGTGCCCAGGAGCGCAGATTTTTTGTTTTTAATTGTTTATTACTGCAATAGGGAAGTGAGCGTCAATTATATGTTTGAAAGTGGCAAATTATCAAATTTTACCACAGTTTTTAATTTGTTTATCATTACTTTTTTTTCTGTACTCAGAAAACATAACCGTCGCGAAGACTATAGTCATTTTCGTTCAATGTATCACTGAAGAATGAATAAATAAATGTATTAATACAGTCCGTACTGATAATGTTTCTTTTTTTATTAATAAAAGCATGTGGGACAATTATAGCCGTAATTTGCCTACATATCGCCAAAAAAATGGACGAAATGTTTCCTAAAGAGGAACAATTTTTGTACTTTCATGATATCGAAAAAAAAAAAATATATATATATAGCATTCTATTTGAGGAAGACAGAAAGATCGTAGGGTGTCCTTAAAAATTTCCTCCTTCACGGTGATATTTATGTAAAAAAATCTATGATAATGCATTAGGCATGGAAACGATAACACTGTAGGCTAGTTAACGTCGATTTGGTCATTTAACCGACCAGAACCTGCACCAGAATATGCTAATTCGACTAGCCTCGTCCCTTGATCTTGCCCGTATTTCTCTCTTGGCAGAACCCAATTTCGCGGCTCGCGATTACCGCTGTTTCGAAGCTGGTTTTTCCACGCGTTAAGGAGATCATTACCAATTAGTGGTCTCATTCCGCAGCTGTTCCGGTAATTCGATTAGCAGCAACGCCCATGAGAATGTTGCCGCGAATTTTTCCGGTTCTAAGTCGATTTAGAATCGCCGATGGATTATTGACGATAGTTTCGTGAAATTTGGAAATATTTCTGGTTATTTACCATGCAAATTCTTCGTTACACTAAGTGTCTAATAATACAATATAATGAGCGATACGAGGTCTGCATAATTAATACATAAACCTGCAAAATCTGTGCTCATCGAGTGCAGCTTCTTGCGAAAGATTAAATCGTAAAATTGAAAAGAGGGAAAAGCGAGCCTGTCTGACGAGAAAAATGAAGAATCTTGTAAAATTGTGTTACGAGAAATGCAAAAATTTTTTGCTTCAAATATTCTAATATAGTCTATTGTAATATACGATTTTTATAAAATATTTTATAATAAAAACGTTCAATTTCCGAATAGTGCAATTTTTATTTCAAAGTGTCATCTAGTTGTTTAGTTTCTTCCAAATTTTTTCAGTCGATGTTTATCTTATTTTAACCGTTCTAAACAATTGAAAAATGCCGGTCACGGATGACCGTAGGGACTCCGCTGAGAACGCAAACGTCTTTTGCAGGAATCTCTTGAATCTTTTAACTCTCTGAAACCAGTTGGGACACACGTGTCCCACTGAATTTTTACGATCCTCTGTGCAACAGTATGTTCCATATTTATTCCTCATCTTACACATTTCTATTCCATCTGGTTACGTATCTACTATCTTTGATTGGCTATCACGACAATAAATATCAATCCAATGATTTTGGTGTGTATATTAAAATTCGCAATTTTATGTTTTACTTTTAGAGTATAGAAAATTTATTAATTTATGTGCTGAATGATTTTCATTTTTTATCAACGATAAAAATCTCATTTATTACACAATTTCTGATCGATCAATCTTTTGAGATTTTTCCTCGACAAATTTATAAATCTTTTATACTTTTATTCATTCTAATAATCATAAGAGTGCCTAAGCATTTTCGAGGAACGTATCCCAATTTTCAAAATTAGCATACAACTTTCTACCTATCTTACTGCGATCGATTTCTACGAGAAAATAAAGTCCAAATACGAAAAAGTCACGTCGAAAGGATTAAGAATCACGATTTTATAAAATTCCGTAAAATTCGGCAGATTCTTTACAGATTTTCCACCACGGAAATTTTAGAATTACATTTCTGAATTGTAGATTAAAAAGAAAGTTACCTGTATCTTAAGATTATCAGTCTTGACATAGTTGAGTGCCCTGCCAATGTTCAATCGAAGGTTCTCCTCAGGCAACGTGTGCTCTTCCCTCGGCTTGAAGCAATTCGAACAGAGTTCCTTCTTCCAGGCGTTCTGCACGAAGCGGTTGCATTGTGTGGACATCGTTGCTTCACTGCAGCGACAGCGAAAGTCCCGTTACATCATCACCCTGAAAAGGAAAGAGGCGAAATAGTAATCGTCCAATTCTTAACCCGTAGCAGGCGACCGGTGAACGGCGAGTTTCGTGCTGCACGTGTGCAACACACCATCGCCATGAGAAAACCGCTCCTCCTACACGCCGCTTACACCAAGGGAGAGATTACTCCAGATATACACAGTGTCCGTGTTAGAAGACTGACCGAAACTAATGCTAAGCTACGAAGATACCACGGTGAACTTGCCCCATTCGCTTTAATTAGCGAATTACTCGGAACTACCGGTGAACAAAAGTGCATAGTTTGTAACGGGATTCGGTGTGGAACTGTGGTTACACGCAATTGCTGTGAATTCGCTACCCGAGTCTCCTCTATCCTTGAATTCCCTCTTGGAATCGGTGATTTCTCGGTCATTTTCTTAATATCATGGAAACATTAGCTTGGTAAAAATTAACAGCGAGCTTGATTCGGACATATTTAATTCGATACAGCAACTCGAATGACAATTAAACAGTATATACACTGCGTAATACAGCATTGTGTACAATTAAAGTTATTATTTGATAGATTATTCGGTCTTTGAGGCTTGTAAAATTCTTACAGAGAGAAAGAGAGAGTCACAGAAAAAGAGAGCCCCAAAGAGAGAGAGAGTCCCAGAAAGAAAGAGAAAGAGAGAGAGAGTCACAGAGAAAGAGAGTCCCAAAGAGAGAGAGTCCCAAAGAGGGAGAGTCCCAAAAAGAGAGAGTCCCAGAAAGAGAGAATCCCAGAAAGAGAGAATCCCAGAAAAAAAGAGTCGCAGTGAAAGAGAGAGAAAGAGAGTCCCAAAGAGGGAGAGTCCCAAAGAGAGAGAGTCACAAAAAGAGAGAGTCCCAGAAAAAGAGAGTCGCAGTGAAAGAGAGAGAGAGAGAGAGAGAGAGAGAGTCACAGAGAAAGAGAGTCCCAAAGAGAGAGAGTCCCAAAGAGGGAGAGTCCCAAAAAGAGAGAGTCCCAGAAAGAGAGAGAGAGAGAGAGAGAGAGAGAGCCTCAAGTTGAAACGCAATCTCGCGATGCATCTCGAGGGTGGGATAAAAAGATAATTAAACGTGCCGTTCTTTTTGCCGCGCATACGTCACGGGAAAAGTGTTTGCCGGTGTTCGGTGAAGTTTAATGAAGAGCCCGAGCTATAAATTGCCCGATGAAACGATGCTTTATTGTTAACGGGCTCCCGCCTTCCCGTTCCATCCATTGCAACAAAGTTTGATCAGAGAATGAGTTGAATAAATTATCCAACGGTCCCTTCCTGTACGCGAGAAGGAGGAACAAGTTTAATCTTGAATATTCCACTAGCTTCTTACACGCGTTGCTTCATTTTCTAAAAGATATAGCCTCTCTTGCTTCTCGTTAACCACCTAACCACATCTTTCCCCCCCTTTCTTCTTCTTCTTCTTCTTCTTCTTCTTCTTTTTCTTCTACCTTCCTTCCTTCCACCTTCTTTTTACAGCTTTCGTTTTTCCATCAAGCTTGAAGATTGAAATGCGACATTCCTGCGGTGGAAGGAGTCGCGTTCATTTGAGAAAAAAAAGGAAAATCGACGAACCGGATGGCTCGAATGTCGCGAGCTAGGTTTATAACGAAAGGAGCGAAGGTATCGTTCAAGTTTCTAACAGATAAATCTGCGACGAGCATATATAAAGTCATCCAATTTACACGCCTACATTTTTCTTTTCAATCAAACACAAACTGTTTCGAATTTCTACAACTGGTTCCTCTTTACTAAAAGTATAATCTATTACAATTACAATGGAATGGAATATCATTTAAATGTGTACTAGGACTGCGTTCGTAGACGTCGATTCCACTATTGAAATTTTCAATGAATTTTTCGACAAGTTTCTGCAGTTACATTGTAGTGTATGTTGTAAACACTTTCCACGGGTGAAACGTTAAGATACGATTTTTATGTGAAGAAAGGGGGAAGTTTTCCTCTTGGGGAAAGTATTATAGTTTATTTCACGTTTTCCAAACGGGCGGAGCGTTCTCGTGACACGGCGGAGAGAGGATAGAGTATAAAGGTGTTAGTTTTTGAGAATTTCTCCTACGCGAGATGGTCACGTTCCGGAATTTCTTTCGCTCGCGACCGTACGGTGCTTGAAATTCACGAGATCCGGCCAACTTCTACGCGATTTTTGTTCTCCCGTCGCGGCGAACTTACGCCCGGCTGAGGAAAAGTTTTCGCACGGAAGTTCTTCCCCCGCGGGAGATCATGGGAAAAATGGGGGCTATCGCCATGGGCGAACGTCGGAGGACATCTCGTTTAATAAACGTTAGCTCTTCCGACTTTTTCGAATGTGTTTTGCTGATTCTATTGCGTTCGAGAGGATTCCTGCGATTTAACGCTTTCGTTGCGATTATTTCTGATGGAAATACAGCACTTTTTGTTCGTTTATACAGAGTGTGTGAGTTGAAATTTATGTGTAAATTATTTTCGTTGCTATTGAAATTAAGAAAACATTGCTAATTTAGGAACCACCGAATATACGTCGATTTTTATAAAATTTTGCATTATTGTACGATCTATTTACAGAATCTCTGTTGCAAGGTGAAGAAGTTGAAGCATACTTGGTGCAACCCTAACTGAAATTTCTATTCGTTACAATTATTCACATGGAACTTCCACTCCCAAATTATTAACTTGATGTGCAATTAACATTAAAAGCAGCTTAAAAACAATTTCTGCATTTTTATGAATTTAGTAATATTTTTTATTTTTATATTAATTAATTATTCATTTTTAATACGATCATTGCATAAAATTTCAACATTATTCATAGTTATTTGTACAAATATTACAAATAACAATGAATTATCGAGAATTCTTTATTTTACTGTTCAAGTCATCGGAAGATTTATATTTATCGTCGTAGTTTTCGTTCACATTAAGTTTTCCCAGCAACTGAAACCAGGGAATTAACCTAACACCATTAAATGTACAAATAAATTCTTTCCAACTGGATTCACACAATCGGTACAGCCACTCAAATCGAAATATTTGCAAGCTGGCAGAAAAATGGCAATAAATCATCAATAATAATAGAAATTATATCCACAATTGATATTTTCAAATAAAACTTCAATGGTGCGAAATGAACCATGAATAATTCACTTCTACACCTAGTGTACAGAAAACCAAAGAATACAAACAACACTGTGAACGAATCTACTTCGAGGACAGCTTGAAACAAGACGATCGACGTTCACCAACGAAGCGAAATAGGGGTTACACGCAACGTGTAATAGAATCCGTCAGAATAATACCATTCTGGCGATATTATTAATGAAGAACGATACTATAGATCGACGCGACGTATAGGCATCGACAAGGTTAATCCAAGCGAGAGCATGCTTTCCTGTCGACAGCGGCTACCGTGAACGCAATCAGGACAATTGACCCGAGCTGGCCGCTCGACTGAATAATTGCCCTGCTTCCGGTCCCCGCTTTTATCCCGTCGGTATCGTATCGTCCGACCCTCGACATTAACCTCGACTCGCATGATCGTAACGCCTCATCGCCTTTTGGGGAAGATGTTCCACGAGAAACGAATCTTTAAAAACGAAGCAACTAGAAGAGAAACTGTGAAACGACACTTCTTCTCTAATAGTAGATTTACAGAAAGTAAGAATGGATTTCTTTCTTCTTCTTCGTTTTTTTTTTTTTTTCTTTGTGGAAGTATAACGAACGATCACCAAAAACTAGACGAAATATTAGTAGGAAAAGAAATTTGCATCGAACGGGAGGAACGGATTTATTCGTTCGTTAAATGAAAGTTTCGCAGAGGCTGCGTTTCCCAGTTACACGTAACACGACGACAAACGACCATACTACTCGCGGCCGGCGTAAACATTGATTAAATTTCCTTCCTGCCGTGGTTTTTCGCTGGTTGGAACGCGACCAGCGGATTCACCCTGCTGATTAATCGCTTCATTTTCTACCTCGTCTCGTTTGCAACAGAGAGATATCGTTGTCCAGGCTTTTCTCTAACCTTCAGTCCTCCTCGTTAGGTTTCCAAGTGAATCTAGAGTCGATCGATCACTAGAGGTATACAGTTTTAGTTTTACCTCCGCTGATTAGTTGAATTATGTCAATCCAGCGTATAGAAAGATACGAAATAGACGGAGTAACCAAATCGAGAGAAATAAGAGCTCTTTGGGTATTGAAAGCTTGATTGGGACCGCAGGAAAAATTTTTCAGCCCAGTATTAATGTACTTGTGCAATCCATCGGATATACAGATACAATTAGTAACTGTTAGTGAATAATTAAATATTTTAAATGATTAATTAAATACTCGCTAAATCAATAGGCTCGCTTTGTCCAAAGTTAAGTGCAAAAAGTTAATCATTCGATGCAAGATAAATATTATGTGGCAGAGAAAGCAGAAAAACGTAGAGTTGCAACAATGACTGTTTAATCTTATGTGTTTTATGTAATTATATTTTCTTCAAGCTATTTAACACATTAGGCGCCACAGCGGTCTCTGCAAACCGATGCTAGATTTTTCGTTTAAACCTCGTTAAATTTATAAAATAATTCCTTAAGCAAAGATACAATTTTTCTCTGTGAATGTTGTAAAATGACAACACTTCGTTAAATTTTTAGCAGCATACCTCGCGAAGTTTACGAAACTGAACAGAAGTCCGCCGAAATTAATCTACCGCTTAACGTGTTAAATGAAAATCCACAAAAAGATAGTAATGTATTTATCTAAAACTCTGTTCTAATGTAACTGCATAGTAGAAAAAACTCTCAGACACAAATTGCAAGACGATATTACTTACACGTACAGAAATTCAGCTCCACGAAAAGTTCAGTCATAGCTAAGAGGTTAAATCTCAAGTCAATCGGTAACCAGTGTCTTCCGGAAGAATATCCTGTGGTTTTTATGGGTAATAAGTTGCATGGAAGTAGAAAATGTACCAACGAGTACGTACGATCTCGAAGGATGAGCGAAAAGAAACGTAAAAGCTGATGGGCGCAACTCTCGTCAAGGACAAAGAACCGTAGTGACATCGCGGTGACGCATTAACATGCACGGTAGAACTGCAACCGAGAAGCCGGCCAGGAATAAAGTACCGTTTCCAATCTCGATGATCCGTTACATCCCCTGCGTTCCATCCTCGCGCTGGAATCCCGTCCGCGAGGATTTCGCGACCGGACATCTTCGTTAACTGCAGACGACGTGACTCGATGGAAACCTCAATGACTCGCGGCGTGTCTTAACCGATTCCAGTTGTCCAGGAAGTGAATTAACCTCGTGGTCGAAGTAATCTTGGAAATCCGAGTTACGAGGCTCCTCTAGTTAACCCTTTCTCTTTGAAATTCAACGCGAAATCAAACCCCTCTTCTTGTTTCCATCTTTGCCGTATTTCATATAATCGATCATCGATCTCAGCACACTTTCACGACGAAACTTTTGAAAATGAAAACTACCGTTTCGAAAAGATAAATGATACACGTATCTATCTTCGTTTATTTTGTCAATTTGCCTTGTTTTTATAATGGATAAAAATTGGATGGAGTTATGGAATATAATGACGAAAAATTAACGGTTGATTACAATTTCACATTTTGGTAAATGTTGAAGAGCAAGGATTGATAGTTGATATAAAGAAAGTGACTCGTAATGATATCTGCAAAATCTGGTTTTCTTTCTTGGAGATAAACGTTCTATAGGATGTAAGTTAATTTGGATGCAGAATTCGGTAAAAAAGGAGAAAAAAAGTCGATTTTCAGCGATGAATAATGGGAAAATATGACGTGGAATATTTGCTACTACAAGGAGTATGCAACAATTTTAGCCTAAACTGGACTAACCTAACTTCCATGAAACGTTGAATGGTTCGAAACTCTGGTTTCTAAAGCTTCAAGGCGTCGTCGGGAGTACAATGTTGATAATATTCCGCGCGATGCACTTTACACAGTGAACTACAGCGAATAAATTGCGTTACACTTAGTTACACTTAGAACAGGAAGAAAAAAACACGAGATTTTTTCTTAATTTCCGTGTGATACAACTATTGTCAGCGGTAGTTGAAGCGTAACTAATTCTGCAGAACGTTGTTCGGTGATGCGTGCACGTTCTGACTAATTTTCATTCGTCAATTACCTGAGGTAGAGGTGGATTATGCAGTGCTATTGGTATAACTAAGGGTGACTGACAATGAGTAACAGCCAAGGTGTCGAATGTTAAAGGAAGGGGCCAAGGGTCTGGGTTTTTCCCCAAATTACTTATTCAGGTCCCTTTCGACCTGCAAGGAACGCTCGAACAAAAATTCCCTAATACCAAAGAGTCGAAAATACATTTTCCAGGTAGCAGAACCTTTCCTGGTTCATGTGAGAAGACTATCTTTATTATACCAGGTGTCTCGTAACACTTGAACAACAGAATTTCTCAAATCTCGCCTAAAACTCGCTATATCTTCGAGTACAGCAGAATTTCTACTACAAATATTATTCAACTTGATAAAAATTACTCGAATAACGAAAAATAAAATGCCTCCTTCCATTTGAAAAAAAAAAAGGAGATGTTTTTCTTTGTTTCCCTAGAAATTTTCTCAAAGATATTTATTGCACTCTAAAAATTTCTAGAAAATTTCTAAGAAATAAAGCAGACAAGCAGTGTTTCTGAGAAGAAGAAATTTATTTCGCCTGTTTATTTTCGTGTACAAATCTTTGTTTCACGATATATAAACTCTCCGTACTTTTTTCTATGGACGCAAAAAACTGGGTTAACATTATAGAAACACGGATAAATTAATGAAGCACAGTATCTGCTAGGAGAAAAATCGTAACGAGAGAATTTTTGCTCCATTTATCCGGCTAAATCGAAGCTGGGTCTGCCTTCGTAGAAAAATTGAAGGTAAACGAAGACAAGTTACGCGTTCCTGGCCACGCGACCGGGATTATCTTCCCGCTGAACGATCAGTTAGAACGGTTCCGTTGCAGGCCTGTCAATTGCAGCGAATTAATGACGCATACACCAGCCAGTGTTCGTCGAATACATACACGCGCGCGCGTATACTCCTCAAGATCACGTTCAAGATCGACCTGTGTTCCAACAGTGTATAAAACCGTTTCCATTCCACGCAGTGTGGTTTGAACTGTTCAGATTTTCGTGTCAAAAAATGCCGTAGCGTTTAATCACGATGTTCTAACTCGAATACGGTTATTTCCTCTCTTAATCACACTCTTTTCGATTAAACCATATTTTTATTTTATATACAGTAGACTCTCACAAGTTCCTAAAACGCGCCCAAGAAATTGCAACCAATTGTTTCCATAAAACGTGATTCCACCTATGTTACAACGCGCTAAATAATAAAATACGAGAATTCCCTGAATTTAAAAAATTTAATTTGCTTTGTTTGAGCATTGTATGCTTCGTCGTTACGAATTTCCTCTTTCGTAAATTCTTCTTTTAATCAATAACGTATATGTACCATTTATTTAAAAAAAAGAAACTGTTTTCATTCGAAACACGTTACTTTGAAATAATTAAAATACGAGAAAGGTTCTCAGATATTTTTCTGCTTTTCTACAACGCGAATTCATGCAACACGTGACGTAATCCCATTACACAACAGTCAATTGTACTCCTATTTAATTTTACCCTTTTAATTGCACTCTTATTTAAAGAAACGCGATCGAGCTGACTTTTTCTAAGGATCCTTGGTTACGGTTAAATTCAGGAATGGGTGAACATTCGGTCACGTAAACGTTTCCACGTCTACGATGAGCGTGTACAGCTTTTTCCATTATGAGGGAATTGACGACAATTCTAATGGTATTCTAGCCCGTAGCGTCGAGCCTCGTTGCTCTGAGGTTCCTGCGGTTTCGCGTAATTCGCTCCTGCCGCCGGGACGAAATTGCGTTCTGCTGCGAAACTCGAATAGAGTTAGCCTGCCGCTGTTATTTATTAGCGCTGTTAACCCTTTGACTTGTACAATTGGATTACCGTTTAAATTATGAATACACCAATAATACAAAAGAAAAGAAAAAACCAGTCCTCGTACAAAGGAACAAGAAATGCATTATAGTTGATGATCGATCGTGCAAAAGAATCATCAAAGTATACAAATGGTTGAAAGAAAATCGTATTTCTCGCGATTTAAGTGAGAAACGTGGAAGCTAAAATGCTCCTAAGGATCGACTATAATTAGTCTCGATAGAGCGGAGAATGTTGCATAGATCGGTATCGTAATCGGCAATCATTATCAGAGAGAACGATCGATCTTGCGTGTGGAATTTCGAAAGGAACGCCTTACCGATCCGCCATACTTCATGCATAATAGATAGTCGCATGGATGACGGGTACAGGTTTTGTTTGCAAATTCGAGCTTCGTCCATAGCCCCACCGACTGTCTCTCTGTCGTTCTATACTTGGCAGCGTGGCAATGAACGAGACCGTGTTTCATCCAGGCGCAAGTAGCGCGCCAAGAATTTGAAATGATTTCGGGCAGAACGGGTCGACGACCCGTTCACTCGCAGGGATAGAATCGATCTCTTCACGAACCTGTTTACGGGCCACACCATGGAGGAGGCCTCGTTTACCACTGGACCCCGTGAAAGAAAAGAAAGAAGAGTAAATAAAAGATTCCCGAGGTTTCCTTCATCCATGCTGCTTCTCTCTAACTTTCTCTTATTCGTCACCGTGCCACAAATTTCGATTTTACACTGCTATTTCTTTCGGGAAGATCGAAAGAGGAATAAACTGATTCCACTTGGTAATTTACACTTTATGGTATAGTTCACGAAGTTTCTTCTTACTTTTCTAGCTCTTTTCTTTTCATATTTGACGAAAGTTCTCGTTGGTATACATCGTGGATCAAATATTCTAAACCTCTGTGCGTCACAAGCTAGGTCAGAATTTTGTAGAAAAATAGGTGGCAATTTTATACGCTTCGAGGGTTAATTTTTAATGTCGATATTTGAAAATATCGAGTGGAGAATTAAATTCTATCCGACTGAAACGTTCGCAAGCTGGCAGAATAATGGTAGAAGGTTATCCAGAATAGTGGAAATTATTTCCACGATAGAACTGTCTTTGTTCTCTCTTGAGTAAACCTTCGATTAAAAGTCCGGAAGAATTTATTTCCCCAGCTAATAAACGAGCAGATCTTTGCAAGAGTATCACACTCAGAAATCTGAAAATAGACGAAAGATCGATCTAGACGTAAGTAAATACAGTAAGTCCCCAAGGAATAAAGGAAACCCTTGTCGAATTCGTGCTCAACGATCCGTTATCAGCGCGCTATTCAGGGGATGGCGGGAAGGGGGCATAAAATGGTAAACACTCGTCGGGATGCACGTGAACACACGGAGATACAGCTATCGCTCGTTTGTAAAACTTCACGCTTCCGTACTTTGACCGGGGCATGATTTACCGAGGCAGACTCTCTCTCTCTCTCTCTCTCTCTCTTTTTGATGTCGAGAGGAACGCACGCTGGTTCGCGCCACTTCTCTACGCCTCTCTTTCCTTTTCTTCGTCGCGAGCACAGTCAGAAAGCCAGACCTTGCTGAAGCATTCCATAAAGGTGACGCAGTCGGAGAGCAAGCCAAGGAAACGAACTCGATCGACAACGTGTCGAGCCACCGTATTGTTTCGATTCCTTGGCCTCGCCGCTTCACTTTACGCTCCCCTTGTATATAGGTACTGCTCCAGTTTCCCTTTTCGAATGGTCAATCATTCTGTAGCCAACATCTCATCCTTCTGCTCATACTACTTATTTCTACGGTAAATGTTGTATGAATAAATTGAAAATTAATTTGTGAACTGTCGAAGTAATCCTTAGAGAAAATCGTCCCTTTCTGTTTCTTCTATTCTTTTTTTATTCTTTTTTTTTTTAATTTGGATTGATTCGTAAACTTTATCACTATAAATATCGGTGGACAGTAATAGTCTCGAGATTTTTCGAAGCAACCAGAAAAGGGAAACTAAATTTCTTTTCTCGAAAGTTTCACTCGATCGCCTCCCGTGAAATGAAGTTGAGAAACGCGGAAAAGTTACCTAGATTCTAGAAAAAGTACGCGTGAGTGAACACGAAGAATAATCTATCGTTACTTCAGTCGTTTCTTTGAATTTCAATTAACCGAGAAAAGGTAGCACTCTATAGTAGCAATTGGCAAGACACCTGATCAGTAGCCTGAAAATTTCTATGCACTTCTATCGCCGAATTCCTAACACTTGCAACGATTTATTCCTTTTCAACTGAATGACGAACGAGCACCAGTTTCTCTCGAGAACATTCCCGAAAAACCATCGTGGTAAGCCTGATTTATCGACGACCTTCGCGAAGCAACGACAAAAATCCGCGTCTGCGAAATTCGAGCAATGGTAGAGGAAGAAAGAAAGTGCAGCTTCGTCGATCGATTTTGTGGATCGACAAAGACACGTTCTAAGCTTCGTTGGTTCGTTGAGAGTCACACCCAAACAGTGTTTCCCTTCTCACGACAATAAAGGAACGTCGGGCGACGGCACGTCGAGACAAAACAAATTATTGTTCACATGACCAACTTGGATCCCCGCATTTGGCGCACACCCTCGCTCCTAACAATGGCAAACCTTCTCTCTGGAACGCTAAAAAGGTCCTCTGCAAGTGGGTCATTCTCGATGGAAACGTGCTTGTAGAAATTCTAACCTCGCTATGTTACCATAACCTATATCAAGGTGTTAATACGACGGTGTTAATTTCGTTCTGTTTAATTTACAAAGAGTTAAAAGTTCATTTCGCGAGAATGAATACCTTCGCTGACCTGAATATTATAAAGTTAGAAATATGTACTTATACACCACCATAAGTCACGGTACACCTAATTCCAGCTTTACCTTTATATTAATTGTACATGTTGAAATTCGCATACACATTTCTGACGCGATTTTTGACCTGAGGTTTACTGCACCCCTTGTTAGCTCGAGGATTTCGAACAATCAGAGTTTATATTGAATATTAACCCCTTACGTATAATTACAAGCTTGAGTACCGCAGACTGTAATCAAGATGCGACAGACGAATAATTTTAATCACGATAAGCTCGCATTTTAGCTCTAAGTTCAACCTCACTTTAAATCTAACTTTTACAGAACACAAATTCTAATATTACAATTTCTGAAACAGAGAATAATTGAAGCTACCACACGCAGCAATGAAGGAAACTGTAACTGTAATTTTGATAATAAGAAATCTATAAAAATTACGTGCTATTTCGTTACAAATATACAAATTTCAATAATATATAATACTTATTAATTGATATTAAATAAGTAATCAAAAATCTATAAAAACTACGTGCTGTCTCGTTACAAATATACAAATTTCAACAATATATAACACTTATTAGTTGGTAATAAATAATAAGTAATAAAAATCCTATAAAAGCTACGTGTTGTTTCGTTACAAATATACAAATTTCAGGAGTATATGATACTTATTAATTGATGATAAGTATCTTCAGTGAAGATGTTATTCTTCGGTGATTGTAGGACAACATGATAAATGTACAGAGAAAGCTAATTTTATGCAAATACACGTAAGTGACGGGGGTGTATATGCATAATGTACTTCGATTCGATTAACCATGGAAAACACACAAAAGGATAGGCTGTAATTGTATTTATTAAATGTAACTATCTGGCATTAAAGGATGAAGAAACAGGCTATGAAAGTACAGTTATACAGAGTTGCTTATGTACGTGTATACCCGTGAGCTGATCATTAAGCAGCGGTGCCGCGAAGGGATCAAGTGTTAGCGTTTCATTAATTACAAGCGGCGTTGGAAAGAAACTTTCGAGTTAATACAGGGCTGAAAATTCCCCTCGGCGTAATTATTATGAGCCTGCCCGTCGGTTATGATCATTAAGCTCACTCGTACACTTGACTCACCGCTCATACTCGACGTTGATGCGGGTAAATCGCAAACTAAACAAAAACAGACATTTTTCTAACGTCACTCGGTGAGTAAGTAGACCCTGGTGTCGTTTATTAAAAAGTTTCGAGATCCACCGATGCTAATAACTGGCCCCCCCCTAACCCTCCAACCGTGAGAACAATGATACTCAATAGTCATTCTCGAATATACACGATACATTTTTCACTCGTGACAATGATTCGTTCGTTACTGAGAATTTCTACGGATCTCTGATATGTAATTAGCCGTGAAAAATGTTCGACGTGTATCGAGGGAATCGAAGGAGAATTTAAATGTAATTTTTCAGTTAAAAATACGGAAATTATTTATTCTAAAAATCGATTCTTTTTGTTACTAAGGAAGATTTTTCGTTGTAACTATTTGACTAGAGGATGGTACACAAGGCTGATAGTTTAATAGCTTTATATTTAATACCATGAGACTGTAATACTTTGAAAAATGAATAATCATTGCACGGAAAAGGGAAATTTAACGATATATTATAATATACCGGAAAATTTAACGGCAAAAGTTGTTCCAAGTACAGAACTTAAGTATTCGATTATTCTTAGAGAAAAATAGAAATGATCAACGACATAAAAATGTCGAGATATTCTAATACTAATTACTTTCCTCTGCTAATTTTTCAACAGTGTACAGTCATTCTTAATCGCTCCGTTACTTCTATCAATGACTCACCACGAATGATTAATCACAATTTACAAGACGCAACCTCCTCGTATTCTGTGAACATTCGATCACCATTATCCACGAACCGGTAAAAGTAAAAATTCATTGAAATACCGAATCCACTATTTTTGTCCCCGCTGGGTAATTGTAGTCACTCAGCTGGCCAATTGCGAGCATTAAAATCGTCAGTGTATAACGGCACAACGTCTGGGAATTCGGCGTGTAGCAACTGGAAACAGTTGGAAAGGAGGGAGAAGATTGGCCGAGGAATAAGAGAGGAGAAAAGGAAGCTGGCTGATGCAAAGAACGAGATAGCGTGATATTCTCGTGAACGAGTCCCCGCTGGAAACTTATTAGCCATTTCGAATTCGCCGCGGTTCCACGAGATCGGCTGCTGGGATCTTCCCAGCTTGGACGACGGATTTATCGCGTAGCTGTGGCGCCGCTCCTGCGGGAATAAGGAGCGACGAAGATTTATTCGGACGGTCTGTTAGCTTGAGAAAAAAATTCTCGAGAGTTCCTCGAATCGAGTCGAGCTCCATTCTTTCTACCTTCTTCTTTATCCCTCTTTCTTCTCCTTCTCTCTCTTCTCTATATTTTTCTCTCCTTTCGCTTTCCCTCGCCCTCTCTTCTCTATGTTTTTCTCTCTCTCGCCCTCTCTTCTCTATATTTTTCTCTCTCTCGCCCTCTCTTCTCTATATTTTTCTCTCTTTCGCTCTTTCTTCTGTACATTTTTCTCTCTCTCGCCCTCTTCTCTATATTTTTCTCTCTCTCGCCCTCTCTTCTCTACATTTTTCTCTCTCTCGCCCTCTCTTCTCTATATTTTTCTCTCTTTCGCTCTTTCTTCTGTACATTTTTCTCTCTCTCGCCCTCTCTTCTCTATATTTTTCTCTCTCTCGCCCTCTCTTCTCTACATTTTTCTCTCTCTCGCCCTCTCTGCTCTATATTTTTCTCTCTCTCGCCCTCTCTTCTGTATATTTTTCTCTCTCTCGCCCTCTGTTCTCTATATTTTTCTCTCTTTCGCCCTCTCTTCTCTATATTTGTCTCTCTTTCGCTCTTTCTTCTCTGTTTTTCTCTCTCTCGCCCTCTCTTCTCTACATTTTTCTCTCTCTCGCCCTCTCTTCTCTATATTTTTCTCTCTCTCGCCCTCTCTTCTCTACATTTTTCTCTCTCTCGCCCTCTCTGCTCTATATTTTTCTCTCTCTCGCCCTCTCTTCTGTATATTTTTCTCTCTCTCGCCCTCTGTTCTCTATATTTTTCTCTCTTTCGCCCTCTCTTCTCTATATTTGTCTCTCTTTCGCTCTTTCTTCTCTGTTTTTCTCTCTCTCGCCCTCTCTTCTCTACATTTTTCTCTCTCTCGCCCTCTCTTCTCTACATTTTTCTCTCTTTCGCTCTCTCTTCTCTATATATCTCTCTCTCTTTCTCTCTCTCAGGCCGAGAAACACATCGAACGTTGCTGCTTTTGTTGATCAAGGATACTCGCTTCTGATACGCTTTTGTTGTCCACTGAATGAAACCGCAGAACCTTGGCACACTTGAATGGTCAATTAATCGTGGAAATAAGCGTCTGTGCTTCATTGGTTTAGCTTGATACAGGGCAAAAGAAGCAGAGTAGTTCTCTGTTAATTTTAAACTGTGTACTTTTGTTCGAAAGATTCGTATCAAAAAGCGTAAAGTAATTACAAACTAAATTATTATTTTTTGAAGGGGTGCAATTTCCAAGAAAGGATACTCGTATGCGATTTGATACTTCCGGTTAAAAGTTCGATCATCCGGATCGATTCTCTGCCGTTCGACTTTTCCACGATTAGAGTTATCATTCTAAAAATTGCGAATTAATTTTTCTTTTAATAGCTGTAACGATTCTATTATTCGTATTGATTAAATCACTAATTTTCGATGAGAATTAAAATGGCCTCGAAATGGTCGGAAAATTTCCTCCACAGGAAATACATACATATCCACAGAATTTAAGAATCAATCTAAAGATCATAATGCAACGATATTTTATACCGATTCTTCGATATCAAGTTTCCGAAGGAATCGATTCTCGTTATTCGATACTTTTAGAAGCGAATCGAATATCCCCGATTCGATGTTAACACTAGCGAATATCCCGAATTTCGCGAAAAATCTTCGAATACCTCTGGTTCCAGGGGCGCGTCGAAAATATTAACAAATTGAAACACTTCACTTTTTCGACAACGCGAAATCAAACTGTATGTCCGGCCGGTGCATTTTAATTTGCGAGAAAAGCGAAGGGGAGAAATTCCGCATCGCGTTGGAAACAAAGGGCTCGCTGGTTCTCGCTCGTTGTTCAATTAAAAAAAAAAAAAAAGAAAGAGAGAGAGAGAGAAAGAGAAAAACAAACAAAATAAATAAATAAATTGCCAAAATTTCGTATAAACGTGTATTCATAAACGAAAACTGGCCAGAACGGAAGGTAGCTCGTATGCAAATGCGCGAAATTATATGGCCGATCAATTGGTTTTCATCTATTCAAACTGGTTTCCGATCAAATTAAAATACAAACGAGCGGAACTTTCGCTCCCCGGGCCGCGCGATTGATTGCGCGCGATTAATTACCGATACGTGGCCACGCGGAGTTTCCAATGGGGAGAAATGATAAAAAAAAAGAGAGAAAGAAGAGAAAGAAAGGAAAAAAAAATAGCACCGCGACGGGGAATTGGAAAAGCGGATCAACACACGCTCACCAACCAACGGAATTATCTTCCATCGTAACCAATTAACGCGCCAGCTTCCCTTATCGTGGCTTGTCGAACGTAATCGCGCTTCCAATTGTAGGAACAACGTGCGGTACATTTTATATATGTTTACGCGTACGCAACACAACTTGCTTCGAATATTAAATATAAAAATTCCATACGTCGTGCTGTAATCAGAATCGTTTTAAAGGTACGCCATTGTTGCGTACATCTGACGACAGGCAGCTAGGTTCGTTTAAAACTTGTGCAAATGATCGAACAAAGAAATCTTCGTTCCAATTTTATTCCATTGATGTAACAGCATTTTCTGTTGATTTATCATCTATTGCAATTCCAGCAATAGGGTCGTTAACCTTAATGGTGCAAATCTAAGGTTGTCAACTATTTTTAGGGTAGAATATTTAAATATATACTTTACATAGTAATTTCCAATTTAGGATAGAATCTTGCACTTAAATTTTATCCCTTTAGAGTAATATATTCTGATGATCAAGCACGTTCGTAAGTTTAGTTGAGATTAATTTTTTCTAGGGAGAATGTAGTACTTTGTAATTTTAAATAATGGGAAGGTAGTTTTCAGAGGAACGTGATACGAAATGAAGCGACATCGAAACAATAACATATTATTTTCTTTGTGTTTTTACATGAAAAAGTGACAAATTCCTGGACAATAGTAACAGACTCTAAGAAGACGTCTATTGTATACATATTAATTAAAAGAGTCTACTTGTTATTATAGAATTAACAGATGGCAAATGAACGTAACTTAAAAAAGTAAAAGATCTTTTTTCTAACAATATATAGTACAAAACAAAAAATATATATCACAGTACTCTCTACTATAGTATTAAACCAGCAAAAGTTTTCCTTCGAACATAAAAACATAATAAATTTTCACGAATTCGTTTAAATTCACGTTTTCTATCACACCAACAGCCTTCCCTTAATTAATTTTCACTCAGCTTAACAAACTGACGAACATATTTCTATGCCATTTTACATTTGCAACAAGTTACCAGAATTTCGCAATTACCAGAGTTTTATTGTTCGGTTGCTCAAGCCTGAGTCTAAACCTACAAATAAGAATGACAGTTTAATCAGAAATCATTGAATCGTCGATTCTTATTTTCACTTCCATTTTTATACCGACGAACACGTCAACTTTTGAACGAATGAATTTTACTTGGATTTCAACATAGAATAAAATTTGAATTGAATTATCGTGTGTATTATGAATACCGGTCATCATCCGCTGACGCCAGTCGAGCGTGCAAAAGTGTTTATATTTATAACGAGGAGAGTGTTTGGTAATAAAAATTTCAACATCAAAATCAGAGCATTATACACTCGCTGCATCTTTTACACGTCCCTGATCTCGCTGAAAACGAAGAACCAAGCGACAGAGCGTCCGTTTCGTGGATCGAAAGTGGCCTTTGTTGGCTCACAGAGTTTCAACCTGTACATATATACGTTGAACGAGTGGTGTGCAGGCCAGGATCGCTCTGCAGCTGGTTGGTTTCAAGGAAAACGCTGCAGCATCGCGATACACGATCACAGAAGCAGATAAGTAGTCGGTCGCACGCGCGTAAGAGGATTCGTCGCTTGGAATTCGCCGCTCTGTGTCGCTGAGTCCGCGTTTGACTTTCGTTAGTTGGTTCGCGCCTTCGGGATTGCATTTCAACTTGAACAAACGTTGCTACTACGCTCGTGATAAATTACCACGGGGAAATTCGACGAGAAATGAAGTTCGAGCTGTGGAAAACGCAGCAGCGTAATTATTCCTTGGAGAAAGGAAACAGGGAAATAGCAAAACAATAATAAACTATGTGAAAAATAATCTATACACTTGAATAAACAAAAAACTTCATATAGACGTACTTTGTAAACGATAATTGTAAAATGTAATATTGTATGTGTAGTAAGAAACATGATATGATAAAATTATTTATTTAATTGTATAATAAGATTTGCAAAAGATTTAAACGTGAAAAATTAATGAAATACCACGATAGAATCTTAACACATTGCATCCTGCTGGAATAAGTAAAAGTTATCTGGAAAGTTGCAGCAAAATGGCAACCAAAAATCAATGCAATCGCCAGATTTTAATCCCGTTGATCGAAATTGTAAAATTCCTACAATTCTTACATCGAAAACATCTACGAATATATTTACAGCGATTCTGGAGAGAAAACCATGAAGAAACTCGAGTAAATCTCGTCGCAAAATTGGCAAAATGAATTCGAGCGGTGATCGCGAAACGAGAAAATTGAAAACACAATTTTCGATATGTTTTAAAATTGAAAAACTATGCTCGATGTAAGTAGAGAGTTTATCAGCGTTAATTCAAACGTAAAGCTGAAATTAGAAGGGGGATGTACATCTTGGAACGTTCGAGCGCGATTTTTCACGCAGGTGAAAACACGCGTGCAGTTCTCCGCGTGATTGCTCGGATACGAGCAAACGATACTGTCATCTGTAATTGCCAACACGTATCGAACCAATCGGCAACACCTCTAATTCGAAAATAACAATTAAGCAATAACGCGACGATCCGGGGTTGTTTCGACGCCGCGTTTACACGGATCGTCAGCCGTGCATCGCGAAACCGATTTCGCGCGTCGCCTTTTCCCGCGATACACCATACCGTGATACGCTAGCTATCCACGCTGCTTTCTAATTGCCGCTTTTCGGGGATAAAGGACGCTCTGAGATGGAACGAGGCAATAGGCCCGACGACTGTTGCACAATCCGCCGTTGAAACACGGCTTGGCAAACGCTCGGCGACGCGTTCATTCTCGTTCGGTGAATAGAGAGACTTTGCGAAATTTGGCGGCTATGGCCAACGGCCCAAAGAACTTCAGACAAAAACGTTAATTGACTGTAAAACTCGGCTGGTTAAGATTTATACGAATGCAATCAGATCTCTCTGTACGAGGTGAGAAAGAGAAAAAAAAAAAAAAATAGAAGAAAAGAAAGATCGATGATAAAGTGTTCCGGATGAATACCTCGTTTTACGATTCTTTCAATGAATTCAATGAAAATTCATTGGAGAAAGAAAGAACGTGACGAAGTTAGAGTTAATAATGGAAGTTTGTTAGGAAAAAGAGGGTTGATGCGGAATGTTTCTATAGAAATGATCGATTGTATGCAAAACGATCGTCAATATGTAAGACGAGAATTGATTCTAACCAGTTTTCAAGCACCAGAAATCAACGTTGAAATAATCAAGTGCAAGACACCAGGCGCAGCTGCATACTTTGCATCGAAGAACATCGTGGCTCGTAAGCCTGTGCGTCGCGACCGGCAAAATTCCTTCGTGACGCTTCAAGGTAACACGCGTTTAGTATGCCGGCATGGTTACCGATCCTTTTATTTAAAAACTATTTAACACACCGCCGAGTGACAAAGAACCTCCTTCATCCGCTGATCCAAACGAATTCTGTTACAATGAAACGTACAAAAGCTACGGTATATTTGTCGCCATTTTGGAGAACAGGACGCTGCTGATCGTATTTTAATAAACTCGATTAACGTACCGACATATTACAGACGATTACGATCTACAAAGTTACCCGTGCACACGTGTTCGCGTTATCGTGTCTCTTGATCTCGATAAATATCGTTTACGAGCATGAATAATTTATGTCGCTAAATAAGAGAATAAAAAAGATGAAGGAGAAAAGGAATAGAAATCTCGGTGAAACCATGGTGAAAGAAAGAGACGATAAATATTTGTCGCAAGATAGGATTTGTATGCAACTTGGATATAAAAATACTACGCTATTCTTATGGCATAAATTAAAAAAAAAAAAAGAAAAGAACAATCACTTACGAAGCAAGAAAGTTGGATTAGATCTAGTTTCTCTAGATTATTAATCCTTTGCAACTTGAATTTTTCTGGTTTCTTATGACGATGTAATATGTGATGTATTTAAGAGAAAAATTTATAAATGATATTTAAAGGACTGTTTTCCTTAATGTTGCTTTGTTATTGTGAGAAGAGTTGCTTTCTTTCTGGTCGCGTAATCACCGGTGTCACAGTGTCTACTGTATTCTATCTTTCGATGCCTAACAGTAATCCAAGCGTTAGAAACCGTTGTTAAACCGTTTACAGTTTTTCGTTGCTGCTAATTTCAGTCACGTATCTCGCACTGTGTAAAACCGCTTAACGCGGATGCTTCTTCGGCCAGCGAAATTCCGATCGTTTCTAATGGCAACTTTGTTCAACTGTAGTTCGTTTTCGTACTTCCCATGAGAATTTTAATCTCTTATTTTTTTTTTTCTTTATTTTTCTGTTCTTTCATAGGGTTTAATCCAAGGCAAATTTTAATATCACAACTTACGTTTGGTCTGAGAATTTTAATGCATTCCTGAGAAATTTAAAGATGCAAGATTGCACAAAATCAAAGTATTTGCAAATGATAGTTCTTATAATAATCAGCATTATACTTCTTGTAATAATTTTCTACCCAAGTTCTACTTCCTTTCCTATATTTTCAAAGATAAAGAAATTATAAAAACGACTTCTACTATTCTTTCTCTTTCTTCTGCGATTCAGAGCAATTGCAATTTTTCCAAAAATGTTTTCACACACCGTCTAGTAGACCAATCCTTTTAACTTCTCGAAGAATCTCAAGCCGTTTGATTAAATTTTCAAAAACACGAATCTCCATAAAAAGTGTCAGCTTTTTACTATTTTTGAATCTCTGCCAAGAGTCTGACTCTTTGTTCCAAGACAAAAAAGGTTTTTAAGGGTGATTTCAACCCTTGAACGTCACAACTGATTACACTTTGGATATACGATTTCATTATTCAGTTCCTCTTCCTTTTTTCCCTTTTCAATTGAAATACAACGAAAGGTTCTCGTCGGAAGTTCAAAGTCTCCGCCGAACGTTTAATTGAACAAGGAGAAAGCAGGTAATCGTAGAAGCCTGCGCGAGCCACCGAGGAATCGAAGCAGAATTTCCTGCTATGCAAATGAATCCCTGGAACTGCTCGAAATGTCAGTCAATCACACGTCGAAGGTCGACGTGTTCCGGGGCAAGGCGGTATGAATGAAAGCGTCCACTTTTCCACTGCTCATTGCACAGCTTTATCACTGTGTCTTCGGCTACCTTTCCGGTTTACATCGATGATTCTACTGATTGAACCCTTCAGATAGAAATTTCATTTACTGCAATCTCCCATGTGAATTAAATTGAATTTTATCGCATGCTCCTGTAGAATTATCGTTCTGTCTCGTCGTTAACGTCGAGTTGCAAACTTGTCTTACGTTTGCAGCGAATGTATAGTTGGACGATGGAATATTTTCAATTCACTCTTTAAAAACTGACATATAGATTAAATTTAGCTTTGTGTCAGGCGATTTCTGATTGAACAAGTAGTCTATCAATGCCGAGCAATGTTCTACCTCCTCAAACAAACCACTCTGCTATACCTCTTTAGATAATAAGGAAGTGTATCATTATAACCAGGAAGAAAGCAAGTGTGCTACATTATTAACTCCAAGTTAGGTCTGACGAATCCAACGCCACAATTTCTATTGTGTCATTCTCGCAATTGTGAAAGTAATCAAAGACGCTCGATTTATTTCGCCTACACTCAGATCCAGTCGATGAGCTTTCACTGATTTATTGCTTTGAAACAATGCAAACATCTAAGAAAAATTCTCTAAATGTGTTATCCCTTCGGTCTGCGTTAATCGTGAAAGAGCCTTGACCTCTTCCGACCCTCGTAGATGTACAAAATGTAATTAAAAATCTCTTGACCCCAACAGACTCGTAGAAAAACAGGCGGAAAAAAATAATAACACTTCTAAAAAATAAAAAAAAAAGGTAGCCAAAGCACCGACACGAACCACAAGGGTATTTCTCACGACGTCCATTCCCCTCCCCATTACGAACGCCACAGAGAAACCAAGCGTATTTTCTAAAGCTAGGAGCAGGCGAGACAGCTCGATTCGTATACACGCGGCGTTGAGTATCGTTGTGTGCTCGTGTTATGCCTTTACCGGTCCTAAACGAGGTCGACCAGCTCTGCACCATAACCACACCTCCTTTTACTAAAGCCCAAGATCCCGCGCGCGCCCGTGTATTTTATCCAACCGATGTTGGACGGCAAGATTCGACTGCAGATACCCATAGGCCGACAAAAGCATCCTTGGACACCGGGAATCCGAACCGTTCCGTTCAGAACGAACGAGCCATCCCCCAAAGGGGAACACCATACATCCCTCCCTTTTCGTGACTCTGATTTACATAACACGACGAACTGCTCTCTGTTGGACCGTACACGTTCCAACTTCCAGATGGAATTCCACTGGGTTTGTTTTAATCGAAGGTGAAGAAACGTGCCGATCACTTTGATGATACTTAATCAACTTGAAATGCCACTCGGTGAGATCATCGTGGAGAAAGTATTCGGTTGGATCTGGAGATCATTGTTCTCTGGGTGACTTTTCAGTTGGATTCTGTCGTGTTTGAGAATATATTCGAAGTGTAATTTTATCGGATTCTATAAAGGGCGTGACAAAGCCTTGGTTTTGGGGATTGTCGTTAGAAAATTCGTTAGAAAAGTGGAAAATAGGCAGGTGAATTATTTGTATGCGAAAGAACTTTAGGAGAAATGACGATGTATAGTCTAGCAGAGCAAAGTTGAGATATCTGACGTCATCGTCTGTCACAGTAAGAGAAAAATGGGCGTGTAGATTATCCCTGTTCTTCAAGTTTTACGCGAAAGAACTTTAAGGGAAATGAAAATCGTTGCCTATTTTTCATACAATAATAAGCGCGATAGAATTATGCAACCGTGATTAGCTGACTATGAGAAGAGACATAAAAGTAAGTGTGAAACAGTCTTATTTTACCGCTATTGACTGAATAACAGAGAGACGTCGCGATTTCTATTAAATCTTCCACTTTTGACCATAATGCTCGCCTAAAGTCTTAGGTTTGCTTTGCCAGACTATACCTATTATACTTTTCCGTATACCAAACGTGAAACCACTGAATCTTCGTAAAGAAAACGCTAGAATTAGTAAGTTGATCGTCGAAAATCCTGAATTAAACATAAAAGCATCTCTACAAACAAATTAATTTTGTAAACTATACCCATAAGTGCATTAAAATTTGTAAAATTGTATATACAAACTTCAACAAAATAAAATTAGTATCTATTAGAATTTAATACAGCCAGTAGAAAGGGAAAATATAAATCAAAGAAAAACGAGATTTTTCCACCCACAATACTCGCTAAATTTTTTACTCAAACAAACAGAAAATCGTCGATAGACTTTGCATCTCGAATTGAAGTAACAAATACAATTTAACTAAGCTTCCTTGTTCAAACTCACAAAACCAGCATCTCGATCATCCATCACAGTATAAATTTCAGCAAAATCTCCGACAATTTCCTATTAGAATAACTTTCGCTTCCCGCCGCTCTACTCGCGACCATTCCAAACATTCAATTGCCTCTTTCCTCTATTATTAACCAACGAATCCATCGTTCTCTCTGCACAATCCAACACACGATAACACAAGGTTAACCAACACACTTGGGAAAGCTGTTCTTCGTCGAATCATGGAAAAAGAAAGAAAAGAAGTGGAAATTGAATGATTGTTGTAGCAAACGACGATTTGCGGTGTCGAAGCGGCCGGATCATCGTGAAAGCAGCAGTTTTTATTATTATTCATCCGGCGGAATCGTTGGTATCGAAATGAAAATGGTTCCGTGATACAACTACGCTCGATTGCCTTCGTGCCGTGGCCAGGAAGACTTACATAATTCTGTCGGCGAGGTTGTGACCGTTCTCCAGGCTATCTCGTAATCGAACGACAGTAAAAATCCCCACGGCGCTGTGCGACGCCGGTTGCTCAAGTTTCTCTCTGAAGCTAGAACCTAACCCAGCCGTTAAGCGTACACTTGCACCATCGAGAATTTACTCGATATTATTTATTATTACTATTCTTATTGTTATATACGTTCGTATTGTTTTAATAGCTTTCGTTATAACGTCCGAACGAATGATGGATTTCCATTCTTCAACGTTTCGAGGAATTCTACGGTGGTTCGAAGGTTAGGCGATCGTAAAACGTTGGAAGCACCGGAAAGGGTGACGATGATAACCGTGAGTCGTAAAGCTACGGAACGAACCATTCCTACGATGAAGTGTCAAACTTCAGGGACGTGTTATACACACTCCACTGGCGGCCCTTTTGCGCCCATAAACGTGTAGCTTCTCCGTGGAGAACGTTTCTTTGGTGAAAAATTCAGGATGAACTTGGAAGAGGAAAGGTTACGACGGGGTATCGTAGTGGACTGATTGAATTGCTGGATAGAGTCACTTTATCGATACTTTTCTTTCTTTCTTTTCTTTTCGGTATATCATCTTTTAGGAGATAAGAAATTTGTGTAGTAATACGAAATTTGAGACAGGAGCGATTATTTTTTAACCTCTGCGTAAAATGGAACTCGAGTTTCTTTGTTCCATTTGGTTTCGTTAGAAAAGCTATTTTCGAGTCGCTTTTTCCTGGGAGAAAGTATGTTTTAAAGCTTAATTTCTTTGGTTCTCGATGGTCTAAGGCTGTTATAAAATAACAGTTTCCAAAGAGAGACCTCGACATCTGGTTCTAACGGGAAGCAGAACCCAGGGGTCAGAATCTACGTCCGACAATCTGTTCTTCGCTCTTTCCAAAGAAACGCGCGCCAAAAACGCAGTGGAAAAGTGGTCGCCATATTTACTAGACTCTATTAGCAATTGGCAGCTCTCGATGCAACCAATCCTTTCGAATTTATTCACTAATCTTTTTCTAACCAAAAGAATCCCGAATTTTGCGACATGTATTTTTCAAAAAACAACGTCTACTTTCGTAATAATCAAAATTGTTCTATCTTCTACTAACACAGAACGACTTATGTCATTCGAAAGAATATAGCAAGTAAAAATTATACCATCTAGGCGTCACATTTGAACGACCCTATAAATAATGAAGTTACCGGAGTACCTAAATGGAAAAGGAAAAAGAAAAGGTTGGAACGGGGATGAGAGAAGGTATATACGTCTGCTCCGTGAAACGTGATACAAATTGAACCCTCGATGGCCCGATATAAAACTATCTGGGAGGAGAGAAAAAAGTTAAATCGCCGGGGCGGAGAGAGGATCGGTGGGAAATAGCAAGTTCCGAAGGGAAACTCCGGTTTTAAATCAATCAAACGGCCGGGCATTAAATGAAATATGCGAGCTGTACATTAAAAGTTCGACCCCGGTGTACTCGTATTCCGCGCGGAATGCGCGCGATGGTCCTGAAATTCCCTCCTTCCTTATTACGAATTTTTCTTGTTAACCAAGAGAAGGTGGAGGAGAAGCAAGCGGTGCAGTCCGAGCATTTCTTCAACTCCTGCCCCCGGAATTAATGCGATAACTTGGGCGGAACTTTTTCAAGAATGAAAACTGCGCTCTCACGGGGAACTCGCCTTTTCCCCCTGCTGTGCTCTTCAAATAAACTTAAAGCCCAGAGTACATTTCTCTTCGAAGCCGTTTGCATCAACCGTATATTTCCGTCGCGCGACCAGAACACGCCGTGGTTCCCTCTTGCTTGCTCACGGGATGACACACTGTGTGCTTAGAGACGCGAGAGAAATCGCGACAAATGGTTTAGCGAAATTACTTTTCTGAATTATTTAAGAAATATTTTCGTACTTTTTTATGTATTGAGAAAGGTAACAGTGTTACGATAAATTGTTCTTTCTGTGTGTTTGTAGCTTTTAGAAAAATATTCACGGTTCAAATTTTGTTGTACGATTCTTTAAAACAGTAAACATAGCAGATTTTTCTATTTCCTATTTCTGGTTTGTAAAAATTCAACTGTTCCGATGAACAGTTCTTTCTGTGTTTCATTTAAAGAACATATTTAATATTTGAATCCTTTAAATATTAAATAAGAAATGTAACTAACATTTAAGAAACATTCGTGGTTCAACTTGTATCGTACGATTTTTTAAAATAATGAAAATAGCAGATCTTTCTATTTCCTATTTCTGGTTTGTAAAAATTCAACTGTTCCGATGAACAGTTCTTTCTATGTTTAATTTAAAGAACACATTTAATATTTGAATCCTTTAAATATTAAATAAGAAATGTAACTAACATTTAAGAAACATTCGTGGTTCAAATTTTATCGTACGATTTTTTAAAACAGTAAACATAGCAGATCTTTCTATTTCCTATTTCTGAGTAATAAAAATTCAGTTGTTCCGATTAACAGTTCTTTCTACTATTATAATATAATAATATAATATTTTCCAAATTTCCTTATCTTCCATTCCTTACTCGTTTCTTTTATCAGCTCTTGCATCGATTTTTCGCGATGCCTCGCCACGGTGCATAATTCGGGCAACAATCCACGCCGCTTCTTTCACTTTAAGAGCCAGAATGCGCGAAGCCAACACGTACAGGTGATGCGTGCCAGAGACTTTCCCTCGTAACCCCGCGATCTTACGTGTCTGGTCCCGTTCCACGGCTTGGCCACCGTTACGAGGCGATCAACGCCAGAAAATAAACGAATTAACGCTTTTCCCCTCTGCGGATAGACGTGTATATACACGCGTAGTAAAACGAATGCAGATCCGGTTGGATGAAAAAAAAGGGAAACGATCCTCACGGCGGAGAAATGAATAATTGATACGTAGAGCTATGAATCTTCTCGTTAATCATGCGTAGGCTATCGAGGTGTGTCACCTGTTTTTATCCTCGGTCATCGTTTATTTTATCTTTCTCCTTTCTTTTTCTTTTCTTCTTCTCTTTCTTCGAAATTCTACAGCGTCGTTTAATTGCAGGTAGGCGTAACTGCAACACTTTATTTATCATGAATAAAAGAAAACTGTAGAAAAAATTAAAGACGTCTTCGAGGAATAAAAAAATGTGTGGAATGACGAAATATTAATATACGTAGTTTAAAATTTTTTCATAATTTTCAAATGTTTTAAAATCTTTGCTATATTTCATTAAAAACATAACAATACTTTTTACAATAAAGAATCGTTTCATTTTATGTTTATTTCTAATTATATTCTTGTTCAAACTGTAAAGAAGTGACAGATAATTTCGAAGTGATCATAATTTGATCACCCACTGTATTATTATGGAACAGTAGGAGTATGAAATATATTTCTCGAGGACGAATTTACCGATCGAATCGACGATGAGATCACTCATCTTACAGAATCCAGAGAGAAAAAAATAGAAGACACAAATCTGAGGAACATTCTCAGTAGATCAGACGTATTTGGAAAGCGGTTCTTTTACCGGTGAGCTTTTGAAGTATCACCTCGAGGAATATGAACCGTTGCAAATAAAGAAACTTTCGTGGCCGGGAGTCGTAAAAATGTGAAACGCGCCTTCTTCGAGGCTTTTATTCTTGCGCACGCCTCCTCTTAAAAAACGGCGAGACGAGAGGTGAAGAAGGAAAGAGAAGTGAAACGAAACGTGGCTCCGGTACTTTTAACGCGTTTACGATGAGAAATCTCGCGTTGTGTCGCCTGGATGGATATATCTCGCGAAAGGAACGTTTGCAGTTAAATAGATTTTCGCTTATTCTTTTCACCCTCTCATTTCCCTGTTCTCCACTCTTTCTTCTTCTTTCTTTTTCCGGCTGGTTTTAAAGGGAATAATTCCGCGAAAGCGTGATCCATCAAAGGGAGACGGAGATGAGAAGTGCACGGCCGCGAAACAAAGCGGCTGACACGTCGAGGGACAATAGAGAGGCGCTAGACGAACACAATGGATTTTTATTTCCTTTCCCGTGGCATCGGGACACGGTCGCAGCGCGTGTCGTGGCCCAATCGTACAAACGACAGAGAGAAAAAGAGAAAAAAAAAGAAACGACCTGGATGAAGTTACTCGAAAAACTATTCCTTAAGTTGGCAATTCTTAAGCAAGCTCCTCTTTTACTTCCTTTTGCGTACGCTCGAAAGAATTTTAATAAAAATATGATAATTTCACGTTCACCAAAATGGCCGCTGACTGTTCCGCAAGGTGCATAAACCAATCGGATTAATTTTATTCCATCCACTTTTAGAAACTTCGAAACGTTTAGCGAGAGAAGGAAACGAAGTTCGTTTCACGGTAGTTTTAGAGAAGTTCGTAGTTTATGCTACAGATACGGGAATCAGTAGTTAATAAAACGACCGGTTAAACTCGCGTTTCCAAACGGATACTTTGCGCACGTTCCAAGAATAACGCGTCTCGAATACGTAGACCAAAGAGAGGCGAAAGTTGTATCGATCGCGCGGAATTAATTGTCCTGTTCCACAGACTTCGTTCATTTCCTTTATCTAACGTAAACGATGACTGTTATGTGACTCAATATTGTTGCTGCCCGTTTTCTCTACAAAGGCACAATGGTCAGCGTGCGTTTTTATTTATCTGTTCATCGATCACCAGTCTCCGTCTATATCTCTGTTCTGTCTATTGACTTGCATTTTTAATACGAATTTGTACGATCGAAAGGTTCTGAAAAATGTGGTCGTTTCAGAGGAAGAAAGGCTATCCTCTTTTTCTTCTATTTTCAGAATCTGTAGAGTTGATTGTGTGCGTCGATAAATTATCGATTCTATAGTACAATAATTGGATGAAAAAAGAGAAAATTAAAAGGAGAAAAGACATTTCTATAGAAACGTTGAATTACACTTCTTGTTGTTCGGTTTAAAAGAGCAAAGGTGAAGGACGTTCAAAGTATTTTAGGATGTACGGACAGAAATCGTGCCGAGAAACTGCGAAAAATTATTGAAAACAACAATTGGACTTTATTCTATATAAAAATCGAAATGATAAAAAATATAAAAAGTTATAAAATTAAATTATTAAACTAATCATATTAAAGGCGTTAAATTTGATATTATGATATATTAGAAACAATACGTACGTACGTATATTTTTTTAAATATAATAAAAATATGTGTTATAATATTAAATCTAACGTCTTATACGCTTTGTATCTTTTTTTCAATATTTTCCATCAAGAGGAAACCCGATAAATGGAAAAGCGGCGAGCAGAATCGATTTTTCATTATTACGCCGTTTTTCATTCCGACCAAAATTAATACATATTTCCTCGTCATTTCATTCTTCGCTCAATATTGTTTCGAAAAACACTCTATTGGTATTACGGTTTTATTAATGAAATGAAACTTCGAACCGGAACACAATTTCACCAGAGAACATCTTTAATCCTTATAATCCTTCGATCGTTCGCTAGCGAAACCGTAATTCGTTCTTTCTTGTATAATATAATCGCGAAAGAAAGAAAAACAAAAAGAAGAGAAAAGAACAGAACGAATTTACAACACCAGCTTCGTCTCCTTTCCTCCGCCACAGATGACGAATAGACTATTTTCGTCCTCCGTTATTTATTTCGTCCAGCGAATAAATTCCTCCTACCCCCGAAGGAACATCAGCCTTGATCTTTCCAGTTCCTTGCCTCTGTCGTCTCCCTCTGGGTCGTCGAGCGATCCAGAGGATTTTCGTCAGCCAGAATCATTCTCTTGGTGGCGCATTCTGGTAAACAATTCGGTAGGATGAAGTCGAAGAAGGGATTTTCTCGGTTGCGACTTCTATAGCGATACTAAAGGCGGGTCTGGTGACGTCAGAACTTTTCTACGTCTACACGCAGTTAGACAGGAAGAGAACGATGACCGCGATAGATCGAGCATTGTGCGAGAACGGGATGAAGAATGAATTTCACAAGGAACTCGAGCGAAACAGATTTTGACACGAACACGAATTGACAGCCACGATTCTTCCTCGAAGAAGTGTAATTACGTTCAAATGGATCTGTAGGATTTTATGAAAGCGTTATAAAATTATAGTATTTTAATAGTCGAAGCTTCCATGTTCGTAAGAAGAGAAGTAACAGCGAGAAAATTAGAATAACGCCTTGATTATGGCTGTAAAATTCTTCTGAAGTCGTAGATTCAATTTCCACTCTCAGTGTCCCTCACTTTTTCTCTCTGTCTCTATATTATTGACGTAATGAGGTCTTTCGCGATGACAGGTCCTCTTTAAAGATCAATTTCTTTCTGCATTGGAACATATTCCAGTATAAGTTGACGTTTGAATCCCGTCGTGTCAGTCCGACAGTGTTTCTTACCGAGTTTAGCCTTGGTTTTCTCGCGATCTCGAATTCGTCGATCGACAGTCACGATCCTTTTCTTTTCTTTTTCTTCAAAAAGTGTAATTACACTTTAAATGGATTTATCGGATTTTTAGAAAGCGTTAAAAATGCAATTTTGCAATAATTGCAAAATCGAGGCTTCCAAACTCATTAGAAGAGAAGCAATGTGATCGCGTGAGAAACAGTGAGGAAATCAAAAAGCACGTCAGTTCGAAATTCGCGAATTTCTCTGATATTTCCTCTTCTCTTAGAGTATTATCATAGATAGAAAGAAATACATCAACGATAAATATTATATCTCGCGAATGGGATACGGTAGAAAGTATTAAATCGGCAGGATCGATGATACGTTAATAAACCAACGTTCTCTCGCTTCTAAACGTAGCTGGATTTCCGGTGAAATCTACCGTGTGTTCTTAACAATATCCACAAATAACAAGAGAAATTTCTATCGTTCGCGAAGTCCGTGAAAACACTTCGGAATATTTAACTTCCGAAACTCCGACAAGGTTTCCTTCTATCTCAGTCAATTAAACAGGGACAAACAAAAAAGAAATATACATATATCCAAGCTTGTCAGTGGGACCACTTACATTCTTCCTACGTAGGATTTGTATACACGGTGTTCAATAATTCATGAGCGACGCGAGGCAGTGATTAAACGATGATCAAGAGATCTCTTGAATTTTTCAGAAGGTACAATTTCACCAACCGCGTTGTTAACGCGCTGTAATTGCCACACACGAGCCGTACGAAATTTCTTCGCGAAAAAAACAAAGCAAAAACAAAATCGTATCACGTACATACAACGTGTATCGTGTTACTCGCGTGATTTCTCTGTTATATTCGAGAAATTCTAGTGAAATTTCGTGTTTCGTGCGACGTAAGAGCGAATTCTGGAAATCCGTTGTTCAGAGAAGCCCGAATGATTTCTAATTGCTCGAGGAACGAACGATCGGTACGGTGACGCGTTGTCCTCGATCTTCTCCGACTCGAGAGCCTCGTTCGATCGTCGTTCTAACCGGAAGAACCGTAACGATCATCCGTGTACATTCTGATCCCGGAAACAGAGCAATTCCTGGTGCACTCTCGCGGTTCATCGAGCCAGTTCCGTGGCCTACGACCAGGTTTCGTGAGAGTCTCGAAAAAAACTGGACCCGGTTACTGTGTCAGCCACTTCTCGAATCGTCTTCCGCGATCCGCTTTCTGATATTCGTTGCCCGCTTCGTTTCTTTTTTCAACTCCGAGGAGGCGCGCCGAGAAACATTTTACACACCGTGTTGCACGCCACATTTGTGCAAGAGAATTATTTCATTCGTCGATGAATCATACGCCTCAAGATAGGAAAAAATAAATGGACTGTTTTAGGATTTACTTAATCCGGTGTCTCGAAGGCTTGTGCTCTTTTATTTCAGAGCGACACGTAATGAGATCTCTGAAGAATTATAGAATGCTTCTTTAGATTCGGTAGATACTCTGACGATGATTTGTAACATGATTCAACGCTTGGAGGATTTATGTAATGGTTATAACGTTGATATTTTATTCTACCTCTCTTTTTGTTCACTTTCTTACGTGTAGTATGCGCTGCAAATGTTTGCAATTACCGGAGAATTTGCGGGAATATTGCTTAATCGTATTTGTATTACGAGATCGTCTTTTTGGATGATTGAGTTAGGTTAATTTTGAGCTCGTGTAGCTTGGAAAACGAATGTGTCACGTTTTATGAATTTGCAGGTAATATTAATTAACTTGAGCAATGGAAAGTTACTTTCTGAAAATGTACATTGCGGTTCATAAGCACTTACAGACTGTAAATCAAACCTAAACAGTCTCTATAAAATTATTAAGATCCAAAATATATGATTTAATTCAATTTTGTAAATGAAATCATACAACACTTTATATACCGAGTATAATAAGTGTTTCCGTACATCATGAATGACAGTGTATCTTCGCTAATGCTCACCTAACCTCAAAATATCTAATTGCGAAATTATAGTGTAGATTATAAAAGGTAGAAAAATTAGAGAAATGTAGAAAGTATCCATTCTATCGTTAATAAAAACTTACAAAACTATAACCTAGATTAAAAACGATAGAAAATTGATAAAAATGTAGAAAATATCCATTCTATAGCTAACAAAAAATAAGTGTCTCAACGTTTATCACCGACAGTGTAGCGTCGCTGATACCGCAGCCAACTTCGAAGCAAAAACCTAGTTACAAAACTGCAACCAAAGTTGGAAGAGATAAGAAAATTACAAGAAGCTTAAAACAAAAAAAAATCCATTCTATCAGTAATAAAAAGAAAAAAAGGAACAAACAGGTGTTTCAACATTTATCAACGACAGTGTAGCCTCGCTGATAACCCGGCCAACTTCGAAACAAAAACCTAGTTACAAGACTGCGACCAAAGTTGGAAGAGGTAGGAAAGTTAGGGAAATGTAGAAAATGTGCATCTTCGAGGAAGAGGTAATCTCGGAAGAAAGAAAGGTGGACTATGTCCCTGAAAGAAAGAAGGAAAGAAAAAAGAAGAAGAACTAGGCTCGACCGTGATAGTGTCAGGGTTTCTAGGAGCGTCGAAACTCTCTCTCTTGAGCACGTGATACCCGGTGTTCCGGAGTCGATCCGCCGTGGCAATGGGCACAAGGTCTCCGGACCCGGTTTCCTCCTTCTTTTCTTTTCTTCTCTTTTTTCTTCTCCATCTCTCTTTCTCTCCTATATTGTGTGTGTATATGTATATATATATATATATCGAAGTCAGAGGCTAGCCCAGACCTGAAACACCTCGACCTGTTCTGGGACGACCTAACGAGGCGCGATACAATTAATGCGAAGCCCTACTTCGCGACCGATGCACCCGCCATCAGAGTTTTTCCTTTCCTTCGCGCGTTTAATTACCTGCTAGAAGAAGCGGCCGCCTAATGAGGTCGTTCTCGATTCTGCGTTACCTCGCGCGGCCAACTAATTCCGATATCCGCGAAATAGCCCGAACAACTTTTCCATCAACTTCCGGTTAGCAGCGTTAATTAATGGTGGAACTATGGACACTAGACCCTTTTACATCCTTTTTAGGAATAATTCTATATCAAGATCGTTGCGATTATATTCGTATCGGACGACAGGTATTACTCAGACGGAGACTTTGGAATATCGAGTTGATGACGTTCGAGGAATTTTTGCTGTATTTATTTAGTAGAAGTTGGGGTCGAAGATCGTGGGAAAGAATTCGGAGGAGGAGAAAGTGTTTGATAGTTTCTCTGTCTCTCTCTTTCCTTCTCTCTCCGCTTTTCTCTCTCTCTTTATCTCTCTTGCGCACTCCTGCTTTCTCTCTCGCATTCTCTCTCTCAAATTCTCTCTCTCTCGCGTTCTCTCTCTCGAATTCTCTCTTTTTCGCGTTCTCTCTCTCTCGAATTCTCTCTCTTTCGCGTTCTCCCTCTTTCACGTTCTCTCTCTCTCGCGTTCTCTCACTTTCGCGCTCTCTCTCCTTTAAGGAGCAATTATCGTGTCCACTGGAATCGTTACACCGTGGATCACCCTAATAGTAATACGACGAGCGCGATAACGTGGGCCATCGGTGGGCCATGCGGTCTCAATGGAAAGTCACGTGAAATCACCACTTAACGTGTTAATAACCGGAGCAACGAGAGTCGAGAAATTCTCGATTATGCGTTTTCGAGGAACCGCGGTAAGGTTCGTTCTGGAGATAGTTAAAACGGTATGGTGAAATAATTGGAGGTAATAGGTTCGAGGGATCGTAGTGAAAGAGGCGATGATGTTGAAATAGAATGAGATTCGAAAGGTTAGAGTATCCCTGACCAACGTTAACGGCGTCTCGCGACTCGTTCCGCGAGAAACGTCTGTGTAACCTTTCCCGCTCGAACTTTCAAGGCGACTCGACCGCGCGTTGCACAAAGGCTACCGATCCACGGTAATATGGAACGAACGAGTAGAATCTGCTCGATGGAATATGGATTATCTTTTAGACACACCTACGTTCATTTTTTCGTTCAACATTTCGTGATCTATTTGCCAATGAAAAATATTGAAAAAAGTATGGAATAATCGTGCATACGGCAGAGGTTATTAAACCCTCGCGGGATATATTAAATGAACACAATTTTTTGTTTAATTTTCTTGCAAAATTTTCATCCATTTTCATTTCGTGACTCGTTTTTAATCAAACAGATGAAAGGAAAACAGAATAGTCATGCTTAAAAGAGAGGTTATTAAACCCTTACGCGATATATGAAACATATGTATTTTTCTGTTAATTTTTCCAACAAAATTGTAATCCATCTTCGTGGAATTTTGTAAGCTAAATCTACGAGTAGAAGTAGGGAATAATTTATTTCTTACAATAATTGTTATTACACTCGTGTTTGAATTTTTTCAACGAAAGTAGATTTCCCAATTTGCCTATTTCTCAAAGTGTTCCAAAAACTACAGTTTTCATCCCCACACCTGGAAACTGCAGCTGGCTCTTCAGCATGCATCATGACAAATAAAATACTATACTTCTCGAATATTTTTTGCAACTATTATGATCGAAACACCGCAAAATGCTACGTATTCCTCTATTTCATAGCGTGACAAGTAAAAAATAATTGCACCTTTCTCCTAAATGAAATCTCCAGAGGATTACAGCACCAGGTGCAAAGGTCGGAAAATAAAAGAGTTGGTAAAAAGAAAGCTGCACGATCGGGCATACCATCATTCAGAGAATTCGCACGCGTGCCGTATCACTGGGCGAACGCGTGCGACTCGCCAAAGAGGTCAATGCCTCGACCACGTTCTCGTTCAATTCGCATATACACGCATTCGAATACAGCGTTTCCTCTCTACATTCAAAAAGCTTCCGCAATTTCCCCTGCTCTCGGAGATCCCAAACGAATCTCTCGCCATGGATTTATAATTCTTATTCGTACCAGGACATCTTCGCCACCTCTCTCTCTCTCTCTCTCCCTCTCTCTCCACCACTATCTTTCTCTCTCTCCCCCACTATCTCTCTCTCTCTCTCTCTCTCTCCCACTATCTCTACCATTATCTCTCTCTCTCCCACTATCTCTCTCTCTCTCTCACTATCTCTCTCTCCCCCACTATCTTTCTCTCTCTCTCTCTCTCCCTCCCACTATCTTTCTCTCTCTCACTATCTCTCTCTCCCCCACTATCTTTCTCTCTCTCTCTCTCTCTCTCTCTCCCTCCCACTATCTCTGCCATTATCTCTCTCTCTCCCACTATCTCTCTCTCACTATCTCTCTCTCCCACTATCTCTCTCTCACTATCTCTCTCTCCCCCACTATCTTTCTCTCTCTCTCAGTATCTCTCTCTCCCCCATTCACTCTCTCTCTTTCTCTTACACGTCGACCAATATACCGTAAACTCACCTACACAACTCACATACTTGTTCCATTGCAGATTTGTTCGTATTGTGTGTACAGGGTGATCATTTCGAACCGCGACCTGGGTTAATGCAAATCGCTCTCTGGGATTCTCTGCACTCTATGGAACATTGTTCTATGCATAATGCGCGGTAGGTGTATGTAGGTGTCTGCTGGAAGATGTAGGATAATCGTGAGCCACTTTTTGGTAGAACAGGGTCAAGTTCCTGGGAGTTCGTCGCTTAACCTCCTCGGAGACGATTTTCTTAAAGGTGGAAAATATTATCTGATCTTTCACGCAGCTGTATATTTTTCTTCCTTTTGTTAGGAGATTGTTTAATGAATAAATTTCCTATATTAGAAATAGCGAAATCTTCGGGGATATTAAGAACGTACTTGTGTCAGTGTTCTTTACAAGATGAAGTACATAGTATTATTTTTATATACTTTATGTATTTTATATACTGTCCAAGTTATTTACCTCTTGGTTCATAACGTCTTCCATTTCTGCAAGTAACTTCGTTTAATAATTTCCCAAGCGAGAAAGTTTTAACTTTAATTTTGCAATCTTATCGAAGAGACTATAATTCTTTAAACATACTTAACAATCTCAAATGCATCATTATGGAACGTTACACATACACCACATGCATCGAGAATCTCTAATGCGAAGAAAACGAAGAAAACACCGCTTAAAGGTGTAGTCTCCTAATTTGCAGTCTACAGTGTGTCCAATTCGAGCCACGTACACGTGGCACGAGTGAGAGTAAGCGTACGCGTCCCACGAAAACCCATAGTCAGCTGTGAAAGACGCTAAACGCGTGAAAATTGACCTGAAAGGTGCGGTCATGGTACTCGTGAGAATCGGTGAAACTCGTAACGACGTCTTTCACAATAACGCTTGCACCACAAATCCTATTTATTAGCCATTCACTACATTCCGTAATATCTTCCATAGGAATCGAAAGGAAAGCTAATAAATACACTCTCTTTCCCTCTCGAAAACTATTTAAAAAAAAAACATGAAAAAGAGGAACCAAACGTTCCAAGTCTGATATAGAAGATTCTTCGATCTTAGCTTCACCTTTAATTCTTTTCGAAACGATAAACGAACTAGACGAGGCAAATAGAAGACAACCAAAAGGATAGGGACCACGTACAGGGCAAAGTTCCGCTACGTGCCAGCACGTAGTTTGCCATCGGTTGCCGAAGAAACGCATAACTCGGGGAGGAACGTACATAAACCAAGTGAAACGTTCCATTCGTTTCGATAAAACCGCTCCCGGGGCTGAAAGCGCCACACCACTGCCGGTTCCTATGTCTGGAGAACACTTTTCAAATCGTCGTCACGGAGTTCAGCGAGTGCAAAGACCGGGAATATATTCATTTCGTCGGGAGACTGAAAAAACGCGATACGTCTTTGATCGATGTGCCTTTTCCTGTCTGTTGTGTACATAGCACACAGTGGTCACTTCAAAGGGAGGTTTCATGGCTAATGTACACTGGTACAAAGGGTGGAAACACGTTTGTTTCACTTGTTTGCAGCTTGTTCACAAATTGTGACGGTGATTTGTGAGAATTTTTACAGTGTCTTTTTTATTCTTGATTTCTTTTATATAATGGCTAATGTACATTAGTAAAAAATGTGGAAACACGTTTGTTTTATTTATTTGTATCTTGTTCACGAATTGTTGCGGTGATTCGTGAAAATTTTTACAGTAACTTTTTTATCCTTGATTTTTTTTTTGCATTATGGCTAATATACACCGTAAAAAAGATGGAAACACAGAATATTATGGTTAATATACACAGTAAAGAAGATAGAAACACGTTTGTTTCATTTGTTTGCAGCTTGTTCAGAAATTGTGACGGTGATTTGTGAGAATTTTTACAGTGTCTCTTTTATTCTTGATTTTGTTTTTACATTATGGCCAATAAACACTGATACAAACAATGAAAACAAGTTTGTTTCACTTATTTGCAGCTTGTTCATAAATCTTGACTGTAACTTGTAAGAATTTTTACAGTGCCTTTTTCACACTCATCTCAGACTTTAATTTGAACGAAACGTTTAACGAATACTCAATGTGCGACAGAACAAATATTTAGTAAAAATCTGTTGCAATTAAGATTTTCCAAGGAAGAAGTCAAGATTGGATATCGAATATCGTAGCAATTCTTTAAACTTTCAACTATCCTTCGACCAACGATCCACCCGTCGAAAGGTTGATCCTTCACGAGCGCGCAAACTTGCACGGAAACGACAGACTTATCCGTACCGAATATTCACACTTTGACAAGCAGGGGGATCGCGTAATTGCCCCCGAAGCAGTTCATTCACCAGACAGAAACAGAAGGAGCAATTTGAACGAGCGATAGACGAGGCTGAATGATCCAGAACGAGGCGTCAGAGTTGTAAAAGGGGTCGAGGGTGAGGGAAACGTAACAGGTTGTTACTCGTTAATAAATCCCACCGCTTTACAACTCTATAAATCCGCCTATCTACGCCTGTTGCCAGTTCCCCCTTCTATCGAAAAGTGGGAGAACAATACTGGAAATTAAACCCGATCCTCCTTCCTTACTTTTTACCTCACCAACACCGATAACCGGCGAAGAGTTGCACGACCCCTAACGAATAAATATTAATGCCACGGCCGACTGTTCGCCGCTAGATTCGCCAATAGAAGTTAACGAACACGGAGTAGAGTACCGTTTGCTGGACGGCTGGTCGAGGGAATCTGTGCCGAATACTCCACGCTCTCCTAACTTCCGTTTCGTCGAACTTTCCTTCGAAACCAGCGTTCCTGTTTGCTCCTGCGTATCCTTAATACGTCGACCGCGTTAATTGCGCCCAATTAACGCTCAAACGACCATTTTCTTCTTCTTCTTCTTCTTCTATTTTCTTTCCTCGATGCACCGTGAAGAAGATTCTCAGAGGAATGCTCGAAGAGCTTGAATAGATTGCTGAGTAAGGATTGACTCTTTCAAACGACGAGGATAATGGCGAGTGAGTCGATCGGAAGGCGTTTCTTCGTATTACTCGTTCTTGATGGGAGAGGAGTTTCGTCGATGGTATAATTGAGAAAATTACAAGAATTCATAGAGGTGTGCAGTTGTCGTATTTATTCCGTGTGCTTACGATGCGAGCAGAAAATGTTATTCTCGCGTGTCCAATTAATAGGCGATGCGAAGGGAAAATGGTAAACGGGTTGATGTAAATTACAGTGAAACGAAAGATCGTATCTTGGCGTGGAGAAATTTTTGAAAGAAATTGATAGGAGGATGCTAGATCCTAGCCACGTGTTGTTAACCATTTGGGTTGGTGCACTGTTTTCTATTATAAGTTTCATTATGCAACGATGCTGAATAAACGTGACGAAATGCATTCACAAATTCTGTATGGTTAAGTTTTACTGCAGGGAATTATTTAGAAGTTTTTAGTATCTTAAGTATCTTTAAAATCTTTCAGACTTTTGGGTGCAATTAATGTTTCATTTTGAAAGAATGGAGGTTGATTAATAATTGAAATGATTTTCATTGCTGTCGATGACCTGTCGCCATTTTTCTGCCAGCTTGCGAATATTTCGATTGGAATGGCTGTGCTGATTATGTCAATCCAGTCAGAAAGAATTTATTTCTGCGCCTAATAAGTCATTCCACTGACGATGCGTTCAGACTCGTGATTGAGTTAGGTTAGGTTAGGTTCGACCTCTTCGAGAATAATTCAGAGGAAATTGCAATATTTCCGATAGAAAAAAAAATACGAAAGGTCGCTCAATTGCTACTAATTTCTGTCAATTAAAATATAACATCGTGAACAATCCTCTTTTCTAAATTAACAAAAATTTATTTAGTCTCTAAGAACTTATAGTTAAGTTAGGTTAGGTTTAATCTCTTCAGAAACGATTTCAGAAAAATTCTAATATTTCCTTGATCAAATAAAATAACTTTACAAACAATTAGAGCCTCTTTTCTACCTAAAAAAAAATTGTCTCTGAAAATTTACGAGTAAGTTAGATTAAATTGAACATTTTCAGAAAAAATTCCAACACTTTCGATAGAAAAAATATGAAAAGTCGTTCAATTGTCTACAAAATTTTCTTTCAAATGTTAATCTCTAACGAATCAAATATGACTTCACAAACAATTAGAATCCCCTTACCCAACTTTCCAAAAATCGTTTCTGAGGAGATTAACACCAGGAATTCACAGAAACTACCTTAATACCGAAAGGAAAAACTGAACCAGCGATAGAAACGTGTTTCTATCAGCAACCATTAGTAAGTTTCCCACAGTTTTGCAACAACAGCTCCGACGAAGACTTATTTTGCAACGAGACTGTTTCGCGAAACTAGGTTCCTGCGTCAATATTGTCATTAAGTTCGCCGCGGAGTGCACCCAGGCTAATCACCAGCTGTAATCCGAGCCGTATACTCCTTAATTATGAGTGAGTTAAGATGCGAGGTGTAGAAGAGAGGGAACGATGGAAGAAAAAAGCAGCGCGTGAATTCGCTCGTAATAAGTGAAAGTCCCCGGCTCGGTCTTTTGTGATAGAGAAGGCAAGGTCTCGCTTTTACGTGCACGGCATTGGCAGTGATGCTCGGCCAATCGCGTATCCGCCCGCGAAATGGATTATTTGCTCGCGTGTCGATCTCTTATCTTCGATCGAGCAAGCTTATCAGACACGCTCCGGAAAGGGGAAAAAAACTACTTTCACCGGGTCTTCCCCGCGATCGAAGCTCCTCTTTTCACTAGGGTATTAAAAACGTGTGCAGTTGATCTACTTGAGGGTACACTTGGGAGGAGTTCTAGCGAAAAAAGAGGAAAAATGGGGTTATCGGGTTAACAGGTTTCAACGTTGAAGAATGATCTTCATTCTTGTCACGCTTGTGCAATAGACGTTCAACTTTTTTACGAAGAAAAAATATGAATTGACGTTGGACATGTTGATGAATGTTATGGAGAAGTTTCGTATCGATATCTCTACTCGTTTGTTCAGAAATAATTCTCAAAGTGGAGCTACTTTTTGAAACTCCTTTTTAAGAGTGTTTTATCAACCCTTTCGCTGTTTAACACGTTGATTGCCACAGTAGTTATTCGTGACTGAGGTTTCTTCATTGCTTAGACTGATTAAAGTAGAATAATTATCATGGAATATTTAAAAATTTTTTAACTAAAAAGTGACATTTTGAAATAGAAAATGTACTATTCAAAGATTAAACATTTTTATTAGAATATATTTACGATGCACTATATTAGAACATTTCAGACAGAAATATCAAAGAAATCATCGCATTCTTTCCAGTATATGGTTACTTTCTCTGTGCAATTTTTTGTATTTTTCGTAGAAAAATTTACAGATAGGCTCGATAAAACTCTTTTGAACGAAGCTGGATCTTGCAGACTTCCGTATGACTATGATATTTTATTATCACATACTTAGGATAATAAAAATTCTCGTGTCTTCCCGGTTGAAACTACACAACTTTTACATTCAACGATCTTTCATTAAACACAGGATTTAAAAATCATTTGAGGAGTGCAAGTCACGCAATTCACCCAGTATACGTATAATAGCTTTCAAATTTTAGTTAGACTACCATAGAATTAATCTTTCAACTCAAAAAGACAATTTAACTCGTCGTAATACTTTTACAATAAATTATTAAATTTTAATTAAACGTAAAATACATCATATTCACATTTACAACAAGCTAAATAGCTGATTATAAATTCTACTAATTTTCAATTGCAAATTAGAAACGTTCAAATTCCCCTCCAGAGATCACTAATACAAATCCCACTTTAATCGACGACTGATCTCAATTAACGGATCAAACTATTTCCATGCACAGGATGATTTACTCTAAAGCGTCGGTTCGTCAAAAAATCGTCGCTCGAGCAATTATAAAACAACAGCGCCGATAACCTCGATTATTCCGCTGCGAAATAAAACGAGGCAATCTAACCTACGCGAAGAATCATGCAATCAGCTATGACCAATATACAGCGAACGAGAACACGTTTAATACATCTAGCCAGGTGAAAACGCTCGATTCAGAACGGGTTCATCGCCGGTGACTTTTTCTTCAGGCCTAGCGTATTTCCTTTTGCGCACGCCCCACCGCGTTTCCGCCTTGCATACCGTTTTATCCCCGCTTTCCCCGCTGTTCTCTGTTTGCCAACCCTAATCGAATCGCCGATGCACACCCACTTTCGTGGCATCGAACGAGCGTGGAAAGTGCGATCGATCGTGTGCACACACGCGGGAGAATCTCGCGGATTCCGCTAGATCCTTTCACGCGATCGCTCGTCATCGTTTGGTAGCAACACGATTGCCTCGCCTGCATATACCAGTGGACACTTTCTAGCCTCTACGTTTCCCTCAAGGTTGAAACGTGAACGTTTAGACGTATTTTACGTGACTTCTGAATAGAACGAAACAGCTAGATGGTGACTGGTATCGAAAATTCTTTCACTGGTCGACCGAGTAGCAAGAATTTCTGCTTCTGTCTAGTTTACATATGGAAAGAGGGGAAATGTTTCAATAAAAATATGTCGTTTCGGTGGGAAAACAGTTGTTGCGTAAATCTTTCGCTTCTGTATAAGCGATTGGTAATTGGATAGTTTTTGTGATAGAACGTGTCTCTTTTATTTCTTCCGTTAATCTCTGTATTTTCTTTTATTCTCTGTTTTACTTTTTATTTTATAATCAGAGTAAAGTTGGTACGTTTACATAATGGAACAGTGTAGGTAGATAAATGTCACGGCGTCTAAGCTTTCGTAGTAGCGAAAGAATTTTATGGCGTAGCTTAAGTAAGAAGGAATATTCTTAGAGATCGTATGCTCAATATGAATACCTCTCACTCTTTCTTCTCTCGTTCTTTCTTTCTCTATAGCTGCATTCGCAGAATCGACGTAGCCATTTTCGATTCGGTGACATTTTTAGTTTCCCTCGGTTAGAGATTGGCCGGGACGGCTGAGTTCGCAGTCTCCCGCGGTATTACAGAGTTCCGAAAGCAATCGAATCCGAAAGTCGGCGAGCTGCTCTGGATAACCGTGAATAATCGACTCTTGCGAGAAAAATGAGAGATGCTGGAATTCCTTCTTCTCGCGACGATTTCCATGATCCATTATGCGACATATTGCTTCACTTGTAGCTCTGATAATCCTCGATATCTCCAGCCTATTGTTCTTCTTCTATTTTATATATTTCTGTGTATTAGAAAGACCGAAGAAAAATTTAGACATGTCAGGGACTCTGAATGCTCATATTCAAGACGCTCGCTGTTCATTTTCCTGCTGTTATTGCTCCTTTTGATGAGCACGAAGGCTCCAATTTTATAGCATTCACAATTTCTTCTGAACATAATCGCATAATTTCTTTTAGTGAAGAAATAGTTGATGCTTCGTGAAATACCTTCGAATAGATATTAGATTTGAATAGACATGTTCTGTAGAGATGATACAGGGACAAAAGGAATATTTCTTTTCACCTAATTCACACTAGAATACCCTGCTCTTAGGTTCTTAACAATCACATCGCATTAGGATCTTTATATCTGCGAGGAGCACACAAAACCCACATTTTCATGCTGCTCTTATTTTCTGAAATGTGTCTTCACTAACTTTTTTAATATCGTAATAGTGGTAATTAACACACGTCACGTTCGTTCAAATTAAACTACTTTATCTTGCTCCATCTTCTATCTGTGTAATAAATAATTTATTAAATAATAATTGAATAGATAATGCATTAGAGACTTTAGGTTTAAGTATAGAAACTATACGTAGATACAAAAGCAGTTCGTCGGAAGATATTTAGGGAGAGAATTGATCGACTACGCAGATATTTGATGCAACTGATTATATATTATGCAATTCTTTCTATAATTATTATATAATTCATTAATTTAACTCGTTCATTTCACTTCGTCTATTGCTCTATCTTACTCTGTCTCGATGTGTTTTCTCCGCGTAGCTCGTCACGTAATAGACTCGTAGATCTGATCAATCCGGTCAATAACTCTAATACGTAGAGGTAGATGTGTGTCGCCTTTGAAGTTGATAAAATTACCTAGCCAACGAGTCGTCTCTGAACAGGACAAGACACTTTGCACCGTAATAGCGGTCTAGAAACCGTGAATTCATTTACAATTCTCTAAATGTATTCTTCCAAGAAGAGGAGGATCAATCTTCGCGACCTTTCCTCCGTTGCGTCAAAGCCGCCTTTACCCGCGCCATAACGGAGACCTCGAAACTGTATTCATCCAACGGGGGATGCCTTTTCGCGGAACTGAATCTCGACCCCATTTACTATGAATTCGGGACGGATTAACGCGTAACTCATCGTCCCCGCAGCATCCACGGCTACCGCCGAGAAATAACAGCGCGCGGCATTCAAAGTTCCGCGTAACTTCGTTAAACCGTCGCACGAAACAACGCGTTACGAACTCCATTCCTCCTCTACTCTTAGAGATCTGATTGTGCTCGTTCCACAGAAGGATAAGGGGACAGAGACACCGAGAGAGAGAAAGAGAGAGAGAGAGAGGCAGAGACACCGAGAGAAAGAGAAAGAAAGGGGTGAGACAGAGAGAGAGAGACCGAGATAAAGAGAGGGGCGAGAGATAGAGAGAGAGACGAAGACACCGAGAGAAAGAGAGAGGCAGAGACACCGAGAGAAAGAGAGAGACCGAGAGAAAGAGAAAGAAAGGGGTGAAACAGAGAGAGAGAGAGACCGAGAGAAAGAGAAAGAGGAGAGAGAGAGAGAGAGAGGATAAAGGGGGAGGACGAGGGCGAAGTTTCTAACGGAAGTTCCGCGAAGTGGCGTCTATCGTGCGTCAATAGGGTCGCTACCACGTTGCAATTAAACTTGCTGCGTGGAGGGACGTGGAAGAATTGCTCGAGCGGATTACTCGTGCCATGGGACTCCGAGGGGGTTTACGTCTTTCAATTAAACAGCTCAAAGTGTTCCACGAAATTTCCGAGTTCGAAAATGACTGTTTATGCGGCGGGGTTAATGCAACGTTGAAAGGGGAGAAGATATGCACGGTGGAAATCGAAGTTTCGAGAGATGTTTCGAGTGATGATACCGGTTTATGGTAAAATTGTGGCTCTGGATTGCACAGTCTGTCTTTCCAGTTGCCGTGACTGTAATCTGTGCTTAGGAGAGATAAGCAACTCAGCTGTTACTTAATTTTCGAAAGAAAATTTATTCTGACGCTACGAATAGGCGGTAAAATTATTACATAAATTATTATAAATTAAGTAATTCGGTTTTACTGGTATTATCAGTTTAATAATAGTAAAATGTATTCTTCTTTGATTTTAACACATGGATAGACAATTTCACTGTATTTTGACAACTTAATTGGGTAAAAGAAAATTCACGTTTCATCCAGGAAACAAAAAATAAAACTGTAATATATAAATAATATTATAATTGTAATATAATATGAATAATAATATAAAATAAACCTGTGATTATCATTTGAATTAGAAGCAAGAGCTAATAAACAGCACCTGATTGAGAAACTTGCATTGTTATGATATCATGGCGCAGAAATAAAAGGAGACCGTAGAAAAAAATAAGGACGCGTTCAAGGAATTGTACATGCACACAATAAAGTGACGAAATATTCGTCGCATACCTACTTCGAAACATTTTTAACAATATGCAGAAATTTTACACTCCTCGTTACATTCAATTAAAAAGCACAATAAAAACAAAGGATTCATTTTAAGCATATTTTCCATTCTATTCTTGTCCAAACATCCAAGCAAACGATCGCAATAATTCGATCACCCGCTGTAGATGGATCTATCAATAATAAGTAAATTAGATAAAAGGGGAATCGAAGGAAAACAACTCTGACGAGGCGAGATTTGAACCTCCGTATCTAACTTCTAATTTAAAAATCTGTTTTCCTTTAAGTATACTAAAATAACATCGAACTGTACTTCTCCAATATTTTCCAACCTCTTTGTCTCTTTAAATATCGAATGATCCCCGCGTAATCACAAGTGGCACGTCGAATGAGAAGATTAATTAAATGAATTAGTTAACAAGGGCAGATCTATTAATACAATCGTGATGGAGATCGATTTTTATGAAGATGTGCATAATAATGCTTCCGTCATGGCGGGACTGTGATTAGCAGCGAGACAATGGCCGCAGTGAATGTCGGTCGATCGACGTGACCTTTGATCCGCTGACATTTTAACCCGAAGAAGAAGACGAAGAAGAAGAAGAAGAAGGAGCTGCGAGGAACTGCGCCGGACGGCTCGTGACGTACGATCGGAGAAATCGAATCGGAGTACACGTCCACAGAGCCTTTACAGATTGATCGACCTTTCCGCTAGAGGAACCAAACGTTCTTGCACTTCGCCTTCGTCGTTCGACGAAAATCGATGTCTTACTGGGAACGAGTAAGATCTACGGGCTGTAAATGTCGTTCCTACGAACGAAGAATTCATTGGAAATTTGGGAATTCCGAGATTTAGACGGAAATACAGTTCCTTTAGCGAAAGCATCTCAAATCTCTGTGAAGATGTAATTTGTTAATTGTATACAAATTGCCTAACGTAGTTATCGAGGATTTTCTAGCTGTAGATAGTTTTATTCAACGAATTGCAATGGGGAAAAAATCAAAAAAATTTGAAAATTTGGAAATTTGAAGATTTAGAAGAAAAAAGAATTTCTTTAGTGAAAATATTTCAATTTCCTCGGATGATATGAACTTTTAATATCTGCAAAGTATCTAACTTATTAGTTATTGAAGATTTTCAAGATTTTTCTGTGGTAAATATTTTTGTATTTCATTTAATATTTCATTTTACTAAATGACACTTCCTTTGGTAAACCAAATTTCAGATTTCTGCGAAGATACAGCTATTAATTACAGAGGATTTCCAAACAGACGTTCTGTCGTAAATTTACTGCTCGCCAAGAAAAATTGCGACAGCCCAAAAAACGAAATCGCAGAAATCTGAAAATTTACCTACATTGTTTCGAATATCGAAAGAGAAGTAATTGAAATTTGGTTAAAAAATATCTTACAGTTACCGAGATACAATTAATAACGTATTGTTATAAATAAATTTCTGCAATTTTTTCGACGAGCAGTGTCCCAAGACATTGTCTCAAAAAACTAAAGAAAAATACGAAAGAGATGAAAAAAAAATTCAGGGAGTACACCAAAATATACTTCCTCTAAATAGAAATTTCATACGATAGCTATTGATAGAAACAAAATGTTCTCCTCCAATTATTTTTACCCCAACAAATTTCCCGGCCGAAAAGAAACACTCCACAGAGCTCTTGTGTAAACACAAGTGTACAATCGAAGTAAGAAGCACATTGGAGTGAAGAGGAGGGCGTCGATCTCTCGATTTCCCCGGAGCAGAGGCTAATACAAAGTTATCGCTGCCGGCCGGCGTGCGCTCGTTAATCTCGTTCGTTGTGGATTCACGTCCGGGGGTTATTTCGAGCGGAAGTGCATCGGGGGCTTAGCCCGCGAGTAGTCTAGCGCTAAGCTCCGACAGAGTCTTCCGCCGAAAGAAGATGCACGCCTCTAAATTTAGATTTACGCGCGGCCTGTTAGAGGGAGGCCACGCTTTAAGCAAAACAACGGCGAACCACTCGAGAACGGACAGCCACCAGGCTTAATGGAGACGCATCGCGCGTCGAAGGACGCGATCGGCACGCGACGACGCGTAAATTTAGCCAAAGGGAGCAAGGGAGAGAGACAGAGAGCGCGAGAAAGAGAGGGCGAGAGTGAGTGAGAGAACGCGAGAGAGTGAGAACGCGAGAGAGAGAAAACGCGAGAGAGAGAGAACGCGAGAGAGTGAAAACGCGAGAGAGAGATGACGCGAGAGAAAAAGAACGCGAGAGAGAGAACGCGAGAGAGTGAGAACGCGGGAGAGAAAGAATGCGGGAGAGAGAGAGAGAGAGGAGTAAAGCATACTCAAAGTCTGCGTTCCGAAATTATGCACGGGGTCTTATCGTCACGTCCTAGTTATTTACGATTCGTGACTTCGAGACCCTTTTCCGGGGAAACGTGAGAGGTGTAAAATTAGGGATCAGAGGGCTGGGTTAGGTGAGAAGTGGAGAAGGTTTGTTTATTTGACGTTGAAAGGGATTTCGGGTGTTCGAAGATGAAGATATTTTAAGGTAATTGAGTGAAGATTACGGAACGAAAGATCCCAGTTTCTGTATTTCCGGCTGACTTCAGCCCTTTCCACTCAAAGCTTTTGTGCTCAAATTGAACTTATCTTAGTTTCATAATTAGACGTGCTTCGCCTATGATTTCGTCGATTAGAATTTGAAATATTCAATGATTCTGAAGTTTGAACGTTATTATCTCTTATCTTTCCTTAAAATCTGTATCATCTGCATGCTGTTGAAATCAGCTTCACTTCTCACTGTTATTTTAATCTTCCGTTTTCTTGAATCAATTTTCTCCCGTTTATAAAATTACTAATCCCATCTGTAATCGATTTAAAATCGAACTTATCTTCGCTGCTACTAATTCCGTCATTTATCTCAACTTTTATAAGCATCAAAGACAGACTAATGTATTATATTGTAATTTCAATTACGCAAAAAAAAAAAAAAAAGAAACACTTATTATCGCCCCTTAATTGCCATTTCAGTTGTATCGAATCAAGTAGCGACTGAGAATCGCCTCTCGAGTGCAAAGGTTTAAATTAAATTCAATTATAATAAGAAGATGCAATTTACATATGATTAATATTTCCATCGCGAAAGGAACAGACTTCGAACCGTGCAATTTCAATCCAACTATCCTCGGCGATCGGGGTGCAAAGGGTTAAAATTAGCAAAAGATTTGTTTGTTCGTTCGTCGAAAGAATTACGAAGGATGGTGTTAAGGAATGTGAACGTATTTCGAAGTAACAGAAACTGCAAAAATTATTATTTAACATTATGATTAATGGATACATTGAAGTAGCTCATTTGGGTTACATCAACGACGATTCGAAACGGTTCGTTCCAGTTTCACGGAACGGCGTTCTTACGTTCGCCTGGCCTCACAGCCAATTGATTCGTGTTGCAATATTTAACAATAGACTTGAACGGGCTTTTAATTGCACCGGTGAAAATTATTTTCTCGGTGCACCGACATGTTACGCCCTCGATGCTCCCTCAACTATTAAATTCCGAAGGAAATAAAAGACTACGTGGCGCTCGCGAACGTGAACGCAACGCAACGTCGTTCTAAATCATCGGCATATTAGATCATACGATGAGTAACGCGATTTTCCTTCGAAACCACGCCATAATAAACTAGTCGTCGTCGTTGTCGTAGTAGCGTGAAACAAACGCTCACCAGGAATACTGATTTATCTTCAGTTCTTACGTAAAGCCTGTGACAAATGTACCTTCGATGGTTCGGACATTTTCATGTAATCTGTAATAGTACTGAAACTTGAGTGCAACATATGGTTATTCGAGATCTTTCTCGTCTTCGTCGTCGTGTATCTCAATCTCGAGTATCGTGAAAAATTTCCATAATGGATCGTATACCAGGAATAAAAAAAAAAGAAATTCTTCAGATTGAAGATTCTAAAGTGATTCTAATCCTTTTAACTGGAAATCGACTTCTTGACCCCTGTGTATCATCAACAAGGCACGAATTAAAGATTGCACGCTATCTCGTTGCGCCGCCATTAATCATATTCCCGTTCGCCAGTGGGACGAGAACAGATGCGTTTGCCTTGCACGGTTACGAAAGATCGGATGCTACATGCTTCGTTGCCTCTCCTCGAGTCGAACTTCAGACGTGAAGACGTTCCAACATTTCGCCACCCGTTCAACCAATCCGTACAAAACTACGATGAGCCAATATTGGTACAATGAGAAAAAAAAATTGTAACGATTCAAGAGGAATCTTCGATTCGAACGAATACAGCGATTACGTGTGCTTGTTATAAAATCGTTTTAATTGACATCGATCTGACCCTGTCATCAATATGAGAAGAGTTCGGAAATAAAAGTAATAGTAAGACGTTGTCGAAGATAATTAATAGTATAACATGTACACGTTTAATTAATATTGATAATAATGAATCTCTTTCTCGTCTGATGAAATTCTAACGTAATCAACCGATATCATCCAATGACGTGTGCCTCCAATTTACATAAAATCGTCCAATTCATTTATTTTTAATAAAACACCGATTTTTCCGTGTTCACGAGAAAATAAATTACAGAAAAAACGCTTCTACGTGAGTGTCTTTTTTAATAAAACGCAAACTGTTTGGAATTTTTTCATGTTTTCTTATTTTTTTTTTTATGGTAATTATGATTTGTTACAATTATACGAGGAACAAAATATCATTCAAACGTGCACTACGAGTATGTAGGCAGACATCGATTCGATTATCGAAATTTTCAACGATCTTTCGACAGGTTGCTGAAGTTATTTCACGAATGTCAATTCGAATGCTGTTCTTTAGATCGTTAACTGTTTCTGGCTCGTTAGCATAGCCTCGATACTTCAAAAAACCCGCAAAAAAGCAATCTAATGGTGCTAAGTCGCGTGATCTCAATACACACCGACGAAATTTCATTTTAAAAGTTGATCACGCGTTAGAAAGAAGGTGAGAGGAGGGAAAAGGAGGAAAATAGAAACGTAGGCACGCGCGTACGTTTGCACGCTGTCGGTTATCGCGTTAGTAAATCTGCGCACCGTGCACAACAGGATACCGATCGACGTTCCGACTGTTTATGCTCCGTTTCGCCTAATTGCGCCTGCGAAACCGGAATACCGTTACCACTGTGCTTACGTATATACCAGAGGCGTGATGGGAGGTGGAGGAGGAAAAATGAAACAGTTTTAACGCACGCGAAGGACATCCACTACGGCCGAGCGGTTTTCCGCTCGCCATGTGACCACCGTTGCACGATTTTCACGAAACTAAACCTTCGATATCTTCCTTGGATCGTGTATGAAGCTTCAAGTCTCTTCAATTTTTCCTCGAATCCCTACATCGGTGACACAACGAGGCCTTCTTCAATGGCAAGTTCATTTTAGCCTTCTCTAAAAATCAATTCCTTCCTGTACAAGTTGCGACGTTAAACTGCAAAGCATGTCAATCCTGGAGATTGCAAATTCAATTCCCCACTTAGATCCCTGAAAATTTTCCTCAGCTCCTACGATATTCACTGAACACTGTCGATACATCTTCAGTTACAGTTTTAAAACACTAAGCTTAATCTTCGAACGCTATCCGTTAGAATAAACAGATCGAGAATATCGCTGTTGGATTCCGAGCGAGGGAAATTGACAACACTTTTTAAAAGAAACTTTTAAAACTTTAATTGTACGGCTATGATCTACACTCTGGCTATTTCCCATAATTGGTTATTTTTATAAACTACTTCTAGGAATGAATAACGGTAGGAACAACGGTTAAGGAACAGTTGTGACTAAGGAAGAATACGAAGTACAAGATGAGTGAGGAACTAGGAACCGAGATTAGGGTGTTTGATTAAGTATGAGTCTATGATATTAGTTGACTAATCGTGTTGGTCATCCAACATCGAAGATCTTCTGTGAACGTTCGTAAAACATCCAGAAACGACTATCACTGATGTGAAACTTTTCATACAAAGAAGTTCACCGTTAAACGACGCAAATCAGGTGCATCGGTCCAGTCGTGTGAAGGAACAGACCGTTATCAGTAGTCCGCGGAATAAACGCGGCGAAAACGAGCGTTTTCCCCGCGATCTTCCATCGTTTAGAGTGTGCTATACTCGTAAAGTTTTACGAGGGCTCTCGTCGAGCGGCGCCAGCCGATGCGCCGCTTTGGTATCGTGTGCAACGTGAGCAACCGAGGGTTTCTCTTGAAATAGCGATCGTGGAAAATGAACGCGTGTATACACCAGACGCGGACGCTTCCTTCCCCGCGGTATGTTCTTCCGACCGGATGTCGTGTCGTACCGTGCATCGCCCATTCATTCGTATTGTACGAATGAACCGTTCGTTGTGCATGCACGCGCCTATGGCTACCGTCACGCGTTCCGCATACGTATGCAACCTCGGTGTGATCGTTGTAAGTTCATCACAGATACGTTTGCAACGATGCACTGACCTTCCGGTCCAGGCCATGTTCCTTCTGACACCTTCCATCGTCGTTCGATTTGAAATCCACGAGTTTTCTTTACTATCAGCACAGTTCCGTTTGATTTCATTTGGTTAAAGAGTGTTTCAGTTAGAGAGAGAGAGGATTTGCTACGATTTTCACTTTTATGATCGATCGATCGCTTGAATTAAACGAAGAGGAAAGCGTCTTTTGGTTAGGTGAATTATTATTAGGCCTTTTATAACGAGGTACTTTTATAACGAGGTAGGAATAATTGTTTCCTTTTTGTATCTGAATTATTCTATTCGTTTATTTATTATCTTCTTTATGATGTTAAGAAAGATAATTTTAAGTGCATTGCTATTTTTATTTCAACTTTTTACTAACCCTTTGTAAATGGAAATATATATATTGATGAATATTTATCAGTTTTTTTTTTTTTTCTTCAGCGGTAGATTTATGGATCCGGTCAATTTAATGAATTTTTAATTTCAAACTGTTGTAATGTTAAGATTTTTAATGTTCTTTATGCTACACTTCGTGGCTGATTAGATTTCATTGATATTTTTGAATCAGATGTTCTCAGTTAATTTATTTAATCTATATTAAGAGTAAAACTCTTTGATTATTAAGTCTAGGTCTGAAGATTTAATTGTTGTTTCGATTAGGTTCGTTTTCCTCGATGATTAGTGAGAAAATTTTCTCAACAATCATCTGTGGATGTGGACGCAGCCTAAGTACAGTAATCAAATTGGTTACAGGCCTGGAGAACTCGAACTGACGATAATCAGCCTTCTATTTTAGGAGAACGTTCTTCGAATAAGCTTACACACTGTGTTGTATACAAAATTTACGATCAAACGAAATTGAATACATCGTCTCGCTAATTTCAGCTGTTCAGAAGACATTTCATTTGCAACCAAACCTAACAATTCTCGTTACTCTCGTTCCTTCCTCTTCTTTTTATCGTCTCCATTATGCAACGCGTGGTAACGATAATAATAAAGGAGCTGTGGTAACACAAGAAACCAGATGCTATCATATCTCCGTAATCATTCGTGCATTCCACTTTTATTCAATTCCTATATTCCTCTTTTCTCATCTGTTCCTTTTTTTCTTCGATTTTGTTTTACAAGACAAATCTTGACCTTGGATCTTGCACAGTTTTATCTGGCACACTCAGTTATATCCAGTGATCATTGTTCCCGCGATGTACGCAGTCGATAAAGTTGTTGGCAATAATAATAAGCCGGTGCTCTTAAATTTTACACCGTTACTTTGAATTTCGTTTAAACATTTTTATTATCAGACCTCGTCGCGAAACTGTTTATTTACGATCTGTCCGGTTTTTATCGGTGCACTTTTTACGATACTCGTTACAAAATTTACCCGACGATTTATCCAACTTGGATACTTTGACACACAGCCAATAACATTCATCTCGTTTCTTCGGATCATTTGTCGGTTTCATTTCCACGTAGAGAAACACCAGGGTCAAAGGTGATATATATATATATATATACAGCTTCCATCCCAATAACAGGATTAAAACAGAGAGAACTGACGAAACGGTGAAAAAAAGCAGAGAAATTTCAAGAGCCTTCTCTCGCGCCACTTCCGGGGGGAGTTTATGCAGCACACGGGAGAGTTTCAAGCGTTCTCGCTGAGTTTTACGGTTCGCGGAGAGCAATAATAGCTTAATAACACGTTGACAAAATAAAAGAAGGGACAGAGAATAGAAAGGAAAGGGAAAAGAAAAGGGTGGCCGAGTGTGTTTCGGTGAAACGTGAAATTTATCCATACCAGCAGGACTTTAACGCGCCTTTTGATCGAGTTTTAACGTTAGAAGTGAATTTTTTTTCCCTTTCTTCCTTTAACAAGAGGAAAATAAAGATGGTTGAAAATGCCTGAAATTTTTTCACCAACTCCCTTTGACCGTAGAGGGGAGGTTAAATGGTGACCATAGCGAGAATTTCCCTTCCGAAATTCCCCCGTCTAGCTTTCAGTTAAAAGTAATTGCGCGCGGAATGGTATTTTCACGCGCGTCTCCTATTGTTCGAATAAAAAAGAGAAAGAAGGAAAAAGACACAGAAAAGAAAGAAGCAGAAGAAAAAAAGAAGAAGGGAAACGTCACCGAGTTTTATCGCGGTAACGACCGTTCCGCGTAACAGCGTCGACGCGTCTTACTTAGTTTCGCGACGATAAAACAACATTGGCTTCGAAACTGTACCTTTGTATCTCTGATACCTCTGTACCTTGATAACAGTATGTATCACGATTAAATATATACAGTGTGTTGTTCTATACATGTTTCTGATTGTATACTACATATAAAATATATATAATGTCTCTTGAATGTCTCTGCTGGCTATTTTAAAAATTTCCTCGATGTTTCTATTGCCTATCAAACATATTTAGAAGCTGGTTCACGTTTCATGTAGATTGATCTTTCGGTGTGTTTAGGAGTGTCTGTTTGGTAGTGAGAAAGTGGCAGATTGTTGCTAAATTTATTACACAGAGTGTGTAATTTATCTACACCTCCTAAATTTTCTCTTAAACTATTTGTTCCATCAAAAAAAAATTTCAGACTGAAGTTATTTAGTTTGCGAGGCGTTTATCATTTAATTTACAATATAATGATTAGTTTTTCGATAGTCTGCGAGTTTTCTGATACCAAAGAACTTTCGTTTGAAAATTTTCTTGATAGAACAGACAGTTTCCCAGTAAATTCAGGCGGCACAGTTAAATGACACCGTGTATTACGGTCCTCTTCGAATGGGCGTAGCGCAGCTGGTGAAAAACTCTTGGAAATTCTTGCTGTCATAAAACAATTTACTGGCCCTGCTCGGCTAGGACCGCGCTTCGAAAATTACACACTTTACGACCGAAGCCAACGAATTTCAACATCACCGGGGACAGAGTAAGAAAGGAATGATAATGAGAACAATAAAATAAAATAAAAAAGAAGAAAATACAGCGTGTCGTTGTAAATAGATAAAAGATATCTAAACGCCGCAAAGTTCTTCAACGGAGAATGTTTTTTCCCTATTCAACGCACGATCTACCTGAACGAAGGAGACAGAAGGGAGAGGCGCATCGGAAGACGCGACACTTCCGGTCGCGACCCACACCATCGTTCAATCCTTCCTTCGCTTCCTGTTAACCTAGGCTTTTCACTTCTTAATTAGTAGATGTTGCAGATTAAATAATATTCCAAATAGAAAGAGGAGAGGGAGATATACGAACCGTGCAGGAATTAGAGAGGCGTGCAGAAACATTTCCCCCTTCTCTTGGCAAAAGAGAAGAGCATTCTGATCGCTTTGTTTCCTACGGAGGGAACAGAGAACGAGAGATCGCGCGAGCAACGTTTCTCCAACGAGTGACACGGGATCTTCCGCTTTCGAGGCGAGCTTCTTCGTCCGATTGTTCTTATCTAGCACCGTAAATCTCTTTCTCTCTCTGTCCCTCCCGCCGGCTGTGATGTATTTATCGTCGAGAAAGTAGCAGGCTAGCGGCCTTGATTCCATCGCGATACATCTCGCGTATCGAAATTTATACAAATTTCGGTCCGTGAAACGCGGAGGGAATTGTGTATGTGCATGCACAGCGGTTTACATTTGAAAATCGTCACGCTGTTCTTTCTCGTTTGTTCACCTTTGTGAAATCGAGTACAATAGATAAGAGGCGTTTGTAATTGATGTAGAAATATTCTTTGAATGTTATTGTAAAGTATGGCTGAAATATAGAAGAATTTATGGAATAATAGCGGGAAAATAATAAGGACGGACTCGTTGAAAGTGGTCCACTTGTTTTAACTTAAAGTTTAACTCAAAAGATGTGCAAATTTTACGAGATTTCCCGTGTAAACGCTTGAAATTCTCATCGATTCTATAAAGTTCCATCATTTTTTTTTATTTATTAAGGTTGCTGTTTTGGTAGAAATGTACATTTTACTGTTTCCTCTTGTTAGATCGTTATAATATTCGAAAAGTGCAGACTCAACAAGTATAATTTATAAAAACAAATTAACAGATTTCGGATTTATGTGCAACTATATAATCAGAGGCTATGTGTGCCAATACTCTTGTTCAGAAATGGCTCGTGGCTCGAAGTCACGTTTCGAAGACGATGCTAATTATTCCAAGAATATTTCTTATTGAATTATAACTGCACAATCGAAGAAAAAAGAACGTGTACAAAATAAAATAAACTAAAATTGCGAATATAGCGCGGACCGACTGGAATAAAATTGGAAAAATATTAAAATAGTAATAAATTCATAAAAAAAAAAAAATACATACATGTTTTCGATATAAAAACTATCCTGCTATTGTAATAAAACAACGATACAACTAAAACGATCTTCTAGCACCGATTTAGTATTGCATTGGACATCGAGAAATATTTGTTCGATCGAAGAAAAATATGTTTCCTTTATTTTCTTTCTGTTTAAACGCAAAATAGAACGACAGATTGAATTTATGGAAGCTTCTGTGATAGCAGTAATAAATCGAGAACAAAAGGTTCGGTCGTGAAGACGTAGCCCCGCGATAAGTATCAGCGACAAAGCAGAATCTAAGATCGGGAATGTTTTTATCAGGGACTAAATACAGATGATACATTAACGCGCGATCGTAAACTGGCATTACCATTCCCGATATTATCTGGTTAAGTAGGTAACGTCGCAAAACGAACAGGCGGACGTGTAACCTCGCGGTTTTAAAGAGTAGGTAATGTCCTCGTAACGCGATCCCACGTTGGTCTCGGGATTGCCGTTCGAAGGCTAGACTTTCTCCGAATGGCTTCTCCTCTATACGTTCTGCACGAAAAAAATTCAACAGCTCGTTAAATACCGCGGCCATTTCTTTTCTTTTTTTTTTCGCCGGAACTGAGAAATCTGTGTCATCGTTGATGATGATGCCTTTTCAAACAAAAAGAAAAAATGTATAACTCCGTTTCTGATGGACTGAAAGATAAGTGAGTTTCGAACTTCGCGTCTTTGAAGAAAACAGTTCTATGCTCGTTCGAAAGTGCGATCTTTCTTGAGCGTTGGAAAAATTGACGTGAAGAGGTTCACTTTCAAACCACGATTTACATATCGTCACCTTCGCGAATGTGAAAATCTCTATTTCTCTAATCGAGGTGTCTATCGAGCGGATTTTTTCGAAATGAATTTTACTGTTGCTCTCAAGTACGATGTAGAAACTAATATCCGAAGAAACAATTTCAGAAACGCTGTTGTAGAATTATTTCTTCACTTTTCACGCTTATTTGCGAATTACTCGAAACCTGTATTTATATATCTAATGTAAATGAGACGATATCTTAGAAAAAATGAGAAAACGATGAAAGAATACTCGTTCGTATAAAACTTCGAACTGTGGAACATAATTCGGATAATTTAAATATCTCTCTAGGTTGAATGAAACTTCGAATTGTCGTACAGTTCGAACAATTCTAAACGCGACCTCTTTATTCGAATAATTCTAAGAATTCGAACCACTTGAATTTCATATATTTCACAAATTCGAACGATGACATGTTCAACTATTCAAAGTTTCAATCCGAATTCCACTGATATTTAAATACACACCGAATGTTCAATTTTTCTCGACAATCCTACTGAAAATTCCTTCTCAATTCCATGCTCGATTATCGTGGCAACTTTTCGTCCCCGATTTCCTATAATTTCTTCCACGACACCGAAAAGCGATTTCTAATTAACGCGATGGAAAGATCGGAGAAGCGCGGCCCTTTCCGCGGTCAGGGATACAGGCCACTTCCGGCGATTATGCGTCGCGGTGAACAAAGACACACGAAGCTAAGCGCGGATAAAGCCGGTTTAGAAATTCCCCTTTCCTGTCGGTAGCTAGATAAATCGAAAAGATATCCTTGAAAAAAGGAAAAAAAAAAACACAAACAGTCAAACACAAATACAAACGTGTCCGCGTGCCATTATCTCTTTCTCTTTCTCTCTCTCTCTCTCTCTCTCTCGAATGCGCACACGTTAACGCCGTCATTGTGATGGCTTTCATCGCGGCTGATGTTCCCTACCGTTAAGAACGAATTCACCGAACTTCGTCTCAGCCATTCAATTTATTACTTTCCATCGACTTTCACGCAAGACGAGCCATCGCGCCATGAGAATTCAGTTTCTTCCCGCTTCTAATACGAACACCACCTCTCGTTATCAAACGCTTCTGATATCGTCGACTTCTGCCTCAGAAGCCTCTCTCTCCCTCTCTCTATCTATCTATCTCTGTGTTTCGAGAAATTATCGGGTTCTTTACCGTCTCATGCATAAGGAACACGAGTTTGCATCTCATTACCACGACGAAATTCTCGACGAAATTGCAATCATGCACCATATGCATTCGTTAACGAGGCAATTCGGTATGTTCGTAGACGAAATTTCGAGCTTTTCTTCTGATATTAATTTATTGATTCGAACCAGCAAAATCGGCGAAGGAATTTTTGCATAATTCGAGATATTAATAAAGTAACTCACGTTTTACAGAGGACAGTGTGCGTTCTAAAGAGTCTCTCAACAATTTGTTAAACGCGCGCATTTCTCACATGCGATGCTTGCAAATTTAACGTTGACAAATGTAAAATTCGTTAATATACACCGTTCCTCTGTTTTTAATACTTTATCGACCGAAAGTCTGTTAATTGGATTTTGATTTCCAACGTTTATCGACCTAAGAAACCTACCAATCGGTTTCTTACTGCCACAAATTAATAAATTATCCTATAATAAGAGAAAGTGAACGATCTATACTTAGCCCTCTCACGAATTTTGTTTAAAAATTTGTTGAGTTGTAAGATTAAACGTGATAGCAAAAACCGAGCCAGTATTGAATAGAATATTCAAATTTTTAAAGTGTCAACAATTTTCGAGATATTAGCTCAAATATATCTACTATTCTCAACTTTGAGTGACGATTACCGATAAAGAAAATGAAATACGTGTAAAATATTTTTCTAAAAACCACTGTATACCAAAGTTTCATCAATATTAATAATTATTATTCAGAAATGCTGCGTTATTAGTAACATTCTTACATTAAAACACCCACGAGGTGTTCAAGTAACTTGAAATAGTAAAATAATAATCTAATGTTTGATATCGCTTAAAAAAAGGTAATATATCTGGTAAAAATGTTGAAATAGAGAAACAACACAGCAATTTTTGAAAAGTGTGTTTAATACTCGAAACAGACGAATTTATGCAGTGATATCGAACGTATCTCTGCTTTTTCTGAAACGGGAAGTTTTCACGGACTCTAAGGGGACACTTCCGCCGGAAAATGCGATCACACTATTATACATATATATATATTCTACGTTAACACTTTATCGACCAATCTGAGAGATCTCTGGATCCGGAAATTTCGCAGATCGGTCGGCAAAGTGTTAACGTTAGGATATATACATATGTGTGCATATGCACACGTGTGATCGCATTTTCCGGCGGAAGTGTCCCCTTATGGTTGGTGAAAACTATCACGTGGCTTTTCCACGACCGATCAACCGAGCGAAATTAGCCGCGCATTGTGAACGGGCGCAACGAAACACGCGCGTTTCCGCGCGCCTTAATTTAATTAGAGCTGCAATTACAGCGACCGTTCTCAGGACCGCGGAACCATCATCCAGCTGAAACTGGAACAGGAAACATGTTCGGAGGCGCGGAAAATGAATTTCAAACCGAATACGATCTATACTACGAGTCTTGTATATTTTTCTCCTTTTTCGTTCTTCTACCTTTACCCTCCCCATTTTTTAATCCATTTTACAGCTGATAGACCTTATTCATCGAATATTTCGTATAAGAGCAGCTGACGTATACGTGTACACATAAAAGAAATGTATATTTAAAAATTGGTTGAACCGAAGCAGAGTTATTAGATTGGTTCGATTTATTCAGCCAGCCAAATTCTTCCACCCTCTAAGTTTAATATTCGAAAATGGCCGCCACGTGTATCCATCATTCAGATATTGAGTTGATCAGAGAATCTTTTTTCGCGTTCCCGATATTCGATTTTCCCGACGATCCTTTGAAGAAACAACTTTGCTTTGCGAGGATTAAACGACACGTATATACAGACACACACCATATGAACGATTTTAATCAGGAGAAATTTCCACGGAACCAACGTCAACCGTGACACAAATTTCTTTCTTTTCCTTGTGCAATATTTTTTATCATTATAAAAGAAGTTCCACCGAAAATGTACGTATAAGGAATATCGTACATTTCACTTCCAGGTAAGAATACCAAGGAGTAGGAATCATCCTTCGAACAAGGTTAAGAATTTATCATCCTTATTTACACGACACATTATCATCGCCGCAGTAAGTGAAACGCGTTCCTTTTTACGATCGACACCTAGCTTTATGGTTAAGCAACGTTGGTATAATCTCCTGGGGAGATAATATTGCTAATCGGATTCATCCCTCCCCTGCGAATCAATTAATCAACCTTCTCCTCGCCTATCTATCGAAGACTTCTAACCTTTGATAATTGAAGAGAGGAGGGGAAAGTCAGCGGTCCCTGGTTGCATTAACTATGCATAGAACGTTTGCCGGATCGTTGCTCTCTGAACGGTGAATAACTACGTAAATAATACACTTTACATCGTACGTACGTTTCCTTTTACGGGACAGGCCGCTTCGTGAAGTCGTGAGTGCACGCTTATCGTTCAGCCACGCGAGCGTGTCCTTTCATTTTTATTACTCCAGATGCAACGAAAGAGAGGGGAATTTCTACAGAGACTGGAAACAAAGGCTTGTCTTGTTCCTTCCTGTAGTTATTCCTTTAGGCCCGATATACACCATCGGTTTCCCTCTGTACTTCGCTCTCGGTTTGATTGTTGCTAAGACGCGATCGAACTGAGATTGTAGCGTTAAGCCCATTTCACGCTATCGGTTCGCTCTCAGTTCGATCGCTGCTAGGACGCGTTTAAGCTTGGCGCATTAGGCCTAATCCACACTATTGGTTCGCTCTCGATTTGATCGTTACTAGGACGCGATTGAATTGGGATTGGAACGTTAAGCCCGATCCACGCTGGTTTTCTCTCGATTTAATCGCTGCTAATGCGTGTGAACCAAGCTTAGAACGTTAGGCCCAATCCACACTATCGGTCTACTCTCAGTTTTGACGTAGCTAGGATACGATCGAATTGGAATGGAAACATTAGGCCCAATCTACCCTATGGATTTGCTCTCTGTCTAAGCTGAAACTGAATGAAATAATATTTAATCGAACCGAGAGAGGAGTGTGAGCGAATCAAGAGCGTGAATCGGGTCTTAAAAGAGAAAGAAGACGAAACGAACGACTCGTTTATATTCAATTTCTATCTAACAACGGAGGAGTATCTTAGAACGACGTTTGTTTGCTATTTAGCGGTATTATGGCCCGTTCACGCTCACCAGAATCCCATACGTCGAAGCTGTCCACCCCACCTACTCGTTATTATGGCCAGTTTACGGCTGTACAAACATTGTTACCACCAATAATGTCCACATTACTGTCGAGTCCATAGCGAAACGCCGGTTGCTGCACTATCGATTACGCTCGGTCCACAGTTACTCAAACATTGTTCGCTAATTATTCGATAACATTATGCCCGGTCCGTATGGCCTAACTACGTAATTCCGTGCTGACATTACATCGAGTTCGCGTTGCTTACGTAAACATTATTCCCTACATGCTGATTGTACGTGGACATTATATTTTCCTTTTTATCTTTTTCACTCTCTCTCTCTCTCTCTCTCTCTCTTCTTTATTTCAAGTGTGAATCAGGCATTAGACGTTTATTCGAAGAATTGCTCCACATGTTGACGAAGGATAATTCTGAATGAGATATTATTGTCAGCTCGGTAATTATGTCGTATAGAAGCGTTGATTTTTCCTAACAGCCACTTCAAGGTGAGTCTGATTAATCACCTGCAGCTAGTGCATCGTCGCGATACAAAGGAGACCCGGTTCGACTCGTCGGTCGAGAGGCATCGGATTTCGTGCACAGAAATTCAAGATTTTCTTTACGTGGCGTGGCTACGTAATAGGAGATTTCACATCCTGCTCTCGCGGACTTGTATCCACAAGAAGTTATACACCAGTCGCAGAATCCCGCGAAGTGGAGGAGGGGATGGAAGATGATAAAAATATCACGGAATTCTTTTCTCTTCTTTCCAGTTGAATCGATCCTCTCTGAGTCGTAAAATTCACTCTGGAATCTTAATTGAGACTTGACTGCTTGTTAATGGATTCCACGAAGGCTCCCGATCGACGATTCTCGCGTACCCATTCCGACGAATAATCGTAACCAATTAAACGATACAACGGATAACGATCCGTGTGAAAAATTGAATTAACTGATCCGATATAGGGTGGCTTGAAAAGGGCAAGAACAATTGGCGTGAAGGATCGACGAGTGGAAAATAGAGAAAAAAAAAAGAGGAAAAAGAAACAAAACAAAAAAAAATAATATGCGACCAAGTTTCAACACGTGAATATAATTGCCGCGGTTCTCGATCCCCTCGTTACGAAGCCGCCCTAATTGGCGGTGTAACAGGGAACACCGAGCCGGAAACTGGAACGGAAAACCGAACGGCGCGAAAGAATAAACCAAACTGTACGGGGCTTTTTCACGGGTGCGTGGCCAAAAGCAAGAAACGACACGCGTACACGCCGGGAAACGAGTAAAGCGTGTAAAACAGAGATTAAAGCCGTGCCTGTTGCGTTCCAATTGAGCCCGGCCAATTGGTCACGTGCGAATTACGCTATCGTTGCGTGTCCTAGGAGCTGCCTCGCCTTTTGCTTCGCGAGAACTTCTTTCATGCTTAATCAAATAGGACTATCGTTCAGAGTTTACCGATACAAACCAGTTAGCCTGGAATAACCTCGAGAAAGATTTTTTTTCACGACACCTTTCCCTTTCTAGCTTCAAGTTTATAATTAGTTTTTTAAGGTTGCGTACCTTCCGTGTTACGAATGTTAAATTTTATGCTGCTCTTCCTAGCTTCCTTGAGCTTTGTACGCGATAAAGACACAGATCGATGAAAATAATTTACGTAATCGCTGGATCTATATGCAACTGCGTATATTTTGAAAAACGATACAACTCTTGTATGGAAATTGTCAAGTACGCTATGTAAACGCATTACATACATCTGTGAGATAGTTAAAGAGGAAAATGAATAAGTCTATGTTAGGAAAATTAATAACGTAAAGTTGAACGATGGCAAATATTTTGCATTTCTTGTATTTGACATGTTGCAAGACGACCTCGTAGTATTGCGGAATTTCCTGCCTCTGGATTTTGACGGATATTTAGATTTTGTTGAAGAGAAAGTAGCGGAAAAGTAGGAGAAAATTCCTCGTATTGAACTATTTAAGAAACTACCTCTACAAATCTAAAATGAATTCATAGTTTTGAGTAGAAAAATTAGAGAACAATTTCAGTATTACAACTGACACATGGTCCAAATCTATTCAAAAATAACATCAAATATCTGAGAAACTTGTTTCCTAATTTGAACCACGTCTACTCAAATAAAAAATTGGATTTAAAAATACAACGAATGAATAAATAGACGTGAGAATCGTTGTACAACATACTGAGAAAAAATAAATATATATTTGACGAAATTAATCAGTTGCTATCAGCCTGTAATAATAATCCAATATCACCACCAATCTCTCGCAAGAAAGACACTGAATGCATTCTCTTTTTTCAACGAACTAACTACTTATTATTTCCACCGATTTTCAATTAAAACCCAGAGAAACTCCATCTCATTTTGAAAGGTGAACTCAGCCAACAGATTAATCGGCGCGCGATGTGCCTAATACGGTAGAAAAATCTATTCGATCAACTGTTCAACAGCGTGTTAAGTATCCCAGTAGAACCCGAACGCACGGTACAAAAGAGGATTACAATGAAAAAGTAGCACTGGCATAAAAATTGTTAATGTACACAGGTAATTCGAACGGCAAAAAGAAAGAAACAAAAAAAGGAAAAAAATTGAGAAGCAACTGCATGCGTTAAGATTGTTATCCACTCGCGTGAGAACGGTTATATGTACTATGTACAAAGTGTAACCACGCTGTTATTGGCCGTAAATTCAGGGAACGGGGCGGTGTTTGATGTCGGACGTGGAATTTCGCGGGCCCGTATATCTCGTGGACGGTAACGAACTCGTCAAATAATTAATGGCAATTAACGCTTGTTCGGTTTGTTTTGGCAGCTAGCCATAGAACGAATGGAACGGTACACCGTTCCCGTTAGAATTAGATTATATCCTCTCCTCGATTTCGCAAGCGTACTTTCACGTGTCAGCCGTTTTTCTCCATCGAAACGCGCGCGTGTTCCCCTTGCCGTTCGGTCGAACACCTTCCCCTCGGTGAAACGTTTTGCCAGAGTGTATTACGTGCACCGGCTGATTTCAACAGATATCCAACTCGTACGAAAACGCAAGCTTGATAACATTCGACGAAAGGAATACGCACGGTGTTGGAGGAAAGACTGCTAACGAAGACTTTGGGTGTACAGTAACTCCCATTGATATTTAGATACTCTTTCAAACGAACTGTGTTTGTTGATAAAAATCTACAAAATGTACTTTTTAAACTTCCACCACGTGTTCAGATAAAGAAGTTGTGAAAGGCGACCGGTTACTATTTTCTTCGTAATTTGGACCAATTGCAGTTTTTTCCAAACTATTTACGCGCGTAATTTGGTAAATTGAACCTTCTAACTTCTCACGAGAACTCAGTTCATTTGGTTGAATTTAAAAAAAGTTAGTTTGTTTTAAAACGTGTCCGAATTTTAATGGGAGTCAATGTATGCAGTATTTATCTTTGTACTCAGAGTGTTCGATTGACTGTGTTTGCAATTTTGAATTCGATCGATTGAATTTGTTTGTTTGAGTTTAACCGTCCGCAGCGCCGTTTGACTTAAAAGTTATGTATCCATTTATGCATATTTTATGCATCACGTTTTGTATGTTTGTGTTATTACATTATTACCAGACAATTTCCTATTTTTCGTTAATTATTCTCCTCATAATTGTCGAATGCGATAGAATATCGTTTATTCATCAGGAATTCAAAAGGATGTGAAAATCGAAATATATCTCGAATTAATTTCTATTTATTTCAGGATAATATTAATTGGTTCACCAAAGTGCTTCCTCAATTCTAGCACAATGTAATGCAAAGTTAAAATTACATAAATTGTGAGATATTGTACCGTAATTTACCAATTACTTTCAAAGAAAAGGAATGGCCACAATTATGTTAAATAGAGTAGATAATAATTTCCGAAGGTAAATAGAGTGCGCAAAACTTACGCAGTAGAACCTTTATAACTCGAAAAGCTTTGTAAAGCTAGAATTTTGTTAATTCCCTTCCCGGTTTCGCTATGAAAACCTCTGTAAATTGAAATGTAAACTTCCCACAATCCGAATTATTTTCTCCATATATTTGAACGCGTTTGATAACTCGTAATAGCCTAGATTAAACACAAACTGTCATTTATTTTCTATTTAAAATTTCTCTTTCCATTGTGACCATATATATAAGTATACACATGCAATAAATATCTACATAATCGACATCTGAAAGGAACTATTTCATCGTATTTCGTTTGACACTGTTTGTGACACAGACAAAACGAAAAGAAGGATACTTTTGAGTTAAGTTTTAGCTATTGTCCGATTTTTCGTGTATTTCTCGATAATACTATCTTATCGCGCGCTTGTTATTTCTGGAAGACTTAATCCATAGCTCGGTACAACCATACATTAACAGAAGAACCGTGTTATCCAGAAACGAATGTACAAACCAAATAGTAAATGCAACGCAAGAAGCATATGTACCATCACCATCGAATAGTACAACTAAGAAAAATAACCTTAAGCTTCGTGCTCAGAAAAACAAGCATAAACTGCTACATATGTAAAACACAAGTCCACTGTATCAATATTTCTAATTAATGTACATAATTTCAATATTACCTTAATCGTAATGTTTACTTTCATTCGTCGCTAATAATAAATCGACGAATTATATCACATACAATTTTCCCTTCGTGTTACAATTAATCCAAACGACATTAAAAGAGAAATTCGAACGTGGTGCACAGGAGTTAAACAGAGAATATGTTTGTTCTTCGAAACCGACAGAAACAAGAAAGAAAAATATGTTCCAGCATAGATCATCGATCAAGAAGAAGGGATCGAGTTGGATGATTAGCAGGGATCGACGCGTTGGAGGGTCGAGAGCATGGCGACGTCACGACGCCGTTCGACCATCTAAAAATAACTTCGAAACAACCGAGTCACCGACGATCACGAGTCTGAGTCGCACGCTTCGAAGCGACACGCCTCCGTCGTCGTCGACGTCGTCGAGCGTTCGCCAAGCTGTTCTTACATACCACGTAACGTATACATACCATAGTAAAAAAGAAAGAAAAAGAAAAAAATAGTCTTTCGACCGATAACGCGGCCGCCTTGCGTACGGTGTTCCCTTTGTCCCGTTAATTGCATCGATTCCACACGGACCGGCCTCACAAGCCGATTGTATCGGAGCAACGTGTACACAAAGGAGCGGACGGGCCACTTTGGGGCCCGTGTATCGTGATTATCGTTGGATCCTCAACGAGGAACGACACTTGGAAATCAAGCGGCGCGCATTATCTCGTGTTTGCGTTGGATCGACGTTCCTATAGCCTCGTTAGCCAACTGGAGGAAGAGGAAATGACACATGCCAACGGTGTTCCGCGCAGAATCTCTGTACCCTTGGGTTTAATCGCGCGATCTAGTACGAAGTCGAGGATCCTCTACACCATCGAACGCGAATTTTTCCTCGGAAATCTACGTTTTAACTTTTAATCAACCCTTCGATTGCTGTAACGAAAATTTCCTATGTAAAATATTCCTATGCCCTCGTGTATGCGTTATAATTTTAAGTCTGTCGCATTTTTGAAACATGAATTTCCTCGAATAAACAACGCACGCTAAAGAAAATACGAGTAATTTAATTTAGCGTAAACGAAGAATTGAAACGTTGACTTAGATGATTAGGAAAAGTATCCCGTTTGTATAAGAGCGTTTTACTTTCAAGTACGCGCTCAAAGGGTTAAACGAACAGAAGAAAGCGAGAGAAAGATACACAGAGGTATATAAAGAGATTAAATTATTATATAAGAGTGACGATAAGATTTCGTTGATTTACTTAAAGATAGGGAGATAATTATAAATGGTGAATTAATTAGTTTAATCGAAATTAATGTAACACAAGCTTCGAAAAGAAGGGAATCAATTGAAGGGAGGGGCGGGACGCTAGCAATTAGGTAAAACAAACGAATACGGTGGAAATAAACGGGGGAACCGGGAAATTCGTTTGGTTTTTATCCGGTCGGCTCGCGGTTTCGCGCGTTATCGCGTTCACTGGCGATCCGATCGGTAGAAAACCAGTCGACTTTCCCAGCAGTGGTCAGGCTAGGGTGATGTCACGCGGATTTTGCCAGGGCAGAGGATTTGTCCGTGGGCATTGGCGAATTTTACGGCCAGCCACTATCGATCCATCGATCGTTGACGCCTAACGGGACACGAAAATAATTCAGCCCATCCTCACAAGCTTCAGGGACGAGAACAACGAACGTTTCTCTTCTCCTTCGTTTACTTTAACACAATCTACTGTCGCCTCTGTAACCTCGTCGGAAAAGCAAAAAAGAAAAAAAGAAAAAACAACACTCGACTGAAAAATGAAAAACAAAAAAAGAGAGGAAAAGGAAACACGAATCACAGCTTACCTGGTACAATGTTTGAAAGTGTTCGACGCTCTCTCGTTGGGTATTTCGACGGATACGTTGTAATCCAGTGACACCAGGGCCCACCACAGTGGCCGATTTCAACACGGCGAGAAAAATCGTGTCTGCGGAAAAACTGGGCCGAGGAAACAACAGGTCGTGAACGTATGGCGCGCTGTAATTCGCCGTAAGGAACAGTCAAGAAAAAGGAACAAGCCTTGCTATCTGTGTGTAACGTGCACGGTGTACAGGGAAGGAATAAAAATCGACGCGATCGTGCCCGTACGGCCGGTGCCGAGCCGACTGACTGACTGACTGACTGACTCCGCCAGTCAGCACCGTACAGTCACCGCACTTGCATCAACACACACCGGCTGCCTTCATCCACTTCCCCCGCAGCCTCTCTTGCTTGCTTTCCAGCTCCATTCCAGACGCGACGAGAGGCCGCCGCAACGCTCTCAGCGTGCAGAACACCGGGGCCTGTGCATGCATCTTCTTCGTTTAGGCCCGCGCTTCAACTGTAGCCGCGCTATCCTCGAACACGATGCACGTGAAAGCGTGCAATAGCTGGATCAAAATTTATTTTTCAATTAATTTATTCGGGAAATTTCTGCTTCTTTTCGTCAATTTTCCGGGGAGGATTATAACGCATAACTAAAGCGTTGTACTTTTGAAAAATAGTCTCGATGCAATAGTTCGATCAAAATTCATTTCGTTCGCGAAATTTCTGGTTTTTTTCGTAAAATTTCCGGAAAGTATTGTAAAATAATATTGTGTTGCACTCGGAAAAAAATTGTCTCGGTGCAATAGTTCTGCTTCTTTTTGTAAAATTTCCGGAAAGTATTGTAAAAGTGTAAAATAACTCGGAAAAAATAATTTCGATGCAATAGTTCGGTAAAAATTAGTATCGTTTCAGAAATTTCTGCTTATTTTCGTAAAATTTCTGGGGACAATTGTAGAAAAACGTGTTGCACTCGGGAAAAATAATTTCGATGCTATAGTTCGATCAAAATTAGTATCGTTTGAGAAATTTCTGCCTCGATTTGCCCCACCTTTTCGTAAAATTTCCGGGAACACGTTGCACTCTGGAAAAACAGTCTCGTGGCTTTGTGTGTTGCCAAAGCGAGGAATTCAAGATTTTATCTTCAATTTTCTCAGCGTAGAAATGCAGATTAACATACTGAAATCTGTCGAAATTAAGTCTCGAGACAGCGTGAATTTTTTCGATTAAGATTTCGAGATATCTTATCTTCAAGTACATATACATATGTATATACTCTGTTCTATAAAAAAAAATTGTGAAGTCTAGAGGTTCTCCGGAAAGCTCGAGAAATTTTCCTAAAAGAAATTACGAAATGAAATATTCGTATCGCGCAGATGTTTTATCAGTGTGTATACACACATACACATTATGTTACTCATCGAAAAGGTTCGTTCGATAATGGTAATAGGTTCACCTAAACACAGTTGTCCGGAGATTAAATTCTTCCGATATCGACGAAAAGTTTCGTACTTATTCAAAGAGGTGTAAAAACGGGTCGAATTATTCCTGTAATTAATCATCAGTGGTATCGCGATGCCTCGGATACGTTTCGTACCAGATGAAATTATTTATTCCAGGACGATTTAGCGTAATTACAGCCTAGACTCCGAGAGTATAACAAGGCCGTAAAGCGTTATTACGATACTTTGTCGGACGCAAGAATCTGAATACTAAGGATTCCAGGAATCACTGCAACCGGCCGATAAAGCGTTTACACCTGAATCGATTAGCATCTTTCATTAAAATTAATGGGGTATCGATACTAATCCTCCTACGACCGCTTCTGCACGCTCAGATACACACTAGCACGCTAATTAACCCAAGTATCAGCGTCAGGTTGAAATGTATCGCCGCGTTGATTTTGATTTTGCGAGCAGGCGTGCGTTACGCGCCATTCCGAGATCCGATATTCGATATATTACCGGCTAATATCACACCTGACATTGTAGCCGAGACAAGAACCATTTAAATCTGTTTTACCTCTCGAGAGTTTCATCTAAGTCGATGTTTATCGAAAGGTGTCTCTTCGCCGTGTTCAACATCGACTGTGGGTTACTATTTCGTCTGTACGATCGATTAAAAACTGTCACAGTTCGTTGATATAACAAACGAATTTATTTTATCGAAGCTTGAAAAAAATACGCAAAAGATAAAAGGATTACAAAGTTACGTATAGTCGTGGCGGTAAATATCGACGTGTGTCGAGTCGATCGATCACCTATCGATTTGTATCTATTGTCCTATGTGTAATTGATATTGTGTTAATTTTTTTGTTTCTTTTAATTAATAAAAGGAAAGCACTTCTTTTTTCGTGTTATTCCTCTATCAACTGTGCATATTGTGAGATAAAATTTTCAAGAGCGCGTTTATATTCTCCGAAGGCAAGTAATCGTCCGAGACGACTTTCGATATATCGATAGTGCCCTCTGCGGCGCCATTTAGTTTTTTGAACGCGTTTCGTGCGTGTACCAGTTCAACCAGAACGTTCTTGAATAATAGCTGGAAAAGAGTTGTGCGTTGAGTGCTTTGTGACATTTGTGTGTCGTGTGCCGATGAATTATACTCTGCTTACTTCTGTTCCGCTGTAATTTGCAATGCCGACGCATCCTACGAACCCTTTCCCGTGAGTATAATATCCTAACTTCCGTCTTCTTAATCCGAAACTGTAAACCACATTCTGCCTTCTGCATACCTCGAGTAATTTCTCGACCTGATCGTCTAATCCGTCTAAAATCACGTAAATCGTGCACACCTACACATTTGATCGAAACTTTTCTGATCTCGACACACGGCGACATCATAAATTCTCTATATTTACCTTCGAGCTCGACTTTCTCAATATCAGGCGCGATAATCACAAATTTAAGCTTCCTTAGTTCTGCCTGCTTACGAACCTCTTTCAAGCCAGAATAATATCGCCGTTTGTACTGAGATTTGCTCGGATATTTTGCGTGATATCGTTTCTGAAGCCTCGTTATTTCCTTCAGGAATATCTCGAGGCTGTCGTTCAAGCTTGACGTCGATAGGTTTGTACAGTATCTGCAAGGTATTCGTATTTTGCAAAAAGATTCGTTTGACATAATGAAGAACTTAAGCGAGAGACAGAAAGGTTATGATCATCGAGAGAGAGAGAGAGAGAGAGAGAGAGAGAGAGAGAGAGAGAGAGAGAGAGAGAGAGAGAATGGAACGGGAGGTATAATTTGATAGACATTTTAGTAGTACAATATATAATTATTTATTGCATGTATAAATAAGGATTAATGGGTAAAATGTACAAATGTATATTACAATTGTGTCATACAACGGTGTGAAATAGCATACGGGTGTTGTACAGAAAATATAGAATCCTTTGTTACCTACTGTTATGTACAAGCCATTGTACTTACTCTCTAAAATTGCGAGAAAATTTTATTAAGCTTTTATCGTCTATTTCGGTGTTAGTTTCTTGTTTAACGTCTTCCTCTATCTTAAGTGACAAAATTTGATCGGCAATATCGTTCTCAACCACGTCGGTTTGAGGCTGAGAGAACTGCATTTGATTACAATCTCCGGTTACTCTATAAGTCAATTGTCTTCCTTGAATTTTCATATTGTTTATCTTATCAATTACATCAGGTCTGTGGCATAGAATATTGTCCGAAATGTTTATTTCATTTCTAACTCTGTAGTCATTGCCGTACAGCGTCATTGTACACATGCCTCTAGTATAATCTACGTCTATTTCCGGATCGGCTGTGATCTTCAAAGCATTAAAATTAATGGCATCTACATCTCTACAGACAGCCTCTACCTTTCCGCGTTCAAATGCTTCCCGCTTGCGTATGTTAATCTGCGCCTTCATATCGCGATTGAACAGAATGATTCTCTTCAATTTTGATATTTTCTTATCCTTTGAAATGCATATCCTAACTTTTCTGAAATCAGAAACTTTATTTCTATCCAGCATGTTTGGCACTGTAAATCCAAGGTTTCCCATATACAAATTGATCTTCAACTTGGGAAATTCTTTATTGTTCATTTTATTTAAACACCTAGTATTCTAGAAGTAAAATTACAAACATAGGATATTTAATATCAACAGATGACTGTTTGATTTTAAATAAACCAATTACCTGCAAAGCTTCTTGAAGGTTGATGCAAATCTTGTCTGGCCTTTTGTACCTTTTCAAGGTCTTAGATCTTTTTGATTCCATGTTTGTCTGTAAAGGTACTAAAGTCTGTACACTGCAACTTGGCAAACACTCTTCTCTGGGTAACACAGAGCTTCTGCTCTTAACAATTGTACCACCAAGCTGTGGATATTCCATGTTATCCAAACTCACTATCCTGTTCTCAAGCATATTTATAAAATCCTTTTTACGCGCAGGATGTTTGTTTTGATTCTTCTGACAAAGCTCTGGCCAAGGGTTGCTCATATTAGCAATTCCACTTGTGCTGAAAAAAAAAATATTTCGATATTATTTCAAGAAGCAAACTCCAGAGAGTGTATTCAATTCTTTTTTTTTTTATTTGCTGATTTTAATATTGTACTTTTTACACAAATGATGCAAAAATTTGCACACAATACTCACTGAAAGGACCACGTCAGATTATCCATCTGTGATCTTGGCATTTTACTTCACTGCTGTGTAATCGTTCGTAGCTTTCTTTGTCGCGTGCTCGTCCGCTGCTAAAATTTCCCCAATGTCGCCATCTCTGTAGGAAATACTATTCATAATTTCTCGAAGTGCCCTTCGCTAATCGTCGGCTACGTATAATATATACGTCACTTACTGGAACATATATTATTATATTTAATAACGTGAACGTATTATATTTCCTATTTTTCGATTAATAGAAGAAAAATCTTAGCTTTAACACTCAGTCACATCCAGCTACAGGAATAACTGACTTTTAATTAACATCAATCGAACTTAAAATACGACGGCTTTTGTCAAATAACAAATACGTAAATATTGCGTTTAAATCCTTTTAGGTTAAGATCTCGCGAGTTTATTGCGCGTAGTAAAAGTTGTCAGCCATGATGACCCAGATTTAGCATCGGATAATTTTAACCAGCCTCCGTCAGAGGGTACCACCTATTTATGTGTGTTTCATTGATGATTTTAATGAAAATTACGAGAAAGAATTTCTCACGTAACATATACGAAAGTTATGAACAATTTCGTATATTTTATCGCTCTGTAAACTTAATCTATGTACTCGTGTGAATTTTATTTTTACACAGAGGTGTATTAAACTCTGTAGGAAGTTTCAATTAAGCTACATACACACGATACGTGTTCTGTATATGTACGTAAGGGCGAGGACCCTCGCGGAATTCCCCTGCGTTTGAAAAATGACTTCATTAAGGAAAGCCAACCTAAAATGCAGCGCACGTACGGTTAGTTGTAGGAAATTTTATGCATCGCCATCTACGAGAGGGAATATCAACGAAAGGGTTGAATTCTACAGATACTTTGTCATTCAGCTTGCGTTTCCATATACGTTTCTCCCTCCCGTAACGCAATTGTTACATTTTTCTTACAACAATATTCTTTCCGAGTTAAAAAAGAAAAAAAAAAGGAAAAACACTGTATATTACACATATTAATTTCACATTTATAAAATCGTTCAAACAGTAAAAAATACTGTCTCTCGCAAGCTGGCAAATAAAATAATCGTTGCATTATTGAAAAAAATTAACGAACTTGAAAGATACTAACCTATACGTTCCTCACAGTACACTAGAAGAGGGAGCTTCCATTATTCAAACTACAAAGCTGAACATCTTAAAGCATTCCTGCTCCTCCTATCCGTTTTGTCGGCCATATTGATTTTCCCTCTGGATCCGTACCAACGTTCAAGAACAATCTACGTAGAACGAAATCTCTATGTGGTAGTTACACTTCGAAACGTACAGTCTAATTTACGATTCCACCACTTCGGAGTACCCGAACGAAGATTAATCTGAATTTAAATGAACATAATAAACTGCATCAAAAAAAAAAAAATTCTTTAACAAATAAGAAAGAACCTCAGTCACGGAAAAGGATAAAAATGATCGAATTACGATGGGGAAAAATTTGTCTACTCGGATGGGAAGCTCGATGAAACTTTGAATTTGATAAAAATTACCTCTCGCGATACGTTCGATTCTCTATTTACCGTCGCCCATGAAAATCGTTCAGCGAAAGATGTCCAGCGCGCGGAAACGGCCCCATAGGGGGTGGCGAAGTGCCTTTCTTTCGAAAGTGTCTTTTTCTCTTTTATTATTTCTTCTTCTTTCTTCGTGCGCCGTGGTGGGCAGAGCAACGTCGACGTTGTTGCTCGTGCGCCGTTCAGCAAGGACCTGCGCACGTGCGACGGCCTGGCGGCTAGAGAAACGGGATCAATAATATCCAGGGTATAAAAGATCCTGTTTCCGTAACGTGGCCACCTCTTCAGTTCCGGTGATCGGTGTGTCGCGCACCCCTCTCGGCCTCGAACGTGTTAGTGGCGTCTTCTTCGTTTAAACGATTTCTCGCTTCTGAAAAAAAATAAGGAGAGAGAGGTATACGAGCAGGTAGTCGATTAAGTGAATTAGAAATTAAGGGTATCACGCATCAATATCGAGTATATTGATGTTTAGGAAATAAGTTCTCTTGTATCTTATGGTCACACGGATGGTTTCTTTGTGTCTTGTTCCAAACAAGCTCTATCAAGGCGTCATATGTATATTTGCATATAAAAATGATCAATAATCATTTATAAATATTTCAAAGATCATTCTTTTCTTTCTATTCGCGATAAATCGACGCCTCGAAGAGCATAGGTAACTGTAATCGTGATTACGTCGAATATCGATGATTAACCATTTTTCGATGAAAAGAAAAATTAAATCGTTCAGAGAAATGATTTTTGGTGGATCGATAAAACGTGAACGATCGAATAAATTTTCACGGAGAATTGATCGTGAGGCGGTGCAGTATAGAAAGTGCATCGGCACGTGGGCACGTTAATCGAACGCGAGCAGGAAAAATAACGCGACAAAGACAAAGACAACCGACGAATATTACTTTCACCGCGTAAATGGTGTTCACGGTGTAGTGATCGGTATTCGTCGTACGGAACCAGACATTATCACCCTCCACGGAACTGTCCATGTGACTATAATTAACACGTTAAGTACTTGGTAATCAGAAAGATGAACTTCTTACGAGATTTGCATACATCCACGAGACTGATGGCTTAAGGATTATACACTTCTCTTCTAAAATCTTTCTTACCTTTTCCAAATATATTGCTCTTCTTCGATTAAACTGTTTCTTACTATCTTCTTTTTTTTTAAATACTTTTTTTTTTCGTTTGTTCCACACGGAATATCGTGTGGCATGGTGTAGGCCTCCTGGGGATCCCCGCCATGTAAAAAAACGGGAACGCGTTCCGGCACAGTACCCCACGGGTGACGAGGAAAGCTGTGCCATTTTTTATGTTCGTTCACCGATACAAAAACCCAGCTTTCCTTGTTTTCCACCCTTTCTTGCATGCTTCCGCCCCTCGCATCTTCTTTCTCTCTGGTTTTTTCTTCAGCGCAGTTTACGCTAATTTACGAAGTACACATACATGTGTATATACTTTTTTTCTTGTTGCTTTTAGTATCCCTTTTTCTTTTTTTTGTGTCGATTCGTAAATTGGTCGCTCGAGACGAGTAGAAGAAGAGCTTAAGCACACAAAGTGGTTAAAGTATTGTTTCTGGGTTGAAGAAGTTTGAGCCGCTCTCGTCTCGAGCGAAGTAAACTGCTTTCATACTGTGCCACCTCGCTTCAAGTTCCCTTCAACTTTTCCCTCGTGCTACTCTGCCCCGTGTACACGCGGCCCTTCGTTATTCCCAAGACGTCGTTTTCTTTCCAATTAATCCTCTGCACACTTTTCGTACTTTTTCTTCCTATCCTCGTTTCACTGAGAAAACAGCGATAAGAATAACAATAGAAATTTTATTATCGTTCGTACAGTGGTACGTGGAAGGAACTGTGAATAAGAAATAGTTTAAGATTACTATAAAATCGAGGAGATTTTCTTTTTATTTTTTAAATTTATTTTTGACTCAGTAGATATTAACACATTTAGCGTCTTTGATCGAGAAATCCGTGGAGAATTGAATACTTTCTTTAGAATGATTTCGCCACCTTCGTTTCATAGCTCTGTTTGAAATGTACAATTTTCCAATGGCACGCAAGGTGTCGATATAACAGAAAAAGAAAAGAAGAAACGCGATCTTTCTGTAAACACTCTTCTGAGAATTAAAAGGAGGAAAAGAAAGGATGAATTTCTCGGAGATAAAAACACGTGGACAAAGAAAAACAGAGAAAGAAATTAATGGCTGATTAAATGTGGTATGTGTATCGATTGTGTGCAAGCCGTACAGGCTGGAATTTCACTTTAATGGGAGAAATTTGTACCTGTTAACCAATTAAACCGTTCTCGGCCCATTTCTTCCGTCTACTCTATCCGTAGCTGACGTGTGTTTTCGTTATTCGAGACTACGATAACGATCGAATTCGCTGGAAAGTTTGATTAAAAGCCCTGCCTTCCGTACGAATGATTCATTGTTCATAGAAGCGGCGCATCGTTGCTGGAACAGGTGATACCGGGAAAAAGCGTCGACGCCGGAAACCAGGTGAAACCAAGGTTTCATTGTCCAGCCGTTTTCGTTTTATGTTCACGCCCGCACGCGACAGTAAAAGTCTGCGAACTTTGTAACGTCGTCCTACGACGAAACAAACGTCGCCTTTTGTTCGATGGTGAAACCGGCGATTAGGAATTTTCTCCTGTTCGTGAGACATCCGGTGTTACCTTTCTTTCTTTTTAAGATCAAATTAAATCAACTGAATAATCTGTTATTTTTTTTTTCTCTCTCTCTCTTTCAACGAGTAATTTTCTAAACTCCAAACAGTGTTATTAATAATCTTACAAATCTTCAAAATTGACTACGATGAAAATTAAATTTATTTGTCTACTTTGCAACATTCACTTGCACTTTAGATATTGCATTCGAATCTGTTGATTCACTCAGGTTAGGTTGGGTACTTTTTACAGAGTGTCATTTATTTTTCTTCAATTTTGTCGAAGCTCTGGGGCAATTTGAATATTTAAAAGGATTTTAATCATGTAGATCTTTACAACTGGCTTGGATAAAAATTAGTTTCGTTCGTCAACTTTGCAACATCCACTTGCACTTTAGATATTGCATTCGAATCTGTTTATCCACTCAGGTTAAGTCAAGTACTCTCTACGACGTGCCGTTTCCTTTTCCTTAATTTCATCGAAGTTCTAAAGCAGTGATTCTCAACGTAAAGTAATTTGAATATTTTAACAAACAGTTAAAAAATAATATTGCATTCGTGAAATCCTAACCTATGTAATGAACAAAATTCATGGTTATTTTTATCACCATCAACGATAGATCGAAGAGAATTAAGATAAAAATTACTGTATCTACGTTCCTCTTTTATTTGAAGTGTACTTTGATTGACTATCGTGAGAGAGGATGTATCAAAAGCTTCGAGACCTATCCTAACCTAGTCACGTTACAAAAATAATTGGGAAACACTGCTCTATGGGGGGAAATTTCACTTACTTCCGTTTTCTACTCGTTAAGATCAATCGAGCCTGGAATCTCAGTTTCGTTAATAGGAATACTATAATAGGAAATCCGTTCACGATTTATGGATCATTCCCTCGGTCTCGATAATCCGGGATCATGGAGGATTAAAGGAAGACATTGGGTCACTGTTCGATCAGGGGCCTGGCGATCCTCGATTCGATCCAGCGGCCGCATAAAATTCCATTCGCGTAGCCAATTTGTAAGGCTCGCGAGGCGTGAGAAGGCGAAACCGCAGCGCGCAACGCGCATTAACCCGCTCGCGCGCAAATAAAAAAAGATCTATTGATTATTATAAAACGACCAGGCAATATCTCTCGCCGCCTACTTACCTACTTACCAAGTATTAACCGTAGGCCAGTCGGCGTTTGTTTCCACGGAAAGAACAAAAAAAAAAAAGAAGAGCTAAGTCTAAACAACCCTCGTAAACACACACACACACACACACACACGCATATGCAACGTCATCGTTCTCATTTCGTTAGCGATGATTACCGTACGCATTAGGCGTGCTTGATGTGATTTTCGTGGAAAGTGGAAGTACTCGGAGGAATTCGATTCTAATGTGCTTTCCGTTGAACAGCGGGAAAGTTTAGGAGAAAGATAGTAACGCATAGAACGTATTAAGTAACGAATTTAGCTAATGGGAAAATTATTCGGGGAATTTTATGGCTATTACTGTGGAACATCCGTCACTCGAGTCTCAAAGGAAGTGTTCAGATCTTCGAGTTACGGAAGTTTCGATTTGTCTAGGTTTAACGAATGAAAATTCGACTTACAGCAAGCTTTGTACACGAGATTAAATTTCTCGATTTGTAAATATTCAGAGAAAGGCAAATTCAACTGTCTTGAGTCAATTGTGTACATATTTATTGCATATTTATATTTGTACATATTATAGATACTTTTTTTCTTTTTTTTTTTTTAATTATTGTCTATGAAGCTGTATGATTTAGGCGTGCACTCTTTGAAAGATATATTTCTTTCTTGGAAAACAGATTCTTTTTTTTTTTGTATTTATTAGTGATAGTAATTCAACGGAGGAAAAGCTAAGGTTAATTACGTTCAAACTGTGTAATTATTTCTAGTTTACTGTTCGCTGCAACAGATTTTTTAACCTATTTAGTAATCAATAGTTAAACCACAATAGTATGTTTGAGAATTCTCTATTTCGAAACGGAGAAATTTTCACCAGCTCTGTTCAAATTTCTCAGTTTCCCTTGAAATTTGTGTTCTCTAAATTCCCCCTAACGTCGTCTGTTCTCCAACGTCTATATCTACCTTCGATCGCTTAATTAACGTTGTACAGAATTTTGAAGTAGCTTGGATATATTGACAGAATCATACTGAAGAGTATATATGGGACGCACGGTGCTTGGAAACTAGGCTCTTCGAAAGCTCGTAACACACGAGGATCACGATGGAAACAACGAGAGACGTACAAGCGACAGGCTGTTCGCTTGCTCTTTAATCTGAATAACCGTCGATTGCCTATTATTAGCGAAATGCATTGTCTCGGCACGCTTGTGGACGTCTCCATCGCTAATGGAACTAGAGAACGCCCACGATATCGAATCCATCCGCGACAGAGAAACAGAGAGACGAAGAGAGAGCGTAATGTTCGACACAAAACGGAGAAGACGAATTGTATTCTCTCTGTATACACCTTGGCGCGAACGCATCATGGTAATTGATTGTTTGTCGAGGGAAACGCGTCGTCACGCGATGCTTCCACCCGAACTGGAACGCATTCGCCGGTTGGATAGTTCGTCCTGGAGAACGGCGATGTGTATATTCACTGTCAACGAGTATTGAGTGAATTGAACATGCTAATCTTTGTAGGAGGAAACTTGACTGCCCAGTATCCCTTTTTGTGTGTCCCTATTGTGACGAGAAGTGTTGTTTGTGTACTAGAATTCCAGAGACACACAATCGAGTTGTACGAACGCGACGCTCTTGTGGGAGAGAAATCTAGTGGGTTGTGTTTGTTCTCCTCGAGAGGCGAGGACCATTTTTTAGAGACGAGATAATTGTATTGTGTAGGCGGCGGAGGTGGTGGTACATACTATTGTCTTTCACTCGAGGTGTTGGGAGGAATTTGACCTAGAGAAATCTCAATTGCATTTTTGGATCCTTTTTCTATTTAACTGAATTTGTCGTTATTCTCAAGAAAGGTTACTTTTTTTTGGATACGTTTCCGTGTTTACTAGATTTGTATTCCAAATTTATTTGAGAGTGGAATATTTTTTATTGCATTTTTCCGTACGAATTGTTTATATTTTATTTATTAGATTTATCATTATTTTTTGTTATCCAAATTTAGTTGGGAGTGGGTATTTTTTATTAAATTTTTCCGTATACATTTTTTATACTTTTGATGATTCCAAATTGTGGTCCAAAGTTGATAATGTTATATTATTATTATTCTTTTTCGTACACAGTTTTTAAGTTTCCCTACTCTTAAATGAATTTCATTTTTTCGTGGATTATTTAAGAGTAGGCTTCGGAATTAATTTTTTAGAGAGAGAATTCGAATTATATTTGAAATTTCTCATCAGAAAGATTTTGACTTTTTTTTTATCGAAAATAGTTATTAAATTAAAACTTGGAAACTGTACCGCGATCACATTAACGCAGTGTAGAGACGAGGAAGAATTTAATAGATTTAATAATAAGAAGAAGGCGAGAATCGAACTCTCGACCTCTGGATTGACAAGCAGGAACGCTAAGCGCACAGCCAAGACGTCCTTTCGGTTTCGTCCTTGTTATTACTTCTTTTGATGACTATGGAAGCCCCGATTCTACATTAATAGACACCATAGGAGATCGATAATATGAAAAAATAGAACTGTAAAAGACAACGAACAAATTTAATTATTATTTTCATCGAGCAGTGGCCATCTTGCCGGATTTTTAACAAAGTGAAGCTCCAACATCGAATCTCAAAAGAAAACTCAAATACCAAAGCTGAATTTATTCTAAGAAGTGATAATAAGACTACAAAAATAGTTCGAGGAAGTGTTCGATCGATGTTCTTCATTATCGCGCATTCGTAGAATCAGGGAACAACTTTCAAAGCATAAAAGATAAGGAAATATCGAAACTCGTCTTAATCTCTGGATTTCTACACAATTACCAATCGTAAAATAAACTCGCACAATGGCCACCGAAATTTAGCACGAACTAAAGGAGCGGTGAATATTTTTTCTCTGGTACGCAACGTTCGTGGAATATACGAGGCGGTCTCTGGAGGCATGTGCGGCGTGGTAAGCCGCGCGGAACACATTATTTTCCTTTGGCAGTCTTAAAATATGTTGCTACTTGCGAACATACAGAGAGAGAGAGAAAAGCGTGGAGAAAGAGAGAACGAGATAGGAAGCTTAAAACCATTTCGAACCTTGCGTATCGCGAAAGTTAGCGATGGAAACCAGGACACTCGATGAAGCACGAAGACTTCATTGTCGAACACGCCTTGAAATTAGTCGAATTCTACCAATCCCATTATGTCACTGATACGATCTTTTACCTCGTCACAGATATTCGTTTTTTGTTTTTTTTTTTTTTCGATAAGTTTGGGTTTTTTCTTTCTTGCATTCGTTTAACACTAGATTTACGGGACACGTCAATTTGACGGATTTGAGATTTCACAAGAGAAATTACAAAAACGATTGTTATTATTTCCTAGCAACTTTTTCTCACTTTTATTTATGGAATGATACGAAAATATATCCGAATTTGTAAATATGTTAGTAATATACAGTTATGTTGTCTCTAACAAATCGATTTCTGGAAGGAAAGATTCAGTTTCTGGTTCACACATGAAAAGCCCGTAAATCTAGTGTTAAGAGGTCGAACAGATTCGCAGTTTTCACTTTTCGAAACGATACACGGTCTCGTACGATTTTCCAGCTGTTCAGATCCCATCACGAGATCCGACAACAAACTTGCAATTACTTCCATCGCGTGGCACGCGATTCGAAACGTATCGTTATTCCGAGTAATTGCCTCGGTAATGGCGGGGCCGATTTTCGAGGCCGTGCAAACTTTCTCGACCGACAGTCGTAGAGTCAATTTCGACGACAGTTAAGTAAATTTGGGTTTGTTGGACAAGTCTGGCCTGACGATGCCATCCGTGTCGAGTGTACCGATCCTAGTGATCTTCGTTGAAATTACGCGGTTTCCGCTGGAGCACGACGAAACTGTAGGAATGATCGTTAGGTTTGTTCCAGCTTTCGAATGGTATTCAAAAGTTGAGCATCTGAACGAAGAAATTCTCGAATATCTGAAAAAAAAAGTGAAACAGAAATTTCTAGAAATGAATTAATATCGCAAATGTTCTTCGACGACCCAAAATTCTTCGTATTTTATTAAGTTGTTGCAAATGAAATGTTTTCTGAACAGCTGAAGTTAAATTTTGTTCGATTGTACATTTTTTTAGATAATAGTCAGGAACAATGAATTTACTGTAGTGGAGGTGTATTTAACGACAACAGAATTTTTAATACAATTGTTTTAACATTATTATCTAACGTGATGAATAATCGAGATATTAGTGTAATTTTAATTCCCGTAAGAGCTGCGAAAAATATTCATTTAGGAAGTCTCAAGTCAATGTTAAGACACTTAAACGTTTGAGTGCAAAATTCTTTATCGGAAACTGAGTTACGAGGAAATCAATATTAACATTTTTTTTTCATTCTCTAGACCTTTCTCCAACAGACTTCCATTTGTTCGAATGCTTGAACAATTTTTCTAATAAATAAACTATTCCAAACCGAAAACACTGCAGAAGAACATTTCCAAGAAATTTGTTCGAAAAATTTCGTAATTCAAACGCTAATAATCTCTATAAATTTGTAATAACGAAACTATGATAGTTAATAGCTAAGAAAATCTGTGTATAAAATCACGCAGAAATATTTCGCCTAAATAAATCACTTTTTGAAGAAATGCAGCAGTTAAAAAGAGAAAAGTAGAATTCACGTTTCCCCGTCCCTTTGTCCCACATTCTTCAAACATATTCAATATTGATAGAATGAATTTCCACAATTGGTTCCGCAACGAATTTACGAGAACGTCAGTCGAGCACAAAGTAGTCGGTTAATTAACCACAGGCGGATTGTATCGATACAGAGGCGGCGATAACGAGCCTCAGGGTAGCCGAACAATGTCCACCGTGCAGTTGGTACCGTTATTTTTTTATATTTACAGCAGGGCTACGCCAGTTACGCAACTTTCGTAACTGTATATCGTGGACCGTGTCACGGGATCAACGGGAGAAATATATCTGGCTTCGGGAGCGAGCTTTCGGCGAGAACTTACGAGCGTTTGCTGGCCAATGGCGGTGTGTGCACGGGAGTCCTCGAGGGTCGATAAATCGCCGCTTCGATACGCGCGCGGTCGTGAAATACGCGGTGACGCGTTCTCTGCTCGCCGCTCCACTTCGATTCTCTTATCTGAAATTCCGCTATTGAACCAATTCGAAGTATTCCGAGAATGCGTCCAATTTTTTTCCGCTTTAACCCCTTTCGCGTGTACGAAAGGTTGCATCTACCTCTGGTAGAAAATTTTCGATGAGAAACTTCTTGGAAATGTAGAAATTTAAGTGAATTAAAAGTATCTTGGATATAAAGTGTTATTATCTACTTTTTAAACAGATAGAAAAATATGGCTAATTTAGTTTCAGGTGAATGATAAGAAAATAACGAAAATATTCGTTAGTTTTTGTTATTTTATTGTTATTTATTTTAAACTAACGTAATTTCACATTCTCACTTGTTTTGATAGTGTATAGATATTTAATACTTAATAATACTAATTTTAACAGTTAACGCTTAATAGTATAAATCTATTTTAATGCTGCATATGAGTATTTTTGTTTTTTATCCTTCGTCTGAGAAGTGTTAGGACCATTTTAGCCGATTTTAATTGCAATTTACTGATTTCTCTTGTGGGATAAATGGAGTAGAATAGTTAGGTCATTAAAAATGGAATTTTCTTTGAAAAGTCAACAGAGAAAAGAGGTATGAGTAAATTTTTCAGATACTGTTTAATTAACTAAGACTTGAAAAAAACACACTTTCATCCTTTTTCCATATAAACGCCGACAAAAAAAAAAGGAGCCAAATACGGAATACCATTTTCTTTTTCAAATATCACTTTTTCCATTTTAATCGCAGCAGATAAAAAAAGTGTTTGTGACTGCTCGTAGCAAGTCACGTACATTCGATAGAATCTGGGGATTCGAACGAGAAAAATTGCGATATTTTTCGGAGCTTTTAAAAGTGAAAATTTCTAGGTACACTTTTCGAACCTAACCCAAAGCTTCCTCTATTAAAGCCACAATTACGTTTACATCGTCTGCGCAAACCTAACACGAAAGCAAACGAAATTAAACGTCATCCAGAGGCTGTGAAACGCTTTAACGAGCCAGAACCGCTGAAACTTCGTTCCAACCGAGAGAAATCTCGTCGATCGTGGCTTGTCGACGGATTAATTGGATCACAGACGGTCGTGAACCCGCGACAGGCGAAGTGTCTGCCGTGAAATTTTGCCTCGAATAGTCGTCGTTCTCGAATCATCGCGCGTCGCGACGATCCTTCCACTCTGATTAGACGCTGGTTGTTACGCTGCATGAGGATTCGCCAGACGCGTCGATACTTTGCATAGAAATTGCCTCGACCCAATTCAACCAAGTGACTAGAATCTTCCCGAACCCTAATTCCAACCTGATGCAAATGCGAAACCTTAATGGCGAACGTACTTTACAAGCTCTCGAGTGGTCCTTACCGATTGATTGAATTTTACCGGGGATCTTATCGGGAGATTGCTTCCAAGATCTCCTTTTTCCTTTTTTCAGAAGTTAAGTTTCATTAAATTTTACTTTTTCCCCCTTTTTTATGGTAAAATTGCTGCCAATTTGCTACATGTTCTTCTTGGTACCAAGTATACTTCTTCATTTTAATTCGAGAGGCTTTAGAAGACGGAAGCTTGTTCGAATAAAGTTGTAAGGTACTTAAAATTATATAAGGGACTATAATCCTACTTGTGAGGTACATCGAACTTCTCAACTAATAATTTTTTTACTGACTATACGTTCGAACATATGAACTATTTATTATTTGAATACTATGCAGAAATAAAAAAACACGCTGGGACTATTGTACAATATTAAAATCAATTAAAATCTGTTTTAGTACGAATTGAACGTAAAATTAAGATTAATTTAAAAGCAAACTCGTGATTGACTTAACAAATCGAATTATAATTTTAATTCGTGATCAATGTACACCGTGAATTTGTTCAACTGATAAGATAGATAATTGTACAAGCAAAGAATAAGAAAGTTCTGAAAGAGGAGATGGGGGAAAGGGTTAGAAAGAGTGTAGGGAAAAAATGGTTCGAGATTCGAGGAGCCAGGTGTTCCAAAGAAATCTCCATCTCGTTTAAATGACAGAACGTGCATTCTCTGTTCACAAGATCCTGGCAACGTTCCCTAAGCAAATCGTAGCATAGAAGGGCGATTTTTGTTCCCAGCGCGCATCCACGAGACGAATGCCTCCGCATCTCGTCTGCGTGGAGACTTTCACCGGTTCTCCATTGTCCGCCATCATTATGTCGACTCACACGCGCCGATACAGACGCACCAATAGCTTTCGTTTCGTCGTTTTCGGTGTGATACAGCTGGTTCATTCAGAAACTCTGATCCTCTTGCACGATTTCTTCCATAAAACATTCTTCAACGATAAAATAAAAAAAAGAGAGAGAAAAAAATGCTAACGATCTCGTGATCGATTTCTTTCGTCATTTCTATTTTTTTAAAACGACTACTATGTCTACCTTTGATGCCAGTGAATATGATTATTAAATTGGTGTGAGTGAAATGTCTGTTTTTTGGAATGAAACTTTAGATTTTCCACTTTATTCGATTAGTATTTAATGAAAATAATTTCCACACGATTCTGTAAACTTTTCTCAACAATTTACTACCTTTGTTATTCCGGATTTTTGAAAATTACTAATCTCTGTATTTAAATATTTGTTGCATGCTGCTTCTACAGTGTCTTCATTTCGGGATAATTTTTATTTGTTAAAAAATTGTTCAAATGTTTGAAGAAAACTCTGAATAAGGGAGGATGTGAGAAAATTTCATATTCTTTCATGCCTAATGGTTTCAATCATTTTTCTTAAAGCTACTTTGTCGATTATCCTATGTGATATTTTTCCCCTTGACTGATTTTCCAATAAAAAGTCACCAATCTTAAATTTTGCACACATTCCAATTTTCCTCGAATGCTGAATTCACGTTTTCAACGGTTTTAATAGCAGTTTTTAATTACACAAAATTACACGGCTATGTCTAAACAATTGCATCTCGAATTTCGTCACTAGAAAAATTCGTTCTTCTTGATTATTGTGTAAAACAATTTTACAATTCAGGAATTTAATGCACGATGTCAACCCCGTAAATTCAGCTGTTGAGAAAACGGCGTTTCATTTGCACCAACCTTATTAGATTTATAGGTTAGGTTAGGTTGCTACTCTGAGCTTGGTCACTTAGAAGAGTCGATTTAGAGACGATTTTCACGGTAGAAAAGGGGGTGAAACAGGCTCAATTTACGTTACGACAAGTGGATCGTCGGTAATTTAACTCGAATGGAAATTTCTAAAGAAATCCCAAACGCGACGAGAGAGAGAGAGAGAGAGAGAATGTTAGCCATTCGTTCCTTCGTTCGACTTCACGTTTGACTTGCTTCCAACCTCGTTTCTCACGCGTAAATGGGGAACGATTCGCGGGAGAACCGCTCACCTCGGGGCCATAGTCCTTTTCAGACTCGCAAGGGGCCACTTGTCCCTGTCATCCCTGAAATTGCATTGTTGCACGCGAACAGGGACACCTCGTGTTTTAAAATGCGATCCCTCATCTCTATTACTCTGTTGTCTCTTTGAACGTCGCTTCAACCTTAACCGGGGAACGCTTGTAACGTTTAAGAGAATGGTACCTTTCCTTTTTTTCTGTTTTTTTCTGTTTTTTTCTGAGTGAAACAAATGCTTGGTGATTTTAACCTTTCAAACCTCTTCAACTCGATTTCTCTGTGCTTATGAGAAGAAGAATTACAAGTACATGAAAGTACAATTTTACATTTTGACAAATGGTGAAAATTAAGAATGAATAATTGATGTAAAAAATTGTCTGGAAAGAATGTAACAATAATAGAGTAATCCGAAAGAAACGCTTATGCATTTCTGTTTAATAAGACAGAAACTATTTGGAATTTTTCCAAGCTGTATTTTTTTATCGATAGTACGATCTATTCCAATTATAATTGAGACAGAATATTATTTAAATTTGCATCAATTCGATTATCGAAATTTTCAACGACTTTTCTGCATGTTGCTGGAGTTATTTCACGAATTGCAACTCGAATGTCGTTCCTTAGGTCGCTAATTGTTTCTAGATTGTTATCATAGATTCAACTTTTCAGAAAAACACACAAAGAAAAATGGAAGGATATTAAATCGCCAATTGAAATCTCTATTTCGTGAAATTATAGGTTTTCTCAAATCGAGTCGGCCTTTAGCTAGACAATTTGACAATATTGCAAGAACTTAATTAAAAAAAGAACAAAAAACATCAAAGTTTATCCTGACAACTGGAAACTTATCCATAAAATAACGATGAAAGTTTGTCGCGATTGAGAGCAGCCGATTGGCCGGAGTTTCCAAGCTTTATTCACCGGTAAAGATTGCCTCGCCTTGAATGGCCTCGGATAATCGAGGCTTAAAGCCAGCTTTTCATAGCTACGACCACCAGGAAAATATCGTACCTATTCGTATCTCCATTCACGTGTACACTTTTTTTTTTTTTTAATCGAACCTATAACCACCGACAATCGAGATACTCGATGAAATTTCATCGATCACTCGTCTTACGATCTTTCTTCGTGTATTTTCATTTATTCTTAGCCACGACGAACCCGATGGCCTCGATATTAATCTCCTGCCTCTGCTGCATTGTTAAAGATACCAGCAGACCCTCCCTACGTCGAAACAATGTTTTTACATCGTGATTTACTGCCAATAAATCGCCGACAGGCGTTTTTCGTTATCGCGCAGGTGGCTCCGGAATAATCGAGGTCTCCACTTCGAGTGTACGCTGTCATTTATGATTATTAGGACGTCTATTAACGTTTATACAGAAAATATTGTACGACATAAATAACATTTCTTCGGGGAAGTTAGTATCGATTAATATAGGGCCTTTCAATAAAAGCGATAGAACTTTGAATTGAAATGAAACGAGAAGTACGAAAGATAATTTAGTATTCAGTGATTTATTTTAAAGTACATTCGATGGCATTATATGTGAAATATAAAATTATATAAATGACTACCACGATTGTCTTTTGGTGAAATGAATATGACAAGACCAATATATCATTGTAATTAGTGTAACTGAGATATTTTCAATTCGTATTTTGTATTAATTAAATTAGTACCAGGTTGATTCTATAAGTTAAGAGACAACAAGCATTGGTTTAAAAAATATTTAAGTAGGAAATACGATACTTTGAAAATCATAAGTAGACTTCTCTGTCGTTAAATTGAAATAGCTGTTTGTCGACTGTTTCAGAACACATAAAAAAAAAAAAACAAAATTACAATGGGTGATCAAATTGTTATAGTCACTTCGTAATTATAAATCACTTATTTGAAGTCTGAACAAGAGTATAATTAAAAATACACTTCTTTTTCGTTACAAAATGATTTCTTACGCTTTCAACGAAGCTCATTAAAGATTTTAAAACTTCCACCAATTGTTAGAAACTTTTTAACCTGTAAACTGACTAAAAATTGAATTCGTCCACTGTACGATACAAAAAATTTGGTGAATTAATTAGAATTCTATCTGAAGAGAAAGAAAAAACCGTACAATTAATTCTCTGTCCAAATTTTCTTGTAAAAATCGCGTCCTCCGCGTAATAGCATTGCATAATACGCGTAATTTCTCGAGAATCGCGCGATCGTCGGCGCGATAAAGAGTTGACGAAGAGAGAAACGAAGGAAAAAAGCAGATTAAAAGGAAGGAGAGGTGGAACGGGAAGGATGAAAGTGCCGGTTGGCGGGACACGCGGTTTCGTAATCGCGCTGAATGGGAAGAGGAAGCTTGCCGAAGAGAATAAAAAAAGAATAGAAGAAAAAAGAAGAAAAAGGAAGAAGCTGGGGGAAGTCGCGGGTGGAAACGAGTCAGCGTCTATTGTTTGTCACGGGCAACGATCTTGACGCTTTGCCGCGTGCGTTCGTTCCGTAAAACGTTGGAACAATCGTCCAGGCTGCGAATAATCGCGGCCTTGTTCTGGAAGCTCGCGGGAACCTTGGAGGAAGGTTAGAAAAGTGCTGCTTACGTAATTATCTTTGCCCTTCTCGTTGATTCTTTTAATTAAACAAAGAGAAAAAAGGGGAAAAAGAAGAAGAGAGACACTAGGAAGATGGCGCTGGAAATGTGAAGAATTTTAAGGCTTCCTATGGGAAACCTAACCTAACATTTTATCTCTAGATGATCTACAGATGAGAATTCTCATGTCTGTGAAGCGAAGTTTTTATTGGATGAGGAATTTCGTTTGTTCTCTTCCTTAACACGTCGGTGACCCACGAGCCAGCGATGACCCACGCGGTGTACTCGTATATTTTCAATTCGCTAAACGGCATATCTTTATGGAAAAGTAAGATTTTTAACAAATACAGTGAGTGTGGGCCAATGATGACCCACGAGGTCTACTGATATATTTTTAATTCGCTATGTGACATATTTTTATTGAAAAAATAACATACATAACGAATACAGCAATATAAGCCATCAATGACCCACGTGTTACGATGATACATTTCCAATTAACTAAATGGTGTACTATTATTGAAAAATAATATATACAACGAATGCAGTAACATTGATCATCCGTGTCCCACTTGGTGCAGCGATATATTTTCAATTCGCTAAATGGCATACATATACACGTATACAATGAATGCAGTAAACTGAACTTGAACCATCGATGACTCACGAGATGCAGTGATACATTTCCAATTTACTAAATGATGTACTATTAAAAAATAGCATATACAACGAATGCAGTAACGTGGGCCATCGATGATTCACGAATCTCGCGGTGAAATTGACGGGGGACTTAACGCGTTAAATAACCTAATCATCCTGATTTATACACTAACGTTCTCATCGTCATATTGCACACCCTATCGAACCCTCGAAACCTCCTCTATCCTCGGATCGTCGAAATATTACCAAGATTCGTTCGTTCGTTCGTTGTTTATCGAGCGTGGTACAAAAGTAGAATCAGGAGAGGCGAAAGAATGTGTTGGAGCGCGTCCAGATCGCGTTTGAGACGTCGTATCTCAACGAAAGGATCGTGGCTTTAAAACTCGCGGAATATATACACTTATATCGGTGGCATTGCACCGTTCGAGAGACTTTGAATGGACAGCGACGCGATAAATCGAGGGATTCCGAGTGCTCTCTGTAAATGATGGTGAGACAGTGTACGGAACGAATGGCGATTTTACAGCCGAATGTTGTACGTATCCGCGCACGCGGGGGGAAATCTTTACTGGGCCAATGCGGGTTTACAGAACGGAACGGACGTTCTCTCGTTTCCCACTTTTTAATTGGCCTCGCGATGATAAATCCACTGCCGCGCTCCCCTTAATTGCGTGTCCGCCTCTGTACTCGCATCTTTCGGACGATTTCGTTGATGATACAAGCTCGAATTTTAATTGATTGATCGTGGAAATTGTGAAGTTGAAGAATGCCCGTGAAATTGCTATAATTCTTGGTTAAACACGCCCGCGAGCTTCTTCTTCCGTGTAGAGAGTTCCGAACGATGGAGAGAAATTAACCACGGTGGTTTATCCTTTAACCCTGTCTTCGATCAAGGATTATATCTGTCAGAGATTAAACTGATCGTATTCGAGGATTAAAGTATGGAAATTATATCGAATCTCAATTCATTGTGACAGATCCATTCGTTTAATTAAATGTCACGATATTTTAATTAAAGTTACTCGTGTCCCGGGCGAGATTCATTTTTTAAACGGTGAACGATTAAAAATAAAAACGAAAGAAAGATACACTCGAAATATCTCAGTTCCCGTTTCATATTTTATCACGAAATGGAGGATTCTCTAATTAAAATGTTCAATCGTGCGATACTTCGAGGGAAGGTTGGACACATTTTATGTGAAATAAGAAAATGATTTCGAATAATATTTTCTTTGATAATAATTGTTTATTTCAATTACTTTACTCAAAGGAAATAACAAACAATTCGACATAGCTAACAAATGATAAATAATTCTTCTACAAGAAATTTATCGCGCTAAATTAATTATTAAACTTAGAATATAGGTAACAACGGCTATTTATAGTTTTATGACCGCATTTGTTCTCGTTTTAAAGAGTTCGTTAGAAAGACGTTCACACTGTTGTAAATTTACCATGATAGCAAATGAAAGCAATCGTTCCACAGAAATAATTTTTCTATGGAACTTACTCTTCGATAAATGTGTCCCAAATCATAGAACATGAAATACTACACGAAAATTTGTATTTCTGAGCTGTTGACACGATAGAATTAGAGAGTATTTAGATAATTATCTGATCAAATAAAAGCTACAGTAAAAAATTATTCCATTTGAATTCCAAATAGCAAACAATCATTTATCTATTCAAACGAACTAACGCATGATTATTTTAAACAACACGTAGCTAGAGAAGCTAATATATTAATGATTATTTTTCAAACAGTTTTGTAAAAGATTAAAAATTTCTCTCTGTCCGTGCACCGATTCAATTTTCCATTTCAGCAATGGAAGAAAGTATTTTCACTCTAATCAATAATATACCTACCATTCTAATCGATACATCATTTCCATCAGCAAATTTATCCTTCGAGGAAATCTTTCAAGGCTCAAATGTAGTCTGATCGATGAGAAAAGAAAATGACGAGGCACGGTTTTTAATGTCACGCGTTTCCCTCTACCACCGTTTGATCCCTTAACAGTGTAGGCTAGCGGAACAAATTAATATCCCCGGTAGGAAATGTTTCTCTCCTATTTTATTATCGTCCCGTCGTGTTTTTCCCTTGTTTCGAGAAGGTGGAGGAAAGAGGCGGAGTATAGGAGCGGGGTCAGAAAATGCCGCTAGAAAATGTGTATTGCGACCCAGTGACACGACGAAGATCCCGGCACACCGTTATCGCGTGCTGCCGCCGCTTTTTCTCCGTGTTTCTGCGACACGTTTCAGGAATGCGAGGACGTTATCGATGCTTGGATAGTGGTTCTTGGTCTTGGCTCTCCCTAACGTATGGCTGCGCGACATGCTAACCCTAGGTAAACCACCGGAATCAACTTCTTCCCCTTCGTTTCACGAAAATTTCCGCGAATTTTTACACTTACCTGTCGTTCCACCCTGAACTTGCAATTTTTGAAGAATTACACGTACAATCACTTTCATTAATATTCAAACATCCCTTAAAACAGAGTAACTTTCCTTTAACTGAACCAATTAGCGTGAGTTTCTTCGAGGAGTTAGAAGAACGTGTCAAAAAAATTTTTGGAAAGATTATAATCGATCAGAATAACGAAGAAAGTAACAAAAGTATTTTTATATGAACCTGTAATGGAAATTTTAAAATCGCGTTTTGTAGATTTTTATCGATTATATACATATGTTGAAGTTTGCATCAGAATCGGTTAACGTTTGCTGTGAGCTGCAAAATGTGGCGAAAACGACTTTCGCTAATTTCCTCGCGATTTCGATCGATAGAAATATTTTCCGAATTTTTTTTACACGTTTAATGCAATCTAATTCTTGTTACTTCTCAGAGAAAAGAAACTCAGGTAGTTTGGTCCAACTTTAAAAAAGTTATTCATTTTAGAATGTGTTCAAACATGAATGAAAGTGTATTGTGACAAATAACTGCAAAAATTCCGGTTTAAGTAGATAAAATCGTCTCTCAGAAATGGGAAATTGAGTTCCTGAAGAAAATCGCGTGCGCCTCGTATTTCTACGAAGCCTGCCATTCAGAGTGATAAAATAACTTTTCTAATTAGTTTTCTATACCATTATTATTTCCCATTATTTTTTCTATTTGATATATAAGATTAATCAAGAGCTCGAGAATATTAATGAGAACAACTGCACGCATATCTTATAATAATTATCCAAAATTTCTTTTCACTCTTCAAATCACACCGTTTCGAAACAATTCGAACGTTCCCCGATATCGTGACGTTCAAAACTGTTCCTCAGGATCTTCAGACTTCTCTGAAACGGCGATTCAATGAATCGAAACCCAGTGGGGCGGTTGTTCGACTCACGTCCACGGTTAACTGTATTTTAATTGTATCAAAAGACGCGAAGGCGGTCATCGTTCGTATCGGGGCAGAGTTAATTAAAATTTATCGCCGCTTCGGGCACGCGTGTGTTTGTTGAGTTTAATGGAAATCCCTGGGTCTTTGGTAGAAGGGGAGTGGCGCATCGACCATCGGCCATTACAGGAAAATAAACGGAAGCTTTTAATTTAATCATTAACCCCCTCTACTCTCTATACTTATGTATGTCGTAAAAAAAAGAAGATCGAAATTTAAAAAAATACAAAAAGGAGGAAAAGACTCAGACGAAGTATAAAAAGAAATAACAAAACAAAAAAAAAGAAAGAAAGAAGAAGAGAAGAAACGTCCTCCAGATCGATCGTCTCCTCGACTTCCGTCGTTTCTCTGTCCTTGAAAAGCAATTAAACGCAAGTGCGTTCCCGTGAAGAAGGGGCCATCACGGGAACGGGAATATATACTGCTTGCGACGCTGGTCGATAATTAAGAAGAGAGAGTCGACCCTGCGTGTGCCTCGACTATCTCCTCGCGACGCGTTTATGCCCACTTCACGCTGACGAAATCAATTCTTCGTTCGCGTGTGTTTACTGAACAGCGTCGTTCTAAAATGATCCTTCTAACAGCTTGCTGTTCGTTGTACATATACGATCATGATTAATACAACTCGACTGGTCGAATCTGGTTGGTTGGTGTTTTAAAATGAGGATTGAATGGAACGATCAGTTTAAACGTTCAGTGACACGGTTCCGTGGACTTTATTGTACGGTTACGGAAGTGTTACGACCGAGGTGTAAAATTCAAGAGAGATCTGCGTGTTCAGCGATCCTTCTCTCGATTCTCTCTGTTCTATATAATGCGTTTTTCTTTTTTTTATGCCTCGTTCATTTTTACGCCGCTCGTTTGAAGTATTCGATAAATATATGTATTCGGCAATTGTTGGCGGGAAATTTGAGAGGATATAAGACGAAAATAAGGAATGAAAGAATTGCGTTTGAAGCTTCGTCGTTTAGTTATCAACGTTTAAAAATATGACCGTATGGAGGCAAACCTTGTTTGCTTTTAACGATCAGAAAAAATGTCGAAGGAAAAGATTATTTTACTCGAAGATGCAAATATTGCGATAAGCAGACCATTCTTTTCCAGCCTCATATTGTTCGAGATTTCAAAGTTTTTTTTTTTTTTTAATAAGACGGATAAAGCGTGATAACTCGATCTTGACGATACAAAGAAATGTTATTCAGAAAGCTTAAAATATTCTACGGGGCAAAGATATTTGTGTAATTAAATTTCCTGTATATGAAAGTGTCAAGCACACTTTAAGATCCTCGTCCTTTTTTTTAAATTATACATACACGAGGGACGTATTACGCTTGAATGGAAGTTTCAATGAAAATTGATAGTGAAAAGAAATTTCTTGGTGTATAATTCACCATGAAACGTAGATAACGATTACAACTTGGTATCGAGACAGCGTGAAACAGGCATTACAGAGGCACGTCTTCCTCTGTTACAAATATATTCAATTCGTTATCGAAATGAGACGTTGTCTCTCCGAACGAGCGGCCCACTTATTACCATCGAGAGGAGGAAGAACCAGGATTCGACCCCGTTCAAACGTAGCCCTCTTCTTTTCCCCCCCTTTCGATAAGCCAGAGAAACGAACAACGAATGCAAACAGCCAGTGAAAATTACGAAATCTACAAAGGGTAGGGAAATCGAGTCTCTCAACCCCTTTTGAACAATCTCTACTTGAGAACCTCTTCTAAAGGCAAATTATCTTAACAAAGACGAAGGGGCTTGAAAGAAGAAACACGGAAGAAAGGGTTAGAGAGAGGAGGAGTAGGAGGAACGAGATTCAATCGATACGCGAGCACAATTACCTCGCGTTGCATCGAGTAAATTCAATTCACCGAGCATAGCCGTTTGTCTCTGCGGTCGGCCGTGGTCCAAGTGACCCACTTCCGGCTGAAGTGGTAGGAGGCTCGAACCACAGGGTAGACGAAAACATCGACGAGCGTGGCCTGCGAAGGGAAACGTTGCGTAGCCAGTTCCCTCCTCGCTCTTCGACCAATAAACCCGCGTTTTACCTTATGGAAATCCCTCTTTCGTTCCTCGTAAACCTGGCTTTCGGTGGCTTGTGTGTCAATTAGGGGAGCACACGTGAGATGAAACGTCAGGCACGAAATGGTGTCTCGTGCCAGTTTCTTTCCTTTCTTCTCTTGGTTCTCTTTCTTGTGATTCTTTCGACGATCTGAAAGATTATACTTTCGGTAATTTCATCTACGTAGACAGAAATTTGGAATATTCTCTTCGAACACATATATGGATTCCATCCACTGTAGCAGTTGCTAATAGGATGATATTATACTCGAGGAAGTTAGTTTACTGAAACGTTCCCTCGAATTTCTGTTATATACATCGTATACGCACATGATTAAACTGTGTATAACTTAATAGCCTCGAACTGTAACACACAGTTTCCAACTAGCTTTGACGAAGACAGCTAGAGATGGTAGATCTAAAAATAAGAGCGAAATTTCTTCAGAGCTCACATTTCACCACACCACTCTGTCAATCATACACTCTCTGAGAAACTCTCAGCCAAGCCCTCCTGAGCCCTTCTTCTATCATCGCCGAACAACACCACACGCGTAATTAGCAAACCCTTACAAACACACACGTACACAGAGAAAGAGAGAGAGAGAGAAAGAGGGACCAAAGAGGGCCGGCCTAATTAAAATTTCACCTAACACGCAACGTTACAAGGCAACAAGCCCTCGCTAACATTTTTCTCGGGCAAAATACCTCGTGGACCACCCTGTGGGTACAGAACCATCGAACTCGAAACACGCGTGTCCTCGTCGACGCAACAACGTCGTATCCTCTTTCATGCAACTTGTTTTTCTTTTCCTTATTTTTTGTTTTTTTTTTTTTATTCCCTCTACTCTTATAACGAGGCGCAATTAACGAGGCCAGGTTTCGAGCCCAGCAGCAATTTCGAGCATTCGTGTAACGTCGTTGGCCAACGAGATCGAGGAGGAATCGAGAAGAGGGAGAAGGAGAAGAAGGAGGAGGTTGTTTCTAAGTCGTTTCATCCGGTGGCGTGGTAAATTCCGGTTTGGCTAATCGGGCTTCGTGCATCCCGGGCGCATCTGAAATGAGCTGGTCCCCCGCAGAGGGTCCCCTATGAGTTTTAAACATATGCAAAGCCAAGATTACCTCCCGCGATTTATGCTCTAATATTAAGGCCGGATTTCGCGTGATACAATTACCGACATGCCGGTATCACGCCTCGCGATAGACGTGTTGCTATACTGGGAGGAAATTGAGTTGGTAGGGAAGATTGATCTTGTATAGGATCATTCTTGAACGGTCTTCTCAGAACGTCTGTGCATATTGCGGCTAAGAAAGAAGGGTATTTTCAGCGGAGACCTCTCCTTTAATTTTTAACCACATTGTTATCACAAAATTTTAACAAAGTTGCTCAGTTTCTCTGTAAATAAGGTAGCCAGGAATGTTTGGAGAAGTGCAAGATTTTTGTGGTATTTTTAGTTACTCAGATCTAAGAGTCTGCGAACATTGCAGCTCTCTCTGCATAGGTAGGATTTTTCGCAAAAAATTAGCAGTTTAAGATTTTAATAAATGTTTTAGTTACTGAAATCTAAAAGTCTCTGCATATTACAGCAAAGAAAAAAGTGTACTTTCAGCGGAGACGCTTCTTTTAATTTTCAGTCACATTGTTGGTAAAAAATTTCAAAAGAATTGCACAGTTTCTCTGTGAATAAGTTAAGAACGAATTTTTGGAGAGATTAAAAGTTTAAGATTCTTGCGAACTTTTTAGTTACTCAAATCTACGAGAATGATGTGAATTATGAACCGTGAAAATCGTAATTTCGACATGGATGTGAGTTTATGATTAATAGTATACACATAGGATCTTCAGAAAACCTTTAAGATCCTTTTTGAAGAGCAGCGAATTAATTTGCACGCATAATAGATAAGTGCACGACACGTAAATTCCAAGTGACGTGGTGGTAGAGTTTTAACACGTTACAAAAAAGGAAAAACGGAAGAGAAAACTGTCTCTAAGCGTTCTTTAAGGAGTGGCAAGTAATCCCCTCATGAAGAGAAGCTAATCCGACAAATGCAGCTCAGCTCGATGTCCTAACGACGATACATGGCGAAGCTTGTACGTTACACGCTGCATCTGCAGCATCGATCGCGTGAGCCAACGGCGTCGAATGGGCCACGAGGGAAAAAAGAAAGCGATTGTCGAGCAGCCAGGAGAAATTCCTTTTTGAACAGAGCCCTGTCGAGGCTTGGTGTCCGACTGGAAACAATGGAATCAACGACGACCGCGATCTACGCGACGCAAGTGTACCGTGACAAGAAAATGCATCTCGGCCGCGTGTCTCGAGCTTCTTCGACTTCAAGTGTCCTCGTGATTTTCGAGATATTATAATTGAGGATGTTAACACGTTGATCGCTACGTTACCCAAATCTAGATGATAGTTATGTTTCCGTAGAGGCTCTGGTCACTCATAAACGTATAACGCTTTGCTTCGTCGAATTAAACAGAATTTTACGAGAAATTTGCAACACTTTTCATCGGTGACACGATTATTTATATACTTTTAATAAATATACATATTTTCGTTGATAGAATCCCTTTGCATATTACCAGGACTAATATTTCGAGTACACTTAACCTTATTCCTTGATCAAAAGTTCTATAAATTTTGATATTTCAATTTTTTTATAATACCTGCATTTACGAGAAAAATCTGAAGTTAATTTTCGGGACTAAATTTAATATTTTTTTCATTTGATACTTTTATGGGCAAAGTATAGTTTTTAGTTGAACATCGCTTCGGTAACTTTATTATTTCATACCTGTGTGCCTTATTTTGAATATATTGTTTAATTTAAAAGAGAAAATATGCAAAATATCTAAATTACAGTGCTTTTTATGATACCTGACAGGTGAAATAATTTTCTACGGAAGTTCTATACATTCTCTGCTATATTCTGAGAAATATGAATTTGCAAAAAATTCGTAATCTAACGACAAGTGTTACTTGTCGAGGAATTGTGCAATAAATTCACTGTATTTTCATATTTTTTAATTATTATAAAAGTTTTATCAATTTTATGAAGATACGATTTGGTAAATTCATTTAAAAATTGATATATTTAAAAAAATAATGTGAACGTTTCTAAAAGGAGTTGAAGATAAATTCAAGAAATTTGATCAAATTTGTGTTTAAAAGCAAGTAGGAAAAATGGTTAAAAAAGTGAAACAGGAAGTCGATCGTGTTTCTTAATAAGCAGGACGATCTGATATTCGGTTGTTAAAAGTTTGCGAAAGTCGAAAATTGAGTTCACCAGCGAGACTTAATTACGATAGAATGATAAAACAATCGAGTTCAAAGAAGTACACAGTCGATATTTAACCTCGCTCACGGATTTCCATTACTCTTCGAAGATAATAATATTAGATTGCAAGTGAAAACCTACGGTTTAGAGGTTAGAATCGTCGAACGTCGACGCGGAACCGAAAGAGAGCTGGCGAACGGAAAAGGGGTTAATTAATCGTGTCAATTACCCATTTACCACCTGGAGGAAGAAAAAATCTCGGTTTCATTAGGCGTTTACTCGGCATTTCCACTCTGAATCGCCGGACTTTTATACGCGTCTTCTCTTCCCTTCTCTCTTTCTCTCTTTCTTACCTACGGTATCTAGCTCATCGCAATATATCTTGGCTCACGCGTTCGCAATTAGTGGACGCGTTTAATACAAAAGCGGAGGCTTAATTAACACAACGATTTTCACCGGGTCGTCGAGTTATCAGTTGAACAAAGCGGCGTGATATTTTCCGCGGATAAAATCGAATCTCCTTCCACCTCTAATCTATCTATCTACTTGTACTATGAATTAATTCCTTCGTTGAACATAGCCAAATAATCATGCTTGTTATCTTCCCGACAAAATGTTGATTATTCGCGAATCATGATTCTACCTCGTTAACCTCACGATAACGTGATTCTCTTTCTCTTTCTTTCTCTCTCTTTCTCTTTGATAACATGAAACGATCAAACGATCAGTTTTAAGTATAGTGGAGGCTCGTGTGGAACGTGTTAATTCTTCGCGGCTAATTGGAGGATCGCCAGATTGCTGGCAATTATCCACACGTCGGCTTGCTGTTGTGTTAATCCATGTGGAATATTATCGAAACTAAAAAGTTTTCACCTTGTGCCAGATAGTTGGATAACTAACTATAGAGGAAGCTTTGGTACAAACAATACGGTGAACGCGTGTTGTATATACACCTACGTATACATATGTATATGCAGAATCAACGGCCGTTATTTCCACAGCCGTGTACGCACCAGTTACGAGCCGAGAAAGGAAATGTGCATTTCGCGAGGAGAGCGGCTCCGGCTGCACTCGATACACGCACGATGCATTATCCGCTTCCGATGTCCTTTACGCCGTATCTGTCTGTAATCTTATCGTGAAAGTAATCCATCTTCATTGTACAATTTCTTTCGCTGTCGTCGGGATCTGTCTGGTAATTCTCTTCAACGTCAATCTCTTTCTTTCTTTCTCTTCACCTTGGACTACTTTTTTTCTCTCTTTTGGATCGAAGACATAGAACTTTGTTTTTTTTTTCGTGTTGTACACTTGTTCGACAATTGTGAAAATTAATATCGAGGTTTTGTGTATTTTTATTGAGTTTAACTCCCTCGTGACAAGTGGTATATGTGTGTTTTATTTGCACACTCGAATAAAGATTGATCTTAATTTAGTATTTATTTACCGGACTGTGGATTTTTTGAAAATTTACTTTTCTGTACGTTCCACCTGAATATTTCCTAGAAAATTCTTTCCTTAAGATTTCCTATGAAAGAATGATTCGAATTCGAACTTTAAACATAATTTTTCTTCACGGTTTTTCGAGAAGGATTAAGATTTTCAGAGTAAGGAAGGTTAGAACAGACGAGATTGCCGAGTGTAGGTTAGGAAAGAAGCAATTACCGTTCTCCAAAAATCCATCTCTGGCTGGATGTTCGCCAATTACCAGATCTGTGTTTGCTGTGACAATATTCGAAGTTCAACCGAGAGCCGGCGGAATGCAAATGGAGCCGATAGGAAGTTGTTAAGAAAGGAAACTCGAGCATTTCTCTCCATGAATAAGTGGCAATATTGCGGTGGTGTCGTCCGCGGAGTAATTAAGTTGCTCGAGTTGAACGAGTAATTTCGGGGGAAAGTAAATATTCAAATGTTGTTATCTCTGTGCCACAGACGCCTCTATAATTTCGTATTCACGGTACAATCCACCGAGAGCTCACCTTCTTCTTTTGCATTTTTAGCCTCAGGTGTTCCGTTCGAATCGCAGTTACTTTCCCGCGCTTTCCTCGAAAAAACAAAAAAAGTTACTCGTCAAATAAACTAATAATTACCATACAATTTGCTGTACGTAATTACTCTTCCTTCTGTTTATCGAATAAAAAACAAAAAAGACCATCGTTTGGAAACTTTTGTCCTTGGCTGTATAACCTCAGTATACGGAAGAGAAAATGATACATATTTCGGCAACTCTCTTCCAGATAAATAAATGAACATCGCGTGCGAGATCGCAAGCAACTGGGTTGCATTGTAATTGGAGATATTTAGGAGATTCATTTGTCTCTTAATTTGTATTAATCTCCGCCGCAGCGTTTTTAGAGCATCCGCGGCATTGTTGAGCGTTCGTAATTGTGAAATCGAGTGAGGTAAAAGGAGCATGAAAGGAAGGCGCGCGAATTACGAACGGCGGGATCGTAGTCTCCGCGTGCGTGAGCACGAAGAAGAAGAAGAAGATGGAAAGGATAGGAAAACGAAACCACCCGCCTCTCCGCGTGCCTTAGATCGTTAATATTCACAGGTTTGCTGGATTTCTAACGGCGGAGGTTTCGAATCGTGGAATATCTGTTCGCCAGACACAACCGAAACGCACCTCTCGACGCCACTCTCACCAGTTTTTGAAGTTTTCGCTCTAGTTCGTCGGCCTAACGAGCGAACCGTCTTCCGCGAACCGGCAAAGAAAAATCTACTACGCCCCGCGTCACCACCGATGTCCCCGTTTAATTGCTCCCCAAACTTATAGAATTCCGTCCCCTTTTGTTCCATTTCATGCAGATTATTTCGAGTCGAGGAAAAGGAAGAAAGAAAAATGGGAAATTTTGACTGATTATTGATTTATTTACAATTGTTTTTACATTCGAAATCTTCTGCGACGTCGATTAAGTACTCTACAGACGTATAATCTCCCAGATAAAAATTAGGATCACTTAGAATTTTCAACACCTTTCGCGTTTTTAGTTACGTTTTATTGCTGATTATCAATATATTCCGCACGATGTGAAGGGAACTACTCTCATTGAAGAAAATCATTATATTCTTATTTTTTCACTTTTAACGAAATTGACTAATTAACCCATCTCCAACGAAATGTTTTTTCAAAACATTTTTTCACACATCATCTAGTGAAATAATTCTTCAAATTTTTCCCCCCCAAAAAAAGAGACTCAAATACTGTGATTCAATTTCAAGAAAGCTATTCTGTTTCAAACGCTGTTCGAATATCAATAAGAATCACGTACAGAGTGTTCGACAACTGTAGATACAAAATTCAAATAATGATTCTCACAGCCACTATAAAACGAAAATTGAAGACAAAAAAATTGCGTATCAGGTTCTATTGTTTAATCAATAACATCTTAAAATATGCCTATAACCTACCACATGGAGATTGCTACTTCTAAACAACCAACCCTTCTCAAAAATAGAAAAAAGGAGCATCTCAGATATCGCTCATCAATATTTACACCTACGTCGAATCTACGATCAGTATCAATAAAATTTCGTTCTCAAATCGACTATTAGAATCTCCGACATCTCTTCGAAAGATAATTGCAACATTGTAATCTACGATTAGAGCAACGTCCCATTGTCTCCTATGTAATATCGATCCCTCGTACAATTGCTTGAAGCGATGTCCACAGAGGGAGGAGACGCCGACGCCAGGACTTAGACGCCGGACGAGGCGGCAGGTAGCGCGAGAGGAGGCCGTCGGCCTCGACTGTTCTCCAAGAGGTCGACCCACTTCGCCCAAAGGCGAGAGGGACCGTACTGGTAGGCAGTTACGTAGATATATGTACACCTTACATACGTAAATATATCTACGATCTTCTCTTTGCGTCGTATAACGGCCTCCCTTTCCCCTCTGGCCTCACCCTTTCTCCACCTATCTTTCTCTCACTCTCTTTCTCTTAACCACAACGTTTCCATTCTTTGTCTCTCGGTACACAGTTGAAAAGGGTATTCATACACGCGCATCAATCGTTAGGATAAAATACTACATCCGTTTCGTTCTCCCTTATCGTCACGTTTAAGTTAACAGTGAATGAAAATACACGTTCGTTTCGTTTACACATCGTAGGACTATTACAATCGTCAAGGATTTTCCTTTCGATCGTACGTGGTTTCTGCACGGCCTATCAGCTGTTTATGCTACTTTTTGTGTGTCCTCGATGCGGTGTATCGAGTCGCGGAGAAGTGAAGCTTCAGGTCATCGGTTAGCTGCTCTCAGTATGGGGCTGACTGTTGTGCAGCGTGGATCGCGTGTCTCGTATTTGCACGTTGGTTTTTTTTTTTTTTTTTGGTTTTAATTTCGTTTTATTAAATTGAGAAATTTTGTGTACTGCGATTGATTGGATACATGCGTGAAAGAGGCTCTGCGGGTCGTTTCTGTATTTAGGATTTTTATATTCGACACGTTAAGCTCCTTGTTGCGTTTCGAGATTTAGCGAAGAGTGTTGCGATAAAGTTAACGATGAAAGTTGCAACTTTGCAGAGTCGTATCTTTGTTTCAACTGTTTGAACCACGTTCCGTGGCGAACCGATTTTTCACGGCGAAAATTCTGAATTGCTTATGAAGAAAGTACTTTGTGAATCGTGTTGCAACCCACGTGCCATTACTGAATGACAATGTACTGTTTTTTTAAGTTTAACATTGTTTCCAAGGACCAGTATGGTGCTTAACGTCTCAGCGTAGATCCCATATCCCGAAAATTTTCGAATTATAGTATCTCTCAGAATTTCGAAAATATTTTAGAAAACAGAACCCATTACTAAACGACAAAGTACATTTTTTCTAAGCTTGACATTGTTCGTTTCCAGGGACCAGGATGGCGCTTAACGTCTCAGCGTAGATTCCATATCCCGAAAATTTTCGAATTATAGTATCTCTCAGAATTTCGAAAATATTTTAGAAAACAGAACCCATTACTAAACGACAAAGTACATTTTTTCTAAGCTTGACATTGTTCGTTTCCAGGGGCCAGGATGGCGCTTAACGTCTCAGCGTAGATCCCATATCCCAAAAATTTTTCGGATCACAGTATCTCTCTCAGAATTTCGAAAATTTCTTAGAAAAAAAAAAGAAAAGAATAAGATCACCAATGGTCACATACGTAAACGTAAATCGTCCGCGTGAAATCATTGTAGGTATTCCTGGCGGGAGACGACACGTGGTTCAAGCGACGGCGTCTCCCTACTCTCCATCGCGAGTTCCTCGTCCACGCTGGACGCAATCAGCCGATCCTCAAAGCGCGACCGGTAGTCGAACCGCGTGCACGTGGAGCCCCGACGTGGCCTCTACCTCCGTGGATCGCGATCAAACTGATATCGGATCGATCGAGCTACCCATTCACCTGAAGGAATCCTCTAACCGTGGAACGTGTTCTTAGATCGTGTATGATCTCGTTGAAGTTTACACCAAGAGCAAAGATAGGAAAACGAAGCTAATTCGAACATCGAAGAACCATTATCGAAATTTGTGTCTTCTTCTTCTTCTTCTTCTTTCTCTCTCTTTCTTCTTTTTCCTTTCCTCTTTTTCTACTTATTCACATACGTATCTGGTGAATCGATTTTCGTCGAAAAACCAGAAGGTGAATCATTCGAGACACCTAGTCATCCGGTCAGACTGGATTTCACCTTTAGAATCGAGGGGAGTTGTTGAACGAGCTTAGGGTGGTTCGTTGGAGTTCAGTGGCACATGTGATCTCGTGATATCGACGGGGCCGCTCGTGGAGTGTCTCGGTTCTCGCGGGGACCAAGCAGTTTTTTGCCCTCCGTGGATCCAGCATCCGGGGAATGAGGAGCGGCCAAGAATGAAGAAAGGGTGAACAGGAGGCTGCGTGGTACGAGAGAGCTGCTTCAAATCGGTGAGTCGATTTTTTGGTATCGTCGAAGGAACGATATTTTATTGTTGTTCGTGAGTACTTAAGAAATTGTCAACCAGTGATATTTCATTCTGATGTATTTACTATTCTAAGAAGTATGGTGGTTACTGCCTGAGAGTTCTTCTGTCTCTGAGAAACATAGTTTGTACTTGATGCATTACCAACCAATGATATTATGTACTATAATACTCAAAGAAATTTTTGTTGAATTATTTTTAATGTAATAAACTATTCAATATAAAGTATAAATCGTACAGTATTTTTTTATTATTCACTCTTCGCCAATTTTGCTGGAAATTTTTTAGCAATCTTGGATATCGATTAGTGTATCGTCGATTGCTTTTTTAATTCAGTTGAGATCATATATCTTACATATATGTCTCGGATCTTTAGTTCTTAGAACAGAATGTCTACTCTGTGAACATAGTTTATTTAACAAGATTTTGTGCCACATGTTCTATTTATCTAGTGCAGCCGCGTGTTATGCGTATCAATGGCTGTCGATCTGCCTTCACCTATACAAACGGTGATACTAAAGGTTGCGAATGTATCTGTCCCTCGATTTACGAGACGCTTTATTTGCACGAGTTTCTTTTTGCGCATTAAATAATCGCTGCTTTTGCGCGATTCTTTTTTTCTCTTCCATTACCCGCGATCACTCGTTGTAATAAACAACAATCAAATAGGAGATACTCGAACGACAAACATAGTAACTTTGTGCCAATTAAAAAGAGAGGGATGATTTCAAATTATTGTTCAGACATCGACAATGAATCAAATTTATTACAATTTTTTCTTTTCTTTGTGAAATGCATGAAATATATTTACAATTTTTCTAATTATTTGTTTTTCACACTGATGAACTCTTTTTACGCGGGTTTTCTTCCACGTAAAAAAAAGAGAACCACGTCGAACGAGTAAAAAAACGAGTATACTGCGAATTCGTAGAAACATCACCTACATTTTCATGAATGAAATTAAAAAAAAAAAATAATAATTGAATTCCGCCTTAAAAATTCTTGCCTAATTTTTAAGTGTCTTTAGAAAAAAAAAAAAGAAAAAAACAATGATCGTATAACTTAAAATTATCCCAAAAAAGACAGATTCATTGACTAAGAGGCTTGAAATGGTATCACAATCCAGGTTACTCGTTTTTCTCTAAAGATTCTTGTTAGAACATCTGTCGATAGTAGTTCCATGGTAGTTTCTTAGGAACTTTCTTGCTTCTGAACAAAAAATCTTCCGCAAGGAAAACATAATAATCCAAACGTGAAAGACGAAGTAGGTTGTAGATGTTTTACCTGGAAAATTTACCTCGAATCGCCAGCTGTTCCAGGCCAACTTTCATGCTCATCGACTTCGTGTACCTTCTCGAAAAACTTGTCAACATCAGATTTCGTGTCGTACTGTTTGTACACTTCCTGTAAATGCAACTTGCGTTCTTCCTAAAGGAGGAGGAGGAATAAAAAAAAAAAAGGAAAAGATTCCTAAATGCGCAACCAGAGGCCCGTAAACTTTATTTTCTTTCTTTCCCTCTCTCGCGGGATGCATTAACGGTCGTGCAATTAGAACGTTTGTTAGCAGCGGCTGTTGGAGGATTCTTTAAAAAGCAGACGTTCGACCTACTTGACTTCCGAATCGGCCAGTCTCATTTAGAAACGAGATTATCGCGATGTTAATTCACCCAACTTGGAGATTGTTGTTGTAAAATAAATTACAGCGAGGTTGAACTGCGAGAGTAACGATTGGTATTCCGCTCGGATGAGTCGAAACGAAAGTGACTTAATTTCTGTGAATTGGCTGCGCTTCTTGAATGACAAAATTTAGGCTCGACAGTGCATCGATTTACTTTCTTTAGACATTGAAATAATTTAGCTAGATTGATGTAGGAATTTTCAGACGTAAAGTGCGACAATTTCAAGCGTAAAATAATAGTAAAATTTACAGAAAAACGTATAATACAAAATTATCTCAAAAGCAGAAAAGCTTTATTATAATCAGTTGATAAAATTTAAGTTTGAAGCATTCGACAGTGCGTCGATTTACTTTCTTTAGGCATTGAAATTTTTTTTTTGGTTAGATTAAATAAGGCATCTTCAGATGTAAAGTGTGATAACTTGAAGTTTAAAATGCGAATCGAATTTAAAGAAAAATATTCGTTATAATCACTTGTCAAACTCGTTCAAATTAAGAGATCATCTAATCAAATAATTGTTGTTTGAACACCTGTTTTATACTCAACATCTAATTGCTCTGTAAACCCATAGCACACTTCGGTATTAGGTCCATTTCACAGGAGAATAACATAGGCGTGGTTCCTCCCTATTGTATAATAATTCCGATATCTTCCATTGCCATCAACCTTATCTCCTCCCTTGTTTTCCATTTTTACATCACATATACAGAGTGTTCCACTTGTCTACTAACTCGTAACCTCTTTCTTTAAAATACCAACGAAATATAATCAGTCGTGAATTGCACAAGAAATACCAGAAACTTTAACATCACAGAAAATGAATAAAAAGAAAAATTTATTTCTGGAATCCAAAAAGAGAATCGTGCAAGTGTGAATGAAATACAGAAAAAATATCCCCTCAGGATCATTTGTAATATTAACATATTTATTTATTACTCAAAGTAATATTAACATTAACACACTTATTTCTCCTTTCCCGCGTTATTTCTACATTCTCCAATCATTGCAAAAAATCGGAAAAAGCTCATTGTTAAAAAAGCTATTAATTCTACGAAAAAGATGTTGATAATCTTCGAAATTGATCTTGAGGTCACATTTTATCATCACCACTTTCAATAGCAGTGGAAATAACTCGTTCGAACGTTCATTAAACCTAAGACACCCCGTATATATCCTCGCAACACACTCCTTCACCTTTCTCTCTTCCAAAAACCGCATGGTCACTCAGAAAAGAAAATCTAAATCAGAAATGAAGAACCAAAAAACCAGCAAATCCTCGATTCCTCCGGATCACGATCGGAGGTTTTACAAATCACCTGAACCTACACTTGAAAACCATTGTCGAGGCAAACCGGTTACCACGGGTGGGATCGGAAACGCAAATAAATTTATCACGATAAAATCGAGCCGCGTAATCGACCGGCGTGATCCTTCCCGGCGAATATATCACCGGAAGTAATCAGGAGTCCATAAAGGGGACGTCCTCAGGAGACGTACGGTGCCAATAAACCACTTCGACGGTGATTCGTGGAACGATAAAGTTTGACGTTGGCTAGCACTAAGGCAACGCGACAAGAGGATCCTCGAGCACAGTAGACAAAAGAAACAACGTAGTGGAAAAGTGTCAAACCGTGGATGAAAAGAGGGGAAAGGGGAGGAAGGTTGGTAATAAATCGCACGACACCGTGTTCCACCGTATTCTAACATGCACTATGAATATCTATTGTCCCTTTTACTTTCTCCGTCGCGGCACGAGAATAGAATAGACGAAGAAGAAGATGAATAAATAGAAGGAGAAGTGATAAAGAGAGAGAGAGAGAGAGAGAGAGACATCTCTAACAGAAGCGTTACACACGCGCGTCGACACCTGTTCACAGCGTTGTTCGATTCGTTTCGAAAAGCCGATATAAAACGGCGTGACGTCGTTAGAAAATCGAATGGCTCGTTGAAAAGAAGATATTCCCGTAGAAATCGCCGGGGCGAGTATACCGGCGTTCGCAGGTGATTCGACACGGGAGAGGATGCACACACGTCGACATTGTTCAGCCGTCGTTAGAAAGCAATTTATCGGAAGAGCCTGTCGAAAGAAACGAGTGATATTGAAGAAAATTTCGTTTGTTGCTGTTAACGTTCCTACACGCGAAGTATGATGGGTTTCTTGCGTGTCGCGTACCGTGTATTAACACACACAAACATATACACACACATACACTAAGAAGTGATTTTTGTCGACGGTGATTTGACGTCTGTATGATAATGTTTGAGCAGTGTTCGAATAGAAGAAGGAATAAAAGAAGAGGTGATCTTCTCGCGGTGAAAAAGTTGAACGTCCAAATTTTTCTACACGCGGGCATACACGTACAAACATACACATCCATTGATATCTTTATCGCCAGGCGTGGATAATTCGAGCGTAGAAGCATTATGAATTAACCTAGACGCGAGAAGAACCAGTCTAGACTAGTTTTTTCCATGTATGTTTCCGTGTGTTTGCGTTTGCCTGTTTCGAACGCCGCGGACTATGTAATAAAATACGGAACACGCGTCGAAACCTGGTGTCTCGTTATCATCGAGGCACAAAGTATTACTCAAAAGCTATCGTAGAATCTATTATTTATGTACGATAGCTTCATTTCGAAGTAAAATCATAGGATGATCCTAAGCGAGGTAAACTTTAACTAGCCAGGAAAATTGAAATCGCCTGTTCGATCCCGTATTCTGAAATACAGCGAAACGTGAAAGTGGCGGTTGTAGCCAATGATTAACTGTAAAAGCATCGTTCTCGTTGGGCCAGATGGCCAAGCGCGAAGAGAGGAAGGATGCGTTTGAACAGTAGCGGCAGCTAATCAGTGAAAGTGCCACACGACCAGAGTGGCCGTCGCGCTCCTTCTGAAAATCGAATCGACCCACTTCGACACATGTTCGTATATAATACATATATACATATATACGTGCATACGTTTAACTACCATCGTCTACTGTACCGGAGAATCTACAATAGAATAATCTGTGAACCTTTTGTCACACGGTCATAGGGAGACACTTCTCTAATCTGTCTAATCTCGAGTTAAAACTCGGTCAAACTAAATGTAAAACACGTATAATACTAAACTCGTCGTTTTCGTCCGTTTTATTCAACGTCAGGAGAGTCCTGTTAAGTGGGTTACGCGTCGTTCGTCTCGTTCCAGTCGCCTACTTGTCGTCTATGATGACGCTGCTCCTCCGCAACCGAGTGCACTCGTTGCCTTCTGAACGAGAACGATCGTCTCTAAGGAGATCCATATCGGTTTGCTTAGGTATTTCTCTAGCTGGAGATCTCTCTTAGATAGCCTATTTTCAAATCATCTCGATGACATTGTTTCGTGGATCTTTTTGTCGTTGGGCTTGGTATTCTTCGTAGGACACTACCACTTTTACTATGGTTGAAATTAGGATTTACAGTTGGACGTGTATATGCGTATCGTCCAAAAGACACGCCTACGTGTTTCTTTTAAACAAAGCACCAAATTTTTGAAACTATTTCTAGCTGATTGTTTCTACTGAAAGTATGATTCGTTACAATTACAATGGAATAATAGGATATCGTTCAAATGATCTCAACCTTTCAACCCGATTTTTCTGCGTTTTGTCGATTTTTTAAGAAATTTTGGGAAAGCAACAATTAATAATTAATATAAAACAAATTATTTAGTAATAATATAACGGTGCAATAGTATAGCAATAAACAAATCAAATGTGATGTGTAAGATCGTTCAAAAGACTTTTTTTCTTTTTATAAAACACAAATCATCCGCAATTTTTTCAATTTGCTTATTTTTACCAAAAGTACGATCCATTATAATTAACATGGAATAGAATATCCTTGAAATGTGCACCACGATTACGTCTGCAGATATCAATTCGATTATCGAAATTTTCAATGATTGTTCGACATGTTGCTGGAGTTATTTATCGAATTGCAACTCGAATATTGTTCTTTGTCGTTGTAGAAATTCTCCATGAATAACTCGAGGATTCTCGTCACACCAGATTTTACTTATCAACAATTTATCGATTGTAAAATGAGTTTCATTGCTAAACAAAATTTTTCTTGAAAACAACGGTTCATTTTCATAATAAATTTGAATAATCTAAATGCATCATTCCAATGCATATCTATCCATAATTAAAATTGTCCTAAACCAAAACGACTTACAAAGATTGTAATACACCGATTACAACTCTGATCTGCTCAAAATCTGGTATTCTCCGTAACAAATACAATTGAGAACCTCTCCTTAAAGAAAACCTCAACTATAGTAAAATATCTACCTTTTCAGCTTCGTTAAAGAAACAAAATTAACGAATAAAATCTAACGGAAAGAAGTATCTATTCAACGTCGCTAATCTTGTAGTTAAATCGATGGAAAAATAATAATAAAAAAGAAAAAAGTAAGACTTATATCTCGTTTAAAAAGACACAAGGTGTAAACATTGTACAGTGCTGATATTTAAACGTTACATTTGGATAACCCTTTATATATGTATATACACATGTACATGTATATATATCATAGGACTAGGTTTCTTTTTAGCTGTAGGTCAGAGGACAGCGAGTATCTCCGAGTGGAACCGTAGAGTCATGTAACGTTACAAGGCACGCAGATATCGATCAATCCTTTTCTCTGCTGCCACACGTTTCACCGTGAAATCCTTTTGTGTTCCACGAAGGAGAACGGTGCCTCGAATGCCTAGCAACAAGGCGGGAATAGAGTGAAAATGAAACGACGTTTCTCTCATTACCAGCTTATTGTCATTCTACAATTGCACGATTCCCAAATTTAGAATTCCCATGTTTTTATTTTCTGGATACTTTGTATACAGATGATCGCGTGCTGATTTTCTAAACAGAGATTAAGGAATCTAATATTCGTACTTGTTACGAAGTGAATCCTGAGGTTCGAAATGGAATTCACCGTGAAGAATCGTCGAGCAATTCTTCTTTTGTTCACGCGACACAGAGAGAAAGAGAAAAAGTATACGTACTTACCGATGCAGCCCGTTGCTTGATCGCTAGCGAAAACGAACAGCTTGATCGAGATCCATCCAGGTGTCCCGATTAAATCGCGCCGCCACTTGCCTCGGATATCGCGCTCGAGCGATCCAAGTTCCCTCTCGTCGAGAGTCACAGGTGTTAATTTCATCCTGGACTCGGTCCACGATACGTGGAATCTATCGTTCTCGTGTTGCGCTACATTTCTCTACGCGGTGAATAGAATACGGAAAAATTGGGCCAACTTTTCTGTCGTAAAAACCCTCGTCGATATTAACCTATGATTTCTTTTCCTGACTATACATTTAAGCATCAGTTATATACTTATTGTTTTAACACCATTTTGATGTATTACAGATTAATTACAATTGACATCGATCTTATGAATTCAAAGGAAAGTTAGAATTATAATTAACGTTTGTTGCTAATATAACTGTTTTTATAGAATCTCAGCCGAAATCTGTGTCACGAGTCTAATTCATTGTTATAGGACAAGGGTTTAACATTCTTGCGACAAAATGTTCAGCTGAATGCCATGTATAATTTCCAAAATTCTGCAGCTAAGTACCGGCTGAGTATGTGAATATAAGAAACATCACTTCTCAACGTGATGCTTATAATTATTTCTCGTTCGAAGTTAAAAATGCATATTGAAAATATTTTTTTATTTAGAAAATGCATCGGGTGAATTTAATTTGAAATGTCTTCGATGCACAAAAAGTGTTAATCCTTTTGTGGTTTAGTTTATTTCTTTCGTTTTTTGTATTAATCGTCGTGTCTGTAACGGAGTATTAAAGTGAAACACGTGTGTATGTATTTTTGTCCGATACATGGTGTTCGTCGATAGAATTCCAAAGGTTTTTCACGCGCGGAAGGCTAATTGGTCGAACGGCGTTAACGAGTGACCGCTAATCGAGACACGCGAGAAAGCGCGTCTTGTGAATTGGCCGCGTTAAACGAAATCGGTTAAACGATCTGCCAGCCGATTTTGGGTCGAGCCAGTTACACACCTTTATACAGGACGAATCTTTACATGTGAGGGGACCGTGACCACGAAACGGTCTAACAGCCTCGAATCAACGCGGAGGAGAGAAAACAGTCTAACAAAAGATGTACAGCCGGTGGAAGGAATATAACGAGTGCGAAAAATCCGGTCAGCGGTTAGAGCAAACGTGTCTTGAGTGTTCTAACAAAGGGGATCGATAGAAACGTGAGAGTATATACATTTGAACCTTTAGTCAGGACCATGTTATAAAGAATTAACTATTAACGCTCTGCAAGTCGATTTTCCTATGTTTACAAGAAGAAAAATTACACTTTCACTATAATAACAGTACGATGCAATAGTATAGCAATAATTAAATGATATGTAATGTGTAAAATATAGATAAATAAATGTGTAACTTTTAAATCACATGGGGCTATAGAGGGTTCAGAAAATTGTAATAAAAAGAGAAGAAAAGAAATGGAAATTCGATTCGATTCGATAGATATATAACTTTAATCAATCATGCCCTTAAATTAATCAAATAATTACGAATAATATTTCACACATATTCTTAGAAATGTGTATTTTATCATCTTACAAGGGATTGTTAAAATCGAAAGAAATAGAATATAAACTACAAAATATAAATCTATCTCATTTACCCCTTATGTCAATCACACTTACTCTTCTATGAAAGATATTTAATCACTTAATTAATTTACCTACATAGACATTTACACTAAATTTCCTTTGTATAGAACACTGCTCGCTTATTTTCTTTTCTTTGAAGCAAACGATAATATCAGCAACTCTCTAGTTTCCTTTCCTAGACTATACACTGTCACTTCCCCTAAAGTTCCCTCCTATAGAACTTGAATACTGAAAATAGTCTGCTCGCTCATTTCCCTCTAACATCCACGATCTCGAGTTTCCTTTGTCAACTTAATAGCTTCATAACGCCTCGGGCGAAAGAAAGAAAATTCATCCTGATCAAAAGTAAACCTCTTCTTTGTTCTTACACGTGAACACTGATAAGATTATTTTCAACTCATCAGTCTTGATAATTTCCTCAAAGGAGGTAAGGATAAATTTCCACGATTACGAGTAGGAAAGTAGGTAGCTCGGCAACAAGTGTGACAACGGTTAATTAATTAATAATACGTTATACGTAGGAAAAGAAACTTGTAACTCCTCTTTTGGAGAATATATATTGTTAAGAAACGTAGAATCTCTATGATTAACTTATCACGAGGGTAAACAAGACAGAAATGCGTGACGACGCGAATGGAGGAGAGGTTCGTCACGTATCGGTTGAATCCTCGTGGGATACGGGTATGTGTGTACACGTACCATGTCGTCAATTACGACAAAACGGCGAAACGATCCGCGGGGAATCGAGGTTGAAATTACAGGCGGCGGCGATTCCCATTGCCCCGATCGGAAATGACGGGGATGCGGGTTCTTGTGGAAACATCCGGCGAGAGATTGAGATCGTTGTTACGAGCTGTGACGGAAGCTTGTATTGCTCTCTTCGTTTCCGTGTTCAATTTTAACTGTTTCTTCTTGATATAAAACAGAGTTTAATCCTGCCGATTTAATTCCTCCGCGAGTTAATCCACGAGATAATTTGTCCGAAACGCATTACCGATATTACTCGTCGCAAAAAGTGGCCAATATTTCCTCAAACCTGTTCAGCGACGATTCTTTTTGTTTTCTTCTTGTTTCGTTCAAAATATTTAACTTATTGAGCGTCTATTTTGTTCATCTCGAACTTTTTCTTCTCCTAAGTTAGTAATAAATGAAGTAGTAAATTTAATTAAGATAGAGATAATTATCGATGAATAAAACGATTTGATAGAGAGAAATATTAACACCGGAGATATTTCTGTGTAGAATATTAAATAAACCTGAAAGAACGAAATAGTTAAAAAAATTTGTTCTTGGAATATAGGTTTAGAGACTGAAGTTTGAATATATCACAGATTATAAAAATTAAGTAGATTTATAATAAAGAAAAATAATAAAAATCATATAAATGTTCGTGTTTAGAGGAACAAATGTATTGGCACACTTAGGTTTCTTTTAATATAATTTATTATAGTACATTATAGTTTGGTATTTGAATATTTTCTTCTAATAACTTCTTTCAATCAACTACTCATTGAATCCACTAATTGCTTTCGTTACTTTTGACCCTATTTTATTTCGTTCTTCTAGAATTGCTAGTTTTAAGTATTGTTCATCACAGTATGTGAATTAATATTCCCAAAAAAATGTATTAATAAGAGATTATAAATAAAAGTCCATTCACTATATCAAAAATATTAGCATTTTTGAAGAAACTTAACGAATGTATATGTAAATATTAGTATCTTCAAAGAGATTAATTAATACAATATTTGCCGATAGATTAAACTTGGAAATAACGAGATTTTGTTATCTCTCTCGAAATTCCAGGAAAGAATAGAATTATATTCGCGTAACGATTCAAATTATTTGCGAGTTCACACAACAGCTACGGTTTTATTAATATTTACTTACGATCGAGTCTGGCATTAATATCGGAAGACATTAAGAGTAAGTGAAAGAAAAGAAAACTGTCTGTGAGAAAATGAGAACAAAGTAACAGGGGAAAAAATAACAGAGAGAACTAAGTGAAATGTGGGCTAAATTAGAAACAGACGATTCCTATAAATCAATTTTCCTTTTGTCTTTTTTTGATTCATTCGTCGTGAGTGGCTTTAATGCGCATCCTCATCACGTGGAACGCGAAATCCTGATGCAAATCGCGATCACGTTGATTATCAGAGGCACGCGAAGAACAAGTCGAGAAATTTCGCGTTTGAAATAGTACGTTAATTGGAACGTGTAAGAGGTTATATCAACTCCACCCTTAAATACATATTCAAAGCGTCGACTCTCTCTGTCAACGTTCGATCGGAATAAACGATCTCCGATACTGGCTATTAGCGATATCGTGACCCTGTTTTCCTCCTCGCAATTCGTGGCAGTGTTGAAATTTATCGAACCGTTCGGAACTACATACCTCGAGCTCTCTGCGTGATAAATTGCCCTGGAGATGATATTGTCCTGTGGAAACGTCAACCTAGTGAAATATGAAAAATCGCCGCTGTAGAAACGTGTCTCTATGTGACGAACCATTTTTTTTTCTTTAAAGAAGCAAAGAAGATAAATCATTTCGCAGCGTTTCCATTTTATCGTGTTCACTTTCGAGATATTCTCCAGTTTCACTTATTTCACCTAATCTCTTAACCATTTGTAAAACAAGTCAAATGTTAATTTGGGAAATTCATTGAAGTGTGAGAATTCTTTGAGTTGTAGTACGATGATTTTTCAGAAATTTTGTTACGATTCCTTCCACCAATTATCAGACTTTTTATGCCTCTTGCTCTCTCTGAGAAACTTTACAATGCCAAATCACAATACATCCTTTCGTTATTACTAATCGATAATATTACTAATCAATAATAACTTATTCACTTCAACGAAGAATGTTTTAACCCTTTATAGGGCAGGACTGTGGAGTAAATAAAGAAAAATTTTAGTCTGGAAAATTCTTTGATTTATAGTTCGACAATTTTTCAAATTTGTTTATTATTAAATATACCTACGAAAAATAGTTTGCTAAATTTCAGCGTTTATAATATTTACACATATAAAGATTTACAGTTCAATTCTCTAAATTAATTATTCTCATCTAGAAAGTTACACTTGTTTTTCTTTTATCTTTTTTATTTTCCCTTCTCAGAGTTAGTGATATTTAAAGGTTAATCAAGAATCGATAGGAGATCATTGCCGGCAAATGGATCCAATTAGCAGAATTCCCGAAAACGGTAAACGAGATGAAACGAGAGAATTTCGAAGGTGTTCAAACGATGGAAAACGAAGACACGCGTACAGACAAGCGTGTATGCACGGCAAAGTAGCATACGGCTTTAGTAACCCTGTTTTACGGTACACACGGCACCAAGACTGGCTTTTATTTACAGTGCAACAGACCGGTGGCCTGGCAAGGGACCGCAAAGGGTCAATGGTTGCAGCCCGTTAAAACCGGCGTGGTAATAAATTTAACTCGCGGATTTCGCGTTCACCGGTTAAAAATCCCCCTGATTTCGGTGCTCGGGTACAAGTATCGCCTGTTAACGTTGTCTTGCCTGTAATTCTCCAACCACAAGAAAAGAATTTTAAGATAATTCCAATAGTAAATTCTTCTCGTGCATTACCTAAGATCTCCTCTATCTCGAATACATTTCTCAAGCAGTTTCACTCAAGAAAAAGTAGAAACTTGTCTCACACTATTACGAGTGTCTGTTGAAGCTAAGAAAAATGAGCTAAGAAGCTGAAAAAATAAAAAAAAAATACCAAAGCAATATAAATGAAAAAAATATGATAAAAAATTGAAAGTGTCCTTTCAAAATTAGTATTTTGCTATTCCTATATGAGATAAGCTACAGAATTTTACAAAATTATTATCGAAATTTACCATATTGTGTGAAAATAATTAAGTTATTTAATTTTTTCCGCGACTGTAACGTTATTCGAAGAAAAAGGCAATAGGAAGGTTCAACAGAATATTGAGAAATTTGTCTGCAAGTGTCCAGAGTGTAGGAAAAGACTCGAAGGGCGATGGAAATGGGTCGTTTCCCATAGAACGGATACACCATGGATACCCAGAGGGTTTTCGTTCCGCCGCGGGACTAATAACACGCGTATCATCGTGAATAATTAACATCTCGTCTAGGTACGTTAGCTGGTGCCAAGTGAAACGGGAGACATCGTGCTCGTGGGAAGGCACGTCCTTACGAGCCTCGCATTTTCACCTGCTCTCTACTACCCGATCCCTTCGCGGCCTCCTCGTGAATCGAACTCGAATCGTGGCGCGTGATCGTTGATCGTTCGTTGATTGGCGTTTCCGCGAAACCTGCTCGCAAACTGTCGCGACGCGTGCCCGCGTTGCATGCCGAGAACAACGACTTTCCAATGCCGTTTCTTTCAGCGAACCATTGTCTGAGAAATAGACAGCGAGGCCAGAATTTTACCCTTTTGAACAGCGAATTGAATCTAAAGGATCGTTACATAGGATGAAAAGTTTGAGAAAAGTTTGAAATAGTTGCAAATTCGAGAATCTTTTGTTAACCGTATTTATTAAATATGTGAATTGAGGAGTGTGTGAGTTTGTCCCATAAATATTCCACAAAACAACGCTTATTTCACAATATTCCTCAATGAAACATTCACGAAATTGTATAATTTTGTAGGATTACATGATTCTTAATGTGTATAGTTTAAGTCAAGTATTATAGGACTCATTTTCCAGTCGAATTGTTTGAGGAAAAATAGATTAATATTATATTATATTGATAAATAAATGTTTTGTGGTATCTACGATATTCGAAGTGTTAAAAGGAATTTTTTAAGTCATCTCTCTATAAAAACGAGTTAAATCTCCTGACAGAGATTCTGGATAAGATTCTACAAAAAAATTATATCGATAACAAACATTAATTAGAATTCTAATTTTTCATTTAATTCATAATTGTCAAAAGTCATAATATATTGTCGATTCTAATTAATTTCTAACACATCAACGTCTTTTATGTAAAATGGTACTGGGACAGTAAGTAATGAATGCCTAGATCGTCAGCAGAAAAAATCATAACTCAAGGGGTTAATAGGAAGAAAGAAACGAATTAAAGTGTGTTTATAGAAACAGCAAAGAATGAAATAAGAATGAAAAAGATTGTTTAATATACACAATCTCTAGTAAAAAGAAAAAAGAAAAACAAGAAAACGGGAGAAATTAAGCTGTCTTTCTCTTATTGTCTACAAAAAGGTATTACAACACGACTTTGTAATAGAATTTTTAATTAAAGAGTAACATTACACGTTCTACGAAGAAAGATGTTAAAAGATATTAAAGCTTGTACAATGTAATAAACCCCCTGTAATAACGACGGTGTACCGTTCCTTCGCGGAGTTTCCTTTACGTATAAAATGTCCCGCTTCAGGTTACACACACGGAACAACAGAAAAGCGTAAAACGCTGGCGCCAGCGATCATGCAATCGCACCGGTTAATTAGACTAAGCGAGCAACTTTGCCGGCTCGCGTTCGACCATAGAAAAAATCGATTCCTCCTCGAACCGGTTGAATCTTCTTTATCCAATCTTCGTTGCATACGAAACGAATGTATGCCAACAATTGTCCATACACAGACAGATTCCTTTTCTTTCTTCTTTTTTCTTTCTCTCTCTCTTTGTACATGGTTAAACGATTTCGACGGTGGTCCAACGTGAAATCTTGAACGATAAAGCACACGATTTTTTTACTCTCTTTTCTGAGAGAGAGAGAGAGAGAGAGAGAGGAAAACGATTATCGGTGCTCGCAGAGAAAAATGCGACTCTGTAGCCGTTAATTCGATGGTGCATCGGTGTAAAATATCGGCAATTAATCGGTAACGGCGCGGAATTTTTCGCGAACGGTTCTTTCCTACCTCTGGAGAACTCTCGAACTTCGCGGGAATCGCTGATCGAAAAGATAAGATCCTTTGGAGAAACGGAACCGTAGGGAATTGAGAGAATATTTCTGGGAGAACGTGCAATTTATTGTATATGTGTGTGTGCGTGTGCATAATGGAAAAGTTCGTATTGCTTGAAGCGAGGGGATATTTTTCGACGTGGAAGAATAAAACGTAAAATTGGAAAATTTATTTTTAAAATTGAAACGTCAAATATGGAATGGACGATGCTTTTTCTCTTGCAACCGGAGATTTATTTGTAGCACCATCGATCTTCTGTACTTCATACCTTTTTTATTTATCTTTTATAACATCGTGTGACAGTATGCATTTGTTTAACTATATTTCGTAAGTTTTATTTTATTCGTTGAGTTATATATTGTTGTATCATTAGATTGTTATCATCGAAGTGTGAAATTCTGATAAACTGTAATACTTATTTTCAAGAACGAAGAAACATCGGATTGTAGAGAGTTATTTTTGAATATTTTCTTTCTTACACTAATATACTAGGGAAATCGATGGCGAGATAATGTTTTGCACTTTATTGTTGAAGTTTCGAACAAGACAAAGTGTCGTTAGTTAGTATGTACTTTTTAGAAAAACTTTTTCCCACCGATAAACGTGGCTCTGTACTTTAAATTCTCCTTCATAAAAATTGAAAGAAATAATTGTAGAAAAACCACCAAGATCTATTCAAATAAACAGAAATAAACGATTCTGTCGCGTCTTATTGTCAAAATTTCAAGCAAGAAAGAGTATATTTTTATTTTCTTATTCTTTAGACAAATTTTCTTCTAGGGTAAGCGAGGCTTTCTCTGTTTAAAATTTCCTCTTATAAAAATAAAGAAAAATCACTGCAAAGCACCACCAAGAATAATACAAAATTTGGAAAAAGGGACTATTCAAATTAAAAAAAAAAAAAAACTAAACGATTCTATCGCGCCTTATTGTCAAAATTTCAAGCAAGACAAAGTACTTTTTTATTTTCGTATTCTTTAGACAAATTTTCCCCTTGGGTAAGCGAGGCTTTCTCTGTTTAAAATTTCTTCTCATAAAAATAAAGAAAAATCACTGCAAAGCGCCACCAAGGATAATACAAAATTTGGGAAAAGGGACAATTCAAATTAAAAAAAAAAAACCCAAACGATTCTGTCGTACCTTATCGTCAAAATTTCAAATAAGACAAAATATCGCTATTTCTACATATTCTTTAGAAAATCTTTTCCCCCGAATAAGTGTGTCTTTCTATCATAAACAGTCGTTGATAAAAATGGAAATAGATTGTAAAAATACCACGAAATATAATTGAAATAAAAAGTTAAAGTAAATTTCCCGATGAACCAAGGACTTTTAACCAGTGGGGAAAGGATTAAAGAGGAATCCCAACAGCGAGTCGAGGATTAAGCGTGTAAATTTCACGTGGACAGTTCGTAGAAAACAATTAGCGAGAGCATGGAGGATTGTCGCGAATATACGAAGACGAGCGAGCGAGTGAGTGAGCTAAACGAGGGGACGAATGTGTGTCAATCGAAAGCCGGTTTCTAGGTGGCGTCGAGCATCACCGGCCCGACGATTTTCAGTGTGGAATTAATGGTGATCATTAATATCACAGTGTAATTACGCGTTTTACGCGGCTGGCCGCCGCGTATCGTCCGTTAATGCTCGTTATTAATACTAACGCGTAATAACGGACCGTTGCCGTAGCTATTGATTCATTCGTATCGTCGCGCGATCCTCGTGGATCGCGCCTTGACGTCGCCGGTGAAAATCACGATTAGCCCGAGGGTTAAATTAATATTTGCTCGATGGTAAATCGTCCAAGACGAATCGCGCTGGCATCCTAGTAGATAATCCTGCGGATATCTTTGACCAGTCCTCCGCGCTGCACTCATTTCCCTAATACTTTTACTTTAACATCGAGGAAATGTGAAAAAAGCGGCAAAGAAATGTTTCTCAGCTAACAAATTGATATCTCGGTATGTCGTTATACTAATTATTCTTAGAGTAAATAATCTTGTGAATGCCATCGGGCTGAACTCATCTAAGTAGTACTTTTACTTTGATACTGAAGAAATGTGGAAAGAAGATAGCAGGGAAAAGTTTTTTGTTAATTATAAAATTGATATCTTGAAAGATTAATTGCTCCCTTCGCTGTTACACTAATTATTCTTAAGTGATCGCTGAAAAAAAAAATCAAGCTCGCTTTCGTTAATAAGCTTCAATTGAAAACTTCAATTTTTCGTCTTGGAAAATTATTCTTAAATGTATAATTGATATTTGGAATAATCAATTACACTCTTCACTATTATACTAATTATTCTTAAGATATCACTAAAAATGGAGAACAGTTTCGTTAGAAAACTTAAATTAAAAATGGCTTCGGAAAGAAAATTTCAATTTTTCATCTTGGTAAATTATTCTCAAATGTACAATTGATATTTGGAATGATCAATTACACTCTTTACTATTATACTAATTATTCTTAAGATATCACTAAAAATGGAGAACAGTTTCGTTAGCAAACTTAAATTAAAAATGGCTTCGGAAAGAAAATTTCAATCTTTCGTCTTAGAAAATTACTCTCAAATGCATCATTGATATTTTGAAAGATCAATTACTCCCTTCACTGTGATACTAATTATTCTTAAAATATTTGAAAATTATTTTTGAATACACCACTAAAAATGAGGATCGATTTGATTAATAAACTTAGATTAAAAACTATATAGAACAGAAATGTTCCATTTCTGATCTTGAAAGATTATTCTCGAATATATTTCCTATTCGAGAATCGATCAGATCGAGCCAGACATATTAAGACACGGCTGGCGATCCTACCAGTCGATTTACGCAAGAACTTTCGAACATGTACACGATCACCCTTGTAAAAATGGCAGTTATGCGCGCACGAAGGCACGCCGTTCTCATGCACGAGCCGAAATGTGGGTCACTTTTACCCCCTGTAGCAAGCTGGATCGCGATCGTGATCGAAGATCGAGCCTGTATGATGCTATGGATCGCGATGTTGCGTGGCATTGATCATGTACCGCCTTGGCGCGAGCACGTTGCCACGTGCTAATACAGGCTGATTCAAACACAATTTACGATTCTCTTTATTAACACGAACGGTTAATCCTTTGCACTCCGAGTATTTTTTCTTTTTATGATCGATTTGTCAACTCCAAGCACACTTTTACAATGAAACTTTTGAAAATGAGATTTTCGTTATGCAAAGAAAGAAATTATACATTTCCACAAATTTCTTTATTTTTATTTATTTCACTAATCTACTTTATTTCAACGTGAATAAAATTTGAATGGAGTTATGGGCTGTATTATTAATAATAAATCCGTAGGAGAACCAGTGGAGTGCAAAGGGTTAATACCTTTCACTCCAACCCTTTTTTTTTTTTTTTCATTATAATCGTTCAATTTTGTTTCTCTTCTTCTAAAATGTACGTATTAACATCGAAGGGAATATTTCTATGTTTGCAAACGATGTAATTAAAATTGAGCTGTATCATTTTTGAACCGAAGTGTAGAGATACACGTCATTATGATCGTACATTGGACAGATCGTTTCGTGGCCCTTCTTCGAAGGAAGATTTATGACGATATACCGTGATAACACCAATTATTATCGACGTACCACTTCATAAATTCTGAATCTCACGAGGGACACATTTGTCGGGATCGATTCGGAGATCCATGTACGAGATCTCTGTGTGTATCTCTTACATTGTTGCAGAGCTTGTTCGATTGATCGAGATATCCTTTTCGAACGAATTACGAAGAAAAGAAAATCAATCACACAGTGTACAATAAATACACTTTTAATCAACGTGCATCGATGTTTCGTTATAGACTAATTTTTGTGCAGATGCTCGCTCGTTCGATTCGTCGAGAGTATTAATTCACAGAAAAAGAGGAAAAGCGATTTTTTCATTATTTAATAAGGAACTTAATTTAATGGTTAAAGTACAGACATTGAAAATCGTTCGATTCATTATCAATATTTTACCGCCCGAATAATTTTTATATGGATATTCACTCATTTCATTAATCGAGATATCAATTCACAGAAAGAAGAAAATCATTTTCTCCGGTATTTAATAAAGAGTTTCATTTAATATTTAAATTACAGACAACGAAGAACATTGAATTCATTATTAGTATTTTACCACAGAATAATTTTTATACAGATGTTCACTCGTTCGATTGATCGAGATATCGATTCACAGAAAGAAGAAAATGGGCTTTTCCATTATTTAACAAGGAGCTTAATGTAATATTTAAATTACAGAGAACGAAGAACATTGAATTGATCATTATTAAATTCATTATTAGTATTTAACCACAGAATAACTTTTATACAGATGTTCACTCGTTCGATTGATCGAGATATCGATTCACAGGAAGAAGAAAATCGGTTTTTCCATTATTTAACAAGAAGCTTACTGTTACGTTTAAATTACACAGAGCAAAGAACGTTAAAAATTCAATTATTAAATACACTTTCAATCTATTCGCGTCAATAATTTAACCACAGACTAATTTTTATGCAGATGCTCGCTCTTCTACGAACGAGCTCTCCATGTATCTCTCCCATAGAGAAAGTAGCTATCCGTAACGAGCCTCGTTGCATAATAATTTCATTTATTTAGTTTACCCGTAATATCCAGGCTCTCATAGAGTAACACTCTGACGACTTAGAAACAACCAGGAAGTGTTCACCGAGTTTCACCTGAACGTTACTTTACCCATCTCTCTCTTTTAACCAATTCCAGCAGCAATTTCTATTCGAGAAACCGTAGAAACTCGGCGTCTATATGTACTATATGTATGTGTCCATATAGCATCCTCTGTAGCGATCTCTCGTCGGTGAAGGAAGAGGGAATCGGGTGAAATTAATTCTCCCGTTTGGTGACGAATCTTCGAATCAGTCCAGTTGCCTCTGCGTGTCTCTCAGCGACCACCAGAGAAAATTCTACCTCAAGTTATACCACTCTACTCTACGTGGCGCAACACTCCAGCTAAACCGGCCCCTCGTGTCATTAAAATGCATCGTACGTCGACGGAGGACACCCTTTCTAACAGTTATAGACCGCCCGCCATAAATTTTACCGTGTACAAGTGGCAGCCAAGCCGTGCTCTAAATGGCGACGCGAGATTTCTACTGGGACAAAACGATCGCCACTTACGAGAGCTAACCTTGCCAATCATCGATTCAAATCCGAATATCTCCTATGTCTTACCTCAGAATACGTTCTCGTTTCACCACTGTGTTTTTCTCACATCGAAACACACCTACCGATGGCAATAGATAGGACAGGATCTGTTTGTTTTCCTTTTCTTCGACACGAAGTATCGATTTTTCTTCTCCTTTGCTTTCTTTCACTAAGTTTTGCTTTTTCTCTCTCTCTCTCTCTCTCTCTGCTCTTTCTCTTCTCGTTCTGACACCAACGCCCATGGCGTTCACCTGTCGCGACCTTCTTAGAAAGAGATCCGCCGACTTTTCCGCGTCCTCGATATCGATACCACTTGAACACTCGAGGAACATAGATGACACTTTTATAAAGAAATTTCGGTAACCAGAAAATTCTGATTTTCTTTTCTTTCAAACTTAAGCAAGTTAGTAAATGGTACAAGAATATAACAGGAAATAAAGTCATAGAGACTGAAAGGGTTAATTCATTTTTAATGGATAAAGTATAAATCCTGTGTATCTGGGAAAAAGTAAATCTAAAGTATATAGAGACAATGTTGAGTAAAAGTTAAAAGTATCGGAAGTTTCTCTGCAAACAAAGATCAAATCCAGCTGTGTACCTCTTGTCCAGATTACCAGCCATTCTCAAGCTGTTCGAGTGGTTCAACCGTACAAAAACGATTTCTCTTCAGCTAATCGCTGGTAATTATCTCGGAGAGCGCGCGAGAGAAGAATCCTGTGGGCGGTGTGAGTGGCTACCCAAGAGGATTATACATAAGCAACAAGTGATTCACGATAAATGTCCACTCTCTGTTACCTCGCTTACACACATCGGTCACAGGCCGATGATCGAGACGTTTTTCTTTATCTTCGAATCGTATATATACACCGAGTGAGATTTTAAATATCTGGCAAATGTTTGCTGTGCGTAAAAAATATTTCAAGAAAACATGCAATACCCTAATCGATTTCTTATTTCTATCGTTCTTTTATCGAGAGGAAATCACCTTCGATTTTTCAAATAAAATAATTAAAATTTGAAATGTCCAAAATGAATACTTACCGAAATATCAATTTAACCAAAAAGAAACAAATAACTCTACTATAACCTCCATCGATATGGAAACGAAAAATTTAGAGTTTGACTAATTGTATTTCATATGTGAACAACTCGAGATCATTTAAATGGCCTTATTTAAATGACCTAACCCTGCGCGTACTCGTTGATCATCTAAAAAAAAAAAAGAAAAAAAAAGAAGAAGGGTACACGGCAGATTTCCTTTTTTCCCTTATAGGCTTGCACGCGAGAAAATCGAGGCGATCCATAAAAAGAGGCGTATCGCGCGCGTTTTCACCGCGACTTCCGGCTATAACAACAGAAGCTTGATCGCGGTGGGAGTCGTTTGAAATTTTCATCGTAAAACCGTCCCATTTTCTCCGCACGAATTCACCCTCCCCGCTTGGTACATAACCGACACCAATTCACTCGCTATACTCTCCTTCTCCTTCGTCTTCTATTTTTCTTTCTTTTCTTATTTTCCTTACAGCGTGACGAATTAATACATTATTAATAAACGTCGTGGCGAAATGGAGGATGAGGGAAAAGGTGAAGGAGGGATGTGTTTTATCGTGTTTTCTCATCGCATCGTACCTCGACTCGCATCGCGCATTCCAAGGCGTGCATGCGAAATATCATCCGGACCAAGCTGGAAAAATGGACACGCGAGCTTTCACGCCGTACAAAATCGCCGCTTCGTGTTGTCGAGATGGCATGGTACGTAAAGAGGTACGTGGTACCAGCCTCTTTGCTCAAGAAAAGGAGAAATCGTCTATAGAACAGAACGTTCGAACATGCCGTTCAACGCCTGCCCTCCTACAATTAAAGTAAAACATATTCGATTTGCATAATGATCGTGCGCCGGCGAGCGAATCGCACGAGCTAGTTGCCTCGATCAGTCGTAAACGGGATTCTGTTATGTCATTAAATAAATTGAACGAGGTAGACAGCGGCGGTGATCGGGCAATGGTTTTAAAGAAACGCAGCGTCACGCGACGTACTGGATGTAATATGGAAGATTCGTGACTCTAGGAAAGGAGATAGCGAGTTTTTGGGAAAGTCTTGTCTAAAACTTGTCTCTTGAGATTATGGTGTGTTATTAGAGTATTCAAGTTTATGCTTACGATGTAATTTACGTTCTATAATGAATTTCTAATGGACAGTAGCTGATAATACGACGATCGTTGTTTATATCGGTTTGCTAGAGTTTTATCGTATCGACACATTTCTTTGAGATTTTTCAACGATTTCTACAGGTGTTGAGAGATTAGATTAGTTTGTAAGATAGGATAATTCAATTTTTTGTTTTTTTTTTAAGAAGGATAAAGATTTTTAACGAGGATAAAATTAAATATATTTTATAAAATTAACATACAGATTAACAGTTTTCACTGAGAGTTATCTTTGAATTTTATTTAACACACATTTCTTTCATTTTCTTGTTAGTTATCTACCATATTCGATACTTTCTCTTCTACGCACTTTTCTAAACACACTTTGCCATACATCCCTCATAAATATGCACGCATACGTTTTCACCGTTCTTCGTTGAATTTTCACTATCTATATTCTGCTGTTTATAAGAATTAGGACACTCGTTATATTCGTACAGAAAGTAGCGTATTATTTAAATTACACTTCTTCGCGAAAGTTACTATCATGTATCATTAACCCTCTATAGGCAAACATATTTCCTTAAACTCGATAGACAATCTAAGTCCTTCGTGTACAAATCTAATCTTTCTCACAGTTCTAGGCTGCTAAAATATCTGAAAAAATTCTGGTGTACTGTTGAAATCTCGATTAAATCGAATATTTATAAACGTTTTCGAATAAAAATTGAAAATTCATTTGAAAGAAATATGAGAGAGGTGTGTTTCTTGGGTCATCAATAATCCAGATTGTCAACGAAGGTTTAAAAAATATATGAACTGTTTAAATGATGCAAGACTCCATTAAGTCGAATATTTCAAATATTTTCCAATAAAAGTAAAAATTAATTTGGAAAATATGCAAAATTCAGGTTGTCGATAATTCAGGTTGTCAACGAAGGTTTAAAAAAATATATGAGCTGTTTAAATTATGCAATATTCCACAAAGTCGAATATTTGAAACATTTTCTAATAAAAATAAAAATTCATTTGAAAGAAATGCCAGAGTGCAATATTTCGTGGATCACTAATAACCCAGGTTGTCAACGAAAATTTAAAAAACACATATGAACTGATAAAAATAAACAAACTGCTTGCATTATTTAATCTTCGATAAAGTTAAAACATTTTCCAATAAAAATAAAAATTCATTTGAAGGAAAATACAAAAGTAAAATATCTCTTAAATCATCAATAATCCAGGTTGCCAACGAAAATGTAAAAAACACACACGAACTGATAAAAATAAACAAACTGTTTGCATTATTTAATCTTCGATAAAGTCAAACCATCTTCCAATAAAAATAAAAATTAATCGTAAAGAAATTCAAGAGTAAAATATCTCTTGGATCACCATTGACTCAGATTGCCCATAAAAGCTTGAAAAGTGCATAAACTACGTTCGTTTAACATTCAGGAAACGATATTTACAATGATTTCATCGTACGACAACAGTTTCCCTCGCGACGTTTCAATATCCAGAACATTTCCTCGTTAATAAAATGATCAAAATCCATTTATCCCAGCTTTAAATGAGATTAGCATAATACGTGAGGGCAAGGAACGTTCGAAACTGATGTAATCGCTGCATGGTGTCGCGCCGGAAATGGCGGTACTTTCACTGAGCAACGAAGGAACACCTGAGAGCTCGAGTACTCGGGTGCGAACAGCCGTGTTCCTCGCGACTACGCGTGGGCGGAAGTTACATATTAAAGTTACGTCGAACCAGGACAGACAGGTGCACCGGTACACGCATTCTCTTTGCATTGTTCGTCGCGACCCGGTGCATCTTTCGAACGGAATCCTCGCCGGTGGACGTTGGAACAAGTATGCCCACGCTTTTATGCAAATCGAAGGATCGTGCACGATCCACGCTGTATCGGTTAACTGTGTAATACACTGTTCCGTATCCTCCACGACTGGATAGAAAAGAGACTCGTATATATCTTTCGAATTGAAAAATTCGACACTTTTCTCTTAATCGTTCTGTTCTAATCTTATCTTTCTCCTGGCTTTAAATGGAAAATAAATTTATGGATTAATCTTAAACATTTGATACAGAATTTAATAATGATCTAGTTATTTTCGATTATCTATCCTCGTCATTAATTATTCACTTCATGTCTCTGTTTAAGCGTTTAATTATAAACTGATTAGACGTAATGACAGCTCTTAGTTGAGTCTCGCTTGGAGAAAGATGTTATTGATAATAAGTATCGAACGTTGAAAATGGGGAATTATTGATCAATTTCGTTTTATTAAGTTTCCATGGAAGTAAACGGAGTTTTTACACGTACGAAGATAATAAACCTGTAATTATTAAGAAAATCAGCATTCTTGATATAAATAAATAACGATCGATTTATAAATCGTACAAAATGTATATTTGAAAAGAGATCTGCGATTAAAATATTACTCAGATTATTCATTTCTTCGTTTTCAATTTATTAATTTTCCTACGAGTTAAGTGAATTTTGTCAAACGTATAAAGAAAACAATAGATCTATTATTATTAAAAAAAAATCAGTGTCTTCAGATGTATCATTATCCAATTTACAAATCACATAAGGAACACCATCAAAACAATATCCGAAATATTCTTCAATTTGAATTGAACACTTTTCCTTGAACTAAATAAACGTCTCACACGCATAAAATAAAATAACATTTGATAACTCGATTACTATTCGTATAGCTCAATTAAAAAATAAATAAAGGAAGATCAGTGTCCTCGCAGCGATATTTGCAAATTCCATAAAATCCGTGAAGTGAAAATTTTCCAAGAAGAATAATTCAGAAATTCGTATCTTCGATCGTGATTCGTTAATTCCACCAGGAGGCTGGAGGAAAAAGAGTCAGCTGCTCGCGGCCGTGAAATAACCGAGGTCGTGGTCGTTATCGTCCCTCTCGTTTACCGGTCGGCTCGTTCGAGCCGGATTAAAATTATTAATCTTTTGCGCGGCGCGGCGCGGCGCCTAATTGTTTGCCCGACGAATTTATCACGGCACGGCAGGTAGCCGAGGCAGATTTAATTGCACCTCCACTCTCGAGGACTAATTAAAGAAAGCCAAGAAGAGAACCTTCTCTCTTTCTCTGTATACGTGTAGACATCGTGTTCTATACTTGTACAGAATAACACGTATATTACACTATAGTAAGCATCGTCTCTAAACGGAACTAACGAGCTAGCTACTCTTAATACGCGCACCGCAGTCTTGAATCTCTTTCTACCGTTTCGACGCGAGAAATCCTAGAATTATAAAATTCCTCTTTGAAAGAAAAAAGGACCCAAAGACAGATAGGTAGATAGACAGATAGATAGATAGAAAGAGAGAGAGGGAAGGAAGGGGGAGAGAGTGAAAGAGGGAAAGAACGCGAGAGATAGAATGCGCGAGAGATAGAGAGCGCGAGAGAGAGAGAAAGAGAGAGTGAAACAGAGCGAGAGAGAGAGAAAGAGAGTGGAAGAGAGCCCGAGAGAGAGAGAAAGAGGGAGAGAACGCGAGAGATAGAAAGCGCGAGAGATAGAGAGCGCGAGAGAGAGAGAAAGAGAGAGTGAAACAGCGAGAGAGAGTGAAACAGCGAGAGAGAGAGAAAGAGAGTGGAAGAGAGCGCGAGAGAGAGAGAAAGAGGGAGAAAACGCGAGAGAGAATGGAAGAGAGAGAGAGAGAGAGAGAAATTCAGCATAGGAGCATTGTCGAGTGTCCATTCAACGCCGATAATCGCTGTTATGCTTCCAACTTTCTCCAAATTAGCGGCAGAACGCGAACGTAGATGTATGTATGTATGTATGTACGTCGGAATACTCGCATTAGATAGGGTTGCTCTTCTCTACAACAGCGTTTCCCTTTTACTTTCGAGCCTATTGTTGGATGGGAGGTTGGATCGTTCCGCGGGGGGAAACCGTGGTGGCTCACGTGTGTGGAAAATTGTCGGGGAAATCGTTCTGGAAAATCATCGTTTTCCGTTTCGCTCTTTCGTGCATGAAGCACTTGGAGAATTTTCCTCGAAATTGTGGAATTCTTCCAATATCGATGTTTTTTATATAGGTTTAAAAAATGTTTTTTTTATCTTTTACGAGTTCTCGTCCATCTACATTTTTTTTCCTTTTTACTCGAAAATGTGACGAATTTTTCAATGGAATTGAAATTAAAATTCATTCACGTTGCTGTAATTGAAAGTGATTATTAAGGTGTAGAAATAAATTTTATTAGATTGGATTCACATAATCAAAGTATTCACCTGCTGGCAGAAAAATGGCAAAAATCCAACATTCTTTTTAAATTAAATGATTCATTAAATGATCAAATATCTGTACTTAGTATATTTTAAAAATGACTCTTTTCGAAACAAGTTTAATCCCTGATTTGTTCCTTGGAAATTCATATAAATGAAGAAAACTAACGTTTTGCACTCCGACAATTTTTTTATACGATCAACATCATCAACTTCAGCACACTTTTCCGATGAAATTTTTCAAAACAAAAGGTTTCATTTTGAAGTCAAAAAAAAAAATGGTAGGTTCTCATGAATCTATATATTTTTATTTATCTCGTCAATTTGCTTTATTTTAATATAAACAGGACCTCTATGAAGAGTGAGATCGTTCGATGTCTCTTTATAGATACAAATTACATTTGTACAATTACCACGTAAAAACTTGTATAATTCACCATTACCATGACATTTCATTGTAAATGACATTTTTCACACGAGAAGTAGAAAGATTTTTACAAACGACCGTGTGTGTATACTTATTTCCGCCCGTACTGTAACACGTACTTACACCATTACTCTTATTTTACACACAGTTTTACGACACCATTCACCAAAACGTTCCAACTAAAGACAACATAATAACGACAGAAATATCCGTGAGGTAAACGCGGAAAAATAAATCTGCGGCGTGCAAGAACGTGCCAAACGCATTTCGCATCTCGCCACTATAGCGAGCCTCCCAGCGAGCTTCCGCTTAATGGTAGCTCGACCGTGTTATTACATGTAATTTCGTTTGCGAGTGGCCATCGTGTTGTCGAAGTCGGTCATGAACATGGTCCTACGCCACCTTTCTGTCCCAGAACCACTTCACCAGTCAAGCTTTCGAACTTTAGCCAAACTTTCATGCTCCCTTTCTCTTTGTTGCCTCTTATACAGATCCCATTCGCGCGCGAGTGAAACGATTTTTCGATCATAAAGTATTCTGTTCCTTAAGTGATCGTAATCGTTCTGAAACGAATTCGGGACACCAACGACGTACCTCCGTAAAGTAATAAAATTCCCAGTGAAAATTTCTCGAGTTTGTTTCGAACGATAATCAGCATCAGGAATAAGAGAGAGAGAGAGAGAGGGTTTAGGTAGTACTGTCGTAGTTAAAAGTTTGCTGGAGCAACGAACGAGTTCCGTGAGATCTTTGACGATGGACTTCTGATTATTTAGACGCGAGTCTTTGTCATTTTCGAGGTTCTTAACAGAGAGAGAGAGAGAGAGTCGGAGAGAGAGAAACTCACAGAGATTCTCAGAGGTAGAGATTCACAGAGAAAGAGAGAGTCACTGAGAGATGGAGTCACTGAGAGAGATAGAGTCACTGAGAGAGAGTGTCACAGAAAGAGAGACGCACAGAAAGATAGAGTCACAGAGAGATAGAGTCAGAGAGAGAGAGAGAGTCACAGAGAGATAGAGTCACTGAGAGAGATAAAGTCACAGAGAGATAGAGTCAGAGAGAGAGAGAGAGTCACAGAGAGATAGAGTCACTGAGAGAAACAGAGTCACAGAGAGATAGAGTCACTGAGAGAGAGTGTCACAGAAAGAGAGACGCACAGAAAGATAGAGTCACAGAGAGATAGAGTCAGAGAGAGAGAGAGAGTCACAGAGAGATAGAGTCACTGAGAGAGATAAAGTCACAGAGAGATAGAGTCAGAGAGAGAGAGAGAGTCACAGAGAGATAGAGTCACTGAGAGAGATAGAGTCACAGAGAGATAGAGTCACTGAGAGAGAGTGTCACAGAAAGATAGAGTCACAGAGAGATAGAGTCAGAAAGAGAGAGAGAGAGAGTCACAGAGAGATAGAATCACAGAGAGAGAGAGAGAGAGAGAGAGCCACAGAGAGAGTTTGTAAGGGGGAAAGAGTGTGTAAGAGAGGAAGAGAGAGAGAGAGAGACTCTTTGGTGACTTTGGATCGCTAGTCGCGACTTTAAGAGGTAATTCACATAGGAGCCATTGGCATCACTTGAAGCGGAAATTTATTTATTTATTTGTTTGTTTATTCCTTACGGGAGAAAACCTATTCGTATGCAAAGTTAATAGACATTACAAGTAAAACTGAAACTACAATGAGGCACGGCATAATGTCGTTTTCACAGTGTTAGAGAATTGTGAGAAAATGTCAATTGCAGAATACTATTCTTAAGGTTTATAACCATGCTTGTATGGATTTATACCGGTTGCAGTAGATGAATGCAGCATTGTGAAATCGAAAATATAAGAATTTATATATAGCTAAGGTATCCCAGCGGAAGATTAATTTTGAATTTCTCATTTATAGTAAATACTTTATGCAATACAAATAAAATAGCTCGCAGCCTTCTTCTGGTTTTCAACGTTGTGAGGTTCAGATTATGCAAGATTGCTCGAGAAACTGCACTAGTTCTGCCACATTCCTCTCTTATCGATCGGAATCCTCGATTAATCCTTTGACCAGTACGAACATATTGAATTTCGCGCCGAAGCAACGCTGCCGTTCATTTATATAATCTGCTCTTGGTAATTTAACGCGTTGCTATTGTCACTTATAATCTAATTCTAAAGAAAGTTGCAAATATGCAAAAATAAAATTCACAGCTCAACGGTGCAAATATGCAAAAAAATTCAGTGTTCAAAGATGCAAAGATGCAAAAACAAATCCCTAATCAAAGGTACAAAAATGCAAAAATTAAAAATTCCCCGCTCAAAGGTACAAAAATGCAAAAATTAAAAATTCCCTGCTCAAAGATGCAAAATATATAAAAAAAAAGTTCACTGCTCAAAGGTGCAAATATATAAAACAAATGTCGAGGTGCAACTGAGCGAAAAAAAAAAACAAGATTCACCGTTGAAAGGTGCAACTGTGCAAGGGAACATTGCTGAAAAGGGTTAAAAAAAAAGAAGAAATGAAAGCCTCGCTTAATCCCCTTTAAAACGATTCATTCTCCCAATCAGAGTTCATCAAGCAATGGATCGTGCGTGGAAAAGGGTAAAAGTATAGACGTGGGTGAAAAGCAATTATCGATCAGCTTTATGCAAAGAGAGGTGTTCTAGGCCGCCTCTTGCAAACGGTGAGTTATTAACTCGATGGCAAAGGACGGGGTAGCACGGTAATTGCCCGTTCATCGTCGTCGAGTTTATCTACCTTCTTGGTTCGCGCTAAGGCACGCCGCGCGTACTTTCGTTCGCTGGGATTAGTAAGAGTAAAACGTAACGCTAAGAGACATCGATTAACGGTAACGGTAAACGACTTACTTCTCCGGTATTCCTCCATGGTGCACGCGTGTGCACGCTTTCGAAGGCTGCTGCTTCGCTTGCTTGCTTGCTTGCTTGCTTGCTTGCTTGCTTGCTTACCTTCGAGTATATCGATTTTCAGCAACGCGGCCGCGTTGACTAGCGTCGCGTTCGTAAGTACACGCGATTAATTATCGAAACTCTGCTGATGCGCGTTTAACGTTCGATTTAATTAAAATCTAACAGGAGTATCGAATTATTTTTCATTACACATGGACTATTCTTCTATTCTTCTTTTCTTTCTCCTTTTTCCTCTTTCTTGAGAAAATTTGAAGAGAACGAAGAGGGAAGGGAACTTTGTTGCAGGATTTTATTATACAATTTTTATAAACTTCTTTTTAAACGATGTATGGCTAATTTATAATTTTATTTCGATGAGAGTTGGACTATCTGTGGTCAATATAGGAGGTGGAAAAATTGCAAAGTATACAATTTTTTGTCAAGAAGTGAGAAGTAATGATACTTGAAATTTCTCTTCCAAAATTTAACAGTACACTCTCAAATATATGTACGTGTTTTCCAAAACTGAAAAAAAAACTTCGATTTTTTCAAAGTGTCACAGAAGAACCCTTAATCATTATTTAGGAAAGAAACAGCGATAAAGAAATTCAGAAACGTGTCTGACCTCTCTCATTCCGAAAATTCCGCCGCAAGTGTGTCCAGGAATTGCTAGAAAATCGCCTGGAAATATCCTGAGAGCGTAAAGGGTTAAATTACCGTAGATCGTGAGAATACAGATAGGAGGGAAACGGGCGAATAGGCGAAAGTAAGAGTGAGAAAAGAATGAAATCCATCAGCAGAGAAATCACTTGGTGGGATTAGCCTCGAGTGGAATGATTCAATGAGAAAGTCTTGCTTAATCTCATGCAAAGGAAGAGAGCGTAATAAATCGATCTTTTGCAGAAAGTAGTGAAGGGCGGATGGAATTGTACACTTTCTACGACAGATCCACGAATATTTTTCCCTCGAAAATTTCTGTTTTTCACGTTTATTCGTTCGTTTTACCTATCGACGTTCTTCACCGTTGAAATTTGCAAAAAACCTCGCGATAGAAAACGTTGCTGGAACGTTCACGCCCAATCTCTATCGTTGGAATTCTGATTTGAAATATCCTCGACGTGTATTCAGATATCGAACGATCGTTCCGGTGAGTTTCAAGCACGGTTTAAATGCAGATCGCGGCACGATATATCATAGGAACAGTGATAAAGGCCGCACGGTATCCTACGCAACGTGTATCACTTGTTCCGCAATTAAAGCTGCTAGACACCGGTTCGATAGAGGCGTTGATAACACATCGATGAGCGTCGATACAAATTAAACGTTTTCCAGCTGGCTGCTGTATGCACACCGTTGTACCCGATCGCGCGAATTTTCCCACGAAACTTATCATCCTTTTTCTCTCTTTTCCCATTGAAATATTTGCAAATCAATTACTGGAATAGATGATTTTATCGATCGAAGTGTGAATTTTATTTCAACAATCATCGTTGCTTTCTTATCTGAACAAGTGCTGTAACAATTTGTAACGTTCTCTTGGAAACTCGGTGAAATTTCTACATCATCGCCAATTCATCGATTTGTATTCGTTGATAGAAATTTGTCGAAATTTCCACGGAATTTATTGAAATTTTCGGGAAATATTTTCACCTGAATATTCCTGTTTAATCGATCAATTCGTAATCGTCGCGAGAAATTCAAATTTTCATCGAAACTCGTCGAAATGTTCAAGAAATACTTTCACCTGAAATTTCTACCAATCAATGAATTTTTATCCATCGCCAGAAATTCGTAGAAATGTTGTAAGCGACTCATCGAAATTTCCGAGAAATATTTCAACCTGAAATTTCCCTCGATCGATCAATTTCTATTCATTCGCGAGAAGTTCCTAGAAATGTACATAGAGACTCGTCGAAATTTCCAAGTAACATACTCACCTGAAATTCCAACGAATAAATTAACGAATAAATGCACATCGACGAAACGTTCGAATATCTCGAACAACTTGAAACGGCAATTTTACCACGAAGTACAAGTTGAAGATCGAAGTAGAAGCACTTCACTCTACTCGTATTAGCAAAGGAAGCCGGTTTATTCGGTTCAGTAATCTCGCGGCCGTTCACGTGGCTGGCTGCATTCCGTCAAATCGAGTCCGACAGATTTACCGAGGAATCATGCAAATCATCCGTCTGGCCGCGCTATCATCATTTCAGGTGTTTCCCCGTTGCGCACCTCGCTTGTACCTATTCGCCCACCACGAAAAAGTTAATCGAAAACTAATTTCGAGAGGCACGTTCTCGTTACTCGCCGCTTTCACTCGATTAGGACCACGAATGGCGAGAGAGAGAAAGAGAGAGAGAGAGAGAGAGAGAAATAGAGAAAAAGAGAGAATGGGGGAGAGAGAAATAGAGAAAAAGAGAGAATGGGGGAGAGAGAAATAGAGAAAAAGAGAGAATGAGGGAGAGAGTAATAGAGAAATAGAGAGAATGGGGGAGAGAGAAATGGAGAAAAAGAGAGAACGGGGAGAGAGAAATAGAGAATAAGAGAGAGAGAGAAATAGAGAAAAGGAGAGAGAGAGAGAGAGAGAGAAATAGAGAGAGAGAGCAATAGAGAAAAAGAGAGAATGAGGAAGAGAGAAATAGAGAGAGAGAGCAATAGAGAAAAAGAGAGAATGAGGGAGAGAGAAATAGAGAGAGAGAGAAATAGAGGAAAAGAGAGAAATGAGGGAGAGAGAAATAGAGAAATAGAGAGAATGGGGAGAGAGAAATAGAGAAAAAGAGAGAAAGAGAGAGAAATAGAGAAAGAGAGAGAGAGAAATAGAGAAAAAGAGAGAATGGGGGAGAGAGAAATAGAGAAAAGGGGAGAATGGGGAGAGAGAAATAGAGAAAAAGAGAGAGAGAGAGAAATAGAGAAAAAGAGAGAGAGAGAAATAGAGAAAAAGAGAGAGAGAGAGAAATAGAGAAAAAGAGAGAATGGGAGAGAGAGAAATAGAGAAAAAGAGAGATAGGGAGAGAGAGAAATAGAGAAAAAGAGAGATAGGGAGAGAGAGAAATAGAGAAAAAGAGAGAATGGGGGAGAGAGAAATAGAGAAATAGAGAGAATGGGGGATAGAAAAAGAGAGAAATAAAGAGAATGGGGGATAGAAAAAGAGAGAAATAAAGAGAATGGGGGAGAGAGAAATGGAGAAAAAAAGAGAATGGGGAGAGAGAAATAGAGAAAAAGTAAAACGGTGGCCCTTTGGGAAAAAAGTTTCTCCCTCGCGTGTGGATGGACGACACAGGCCTCGTGTGTACACTTACTGCAGGAAAAACAAGCCCACCCTTTACCCAGACCGTTTCAGAATAAGATTTAATTCACGATAGGGTCGGCCTTTCGCTACCAGCACCATAATCACTCGGACACGTTGATGTATCACACGCCCCAGGGCCCCATGCTTCGTGTACACGCTGCTTTAATTACGGCCCTCAGACCCAGACTGCCTATATCAACTCATTGAAATTTGGCCCGGATCTCTTTCTTCTCTCTCTTTTACTCTTCTTCCCTCTGTCACGTTCACGTTGCCGGAAAGTAAAATTGGAATTTTGCTTGATCGCACCACTGGTTGACATGATGCTCCCGTTTCTCAGTTATATGGACCACATGGAGAGGTTTCTTTTTCCTCTCTTGTTTTCTCAAAAGAATTTTTCGGCCACGCTGACGTCAAACCTGGGTTTTGATCTTTCTTTACGAAGTTACTCGTGACGTCAAGCCTTCTCTTTCTACAAAGTTGCTCCGATGGTACAATTTTTATGAAATTATCTTCCTTTTCTTCTTTTTAATTTAGTTTACAAGTCGAGAGTTCCTTTCTCTTAAGATTCTGTAGCCAATCGAGCAGTATCATCATGAGAAACGATAGAGCACTGCTTTCCAACTCTAATTCCTAAAGTAAATTCTGTTGTCTTTATTTTCCGGATTTTTCTCATCTCTCTTTAATTTTTCAAACTACGTTAACCCTCCATAGTACCATATGACTTGCAAATTACTTATGTATCGTATATTTATTAGATGTTCGATATTTAATTTGATGCTCTTTTCTGTAAACGTTCGAAATAATCTCCGCTACTTTATATCATTCTTTTCCATCTATCAAGTAACTGTAGAAAAAGTATATCGACTTTATAGTACATTCTGTAACTCTCATTTTGTTTACAATTACTATCATATTAACCATTAGTAAATAATTTCCTTATAATAATTATTAATTTTTTCTTCTCGTATTAAAATGTAAAGTTGCAATCAAGTGTAATATTTATTCTCATGAACGAAGAAAAATCGGATCGTAGATGGTTAATTTATCAGAATCTTTTTCAATACTTCTTGTAAAATCATTGTTTCGCGAGTATCGTGAATCTTCTATCCATGAGTTCATAGCGAACGCTTTTCATTTGCGTGAAAGTACTCGTGGCAAAAGAAGGGAACGTAAGAGAAAGAGAATTGTCAGTCCAGCAATGGATCGATCCATTCGCCGCGATATAATTGAATATCGATGGCGGTACGCGGCCAAGTAACCTCGAAATTCGATGCTGGATCGGCTTGGTCGAAACGAATAATTCGCATCGGATGTCCGTACTGGTAACAGATACGCGCTTTCAGTTGCAGAATGTAAGACTGGCCGGTTAACCTAGAATATCTCTTGTTAAGCCAATGACTAAGCGATTCTAGCAATTAGTCGTGAATCTTAACGATGTACATCAACCACGCCTAGGCTTTACCTCTTGAGCAAGCATAGATAGAAGAGAGAGATTCTCTCGTCTCTTGATCTCCACAGCCTATCGTCCTCGATAGAGATCCATTTTAATTTATCCGGCACCGCATAGATTATAATCGACGATCCTTGTCTTCGTATCTATTCAACCACCCGATAGTTAGCCTCGAATCCTAGAAAAGAAAAGAACTAGCACGAATGAAATCGTAATGAAGTTCAACGATCACGTTTCAATCGTTAAACCCTCCCATAAACGAGATATCTCACGAGACAATGTTGTCCATGTTTCTTCACGAAATATCTCGCGTTCGAATGAAAGAAACCTGCGAAACGTGGGGATCTTTTGAAAAATTCGCGGATTTAAAATAAGAACGTACTGTAGAGCCATCAAAAAAACCTGACCACACGTTTCTTTTTAAATAAAACACAAACTATTTGGAATTTTTCGTTGAATATATGATCTATTGCAATTATACGTGGAGTTCGAGAAGTACAATTATTCCAAGAAACGTAGGAGAAATTATAAATCAAACTAACCTAAGAGGAACCTCTTCAATCACCTTAGAACTTCTATCAAGTTATCAATTACTGATAAACACATCCGCCGAGGAACATCGAGTCGTGTAATACGAAATATCAAACTTCTAATCATCCTTAGCTCAGATGATTATATAGTTGAACGTTAAAAAGCTCTGACTATTTTCATATTAACTTAAGGTTCACCAATTTGAATTCCCGATTTCTTCTTCAGTAGAGAAATAGAAAATGGAGCCTCCTAGAGATCAGTGGATCAATCGAGAGAGGAGGCTGCATATCTAATCCTTCTTAAATCAACATCCCAGACAATTATACAGTGCAATATTGAAAAGCTCCGAGTTTCTTCGTGTTAACTTAAAGCTCACGCTAACAGAATCCCAATTTCTGCTCCCGATCTCTTCTTGTCGACGTATCTTCGTTCAAAAGTGGCTTCCCCGGCAGAGAAACAGAAGGTGGAGCCTGGCAGGGATCGGTGGATCGATCAAGACGAGATAACTGAGTCTGGAAGAGGAGGACGCATGATCGGAAGCTTGAGACGAGTTAGCGGAGACGCGAGAAGGCGGAAAGATGGACGGTGCCGTGTCATTAGAGAGTGGCGGGTACGTGTCAGTCGATAAAGGAGGGATAACATTCCTGCTTCTGTCGATAGATCGATCATCGTATCGTCCACTTTTCTATCTTACTCTCACCTCTAATTCCTTCTCTTCTTTCCTCATCTCTTTCTCCCCTTCTCTGTCTCTCCTTTCCGCTACTTTTTCCCCCGTTGCTAGCTCATCCTCTCGCGTGTTTCGTGGTATATCTCTAGAGTAACGGCCACTCGTCACTCGTCTCTTCGTTCAATCGACCACCACCACCTCGATCGTTTCGACGTTTTTCACCGTTTCACGTTGCTGAATCGTCGATTGTTCTATCTCGCGGTGATCGATTGAAAAGTGGAGAAGAACGGACCACGGGGCTTCGCGAGTGTGAGAGATGACCAACTTAGAGGAAATGACGGTTTTTCTGAGCTCTAGTCCCGGGGGATCCGTTCTCGAAGATGGTCTCTCTCGCGAAAGAAGTAACGTTATCGTTGGATTTCTACGCAGGAGAAATAGACTGGTCTTTCTCGGTTGGAGGTACTAAGCGGAAAGATATTTCAAACTGCTCTCAAGTATTTATTTCTAGCTCGTTTTTAACATCTTTATCATGTTCTAACGATAGGATAGAACATAAAGTGTGTTCCTTTATGGTGTCGTTATATCGTTAATATATATCAATCTTCCAATTGTTCTTCGTTCATTCGTAAAATGTCTTTCATCAAAGAGGATAGTGTAATTTCAATATTTGTACGATTCAAATCGGTTAAACGAATTTCGAGTATTAAAATTTAAAATTAAATCAAATTCCATAGAGATTAGATCAAAATCAATCGGCTATATACTTCCGCTCGATGCTACCTGTAATTCATTCTCAATTTTCGTGACGTTACGTTACAATGCTGACTGGTTTACAATAATTTGTACGAAACCGGCGTGAAAACCAGCGAAACTAACGTGTAAGAGAATCTAGACCACCCACGCCGGAGAATTGCACCGTTCCACGCAATAAAACGTCGTTGCATGGGTGATCGAGCAATGAACAGATCCACCCGTTCGCTTTTCCCGCCGGTTTTCGTCCCGTGCCTTCCGATTGCTCCATTTTGATCGCGGCGTTTCGCCGTCACGCGTCGATGCGCATCGAATTAATTAATATAGCCTGTATCGTTCGAGCGCGGCAAGCAAGCGAAATAGCTCTCTTTTTTCCACAAAAAGGAAACGGGGCTCGAAGCGAGCGGTCCACTCGGCCGATACTCTCATTATGCGAGTCGTCTTTTGCCGAACGATAACTTTCTCGATAGCCGCCTCTCTACTTCTTCTTCTTCTTCTTCTTCTTCTTTCTTTCTTTTCTTTCTTTTCTTACATCTACCTGTTGTCTCCTCTCTTTTACACGATCGAGACACACGGATAGAAGTAACTACCGACGGTATATAACACAGAAGGAGGAAACACTCGCGTGCAAACTGGCCTTTACTTCAATGGGCCACGTTTCTTCCACCTCGCCGCGGGAGAGTTACCGCTAATCTGCGCTCGACGCTCAGCTGGTGTTGCACGCCGCGTTTACACGGACTATAAGTGCTCTACGCGGAGGATTTCAATTTCTGCCACGTTCTTCCACGTGGCATCTTCGATTCTTTCAGACGGCTGTCGAGAGAAGTCTGTTCGCTTTTATTTAGAAGTGTAAGTTTGTTAGGAGAGAAGACCTCTTAACCTATCTGTATCTTCCAGCAGAATAATCCGCTAGCGACGAAATTTATCGCCAAACGTCAAAAAGTCTGCGAACTTCTCGTTGATGAAACCTTTTGTAATAAAATTTGGAACTTTTAGTGCATTATCAGCGACAACGATTATTCTCTTTAATTTATTGCTAGTAGAATTGAAAGTAAAATACTGTTCAATGTGAGATGATACAGGCCGATTGGCTGTTGAACGTCTCTGACGCAAATGGGTTAATTTATGTTTCACAATGCGTGGAAGCAACTTTAACTTTTCAACTGCGGTGCACTATCGATATAAACGATGCGATATTCGCATGTCAGGATCACATTTACTTACATCTTTTCTTTCGATCAAACATTTTTAGGTTTTCAAATAAAACTATAAAACCGATCACAAATTGAAATAAATGAACACTTACCTATGCAGTAAACGAATAATTTTATACAATTTCATTCGCAATGCGATTTTACGAGAACAGCGAGATTGTGACTGAACAATGTTAGTAAAGACATGTGAAAATTGAAACATTTACCGATATTCAGCTATTTACAATTTTTATGTTACATGTAACGATAAATTCTATGTTAGAAAACAGTTATAGTAAACAAATTTAGAAATCGTATATATACGCTTTTTCGTATATATTGATAACTCAGTGAGAGCGTATATATACGTCTTTAAAGAGTTAAACGTGGATAGGGGATGCAAAAGCAGTGAAAAAAAGAAGTTCATATCGAACATGTGTGCTGTTCGATTTCTGTTTCAAAATTACAGACCCTTTTTCTCTGTTTCGTGTATTTATAATTTATTATATTTTATAGTTGAATGATACATATCGTATCGTTTAATAAAAAAACACCTCTGTGAGTTGGCCTCATTATCACGTTCGATCCTCGCAAGAGGGAAGAGCCTGACAACCCGGTCGACGTGATTTTGATGGATGACGACGAGGATAATTCGCGCGCAGGAAATGCAAATGCGATTCTCACTCCCTCGCGAGTGTTGCTGCATATCGAGCACAATGAGAATCGTTCGGCCTAGTTCTCGATGAACTTTGCCTCTTTCTGAGATACAGATGGCGATGGCCAGTTTCGTGAAACGCGTTTTTTTCGTTTTTTTTTTTTTTTTATTTATTTTTGCCAAGCGCGTGTTTGGAATTCGTACGCGGCCGTTTCGATACGTCACGCTCCTGGATCTGATGAAGCGTTTATCCGCTGAAACATCTACCGAAGTTTCTACCGTTGCTTTTTCTCTGCTCGTCGCGTAGCTTCTTTCATTGGAAACAACTTCTTTCGCCGTATTTTTCATATTCTACACGTGGAGGATTTAATTCGCGAGGCGGATTGTTCTTTCGACAAAGAATTTGATAAATTCGTGTGTAGGAATCATTTGGAAATTATGAGATTTATCAGATATCACTATTATTCTAGAGAGATTTATGGAAGACGAAACTATAAACCAGTTAGTTTGCCCAAAATTCTACTTAGAGCAATGACAACTAAACTGATTTCAAAAAGTTCTATAAAGTATGTATTTTTTTAATTTTACAATTTTTCGTCGTTTTTCCAGCAGATTGAAAAATTCCATTTTTCCGAAAACTTTGTTTCTTTATTTTCTTTAAGATTAAAATTCCCATTTCTAGATTTTCTCAACCGTTTGCGAAGAACCTTTTCTAATATTCTACCACCTCTTTAAACATTGTATATCTTGTTTGACATTTTCCCAGTACTTTTTCCTTCTCATTGTAAGAAAAATATTCTGTACTTTATTTCCTTCTATCTTCAAGACAATATAACACTGAGAAGAAGCTAGTAATTGCAACGAATAAACTTTCAAAAGACACATTAAACAATAATCTTTCAGAATATATACGAACTTTATGTTTTCATACAATTTTGTATGTTGTAATATATTCAAACACTACCAATCAAAAATCAACACGAACTTTTCAAACAACCTAATACATAATCACACCTCTCTTCCCTCTATCCCTCGAACTTCATCATCCCATCTGTCAACACCCGAATCACACCTTTGTCCCACATAAAGGAACCCAAAACGAAACCGTCCACGTCCTCGAAACCATATCGAGAGCACATCTGGACCGCGAACGGTAGAGCGCGTGCCAGGTCGATTTTGACATATTTCCCTGGATGACCTTGAATAGCCGAAGACGCCGCGGCGGCGGCGGCGGTAGGATCCGTTGTTGGAAGAAGAACGAGTGACGGTGGCGATAGTAGTTAGCGGTAGAAGAAGAAGAAGAAGAAGAAGAAGAAGAAGAAGTAGAAGAGGGTGAACGAGGAAGGAAGAAAGAGAGAAAGAAGGACTGGCTGGAAAACGAAGAGAGAAACTCTGAAAGAGAGAGAGAAAGAAAGAGATAGAAGAGGAGGAGGAGGAGGAGGAGGAGGAGGAGGTGTACGGGAACGAAGGAGGAGAGGTGTACGAGACGAGGAGGGCCGATGATGGCTGCGATGGTGATGGTCAGTGGTTGTATACCGGTTAAGCCGTTCAGTGCCAACCCGGCGTTCGTCACGGTTAAACCTCGACCACTCGGTCGAGTTCGATTCCTCTCGCAGACATATCGAATCCTCTAGGATACGTGCTCCTCTTCTTATCAGGACACCTGGAACACCTAGAGATTCCTCGATGAATCTGACTAGACTCCTTCGATCTTCAAACATTTCCGTGCACCATCGAGATTAATACGCTATATATAATATACTCGGGTTCTTTTTTTTTTCCAGTGTATAGACATATTAGATGAAAGAAAAGAAAGAAATGGTGGTTCTTAACTGGTTCAGTGGTTAGAAAGAGAGATAGAGAACAGTCTTTTATATCCTCTATATGAAGATTCTTTCCTTTAAAAGTCATCCTAGCGATGTCTATTCTATTTCGGATAGGAAAGGATACTTTTTGATAATGCAAGCTCAAGTAGCCTACATCGTGAAAGAGAGAGAGAGAGAGAAGAAACCACCTCCCCCCGGAAATTAGATACAACGGTTCATCGGTGTGGATCTCGAATTCTATACGCCTGACTCACTCAGACACTCTGCTCGTAAAGGAGGAAGTCGATCCTCGTCGGAGCATCAATCAACGGCTCCGCCGGTGCGATACACCTGGACCGAATCCATCGATCCCTCGATCTTGGCAACGTTTCGAGATCAACTTCGTAGAGAACATCCCGTTCAACGAACATTTTCTTTGTTTCCTTTCACCCTTTCTATCGATCGATTCTTCGAGATGAACGGAACGGTTTAAGTAGAAAAGGAAAGAATCTTGGATTTCTTTGAGAAATAGAGACAGAAATTAGTGCGGATTATTCAGAATGGCGAGTGACACGCGATCGAAGGAAGATCGTTGGGCAGAGGGAAACGAAGCAACAAATCATCGTCAAGATACCAGGATTCGGAGTGAACGCTGATGAAGTAATTACGAGGAGTTGACCAGTCACGGACCACTCTGATCCCACGGAAGATCCAGGTACTTCTTCCGCGTGTCTCTCATTCTTCCGTGGCCTTCCTTCGGAAAATCGTGTTCGTTCCTCGCGGTCTGATCGCTGATATTTCGCGCGCTAAGCAGCACACCAGCCGAGAGGGAAGAGGAGGAGGATGGGAGATCTCCGTTTCTCGCCTCTGGTACAACTTCATCCGCGGCGAGGATGGAAGACACCGGAATTCGATGAATCGCGATATCTTCCACTCGGCTACTGTGTGTTGCGTTCCTTTTTTTCTTTCTTTTTTCCGGTGTCGTTAACCTTTCCGACTAATTTCTCAAATGTTTCTGTAACGTAAACGTGTTACGATCGCGTGAAGCGTAATCTCTGTTTTATGATAATTACAATTTAATCCCTGGATAGTTTATCTCGAGTGAAACTCGAGCAAAGCCTCGAGTATCGAACGGTTTAGGTCGAAAAGGTTTCTTTGGAAAAGAGTTACGAAGGAATAAAATATTATTGTCAGAAATGTGGCGTAGGTTTCTGTAATCTCGCGCTTTAAACATCACACGCGACGTAATTATTGAGAAAATAAGGTATAAATTTTCTTTTACCGCAATTAGTAATATTATTGAACTGTCAAAGCGTTGATAAAAATGTAATGTCACTTTGAATCCGAGAACTTTTTTTTTTCTTTCGTTCGAGTTCCTCCTTCTATATTTCTATGGTGTAGGCGTGAAACTATTGATTAAACCTATTTCCACTGATTTTTAAGAAGCTCCTGGAAGCTCAATTTTCGCGACTTTTCTGCCAAAAACCCAAAAATCTTGAGTTTCCCAGTGGAAAGTTAGAATTTTCTTATAGCACACGTCAATCGTCACGTGTTTCTTTCTACAAGGAGTTCCCTATGATTCTCAGCCCCTCACACATTCTAAACTAATTTCGACAATTAACATTTTTAGCTTGCACCAATGGTAAAATGTCGAAAACGAAATTTCTCGACAGTTGTAGGCTTATTTTTACTAACGGCAATCATGAACCGTGCTCCGCTATACTTCTATTCAAATACACGGTTCTAATCGATAGTTTATCAATTTATTACTCTACCAGCGGATGTTCGTGCAATTATAGAAGATCGAAATATGCGAAACGTACGAGAGTAACGTTTAGAGTATGTCGAGGCACGTAAGCAAAAGACACTAATCCATAGATAAACGTAGCTTGATGTAATGCGTATGGATAGATGCGTATGGTTAGATGTAATTGAACTGAACATCCGCAGTATATTTATTACATTGGGAGGGAATAACGAGAGAGAGAGGACCAGTTTCGTTGCAAGTTGTATTACGGCTAATAAGTGTGATTACCAGGCAAAAGATCCACTGTGATAATTTATTCCAACTTCACTGTACATTCTTCAACCCTTTCGCTGTTCGATAAGATTTCGAAAATTCGTGAAAAAATGTTCCGAAATCATGTTTATCGCTTAAGAAGAGAAATTACAGTAACAGCTGAATATAAAGGCTACTTTCAGGAATTTTTCTTTCTCGAAATTCAATCCATTCTTTAACAATCTTTAATACCTACAGAAAGTGTATTTCTTGAAGCACGTTCTCGAAAAATTGGATAGAAAAATATTCATTATTGTAGTAATGGTAGTTGAAATTCTAATGGCGTTAAAATTCTTTAATTTTCGTTTTAACTGGAAAGGTTATTCTGTTTCTTTTCGTTATCTAGCAATGCATTTCTACGATTATAATTATTCAAACTACGATTCAGTCTTAACCATCGTTGAAACTTCTGCGACATCTTCATTTTTGAGATTTTGTGAATTTCACTGTAAGGGTTCGTGTTGGAGATTAGAAAAATTAAAAGAACTTTAATTTTTCCAAGCTGTCGCAGTGGTTTCCCCCCTTAAATTAAGCCACCGTCGTGGTAACCTCAGAAGAACTTTACGAAACCCTGCAAAAAAGGTTTGCTGCAGCATCTAATAAGACGAAGGTGCGTCTGAAGCATCTCGTAAAAGTAAAAGCGGAATGGGACACCGCGGAGAGGTTTACTCCTGGCTAGACGTTTGTCCTTTACGACGCAATCTTCTCGTTCGTGAGACCCTATGGTGAGGAAACGTCGTGGAAGAAGGAGAGAAAGAGAGATCGATATAGTTGAAGTGTTAAAAGGAAGGGAAAAAGAGATTTTATCGAGGGGAAGCAATCGAGCAGTGTGCAGACGCGATAAAGCTCGGCAATTCTGCTACCAGTTATGTGTCCTTGATGGCCGATGCTACGATTTCCACGTTACCTGTGGCCACTCGAATACCGTAACGACGCTGAACGTGACTTCGATCGAAAAGCCGCCGGTCCCGTCGACGCTCGTTTCCAGTTATCTATTACCGTTGTCATACTTCCGTAATACTTCTTCATCGGCCGTTAATCGCCACGTCTAGCCTTATGGCTGGTCCACACTGAGATTAGAATAATTCTACACACTGTGCACGTATTACAGGATATTATCGTCGAGATCGCGAGCTCTGCACAGATTCTCACCTGTGTGATCTTAACACCAGGTTTACCGAGTTTTCTTGTATACCTATTTCTACAAAATGTGTTATACACGTGAATTACCTCGGGAATAAGAGAGACGTGTCATCCACGTCGACTGAGATCATTTTTCTAGACAATATAGAATTAGAAATTTACCTGATTTTTAGTCAATTCAATCCTTTTTCGAAATGAGAAGCGATGGTGTACTTGATGACATAATTTCGATAAATACGAAAAGAAAATGAAAGGAAAAACCAAGAGAAAAGCTGAAAGAATCCTTGGAGAAGGTGCAGAGTGTGTGCAAAACGTAAAAATCGCAAACTATCTGGAAACCCAAGCAGTGTCTTGTTGCATTACGTATTCCAGACTGTTTCGAAGTATATCACATTGTAAAAAATTATTAATAAACATATTTGTGCAAAATATGTGTATACAGAATTCTTTGCGCGAGATTTCGCCTGAATTTTGTCGTTTCAAACGGTTCAGGTCGAATTGAAAGCGGTTAAAGTCTATAGAATTGCTTTCGTCGCGATATATTGCATTTATCTGGTGATAAAAATATTCTTTGCGGCGTATAGAATCTTGAAACGAAAATATTCTTTATGGCGTATAAGTCCTTTGATACCGTTCGAATCACGATTGAATTTCAGTGATATTTAGGAGGTTTATGTATAGACGTATAATCTTCCGTATGATAGAACATCGATGATTGTAGGGAATGTAGGTTTGTTCGTCGGATCGAAAAGTTTCGTCTCCAGGGAGCGGCTGAGATCAAAGGCAGCGACAATGGCGCCGCGAGAGGTTGTCTCCTCTGTGCAACTCCACTTTCGTCTTCCGTGTTTGAATAGAACCGAGAGAATCTGGTAGAGTCGAAAGATTCATCCTGGAGTCTTTGTGCCTTTCAAAATGTTCAATAGGAATTAACTCTGCTACGATATCCTCGATTCAACGATATACTTCAAGTGTTTCTTTTTTTTTTTTTTTTTTTTTTTTATAAAGTTCAAAAGCTTTCGAAGAAATTCTTCGTTTTAATGCTTTACCGACTGACTCGGTTTTTGCTATTCGCAGCTCTAAAAATTCGAAATCAAAGCTCGTGAGAAGGCTTACTGTATCGTTCACTTTCTCTTATTATAGGGTAATTAGCTAATTTATTGGTGGCAGCAAGAAATCAATTAATAGTCTACCTAGATCGAGAAACGTTGACAGCGAAAAGCCGATTAATCACTTAAGATACCCATTTAAAAGCATGAAACGGGTAAAAAAGAACCTTAATTGTTTCTTTTAATTTATAAGAAGCTTCATTGAAGACAATGTTATTACATTAAAAAAATTAAATAGTAAATGAAAACTATGAAAAGAGAACATTGAAAAATCCAGAGATGTGGTTTGTGTTTTACTAAGGTTGGTCAACAAACTATAAATAATATTTTTATAATGATCTTTAATCCTAAAAAAAGATAATATAGCGTGTTCGAACAATTTATTTGTAACAGGTCTATACATATTTATGAACAATTTTTACATATAAATTTTGAACACTTTTTTACACTTCGATGTGCTTTTGTTATCAATTTTATCAGAAGAATGTCACCTACAATTTTCTGTGAAGCTCATAGCATATCGATGCATTTTTCTCCGCAACAACAGAAGTCCTCGAAATGATAAAAACGCGACAGATCGAAAAACGACAGAAATCGTAGCAGGATCGAGCAAATATCCATCGTCTCTGTAGAAACAGATAGAAATCAGCTGGGACTCATTATCTCAGCGTGGTAGAAAGTGTGGAAATTGTACGAAACTTAGGAAATCGATTCGTGATATATTCAACATCATCGTAGAAATCGAACGAAAGCTCGATTTCGACGTCGATGAAAGCAGAAAGCGTATTAAGTGAATTTAACGGAATAATCGTACCCGTCCTTACACTTTGTTAACCATAGGAAAGTTGAACGTGCTCGTTGTCGCTCCTCTGTAGAATAGTTCATCAACTTTCGAGCTAATTACACGCCGCAAGGGACACCAGTGAAATAGATCGTTCCCTCTGGCGTAAAACGTGCATTAGGCTCGAACGAGTGTACTGTACTATGAAGAGGGAAGAATGGAGAAGTGTGTAAGAAGATTCTAACCGACGTGCATATGTGTATCACATGTATGTGAACGTTTATAGATAATGCGGTTGCACGGTAAATTTGCCTCTGTCTCGGAGCAAACTATCAGTTTCAATTGGCGTGTCGTATCGTGACCCAGGTTTTCTCCCGTTCGTTCCAGTAGCCGAGTATTGTTATTATCGACCCGTTCGATGTACCGTAGAGGTTAGGTTACCAGCGAATAAAATGTCATTAATCTACGTTAATTCTGCATATTATATCCGTGCTTCGAGGACTCGCCTGTTGCTCTACGGCGCTTTTGTTCGAACGATCAACGGCCATTACACGATATGAACTTCCATATTTTCTTCGGTTAGAGTATTGTCTGAGTTAGATATGCGCTGCAGTCGATTTTAAGGAATCCAATTTTCCGCAAATTATACATTTTTTAAAGGACTTGGATGTGAGAGTAAATCCAGTAAATTTCAATTAAAATTGAGTAAAAATATCCTCCTGCGAGCTTAGGAACGCTTACTTATTATCACAATGATACGAATCGCGAAACCATTGTCTCTTTTTTTAAATGAAATCGTTTGAAGGATGTACAAGGGATTAAGTAGGAAATTTTGAGAAATAATACGGGGGAAAAAGTTTACTAAACTATAACGTAACATTCTGGGAACGCAAATAAACCTCCGAACCTGATCGATCCTTCAACCATGTCAAACTTGCCGACACTTCGCCAAATCCTCCACCGAAAACTAACTCCGCCCCAAAAAAAAAAGATAAAAGAATAAGTGGACGAAAGAGTAGAGAAACTTGTCGATCCAGCAGAGCGAAAGCTCGCGATCAACCGTGGATATCGAGAAAGACACGTCGGTCCTCGTTTTCACAAGCTGTCGTGTTGGATCATTTCTCAGCTAATCGAAGCACATGAGCTTTTACCTCCGCCGCCGCAATTATAGGAAGTCCTTGTAGTCTTCGATCAGTTATCTCCTACGTTTACGTCTCCTCGTTTATTCGTTTCGTGCAACGGAATCCAAATGGCTTGATTTCGCGCCTATCGCGGCAAAAAAACGCCACTGTTATCGGTCCACGCATCGTTCCACCTTCACCTGACCATGGAATCGCGTCCTGCGTACTTAGCTGCTTACCTCCTATCAGCTCGAGGAATTTATTGGCCAATAAAACGTCCTCACGCTTAGCCACGTTAATGAGCGTCATCTCGGCGACGAGTATCGTTGTGAAATTTTGCCGAACGATGCGTGTGATCCTCTCCATCTATCTTGGTAAATACAATGAAGCGAGGCTAATGAACATGAGCTCTCTGTTTCTCCCTATATTTTCTTTTTTTCTGTTTCTTTTTCTTTCTTCTTCTTTTCTATTTCTTCCTTCTTCACCGTTTTCTTCATTCTCCTTTTTGCCAACGTTTAATAACTGGTTCTGTCTTGGAGTAATTATATTAGTCCGTGGCGTAACGGGAACGAGTCGATGCTGTACGTAAGAGAGGAGCCAGTGACTTGGTTTTGCTGCGTTCAGGTGTTAGAGGTGATGTTTCTTGAGGATACTCGAGGATCGATTTAACTGGTTGGATATTTTTCTTTCTTGTTTTTTTTTGTGTGTGTTTCGATGGTGTATGTATGACTGTGGATAATATATCGCTAGGTTTTATGGATGTAGGAGGATCGTGAATTGAAGTTGCTTTATTTGTGACGGGAGAGTAATACATCATTCTGTTGTTTGGTTATTGGAAATATTCATGCATTCTACGGGGCCTCGCTAGGGAGGTTATCGAACCCTCGCGCGTTCAGTTTGATGAAACTCCCGAGGCGTTATAGTTCCCGAAAAAAAAGAAGAAATAAAAAATATTCAAAGCTCGGAAAATATTCAAATTTCCACGTCAAACGGGTATAACGCTATTGGTATATAACTATAACGCGATTAATTCGTACCGCGTTATAAGAAATTCAGAATTAGTTGCAAATATTTAAGCACCTAAAAATTCGTAGATTCAGGATTAGGTTGACCCTGTTACTTCACTGCTTGTGCAATCTGTTTTAAGCATTAGTTTCGATAAAAAAAAACAGCAATGTTGCTGTTTTCTTGTTTTCCTTTGTAGGAAAATTCCCTGACAACTGAAATTGAATGTGCATGAAAAAATTGTAATAAAGTAAACAATAAAAAATAGCTTTTAGGTACAACAATTTAAGTATCTAAAAATTCGTAGATTCAAGATTAGGTTGACTTACAACAGAAATTGAACGTGCACGAAAAAAATTCAATCGTTGAAGTGTAATAAAAAAAAAATTTCATACTATGAGGAGATTGCTATAGAGTAATTCGTGCTCAAGTTAATTAAGTTGTATTATATAAAAAACGTGTTGTCCTGCGTTATTAGATGACTGTTGCAATCGTTGCTCCCTGTTGTAGGAGAATTTATTATATCATAAAAATATCGAAAAAAAAAAAAAGGTACAAAGGGAAATGCGGAAATTGCATGGTTTTAGACCGCCGAAAATCGACGAATCGGGTCGCTTAACGGCAAGGAACGACTAACAGGCGTAGAGTTAGCGAAACAGTTTATTAGCCGGGCGGTGGTATCTGGTATCAGCTAGGCAAGCACCGATCCTCGTCGCTATAAGAGCTTTTAATGCTCTCTCGCGTGGCTCGTTTCTATGTGCACGCGTGTCTTAGGTCGGGCTATCGTACGTGTACGGGAAACTGGTCGCCGCGGTTCTCTCTATGAATAGAATTAATGGACGGTGATTCTGCGCTTAATCGATGCCAAAGAGAGGACTGTGGGACACTGTGAATGACGAGCCGAGATGTTCGATATCGTTGCGCCGCAAGAATTTTAATTGTTCACGTGGAACCGAGCCGCAAAGTCGAATTAGCAGTGGCCACCGACGATAATCGACGATTTATCGTTCGATTCGGCGTCGATCGTTGGTGTCGCGGTCGCACAGGATATCAGACGTCGATTATTCCTCTGTACTCGTACTATTCGCTAGGTTTCTCTCTACTCTCTGATGAGTAACTGTACATCATCGACAACGTGTCTGTTATGGCTGTTTGGTTGTAAAATGGACGAAGGTGGGGTTGGAATTTATACGAAGATATAAATCAAACGCTAATGGAATTTTATTATACCGTTTCTTTGAAAAGGGATTAAAAGGAAAGTTGATCCTTCATAGGCGAACTGGATCGTTCCAACTTGAATTTTTTTTTCTTTTTCTTTTCTTATCGTTTTATGCTTTCGAGAAATTTGAAAAAATTCTAAGATACTCGTCGATGTTTCCAATGAATTATACAGTTCGTTAAGTCAGCTATTGGAAATCCTTTTTTTGCAATAAAAGTAAAAATATGCAAGGTCGTCAACGAGCCTAAGGATTCTTTCTCGAGAAATATCATCTAATTTCACGTTTCTCGAGAAACGAAAGATATTGAGAAATCACTGAACGTTTACAATGAAACGTTCAAAAGCGACAAAGTTCGTTTTGCAAGGAAAAAATTCCGAATTGTCGAAATTAATTTACTTTTCATTCTTTCGTTAACTTTCTTCATTTTAATAGAAGAATTTTTCCCATGGCGTCGGTAATAACCAAATTCCAGGCTGACGAACTCGCCATACTCTTCAGCATCCCCTTAATCATCGTCCATTTCCTGCAAACTCTGCTACGCCCGCTTGTTAAAACAGCTCAACGCCTGCTGTTCGCCACCTGAACAAGCCAGGAAAAACATAAATTAAATTACCGCGGTATCAAACTGGCCAGTCTATACGGAGAATCATTCGTGAACTCGAAAACCAATGATTTTCGATCCACAGCGCGAAACAACGGGAACCAAAGACACAATGCATCGTTACATTAGGATAGAAAAGAATAGAAGAAGATATTTTCTGAATTTTTAAAAATAACTCAGGTTAAACATTTTTCTTTTCTTTTTCTAAAAAGCAGAAAGATTTAAAAAATTAGTCAACCCTATAGCTATCTTCCTCAGAAGATATATTGTTGTTAATTATTATTATCAATGGTGTCTTCTGATCTTTAATCAGTTTAATTTCACGCGTCGTTCGATATTTGGTGTAAAACAGTTTCACGACGTTTGAGAATTTTTAAAGATTACTCAGATTATATATTTTATTCTTTTTCTGAAAGGTAACTATGAAAAATTAGTATAGCAGCTGGCTTCCGGTAATAATGTGCCTTTAGTTTTTATCATCAATAGTTAAATTTCGTCTTTTGATCCTTAATTGTTTTTATGCCACGCAATTTTGTCGAATTTTATAAATATTTCCACCGTTTCTGATTTTCAGAAATCACAGATTTATTTTTCATTAGTGTCGCAGTCAAAGGGATGAAAACGCGAGATCAAAACGTTTCAGCATTTATCCATACGATTTTTCCAAATATATCTGCCATTCAAACGGTTAAAACAACTAGCTACTCTGCTAATGCATAACGTACATCTGAAAGCCTCGAGAAAAAAGTAAATCTGAGCGGTGAAAATCCGAGATTCTCAATTCTTTAATGAAAAACTCTTCGAAACTCGACGAAATTTCATTTCCGTGTCGCTTCTTTCGAACGGATGTAACAAACGCGACGTGCAAGTTGCAATTGAAAGCGGAGATATAAATGAAAAATTGAGACATTCGTGACAGTTGAATTCGTCTCGCAGCTCACCTGCTCGTAAAATCGTCCGTTCAATCATGAGCTAATTAATTTGACGACCGTGTCACGAGACACGTAGCAACGGCGCGATGTCAGGCATCGCTAATTGCAGTCCATCACGGATTATTAGCCGTCGCATAATGACGATGTACCGCGACAAGCCGACTATACGAATGACCATTTAATCCTTCGCCTTCGTATTTGTACTTATATGTGTACACTAATTATCCGAGATCGTTTTTACCATTCGTTTCGACGTTCAATAACTTTGTTATAGCAGATTGAAGCTGGGTAAATTGTTTTAGTAATCTAAGTGTTCTTATATACGATCGTGTGTTTATTGAATTTTGTTGATGGTTATAAGAAATAGTCTATAAAAAAAATCAAATTAAGGTTCCTCGAAACTAAGCAAGTTTGGTCCGATGCACTTTTTTTTTTCTCTAACATCAAAAGCAAGCGAGTTATTCAGGTGACCTGTTTTAAATACCCCATCATGTTCAATGACTTAACACATTGTCGACCGATCATGGAGATCTCCCCTTTTTTTCTTTTTACGAAAATATTAGATACACTTGATATTTTTGTGAATTTTATGGTACATCGTTTTTGTACATTTTTCTGCTTAGAACGTTAACACACTTTTTATGTTGTTTGACATGCTTTTTACCCTCTATAGCGCCATGTGAAGTTGCATATCCATTTATCTATACTTTGTACATCTCGTTTAATTTGTTCATTGCTGTGCTATCATTGTCAGTCAGTTTCTTTATATTAATTATTAATTCTTTCTGTAAAATTATAACCAATTAGAAGTTTTCCTCTTGTAAGTACAGAAAAATTGGATTACAGAGGGCTAATTTATTTGATATTTTACCAAAAATATTACTTTACTTTGTGTGACTGATACGAAATATTAGATAATTATTATTTTATTATTTCAAATTACTTGTTCTGGGTGCTTGAACATAAGAATGTTACTAACAAGTGAGCATCGATGAAATTTTGTTATAAAATAGTCCTCGAAGAAATATTCGACGCGTACTTTCTTTTCTCGACAATCGACCCCAATAGAGTGGTGAAAATCGCCCCTAAAAATTCAGGGTGATAAACATATTTAGAATTAATATTTACAACACTATTAGAGACGAATTCTATATTTCTCAACAGCGTCAAATTTGCAAGGTTCGCTGTCGAAAATGTGTCAACTCAGAAATTATTTCGTTTCTCGAATTGTATCGTTCAATATTCCTATTAAAATTCACGCAAAATAGAAATGATTAAAATAACACTATCATACGTATACAGACACAAATAACCATGTGACAGGAAACCGATGAGAAATCACGAACAATGAATAACACATGAATAACATCCACGTCAGACACGTTCGAATACGTTTAAAAAAAAAAAAGAAAAGGATCTAGACAACCCTGACAGAGACGTGTAATTTAAAATCGTCCTGAAACCACCATAGTTCTCCGTTCATGCTACCACGTAGCTGATATCCTCTCAATGTACCTGCAACACACATATGTGTCGCAAAGCTATTCCTTGTATACGCTACATTATAGCAACGCTACAAACTCTGCAAGTCATGAATCTTCTCATATGCTGCAAAACTTGTACTACAGCCGACACTTTATTCTACTGTCACGCAGACACACAGGTAGAAAGACTTCGTAGAAAGATCAGAAAACGGTTCTGAATCTCTCAGAACAGAGACTATCGATCTTCAGAAATAAACAAAGAAAAAAAAGAGACCTTTATACTCGATAATTTATGCATACACTTTTTCTCCGTTTCTTTTTCTTTTTTTTTCCTATTTCTTTGATACATGGATGATTTCTGCGTAACATTCGAGTCTCACGACACCTCACGTGCACACGGATAATTCATTAGACGGGTATTACTTACAATTTCCGCGAGATCCTGCACGATAACCGTGTTCCCGCGACCGCGGCGCGTCACCTTGCAAAGAAATGTTCCGTAACGAGTAGCGGTTATCATAGCGACTACGTTCGTTCCCATTTCAACCTTAATCGTTCCTCCTATACTGACCGCGAAATATCTTTGCCGGAGATCGCCCGTTGGAAAATCGTAACAGAAACAGAGGGGGGGCTTATCGTTCAGACGGAAAGGTTAAAACGCGCCTTTCTATTGTATCAGAAATGGACGAGCGGCGAAGGAAAAGGTCAGATTTCAACGTGGAGAGGAGAGAAAGACAGAAGTCGCGATTTAACCTCGTTATAACAATCTCTGCGAGTGATACACAACTGATTAAGCGAAAAGAACGCGTCAATTAACCTAGTAACCGAGCAATTAGCTGGCCCCTAAGCCCTAACGAGGACAATGTCGTCGAGTGAGGACCTCGGTTTAATGAACGTTTTCTTCGATTCCTCGAAACTTGAGAGATGTTCTAAATAAATCGAATGTGACGTGACAGCTTTGAATGTCTCGCAAATAAAATAACGATTTGCTGTACGAAGAAATGCTTCAAAATTGAAGTCTTCAAAATGCTTAATCTAATTTTTATTTCTTTGTTCTCTTTTTCATTGAGATATGAAGATTTTTAGCTTTTTTAAAAGGTACCTCTAACATTTTGTTTCCTCGATTTTTTATGTAAAAAAGTGTTACATGGAACAGCGTCTGAGATTAATAATTACTTAGATACTAAAATAAGTTTCATTTCAATGAAATAAGTAAAAAGGGGACGATTTGTGACGATGTTTTATATGTAAATGGAAAATCTGCGAATTACTGCTCTCGAAGAATTCAGAATTTTTTTTTTTTTCTGTGTCTAGATAGATCATTGATGCTTTATAAAGTTCGCTTGAATGGCAGAAACTGAGATTTCGGGTCATTGTTCCGTCAAAATGGCGGATTTCAGATTTCTTACGTTAAGTTGCAGAAATGATTAATATCTTAATTCATCAACGTATTAATATCATAAATTATTCATATATTAATACCAGAACTTATTCAATTATTAGATACGATGATTTTAATTGAAATAAAGAAATAATCATGTTTTCTATAAGAAAGTATATTAAATAAAAAATTAATTTTAACGCGTGGGATTTTCAGCCTGTCGAATTTGACGGATGTTCGATTTTTATTAAACACAGCGAAGTTTCAGTAAAACTGCATATTATTTTGCGAAAATTTATAAAATTTCTAACATATTTTCGAGAGTCGATTCCCCATAAACAACCCTCAGGGTTTCAATAACCAATATTTAACCGACGTTCAATGTATCAACAATAATTTGATAAAAATTGATACGAACAACTGAATAACAGTTTGAAAATTATTTCACCGTTTCTTCCTGAAGAAAGAATCATCGTTCAATTAAATAAGTTAATCTTCATCTCAAATTCAAACTGCAATTCGAGGAGAAATAAAAATCTGATAGATATATGATTCCTTTTCTATCACACGTTGTCCATAATTCACACCATCAGTATAACTCTCGTCGTCACGATGCAAAAAAGGATAGAGATATCTTCTAACCTCAGAAAAACGATCGATTGATAATACGTCGTTTAATATTCAGATGTAAAATAGCAATCAAGAAATGCGACAGCTCGGTCGTCTCTGTTTACTCACGGCCAGGCATAGACAGGCCGAAAACGCGCGAGCATAAATTTTAATGGGCACACGGGCCTTCCCCGGAGCACGTTCACGAAACCACCTCACGTAGAGATCCCGGCACGTGTTTAGGAAGTCGCTAGAGAGCCACGAGCATTATGAAACCTCGTCGCGACTATGAATGCTAATGGAGGCTCGGCCGCGGCGACGTTTACTATCGCCGTTGCAGAAAGTATAAACACTACTACGGTGGCGGTGAAGTGCATCCACGCCTCGATTTCTCGACCCATGGGGTCCCCCATCGCGGTTCCGTGGAATTCGCGACTACACCCTCAGAATTTCCATCGAATTACCTTCAATTTCTTCTCACATTCTGAGAACATTCTTATTTTTCTTTCTTTCAAGGAAATATTACTCGTGATTGCACATTATTTACCCTTTACTCTCCATCACTTTGATTAGAATTTCATTCGTGTTGAAATACAGTAAGTTAACGGAACAGTAAATAAATTCGCGAACGCGTGTAACTTTTTCCTTCCGAAAACCAAGCTTCCGGTTTTTCCAAGTTTCACTGTCAAAGTGTGCTGGAGTTCATAAATCGATTATATAAAAAAGAATATTCAGGATTGATACAGACTTCATATCACCAGCCTGTAGATCATTTTTTGTTTTTCTTAAATTTGTTAAATTCGAAACGACATTTCATTTCGCGCGTGATAACGAAAATTTGCCGAAATGACAGAAAATACTGTTCTGACTGTTCAAAGTTATCAGCCTGATAGTGACCTAACCTTAAAATCTTCGTTTTGAGGTTATGATCGATGAAATATACTCACATATTAAAATATCTTTGAAATTTCTATTCTTAGATTTTTTTTGTAAGTTTACATAGTCCCCTATATCATTATTTTTTTACTCTAGAATGTTAATTTATCTAAAACTTTCAATCCGATCGCTATTTTAATTATCGTTTAATCATTCTTTGGTTGTACATTTTCTCGCATCGTCGAAGGACTTTTAAATTGCAAACTCAGATGAATCACCGTAGATACAGAGGAGGAAGCATTTCTTTTTCCCCGTGGAGGAAAAGGGTTAAGTAAATAGGATAGAATAAATCTGTCGGATCAGTAGGTCATGTGGTGCGTGCGCTTTTTGCCGCACAATTTCTCGCGGTGTGTCTGGTTAGTCAGGAAACACCAGCCAGCGACAGTTTTATACTCTTTGCTTCTTGACCTTGCCCCAGAGAGGCCACCGATCGGAACACTATTCGAAGCATGTAGGGTAGAGCAGTAGTTTCTTTCTCGCCGCTGGACGCTTAACGGTCTCGGTCCAGGCCGATCGAATCGCCTCGCTATGTATCCTTGAAGTATCTTCCATTCGACTAGCCTGAGGACGATCAACCTGTTACTTTAATCAGATCTTTTAATCACCACCAGACTCTTATACTCTATAGCCACATTTTTAATATTCGAACTTTATCAGTGCGTTCTATAAATAAAAATAAAAATAAAGTTTCGTTTGGCGTAACGTTTATGAAAGCTTTATTAAAAATATGAAATGTAAAGCTGTTTGTATATTAGTTTATACATTTTCAATTTGTTGTCTATTTTAATCGATATAAAGTTGATATCTGTGCGTTATCGAATTTATAATGGAACGAATTTCGTGCATATTATTTGTCTTGTTTTATCCGATGTTAACTCTGTCGGGTCAATTTTGACCCGAAGTAATAGCATTCTTTTAAACGTCTCGGCAAAAATCTTAAATTGTGTTTTTGCAAATCATTAGTTTGTTGAAATATCAATGGTAAAATGACTTTCGAAAATGATTTTAATCTAGATACACAAAGGGCAAATAAGCAATGTTTTTTCTGAAACTATTAAATGGATAAAAATGGAAATTATTAAAAGAAAGAGTATTGATGTACATATTTGTCACATTTCATGTTTTTCCTTGTCACTATTTAATGGGCGTTTGTTTTATTTTTATCTACAGAATATATTGACAAAGTTCGAACATTAAACTTCTGAACACCCTGTACGTTTCTCAAATAAATTCATTAATTATAAACTACATCTTCTTTGGTATAGCTGAGTCTAGATTTAATCCTCCATTTTACTCTTCCCTCGTGCATTAACGTCTCACTTGAGTACCCAAGCAAACATTCGATACTAAATTGAGATGAATTTTTGTCGGGGTACTCAAGTGAGACATTAATACAGGAGAGAAGAGAAAAATGAAGCCTCAACTATACCAAGAAAAATAGAGATAATAAATGAATTTATTCTAACTTATTTTAATACAAAAACAACGATCTACCGATAGTAAGTTTTCTTAAAAAAATTCTTACAAAAAGAATAATTCGATTCTACAAGAAATTCTTGAAAAAAAAAAAATAATTCAATCACGAAAAGGGTTAATGTATCGTTGAAACTTTTTTATATTCTTAGATATACCCTAATGATTATTAATAAATTAAAACAAGAAGTCTGATACGAGGTGAAAGACATCGATTTTTCTCGAAGATAAAGTTCGATCGATAGTTACAAATAGGAACTCTGGATCGAGGGTGTCGGCCGCGAAAATCGCCTGCCGGATATGTTCCGCGTGCCCGCGGTCAGCCGAGTTCTCATTGCTCTGAAATATGTGTCACTTTTTGCGGACGCTCGTGCGCCATGCGGGAGACGAGTAACACGAGACCACGGCCCAGTTCCTCAGCAACCGCGAGGGACACACGCACTCTATTCCTCGCGTGTGCTTCCCTTCCTCAACAGCTTCGGATGCTCCTCGTTTTACCTTCCATCCTCTTCATCTTTTTCCTACGTCCAGTTAAATTATTGTCCTCGTGTCGCCAACGCGAATACAGTATTTAGCGATCGTAGAAACGCAAATTGAAAACATATACCGAGGCAAGAGCATCCTTCTTAGACTATACACGAGAAGATGTTGGAAAATTAGACATTTCTGTTCTTTAGTACGTTTGTTGACTCTTCCAAGAGGAAGATAACACGTGTTTTAATTTTTTGAACAATAAAAATACATCGTTAAAAAATGTGTAACAGTAGAAAGGATTCTCTAAATTTAGTAGAAATTGTAGTCGACTTGAAAAAGAACATTTTTTTACTATTTAGGTAAAATAAAAGAGTATGTACATGTGATTAAAGTTAACTGAACTTCCACGAGTGAAACGACGGATTTAAAGTGTCTATTAGTGACATATTTTGTAATTAAGTGTACAAGTAAAAAATGTCAGAAATTTGGAGCAAAATTTTGAGTGTAAATTCTATGTTACAAAACAAGAAAGAATGTTTATATAAACATATGTCTAAAAACGAATATTAACGCTAGAAAAATTAATTGAAAGTAAGGGCACGCAGCGTCTCAGCGAGACTCAAAGGGCGCAGTGGGCGTGTCTCCATTTAAACTACTATAGCAGCTAAAAGATGCGTTTTAGGGCATACATTCATCTAAACTTTTTTTCTTATTTTGTCACATAGAACATGTACCCAAATTTTTGCACAAATCGTTTCAACTATCTTGCGTGCATACAATAACCATCGTAATAATGGAAAATATTTTTTTTCTGTCAAACACCATTCGTTTTTTTTTTTCCTAAAGAATCTATTTCTCACATGAATCACAATGAAGTGTCTCCATCGTTGGTTATATTCTCCGGAATATGTAATATTGGAAGTACCTCTTCAGATATATTCGACGGAAGTTTCCTTTCCATTTGCATCCTCGATTTCGCTAGACATACCTCTATAAAAATTCAAATTGCGTCCCATATGCGTAGCAGGTTGCGTAAGGGGCTCGTTCCGTGAGAGTCTCGCGTCAGAAAACTTTCGTTTTCGATTGATAAGCCGCACGAGGAAAAATTGAAATCGAAATTATGCTGGTAAGTGCCGTTCGATAGGGAACGAAGATGATTTTCTATGAAAGACACGGTGAAAGGGAAGCAAAATAAGAGATCTGTTCAAAGGTTAACACGCGGGAAACGAGAACAATATCGATGCTGTTTCACGTTTGTTCGCTTCTTTTTTTCTCTCGTTTGCACTTCCGTTATCGAAACTTTCTATCCGTGGCTCCATATTCTCGAGACTGGATAGGCGTTGACTATGGAATATGAGTTGGGAAAATATTCTATATTCTCTTGAACCCATTCGAAGTTGGAATTATATCGTAAAATGATTCCCAGGAGGCGAAATTTTGTCTCCCTTGAACCAAGTTCTTGTCTTGTATTTATGTGGAAACTTTACTGTACGAAACTTACAGCTTTCGATGTGAGGATTATTACAATATAAAATATTAAATTGTTTTTTTTCCTGTGAATTCGATAGAATAATCAATTAATAAAATATCATGCTATTTTCTATATTAAACATAATAGTAATCTCTCTTAAAAGTAATCAGAAATCGTAGAAAAATCTGAGAAATTATCGGAAAATCAGTTTAAGTGAAATTGCTGAAGAGAAAACATTTTTTTTAGATTTTCCTTTTCGTTTTTCTCAGTTTTCTTTGAACTAAACCTGGAAATGTAGTTCCTTGGTGCGTTTCCAAGGAGCAACGCGGTCAAATGCAAAGAAGTCTCGCTCGAACGGCCACGAGTATCCGTCCAAGTGATATTTTCCGGCGTGGCCGCGTCGTCCATTATCATTTTAAGCGAATCACGCTCGCGAGATCGCGAACGTCCGAAGGGAACAGTGGGAAAAACGAGCTCGCGATCGTTTGCTCTGAAAACATCGATTCGCATTCACACAGTGATCGTTCCACAGAAACGTCAACACATTTCACGCCACATAAATCAACGTGGCGGCTGCGTATTTCGTTCGAACCGTACGCCACGCTTTCGAAGAAAGCTCTCGTACATCTGGGTCGGTTCTCAGTTTGATTTATACCCGTTTTAGGCGTTCATTGGCTGTCGAAGCTTCGTACGAGGTGATCGCGTGCCAACTTTCAGCGACACCTTCCACGACAGGAACGTCTTTTCACCTGTCTGAATTTACGATTCTCACTTTTCTTTCTTTTTTTCTCTTCCTTTTTATGTACAGCCTGTCTCGGAGTAAAGTTCCGTTTAACATAACTACTCAAACGGTGGATGATAGGATTTTATCATCGTTTCTTATGCAGAATATTCAGAAAAAAGAATGTTTCATCTTTTTTATCAATTTTTGAAAATTCAGCAATGATCAAAGATACATTCCAAAGTCTCAAGGATGAGAAAATTTTAAAGTAGACATAAGTTCGAAGCATATATTGTCTACATAAAGGTGCCTTCGATTTTTCAAAATGACTTTTCTTTTTTTCTTTTTTAGTGAAACTATATATTTTCGTTTAACTAGGTGTGTAACTTATTCCAAAACCAAAGATACTTTTCATTATACTGGTTAAATTCGTTTCACTACAATGATGCCACAGTAGGATTAAAAATGGGTTACTGTTCAAGGATTCAAGAGGTTTAAACCTGCGAGTATTGAAAGATTCTTCAAGTGATACTTTAACCACAAAACGTTCGAATGAACATTTATTATTTAATCTGAAATTTCCTTTGCCACTAAACTCTTTTCTTCCAGATCTTTACTGTTAATGAATTTTCAGTAATTTATTATTCCAAAAGTTTCCGATCGACATTGTCCTAGCATTCTCTACCCTAGTTCTCTCGTTAAATTCTGCATGCAAACTCACCTGTCGCTTAACGGAATTTCCAAACGACCCTCCATAATTAAACCGACTTTCCAAGTGGAAGATTCGCCGTGATAAACGAGCAGAGGTTTCAATTTGTCCAATTATCAATTGCAACCGGACTCTCGGTCGTTCTGCTTCGTTCGAGAGAACAGAGTTACCGGACAATGTTACGATGTCGAATAATTTATATCAGGGTCCGATATGGTGGGTTTGGTGCATAGGTGGACGATCGATAAGGTTGCTCGAAAGCACTAGAGATCACTGGTGAACGCCACGAAATACACGAGGTCACGCAAGCTTCGTCTGAGGATGTTCCTATTTGCTGGAGAAAATGCGGTATGAGCAAAGCTGCCTCCACTCACGTTGGCTTCGAGACTCCCATAGTAGGGGACATGTGGCGACGATCGAACCCCGAAGTGGTACGCAAATATCAATTTCGTAGCCGGAAGAGGAGGCTGCTGAGCTCGCGAGCTCGCCACTGGATGATCCTCTTCGTCGAGCTTCTATTTTCTACGACATTGTTCATCTTCTTCCCTCTTCTTCCTTTTTTTTCTCCTTTTTTTCCCCTTCCTTCAGATTTTATTCGAAATATGAGAGGTAAATGTTTTTATTATTGGCCATCATTGCGATTCTGGATGGATTTTTATGGATTTATGAATTTAAAGATGCAAAATTGTAATATTTTTAATGTTATTTGAAATATTATTGTTAACCCCTTGGCGTATAATAACGAGACTCACTCGAGCTGCATTAGAAGTATTTATATTTTTTGTCAAATTTGTATTTTTGTTCTAACTTTAGTTTGAACTCAAGATAGAGGAGTTTCAAATAAAAACTGATATGTAATATCTAGACTTTCTTTGTTTAAAATTGTATTAGAACAGTGAACATTCGAGACTAACAATTTATGGAAAGCTTAAAACTGCAAAATTGCACGAAACGCATGTAACGTGGAAAAATATACAAAATATACAAATTATAGTGGTTTACGTGATACCTCTTAGGTAAAATAATTTTTTATCGAAGTTCTACCTTTCTTTACCATGTTTCCAAAAATATGAATTCGCATAAAAATCTGCAATTTAATTATGAACTCATTTTTAAGATTGAAATCAACGAAATTAAGGAAAATTAGAATTGCACGCTAATTCAATTCTGATATTTTAATTGCATCGGAAAGAATATTAAATTTTCTACATTTTCTGATACATTATAATCGTTTCTAAAAATAGAATTTTCGTTAAAAGAGATATCGTTCGACTAAATTTCGATGCAAAGGAAGATTCAAACGAGTTTTCAACGCTCCAGGAACGCTTACAAATTTATCGAGTGACAGGGATCGCGTTAATTGCATCTCTCCGCCCTTCTTAGATCTCCTGGCACTTATTCAAAGCCGTAGAGATAACATTCGCGACACCTTTTTCTCACTTACCCCGTTGATTCCCTCGAAGTGGATGGAAAAATCGATTCTCGCGCAGAAAAATGCACAAAGAAGCATTCAAAGAGGGGCGTGGAGTATGGAACGACGACAATTTTCCATTTTCTTTTTTTTTTTTTTTTTATTCGTTTTATTATCGAATATCGATTTTGCCCGGTTCCATCGAGGCCGTCCATTCTCCGTCTGGCGTGTGTCGTCGCTGAAATACGAGGCCTGATAAAACCGCATCGTCCGTTCGAACAAAAAGCATCGAGAGGCCATGGTTGGGGAATCGGTGTCAACGAGACAAATTGCCCGAAAAAACGACCGAGAAAGCCCGAAAGTCAGCCTGATGACCCGGTATGCGAAACGAGAATTCGGTAACAAGCAGTCTCCAGCCCTCTTCTCTCTTCCCTCTCTTTTTCTTCCTCACTCTCTTTCACAGTCATCCTGCAATCGCCACGTTTTTCTGCTATCGAACGGCTGCACCTGCTGCTGATTCAATTACGTCTGCAGAATATGTACCAGGTTTTGCAGAGATCTCAAGAAAGTGGAAACTTTGTTGCAAAATTGGTCGTTAAGTGACAAAAAGGATGAACGTGATTCTGTTAACCCTTTAACTGCTATGAACGTATATAAGCATCTGCCTAAAGCCATCAATGTGAACTATGGACGAACATATGCGTACAGAATAATCATAACGTGCACAGATTGTACAATAACATCTAGTCGTTGCATTTAGATTGCTCTATATTTAATACCAGGCTAAAATTTAAATTAAATTTGAGAAAATCCAGAGATAAATAAACGATTGTGTTTTAAATATTGATGAAACAGCGACGAGTTAACGAGTTGAAGAAGTAAAGCAAATATACGCGAAAGATATCTTCTTTATTGCACAGTAAATTCAAGATGGAAATCAATTTCGCGAAATCGTTGTAGAATAATCTGGCGAGTATTAAATAGATAAGGATGAAACGAAGAAATTCCTTATGGAGGCGAATTTCCAACGATGGTGCTGCGTTCCGTGGCGATTCGCGCCGGACTGGAAATCCTGTTAAATCAATACCCTAATTGACCACGCCACAGTCGGTGTGTAAACGTGCGTGAACGCGTACGTACGAGTACATACGTTTCGTGTAATATCCAAGCAACCGATCTTCAACGTGGAAACGTGGCCAGCTGGCCACGATTGAACGTTACGCGATATCTCGAGGCTTTACTGCCACGTCGTTTCGTTTATTTGCATAATAGTCGGTGATGACCCGTCGTAAAGACACAAACCTCGCCCCCTTCGCAATTTCTTCTCTCTGATTGTGTGCCTTTACCCACTTCCATTCACGTACTCGCTGCGTTTTCCAATAGAAAGTTTGTATTTTTAATCGATCACCCTTGCCTGTCTCGCTGATGGTAGAACAATGTAACTATATACTTTTTGTCGGGTGTTTTCGTTAACATCTTCTCAAATTTTAATTAAATAAAAAACAGAGAAAAGTGTGATTTGAGTCAAGATACAGCGAAGTTATAAATAAAACTTTTAAAAATCGGCACTGATCGATATTAAGGCATTCAGAGCCGTGCATTGCACTCTATTTTAGAGTATTAACGATCGTTAACATCTTCTCAAATTTTAATTAAATAAAAAACAGAGAAAAAGTGTAATTTGAGTTAAGATACAGCGAAGTTATAAATAAAACTTTTAAAAGTCGGCACTGATCGATGCTAAGGCATTCAGAGCCGTGCATTGCACTCTATTTTAGAGTATTAACGATCGTTAACGTCTTCTCAAATTTCAATTAAATAAAAAACAGAGAAAAGTGTGATTTGAGTCAAGATACAGCGAAGTTATAAATAAAACTTTTAAAAATCGGCACTGATCGATATTAAGGCATTCAGAGCCGTGCATTGCACTCTATTTTAGAGTATTAACGATCGTTAACATCTTCTCAAATTTTAATTAAATAAAAAACAGAGAAAAAGTGTAATTTGAGTTAAGATACAGCGAAGTTATAAATAAAACTTTTAAAAGTCGGCACTGATCGATGCTAAGGCATTCAGAGCCGTGCATTGCACTCTATTTTAGAGTATTAACAATCGTTAACATATTCTTGAATTTTAATTAAATAAAAGACAGAAAAAAAGTGTGATTTGAATCACGATATAGCGAAATCGTAAATGGAGCTCTTAAGAATCGGATCGGATCGATTTTAAGGCACTCAGAGCCGTGCATTGCACTCTGTTTCAGAGTATTAACAATAAATGAATGATAATTTGATATTTCAATTAGTAAATAGTATTTCTTTTGCAAATGGAAAATATGTAAATATTAATTACCATATGAGATATTTGGAATTTCTTTATTTTTCTACAACTGTACAATCGTTTTATATTTTCTACCTACAGTCAGTCTTCACCACCTTTTAAAATAGAACAATTTGTTTTTTCAAATTAGACCTATGTATATACATTATTTATTAACCAGTAATATATTTAACGCATAAAATCTGCAAGTTTGTAAATGATTGTATTACACTTTGAACTTTTAGAGTACATTAAATGTACAAGAATTTATAGTACTTTCTCTCATTTTTAATTTATGAGCGTGCAAATAGCAACGTGAGCGTATAAACAGTAACATAAATCCTACTTATGGGACATTAATATATTGCTATATATTCCAACACTTGCAATTTAAATTTAATCTTACATTCCTCATTTCTACATCCTATAATAAATATTTTTCTAATTTATAATTTATAATTTATTTTTTTTTTTTAATTATTTATTAATTATATATCAATCAATATTCACACTCAGGATCAGTTTTCGTCATTTCTATCGATTCGTTTATCCTGACAACTGAAAAAAAATAGTTTTCTTTGAACGCCTAATCGTTTTTACAAAATCCTTATATGGTAGCTTAAACTATAATGTTTCTACGACGAGACAAAAGTTCTTTCTCTATGAAACATGAAGTATCACCGTTCTTACAAGCACCTAGCGTGTCGTATTTGTCACGATCACCGCTTATTAACCGTAAAAACGTCGACTTAATTGAATCTCCGCGGACTCTACCTACCACGAGACAAGAGGGAGAGAAAGAGAGAGAAAGAGGAGGCGGAACCCAAGGCAAATCCATTGATTTTCCACGCGCAGAGCGTGCAAACTGAAGATGCTGACCTCTCCCTGACGCATTACACGACGATATCGCGCCGCCATTGAATTCAGGTTAGCACGCTGAGCAAACTCATAAGAGGCGGACACAAAAATTATGAATCCCGTGAAAGGTTTCTAGTACAAAGGCACGGCTGAACGGTTCGGTGCAATCGCACATTTCATTAAACCGTTACAGTGTGACGAGTTCTTTCGCCCGGGACCGTAGAATGGCGGTGCACGCGCTCTCTGGACCGATTCTTCCGCCATTTCGTTCGATTTCACTGACATCATCCTCGAAATACGAATTTTCAACTCGTTCAAAAATCTTATTTCTTCTACTTGATTATTTGTATCAACGGAGAGCTGAACACACAATTTCAAAATACTCTGACGTAAAAAAAAGGTTCACAGTTTGACAGATAACGCTAAATGACATCAAAGAAAAATGGTTCGATTTGAATCTGATCAAATGGAAGATATAGAATGTTTCTCAAGAATGTCTGTCCATTTTATTGGACTTGAACGAGAGGGATGATGAAATGAAGATGTTGAAAGGATGTGAAATTAGAAAGCAACCCTCTAAGAAAGATAGCAAGGAAAGTAAGAGTGAAGGAATCACGTTGCACGAGTTCGAAGCGTGGTAAATTCTCAGGTGCAAAATTATCGCGGAGATAATGAAACTGACGATCGTCGTGGATTTTATATCACACGGATTATTCTGTGATCGGGAGAAACGACCAATCGACGACGATGTAGGTCGCAACACCGAGATCGATTTATAAAGAGGCAATAAGTCAACGTGCACATTCTGCTCTCGTCCCTGCTGTCCTCACCCTAACTACTTTACATCCGTCTTTCTTCGAACGAAACTGTTAATCCGTACATCGAGAACAAAAATTCGATAAAATACCCTCGATGCATTATCGAACGAACGAGTTGCAATTCTCGAGCACGGTTTCGTAGCCTCGACGCCATTGTTTTATAGCGGAGTATAATTTCGCCTTCGACACTTTACGATTACTGCAAATTATGAACCGTAATTGTTGAAATTAGTTTACAACGTGTGAGGGGCTCATGGTGCTTTAATACACCATCACCATAAACCATGGACCGCTACCAAATCTTTTTAAGGGAAAAACAAGCACCTGACGACTAATTGACGTGGTTGAGGAAAGCTCAAGTTTTTCACTACTCTGTCAGAAATATAGCGAAGGTGAAGCTTCCAGGAGCTTCTCAAAGAACCAATGGAAATAATTTTTGACGAAGACAAGCTCCACACCAAAAGAATGCCCATGTAAAATAGTATAAGGAGCGTAAAACCAGAGAAAAAATATGAAAGTTCTCGAGTTCGTAACGAACACACGACACGCGCTCACATTGTACTAAATTGTATTAAATAAAACTTACTTTATGTATCTTGTAACCCTTACAGTTTTATTCTCTATCAAATGCTGATATTTGCAAACGTCCGAAAGAAATGTGCGAAATTTCGCGAAACGAAATTACGTAAAACTAAATTTATTTCATTTGCAAGAAGTACAGTTGAAATTATATTTTTGAGTACCAAAATTTAACACATTTAATCTTTGCGGAAGTTTGATTGAAGAATGCCAAGCGATTCGATCGCATTTCTATCTTTTTTCGTTCCTGTTACTTCTGCAGGATGATCAATTTCAAAAATCTCTGCAATTTGGGACAGCAGAGATTTCAATTTCGTACAACTTCGACAAAACGCGCATCCACAAAATATCGGAGCGTGGAATTAGTCGACTCTACAAATCGATGCCACTTTTTGGCATCGAAGCGTGATCTGACACTCGAAACTAAGATAAAAATTGTACTATTTGTCTGTTAGAAAAAAAAAAAAAAAAAGAAAAAGTGTAAAATCTAAATTTAAAGCGTGCAAAGTGAAAAAAGCGCCACCTTCGGATGGTTTCGTTTCAATTTCTCCCGTCGAGAGCGAAAATGTGACCTCGGGATCGTACTTTGGCACGGTACCAAGGCACGCGAGGAACGTGCCGCATTAACGATGCTTATTAGTAACAGAAACCAAGGGAAATGGTAGTTCAGTGACAGAAGGTGTGGAGAAGAAGGGAGAGAGTACGTAAACGTATCTGCACGCGCGCAACTGTGCGCAACGGCGCATCAGAAATCGTCGAGGGCCGCGGAACAAGCAATAACGCGAGTCGTACAGGTGTAACTGCCCGGTGGAATAACTGGACACACACGTGCCCTCCTCTCGACGAGATTAGAGGAGTTTTGTAACCGTGCCACCGTTCCCTCCGCCACCTTCTCCACTTGGTGCAATTTGCATGATGCCCGGAGATTAACCTTACACGCGTAACAATTGGCCGCGAGCGCGTTCTCCGTTTCTCCATTCCGTTGTGGTATCTCTACCGTGCCTGCTATCTTATGGAATTCCCGTAGAAAAAGAAAAGATTAACGTATTTACGATAGAGTTGCCTCGAAGATGGCGAAACATAGTCGAACAAAATGAAGAATAAGCCTACTTTAAAGCTAATTCCCTTAGAGAAAAATCCTGTAATCCAATAGCTTCTGCAAATATTACTCACAGAAACCTGAATTTCGCGATAATCTGTGTAATATCGATCACTGAGGCATCCAGTTTGTATACTTAACACTTTACCGACCTGCTCAATTCAATTCAATACTGGCTCTGTGTTTGCTATCGCGTTTATCCTTACAGCTCTAAAAATTCTAAATCAAAGCTCGTCAGAGGGCTTATTATATTCCTCATTTGCTCTTACTATAGGGTAATTAATTAATTTGTTGCTGGTAACAACGAACTGATTGACATTATATCGTCCAGTTGCACTACGTTGGTGTCGCGAAAGAATATATCTATTGTAATGAAAAAGCTTACATTTATTATCACACATCGGGTAACAGTATCAAACAAGAGTTATTGAAATTTTCATGTTTTACTACGATATTATAATTAAAATATGAACGATCGCGAAAAAAAGAACAGCGACAGATGGTAGATTCTACGTGAGATATACCAATGCTAAACGAAAGATTTTCTATTTCACGTATGGACGTCGAAGTGTTTAATAGGCTCCTTAGATCGAGAAACGTTGACAGTGAAAAGCCGATTAATAGGCTTCCAGTTGGTAAAATGTTAAGTTACTAAGTACCAGAAAAGATTCTATTAGAACCTATTGTTAAAAATTTGACGTTTCCAATTATTTCTAACGGATAGAACAATGTTACAAGCGTAAGCTTGGTAGCGTAGAGCAAAGCTAGAGAAGAAGCTGACGGAGCAAAGGGTGAATACCGGTTCCCCTTCGAAGGAATGTTCAGAATTGTTAGGTTTAAGTGGTACGTTTCTGATTTCAGGGATCAGGATGCGGTGGATCGGTTACGTGGCCACAATTCTCTGGTGGTCGGGCATCGCCAGGTCCCTCAGCACGCTGAATCGAGGTCACAGTCAGTAATACTCCTTTTGGTGGTTTTAAACAGCGTGTATTTCAGTAGCTGTGCCTCACGCCATTCCTTTCCTCCTCGTGTCTCCTTCGAGCCGCTGACTTTCTTGGCTTGTGGACCACTTCTCCTCGCATGCTTTCGAACCCGAACCGGCCATTAATCGAATTCCCTTCGTTTTAATGCTATGCCTAACATCCTGCCTATTTAGATCGAACTGTGGAAAACTGGCTCGTCCAATTCCGAGTACTAACAGTTTCTTAACTAATAGTAGAATACGTTTGATAGTTTTATAGATATGTATTTATGTTGCGTGTCTTGTACGAGAGAAATAATGTGAGCAGTTGTGTTATTAAGAATTTTATATACCAAGTCTCCCTGCCTATTTCTTCGCGAACGTGTCTCTTTCTTCCTTGGGATCCCTGGTAAAATGTGTAACGCCTAATTGGACGAAGAACTCGGTCAAGGTGCAGTCGGTCGTGTGCTCGGGCGTGGGAAAAGAAAAGCTCTCCGAAAAGCTGTCTCGAAGATGGAAAAGCCTCCTCGCGTTAACCCTGTGGTGCACCATTTTTTTTTTCATTTTTAAAATAGATTCACCTCTATTTTCCTGGAACGATAATTGACGATTGGTCTCCGACGAATTTTGAATTAGTGTAACTCGATAGTCTAATTAGCGAGAAACTCGTTACTGTGAAATTTGTGCAAATGAAATGTTTTCCCAATTAGCGGGTTCATTAGATTTTGTAGGATCGTAAATTTTTATACAGAGTAGTCAGGAAGAAGGTGTTTGAACTTCAAACGCTTGAACAATTTTTTAAGGAACAGAATTCGAAGACTAGTAAATGTTATAAATTTCTAAATTTTTGAAATATCGAGACTCGTTGATTATTGGGAAAAATGAACGTAGAATAGTGTGAAAATGATTTCGATTAAATAAATTACCTTTTTTAGAGAAGCACAGTGTATATTTCAAGCGATACTTCATATACACCAACCTAACAGCAGAATTCCAAACTTCTACCCAACAAAATTCCATATAATATCGTTCCACCGTGTTTCCACGATACTCTCCACAATTTCCACCCAGTTCAACTACTTCTACGTTACATCGAGAAGCACGATAAATGCCCTCGTAATTACCATCCTCTCCAAACAACCCTCTTTAATATCCGCCGTTTAATTAGCCCTCTTGAAACAATACTCGAAACAAACTCGTTCAACTGTACAATACCTTCTGCTTTATTAACCAACCTGTCCTGGTTCGAAGACCGAACGATTATTCCTTTTAACATCTTCCACGGGAAAATAAAAAAGGACACTCTTATTTTTCTCACCCCTCCATGTTTCTTTTTCTGCCTGCACACAAAAGAGAATCATCGTGCGCCAACGCTGATAAAACGTGTCTGACGTTTCGCCATTGTTCGCCATCGTAGCTAACTAAGTCAAAGACGAACGAACACAGAGCGCCGATAAAATAATAGTTTTTCTTTAATTAACGCCGTTGGTAACGGGCGGGATACGCGGGTCGTAACGGAGAAAGCGAGACCGTGGAAGGTAGGAGAGCGCGAACCGCGGCAATTTACGTCGGCTTACGCGCTTCTTCCTCGGTTAACGACCTGGCCCAGGTTCTACGTACTCCCGTTCGACCCTCGTTCCTTCTTTTTCCTCCAGCTTTTTTTCTTCTTTTCCCTCTTTCCAAACTTAACCGCGTGTCTCCAGTCACGAAACGTTTCGTCGATATCGGTGCACTTTCACCGACGAGAAGAAACGAAAGATTCTATCTGCAACTACAGGCCCAGGTACGTAGAACGTTAACGACGCTCCAATTATCGAACTCTCGACGCGTTTCAAGCTGTTTGCATACCGAGGCACGTTGTTAATTAGCGATCCATCCGAAATTCACAGATTACCGATTGGTACGAGGACATTACCCGCGAGAACAATGTTTTTCATTGCATCGTAACAAAGGGAAGCACGTAAAACTCCCTTTGGATGTTCCCCGTTAATTATCGCTTGGCTTACAGTCGATACCCTTTAAAACGACGGCTTATCACGCACGACACGGTGACGACGAGCTAATGTAATGTGGGTCACCAGCTACATATGTGTAAGGCACGGTTTATGGTCTCAGTTTAGGTTAGGTTAAGATTAAATTCGTCGACCGATCCGTTCGGGTAATATCAGGATCGTTACGGGACATTAGAATCGATCTCAATCTAAATGTAAATAGAAGCCATTAGACGGCTGGGTTAATTGTACGCTTTGCTGGCCTACTTGTACCAGAGTGGATCTGATACAAGCATCGGAGAACGGGAATCAATCATAGAGACTATCGAACACGTGGTTATTGTGTTTCGCGCTTCTTTCGCTTCGCTATCGACCCTAATATCTACGGTGGAGGCGATTGACGAGTCAATAAACTCAGTAAAGCTTCGGGAGGATGATGTGCGACAGGCGAATCGAATTTGGTGTCGGTGATGTGTCGATTACGGTGGCATAACGATGAGAAATGAATGATTTGTTTAATCAGAACTTACACTAACCTAAACCAATCTTACAGAAATGTAATCTAACCTTTTTCCCAAACTTCAAACCTCTTCAAACCTTCGCAAACATTAATCTAACGCAAAATCTTGGAAAAATGATCGACGAATAGATTGGAATTTTGATGAAATCGGCTCGTTTGAATATACACAGGTTACAAAATCACCCCGAAACCCTGTCGAGTCCCAGGGCCAGAGTCCAAAGAGGGCACGTGCATGTTCGTCTGGGAGTGCATCAAATCGGAGGGCACTCACGTGGGCGTGTGCGTGGACACGTTCATGTTCGGCAGCTGTTGCGTGCACAACACGACTACGAACGCGATCACCGCGCCCCATCACCATCATCATCATCACCATCATCATCACTACCATCAACAACCATCTTCCTCCTCCTCCTCTTCCTCCTCCTCGTTGTCTTCAGACGCGTTGAGGCCAACCCTGGCTGAAGCACTGGGCAACGAATCGACTAGACCCACGCAGACCTCCCTCTCCAGCTTCCTCGTCACGGACTCGAGCACCGCCAGGCCGAGTCACCATCCATCCGAGACGACCAACTCTTCCGGAGGGTCCAGCAGACCGCACAAACCGCTGTCGGCCGGTTCCGCTAGGCCGTTGCAAAAAAGACCGCACGCGAAACCCACGTCTGATCACAAGGACAGAATCCAGACTTCTGTGTTGCCTGGCTCGTCGAATTTCTGGGAGAAGGCCTCTCAGAGCACCAAGAGACCTGTGCCGTTGGATTCCTGGGAGAAAGGTTCACCGAGTACCAAGAGACCAACCTCTTCCGAGCATTGGGAGAAAGGTTCACCGAGTACCAAGAGACCAACCTCTTCCGAGCATTGGGAGAAAGGTTCACCGAGTACCAAGAGACCAACATCTTCCGAGCATTGGGAGAAAGGTTCACCGAGTACCAAGAGACCAACATCTTCCGAGCATTGGGAGAAAGGTTCACCGAGTACCAAGAGACCAACCTCTTCCGAACATTGGGAGAAAGGATCTCAAAGTACTAGGAAACCTGATGTTTGGGAGAAAGGATCTCAAAGTACTAGGAAACCTGATGTTTGGGAGAAAGGATCACAGAGTACTAGGAAACCTGATGTTTGGGAGAAAGGATCGCAGAGTACCAGAAGACCTGGAGTGCCTGATCTTTGGGAGAAAGGATCTCAGAATACTAAGAAACCTGGGAATCATAGTACCAAGAGACCTGGAGGAGGACATTGGGAAGATGGTAATCAGAATACGAAAAGGCCTGGTCATCATGATACACAGAATTCACAGAAGAGACCTGAAAGTGGTCAGCATGTAGGAGTAAAAGAGAAAGATACGACACATAGTGGGTTTCAAGGGCATCATCAGGGATTCAAGGATAAGGTGGATAGCGGGCATAATACATTGGTGATTAGGTTACCAGGGAAGGAACATGCATCTGGTGAGCATGGAGGTATCAGGCCTAATAGGCCGAATAGCCAAAGACCTTCCGAGTCGCGACCTGACGACGGGAATAAAGAGGATGCTGATTTAAGCGTGCAGGAGTCGGTGCATCGACCTAACGTTAACTCGGTTGACGAAAATGTAAGCAATGAGAGAATTTATCTAATCGATTAGTTTTAGCGTGTCTGATGAAACAGTATTCCCTTTTTTTTTTTTTATATTTCATCGAGATACGTCGAGATATCTGCTTCTCTTTAAAAATATTGCTTCAGCTTTCTGTATTTCGAATAAACACGTGAAATTGTGCAACTTGTTTTTTCTTTCTCGCGTTTTGTTGTAACTTATCGAAAACATGTGTTTGCTAATTTGTCAAATGTTCAAGTTCCATTTACATTTTTAAGAGATTTCGATAGAATTCAGTTCCTTTTCCATTATAACTGACTGGAAACACGTATCTGTCAATGTGTCACTATGAACGAATAAACGTTCAAGTTCAATTTACGTCGAGTTCGAAGAAATTTTGATAGAATTATCTGTTCTTAAAAAATCACAATTTGTGTAGAAAAAATATACACGACTAATTAAGAGATATACATATAACGTGAAGATACAGTTGAACTGGAGAACGTTCTTCCTCTTTCTCAACAGGAAACCGCCAAGGATCCTCACCCAAGCTTAAATTTCATCCACACGGAACGTCCGCAATGGGCAACGAAGCCGGTGTCTCCGAAACCAACGACAGACTTCTCGAAACCTTATTTCTCGATCAAAACTACCACTTATCGTCCAATCTCGATGAACGATCAACCGAACACCAGGCCGAACTTCGTCTCGAGGCCGAACATCTCCAGTACAACGATGAAAACATCGACGACCAGCAGACCGACACACTTCAGTGGTCAGTCCACCACCAGGTATTCGACTATGTCCTTACGTTCCATTTACAATCGTCCAAGTCGATCTTTCTTCCATCAAGCATAAAGAAACACAGGCTAAGATATAGAAGAGAATTAAAGGTTTATATTCACCACTTGCTATTAAATCAATTTTCTTCATAATTAATAGATCTATTCGTAGAGCAACCGAGCGGAACGAAGATTTTCAAGCCGGCAGCTTCAAGCTTTTCTTTCATTTCTAGCACAGCCGGATCCTTACCACAAACCTCTCACTGGCAAGTGACCACAGAGCCTGCGTTCGTCACTAAGCAGAGGCCATCATCCTCATCGACGAAGCCAATGTCCACGCATGAGACCGCTAAACCATCGTTGTCTTCGTCCTCGAGTAGCTCGCATTACTGGTCAGAGAACAGCTGGACGCCACCTAGGCCGTCCTTGAAACCTCACTGGACCGACAACCCTAGCCTCCTTCAGAACGGCCCTGAAGCCTTTCCCCCGCGACCGAGTTTCAAGCCCACGGAACCGCAAGAAGTACGTCACGTCTATGTCTCTCTGTAGAGTTATAGAACTATCTCTAAGTGTCGCTCAGCTCAGAATTGTCCAGGCTGTTTGTCCATCTCTAATTAGTTTATAGCGATCGAAGAATGAGTATCAGATTGCTTTAAAAGTTCTTTTCGTTTTATTTACTTCCAATTCTGCTGAATTATGCAGGATGATCCGATCAAAACAGGACACCTAAATATTTCCCTCGTTTTTTATTATATAAAAAATATTTGTGGTATAATATTAGCGGTTTGAAACGAGGAATAATGTGGAAAAAGAATTTCTTTCGTCAGATCATTTTCTTCTTTGGCTTTTTTTTTCAAGATTGTTGTTACTTTTTACGTGGAAAATACGTTTTTCTTTTCATTGCACGAAAGAATAGATTTGAGTATGAGCTTTCAAGTTACAATTTGGAAATGAGAAATGTAATAAATTTTACTGAATAATATTATGGTGCATTTAAATGGGCAAGAGTTTTAGCGAATGATTTAAACATGTTAGTGGAAGATGTAAAACAGTTCCATGAATTTATTGAAAGTATTACGTCCAATTAAAAATACAGTAAAAATGCTATTTACTTGTTGATTCATAAATAAACTGTAAAAAAGCTTGTGCTGGCAAGATAATGAAATCAGTAAAAGTTGGTATTACATTAATGCTTAAAATCGAGTACTGTTTTATCTTTTTTTTTTTTTTTAATTAATTCTGTTATGTGTATTAAAGTATCGCATTATTTCTTTTATTTACTCAATAGAAAAATGAAATTTATTTCACAGTTACTCTTAAATATGTAGTATAAAAACTGATATATGAAAAAGAAACAATTTCAAAAGTATTATTATTTATTAGAAATATTACTAAAATTGTTTCTTTACTTTTCACATTCATTCCTTAATTTCCACCATTTATGCCTCCAGTATAATGAGAATATATCATTGTTCGATACTAAAAGAAATAAACAATATTATACATTAATCCAAAATGGCGCATTGGCATAATTTTCTCTTGAACAATCGGAATATTCAAATATTAACAAATTGGTATAGTTATAACACGTATCGTTATAAAAAAAAGTAACTAAATCGTCCATCTAAACTTGATTTATTGTAAAACAATAAAGTGTCCCATGAATTACGAACAGAGATATAAATCCACGTCTGTAATTAAGACGAAACACGAGCAAGAATTGTTCCACTCCGAACGCAATGCACAAACCTTCCACCGAGCAAAGACAACATCCGCGTTCCAAAGGAACAACCGAATATTCAAAGCATTCCGATACAATTTCGTGCATTCGCGAAGCGTAGGAATTCTTCCATAACAGAATGATCCTCTCCACGCGCCGCTGGCCATAATTGCGAACAGTTCTTCCCCATCCTACGCTTAGAAATGGCTGCCTCTCTGCCTCTTATCTTGAAATCGGTTCCCTCGATCGACTTTATCGCGTTATATCCTCTCGATCGTCTACCCTCTCCACCTCTATCCCTCAATGCTATTAGATTCGATCGATAGGAAAAACAGGTGTTTCGCCACGATAGAAGAAAACAGACTATCCAGACCGTATTTTCTTTCTTCTTCTCCTTCATCTTTTTCTTTCTTCTCTTTACCATTGGATTACTGTTAATCGCGACAAAGAAGCAGCAAATCGAGGCTCCCGTCGACTCGATTACACAGTCCATTGAACAGCGTGTTACAAAGTAGAATGAACCGATCGACCGTTTGGTGGATTAATAATAAATTCGAACCGCATCGCGTGCTCTTCGATAGCCAATCTAGTCTCTCCTCGTGTATGTTCCTATTTCTTCTATTTTTTTTTTTCTTCTCTCTCTCTTCTCTCTTAGAACACGGAGTTCCACAAACCTCTAGGAGCAGCGCATTACATTACCACGTCCCACTTCGAAACCTCTGCCAGACCTAGACCAACGAAGAAGACTACTACGTCTACAACTACGACTACTACTACAACTACAACGACAACTACAACTACCACTACGACAACAACGACGACAACAACTACCCCTAAGCCTGATACAACAATGTCTACGACAGAGGCAACGGCGAAAACAGGATCGGTTCTAACTGTTTCCGCTGCAGCTGAGAGTAAAGGGATGCAGTGCGGTGTGCCGCCATTATTTCCAAGGCCGGAAACAAGAATCGTCGGTGGGAAGGATGCACCGTTTGGTAGATGGCCTTGGCAAGTGTCTGTCAGGCGTACGTCCTTTTTTGGATTCTCGAGTACTCATCGTTGCGGAGGAGCTGTGCTCAACGAGAATTGGATCGCCACTGCTGGACACTGCGTGGACGAGTGAGTAGTATAATTGAATAATCTGATTGAAGATTAAATTGGAAATGTAGGGAAATTTAAGAGCTTAGGATTTTAACGGCTCACATGTTCGATAGCTCGTCAATCGGGATGGTGACCAGGTTTATGGTGCGGATGTAGTAATTGTCGCGCCATAAACCTTGTCACCATAGTAAAGAGTAGAAAAACGACGTTCCCGAGTGAAAACAGTTTCACCAAAGTTGTAATGGAAGGGAGACGTCGAAAGACGAGTGTTTTAGGAAACATTTAATTGGCGAAAACATTTAAAGAAACGTCTACGTTTGACAAACAGTTAAAAATCGAATGGACGATGGAAAAGATATAGGAAAGAGTGTGTTGTAACGTAGAATGAACGCTGGAGAAAATAAATAGAGACTGTATCAGTTAAATCTACCCTCTTCGAATCCCTCAGATAACCTTATCCATCCTACAGAAATAAATTCCCCAGGATTAATAATAGTTACTGTAATAATAATAATAATAAATATAGTAAACAGTAGAAGAATTGCATTGGAAAATAGATCCAACGATACTCGTTCATTTTAGTTCGTCCTAATTGCTTCAAATCATAAATGTTCCATGAAAAAAATGGAGACTTCACTCGCTCTGCTTTTCCAACGTAAGCTCGCTCCGCGGAAAATGGCATATTTGACTAACACTCGGAAAATGAAAAACAAATAGCAAGAATGGAAACGTAACTGTCGAGGAATAATTTTGAAGATCCAAGTGAGACTCTACGTCTGTTTATTTCCTCGCTATTATTGCTTCTTTCGATGTGTACAATAACGAAAAAAAAAAAGAATATTAATATATAATACAATAAATTTTCCAATCAAAATAATTTCCATCGATGAAGAAATCTTCGATGAAGAGATTCAATTAGCTTAAGAAATATTTTCTTCGAAGTTGCATATTCACACGGAATAAAATTCCTAAACAAACTTAACAGATTAGAAATTGAATTGATATAATTTTCCAGCCTGCTGACCTCGCAGATCCGGATCAGAGTAGGCGAGTACGATTTCTCATCGGTGCAAGAGAGGTTGCCGTACGTCGAACGTGGCGTCGCGAAGAAGGTGGTTCATCCAAAGTACAACTTCTTCACGTACGAGTACGATCTAGCGTTAGTACGATTGGAAAGTTCGTTGACATTCGCGCCGCATATCTCTCCAATTTGTCTACCAGCCACTGATGATCTGTTGATCGGGGAGAATGCAACTGTCACCGGTTGGGGGAGGCTCAGCGAGGGTGGTACACTTCCCTCGGTGTTGCAAGAGGTAAAATCCTTAAATAGTGAATCATGCCAACTGGCAGTGTTCCATAGTTTCAGACAGAGACTATTCGCACGCCAGCAAAGTTGGCTTGATTTATGAACAACGAAAGAGTGTTACTTCAAGCGTGCGTTCGATGTTTGTTCCAGGTTTCTGTGCCCATAGTGAGTAACGATAGGTGTAAGTCAATGTTCCTGAGGGCTGGGAGGCACGAGTTTATCCCGGATATCTTTTTGTGCGCCGGATACGAGTCTGGTGGCCAAGATTCTTGTCAGGTACCATCTCGAAAATATTTTTCTTTCATTCTATGATTTTTTAATATCGCGTAACTCGCTGGAAACGCTGTTAAAACCGACAGATATACAGTTGGACTCTGTATTTGTCTAAAGTTACGATAGACCCAATTTTGAGAGCAATATTTCATGTCTTAATTGTGAACAATTTTAAAGATAAAGAATATTTTTATTGTATAACGTTTTATCAATATCGATGATTATTCGTCTAGGAATGTTTCCTAAATAAATAGAGTCCCACTGTATTCTCATCAGTGAATTGCAAACTTTTATGCATTTATGAAGAATTTGAAATCACAAACTCGCACAGAGTGCACGGTAGAATAAAAAAGATATACAAAATACTCAAATTATAATGCTCTCCGTAACATCTGATATATGAAATAATTTTCTACCAAAGTTCTATCATTTAAATAGTAGTCTGAAGGGTATGAGTTTGCATAAAAATCCGCAGTCCACCCTTCAGAAGTTTTCACATAATTTATGTTACTTGAAGGTTAAGAATGAAAAGAGAAAAAAAAGAATTAGGTCCTGAATAGTCGATACTGTTGAAAGTACGAAAGAGAATGAATCCTCGCAGTGTATCCAAGCCTCAAGAAGGCTTTTCACGAATAATTTCCAGGGCGACTCAGGCGGGCCACTGCAAGTACGCGGGAAAGATGGCCGATACTTCCTGGCTGGCATCATATCCTGGGGAATCGGTTGTGCAGAGGCGAATCTACCAGGTGTATGCACAAGGATCTCGAAATTCGTCCCATGGATCCTGAAGAACGTCACCTGACCCGTCTTCCGGTTGATCATTTGCCACGGTACTATTGTCGGCAGCTTGACGAATCGACACGCCAAAGTGTGAACGTTCCGGAACGTTATTCCACAACGTTTCTTCGATTTCTTCGGGGGTTTTTCGAACCGAGGGGGAACAAAGAGGTCGCACGAATCACTGCCAAATAACGTAAGACTTATTTACGGAGCGAAACGAGAGGCGAACGAGACGAAAGTTCTCGTTTATCGTTTCGTGTAAAAGAACGAACGAAAGGAAACGACGACAGGAAAAAGAAACGAAGAGGTGGAAAATAATCAACTATAGAGACTAACACCGGATAGAAGTTTGAGAAACTTCGATCCTCGAAGACTGTCGCTAACGAGAAGCGAAGCCAATCAAACACAGTTCGCGCGAGACTGTGAACGACGAAGAAAAAAGAAAAAGAAAGAAAGAAAAAAGAAACTCGCGCATACTGAACTGTATTTATATATATATATACATATATAAATATATCATAAGTAAGATAATAATATATTTCCTTCGTCGTGAATGGACGAACGAGCTGAACGGCTTTTGCTCCAGCCTGTAAATGAACATGTAGAGAAACGGAGAAGAAGAGAAAGTATTCTCGGTGAAGAACTGTTTTTGGCTTGACGTTGAAAACGCCTCTGAAGATTAAAAGGAATGATTGTTAAATAATGGACACTACGTTCGAGAAAATTCTGGCAGTTTTTCAGCAGCAAGCCGATGATTATACATTTTATCTACCATTTTGTATAGCGTGATTCTGTAAAATGCTAAGTTCTTGCCCAATCGCCTTCTTAGTAATTATTTGTTTCTCTCTTTTCTTTTTTATTTTCTCTTTTTCTTTTTAGTTTAGTTTATCGAATGAGCTAAATTCAATTCTTTTTCCCTTCCTTTGTCTCTCTCTCTCCTCTCTCTCTCTCTATCTCTATCTCCCTCCCTCCTTTATTTCTTCTTTTTTTTCTTTGTACAGACATACATCGTGTACTTAAAGGTAGGTGTGTGCGAACTAGGAAAGATCTAATAAATATAAATATACATATATATATAATTGTTTATAGATATATAACGATATTTATAAGTATGTCAAATAAACATATTGTTTATTACTACCCGGGACTACGTTCGTTCTCGTACCCAAGTAGGACTCGTTTTAAAAAGAATTATTGGGTCTACAGTATTCGCGAATTGAGCGGATCATTTACGCGTCCAGCGATTAGAGCAACTGAAGTCTCTGCGTCCACGATGAAGTAGAGGAAAGGATGGACGACTGTAAATGGCACTGGTCCTGCTCTCTCGAATAATCCGTTACCTATAAAATAGAAAAGAAAGAAAAAGAAAAATATCGAAACATTTTCTTTTTTGTTTTTTTGTTTTTTTTTTTTTTGGGGTAGAAATATTTTTTTATACATTGCAAATTGGAAGTGACGTAAGAATAATCTTTGTAAGGAAGAATTACGTTACTTACGAGCTAAGAGCTGTGTGCAGATGATGATGAAGAATCGCAGGGAAACGGAGAACACAATGAGGAGTTTGATGGTATTTAAGAAGGAATGAATATTGTTGGAGAAACAGCTGACAGAGAGTAATGACGTCTTAAATGAAAATATTTACGAGCAACAGATTCGTGGTAACGATTCGGAAAATTCCTGATGCATAATAAGACATAACGGCGAAACAAAACCGCAAGGTCTTTTTATTTATTTCCCGTAGCGGTGAGTCAGTTTCTCAGGATATCAGCGATTAAATCCAGCCAACTTTTATAACAATACTGAGAATATCCCCGATCCGTGGCCGAGCGTCAATTACAATAAGCCGGAAACGACAGCTCTTCGACGAGCAAACAACGGATTAACGACGATTCGACATTCTTCGATTGCCGATGGAAAAAACTTGCTCAAGAATTTACGTAACGCCGCTTTGTCCGTATAAATATATGCACAGAGACTTTTATTGATTTTCGGACACCCTTTAGGATTGAACAATCTTTTTAAAATTCGACCAAATGACGTGAGGTTTTTTTAAGAAGCTAGAAAGATTAATTTATTCAATAACGTGTGAACAAGTTTTTGGAAAAAATGTAATTAGTCGAATGGTAATGATGGTTTCTTGCAGCTTTTTTATTTAAGCGTGTAATGAGAATTTTTTTTTGAAAATCGTGAAAAATTTCGATTTGCGCCATTTTTAATTATTTCACCTCGCAGTAACGTTAATCGATTTCGATGAAATTTTACATAACTTTGCAAAATGTATTTTTTTGAATTTTTATTACAGATTCTCAAATTAAACAATTGTAAAAAGTTAGACCGTTGCTATTTTCTTCGTAACTCCGATCAATTGGAATTTTTCAAAATTTTTTGCACGCGTCATTTAGTAAACTGATTCTTCTAGTTTCTCCAAAAAAAAGTTCACGTCGTTTGGCCCAATCTTAAAGGAATTATTCTGCTTTAAAGAGTTTCTAAGTCACTGTACATTATCATGGGGTAAATTCGCGCAGTTAGAATTTCCCAAAGATACATTTCACTCTTCTCTGAAGACAATGAACAAATTCGCAAGATTTCCAAATTATCCGTAAAAATATGAAAAGCCAGATAGATATGAAAAATATTTCCCGTATAAAGAAATTGAACACAAAAAATAATAATAAACAAACGTAATTTCAATCTGGCCGGTTTGAAACATGCTGTCACAGTTTGATTTCTAAATCTCTCTATTCTCCGTGTAAAAATATACATAAAAAAGAAAAGAAACTATTCATAAATGAATATACTTTCGATCTACCGACGATAAAAAGATTTCTCCGATGATATTGACGCAGTATGTCCTTCGAGAAGATTTCTAATCTACCATGTGTCGCGAAAGAAAGTAACAACTTGAGAAGATTCGCACAATGTTATAACGTTAAGAAAAAAAAAAAAAAAAAAAGGTGGAGAGAACAGCGTATCAGAAGCATTTCAACATATTCAACACTCAATTTTACAGTAGTTAACCGAGTCAAAGGACGATGAGAAACGTGAGCGTAGATTGTGACGAAGAGAAGAAGAAAGAAGAGGGAGAAGATATCAGACACGCGCCAGTAGTAACAGGCAGCCATCGTCAGACGTGGAACGATACTTTGTCGTCCGCTTGTACGACGTGCACGGCGAATTGCAATTTCACTGGCGGAGATTGCGTCAGAACGATTGCCTGATCGAATCTGCTGCCAATGGCCGATCGTGTCTTCCTTCTTCTATAATACTCTTCTTCTTTCTCCTTTCTCCACCTCGTCTATATTCTTAGCTTTCTTCTCGTACCTTTCGAAGAGGTAAAATCTTGTCGCTGCAAGAATGTTAACCCTTTCATGGTGGAATAGAATACGGAATGCGAACAGATATTCGAAACGATAGATCGTTTTTTTTTTTTTTTTTTTTTTGGGGGGAGAATGGAATTCTATTTGGTAAAATCTTTCGTCGCTGCAGGAATTTTAAACCATTCGATACAGAATGTGAACAGATATTCGAAACGATAGATTGTTTTCTTATATCTTTCGAAGAGATTGGAAATTCATTTGGGAAAGTCTCGTCGTTGCAAGAATTTTAACACTTTCACTAGAGAATACTACGAATAAACTAATATTCGTAATCATACATTTTTATACACCTTTCGAGAAAATTGGAATTTGCCAATTTTAAAATTTTGTAATTTGATTAATTTTTTAACTGAATTTCTAATTCTTTCGTTCTTAAATTTTTTAATTTTTGTACACCTCTCGAGAAAATTGGAATTTGCCAATTTTCAAATTTTCAAATTTTTTCATTTTTAAATTTTTACATTTTTCACATTGTTTTCTCGAAAGATGTAAAGAATTTTAAAATTTTAAAATGAAAAAATATTTTCCACTGCAAGATTCTCAACCCTTTCAGTGCAGAATACTGCGAATGAACCGATACTCGAAGCGATCAATTTTTATATCTTTCGAACGTAGTACAATTTTTGGTAAAATGTTTATTTCAGAGATTCTTCACAATTGAAAGTTTGAAAGTCACGGGATAGGTGAAGGAGAAAGTGCAGTAGATCGTAGAAAAGCATAGAATAGAAACCTGGATGATAGTATCGGTAATAATCCGGACGAGGTGGAACGATCAAGGGAGGATCGATATTGGTCGACTCACGAGAGTGGGTCCTGTCTGGTTTCATGTAGTTTCTGATGTTCACTCCTATGCTCTGTTGCACGTCTCTGGCGTATACACCTAGATCTGGTGTCATTGGTGAGAGATCTGCTGCTCTAGGTTCGAAAACGTCTAGAATTCCCAACTGAAAGTTAAATCATCGATCTAATATATATATAAATTATCAAAATCTACTTTTTTCTTGCTCGTAAAACGTTTAAATACATTCTAGCAATTAATACATGTAAACAGAAAGAAAAGAAAAGTATAAAAGTGCAAAGAAAAGAAGTGTACGAAAACAATCACTTAAAACGTTCGAGAAAGTCGACGATAATGGTAAAGTAACTCTATCTAGCAACAGAAAATTGCTCCATAAAACGAAACGTTTCAAGTCGAGCATCGTCTGTTCAACAGACACTAAAAGCAGCAAAAGTGAAGCGTTTTCTAGCCACGGAATCGACTATAAAACTTACGCTTCTACCTGCCCCTGAATTACGCCCCATTAAACAATTCCAATTTTTCGCCGGTGTTTCGAATTGTCGTCAATTACTCGCCGCGAAGGAGGCCACGTGTTACACTGTACTCGCGGAAGACAGCCGTGACGAGGAGCGGAAAGCGCATTCAACATCTCGACTAACGCGATTAAGTAATTAGGAGCTTAATACCCGAGACTAATGGCGAACTATCGTTTGGTATTTCGAAACCGTTCTCTTTGTTCCACTGAAATTCATTCGCAGGAGACAATGGATATGAAGAATTTATCTTTTTCTTAACACTAGCCTTACGGACTTTTATACACTTTTATACCTTTCCGCGAACTAACGGAAACCTAAATTTTTCTTCGAAAAATCGATTTATTTCGTTTAGAAATAACTTGTTAATTATATATTGCTCAATTATTTTTATATATTTGGATACACTTTCGTATCATTCTATTCGTAAAAGACAGAAAAAGTTGCTGGAAAATAATGACAATATTTTCTTTAATTTTGCTAGTGAAATTAATAGATTCCCATAAATGTAGCGTTAAACCATAGCTATGGCGAGAGATACACTAAAAAGGAACAAATTCAAGAGACACTTTATAGATACCTGCAATTTTCTATGTTTTGTGAATTAAACTTAAAATTTTTATTTTCGTGGATTGTGACCCACCAGTCATTCCAACATGGATGACAAGAAAAAATAAAATAAAACGGAGAACGTGAATAATATTTTATAATACTCCATGAAAAGTCACCATAATAATGAACCGATGGAAAAAGATTAGAAACTGAAAGAATTCAATTATTAACGATAATCATTCCACCATGGTGAAAAATATTAAATAATATTCTATAATATTCCATGAAAAATCGCCATAATTAGAAACTAAAAAATTAAATTATCAACGAAAATGTGAATAATTTAATTTCGATAAAATGGAACGATCCGGTTATAAATAAAAAAGGAAGAAAAAATGGAAGGGACTTTAGTACCCTCTGGAGAAAAGACGTCAAAGTGACGAAACCACGCAACATGAAGGACGGAATGGTGGCCCTGACCCAAGTGGCCTGCAACTGCTTCCGCAACAACCTGAGTGACTTCCCGCCTAAGTCTCTAGCCAGCCTGTACGTATCCCTCCTGTCTGTGGCCATCATGAGTAGGATATTATACCTTGGATCCTGAAATGACAAATAAAAAAAAAAAAAAAACGTATAATGTGTTACTGGAAACATTACATCGTGGTAAAACGAAGGCCGAGGAAAATTGTTTCCTGTTACGGTTTCTAAAAAGACAAAAATATATAACGAAAAGTTTTTCATGGAACATTTTACTCTTACATCGAGAGGAAACTCAAGGGCAACCGCATGAAGCGACGGGAAATAGGCAAATGGTAAAACAGCGAAGTATCTGGAGGCTGTTACTGAAGAGACGTCGCAGCCGTTCACCAAAAATGATATCTCAGTCGAATCCCTGACGGATGCCTCGTTTAAATTGGGAGAATAAGGCTTCCAGATCCCCAGGTCTTGCATCCAGATTCCTTCATCTGGAATAAGAAAAAAATTCCATCAAACGAAATTGGTTGAACGTAATTCTCCATTAAAATACACAAAATTTGTGTAATTTAAACATTGTTCCTCTTCAAAGTGTAATTTAGTGTCGTAACAACGTTCTACTTTCAGTCGTAATGTTTGACAAATTTAGGTAACTCGGGTAAAATTAACGCAACACGTATAACTTCCCTATAAGCGTGAAATAACACTTAATTACAGGAGAGGTCAATGGCTCAGTAGGTAGCGTGTCCAGACAGCCACCAAATTGGCCCGAGTTCGCGACTCGACTCCTCTAATTGATTTTCCTTCTGTTTTCTCACTCTCAAAAATTCCAACATAATAATTATCCTTCCATTTCGACACGAATTTCATCATCGGCTTCCCTCCTAACCAAAGGAGATCCTTCACCTCTCATCCTAAATACGAAAAAAAAAAAAATCCTCCGTTACCTGGGTAACTGGAGAAGAATCCCCTCGGGGTCCTGACGCTACGTTTCTTTCTGTTCATCACGCCTACAGTGGTCAGCTGTCCAGCAGAGGCAATTTCACTCGTCGTGACTGGCAAATCGGTAGATCCTATCTCACTCGGAATAGACTGATTGTTCGGAGAGTCCGTTGAAACGGTATTCTCATTCGCAGCTGGTCCATTTGTGGACACGGTAGTAGCCTCATCTGCTTCGGTTGTCGGGATCGTTGAACTCATCGTAGCTTCCGCGACGTTGATTGGCGATGAAATAGTTGATGAGGTGGTGATAATTGCAGCTGTCATCGTTGGCATGGTGGTCGTTGACTCCAGAACAGGTGGCTCAGTTGATTGTTGCTGTGTTGTTTGACTACTAGGTGCTGTTGATTCTGGAATTGTTGCGTCCATTGTCGTAGCAGCTGAAGTAGTAACTGTAGTTGTAACTGGAGCTAGAGTAGTAGTACTAGGAATTGTTGGCGTAGTAGTTGAAGTTTCTGTCGCAGGTTCTGTCGTAATAGTAGTAGGTGAAGTTGTGGGTTGAGTAGTAATAGTAGTTGAAGTTGTAGGTTGAGTAGTAATAGTAGTTGAAGTTGTAGCAGTAGTTTTCTGAGTTCCAGAGGCAGTGGTTGCAGTAGAAATTGTCGTGCTAGTATCATCCATCAGAATTTCGGTAGCAGGAGTAGTCTGCGTCAGCCTATCCTGTGCGTCCATGGTGTTTAAGGTCATTCCGATCATTTCCACCATCATAGTAGTCTCGGAGTTTTGCGTAGCAGTAGTCGGAGTAGTAGTTTCATCAGAAACTAACGTGGTTGGTTCTTCAGTGACGACATCAGTCGTCGTTTCTTGTACAGGAGTAGTAGCAGTAGTAGTCTCGTCCATCTCCTCTTCAGGGATAGACAGATTAAACCCATAGAACCTTAGAATATCCTCGTACTCGGCCCTCAGTTTCGTGTTCTCTTGATTCAGCGTCAATCCACCGAGAAATCCGTCCGCGTTCAGATACGTCTGTAAAGATATAAAGAAAAATAATCACCTGGTTGTATCACAAATCGCGTCGGTTCTCTTTAAGATTTCGTTACGAAACTCGAAAAGAGATCGTTCGACCACGAGAGAGAGAAACCGGCGAAGAGTTTTAACGAAGAGAAACTACGCGTTCAGGCTTCAAATTCATCCATCGTGACAAATGTTTTCCGGTTAATCGCCCCCTCGATATTACGCAATCGATCTCTAAATCCACCGCGTTTAACGTCACCTTAGGTAATTAGAGTGCGTTGTTGTTGTTATTGTCGATACACGAAGCAGCATATCACTTACTCTCAATCTACGATGAATGTCTCTGAAACCGATCCTCGTGATATCTTTGTCGCGTGGCAAACCCAACGCATCAGCTATCTGTTGTCTTCCTCTGCCAGCAGAGCCCTCGTAGAGCGCAGCCAGGACGAAGCCAACCCCCGTCGGCGAGAATGCAACGTTCCCGTGGGCAGTGTACTGCTGGAGAATCCGCACGCCTAGGTCGTTAATAACGTCCGTGATGATGTCGACCGGCCGATGCGGAACCGGTTGATACCAGCCGTCGAATCCCACGTTGTCGTAGCCGTGGACAAGCACCGACGACACTGCTGGAATATTTCCAATCAGAGGCGACGCGGAATTTAAAGAAAAGTTTATTAATCGTAAACTCTTAGAAGAGAAGACTGGTTTCCACGGGAGAAGACGATACCGTGGAAGATATCGCGTCGAAGGGTTGTGGAAGAACGAGACGTGAAGAATACGATACTTTACGATGAAAGAATACTATTGACGTAATTATTAATATTCGTACCGAGTAACAGAATTGTCAGAAAAGTCTCAAAATTTAAGTAGAAGTATTAGAAATCCAGAGAAGCGAATTGTAGTCGAGATAAATCACGCTTGAATCGTGATCCTTCAATGATCTCACTGATAAATTAGATTGAAAAATCTTTATGGAAAGGATTATCGTTGAAATTCGAAGTACTGTTTCATCAATCGATCTCAGGCCCGATTTAACACCAACGTGTGTTCATCGTGTGTCGAAAGTTAGCGGAAAGTTTGAACGAAGATACGTGAAGTAGAATAAGAAGAAAGAGAAAAGAAAAGGAATACGTACGCTGTAGCAGGATCAGCCAGGACATCCGCGCGCCCATGTTAATCGCCACGACTGGTTACTGGGATCACTGGCGGACGAGAAGCACGAGACGACTGGCGACGAGCATGGACAACCGCTCGCGGATTCTCTCTCTTGATTCGAACACGCTGCCGCGGAAACGAGCCGGTCATAAGCAGAGGCTATCCTATTAGGATTAGTCTTAGTCGTTCGCTCTCTACGTCGGAACTGGCTCGCGGATGGTGTATGCCGCCTGCTCGAGCCTACACTCTGCCTGTGATTTTTTAAACGGCAAGGTCGTCAGGTAGATAAACCCGTGTCTATGTACGCCATCATATCGCGCGCTCGCCCTTCCTTCCCTCCTTCCTCCTCTTCTCCTACCTGAGGAATCAACCGCCCAGGGTTCCAGCTTCTTCCCTAGGAGGATGGATTGTTGAATAGGAAGAAGGAGGAATTACGAGTGGAGAATTGCGAGGAGATTTGTTGGATAGATGTGTTCGAGACTTTTGGAAGATGCAGAGATTGGTTTTCTCGAAGAAGCATGATGCAGAAGGAAGGAGAAAAAGGAATTATGAGAGAAGAGACGTTCGTTAGTTGTGTTTGGGATTTTGGAAGATACGAAGTTGGTTTATTGAAAAAGAATATTACACAGAAGAGAACGGGGAGGAGGAATTAGATATTTATTAGTAGATATTTATATGCAGAAAATTATGCTAGGTAGCTTATCAGGATTTTTTGAGATTCGAAGAGTCTAGATGTAACACCGAGCGAAGAATTCGATGGTTGTTACTAGATTTGGGTTTGTGAAAGGTTTGAAACGAAGGTGGAATTATATAAAGAATTATGGGAGGAAGATTATTAAGATTTTCCGAGAATTAAAGGGTTCAGATGTAATACCGAGTGGAGAATTAAATATTTGTTAATAATTTTGGGTTTGTGGAAGGTTTGAAACTAGTTTGAAATTATGCAGAGAATTAAAGTGGAAAGATTATTAGGATATTTTGAAATTTAAAGGGTTTACATGTAATACTGAGTGGAAAATTAGATATTTGTTGATAGTTTTGGATTTGTGGAAGGTTTGAAACAAAGAGGAATTATGCAAAGAATTATGATAAAAAGATTACTAAGATTTTTTCAGATTGGTATGGTTTGATGTTCGTTAATACGTAGTTTTGGGTTTGTGGAAGGTTTGAAATGAAAAGAATTTATGCAGAGAATTTTTAATTCAAGGTTCGGCAGATGTTACAAAGATCTTGGCGAATTTCTATCGAGGATAATAACAAGCTCGTTACGTGGATATGCAACCGTAGAATCCGACCTTTCTTCATCCCAACTTTCGCACACTTGCAACCTCCATTCTTCTGCGGGCGTGATCTTAATAAAGCAACTAAAGCTGTGGCAACTTCCAGCGTAACGTAACAGAGCGTACCTGAATCATACGCGTCATAAGTGTTGCACAATTTTCGCTACTTTTCACAATACAATGAACCTTGTTAGACGACGAGAGCTCGTCCTCAAATCAAGGAAACTTTCATTCATGAATTTCCAACACTTCGTGTCGTTTCTTCTTTTCTTCACTTTAAACGAACGTTAGAATATCTTATTCTAAACGAATGATTTTATTGCCGACAGTGTCGTAAATACAATAAATTATTCTTAGAACTATCCTGAAATACATAGTATCAATCCTATCCACGCGATCTCGTGCCACTAATGATAAAAGGAACGAAAAAGAAAAAACTATACTTGAAACGTCACTCGCGGAGAGGATCGAACGTTTTCGACGTCGAATGTTGCGTGAATATTCACGCAATATCCGGTGCCGTCTCTTACCCGCAAATTAGACGTTCGTGATGGTAATTGTAATGCGGCGTAAACGTTCGCGGGCCATCGATCGTTGTTTCGTTGGCGAGAATCATTTCGCGCCCGTTACCCTACGCCAATTATCCTTTAGAAACGAACGATTCCTGTTCCACGCTCTTTTTCATACTTTTTTCTTCTCTTTCCTTCGCCATTCTCAGCTCGCTTCGAATTATCGTAAGCGAGAGAAAGAGACGAAGGAAAGAGCTCACAACGAGATCACAAATCCGGATTGAGCAAAGACTTTTTAGGCCTTCCGGTCACGTCGACTGGTACCAAGCACAATTTGTTGTCCATTCAACGCAATTGGTGAAGTATGAAGGTAAAAAAAAAAAAAAAAAATAAGAGAAAAGTATGAATTCGAAAGAGTTAGAAAAGATAAACACGTGTGATCGAACACGTTGCGTGGGATCGGAGAATTTGTTCGAGGAGAAATCGCGCGATCGGCCATGTTGGACGAAATTTGCATCGCTCAAATACGTGTCCCGAGATTAAATTTACGAGACGAAGGGGCGAATTAATTTACGTTCCTTGGATACCTTACGCCTGTGCAAGTACAATTCGCAGAAGAGGAAGAAGAAAGCCAGTGTGATACCTGAAATGTACGATAATACCGAGAAGAAATCTTTCGTTTAGATCTTTTCTTTTTTCATAAGATTTTCCAAGATCTAAGACGATCAATTTACCCATGAAGAGCACGAAGAATATTCCTTGCATATCAGTCACGTTCACTTTCCTCTTGTTCACTGCTTGATTGCTGCCTGGTATCTCCCAGCATTTATCTTTCATTGGCATCCTCTCGGAGATCCACTTGTTCATCAGTCCGGACTCGTGCATTCGATGCAATCTTGACGTGTGTAATAAAAAGAAGAAATATTTCGAATCAACCCTTAACCAAATAGTTAGGACCACTCAGAATTTTCAACATCTTTCGTGTTTTTTAGTATGCAATAATTATTTTGGTATAATAATCATTTTTATTAGCTACTGAAGTGCACACATATATATTAATAATTTGTTTCTCTCTTTTGCTTTAATTACAGCATGTATCCATTTCTACCATACTTTGTATGCACTGTTTTATCGTGTTGTTTATTTTGCAATAATTTTGCGAAATATCTAACAATTTTTTTCTTTATATAAAGTGTTTCAAATTAATTCCAGGCTTTCTGTATTGGATTAATATTGGAAAAATTGCTTGATAATGGGAGTACAGAGATTTTCTTCAATGAGAATAATTCTCTGAAGGAACAAATTGATAATTAATCAAATTTGTAATTAAATTCCGCTCAAGCCTTTGAGTTTCGTTAAAAACACGAAAGTCGTAGAAAATTCTCAGTGTACCTAATTTGTTAGCAAAGAATGTTTAACAAACACGTTCCCGAATGGTCTGAATTTACGTAGAATAAACTTAATTTCGAATACAGTAGTGGCATTTGTTTCAACGTGCAATTTTCCATCTAATTATACAGTGTCACTAATATTAACAATAAAAAAACGTGAATCGAATACTTGTACATACGATGAACGTAAATTAGAGAGACAATTGTACTCGTAAATTTTTCCATCGTGTTAACTATGAAAATTAAAGAAGAATAACACACTGCATAATGTAACAGCTATTCGTGAACGTGTTAAATAAAATAAACGAACAAACACCTACTCAGCATTGATGATAGACAAATAAGGGCTACCCTGTGGCATAATCATGGCGATAGGCTCGTCCAGAAATTCGTCGCTGCTCAAAGAAAAATGGCAGCTACCGGTCAACAGTAAATCCTTTCTCATCAAGAATCTATTTTAACAATAACAACAAAAAATACATATCAATTTCCAATAAATTCAAATTCAAATTAGAAACACACCTGAGAGTGCTTCTCCAATCGATCAAAGCGTGTTTGCCTTCTTTAATTCGTTCCATCAGATGTTCCGCTTCCGTGTCGTTGTGCCTCTCCGCGTAAGAGTGTAAAATATGATACTTGGGTTCATCAGCATTACGAAGATACACCTCGAGAAAGCTACCATTGGGAAAACCCCATGTGATCTTATCCTTCCTTGCGATTAGATCCTCCACGGTTAGAATAGACGCGTCCATTCGTGGAAAAGTGAGAAATGCGACCAGACTTCCGGAATAAGTAGCAACCAGGACCATTACGACCAGCCACCAGACACCGATCAGTATGCGAGCGCTGTCTGCATGCGGCAGATACATCCCTCCTGGAATTTTTCCCTCTGCACGATCATGTGATCCCTGCTATGGTATTTTTGGTCGTGTTGAATTTTAATTAGCTAAGAGAGTTGGTCACCGAATCGACCAGTTGGAAACGTTGCTGGTTTCGAATGTATTTCTTCTTCTTTCTTTTTTTTATTTCGTGGAATCTTTTCTTGGAAATCTTTCGAATAAAATTCTTTTCTACTTGTACGAGGTACGAGATTTTCGCGTGAACATTTAATCCAGAGCGATAGTTACAAGGAATGTTTAAAACGGTACGATAAAGATGTGAAAGAAGAGTGTTTCGCGATAAAGACGTGAAAGAAGAGTGTTTTTCGACAAAGTGGTCGAGATTATAGCGTGGACGCTGTATAGAGTGAAAGAATTAGAGAAATAAGAAGAGAGAAATGTTCAGAGCTGAGAGTATTTGAGAATTAGAGTATAAAAACGCTCTGATATTTTAACACCGAGTATTCCAATACTTCTAATATTATATAAAAATATCTATCATTGTTATTTTTAACTTTCTTTGATATTTTTCGACTGAATAGTCAAGATTACTATGTGGACGCTGCGTAAAATAAAAACGATTAGGAAAATAAAAAAGAGAGAAATGTCTAATATTAAGGATTTAAGCGAATGAGAAGCAATATTTACGTAGAACGAAAGAAATAGAAAAATAAAAGGGGAAAAAAAGTTCAGAGCTGAGAGTATTTGAGAATTAGAGTATAAAAACGCTCTCATATTTTAACATCGCGTATCCAAATCCTTCGAATATTATTTAAATATATCTATCACTATTATTTTCAATTTTCCGTGTGATTCTAATTATCGATATAATAATTCTCTTCAAATATCTTTACATCGAAGTATGCAAAAATAATCTCTATCCATCTAAAAACTAATTTCAAAGAACTCTTTTAACCCTCTATGGGCCCGTGTAACTTTCAGGTCACATTTTAATTTCTCGACATTTTACACAGAAGTGCAAACATTATAGGCCGTTGTTACCTCAAAGTCACATAGTGAATATATTGCAATAAAATTGTTTAACAGGAAAAATTTGATAGGTTTATAATTGCTGATTTTTCGTTCCCCCAATTTCTTGGATTTAAAACAAAAATTCGGCCCATAGAGGGTTAAAATACGATCGTTATCCATAATTACTTTTCCTCTTTATCAAACAATTATCACTACCTCTATCTCAAACTGTCGATACAATTTGCTCTTCCGCTACTATGTCATTCTCCGTTCGATCAGATAAAATTTGTTCACGGTAACAACGTGCCATTAAAGGCGATGATCAGCATTGAAATCACCAGAGGTGGGAAAACAAGCCTAGCATGAATCCCCTGTGGCGTGTACTCCAGAGAAATTGCGTTGGTTTACACGACAATAAAACAATCGTACATATATGTGTATACATGTATCTGTGTGTGTGTGTGTGTATATATATACCTTGTTGAAGAAGTGCACCATACACGTACCACACACATTGCCAAGAAGAGTTCAAGCCTGAGGTCTTGGTACTGTACGGGCTGTATTTGTGAACCAGGTACAAAATCGGACCCATTATGATAATGGCAACAGCAAGACAGGCCCACGTCTAAAAGGGGAACCGTCGTGTTACAGGAATGCAGTAATAACAAACGTGCATAAGACGATCTTTATAGTTCTGTCATTATGCGGCTATTACATCGCGGAATGCCGAAACATTAACGACTGCTTTTAGAACCTATCTCCCCGCCATCTTTCGAGTAATGACATCGATTCGTTCCTGTCGCTGTTCGAACAGAGATACCTCGTGAGAAATCAACGGAGATTGTGATGTTAAGTTAGAGATAGAATCGATCAATCCTTTGTTCCGTATCAATTTGTTAATTGAATTTTTCGTTAACCTCGACGTAGAAATTTCGTTAATTTAAAAAAATTCTATATCCACGATGTACAGCTATAAAGCGAATTAATGGTAATTTCGAATGAAATATTGAAGGAAATTAAATTAATCGATTCTTTGACTCGGTATCAATTTGTTAATTGAATTTTTATTCAATCTCGACACAGAAATTTGTTAAAAATAATTTTCGTTCGATTGATTACCATATGTAACTAACTCAACATCTCCTATCTCTTTTTAACCCTTCAACGTACAAGTTTTTCTTCATTTTACCAGTAGAAAATGTTTCATTTCTTTTCTGTAAGATAACATAGCTTTCGTCCAAATATTTTCCTTAAATATGCATATATGAATCGATGTTTACGCTTAAACTAAGGATTTTTATTATTACGAACTCTATACTTCATAAATTGAATTTTAAAAACTGTTTTTTTTACCCAAAGATACGTGACTGTTGCGTTTATAATTCTTTATGAATTCATATTTCGATCTATCGCGCTTAGAGTGAAAGAATAGAAAGCACGAACCTCTTTGGTAAATGGCGAAGCGAACAAAAGTGCTCTGGACAATTGCCTGGGCCTCGAGGTCAAAAAGCTATAGGTCTGAACGAAAATAGGCACGGTGAAATTAATCGTTCCTTTCCTGTACTCGTTCACGGTGTAAGCACAAGCTGCCAACAGAACCTTCTTCTCGAGCACTAAATTGATCACCTCTCGTGGAATCGTTTTCGTATTCGACATAGTCATATCCTCGATCTTCTACGAACAAGATCGAACAACTGTCGTCGTTCGAAAAGAAATCTAAAGATGTTTCCACGTAGAAATTCTTACCTCGCCAAGCTTGGCGAACCGAGAAGTATTCCAAGATCTCGGAGTTCGGCTCACTTCCGGCGCAATTACCACGTACGTGAAGTTCAACTTCTTCCCGAGATATTTAACCACATCGAACACCAATCCTTCGTATGATTTTTCTCCCGTTTCGCTTATGTTGATTATCTGCCACGGTGGATTCTAGAATCGATCGTTTCATAAATAAATCGATCGTAATTAAATAAAAGATGAAGAATATTCGTGAAAGATATAAGATTTTTTATGTGAAAACGAAGGAAATGAGATTTTTAACTGAGAAAATAGATTGATCGGTGATCGAATAATGTTTCCATGATCCGTTACCCACGTGATACGTCGTGATCGGTAAATTAATTCCCCTGAATCCATGAGCAATGTGCGGAAAAATCACGTCCGTGAGATTAACTCCTAAACTAGGCGTCCATAATCCAATATCCAACAGATGAGCCTCGTTTTTCGCATGGGAAAAGAAATTTCCCCAGGTTATAGACGAGGAGAATCTCCATAACATGCATTGCCCGCAGACACCGTCTGAAGCAAACGTGTTTTGCGATAGATGTATCTGACAGAAACACAGGTGTGATTTTAGTACCTCTAAGCACGTGTCTACGGTGTTAAATCGTGTATAAATTACTGACTGTGACGTTACCCAGGATCTCCTTGCGCCTCTCACGTTTCGTTAACCTGACCAGGTGAAACTCCTCTTTCCCCGCTCTCCTTAATAAATCTATCTCATTAATCAGAGAGTGTTCTAGAACTTTTGACAGGGCTTCGATCAGTTCCTTGATGTAGCACATCAATTTTGTCTAGAAAATTAGAATCTTTCAAAAATTATTTGCATATAGGGAAAATTGGACTGAGAAAATGTTCCACTTGTAAGATGGAACGCGCTAGTTTCATTCCTTTGGACATTCGAATATTTTTCCGATTATTTAAATATAGAAAAAAATAAATAAATAAACGCAAAGGTATCGCGTAATTTTTTCCACTAAAGCAGAAAGCGCAATTTCTATTTTTTATAATAACCCTCGAGTATTTGATCAATTATTTAAATATAGGAAAAATATTAAACGCAAAGAAGTCTCATAATTTTCTCTACTAAAGCAGAAAACATAATTTTTATTCTTCATAATAGCCCTCGAATATTTTATCAATTATTTGAATGTAGAAAAAATATGAAACGCAAAGAAGTCTCATAATTTTCTCAAACTAAAGCAGAAAACATAATTTTTATTCTTCATAATAGCCCTCGAGTATTTTATCAATTATTTGAATGTAGAAAAAATATTAAACGCAAAGAAGTCGCGTAATTTTTATTCTTTATAATAGCCCCCGAGTATTTTATCAATTATTTGAATATAGAACAAAATTTTAACGCACAGTGGTCACGCAATTTGTTCCATTAAAGGAGAAAACACAATTTATATCTTTTATAACACTCAGAAGCGAATACTGCAATCAACGAAGCGACCCTAGCGGCTAATTGCCTGAAAATATTCAATCATTACTTCGCAGAAGTTATCAAACTCGGTCGCGTTGTATATGAAAGCGACGTTTCCACCTTCGGCAAGTAGATCCACGAACATCGTCATATTCGTCACATTCTGCATAGCACTATCGGTGACCACGTACAACCATTGGCTAGCTGGATGGACCATCTTCAACGATTTCGCCTTTAAAGAAGAATCTCAACCTAAGGAACTTCTTCGAAACTCGCATATTTATTTACCAGAAAACCTAATCGTTCTATAAAATTGAACATCGTGTCGTTCGAAGAACAGAGATCCTACCACGGTCATTACATCAGCAACCATATCCACAGTGGCTATCACAAGGAAGCAATGACCAAGTTGTTCCACATGAAAATCATGCAATATCTTCCTCACCGAATTCTTCCTTCCCTTTTCTGTATCGTCGTGTCTCAATGTGAATATCGATCTCGAAACTAGATTTAATCTCTTATTAGGTAACTTATCTGAGATTGCTTTCATCACACGACTAATTGTGTCTCTATCTGAAAAGAATAATTGTAAAACATGATTCAAACAAAAAGATCTATATGAGATTATCGTAAGTATCGGTACGTTTTATCACCGAATGTATCATCGTGAAGGATATTGATCACGTTCCAAGGAAGAACATTCGTCATCCTCAGATCAAGAAAGATCTGGGACAATTCTTCTCCTGGGACAACGAATGGTATACTTATACCATCGTTATCAAGAAATCGAGGACAGTCTGGATCTAAGAAATAAATAAATAATTCATTTGTAATCTAATTAATTTATATCGAATTATTTGTATACCTGTTATGGCAAAATGCACGAGCTCCTCTTTTCGCGCAGCTTCGTGGAGCCTCCATGTTAAGTAGCAAGCCGCGACAGATAGAAGAATCGTGTAATCTTTGCAGATATAAATAAAAGAAAAAAAAATGTTAATTTAGAGATACACGAAAATGAAGAAACTCACTGTAGCTCGTCATTCTGTCGACTTTTTGTTATTCGCGACGATATTAAGACTTCGAGGCTTGGATTTAGACCGAACGAAGTCATCCAATTTTTTATCGTTGTGTATTGAGTTGTAAATGATTCACACATCGTGTTCAAACATGTATACTTTCTCTTATAAATATTTTAAAAGATACAAAAGTTCGAATGGTTATGAATTCGTATAATGTGTGTATGTAACTACTCGACTTCCACACTGCTCGATGATTTATGTTGTACTTGGTTTTCACTTGTGTTTGACTACGTTTGCTCTATTATTAATTAATTTGTGTACGATTGAAGAATCTGGATAATTCTTTTTTTACAAAGTTTTAAAAAAATACCAAAGTTCGAACAGTGTATAAATTTGTATAATATGTGTTTGTGACTACTTCACTTCCACACTGCTCGATGATTTATGTTGTATTTGGTTTTCACTTGTGTCTGACTGCGTTTGCTCTTTTATTAATTAATTTTAATACGATTGGAGGATATGTTACGCGATAGGAATGACAAAGTGACTGCAAAAGAAATTATTGTTAACTACAGTGGTGATATTTTAAGCAATTTGTAAATGATAAAAGTCATAGCGACCCTTGAATGGTGGTTTATAGCGATTGAAAGGCGTACAGCATCTCAATCTTGCGGCAAAATTTGACTAACGAAGATTCTGTATTTTGTAACTATAATTCGCCAGACCTAAACCTCGTCAAAAATGAATTTTAAAAAACAACACTCACCTTGTCGAAGATTAACGTTCACGTCGCGGAAAACGCGCACAACGATACCTCCTACGTGCATCTCCTTTTTTATGGTATTCACGATTAAATCCTGTACCGCTCCCATGGTGTTTTTGTATTCCTCTTTGCTACCGAAGAAACTTTTATCGACGACCACTGCTACTCAAACAAATTCTTCTCTCATTAGTACAATCTAATTCTATAATTTTTTAACTAAATCTTTCCACGAAAAAAAAGAAAAAAAACAGAAAACAAAAAGAAAAATAATAATCGAACTTGTTACCCATGGTAGCATTCGTTGTGACCAAAGAAGGGAAGTTGTTGAAACTATCCCCATAGTTGACGTTCAAAAGTAACAACAGTAACGATATCATTTCTATTGTGGAACTGAAATAACAGGCCGTCGTAACAAATCGTACGATATATAACCGAGGACACCTGTGAATAATGTATCACTTCATTACTTTCGCCTGATCGGATTATTACAAGCGAAACTGAGCGCGATCACGAGCGTCACGCCGGGCTGGCTTAATGCAACTCGATGCACCGCGAATCGCAGGAAAGGTCAGTTCTTTAATAACTAACCAGAGAACGATCGAATCCCTGTGGAATTGGAACGGGACATTGTTTAGCCTAGTTGCGTGTGCTATAGAGCTGATCAAGTGATTCGGTACCGGAGCTTTTTAATATTCGAACGTATCGCTCCACAGAAAGATTCAGATTTAACCCCGTAACTTCCGATTTATACTTTCGTTGCTTGGTCGAGCGTTCGTTCGATCCTGTTCGAATCTGTTAGGTGACAAAGTGTTTTGTTTTTTTTTTTTAATCAATCTTCTTGCAACGCGATAGAAATTTCACGATGCTTTGATAACAAAATTTCTAGTCGTTACATTTCTCTTCTTTTTTTTTTGTTGAGATTTTTTAATGAAATTTTCTATATGTAATATAAGAATAAATTCTTCGAGTGTGAATCGAATTTGCAAATTTATTTGCGATTATATGCAAACGTCAGAAGGCGAAGTATTTTAATTAACCCTCTGGCAACGCGATTGTAAATGCTACGAGAGAAACAAGAGGACGTTTTAGTGAAAAAAATTTCCAATCGACACATTTCTTTTTCTTTTTTATTTGAGATATTTCGATGAAATTTCCCAGGTAGCTGGAAATTAGGAAAAACAGAAAAGAAAGATTTTTTGAGGGTGAATTGAATTGGCCCAAATCAGTCTATGGGATTAAAAGGGTTATCAAAGGGTTTCAGACGTGTTCAATTCTATAAAACTGATTGAAATTGCTCGAAAGCTCGATTTTCGCACATCTTCGATCATTTCTTGTACAAGACATCGACGAGTAATGTTATTACCTCGTCCACGAGCGTTTGTCACAGACAAGAGACAATTGTATTGTTTCATATCGGCTGGTGTACCACTTCCGTGTAGCGAAACCGAGAGATAAAGCTTCAATGGCGTCAGTTGCATTATACCGACCTACGCATTTGTCGTCGCTAATAAGAAAAATCAGCGACAATTTTATTCCTCGCCATAGAAACGTTTCAGATTCCTCTCTTCCGTCCTATTCTTCGTTCCTACCTTTCAATCGATTACTACACTATATACCATACAAAAAGAAATGATCGTAAACTTTTACTTCGAAGAACATTTTATTTTTAATATTTTTACAATTTTTTTTCTTACCGTACACTTACAATAAAAAAATTAATCATAATACGTTTATCGTTAAAAGTCTATCGGTTATAATTGAGAAGAAAGAAAAAGAAAGGAACGTATCATTGTCAGTTAGAAACGGAAGTCGTGTCGCAACGTTTATCTAAGGTTAATTGTAAATTCCACGTATCGAAGTAAAACATACTTTGCACGATTTAAATTACCTCCCGGTGTACATCGATTATAACAGCCCGGAATTCTACATAGGTTAGAGAAAGAACTATAGTGTGATATAAACAGAGAGAGATAGATATATGATAAAAAAAAATTCGATGCAAACAATGTTAAGAAGTTAAAACGCGTTGAAATAACAAGAAGAGCGAGAAGGCGCGAGAGAGAGTTATCTCGGGGAATAGTTCGCGCTCCTACGTCCGTTCGTGACAATTCGGGTGAGATCGTATAAAACGGAGGACGTGCATGCCTCTATTACTCGACCACAGTTGGCTCCGAATGTATCGGGGATACCATGGTAGGAATGGTATGTTCCGTCAACTTATACATCTAACGAAAACGTATCCGCGCGACACGTACACATAAGAGCGCGCGTACAAAACGATCGTTTCTTTTTTTTTTTTTTCTTTTCTCTCTTCTCTCCCGGAAATCTGGTCGACGTTGAAACGTCGGGCTCGAAGCTTTTGTGAAATGTCAAGCACCGTACATTATGATGGGTTGAATGTGTCCGGGAAAACTGTCAGACTGTTAGCGAACGATAGAGCACGAGTCGAAAGCAGAGGCGAACCAGTGAGAGGAGTAGCACGGACGGGGAAAAGTGGGAGTGAAAGTGGAAAAATTCGCTTTTTCGAAATTACTAGGGGAACAAAGGCAAGCTCTTAGTGACACGTTCGGCTGCTGATGTTTCGCGGGAAAGATGGAGCCCGAGGAACCACTGTTACAAGGGATCCTGCTGTTACCTCCGCAGGGAATGTTAGGCCAACTCAAGGTTGGTTAACATCGACACGGATCAACGGGTGTATTTCAAATATTCGCTATCCGGTTGGTGATTAAATACCATTTGAAAATTTCTTTCACCGTTGAATCATTTCTGATTAATCAACACCGTCGATCGATTTTAAACTATGCCGTTATAGATCATCGTCACCGAGGAATAACCTACAAACTATAAGCGTAATAATGTTCCAGACATTTTAGGCGCGTGCAGATCGCGACGCTGAATCGAGCACACACGTCATTCTTTGATTCATACGAAAGCGATATGTTTGAAATACACGAGATCCGTGTATCTTCTTTTAAGAAAAAAAAAAAAAAGAACGATCAGATTTTAAAGGACATCCGTCTCGTTTGTTACCTATTTTACAGAAATCATGGCACAAGAGATTCTGTCAGCTGTTCCGAACTAGTAACTACGGAATCAAACGTGTAGAAATTTATGATAACCAAGAGGAAGCTGTACTGCAGCTTCATACTCCACGTATCATTACCTTAGATACATGCATCAAGATTGCACCTAGCAATCAGTCACATGTATTTACAGTAAGTAATATTCTGACAAGATGGAGAGGATTTAAGAAGATTTAACTAGATATTGAACAAGGTGAGATCTCTTATTTTGTGGGTTCTTTTTCATACAGGTTGTGACTAAGTCAGGGATCCATTACTTTGGATGTTATTCAGAATCTGATATGAGTCATTGGATTACTGCATTTCAGTTAGTAGCATTTAAAGATAGCGTGTCTAATCAGACAATAGAAGAAAACAATGACTTGTACTGTACCAGTGGGGAAGGAGTGTTTTGTGTCAAAGTTGTGGAGACAGATGCATCTAAACGATGTGGCTTAGAAAGTAGGAACTATACGCTTGTTGTAGCTGCAGTTGATATTAAATTAATGGATGGAGATGTAGTACTGTTCACTTGGCCATATCGGTATATCAGAAGATATGGTTACAAGGATGGAAAGTTCATTTTTGAAGCTGGAAGAAAGTGTGAATCAGGAGAAGGCTCTTTTCGTTTAGAGCATGGCAGCCAGCAGGAGATTTTTCGATGCATGTATTCCAAGATGAGATCAATGAAAAAGTTAATGAACGAAGAAAGCAGTCCAAGCATCGATTGTAACGATGCACAGTATCATGCAGCCTTATCTATGGAAGCAGGTTCCAGAGCAGCATTACCCCCTTCTCCGAATAGTTCTGGTAATTTAATTGACATTGATTTTTCACCACAAAACTCTCAAAAACAGTCGAGCTCCTCATCAAACTTGGACACTAGCTTATCCTCTAAACCTTCTTTATCTCTTGTTAAACCGAAACCGGCAAAACCACCGCGAAAGTATATTTTCACGGGTTTATTGGACAAGAAAAACGTAGATCCGGAAATATCCGACCTACCTTCGTGCGGAGAATATAAAACGTTGAACAGAGATAATTCTCCAGAATTATCTCAGAAAACAATAGGAAGCTCCATACTTGATGATGAAGAAAGACACCCTTATGATTTAGTAGAAGTAAGAAATGACGCGTGGAAAACGCATGGTATTGATAATATACATCACACAGAGCGACCAAACTCGTTGATACATAGCGACAAGGACAAAGAAAACGAGGATGATTTCCCATATGAAACAATGATGCCTGTTATGTCGTCCCAAAGCTCGTCGAAGAGTAAGTCTAGTATTACGGATAATCCGGTGACATCGTCAACGATGAACCATATGCCTTGTAAATCGAACGACGAATCCGATTACGATAAATTAGAACATTTCGGCTCTGCTACTAAAATCAATCAGAAGGGTACATTTAAATTCGGTAATTTCAGCAGCGCCTCGCAAAATTCACATTCCAACGTTTCTTTAAATACTTCTGTAGCCGATACAAATACCGCATGGTCTAATTACGATATCGTCGAAGATATGTCCGCTGTTAGATTAGCAGACGATAGCCACCTTGGCTATGGTGTTATTAGAAAGAAAACGAATCATTCTGAGACTGGCTCTACCAACAGTAGCATGGGCCCGAAACATAAAGTTTTTAATAATAGCGAATACGCGATTGTATCAAAACCAAAAAGGGTATAAAAGATCCGAAACGATTACATTTAATAGCGATCCCAACTCTGCGAGTATATTAGGTTACGTCTACTATACGGAGATTTTTCATTCTCGAGAAATAAGAGAAGTGTACTAGTCTGCCTAATGACTAGGATAAGTCGTTTCTTATTGTGCTGAATAATATAAAAATTCAATACTGATATTTTATAACCGTGTTACGAAAGTGCAGAAGTGAAATGACATTTATTCTGTGCAAAGATTAGTTTAAGAAACACTAGTCTTTTTAATCACTGTCAATTATGTAGGAGTTAATTATGTTTTTAGAAAGAAAATGATTTTACGTATTCTTATAATTTTTAAACATATTGTCCGATGAATATAGAGAATAATTTTATTGGTATTCTGAAAAGTTTCAGCATTAGTATTTTTAAACGATCGAAATGGCTGCGACAGAAAGATGATATAGTGCCTTATATCGCGGTAATATAGTTTAACGACAATAATCGAGCGGAATTGAAAAATTAAATTTGCATGTCATTCCAATATCTGGTGTACTTAGAGAGATCTTTAATCTATAATATTGTCATAATTATTCATAGCTCCCCCCCTTATTGTAATACTGTTGCAAGTTCAACAGTTGTGCCTCCAGAGATATTTAAAGTTTATGACAATATAAATTTTTCCAAGATATATAATAGAATTTATATATATACGCATGATAAGGAATAACAAGCAATAAGTCATTCCTTTTTGTTTCTAGTACTATATATATATATATTTTATATACATACATATGTATAATATATACACATTTATAGAAAATTTAACTGTATTCCATATATATATTTCATTGTTGAAAAACATTTTTATAAAAAGATGTATTATGTACATGTATATATTAATCGATGTTCACGGAAATATTCGATTCGTTTCCTCGATTAAAACTTGCCATACAACTTCTACATGTGCCAAGATCTATAATTTTTACGAACGAGATTAAATTTGATCGATCTTACGCTCGACCGTAACTTTTTTCCCCCCATAGAAGAAAGTTACACAAACTTTCGATGCATGGTAACAAAGAGGGCAAGTCTTACAAAAATTTCACAAGATCTGAGAAACTTTATTCAAGAATATATATTGTTTACCAAATTGTACATATTAGAAGTATTATTTACATTAAATACAATTAAAGAAACACACGGTGCACATACATATAATTAAAGCAACGTTGTTTCTTTTAACAATTATAATTCGAAAGATCAACGAACATTCAAGTCTTTCGATATCTACCAAACTTTGGATATTATTTTGTTTTTCATATGTACTTGTAAGTTTAACATAGTATAAAGAACACACGTAGTATACAATAAATTTAGTAATAAATTTCCACGCGCATCTACTTTGTCGAAATATAGTTTTTATTTCTCCTTCAATTATGTACTCCTTACTTTTCCTCCGGAGTTCCCACCTTTTTATACTGAACGCGCACCTCGCTTTTCTCTTCCTCGACTAAATTTTGCTTCCAACGTTTGTTATGTTCTAATAACTCGTATTCCTCGTTAGCGACAACCTCGATGTAACCATCAACGTCGTTTTGTACCTTTCGAACGGTCTCCCCCCTTGCCGCCAATAATTTCTCGATATTGTTTTTATTCTTCAGATCCTCAAACCATCCGAGATTGTCAGCGATCAAATGATTATTCTTACAACCGTCGCAACGAATTATAACTAACCCTTTCTCATAGGCTATTTTCGATATAATTTTACCATTTCGATAATTGCATTTTTTACACGTGAATATCACTTTCAGTTTTCCCTCGACTTTCCCGAGCACTTTTTTCGTGACATTTTGCTCTTCGGTTTCCTGCGGTGCTTCGCAAAGGTTCGTTTTCGAACGAACAAAAATACGTTCGTGACGGTTGACATCGAATGCTTCTCTTGGAAATACCAGAATTTGACGAAAATTTGGAGGTTCTTTCGCGAGAACTAGTCGCGTTCCGTGTCGAAATATTTGCCGGAACGAGAACATAATTCTGTTCCTTATTTTCTATCGAATCTTCAGTTGTATAGTGTTATTTATACGAGTGAAGAATGTCTTTAGTAGATATTTAAATTGCATCAATGTCAGTTGTATTTTTACGTTGCACGCATCACTTTTACACACCTCACGTGGGTACTGACAGAATCTGTTATCGACTGTGCATAAAGGCAGATTCACATGTATACACGTCAATATCACATGGCCGTTCCTCAAATCGCGTCAAAACAAGAATTAAATTTACATTTAAGAGAAACAAAAATGAACAACGGAATTTTTGTTGAAAATTAATATTTTATTTCTATGAAAGTCCATTCCATACATTTTTTTTTCTTTTATTACATACAAAGATTGATCGTTGATAAAATATATTAATTAAGAGGTGTATGTAAACACACCCAGAACTGGATGTACATGGAAAGTACAAATACTTGAATACGAATCATTTCACATTCATGCTTATCCTTCCTTTCCTTCCTTAATAAATTACAGTGAAAATTTCATATGACAAAAAAAAAATCTTGAGTCTCTTTGAAATTACTAAACTTAGTAGGAATAATTACTGTTTTATTTCACACTAATTTCTTTGCTTCAAAGAAACTCTTCAAATGTCTTATTTGCCAAGCACCCATGATCAACAGAAGCACAGACTGTGTGAGAGACCACCAGAACACACGGCGGTGTGTACTTTCAGATGTCTGTCTGAAGCGTTCTTCTCTATACTAAAGAACAAAAAGAGACAACCGTACAATTATACTTTCACAATGAAACAGTTAAGAGTGTTACTAAAAGGATCAATTACCCTTTGGTAATTTTGTTCTTTTGTTATCTGTTCCACTTGATCAAGAAGCTGACGTATCCTCAACTGCAAATCAGTGAACTTCTCTTTCTGGGCTGTGTTAGAATAATCAATAGCATGTTCACCATCTTGAATGTCCAAATGCACTCTCTATTGAACAAAACAAATTCGATTATATCAAACATTAAAACAATTATGAATCAACATATATCATATTACCATACCAAGTAACTACCACTGAACCAAGCAGTACTGTTAGAGTACAAACAAATAGTATGCTCCCCAGGTATGTGAGAAGTGAACGAAATTCTTCCTTCTGAACTATACATTCTGGAAAGGATCATTTTACCGTCTGGATCACGGACTTCCACGTGCATCCCTATTCCGGTACTGCTCGGTTTAAATCCTATTCTCGGATCATACAGCTCGACCTTATAATTTACTTTAAAAAGAACAGAAAGTTCGTAATGAAAATCTTATCACAGACGTATTATAATTAACCCCTTTCTTTATAAACGTCGAAATTTCACACGTACCTAAAACAGTCGTTTCGTCTGGTATGTCCTCGATGAAACATTTTCGTTCAGTCTCGCCAATGTGAAAATAAAGTCCTGTGCCATATTCGAAGATACAGAAAAGCACGAGTAGCGTACCGCCGTATTTTAACATGATTACAAACGCGCGATGTTGTTATGAGAACAGCTAGGATGAAATTACGAATGAAAATTCTCCGTGAAACCACTCGCAGCACACGTCACCTTCGAAAACAATCGGTTAGGTTCACATACGGGGCGCTGCTAGACGCGTATCGATAGCAACTCTTTCGATAATCGAGAACCAAAGAGCAAAATATAAATATAAAAGAAAAATGGACGTCACGTTGTTAACAATTATTGCTGCTTTAATTGCTGTACTAATTGTCATTTGTACGGTGTTCTTAGGACGAAGATCCGGTATGTTCTTCGCCTCTGTAATTTCTCTTATGTTACCGAATAAAATGTCACCTCGATTATAACCTCTTGCACTCCTAACCTATTAATTTGTTATGAAACAGATGTTTCGTCGTTCTTTTAATAAATACTAAGCCAATATTTTCACATATCAGAGAGAAATGCATGATCATTTATGTTTTCCGTGTGCTTGACATATAGGAAAAGCATCAAACGTTTGTTTCCTTTCTTTTTTCGTCTATGTTGTAGCCGCACAAAAAAAGCAAGCGGATGTCGCGGAAAGAGTCGCACAAGGTAGGCCAGTGAGACGAGCAGCTGGCCAAAGGATTGCTAGACGTCGTATGCAAGCAACAACTACTGCTCCACAAGTAGAAGAAGATGAGGATAGATCCGGTAATGAAGCGAACGACGAGGCAGACGAGAAACCAACTATACCTGATCAAAAAATGGGTACAAAGAAACGGGCGAAATTGGTAGCTAAAGCAGAGAAGAAGATCCAAAGAGAGGCAGCTGAAAGGGAAAGAGAGGAACGTAAGAAAAGAGATCAGCTTCTTCAAGAAGAAAGGGACAAACAGTATGAGAAAGAGCGCGAAGAAGAATTGAAGCAAGAGGAGGCAGAGAAGAAAGCCAGAGAGGAGAAGGAAAGGAGAGAGTATGAAGAATACCTGAAAATGAAAGAAGCATTCAGTGTAGAGGAGGAGGGCTATGATCAGGATGAGAAAGAGGATGAGGAGAATCTGTTACAGGCATTTCTTCAATATATTAAACAGAACAAAGTGGTGGTCCTTGAAGATTTGGCTGCACACTTTGGTCTGAAGACAGCGAATGTAGTAGAGAGGATCCAAGAGTTAAAAGCAAACGGAAATTTAACAGGGGTGATCGACGATAGAGGGAAATTCATTTATATCTCGCAAGAGGAGCTTGAGGCTGTTGCAAAGTTCGTCAAACAGCGTGGTAGAGTCAGCATTGCCGAACTAGCGGAGAATTCGAACAGATTGATCAGTTTGAATCCGGATAAACTGCAAAACGTCGTCGAGGCCAGTTAAACAACTATTAAACAGCAATTGTAAAATAAAACTATTCTAATAAATTTATACATCGTTTCCCGTGCATGTGATACATATATCCATTCAGCAGATAAGATTGTTTTATGTCAAATCAAAATTCTATATATAGATATATATATGTTTTATACACTGTATATTTTATTTAATTGTAAATAACACTTTTTCCTTTTTTTTTTTAAATACAAATGTTATTTTCGTTAACCAATCGTTCGTATTAACAAAGCAGAAGCGAAGAAACATCATCGACATCCACAAGATGGACGTTCGATCTCTCCCGCGAGATTTGATCGTTAGAAAAATACCTGTTCCAACAGTCACAGGTCAGAATGTTCATTAGAAAAATATTGCGTGCGAAAATACGTGAATTTTAATTTTTCTCACATTGGCACCGGATAAAGAATTCCGGTTGTTCTAAAAGTAATAACCTGACGAAATAGCCGATCGATATTGCGTCAGATTCTAGTTTGCATTTAGATGCAAGTTACACGCCTTATTTTTTTGTTTTCTTCCCCTCCTATTCTCCCTCTGAATGTATAATTTATTTGTCATTTGGTTGTACAAACGACGACGACAAGTTCGTCGTTGATATCACACGGATTATTAGAACGAATTAATAAAATCCACCATGATGAAAATTCGTCAGACTTAAGAAATCCATGGTGGATTGAATTCCGTTGCCTTTGAAAACGATCGATGCTGCGTTAATTTACGGGAATGACTAGACCGACCCTTTACGACCATTACGCGTCCCATTTCTCACACTAAAGTTAGTCTAAGGGCTACATCGGAGATTTCCCTAAGCCCACGAACGACGAACAGTTTGTTTTAGGAAGAATGATAATAGTTCTGGTTTAGATACGACTGGGTAGAAAAAAGAAGCAGAAAGAAATACAACCGTGTCACTGTATTACGTTCGAAATTTATTTCCTCGTATCTCTCAACGAAATTATCGTTATTCGCGGGAAAATTACAATATTTAAAAATACCGCTTTGCAACATTCAAGTCCTCCCTACTCGGGAATTTATGCGCTCGATTTTTCCTGGATAAATATCAATTATATCCACGTTAATTCATGCAAATCGTCTAAACGTGTCTGTGAAACGTGCGAGCAATTAAAGATTTTTCCTCGGCTGTGGTACACAAGAAATCGAGATTGATCCCCACTCGATATCTAGAGTCACGTTTCGCGAAGAAGGGGACACTCGGAGACTATGTAAGAGGCGACGTGATCGCCGGAGAACCTGCAGTACTCCTGAAGATCTTCGTGTCGACATCTCTGACGAAAAGAAGCTTCATTTAGCAGATTTTTACGAACGTACATAGGAACAGGAAAAGAGAAAAAAAGAATTGGAGAATCGGTTCGAAGGATTTCGAGAAAAGATTTGAAAGAAAGAGGAACGTGATAGTATTTTGTCGGGATCGAGAAGATCTATGTGTCGATGAGGTGCAAAGTCTTGGACTGTCAAGGCAACTCCCCGACATTCTTACCAAGTGTTAGGTAAGTGCAAAGCCGCGAGAACAGGTTTTCTACGTGCACTAGACGATCATCTTCTTCGTTGTAATATTTCTCTTTTCATTTTCGTTTTTCAACTGTACAAATCGGGTTGAATTAATTTCTTTCGAAACGACGGCGACTAGTGGAATAGTACTGGGTGAAGATCGATGGGTGGGTCTCTTGAAACCTGTTTACCGTATCCTTACACGCGTGATTATAAATCACTTTTTTTTTTCTGTTTTTCTTCTACCGACGTTGCAGACATTAACATGCTACTGTTTAACAGTTTCTTCGATTAATCGGTGAAATTAGAGTAATCGCGTGTCTCTTGATAAAATAACTAAGAAGTAGGATCGAAGTGACCGAAGGAAATACAAAGTCACGTATTATAATGATTGTTCATGTTCCTTTACCAACAGACTCGCTAAAAACCTACGTACTAGAAAGGGGAGTCGACGTGGTAACACTGGCAATCGTTTAGAATTGCTAGTTCTGGTACATTTGCATCACGTACCGTAGAGTAAGTGTCTCCTCGCCTATCTAATAAACTGGAAAATATTATTAGAAAATAAAAGAAAAAGGATTGTTAATAACAGAGAAATTACTTTCGAAGGTAGGAAGATAAGATAAACACTTTAGGTTGACAGTAAGTACAGTGTCTGATAGGCATCAGGGACTAAATTCCAGCAACTGCTTCCTCGAAATTGGTTGAAACATCGATAGAGATCGATCTGAACGGGTAAAAGGAGAAAAGCATAGTGATTTTCAAGGAAGAACAAGAGAAAACAAAATGGGCCACACTAACATCCACGATTCAGCTATTAAGGGACCCTACGAGGGCTTTAGGTACATTTAAACAATATTTTTCCAATCCTTATTTTTAATTTCTTGTCATTTCAACAATTTCATATCGATATTTATCGATAAATTAATTCAATTTTCCTCTGAGAGAAAATTTTTGAAAATTCATTCATGTTGCTGTGACTGAAGATTACTATTAGACGTAGAAACAAATTTTTTGCAACTAGATTCGCATAACCAGTATTGCTATTTATATAGAAATATTCTCGATGATGTTCGTAAGCTTCCAAGAAAATGATGGAACGTCATCAACAGTAATCGGAATTATATCGATGATTGATCGGTCTTCGTTCTGTTTAATACTTTATTAATCGACTTTTTCCTTCCAATCTTTGCCAATCGGGAGTCTATTAATCTGTTTTTTGTTGTTAACGACTCATTTTCCATATTTCTCTTTTTCTCGAGCCGGTATTAACGATGCATTAATGCATGAATCGAAAGAGCGCGATAAGCTCAGCCGCGAGCAATAAATAAAGCGTTAAAAAAAACTCTGATTGCGCTCAAAAGTTGGGAAAAATTCATTTCTACTCCTAATATTTGAAGCAAAAGAATAATAAAATAGGATAAAAATATGAATGTCCACTAAGTGAAGAGTGTTTGATATTTGACGCACAGAAAAGACAAGAATGGAAACGCGTCGTCAGGGTATCAACAGCAATCGCAGCAACAGTCGACGAACAAGAAGGACAAGTACGGTTCTTGGGGGCCGGTGTACAAGAACAAACAAAACTTCATTGACATGCACATTTGCTAATGTCTCTTCAAAGGGAGTCCAGTTATATCAGGATTAATGGTTCCGCGAGTGTTGACTTCAAAGAAGGAGATCCTTCCTCGATGATCTAAATTAGCGGCTTAGGAATTTTTACAGCGATGTTCAGACGAATAAAGAGATGATCACACGTTGCTTTCATCGTCCTATCACCCTCACATCTACTTTCACACACAAACACACACCAAAGATAATTATTTCTTTTTATAAACGTTGAATTAACTAAATGAAACATATAAACTGGAACGAATTTGGAATTTTTCTTTTGATCATTGATATCCACCGTTTCGCGTTTCCTTCCTTTGTCTTTCCGTTCGAAGAGTTATCTTCTACGAAGAGGAAAGAATACCGGGAGCAAGAGACACGACGAAAGTGAAAAAAGTACGCCTCTAGTTCCGGCGGATATGCAACCCACCGGGGAGACAAAGAAGATGAACTTGGAAAAAAATAGCTAGCGGTATTTGCAGGGCGAACCGAGAATCTCTGAGAGTAGTTTAGTACACTAGCGCGGTTTTTAATACAATTTCGTAAATAAAGTTTTTCGTATATATACGCACGGTATTTCGCTTGACTCGAGGGATTCAAATATCGCGGCTGTTTTTCACGATACGAGAAAAATGTTCCGAGAGAAAACGAGTAGTACAAATCGACAAATATTCTGATTGACAGACTTTTTTTTGTTACTTAAATTTTTTTCAAGATTTCAAAGTTACAGAGATGTTTTTTTAAATAGATCGATATATTTTTGTTACCGGATTATTACAGTTCGTAAAAGAACCGATTTATCAGAGAGAAAATTAATGGTACAAAGAGACAAATATTTCGATTGCTAGATCTTTTTTCTTATTTAATTTTTCTAGAAGATTTCAGGCTCAGCCATGGATTTTTAAATAGATCGATATATTCTCATTACTGATATATTTTTATTATATGAAAAACAATATGCACTTTGTCGGTGCAAGAATGTTTAGCAGTCTACAGTTATATTTTTAAACATTAACAACTAAGCAACGAAGCTTCAAACACAATTTTTTTATTCCTTCTTTTCATCTTGTATCAGCTTCTAGAATCACATCTCGAATTTTCTACCAACAGTTGCCCGTAGATCCTGTGCAACACACGAAACGAGAGTTCCATATCAGGAACTGCTTAAGTGAATCATTCCGTTATGGTCAGACAACTGAAACGCTGCATAAAACTTTTCATTAACTTCAATTTACCGGAACGATTAAATTTCTCCGACAAAGGACATGGAAAAATTCGCAGGATTTCATAAAGAAAAATTCCAACGAATCGATTATCTCGAGTTTATTCAATTTATTCTGCAAATTGAAGAAATAATTGGAAATCGTTCGAAAATTTCTGAAAGACTGGTGACGTTCACGGCGAAGTTACGAGTAACACCGAAGTTTCACAGTTTCGTCTTCTCATCCCCGGATTAAGGGAATAGTAGGGGAAAGCCCCGGTGTAAAGTTAGGGTGGGGAAAGTAACGAGGAAGAAAAAAGCTCCAGGACAAACGCGAGAGCTTTGCCTTGGCTCGGGGCGGACGAGTGCAAGGCAACGTGGTGCAGTCGTTTAAAACGCGTCGACTGGCTCGGTGTTCCTCTGAATGGAGGGTCGGGGGCGTTCCAGTGTTCAGATCGACGCTCGTATAATCGACGTTCGACCGTGTGTACCTATCTTCTAATTTATTTATTTATTTAACTCCTATCAAACACAAAAAGACAAAAAAAAATAAATGAACCTCGAAAGTATTTCCTTTTCTTTCTTCTTTTTTCCTCTCCCTTTGTAAATTACGCGAGAAAATTCTTCGTGAGGATCGTGTGCATAGAAGAAGAAGAAGAAGAAGAAGAAGACGAAGGAGAAAGAAGGAAAAGTGTCGTTGCTCCGTGGAACGCGGGATAGCCGGAGAGTCGACGTCCCGACGCTGCTATTTCGAGGCTGAAACACACCGGTAAGCTTTTGTGTCCGATAGTCTCTTCTCGCTGGTGAATTTTCGCTGCATTACTTGCGAGCTTTCGCCAAGTTCGATCTGCGACTCCTAAAGAAAAAAGGGGATCTGTTCATTAGTCCTTTTTTCTCGAATTCGACCACGTTCTCAGCGTGTCTGCGAAGGAGATCTCCTCTATGTTAGCTAAAATTGCTCGCCCTTTGAAAATTCACGTTAATTCTTCGACCAAGTCTCTCTATTCTTCGTCAAACACGTATTATTCGTTTCCATGTAGTTCTTAATGGTAGTCAAAGGAATCTTTCATTGATCAGCTGATCAGAAAATGCTACCGGAAGGACCTTTTCAGGAAACTCGTTCAGAAACGAGTTTTCTACGAAACCTTGCAGAGATAAATTCCTCCACGTGTCCTAACGAATCTTCCTCTTTCTTTACACCTTAATTCTTCGACTAAATCTCTATATTCTTCATTTTTATAAAAAAAAAATTCAAGTAAACTGATCTTGATGGTCCAAGGAATGTTCTTTCGTTGATCAGCTGATCAGAAAATGCTACCGGAAGGACCTTTTCAGGAAACTCGTTGGGAAACGAGTTTTCCGCGAAACCTCGCACAGATAAATTCCTCCACGTGTTCTAATCGCCTCGCCACGATATCGAGCGACGATCTCTTTACCCCGAGGGCCCACGGATATAGACCGGAAATAGAGCTTCCTCTATCCGTGGTTGGATCCCTCGAGATAGAACCGTGAAACAACGTCCCTTTTGCGTGCCGAAGGGCGGCCGTCACGTCTAAATCTCGACGTCGCCTCCCTTCTTTCCCGCCTCTGTCGATGGTAATGCTCGTTGCATCCGTAGGTACAACGGCTCCCGGGCGCTATTTTTGTCAGCGGCGAACAGTTAGCTTGTACAAGGCACCCTCTTGCGAACAGCCGGAGGCTGAGACCTTCTCGCTGACGCGTGCCCGATCTCGTTAGACAACCTCGCGTCCTACCGTAGAAAAATGATGAATGACTCGATAAGAATACTCGTGAGACGCGACGAAATGTCGTTCTAGGGGTATCGGTGTCTGTTATGTAGGTCAGATGTTTAATGGTACCGAGGAAAGGAATTTCAAGGGGCGATAAACAGAGGAAAATTATTTTAGATGTTGATAAGTTGGTCCTCGGAACTTCTTCGAGAACTTTAGTTGGTTACTACGACGGTGATAAGTAGACTATGGATTTTTATGCAAATTCATACTTCTCAGAATGTAACGAAAAATTTCATCTACCAGATATTATAAAAACCACTATAATTTGGATATGGTTTTCATAATACTTGGATTCTGAATGTCCTGTAAGTGTACAAAAATTCGCAGTTTAGTAATAAGGGTGGATGTAACAGGAATAGATGTCCAAAGGGATGGAAAAAGAATCTCGCGTAAACATAGATCCGGAAACTTTTCCTTTCTGAGATATAAACGAACTTTTCGTTTACACGGAAATTTTGCACGAATCCCTGGTACACGTTAAAGATACAAGGATTGTTTTTTTCTATTGGGAGTAAACGATGCAGTAGAGCAAGTTATCCTGACGTTGAAATCACTCTATATAAAACATTCGATAGTTAAAAAATATAAACCTAGTTGTACAGTGTGCAACAGAAGGAAGCTCCAACTTCCGCTTAAACACCTCCTTCTTTTTTTCCCCCGTGCACCATTTAAGAGTGCTCGTATTAATCACACGCACAACTAGAAACGCAACCAGACGGATGTTCCCCATTCCTCCTTTGTAAAGTAAGTTTGACAATTTCATACACAGAGGCGCACGTGTCCGTCATCCTAAAGGCGCGCGTGCCCCGCATTAACGTCAACTCGCTTTAAACCTAGGGAGAGGGAGAGACTTCCACTTTGGAGAGTAGAAAAAAGCTCGATGAAAAACTGTGAAGCAACTTTTCTCTCTCTCTCTCTCTCTCTCTCTCTTACTTTCTGAAAATAGGAGGGAGGAACACCTGAACATCCTATTCTATATTTATTCCGATGGAAAAATCCTCCTCGGTGAGTCGTTGAATGTTGATCGAAAGACGGTGTTGATCATCGGCGTCGAAGACAGCCTCGATTCGACGGGTTCGACCGGTTTATCAGCCGTCCCCCATGAAGAAATTCGATCTTGACGGGGAGGGAGGGACTAAATATAACCAGGAAGTAATGTCGGTGGCAATTCACGTATGTTCTCGTCACCTTCTGGGCCCAGCACACGCATAAACCACGTGGTAACAGGGCTAAGCCCCCTGACAGAAAGTTCCGACCGCGTTATTGCATTAGCCTGCAGGCACGTGCGTGCATACGTGCATGCGTGCGTGGGTGCAAAGGGCAGGGAATTAGTGAGTGGCGTCTGAGGCGTCAAGGGTGTCGTTCAGGTCCCTGCCAACACGGGAACTGGCCAAGTTCGTTCAACTCGAGAGGGTCGAGCTGTTGCTCCGAAACAAAGTGTGTGAGAGAGAGTCAGGAACAGTGGAAAGCCTGGAAATTTATTGGATCTTATAAATCAGAGCAGGGGAGGATGTTCCCTCTTCCGGAAGGAATTTCCGTGAATTTTCCTGTGTTTAGAGATACACAGGGTGGTCCATTGGATAGAGATTATTTATCGGCAACCGATTAACGCTTTATGAATGCTTAAATGTAAGAAGGGAACGTTCCTAAATAAGAAAATTTTAGTATATAGTAATTCCCAAGAAAAATAATTTTACATATATTTTCTTTTCCTTTTATCACCCTCAAAGTTAAAACCAGCGAAAATATTCGAGCTGAGATCTCGTGGATTATTGGAAACAGAGAGATAGTGCATGTTGGCGAATTTTATTCCTCCAATTATCGAAAAATTATCGTAAAAATATATTTTGTCATTCGTTTTATCTCCTTGAATACATAAAGGTGGTAAAAATTAATTCGTTCAAATTGAACATCTTCTGAAATTCACGTCATTGCCATATTAATTTTTCCCAGCTATCGTTGCATTGAGAACAAGTACATAATTTTTCTAACATCGTTAAAACAAAGGATATTAAAGTGTAACGTTTCCACCCTACGTGTAGTATGAACAAATGATTCTTTTTAGCGGAATTATTTTTAATACAGCGTAATAAACAATGAGAATTCCCAGAGGGGAAGAGAGACCGAGTATTTCTCGTGTGAACTCATTGACAGGATCAAGAGTGAAACGGATGCTGTACACTTGCATCCTGTCGTTAGCGTAGCCAGTTGCACATCAATTATAACAATCGCGTGAATTGTTTCATTCCCCAGACTGTACTATAATTTCTCCATCTATTTAATGCGACGTGTATCAAGTCATGTATTCCTTTCACCCTGAAACCGATAGATTATCCAGTCAGTCACTTTCGTAGTTACAATTTTACCAAAGAATCTCTCCTAAAACATCAGAGTTTGCAAGAAATTTCCGCGATATCCTTTTCACATGAACAAATCACCTATTTTCATGTCAACCGACACGATTTTCAGGCGCCGTGTTTAGTGTAAAAAAGAACGTAGACGAAGAAGAAGAAGTAAAATAAAATCGACGATTTCCTCTCGTATCTCTCTTTGAAACGGAAGGAGAGGGAAGAATGTGAAGTAGTAGTAGGGAGAGTGTTTCCTAAGAATAGAAAAATTCTTTTTTTTATCTTTTCCTTCGTCGTGTCCTTCCGTCTGTTGCAATTGTTGAGGGAGTTTCGAAAGATGTTACCTGATAATGAGAGAAAGAATCGATTCATGTATATGTATATATATATATATATATGTTGTGCAAAGGAACAGTATTCCCAGACGGTCCAGTGACGTCGACACCAGTCGGATCACGGTGCACGGTTCTAAATGCAAGGGTTTAAAAATATCGATTCCTGGAACGGTTCGTAGAAATCGAGCAGCGAGATATTTAAGCTCTTCTCTTCGTTTTCTTTGTTCCATGTATACCCGCCGCTTGAGCCAGACCCCCCGCGAACCTAAAGGCGTGGTTACAACCACCGTTCTGTGCGCGGCGTGTATACACGTGCATCCGCAGACTCGAGGTCTACAAAGGCTGCGGGGAAATTATGCGCCCGAATTAGCTATCAAAAGGAAATGCAAGGGGTGAAATGTTTTTCCAATGTGAAAGATCGAACGCGATGGTCTTCCGGTGCTCCGGCACCGAAGGACTTCCGGTTTTCAAATTCAAGCGAAAATTCAAAATTCGAACGCTTGGGAATTTGCATACTCAAACATTTGTGCGTTTGGAATTTCGATTATTTGAATATTTTTATATTTAAAAATTCGAATATCTTAATATTTGAAAATTTGAAAATTCGAACATCTGAATATTTAAAAATTTGAAAATTTGAAAATTCGAAAGTTTGCATATCTGAATATTTGAATATTTTTATATTTGAAAATTCGAAAACTTGGAGATCTGAATATCTAAAAATTCATACATTTGAATATCTGCAAATTAGAAAATTCGAAAATTTGAAAGTTTGAATATTTGAATATTTTTAAATTTGAAAATTTGAATATTTAGATATTTTAAAATTTGAAAATTTGAACATTTGGATAGTTCGTAAATCTAAATACTTAAAAATTTGAAATTTGGAAATTTGACGGAAAGAGGGGAAGTTACCACAATATTTGCATTTCGCAACGATGCGGCGAGGCAATGTACCGACAGCTGGTACATTCTTAGACATAACGACGTGTTCGTTCCTACGGTGATCGCATCTTGGAAGAATGACGTCTACCGGTGCGTCGAGACGACGGCGGTCGTCTTACCCGAAATAGATCCCGTATGCCGAACACGAAGATGCCTCGTGGGCACAGCCACGAGGAAACCGGTTGCTAGGGGAAACACGAATCCTTCATTTCAATATGTTTATCAATCAAGAAAATTCCATGTATCTCACACATGTCACACTTTCTAATACAACATTCAAACTCACAAATAAAATCTCCAAAAACGTAACTTAAAAAATGCATCGTTGACATTCTTCTCAAGAAACTGTTTCGTCCAGTATTCTACATATATATACACACATACACAGACAAAACGTGAAACAGGAGTTAGCTTGTTTGACTTAAATTCAGGAGGGGTTGCCATTTTTGGTACAAGGACGCACATGTTGGCCGAACGAATACACGAAAAACATATGGGACAACACGCATAGCGTTTGCACGGCCACTGAAGGGAACTGACGAATAAATAAACCAGACCTTTATTACCTGAAGAAATTTCCAGCTAACCTTTTGAATCTGTTGCTCTTCCGGTTTAGTTAAATTATCATCTAACGATATCCTTATGCATCGAAGTTCGTCACGCTCGAACTCCCACAGCGATCATTTTCATTCAAAGAATTTTCCCTGATGTGCAAACGGCGAATATTTAAGCATACTTCGAGATTCTTGCGTGTAAAATATTACCACGCAACGAGAGATTTTTCTTCCATTAATGCAACGTTTGCACGCAGCCTTATTACATCGGGTAACGGTATTCACGTGTTCTTGTCACTTTATTTATACTTTCCACGCGACAGATAGTATGTTTACGATCGACACGAATGATGATTTTCACAATTTTCAATATCATCTACGTATTACTTACTCGCTATCGGTAACTATGCGCGCGCAGGAAATTGTTCTAATAAACGCGGGACGAAGCTATCCAACATGGCGGCTAGAAACGCGCGGGTGTTGAAACATCTTCCGTGTAAAGTTGGAATTTATCAAACTCCGTTCAGTTTAATTAACGGGGGAAAGGCGTATGCACGCAGAGAAGAAATGTATTTTCGTCAAAAATCTAAAGAAATCCCGGCAAACACTATATTCGGCGTTCTGAGTCATAGCGTGGTTGTGCAGACGCTCGACAAGCTTCGAATTCTACCGTGTAAGTCAGTGTACCGCTATTTTGCTTTTACTCGTTCAAATTCCTACAACCGCTCTATTCTCCTTTTTTCCTCTACTCGTATTTTTCGTAGACATTTTAGAAAGTAAGCTTTAAGTTAATTAGAACACGCCCCTGGCACGCCTGTATAATACAATAAATACTCAACTTTATCCCATAAATACCTGTCGATTTTTCCTCCAGGTTATTCACGAATGCATCGTGAAAAGGGAAGATAAGTGATTAAGAGAAAAACAATCGTCACGATGAGAGCCAGAGACTCGATCGTGTACACTCCAGTGTCACTTGGACCAGACACAGATGACGAGGAAACGCTAGTCAACGCGGAAGTTTACAACAATGGTGAGTCCTTTAATCAATATTACTATACGATGCATAAACGTAACTGTCATCAAAAAATTCGTGTGTGATATACATATACACACTTTGCGTGACGGAAGTTAGGCGCGCCAGTGAACTACTCGACATTTTTACCGACGAAAGGTAAACGACGCCGCTCAAGTTTATCGCTAGAGTTCCGTATCTCTTGCCAAGGCAAGGTTAGTGGCCTATGAGTGGCGAATCTCATTCACGCCGACAAAAGAATCCCTCTTATCTCAATCCAATGTTTAATGTTCCCTAACGATGCTTTAATAGCGTTCTAACGACGAATTTTTACTTGTTCCGGTTCAGCATCCATTACGGATCAATTGCTAACATTGAAATATGCCTTTATCGTTATGGAACAATTCGATTTATCGTGACGAGTGAGCGTGTTGCGCGTGCGCGTGAACGAAACGTCGAACGAAGGGAAAAAGTTCGACTGATATTAAATTGAAACTAACAGGGAGGGAAAAAGTGGTGCGATATAAAAGGTGAAAAAGATTTAACGACACGTTTTATTTACGATCGTTTTCTCGCCCCGTTGCTAACGAGCTACCGTATAAAATGTAAGTCAAATACCACCGCGTGCCAGTTAACTTACTATAATTAACCTAGACGTGACATATTTTCCATTATTAAAATTCCACCGTTCACCGAACACGGATATTCCCTGACCAAGTCAAGCCGGATACGATTGAACAAGAAACGAGCGAAGACTCGACTAACTCTGAGTCAGACCTGAGCACCTACGCGACTTCCGAATTCGAACTTCGCGGTTGTAATGCACGTAGGTTATATAGGCGGGGGCGTGGCGCATGTACGCAATACACCCAGGAGAACCAGACGCGTCAGCCTCCGTTTTTGGCAATGATAATACGCTCACCTGGAACGACATTGTTTAATCGTTTCGCCTCTTATCTCATACGAGTTTCGCGGGAACACATTTCATCTCATCGACGAGACATTTTCAGACATTTTTATTTAAAATATAAAATACATCAACCATACTTTTGGAAATTTGTCCTTTTTTTAGAATTCAATATTCTGACTGAGTTTGACCTGTATCCAATAATTTTTTAAATCATTAGTGATCTATTAAGCATAAAAATTAAGTGACATAATCAGTACAGTCGTCATATCGAAGTATTCGCGATAGTATTCGTAAGCTACCAAAAAAAAAAAAAAAAAAAAGTGGCAAGAGGTCATCGACAGTAATAGAATTTTGATGAGCTGCTTTCGTTCATAAAGAACGAAACTTTAATTGTACTCAAAAGTCGGAAAGAATTTACTTCTACTTCTAATAGTTAAATCGTGTAAACTTAGAAATTTAAACAAAAAAACCATTGAACATGACTCAAACGTGAAAGCTTCGATCAATCATTCAAGTAATCGAGGTAACAAAAGGCGGGAAAATTTTTCTATTTTCCACGAATAAACTTTAATTAACACGTTATCGTGATTGTCGGTCGCTGAAAGAGTGTCATTTAAACGACTTATCGTGCGATTACATCGAAACGGATGACACAGAGTTAAATTTGCAACGGAACCGACGTGAGTAGGTGCTCACGCTAGGGGTATCTTGATTTACAGGCGTCTATTGTTACTAGAATATATCTCGTTTTCTCGCGAGGTTCGATAATCGGTATTTGTTCGTCGCGCCAGATAAGAGGCGTAACGGAGGAGGCACACAGAAACGGTGTAAACCCTGAAGGAAGAGGATCGGTTATACGCAACTTTCAATAGTCTCGATAACCATTATCTAGAACTGGCGCCGTCTGGTGATCTTATTAATTTCCCAATCACTATGTTCACTGGTCTAGTAGAAAAATCTATTTAAACACCTTCCCTCCGCCTCGTATGGGTTAGGTACAGAGGAAGCATAAATCGCCCTCGGTGATTTAACCAGTGGTCGGAGCTTTTACGATCGATTTCCTGTCGCTCGGAGAAAGTAACTATATGCAAGAAGGAAATCTTGGTTGTTCACTTCAAATAGTGAATCAAATATGCTTTCTCTACGTGTCTTCAATCTTGTCAATTTTTCCTACGCCGGAAGATTTCTGCCTCGTAAAAAGATGATATACGGGGATAGAAAGTATTGTACCAGAGCTGCAACCTTTCGAATAGTCGAGCTACACTTGGATACGTTCGAATACGAATTCTTTATTCAGATAAGTCGAGGAATCGAATGCGAATTATTCAAATGGGTCACCTGTTTCAAGTTAAAATTCGAATTCTACCGGTAATCAAGTATTCGAATTATTAGAATAGCTCAACTATTCGATGTTGAGTTCTGAATTCTACCGATATCCAGATATTCGAATTATTCGACTAGTTCAACCGTTCGATGTTGAAATTCCATTTTTATTGATATTCAAATATTCGAATTATTAAAACAGTTCAACTATTCCTATGGTATTCAGGTATTCAAATTATTCGAATTGTCCAACTGTGCGATATTGAAGTTTGAATTCTTCTGGTACTCAAATACTCGAATTATTCGAATTGTTCAACAATTCGATGTTAAACTCCGAACTCTACTGGTATTCAATTCTATTCAAATTACCCGAATTATCCGAATAAACTATTTGCAATCGAAATTATCGAAATTATTCAAACATTCGGATTATGGTAACAGTCCTATATTCGACATTACGTCTCCTCGTTCATACATCCCTTTTATCTTCCCGTCACAATAAGATCCCCTCTTCACGGGAAACAATATCTATCGTCCTCGTATTATCCGAATCTGCGTGTATCCGGAGGCAGATAACACGTCCCGATAAACGTTTCCACACGATTGCTGTGTGTAATCATAACGGAGCTCGAATTCATTTCCTGTTTTTCCCACTCGTATCATCCCACTTGGCCGCTTCGATCTTCGATTCACCAGAATGCAACTCTTCTCACCGCGCAGCTTTCGTTATCGTTTCTCGTGGTCGGGAACGCTGTCCCCACGTTTCTACTTACTCCATGTAATCCCTCCTCTCTTTCTCTCTCTCTCTCTCTCTCTCTCTCTCCCTTCTTTTCCGTTGTGAATCCGCTTACGTAAGCGGTATAAATCGTATCGCGTGTGGCGTGAAACAAGGCAGCGTTACTCAATGAAACTGACCGAAAAGAAAATAAGATAAAAAAATTAAAAAAGAAAAAAAAAGGAAGGAAGAAGAAGAAAACATAAAAACCGTAGAATTTCGCGAGCGTAAAATCTACGAAGTATCCACGGGGTCTGTATCTCCGTGTTATCTTATGCTAGACACGTAGTGGACGCATGCCACGTACAAACACATAGTGTGGACGCATAAAACGTCGTCGCTCGTCGCGTCGTTGCTTTTCAGCGCCCTCGTCAGATCCATGATCTCGGGCACGTAAGATCCCCTCAGCGAAAAAACACCTAGGAGCGGCCTGGTGCGTAGTGTAGAATCCAATGGCCTGTTCGTACACGTGTACCTTACGTTGAGGAGATGGTAATCGAGCAGCAGCGGCAAGAGCGGTTGTTGCCGATGTTGAGCCTCCTCGTCCGCTGGTAACGATCGTAACAAGCCGATCCCTGGGCTTTTTTCCTGTTTCGTGGGAATAGAACACCGGCACGGTACCTTCTACCTTCGCTTTATCGAGCTTCCAAGGTGAGGAGGATTATTTGTCGATCGTTTCGTAAAGATTAGATTCTCTTTTTCATTTTCTATTTTTTCTTCTTTTTTCTTGATGTATTGCGGTGATTTTTGAGGGTTGACAAATTGGTTCCTTTTTCTTCTGGAGATAAACGACGAGGAAGGTTTCGTAGGTTAGACACGTTAAGGTTTCTGTTATGCGAGATCCTCTATGTTTGTAGTTCTGTAAGATTGATGTTGAGGGTTAGAAAGTTTGATACGAAGTTGATACAGTTAACCCTCTATGACACCATAATTTGAAAGTTACTGCAATATTTTGCAAATTGAATTCGTGCTTTTTTCATAAATTTCAATATTTATTTGGAAAAAAGATCGAACAGAATTTTAATATTCAGAATAATCTCCATTATCTTGGATTACTTTTTCTTTTCAGTTTATCAAGTAATTGAGGAATTATTTCTCTGAGAAAGTATGGTGGTTCAGACTTTATCAAAAAGGCACCGAATTAATTTTGTAACTGTTACGCTATTACATTGTATTGCTGTACCGCCATATTATCAGTGGCTAATTTTATCCCCTTTTATTCAGATGTAAAGTTGTAATTTTGCTTTTCGCGAACAGAGAAAAATCAGGAGATAGAGGGTTAACACGGTGGAAAGGTTTCTCCGTGTTTAATTGGGTCGCGGCGCGACCGACGAAAATCGTGAAAGTAACTTCCACTGTTTCAAGGCGAACGATATTTCATGCACGGCTCGTAAACCGTGAACGAATCGTAAACAATTTCGAGTACTCATTACTGTGTATACTAAACTTCGTCTTTGTCTCCTACCTTATCAAACTTACTCAAAAAATTCCTAATTATCCATCAGAAAATACCAATCTACACTCATACATTTAAAAAGACACATCCGTCTCGAAATATCCTCGAAATCGCACGGTCGATTCATGCTGCAAGGGTCATATTGTAAAATTTAATTAACCAAACGGACAAGTGGCCTATGATGAGTATTTCGCAACGATTAGCCAGCGGGGTTGCTAATTACGTGAAAATTACAGACCAATCGCCCATTTAATTCGACGTTCAATGGATATCACCGTTCTTTCCTCTCGCGATTCAAGCTTGCTTTAACGTGTTACCCTCCTGAGAAGGTTGCGCCAATCTCGCCGCGGGGCGATCCGTGTATTGCTCAACCGAGTCGTGTGTGCATTTATCGGGGTCTTGTGCACCGACACCTCGCTTCTTGAAACGATAAAACACCAAGCTACTAACACGTGTATCAAACGCGTAATCGAGACTGGTTATTGTTATAGATCGTCGTTATCGATATATACACGCATATATGTATCGTTCAATTTGCCGTTCCACACTCCGTGACACAACTGGTGGATGGTTTATAGGTTCAATCGATTGGCCCGATTTTCTTTTCTTTTTTTTTTTTCTTTTCTCCATCGATCGGGCGCGTGTTACACGCGCGATGTCGATCGTTTCGTATCGATCGAATCGAGAGGTTTGCCGTTTAACGGCGCCGCGAGGCTCGTACGTGCGGCAGATTTTATCAGGGGGAAAAAACGCGCAATTACGTCGGTACAAGCTGGTCATTAATTCACCGCGCGGAGGGGAAAGAACGCGACGGGAGAAATGAATCGTCGAAGAAACTCGTGAAATTGGAGCAACGGAGAGACTAGGGGAATTATGGAATATCACGGTAAGTTTCACGTTCACTTCGACGGTTAATTAATTACCACGCTTCGTGAGTTTTTAATCGTGGAATAATTATACAGGTTAATTTATGCGCGGGAGAGGGGAGAAGGAGAAGCCGTGGGAATTTGGTCGGTGTAAAATGATACTTTCGAGACACCCCTTACGTGACCGCAATAAGCGTGTATTGTGTTATTGTTACTTCTGGTTGGATTGAATTGTACGTACATATCATGTGGTTTGATAAAATGGTATTTGAAGTGTACAAGAAGGTTGATATTGGTAATTGGTAAAACGATATTATCCTGTTGGAATTATTTTTATATGTTGTATAAAAGATAGTTCGTTCGTAGAAAATTATAATGCTCTTCTCTGTATCGATGATTTTTAATATCCTACGCTGTTCTTCGAATGTTATTCCTACGTCGTAAGCAAAATTAAACGACCTATAAGAAAAATGAAATGCAAGATAATTCAGGAGTATTTGTTTCTTTTTCTTTTTAGCGTCAGTTCTTTGAATTTAAGCTAATTATATCACGTGATGTGTATTTAAGCTTTTAACTGGGGAAGACGAGTTATCTCGTCGTTGATTAATCAATCCTTAGAACACAATAGTTTATGTATAAAAGGAATTATGTATAAAGAACATCATTCGAGTTGCAGTTTATGAAATAACCCTAATAACATGGCGAAAAGTCATTGAAAATTTGGATAATCGAATCAGTGTCGTGGTGCACATTTGAACGATATTTTATTCCACCCCTAATTTTGATAAATCATACTTCAAATGGAGAAAAGCAATTTGAAAAAATGTCATGTAGCTTCTATTTTAATAAAAAGAAACATGTTTTCAAAATTGGTCCAAAATTAATTCACAAGCAAATGGCGAACAGAGTTTCAAAATAGATTCAAAATTAATTCACTAAAAGAATCAGGAATAGAGTTTCAAAATTGATCCAAAATTAATTCCCAAAAAAATCACGAATAGAGTTTTAAAATTGATCCAAAATTAATTTCCAAGAAAATGGCGAACAGAGTTCCAAATATGATCCAAAATTAGTACAAAGGTGAACGTGTAACAAAAGTTCCACGTACAATCTGTCGAAAGTACATACAGCGTCCATCTTCGAATTAACAAACCCTCGGAATTCTAAGTTCGAGTAACATACGATACATTTCGCTGGGAACTTATACGACGAGGCTGTTATTACACGTGCATATACGCGTGGCAGTCCTACGAACGGTGCGGCTCGTGCATGCGCCACGATCGAAGTGTATCGAGCCTTGAATGAAAGAAGGATTCGAACGACTGAATGAACCGAGGCACGGCCGAGTGTCGCCGCGTGGAAGGAGAGACGACGGTGTGTGTAGGAGCGAGCGTGGGCGAGCGCACGCGTATCCGCGAGTTGTTTCGCGTACGTTTCACGTTTCCACACTCGTACGAGTGTATGCTAGCCGCGAGCAAGTCTTACGTTCCCTTCAGATTTCTTCAGTGACTTTTTGAACACCTCGTAAGAACACTCTGCACACACTTTCGGCGGTCCTTCTTATACACTTTACAACATCCTTATCGGTGAAATTAATACGAACTTATGCTTGTTAAAGTTGGTTACGGAAAAGGGTTAACGTGCGTGTATGTTACGCAAGGTACTCCATGGAGTCAATCTGTCTCCGAACGAAAGAGTAGGCGTAGACACGCTTCGAATCTGTATCACCTGATCGTGTAATTGCCATGGATATATTGGAGAATCGTTTCGTCGATGATTTGCTTTATAATTGATTGTGATAACATTGGTATTTTAGGGGTTTAATTGCTCTATTAGGTCGTATTTCTTATTAACATTTAACATTAATTATTTAATATTTAATTTTCAAAATTTCGTAACAGAACTTTTGCTAAATTCTTTGTTTATTATTGGGTATTAATGTTGCTTAATTTTTGGTCGGTTCAAAAAGTATGATAATTGTGTAGACAATTCGGTGTCTGATTTTTCGCGTCAGAAATACATTCTTTGCATAGGAAATTTTCCTAATAGATAGAGATAAATTGTTGAAAATAATGTGAATCGATATATCATTAATTAAATAAATATTTTTTCGAAATTCTAATAATTTAAATTTACCCGAAAATACGACAGAAATTATTGAGCAACAATTTAATATTAAGGGATGAAAAATCAGGTGTCTTTAAGATTTTATACAATGAATATCATACAAGACAATATTTCGAAACTTCGTACCTTTACTTGTACATATCTTTGCATATTACACGAATATTTTTGTACAAATTTATCGAAGAATTACAAAGATATACGTTTAAGTATGTATATATATGGTATGACTGACTTCCAGACAGGAAGGAAGTTTCCTCCACATTTCTGTGTCCCCAGACGACGGTCCCCTAAGAAACAAGTCAAACAGAGATAACACATCAATCGTTCGATCCTCCAAACGCACATTGAAGCCGGGACCATTGAAAAGCGAGCGTGTATATATACGTACTTCCTTGTGCATTGTGTTGCAAATGAGACGCGTCGAGCAGCCGTGAAAGTCTCGTTCACCAGGACCCGTGAAACAGATAGATAGGCTTACCAGTTCTAACCACACGCTTTCAAGTATTCACATACATACACCATAACACAACATTGTACAATTTAAATCTCCCTTGAAAGAGAACACGTACAAGTTTCCTTTCTCAATATGAAAACTATTAAAAAAACTCTCGTTGGTTGTATTAATGATATCAAGAGAGCGTCGAAGCTTTTCTAAAGAGTCAACGAACATACGTTAGCAAACTTAATATGATTAATGACGCAAGAATCATCGTTCCTCGACACTTTTGCCGCGTTAATTCTTCCCAATCGAGCAGCCTGTATCGACGTTTACGCGATCACACCCACGTGACGATGGCCATTCAGTGTAAATCGCGAAACGGACACCGACTGCCCCGTGTAGTCGCATGCTTACGCTCGGGGACAAGCTTAATTCGTGTTCGCGTGTGCATAGCCGTTCGTTCATTCGGCCTCATGAATGCAACCCGCTGGAAAACCGGTGTCTCGTTTCCTTCTTCGTTTCCCTCCCCTCGTCGCCGCCATCTTCTCGACGTTTCAAACTCTGGACCACGTTTTATACATACACACAAATGTGTATGCATACATACGGACATGCGAAATTACGCTCACGCTCTTTCGGTTTACGAATACGTGTTCTTGCGCCACGTGGGCGGACTAGGTATCCGCGTTATTGGTCTGCCGATTCGACGGTATGTATTTCACGAGGTCTCGCGATAGCAGCCTGTACGCGCGTGTTCGCACAGGTAGCCATGGTGTTTTCACGAACGAAAGTTTGTTCGCGAAGATTCTTTTGGTTATTCGAAAATTGGACTCTCTGCCTCTGAGTAGGGCTCTTTTTCCTTTTTTTTTTATCTTTTTCTTTTTTTTTTTATGAGTGTTCGTACAAGTCACGATGTGTTCACGAAAGAAAATTGGACACCCTACTTACGTGTATCTTTCTTCTTTTTTTTTTACAAATATCAGTAGATTTTAGGAAGTATATTTACTTGTTTCTTCAGGGTAATTTTCATGTATTAGATTAAGCTATTTAAGAAAAAATGTAGTAGTAAGTGAATGTTTTCTGAACAGCATAGAGTGATTCAGAAAAAATCTGTTACGCGCGTGGAGGATTTTTCTTTACCAAAGAAACCGAGATTTCAAGAATAGGACAAAATGTACTTCCTAAATGATATAGGGTACTGAAAAAAAGGATGTTAACATTTACATAGAGAATTTGCACGTGTACATATTTTCCTTTCCTTGCGAAAGAAAACGAGATTCCGCGATGGCGTACAAATGGCGACTCTTCGAATGCAAAATATACTTGTTAATACGATATATTCTATCTCTCTAAAAAAAAAAAGAAAAGAACTTCCAGGAGACTTATTTCAACAAATGAATTCTGTAACAGCAGTAAATCACCGATAGATTCAATTTCTAACCGGAAACCAGTTGAAAAAGAAGTGAAGAAAGGAAATTGCAAGGAAAAATTTCACGATATTCACGCGGAATATAAAAATTCGTCACGATTCCTCTCCAAACATATACATACCTACCAATTATCGCCTGTTACATTCCGGATCGTAAACAAGAGGAGGGCTCCTCGCGATACCGGAGGATACTTTTATCGATCGTGGACGCGGAGGAGCGTTTAACGATCGTAGCCCGCGAGGGTCTAAATAAATTTGGCGCGTCGACTGAACATGTTCTCCAACGACGCGACTCCTTTTTCTCTCTCTCCCTCTCAACCCTCTTCCCTACGGTTAAGAGACTTCGATCGTTTCGAACGAAGAATCCTCTTGCACGCACCGAGTATAATTCAACGATCCGGCGTATCCGTTCGCGGGCCGACGTTAAAGAACGATGAGGTGTTATTTCTTCCTGAAACACACGCGCGGGCGAGCGTGTAACGACTTAGCCTCGTGGCTTGCCGCAGCACGTTTGGCAATGGTAATTAGTATCTTTGCTCGACGACTGAGGGTATATTAATGCGGCACACGTACCAACAGTTCGCGATACTGGGAGACTCGTATTTTCGAGTGGATTTTCACGCCTTTTATATTCCATCGAAAGGTCGCCATTTGCAAGTGGAAACCACGCGGTGAGTTTAGAGTGCGAGGATAAATTTGCGTTCCGGTTGAGGAAAGGCGTGAACGAGAATGATTATCGCGGAGGGAACGAAGATGAGCGAGAAGTCGAAACTTGTTCGTTCGTAGTATTCAAAAGCAACACGTCTCGTAAGAAAATGGCACATTCGAAACGGAAATTTTCGATACAGTTTTCTTTTTCTTTCTAATTTGTCTTCTATCGAGAACTTTTAAAATATATTTTCTGCATTTTTACGATATATTTTCATGAACTATTTTCTTCTTTTCTCTTTTCTTTTTTTTTTTTTTTTTTTTTAAGCAATTGAAATATTTTCTGGCAAGAAAATGGCAAGAGAAATTTTTGATCCAATTTTTTTTTGACGTGCATTGCAGTATTCTTTTTTTAAAATAACTCTATCGAGATTTAGAATTTCTTGTCCGTATAATATTCGTATCTAAATTGTCTTAAGAATATACAGAAAGTTCAACGAGCGAAATCTTCGACGATCCTCGGTTCCTTCTCCGTTTATCGTATCTCGCGAAGAGGTTCCTCAACGACATGTGTATCTTTTGATCTCACATCCTGAGAACGTTTCGTAATTCCCTATTTAAAGAAGAATTGCGAAAGCTTGCTAGTACATATATAACTGTTATACCTCCATCAACCCAACGATCTGCATAATAAAAATTAAAATCAAGACTCGCGAGACCTCATGAAACTGTATGACTCCATTTTCTCGGTGGCGTTACCAAGAACAGAGATAATACACCGAGGCACGAATTTACAGAAATTTACGACCGGTTCTTTTCCCTTTCTCTCTATCTCTCTTTTTCCTTCTCTCCAGGGCGACCCTATCTTCCGAAATGAATCTCCGTTGCAGCGGTCCGCTGACCTTAAAGCTCATGGAACCGATTCGATGAATTTAAAGAAGAGTGCCACAGAAAGATTCCTTCGCGTCTACGATCGTTCCCAGGGCAACTACCTGTCGAATGACGTGGCTGAGCCGCATTTTTTCGCTCCCCTTTTCCCGTCATTAACCCCCTCGGCTGTGAACTAAATCGACTCGGTTTCAGTAAATTCTTTCGCAGAATTTTTCTCTATTTTCTCTTATTTCTTCGTCTCTCTCGCTCTCTCTCTCTCTCTCTTTGTTCTTTCCTTTTATCCTTCGAGCAACCGGAATTCCTCTCGTCGCGGAATCCTCGCTTTTGTCTTCTCTCTCTCTTACCGAACAGGGACACATTCTGGGATAAAGATACGCGGGCTCGAAAACGGTTCACCGGTTCTCGAGACGCGGTGTTCGACTTTCACGTTTATTAACAGCTCCGCGAGGATGGAAAAAAAAGGTGGAGAAGAAGAAAGAGGATGCCCGTACGAAGCGAAGAGAAATCTCGGTACACGGTGGTATTACTCTAAGACGTTTATTAGCAACTCGTAAAACTGGCGGCCCGATTTAACTTAACCTATTCGTCTAGTTTTGTTACCACGATTTATACGATCTATACGGTGCACGATGATTAAACCTGTTGCTGCTTTTAATTATTACAACGTGTGCGACATGTCGTAGCTATGATTCATTCGTGTTTCAACATATTGGAAAGCTTCTGAACTGGAATTTTTCTTTCCCAGCTTGAACGGGTGAATTTATTTTATTTCTCAACCCTCTGAATTCGAAGCTCTCGATAGGAAAACAATTTTCAAAAACATTATTCTCTTATTTTACATCGTAATACATAAATTTTTTAATTCTCTCGTGAATACTTCGAATTTGATTCATTATTTCAAAGTAAATTTCTTATTTTCTGTTTTTTTTTTTATAATTTTGCGTTCGTATAGAGTTTAATAATTATTTCACTCGAATTTTCATGGCACAGTTTTGAGAAATAAATTTCTCGACTTCTCTTTCAGTGATTCCTGTGTTCCTATAATGATTAAATTCATCATTTCATTCTAATTTTGATCACACAAGTGACACCGTATTCCACGATAAAGATTTCATTTATCTCAACGTTTATTTCGATTGATTTACACTCGATGATACAGAGACACGTATAGGGAATGATTACCGTGTTGATAGAGACACGATTTCCACCACAATTTAATTGTAATAAACCGAGCTTTTAGTACCTAGACCCGAATAAAGCACTCCGCATCGGTGCCGCAGGAAATTCGTACGTGGGCGAGCAATCTCGTCGCATCGTCTCCTATCGTGACGAACGATTTAACGTTTAACATTGCCCACGCACCCAATTGTCCCTAATGCGTCGGTAGAGCTTGAAGTAACGCGAATAATTTCCTCTCATCGGCCCTTCGACATGCCGTTCGACATCACGCCAGCCGTGCTATAAATACTTTTGACACTTTCGCGTTCGACATGTGATCGTGCCTTGTTAACGGTAGCACGAACCTTTTCACACCATTTCTGGCATCATTGAACATGCACCGAAAAAAATATTCGAGACGAAAGTTTCAATTTAACACCGTGCAATTTTACCTAAAAATCAATTTACTCTATCTGATTGATGCATATGTAAATTTTAAAAAACATTTTACTCCTTCGAAAAATACTACAATTAATCAAAATTATTTTTACTCTACTCTATACACTTTTTCTTTACTTGAAATTCATGGAAACCATCAGGCTTTGAATTAGAAAACCCTTCGAATGCTATGTTCACAGTGAACAATTTATTTGTCGAAAGAAAGTTTCGAAAATTTCATAATCTTTCCTCCGGATTATTTTTCTTGACAAATCTCGTATTCCGCGAACTACCGTTCGAATATTCGAAATTCCCGAAATTAAAAGACTCGGAAAAAATTTCAAGTTCCTTTCTCTTGGTTACTATATCAAGAAAACAGATAATCGAATCTCAGCCGTTGGGGAAATGAAATTTCATTAGGACACCGAATCGAATACACGTTAAACAAGATTACTATAAAGTGGAGGTGAAAAAAATTGTTGAAAATATCAATTGCTTCATAAATACACGAAATTATAGTGTAGAAAAGTTCCCCGTTACAATTTCCTGCTTCCACGAATATAATATCGAGTGTCCTGTTAGCGGCAAAAGTCGAGTGGAGCCTGATGGAAAAAGCGCGAGAGCAAAGAGCGACGTGGACCGGTGGACGCGCTTCTACACGTGTACACACAGGTGTGTGTATTGCACCTTTCCACGTAGGCTAGTGTGGCGGATGCGGGTGGGCGGACCGGGATCAGGCCCGTGGCGGTGCAATGGAGCCAGGGAACCCACGCTGAAACGAGCATCGGTAATTAAACGAGCACCTCGAACGAACGCGTCGTTCTTTAACGACGAACCTCGAGCACTAACGTCTCGTGCACCCTGCAGTTCGAGGTCTCGCGATTTTTCCAACGGATCGAGCCCCTGGGATCGACGATCTTCCGATACTTTATTGCGTCCTAACGAATGGATGGTCGTACGACGATAATTAATCGGCCGAGACCACTCAGTCCTGTCCCTTTTCTCTTATTCGCTCGTTCACTGTCTCTGCTAGTTGAGAAAAAGCTGGTAGCAACGACGTGCTGTTTCTTTTTTCTTTTAGTTCCAATTGACGGACTTGGTTAGACTGTTAAGTCCCAACTTTGCGCTAACATTTCACTTCGAATGTTTTTTTGGTAAATTTTCATTAACAATTTCTGTTTTTTCGCGGTGCAATTATAAATGAACGTTTTAAAAATTGCTTGATATTTTTTTTACACTATTTGTGACAGATTTTGAAGAGATTGAAGCATTTATAACACCCAACCCAAGCGAAATTTCGCTAATGTATTCCTCTGACCGAATTTTTATTTTTATCGAGAAAAGTTTTGAATATTCAGTTCAACGAACAATTGTACAATTTAGTAGAGACTCTGATGAACGTCGCAAAGTTTTTCCGACCTTTTTGAAAGCTTCAGAACAGCAAAAAAATTACATTTGAATGTGAATGACTCAGGTGGTTTACAGAGTGTGAAAAGATGCTTGTCTACGAATAGTTAATTTGAAAAAGTAACCAATTTTCCCAGCGTAGCTATCCGAAACTTTCTATCCTATCTTAGCCAGAGCCTTCGGATGATCAGTTGATCATCTCCCCGACATTACGCCTCGCTATAAAATTGATCTTTGACCACGAAACCTCCTGTACAACAATTTACAGTAACAGAAAGCTCAAACCACGCTGACGAGGCCTGTCTGAATACGTGGAAATAGCTATTGTGGTAGTTCGTAGGTGATTAATAGTCACGAAACACCTCGAATCAGCTTCTTTTCCACTAGAATCGACTAGCTTGTAATAAGGAAGCGAACCTTTGGAATTATATGGGTCAATCTTTCTCCAAGTAACCTTCTACCATTCCTTCTATAATCAAATTCACTTGTTTAGAGATCTGAATATCCCTTGAATTATCCACAGTTCCTTCTCTCTAACACTACGTTTCAACAGTTAGGCTATTCTCGACGGTGACGGCGTGAATATTCAATTAGAACCTGGAACCCCTCGATTTACGGTACCGTGTGTATTCGACAGGCCACCGAAATCATGCTTTGAGAAATGCAACGCTGATGCCAGAGGGTTTCTTTTTGCTCGAGGGAGAGCTCGAACCTCGTGTTGAGACCCGTATAAGGACCGACTTGCACGGTACAACACACCGGTTGCCCCCTGCCTTCCAGTACACACGATCCGCTATACTCCGGTATATACCGATACACCCGGCTATCTCGTCGCAGGATCATGCGTAGTTAATTTGTCGTAGCTCCCTCTCCGGCTGCTGGCCGATTTTTTCTTTTTTATTTCTTTTTGTTTCTCTCTCTCTTTCTCTGTCGTCGAGACGCCGCCTGCAGCAAGAAGTATACCCCGAGTGCTTGCCGAGGGCTACCTTTCCTTCCCTCTTCAAACGCGGCCCTTTTATCGAAACCTAGACTCAGTCAACACGTTTTGGATAAGGTTCCTTGAAATAAATGTGTCGTTCGTGGAAGTGGGAGATATTAATATGTATATATACGCTGTGTATTTGTATATTACGGGTGAATCACGAAAAAATTTATTTGTGAATTTTTGACTAAATAAAAGGGTTATTTTTATTGATTTTATTTAAGTTGAGGTAATTTAGCAGTCTTTTTGAAATCGTTTTGTGACTGAGTCATTTTTTTCATCTGTCAATCATCGCTCTTTGTTGTTTAATTCGTGTGGAAATAAAGTAACACAAGTTTCCTAATCTTTCCCCGAAAATTCGTGTCTTTTTTCAACCCTTTCGTGACTAAATTACTTTTCATGAGAATTTCTTATTAATCTATTAGTCGTCGCTTTAGATTTAATTTGAATTTTATTGTTTAATTCGTGTGGAAATAATCTAATCCGAATTTTCTGATTTTCCCCCGAAAATTTCAGTTTTCTTTCAACCCTTCTGTGACTGAATCATTTTTAAAAATATTTTCTTAGTTATCCATTCATCATCGTGTTTGTAATACTAATTTGAGATTTATTTTCGTTCGAGTAGACAAATGAGACGTATGAGTCTCGGTATTCACGAACGGAACGAACCATCGAACATTTTCGGAATTCCAAATACCTCTGAGAAGAGATTCTCGAACGAAAAAAACAAGAAATAAGAATTCTTACGTTTCCTAAAATATCTAACGATCCCAAACTTTCGTCCTCCATTGTGTATACCCTCCAGAGGCAAAGGCTTAAACAAATCCCCACGTGGTCGTCGGTCCACATCTGGTAGCATGAAACACAATCTCCCTAGAACCCCCCACGATCTCTAAGAACGTCCAACTTGAATTCATCGTCACGTCTCGTAGCCTTTTTCCACGTTTTTCCCTTCATCCTCTGAAGCCGATTGCGTGCAAACTGGAACCTGTTACATGTCCGCGTGTACACAGAAGCTGTGCGCGTAATAATACGGCTGGTAAAGCTGTTCTATACGAAGGAGTTGCTTTTAACCTGTTCGTGTTTGAGATCGGGTCACTCTGGAGAGGGGAATCGTTCGAGGGAACGAGAAAGGATCGACCAGGGTCTCGTGATCGGTAGCTAGAACATGGTGAAGCTGTCTGTGAGCCACCCGTTTCCTGGAACACCTTCTTCTTCTTCTCTTTCTTCCTCCTCCTCTTCTTCTTTCTATGGATAAACGTCTGCAGAATCTTCTAAGAGCGTTACTTCGTTCGAATGCAAAACGTGTATTATGTAGATATTGTATATCGAACAGACGTGAAAGTAGAAAGTGTAGTATAGTAGAGAAGGGAGTATACTATGGAACTTAAGCTACACCTGTTCCTGAGGATCGAACCGCCGCGTGTCGCCTACGAATTTATGCGCTCGCGATACGTGGCCTCGATTTCGGATTGATAGAATCTGATATAATAGCACAAAGAGACAATTGTACAGGTTGCCAAGAAATTGGTTCAATATTCTCTAGATTAATCTTTGATGGATGAATACATTCTAGAAAATTCAGAGCTTTATTAGTTCCTCGATTTTTATTACGATTTTTCGCAATGATAATTCTGTAGAAAGAAAATTTCTAGAAATTCAAGGGACACCATTTCTCTGTGGAATAAAATTTCATTCCTACCATAGTTCATTTATTTTGAACCTGCAATATTAGAAGACATTTTTGAAGATATCACGCGTTGCAGATTTCGAAAATTTGTTCAGATTTTTATTGTTTGCAGAAAGATATTTTCCATATTGTCTAAAGTGTTCTCCAGTGAACCGATTCGCGCGCGCGTTACGCGACGCGTCCCCGTGGGCGTCCACGAAGACGTCACGCGTCCTTTCAGCGCTACTTCCTTCGAGCATCCCGACAGACTCCGCCACCTTTCTCAGTGGGCGAACGAGAGTAAGCCCCATGGTTGCGTGATCGAGGATCATCCTTCTCCGTTTCGAGCGAAGTTTCTACTAGCTTACTCCAGCCATGCGCTATAGAAGATTTTTCAACAACTACAATATTTATGTAGCTTATGAAATATTGACTGGGGACAGTGTATGTATGTTCGTTTACACCGGCTGGACCTAAGTCAATGGAGAGTCTAGAAATAGCGAGGCCAAAAGGTGAATTAACGTGGGTTCAATTGAAACTCATCTCAAATAACAATGGCCGACTTGTACATAATGGCCACTAAAAGCATTTGCACATTCTCATTGAGACATTTGATCTTTGGATAACGAGATATTTTTAGACGATGGACAATTTAAAGTTTGTATGTATTTTGAAAGCCGGAATTAACGTGAAGAAAAGTTTTTCGAGATAAAAAAGAATGAAAAATTAATATGCTATAGACTACGTGACTCATTAATGGGTCATCGAGTAATGATCTCTTATTTATCAAAGTGACCCATGGAGGAGAGACAAAAAATTGAAGAAAATGCATGACCCACTGACAGATCATCCAACAATGATCTCTTACCAATGTGACCCACGGAGGAATAGGAAAAAATCGAACAAGTGACGTTAGAGGCGCGTGTATTCAGCAGGTGAAGAATATTTTACGCGAGATAAGTGAGAATATAAATTTTGAAAGCTGAGAGGTGGAGGAAATTGAAAAAAAAAAAAGAAAATAAGAAGAAAAGAATGAGAGTTTTACAGCTTGTGTGAGGGTTAGGATATGAAAAACAGACAGGATGGCGTGTAAACGCCCATTGTATCCACTATGGCTGTTTACCATGCATAGATTAGCAGGCTTTAGGTGTCCTGTCTCTCGATGCGTGCCGTGCAAGGACTTTGCATGCACGTGGTGCATACACGAACGCGTTCACGCCTGCTGGATAAACGGGCGGCCGTGTGTCAACTTCTCTACGGCATTGGACAGGCTGAACAACAGTAGCATTCCCCGGAGCGCGCTATTACAGCTCGATACTGACCGTAACTTTGTTTTATTAAATAAGCCGCCTGGGTTGATTGCGCAAGCAACGCTTTCTGCGCCGCGGATCGAATAAAACTCGAGAGACGCAATTTGCACGTCGTTCGATGTGTAATCACTTAAGTATGAGCACTCTGAATGTTTCTGTCATTGAGCAGGTTCCTTTTTTTAGCCTCTGACAAATATGTATATTTTGCATCGACCTCTATGACACAATTGATACTCCTTTCATCGAAGATGATGGATTCAAAGAAAAGGAACAGTTAGGGGATAATTATTGATAACGAAGATTACAAAAAATTCTAATAACTAATAACCAAATCTTCAATGCAACCTTGAAACTCCTAATTTCAACTCTAAGAATTTGCAACATGATAATACATATCTTACTTCTTGTGAATCAACCTGTACTTCTTAATAAAACGATCTGTAGCAAGCAATAGTAGAAAGAATGAAAATTAAATCTTCCATTGTTGAATTGATCGATCCAACATTATTGCACACTTGAGTGTGCAGTTCTGAATCAAAGGAAGGAGAATTTTAATTTTCTCTGAAGTTCAATTTTCTTCCAATTAAAGAAACTTTTGACACAGTAATCCACAACTTTGTTCCCGCGTACACGTCTTCTGAATCAACCTATAGCTCCCAACGTACATATACCAACAACTTGTAGAAAACAATAGGAGAAATAATGAATATTAAAACAAAAAAAAATTGAATAATCAATTACATTGCACCGATACTGCATCTCGCATCTCTGAATCCATTAGCTCACCATCATTGCAACCTCGAAGCTCTGGATTTCAATTCCAGAAGCCTCTAACGCAACAATGCACGTCTTTGTTCCTATCTATTCCCTCTTCTGAATCAACCTGTACCTCCTAACTAACACAATCACAATCTCTCTCTCTCTCTATCTATCTCTCGCGTAAAAATCCGATCAGACAAGCTACAGAAAACTACAAACACAGACAATCCAAGAAACACCACCATCTTACGCAACATCATGAAGATTCTTCCATATTCCTGTCCTTGATCATTCCGAACTATCCTCCGCTTCAGCATCCTTATTTGAATCGACCTATATGTTCGGTGGCACAATTAAAATTCCCCTCTCAAACGAGAGAGAGAAAGAGAGGAAGAAAGAAAGAAAGAGAGAAAGAGGAAGAAAGAAGAAGAAGAAAAAAGGAGCAGAAGCTCTGGTCGGTCGTAAGCCGCCGCCGCTCCTCGAAGAGCAGAAGACTCAATAGAATGAACGGAGGGAGCACGCATGCGCGATAACTCGAGAGAGACCAGACACAGGAGAGGAAGAGAACTCACAGAAGAACGACCGTGAGGATCGAGTCGTCGGGTAACCGGCATCTATCCAGTCGAGCCAGTCGACCGGTTGGCCAATCAGCCAATCAGGCGTCATGCGAGTCGACCGGTGCTGAGGTAGAGTTCTCCTCCACCAGTCAGTGCTCGACCAACGTTCTTCGAGCGTGTACGCGCTTTTAACGACGTTTATCCGCGCGCGTCTATCGAGTTAGTGTTCTCACTTCTGTTTCGTTAATATTCTCTTAAAACACTCGATAATTGTTGTTCTATAATAGAATAGAAACAAAGAAAGATTAGGGAAAAAATGACAGTTTGGTGTTTCACGAATTTTCCTCACTCTGGTTACTCCTCGACCGATATTCTTGTGTCTCTGAGAAATTCTTAGGTAAAATTAGATAGATAAGGATTGTCGATTAAGATCCAATAGGAAGATTTCCTCTGTGTGGTAAGATTTCTGATCGAAGTGTAGTTGTGTTTCGTGAGATGAGAGAAACGCGTCCAACAGTGGATTAAGGCGCCTTAAACACCCGCTCGAAGGTACGCCATGGCGCCCCCAGACAGGCACAGATCGCCGAGGCCAGGCTCGGGACTCAGCCTCTCCGTGCTCGGTGAGTTTAAACACGCGAGATTCGACCAGCCCTCTCTTTCCTCTCTTCCCTTGATGCTGATTTAACTCGAGACACATATACACACATCGATGGTGGTGTACTGTGTTTGGTGCGTCGTAAGACAGCAGAACGAACGGAAAGCAACCTTTCACGAAGGTGTTTCGATAGATTCTTCTACGATCGGATACGATAGTCTATGATTCTCAGGGTTTTCTGCTTCGAACTGGTGGAATAACTGTTCAACGGAGAGTATATAACTGGTTTAACGTGAAAAAACCGTAGAATTAGGGTAGATCTTGTTGATCCATGGATTATAACCCGTTCAATGGGCTCATTATTCGATGAGAGACTGAACGAGAACTCGCTAAGACATTTGAACCAGTTACTTTTATCGTTGTGTTTCTTTTTTGCTGGACTTGCTAAAATGGTGGGCCTTGAACGGGTTGAATTATCACGTTTTGAAATGTTGGTCGTTTCAACGAGTGAACTCGTTCTCTCTGGTTTCGTAACTGACTGGTGCAGATTGTGGTTGGAGATGCGATAAATGAAGAATTGTATCTCTAATCAGTTTTCTTGTGATATCCTATTCTTTTCTAATTTAACCGAGCAGTTCAAACATCGAAATTAAATACGACATCCTAACTGTTTGAAATTTAATCGAAACATCGACATTTTATACGATATCCCGATTTTTTAAATTAAACAGAGCGATTAAAACATCGCGCAGCAGATAATAAAAAAGAAATACTTTCCCTTCTGATAACTTGAGCGTGTAATTGGTCCTTCCCCTCCAAAAAAGGAACGTTTGAAATAAAAGACATCGTAAATAAATTGCATAAAATTATATCCAAACGTAACAATACAATGCTCGAACCGTAATAAAACGATACGGTACAATCTGCATAGCGTATAATATCGGTACATTTATGATGGCGAGTGCACGAAGAGCGTACAGAAATAATTACGCCTGTCGATGATCGAAACTTCGTCCCACTATAAAAATGATGATTTACTCCAAGATGGTGGGAACCCTTATATGGATTGAGAAAACGATTAGGACAGGTGCCCAGGTGTCTTTTTGTTTCGCCAGCATACACACGCACCCATATCTTCACTCTCGATCGTCTCGTTGGCAGCGTGAAATTAACCTCGAAACAAGTCGCGAAACAAGCTTTTCGAAGTCCTTGGTTTCCACGCGGAACGCGGAGTCTTCTAAGTGCTTCGCGACACGAAAGCTCGTTAACGCGCTGGATAGTTTTAATTAGCATGGAATGCAGCCAAGATTCGAAAGAACGAGAGACTCGAGGAACTCGAAGAAACGTCGTATGGCGCTTAGATTGCACGACGAGTCTTATCGTTCTTGAACGCAATCGCGGTCTCAGCGATTTTCTTTAAACCTCCCGCTACAAGGTCGCCATTAGCCCGTCCCTTGTTACTGATAATCATTCTAGATACGATTCTAGATCATTTTTATCGCGATTTTTCTCTTTTCATTTTTCTTGTTTTATTTTTCTGAGCCTTGTGAATTGATCATTCGGAACGAACGAAGAGAAATGAGACCGTGCCGAATTCACAGGTGAGGAATACGAAAACGAAAAGTCTAGTCGGACGTAATGAGGGGTTGCTGGAGAGAACAGTTTGACTTCCAGCCTGAAAGCACTGTAATTTTTTCGTCTGAAGCCTCGGAACTGCCTTCGTTCAATTTTTCTTCCAGATCACTGAAAGTATACACCGTGTGTATATACTTAAACTCTTCTGGAACGGAATATTTCTTTCCTTTTTTTCTTGCTTTCCAAGGTTTATCACGAAGAAAAAGTTAAGATAAATATTCAATACGAAGACGAAGTAATATATTTCACGAATGACAAGCATCTGTTAAGCGAACTCGCGTCTCTTACCAAGGTCTCTCCCTTTCGTCTACATCCACGGGTACAGTAACTCGCGAAAGTATTCAAACCCCCTTTAAAATAGGATAACTTTTCTCAAATTTGACCCAACTACTCGAGTTTCCTATTTGAGAAGTTGAAAGAATTAGTTTACTAAGATAGTGTGTACAAAAATTTTTTACAATGTTACTATTTTCTTCAATTTCTTCAACTGCAATTTTCTCCAACAATTTTTTACACATCTAACTTCTCGAAAAACAAACTGAAATTTTTTGATCCAGTTTGGAAAAAAAGTTATTCTGTTTCAACACTTTTAGTATCGAGCCGAACTGATGTACGACGAGATTTGAGAAAAATTCAGTTTTAAATGATAATTACGGAATTGAAAGTGGAACATGTTAAAAAAATAAAGAGAAAAGGAGAAAATGAATGAATAACCAAAATAAATAAAGAAATAAAAAGAAAATGAACGAATAACTAAAGTGTTTTAATATTTGTTCGAAAAAATTGTATTACTTTTTTTTTTACAATTGTTTCATTAGTTTTCACATTCATTTCTCTACGATTCATGCCTCTAGTACAAAGAGAATATATCGTCGTTCGGTGCTGAAGGGGTTAAAGGTGGTTCACGAAGACTTTCGCGAGCCACTGTATATAAACTGACGATTTTTCTCTTCCCTGAATTCACAATTAGCATTCACCAAGCACAACGTATCCTCGTTACGTCACTGCATACCGTTCCACAGACTTATCGCTTGAGTATCGCGATAAGTGACTCATTGGTCGGCAAGTCTGATGGAAGAAGACGCTAACATTGCCCCTGGTGTGGACAGAACACACCGGTGGTCGCGTCTCCAGTGGCGAAGCGAGCGGAAAACTGGTCGCGGAGTCGCAACGAAGTGGAACCAGCCGCTTCCGTTTTCGGTTAGAGCGTCCATCCGTCGACTGGTTCCCAGGAAACTTATTATTTCGAAAAAGGGACAGCCAGGTATCGGTATGCTCTCGCGAGCTCGGTCACCAACGGCCACCTGTTGCACCCAATTAAATGGCGTAATTGACGCTTGCTTTTTGGAGCGTGACAGATACGCTCGCGGATACTCTGTCATTATTTTCGTTCACCGATCGCACTTTTCCATTTGCGTTTTTCTTACGTTTCCTTCTGGACACGGAACTTTCTCGGGTATTGAAAAAGAAGAGGGGAAAAACGAATTAAACGAGAAGAAACGATTATCGATTTTCCATTAACCAGGGTGGTATCAGGTTGATGTTATTCTTTTATGGAGAGTGCCTTTTTTTTTTTTTTTTCAAACAAACGTCAATCTTCCTGTTTCGTATTTTCTCCTTATTCGTTGCTGGTTAATATTCTGCTTTATTTTATCTTATCTTTATCGTGTCGGTTTTTATGTTTCCATGTTATTTATGGTTTATTCTTATGGTTCTATTTTTATGAATGTTTCTATCTGAGTTTTTTTTTTTTTTGTTTTGCTGCTTTTGTTCGTGTGGAATTCTAAGGAACTGTTGAGTTGAGGTATAAGGAATATTTTCTCTCCTATTTTCACGCTACAGTGCTACCTGCTTGAATATTGATCCATTATTGGTTGTTTCTCTGAGATAGAGCTATTAGTGTCAGTGGAAATGAGAGAGCAATTGAGCCACATAGTGTTGTATGAATTTAGAAAATATCGAAATATAAGTTTTAAATGTTAAAAAGTGTAAAAAGGTGGAAATATTTAAGTATCGATACTATGATCGCAATAAGTCGATTTTTTCAAAAGAAGAATTGAAAAAATTACAAACCGATGGAACAGCGTTGCATCTAACGCACAACGCAACATACTAACCTAAATAAACAGTATTTTTTATTTAAAAAATCATTGTTTATGACTCGATCAATATTTTAACCTTTTCAGGATTCAACTTCTCTGAAAACTCTGACAATTATGATAGAAAAACCACAATAAATAAATACTACATTTTTACAAAATATTACATCTGCAAAAAATGCCAGAATAAAATATTTATTCGTTATATTTATTATACACATTCCTAAATAATATATAAATATTAGTTAAAAATACCAATTTAATTGCTCTCCGCTTAAAACGAATGAAATACAACTGCACGAAAAATGAATCTTCGATTCAATACAGAAAATGAGCAATTCACTCTACAAAATTTCAAACTGTTTTCTCACCTTCGTAGAACATCGTCGCTTATGTCACCGAGGAAAGGTAAATCTCTCAATTTGCACAGTACATTTATTTTTTTTTTTTTAAATAAAAACACAACGTTAGGTGTACCAACAGCAAGCAAAGAATTCACGTTTGTTCGATGTTGATTTATCGGACAAGTGTCGACTGGACAATTGACAAGTGACCCGCCTCGTGTTCGCAATGGCGCGCGTCATCGACAGGAACTACTACCAGGTTCATTGAAAGCACACCGTACGGTACTGGTTGGTCCGGTGCCAGTCGATGAATCAACGCGTCGATCGTCACGCGTGTCTCCCTCGATCGGAAAAAAATTCCATCGCGTGCGCGTGAAATTCAAGCACGCTGGCCCCTGTGAGACAATAAACGTCGAACATGACGCCGACAGTCGACGACGACGCATCTTTCCTCCATCTTTCTTTCACCAAAGAGTCCTCTCGACTCTCTTCGTTTGCATAACAGAGAGTTTCGATTTCGCACGACACTGTCAGCGTCGAATTTCCAACAGAAAACTGTTACTATTGTGTACAAATTAATACTATTTCATATAATGTGAAATCTCTTTTTTTTTTCTTTTTTTTTAATAAAATATCAGGTATATACACTGTATTTCTTCGAAACAGAATGTATTTAACACAGTAAATCCTGAGAGAAATAAAACAATTTTTGTATGTACAATTATTTGTTACTTCCAAAAGTGTATACGAAAAAATATAATTGCTATTGAAGAATTTTTTTGATCGCTAATTTTCGTTTTAACGAAGTGTCGCATTTGCGCAACTTTGAACCTCCAAGATAATTCCAAGAAATATGAAAATAATAAAAATATATAAATTCATAAATACACGTATCATTCTTTAGTTACAAAATGAAACTCTTCGTTTTTTAAAAATTCCATGGCAAAAGTGCGCTGAAGTTGATGATCGACCGTATAAAAAAGACAGAAATGCTCGAAGTGCAAAGGGTTAAATTGTAGATGTTCGCCTAATTAAATAAGCAAATAAATAAATAAGTGTAAAAAAGAAGGAAAGAAAAAGAAAGAAGTTCGAGATTCATTTAGATAACGATGTTGACCAACACGGAAACCTGTCGTTCCGGCTGGAACGCTTTTCCCCGCCGAGATTTATGTTGCAATCGTTGGAACGAGACAGCGTGCGACAGATTGCGAAGCAAGCTGAGCCTTAGAGCCCCGTACAAATTAAATCATTCACTCGATTCTTTCACCAGAGTCAGTCCTTTATCCCTTCCACGTGTTCCTACGTGGCCATTCTTTTCTTCCCCATGTTTGCGGGCTGTTTAACCGCGAACCGAGATCCAGTTTCCGCGACTTCCTGCTACGATTTTTCTTTTTCTTTTTCTTTCTTTCGTTTTTCTTCTCTCTCTCTCTCTCTCTCTCTCTCTTTCTGTAGAGCCAACATTCTTTTATTCGTTATTTTTTTAATTGGCAATTGCGTGGATTATGAATGAACCGTAGAGCGGAGATTAGTGGAGAAACGTAGGAAATTTAAACGCACGGTTTCGTAAGTTTCTGTATCTCTTTCACTTCGGGACGTCGTAAAGTCTCGTCGACTGACGCGACTTTAAAGCACGTTCGACGTGTTCCACGAGGATTACGTAACAGGTACCAGACGTTCGGAGGTTCGATTCCGGACGGCGATCACGAGGTCCCACGCGATTTCTGCTGCGATACCGATACTTCGCGCCCGTTATTATAGGTCACCGTTATCTTTCTATGAATCTCGATAAGTTACAGATGATAAGAGGCGCCCTGTTGCCTGAGCGCGTGCGCGACCGTTCGCGAATCGCCTCGAAACGATAATTATGCTTGTCCGATGATTTCGAGAGACTGTGGTTTCCATGGTTCCTTTCTTATTTTAATCCGCTGATTGTAGATTTGACGAGTGAGTTGAAAGCTTTGAATTCCCCGCGAATGGAAATTCGGGGAATAGAAAATTTTCAGAGCTTTCGATGTCGCGGCGAATTGAAATTCGGGGATGATAGATTTTGAAAGCTCTAAATTCTCGAGAAACTGAAATTCAGAAGATGAGAAATTTCCAAAGCTTTAAATTCCCATCGAATAGAAATTCGGGGAATAGAAAATTTTCAGAGCTTTCGATGTCGCGGCGAGTAGAAATTCGAGATGAGAGATTTTAAAAGCTCTGAATTCTCGAGGAACTAAAACTCGGAAGATAAGAAATTTCGAAAGCTTCTAAGCGAACTAAAATCCTAGAAATGAAAGATTTCGAAAGCTCGCAACTCTCGACAATTTGAAATCCAAAAAATCAGAAATTTCGAATGCCTTGCAACTCTTGGAAAATTAAAATTCACGAAATGAGGTTACTCCACAATTTCCAGTAACGCGAAACACCTAGAAACAAACCACATCGGATAATTTCAAATTAAGAGTCCCTAGACGTTGCAAAAACTGGTTGAATCGCGACGGGAGCCTTCACACAGCTCTACTACACTGTCCGTGAATTAGGGAGGGTAAGAGCGTGGTTCACCGCGTCTGGCGATGCTTGCGAGGCCAACGGACTTCCTACTCGGTCGCATCGGCTATTAACTTGGCAGGTTTCTCAGAATGGATGTCCCAGACGCGACTGGTAAGACTGGTGTGTCCGCTCCCGACCCTCCGCCTCTATTCTTGCCCGCGTCATCGGCCCAGACACAGCCCGCGAGCATGTCCTGTACGTTCGAACAGGTCAAGGAAAGCTGTAAAACACGGGGGAGGTTGACACTTCCCAGTGTCCACGTTGCTGTCGTCTATTGTTGCCAGGTATATATTTTAAGGGCAACGTGACATGGTCAGAATAAACCCCAGCTGTTCGAACAACGGGGCATGCTCGTTCTAAACTGAATCGAACAAGGGAAGAATGAAATAAGTTATAAGGGAAAATGCAAAAGAGGATAAAGTCGATTGGGGTTGAAGGATAAGCTCTGCTCGTAATTTTCCGGATTTTTACTCGACAATGGTAGTCGTTGACAGTCATTTTGGTGAACATGTGTCGCTAGTTATGAAGGAGAATTTATGTTCAACTTAAGATTTAGAGATATTTTTATACGACGGTTATTCAGGTAACTAGGTTATCCATACTCAATATCGTTGAGATTAATAAAGAAAGTTAAGATAAAGGACTATTGCTCTAAATGAACAGCCATCTTGGAGAACAGGTGTTTCTGGTTTGCAAGCTGGATCTTACATTTCTATTATAATATAATTTAATAATTTTTTAATAAACTGTTCTACAGAAGACTCGGAATAATTGAGATTAATAAAGAAACTTAGGGTAAAAAATGATTGCTTTGAATAGACAACCATTTTTCAGAACAGGTGTTACTTGTTTGCAAGCTGGAATTAATGTTTCTTTTAGTTCAGAGATATTCTTATCTGATAATTGTTTAGATAACTATAGATGACTCAATATGATTGAGATTAATATTTCAAATAATCGTACGATTCCTTTAAAAGTCCATGTTTCAAATATTTTTACCATTTTCTTCATACTTCTGCCTTCTCCTCAAGTTTCTACAAAATTCCAACGCCACAACTGTTTCTCTTTCTGGTTCATGAAGTATGCGTGGGGTCCGTGGCGGAATAAAATTCTCATTAATTCCCAGTTGGCAGAATGAACTGAAGTTTTCGGAGAGGTACGAGAAAGTGAGTCACAGCTGACGGTTGTGAGATCAGCATGGTTTCGAGGTCAGGATACGCGTGTTCAAAATGCAACGCGCGCCCTGTCTCGTCCTTTTTTATTTCCTTTTTTTTCTCCTTCTTTCATTACCTGTGGTTTCTCGCGTACATGCATAAGAAAGAAAGAGGAAGAAGAAGAAGAGCTTGGTTTCCTCTCTTCTCGCGTGTATATACGTTCCGTTCTTCGAGAACGAAGGCTTCCTTCGTCGCCTTTGTTGCGAGATGGCTCCTCCTCGCGATCGTGGCGCAGGATACGAACACTTACGTTCACGCAGCGGGATTCACACAGGTGCATACGTTTCGCAACGATACTCCTGTAATCGAGTCAGTCTTCTTCGAACTTTAAGCAAGACTTCGAGACCTGTGATCAGTTGAAGATTCGGTCTTATCTACGTTTCTTCCTTAAGAGTATCTTGGTAATTGAAATTCGGCGTTCTTGGTACATATATTCACGAGAATTTTTAATCGAGAAATTTCATCGTTAATTTTTAATTCTTTTTAATCTAGAAATGTCATTATGCATTTTTGATTTTCTTTCAAAGAAAAGATTCTTCGCAAATCAGAGATCATTTCAAAGATTCTTCGTAAATTTCTTGATCTATAAAATTTACTGAATATTCTATTCAAGAATTATCAAATCGCAATCGTCACTATAATGGGAAAAAGCAAATATAGATTTTTGTTAATTTGAGGGTTTAAGATACACTTTTTGTGGTGAACAGTGAATTTCACGAGGAATTATGAGAGATTTAACAGACTCTTGTTTAATCAATATCGTTCTATTTGCCAGAATTTTTTTACAATGGCAAAATAATCCCTGAAATTTTTATATAGTACTGCACATCCATCCAAATTCTTCGATTAAATTCCACCGATAGCCAATAAAAAATAAGAAAAAAATACCTGCACTATCAGCTAAAAATTTGGTATCATTTTCATCAATACTGAACCTGCCAGTAATTCCTTATAGCTCTGAAATTAATATTACGGAGACCAACAGCAATTTGTCTCACACCTATTGATTCATATAATAAAAAATTCGTTCTGAATAAAAAACTTTCAAAGGGGAACTGATAAATCGACTATTTTTCTCAACAGTAAACGACCCATCGCGGAGTTCGATACAAATCCCATCGCATTCTACACTAATAAGCGAAACGTAAGATTGAACATACAATCGCGAACACTGTTACGTCTACTGTCTCGTAGATAGACGTTTCTAAAAGGGGTACACGGTATCCTGACGAAATCGAAAGATGTTTCGCGGGGAGTAGTCTTTTCTTAGCTCTTCTCCACGTTTAATTCCGTCTACTGATACGAACCCTCTCTTATCGTTCACTCTGACCAACGACTCTCATCGTCTGCGTGGTTCAACTGATCGACGTAACTACACAAAACACGGTTTAAAACTCATTGACGTAACGAAAAATACAAAAAGTACCCTCTCGTCGTGTCTATTTTAAAATCGTACACTTCGAACGATCTCAATAATAATAATTTTCATAGAAACATACGATATCAAAAAGAAATGATAGAAATGATAGGTCGAAGTGTGTCGAGCAAACAATCAATCCAATGGCGTTCGATCACTGTCATCCGGCGCGTGTGTACCACCAAGCTGAAATTACTAGCAACTCGAGCAACAAGACAGCTCTCGGTTACGCGCGATTGAATCAAGCTTCCACGTATCAATACACTCACATAAATACACGTACGCGTACAAACACCACGATGAATAAAATAGTAAACGGTACAAGCGGTTTTCATGTACGTAAAAGAGCAAAGGAGGAAGGGAAAAAAGAAGAAGAAGAAGAAGAGAAAAAAGTAATCAACAGAGTTTTAATCGTGATCACGATTGGACAATCTCCTTCCACCGTATACACTGTACACGCTGGTTTAATTAACCGTACGCCTTTCCACGATGGTAATTTTCTGAAACGACTCCGCAGAGAGAAAGAAAGAGAAAGAGAGATGGTTTGACCGAACCTCAAGCGGCCTCTTTTCAGATTTTAATCCGGGAAACGGTCCGCCATGATGAAACACAGATAACCCATAGAATTATTAGAGACTTTCCTCACGCTCCTCGTCTACGATTTAATCTGTCCGTGGGTAGCTTGGTCTTTTTCCTTATCTATCAGTCGTTATCGCGACGCAAAACAGAACGTTATCTTCAGAACGGACAGGTAAACCTGCCGTTTGCTCTCTCGTGGATTAGAAACTAAGAAGACGCGGTGTCACGATTGTAGTTAAAGATGTTCGAAGTTTTGTTTTGATTAGAAGTTAATCGTAATTGAAGAGGAAAAAAGGAGTAATTAAGACAGAGGAAATAAAAGGAAAAAAAAAAAAGATTGGATATAGCGTGTAACCATTTTCCACACAATGCTCGCCGCGATTAACATACCTAATAGCGTCGCGGTTTCGACACGCGGCTCGTCGACCGCGGAGCAACGACACTCGGGGTTATTAATCGCACTTGCGACGCCACGAAGACGCTCACGGGGAAATATTATCGTAGTGAAGAGAGTGGTGAATGCACTACTGATCGTAGCGGTTAGAAATTTTGTTCCGTGGATATCGTGAAAGTCTAAAACCTTCGTTACGATAAACATTTGGCGATAACTTTTCCTAAGAATTTTTAGCCCTCGAAGAGATAAAAAAAAAAAACAGAAATTCAACTTTTTGCGCTTCGTAGAAAACATAATTTTAGAAAGATCCAGGAATTACTTTGTATCGATTATACGCGAAGAAACTGTCATGTTTCTGATATGATATATTCAAACATTTACATATTCCTCGTTTTCTTTTCTCTCTATTTCACACAAGAAAGTTGTTTGTACTGTTTAAAAATTACGGATAGAATGCTTACAGAAGATAGAGAGTATCCGAGTGTAGGATTGCAGCTGGAAACACTTTGCTTTACGTTTCTTCTCTACTATAACATAGATAAGAGGAGATAAAGATAATCTCGGTGTTCGAAACCGATTCTATGAATGGCAACAGAGAGATCCAAGTACTTACACATTTTCCCCCCCTGTGCTCTACGAAAGAAACACTGTACACTTTGTGTATACAAGTGTCAGTGTATAACGGTGTTTTCTCGAATGGTTAATTGATGTCTAGATAAATTATAGTCGTCGAAACGGTGTCGTTTCGTCTTCTTCCAGTTAGGTTTACGTATTAAAATGGGACGAACCCTACTTTCCCAGTTTTCCAATTAGCCCGTTTCAGAGACGGTTCTTTTCACTCTACATTCCCCGGTATATAAACGCGTATCAACTGTGTTTGATATTCGAGGAATTCCTTTTGGCATCCAATCTGAATCCACTTGAGAAAGTCTGCCGGTTTTTAGCTTGTCTCGTCTCGATCGATCGATTTTATCTGATTTATTTCCTACTTTTTCTTCTTCTTTTTAATTTTTTTCAACGAATATACAGTGCAAGGCGACGTGTAAGTGTAATTTTGTCGTTGTTTCGTAGCCTCCCGGTATAGCATAAGGCGTCGATTTAAATACGACAGCCGTAGGCGAGTTTACTCGGTAGGGTAACTTTCTCTCACTCTTCGGGGTACCGAATAACGATTATTACGCATGACTCGTCGAAACCAAAACGGTCACCGGATGGCGATGCCGATCTCCATTCGCCGGACGTCTGCGCTTTGCTTGCTCGCCTTTTTCCCTCTTCTCCTTCTCGTCTTCGTACCTTTTTCTTTTCCTCTTCTTCTTTTTTCTTCTTTACCGTAAGAAGAAGCGTTACGCTCGTTTCCTTCGCGCCGTTCCCTTTTTCCAATCTTTGAATTAATCGCCCGGTTGTTACGAAACTCATTCGGAACGATAAATGATAAAATAATACACTTTTGAAGAAACTAGTCTGGTTATATGTAAGGTTTAAAATTAATTTTCTATAGATATCGAAGAAGAAACTTCATAAATATTACTTCGAAGAATTATTTCATCTTTTCTTCTTGAAATTCTATCAATAATTCCTCAATTTTCTATGAATTTTTTTCTCTGGTTCCCCAAAGAACCATCTGTACCATGTGATTTATGTATTCGTGTAACTTCAATGTGAAAATTAATTTATCCGAAATAAAAAATCAATTTTCCCTTCTGTATCGTTAAATAATAATCTCTGCGGTAATTATTTAAAAGAATTCTCCAATTCTCCCACCTCAAAGAAACACCAATGATTCTTCAACGTTCTCCAGTTCTCCAAAGAGCCATTTATAATCTGTAATTTATGTATACATGTAATTTCAATGTAATAATTAATAAATCTGAATACAAAATCAAATTTCTTTTCTGTATTATTAAATAATAATCTCTGCAGTAATTATTCCACAGAATTCTCCAATTGTCCCACCTCAAAGAGACCTAACCAACGATTCCTCAACTTCCTTTTATACTCTGTGACTCGCCTACTCGTCTAACTTTGTTGTAACAATTAATTTATATGAAATAAAACATCAATCTTTTCTGTATTATTAAATAATGAACTCTGCAATAATTATTCGAAAGAATTCTCGAATTCTGCCAGCCGAGAGAGATCTAACCAACGATTCCTCAGCTTCCCTTAAGAATTCCCTTCCTCCAGTTCTCCAAAAGGGTCATTTATACCCTGTGACCCATGTAATTCAGAGTTGGAACGAGAACGAAAGCAGTGTAAATGAAAAACGGTGTTTCCTCCGCTGGGGATCTCGATTCGGGTCAGCCAGTCGGCGACGGGATACCGATTTACGAGGACGCGACGTGGCGGGAGCGCGCGGAGAACGGAAACGGCGACTCGGAGACCAGGACAGGTGGCCCCTCTGTAGACGTCGTCGTTCTGCTACGTTCCCTCGACTCGTGAACGGGCTTTAATCGTGCCCGTTCTCGCTCCGTTGCTCGACCACCTCGTATTTTATCGCTGTCCTGACTCTACTCTCTACCAGAAAAGTAAAGAGAAAGAGAGAAAGAGAAATGATGTGGTTCACGGGCAAACAGAGAGATAAAGAAAGAGAGAAAGAGAGGAAGAGAACACGAGAACGGGCTCGTTTTAACAAGCCTTTACAATCCTCTTCTTCCAGAGGGAGAATCAATCGAGGATGGACCGAAATAATCAGTTACTTGCTCTCAATTCTTGTTCTTTCTCTTTATTCCTAATTTGGTGACATAGATTGTTACGAATAGTGGAATAATTGTTCTCCAATTTATGAGAACGATAAGTTTTAATGGAACTTCGAAAGGAAATATTACTAACACAATAGTGTATTTATCGAGAGATTACTCATTACTGTGATACTTATGTTAAACATAAAATGAATCATCTTCACGTGTACAAGAACAAAAATGAAGTAATTTATTATAGCTTACTCATTTTCAATTGTAAACTAGAGGGACTGAATTTTTGTTGGATAAGTGAAACCATTTAACAGATGGAAAAATTAGATTGAAGTATTATGTTTAATTATAACAAAATATCCCGTATATTTTACAATAATTTATATTTTATAGCAATTAATATTTTTTTTAAAATCCCATATGTTTTACAACTTTATATATTTTGAAAAAATGCAATATTTTCTGTTTAAAGAATTTTCCATTTTCCACCCTGTCAAGTGTACGTTATTAAACATAGTTTCTTTTTATTAATCGATTGATTGTTCCTTGTTCGTCATTTTTCTTTCAACATCAAAATTGATCATTTACGACGATTTAATTCTCCTTTAATACATCGTATCTGCTGTCCACGTTTGCTTACTTTTGCAAGCACCCTCCACTTCGCTTCTAATTTAGTAAAATGGATGGACACAGTCAGCACATTGTGGGAAAAGTTTTAGGCGACCGGTGTTCACGGTCTGACGATCCCTCTCCTGCTTTTGCATAAAGCTGTTCTTTAGTGTTCAACGTGGCCATAGTACCGTGAAGCGTTTCGTCGACTCGGTTTCCCGACGTGAAACCGTGAAACTCTAAAGTGTGACGCGGCGACTGGTTCAACGCGTAGGTCCGCGAAGGGGTGAGGAATGCGGAACCATTCGTTGATATCTCCACGCGTCGATAGCCACCGTGTAACCAGAATCCCTGATAAACCCAAAACAAATTAAAACATATCGCTCGTACCCTAAAAAATCTCTAAAAAAAGAAAAAAAGACAGAAAAAGATATATTAATCCTTTACCCTATAACAACGTGCTAGATTCGTGACATAGATTCTGGCTAAGATTTGACAAAAACAGTTACATTAGTAACAAACATTAAATTTAATTCAATTTTTTCATTTAATTTATTAGACTGAGGATTGACACTTGTAATTAATTCATAGTATTATACATTAGCGTGTTTTATGTAAAATGGTATTAAAACGGTGAATAGGTGATGCTTAGATGTATAGTCGGTAAAAGAAATCGTAAGTCAAGGGGTTAAACACACGTCAAATTTTCCAATCGAAACTGAACATCCTCTACAGCGTACCATAAAAATTCCTCACAATCTGAAACGCAACGTGCAGAAAATAATCTATTAACAGAACAATGCGTGCGTTTCTTCCGCATGCAGATAAGGAATCAGGTCGTTTTCCACGAAAGTGTCGACACGATGAACGCGCGTTTGCGTTCGCCTCTGTGGAATAATTGGAGAAAGTCGAAATATGTACTTGTGCTGGTTATGCCCTATGATCCTTCCACAGAAGAGAGAGATAGAAAAAAAAAAGAAAGAAAGAAAGAAAATAGACGTAAAAGAAGCGAGAAAAACTTACCTCCCACTCAATCGAGAGCCTTTGATGTTACGAACGAATCGTCACGGTCTAGGAAACGTGGGAATAATAGATGCCGGATTTACACGGTTCGCGGCGCACAGACTTCTCTGTTATAAGTTCTCTCTTCTATGTTCGAGAGGCACGTCGATGCTCGTTCTCACCTTGTTAGATCAGGCATCGGTAGAGGGAAGGGAGAAAGGGAGGAAAGGTGGAAAGAAAGAAAGAAGGAGAAAAAGAATTTAGAAAGAAACGGCGAGCCGAAGAAGACCATTAAATTACAATACAAAATGCCAGCGAGTGAAACGTGTCTAGATCGTGACTATCGTCGCTCGGTGAAAAAACGGCTTAATATAGCCTAGCTGTAGCTGTTCCATTCGCTCGAGTTTCATCTAACCGTGGCAAAAACTGCTGTTCTGTGCGTAATTCACGATGATAGAGATACGAGAGAGAAAGGAAAAAAAAAAAATATGTTGAATGAAGTTCGATCGGATAAAAGTGAAGATCTGTTGAAGAAACGATGATTTGTAGAAAACATCAGATGCTATTTCAGCGAACTGAATTGTCATCTCAGCTTTCGTTTAATCTTTCGAAAGGAGTGGAGAACTTTCGGTCAAAATTTGATTCTTTCCTAATAACTTTTATTAGAAAAATACGTGTTTTGAATATTCGAGTTTTATCGCAAATTTAATGTCAAAAATTTGGTTTATTATTTTATAAAATATTGACGCTCATTGTACGAAGAGAATTTAGACGATCGTTGAGGATTAGCTTAATGACGCTATTTTTGAGTACGCCTTCTTTTTAATCTCTCGTTTAATTTAAAGAAAGGCCCAAAAAGCGTTTCTGTTAAAACACCAAAACTTGGAAATAACGTTGACAGCAGAGACTCTACATAATATTAAAACACCAGAAAATAGCTAATTTCTTATACTCAAAAATTTCTATAAATTTAAATAAATTTTTAAAAATTGAAAATAATTATTTCAACGAATTTTCAGTACGTCCTTAGTACCTACACTCTGTCGTTCGCGTTTCAAAAGTAGTCTCCATACTTCACAGAAAAAGAAAAAAATACATAAGAAATAAGAATCAAAGATTTCTTCATTTTTTAATCAAACTTTATCCTTCATTGTGCACCACAACGGTATTCAGATGTGTAACTTACAAATCCACGAGGGAAAGTCTGTCTTATCGGGTTGTGTAACGCGTACACTCACCTGTACGTATGCAACGCAATTAACAAGTCACTAGATCACCATTAATTAGATAGGTACTCAGGTAGGATAAAAAGAAACTCGAATTACCGTAAAACTAAGAAAAAAAAAAAAAAACAGTAAAAGAAAAAAGTGTATGTACATCTTATGGACGTTTCCTCGACCTTCGACATCTTCGTTCGTAGCTCTCGAGTATCTTCGAAGTTGGCATAAATCTGAACATGGAACTGCCGATGCGGAGAATATGGAAACTGGATACACACGGCGGAAACGCGTTTGAGTCAGTGACGCCGTCCTGGAGAAAACGACATCGTTGTACGAGTTCACCGTGGTACCGTGGTCTTCTCTCTGCGCCGGGTGCGTTGACCCAGCTTACGGTAACCCAGGCACCAGATTGTTGCACCTGCCTCGCTCTTTCCTGACTTACCGGGATAAAGGGTCGAGCGCGACCCAAATTACTTCCTTTTCTCGTCCTTCGTCAAACTCCTCTCGCGCGAAATCACGCTTCGACACGATCTACTGGTCGATTTAATGCGAGGTTTCTTCCACGGTATTCGAGCAGATAGCAGTATTTTCATACGCTACTGTCTCTGAATAAGTATAGCGTTCACGTGAAACGGAACACTTTGATGTAATTGAAGAGTAACGTCGGTAAATACGTACAGCTGGTGGAACAGATACAGCGAACCGATAAATTGAAATATTAACCCATCAAATCCCAATGTAACATTTCACTTGCAATTCTTTTTTTTTCCCAATAATCTCTTCTTGTTGCAATTACAAACGAAAGAAACGAAGATTTTCCAAAGGTTGAAGAAATTGAATCATTTACAACGCTAATTGTGAAATCGTAAAAATACTTCTATTCGTCAGTTTCATGCAGTAAGCTTCCATTTAGTGTCTAGTATTACAATACGTTCGTTTATATTTCTCTTAACGATTCCTTGGAGGCTGAAAATTGCGTAAACGCGAAATTTCACGTATTTTCCCTGATAAGCGCGGTATAGACCATTTTCAAAATGGTAACTTTTGTTTGACAATGTGTATACGTAAAAAAAAAAAAAAAACACAGAAACACGTATAGGTTCCACTTCTAGGCGAGCATCGCGAATCGTACGATTTGATAGCCGGGACCATCTGTCACGAACAATCTGTACGAAGCTGCACAGTATCTCGGTTAGTAGAGACGCGTCGTGTGTCAGGGAAGCGGCGGTTCGTTCATCGATAATGGATAAACGAGCTGTGGTCGAAGGCGCCATATACTTAAAGGATTCTAGAAAGTGAGGTCAAGAGGAGACCTCCTCACATGTTCTCTCTCTCTTTCTCTCTCTACCTCTCTCTTTCTCTATCATTTTCTTTTTCTTTCACGTGCATCGCAGAGAGAACCTGTGCCGGCGCTTCTATTTCTGATCCTCCTCCCGTGATGTCCGTGCTCGATCGATTCCAACCATTGCTCGTTTGTGTATACCGTTCGTCATCCACCGGGAAATTTATGGCGGTGTCGTACTAATGGGGATTCTTTCCACAAGCTGCAGGGAGAATTATGTCGTCGTGGATGAGTTGTTTCCATAGGAACGATATGTGTGCCGATAAAGAATGATACAACGGTGAACCGTTGAAAGTGGTTCAACGTACGTTAGAGAGTAGCACGGATGAATGAGGCGAGCTATGCAAATTGCACGATTAATAGGAGCACGGTGAACAGTTGAGCCAGTTAAGACGTGGGCGGTACCGCTGCGATCGCTTATGTGTAATTGAACGGCTCCGGGCGAGGATGCGACCGGTACCGGGCCATTAAATGCCACGCTGATTAGTATACCAGGGTGATCCTTCCATTGATGACAAGATTTCTTTGTAAATGTTGATTACACGCGATTAGTAGGGTAGTGAGGATGTTCTACGAGTATTTTATGCTGCACTGTGTATCAAACTTTATCAAAACTTCGTGGAAAATGGCAAATTTTTGTTAGATACGATCAATAGAGTACTAGGGATATTCTGGAATTCGTGAAGAATGAATATTCTTGGCAAATCTTGATCAAACACGATTGATAGAGTACCTAGAATGATACATAAGCTTCCAGGTGTCACTGCATCAAAATTTATCAAAATTCAGAGAAAATTGCGAATGTACTTAGCAAATTTCGATTAGATAGACCTGCTTGGGGTAGCAGGGATATCAAAATTCACGAGAAATGATGAATTTAAATGCGATTAATGTAGTACTAGGAATGTTCACAGGATTCCACGTTACACCATATCAAACTTCATCAAAATTCATGGAAAACTGCGAATTTATTTGCAAGTGTCGATTAGATACGATTAAGGAAGCGTTGAGAACATTCCATAAGTGAATATTCCACGTTAAACTGCATCAAACTTGATCAAACTTCGTGGAAACTTAAAAAAATTACGTTCCTCGAAGAACCTCCCAAAAATTTCAGACATTTAATTAGTAATTCCATTCTATTCTCTATGTAAAATAATCTGTTGCAGATCTGGCGCAAATCAGAGCGCTAGTGGAGTCTACGGGAATGCTGGGTGGTTCGACGTGTCCCTCGTGCGAGATGCCGTTCGATAAAGGGAAGAAACGGCGGCTGATCGATTCCTGCGGCCACGAGCGTTGCTATTCCTGCCTGTTTCGAAGCGAAGCATGTCCTCTGTGCCTTAGAGCCGATTTCAACGACGACGATGGCCTGGAGGGACCCTTCAGGGAGGGGTTCACTGGCTCCTCGGGGCCTATGTCCATCCTCGCGCCCACGGATGGTTGGATCGATGAGTCATCAACGGTGAACTCTCTCTGCGGCAGCCCCAGACCGCGTACGAAAGTCACCACGAGAGCCAATCTTCCGTCACGAGTCATGCACGTAAGTGTCATCATCATCAAGTCAAGTAACACTTTCTTATACGGATACAAGCGGGGACTTCATGCTTCTTCAAACATTGGAATGCCTAGGACACTTGTAGAACCATTGTTTTATCCTTCCACTCAGTATTACAAAGATTAAAAAATCCGAAATATATTGGAAAAAAATAAAATGGAAATTTTCTCATTCTACGAAACTTTCCGTTTCTAAATCTATTCCGACACTTCAATTTTTCCTTTTTCTTCGTTCAGCAGCGAGACACGGACGAAAGTATCTCCTCCGTAGGAATGGCCAAAGGTTTGAAGAATAAACCACCGGCTCTTCCAGACTCTTCCTCGTCCCATGGCCGACAGAAGCTTCAAATAATGACGCAGAGTATGTAAACCATCCCTCTTCGATTAATCAATGAACGATAAAAACCTCAATTCATCGATACTGTAACCATAAAATCAACATCACAGGCTGTCCAACACCACCTAACCAGAGGAAGAGGTTCTTCCTGAATCCAAAGGTCCTCAGGAGTTCGTTCGTGCCTCAAAGATCGTCCAGACGAGGTGCATCTTCCCCGGAACCAGTTACAAACGACAATCCTTCCGCTTTATCAGGTAAATCTCAATATTCTATCGGTAAGAGTTGACATTTACGAAGATGATGCACCGTGTAACGGAGTCAGGAAGTAGCTTCCACTAATTAATAATCGTAAAACGCACGCGTATAGCTTGGATGGCCTCGTCTTGGGAGGGGAAATCAAGATGGCCGGGTGTAGTGCTGGGGAAAATCAAATCATTGTGGAGCAACAGTCAAGGGACGACGAACGATGGGCTGAACCAGCTTATCGACTCTACCAACAAAGTCACAGGCAGGAAGACACTTTTAGAATCGAGTGTGCATCCTCGTGTGTTTAGATCTCACCATACGCGAATTATTCAACCAACACACATTCCCCTTATTTCTCTCTGTCCAGTAATATATGTGTATATTCTTCTTTCATACACCTGTCCTCAAATTTACACTGATAAATACCGTGCAAATCGAAATCGTGGCGTATCGTATGAAAAAGCAGATAAATTGAAAGGAAAATCAAAAATGCGCACAATTTAGTCAGCTGTTTAATTAAATTCATTTATTTCAAGGTAAAATAAAAGCAAAATATTGGGTCAGTGCAAAAATTTGCGCTTGATTTCGCGTTTGATTCTTTCTTCTGGTCGATCTGTCGACGTTAAGTTTCTCTGCAACTTGTTCAGTTCGAATTCGGCGATTATTTTGCAGTAAATTATTCACGAAAATAACGAGTAATAAAAATCAAAGGTAGTCAAGGAAACGTTTATTCCACCTGCTTTTTTTGTTTTCCAACATTTGCCTTCAAATTCAAGAAAAAGAGTGCAAGTTTTGGTGCGATAATTATCAAACGAACGATAACTAAAAAAAAAGAAAAAATGGGTGCAAAAATATATACGCAGTAGAAATTTTTATTATCACAGTTTTTATTTCTAAAAATGGAAAAATTTAATAAAAGCTTCGTGTAAATCTTGGGACAGGTGTATACCATTAGCACTATCCTCTCTCTCTCCTCGTTCACACTTAGTAGAGTATTAGATCAGTCCTTGAAGCATGCTCCATAGATTTATCGACGCTATGTATAGCGTGGTGTGTTTTCTTAAGCACGATCTTACCCTTTCAGCTAGGAGACTTGTGAAAGGTGGCCAGACTTATCCCGATAAAATGAATATGTTTCATGTACCCTGCATCTTGGAAAATATATATACACGTGTTTCTCTGTGTGACTCCTTGTTCTATGCATCTATTTACACATACGATTCTCCTTCGTCTTGTTTTAATCCAATCTCTTTTATTCTCTCTACTTTTCACAGATGACGAAGGTGGTTGCGTGAAACCATTGTCATCCAAAACGAGGAAATCATCACAGTCGGATCTCCATATGAGGCTAGGCCTTCTTCTAGGTTCCAATCATACTCGTACGAGTAGTAACGTCGATAGTACTGATCTACCTGGTGCACCAGGTCGTTCCAGTGTAGGTGCATGTCAATCTCGTGTGCCTATTCAAGGACACGATAGTTCAGCAGCTTCGTTCAGCAGTTTAACAAGCTTCGAGACGCAAACATTAGCCTCGACTAATACCAGTCCAGTTTCCACGTTGACTGGTACATCTAGCGAAGCTGAAGCTGCAGCTGCTTTGAGGTGTCCTATCAAACCTAAGGCAAAGGTGAAGGGGAAGAGTAAATCTAGGGATTGTGATAGTGCTGGAAGCCTTGCTTCCATTTCTACGTCCGTGTCAGCATCTACTTCCATGTCTATGTCCATGTCGGTGTCCGTTTCGGGTTTGTCGAATGGCAGCTCGAGTCCTTTAACTCCTAGAAGACATTCCGTGAATGCATCGCAGCCTGGCCAGAACGACGAGTTAGGACAATTTAAGAACAGACGTTCCTGCGCAAGAAGATCGGCCAGAACTGGGAACGTCAAGGGAGCAGTCGATACTAAACGTAAATTTTTATCCCATTTTATAGAACTTTTTAAATTTCGATAGATTATTAATTCTATGAACAGTGTGACTCTATAAGAAAAGTACTCTTAAGATTGATTTTTCATAATTAAATATTCCAGTGACTTGCTTTTTTTTTAATTCCTACTGGAAGTTATATTTTTTTAATAATGAACGTGTTCACACGTTAAACGCCTCGCGCTTTTTATTAGCCCTTCCCCTTAAATTCAACTATTTTTTCCTTTTTTTATTTCTGCACGATTTGAACGAAATATTACCAGAGATTAAATATTAATAAAAATAATATATGAATCGGAATTTACTTTTTTCGTAAATTAAGAATTTTTAAATTACAATACCAGAACATTATTAAATATTTTATTGTTTGTCAAAAGTCTTTTAACGAAAGTCACGTGTTCTACGTTTTAGTACGCTTCATCCAACACCATGCAACGCAGCTGACTCTCAAGCCTCTCTTCTTCGAAGTACCTTTACTAGAAACCGATCCTCTCTTCACCGGTCGTCAATGGTTACTACAAGAGCTAGAATCAGTGGTGAACGGTTCTAGCCCCGGAGTTTTGATCTCCGGATCACCTGGAACCGGAAAGACAGCGCTAGTTCTACAGCTAGTGGAACACAGTTGCTTTGGAAGAAGAAGGGAACAACCGCTTCCATCTGAGATCAGCGAAGAGGGCGAAGAAAAGGAGAAGATTAGCTGCAGCTCAGCGTTGCACGCCAGTATTCGTTATACTAACGAGAAGGTACGTAAAAAGTCTTAAGAAATACTCGATATCTTTTTGTGAATGTTTAAAAAACAGGAAAAGAATTGTTCAATGATTCCAGGTTAGAGAACTAGCATCCCATGTAGTAGCATATCATTTCTGCCAAGCAGATAACAATAGTACCTGCCTGGTACCAGATCTAATTCACTCGTTAGCAGCTCAATTGTGCCAAGCTCCTCAACTTATCTCCTACAGAGAATATCTGCTCTCTGAGCCTCATATTCAAGGTTCATTATCGCAAAGGGAGTGCACCGTTGATCCAGATCTTGCACTCTCCAGAGGTATCATCGAACCTCTGTCCACGTTGAAAAAAACTAACAGACTGCCTGAGACCAATATGGTAAGAGAAAAAAGCAAATTCCCATCGTAACTTCGAATCTGACTTGTAAAATTATTCTTGCTTTATCTCTTTCGTCAGGTGATCTTAATCGACGCCGTCTGCGAGGCAGAATATCACCGACCAGACAGAGGCGACACAATAGCTTCGTTCCTAACGAGGCACGCGCCGAATTTCCCTAGCTGGTTAAAAATCGTGTGCACAGTGAGAACGCAACTGTTGGAATGCGGTAAACAGCTACCGTATACAAGAGTCTCTTTAGACAAGATGCCTAATGACAATACAGGGAACAACGTGACCAGAGACTTGTCAGATTACATTGGCTACAGGCTATCCCAAAGTCCAGCGATTCAGACGAACGTAACAGCGTCGATAAATGGAAAGGCTGAATCGTCGTGCAGCGCGAATCAGACGAGATTTGCCTCGCATCTGCTCGCGTTAGCCAGAGGCAGCTTTCTCTTCGCGAAACTGACGCTCGATCTTATCGAGAGCGGACACTTGGTCGCTAAATCCGCTAGCTACAAGGTGAGCATGCTCTACTATCTTTCGATGTATCTAACTTTCACGACAGATAAAGTAATACATTTCTTTTATTATTGTTCCTTTTTTTTTGTTTTTTTTTATTAACTTATAACCATTGATGTTCCAGGTTCTACCAGTCTCTCTAGCTCAGATCTTCCAGCTACACTTCAACCTGAGATTCCCCACAGCCACTTCCTTCGACAAGATCCAACCTTTGTTAGGCGTTTGCTTGGCTGCTTTGTATCCGCTCACTCTACCGGAGATCTTTTACTCGGTGAACTCCCTGAACACGAACCACTTCGTTTCGTGGGAGGATTTTCTGCAGAGATTCAAAGTAAGTGTCCTATTTTAATTGTTTCAACAGTTATTGGAAGAAGAGTGAGAAGAACTTGATTTTAACCTTCTTAGTATTCTGCAAGTTTTGGAATAAAGTGAATTAACAAAATAAACGAAAATGCAAAAATTCATAATTGCACGTGTAATTTTTTCCTTTCTTGATTTGCGGTGATTCCATCACTTTTAATATTGCTTACTGCTGAACTTGCTTATTTATGTGAAATATATCGAAAACTTTATATATTTTCACAAAATAATATATAGTATATATTTTTTTTAATTTTACTAAATATACATCATATGTAGCTTAACAAAAATTAAGCTTAATTATCGAAACTGATAGACTAAAAATCTCTCGATAATACAAAACTAGCGTGCAATGTACCAAGATTCTTTTATGTTAAAGTAAGCTCGATTCTGTCATTACATGCTGCAACAGTTTAATATACTCTGCATTACACAATTTCTAATCGGTTCATTGTTCCCTATCGCTGCCCTCGAGTGGACCACGTAAGTCTCGCAATCGAAGCGTTCCCTCCTTGCCTATCTCTACGCTCTCTTTCATAATTCGAATCCGCCCATTCAATGTACCACACGTTCGCATTCCTTGTTACCATCAGATGCTCTCTGGATTCCTCGTGAAACGGTTGGACAACACGTACATGTTCTTTCACCCGTCGTTCAGGGAGTGGTTGATGAGAAGGGATGAAGGGGAATCGACGAAGTTCCTCTGCGATCTTCGTTTAGGTCACGCTGCTATCGCGTACAGGCTATCCAGGCTCCAAGCACCGTTAGACGGTGATAAGGCCCTCGAGTTGGGCCATCATATACTGAAAGCACACGTCTACAGAGGCGTTGCACCGTGTTGGCCTTCGCGTGATCTACAGGTAAACCACCTGTTCCATCTCATTTGCATCCTCGTATGAAACAGCATAGATTTTTTTGCATACAAGATTACCGATGTAATAATTCAAACGCTGATGGTATGTGCAAATATCGTTCTTTTTATTGAAATAATGCTCCTTCGGTGTCGATACAACGCTAAACATGATTAAATCAATGAATGAATAGATTTCTGGAGAACTGTCTTGACTAAAGAAACCATAATAACGTATCTAGCTCATGGTATCTCAGTCGTGCGTGAATTTTTGACCAAAAAATAAATATCAACGTACATTCATCCACTGTATTCACCTGATTTCGTTCCGTATGATTACTATTTTTTTACTACAATGAAATTTCAATTATAAACACAGGAGTACTCAAGATAATTCCTAAAACAGATCTCCAGAAATGTATTTGTTCGTTGATTCGATCGTGCTTACTGTTGAACCAATGTTGAAATGAGCAGTTTTTACAAATGTGATCAATGTTCGAATTAATTGGCAATCTTGTTAGTTTTCAGACAAACTGTGCACGAAGATAGATAACGAAACACATTTTTTTATTCCTCCTATAGGCCATCTGGTTAGCATCGTCCACCGAATGCGTTTCCTCGGCTTTGTGTACCTTGAGGAACATCTACAGCCCCAACGTAAAAGTGTCGAGGTTGCTTTTGCTGGCAGGAGCATCACCGAATCACATCACCGAGTATCTAGGAAATGCACCAGCTCTTTGTATGTACGCTCACGAGGGTTCTGTTGAGATGGTGTCTCTTTTATTGGAATTCGGGGCGGACGTTGAGCTGACGAACAGTCAAGGATGCACAGCTCTCTCTTTAGCCGCTGCTCGTGGCCATTGTGACGTCGTCAGAAGGTGAGGAAACAACGAATTCGGTAAATTTTAACCAGTTTCCATATTCCAATATTTCTCTCCAGTATATTCTTCGTAGTTACATTTCGTTGAAGAGAATTCTTGAACCAATTTAGATTAGCTGCTGCTGGAGCATCCTTAGGCCACACAGACATGGCTGGTCAGTGTCCCTTGGTTCACGCAGCTAGACACGGAAGATTATCAGTAGTTGGATACCTCTTAGCCTGTGATTGGGTGGTCCCAACGAACGAAAACGAGACAGAGGGGAATCAAGATATAGGAAGAGAAGAAGCTGCTCAGCAAGCTGTAGTTGCAGCAGCTGCACAGGGTCACGAATCTATCGTCGAGTATTTATTAGACATGTCTGAAGTGATCGTGGATCGTCCTGATACTCTCATAGGCGAGACTGCGCTGACTATTGCAGCAGCAAATGGTTCCACAGCCACTGTTTCCGCTTTGTTAGCTCGTGGAGCTAGTCCAACAGCTGTGAATGCGAAAGGACTGTCTCCTTTGATGCTTGCTGCGAGGGAAGGACATTGGGGAACTGCTGAGAGGCTTCTGCAGGGTTGGTATTATAAATTGAAGTTAGATAAAATAATTAGGAAAAGTAGAAATTCTAATTTCTATATTTTCAATGGTATAGGAACTCTCTCGAGTAGCACTGACACTATTCTAGACGACGCTGCGTCTTTGCTAGATCAAAGAGACCCAGCTGGACGAAGTGCGTTAATGCTAGCCGCTTCAGAAGGACACACGAATCTAATAGAATTATTCTTAGACAAAGGATCAGTATTAGAGAGCAGGGACAAAGAGGGAATGACTGCTCTATGCTGGGCCTGTGTTAGAGGGAGGCTAACTACTGTACAAAATCTCATAGATCATGGGGCTGATGTTAATACTAACGATAACACCGGCAGGACTCCTCTGGATCTAGCTGCCTTCCAGGTAGATATCTTACTGAACGTTTCCACTGTAATTACGTCGTTTTCTGTAGTCGTTGAAGGAAAATACCAGCGTGATTGTAAAATTAGATAATTGTCCGAGGGAATTGTTCCGGAAAGTTAACTAAATTATACACTAATTCAGTCTCTATTACAATTTCCCTTCCCCTATTGTCGTTGCATTAATCTGTACTTTATTTTATGACTCAGTTGCTCTTTGATTTCGTAGCGTATACTTAAAATTTGTCGCAATTCCTTCAGTCGATACACTCTCGCCTATAAGTTACGAGCTTTACGTTTAAATTAACACTGTTAATTATACAGATTAATTTCTCCGAATATAATTTTTTTAACGTAATATTTCGAATACTTCTGTCTAGTTCATCCGACAGTTTCTTAATGAGGTTCAAATCTGGTGATTCAAGTGACCAATGCATTAATTTTTGCTCTCCATCTTGTCTCAACTGCTTTGAATTACTTTTACATATTATAATAGAGTGGTTGGAGCAACTGTCGCGGATAAACACGAAATTATTGCCAATAATTCTCTTTTCCAACTGGATGGCGTGTAATTCTACGATATTCAAATAATGCTCCTTTAGATTTTTTTTAAATCTCCCAAGATATTTCCTTCAAATCACCCCAAAACGATAATAGACTGTTCTCCATGTTTTACAATAAGCAGAACACACTCTGGTAGCAGTTTCTCGTGCCAGAAACTGATATTGAATCTTATTATAAATATTTCAATCTTTATTTTTGTATTAATTATAATAAAATACATTGTCGATGAAAAATCTATTCTTAAAATGTGTTTGTTATCGATAGACCGGAAATAATTAACTAAGATCTTTCGTCTAAACTTGATTTATCGTAAAATAGTAAAGTGTCCCATGACTTATAGAGAGGAGTGTATTTATCGGTACCATTTAAAGACCACACGAGTAGCATAATCAACCGGTAAATATTTTCCCAGGGCAATCCAAAGCTGGTGCAATTGTTGCTCGAGAAGGGAGCAGCGGTCGAGCACGTCGATCTCCATGGAATGCGACCTTTGGATAGAGCGATCGGATGTCGAAACATACCGGTGGTACAGTGTTTCCTGCGCCGCGGGGCTAAATTAGGCCCCGCCACATGGGCAATGGCTGCTGGTAAACCGGACGTTCTCTTGATATTGTTGAATAAATTATTGGAAGATGGGAACGTGTTGTATAGGAAGAATAGACTGAAGGAGGCGTCGCATAGGTACGCGTACGCGCTCAGGAAATTCCCCGCGTCACCGGAAGAGGACTGTCAGGGACAGGAGCAGGGTCATATGATGCTGCAATTGCAAACGTTTGCGCAACTTCGGCTGAATTTCTTGCTCAATCTCAGTCGGTGCAAGCGCAAGATGAATGTGAGTGATCTTTTTTATCGTTCAACTCTCTATTTCCTTCGTTCGTTCATTCACTGTTGCTTATGGTCAGTCAGAAAAGTCTTCGTAAACCTCCTTTAACTCATTTCTTTACGACACTTAAGAATTTCTTTTTTTTTTTTCAACCAATTATTTTCAACCATAAAAATTATTTTTGCAACCTTGTTAGATAATGTATTGTACTAGATATCTATATTTTTTTTTTTTTATTTCCTTTGGACTTTAAAGAAATTTTCCACGATTTCTATAGATGTGTTTCCATTCTTGCTATTCTAATTTCTAAATATTAGTCAAATCTGTCGTTAGCGAATTTATATTGGAAAAACAGAGCAAGAAGTGTTTCGTGAGGTTGCATAATTTTTATGATTACACGGTTCTCATATATTTCTTGGAAGATTTATGATAGATCAAAGCCAGTTTGTATCGTAGGACTTATTTTTCTTGTTGAATTGTAGCACTTATACAGTCGGCATAAATCTTACGAAATATATGTGTTAAATTTTCATTACAAGCTGTTCCAACTGATCTTTGCTACTTTCTTTACGATTCAAACCAATTTCGATTATTTTTCAAAAACGTTTTTACATATCATCTAGTAGACTAATCCTTTTAAATTCTCAAAAAAGTCGTTTGGTCCAATTTTAAAAAAGTTATTCTGTTTTAAAGGAGGTACGAAGACTTTCATAAGCTACTGTACGTATCACACGGAAGTTTTACAGTCGTTTTTATTAATAGTCAATAATCACTACTGCAAATAATTTTAAAATTACTATATATCCAGTGATTGACTGTAGATAATTAAAAAAAATTCATTTCTTCCGCTGCAGCTACAAAAATTTTGATCTGAACAGCACCGAGGTTAACCAAACTTCAAAATTTCAATATCTATTGTACATTTATTCACGCAGGAATGTGCGGAAGCAATCGAGCTCGCTGACGAGGCTCTAAAAGTTCGCCCAGTATCCTATGAGGCGTTCTACGCGAGGGCAAAAGCCCGTGTCGACTCAGACCTCCTGGAAGACGCTTTATCGGACGTGCAAGAGGCGTTACAAATCGCTCCACCACAAAATCGTCAAGATAGACGCGTTCTCGTCGCGTTGAGGGACGAAATAATCTCTCGATTAGACGGTGTAGGGACCAGTAAAGGATCCACTGACGTCACCAGTAGATCCCGATTAAGAGCGTCAGTTGACACTCTCACGGAATTGTAGAGTTTATAAATTATTCTTTTTTTTTGTTTTTTTTCTCACAAAAAGACTCATAGCAGCGGACTGTTTTCGTAAGACAAATGTAATGTGTTCCTTCTAGCTAGGGGGGGAAGAAAATGACCATATAAAAAAAAAAAGGAAAGCCCGAGGTGCTTTGCAGTAAAGTGTATTTAAGTTAAGTTGATTCTTACTATTATTATTATTATATTGTTTTTATTATTATTATTATTGAACTGAACTCGCGATTCCTCGAAATTTTTCTTCTTTCTCTCCTCTTTTCTCGCGAAACAAACAGGAAGAACGACCGTCGTGGTTGGTTCGCTTTCGAAATGTATATTATTTTGTTGAAAGCGAATCGAGACGCGTGAAGTATGTTGTTTTTCCCGATATTTCTTCCTTTTTATATTTTATCTCTTTATTTAACGACTCGTTGCGTACGTTGTACGTACTCGAAGAAATATTCCTCTACATTCGCGAAACAGCAAGGACCTGTACGTTTCTTTTTTTTTTTTCTCGATTTTATTTTTATTCTTGTTTCGTTTCACTTTTCTGTGCAATTGTATTGTACGAACGTGTTAGAATTTCCATTTCGTTTCTCTTTCTCCTACTACGATGTTCAATTGTTCGATTTTCCGAATCGAATGAAACAGAGTTTAATATATATACATTTTTCCATAAATATATATATATATATATATATATATATAGTAAGTATATATATATACATATAAATACTTGTATTATATCACTCCGTATGAGAAATTGGTTTCTAGTGTCGTTGTAATTTAAAGCAGGTGTTTATTTAATTCTTTCCATTCTATCTTTATCGCTCTGTCTTTTTCAGTATTCTTATTTTCTCTCTCTTTTCTCTATCCGTCGTGTACCAGAAGAAAAGAACACGAAGAGAACACGATACGTAACGTATGTAAAGGAGAATCCTCGATTATTCCAGCGTTTAATATACATATATACATATATTTCACTCAGCCGATATAGAATAGAGAGAAAATTGGCTGTCGTGAAAACGCGACGATCTCGCTGATATATTTATAATGCACTCGCTTGCCAAGCATTTTAATACACAATATTCCTCTGTAACCTATTAGAATTTCGATTGTATCGTCAATCGTGTCCGTATTTATGTTAAAAAACACAAAAAAAAAAAAGAAATAAAGATAAAAACATGAAAATAAAGAAGAAGAAGAAGAAGAAGAAGACTTGCAACGAATATGCATAGTCTTCGATCCACAGCTACAATGTTATTTGTCTCTGCCTTCGTGCACAGAGGTTCGAAATAAACTTTTTATCGAAACGATCACTGATGTCTTAATATCTTAGCTGACTTCGTCCTATATTAAATAAAATTTCAAGGAAACTCAAAGGTTCTCCTGTAAACACGATTTCGTTCAACTCGCCTTTATTTGTAATTATTATTAATATTATCGTTAATTATTATTATTGTTGTTATTTCGAATGATCGATTGTCCCCTGGAATTCGGGGAGCCTCGATCGAGGTACGTTGTCCCTTAAATAAGTGTACATCGATTAGAGAGAGTTCGTAAGGTGCGTTATAGATACATTGAAGACACTCTTGCGAAAGCGAGACGATTTTTCCGTAAAAATTCATCCACCGAAAAAGACTTTTTTCTCTTTCGGTAAAGCAAAGCAATTTCCCTTTCCCATTTTTCTAGGCGAATGGAACATAAAAAAGTGATACGGAAATTAAATTAGAAACTTCAAAGAAGTATTTTTCTTCGGTAAAAAAAAAAAACAAAAAGAAAAACAAAAGAGGAAAATATATGAGATAATTCTGTTGCTTTCACAGGCATGTCGCCAATAGAGAAAAAAAGAACGGCTACACGCCGTACAGCGACAAATATCTCTGGGAATTATTAGTACCGAGAGAATTACGGATTTTTTGGTCTCGGGCACGCCGCTGTCGCGAAGCCGGCGGCCATTATTTTAAGTACACTTCGTAGATCGGTTAAATGTACGTATTATATCGATGCAAATATCCACAAGAATAACCATAAATATCGCGAAATTCGCACGATCATATCGCGTGGAATTGTCGCGTTTGCTTCTTCTTTTTTTATTTTATTTTTATTTTTTTTATTACCCCATATACTACGACGTTTTCTCGATTGTACATATTTATTGAAAGTTGCCTTGCACCAAAAATGCGAACATCCTCGAGAATAGTGAATTACACGAGTGAAAGCTCGAAGTACAATCCGCACGAGTCTATAATCTGAGCTTCTATGAAATTTCTCTCATCTTTGTATCGTTGCCGCAATTTTATCGGACTTAACCGGTTGAAAATGGAGTATCAAAGAATCTCGAAGCTCCAGAAAGCTCTTCGACGAGTAAACGTTACTTTCAAGCTGACATTTTTCTCAGCACGCGCTCTACGTTTGAATAGTTCGGTAGACGAAGAAAGGCGATAGATTTTGTACTTGCAACCCTGTTGAACCTGGGTTCTATACGATTTAACGAAGAAGAAAGAGCGAACGTTCAAGCTGATATCGAACGAGATATTAAAGTACATCTTCCTATGACAGAAAATTTAATTATAAATTCGAACGTGACTGTCAATTATCTCTAACTAATGCAACAAGTGCATCGTACAGAAGTCGTTCAGACTGTTAACACACGTTCGATCGATTTGTCAAATGAATGAAGAAGCTTCGCGGATCTAAGAATAAACCGACGTGAAGTAAAATACGTGAGGCAATGTAACACATGATTCTTAGATGATCTTCAAGTGCACAGTATCCTAAAGTAAATGATCGTTCGGAAAATTAACATAATTTCCGATTGGAGTATATCTGAATCCAACTTTCCGTGAAATACCTGTCAATGAGTACGGTTCTCGAGGTATACGATAGCAATCGTTCTATAAGAAAATCACCGTTCGCCTTTAACGAATCAATCGACATTCTCAACCGTGCTTTTTCTTTTTTCTCCGGTGATGTTCGCCTGAAAGGTATCATCGAAGATAGTTTCCAACGCGTTCGATCGTTCTTCGTTTCGTTCCTGATTCTCGACGTCGATTTGTCAGCGGTTTATTTATATTTCAGCAGGCTGCAACGCGGAAGAAGTATTTTTCTGGTATTATTATGCATACGAGGAACACGAAAAACGAAGACGAGAGGCAACGAACGCGTGGCATTTCGTGTGAAGTGCGTGGACGGGACAACAGAGTGTCGAAGACATCACAGAAGCGCGCTAAATCCTTAGGTTAATGGGCCTTGTTGTAGGTATCCTTATTTTGGTAGCCTTGTACGTAGCCTGACTGATCCGCCAGATCTTTTCGTCCAGCTATACCTAGGCCTTTGCCGCTCTCGTCGAATCGTTGCTTATGCGAGCCGGTGTATTTGCTCACATCCGTCAATCTATCCACCGTGGACGCCGCTTTCCCCGCCTGGAAATACGACAGATTTGTCAAAGATTTAAAAAAAATTTGTTTAAGAATTTTTTAAAAATCTTTCGAATGTTAATTTTGACTCTTATTCTTTAACCTTTCGACTGCAACACGTTGCAACTCAGAGCCATCAGATTATGCGACACTATAATTACGTACTACACGTAATTGGAACTTGCTAACTCGATGCAACTATACCGGTTGCAAAGTTGAAACTGAAAAATGCATCGTAAGCACACGAGGATATCGAAATTGTCGTCGAACTTCATTTGAATACAATTGCTATGCGTCATTTAGCAAGAAGGTCTTACACCAGTTCGATAAAACAGCAAATTTAGTGAACAAATCTTGATTGCTCGTATTATGAGACAGCGTATATATACGCCTTTAGCAGTGAAAGGGTTAAGACTCGCTAATCTCGGTAATCACAGATATTTCTTCCCATTTAAGAATTTTTTAAGGATTAGCAGTCCTCGAGTATCAATGAGAATTACATCTCTCCGTGACTCTGTTGCCTTGTATATTTAAAAACTGATTAAACCCGGTGATCTCAGACATTTTTCAATTTACGAATTTTTTTAAGGATTAACAGTCCTCGAGATCTCCGATATCATTGAGAATTAAATCTCCCCGATGACTCTATTTCTAAAAACTAACTAACCCCGATGATCTCAGGCATTTTATTCGATACAAAAATTCCAAGAAATGATTTAAGAAACGTCGTTCTAATTAACTCGAGAATCCTACGATCGTAATTGAAGTGGGCGAGAATTTAAGATTCATCGTAGAAAATGTACGTGCTGACACAGGTCAAGCTACGTCAACGTCGTAAATCACCAATGTCGATATATACCTTGACAAACAAGGCCATGACGTTAAATAGACAAACTACCTTCACTTTTGCAACATAGATTTATGAAATCGTTGGTAGAAGTTTTACAATGATCGATAGCAGCCCTGATTACTTAACATGGTCGTGACCGTGTCCCCTATTTGTCGTCACTTTGGAAGTGAACTATAGAACAGTGTAAATCGATAAGAAACTTTCGATGTTCTTATATTTATAATACACTCACTCCTGCAGCGCCGCTGGTGAAACCAGGTGGTCCACAATTCGCCATTTTCTTCTTCATCGTAGCTAGATCTACCTTTTTATTATTCGCTAGCTGTTCGAGGAACGTTTTGTACTGTTCGATGCCCAATTTCATCGATCTGCGGATGATATTTAATTTAAAGATACTATTATTCAATCAATCTAAATATAATAAAACGAAACGGAAAATATCGTCGTACTTGTGCTTTTTGAAATAAATCCCTGTATCGGTGGTTGTGATCTTCTTTCCATCGATCACTTTCGCCTGTTTCATCCATTTGTCGCTTTGACTCAGTGTGATCAGCTTCCCGTCGCTTTTCGGGTCACCGAATTTCGAGAACGCCTTGAAATTCGACAAAAAGCTACCCGACTGAGTGGCGCCAGGGCTGCTTGGCGTCGAGCTTCCTGTCTCATCTTCGATTTTCAAATTTGCCGTTTTATTAGCTACAGCCTCTTCGGTGGACTCATTGCTGGCTTCGTTCGTTTCCGTTTTAACCTCGTTTTTCTCTACCTCGGTGTTATCACCGTTCTTCTCTAACTGAGCGTCGTTCTTCTCGTTCGTTTCGTTGTCTGTCCTCTCGGCTTGCATGCTTGCGCCTGAAATCGAAAGAAAGTAAAAAAAAAAAATATATATATATATATATATGTATATCAATTTACTCTCTAGTGAATCTCTATTCGTGTGAGTCAGAAAAAAAAAGAGAGATTGAACACCTATCGCATGACTCGAAGTGACTGATATCAGGGTCAAGTTTGAGTGAAAGAAAAAAAAAAACACAGAGAAAAAAGAAAACGAAGGTGTTAGGCGTATCTATAAGGTGTTTCACGCTATTAACGTTTCGGTAGACACGACGACGACGTTTTGAGGTCAAGTAACGCGAGCTATCGATTTAACATAATTCTCGTAGGCGACTCTGTGCAATTGACACTTGCTTGTTAATGACTGATCGAACAGAGAAGGGATTAAATATGCTACTTAATCGGCATAGATTACACACAGGTTACGTAAACTGTAACAGTTAACCCATTAAGTCCAAATGTTGCGCCAACGCGAGTTTTCTCACGGCAACTTTTCGTTAATAATTTCCATTTTCGCGTATTCCAATTGTAAATGAAGCTTTCGAACAATTGTTTAATATTTCCTTTGTCACTATTTTTATTTGCATTTAAAAAAGTTTGACGAAATTGAATCGTTTATAACACTAAGATAAGACTATTCTTTTTCTTTTCTTTCTTTTTTTTAATCATGGAAACATTCTTATGCATCACTTTGCCGACAAAGAAATCTTAAACGCGAAATTTCGTTACACAAAAATTTTTCAACTGCAATTGTATTTTCTTTTTTACACTTTTATTAGTAATAAATAATTATGTGTGTAAAAATTACGTTATTTCTCTACTTGGAACTGAATCGATTAAATAGGTATAAAATAATCTTTTCTGGTAATTTGGTTCGTTAATTAATAAGTAAATCTGTGGAAGTAATCTACCAGGTGATTTACCGTGAAAATTAAGCAAATGTTTTCTGCTTTTTCAGTTAAAGTAATCATTGTTAGTAGTGACGGAAAATAGGATTAGCGATAGATTGTATTGGAAATGGATTCTTCTGTGTTTGTCTGTTTATAGCGTGGACCTTATTGTGCCTGGCTGAGGCCATTGTCGAGGATCGAGGATTCAGGGATACAATGGAACAACTCCGATTACGCTTTCCAACCTCTGGAAAGGGTACCTTTCCGTTCAATTATTCAAATCTCCTATTCTCCTCCTAGCTAATGGACTCCCTATGCGAAAATAACAGGAATTAAGCCTCTCTGTGCTTTGGAAAATGGTACCCTTTTAATACCACGTTCGTTTAATTATTAATCGATGTTCCAGTACACTCTCTGTACATACAGACACACTTTAAAACAGAATAACCTTTCTTAAATTAGACCAAACGACATGAGTCTCTTTTTTGCTTTTAAGAATTAGAAGTTTACTAAATGACATATAAAAACATTTTTTTATCTGCCGGAATTGCGAAGAAAATAATAAAGACAGCTTTGTTACAATTCTTTTATTTGAACCTGTAATGAAAAATTGGAAAAATGCGTTTTCTATCGTTATCTTCGTAGAAATGTAGTTAGATGGTTTAGTATAATTATCCATACGAAATTTAAATTGCACTCTACACTCTCGTTTCTATAAAGGAATTTCTCATTCGTTGAAATGGAGGAATGTTAACGTCACGCTCCCCTAAAACTCATTTCCAAAGTTATAATTCATCTAAATGAAAAAATTCCATTATCCATGTTTATATTAAACGCTATAATTTCCATTAGGAAATAAATTCTTTCCAACTTTTCGATACCTTAAGTGTTTTACTTAAAAAGAAGGAAAACAGAGCGGTCGTCGAAATAATCTCCATTATCGTCGATGATCTTTCGCCATTTTTCTGTCAGTTTGCGAATGTTTCGATTTGAATGAGCCTGCCTAATTGTATGATTCTATTCGTAAAGAATTAATTTCTCTACCTGATAATGAGCAAACTAAAATCGTCATTTATTACGAAGAATATTAGTCACTTAACATTTTACCGATCGGCTCATTCAATACTGATTCGATGTTTGCTATCGCGTTTACTCTTACCGCTCTAAAAATTTTCAATGAAAATTCGCGACAAGGTTTTACCATATCGTTCACTTTCTCTTATTATAGAGTAATTAAAACATGAATCAAAAGTGACCCGGCATTGTTTGAGCGATAGTTAATTAATTTGTTGCGTTGGCAGTAAAAAGCCGATTGGTAAACTTCCAGCCGGTAAAATTTTAATCAGTAAGAATCCGAATCGTTCAATTAATCGAGCAATTATCTCATCGATGACGATCTAATCGTAACAACAGTCTCTGACGTATTTTCCGCTGCGAGTCAAGGACGAAAACTTAATTCCATCGTTGTGATTACAACCTGGGTGAATACGATATCCATCGAAAATACCAGCTTCCCAATCGAACCAACTTGCAATAGGTGTTATCTTACGCGTAACGACATTGACATACCGACAATAAATTTAAAGTGTATCGATGCATCGATGCATCTCCGTGTCTTAGAGACGAAACGCGATCTGAGAGATGATTTTCGTCGCGGATCAATCGGCGTCTCCCTCGTAAAACTCGAAACATTACGAACGAATGGAAGGCCACGTCTATGACACGTTGTTATTTCACGGCTATAAATAGAAATTACGACGACTGCCGTGTTAGCGTAATTAGCAAGGAAGAGGAAACGAGGGGAATAGAGGATTGAGTAATACCGATCAGGTGTCGAATCGGCTATATTCTTGCCTGCTTAGTTGTACGAGAGTTTCTACGACACTGACCTTTGATCTTTCAAAGGAGAACAAAAAAAAGAATTTAGGCGATTAGTATTGTACGTGAAACTTTCACTTCGTAGATCATGTTTAGTGTATTTTGATTTCTTCAATCTTCGATCTTTGAAGAGACAAGAAAACATTTAGGTGATTAGTATTATACGTGAAACTTTCACTTCGCTCGTAAATTATGTTTAGTGTATTTGTTTTATTGTATGCTACATAGTATAAGGTGATTCTTGCACAGAATGGAACAGAAAGGATTTGTAATCGTTGTAATATTAATATAAATTCACGTGAAGCATAAGTTACTTAACCGCATTGCAGTTAACTCCATGCTTCCCTTGTACAAAGTTATACTTCACTAGAATCGAGGTATCAAATACTCTACAACCTTCCCAAACTCTCAAACCAGGCAAAAACCATTCATACCAAACACCATAACATCAGAGTATACTCGAAACTCACCGTGTCAATGATTCTCGATGAACAATTACTCAAAGGACCAGGCTTAATTTATCAATGGCTTCGAAACAATCTTCTCTATTCACTGTTCCATCGTTCTACGATTCTACACTTTCAGTGTAATTTTACAAATATATATATATTTTTGTTTGTTTGATGGAATGCGATCGAAGAAGAATTATTTAAAGAGCCAATCTTGATTATCAATGGCTTCAAAACAATTTTCTCTATTCACTGTTCCATCGTTCTACGATTCTACACTTTCAGTGCAATTTTACAAATATATATATATATTTTTTTTTGTTTGATCGAAAGCGATCGAAGAAGAATTATTTAAAGAGCCAATCTTGATTATCAATGGCTTCAAAACAATCTTCTCTATTCACTGTTCCACCGTTCTACGATCATCGAAAGATTCGACACTTTCAGTGTAATTTTACAAATATATATATATATATTTTTTGTGTGATGGAAAGCGATAAGAGACGAACGTTCACGAAGACGATTTGTTCGCGACGATAGAAGGAAACTGAGAGTACTAGTGCCACGATTTGTGTACAAGTTGAAAAGCTGTTGAACGCGCGTTTCACCGTGGAATCTGCGCGGCCCAGGGCGCATGTGTTTTATCGATCTCCCCCGCTGTTTCGCGGACCATGCAGTCACCCTCCCAATATATCTCTGAAACTGCATTTCACCCTTGGCTGCAGCCGAAATGAGAGGCCACGGGGGTTCGTTCTAACAAAAACGACCCCCGATTCACTATCAAACGAACTATTAAAATCCCCGATCGTACGATGCTTACAAAGATAGTTTCTAATCGCACGAGGAGGAACCTGATGGCTATTAAAATTGAAAACCGAGGGGAACGAGGAGTAATTCTCATTCTCGACAGGTCTAAGAAGACTGTTCTCCCTTTTTCTGTTTTTCTTTCTGCTTTCGTAGAAATTAATTTATCAGACGTGGAAATAAATTTTCTACTCGCACAATCAGAGTGCAATTCGAACGGAAATATTCACAAAAACTGGCAATAATAAAAAATAATTGTTAACAATTGTGAAAATTAAAAGTGAAACATGTTCTCACTTTTTTTAAATAAAACCAAATTATCCTGGAATTATTCAGATTTATTCGTAGTATTCTTTATTTTATTACAACGAGCAGGATATAGTCAAAGTTTATTTAAATTGAAAAAAAGGAAGTTAAAAAAGTATCGTGTATTCTACTTTGGAAAGGAAACTTCTGCTTTTCAAACGTTTCGTCTGGCAAAGGTACAATTCTCCAGAAAAATGTGTCACATCTTTGAACGAAGTGAAAAGTAATCGTACTTATTCCGAAGATTTTCCTTTTAAAACAATTGAATATTTTTCATCGAGAAACTGTACTAGAAAACATGTCTACTCGTTGCAATTTTCAAATTGTTCGAGAAGCCTATTTAACTGAAAGCCAGCCAGAGAAAATTCTTGGCAAAGGAAATTTCTCGCGTGTGACTGCATCGTTATATTTGATAACAGTCTGAGCACGCGAACGTCAAGACAACACTGTTCCCTTCTTATCTCCAGCCAGTGAAAGCTCGTACGCGATGTATTCTACTCTGGAAATTCTACTACGTTATCTCTCTCTGCCCTCTTTTATACTTGGACATTACGTCAACGATATTACGACGCGCGTTGAAATAGCCAAGTTTCGTCACATGTCTCTAAGGGATATACGTTGATCTGAATGAAATCCGTGTCGATGTTAACGTTAAGGGACGTTGACTCTACCACTTGAATGGTTTCGTGAAAATAATCATCTAGGCACGGTACGAAATTAGCGTGAAATATCATATCGAACAGAGCGGATAAATGTAACATTTTCTCTTATTTTTCCCTTTCCTTACGAAGCTTCGTTTCTGAGGAAATTAACATTGACGATTACTCGAACGCTAGTAAATATCATCGCAATGTTACTTGATAAATAATAAAATTCGAGGAAGAATAAATCTAGAGAAAAATCTAAAAAAGCTAGATCTTTCGTAATGATAAAACACAATTAAGAAAATTAATATTCAGACACGGACACTAAATCGGTAAAAATGTACAATTCTATCAAGTGCACGTACATATATCTGTCCAACATAAAATTAGACGCAATTTCAAGTAATTTACGTTTTAAAATACATTGAGCTACCGATAATTCTAAGGTAAAATAAACGACGTTTCGTAAGAAAAGAGAAACAGCTCAATACGTTCGTAATTGAACCAGAATACATCGTCGAACTTGTTTAGAATTACTTAACTCTGGATCTTTAATAACGTAGCCACGTCAAGTGTCTCGTGTTCTCATGTATCTTGAGAACGTAATTATAGATCAGCTCTGATAGAAAATGATTTTCACGTTATCGAACGTTCGGATAAAAATAAGAAACTAAAAAACAAAAACAAAAAAAAGAAGAAACTTTCGTATGAAGAAACAGTGTGAAGTAAAATTCGTCAAAAATTCGAAGATCAATTCTGAGACATTCTATGTATTGTTGAAACTCTTCTAACGTAAAGAGAATGTATGATATCTAATTATCAGGTGATCGAACGGTTTTGTAAATGATAAACGACGACGATGAGGCTGATGCATTGATTAGTCTTAGTATGGTCACCTTTTCAGCTAATTTATCGCTACGCACCCGCCGTTCACAGCCCCCGGGTTAGAAACGTTCACGCACTATATTGATTTTTGAAGTTCGTCGAGTCGAACACCGATTCTCAGTGGATTTTCCACGCGTTCATCACCGCGATTCCAGCCTGGATGAGACTGAGAACGAAACTGAACCTCCTCTACCACCACCTCCGGCATCATCCCCACCTACATCCAACAAACACACCTTCAGCTATACTCGTCGTTCTAGTTATCACGTACTTTCTTCCCGTACGCATGAAAATCATTATCATCATTCCTGTGCTAATTACTTTCTCATTAACCCATCATGTTTCTTCTCCCCCTCTCCAATTTTCTTGTCTACTAAGCTGCAGACGAATTTGCTGAGAAAAATATTATCTGTAGACGCGAATTGTTTCTCACAATCGACGAATTGTGTTACTAACGTCAGTCTTCACTCGCCAGATAGATTAGCGATAAAAAATTTGATAACTGCAACGAGAATCTTTTTATAGAAATGTGATAGATAAATAACGTCTTGTGTGTGGAAAGATATAGAACGTAGATCGATCTATATAGTTATTTTAGTTACTTTTTTCATTTTTCATTCTTATTTCGAGATGTTTAGTAATGTTATTTACACGCTATCTTGTAAGAATGACAAGATAGATTTAACATACATTTTTCAATGGGTTTCTACGAATAATACAATGTTTACCGCACGAGATAATCCAGTAAATTGGTTTTAATTTCGTAATTGTAAGTACGGAACGCGAAATTTAAGGTTAAGTTCACCGGGAGAGCTTCGTCATAAAAGCATCCGAGTGTACACGCAGAATAGACACTTGGGATTATCCTTGACCTCGTTCCCATGAATGCCAAAGAAGTCTGAAGTTGACTTTTCTACGTCCAAGTAGTGTGACTCAACGATACGTCGTACAGGTAGCATAATGGTTACAGTCGCTACTCGTTCGATTCCACTGGACTCTACAGGTGCAACATGCGCGCATCAATGTTTGATAGAGTAACGACAGGTCGTGTCAGCTGATTTCACGCTATCAGCCCTCAGAATCGCTACGAAAACTAAGGAATGTATGACTTTGTGCATAGGTTTAAAGCAGGGATTCTCAAACGCCATCATGAATTTATAGAGATAATGTAGACTTTTGCAAGAAAATAAATAAATTCGATCATATTGCAATGGAAAATTGTAAGGGTTAAAGAAATACTGAATTTTATGTGCAATATATCTTGTTATGTATGGATTTGTCAGATGAATTTGATGGAAAGAGAATTTGTTAGAGGTTACTTTATTTTCGGATCCATTTTCTTTGCGATCGACAAAATGGTTCCGAAGATATGCAATTTGAACTGATCGAATTAGAGGAAAATATCGAAGCCAAGCATTCTTATCTCAACAAAATCGATTTTTATAGAGAATTCTCTTCACAGGATTGTCCAACATTGCGCAAACATGATCAACGAATTTTTTCATTATTTCGAAGCACATAAAAAGGACTCTTTGAGTCTTTCAAGCGAAGAAGATTACTACTTTGAGTTGTTTATGAAAAATACTCGATTGGCTAAGTGTTAAGAATACATTCAACTGACTTAGAACCGAGGCTCAATGATATTATTGAAAGAAAACAACAACTGCACAAATCACACTCTTCAGTTCGATGAATTTATTACTTTTCTTTCTTTCATTTGAAATTATTTAGTTATTTTTGTTTAATTATTTTTGAAACGTGTTTATAATAAAAGTTTGTAATAAAAAGTAATTATTGTCATAAATAAAGAACGATTGTGCTGTAAAATTAATATAAATCTCTCCTTTATGTGTAACTTTTTATCGATTTGAACGTATCTTTCTATAACGCTTCTTTTTTATATTTAAAATAAAATAAACTATGTAGCTTTAGATCAGAATTGATCCATAAGGACATGGTTAACCATATTAGCGACATTAATAAGTGCTTAACAGTTTTATTGAGATTCAGGCAATTTTACAGGGTACAAAATAAAACCGTACGAGTTCTAAGGTACAAAATACAAACTACAAGATGCTCGTTACATAATAAAAAATACAGAATATGAATTGCATACGACTTATAAAGTACAAAACTTAAAATACCAACTGGTTGCGCTTCAGATTTTTACTTTCGTGGTTTTTAAAAATTCAACGAACGATTTTTACGAACGGTATATACATTTTTTGTCAAAAAAAAAAGGTTCAATTCTATTTATATCGTCAAATTCTTTTTCTTTGAGTCTTTGTTTTTTTTCTTTTTCCCGCCAAACATTTTGGAATTCACAATTCGGCCCACCTAGGTAAAGGTTTGGGAACCCCTGGCAAAAAGGTACTACGCAGGGTCAATGGACAATAGAGATTAACTGATTCGGTAGTTGAGAACGATCGCAGCGCTCGAGATGCCGGTAAAAAAGGTGTGTTGGTAATTACGATAATATTAAATTTGCTTGTGTAATTTATGAAACGGGAGAGCTTCGATTAGCTGATTCAAATGACACGAAGAGTATCTTAAAATAAATATGACATGCGGAACGGATGTCGTAATGAGCCTTTTGTCGAGTGAAATTCGTGACGGTGCGCGTTTCAATCCAAACTCGATTCGCGGCGAAGGACTTGTTGCATGGTGCATGTAAACGACGCCGCTTGTTGCTTCATTCTGCACTTGTATGTAATGAAACAGACATGTGCATTCAACTTTGCCAATGAATTATTGCGTGGGACGTGGATAATAGACACGTTGAACAACACAATGGAACTTTTCTCCAGGTATCCACATTTCCTGGAGAATTGTGAACTCGGAGATTTCGCTTCGTCATCCAAATGAATGTATTTAATAAGAATACATCAGTCAAAATTTGATATTACACCTATTCCCGAAAAACTTGAACACTTAACTTCATCGCCTGATTCCATAGATTATTTAAATTGATTCAAGTATCGTGATGAAGTCATTATTGTGTGAAAATCTCGCAAATGTGTCACATTTGCAGAATTTCCAAGTTAAAATTAATTTTCTATCGACTACAATGGATTGCATACATCTGGCAGCAAAGTAGACAAGTTACCTACCTAATCGATCTTAGGTTTCTATTACCAACAACAGATTTTGCAATAAACCACACTTCCAGAAGGATTTTCCAAAAATTCGTAGATTCCCAGAATTCATTTTTAGAAAATAGCTTCAGAAAAGGGGCAAAAAAGAGCAATTAGCAAAAAAAAACTCAACCGTACCATAATTAAGAGCAATTATCTAAAATTCCTCCTTATAGAGACATTCCTACGCCATCTAGCGGCATATCTCGGTTTCAAATTCGCTGGCGAAAGTTAGGAGTACATGTGGTGCCATCTAGCGTGAAGGTGCTATTTTTTAACTCAAAAATCAACTTTGGATTTAGCCCTGTTTCGTAATTCCGAATATTGCCACTAGGTGGCAGCACTTGCTGGGCAGTACATCTTCTGCCATCTAGCGGTAGATGTAAGTACTACATGACGGGGCTAAATAGTAATAGCAGCTTCACGCTAGATGGCGATACGTGTAGTGTCCCGGTAGGTGCTGTCACCTGGTGGCAGTATTCGGAACTACGAAACGGGGCTAAATCCAAAGTTGATTTTCGAGTTTAGTAATGATACCATTACGCTAGATGGCGCCACATATCCTGAAGGATTTTGCGCGTATATTAGTACCGCTGCTCACCGTTAGATGGTACTACGATGTCCTCGGAGCGAGTGAATTTTGAATAATTTATTGTAAATAGTGTCTGGTATTAAAAATTTACATAATAGTTAACTGCAAATTACTGTAGACGTTCTGAACTGTCAAGTACAGCGTAAAAAGACGTCGAGTTCGTTTTAAAACAAACAATTTTGATTTTTACGTCGTGACAGTTGTCGAATGATTTGTAGACAATTGTATAAATGATCTGAAGTCGTTTCTTTTTGTAATAACTGTTGTTAAAAAAAAAAATGTGATGTTTATTGCGCATATAGTTTTTTATGTGAAAGAAAATAGTGTGCTTAATCAATGGTGTAAGTATCTTATAGGAAAGGGTTTTTGAGGGATAGTAATCTTTTTTAACATAAATAGTTTTTTGTATCAATACTTTTATTGTATAAAATAGCTGAGTATGTACATAAATTTTTACAGAAACATATATACAACTATTATCGACGATAGATAAGATATCATAGTGCTGCCATCGTTTGATAAAGCACTAAACTAACATGTTTAACGACAATTTATGATGAAGGAAAGATAACCTAACGGGCGTTAATATATTTAAAACTTATGCAGTATGCGTAAAGTATGTCCATATCTTATAATCAACGTTATTATTTTTAAGCTGCTGTATTTTACAGTGTCGTATTCGTATCAATGCCTGTCGTATTTTACAAACAGATTATAACTACGTGTAAACAGGTACTTTCATTGACACAGCTAAAATTTATTTCACAACTACATATAATTAAACACCAAATTGATACTTTTTCAGTTGACACTTGTATATGCATGCAATCTGCAAAAACTAATTCACGAGTGTCAATCACGAATCATTCAAGGTTTAAATAAAATGGAGCAATGTGCAAAGAAGCCAAAATTATGTAATACAAGTATAAATGAAGGAGAGGCAAAAATTCTGGTGAATAACACAAACGTTTTTTACAATCCTGTCCAAGAGTTTAACAGAGATCTCAGTGTAGCAGTGTTGACAACTTACATAAAAGGTGACAGTACAGAAGCATTGAAACAAGATGGAATCACTGTATTGGAAGCTTTGTCTGCAACTGGTTTACGTAGTATTCGATATGCTAAAGAGGTGCAAGGTATAAAGCAAATTGTAAGCAATGATATCTGTGCAACAGCAGTGGAGAGTATTAAGAAGAATATACAACACAATGAAGTTGAGCATATTGTGAAACCAAGTCACGAAGATGCAACATTACTAATGTATCAAAGAAGAAGAGATAAATTCAATGTGATAGACTTGGATCCATATGGTTGTCCTACCATCTTTCTGGATGGAGCTGTCCAATGTGTATCAGATGGTGGATTGCTTATGATTACTGCTACAGACATGGCTGTACTAGCTGGAAATTCTCCTGAAACCTGTTATCTTAAATATGGGGCTATTCCATTGAGATCTAAAGCTTGCCATGAAATGGCATTAAGGATTTTATTACAAAATATCGCTTCACACGCTGGCCGTTACGGAAGGTACATAGTACCGATGCTTTCTATAAGCGCCGATTTTTATATAAGAGTATTTGTTAAAGTGTTCACCAGTCAACTGAAATGTAAAGAGAATACCACCAAAATCGGAATGGTGTATCAATGCACAGGCTGTGAAACTATAAATACTCAACCTTTATGTTATAAAAAGCCCTCTGGAGGCTATAAATTAACATCTTTGCCTTATGTGGATCAGAAGTGTAAAATTTGCAATCACAAGCATCATGAAGGAGGACCAATATGGTTGGGCCCTTTACACGATCAACATTTTGTATCTCAACTTTTATGTAATTTGGGTGAAATGAAGTTGGTAACATTGAAAAGGATAGAGGGTGTTTTAAATGTTATTCACGAGGAACTAGATGTTCCGTTGTATTACACTCTGAACCGTTTAATGTCCATAATCAGGTGTATCACACCGTCGATGTTAATATTCAGATCCGCACTGATAAATGCGGGATATCGCGTATCGTATTCGCACGCATGCAAAACGTCGGTAAAAACGGACGCACCGAACGAAGTTATATGGGACATCGTACGTGCGTGGGAGAAAAAGAATCCCATAAAACGAGATAAGCTGCCAAAAGATAGTTCCGCAATAAAAATATTAGATACACCGATAACTACAGATGTTTCATTTGATATACATCCTCTGGCCAATCCAGTTTCCAGGCAAAACAAGTTAACTCGGTTTCAGCAGAATCCTACGGTCAATTGGGGACCTGGTACACGTGCGAAAACAAGAATCGATTTGGAAAATGCAGTTGAATTTCCGAAAAAGATTAGGAATCAAAATAAACATTCTAGAAAAGAGAAACCTCAAGTAATAGAAAATACCGAGGAGACAAAGCCCGTATAAAACGATCGATCTCTCTGTATCCATCTGATTTGACATAAATTTTTATAAAAAGAAATACAAACGTCTCTCTATACATATGTCTGTTTTTCCATCAGTCATTCAATTCTCCCGTTCGTTGAAGAAACCATGTAACATACATATTTCTACTCGTTACACCCTGTTACATTTGTACAATTGTAAATATGAATATACTCACAGTTTGAAACTTTTACATCGTGTCTTTCTCAACTACAGAATAAAACGTCCACATAGATTCGCGCGTATCAGTATCATTCTCGATACACGCGTACGTCATATTTTTTTTTATAGAAGTATACAAGCATGTTTTCGGTAACTAATCCGATTATGAATTGCACATATTTTTAAATATACCTCAACATGCTTAGATCATTGTACAGATATAGTATTTTTAAAAATCAATTAATGTTGAGCGATAAAATGATAGTTTGCTCAATACCGGCTTAAAGGCACGTAACAGGAGTGAAGAAGGTTGGGTGGGGAGAACCACTCACGTAGATCTTATATATTCGTTCAACTCTATCTGTACATTTTATAGAATGTGCTGAACGTTTCGTCGTAAACGTACGATTGAATAGAGTTGTTACAATGGCTGCAACGACACTTACCTTAAATAACGGAGAAAAGATTCCCGTGCTGGGGCTCGGCACCTGGCAAGCCGATGTGAGTATTTTTTTCCACATAATTACTGGTAATCTATGTATAGTTTCAATCAATATTTCCATTAAACATCGTATTAGTATACTTTTAAGTAAAATACACATAACCATAATTAAGTATATGAAGAAATATGCTAATGTTTTAGAAGTGAAACACAACTTATCTACGTAGACAAACCATAATAGTGATAGTAAACTTATATGCAAATGTCTTTTTAAGGATGATCCTAGCGTTGTTGAACAAGCTGTAAGGGACGCGGTAGATGCTGGATATCGGCACTTCGATTGTGCCTTTGTTTACGATAACGAAAAAGAGGTTGGCAAGGCACTGCGTGATAAGATTGCCGAGGGCGTTGTGAAAAGAGAAGATTTATTTATCACGACAAAGGTAATTCTGTTAATGAATCAATTCTTAACACAGGAAACATTGTTACCGACGGTTCTTTTTACATTCTTAGTTGTGGAACACAGACCACACAAGAGAAAACGTGGTACCAGCGTGCAAACGATCGGTCGAAAATTTTGGACTTGATTACGTTGACCTTTATCTTATTCACTGGCCCGTATCTTATACAGTAAGATTTGCATAAATTTATCGCATGTGATAAATTTCTATTAAAAGAAGAAAAGGATACTTATTAGAGTTTTTACGTTTGATTCAGAAAACCGCGAAAGGTTTATGGCCAGTCGACGAAAAGGGTAATCCCCTGTTTGGAGACGAGGATTATCTCGATACATGGCGTGGAATGGAAGAGTGTGTAAAATTGGGACTAACAAAAAGCATAGGTCTGAGTAACTTCAACTCACAACAGATCGATCGTGTTTTATCGGTCGCAACTATTAAACCGGTGATGAACCAAATTGAATGCCATCCAAACTTGAACCAGAAGAAACTGAGAGACTTCTGCGCGAAACGTGGCATCGCTGTAACTGCTTACAGCCCTTTTGGTTCTCCTCGAAGAAGTTGGATTAAACCTACCGATCCGAAAGTCACAATCGACGCACCAGAAATTGCCGCAATCGCGAAGAAATACGGGAAAACTTCGGCACAAGTTATTCTACGATATCTGGTAATCATACGGTTGCTGATAATTACGAAAGAATGATTTGTGAAAAAAATGTACATGTAATCGTTAATTTGGCAAATTGTTGCAGATCGACATTGGCACGATTCCCATTCCAAAATCCTCTTCCAAAGATCGTATCAAACAGAATATCGACGTTTTCGACTTCAAGCTTACACCAGAGGAAATTACATCGATTGAAAAACTCGATAAAGGTCTTCGTATCTGCCCAGCCATTGAGTAAGTATCAACTGAACATGTACGTTTTTACTTTTTTGTTTCTACATCGCAAAATTTGTACAAACCCTTTTCGTGTTTAGGTTCAAGGGACACAAGGATTATCCGTTTAACATAGAATTTTAAGAAAGAATTCTTTTTTTTACAACTTTTCCACTGTTACTGCGTTTTACAAGAGCCATGATTCCATGTTATTTTTACGTACATTTGTAATTGGTTTATCTAATAAATCAGTGTTTTAAAAAAACTTGTATTATTATTCAAACGGAAATAGCGAACGATGTTTGTATGTTCCTGTTGAATATTCATGTAACTCACATGTCCCAGGCATCGTCACTTCTTACACGTTTGCGTGTCCATCGACGATTTTCAAATTAAATAAGCAATTTCTTTCGTTTATCGAAATATACAAGCCGATTCTCCCTTACGAATATAAAAATCACGGGATCGATAACGTGTTCAAATATTGCATTAATAGTTGTGTAATACTAACAGATATCATCACGGTTATGTAATATTTATCTATGAAGAATAGAGTATGAATAGAACGTGACGCGAAGATTTTAAACAGTCAGTTGTTAGAATATTGTGTGACATAAAGTCTTCGCGTAGATACGTCGAAGCAAAGTGAAAACGTGCAACGAAACACACGGATCACGATAAGAGTAACATTAGAGAGATCATCCCACAGCTTGTTGAAGATCTATAATTAATCATGGCTGAAATACCCAACCTAACGTTTTCCAATGGTCACAAAATGCCAGTTTTTGGCATTGGTACATATCAGGTAATAGGATATTTCTACTTCCGTTAATAAAAATAATAATAAAAATAATATGAAAAATATTCAAATTATCCTGTACCGATTTTACGCAGCTTATTAAAAACGTAATTTTAATCACATTATACTTTATTAATATTCTCATTTAGTCACGTGCTGGAGAAGTAGAAAAGGCTGTGTTAGAGGCAATAAACTTAGGCTATCGTCACATAGACACAGCATATTATTATCAAAATGAGAAGGAAATTGGTCAAGCGATTCGAGCGAAAATAGAAGATGGTACTGTGAAGAGAGAGGATCTTTTCATTACAACCAAAGTAATTATCGTGCGCTTAAAGATGGAATTTCGATATTTCATGTTAATTATTTTTACAGCTCTGGAACAGTTTTCACAAAGAAGAGAGAGTAGTACCAATGTGTAAAAAGTCTCTGGAAAATCTTGGTTTGAGTTACGTGGATCTGTATTTGATTCATTGGCCGTTCGCTTTTAAGGTACTTCACGAATAAGGTGACTTTAATTACTTCTGTAACGAGCATTTTTTTTAAACTTGTTAATTATTTCTCAGGAAGGCGATGATCTTTTGCCAAAAGATGAGAACGGCGTTCTTCAATTGACAGACACCGATTATCTTGAAACATGGAGAGGAATGGAAGAGTGTGCGCGATTAGGTTTGGCTCGTAGTATAGGAATCAGTAATTTCAACACGGAACAAATCACTCGCCTCCTTGGTGTGGCAAAAATTTTACCTGTAAACAATCAGGTGATTGTAATTTATACCATTGTTACGATCAACTTCAAAAGACATAATTACTGAAAGTATATTTCCATATAGATCGAGGTCAATGTAAATCTGAATCAAAAGCCATTGATAGATTTTTGTAAAAAGCATAATATCACAGTAACCGCGTTCTCGCCTCTTGGACAACCAGGAAATAGAGCTGGCATACCAAACTCGTTAGACAATCCAAAGATTCTAGATCTTTCGAAGAAATACAACAAAACTCCAGCACAGATTGCTTTACGTTACGTGGTAACTATATCCTTCTTTTATTTGATCGTTTCAAAGATAGAATCTATATATAGAAGCAAGGAAGAGCGGCGTTTGATATTTTTCATTAAAACAATAATTTGCTATAACGTGTCTCTTGATAACCGTGTAGAATTAAAGCTAATCATTTCCAGCAGTGAAGATAAGTTTGATAACAAATACGCAAACATAATTTCTAACTTAGAAACAAGATCACATATGTCACCCGTAGCTGTAAGAGTTCATGACTCTACAAAAAAAAAAAAAAAGAAAAAAAAAGAAATAATTGTGCAACTATCAAATCAGAATTTATCTGCGAATTTTAGATTACGGCTTTTAAAATGTTCCAGTTGCAACAAGGAATTGCCATCATTCCTAAAACGGTGACACCGAGTCGATTAAAGGAAAATATGAATATATTCGATTTCTCTTTAACCGACGAAGAAATGGCAGCTATAGCGTCTATAGGTACAGGTCAACGTGTTTCACGATTCGGAGAGTAAGTGTTCGAAATATCATCGAATATAATAATACAAATTTTCTTTGTGAAATAACGACAACGATTCAACTGTGACTTTCTTCCTTTTTTTTTTTTTTTGCTTACAGCGCGAAAGGGCACAAGTATTACCCGTTCGAAGTAGCAGTTTGACGATAAACGAGTGAAATGGCAGGAAATAGCTCGTCAGATTCGGTATAAATTAATAGTAAGGCATATCCCCTTTGAACTTATATAATCCCACGCTGTAATTCGGCACTCGTTTGACCCTTATCTAGTCAATTAGATTTATTGAATGCCGTGGAAAATTTCGATGCTTCGTTCGATATGACATCATACGGCATAACAAAGAGGACACCGCCACGGATGGAACTAATTGCAACTACTTCGTCATTCAATGTGTGTACATACATATATGTATACATATATTATGAATAAATAATGTTGCACAAGCAAAACAGAAGTTATTTAATGATAGATAATACCTTCTTTTTCGAATGCCACGCACGGCACAGTATCGCGAAACGTTAACGTCGTTTACAATACTTAAACATGACGGTAATTGCCTCGTTATGCGGTATCTATATACCAACAAGGTGTTCGCGAAACAAAAATGGAACTGAAGTTCCAAGAACACGTTACGTGTCGATAAATCATGTTCCCTTGGTCGTCAGGAACACGGTAGCGGAAATGCGATTACAACGAATCATAATAAAACGGAAGGTCACTTAAAAAAAAAAAAAGAACGCACCTTGCTCTCAGATTTCGCATAGAATAAATGAAAATTTTTATAAATGTCTGTACCTAATTTGTACAAGTGTTTTTGGTTATCTAAACTGTTAATTCATTCTCTTTTTAAGTATTAGGTACAACTTTGAATACATTCTGTAAGCATTTCCAATAAAGATCTACAGAATGATTAACAGTGTATATTAACTTACTTAACAGTGTGATTTGTAGTCATTGAGAAATTCTGAGCTACCCTCCTTCAAGATCAACGAATGCTAAAGGCTCCGAGTGTAGGCGGGAACCCATTTTTAAGATGATTCAGTCAACGAACAAAATTGCTTATTCTATATTCGCTCCCCATGATATACGAACGGAACTTTTTACCACAATGAACGGGACATGCAGTTCGTCATTTTGGCAATGGTATTTTCCACTGTGTCCGACCTTCCTTCCTCTCTCTCCCTCTCTCTCCTCGGCGTTGAAAGCTGCAAAATCAATCCTTCGAAACAATTCATGGGGACAAAGGAATCGAGAGATTACTGGCATTCACATGGAAACGATAACTCACACGTGTATCATAACTTGGAATTACCCACGTATCGGTTGGTGTTTAGTAAATTTAAGTACGACCTTCCGAAGTTCCGATAAATATGACAAAAGTGAAAGTATTCATTATCAACGGTATTGACGGTCACGCATTCGAGATATATACCAACAAATTCATCACCTGAACGGATCGATTACACTATGAATCATACCATGCAAACGTAAGTTCCGTAAAAATATAGTTTATCGTGTCACGTGTAATATATTCGCTTTTTTTTTTATCCTTCTGATAAACGTTTCCAACAGTTTGAAACGTTACTCGACGAATCACACATAAATCGATCGAACAATTTTTCTTTCCAGGTGGAACGCAAAAAAATCACCGTCTTGCAAGAGAACATTGCCGTCGGAGAATCTAGCATCGCCAATCGTCGCCGATTGTAACACATGGAGGAGTAAAATGCTCGTTAAGGTGAAAGAATGCCGTGATGCGATAAAGAACATGATGACCTTCGACAAGTTGCTAAACAACGTCAAAACTGCACGAGTCTTGGATAATTCCGCTATTATACCGAGAGCAACAACTTCTGTGTCCTCGATACCGGATATCATTACGTTCAGCAGCATCGCGTTGAAACACAAGGATTACGGTTACGAGCCACTTTTACCAAAATGCTCTACGCTCAGTTCGGATGAATTAGAGAAATCAAACGTGTCCGACGAGCGATTTAACGAGACGAGAAACATGAACGATTCGTTCGATCGTTTTGTTTTCGGGGATCGAACAACCAGTAGCTCGTTACAGTCTTTTCTGACGCTAGAGAAAAAAGTCAACGATGAGTATTTCAAGGAGGAATGTACGTTTAGTAGTAAGAAAAAAATTTCTGCAGAACCGTTCCTTTCATACACCGAAGGTGTCACAGAATTTGTTTGGTCGGACGACATCATGGAGGAAAATTCGCCTGGGAAAACATCGGGCTCACTAAACAATTTGAATTCCTCGGATATTGACTTCGATAATCCACGTAACAATTCAACGTTCTACGAGGATTCTCACGTGAAGAAAAATCGTACGTCGTCGCCGATTCGAAGGTGTCTTTTCCAGGATCTCAGCTTGGAAAATAATTTCTCCTTGTAAATCTTTTATTCAACGTTGTATAATATTGTTGATCTTATTTATACATGTTCCTTTTATTTCTTTGTTTCCTTTTTTTTATTATACATATTATTATTTATTGTTCCTTTTGTATCGATTTTTGTTTCTTTCTCCTTTTTGTTGATTCGAATAAAGTTTAATACCAAAGGAAGACGATTCCTTAAATCATCGTAACGAATCTCTTTGAATTTCCTTCATACGCTATACGCAGAAAGTAAATAGAAACATCGTTTAATAACGTGTACATTAGTACATCAACAGCTGTGTAGATTGTGACATTGTGAAAATCGTCCAGGAATAGAACAAATGAGCCCTGTAATCTTTCTCGAACCGGAAAGTTAAGGATCGATTATGTAGCTTCGATTATTGTGTAACACAGAAAAAAGCACGGTTAATATATTAATTTCGCGGTGGCGCGGTGTATTCCAAGATTGATAAGCGAAAACGATAACGGCAGAAATCGTCGACGATATCGATCTCGCGAACGACCATCATGCCGACGTACGCGAATCAATACAATTGCTCGTTACTGTCCCGTGAAAAGCTCAAGGAAATATCGTTGGTTTTGAAAAAAGGGAGAACCACGCAGAGCAAAGTGATGAACTTTATCCTGACGATGTTCGCGTGTATATCGATGAACACCGATCATCGAGTATACCTGTACCAGTACAAAAATATTTTCAACGATAAAAGCATCACAATATTGAAAAACGATCTGAAGAATCTTTTATACTTCAACACTAAGTTCTTCGAGACTTTGATCCTGGAATTATTACTGGAAACGTTCAGAAAAGAAAAGAATTATCGCAACAGATGTATCCGATTGAATTTAGAGGAGAACGGAATCGACAAACGATGGAATAAAATGATACTTCAAAGAAAGATCAAAGCTATCGTGAAGTTTCTAATTTTCCGTAAAGTAAAGATGTTTTCATACTTTTGCGACGAGAATAACATAACCGACTGGTCCTCTTACAAGCAGAAAATTAGTTTTATACTTAACAACGAGATCAGTCCAACTCAGTATTACATAATGTATGAAAATGTATTCGACAAAAATGAAAATACGAAGGACAATTACGAGAGAAGTCTCGCAGCCTATATTTACTATCAAATGAAGAACGAACGTAGAAATAATATAAAGAATCACGTAAATTATTCGACAACGTTCAAACCGAATTTTTACGAAGCTTCGAAATATACTTGCATAGGTTATGTTTACAGTAAAATCTACAGTATATTCTGTTACGGTTGCCTATGGATTTCTTTGTACTACGTCTGCTCCTTCTTCTTCCCAGTATTATTAAATGTTACACGTACATTAATCAGTATGATTCTAGTATGATCGTTTTATCGTTATATCCTGATAAATGCGAATTCGTGTTGTTCCGTTTTGTTTTTTTTAATTAATATATATCGGGGATCATTTTACTAATCCACCCGATACACGTTTATCGATATTATAAAATCGATAAATTTATTTAATTTATATAGGAAATCGGTGGTGATGTATATCACGTGATATGTTAGCCAATTAAGATAAAACAACGAGATATGCAATAACTGCATGCATATTACGTAAATTATTAGCAAAGACATATTATGCTTATGAAATGCAAAATATTTATGAAATAAAACACGACTGAAACCAGCGGGCACTGTTTTCAAAATTTACAATAATCAAATATTCCTTTTACTTTTGTGATAATAGAATACGAACGAGTTCGATGCTCACTTTTTGTGAACAAAACTTATGTAAAGTATAATTGTAGAAATTTTCTAATTATAAGTACGTATTTTTACCTCACTAGAGTATAGTACAATTGTCATTGGTCAATGCTAGATACTAGAACATTTAGTGATCGTCCATACGGAACTGTTTAAATACCGTCATTGTTCTTCCGTACGCTTTCATAATAAGCCTTATTCGTTTAAGATTCTTCCATCATCTTGTTTGGAAAAAAGAAAAGAATACAGATGATATTTTTATCTTCTACGTCCAGTATGAAACGCGTTCAAACAGAAACGTATATAATGAAAAATGTTAATTGATAATCATGTATCGATATCATGTTAAATTATCAGTATTGTTACGTGCTTAAGTGTACATGTATAGAAAAATATACACATTTATATATACATATATATGTATACAAAATGTCGTTCTTTTTCTGTTCCTTGTTCCAGTTGTTTTATTTTATCAAATATCAAGGTTTTAAAAATACAATCCATTGATCGTGATTGAATTATTCTTTAAGTATATATAATTCTCAAAAATTTCAGGAGGATGTTTACTTACCGACAGGTGTAACGACCATGCAGGCTCATATCGACGCATCTCTGAATTTTAGTACAACGTATCGAAAAATTATGGTTAAAATCGTATTCGAGAGCAATCCATGTTTGCTACGAGAGCGATATTATTCGCAGTAATCCGTTCATTCATTCATTCTTAACGATCAAGGGATTCAACTGTCCCTTGCCGCCTCTAACGGACTCTGTAATTTTCCATAGGGCCTGTTTCTTGTTAACGAATATACCAGCGTCCTCCGGACTACGATCGAGATACATATACAGACAAATCGTTCTATAGAATACGCAGAACTTATTATGCAAGATCGTACACATGGAAATAGATCGTGAAACGCATGCGTAGAAAGGCCGCATAAAACAGGGCAGTATACTTTCGGGGAATTAAGGGTGCCTTTCTCTTTTTTATTAAAATTTTTCAATATTTTCAACCATGAACTTCGTTGTGCTTTGAGTATGCTTCGAATCTAAGGCATCTGAACCTGAAAAGCAGAAAGATGATATGAAACGTATAATCTATAAATATTGTAAAATATTGACGTAACCTTTTCATGAAATTATTTTTCTTAAGTCACATGTAGTGAAAAGTGTGTTTTATAAATACCATTGAATTAAGATTGGAAAAGAAAATTTTCTATTAACTAATATATTTATAGCATTCGAATGTATGAAAGTCAGATTACAAAGAACGATAGATTTTTGCTGTAATCACAAATCGCGGATAATATAATTCTCTATATTGTATTACTTAAAATATACGGTATGTAATTTATGCATTGTCAAAACAAAAATCCCGCTTTATGCTTTGAGATACACCTCTGCTTCCGGGGGGCAGGGTGCAGGGGTTGAGATGGACATTTATAAAAGGAGGTAGACGAATCTACCGGCATTATACTGCCGGCATTAGTGTTGACAGTGTGTCGAATCTAAAGTGCGATAACGGTGCTAAAACTGTATCTTCAAGCAATAAAATATAACAAAAAAATCGTCAAAATGGTTTTAAATGTACCGATGATGAAATTCTACAACGGCAACGAGGTACCAGCCTTTGGACTTGGTACATGGAAGGTTTGTACTATTACTGTAGCGAAGCACCTGAAATTAGCAAAAAAGTTTTATCGCGTATTTTTGTAATGGAAAAAAATAACCATTGCCTATTATTTAAGCTGCATATATTATAATTTAAAGTATTTATGATAAACAAAATTTATTTGAGTCATAATTAGTGAATATCTATTTCTGTATTAGTCACGTTTAGCAATGTTCTATCATCTAAGACGCAATAACATTCGACAGACGTTCTCGAATCTACTAAACGGATGTGCTAAATAGTTCGCCAGTATCTAGAATGTAGCCTTTTGCTGCATCGTGTCACTAATAAAGTGACATAATTCATAGTGCTGTGTACAGAAGTTTCTGTTTTTGTTCATTTTGACAATTATGTATTAAAATTTCGAATATATAAATAATGAATGAAAAATTTCGAAATGTTAAGCCGTTTTGTACATTCAAATTTACAATATTTTTAAATTATTTTCATAATTTCTCTACATGTTTAATTTAATTTTCCATATGTCAAGCTTGGCAATTTAGTGCTCTTTTCGACCGATTTTCAGAAGCACCGCCCTCTTTCTCCCGTCGCGCGTCTTGGTCCCCGTGATTGCCTTAGTGCTCGATACACTTCAGGCGCGTATCATATTAGGGGGATATTCGTACTAACTTATTGGGTACTGTTATCGGTGATAATAACTTCACAATAATCGTCTACTAATTAATAAACATTATTTCTAATTGAAATTGTCCATTTTTCGAAACGAATAATCTAACAAATGTACTAATCTGTACATTACTACGATAATAAATATCAGCAGATTGTATATTGAACTATTTGACAATTAAAACAATTAAATAAAAATATGTTACAAAAAGCACTCAGGAGTTCCGATTATCGTAATCGGTATTGTTTTTTCACGCGCGGTATTATCTGTCATTCTCACCGACACATTTATTATCATGTTATTATCTAATATTTAGATATCTTATTATAGTTATAGCATGTCTAAGAATGCGCGAAAATCTAGCTTTCCTAAATTTGGACGAAGCTTTTGTCAATGAAATTTAAAAGCATTCTTTAATTTTTTAACACAATTTATTACAAATTATGCGGTAGAAGTAATCGTGCAACAAGGTGGAATAAATTCTACAGAGGATATCATTGTGAAGAAAATACGAATCGATAATAGTAACCCCATGGGTTATGTGGAAATTTGGTAAGCGCCTGAGGTGTTATCGAGCACCTCGGCAATCGCGAGAACCAAGACGCGCGGGAAAAAAAAGGCGGCGTTTCGGAAAATTTCCCGAGAAGAGTACTCAATTTCCAAGCCTGTCGTAAATCCTTCGTTGTACCATATTAATTTAATACTTCGATTGAATAAAATTTTACGTTACATAATTGCACATCATTGTCATCGTGAACTTCATATATGAATTTCTATTGATATTTCTAATCAATTGTAGTGCAGATTGAAGAAAGATAAGCAATTTATTCAAGTCATGTAGAGATGGTATCAGGTTCTTGAAGAACTTATTAGAAGGCACATAATATTTTATTGTGCAACATTCTGTTTTTTGTTTTCTTTTTGTGTTGGTTTTATAAACTTTCTTTTTTTGTTTTTTTAGTCCAAACCTGGAGAAGTTACTCAAGCTGTTAAGGATGCAATTGATATTGGATACCGTCACATTGATTGTGCCCATGTCTATGGAAATGAGAAGGAAGTGGGTGCTGCCATTAAGGCAAAAATTGCTGAGGGTGTTGTGAAAAGGCAGGACCTTTTCATCACAAGTAAATTATGGAACACCTTCCACAAGGCAGATTTGGTTGAACCTGCCATTAAGAAAACTTTGTCTGATCTGAGTCTTGACTACTTGGACCTTTACTTAATTCACTGGCCAATTGCATACAAAGAAGGAAATGGACTTTTCCCAACAAATGCAGATGGTACTCCTGCCTTGAGTGATGCAGATTATGTAGACACATGGAAAAGCATGGAAGCTCTAGTATCCAAGGGACTTACTAAGAACATTGGTGTTAGTAATTTCAACTCTGAGCAAATAGAGAGATTGCTGAAAAATTGCACTATCAAACCAGTTACAAACCAAGTAAGCATAAATTTGATTAAATCTCCATAATATGGTATTTAATGAATGTTTATTTTATAATCTCTATACATTTACAGATCGAATGCCACCCATATCTTACCCAGAAGAAACTCTCTGAACTCTGCAAAGAAAGGGGTATTCTTATCACTGCATATAGTCCTCTTGGATCTCCTGACAGGCCATGGGCTAAGCCAGATGATCCAAAATTGTTGGATGATAAGAAATTGGGCGAACTTGCCAAGAAATACAACAAAACACCTGCTCAAGTTCTTATTAGATACCAGGTATACAGTAATACCTCGTCTGTGTGTTATGTTTGCAAACTGAATTTTTTAGCGTAATAATAAATGTTTTTTTTTAGCTGGACCGCGGTCACATTGTAATTCCTAAATCAGTTACAAAATCCAGAATTGCTCAGAACAGTGAGGTCTTTGACTTCAAACTTACTGCAGAGGATATCGCATACATCGACACCTTTGACTGCAATGGCAGAATCTGTCCAATGACAGGGTAAATCTTATAATGTTTCTCGTTTATGATAATTTTTATGAAAATTTTTTTATTTTTAACACGAACATTTGTATATTTTACAGCGCGGAGTCTAGCCCCTACTACCCCTTCCACATTCCATTCTAAGTATTCTAAGTTAGGAACTTACAATGTACAAACTGCTCTGATTGTAACATTTACAATATCTTTTTTCTGTACATTTTCTACGTGAAATTTGCATAAAATAAATTGCACTATAAATAAAAAAAAGAGAGTACGCTTTATTGAATTTCCTATTCATTTACATTTTCCCGTTTTGTCGCAATCTTTACAATGACAAATTAAAAAATCAATTCTAAAACGTTTAATCATTCTGATGAAACAAAAGATAAGATAACAGCACATACAGATGATAGTAAGTAGATAATAATATCAATTTACTATAAAAAGAGACCGTAATAAACGGGAGAGGTTAGTTCGTAAAAGTAATTCAGAGTGTGTTTCATAATGGCGGTGCCAGTTGTAAAATTCTATAACGGCAATGTTTGTCCTATTCTCGGTCTTGGTACTTGGAAGGTATGTTCTACTTTTAGAAGAAATATATCTAATCAATTCGTACAAGTTGAAAATTTTAAAGGAAAATCCATTTAATTGTAAAGATTGAAATATTCTGCCGAATCCCTGAACTATTGTCGTATTGCACAACATAGCGTTATATTTTATTTATCGAACAGTCTAAGCCCAACGAAGTTACTCAAGCAGTGAAAGATGCCATTGACATTGGATACCGTCACTTGGACTGTGCTTTTTGCTACCAAAACGAGAAAGAAGTCGGCGAAGCGATAGCGGCGAAAATCAAGGAAGGTGTTGTGAAACGCGAGGATCTTTTTGTCACGAGCAAATTGTGGAACACGTTCCATAAACCCGAATTGGTCGAAACTGGATTGCAAAGAACTTTAAAGGCTCTTGGTCTTCAGTACCTTGACCTTTACCTGATGCACTCACCAATAGCGTTTCCACGTGAGTTTCAACTTCTTCTATTTCAGGTAATAAGAGAAAATAAAATACCATATCTTTTTTTTTACAGCTGGAGAGGAAATTTTTCCTAAGGATATTGCCGGTAATATATTAACTGATGATGTCGATTACGTCGATACCTGGCTCGCGATGGAGAAACTTGTAGAGAAAGGTTTAGTAAAGAACATTGGCATCAGTAATTTCAACCAGGAACAGATCGAACGATTATTAGAGAAGTGCACGATTAAACCAGTGACAAATCAGGTCGAATGCCATCCCTATTTAACTATAAAAGAGGATTCTGATTTTTGCAATTCCAAGGGGATCACGATCACCGCTTATAGTCCTTTTGCGGCTCCAGACAGGCCTTTCGCTAAAGCTAACGAACCGTTGGTATTAGAAGATCCGTCACTTACCAAACTGGCTGCCAAGTATAAGAAGAGTACTGCTCAAATAGCATTGCGATATCAGGTACGTGTTTTAAATAAATCGTTTTTTTTTTCTGGATTTATATCTATAATTTTATCGTCGAAACTCGTTTACTCAAGAAGAATTATTTTTAATAGACACAACGTGGACACATAGTGATTCCCAAATCGGTGACGAAATCGAGGATCCAACAAAACTTCGAAATTTTCGATTTCGAGTTAAGTCCCAAGGATATGCAGACAATAGATAATCTGAATCGTAATAGAAGAGTTTGCTTTATGCCTGATGGGTAAGTAATTATAGAATAATTCGTTAACCCTCCCTAGGTCGGGTAAGAACCTTGTGCCAACGCAAACCGTAATAATTATTACGGGTCCGTAAGCACCGCCTTCCAAAGGTTAATAGGATTATCTTAATTGGTTCATAACTTTTATCATTTTATGATTCTCTAATTGCTTTCGTTTCAGACCACTTAAAGATCACAAATACTTCCCTTATAAATCAAAGAATTAGGATTGTGCAACCGGAACATGATAAAACACGCATGTTCTCAGTCTGACAAACTTTTATACATTGAATCTACCTAGCCTCATTTTTCCATAATAAAAGAAGAAGGTAATTCGTTACACTTACGGATTAATTGTACTGGCATAATGGAGATTAGTCGCTGTCCTCGCAACCACATGCGCAACACTCGCACAAATCTTCCTCGCTGTTGCTATCTTCGCAAAATCGTCTTGCACCAGTTGGCTGATACTCTTCTGAAGGATCTAACGGGTCGTCGCTGCAATTGCACGGAGCGTCTGACATTCCACGGGCGCATTTACCTTTGCAATTGCATCTGCAATTGTTGACCGGACGGCAAGGTAACATAGGACACATTTCGCAAGGTCCTCGGAAATCGCAAGGTATTGAAAACGGTTTACATCCCAATCGGATACCTGCAGTTTCAATTGTGCATCCTCTATCACATTAATTTCTACCAAGAATTCAATGCAATACATACCATGATCCTTTACTTTACACTGTGGTAGCTGACACAACGGTTGTCTTGCTGACAAACCTTTACAGGGTTTGCTACAAGAAGTATCACAAGATGGTGCATGTTTCCCGTAAGATTTTTTTAAAGCATACTGCAGATCCTGAGGTGAGAAACAAGGACGAGAACATTGAGCGGATTGTGATTTCAGTTTCAACGGTTTATCAATACTTTTTCCCTCTTTCTTCGGTACTTTAGCAACGTCGGAAGACTGCGTCGGTGAAGTACTCGGTTCTATAACTGCCTTCTCAATCGCCTGTAATATCGCTAATTGTACTGTTATTAAATAAACGTTTAACAAAATAAAATGAATTCTTTTACATTATTCTGAGCATTCGATAACGTGGACAGATCTTCACTTCTCGCCTGAGATGGAGATTCATCCGGCTTTTTATCATTATTCCACCAGTTTGGTATCCACGAGGACTTCTTCTCAACTCTTTCTCCAGATAATTCCGAAAGAGTTTCCTGATCCCGTTTTTTAACCATATTTTGCTCCGACGTGGAAACTACAGCGTCACTCTGTACAAACGTGAAAAATAAATTAATATTAATTACATGATATCCGTTTAAATGTATACAATTTTTCACTAACAACACCGATCTCATCCAATTCCTGTTTCTTCTTCTGTCGGTAACTGCTCTTGTGCGACAAACATTGTTTCGGCATGCAACATACTTTCCTCCCGCCGCATTCTAAGTCCGGCAGACAACTGACCATTTTCTTCTTCCCACCGATATTCCGATAATCCTTGGACAGTTTATCCATGTGATCCTTGAAGATCGTTTCCCTGTGCTCCAACTCTTTGATGCAATTCTTCAAACTCAATTCCTCCTCCGCCAATTGTCGAATTTTCGACAGGCATATTAGATCCTCGGAATGTATAGAATGAAGACTCGGTGTTGTATAATTCCGTATCTCTTTCTCTAGATTGTTCAAAGTGTCGTTCATCTCTTTGTTAGCAAGTTCCAAAGACTCCAATTCCATTTCCGTTTCTTCCAATTTCACATCAGCTTCTATAATCTTCCCCTGCGGTTGAAGAAAGCTACATTTTAATCGAATATTATCGTTTATACGGACGAAGTAAAGGTAAAACAATTACACGTTTAATGATACGTCAGAATTCGCAGTGAGTTGCAAAGATTCAAGCACACTGGCAAGATTTACCCGGATTAATCGCTGAATTTCAATGCGTTCCGTACATGCAACTCCTCTGTCTCCCCGTCAAACTCCTTCACGGTTTTCTTCAAGCTATGGAGAAGCTTCTCGGTTTGATCCGGATGAGGGGAGAACCTCTTCATGATCTCGCGAATTTTACAATACGGCGCGTCGTCACACTTTTTTGCCATCCACATGTTGTACGCTATTAAAGCGGGTATCGATCGTTCCATCGTCGTGATTTTCTCCCGTAGATACTTATGTCTACCTAGAAGATCGCAACGTCGCTCTTCCATCTTCGTGGTGATATCCTCGAAATAAGGCGAACACTGTTCGTTCACTCTTACATCCGACTTGGGACCTTAAAAGTTCAAATGAAAAGAAAAAAAAAAATATATATATATATATATTAATCGATTGTGCTTTATCAAGCGGATATCTTGTTTTGCAACAGAAGAGAAGGGGGATATTTATTTCAAACGTGTTACCTACATTTACAGCGAGACATTTTGCTTGTCGAGTCGTAGTTTCCTCTTCTTTTCGATACTTTTTTCTTTTTTTTTCCTTTACCGATTTCTTGGAACGTGTTTCAACGATATGCAGGTTGCAATCGTTGCAAAATAGGTTATTAGAAACTATTGTCTTCGTAAAAATTTTTCAAGTGCTTCTCAAAACGTTATTTCGTTCGATTTGAAAGAAAAAAGAGGGAAAAGAAAGCAATAAACGATGATTGAAATTTCTTTCGTGAATGTTATCTTTGAAATTTGGATGTCATTGGTGAATGGTAGAAATTCCTGGTATATTCGGTGATTGGCAGTTTCAAGCAGAATAATTCTGTCTCTGTGTTAAATCGGTGTTTCCCAGTCGGATATATGTGTCGATTGAAATTGGCAACGATAAACTATCGAATATGATCGTACGTCTTTTCTAACATACACGATCAAGCGTCCTTACGCGTAAAAGAAATTTGGCATGCATTAACTTTCCGTGAACCACTTAAAATGTATTAAATCTCTATCAACCACAAATCAGTTGGAAAAGTGCAAAAAGGAAAAAAATACACCGAATCACGTGAAATCTGGAGCACATCGAAGTGGACAGTAATGTTGCCTTTCGACATAGCAAAGAGTCAGTAAAAAATCATAAAATTCGATTTGTAAAAAAAAAGCAAATAGATAGTGTATAAGAGAAAAATTGATGTATAAATAAATGACCGATTATTCATTTAATAGAATAACGGAGAATTCGACTGGTCGCGATATCGACGACGATAAATATTCTCTGTTATCCGGAACTAGTACATCTCTTCAAGATAGCACCGGAAGTACCCTTACTGGCTCGATTCGAGCCAACTACGAACGTAATCTCGAAGATCGTGTATTATACAGGCAGACTTGCGGACGCAAGTTTAGCTATAAAAAAAGAAAGACCTGCAGCGGAAATGGAATATTTAGCGCTCCACCAGGCGTCAGCCCCCATCACGTTAAATCGTCAATTATTCGTCGTAATGCAAGTTCGTCTCGTGAACTTGATACGCACACTGTGTATTATAGTTATCTTGTGTATTATAACATGTATATAGAATAATTAGAAATAAGAGAAATTATTTATTTTTCGTAACAGATGGATCGCGATTAATTTTCGTATGGCCACAAAAACCACCTAGAAGTAGACTGTTAAGAATCTTAGCTCCTCTGATGCACGGTATTCTCATTGGATTTTTATTCATGGATGCTGTACATCTTTGGCCGGGAGAATTTTTACCCACGTCGTTGCCTTCCGTAATGCCCGTTCCTTTGCCACCCGTAAAATGCAACGTAATTGAACCACGTTGGTTTGACAACAGTTAAACATTGTAACCCTTTCGCCGATTCTTCGCACCAAAATACTTCGAAGATATGAACGAAATTGTACAATGATATATGAAAAATTAAAACAAATGTAAAAGAAATATACACGAGACAACGAGATTAAATAAACAAATGTGATTCTATACAATTGATGTTTTACTATAAGCGTTTTCTCAAGGAGTCGATAAACATTAATGTATAGTGTGCAGTGGTTACGAGTAGTGCCGTCGTATTTGAAAAGGTGGTGTACGCCGAAGTCCGTTTCCATCTATAAAAATGTCAAACAAGAATTTATTCAGCAAGTGCGGATATTTGCGTGCACCCTTTGTTCTAGGCATTGGTCGATACGTATGTCAGCTGCAACGAGTAACTATAAAATTCTGTAAAAATCACGGTGGTAGCGTGGGAGTTAGGTAAGATGTTTTAATTTCTTAACCTCTTTGTCGAGAATAAGATTATTATATCGCACGCATATCGATCTCATTGCTTAATAAGAATTACAAATTTTAATCTTAATCGATATTCCTTACGAAATATCGATTAAGAAATTGACTTGTCTTTTCCTTTTTAATATATATATCTATTTCGCGATTTACCTAACCTTTTGTATCACATGTAAAAAGTATGATACACTCTTTATCGCATACAGGCGTTTCTTGGAGAATGATTTAATTAATTACGCGAAGGAAAATCCGGGAGTTGTGGTATACGTTAAACCAAGAAGACACAGGAATCCAGTTATAAAAGCAGAGTATTGTAAGTGGAATGTTGTTCTCAGAAGAGCAAGATTTATGTATTACAAATTTAATTTTCAAATATTTATATTATATTACAGTAAATGGAGAAATACATTGGATGTGTGTTAACAATTACACCAGAGAGGATATTGTACAATGGATGGAATTAATGAGAACACAGTATCATAATGGTTCAAACTATAGATTGCTTAGAATGTGGCATACAGAGTTTCCCAGTATTCAAGAACCTTGGACACCTTTTACATTTAAAAATCCAGAATTCAATGTAACCAAATTCCCAAATGTAAGACACAAATCTCTATTCAGTATATATTTTTCACATTTCTTGTATTTTATATATTCTATTAATTTTTTTAGAAAAAGCTTGGTGAATGTATCAAGATAGAACCCACAGCAACTGAGGAATTGATCAGATTGTTCAAGGAACAACAAGAAGCTGCCAAACAACAGGAAAATGAAGTTCAAAGAACCATTGGTTAAATAATAGTTTCAAGCATTCTTTATATTTTATTGTAAATAAACGAATAGTATGACAGAAATAAAATGTTGAAATCGGATATATTGGAAATATGTCTCAATGATATCTTATATTTTTTCAAAATAAAATTTTTGTTTATTGTAATTTTACAAAAAACCTAACAAATAGATTCGTTAAACGTCCAAATAGAAACGTTTATGTACAAATACCAAATGATCATCTATATCGTGTAACGATTGTTAAGATTGTGATATCATTATAAAATAAATATAAATGGCTTACAAGTTCACTTGTATCATCTAGCGGTGCACTTACAAACATTCTGCATATTAACCAGATGAAATTAATACTTATGTAAATTACCAAATACAAAATGTAATCCAGATAGGAAGATTACATATAGCAATTAAATACAATCGTTCGTTTGTGCTCTATCTGTCTGTGAATTAAGTATATCAGTGACTAGCATATAGTATATACAATACTTTTTCATATCTGATTACACAAGCGGAATTACGATTGAAGTTGCATCTATATCAGAGTACATATCATTCTTAATATTTTATTATGCTACTGTCAAACTTATGTGACAGGTACATAATATTTCATTCCTACAACTTCGTTTATGTACTTCTTTTATATTTTCATAGCTAGATAAAAATATATTCCATACATCACTTTTTGTGTAAAAAATTGAACAACGATATTAGCACCATAATTCTCGAAACGAATCTGAAAAACTAGTTTTCAATCTGAGTAATTCTATGATCGCTCGACTAACAATTTTACATTCTTAAATAAAGTATATCGTTTTTGTAACGATGTTAAGTTTCTAAATCAATGTGTAAACTTAGTATTATATTTCGATTCTCGGTGCAACCAATTAAGTTCTTTTTTTTTTTTACCTTTCGTAACACACATTAACTTAACATACCAAATGTAAGAATTATACATACACGACAAAATAAAAAATGTACAATTACCGATTTCACTGCATAACTTTTTAGTATTTCAATCGAAAATGTTAATACAAAATATTAAAAATGTATTAGACGTAATGTTGAATATTAATTAAAATTCATAATTCAAACATCAATCCAGAACATGAATAAAAAATGTTCGCAATATTTCGTGTATAGTGAATGAAGTTTATGACTTCTTTTTGTAAAAATACAATGAACAGGTATTTCAACGATTTCTGTATTTCGACCTATGTACGTATTCTGACCATTTTTTAATTTTCGACAATATTAATTATAAAAATAGAAAATATCTAAAATATGCTCTTAATTAGACTGCAATGAACGGTGTCTTAAATAATTTTCAGAGGATGGGTACAATAGCATAACCCCGATACATTCTATGTTCTTTCTCTCAGAAATATGAATAAATAGTTTATTTTTTTACACTACAACAGAGACAGTAGTATTCTTTTTCCTATCATTTTTACAAAAAGAAAAAAAAAATGCATTTCTCCCTACGTAACATCAGATGAACTTAAATTCATGGTTATTAAAGTAATGAGATGATGAGGTGATGACCCTAAAAATGTAAGAATACGAATAGAAAATGAGTTTGATGTTTACATACATTCATACACTCAGAAAAACCACATATCATGACATACCATTGCATATTAGACATTTCATTACGCATAAATAATAAATTTACAACTTCTCACTATAGAATCTCATTATTAAAAAATTGACAAATGTGGTACTTGCAATATTTCAATTGTTTTTAATTCAATTATAATGCTAAGCTAAATTTCGTACCATTTGTTGTTTATTTGTCTAAACGAAAGTAGGCACTAAATTCTCCGGGGTGATTAAAAATCCGATTTGTTTGTACAGATAATGGTAAAACTGGTATTTACAAAAGTGAACTATTCCTATAGAAATTTATCGACGATTTTTCTGTACGTAAAAGATAACGGAACGCAAAATGCAACGTACCATATTTGTGAAATTAAACACATTGAATCATGCATACGAGCTATTTTTTCCTCTTTTGTACAGATTGATATCCACAAAGAAGAGAAAACAGTACATCAGGTAAAACATTCTTGGTTAAGCAAAATATCACACATTATATTGATCGTGAAGGTGCAACTAGAGGTAACTTAATTTATTCGGCTTTAAGTCGTTTACTAAATTCTTCTTGTTGCTTTTCCCGCCATTCTTTTTTTGGTTTCATTCTTTTAAGCTGGCCATCCCTAAAGAATAATTCGATATAAATAAATCTTTTATATAGTAAATAATACATTTCCTACGTAAAATTGACATACCATTGTAAATCGACCAATCCACCTTGCCTTGCTATCACAGACTTTACCCTATTTGCAAAATCAATGGCGCTCTCTCCCTCATTTCTATACATCGGTGGAAGGTACCACACATCGCAAACTATAGCCCAACTCGACATTGTCATGTACAAGTATTGTATCATTGAATACCGGCTACTGTTCCAGAATGCATCTCCAAATCTTGGATCATACTGAATAATATAACATAATTGAAATAGTTGCATAAAGATTCTCTGATGTGTATACGCGCACAAATTACCTTTATTGCAACGGGATAAATAACACCACCAACTTCGAAACTTCCTTTTTTAAATTGCATAACTGAAGTGTTATTTATACAAGTTCCTTCGGGAAAAATAAGTATCGGCGGATTTGTAGGATCAGATACATGTTTTTTTAATCTATTAAATAACCATATATATACATAAAAATGAAAATTTATTCCAAGCGATTTACGTGTATTTTAAAAATATATTTAATATTCACCGTTTCGTAACTGCTTCCCTGTCTTTAACTTCAGATCGTTCAAACCAGATATGCGGCGAGGCACGTGCTAAGGCTCTTTGTAAAATACCTAAGAATCCTCCGTGCCTTTGACCTATCTAAAATAATATTTACTAATGAACGGTATAAATTACCTTTAATATTATACCAGAGTTATATATTCTTTTTCCCAAGCAAAACCCAATAGACTAAAATAACAGCCACAAAATTACTATGAAGCACCCAATAAAAAAGTATTCGTAAAAAATGTCACTTAATCGAATGAATAATGCAATAATTCCCAACATATCGAGACATAAACAACCAGAACATACCAAGGAATAACAATTATCGCACATGAGTACCAGAACATCTATGGGAGATGTGTGATTAGCCACACATATTCCTCTAACAGGTCGATTTTCTGGATTATGATAGGTGATTACTGAAGACAGAGCGCTCGACAATACCCCGAAGCACATTATGGAGACTTTGTAATTCAGCCATCGTTTGAAACTACCCTCTGGAACGTAGCCCACAACAGCAGTACATACTGTCAGCCACATCACCTGTAAACCATAAGCTATGCACCTGAGAAACGATGATTCCCTCTGTATCGTTCCTGAGTAGTTTACACCTGCAAAGCAAAGTTACAGGATACTGTTACCTGTAACATTTACTAATGCATTTCAACTTTGTCAGTAGGCAATTATAAACCGGGTACCATTATGACGATACATTATTTCGTAGGGAGGGGAGCGGGGGATTGCCGGCAATCGGCATTTATTCTTAAACATTTAACAATCCTCTATTGTTCTACGCTCGTGTAATTGAGAAACATAACATACTATCCCTATACAGACATTCCATTAGTAACAGACAACAAGTAGACATTGTAAAGTATGCCCAAAATAGTAGTAGTAATACCCAATGAAAAAAAATTTTTTTTTCAAACAAAAAAATTGATGCATTATGCATAATTTCCATTATTATATATTACCAAGGAAAATGTTGTCTGTGTGGATAAGATGCTCACATCGATTGTGGAAGTGTGATTTGCCACACACATTCCTCCAGGTTTTGGTTTATACTTTGGATTATGAATTGTAATTTCAGCTGATAAAGATTGTGACATTATCCTGAATGCTGTGAGGTTAACCTTGTTATATGTCCATCGTTTAATAAAACCATTTGGTAGGAAGCCAATAAGAAATGTTGTAATTACAAGGTATAGTACCTAAGGACCTTTGATATTAGTTGATTTGGAAATGCAAAATTTTACAGTTGCTACTTAAGCAAATATATGCTATTTGTGTTAATACCGAGAAATTCTTATTAATACAATATTCTCTTACAGTGAAAGCAAGAACTGATTATCCAATAATTTGTTATTCTACTTCGAGAATTAACAATTTTTCGTATACATACATCCTACCAAGTTGTTTCAGTTTTCGTATACATTGCTTGTTTAAAATAGTCAGTGAACTTACCCCGACGAAACATATGACTATCCTCAACGGAAGGAGAAAACAATACCGCATAACAAATCCGCATATCCATATGACTGTTAATTTCCAAGAAATGAATTCATAATGCGTATTTGTTCTTGTTAATAGATTCCAGTTCTGCAACAAAAGTCGTAGATTGTCTTAAACAATCTTACAACATTATTACATCCGATAAATTTAGGTATATTAAAAAAAAAAAAAAAAAGAAAGAGTGATGGGAACCCTTTCTCTTCTATTTACTCGTTATATTTGCACACAATAAATATAATTCAGACTAACTTGTACATTCGGCTTCCCTCTTTGTACACATATGATTTAATTCTGCTGACCTAAACTTATTTATTCAGCGGTCGTGACAATACGCAAAGTCTCGATGAATAAAAAAAGAGGAAAAAATTACCTTGAGCTCTTCCGCTTCGAAACGAGATGTCACTTCATCTTCGATAATAGCCTCTACACCGGCTTTGATGTAATCCAAACAAATTGCCGGCTTGAATTCCCTTTTCAACGTCTCGAACGAATCTCTTCGGATGAGAGTCTAAAACAATCATGATCTCAGTTCATCGTATATAACAGAATTGAACACAATAGAAATTACCTCGTTTTTACTCACAACCGTTGACGATGGCTGAGACGTTTCCGCTTTCGTTTCCTCCAGATAATTCTTATGATTCTGCACCTCTGGTTCAGGCATCATAATCAGACCTTTCGATCTTGCTATCACGTTGCTACTCAACACGCCATTCTGCATTTTATTCTCGGTTTTCCAATTCTGTTCATTTTGTTTCTCGACATGCCGTGTCTGATACTCCTCGTCCGCGTCCTCTTCATCCTGAATCCACGTACCGTTCCTCTTCTTCACGTACTCTATGTTTTGTCTGCCGTACTGAAACAAAAAAAAAAAAAGCGGCACGCACGCTATAATTATTTCAGTTAGAACAATCCTACAGAATCCATGGGAAGAGGAGGTCGGAACGGTTGTTGAACGTAAAAGGTAACAAAGAAAGAGCAAGCCCGTTCGGTCTGAATAAAATTTACAAAAAACGAACAAGCAGAAACTATGAATCATCGTTGGATAATACACGAGGAGGATATTCTTCGTTATTAGTAATAAAAATTGAAGCTACGACGACCGTGATCCCCTAATAGTTATAAAAAGGAGGACAATGCTTCTCTCCGCATGGGGTCGAATATATCGATTCGGTCAGATTTATATTTGTACCTCTGATGTTATTATGCACTACTCTTTGCGGAAAAAAAAGAAAAAACTGTCTTTAAAACTTATGTCGTAAAAATTCAAATAAATATCATTAGACATCGACCTGAATTCTATTTGGTTACTCACAATATAATTATTTCTATCGATTATCTATTTTTAGTTATCAATATGTATACGAGGCGTTTGAAGTATCGCATGGAAATGACCACGTTCTTGGAAAATGATCAAACCCAAAACGATTTCCGTTCTTCGATCAAACATCATTGATCGAAATTGTTAAAATATCGGGAATCTGGGAATATCGTAATGTTAACGCGAGTATTAATTGGACGCGATCGATAAGTATCGAACGTTGCGAAGTCACAAAAAATAAAAAAGTTGCGATCGCGTGTCGTGTAGATAATCACATATTTCATAACTCCGTCGGAAGAAAAATAAGATGTAACGAAGTAGTTAAAAAGCAAACTAAGTTAAATGTCATCTGGAAAAACTCTTGGTTATTAAGTGAAAGATGCATAAAGTATCTTATCGTAGAAACATAGTTTTTATTTCGTTTATCCAAGCGTGCTGCGAATTAAATACAAGTTGAACGTTTTATTTTATCAAATGATGTATTAAGATTCGTTTAATCGTATCTATCGAAATACTTGTACTACTCCCTTTTCTAGAGGAACAAAAAAAAAAAAATATGTACATGTACAGAATTAATGGAAATTTCATCAAGGACACTCGCCGACGGATTGAATACGTCGGTACAACGTATCTTTGATAAAAAAAGAAAAAGAAGAAGACACAGTTGTTATCATTCGCATTACTCGTAGCCTGAAATGTGTATTCCTATTGGTAAATTTTGGTGTCTCAGCGAGAGCACAGAGATTTCGAAAGAAACGGAGGAGGTCCCGGCGATAAAAATATGCCTCAAGACAGACACGTGTTTGATTTCCCCCGATCTCACGAATTATTCCACTTATCACAGCATTATAATTCACGATAACACCGATAAAAGTACAATCGATAACACAATGGTTTAACAAGAAGCGAATTCTTCGAACTTCACTCTCATCAATCGTCGAAATAATCAAATGTGTTCTTCTCCTTTGTAATTCTCGAGCTTTCCTTCTTTCATTTACTCTCCTTTGTTTTTATTTTGCTGAATAAAATGTATAAATTAACATTATTGTTACGAGCTATGGGTTAACCTTCGTACCGCTGTTTGCGGTAGAAATATGGACGCGTGTAAATTCATGAGTCGAACTTCCGTGACTTGATCACGTCGAAAATATGTGATCAGACGAAAAGTCGACCAATTCGAAGGCCTCTCTTGCACAACCGTTCCAAATAGGATCTACTATGCGTGTTCCGTTATCGACATTATTATCATCATCCTACAACTACTTGTTTCCTCTTAGGTATTCTGCGATTTCGTAAAATTATCGGTCAACGCGGAGTGAGTGTAATTTCTCATCGGCCAAAGATTTCACGAGGGACAGAAAAATAGGCGAGTTCTCCTCCTGTTTGTCTGTCACGTAAAACCTCGTTTGCCGTGATTTGTGGGAAATTTATGGAATAAAAAATCGAGAGGGAACGTCTTCGTTGCGCTTCGAATTCGACGAGATTACATTTTGCACGCTGCCGAAATCGATCACGCGACGGTATTTTTGTTACGAGGAATAATTGTATTTTCCAGTACATGTAACTGGAAAAATTCTTTTCCCGACGCGAAATTCCCCCGGAATCGTTTGTGTGAGTTTCGAGTTAAGTACGACGTGCAACTTCCGATAGGTTAGAATTAGATCTACAAATTGATCGAGATTAGTAAAAGGTAAATGAACGACAGCAGGATGTTAGTGGTTCTCGAGTTATTTATACAGATGAATTTGTTTTATTTTAATTACCCAGTCACCTGATAAGCCGTTCATGAACATGTGGGAAATGTATGCGACACTCCCAGAAACAATCAGCATACGTAGACATCTCGCGTGCCCGGCGCGTGAAAGCGTGCGTAGTCACGGCAGTTTTGTCTTTTCTACAAACAAAAGGAAATCCCCGTATTATCGTGGTATACGCATGGGGCGAACGACCTCCTTTTATAAACTAGACATAATCAGTTCTTTCCCGGCGGAAAATCATACGACCGATCTATTATCTTCAGTTTGACAGAAGTTGAATGACCGATTTTTAATCACATCTTGTTGAAGAAATATTCTTTAATAAATTAGGGATTATGTGTAACAAATCTGATCGCAACCGTTCTGAAATTGATCAATTTTTAATGAACAGACTTTTGCATCGATAGCTATTGATCTGTATCGAAGCGACAATGACTTCCTATCGATCATCCATTGATTAAATAATTCTATTGAAATATAATAATTACTAATGAAGATAAGAGGGAACAATCGAGTCTGGAATAAAATCGAGATGAAAGAGCGTTGTCTGACTGCTATTGGTCATTGATAACGAAAACTAGTTTAAGATTATAAACCACATTAAGTATTGAACAAAGGTAGTCATACGTATGTCTGACTTTAAGTGATCAGACCCGTTGGCATCTTCCAATGAATTTATATAGAACTGGGACATCGATTTGTGTAGTTCAAGGATTGATAGAAATTCCTCTATTCAAATCAGTCGGGAACATTTGCCATCGTCTTAAGTTTGCAAATCATTCGACAGGCACGCGTGTAGGCGATTATTAACGCAACGGATAGGTACTTTCAATAACACTGTTTGATCATTAGTTCAGAATACACCGGGCTCATTGATTAAACACGACTCTAGAATCTTTTAAGCTCGAAATTTCTATTTTTGTACATCTGGCTCTGTTTCGTACTATACGGATGATTAATATTCCTATCATGTCGAAGAAACTCCGAGAAAGTTGAGTTACGAAGTCTCTAGAATGATATCCGTAATGTGTTACGCGTAATGTGATAAAACAGATATTTTGACGCATGGTTTTCGTTTGAACAGTCAGTATACACAAAACGTCCATAAAAAAAGCAATGCACGAGGGCATGACTTTTCGTATACGATTCCACGAATCACCGGAGACCTGGGACTTCACTGTTTAACGGCTTTAAATCGATACGAACTCGTTACGTACGATGCAACATCGTAGCAGGTTCCGTCGAAGTACACTTAAATTAATTTCAATTTAATATCTCACCGTAGACACTGCACCTTGCGAACACCGACGGTATTATTTCGTATAAACGAATGAAATAAAGTCGAAGGAACCCGTGTTACGAATGCAAATGCAAACGCAACTTGCGGTTAAAATATTTTGAGTTCGTTCGATTGATCATCGATTCGATAATCGAACCGGGTTATGCCTTACTGAAAACAAACATGATGGAGTGGCGCAAATTTATCGAGTTTGACGATCGCATTTTATCGTAAAATGCTGTAACGAGGTATAATGAATGATTTAAAAATAGATTGTTTAAAAGTAAATAGGCTTTTGTTTGATAATATTATTCGCTAGTTGAGCTTTTGTATTACTTAGCGACGATGTGGAACCTGTCTTAAAAAAAATACAATTTAAACGAATGCAACATAGTTATATTGTAACTAGTATAGAATGTATCATCAGACTTCGTTTCGCGAAAGTGACGCCTCATTGTCAAACCAACGTGGTCGTCTGAATGCAATTGTAACGTGTATCATGCTTTGTATAGGTATATTTCGTGAAGTCTGAATCGTAGACGCGTTGTAATCGGTTGGAAAAGTCGTGAAAATGCTCACTTAAAATTTCAAATTAAATATCGAATAACTTGTTACGTGTTGAACGTTAATTAAACAATTATACAAGCTGACATAATTCTATTTATCAGCATGTTAAAATGTAAATCGAGTGTAAAACATTATTAACGATAAACATATACGATTGTTAGAAACATCTCACATATTATACTGTTGCAAGCGTAAGTTTTAACTCGCAGATGAAATTAAGCACGTAAATGAAAATAAGCGGTGGAAATTCAAAATATCTAGAATATTGTTATACTTGTTGGAAAGATATTTTTACATATAACACGTGTTTCCTTCTGAATGTCTCGTTGCAAAATGGACATCGAAAAATGATATAACTTTTGAGAATCGTATCGATAATAACACACTTTCGATTCGAAACCTTACCAACCGTGCGCATTGTAGATTCAATTCACGATTTTAAAATTTTTTAGAACAGTACAATAAGTGAAGTTTGTAATTGACGAATATTATCTCGTGTCTTACCTCGAAAAGTGTTAGCAGTAATTTTATATATAACCTTCGAACGCCGAATGACTTTCCGATGGATGCCAGGAAAATTATGGCAAGCAGAAACATAAGAAAAGGTGTTAAAAATAAAGAAATCGCCAAAGACATCACCATCCACAATGACGCCATTTTGCTTACTGCCGAGAATCATCCAAGAAAGCTAAACGATCCCCCGCTCAAAACCTATGAACACGAATATTTGTAGAAAAGTATTGAAGATTGAGAGTTCACTGCCATCTCTGGAGAATCGAAGGAAGAAAGAAATATCTATGCATCTTACGAACATGTGTGAGATAATTTCATTCCATTATCGCAGACAGCATTATAAATTCTGTTACTTTAATTAAAAAGAAAAATTAATCGAAATGAGTATTAAAATAATTGCAACTAATTGTAATGAGCATTATGTAATTTACAGTTTCAATTTAAGAAGCTTGTATACAACCATAAGGAAAGTTTCTAGTTTTTATTTTCGATTAGATTTAATAACTAGTTCATCGATTAACTTAATTTTGGTTTAAAACACAAGAATTCTGCAGTTGCATTTTTACCGTTAAAAGACAAGCTTTTATCGATATATATATTCTACGTTACAATTTTAAATTTTCATGTTCGTCAAATAATTTTCGAATATTATTACGATTGTGATTAACTGTGATTGTATTATATATAGAACATTCTTATGCGTATGCACTTTTTCTATGTAACAATGCTATACCACATGTAAAGATAACAGAAAAATATCTATTTCATATTTTTTAATTTTTTAATTATTTTGTGCACGAGTTATACGATATTTATGTTAAGTAATTTCAAGGATGATATAAACGATATCGTTTTATCCTTAAGCGAACAAAGATTTATAACAAATGTTAGAATAACGGTAGCTATTGTTACGGCAATGTTTGAAAAATGCGGGAAAGTGCTTTAAACGCCAGATTGAAAAAGACAGCCGGAGTTCGTATTCCCTAGCACATTGGCAAAATGTCGTCCATCGAAGCAAGGCCGCGACCGTTGCAAGTATCTCCTCTGATCAAAGTGAGTATCATTTGTCAAATTGAATTTGAAATAAATCGAACTCGAATGTGGTATTGCTGAACTTCAATTTTTTGATACACACATATTACCCGATGTTCGTTTGTTAAAAGAACGAATATATTTTACGGCAAGTGCTTTTAATTTGATTATATTACATAATTTTTATGGATTTATAGAAACTTGAATTTTTAATAAAATCTCTACAAGAAAATATAAAAAGTATTATTTTCCGTTTGTACTATTTCCTATATAAAGATATACCAGCAACTAATCTATATGTTTTCTAACCTTTTCGATATATATTAAGCGAATGAAAATTAAATTATAAACTTCGTTAAATAAATAAAAAAAAACATAAATTAAGTGTTACGCATATGTTGACAATATATGTAAAAAAATGAGAAAAGTATTAATACAATAGTTTTACATTGAATTTTATGTAGTTTGGTCGATGGAGTCTTCTGCTAACTGGAATTCTTTATGGATCATTACATCAGAAAAGATTAAGTAGAAAGGAAAATGCTCGTCGCGAGCAAGAACTTAAGGAGAAACCCATAAGAGATGCAAAATTGGCAGAAGAGAAGAGACGCATTCAAGAAGGTAAAGAAAATGAAATATGTATAATTATAAATTATCTACTTTTTTTTATTTAAATGATCTTTGTATATCAATACTATATAGCATAATGAGAAGCCTAAATATTCTTGAATTATAATTATTCTATTTCTGTTACAGCTGAAGCAAAAATGTTGTCTGAGACTCTGAGCACTCTTGTGAAATAAATTAAAAATATCATCACTTGATTAGTACACATGTCTATTTCTATTAATTTAATATTAAAATTTCCCATTGATAAAATTTACTATGTCAAATTTTTCTCGTATCTACAATAAATATTGAACTTGTGTATATATATATTTAATAAAATGACTTCTGTTATATCAAATGGTAATTTTTAATTTTGAATATTATGTTAAAAGTCTTTGTAGCTATCCTTGTACGAAAAATAAACGTTTGATTATACTTAGTAGATACTATCCTGTGTTACATTTTGTATATTTTATATTTTACTTAAAATACGAATTTATTTCGTGGTGATAAAAAAATTATTCTCGCCCGAACAGGGACTCGAACCCTGGACCCTCAGATTAAAAGTCTGATGCTCTACCGATTGAGCTATCCAGGCCCTTGAAGGGAAGGGTTACAAAAGATAAGGTTGTTGTTAAAGATATTGTTGATAAATATAGGTATTAAATCCAATCGAATAAACAATATCTAGGAGTGCAAGAAATATTTAAAAACCACGATTGTAACAGCTGTTTTATCTATTGAATCGAACGCGTCTAAAAATTTTAGTTCTTCGAAACGAATTTTAATAGGTATACATGTATGTCGATATAAAAACTACAAATGCATTACACAATTTACTTTATTTTTATTACATTTTTTAACATTAGCGACTGTTAACAATAGGATACTTTCAATTTACAACAGATAAAACCGTAGAACGTATACATCCATATAAAAGTAAATGTAGAAAACATTATAAAATATATCAGAATCTTCAATTACGTATTTTTGTTATTTTACTGAATTGTAGCGGAATGAACATAGCACCTGCCATTACAGCATAGAAATATTCTTATAGATATATATATATATATATACAAATACATCTTAATATTCTTTGAAATGCAATAAAATTAAACAATCGGGGAGGTAACATTGGGTATGATACATTAATAATAGGTACATATATTGTCATGGAAGCACCCAAATGCTCTTGGTCCAAACATAAGTTTCTTCTCCTTTTTTAAGCTGCAACTAACTCTGTTTTATTATCATTGGTAATCAGCTGCAGAAGACTACCATTTGTTGGACGTTCTTGATTTTGTGACCATTTCCAAAAGAGACTGCCAAATAAAATACCATTAGTACATAGGGGATACAATAATATTGAAAAATAAAAGGGAGAACTTCATTTACTCTGCAACAAATTCAAGTGGAGTCCACTTAGATGTATCAGCTTTAGGCATCCATTTCCTATTCATAGGTGTGTCCAAAGTGATGGGTAAGATAGAAGTAACTAAAGCATCCTTTGGGAGGCCACTGTCTTTAGCAGCTAAAGATTTGGTAAGCTGATGAACTGCTGCTTTGGCCATCCCATATCCAATCATCCCTGGTGTCCCTTCCAATGCTGCTTTAGCACCAGTTAATGATAAAAATCCTCCTTCTTTCAAGTGATGTGCAGCAATGCTAGCTGCAATAGTAGAACTCCAAACACTTTGCTTGTACATAAGTTCAGTGTTTTTGATAAAATCTTTTTGAATAGCATTTCCACCAGCCCATCCTCCAGCTACACAAATAACTGCATCTACTTTATCACCTTTTAAAATATTTGTGATTTGTTGTAAAATATTGCTCTCCTAGTGAACAGATAATGATACATATTTATTTACACATTTACTTCATTTGTTTTAAGAACTTATAAGATTACCTGCTCTTGCCAGCTGTTCTCAGGTTTTACAATCACATTTGCATCAGCTTCTTCATTTGCCTTCATATCAATACAACCAACCCACTGTAATTACAAAGGAAACATATATTTGTATATATACATATATAATTTTCTTTATTTTATCAAGAATCATACATATAATTTATTTTAAATCTAACATAACTGTGTACAGCAAAAACCATACCAGTGTTATAAAACAGAGTAAAATTATAAATTCTAGCTTTACTCAAGAGATACACTGTAATATGTGAAAGGTGCACTAGCTTTGTCCTTGATGTAATTTTCCTTGTATATTTAACATTACTCAGCAAAAGTATATCTACGTTATTCCTTTACTAAAATTGCACTTTTACAGAAACGGTACTTATTTAAATTTCGTACATCGTTTATTTTATAACATACAAAATATTTGCGTATAATACGATAGATAATTCTTATCTAATTACATTTGCGAAAATAATAAACAATATTGCAACGAAAAAAAAAATTAAATACATATACATTTATGCAACAGTTATTATATACGAGCAGAAGAAATTTCGTAATATTCAAAATAGTGCGCGAAAGTATCGTACCGTCTTTTGAAATGTATAAACTGCTCCGTAAAACTAAGAAAACTAACATATGTTAGAAAGTAACATGTACAATTTTTATCGTACTAAAGTTCTAAAGGGAAGACTGAAAATATAATAGAATATTTTACAGATGTATTATTTTCCTGTTCTCTTTAAAGGTGAACATTCCAAAATGAGATTTTCCTCGTTGATGGAACTTCAGCTAACAGTTGTTCAGAATTAACTTTTCATAAATGCTGAGAATCAACAAGTTGTCGACACGTAAATGTTCATTAATCTGTTTTTAACTGAATAAAATTGATCGACAACATTTATTTTATTACTAGTTTTTAAAATATCGGCGAAAAGCCAGAATTTGTACGTGGAAACGAGTCAGTACTGTTTGTAATAATCGTCAAATTTTTTCACACGTTATAGATTTTATTACCATTGTCACTCACCCATTTTTGCGATTTGAATTTTGAAACACAAGTGGAGCCTAAGGCACCCTTGCCTCCATATACAAAAACACGTCCAAGTATCGCCTCCATTGTTCGATAAATGAACCAACTTCGCGAAATAGGTTTCGGGAGTTGCGATTACACACGGAAGAGTACGACGTTGTACGAGAGTCTTTCGGAAATGTTCGTAAAAGGAGTGCTAGATTGCCAGATTTCGGCACAAACTATGAAAATAGACTGTCAATCGAGTAGCCCAAATTATTTCGACGAATAATTTCGTATATCTGTTAACGTAATACGTGTGCTATATTAAAATTTACACGTAGCAACTAACATTAACAGAATCGAAATGTTCGTTAGTTTAACATACGCGTCGTATAATTTATTTGATGAATACTTTTCATCACGTTGGAAACGCACCATTAATTGTATTAATACTTCTAAGTACAACATATATAATACGATTATTTAGCGTGTTTAAATATTTCTCGTATTATATTATTTGTACGATATATTTTACTAAATAGTTAACTAAATGAAGTCAGTTTAGTTGACGTAAATTGAATGTTCAAAAAGCGGATCAGGTTTGTAACATTTGAATTTCCCTCGTATGTTTATAACGAACGTGGCAACGCCGTAATGACAGAGACCCTGCCCGCAACATTCTCCGGGAGCGTAGGTCTAGTGTGACGTCACGGTAGCCTAGTTGGGTTAGGTTTTACGCTGGAAATTCTAACGAAAAATTTTTTGTTTGACGATTAATGTTTTTCCCATTGTATCGGCTGCACTGATCGACGTGAAGAGCTAACGCAGTGGCGTGCATTAATCGTATTTCGTAAACCGTTCGATCGCGAGACTTCGCGCTATCGGCGTATATGAGATTTTAAACGGAAAATGAATCGACATGAAGGTACGTACGTGTGCGCTGTTTCTGACTAGCAAGTCAGCCTCCACTTCGCATGCTAAATTTTATTGAACGTTGACGGCTAAATTTTCGGATCATCGAGCATACGGGGATGTGCATAAAATGTTTTTGCAAACTCATCATCGAGGTTACGAAATCGACAATGTATGAGATTTTTCGTAAGACATTTCTTGCAAGCTCTGTACCAAAGGGTCTAATGTCAGAGGCCAGATGGCAGCACTTATAAAAAAATTTACTCCAATTTCTGTAGGTTTATAATGTACTTTGATGATTTTAGTAAAAATTTTGCAATGTCATCGCCTTTTGCTGGGTTCGATCGTGCGAAATGAATAAAATCCCGGGGCAATATTTGTTGGTCAACTGTCAGGATGCTCTGCCAAATGACTCCTTTAAAATTGCTTTTCTTGTTCAATCCCCTTCTCTTTCTTATAATGTTAAACATGTAAAACATATTGAAACATATTTCTCTCGTTCTGTACGTTCGAATTAATCATTTTATTCGCCCTTTCTAACTTTCACATTTGTATTCTTTAAATAACATCATTGTTTATTACATTGTAAATAATATAATGTTAACATCAAACAATACACTTGTATTGGATTTTCACTCTTAAATGTCACAATGATATTAATAAAGCTAAAGAAATGTACATTGTTTGATATGTAAATAAAGTTGGTATATGTACCATATTTTTTTTTTTTTTCTTTATATTGCATCTGCACATGTTACATAATTGAAATTAAAAATATTGCATTGAAGTCCAATAATGTTATCACTAACTATTAACATATACATATATGTTAATCTTAATGATACCATTACCATGAAAGTGATACCATATTCAGCTTACTTTATTTCTTTACTTATTTATGTATGTACATGTATTTTTTAAATGCTGTAATGCTATGTGTATACATATGTGTAATTTGTAAGATATAATAAACAACAGAGAATGTAAAGATATCAACCAAAGAAATCTTTGTATAATAAGCAGTGTTGTGGCTCCAAAAATAATTACTTGTGGGATAGAAACAAAGGGCTAAGCCAATGCATTTAACTACAACAAAGATCATATGCTTGTACACATGGATGTAATAAACATTGTTCTAATGTAATTTTATTATTTCACATATTTATATTTACTTCTGTATCATTTTATTTATCAATAAATCATAATACTCTATGTGATTTGTTTACATGGAAAGTATATAGTACAACATTTTTTATTGCAAAAACTATGTGCATACAAAGTAGTCTTAAATAACATACTTTTTATAGATCTAGTTCAAGGTTATTGCATGTGTATGTATGTGTGAAGGACTTATAAGTATCTTTTATAGGAACAATTGTATTTTTCTTCACTGTTTTTATAGTATATGCTCTTTATTTTGTGTATTGTGTATTCAGCATTATTTGTTAGGTTCAATTTAATATTATCATTGTAAAACATTAAATAGTATAAAATTGTATTTATTTGCAGGGGTAAGTTGTGACTCCTGCTTAAAGGGGAATTTTCGGGGTCGCAGATACAAGTGCCTCGTGTGCTACGATTATGATTTGTGTGCCAGCTGTTACGAAGGAGGTGCCAGTACTACACGTCACCACACTGATCATCCTATGCAGTGCATACTTACTAGATCTGACTTTGGTAAATTCACTATTAGATCCTATGTATAATGATTATTTTAGATAGATAATTGCAACAATTCATGTAACAATTTATTATAGAATTGTATTATGGTGGAGAAGCAGTAAGTATAGAGCAGCCACAATCCTTAACTTGTCCTTATTGTACAAGAATGGGTTTTACTGAGGCTGCACTGCAAGAACATGTTGCTACAGATCACTCGGATACTTCATTTGAAGTTGTATGTATACTGCAATATGATAAATCTATAGATATATCTATAGTACTATCTTATGAGGAAAATGTGCAAGTTGAAAATTTTGCCATAGGTTTGTCCAGTATGTGCATCTGTCCCAGGAGCGGATCCTAATAACTTGACTGATGATTTCGCGGGTCATTTAAGTATGGAGCATCGTAGTGGACCAAGAGATTTGATCTCTTTTCTAGATGAACCAACTTCTAGTAGATATAATGGTAGACGGATAACACATGGATCCAGAGTTGTTGGTGGGCCGCGACCTCGCAGGTATATATTATATTTTGTAATATAAGCATTGCATTAAATAATTGCAGGAAACCTTAAAACGTCTTTTACAAATGTAGTATTATGTATTGATATAAACAAGAGAACGATTATCCTTGAATTCGAAATTGTATCAAATGTGTTTAACTGTAACTTCAAATAATCTGTTACTAAAACATTATATATTTGTATGCATGTAATTTTTATTTAGTATCATTTTCTTACATTTTTTATAACAATACCATTGTAATTTATCTGTCACTATCATTATGTGAGTATTAAAATACGATACAATAATTGTGCTTGTATTCGTCGTCTATTAAAACAAAAAGAAAAACGCATTCTATTTGCAAAATATTTCTGAAAAGACAGCCAAGCAAGGTTTCAGCTTCAGTTCATCATCATCTCACCTTAGATAATGTTCATTGGCGTGTCATTGGACCTGCAGGTCCAATATGCATTTCAGTTCGTCCGGAGGGTTGAGTCCAAGTAGTCGAGAAGGTATAGATCCAATTGCAGAATTACTTTCTCAATTATCCGGTGTTCGTAGAAGTGGTGGAGGAACTGGTCAGAATTCGTCAGCACCATCACAATTACAACAATTGCAAATGCAGCTACACTTGGAGCGACAACATGTTAGAGTATGTATAGCTCAATATCTTCGAAAATTTTTCGTAGAATCTAAAAATATAATTTCCGATCTCAACGGACTGGCGATAAAAAAAATTCATTTAAATCTGATGTTTTTTTTCCTTTAATGGAGATATAAATTGAAACATATTTTCAGGCTGCTAGGCAACAATTGGAGCGGTTACCTAGGAGGCAGACTCAGGTCCTTGGTTCTGCAAGTTGTGGAGGATTTATTACTGGAAGTGGTCATTCTACTACTATGACCAGTGTGGTAGCAAATAGTACGAGTAGTAACAATAATACAACTAATGTGGCGAACCCGTCCGGCGTATCATCTACCAATTCACAGAACTATATGTTTCTGTTGCCAAAGTATGTTTTATTTAATTAGTACTATTTATGCATGTAATAACATATCTAGAAATATATAAAAACATACTCGAAGTGTTGATTTTTAACCGGATGATGTTCGAGTATTTTTTAAATATACCTTCATGTGATATATACGTACATATATACACATACGCGTGTATATGTTTATCCGTCTTTTGTCTGAAACATGCAAAACTGCATGTCATGATCTCAGCGTGTGGGCTGCCAAAAGTTATATTTTAAGATGATTCCATGAAAGTATGGAGAATAACATCGTTTAGTTTTTAAAGACAACAAGCTTGCATATTATATATTCATCATTCGCTTACAACTAACACCACTTATTACAAATATATATATATATTTTTTTTTTCTTCTTTTACAGATGTATTACCAATACCCTCTCTGACTCACAGTTGCAAAATATCGAACGTGAAAGTGCAAATAGGAGCCTCTTTACGCGTGAACTTATTCTTGGAACGCTTTCTCAAACATTACCGGAGCTGACACAGCAACAATCCGGAGCGCAAACTCCAGTATCAAGTGCAACTACTGCCACAACCAGTCCTGAAACACCAAATGCTAATACTTCCACAATTTCTACAAAAAAATTAAACGTAAATCAAGAAGCAAAAAGGGATCAAACAATGAGTAAACACGTAACTCAAACGTCTACGCAACAATCGCAGCATACTGTTCAGACAACTACTGCTGGCAGTGTGGGGGCAGGTCTTCAAAGTCAAGGGTTGCCTCCAAATTCTAATAACCTCGCGTCACAAAATACACCTATGGTTCAAACGCTGATGCATAGTGTCTTACCTCAATCATTGGTAAGTAGGTTTCCCTTATGAACATGTAAAATATGTTAATTTACACTTATATACGTTACAAATAAAAATAAATAACAGAAACAAGATACAATAATTTATTTTGTATACCTTCGTTGTACAGGTATTGCAGGAATCACTGTCGCTATCAATTAGTAGAACTATCAGAGAACCGATAGTAACTCCGGCACCAGCGTACCTTAGAGGTGGGGTTGGTCCAGTTGGCGTAACAGGTCCTTCACGTAGGAAGCCGGTTAGGGCTGTAGATGGCAGAAACCAGTCTACGGAACCTCCGCCCCCACACTAACCCTTCCTTAGCCCGTACCCACCCACCCTGATTCCTCACAGGACCCTCTAGCACTAGTCCTAGCACTGTTTAGAACACCTCATCATTATTGTTATTATTATAATATTATATATTAATAATTATTCAAATGCCCTCCTCCTCACCCTCCCTATCTAAATCACTTTTCGAACTCTAATCTCGCCATCTTTTGTCGTTACGTGACATGGAACAAGGGCAAGGGCTGATTCGCCGACACATTGCAAATAATGTAAATAACTCACTTCTTGCAGTCATATACACTCCTCATACACACTCCTCAGTGAGTCTTGCCACGTTCTACATCGATTTATTATATCTACAATACAATAAGTTGATCGAGGATAGAGACTGGCAGGTGAAAAACAAAGCAAAAAAAAAAGCAACAATGATTACAAGAAAAAAGTAATTCTATATATTAGCGTTCCATGTTTTTGGTGGCTGTATGGGTTTGTTTAGAACACAGAGTTAGATCGATATAAAAAACAAAAAAATACTCAGTCTTGTTTAACGCAGAAAATCACCGGGAATGTAGAAACGATTTCACAAAAAAGCGCACCGCTGCTCGTCATACGCACTAGTTTATCGTGCTCGGTTTAAACTGGTTAAATTTCATTTGGTTCTCGTACGTTTCTCGTAAAATTTCTTTCCATAAAACGATCAGAGCCGTGTTTAACGCCTTGTTGCGGGTTTTAAGTTACGTTTTATGCGAAAAAGCTTAACAAAATTTTGCCTGGGTTGGTCCGTTTACATATTAAGTATCTTAATCGTCGGACAAATATTTTAAAGCGGCCATTGACTAACAGTTTCTTTTAATCTACCATTGCTTTATGAAATTATCTCGATGGTTTCTTACATATAACAAAGAAAAAGAAAGAGAAGGAAAGAACAAGTTGTAGGTAGTCAACCATGCAAGTTTCGAACTATTTCAGAACCAGCAATTGGAAAAAAGAAGGAAATTACGTTGGCGGACCATCCCTTGATTGTGTTACGGTTGCTCAGAAGTCGGTGTTTTAAAATGGAGAGATTAGACTGGGTGTTATTAGCAAAGAAAAAAAAAAGAAAAAAAAAACAATTTCCTCGTCGAGATACAATTACTAGTTACTTCAAGTATTTGTTATAAGCTTTATTACTTTTTTTGTTGGTGTTTTGGATTTCTGCATATATTGCGCTATCACGTTTTTAAGAATATCACAAGAGTTTCCTTTCTTTTTATTTTTATTTTATTCTATACCCTCTTTTTTTTTTTTTAAATAGTTGTTTACGAATCTAATCGCTCCATTTTACGATGTGAAATGAAACAAGAGTATTTGTACGTGTTTGTTTTCTTTTTATTTTCTCTCTCATTTTGGTAATGGAAGTTTTACCGAATTCGTCGTTACGCGTAAGTGATTTGAATACGTTGTTTGCACACGAGGAGAGAAGTCGAGAATGTTTGTAATTTCGTTTCTTCGAATTGAAGCTTACAATATACGGTTGATGTTTATTTCACGAAAAGAGGAGAAAAAAAAAGGAGGAAAGAAAGGAAGGTCACGTCGGAAACAGTGCATAAGTATAATACGTGCGTATGACGCATGCAAAATGCATTCGAAATTATTAATTTGTGATTCTACTGAAAGTAGAATGCGAGGAAAGAAGTGGGGCGCTCGTTAGTGGCGGGTGATCAATTAGTTTCTCAACTGATAAATTTCAAAACGCCCTGATTCTTCTTTTTTTTTTCTTTTTCCTGTACTTTTTCTCTCTTTTTTTTTTCTTTTTTTTTTCTTTCTTTTGCCTTCGGACTTCACGTTTGTCATTCGTGTACATTCTCGCGTTGTAATTAATTTCTCCCGTCCCACCCACCCCCTTGTATTAACTTTTTCGTTGATCTTAACGTTTAATCGATTTTGTTGGGTGTAATCTGCAAGATGTGGATGAAACGAACGATGCAGAAAACAAAAAAAAATTATACATATACATATATACATATAAACTTGTAAAAAATTATACAAAATATGTAGCGCGTGACTTTTAATTTTTTCTTCTCTCTCTGTCTCTTTCTCTCACTGTGTTTTTCTTTTTCTTTTTTTTTGTTCTTCTTGTCTCTCATGCTGTCGCGTGTTCTAGCATTCTCGAACGCGAAAATTCGAAGTTGGATTTCGATTATAACGTCTACGAATAACCAAAGGTGTTGAAAAGATTGAAAAAAAAAAAAAAACGTTTCGTTCTTTCTCCTGGATCTTTCGTTCAGTTCTAATTTACAATCCCCACCCCTTACTCCCTCCGACTCTGTTTAACGTATACGCCAATCATTATACACACCTTTTTTTTTTCGGAGTATAACTTAACGACTCTATTCGTATCTCCTCTCTCTCTTTCTCTCTCCCACCTCCACCCCAACCCACCCACCCCCTCTGCCCATCTGTATTTTGTGATGTGTGAATTGGAAATAATAAGTAAAAAATAAAAAAATTAAAAAAAGTATATAAAAAAAAAATAAAAATAGCCATGCAACGATGTAAAGAAAGATGAGAAACGAAAACAAAAAAAAGTATACTAATTGCCTTAAACGCGCGTAATGCCCAAAGAGGGGAAAAAAAGTTCAGCCTTCCTGTGGAATGCGTGGTATTCGAATTGGATAGTAAATCTTTGCACTTGGTACTTCAATAAAAAAAAAAAAAAGGAAAAAAAGTAATAATAAACAAATAAAAACGTGATGCTGTATACTTTTGTCTAAACTGAATAAATATGTGCATATCCAATAAAGTAAATAATAATGATAACCAAACAAAAAAAAAAAAGAAGAAAAGGAAAAGGAAAAAAAAGAAAAAAAAAAGGATAATCGTACGACTTGGAGGAGGTATTTAAAAGAGGAGGAACGAATCAATTAACATTCGCGTTAATGTGCACACCTCGATGACTGAATATAAGCTAGTTATTTTTCAAATTTTACACGAACCTCGTATGCATATTGTAATCTCAGAACGAAGCAAGACTCCCCATGCACGTTTAAATACCATGAAAGAAAAAAAAAAAGAAAGAAGGGAAGAAATTTTTTGCCAATTACAAACGAAAGGAAACGGGAAATAAAAAAAAAAACGATTTGCCGTGCATTGAAAAGTAACACTTCATATAAAGTCGAAGATCATAGATGCGTGATATATGTATATTTTTTTTCTCTCTCTCTCTATCTATCTCTTCTATTCTCGATATAACTTTGCGAACTTATGTTCCCCTTGTTTCCACGTCACTTTTCGGGAAACTGTGAAATCTTGGATTTTCAACGACGCCTACATTTACTTATTAATTGATCGTTTTATTATTTTATTAATATCATTGTGTACTATACTGCGATGTAGCACGGAAGTTAACCGATGATGCGTCTCACGTTATCAGACGAAAGAAAAAAATACAAAAAGAGGAAAAAAAAAGAAAAAAAAAACGAAGAAAAAAAGTTTCGATGGACGATGTTGTAACGCCTGTTCGAACAGTCGAATACTGTATTAATACTGTTATATTTTTATTGTTGCGATTTTTTGTCACTTTCATTCTGAAATTTCTGCATAATCTTAACAAACAGCTTTTTACATTATATATATATTATCCGTATATATATATTTATCCGTAAGGATGAAAGGGTGCCTCGGAGTATCGTCGTAACTTTCTCACGTTCCTTTCTCTTTTTCTCTCTCTCTTTTTCACTCTCTTCTTTTTCTTTAATAATGTATACATAATTAAATAGTAGTTCCTTGGTTGACAATTCTTCGTAGACTTAGGCGAAACGAAAATTAAGGTAATCTGAGCTCACGTTTGTTCCATTAGAGAAGTCTACCGGTTTAAAAGTACTTTTTAAACGGAGAGCTTTATGCTTTCTGAAGAAGACATCGACGATTCTCCTAGATATCCTTTTTAGGAAAAAAATAAGAGAAATCAAATTATCGGGGAAAGGAAAGAAGTTGTTCTTGTGCGAACGAAGTAACACGAGCGAACCAAAAAAAAAAAAAAAGAAAAAAGAGAAAAATAATATTCTTGGGTGGCTTAAACGATTCTTTTTATCACGTCCTTTATTCGTGTCTCGTTTGGTGCATCAGGCGCGTGAATATTCCGTGAATCTTCCACGTCTGGCGAATTGACAAAAAAGAAAAGAAAGAACGAACGAAAGTGAAAGAAGAATTAGAAAAGGAAGAAGAAACATCTCTGAAAACTGATACGGTCGAGCAAGTAGCAAGTTCTACAACGAATTTCACGAAAATCCGAGATTGGGAAGACAAGAGAAAGTAAAGAGAAAAAGTATGCGAAAAATTCTTTGTTTCTTTTTCGATGTAGAAACGAGAAACACGAACAAAAAAAAAAAACAAAGAAGAAGAAGAAAAGAAAAGCTCTCGTGGAATGCGTACGACATTTTCCCCTTTTTCTATTCGACGAAGTGATTTTTCCTTCAAACGAATTGAAATTTCAATTTGTATTTAACACTATATTTTACGTATTATTGCCTACCATATAAAATATAAAATAAATAATATATATATTATACATTCTTACGTATATGTATACACGAAAGGAACACACACACACAGACGACACACACAGGCGGACATACACACATAAACATTGCCCATGAGTGCACGCATACTTGCGTTATAATGAAAACGTTCCGCATGCGTGCGTGAATGCGTTTTTTTTTTTTTTTAAATTGTAATCATTACGTATACGTGTGTATCACGTAACAGACGGAAAAGTTGGTAATAATAGGCGGGTGAAAAGGATAACGAATCTTTTGTGCAAGAACGAGTCGATTTAATCTTCAACGTTTCGTGGGCGGGTGGGTGGTGGAAGGATAGGAAGAAAATTTGGGAAAATCTCAATTAAACCTCGATAATTTATCGTACTACGCTCTTATTGCGATACCATTTCTTATCGTTATAATCGATTATTAGCAATTAATAAAAATAATAATAATATAATAAGAATAATAATATTAATATTAATAATAGGGCTTGTATGTAGATAGTGGCCCAAAAAAAAAATTGCGGAACGGAGTCTGATTGTATATATATATATTATTATTAATACAATAATTTTAAACGAGAGGGGGATGTGTCGTTTGACATTAACAATGACGCTGTATTATTAACGACGCGCGAATGATCAATTTGTTGAACGGAAGAAACAGAGAGAAGGTATCACTCTCAGAGAAGAAGAAAGAAAAAAAGAGAAAAAGAACACACTGTAATTTAATCGCTAAGGAGCTATCTGATAAATGGAAAAAGAAGAAGAAGAAGAAGAAGAAGTAATAATAACGAAACATAACGGTGAACGTGAGAAAGGAAACTTTCTTTTCTTTTTTATTAAGGAGAAAAAAAAAACGAAAAAACAAAAGAAAAGCAAAATATTTATTATACTATATTTTTTCCACAGTATTTTTTTACTGTGATATAAAATACGGATAATTGCACGATCAACAAGAACTGTCGCAGCGTTGCCTTCCTCACGTTAGAATTTTTCTTTTCTCCTTGGGAAATCGCACGGTGATCGTTGTTTTACCGAAGAATGCGATACTGAGCATAGCGGCGATGAGAGAGGGGGAATGGAGAGGGCGGGGGAAGGTGAAACAATTTTCTTCTTTTTATAAATCCCCGTTGAAAGCATCGTTCAATCCGTCTAACTACACGCGAGCGTGACTAAACGTTATCGTCGTAACACTTAACGAGAAACTATGTTAATCCGTTCTAAATAAATAAAAACCTGAAAAAACTAAAAAAAAGGAAAAAAGAAAGAATAAAAAAAAAAGGAACACTGTCGTGTCGTATTTTGTAAGGCTCTCGTTTTGATCCGACAGTTAAGGACGCGTGAATAATTCCTGTGTATACGTTATTTTCTTTCTCGAACGATTATTCGGAAGCGTGTTAACGATAATCCTAAGGTCGATGATCAGGTATTTTGTCCGCGATAAAAAAAAACGAAAAAAAAAAACTCCCGAGACGAGTTTTTGCGAACTTTGTAATCCTAGCCAAAGGAAGAAGTAATGTGAGCGGTGTACGGAGGAGGAGAGCACGATAAAAACAATTTTGTAGGAGCTAGCAAAAGCGCATATATATGTATGTATCAACACTAGTAAGAGGAGTGAGTTAAGAGATAGAAAACAAGCAAAACAAAAAAAAAAGAAAATACGCAAAAAAATTGTAGCGGCTTGTGTGGCCCTCTGAAAATCTAACGAGTTCTTTTCTCTTTCAAACGTGTATTTTCGTTTCACTTGATCGCGAGGGTGGTGTACGGGACAGAAGGGTAGAATCAAAAGAAAAAGAAGAAGAAAACAAAAGGAGAATAATAATAATAATGATAAAGGAAGAAAGTTGACGAGATGAAGCCTCCCCCACAAAGTCCTTTCTAGTTCGTCGGGCAAGCAGAGAGACAAGTGTAAGAGTGAGAGCTTTAGAAACTATGTATGTATATGTACGTGTGTATGTGTGTGCCTGTACGAGGAGATCAAGAAAGAGAACACGTTTTTTCATCTTTTTCCTTTCTTTTTTTCTTTTTTCTTTTTTGTTTCTTTTCGTTAAGTGACGTTCACTTCGAAAATACTTCGATCGTAATAAACAACGATTGCTTTAGAAATGGAGTAAAAAAAATAGAAAATACGGAGGAAAGAGCGACACACAGAATACGTTGACTTACATTGCGAATTAGTGTTATTACAGTCTTACCGCTGGTGTTACGAACTTATTTATTGGCACGGCCGCGTTAAGCGTGATCCACTGCCCAAGCTAGAACGAAACAAAAAAAGTTGGAAAAAAAAAACGAAAAAAGGCATCACGATAAAAAAAAATTCATCGGCTTTGATGTATGTAAAAGCTTCGAATGTTCACTCTTCGTTACGATCGCGTTTGGAATCTCACCGAACAAGATGGCGAAATGTGTCTGTCCCCAGTCGTATTTACGCTAAGGCTGATCTCTTTGTGATCGGTGTAGTATTAGGTTTTGCACGATCGTTGTGCACTCAGAAAATTCTCTTAATTCACCTTTGTTCGTCAATGCACACACAGTCAGAAAACATCTGCTTCGTCGAACAAATTAGATCCTTTAGTTCTCTGTATATCGACGAAGTCGTTGTGAAAAGACAACGTAATCGTGTGTGTTGAAGTACATGAATTTTGCTAAACGATTTTTTCCTAAGGCTGCTCGAATGCGACGTACATTGACAAAAAAAAAAGAGGATCGTTCGTGTGGATTTTTACCTGATTTTTTAAAAAATCGACCGATACAAACAAGTGATGTACGGACGTGATGAACGAAAGTGGAATAAAAAGAAAAAAAGAAAAGAGAGAAAGAAAGAGAGAGCGCAAGAGAGCGAGCGAGCGAGCGAGCGAACGAGCGAGAAAAAAATACGACGATAAAACAGAAATATTGTGCGTGACACCTTGAAGTGGCAAGTGTTGACGAATATTACTATTAAAGTAATAATAGAGAATTAAAGTGAAATCTTATACATAATAATTATTGAAATGTAAATTGTGTTTGGTTGTATTTTGTGTTATTCGCCTCTAATGCTAAATATAATGGAAATTCGATTAAATCTCATCGTTCATGTTTATCCCATACATGTGAAAGATTAACTAATTTTAAATTCTTCAAACGGTACAGCGGAATTTGAATTTGAATTTTCCCGCCAGGCATGCGCGTATACTGCGGTTTATGATTCGTTGTTCGTAACTGTCGTAACCAAAGAATGAGTTTGAAAATACTAAATCTGTTTGGTAATGTAGTATGCACGCATGGTACTTAGCGTAACTTTGCATTCGCAGTTTCGCGCGTTAACAAAACGTGTCAAAGTTTCGCGGAAATTTTTTAAAATGGGACCTCTTGAGATTGCTAAACAGATCGCAGCTTACAAAGCGGTAGACGAATACGTAAAGGTAATTCTTGTCTCGAATAAATCGTAACGAAATCACAGGTTATATAAATGCGCCGGGTGTTTCATCATTTGAATTTTGCGTGCGATTATTTTACAGGATAACAGTGTTATCGGAGTTGGTAGCGGTTCTACGATAATATACGCTGTTCATAGGCTTGGTAACAATATTTTTATCTTCCATTTAGCCACCGTTATTTGCAATATAATTGTTACCGCGAATTGCTATACTTTTTTGCATGAAAGCATTACAATCAACCTTTGAACTTATCAGGAGATAAGATTATACATAATTTGAGTATAATTACCATGAGCATATTTTAATACAAGAATAAAAGTAAATTTGGCCACTGTATATAAAAGTATCAATAGTTCATTATTTTTGGATATAGTTTGTATGTATAAAGAAGTGATTGTACTTTTCAGTGGAACGTGTGAAGGAAGAGAATCTTAATATTGTTTGTGTACCAACTTCATTCCAAGCACGCCAGTTGATTTTGAACAATCACCTTACATTGGGTGACTTAGAAACTTACCCCAAAGTATAATGAACAGTTTTTTTTCCTTGCATTATATTACACAAATATTTGTTATATTGTTGCTTAAATATTAACAGTTGGATTGTGCAATTGATGGAGCAGATGAAGTTGACTCTGAAATGAATCTCATCAAAGGTGGAGGAGGTTGTTTGCTTCAAGAGAAGATAGTTGCATCTTGTGCTGATGAGCTTGTTATAATAGCTGATTATACGTATGTATTATAATTAGAAAAGGTATTTCTCTGATGTTTATTTTTAGCCATATTAATTACTTTTAGGAAAAATTCTCAGCAACTTGGTGAGCAGTACAAAAAAGGTATTCCTATTGAAGTGATTCCTATGGCATACAAGGCAATTCAGAAGAGAATTAAGGATAACTATGGAGGAAATATACAACTTAGGATGGCTTTAGCTAAAGCTGTAAATATCTTTCTCTAAGCATTCTTTTTTTTTTCTTTGATTGATTAATCTTATACAAGTTATACAATCCAAGGTTAAACTGTTTCTCTTTTCCCATGCATAGGGTCCAGTTGTAACGGATAATGGTAATTTTATCCTTGATTGGCATTTTCCACAAGGTCTGACTAACTGGAATAAAATTAACATAGAGATCTCAATGATTCCTGGTGTTGTTGAGACAGGACTGTTTATAAAAATGGCAAAAAAAGTGTTCTTTGGAATGCCTGATGGCAGTGTTAAAGAACAGTCTTAAAAGTGATGTTTCAACATTAATCTAAATGTTAAGAGTAGGTTTTATGATACAGGGACAATCTAACGTGATCTTAATTTAAAGTTATGACAAGAGGGTTTAGACAATCCTACATACTTGTTCCTTATTCAAAGTGATAATGCATTTGCATGTTTAATTTTCTCATTCAGCATCGATTTTCATTACATTCATAGATGTTTAGATGGATTGAACATTGTTGTGTCCCCTTTTACAAATGGATTTTAACAGAGATTGTGTTTTACAGACTGAAATGTACCTTTTACATATTTATATTTAATTTTTGCGGGAAAAGAAAATACTTGTGATACTTAAACTGCAAGCCTTAACATCGAGTGTACCGTTTTTTGTGAGAAACCTCTGTTTTAAGTATGCTACAAATGTTGCTCAAACAATTGTGTACATTATTTGTGTAAAGATAACTTTAGTTGTGAAACTAAACGCTAGAGAAACTTAAGAATAATAATTTTTATATAAAATTACGAAGTTTTATTTCTATCCTATTGTTCCCTAATTAAACATTGTAAATAATTCCAATCTTACGTTATCACCGTACATGTTTCCTAATTCTACAAAAGTAAAATAATCTCTTGTACACCGACATGTGTTGCACACCTTTCTTTACAGGCATTTCTTACGTCCTTCGTGAAAGGAGTGTGTTCAGGTATGAATTATCACTATTAGCGAACAAACGTATAAAAAATACACGCCCGAACAGGGACTCGAACCCTGGACCCTTAGATTAAAAGTCTAATGCTCTACCGACTGAGCTATCCGGGCACTTGGGGGGTGTGCCTCTCTAATTTCATGATGTTCAAATACATATTTAATACTCATTTATATATCTATCACCTACTATAACTCAGTCTTATCTCCTTATCATACGTTCGATTATTTCAATAAAATAATTCATTCTGTAGTAAAGTACATTTCTTTTACAATCCTTATTACGTCCTTCACGGAAGGGTTGCTATCAATTATTCTTGATGAAATGGAAATGTAAAAAATATTCCGCCCGAACAGGGACTCGAACCCTGGACCCTCAGATTAAAAGTCTGATGCTCTACCGACTGAGCCATCCGGGCACTTGGGCGCTCAGTCTCTTTTATTTGATGATACTCAACATTCTATTTTCGCAATTTTCACCTTTCAATTTCTTTCGTAAACATTTCTTTCAATTTCTATCAAATCTTAGATATGTTACCAACGTAACGCGTACATTGTCGAAACTATAGTCCCTAGATCTAGGTCCTAATCAATTGTCTGGACTTTAAATTTTGTCGATAATGTATATATAACGTCTGTTAATACTTTAAACGCGGCGTCAGTCCCTAGGGACTGACAGTGAACTTTTCATTTGGTCTGCGGTTAGGTCTGTCTATATTCTGTAATCCAACACTTGATAAATGATTCGCTTAACGTGTTAACCCTTATCAGACGTTAGCATTTTGTACTTTACTCGCCACTAGGTCAGAGTTTTATTTCAGTTTCTATTATAAAGCAAGATTAACTAAGATTACTTGATATAAAAAGAAATTCCTCGTGCATAAAGATGTTTATATTTAAACTTCAGGTGTTTACATGTTACTTTAACGTTTAAGTTCTTACTCTTATTTATATAACGTACACATCTTATTCATAAAACGTGTATCCGTCGTGATTTACAACGTTAAGTCGATTAACTCAAACTGGACCATATAAAAAAAGCATTTGAAGAAGAGAAAGGGAAAATCGAATATCTTGTTCAATTTATTCCAATCAAATTTTACTCGCAAATTCTTGCACTGTCGTATGCTTCACGATCGGCACAGAAAACTAAAAAATTAAAATGAAAAAGAGGGTGGAGAGGAGATGGAATGGCAATCGTCAAAGGTTGAACGACCTTATGGTAACACAGCGGGTTCTGATGCGCGAACGTTGTAACGTACTTAACCCCGGCTACCTTTTCCTTTCATTTACACGAAGTCCCTTATCGGTCAGCCTTTCGTAAATTTCTCCTTTCTTTCGACTTAGTCATCGTACAATGTTTCAATCTTTCCTTTAAGCTGTTTGCATATTCGCTCGAACGTTACTCGCTGCTTCTTTAATCGTACAGAAGCAGGAAAAACGCTGCGGGTGGTAAGGATACCGTTAAAATCATTCGCTTACGTTCTTGAAGAACTTTACATCCTCCTATAGATTGATAAAAATTTTCTGAAACAAAGTTATTCACGATGTAAGATAAGTACGAAGGGAAGCTGTATCTTTTGAACGAAGATTCAAAGCTTTCAGGTGTAAATCGTGTACTTGTGGAATTATTTTCTCTAAATTTTGATAACATTGTTGGTATAGCAGTTGTGCTGATTTTTATGCGTTTATAGGAAATTTAAAAGCGCAAAAATTGCAAATAAATAAAGGATCCAGCAGGCTAAGGAGGTCAAAAGTGTCCTTCAACCGATTTGCTGGTGCGATAGATCATTCGATAGCTTATCAAAAGAAAACATGTGACACCAAGTTTCAATCATTTAGCTCGTCAGTGGAGGTAGTTACAGGGTAAATTCGAATTATCAGTTTTTGGACTATTTTCCCTATTTAGTGATACGCAGAATTTCTGAAAAAATCCAACATATTACACATATGAAGGTACATCTTAGGGAATTTTTTCCAATGTTTTCGTTGAAAATTCTAGTTGTAAAAAATAAAAACACGCAAAAAAATGTCTACCGAAGTTCTATTTTTTTTTTTACTGTACTCTCAAAAGTATGAATTTGCATAAATATTCGTAATATATTAATTGCAAGATTGTTGAGAAAATAATTCCAGAAGGATACGTGTTACACCTGATAATCCTCAACAGTGAGTCTTGTCTTTTTATGTTTCTATTAGAATTTTCGTTACATTTCCTCTTTGTCCTATTATTTCATCATGAGAGGAGAATAGAAGCTTCATCTTGTAATTTTGAATGCTTCGATGATTCTGATAGATGGACAGAAGACACGTGAAACGGTATAATTGCTCTGGTTATTGCACCATCCATCCATGTTGTAGAATATATGTAAGACTAACTGCGTTTGGTATAAAGAACATTAAATGTACTGTACCAGAGACCATTATGAGAATGGTCATGCGTTCTTAGGGCGCATGTATTTACGCCCTCGGACGACATCGAAGAGGGGGATGGTATTTGAAGAGCTGCCGCGAGATTTCATCCCTCATAAGCAGGACTTCGCTTCTTACGCGATCACCAAACCCTTTGGCTAACAGACTTAGAGGAAACCAGGACTTATAGAGAGAGACGTTCAACAGTTGAGAAGAAGCGTTACTTTCGAAGCTTTTTTCTGCGACAAGGAGACCTATTCTTCCGGCTGAAAATTTCCAGCATGAAGGTAGCTTATCTTACTTACTTTTCTTCCCTATTTAAACTGAGAGAAGGGAAATTAGTCCAATGTAAATTTTTTTCCAAGTAAAGAGATCGATACTCTTCCATTTTTTTTATGTGAGAATTTAAAGCAGAGTCTAAGGAAATATCTTTTTTCGTGAGAATTTTAAATAGCGTCTAAGGAAATTTTCTTTATTCGTGAGAATTTGAAATAGAGTCTAAGAAAATATTTTATTTGTGAGAATTTGAAATAGAGTCTAAGGAAATATTTCTTTTTCGTGAGAATTTGAAATAGAGTCTAATGGAAATATATTTCTTTTTACGAGAATTTTAAATACAGTCTAAGAAAATGTCTTTTTATGCGAAAATTTTAAATAGGATCTAAAAAAATATTTTTTCTCTTTTGTGAGAATTTGATACAGAGTAGAAAAATACTTCTTTTTGTGAAAATTTTAAGTAGAGCCTAAAAAAGTATTCTTTTTATGAGATTTTTAAACAGAGTCTCAGAAAATATTCTTTTTTGTAAGGATTTTAAATAGGGTCTAAGAAAATATTTGTTTTCGTGTGAGAATTTGAAATAAAGTAGAAAAGTATTCTTTCTTGCGAGAGTTTTAAATACCGTCTAAAGATATATACATTTCTTTTTGCATTTGCTACGTGTTAACATTTAAATAATTGTCGCACGTTCGTTGAAAAATTACATAAAATGTTTTTTTTCCGTTTCGTATACTCGTTATTTCTCAGTACGAGCGTTTAATAAATACCTTGTTTATAATAAATACCGTGCGATTGTTACGGATTATTCGGATATCGAGTTCCTGACGTCTCGTAATAACGCGCCACGGTTATCCGTTGACAGCTTCTTAAAAGGCGGCGTCGTTTTTCAATCTCCCCTCTCGATTAACGATATAATTGCACTCGAAATTGCTTATCGGGGCTTTTTTCCCCCTACGGCGAGAAACTCCTCAGTGAGATATTAACAAGAAAAAAAGAAAAAAAGAAAAAAAAAGTATCTAAGCTCAGGACATTATTAAGATATAACGAAATTTCCAATTCAGTTGAAATCGTGTTAAAAAATTCTTCTCGTAGTTTTTACATTATATTACCTGTAAATACATAAACGAATAATGTAGAAAGTTTCTTTTATTCACCGATACGACGAACGATATCGCTCGAAGGTACGTTCGACCTATCAGTTAACGTTGGGCATTAATTAACCGCAGTACAAACCTGATTAAAGTCATAAGCAGATTATAACAGTTAACATGTTTGAAAGGTTCACATGTACTTATGTAACAAGACGATGCTTATTATAAATTACTCGCTGCCCCCTGTAATTATCGAGATTTCATTGTGGATTTTATGCGTTATCATTACATTTATTCGTTAACGAACTTTACGTCACATGAAGTTACCAATGATAACGAGGATAATTTAACATACTCGAAGAAAGGACACTTTCTACATAGAAAAAATAGAGAAAATAAAAAGAATACAACGTTTCTTCTCTTTTCTTTCCTTTCTTCCTTGCAACTTTAGGCCATCAAGTACGTTTGCTGCGTCCTCGTAGTCGTGTGCTTAATAAACCTGGCAGAATCGGAAAGATCTCAGAATCAGGTAAATTATTAATCACAGATAAACATTATTTTCAATTGCACCAGTAACTTGGTAAAAAAGAAAAACAAAAGAATTAATTGCGTTTCAGATTGACCAACAATTATTCGACACTTTCAACATAGACAGATCGACGAGAGTGAAAAAACCTTTCTGCAACGCTTTCACTGGTAAAAAACAAAAACAGAGAGCTGATAAATTTGCATACTGTGTATAAAAATTTACCATAAATTAGGGGGAAACATTGGCAGGATTTTATAACATTATCTTGTAGAATATTAATTGCAAAAATTAAAATTCTGCGCGAATTATGCGCTCCGGTGATAAAATTCGAGAATGTTGCAAAAGTGAAATGAATTACTTTGACTTCCAAGCGTCTCGTTTGTTTTTTTAGATATTATTGTCTATTATATTAACACTATATCCACCCAAAGCCTATTAATCGATTTTCTGTAGTCTATTAACATTCAATGCGGAGCTAAATTTTCTTCGTTTTTCGTTTAAGCTGCGAAAAATACTCAGCGGATGCTTAGGCGTACAAAAAAGGAGGCAAATTTTATTTTTGTTTTCCCACAGGATGCGGAAGGAAGAGGAGTTTGTACCATCATCTGGCCGAAGCTCAGGAATTGAAATCAACCGACATCATCCAACTTCCGTTCTCCGTGTACAAAGCATTGCTGAAGGCAGCGCAGAGAGGGTGTATAAAAAACACAATCGACCACGATGGGAACGAGTATCAATCGTCTGATATCCCTCAGGTGTATCTATCTGGGAAAATACCAATTCAGAATAGGTTCGACATTCCGTTGACGTCTTTAGATTAATCCGACGAAAAATGACACGATGATGAGGGATATCAAAGGATTATTTAGTTCGTTTCACAGCTGTGAGATTTATTCAAGTGACATAGGAAAATAATAATACAATTCGATCAGTATTTCACTGTTATAGATACTTCCGTTTCGTATCGTTGCTTGTACTTCAAATGGATCCCAAATAAAGTTGATTAAAAAGAAAATCGTACGATCAGTGTACTCTCGTTTTCCTTTTTTTTCTCTCTCTCTTTGTTTCAAAGATAAATTGTTAATTTAACAGTGAGAGTTCCGTTCCACAGGTATTTCGAGTTCCTCGACAAATCCAACGAGGATGGAGATTTGGTGAAAAAGTCGTTCAGAAAGATGCTTAAACCAACGCACTCTGGATTGTCTGGTTCTCCAGATAATTTTGGACGGCTCCAAAAATAGGACGGGCAAAGTATTTTCGTGGGATCCCATATTTTCGATTGTCGATCTTGCCGCGACATTTCGACAGAGTGATCTAAAATCTGCGATAATTGGTTCATTTTTTTTTTTTTTTTATAACGAATCGTTCGTGGAGTAAGACATATATTTTTCTTACCGAAAGATGAATCTTACGACGGAAAGGCCACTCTAGGATAGAATCATATCGACCACGAGTCAATCCAACGTTTATGAGAACTATACCATACGAGAAACGTGGTGTTACTTTAAGATGCATCGCGTATCCGTTGTGGCCTACGTAAAACGTCGAGCTACGCTCGGAATATCCATTTCTCCAACTCTTAAGCTTCTCATCGAAACGTTTTATCTGCCAGTAGTAAAAGAAACAGCTGGTGGAACCTGCTGGATCGTGTTCAGATATTTTAACCCTTTATACACTGATTTTTTTTTCTTCGCTCGTATGAAGGAACGTTACAATTGATCAGAATTTTACGCGAACGACGGTTGAGAAATGCAAAATTCGTCAATACACACTGTTAATCTGTTTCTGATATTATTACCTCGAGTATGTTTGCTACTTTTAACTTTTAGGGGTGATTTTTGTCCCATTGATCGAAGATAATTGCCAATAAAAAGAAGAAATATACGTGTAAAGTATTTCTTCTTTTAGAGCTACTGTATTACCGAAGTTTCATCGATTTCGAAAGCGTGCAAGTAACTTGAAATAATGAAATAATAATTATCTAATATTTCACATCACCTTAATTAAAAGTAGCGTGTTTGATATAATAAGAAGTAAAGCAAAAATATTTGTAATGGTACAAAATATCCATTCTTTGAGTGATTTTCCCGCCGCCGAAGAGAAGAACCAATTAATAATTATTACAAGGAGATCAATTACTAATTGTACAACAGAAAACGAATAAAACAAGAATTATAAAATCTATTAAATACACAAATTAATTCGGTGCCCTTTTTCACAAAGTTTGGCCATCTTTATCTACCGAAAGCCGCCATATTCTTTTCAGAGAAGCAATTCCTCAGTCACCTAATAAACAAAACAAAAAAAACAAAAAAAGAACCTGATCCAAAAATAACGAAGATTATTCTGATCCTTAAAACTGTGCTCTATTTTTTTTTCTTTTTATTAATAAACATTGAAGTTCGTGAAAAATGGTACCAAATAAATTTCTTTACCATTCCTCCGCGAATCTGTGAACTTAAAAATTCCCTCGATCCTCTGAATAAATTAATACGAACCATCCGTCGATGGAACTCTTCGAACGGTATTATTGAAATAGTCAATTTCATCTTGTCTAGGATATAACAAACTCGTCTCGTCGTAGATATTCATCAATTTACGAGTGTCCCTTTTATTTTCCAATATCGTATTCAACAATGTTCTGATACCCTCCAGTTCTCTGGTTAAATTCTTCTCCAGAGCTTGCAGCTTTGCGTCGATCATTCCTGAAGGTTCACATCAACTCGTATCAGACAAACGATTGAAATATTGGGAAAATCATTCTTACTCGCGTTGCAAGCTCCTGTGAGTACTCTCGAGACGCTGGCGCGTGCACTGGCGACCAATTCTTCCGTGGCGATTTTACAGCTCGCGTGTTGCGTCTCCGTGACTTCTTCGTCGCTCGTTGAATTTTTATCTGTGATTCGTGTAATTTCTTTTTTTCTTTTTTTTTTAACGTTTGCGTATTTCTTTTTCATTTTACGTCTATCAATGAAGAATAGAGAAAAAGGAACACCTTTTGCTCGCTTATTAAGATACTTACAGAGATTCGAGACGTTCGCGTCGCTTGCATCACAGCAAGCTAAGTAGAGCGTATTGAACAACAAGAACAATAAAACCGTCGATGACATCCTGGGGTGTGATCTGTTGTTTAAGATCGCGCGAAATCACGTTTGCTTAGATAGAAGAATAAAAAGGGAAAAAAAGAAGGATGTTTCAATTTCCGGTGGGATTATAAATAGAACCTTAAGAGAATTTTAATAGATATTATCGCGATAGAGTTTAGGAAAACTTTCGATGAGAAGTCTATGCAAGTTTCAGAGAAGATATAGATCTAGTCGATGACCTGATCGCCGCGTAACTGTCATCCGCGTCTACTTTGAATTATATAAATATAGGCGAATCCCTACCCCTTTTTTTTAACGAACTTCCCTATAGAAAACGTTTCTCCTAGATAAATGACGCTGTTTGCGTATATATAACAACCGCGTAATACCTGTGACTACTAATTTTCTTCTATAAATAACTTTAGACAGAAGAATTTTCATATACTTTTCATATCATTTTTTTTTTAATTTTAATTTTATCATTCATACTTTTCTAAGAAAGTAAAACGATTTTTTTTTTTTTCTCTAATCGTTCTGAATGGAGGAAATGTTTACAGAGAAATCTTTCCACGTGTATATTTCTCCGAAGAATAAAGTATACGAAGTATTCGTCAAACGAGCGCGTTTGGCGGTCTTTTTGACAGTCGTGTGAAAACGCGCGTACAAAAAGAGACGCTGATTGTTGCTTTTCGTCAATTTTCTACGCCAAATTAAACGGTGTATTTGCAACAAGATGAGTGAGAATGTTCAAGGAACGTTCGTGTCGGAGAAAGTGTCGAAAATACGATGGAAACACGAGGACTTCGAGGAGGCTACGAATTTTATAACCGGTAGCTGGGACGATCCGGTAAGGTTATCTTAGCCGAACTTAACCTAGCACATCCTCGTGTATAAGTAATTTCTATAAGATTCTTGTATTAAATCGTGTTAACTGTTTACAGTATCAGAATTATTGTTCTACTCTAGGTGAATAAAGTGACTCATTGGACATTTCAAATGAACGATGACGGTGAATCGTATCCAGCAGTTGTTTCATCGTACGCGATTCTTGGAGACGTGACTGAAATAAAGGTTTTTTTTTTACTTGTTCGTTAAAGAATACAATTATCAATCATCTCTAACTATTTTCTTTTTTTTTTCTTTATCAATGTTATAGTTTATTTCGAGAGATTTTTTCGTGGTATCAACGTCTATAGGTACTGTTAGATTACTGCAGATCCATGAAAATCCTTATTCTCAATTCAAAGAGCACATGTCGTGGGAATTCATACATAAATTTGAGTAAGTGTCATAGACTAAGATTTTTTTATTCATGGAATAATATACACTATGTCAATTTCTTTTACTTCTTCTTTTTATAGCAAAACAAATGATTACGCATCTTGTACTGGACTTTCTACATTCGAACAAGATATAGTTTCTGTAGGAGAAGATGGAAGGATTAATCTATTGACAGCTGGACAGAAGAAACCAGTCAGAGTTATTGGTAGTTTTAAATTTTTATTTCTTCTTTCGTGTTGCACACTGATTTTCTAAATGGTTACATTTACTTTCCAGATGAGGCTGATAGTTGTTCTATATATTGTATCGATTTTCTGAGGCACAATGAGATACTGACAGGGAATTTGAGGGGGCATATGAAAGTGTGGGATTTAAGAAATGATCAAGATCTCCCTGCTACAACATTCATGCTCTCTGATCAGACAAAAGTATGATTTTCCGTACTTTAACGACCGCCTCGTTCAATTCAACACTGGCTCGGTTTTTGCTATCGCGCCTATTCTTACAGCTCTAAAAATTTTAGATCAAAATTCCTGAGAGGTTTTACTATATCGTTCACTTTCCCTCATTATAGGGTAATTCATGAATTTGTTGTAGTAAGAAACCGATTAATAGGCTCCTGGTCGATAAGCTTTGTCGGCGAAAAGCCGATTAATGGACTTCCGGTCGGTAAACTTGTTAAAATGAATGCAATTTCTTACAGACAGAAGCCACAAGTATTGCTCATCATCCAACTCAAAGACATATAGTTGTAGCTGGAGGTGGAGATGGTAGTTTAACCGTATGGGATTTGAGGCACAATACATATCCAATGTCTCAACTAAATGCTCATGCTAAATCTGTCAGCGAAATACTTTTTCATCCCGATAGACCGGAAAATTTATTTACCTGCTCGGCCAGTGGCGAATTATGGCATTGGAATAATGCTCAACATTCGAAATTAAGTTTAGGTACGTTTGAATCGTAAATTAATTTTTATTAATTTCGCATAATTCTACTCTAACAAAGTATTATTCTTTCAGACCCTACGAACACGCATTGGTTAAATACAATCGGTACAAATGGTAAAGTGAATGTTATGTCGCTTTGTAGTGCTATGCATAAACCGATAAACAGTATTGATATCGATAGATCAACATTACTTTTCGGATGTGATAACGAAGCATTGTACATTGTTAGGAATATAGCTATTTAATGACTAGCTTGTTCCAATTATATTTTTTCTAATTGTAATATATTAAGAAATAAATATCTTTTGTATTGTACATCGTTTTATTTCTCCTCCGAATACGTTGAATGTTTTTTTTTTTTATTACATTCGCTGGAAAATTTCAAATGACCCGCGTGAAAAATCCCACCGTGTAATTCGCCATAGTTATTTTTTTAGTATTTGTAGCTCCATCTCTCGTTGATTTTCACGATCACGATTACAGGAAGCTTTAGCCTGTTAGTTTGCCATTTTGTGACGCCTTGTGTGGAAGTTCGTAAACAGATTTTGCTTTGCTTGCCTGCGGAGGGACAAGAATTATGTCAAAACGGAGGATCGAGGTTGTGGATCCGTATGTTAAACGGAAGGCGTGAGTGTTCCAATGGATTTCCAATTGTTAAAGATCGAAAGATACGGGGAAATATTTTGCCATGTGCATTGTTACAAGTTTTTTCAATTCTGTCGCGCATCTCTTCGAACAGTTATCTTACTGCCTCGAAATAATCCACGCGAATACATAAGATCGATCCGCCAATTAACATAATCAAAAAGACATTTCAAATTGTAACACTTTAAATACGCGAAACAAATCTTTTCTGTTGCTGTTGACTTGTTTGGTCAACTCATCTGTAAAGGTTCTCAACTGAATTTCTTTTTACACGAGCGACGTTATACGTTGATATCTCCGAAAAGTTTTTATAATTTTTAAATAACAACGGAAAGACCGTGTGTAAGCGAAATGTGAACATATTATGGGATATATTTCTTATGGATCGAAGTATCGTTTGTTTTCTATTCGATCGGTTTTCATAACCAACGAAGTGTTCTCAACTTTCGTTATTTCACGATATATTGCGAGAAACGTGCTGTTTTGACATTGCAATTAAAGTAACTTTTCAGCGATAAAACGAATTGTTTTAATAAACGCGTAATCTGATTACTTACCTGTTGTTTCACAGAGATGGCTCAACCACAGCCAACAGCACAAATGCACCTTCTACTGCACCAAAAAATCAAGTTCAGTTGAACCCTTATACTGGTCTACCTTATACACCAAGGTATCATGAATTTTATAAAAAGAGAATAACATTACCTGTGTTTGAGTATCGTGCCGATTTTATGAGGTTACTGGCACAGCATCAGTGTATTGTACTTGTTGGAGAAACAGGGTCAGGTAAAACTACACAAATTCCACAATGGTGTGTAGAATATTCAAGCTGTATTGGCACCAAAGGTGTTGCTTGTACACAACCAAGGAGAGTAGCAGCTATGTCTGTTGCACAAAGAGTTTCAGAAGAAATGGATGTTGCATTGGGTATGTATTATTATTGTTACTTTTTAAATGAATAAATTGAACATACATACAGGTTTTTTTTTGTATAACTTGTTTCAATCAGGTCAAGAGGTAGGATACAGTATCCGTTTTGAAGATTGCAGTTCTCCAAAAACTGTATTAAAATACATGACCGATGGTATGCTTCTTCGAGAAGGCATGTCAGACCCTATGCTTGATGCCTATCAAGTGATACTATTAGATGAAGCTCATGAAAGGACTTTAGCCACGGATTTGCTTATGGGTGTGTTAAAAGAAGTGATTAAACAGAGACCAGATTTGAAACTTGTGATTATGAGTGCAACATTGGATGCTGGAAAATTTCAACAGTATTTTGACAATGCACCTCTAATGAATGTACCTGGCAGAACTCACCCTGTTGAGATTTTTTATACACCTGAACCTGAAAGAGATTACTTAGAGGCTGCTATAAGAACTGTTATACAAATACACATGTGTGAAGAAGTAGCAGGTGATCTACTTCTATTCCTAACTGGTCAGGAAGAAATTGAAGAAGCTTGTAAAAGAATCAAAAGGGAAATGGATAACTTGGGTCCAGAAGTAGGTGAACTTAAGTGTATACCACTCTATTCCACACTGCCCCCCAATCTTCAACAGAAAATCTTCGATCCTGCACCTCCCACGAAACCAAACGGCGCAATCGGTAGGAAAGTAGTAGTTTCGACTAATATCGCTGAAACATCCTTAACCATCGACGGTGTCGTATTTGTAATAGATCCAGGATTTGCAAAACAGAAGGTAACATCACATTTCTACTTCCTTCCTTTTTTTTTTTACTGTATTCTATTTATTATTTAATTGCTATTGTATTTTTTGAACAGGTATACAATCCTCGAATACGCGTAGAATCTCTTCTTGTATCACCTATCAGTAAAGCATCTGCTCAGCAAAGAGCCGGTAGAGCCGGTCGTACAAGGCCTGGAAAATGTTTCAGACTGTACACAGAGAAAGCGTATAAAAACGAGATGCAGGATAACACTTATCCCGAAATTTTAAGATCTAATCTCGGCAGTGTTGTGTTGCAATTAAAGAAACTTGGAATTGATGACCTGGTATGTTATATTCTTCGTTAATATAATTTAATTATTATTCTTATTTGTAAAATATATCTTTTATTTCCTTTTCTACAGGTTCATTTTGACTTTATGGATCCACCCGCACCTGAGACTCTTATGAGAGCTTTGGAACTTCTGAATTATTTGGCGGCCTTAGACGACGATGGAAATCTAACGGATTTGGGCGCTGTGATGGCGGAATTTCCGTTAGATCCACAATTGGCGAAAATGCTTATCTCATCGCGCGATCACAACTGCAGCAACGAGATACTTAGCATTACTGCTATGTTGTCAGGTAAAGTATCAATAAGAATATTCTTTTTATTGTACTCTTAGATTCACGTATATCATTATTTTTTTACGTATAAAGTAATTTTAAATAAAAACGAAAAGTTACTAAGTCAGGATCATGGTAAGGTACCGTGGTTTTAAATTGATGATTGATATTGTATTAGTCCCGCAGTGTTTTGTGAGGCCAAATGAATCAAAGAAGGCTGCGGACGATGCTAAAATGCGATTTGCACATATCGACGGAGATCACTTGACGTTACTAAACGTGTATCACGCTTTCAAACAGAGTAAGTACTTTTTAAACTTGTTTTATTCAAATCTGTTACCGAAGTATAATTTTCATACTTTTCGTTTGTCGTTGAAGGTTTCGAAGATCCACAGTGGTGTTACGATAATTTCGTGAATTATCGATCTTTAAAAAGCGGCGACAATGTTAGGCAACAACTAAGTAGAATAATGGACAGATTTTGTTTGAAACGCACCTCGACCGATTTCACGTCAAAAGATTATTATATCAATATTAGGAAAGCGCTCGTGGATGGATTCTTCATGCAGGTAAATACGATCGAAAAGTAATTTTCGCATGAATAAATTTTATTTTGATCGCAATGCTAATTTTCTTTTTTCTGTGTGCGCGCCAGGTCGCACATTTAGAAAGGACTGGTCATTATTTGACTATCAAAGATAATCAAATTGTACAGCTTCATCCGAGTAGTTGCTTGGATCATAAACCCGAGTGGGTAATTTATAACGAGTTCGTGCTTACGACGAAAAACTACATCAGAACAGTTACTGATATTAAACGTAAGTTATTAATTTTCTCATTATATAATGTAATAGTTATTTGTCTGTGTTACAACTTTAATTTTTTTTTTTGTTTTTCTTTATAGCTGATTGGCTGTTGAAGATAGCACCACAATATTACGACTTACAAAACTTCCCGCAATGTGAAGCAAAGAGACAATTGGAAGTGATCCAAGCGAAGTTAGACTCGAAACAATATCAAGAAGGGTTCTAACCTCTATACATATTAGATATCTTCAAAAATGGTGTCAAACGATTGATAAATGTGTGGTCGATCTATTTTCGGCGATACGTCAGACACACGGTTCTTTCAAACATAAAAAAAAAGAAGCCAAAACACTTACTAAAACGTTGCGAGAGACGGCCGTAAGGGTAGTTCTCTACTCTGTATTTTCACTTTAAAAAAAAACCATGTAAAGAAAAAGACAAATTTTAAAGAACATTTATAATTTTGTACAAGCTGTAATAACTTGTACATTTTTTTAGGCTCGTGTGCCGAAAATTGTAAATGTTTGTAGACCTCGTTTTATCCTGAACATCTCAAACAAAATGAAAATTGACCTTTCATCTACTTGTAAGGCACGCGGAAGGCATAGTTGGTTGATAAATGATTTATTTATGTACATTAAAGAAAAAAAAATTTAGTAACTAAGTAATTTTACCAGTAGAATTTGTTGTGGTCAACGTTTGCACACTTGAAATGTAATACTAGATAAAAAGAATAGATTAATTTTTGTATTAAATGTTGGAACAAGTATGAGCCAGATAAGATGTATACAACGCTTGCTATGGATAATCGAAGGGCAATGACTTTACAATGACCTTCAATACAAATTACCGTTCCGTTTGCTGGTTTCTTTTTTCTTCTTTAAATTATAAGCAGTACCGTTTTACTTGTTACGATATCCCACATTTCACAAGTGCATAACATCCAGGAGCATTATATATTTATTACGACTGCAACGTGCAAATAACTTATATCGCATTATGCAATATGTTCTTTTTGTTTAACAATCGACACAGTTCTATTTGCCATAATTTTTCACGAGAGGTTTATCAGAAGAGGAACGATATCTCCGATGTTGAAAGAAACAATTATAAAAGAGATCGAAATAAAACCGTAAATTATATACATACGAAAGATATTTTATAGAAAACTATACGAATAGGTTTCGAATGATCAAATTATTCTTTATTTATGAATACTAGCATAATAGAAATTGCAAACTGCTATTGTCGCTGTGAGAAATGAACAGTGTTGACGGAGTGTAAACAGATTATAAGCTTAATTAATATCCAATAACAAATTTCCGATATCTGATCCTAAAACACCGCATGCTTTCAAACAAATACCGATCGAATTTTTTAGCTTATTTTAGAATTTGAACACTTCTACGTAGTTCGAAGTACGTACTATCATGTTACGAAAATTAATTTTCCCAAACGAAGAATGTAATTTCATTGTTTGAAAGTTCCATTGCTTGTTTTTTCTCAACAAGACAAAGAATGCTAGTTTCAATTTTTGTAAATAAAAAAAGATACGCAGATATTAAGGTAAACGTATAGAATCACAAGGATTTACGATCGCGGACAGTTTTCATTGTATTGTACCACTTCATTCTAATAAAATACTGAAAATATAATTCAATTGTAATGACTGTTAAATGAGTGTAAATTAAGAAAAAAAAAAAGATGTTATATCGTGCCGCTTTACGTAATATACATATATATATATCAAAAAGGTATACTTACTTTACCGTCTATTGAACGAATTGTTTTTAAACGCAGTTCTTGTGTCGCGAGAGATGTTTTGAGAACCACTGAGAAAGCACGAGGATCGTGGTGTTTCATCATTTTACTGATTTTCATGAAATTGGAAGAGCTATGGCATCGCTTGTTGCACCGGTTACAGCGAGATTTACTCGTGTTACAATTGATAGTTTGCACAATATAAATAAAAATATTTTATTTAGGTAAGATTCCATATTTTTACAATTATATTATTAAACACGTGCAACAGTTCCGTTTAACATGAATTGCGATAGAGGTTAGATTGTTGAAAAGATGCTTGTTTACTAACTTATTATACTATCTATACGGTTTTTCTAATAAAATTGTAATATATCCAATAAAAATTATCATATTTTTTAAATCTGCATAAGATTTAAATTGAACCTTGCGTAGTTTACTTGATTGTATTAATAGTAAAACATTCCAAGAATGCTGTGTATGAATATTTGAATAAAAGAATGAGAAAGGAATTAACGACAGTTCGTTTTATGTTGACTTATGTAAAAAGAAAGAAAGAAATAATTTGTATGAAATCTTTTTATCGATACAAAGGTTAGCTCAACCGTCGTACACTTCTTGGAAAACGCAAGAGTATAGCACAAATCCGGAAGAGAAAAAGCCGGAAAACGAGGTACAATCGACAGTACTAGAGGCTACAGAAAATGAGAAGAAATTAAGAGCGGATATCGAACTACTCAACAAGGAATTAATGGATCTGAAAAGCCATAAAGCTGAACTAGAAGACAAGTACAAAAGGGCACTTGCAGATGGAGAAAATCTTAGAGTTAGATTGACAAAACAAATTGAAGATGCGAAATTATTTGGTATTCAAGGTTTTTGTAAGGATCTCTTAGAAGTAGCAGATATATTAGGTAAAGCTACGGAGAGTGTACCAAAAGATGAACTCACAGAGAAAAATCCACACTTGAAAACATTATACGAAGGTTTAAGTATGACAGAGGCACAATTACAGAAAGTAAATAGGAAAACATGGTTCCAAAAAAAATTTCTATGCAATTACCTATATATATGTATATATATAAAATTATTCTGAAATATTTTTGTACAGGTGTTCAAGAAACATGGTTTAATCTCGTTAAATCCGCTGGACGAAAAATTCGACCCCAATCAACATGAAGCACTATTTCAACAGGTGAGATTATCATGCTTCATTTACCCAAACTGTATTTTATAATTGTATTATGTAACAAATTGTAATCAAGCATGTATTATCACACAGGAGGTACAAGGTAAAGAACCAGGAACAATTGTAGTAGTCTCAAAATTGGGCTACAAATTACACGAACGGATAGTAAGACCAGCATTAGTTGGTGTTGCCAAAGGATAATTCATGACTGTACGCTGATGTAAATGAGATTACATATAATCCCGTTAAATGTACTGCTGAAGGAAATACTGGCGTATAATAATTGTACTTGAAATTTAAATATAAATCACAAATTAAATACGAATGTCGAAGAATCGGTATAAAAAGGAGGAACGCTACGAATTCGATTGAAAGTGAACTTATTGTATTAAGTTTGAAGAATGTAATATAACATTTTAACTTTCTTGTTCTTTTTTTTTCTTTTGATTGATTCAAATAGATTTCCGTGTATTTAGATGAATCATTCCTTTCATTACATCGCATATTTATTACATTCTGATAAAAAATTACAAAAAAAAAAGTAACACTCAATTGTAGCAGCATCATGGAATCAATATAATAAATAGTATAAGCATTTTATAAATAATTAAATTTATTAGTCACACATTTATTTTTTATGGACAAACTTAATATCACCTCGGCAAGAGATTAACATCGTTCGAAAACTTTGTACAAGTCAGGCAGGCTGGCTATTTGTAATATTGTCGAGTCGTGCACGAAATGCTTCGGGGGAAGTAAGCTCTCTTTAATTGCAGTATATAAAACGTGTTCTGTAATATACTTCCAGTCATGAGTATCGTGTACAGGACTTATTTGACTGTAGTACTTTGCCGTTTCTCTGCAAATACTTCGAAAACACGGCTGTTCCGCCGACCATTCTACTTCAGTAGCTAAACGTAATATATAAAGAGGAAGGCCACCTTCGTTCGGGAAATATTTTTCTGAATGAACGGAGAAGAAGCTTTATAATGTATTCTAGTTTAAATATAGATATCTTAATAAAATATATTCACCTAACAGTACCGGCAGAGATTTCAGATTTCCCCGTTTATCTATAACAATGGAAAAATATTCTCTTAACATTTCTGTCTTCTCCAATAATAGTTCTTTCACGCTTGTGGCTAATTCCTGTTTCGGTCCGTCATCCTCTGTCCATCCGGCTTCTTCGCTGTCTAATCCTAACATGGCTAGATCATCCAAAGGGATAGGTTCCTAAAAATATACGTGAATTAAATAATATTTTAAAATAATTTTGTTAATTTACGTACTTACAGAGAATTTGATCACCCCGTAATTTGCAAAATCGTAAACCATAATTTCGTAGAAAAGCTCCTCTCTAAATAAAGAAAAACGCATAATTTAATATTTTACACGGATTATGAATATTTTACGAAAATAGGTGTATGATTGCTCACGCTAATTTTTTTGTATCGCAGAGATACAAATTGACGCCGCTTTGGATTAAAGCGGAAGATTGATCTATACAGCCAACGAAAGTTAACTCTGATAAAATTTGTCTCAAACCTTCGTGACATTCGTTTTCCACTTCTTTACGTAATTTCAAGACACTCGTTAATTTTACCTCTCTCATAAAATTATTTATCGAATAGGATTTAAAATTGAACGTACTTATGACGTCGCTATTTTTCTCATCTTTTTCATGATTTTTGTCGTTGTCAGTTTCTTTCGAAGTTTGTGCATTTATAATTTGCACGTCGTTCGATTTATTACTCTCAGTTTGCTCGATTTCTTCCGTATTTTCTTTAGATATACTATCTTTCTCTTTTTCTGTTATAGTACTTTTACTTCCGAAGCATTTGTATACTTGTTTACGTGCTTTATCTGCGACAACATCGATGCACTTTTCTTTATTAGAATCGTCTGCAATGTTATTATCAAAATCACAATCTGTAGTGTCAAAAATATCTTGCAAATCGCTTAATTCATACTCTTCCTGATTATCATTTTGAACAGATAGAACGGAATTCGAATCATCAACTACCGCTAAATCCGATACAGACGGACTTGTATCGTTTATAATATTACTCCATGGAGTATTTGATTGTGGTGCTTGTATTATTTCATCACGCTTCGGTGTATTATTTTCTCTCGCATCCTCAACATTCGATGTTGAACTCTGTGCTACATTTAATTCTTTTTTGTCACTGATATTAATATCTTTAGTTTTTTTATTATCTATCTGCTTATCCGATGCATTATCGTTCAATTCGTTACTCGCTGATTTATTAGTTTCAATATTGTCGTCATTTCTATCATGTTTCATTGCTGTATTAATAGTAAAATTAAATCTATCTAATTTTTGGTCGGCGGCATCGGTCCTGATCATTTCTTGGGGACGAATTTTTTTCGATTTATCATTGTTATCCTTTTCATATTCTGGCAGTACTTCTTGTAAAACTTCCTTGGTGATATCTGCTTTCGGTAATCGCGCTTGTACGTAAAATGTTCTGGAAGTGTTACTCGCGGATAGTTTCTCGTCTATAGCGTCTCTCATTCTTTCGACAATAGATGTTTCGTGAAGAAATTTCACCTCGTGTTTCGTTGGATGCACATTGACATCAACATTTTGCGGCTCGATTTCTAAAGATACGTAGCACCACGGATGAGTCTTTTTCGGAAGATAAAAAGTATAAAGTTCTTCCAACATCTTTCGAATTACTGAAACAAGATATCTATGAAACCTCATCTTTACCCATAAGAATTGTGATGACTTTGATCTTTCATAACTTACTAGAATTTTCTACTAATCTGTTATTAATGAATAAGAAAAACGTCATTTTCTTATTAGAGTAATTTGGATTTGTTACTAAAGCATGCATCTTAAATTTATAAGTGTTATCTGTAAGTTCCACTTCCAGTAATTCACGTGCTACAGGATTACCATAAAGTATTCTGGCATTGCTCATTTTAGTTGAATTGTGTGGTGTACGGACCTAAATATATAAAAAAGATATATTTATAAATAGTAACACACAATTTTAAAATATCTCTATTTATAAAAAAAACACCTGAGCTGTTATTTCACCATGCTTTTTTAGAATGAATCCCACACTGGGATTGTGTACTGCATACTTTGTAATAACATCTGAAATTTTGTTGAATTCCTCAGTTGCATTTGACAAAGCTTTCCTCCTTGTTGGAATATTGTAAAACAAATTTTCAATGAGTATAGTAGTGCCTTGATTCCCAGCACATGGTTTAGGTGGTGCTTTCAACTTACTATCCACATATGAGGCTCTAACATGAAAAACAAATTCTTAGAAAATATTTAGCTCTTATGTTTTAAAAAAATAAGAAAAATTATACATACTTGTAAGCACACTTTTCATTCCCAGTTTTTGTTGTGATTGTTAAAAGTGATACATGACTGATGCTTGCCAAAGCTTCACCACGAAATCCAAAAGTTGTTATTGACTGAAGATCCTCAAATGCTTGTAATTTGCTTGTTGTAAATCTCTCACAGACAATTTCCATGTCCTCTTTTCTGATTCCTGTTCCATTGTCCTGAATCTGAGATCAATATTAACCACCGAATTATGGCAATCAAATTTTTAATTTATCCAGTTAAAAAAAAAAAATACCTGTAATAATTTCAATCCACCTTCTTTAGCAACAACTTGTATATTAGTCGCTTTCGCGTCGAGACTGAAACATTTGTTATATTGAGTTTACAATGCGATAGAGATACATGTAACAATCGATGTCAATAACAAATATCTAACCTGTTTTCGATTAATTCTTTCAACGCATTTGCAGGTCTCTGTATTATTTCACCAGCTGCAATCCTGTTTACTACAGTTTCGTCCAATTTTTTAATTTTCCCCGGTGCATTCATATTAAACAATGTTGTTTCAAGATTTCGCTCGAAATCTCCAGAAACTGGAGCCAATTGTTAGATTAGATTACGCCATAGTGTACAGTAGTTACAATTTGTATAACGCAATGTAACGAAATTTAATGTAACGAAAACAAGTGAAAATAAAGCTTGCAATTTCGAATGATATGTGTTTTTATTTAATACAAGAATACCCGGTAACGTACATATTGAACTTTTACTTTCGCGCCACTTTTGAATCTAAAATTATGTACATCGATTCAAAGTGTGTCGTCATCTTCGATAAATGAAGTAGAGGTGGATATTGTGTATAACGCAGTTGTATGTTATTACATTGTTTTGTCGATAAAATTACCAAGTGACGATGGAAAAATTTCACAGGAAATACGAAGAATCTAGAAAGTGCCAGAGTTGACATTGATTTTTGTTTAGTTGCTAGGCATAGATGTACCGATACGAATTATGTACTTTACATATGTAGCTGTTACTCTCTGGCCCCAGCTAAAGTTATTTTTATATAAACTTCTAGTATCGTATACGCGTGCTGATATTAGCATGTTTAGTAATAGTAAATCTCACATGATGTAATAGAGTAAGCTATAAAAACGGTTTTATATCGATTTGCGCGATTCGAACTGAACTACGTATTCTTAAATTAGAATGCGTATTCGAAACGAAATGTGTTGTAAATTATCGCATAGTCGTATAAAATTATTTTTAAAGTTCTTAATGTAAAACGTATCTATGAAACCGAATCGATTTCTCATTTCGAAAATTCTGGAATGTTCTAGTAACGATATCTAGCATTTTCATTTCGGCTATACCTAAATCGATATATGTATTTAAAATAAATATCGACTCATCTGCGTACGTGACAAAATGTACGTACGTCTTACGTTGATATAATTTCTGCCTTCGTTACTTTTTCGAAATCAAAATCAACTCATAAAAAATCAACCCAAAGGAGTAAAATTATCAAAGACAGTGGAAGCTTTTTATATTTATTTCTTTTTTTATTAAGTTTGAATCGTTATTACAAAAGTTGTACTTTCAAATGAGTGGGACGGTAGCAACATTAAATTCGTAGACACTAAATCATCTGTAGCAGTCTTTTCATATCTCTGATGTTATCGATTCGTGTAATTTTAACAACTCAGGTCTCGAACAAATAAGAAAAGCTTTAGCATGCTAATTATAACCGCCATTTTGAATGCAATACCTTCCAGCATGTTCCCGTGTTTTCCTGTCGCGAGTGTTCCCTCTCTTTCTCTCCCGTTAAGTTGCCATTTCGTTACGATATATTTATCCTTATTCTGGATGTGACGAGAACGTCGAGCCAATAGGAGCGCGTCTTCGTATCGCGACGACGCCGTGATTGGTCATCCATCGAAACTTCTCGAAGCGCGAGATTTGGTGTATTAAAGGAGGAGTGTGGTGTCCCCTGCTCAGATACATTTTTGCAAGCGACAAGCGAACATTGCACAGACGTGCGACTCAAGTGATAAGACTACGATTTATTCACCAAGCGTTTACTATATTACGAAGCGAACGAAGCAAACGAAGTACAAGGTAAATAAATTTGGACAATTTTAAGTGTTTTCAGTGCGATATATATTTTATTATTCTCGCAACGATCGATCGGACTGCGTGAACATAGAAAACGACTTAACCTTTGAAACGTCACGATGAAGTTGCATTATTCTAATATCGATTTGTTCGAGAACCAAAATCGATTGTTCTGCCAATTCGAAAATGGTGTCGTTAAAGTTTCGTCGTTGAATTCTCGGGCTTGCAGAAATTTCTGTCGGATTCTACGTTCGTTGCAGTGTTCTTTCCGGTTGTAAATTTGCCAAACCCAGTGCTGACTCTTACGTGAATTTGACTTAATTGTGCTGTTTGGATCGGTTATAAAATACTACGTGCACTCGTGGGCGTGATAAAAGTTTTAGTACGCTTTGCATCTTACTGTCGAATTTTTAGAAATATATTTGAATTAGGAAGTTTGATAAATCGACGATATCTACGTACTTACGAAAAGTGTCTACGATTCGAAACGTTTGCTGCGTAGTACTTGGACCGAACGTGATTTACGATATGATGATACGATCAAACATGCGATGTTGAATTTTTTTAGTGAATTTTTGCAAGTGGAAATTCGTTCAACGTTCGAGAAGAATAGAAACGAACGTGTTTCTTATTCGTTGACGCATCGTGTGACTAATCCGTACGTTTTCTTCCGCAGTGATAAAAAATGTCGAAAGCTCCAGCAATAGGAATCGATTTGGGTACAACGTATTCCTGCGTGGGTGTTTTCCAGCATGGAAAGGTTGAGATCATCGCAAATGATCAAGGAAATCGAACGACACCGAGTTATGTCGCCTTCACGGACACCGAAAGGCTGATAGGTGACGCGGCCAAAAATCAGGTCGCGATGAACCCGAACAACACCATTTTCGGTAAGTAATACCAAAATTGAAAAAAAAAAAAAAACTCCTATCTTATCATCAATATGAGGATATATAACAGTATTTCGATGTTATTGAAGTGAAAGAAAGATTAGGCGTACGATAAATAATTCGAGTTTTTAAGCAGTTTTTTTCCTGAATATTTTGCTACGTATCTACGTGTTGCACGTGTTACGTAACAGATCGATATATATATATATATATATATATATATATATATATATATATATATATATATATATATATATATACGTTGAGGAGAGAAGATCCGTTTTAGCAGTATTTGCATATGAAGGCGTAAAGGAGTACGTCCGCCGTGTTGAATTTCGTTACTGACCTCGCTCAACTCCGCTCTCCGCAGTTGCATTCATTCAGGCTTTGCGCCCGTCCCTATTTTATCGTTACATAGTGGCACGATACCAAAATTTCCTTTCTTGCGCACTGCACCATCGCATGACTGCAACTTTTTGCTACTTTATACTTTCCGCGTATAAGTTGACACATCGTATGACTATACACTTTCCTCTCTGCATTTCTGTATTGTTACTTTTATCGAAACAGAATTTTCGCGAGTGTTATTAATCGCGTAAACGTTGAAACACGAAGTCATTAACGATGGAAAATAGAAGACACACTAATAGAAACGAGATATACGTATTTATATATCCCATTCTTCCATTGATCCATTAATCATCCATGTCCTTTATTAATGTACATCAATTATAAATTATATCATTGAATACTAATTTCATTCTAAATTAAAACAGATGCGAAGAGGTTGATTGGCCGTCGCTTCGACGATGCAACAGTACAGGGCGATATGAAACACTGGCCGTTCACTGTGATCAGCGATGGAGGCAAGCCGAAGATTAAAGTTATTTACAAAGGGGAAACGAAGACCTTCTTCCCCGAAGAAGTATCCTCGATGGTACTAACGAAGATGAAAGAAACTGCGGAAGCGTATTTGGGAAAGACTGTTACCAACGCTGTAATCACTGTTCCCGCCTATTTCAACGATTCACAAAGACAGGCGACGAAAGACGCGGGAGTTATAGCAGGCTTGAACGTATTGAGAATAATCAACGAACCAACTGCGGCGGCCATTGCGTATGGTTTGGACAAGAAGACTGCAGGCGAGAAGAACGTATTAATCTTCGACTTGGGAGGTGGCACTTTTGATGTGTCGATCTTGACCATCGAAGATGGCATCTTCGAAGTGAAGTCAACAGCTGGCGACACTCACCTTGGCGGAGAGGACTTTGATAATCGTATGGTGAACCATTTCATTCAAGAGTTCAAGAGGAAGTACAAGAAAGATTTGAGCTCGAACAAGAGGGCTCTTAGACGTTTGAGAACTGCCTGCGAAAGAGCGAAGAGAACTCTAAGCTCGTCGACGCAGGCTAGTATAGAGATTGATTCTCTATTCGAGGGTATTGACTTTTACACGTCGATCACCAGAGCAAGATTCGAGGAATTGTGTGCAGACTTGTTTAGAAGCACTTTGGAACCGGTAGAGAAGGCTTTGAAGGATGCAAAGATGGATAAGGCGCAGGTTCATAGTATTGTACTAGTCGGTGGATCCACCAGGATACCAAAGATACAGAAACTATTACAAGACTTCTTCAATGGTAGAGAATTGAATAAATCTATCAACCCTGATGAGGCTGTTGCTTATGGAGCAGCTGTACAAGCAGCTATCTTGCACGGTGACAAGTCTGAAGCTGTTCAAGACTTGTTGCTACTTGATGTCACACCTTTGTCTCTGGGTATAGAGACAGCTGGTGGTGTGATGACTACTCTGATCAAAAGGAACACTACGATACCTACCAAGCAAACACAGACCTTCACTACATATTCGGATAATCAACCTGGTGTCTTGATTCAAGTATACGAGGGAGAGAGAGCAATGACTAAAGATAATAATATTCTCGGCAAGTTCGAGCTTACTGGCATTCCACCTGCGCCTAGGGGTGTTCCTCAGATTGAAGTCACGTTTGATATAGACGCTAATGGTACGTATCACACAGCTTACAGCATACTTCAATCATTCTTATAACAATTACAACATCGAAACGTGTGTTCATGGATTACTAACGACTCTTTGAAATTATTTCAGGCATTCTGAACGTCTCTGCTATCGAGAAGTCAACCGGAAAGGAGAACAAGATCACCATAACGAACGACAAGGGTCGATTGTCGAAGGAGGATATCGAGAGAATGGTAAACGAGGCGGAGAGATACAAGAACGAAGACGAACTGCAACGTGAGAGAATATCCGCTAAGAATGCGTTGGAGTCGTACTGCTTCAACATGAAGAGCACCATGGAGGATGAGAAAGTGAAAGACAAAATTGATGCTGGTGATAAGCAGAAGGTGCTTGACAAATGCAACGAGGTGATCTCATGGTTAGATGCGAATCAGCTGGCGGAAAAGGAAGAGTTCTCCGACAAACAGAAAGAACTGGAAGCTGTTTGCAGTCCGATCGTCACGAAATTGTATCAGAGCGGAGGCGGACCACCACCTGGCGGATTCCCAGGTGCTCCAGGAGGCGGTACCACTGGTGGTGCTGGCGGACCAACTATCGAAGAAGTCGATTAAATATCTAGCCAGATTCATTAATCCTATTTCGTCCACACACACAAAACAGCACTGAACAAACGACACTTTTCCTTTTCACACATTTATTTATTATTTCATATACACGCTTTGTACAGTAATGTCTACCGGCTACCTTTGTACTTTATACTCACGCTGAAAATACGAATATTTTGTGAGACCAGAGACTTTATTTTCTGTAAGAAAGTATTTTAAATTCGTAATATATTAATTTGTTATAAAAAAAGCCACTAATTAGTTATTTTTGTAATACCAATGTGTCTCTCCGTTATCCTAATCGATTCCTCGATGTCCCTTTACGTCTAGAAACTATCTGGCTTGTAAAACTGAACCAGGATGATTAAGTACGTGGTGATAACGCTGATAAACTGAAAGATATATCGAAAATTAAACGTGTATTTTTATGTATATGTGTGTATTAACCCTTCGACTACGGAGTACTTGAAACTTAAACTCTACGTGTGCGGAATACTTTTTATTCGCTAAATTTTTTCATTTCCTTACGGAAATACACTGATATTTTTTCTTTTCGTTGGAGATGTTGACAGAAACAATTGCCAAACGTACATATGCGTCCATAATTCACCAGCTATCTAAATCGATAGCTTCAGGTAGACGTATATATACGTCCATGGCAGTCAAAGGGTTAAGTATCGTTTACGTACTCTTGTGAGCAAAGAATTGTCTATTTCGAAGAAATCACAGGCCGTGAACATGATTCTGTGATGTTGCAATTGCAACGAGAAGTCGTTTATCTCGTTCCTAACGCAATCGCGTTCGATATTCGTGCGTAACAGACTCTCCATACCGAAACCGTTTAACATAACGTTATTATCACGAGCATAGTTGCAAATGTCCAATGGTTCCGGTTCCTTGTTGCGAAAATTCCTAAAGAACGTCAGTTTGTTGAATTTCGTCGTGTGTTGTGTGTTTAAAACGAACTCGCTGATATGTAGACCAATTTTATTTATCTCTCTATGGGTAAGCGTGCACACCCAACACATCACGACGAACTGGCAACCATAAATCATCCAAATCACGTTGTTCAGAAAGATGAAACCGTTCTTGTGCTCAGCTGCGCTCATGTAGATCCTGAACAACTTCGCAACGACCATTATAAATGCGTTCGTAGAGCATAATAACAGATCTACGCCATAGATATCGTTCATCGCCATTACCACGGAACAGATCTCTGCAAGGTGGTTCGTTTCGTTCAAGAATAATGAAATAAACGAGCGAAATTGCATGTCGCGTTCTTTTTCAGCGAAGCGAGTCACGCAAAAGGAACGATTTAACGATCATGTGTCGTCTCTGAGATTGCTTCGTTTATAAATTTCTTGATAGTTTGGAAACTAACAGGTTCTCAATTCTCTTGTGAAATTAGATCCTCTTTTTTAAATCTGATTTTCAGCGTATTCAAATGTTTTAAAATTGAAAATTGAATTTTTTAAAGCAACTCGTACAAATTTCACAAATTCAGCACGAACTTTCTTATTTACGAACAATTCGCGCTTAATATTTCTTTTTTCAATATTCACATGTTTTGTTTTATTGGTGAAAGGGATGTAAGTCTATTTTTCGTAGTGTAATTAAGCACTACATGTATAAGAGACGAGTAAAAGTATGGATTTTACTAACAAAAGTGCGATGCAATGGAAATAGATGGAATGGAAAAAATTTTGGGATAAAGGACTACTTATTTCAAGTGAAACTGAATTTCAGATAGATGAAATTTAACGATTTTTGCAGTTCGGTAGTTATAAAAGTGGTGTAAATTCATTTACGATCCAGATAGATCATATTCGTTTAGTTAAATTCGTTTAAATTTGCAGAAACATTGGCAAACGCAGTACACTTCATTGATATTTTTCGATGAACTAAAATGCAAACCTTTAAGTATCTCGAAAGAACAATTATATAAATATCTTGATCACTTTCAAAGTAAACAGTCCATATATTGAAATATTTACGTTCCTTTCAAATGGTGCTTTTATATTTTATATTTCAAATAATCACACGCAATTGCTCAACCCTTTCCATTGCAATTTATTAAAAAACACGAGTCTGGTTGAAAAAAGAAATTAATTTTCAAGTTCAATTTGTGTCGACTTCCAAAAGAAATTTTAACAGAATTTTATTTTCTATCTGTTCTTAAAAAATAACCAATCTAAAAAAAATGTACACGCTCAGTTAATGATTGACGTTTCTTTGCGAACGTTCGAGTTACTTCGACTAACGCGAGGAAAAATTCGATACAAATTAAATTTATTCATATCAAGCGTCCGCACAGTCGTTCAACTTTCGTCCTCCATCGTCGTTCTATCTTTAGACGAGAAAGAACCCATACATCGTCCAATTTGCGTCACTCGCTCCGAATTTACACGCGGCAGGACATTTGCCAATAATTCTACGTTCAAGTATGCAACGTGCCATTGTACAGCCTTCTGATTCGTCTGATTTTCAAGGTGGTCCAGTACGTTCCCAATCTTTCGTCCAAACGTGTAATTATCACATTGATCGCTCTGAATCTCTGACAGATCATGTATACCACGATATCGAAGACGAAACTGTTCACCAAAGTTTGCGCGATCGTGTAATACAGCAGCAAATCAGAGGCGTAAATTTGATCGAAATTCGTGAAATAGTAATAGAGAACGTGTACGATTAACGAAACCGGTCCAAACAGTGAAACAATTACTATAGCGAACATTTGCCTGATTTTCACGCATCTATCGTTCATCGTAAATTCTCTACCGATATTCCGATCCAAGGATTCCAACATTCTCATCAATTTAGGCCATTTGTCGTAGTGTCTTATCATATGACAGACGTAATAGTAAGCTGCAAGATGGCAAATTGTTTCGTTCATGCAGTACATGATCTCGAATAATTTACTGGTGAACTCTTTGCCGAAATTCGCGAAGTCCATCGCGCTGTAAGCGACAAACACAGTGCACACGCCGAAATGAAGAACGCGTAAGATTATCGTCAGCCATTTTGGAGAACCTTTTGGTCTCGCTATTCCGACACCGAGTAACCAGGAAACGTATGTAATCGGACGCAGTGTACGTTCAACTGTCGACGATGGATTATTCTCCATTTGAACGTTTATTTCCTCCTCCATTTTGAGCGTTTCTTCTTCGACGAGAAACAAAGATTCGAATTTTTTTCACCTTTGAACGAAGAGAAACCTGCAGAATTTCTCTTTCAAAAAGTGAAACGTTCCCTAAAAGATCACACGAGACACTGTGTGTCCTTTTGAGTGCTCTCAGTTTCAAATATTCGTAGTCTACGTGATCCCATTAGCCAAATTCAAGATCAACATGTGATAGGACAGAGTTCATGCAGAATTCAAGAGAGATTTCAAGGATTTGCGACGAGGCATTACTTTAATCGAATGGAAGTAATTAGAATACGGACAGGGGGTTAGGTGATATGTTGTGTATATCGAAAAACGAGCTTTATTTGCCCAACGACTATATTACAATTTTTATTATACAGTAAACATTTAAAATGGGATAAAACGATAACGTTGAACATCGACCGTTTTCTGTTCGTCTCTGTGGTTGAATTTTTTCTTCTTTCTTTTCTTAATTTTCTTCTCGTTTTTTCTTTTTTTTCGTATAGAAATCAGGCGGCGGGTCGAGTTGAATTATCTCGCAATAATTAATAATCGATAACCAATGATAATAGTAATAATCAATAATAAATAGTAATCGGTAATAATGATAACAATAATAATAGTAATATGCGGGCTGTGACGATATAATTTTCCATTTTTCCTTTGAATTAAGTCTGTTCGATACGTTAAACAGATCGACTCGATAAATTGGGCGTGCAATCGTCGCCAAACGTGCGTGTTTCTTAATGTTCCATTTTTTTTTTTGCTTTTTTTTTCTTTTTCGTTTTGGATAGATCGTGTATATGTGTATGCGTGTATACGTGTGTAACGATGAGATTTTTTTTGTTATTTTTTTTTTTTGGTATTTAATTATTTATTTAATTAATTACTCGTTCGCGCAACGACTTACAACGTAGAATTCGCGTTAGTCGCAAGAACGTTCTCGTTATAAGACTCTCTTTCTCTCTCTCTCGTCTCTACTTCTTCTCTTCTCTATTTCTGTTCTTCTCTCAGTTTGTATTCCTACGCGTTTTCTTCTTTTTCTTTTTCATTTTATTTCTTCTCGTTTTAATTAGCATTTTTTCCTTCTTCTGTTTTCTTCTTTTAAATTATCTTTAGTGTATTATTTGATCGGGAAAGGCAGCGTAATTTATTCGAACACGAGACGTCGATACACGTTTTCTTCTTCATCTGTTTGCCTATTCTCGCCTCTCTAACGTAGACAGGAAGTACGGTTTTTGTTTCTCGTTTTGTTCGTCTCCCCATTTTTCTTATTTCTTTTTTTTTTCTTTTTTCAAATTTTCGATGAGTATGCAACATAGCCCCCTCGTGAATGTTCGCTTCTTACGTATATACACGTAAATAATAGAATATGTATATATAGAATATATATAATTTGCTTTTTTTTTTTAACGATTTTCATTTATCTCTACAATTTTACATTGGCGAGCCGAGCGACTCGGGGATAATCGTTTTTTTTTTTGTTTTTTTTATGCACCGGGATGCAACGAGACGGTTCACATTGGCGTTCGAAAGAAAGCAAGGGAAGAAAAGAAGAAAAAGAGGGAATTTAATGGAAAATATCGTGGAAAAAAGGAACAGAAGAAAGATTCATCCAGCAATTAACAAGTAGAAAGAGAGAAAAAGAAGAAAAAAAAAAGAGAAGAACGTACGTTACTTTATTTCTTCGCAACGAAAACCCTAAAAGTCTCCCGCGATGTTTCGTGACGATCAACCATAAAACATCGTGTGTCTTCGTTCCGAAACTGGAACGAGGAATATTTAATCGCGTAATTTCGTTGCGATACGTTACGAGGAACAAAGAACTAATTTTTCCAACTGGCTCTCTGCGATATTTCTTCATTTCTCGTGCAAATTTCGACCGAATTTCCTTTTCTTTGGTCAGTTCATCGGGGAGGGAGGGAAAAACGACGGAAAATAGGGAAACCGCTCGTGCCTCACGCAGTTTCGGTCGCAGAAAAGCGAGATAACGAGATCGCAATAGTCGTAGCACAGTTTTATCAATTTTCTGTTTTCTTCTTCTTTTTTTTTCGGGTTTTCTTCTTTTTAATTCGTTCTCGCGCGTGATTGCTCGCTGGTGCCGCGTTCGTTTTCGTCCAGTCACCAGCCCCCAAACATATTTTATTTCTCCCTCTTTCTCTCGTTCTTTCATTGGTTCTCTCGAAGTTAATTTACCTAAGATTAGAGGTATGTTTAGCCTCGACCCACTCGAGAATGCCCTGCCAATTGCTCATCTATCGCAGCAAATTCCGTTCCGAGCAAACGAAACGAATTTTCACGTAAAAACAGAATACATTGTTAATATTATACATCGAATTATAACTTTTTCATAACATGTTCCTTTTTTTTTTTGTGTGTTTTGATAAATTTTTTCAACCGTAGAATATTTACCGTATCTTCAGCTTCTGTTTTCTTTTTTAATTTTCTATCGAATACTGCTATTTCTCCTTTCTTTTTTTTGTCTTTTTTTGTTCCTTTAATGTATACCTACGTATAATTATGGAATCACTGGGATATTCAATTTCTGTTTCTAATTTCATCGTGTATCTCGATCGTTTTAAATGTTCGACTCGTTCTGATATGCTGGTTAATATCGATAGAATTGTCGGTAAACTTACGAAAATAATGAACAGGTATAGCGAAGGTTATTACATTTTTCTCTTCTACTTAAGTGTTTAACCTAATCTTCAAAGTACCTCGAAAAGGAATCGTTGACGTGAGAAATGAAAAAAAAAAAAAGAAAAGAAAAGGATTGATATTTATCACTGATATGTAAGTAAATCGTAATGAAGGATCTGTGGTATTGAAGCTTAATTACTTTTCTATCTTTCGTTCGTTAATCTTTCTTCGTTAAAAACTCGAACCAATGATTTGTGGAAGCTTAAGAAGAATTTAAGCATTAGAAAATCATTCGGTATGCCAAACTCATTCCTCTCCTTGCCCGTCAAGTGACAAAAGTTCGACTGGGAATTATATGCAATCATAAAAAAATTACCAAAAAATATTTTCAATAGATATTTAAGATAAAAAAAAAAAAACAGGAGAAAAAACATTCGACAATTTATTTGTCATTATTCATTTAAAATGATATGCATCGAACCAGTACGATTATTTTAATTCGATTCTTGCAACGTTCACGGGCAAGGATTCATTCGTTGCTGGACCAGAATTCCCGCGAAATCTCTCAACTTTTTAAACATACAACGCGTACCATCTCTGTATTCAGGTACAGCTTCATATATACCTGTGCACCTACGTGAGAACAGGTGAGAGAGGTATACTCCTGACTGTTACGTATATTAAAGCCGAACAATCACATTTCGTTTCGTTCGACTCTCGCACGTTATCATATATATCTTTTCTCTTTTCTCTCTTTTTTTTTTTTTTGTCGGTTGCTCAAAGCTTGGCTCAACATCTAAGTACCGTGAGTACCTAGGTAATAAAAACTTATCATTTTTATTTTTTTTTCCTTTTTTTTTCCTTTTTTTTAGAATAAATTCTAGGCCTTCGCGCGTGGCTCAAGCAAAAACTTCAACTTTAACAAACTCTGCCGCCCCATATCTTTGTACCCTTTGTATCTACATGTGTATATATATGTGTGTGTGTGTGTGTATATCTGTATGTTTGTGGTGTGTATCCGTGACAGAGTATTCACTTATTAATTTTCATATTTCTCCTTCTTTTCCTTTTTTTCGTGTAATTTTGCACACGTGGATTTTCACCGTTTACATTTCATCTCGATAATACGATTTTGACGGTGTGTTTCTAATCTTTTTCAAACCCTTTCCTATTCTCCATCCTCGAAAGCTCCGGTATGTTGAATTTTCATTACGGTATCGGAACTGTGCTGCTAAAATATATGTGTTCGATCGTCTAAAGCTTCATCTCCTTGAGTCTCGGTCTCTTGCGAGTGGTTCTTATCACCGTATTCAGATCCCGACGTCACGTGACTCTCTTTCGTCTAATCAATTGTTCGCACGATTATATTTGTTTAGTCCTTAGCTACACTTGAAAAATGTCACCGGTGGCGCGAGGCGCGATGTTCGTTTCGAAGATGGACGTTGTCGAAGTTGTGACCGGAGCCATTTCGCCAAATCTGCTCGCGTTCACGTTCGTCGTCGTGATGGCGGTCGTTTTCACCGGTGTCTCTTCCGTCATGTCAGACGTCGTCGGCACCTGCTGGTGTAGGTATCGTTCCAATTACAGAATTAAACGATTCCATTCGGCAAAAGGCGAATGGAACGTCGACAGAACTCACGAGAGTTGGGAAATAGTAACTCTTCGTAGAATAATTAACCCTTTGCACAATCGACAATCTTTGCGATGAAATTCTTGAAAATCGAATGTTTCATTTTGACACTGGGTTTACGAACTTCTTTTTTTTTTTTTGCATATCTACACTCGTAGAATTATTAACATTATTATTAATTAAAATGATCGACGCTAAAATCTGAATTTATCTTCAAAGTATCGATTTGTTTAAGGGTAGAAACCACTGTGAGGGATATTCGTTTAGAAATACCATAGTTACACACCATTACTGTAAATTATACTGCAATCATGGATTTGAATAGATTTTCGTATCATTTCACTAATAAAAGCCAGCAAAAATTACTTGAAATTTTTCCCATGAAATCTTAAGTCTGTCAAACTCACAGATTCTGTAAACTCAGTGTTAAAAAGATAAAAAGTGACAAATATTTATGAAAATCTATATATATTAATCTCTATAAATCTATATAAATAATGGCGGCAATGGAGTGCAAAGGGTTAGCTAAGAGTTGAAATTAAAATTGACATATTCGTCACCATAGCTGATATAATTGCATGACCTTATTTAACTTCGTTACAGGAAACGAATAAGCGAGAGAGAGAGAAAAAAATAAACCAGTGAATAAAAACGAAAACGAGAAAATAGAAAAGTTCATGTATGGAAAAAGTAATTATTCCTACAGAGTACCTCGTTATAAAAGACCTCTTTCCCCTCCTCCACAGACGGCAACAGCTCGTCCATGGAGTGAGGGGTTCGAGGGCTAGGCGTAGGCGCGATTTGTTGCTGCTGCTGTTGCTGTTGCTCTCTTTGCTTGGCTAATCTCAACTCTTGAAGTGCTTGTCGTTGCTCTTTCTCATTCCTCTCCTTCTCTAATCTCCTTGCGCTGTAACTTCTCGCCGAGGACGTCGAACTGTGAACCGACGTTAAGCTAGGACGTCGTGAACCTATCGGGGAAACAATGATCAAGAGTTTAGTTCACATTTAAAGAAACAACTACACACGATACTTCATCCCAAGATTCTCTCAAAAATCGTTTTTTCTCTTTCAATTTTTCTTTTTTCCTTTCTTTCTTTCGCAACGCTTAAAAATTCACATCAGCTATTTATAAGGCTTAGAGATATCAAACGAGATAATATCAAACGAAATCTAATTGGCGTCTGCTAATTAACATAATATTTACCAGCGGTGGACTTCTCGATTTTTGACGGACGCGTCACTATATTGATCATCGTCGATCCTCTCTATATACACAGGCATTATAGCAAATACGTAATTAACTGTTCAACACTGGCTCGCTTTTGAATTAATCCTTCGTTCGTCTATCTAATTCACCGTAGAAAAAATGGGGTAGAATGCAAGCTTCGATGATAATCCTTCGCATCGCTGGCGATCGTTAATCGAGGAAAAGCCAATGGAAGGTGTGGAGAACAGGTTCGCTCGGGAGAAAAGAATAAACAGGGGGAGAAAAAAAAAAAAAGAAACTATAGAAACGAGAGGATGTGAATGAATGAATGGACGTAGATTAAAATTGCAGCGATCTTGTGGAAAATTATATCGGTATATAGTAATCAGAGAGAAAGAGAGATAGACAGATAGATGTAAAGATAGACAGAGAGAAACAGAAAAAAGAGGGATTTCGATGTATACGGTGTAACCAGTAAATTGTGCATTGATTGCCAATGGTGATCTCTTTTTTTTTTCTTTTTTTTTTTTGCTCTTTCGTGGAGAATTTCGTTGGTCGAGCAATTGCAATGGTGTTGAATGGTGTGTACAAAGTGTGTATGTACGATGATGAATAAAAAGCTTGGTCTCTTCAGCGTGAAGCAAGCACACAGGAAAGCTCGGACGATTACCGTTGTGCTCGCGTGGTTCTGTGAGAGTTGACAATTCGCGATGCTGGAAACGTTCGATCCTTCTAAGGCGTCTCTAACTGTGCACGTGTAATTTCGAGTGGACCTTGAAGCGATACATGGACGTATACAGGGTGTCTCGTCTGATTTTCATATCTTAATTTTACTCATAGAGGAAGATAGTATTTTTTATCTTTAAAATATTCGATCCACAGTTAACAGGTTAAAGTAACAAACTTTATACATGGCTTTTACGCGTTCACTCATGAAAGAATTATCATAATAACAGCAGAATATGTCACTCTTGGCATTGTTCAACTTTCATCTGAAACATTTCTCTCTGTGAGCGATAACAGGGAGAAAATGAAGCAGTAAAACTTACACGAGACACTCGGTATATATCCAACGAATGATTATTAATTCGAACGGTAAAAATCAGCAAAATTATACATGGACAAGTGGCATCGAGTTGTAGAGTAGGTCGGTTGCAACGAGGATGAGGTGGGTGCGAATACTTGCGAGCTGTTTAAGTGTTTCTAATTCAGGGATGCTTGTTAGGGGTTCTTATTGATTGACGACGCATATACAAAAGCCAGACAGAAAGAGAGATAGAAATGGAGGGATAGAGAGATAGAAATAGAATTGATAGAGAAAGAAGTGACACAGTAACACGCGTGCATCATTCGTTTGTTGCTTTATATGTATACTTATAGAATGTATAAATGTATGTACGAAGCGGTAACAAAGATATATATATATATATAAATATATATGTGTGTGTGTGCACGATCTGTCCTTCGATTTCTAACAAGCGCATCCAGCGGAGTGAAATCCTTAATAAGGACGTATGTACATTCGTATAAATTCCTTCTTGTTAAAACCGTTCATTGAATTTCATTTTCTGCGTTCCTTTTAACCGTCGAAACTCGTTTCTTTTTTTTCTCTCTATTCTTTATTATTTATTTTTTTTTCAAATTTACCTCAAATGCACACACTTGCACACATACACGCACGCACGCACGCACGCATACACATGTATTATATTGTATAGAAGCGAGAAAAGCGACGTATGTATGTACTTATGTATACATGTAAGCGAATAGAAGACGAACGTTTTCGTTTTCTTTCTTTCTTTCTTTTCTTTCTTTTTTTTTTTTTTTTGCCTGGACAACTTGACGCGTTGCAAAACAGCGCTGAAAAGCGACATTTCCGTTCAAAGAGTGCAGCAAATAAAACGTCAGGCGGCGAGGTAAAATGTGTGTAGCAGGCTTAATTGGAGAATTCAAGCCTCCTCTCTTCTTCTCGCCTAAACCACGGTTGATTGTGGGCGTGGCGAGAGAAGAGAGAGAAAAAAAAAAACGTCCGTTACGCGCGTTCATTAAAAATCGAGGTAACTTCGAAGGGTTTTCTTTTTTTAATTTTTATATTTCCTTCTTTTCTTTTTTTTTTTTTATTTTTCTTTTTCTGCTTTTGGTTCGGGAGAGAAGCGTTGGCCCGTTGGCATGCGAACCCGCGGCGTGTGTGAAACGAAAAAAAAAAGAAAAAAAAGAAACAAACAGTTGAACATTTGCGTGCGTGTGCGGCGAGCTAGCTAGTGCGTAAAGATTTCGTGTCTCTCTACGTCTTACCAGAGAACGTTCGTTCGTTAACGAGCAACGAAATCGGCCGCTGCCATCTTGCTATCTCGTAACACACTCGTGCAGCGCTTTATATTATTGGATATACACATTAGAAATCACATCTCACGGTGACAATGTAGTAGCATTGTGTTTTGCTATTTTTTTGTTTTTTTTTTTTTATGTTTTGTATTGTTTTTTTTTTCCAGATTATCACGATACATATATGCCACACGTATGTGTACGTGCTGTTTATCATTATCATATCCTTTCTTTTCCTTTTGAGTATCTATTCACAGGATGAGAGTGTGTAACACACGTAATTTTCGAGGAGAGGAATAGTGATTTCTCTTTTTCTTTCTGTTTTCCACTTTTTGAAAGTTTGCATTACGGATTGGGATCGTTAGAGGAGGAATTAGGTTCGTAGCACCGTTACGGCCATCGTTATCGGTGAAGATAATGCAATATTTGCATATCGAAAGTAGACAACAATCTAATCGTGGTTGAACAACAGAGAAAGATGGTTGGGCTGTTCGTGTCCTCGGAAGGATAATAAACAAGATTGGAGTTTGCGGTTTCCTTCGTTTCTTTAATCTTCGCGATGATTTTTAATTCTCTTTTCTTCTTTTCTTCTTTTTTTATGTATGTAAGACACGAGGAATAAAGAAATTTTGGAGACGCAATTTTAAGGTAGCTCGGGTAATAGGGTGCTAAATATCAATAACAACGACTACGACACAACAGCGACAACGGTATGGCACGACTCAAAGCACCACCACCATCTTCTTCTTCGTCATCGGTGTCGCCCGCTCGCGAGGCGACTTTGTATATATAGGAGAGGATTAAATAAAGTTCGAGTAAATAGGATACAAAAATTGTATAAAGATGGATCGATAGATTAATCGTGGAAGAGAATAGGTGACAATTCAGTGATTTTCGTGCTTTGACACAGTTAATCCCACTCGTATGTGTAACTATGGAAATACAGGGTCATCCAAAAAAAAAAAAACACGCCTACATGTTTCTTCTTAATAAAACGCAAACTCTTTCGAATTTTCTCAAATTTTTGTTCCTTGTTAAAAGTACAATCGATTGCAATTATAATTGAAGGAGAATATCATTTAAATTTACACTTGGACTATGTTTGCAGACATCAATTCGATTATCGAAATTTTCAATGGCTTTTCGACATGTTGCCGAAGTTATTTCAAGAATTGCAACTCGAATGTTGTTCTTTAGATAGTTGATTGTTCCTGGTTTGTTAGCATAGGCTCGAATTGAAAGAAAAAATCCATAAAAAAGAAATGTAACGGTGTTAAATCGCCAATTGAAATCTGCATTTCGTGAGATTACACGTTGAATAAATTTCGATCGAGAAAACTGAATGTTTTCTCGAGGTGTGTGACATAGACACATCAATACAATACAATTTTGACTGTAAAAATCACTTAATATTGATTTACATCGCTCAGTATTCACAGTAAAAACATTTCCTGCGTCATCTTTGATGAAAAATGGTCCAACGATTCCATTTACCCGAAATACACGTCAAACAGTGACTTTTCACGAGTCTAGAGATTTTCCACGAACAACACGAGGATTTTCATCACCTCAGATATAAAAATTTTACTTATCAACGAATCCATCCATTGTGAAATGAGTTTCGTCGCTGAACAAAATCTCGCTCGAAAACAATAGCCTACGTTCATAATAAATTCGAACAACATAAACATATTGCTGTACACAAAATTGTGCTACCTTCTACTAAAAACAAAACAGCTTACATCATACAAAAAGACACGACGTCTAAACATTATACAGGTACCAACATCTAGGCGTCACATTTGGATGACCCCTTTACAATACCCCACTCACGTTTCCTTCCCTCTAAAAGAAACAAAAAAGAAAACCCCCAAAAAACAAAGACAAACACTCGAAAACAATCACTAAATCCATAACTCGTGCACTGGAACTTCTTTCAAAACGAAGTCACCCAGAAAAAAATAGAACCAAAGGAACATCGAAACAAATAATTCGATTCTACTTGAGACTGCATCAAATTACACGAATCACTCAACGAATAAACGAATGACGAAAGAAGAAAGAAGGAGGAACAGGGCGATTCGAATATACCATTCGAACGAGTCGAAGAAGAAGAAGAAGAAGAAGAAGAAGAAGAAGAAGAAGAAGAAGAAGTAGAAACAGAAGAAACAGAAGAAAGGGGAGTAATTAACGGACACACAGGTGGTGTACAAAGTGTGTATGTGTGAGAAAGAGAGATAGATAGACAGATAGATAGACAGATAGATAGATAGAGATAGAGATAGAGATAGAGAGAGAGAGAGAGAGAGATAGAGAGAGATGCGGACAGAGAGAATAGAAGACAGAAAACGAAAGAGTTAGAAAGAGATCGTTGATCGTCTACCGAGGCCGTCGGACGATCCCTCAGCAACGTCGCTAAGGGTACGTCGATGCTTGTTCCCGCCTTTGGTCGCCTGCAGGTGACACGATATAAGCAAGATGGCGGCGGCACGTGCCGCACCTGCTCTCGACGCTGGTACCAGGGGACCACGGCTACCACCGCTGCTTGGCCTCCTGGTGAACGCATAGGTAAGAGGACCTCCTGTGCTGCTTCTTTGGCTGGAACGCGAAGATGGCCGGCCACCGTGGAGCGTCAATGGGATACCTGTTGGATTCCTTTTGTTACTAACTCCCATTTCATTCGTCGAGGAACATTTTAACAAAGGAATTTCACCCCTTCTGTTGTGCTAGTCTCGAATGTATAAACGCTACAAACTTCTCGTGAAGGATTAATTCATATATTTGCATATACAGCGCTCTCCATTAGTATTCGGACGTCTTTTAAAATGGAATAAAATTTTTGAAGATTGAACTTAATCAATTGAGCTCTCGCGAGAAGTTAGAAGGATTAGTTTAATAATGGATGATGTGTAACAGATATTTTGGAAATATTGTAATTAAACTGGAGTTACAAAGAACAGAGTTCTCTTTTTACAACTCTTTTATTTGAGATTGTAATGAAGGTTTGAGAAAATGTATTTCGTAGATTTACGTTCGTTATATACACGCTGAAAATTTCATCGAAAGCTGAAGAAGCGACAGGCATTGAAAGAGTCTAAGGATCTTTCGATTTATCGGAATTATAAGCGAAAAGTCGCGAAAGACTTCGATCTTTCCCATTTTCAATCGTTCATGGCTCGTAGCTTTCAATGAAATTTTCAGCATAAGAAAGTTATAAAATGCGATAGGTTACTATTTCCTTCTTAATTCGGAGCAATTGGAATCTTTTCAAAACTGTTTACGCGCGTTCAGTGAACCAATCCTTCTAACCTAGAGAACACAACTCGTTTGGTCCAATTTTAAACAAGTTATTCCGTTTTAAATGGTGTTCGTATATTAATGAAGATCACTGTACAGGAAACGTCTTCGATCATTCTAAAGGATCTAACTCTAACTATATTGTAATAAGGATACGTACAGGATGCATACTTTTAGACGTCTCTTTAGATAATATTCTAAGAGGGAACTATTTGTTCTAAACTTAGAGGACAACAATTTACAAGGAACATCAACTTTCTTCTGTTGTACTATTGTTAGAAAGAACAAAGCTAGGTCTTTTTCTTTTCTTTTCTTTTTTTCTCTCTTTTTGTTTCGTTAAGGATTAGTCGAGGTTGTTAAGCATGCTTTTCAAAAGTCTCTGGACCGATATTCTAAGGGATCTACTTCTAACTTAATAATATCCAGGTTCCAGAATACAGCATTTCTCCACAGCTATATATCTCAGGCTAAACGAGACATCAATTTCGCAATGGCGTTGTCGTTCGATGACGCAGGAAATGAAAATACCGCATAAGAGGCTTCACCCGTGGACAGCACAGGTACTAAGCGATCGTTAGAGTTCTGCCATGTTCTAGGATTCCCCTCAAGGCCCTGGCCGGGCGAAATAGGGTGAAACGAAAATAGACGGAGGAGTTTCTTCATCGATACACTTAGCGTTATTGATTTTTGCAACGGAGAAGGCTAGGCTTCTTAAATGAAATATACCCGCGAGTACATATATATGTATGTATATATGTTACGGTAATTGTGATTAATCCGGTGATTATGTATAATTCCTGGTTATTATATACAATCACCATTAAATTTGATAAGTGTGACGAATTCTTGAATATTTAAACAAATTAACCGGGCGAGTTTGTATAATTCCCAACTCGTTAATGGCGAATGTGATAAATATCTTGATCGATTGAGTCAGTAGAATACAGCGCAGGTTTTTGAGTTAGATTCAGTTAAGTTAGAAGAACAATATTTTAATAATTTACAATTAAAGATTCAATAAATGGTTGTTTTAAGTCAACCTAAATAAAATTTGAATAAGGGATTGACATGTCTTGTCGAATGAAAGACTTAAGTAGAGAAAGTAATTTTATTGTTAGAACTTATACAAAATAGTTATATTTCAAAAACAAACTAAACCCAGATTTTAGAGAAAACGAAACATTTTTTCAAATAACGTTTATTGTTACTATTACAACATTATTCGATATTTTAAGTTTACTTATTTAGACATATTAGACTGTTATGACGTTTAGACTTGCATTGTCTCTTGAATTCACATCGCTGATAATCCCTGATCTTCAGAAAGAGACGATTTTCTAACACATTCTCGAAGTGATATTGCTAGATCTGGAACATCGTCAAGCAAAATAAATTGTTCTTCACAAATTGTGAACTGATTTCTGGTAATAATTTCGTTAATAAATTTCGTGGATCATTTCTTCCTTTATCAACGTCTGGTACTTGTAGTTTCACTGTGTCACCAACTTTACCAGAAGGAAATTTCAAATTTGAAACTTTCAACATTTTGTTTGCCTGTGATTCTAAACCTTCTTCAACACTCATTCGATATATTTTTAATTGTTCTGTCTGGACTAAAGGGACCGTTGCTGAGTTTCAAATTTCTCTTCTTTCTGAGTTTTCTTTCAACTCTTCAACTCTTCTTTCTGAGTTTCAAATTTAACTTCAGTCCGACATCGACAGAGACTGTCAATAACGAACAGGTTGTTTATCCGTTGTCACATATTGTCTAACAATGATCTACGTTATAATAGAAACCAAACAGCTAGCGTAAACTGGTTCGAATTTTGGTAAAGTTATGAACATTTATCACATTTACCAAATTTAGTGATGATTATATATAATAATCTTAACGGGATTAATCATATTTACCGTAAAATGTATAATTTTTCCATGATACCAATGATCATCGAAACGAAGTTCGATGAAAATTCAATAAAATTCTTTTCTTCTTTTCTTTAGACTGATAGATAGTGTTAAATTAATACTCACCCGTGTCGCTGGAGAACAGCATGGGTGGCGCGTGATTCGCGTTGGCATAATGCCGTGGCCTTGAGTATCTCGCACGACTGAATAACTTGAGCACGAAGCATATCATCGCCGTGAATACAGCTATTCCCGATGCTATGCAGAGCAGGGTCGGAATATCCGTCGTTATCAGCACCAGATCTGCCAACAAGATTTCATTGCCACGTTTCACTCTCCTCGAGAGTACTGTTGCGTTAGTGGAGAATATTCATCAACGGTGTGTATCTACAGGCTAAGAGATACAGTTAGATAAACTGAAAGAAAATGGGATCTCTCTGTGTACAAAGTGTTTCACGGTAGCCGCTGTGCAATTGGAGAAGAAGTGTGATTTCTTATTGTTGAATATTTATCAATGTGAATTATCGTGAAATAAAATTTGTTTCCAAAAGCATTTGTCGTAAAGATTTCTCCACTGTTCATTTCTACACACAATACATGTACACTATCATCAAAAAGTTTCAGTATCACCTGTAAATTTTCAACAACACTAATTCACTGATAATTCTTTATATATTAGAAACTGATGTACAAAAGATCGATAAAAATTAATCTGATATCGATTGATTCGAAGGATAAAGACTTCTTCAAAAAATTCCATAACTTCAGTTCTGCTCGTTAATTCTTCATAGATTAGAAACTAATTTATAGATTAGACGAATAGAAATTTATCTGACATCGATTGATACGAATGATAAAAAGTTCTTCGAAAAATTCTCAGAGTTGCTAATTTGTTTTTTTTTTTTTTTTGTCAACTTCTTTTCCCTTTGGAAAGTGTTTAGCAACCTGCGATGCACAGTGATACGAAACGTTTAGCCGATAGCGTAGCTCTGATCGTTTGGAATTGAAAGGATCATGCAGTCACTAAATTCCATTAGGCTGTTTGAATTCATTTGACATCTAGTTGGCACGGTGTACCTTCGGCGCAGAACACCTTCTTGTTAGGCCTGGACAACGCGACCCTGTGGTAGCCTTCCTCGCAGTCGCACACGGCGTTGTGCTGCACCTGAGTGCAGGTCGAGTGCTGATCCGCAAAAGTGCAAGTCGCGCGATAGAAACATTGCTCCCCGAGTCTTTTAGCTGGAACAACACCGGTTACCTTGGTTCATATTCTCGCCAGTTTCGAGTATTTTCATACCTGTAAGTCTTTCGATGCTTTCACCGATAATTTCCATAAATCAATTACCATAAATCTACAAAATATATACATATATTTTTTTTTAATTTTCACAAGCTGGGGAAAAAACGATCTTTGCTGTTCTCCTTTGCAATTTAAATCAATTTCTATTTCTGCAAAAACCTTTTTCACCTAATAAACCTTCTACATTCTCGAAACAAAAAACCTGAAATAATTTGGTGCAATTTTGAAAAAGTTATTCTATTTCAAAGAGAGTTCGAACATTTTCCTGAGCTATGTATACATTAACATCGATATGTCTCAAATAACTCCATTATAATATAAATCTATTTTATCGTTAAATTTTATAAAGCGTTAAGATAGAATAAAAAGAAACGTCCAGTATAGAAGAAGTGTTGAACGAGATACATTGTCCTGTTTCGAATGGATAAAACTACAAGAACATCTGTCGATATTTATTTCTCTTGGTGGGAATACGATACATCAATTTCTCCATTTTATCGCGTAAATATTCCCTTCTCGCGACCTAGTTAAACGAGAAGATGGATATCGTTACGTACGTTTGGCACATCCTTTGCTAGGCCCAAGACGAACTGGATAGAACTTTTCGCATTCGCAGAAACCAGTGATGGTGTCGCAGAACACGTGCTGCAGTTCCGGATTGCACGAGACATCGCACGGCGAGCCCAGGTACTGCCCCTTTGCTGAAAACAGACGTGGAATCGATAGCCAGCTAGATTATCCACCATCGTATGTTTCACTTTTACGATAGCAGATGAAATATGTAGGCTGTGCTCCCTTTAAATAGCGTGGACTATTGTTTTCTAGACCACCATCCCTCAATCGAGGCCACATATCACATTTCGTGCTTCGAACTAGGCTCGTGAACGTCGATAATTAACTTTCGTTACTTGGAATTTAGTTTGAATTGTGAATAAGCATCTGTTGCGGTATAATGGGTAATTCTGTCGAGGGAAGATTGTTAGACAGATATGATTATGAATTTGTATTTATAAGACGAGCTGTATTCCTAATTGTATTGGGTCGGCGCATATAAAATGGCGGATTCATAAAGGAACGCTGGAACCTCGGTAACTTGGTGAAAAGTAAATTATATTTATGAAAATTAGCAAATGGAGCACATTTTTTGTGAATAAATTGCAACCGAGTTTAGACTCTTATTGCAAAAGTCTGAGTAAATTCTTCGAATGTAATTTTAATTCTAGAAAGTAAATTATTTAAACGTAATTTTTTATTCCTCTTCGAAATTTATTGCTAGTTTGGTAAAGTTAAGGTAAATTTTATTTATCCTAATAAGTTGTAGAAGATTCGACACATTTTTGCCAACGAATTGCAACGAAGTTTGAGCTGTTGTTGTCTTCAGGAAAATTCTACGATTGTTATTACAAAAGTTTGAGCTTTTGCAGTAAATTCTACCAACGTAATTTTAATTCCTGCAACTTATTGTTAGTTGAAGGTAAATTTTATCTGTAGGAATAAATTGCAGAAGATTGAACAATTTGTGTCAATTAATTGCAAATGAGTTTAGGCTGTTATTACAAAAATCTGAGTTTCTGTAGCAGATATTTAATAATTATCAAAAGTTAGTTAAAAGTAAATTTTATCGATTAGATTAAATTCTAGCAGATTCAGCACACTTCTATCAACGAACTACACCTGAATTTAGCCTACTGTTATAAAAACCAGAATTTTCACAATAAATTCTACGAATCCATTTTTCATTATTCCCCCATTATTGAATATATATCTGTCCTCTTTAAAACTGATCTGAATACTCAAATGAACGTTATCTTGCCCATTCCCTAGCTGCTCTACATCACGTTCCACTTCGAATCCGCAGAAGAATATCTTTCGAATTCGATTGGAACGAATTTTCTCCTTTCAAGATAATCTTGAACCAACTTTTCCAGTGGAATAGCTTTTGCATTTAAAACAGTTTTCTTACTTTCTCCTACGTCAATCGACAATGCTTCTAGTTCACGAGAAAGAAAAAAAGGAAAAGAAAAGAATATGATCAAATCTGCTATCGTATGAACACCACTATTTCAACGTGTTAAAAGTCCTCAACTTCCTCACTGTAGAATAGATTTTCAATTTAAACTGGACCTCTCTTTCGTAGATAATAAAAGCATTTCCATACGTCGAAAGGTTCGCGGGACGATAATACTTTTAAGAAGGAAGCCTCGTATGAAAAGTGGCTCTCAGTTATTCCACATTTATCGTCGACCACTCCTAGTTTTCCCTTCCGTTACACAGATACTCTCTTTTCAACTATTATTCCCACCGCCTCGATACGCGTCTTTGTCCTCCTCTTTGACGTCCACAGCCACGTCCCGTTGTCACTGGCGTCTGTTTGTCGAGCCATGAACGTGCATACATTCTGAACGATTAATGAAGCAAAGAAGCATTGTTACGCTACTCTATCCAGGCCACTTTCTCGCATCAAAAGCTGTTTAATATCTGGTCCTCCTTTGTAGACGACGTCGAGACTGCGCTGTCTACGCCTGGTCGATTTTTCATTGATATCGTTCAACCACAACACACACACACACATACATACATACATACATAAATGATATAAATAAAACTTGTATCCATGATGTAACTTTTGTATCGTAATATTTATTCGCCTGTAACATCGAGAGGGTAGTTATTTTTTTACTTTGTACCGTTTGAATTAACATGGCAACTTTTACTCGAGATAATTACACCATTTGGTACGAGTTAGCAAAGGCAGTGGGCATCGAGCCAGACCGCCTCTTATCGATTTCCCCTTAATTATCGCGTTTATATCGTTATTAAATGTTTCGTGACACCCATTTAAAGTACCTATCGTAACACCGTTGGAAACTGTAACATCCTTTGGCAAACGTTCAGAGAATGTACCATTACACGAGGATTATATACCGTGTATTAAAAATCTACCATTCTCTAGGTTAGGATGGAAAATCTACAGCGATGGTAACGGCGGAGAAGAGAATCGTGGGGAAGTTGGGAAAAGTAGGTTTTTCCACAGCCATGAATTCTCTGACTGACATCGTTCAACCTCCTCCTCCTCTTCTCCTCTGCCCCCTCTCGTGAGATCGATCGATCTTTTCGAAATGCGGATGAATGGGGAGGTGGTTCTGATGGAGTACGACTGCGTCGCGTAAATAATAAAGCACGCAGAATTACGCTTTTTGACCTGGTTCAGGAAGTTCACGTCAGGGGAGAGAAAAAAGAAAAGAGGAACGGGGGAGGTGGATCGTTAGGACTGATGATGATTCGCCGGTGTTTTTCACCGCTTGCTCGAGCTCTGCTCTCAGGAGTCCTCCACCCGGAGCCTCTTTCCGGTGAATGGAGAGGAAAGGCAAGGAGACAGGGGTGAATGACGCACGATATTTCACTCTTTTCTCTAACCTTTCTCTTTGCCACGCTTTTTCCCTCGTTTCCTCTTTCTCGAGTTCGTGGATAGGTAGAAAAAGGGTGAGGAGGAATGAAGAGAGAGAGAGAGAGAGAGAGAGAGAGATCTCTTTGAAATCTCGTGCAGCTGCAGGCGGTGTGCAAACTCCCACATGCGGACACCGAGAGCTTGCAGCATCCATTAAAATCAATACCGGCGGCGTGGTTGGCGCGAAAATCAAGAAGGATTCTCTTTCCGTGCACCTAGACGCACGCGCATTCGCCAATTCTTACGTGTTAATATTTATTCTCGCGTATTTATCCGTCGACTTTTAACTGGCGGTCGCGTGATCGTTGAAATCCTCGGAGATTCGGAGATTAGGGTGAAAAAAAGGGTGAATGCAAATGTGTGCAAAGTGTTATTCACGTTATAGATGTTGTAGATATGGTTGGACCGTAAATAGTCCAACAACTTAGAGAAAGGTAGAGAGAGAAAAAGAGTGAAGAAGGAAAAGGAAGGATTTTGCCTGAACTTTTCAGTGTTTCGTAACATTTCGACTGTGACCCTCCCTCTCGACGGATTTAATGAGGCTTACGAGGGTGCTACTTATCGTCTGACGAAGGGAAAACGTCTAGATGACGATAACAACGACAGTAACAAGTGTTTGCTCTCCGACTGAAGATTCTGGAGCAAAGTGTTTGCACGCCCGTATCGAGCAGGCGCGAGCAAGGCGAGGCGAGAATCTCGAGGCACGCACGTTCCTTCGATCCGTCCTTGTTTCGCTAGAAAACGACGTAACGGATTCATCCATGAGCTAATACAGATCGATTCAGAGTTATAAACTACCTATTCGAAGTATGAATACATTCGTGTTATCCGATGGATTATCCTCGAAATGATAATCTTTATTTTCCAACATCTTCAGACCATTTAGGTCGAGTTCAAAAGTCATCCAATTAACAATTGGTACAGCTAACCGTTTCTAGAAATACTACACACCTCTTCACTCGTTCCTCATTCAATACTAACGTAACATCTTTACGCCTACATCTCTTGCTCCACTTCCTCCATCTCCTCTGCCTACGTGCACTATTTCTCCCACTCCTTCGCCGCCCTAATCTTTCACATCTCAAAAAGAGAAAAAAAAAAGCACACAACTTCGTCATCTCTATATTCGTTACCATCTGACGCTCGTAAAACTGTTCCCCTTCGTTCTCGTCCTCATAAATCTCATTCACCTTAGCCACAGGAAGAGTCGTTTCTCAAACCTCACCTACTGTACAGTTAACAACCCTTCAAAGAAAAAAAAGAAAAAAAAAAAAAGAAAACGGAAAACTCTCGTTGTCTTCGATATTTAGGCCAGTGTGATAAAGGGAGAAAACAAGTATCTACCTAACCCGAAACAGGATTTTTCTTTCCCTCTGAATCCTAACTCACCCGCAGTGATGTTCTCCTCGGGATAGTCCTGGTCGTCGCCATAGACGTCGTCTTCGTCGTCGTAACTGGATCCGCGTACGTCATCACCTGCCAGTAGACCTCTGGTGATCAGGGGATCCGGCCGTGTGCCGCAGCTGCACTCGGTCACCAGGAAGACGAGGCAGATCAGCAGGAGCCAGGAACGGCAGCAGGTCAGTCTCAGGGCGGAGGGAAGTGCGCTCATCGCCCCCGCGGCGCGAGTCAACCCCCGAAACCGACCACCGGCGGCGCATCGACATCCTTCCCCGTCGCCTGCCTCCCTCCACCCCCCCTCCCCCCAGCCCCGGCCACCGCCGCCGCCGCCGCCGCCGTTACCCGCCTCCCTCTTGCACGCCCTCTCGCTCTCGACGCCTCCTCTGACAAGCGCCTTATATCGGGACGAATCCTCTACGGTTGAAACACTCTTCACCGCGGCTCTAACTTACACTCTTCGAGGAAACACACTCGCGTACACTGTATTTCGTTGATCTTTTTTTCTCTCGTAATAAATGTCCCTCCCACCCTCCTCCTCGTCCTCTTCTCGTTTCTCTGTAAATTGTACCACCGTGTCACGTGCACACATAAGTGGGATACACAGGCGCACACATGCACGCACAGTACAAAGGGAACACGTCACGGTAATCACGCATGGACGCGTGTGTCTTTAGTGAAAGGATAGATTGTACGAAACGGTGAGCACAGGGAAATGTTAGATGTTGGAGTTGAGAATTTTGAGTAGATTGTTTTAGTTGGTGACAAGTGGAATATTGAAAAAAGAGAGAGAGCCGCGAGTTTCTCTAGCCCGTGGCTCCTCGTTCACTGACGCCTTCCTTCCGTTAGCCGGTCGACCACCGCGGACTGCAGCTGCGCGATGCCACCCGTTGACCCCTTCCTTCCTCCCTTCGGTGCCGCGTCGATCGAGATCAGGGCTGCTCCCGTTCTCTCTCTTGCTTTCTCTCTCGTTCTTTCTCTCTTTCGACAAACTACCTCCATGCAGAAACGGGGCGGAGGAGAAAGAGGAGGAGGAAGGGGCGAAGAGAGGATTATTGGTTTGTTACCTTTCCAACCGGCCACCTTGAACTGTATCGCGATTCGAATATCGGTACCTGTGAGGAAAATGTCTGATACACTCTCCTTCGTCGTTTCTTCCGGTGATCTGCATGCTGTTCGTTCAATTGTGCGTCAGATGGTTCGAGTTTTCTGGGGAGGTAGAGGAGCCGAGTGCCTGGTTGCTTTTGCTCAGCCTCCATGGAGAATTCGCTGAGTCTAGTCAGTTGAATCTACTGTTCTATAAAAGGAGGTAATGGAGGTTTGTGTATTGTATTTAGAAGAAGTTATTTGGTTTCGTTCGTAGGTGTTGATTCGTGTAGGTTCGATAGAGCTTGCGAGGTTTTCTCGCTTTGTTAAGTGTTTTCCGGGAGACTTTTTTCCTCGAGGGTGAGAAAGTTGTGAAACGGTTTTAATTGTTCTCCGAGGAGTATACACGTTTGTTCCTTTTATTTCACTGGAATTTTCACTGTTTGAGTTTTCACACGGATATGTGGAATGATGTTTCTACGTTAGATCATTTTAATTTGGATCTTTATTTATTTAAAAACGGATGAAATTATAGGACGAACATATAACGAAATTTGTATTCATTCGTTTTCCCTTGTTCAATGATATACTGAACGTTTATTTCATGGATTTACGTATCGTACGCTTAATTAAAATTTCTACACTCATTGTCTTCGGGTCTTTCCTGACCCAACGCAGGCGATCATTACAGAAGGACAAAAATTGAGTAATTTACACTTTGTAAAATATCACGCGAGGCTAAAGAGAAGATAGAGACACACATGGTGGAGAATAACCACTACATATTTCATAAAGAAAGGAAAAGGATCTCGTACAAGCCTTACAAAATGTAATTTTCTTAATTAGACGTTTCAATATCGAAAAAGAAAGAAGTAAAATCTCGCTCGTGCTAAAAAAGTGGCAACGAGAGCACGATGAAATGCGAAAAATGCATGAAATTTCCTATAAATTATATCGTTTCGTTATTCAAATTAGAAGATATTAGCTCCGGTCATTTTCGACGCAGAAAACCACGAGTGAACAGGTAAACGTGAGAACACGCTGGGATTAACGACGTATAATAATCTTATCGTTATCGCCAGAATGAAATATAGAATTTTCTTCGTTCGAATCGACAGACTCGAATTCTTGAGTTTGTCTATCAGCATCCGTTTATCTGTCGCCGCGTTATCCGTACGAGACAGGATGCTCTGTATCCTGGGACACATACATATTTATCCATAATTATCAAGGAAATGAGCTTGTGTAAACATATTTACGTTTAAATCCGTGTTTATTGATAATTACAACAATATTAAGATAAGTTACTTAACAAAACTGAGATTAAATAGTAGCTAATCTAATCTTATCGCTAAAGATTGTTGTCCTCTTCTGGTAGCAGAACAGTTTGACTCTGCATCGACGTGTTTCCTGTGTCACCTGTGTTTGTAAGCGTTGTGCAATTAATTTCCAACGATACCGTTGTGACGAAACGATGATTAATTAATTACCGAGGACATATTCTCTTCGGTACTTTCGCATCAGCAGGTAGACAGCAGCGAAGCAGCACATTGCTATCCCTACAACTCCAGCTATCCCTGCTGTCAAGATGTAATTTAGACTTTTCCCATGCTCGGCGAACATCCCATAGCAACCGGTCTCTGAAAACAGACGAATAATATTAAAAAGAAAGAAGAGCAAAATTTTGTTTAATAATTCTTCATGCTGCGCCCTCGAGGCTGCAAGAATTTTCGTTACTCTGAGAATATAGTAATAAAATATTGTAAGTAGCACGAAAGTCTGCGAAATCTGTGCTCATCGAGTACAGTACCTGTAAAAAGCGAGGAAATTTTGCTATTTTGAATATGTAATAAATGAAATAAATAATGATAAAATATAAGAAACGCGAGATTTGCATAAATAATACGAAAGCCAGAGAAAAGTAACCTCATGAAATTCGAAGGAAAGAATAGGAAACTTTGTCAAACATGCTACGAGAAAAATGTTTGAAATTTTGTTACGAGAAATGTGGAAAAACTGTGACGAAGTGTTTTAATTTGAATACAGTGTATGATGATAATTTTGCAAAATATGCTTCAATAAAACTGCTTAACTCTCGAACAGTGCATTTTTCGAAATGTCGTTCAGTAAATTCACACTGCTTGAAATTTCCTAATCGATATTTATCTTGTTCCAATCACTTTAAACAATTAAACAATGCTAGTCACAGATGACCATCATGTGAACCCTTTGCACTCGAGACTTGAATTTTAACAGAACCATTGGATTTCTCGAATTTTCATCGACGAAACCATGGATGAGGCACGAGTAATTATGCTAAAAAGAAACTAAGAGACGTTCAACTTTAGCACACAAGCTTCTTCACAAGCTTTATCTTTGCACAAGCTTCGAGTGCAAAGGGTTTAAACGACAGAAAACAAAACCATTAAATATTCCCTATACCTGTTCCAATTAAACAAGCAATCGTGTCGTTTGCTGTTTCATTTCTCCTGTACTCCCCGTAGCATATCGTCTCGTTGGTAATTTTATCGATGCAATTGTGAGAACATAACGGACTGCTCGAGAATAGATAAGCGATCGTCTCGTTCGTACTCTGCTCGTACGTTCTGCAAACAATAGTTTCGTCTAAAAATAAATTCTACAAATAACAATAGTTCTAACGAAATCATGACTAATTACATATTAAGTTGTTCACCATCTTCATCGATCGTCATGATACAAAACTTCGGTTCCTGACAATACACACCATCCCATCCATAATAACAATTGCAAGTTCTATTCTCCAAGTTGCACGATCCGTGTTCGTTGCAATTATTCTCACACTGTTTCGCGCAGCGGCTGTAGTTACCAGACGTATCGTTTATTTTCACGAAACCCTCGTTGCATTCGCAATTGCCAGGTGCCACACAAGTTCCATCCGTGCAATTCTCGCAATACGGTACACAGATGGTTTCATTCCCTTCTTTCATCGAGTAGTAACCCTCGTTGCACTCGCATACTTCAGGTTCTACGCAGGTTCCATGTTCACAGGCTCGACAGAATGGTACACAGCTTCCTTCGGTGTTTTTCTGATAGTCCAAGTCGCAGGTACACTCGTTCGGTGACGTGCAAGTCCCATTTCCACAATCAACCTCGCAGACAGGCTCACAGATGAATTTCGTTTGATTATTCACAGGCTGGTAACCTTCGTTGCATTTACAAGTGTACGGCGCATCGCAGATTCCATTCTCTCCGCACGATTCCTCGCATATGGGTTCACAAACGTCCGTAGAACCGTTCAACGGACGATAACCCAATGAACAGTTGCATAAATTTGGTGCAACGCAGTCTCCGAAGATGCAGATTTGCTCACAGATCGGTTTGCAAATGTAAATGTCCTCTGATAACTCGTAGCCTAGGTGACACTCACATTTATCGGGTTCCACGCAGTTTCCGTTGACACAGCTACGTTCACAGACTGGTTCACATATCGTGGTACTGTTCTGTACAAACTGATAGCCTGGATTACAGGTGCACGTGCTAGGACTGCTGCAAAAACCGTTCACGCAATCCTCTTTGCAGATAGGATCGCAGATATTCAAGTCGTTCTTGGAGTACGTGTAGCCTGGGTTGCAGGCGCACACCCCTGGCATATTGCAATATCCGTTCACGCATGGTTGCTCGCATATGGGTTGACAGGATGAATTGGTCTTGTAAAGCGACGAGTTCTATGGGGAAGAAAAAATGAAAATTTAAATTTAAGAGAAATGAGCAAAATCTACACCGTGATTAAATAGTCGAAACCTTATGGTTTCATTAGACGTAGAAATTAATTCTTTTTTTTCAAGTAAAGTCGCGTATATGTATATTCGCGATGATGTTTGCAAGCTGGAAGAAAAATTGCGAAAAGTCATCGACATTAATTTACGAAAAATGAATGAAATCTACACCATGGTTCACAAGTCACAGGACACTTTATGGCGAAACGAGAAGCATACATTAATTGCTCTATGGCGAGTTAGGCTCGTGATATAGTTTCGATTTAAATAAATGATAAATATCAGTAAACAAACGTTAACTTTAATTCCATCTTCCCTTATAACTTATAAGACTGAGGACTCTCGATTGTGATTAATGTACAATAGATTACCGTTTACTCGAGTAAAAGTATCATACTTATCTCAACATTAAAGAAAACTCTACTCGGCGAAAGTATTATGTAAATCATTCGATTCTATAACACCGGAGTTTAACAATGTTAATTTATTATAGCGTATCATGACTTATGAACAGAGAGAAGTATACATGAAAATACTATATTTTTCGAAAATTACCTTTCTATCGTTAATATCAACTAGCTGATAGCCTTCAAAACAGGTGCAAGTATTAGGAGCAGTGCATTTCCCGTAAGGTTTGCATTCTTCCTCGCATACAGGCTCGCAGGTACTCGTAGAATCGTCAAACGGTTGATAACCTATCCAGCAGGTGCACGTATTCGGTGCGACACAGTCTCCGTTGATGCAGCCTTGCTCGCAGATGGGTTTACAAACGTAATTGTCCTCCGTTTTCTCGTAACCTAGCTCGCAGGCGCATTTATTAGGCTCTACACAGTAGCCATTGGTGCAGTTTCTTTCACAAACCGGTTCACACGCGTTCAGATCGTACTGCGTTTGCCGATATCCATGATTACAGGTGCACTTGGAAGGACTGCTGCAGAATCCGTTTACGCAGCCTTTTTCGCAGACAGGCTCACAGACATTCAAATCTGTCTTGGAGAACGTGTAACCAGGGTTGCAGTTGCAAACTCCTGGCGCACCGCAATATCCGTTCACGCATGTTTGCTTGCAGATAGGTTGACAGGGTGATTCGTTTTTGAAGAACGGCGATGTCTACGGAGAAAGGAGAGAGAGAAAGGATAAAAGTAGAAATTTACAAGAAGATTTGAATATTATCTGCGCGGAGATCGTAGATTGTCGTCACTGTCAAATAAACTCATTGCGTATGGACCACGAGATATCTCCCATTTAGCAAACCGATCGTTGAGGCCGGATGACGAGATATCTTGTAGATAATGTGTGAGATAATTTGTGGCACGTTTTTGTTACAAAATAACTGCAATGGAAGCCGTGAATTATATACAGGCGGCCTTCAAAATCTACATCTGTTCCAAACGCGAAAATCTTTTTAAAGAAATCGGTACCCAAAAGGTTAAGAGAGTACTTGTTACATGTTGTATTAAGTTTACTGGTGCATTACAAAAATGTACGGGCTCTGGAATCACGTTCAGCTAGCAGAACTCCGTACGCAATGAGTTAATTGCCAAAGGTAATTATCGTGACCAGCTCAGCCGCATTTACGAATCTGTTTGCGCGACAGTAGTTAAGAAGAAACATCGTAAGGGAAGATCGAGCGATAGAGACACCATATAGGATCTTTCAATAAGAACGACGTAACTTCGAGTTGAAATGAAACGAAAAGTACGAAAGATAATCGAGTACTCGTTCCTCTATTCTAAAGAATTCACTCGATTCCATTGTCGACCATTTGGAAATTTATTACGCGTTGTTTTCTGAACCAATTGCTTTTCAAAAACGACAGTGCTGATAATCCTGATTTCAACCTGTTAACATAGAAGAAGAAAATATCGCACCAATTCTCTCTGTCAAATAAATGAATTTTGTTAAAAAAAGAACAAAGAAAAGAGAAACGATAGAATGACTTTTGATGGTGTGAAGCCAACATTCAACGACAAACCCAAATTACCGGTTTCAGTTTATCGAAACTCTGCGGCCTAACGATCTCTGCACAGCACATGTGAAAAATTCTCAACGTATTCAACTAAATTACCGTTCTGTGGTTAATATCAACTAGCTGATAACCGTCTAGACAGGTGCAAGTGTTAGGAGCTGTACACGTCCCGTACGGTCCGCATTCTTCCTTGCAGTATGGTTCGCAAACGTGTTTCATAGTCTCGTCGCCGTGTAACATATAACCGTCGTGACATGTACAAACACCTGGCTTTGTACAGGTCCCGTTTATGCAAGCTTTCTCGCAGACAGGTTCGCAAACGTAAGCGGACTTTTCTGTTAGAGCGTAACCATATTTGCAGCTGCATATTTCAGGCGCTGTGCAGGTACCTAAGACACAGTTTTTGCTGCAGATAGGCTCGCACTTTCCTACGATGTTAGAGTAGCCTTTGTTGCAGGTACATTGATTCGGTGCTGTGCATTTTCCGTTTCTACAGCCTTTGTCGCAGACGGGTTCACAGAAGCCATACTGATTCTTCTTGTAACCGGCCAAACAGACGCATACCTCTGGTTTGACGCATGTTCCATGATCACATTTCGAACAGACCGGTACGCAAACGTTATCTCTGTATTTAGAAGAAGAAGTTTGGTAGCCTTGATTGCACTTGCAGACATTAGGCATTACGCATTCGCTGTTCACGCAATTCGGTTCGCAGATCGGTATGCATTTCTTATCCTCGAATAATTTGTAGTTTTGACAGCAGGTGGGCTGGGTCCGATAAGAGGTGAAGTACTAGAAGTATTGTCACATTGGTTGTTTTAAATTGACATACAATGATAACTGTTCCTTCATTAACGATAGGTTTACGGGGCACGTTAATTTCACGCATTTCAAATTTCACGAGCGCAATTACAGAAACAATTGGTATTATTTGCCAGCAATTTTCTCTCACTTTTATTAATTGATACGGAAATATATCCGAATTTTGTAAGTGAACAATATATAATTAAGTTGTCTCTAATAAATCGATTTCTTGAAGGAAATATTCGGTTTCTCGTTCATAAAAGCCCCTTAAATCTAGCGTTAACTATTCACAAGTGTGTTACACGTTTAACCCTTCGCACGGCGAATCGTTTAGATCTAACTTGTTGCTCATTGATAAAGGGAGCTTTCCGGTTAAATGTTTATTTTACTTTTGCACATAAACTTCCGTTCTTTTGAGAGAATATTGAAAGTACCTTTTCGAAAATACTTATTTTACACGTAGACTTCTGTTCTTTTCTTAAAATAACGATCGAAAGAGAATGAATTTTATGTTTAATAAATATTCCCTTGTTGCTTAAAACTTTACTGTATTTCACTCTTATATATAAACTTTCGTTGTTTCGAGAAAATATTGAAAATACCATTTTAAAGATGCTTATTTAACTCGTAGATTTCTGTACTTCAAAAAAAAAAGAAAAAAATATACTATTATCGCGTAACGATCGAAGGAGAATGAATTTTGTGTGTATAAAAGGGATATTTGTTAATTTTCATTAGAATGCATGCACGAGGCACGTGTTTCGTATTATTCTACCAACACTGTGAACATATCTCTAACATTTGTTTTTCCCGCTATTTTCTTCTTCTTTTTTCTATTTTTTAATGTAAATTATTCGCCAAGCGGGGGTTAATGCTTTGTTTTTTCCTTTCTCTTTCTCTAGTGTTAATCAACGAGTTGTGTTATGTGACTTTTAACGAGAAACTCATGGGCTTACCTCTTTTCTGTAGTTTGTTCGAGTTGCCGTGCGATAAAAGAACGCCCATACCTGTTCGTGATACGTCTCGTCATACGGGACATAATGCCAGTCGCGATAACTAAGAAAATTTCCATTGAATTTCGCGCGATTTTTTCCAAATATGATCCGCATGAAAATTCCACAGACTTACCTGACAGTTTCAGTGCAAATACCATCACCACTCGACGGTAAGGTGGCGCTTATTAAACTATTATCCCTTAACACGAGGAACAGAACAACGAGCAACAACTGGCGAGATCTCATTTTTCTTTTTCTAAACACACGAACTGTATCAATCAACATACGAACTCAAACTGCGACTGTGACAGCTCGGCTGGCTCGTTGTCATTCCTGGCGCCTCTTTCCCCCGTTCTATCTTTCTCATATGCATCATATCCTATGGAATGTAAAACGAGGCAGGATGTCGATATCGTTTTCCAGTTAATTAAAATAATTCACATTTATCTCTTTGTTTTATCGTTTATTTCCAAATAAATTGTACAAACGTTGAAAAGAGAGGACGATGTATTCCATATAAAAAAAAAAAAAAAAGAAAAGAAAGGAGACAAAGAGGAAGAGAAAGAAAAGGGACTGATATTTAGTGCACATGAAGTTCTTCCTCGCCTAAGAACATTTGCAAATACAACACGCATACTCTCACCTCATGCACTCTCTCTTACATACGATACTCTATTAATCGTTTGGTAAAACGCGATACATGATAAAATCAAACGTTTCTTTTCTTTTTTTTTCCCCTACTTTCTTTCTTTCTTTCTTTTTCTTTCTTTAAATCGGGACGCATCTCTGTCTACCCTTCACACCGGTCTCCTTTCTGTACCCCAAGTTGCATAGACACAGGTTCGGCGCTGTACACACCCCGTTCACGCAACCACCTATACATACAGGTACACATCTGGTCCTGGTCTCGTCGTTTAGATCCATGGTGTAGCCACGTTTGCACGTGCAACGATTCAATCCTGTACACTCGCCGTTCAGACATGGTAAATTACAACTTGCCCCGCCTGTATTCGAATCGTGTGTATTTTGAGAAGATCTCGATGGTACACATGTTCGAGTATCAGGTTCGAAGACATATCCAGCTTCGCATGCACACTGATTCGGACCGACGCATCTTGCGTTTGGCCCGCAGTCGTATCTGCATTGTGACGGATATCGTTGATTCGGCGGCGTTGTTTCTGGACATCTACCGGTTGTTGGATCCACGCTCATTCCGTAGTTACATAAACACATATCAGGACCTACGCAAACGCCGTTCGTGCCGCAACCGTTTCTACAGTTGAACGAACTCGAGAAAGGCACGCATCTGCCTGTGTTCTGATCGCTTTCGAAGCCAACGTTACATTGGCACATATTCGGTCCAACGCAACTAGCATTTGGTCCACAATCATCTTGACACTGTGTCATGCTTGATCCCGACGGAATCGGTGAACATCTGCCGTTTGAGTCGCGCATGTAACCAACGTTGCAGTTGCAGAGACCTGGAGAGACGCATTCGCCGTTTTCGCAACCTTGAGGACAATCCGGGATACATTTATCGTTGTAGTCTAAGGTGTAGCCTCGATTGCAGCTACAAATGTTCGGAGCTATGCACTGTCCATTGACACAACCTTGAGGACACTCTGGGATGCATTTGTTGGTAGGATCCAAAGTGAATCCTGGCGTGCACTTGCAGACATTCGGTGCGATACACTCGCCATTGATGCATCCTTGAGGACATTCAGGGACACATCTACTGGTAGGATCCAAGGTGAATCCTGGCTTACATTTGCAAACATTCGGTGCGATACACTCGCCGTTGGAGCATCCTTGAGGACACTCGGGGATACATTTGTTGGTAGGATCGAGAATGAAGCCTGGTTTGCATCTGCAGAGATTCGGAGCTACGCACTCGCCGTTAGGGCAACCTTGCTGACATTCTGGGACACATTTGTTCGTTGGTTCCATGTTGTAACCTTGATTACATTTGCAAACACCTGGAGAGACGCATTCACCATTAGCGCATCCTTGAGGGCAAGTGGGAATGCAAGATTCCTTGTCTTCCGGAGGATTGATGTATCTGAAGGAGAAGAAAGGAAGTAGGAATACGCGCAGAATTTGAATGATTTGTTGATAAAAAGTATAACACTTACCCTTGGTTACAAGTACACACACCAGGTGCAGTGCACTCTCCGTTTCTGCAGCCATTTTCGCAAACAGGAACGCATTCTTTCGTCTCGATTCCAGTGGAGACTTCAGGTGATGGTCTGATCACGTATCCTTGCCTGCATTTGCATACCCGAGGTGCTGCACATTCGCCGTTTTTACAACCACCTGGACAAATAGGCTTACACTCGCCGTTCACCTCGTCGTAGCCCAATTTACACGTGCACACGTTAGCTGAGAAACAGTACGCGTTTTTCTGGCATGGTTTCTCGCAGTAGGGCATACAGACACCTTCCTGCGGCAACCATCCTGGCAAACAAGTGCATTGATTAGGCGCCGTGCACTTTCCACCCAGGCAACCCTCGTCACATTGAGGCTCGCAGCCGCCGGAAGTGACGTTCCGCACGTAGCCGTTGCAGCAGTCCAATATCGTGATCCATCCGCCTTTCTGATAAACGAGAATCTCTTTAAATACACAACCTTCCGGTAAGGAGAATTTCCTAGTGTAAATGTACATGGTGTACTTTCTTGAAACTTGCAAACAAGGGTTTTGGAGAAATTTTGAACTACAGTAGAGTCTTTTTTATCTGAGATAATCGGGAGACAAAGCTGTTTGGCTAATGAAATATTTGTATTATGGAACGATCACTTTTCTGGTATCAAATTCGCATACTTTTTTCAACGTAAGTGACTGCATAGGGTTACGTTATTTTTTCTATCTCGAGCTTTGAAGTTTTCCTAACACTTTGCAATTCTATATCGAGTATGACTCGACGTCACATTTCGATGAAAAATATGAATAAAAATGTGTAATAATTTAAATAACATTTGTAGTATAATTGACGTAATTTAAAATATTTGTATAAATATAAATGTATATATATAGCACATATACAGCTGTCAGATTTTATCGTGACCCTAATATATCCAGAACTACATGCAAATCTCTGTACGCTATTCCGTATATCGACCTCATTTTCCGAATGAGTTCAACGACTTATCGCGCGGAAGGTCGTTTAGGTTCAGAAACCACGTTAGAGCAACCTTAAGAGTGTATCTTATCACTCGTACTCAAACTATAGATACTCATAATCACATCTATAACCTTGAGTGATCTTCGGCAATAAAGCTAAGCTTGTCACTGTTAGAATTTTTTGATAATTAAGCGGAAAGAGGGGAGCTTTTCACTGGAAATATGTTGTCGTAGGCAATCGACTAAATAACTTTTTCTCACGCATGTTATCGTCTCACTAATTTACTTTCCAAGATATTCGTGAAAAACTTTTCGCCTAATGGCGATTACTGTTTGTTTACAGAGTGTTTAGCAATTGTTGGTAGAAAATTAATGGAGCGATTCTAGAAGCCGATGTAAGACGAAAATGGGGAATAAAAAAATTTTGTTCGAAGCTTCGTTGCTTAGTTATTTACGTTTAAAAATATGACTGTAGCCTGGCAAACTTTCTTACACCTACGAATGTGGGTGAAGGTAACAGACGGGGGCTACAGTGGTCCTCAAACCCTAATCTAACTTTACTCGTTATGATAATGACTTTAGCATACGACTTTTTTCGTGAAAATAAGTTTCCTGTACCTTCTGTTCATCTATTTACTAATATTTTACATTTTTCCATCTATTTACTGATATTCTACAGATGTTCTTGAATAAATGCACGAAGAAAATATTATGCAAAATAAACAATTAATTGTATCTTTTGAAATTTAAAAATTTTATTCGAATATCATACGAATATTCCTATGTAATTAATTCCTCTGCAATTAATTTTAATAAAAATTTCGCATCGCTATCATCGTGAGTAAAATTTAACTTTTCAAACAAATAATTGAACCTCTGCAATTTACAATTAAAAAGCTGCAGAAATTGTAAGCAGTAAGACGTATAGGAAAAAGAAAAATTCTTCAAAATAATTCCCTTGGTAACATATTTAAAGATCACTGTAACCAAGCAGTTTCCTTTTTTCGTACAATTACTGTAGTATCAGAGTCTCCATACACCTCGAGAAAAGTAACAATACCAACAAGAAAAAATCAGAGAACGCCTTGGCTATGAGTATAGAATCTTAGCTTGCTGTGTCGTAGGTCGTGGGTTTCGATTCCACGCTTGGTCCCTCAATTTTTTCCTCGGTTACTATATTAGACACTCATCAGGGATGGAAACATCAACTATACTACTACTATACGTATTATACGGGACAACGATGACGAGAAAAGACTGAAAGATCGCGTTCAAGAACATGCACCTCTCTTACATTATCAATTTCTCTTTTTTCCTTTGCTTATCTCGAAGAATACTAACCGTAGCGTCCTCAGGAGTTGTGGGAAGAGTGTTGTGCGGGAATTGACCAGTCGAGTTCAACGCTAACGCATCCGCGTACCTAAGAAAGATCAAAACGAAGAGATACGAATAAATTCGACGTGTTTTAACGAAGATGAAAGATAGAAACTCCAGTGTATTTCTTGTTTTTTTCCCACTCTATTTGTTTTTACTCACGGTATCCTCTTGTAGCAAAGTCCAGCCTGTACAGTACTGTTCAGCCCGTAATTTTGATTAGGCCTGTGTGAACGATGACCACCTTTCACACCATCGATCGCTATGGTGTTCACCACCAATAGCACGGGGATTATTAAGAAAGGGATGATCAACGATCTAAGCATGTTGAACGTACGAGCACTGATGAACAACTGGTTTCTTAATTTCGGTGCGCGCACGATGACATCTACCCTGATAACATTTCCATCGCCGGGTCATACCGTCCACTTATACACTTCGATTCGACTGCGTAGTTTCTTCGTAGAAATGTTTATACAAAACGAGCCAGCGTACGTGTGCGTGTATATAACATACACGCGTGTCGAAATTCCGTCGAGCTTTGCATTCTTTTTTATTTTTTTTAATTTTTTCTTTTCTTCTTCGCGTGCTGTGTGGTTGTTCGAAGATTTGTAATCCGTACGACGGGGGAATTCCGGATATGAGAGCGCTCGGAGAATTGTTTGTTCGAGATTTGATTTGTTTAAAAGAAAAACAGAAAGAAGAAGAAGGGATTCTATTTATCTCCGTCGGTTTTGTGTGTTTATCTTCGTCGTTGGTGTTTTTATCGAGGTAGAAATATGAAACATTTGGGCTGTTTTAAATTGTCTCGAAGTGAATGAATCGACTCTTAGAAATTTTCATTTCGTATTATATCTGTTCGCGAAACTGTGAATTCTCGACAGAGTTCGAGAGATTGTATGGAGTAGACAAACAATGGAAACATTCGGACCACGGTGTGCTCGAATATTGCCTCGTTTATGTAACCCGTCGATACCGTTGCTGTACAAAAGGATGGAAGCCATAGTGCAGGCGGCAAGATAAAGTGGTCGAGGCTCGCAGAGTGCACAGATATCTCATTTTTCTTTCTTTCTTTCTTTCTTTCTTTCTTTCTTTTTTTTTTAACGGACAATTAAAATATCTCGAAACAAGCAGCAATGGTAGAAGAAGAAAAAAGAAAATTAATAAAAGTTCCGCGAAGATGAACATTTGTGGAGATTACATATTTATCATGATCGAATTGCTGCCTTCAAAAGTTGTCTTCGAAGCTGATCTAACAGCTATCCTAATTACGACTTATCTATATTTCTTTGTATCCGATTTGTACGTCATCGATCGCGTTACTTCTATGACACAAATTCGTAATGGATATATTATTATCGGTGATATCACCGGCTTTACGCCACATTCATGGGAATTAAGTGCAATCTCTTGGATCATTGAGCACGAGTTAAAACTACGTCTTGTTTGGTATCGTTTGGAAACTACTGTTTGTAGAATTATCCAACTGTGGAAATCTATGGTTGATCGAAACCTGACAAATCTGTCGACCGGTTTATAAGCACAATTTCTTTCGATTTCTTGTAGGAAGGTTTACAGCATTCTTATTTAACTTAACTTATTAGCAGACTGCGGATTTTTTTGCAAATCTGTATTTTTTCAGAGCACTGTATTTCAGATATTCGGTATATTATTTCGTGCAATTTTGCAAATTTATATCTTTGAGAAAATGTGAAAGGAAAGTGGTAGAAGATTTAGATAGAAAATTATGTCAAAGCACTGTAGTTTGCATATTTTGTATATTTTTCCATATCGCGCACATTCTGTGCAATTTTGCAAATTTATATCTTTGAGAAAATGTGAAAGGAAAGTGATAGAAGATTTGGATAGAAAATTATTTCAAAGCACTATAGTTTGCATAGTTTGTATATTTTTCATATTCTGTGCAATTTTGCAAATTTATATTTTTGAGAATATGGTAAAAAAGGAAGTGAAAGTTCCATAGAAAATTGTTTCAAAACACTGTGATTCGGATATTTTGTGTATTTTTCCATATTACGCGAATTCTGCGAAATTTTGCAAATTTAAATTTTTGAGAATATGGCAAAAAGGAAGTGATAGAAGATTTGGATAGAAAATTATTTGAAACCCTTGAAATTCGGATATTCCGCATATTTTTCCGTATTATGTGCAATCCGTGCAATTTTGCAAATTTATATTTTTGAAAATATAGTAAAAAGAAACTAGAACATTCATAGAAAATTATTCCACAGCACTATAATTAATATATCCTGTATATTTTTCCATCTGATCCGCGTTTCGCGCAATTTTGCAAATGCACATCTTTAATAATTCGCTAAAAAAAGAAAACAGAGCACCAACAAAAAGTTACTTCGCTGCGCTATAATTCAGATATTCCGCAAACTACTCCGATGCAATTTAACAGCTCTGAATTATCTCGGAGCACAAAAAACAAAGAAAAAAATCCGCAGTCCACTTTTTACCATTTCTCTAATTCAATCTAACAATCTCGAGGCACAGTTCAACAACTCACTTACTCTAGAAACGCGTAATACTAACGAAACTAGTCTTACAAATTAAAATAAAAAAAAAGACAGAATAAAAGAAAAAGAAAAACGCATAGTTCACTATCCAAACTGCAATATTCACTTTCTCGACTAGTTTCGACCGCGCGAATTTCCCCAAAGTTCGAACGTCACTCGATTCACACAGTAACAAGTCTCGTGTGTCCCACGATTGACGTAAACGCGTTAGGGGGCTCGATGGCTCGTGGTGTTGACGTCGACATGTCCAAGGAAAAGTTGTCTCGTCGAGGTACACGCCCTGTTGGATAATTTAATCGACGTTCTAGCGGACAGGAATCGGCGCCGCTGATTATTCGAGACGTTTTTCTGTATGTTACGATTGCAGTAGTGTCACGTTCAGCCTTGCACACCAGCGAGACGAGGCTCGCATAAGGTCGGAAACCAGTCCGGTTAGATTTTTCCTCGTAGCCCCGTAGACGCTCCGGCTCGTTCACATCCGCCTCCGGAATCACACGCGAGCCTCATTGTTCAACAATGTCCCACGAACGTTCCTACAACCATCATAGATTCATACTCTCTCTGTCTCTTTTTCTAGCTGTACTTTCTTCCGTGTTTTGATTTTTCTCTCACGTCTCACTCTTTCGCTAACAGTTTATCGAAACGCATTGTCGAACGACGCTTGAACGGTTGATGTTGAAAAATATAAAACTTGTTGATGTACATCGTTTCTCTTCTATGTCTCATAATGTTCGAAATGCAGCAAAGAAGAAGAATTTATATTGGTTCAAATATTTCTAACGCTTGCTCAACTTTAAGGTTGATTCTCACTGCTTCACTGTGAACGATTGTTGATAAAAAGTGGTTTCTTTTTGAAAATTACTGTATACTGAAGTTTCATCAATGTTAGCGATGATCTTTCACGTTTCCTCTTTTCGCTAACAGTTTATATGAGACGCATCGTCAAGTGACGCTTGAACGGTTGATGTTGAAAAATATAAAACTTGTTGATGTACATCGTTTCTCTTCTATGTCTCATAATATTCGAAATGCAGCAAAGAAGAAGAATTTATATTGGCTCAAATATTTCTAACGCTTGCTCAACTTCAAGGTTGATTCTCATTGCTTCACTGTGAACGATTGTTGATAAAAAGTGGTTTCTTTTTGAAAATTACTGTGCACCGAAGTTTCATCACTATTGGTGATTATCACTTAGGAATGTTCGCTTTCTAGCAACACTCTTACATTATAATATGAATTATTAAATATTTCGTATCACTTACACTCATCATAAAATATCGAGATAAAGTAGAAATTTTATGAAACAACGTATCATTCTTTTAAATTGTGTTAACGTTCGAAACAGACTGATTTAAGCAATGGTAGTTTGAAAAATATATCAAGTATATACAATTTTTTTCAATGGTCAGATTTAAATGCAAATTGATCAGAAATATTTGTCTTCTTACATCTCGATCATAATTTAAACCACGAGACTGTGATTCGTAATTATAAGGGTAGAATTAAGGAGAAGATATATTTCAAAAAATTAAGTGTACTCTAATATAGTAAAAATGGCAATTTTCTGTCTTGCATACGAATGTCTTAAAAGCTTCGCTAATGCAATCTGAAATGTGGAAAATGATCGTAGCAAAAGGGTTAAGAGAACCCTAAATCCTTTCTCTTCGCAAACAGAGCATCTCAACCTAATCTAATTATTCTACAAATTACTATCCATTACTATCGGCTCATCGATTAATCGACGTATTCCAATCACGCGTTCTTGCGACCGTTCAAAGGGCTCGATTGTAAAGGTATCTCAGCATAGACATGCTCTGTGTTCGTATCGAAATCATTCTGCAGGCGTATTCTCGTTGCTGGTGGTCTATCGTAATGATCATCTTGCAGTAAACCTGTAAAATGAATCAACAAACACTTCGTTAACCTGTCAATTGAGCTGATTTTCCGAACAGAAATGAAATATATCCAGTTTACAATTGAAAATCGACGAAAATAATAAATAACCACTTCATTCTGATTTTTACGAATGTCTGTATGAAACGTTTTCTATTTAACAGAGGTGTAAGGATGCAATTAAAAATTAACGATACCTTTATACATAAATTATCGTGTTTTAAACGTTCCACAGTTAAAAGTTTAACCCATGTAAAAAAAGACCAGCCAGTGTCGTATTAAAACACATCCCGGAGTTTTTTGCGTAAAGGATCACTTTCACCCTCAATATCCTCGCTAAAATCATCCTGGGCATATAAAATTTCTCTCTCTCTTTCGTAATTTCCTTTCTGAACAGCGGTATTTAATCCGTTCGGAATACAAAAATGGTACACGGAGAATCAACGTTACAAAACGAATAAAAGTAAAATAAAAAAAAAAAGAAAATGAAACACGAGTGTATCATATCGTAAAATTGATTAATTCTTTAACACACTGGTTGGGAAAAAGCATATGTATACTCACCGTGTAGATTACCAGATAATCGTAGACCAATCGTAGCTGCACCGTTGGCATAGTTGCCTGAGGGATCGATGTTATCCATCTGTATCATTCTAGGCTCCAGATTAGAGGTGAATAGTGGTCCCAGGCGGATTGGTGTCTCTGTAATATGTTTCTCTATTTTTTTTTTCTTTTTTTTTTTTTTTCGTTTCGTATGTGACTATATATATAGCGATAAGAGAGTAATCGAGGCGTGTATAATGATAACCTTCAGGGAAAAGGGAAAACGAGTCAGCACAGTGAGGTGTTCTAATCCTTCGTGGGTAATCCACGTTGTCGGAGCGTGGCTGAAGATGGTCAACGAGATAGGATTACGTAGAGGAGATCGAGGTCAAGGACAGGTTGGATTTCACCGTGGGACGAGAAAGGAAGAGGATATTCGCGAAACTATATTTCGCTTGTACTTACGAGGAATAGCGCCTGTGACTAGTGAAGAGATTCTTGTCGCGTTTAGATTCTCTTGACTCTTTTTCTCTTCGTAAATAGACATTCTACCGGTTTCTAATAATTTTGAACGCATGTGAAGGACCATTGCTACGGCTACTGAAGTTAAGCCTAGAGAGACGATCGAGGCTACCACGATTAATGCGATGTCCAAGGGAATTGGGGCGGGCTGCACGTCTGTTGGAGATAATCGGAATTCTTTTGGTTATGCTCGATGAGCTTAGGAAATTTTGGAAATTTGATTATTTGAAGATTTGAGGATTTAAGGATTTGAAAGTTTAAAGATTGGAATGTCTGGAAATTAGAGATGAAAATTTGAACATTGGAAAATTAGAAAAGTTGACAATTTGAAACTTTGAGAATTGGAAAATTGGAAAATTTGAAAACTGGAAAATTAGGAAATTTAAATGTTGGAAAATTCGAAACATTTAAACATTTGAACATTTGAAAATCTGAGAATTTAAAAATTCAAACATTTAAAAATTGGAGAATTTAACAATTTGCAAATCTGCGAATTTAAATGTTTGAAAATGTAAAAATTGGAAAATTTGGATATTATAAAATTCGAAAACTTAAACATTTGAAAATTTAACAATACGAAAATTTGAAACTTCGAGAATTTAAAAATTTGAAAATTAAAAAATTGGAAAATTAGAGACTTTAAACATTTGAAAATTTGAAAATTCGGAAATTTGGAAATTAAAAAATTTGTAACGTTGAGAATTGAATAGTTTGAGAACTTGCGTATTAGAAAATTGAAAAATTGAAAAAATTAAAAAATTAGAAAATAGTAAAATTCGAGATGTTTACCTTGATGCGTGCCCTCGTGAATATTCTTCACGTAATCAGTCTTTGGCTGTTGCACCACGTTATGCAGATTCCCATTATCATCCATGTGTCTGACAAACGGATTCTTCATCGCGAATTTTCCTCGATCCTTCTCTAAATTCCTCCTACGTTCCGGAACAGAAACCAAGACGATCACAGGCCTTGCGGTACTCGAGTTTCCGTCCTCGTGAGTTTGCGTCCTAATTCTCGACTCATCCGAGCTCAAGACACTCGTATTTTCCGGATTCGTTGTTTTACCCGGGTTATTCGTCGTAACGGATACTTCACTACCAACAGCTACTTCAAAAATAAAAAATAAAAATAAAAAAAAAAAAGAAAAAAAGAAAAAGAAATCCCTCAAAAATATACAACAAATTATCACAGTAGAATATTCATTCTGTTTGCTGAAAATTTCTACAAAGTTCAAATATTTGCTCAAACTGTAATTTCTATCATGTATGTTTAGGCTACAAGACTTTCGACCAATAGTTGCATCACATAAATAAACATTCCATTTTCCACGTAATTTGTACAATTCGTTACCTTCTGTTGTCAATTCAGTCGTTTCAAAAGTTCCCGATGATTCCTCGTTAATTCGAAAATGTATCGTAAAATTCATAGCTAAGCTATTCTCTTCATCTGTGACTTTTCTCGCCTCTGTCATTTCGCCAATGCAACGACCTGTCTCAGCGTGACACTTGTTCGACGAATAATTCTTACAGTTGCATGGAAACGTGCATTTCGGTCCCCAGTAATCACCGAGACACATCTCGTCACACCTGAAATAAAAATAAAAGAAACACTAATCACGTGTATACTACCACGCGATTCTAAACGAGCTCCCCATTATCTGACCACTTATTAGACGAACGTTTCAATCAACAGGTTGTTTAGTATACTTCTACGTTTACAGTTGCCAGTGTTTTATCGAAGTGAAGAGAAATGTAATTTTTCTTTTTCGAAGAAAAAAGTATTTCTCCATTTCTCGAACGCGAGAATCACAGTTTTAGAATAGTTACTCTCGACGAACTTAGCACACATCATCGTTAGTTGTCATTAATCAAGCGGTATTTTTTCATGTACCTGTAATAACACCTGTCGCGTGTTAAAAAGAAGCTCGCACGAACTCATTACTCAAACCAGTCGTTTTACCTAATAATACCGTGGTGAACGTGACACGTGAGAATGTATGAAATGTATGGAACGTGTCGAAGATGAATTTCTCTCGTTCTGTCGCGAATTTTTTCCCCATTTCTCGATTAATCGACTTTGGTAGTTACGAAGATAATGTAGTTGTTATTTAATTGAGAAACGAAGTTTCTTCGGTGATTACGTCGCCGTTAGCCGTGGTTTTCTCGGCGACAATGAGAGAAAGCTACGCGTTGGAGATAAGGTAGTTCTTACATTTGTGCTGGTGGACACAAACAACGTCCATTTGTGTGATCGCAACGCACGCCGTCGGCGCAGTTGCATTTCATCTTGCAACGGGAACCCCACATACCCGGTGGACATCCTGTGAATAAAATAGAGAGGATCATTGTGAATTGTGCTGGTATTAACCATCGGGATCATGAAATTTTTATATTTTTCTCTATTTGTAATTTTAGCGAAATTACACCTTGTCGATTATTTTCTATCTTTTCTTTTTTATTCTTTCCTCCGCTCCTTCTTTTCCTTGAGAAACGAACGCGTTAGGTTAGGTTAGGTTAGGTTAGGTGCAAGTTACGGAACGAGAAAGGAAAAATTATTTAGTAATTGCACACATATAGACGTATGTTTTTGTTTTTTGTAATTGTGGAAGGTCAATTTGTTTCATAGGGTCCTTCGAAAAACACGCCTACAGTTTTTTTTTTTTTTTTTTTTTTTTTTTTTTTTGATAGAATACAAACTATTGGGAACTTTTTGATGTTGCTTTTTCTTAGTGAAAGTACGATGTGTTACAAATAGGATATCATTGAAATGATTTGAATTTTTTAATCCTCTCTGATCTGATTTTTCAGTGTTCACAAGAAGAGAAATTACGGTTGATTAGAATTTTGCATTTTAATAAATATGAATGAATAATTAATACAGAGAAATCAGATTGTCATCCGAAAAACACGCCTACACTTTTCTGTTTAATAGAACACAAGCTATTTGGAATTTTTTCAAGTTCTTTTCTCTTAGCGAAAGTACGATCTGTTACAATTATAGTGAGATAGGATTCTATTGAAACGATTTAAATTTGTTAATTTTCTATAATCTGATTTTTCAGTGTTCACGAGAAGAGAAATTACGGTTGATTAGAAATGTACATTTTAACAAATGTTGAAAATTATGAAATTATAAATAATAATAATAATAATAATAATAAGTGAATTGATGAATTGAGATAAGGAATTTCTTACCGGTGACACATTTACCGTCTTGATCGCCAAGGAAACAGTGGCATTCGTTGGGAGCGATGCAAATACCTGACTGGCACTTTTCGCAAACTGGCACACACGTGATGCCAGTCTCTTCGACGTAGGATAATATCATTTTGTACCCTTCACAGCACTCGGTTACGTTCCTGCTCTTTGTCTCTGTCTACCAACGATATAAGTTCAGATTAATAGCATTTTTTAATTAAAATTTTGTTAAATTCAAAAGTTACAGAAACGCGCAACACAATTCAAAATAATTCTCAATATCTACTGACACAGATGTTACTCTTTAATTCGTTGTAATAGCGAAATACCTCTATTAAAATGTACTTTTTTAATTTTTATTAGTCAAACTTATCAATAAAGTTACTCTTTTATCGTCAAACTTTGCGAAACAATTATGCTCTTCGTATAAAATAAATATTAACAAGATAACAAGATTAAAGAATTCATTAGCTGAAATTTCTTTGGGTTCGAAAATGGCGGGAACCCGCAATATAATTCAAAATAATTTTCAATGCCTATATAAATATTCAAAACGTCACACTAACACGGCTGGTAATTTCATTCAGTGTAATAATGAAGTATTTCTATCAAAATGTACTTTTATCATTTTCATTAGTCAGAGCTATCAATCAAATTACACATTTGTCGTCGAAATTTCTGAAATAATGGTGTTTTCTCCTATAAAATCAATATTAACAACCATAACATTACTCGTGTTCAATTGATCCAAGAATATTTCACGAAATCTTGCTTTCCTGAAGAAATCAATACGTCACTATTACTCCGCGGTGATATTTATTATTTTTATTATTTTATTATCGCATATGACACGATTTTAAATCGTCAGCAGTATTTCGATGATTCAGTCTACGATCTAGCTCTATCTTACAAATTATGCAATCTTCACGCTTAAATTATCCTATATTAAGAGAGAAAGAAAGGTTCGAAGGTTCTTCGTCGAGAATCTCTTGATTCCAAGTGAATCTATTCACTTAAAACGAGCAGTTTGCTCGAATGGGCCTATCTAACAGTGAATTCAATAAACGTCCAAGTTCCAGAGGTGTGCGATATTCGGAGAAACGATTAGGGAAGAAAAAAGTAGGCCGCCGTGAGCCATCGAGTAAGGTCGTTCTGGCAACGGTTCCGCTATTAGACCTTTTGGAAAAGATCCCAACTTTCCTAAGGTGGCCATCTAGAACGAGATGCCGATCGAGAAGCATAAGGCAAGCTGGAAACGAAAGTAAGAGGAGAGGACGTTTGTAAACGTGTAACGGTTTCGTTCGTACAATCCATCGTAAGTAGATACGCGCGAGAAAACCGACCTCCGCCATCGTAAATTACACACGTTCCTAACCACTTCTCTCCGTTTCCTCTTTGCCTGTGTTCTCCGCTTTTGCTATGACGTTCGATGAATTGTTTATGCGTGTCTTTTCATTTCTCTTCATTTTTTCTTTTGTTCTTAATCTCTCCTGAAATCGTAAGACAAGGGGTTAACGGAAGTCACCGTAGACGCAAAACACAGTTAAGTGTCAGGAATATATAATTTTGAACATCGTAGAGATCCATATGTAAAATTAATCCTTTAATCCAAGCATTTTTAGCGTTTCAAGTTCGTTGAGACATTCTATAAAATTGTAAAACAACAAACTGAAATAATTAATAAAAAGTCATTCGTGAATGTAAGGAAAATTAGGATAACGGTAATGAACGATCGAATCAGAAATAAATGTGGGTGGTTAGAATTGAATGAAAGTTATATTCTTGGCTATTCTTAGAGAGTGCTAGTACAATTCTGTCGTCTCTGAAAAATTCTAGTCAAGAGGACCCTCTTGACAATATAGCCTTTCTTAGCCTTGAGGCAGAACCATCTCTAAGAAACGTAGCAAAAGATTGCACATAGAACACTCAAGCGTTCGTTTCTTTGGACTTTTTTAACATGAATATGCCCTAAATCATTTGGCAAATGTTCGTTTATGTCGAATAAAATTGACAAGTGTTACAGTCGAATTTTCAAAGATCTATCACCTTCTTTCTAAACATGCATTAGACAGTCCCATCCATTAAGGGTTAGCAAGTTAATCGAGCATAGGCTAGCTAATTTAATAGGACGTTCCGTATACAACTGGTTAAACTGGTCAGCTGAGCATCTCGAAATGTCAATACAACGTGTCGACGAGGCCTTCGTTTGCTATTAAAAAGGGGAATGGAAAGAGCTACGTTTCTGATTGCGTGTATTAATGAAACAATAGCCTGGGTAGATTGGTTATCTGATACTTTAGCATGTTCGAACGTCCGTCGTTCATCCTTATTGCGTCCCTTCCCGGAAGAAATTCACGCGTTTCACTTTTCCGTGGCTGACACTTATCGGCAGATCGTACAGGACGATAAAGTCGATTAACGATAGAGACCGGTGACGCCATCGATACCTCCGCCACGTTCGAGCAATGTTGCAATTTGTTTTATCTTCTGTTTCTCTCCGTGAACGAAGAGGAGGGATTTGTTATGCAAGTTAAACGGCTACGCGGATTAATCGCGATGTCGGTTATTACGCGTGAATGGACGCGAGGAAGGAATTATGCTCGCGGAGAAAATATCTTGAGCGCCGTTTGAAAATTAGGATCGAATAGATTTTCAGACGTTCGATAAATCTTTCGAGCTTGTGACGAAAGGTTTCCGTGTCTTGATAAACTTCAAAATCCAGGCGACAGATGAATTGTAAAAGCTAGTTTCAGGGGATTTTTCTGTGGGGAAATTAATCCTTCTTTTTTAACGATCTTTGATATGCACGAAAAGTGTATTTTTGAGACATTTTCTCTAAAAAATTGATGGAAAAATATTCATTATTTTAGAAATGGTAGTAACGTTAAGATTCTTTAATTTTCCTTTTAATAAAAATGTATGGAAAATTGGCGGATGTGTAGTTTTCCACAAATCATGCAATTTTCTTAAGATATGAGATAATAGCTTGAGCTGCGAGTATGGATTCTCAGAAAAAATTATTTGTTTCCAAATAGCGCGTCTTTCGAAGAAAACATGTGGAGAATTAGTGAAAAATTAACATCCTTTTTCAATATTTTGTGCAAACTAAGTATCCTAATCGAAAATTTCGTATAATCCACAGAAGAGAACATTATTAAGTACTGTCACCTTAAATTTGAAGCAAATCGGACGAAAATTCATTGAATTATCGATGCGTCCACATGAAAAAATTCGCGTTTAAAGCTTTGCAACCATTTATTTGCAATAGAAACTTAAAATACTTCAACTTCTTCACACCTCGATAATTCTTTCTTGCTCAGATTACTATAGATGATAACAAGTACGTTTTCCAGTAATTTTCTCATAATTTCTGTGATTACAATTATTTATCCACCATCGTTAAAATCTTCGCGATTTCTTCATTTTTACGAATTTCACTCTAATACTTTAAGAGCTCGCAAAAATTTCGATTTTGCAACCCGATCGCCGTGGTCTTTCCCTTTAAAAGAGAGGAATATATATATATGTTTTTCTGGAAGTTGACGAACAACAAGCTATCGCTTTCACGTAGTTAGATGTGAAAAATTCGTCATCGTGAAATTCCGTCGTTGGCGGGATACACTACTGATGTGTCAATTAACGATATCACAGCTACACGATGGATCTCTTTCACAACGATTCCCTTCCCAACTAGTCAAAGTCCATTTTATACGACGCAATCAACGTTCGAAACATGTATCGACGAGAGAGAGAGGAAGAGAGCGAGAGATTTAATCAAAGCCATTCCACGAATCGGGAAATATGTATCCGTTTTCATAGATCATTCGAGCAAGATCTCATGGCATCGAGTCGAACGCACGTAATATCTCAACGTTGCACGATTTCCGTCTTTCTTGAAAGTCTTTTTATATACACCATGGTTGGTGTATTACATCGCGTGTGTTTTCATTCCCTCGCTTACAATTCACGTGTCTTTCGAACGATAGGCTTGTTTATAAGATTTTATGCAGTATATATATATATATGTGTGTATCTCTACTTATATACGTTATACTACTCTAGATATGGTTTAAGTTTCTCTCTCCCGTGGTTACGAGGAGTACATATATCAACTAGAATTTATACGAGAGAAATTCCTTAATTAAATCCCGTAAAGGGACACGGAGGAATTTTTTTCCCCTAGTTTTCTTCTTTTTTTCTTTCCTGTTTTCCTGTAACACAGCCTGATGAAGATATTTGAAACATCATTAAAAGTTGCAATCGAAACGTGGTATAATCTCGTTGTCTAACACGCTTCCGGTTTTCGTACGTGTTTCCCACACAGTTTACTTTTTTCCGCGAGTTACGCGATTGTTTGAGTCATGCGATAACGTGAATTCGAACATTTTTATGGAAGAAATTTTGCGATGCAAATTAGATACGAATTCAAATATAAATTAATTCTTTTTTTATACGAGATATATTGAAGATTTTTTCATGGGGTAAAAATTGGGATCTAATTTCCACCACTTCCCATTATTAAATAGATCACTTTTTTCTAATTCTAGTCTCATTTCTGATAAAGCAGAAGTACAGAGGAAAATTCGAGACTTGCAATTAAGTTCCTTGATAAACTAGAAATTATTCGAAGATCTTGACCTAACAATTAACTTTTTTTTTTTTTAATTTTTTTATCAACTCTAAGATTTACGAGAAACTGAAGCAGGAAGAGTTTTTCTATCCAGAAAATTCAAAGAAAAGCTCGTAATAACAAACTAACATACAATAAGCGACGAGAAATATTATTTTAAGATATCCGGGAATCGAACTCTGACTTTTCTGATTGACAAGCGAACACTCTACTCCCTACCCTACTACGACTACTGAAAATACATTTCTTATCTCAGAATTTCAATGGTATCGTACATATGTATATTACTTCGAGTTAAGGCTCAGGTATACACAAAATTACATCGTGCAGATTAGTTAATCGTCGGTTTTTACCATTGGTGCAACGAACGAGTAGAAAACGTTCCTGTTAATTATATTGCACAACCGGCTGACAGGTTCGATCGGTGGGAATAATGAAATTAATTAAGACAGGTCAAGATTAACATGATTAATAATGGCAACGGTAATTGTGACAATATTTATGATGTAGCCAGCAGCTGAAAGTGGGACGGACGCGGCCAGCTAGAGAATTTACGTAACACTTGTTTCTTCCTCCGGAGTCCAATTAAATAATGGCTTCTCACCATTTTCTACAGATTCACGAGAAGTCGATTTAATGGCTCGTTTCGTTGTCCACCGCTATCGATTCTTTTTCATTCTTTTTTTTTTCTTTTTTCAAAGCACGTAATTACCTAAAAGTTGTGCAATTAACAGGTGTCGTTTGTTCTTATTTCTTTTTTTAATTTTTTCTAAGCAAAAGAAAACGTCGAATGGCCTCGAGATATCGATTACCAGCACCATGTTCTTTCTTCTCTTACGTTCTTCTCTCCGATTCTTTTTCTTATTTTTTTCTTTTTTCTTTTCCTCTACCTGTTCGATTCCTTCGAAGTGTTACATTTTCTGAACACTTTCCAAGGAGAAACAACGCAAATTGTCCCCCTTTTTTTTTTCCATTTCTACCACGTCACTCGACACAGGACACGGTTAACGCGTCGTAGCTCCACTTTGAAACGCGTTCAAGGCTCCCCCACTCGCATTGTCTTAGGCCACGCTTCCCATTACTATCTCCATCGTTGCTCGGGTTGAATCATTCTGATTAATATCCGCATGTTTCAATGCTAAACGTGAGCTGTTTATCCTTTATCCAAGGCGAGACTGCTTTCTCAATTCGTTATGCTTTTTTTTCCATTTTATGAATATTTTACCACTTCTCTCTCTATCTCTCTATCTCGAATAAACGCTTCCCTAATTTCCTGAAGAGAAAAAGAAATTCATCAATCGTTCACAGAAATACTCTGATTTTATAATTTCTAGAAATTCCAATTTTGTAAATCCTCCGGCACTTTTGCAACAGCAGAAATTCCTGTCGCACACTCTTCCACTTACACTTCTCTCTTTTTCTCTCTTTTTCTTTTTTGAACACGATGTTATTACATTATCAGCGACATCCTCAATGGCCACGATTCCATCGTTTCGGAAGGGAACAAGCTATACTCATCGATAGTTACAACCTTCCGATGACGAAATTCGGAATGGCGAGTGTCGAGCGGAACCATCGTATTCGTCGAACTATGATCAAATTTTTCGAGCTAATCCGACGAAATTCACGCTATTCGAAAGTTTTCTCTTTCTCTCTCTGTCTACGGTTGTGTTACGCAATGCTCTCGGTGTAATACGGAGCAAAATATGGCGTGATGTTCCTACGCAATAAATATTAAATCCGCTCTAGCCGTGAGAGACTTGGGCAACGGGCGCGATATATGGCGCGCGTTCGATGCTTCGACTCTTTTTCTCAGCCGAGTAACGCTCTTTCAGTTGTCAGCGTAACGCCTGACCGTGTGTTTCAACGTGAACATTGAAACACTTGAGAATATTCAGCTATTTGCAATTACTACTTTACATGAAACGATAAATTCTATGTTAGGAAACAGTTATAGTTAAAAAGTTATAGTAAAAAATAATTTAGAGGGCGAGAAAGCGGCTAATTTAGCGGTTTGGGTTGGAAGAAAACTCAAGAAGAGACGCTCGATTTTAGATCCCTTCTTTCCTAACCGTTGATTGGCCAAAAATCCTTATAAAAACTCACTACTCACACAAAATCCAATAGTTTCTCATTTTCACAGGTTTTTTGCAACTTTTCCTGCACGATTCTTATCTTCCTCCATGGATTTCACACGAAATTCTCTAAATTATTGCACCTAATGTCTTTATTTTTTAAGAAAATAAAAATCGGACGGCATAGTATTAAAAATCGTATAACATTTAATTTCTAAATATATATTTATAATGTTTTTCGTAACAAAAGAAATTACATGTATTTAGTTCTTTTTATTCCAGGATTAGTATTTATGAATAATTTATTTTAATTAACCCTGACACAAAAGGTAATGAATTTATTTAAAATTTGATTCATTTAAACAAGTTCATCTACGTTACTTTTAGCTTTCAAAAGTTTTATTTTTTAATAAATAATTACTACCTCTTTCTAACCTAATCTGACACCTTTTACACGGAATCCATTGCGTATATACCTTTCGTAGGCGCGTTCTCATCGGGATTTTCCATTTCAGCCTGTTCTAACGTTAATCTGTCACAATTGCGAAAACCATCGTACATTTAGATGCCTCTTTTCTCTTCCGGCAAATATGTTATCTCGTTCATCAGCCATGCAAAGTTTACCCCTTCGTGTCTCTCGATTTCCCTCTTTTCAGAGAAAGTCTACTAAACCAGAGATTTAGAAGGGTACCAGATCTGACCTCGTTTTACCAATAAACTAATTTCCCTATTCGTTCGAACGTGGACAATCGAAACACGTACAGTTTTAGTTACGAAAGAGTTACCTCTGTTCAGATCATTCTTGTAGTACATCTGCGGGTAGAACAGAAATCTCTTCTTTTTTTTATTTTTTCCTTACCACGGGTTAGACCGCATTTGCATTAAACAACGCGTGCACACTTTCTTCCGGTAGCCATTGCTCCACGCATAGACGAGAAGCGGTCTGTTTCGTAATGATACTGTTCTATATGTATAGAATTCAGTTCAGCTACGAAAATCACGGTTAAAATCGCGATCGTACGACACGATAAATCCGGTAACACCGTACTGGATCTCGCTTTAATTGATTTATCGTCAGCTCGATGGTAATTAATCGACCGGCTATGCAGCAATTATCGTGGAATGTATCTATTTTAACGTCTGTTGTATAAATCGATGACGGGAATGCGGCTTTTCCGCCAGAAGAAATCTCACGAGCTACGTATCTTTCTTTTCATTCTTCTTCTTTCTTACACCAACGTCGCGATTCGTTGTCCGTTGCGAAATGTACCCGGATTGTTCCGCCAGGCGAGCTCGTTTAACTTTCTTAATTACAATTCCACTACGTGTTAATATTTCGACAACTGAGGAGGGAAACATCAGATAAAGAAAGATAATTTAGAAATTCTCATTTTCATTTGCAACGATTAATGTTTAACAGTGTAACTACCAGGCTCGTCAAAAATGGCGGGATATGTTTCTTTAAAATTATCAACATCGTGTTGATATAGTTGTTCTAATAAGACGGAATAATTTATTTTCCCATATTTTTGTTTCCTTTTCGAGTGTCTTCATTTCTAATTATCTGTCTAAATACAGGAAAGCCTGTTAAAATGAGTTTTAGACTGAAAAGTATTTTCATTCGTTTACACAAAGATTTAGCGTTTGTTTATCCAACAAAGTTTGATCTTTGTCCCTCGTTTAAAAGTTTCTACACAGAGATGGAAACGTAGCTCAACAAATTGCACTTCAAGAAATTCAAAAGAAATTTCTAACACGCGCAAATCCTGTCGGATTCGATTGTACAATTAAAAGCAGGATTTGTAAATCCAAAAATCGTCAAACGTAAAATTAATCGTCGACATAGAGTTTTCGTGTAATTTCTGTTTTAGAATACGATGCGTGTATAATAAATTGCACGCAACACAGTACGCGTGTGTGTTTGTGTTATAGTTAACGGTTTCTAATTTCCACGCTGGTGGATACTGTTTCAGCCATTATACAGGAAGCAGTTAAACGACGCCGTTGAATTAACGTTGTTACACGTGTAACGACATCCCGGTACGATATTTCACGAAACGTTACAGAAGGGGGATCAATCTTTCTCTTTTCCTCTTTTTTCCGGAGGGAAAAAGTTCGTGGAAATAAAAAGTAGCACGTGAATATCGCGGAAGAGCGCCACTTCCGGTCCATACGTTACCACTTGTCCAATTTGCAAATTCCTCCAGGGGTTTTCCCCGTTTCTAACAGTGGATTCCTTCGCCTTCCTCGATAGAAGTTGATTCGACTCGCGTGTTTTCCAAGTGTTTTAATTAATACACACACGGAGGTTTTCCCTGTAATTAGATGGATGTTTCGTATTCGACTGCGAGGGGAGAAAGGGCCGAGGTTGTGGAAAAGAAACACTTTTCCCTCGGTGTGGTTTTATTGCTTCTTGTATGGTGGAACGTTACACACTCATCGGTGGATTTATTGCAAATGGTCCATCTTCTGCGGTGGTTTCCTCCGTTGCGCTGTTTCGCTGTTTGCATAGGATAAAACTGGTTCTTTTATTTTTTTTTTGCAGCATTTCTGCTCGAGATGAGAGTATGGGGAATTTTCGGACTATAAAATTTCCATTTCTTTGTTTGTCATTCGAAAAACTTCGATTTCTTTGATTTATCGCTTATTTAATTTATAATTTTCAGATCGATTATGTCAAATTCCAGTTCTTTTTAATTTTTTGCAAGCTTTCTACATGAAATGAGAGTATGGGGAATTTTCAGATTATAAAATTTCCATTTTTTCGTTTGTCATTCGAAAAACTTCGATTTCTTTGATTTATCGCTTATTTAATTTATAATTTCCAGATTCGTTACGTCAAGTTCGAGTTTTTTTTTATTTTTTGCAAGCTTTCTAGACGAAATGAGAGTATGGGGAATTTTCAGACTATAAAATTTCCATTTCTTCGTTTGTCATTCGAAACTCTTCGATTTCTTCAATTTATCGCTTATTTAATTTATAATTTCCAGATTGATTATGTCAAATTCGAGTTCTTTTTAATTTTTTGCAAGCTTTCTAGACGAAATGAGAGTTTGTAGAATTTTTCAGACGTAAATATTTTCGTTTCTTCGCTTGTTATTCGAAACCATTCCACTCCTTCCTTCTTTTGCATTCGTTAATTTATTGCTCGTTCAATTCATAATTTCCAAAATTAAATATGTCGCGTTCAAGCTCTTCTCTTTGTAAATTTTTTGCCCGAGACCAGAGCACGAGAAAATTTCCAGATGTAAATATTTTCATTTCTTCGTTTGTTATTCGAAACCATTCAAATTCTTCCTCCTTTTGGATTCGTTAATTTACTGCTCTTCCCCATCGTGAACAATTTATAACTTCCACGTTAATTATGTCGCGTTCATGTTCTTTTAGTTTTTCTGCAGATTTTTTGCTCACGATGAGAGTACGAGAAATTTATCAAATCTTTCCATTTCCTTTGTCTGTTATTCGAAACCTTTCGATTTCCTTCTTCTTCTGGTTTCCTAAAATTTCCTGCTCGTTCTCATCCTGGATACTTTATGACTTTCATATTAATTATGTCGTGTTCAAGGTATTTTATTTTTTTTTTGCAGGCTTTTTGCTCGAGACGAGAATATGGGGAATTTTTCAGATCAAAATATTTTCACTTCTTCGTTTGTTATTCGAAACCTTTCGATTTCTTAATTTTTTTTTGTCAACGTCCTTAACTTCACTGAACGTTTCCATCGTCGACGATTTACGATTTCCAGATTAATTGTGTCGCGTTCGAAAATTGCTATGTGATGTAACGTTACACCGTAGAGTTTGTAATATAAATGGAATTAATCAGTGAAAGTCTAATCGCGTGTTTAATTAAGGCCTTTCATAAAACTAACGTCCGCACAGGATTACGTATGTACGACACGCAATTTTATCAGCTGTCATCAATTGATTTTCAATTAATTCCATCGGTAGAAATGATTTCCTCCTATCAATTCACTTAGTTAATGGTGAAACACGTTAAATCGATCTATTAGAAAACTTTTAGCTGTTTATAGTTAGTAAATTCCATCTCATAGATTCTCCTTCGTTTCGAAGTAATACCTTCTAATTGCTCCTTGAGATGACAGTCATTTGCATATTTGTACCATAGCTTTTAAGACTAGGTATTAGAAATATCACTGTTTCAATGATAAAGTTACGAAACAGCAGGAAAGTTTACATTTCCAGAGAGAAGAAAATCACTTTACTCGTTTAATATTTAATCATTTTTCCACTGATTTCACACACCGTGAACATTTCACAAAGATCATCAATTTTCTTCTTACCTGAAAAATTCACTTTCTACACTTTCGTAATTGTATCATTGCAACGTCGTTAATCATCCGTGGGAAAATTTCAAGTTATCGTACCATTAAAAATACTATCTGAAGAGAATAAATATTAAAATTTAATAGTTCCCCTCTTTTCTGAAAAGTTCAGTTTTTCCATGGGCAAATTTTAAGTTTTCATCCTACTAAACCTAATTTTTTCACTGCTCTGGATTCTCGAAAAGTCTGAGAAAACCCTGATATACATAACTCCTATATTTATTTATATATCCTAATTATTAAATTATAATGAAAATCCCAGATTGTCTGCGGAGGGTTAATATCACTCCACAATCTTCGCTTGTAAAATTTAAAAATATGGAAATTTGAAAATATGAAAATTTGAAAATACGATAATTTGGAAATAAAAAAATCTGAAAATATTGGAAATAAAACAATCTGAAAATATTGGAAATAAGGAAATCTGAAAATATTGGAATTAAAAAAATCTGAAAATATTGAAAGTACAAAAATTTGAAAATATTAGATATAAAAAAATCTGAAAATATTGGAAATAAAAAAATCTGAAAATATTGAAAGTACAAAAATTTGAAAATATTACAAATAAAAAAATCTGAAAATATTGGAATTAAAAAAATTTGAAAATATTAGAAATAAGAAAATCTGAAAATATTGGAAATAAAAAAATCCGAAAATACTGGAAATATGAAAGTTCGAAGATATAAAAATACGAGGATAAAGAAGAGATTAATAAGATAGAGATTTTCTCTATTTCGAGGAAAGCAAGCGTACTCACCTTAACGCGATATCGTTGCCTGATCTCGGTTTGAGTCTTCGGGCATCTGGGCGGGATCTGCAGACACCAGGTGAACGTGTTCACGATAACCGGCTCCATGTACGTTTCCATCGACGTGACCGTGTAGCTATAATGTTTGATCAATTAAGTGTCTGCTTCTCTCTCTCGATATCCTTATCGGGACGCTATACTACGGGACCCAAGTGACCACATAATAAACTAACAGCTCTGGGTTATTGTCAAGGCTCGTCTGCGAAGGTGTCTGTTCTTTATGCTCGACATATTCATACGTTCGATTCTATTGCAATACTTGTCGTTCCTTGTATCATACTTTCGATCAAGAATTTTTTTGAGAAAGAAAATTCGAAGAGTTACTCTAATCTTCGACCAGTATAACTTAACTGCGAATTTTTATGCATTTGTAAGAAATTGCGAATATCTATACATTTCTAAAAATGCACATAGAATGAAAAAATATACAAAATATGTAAATTACAATGTATTTTAAAATCTGCAGTCTAATTATAATTTGGATCTTTCGTGTTTAGTAATATTTGAAAAATGAACAAATATATAAAATACTTGAATTATAATGTTTTTTGTAATATCTGGTGAGTGAAATAATTTTCTATCGAAGTTGTACATTTTTTGTTATACTCTCAAGGATGTAGTAAAAATTTTAATTTGCATAAATTAAGTTATGTGTATTTTTGTAACATAAATTTTACTGTGTTTTTACATATGTGAATTCGATGCTTTTTATCTTCCGTTCGTTATCTGCAATGGTCTTTCGAGCGATACAACTTTCAACATTCAAAATTTCAGATTTTAAAAATGTTAAAGGGAATATCAGCACTGTTATAGTTAGCCTTCAGAGTGTACGTTCTTTTCGATTATTACGAGCCAAAATTCGTCGAAATTTAAATAGACAATAACAAAAAGCAATTCAACTTTATTCGAACTGAGATATATTTGAATTACTCACTTCTCCATTCTTGAGCAGATACTTTTCCCCGAGTAGGCTCTCGGGGAAGACGCCATAAGTATCGGGACCAACATCCAGATCCTCGAACTACTCATTTCCATTTCCACGTATTTTCACCTGTCAGTTTATTAAAAAACATATATATAAAAAATAAAATATGAAAAATATATATTTTCATATTTTTTATATATATATAATACATATAATTTGTATATATTTTATAATTTATTAATGTATATATATATATATATTGGCTTGTTAGATGAGTCTTAAATTTTTTTGAAGTCACGTATTGTGTCGCGCGATTTTTAATTGTTTTTAACACATTGCATAGAAGTGTTTGGTGTCATTAGGAAGCTTACACTTCGAACATTTGTTTACAGCAATAATCAAAGAATTTTATATAAAAAATTGTAAGTTATTCAAGTTTCAATATGGACACGAATAAGGAGCATTTGCGACATGTACTGCTTTTTTATTTCTACAAAGGGGAAAAAGTTAAATGCAAAAAATTTGTTGCATTTATGGATAAGCTTTAAAGATGGAAACTTCCATGGAAATAGCTTCCAATTTTCAATTTTTTAATTTGTATTTAGATACAATTAGAAACTACAGGTATGAATAATCAATTATTTCAGTTTTTAATGTTTCGGAAGGTTGTAACAGTTATAAAACGATCATTTTGAGAAATTAAGGATTCAAAAAAATATATTTTTGTACCTTAATATAGATGTTAATAAACGTCAAAGTCCCAAAAATCTACCACCACTCCTTTCGGTCCAAAAAAATTCCCAAAAATCTTGTAAATTTCTTGCTTCCAATTGGATTGCTCCCATTAAGAGTGTGACTGTTGTTCTTAAAGGATCTGGTGAGAAACAGCACGGCACTTACTCCAGAATCTCAGAACAGAGTAAATCTAGTAGAATAATTGTCCACCGCATCCTAATTCCTATAAAAAAAAAAAGAAATCCCCAACGTGTAAAACTGCAATTGTATCAAAAGTAGAACGCAAGAAAACCATCATTTCATTTTTCACGAACGAAAGGAAAATCAGGCTTTTAATGATACAGTAAGTATATACTGAAGTCAGTCGAAGGTTGGCCGCAGTGAAAGTCGTTCGTTCAATTAGCCTTTTCAAAAGGATGCGCCGCCAAACGAGGTGGACATAGGTCCTCGTTGTTCGTATATATGCGACGCCTTCATCGTCTCGTGTGTCATGTTCTTTCGCCGGAAACGGTTCGTGGTATCGGTTGGTAAACGGCTCCTATCTAAATGCAGAGTGTCTCGTTACTGTCTGTAACAAGAGATCCGAGACATCATGGCATTACATGCGTCGATGTCTCCGTTAGCGCGTAGAAAAGCATTTCGCGACACTTCGTATCTCGTGTTCGCAATTTCTATTGACCTGATTAACCGTTCGTCAGAATTCTTTAACGAGAAAGTGATTCGATATATGATTCGAGGATTGGTTTACACAGATTCTCGTGTCCAGCGAGAAAATTTTCTTTATTTATCCTTTGCCACCTTTTTTCTTGTTTTCTTCTCTTTTGTTTTGCTTTTTTCTTCTTCTCTTTTATTAAATAGAGTAACTGGTGTTATGGTCAGACGCCGGATATTACGTCATCGATAAATTTAGGCGTAACAGGGACAGACGTGGTCCCTTTTACAAAGGACGTTCTTCGCGACAGGAAACGTTAACTTGTTCCAATTGGCCGAATGAAAACAGTAAGATTGATGAGATGCTTGAAACATTTAGAGACAGTTCTTTGATATTACGTTTAGCATAGAGATCGTTCGTGCTGATATTACACGGAGAAATCTACAATGGCGACGATAATCTGAGGAAAACATTTTTTTTTACTAGATTTACCAATTTCTTTTCGGGAAAATATGTTAAAAGTGTATAGTAATTTTCAGAAGAAAGTGATACACAGTTGAAACTACATCTTATTTTTCAAGTTTATATTTTTTGTGCATTTTGTATTATTAATTGATAGTGTTTTTACTTTTTCGAATAGTATTAACGTTTTTCATCCACCGATGCTCTATTACGTGTAGAAATCTAAACAAAGTTCAAATTTCTCAACTGACTCGAAAATGAAAAAAAGAGAAAGAAGAAACTCGCTTACTTTGAAATAAATTAGAAGTACGTTAGACAACATAGGAATTTTTTAAAGCGTGTTAACGCTCGAAACTGATTAATTTATGCACAAATATATAAAACATGTACATTTTCTTAAATCGTCGCGATTTAAATGCAAATTGATTAGAAACTCATTAGTCATTGTAAAGATAGAGGTTAGGAATTATATAGAAGATATATTTCAAAGATGTATGTGCACCTTAAAATGGTAAAAATGACAATTTTCTGTCTTGCATACGAATGTCTTAAAAGTTTCGACAATGCAATCGCAAATAAGTGAAATTATCGTGGCGAAAAGGTCAAAAAATCTGCAAATCTCTTCTCTTGGCTAATAGAACTTCCCAGCTTAATCTAATCATTCCTCAAATTACCATCCATAGATATTAGGAGATTTCTCTACTTGTTCAACAATGTGTTAAGTGTTACCTCAATAGTTGCTCTCAGTTTCGAAGAATTGAAGTGAAACTAGGCATCAAAGTTCATTTTATGCAACGCTTTTCGACGCATCGCGGTTGATGTCATAGTACAACGTGAATGAACCTCTTATAGAACAAGCTCGTGTAATTCTATGAAAATCAAGATACCATCGTTGTCTGTTCCTTCGTTCGCAGTCAGATTTCAGATCAACGCGGAAGATTAACGCGGAAGATTCCAATTATCCGATTATCTCTGGTAACCTTGGCTCTGAAGAAGTTCAAACGAGCTAATTAATTCGTCGGTGGATCACGGGACTCTGTAAATGCAGATGAAACGGGGAGACCTTCCTGTGAAATCTTAGAAGAACAGATACGAGCCTCTCTCTCTTTTGAATCGCGGAAATGATTCTTGTAAGACGACGTTTAGTCGAACGACAGAATCGATTCTAGCGTTTGGAAAATTTTTTAAACGTGTGACACGATCGTTTACTCATTGGAGAATCCACGAATGTTCGATGGAGAACATTCGGAACGGAGTAAATAGATCTGTCGAATTTATGCGAATTTTCGCACGATTTACGCGAATTTTTTTATATTTCTTCCTTCTTTTTCTTTCTTATTGTCTGAAAACATAGATATAAATAACGAAAACGAATAAGAGATATTCGAGAGACGAGAAATGAACGATCTCAATGACAATTGAGAAGAAAAATCGATGATTTCGAATTGTAATTCAGTCTTTCGAACTTCACAATTTTTCTCTCTGAAAATATACTAAATATACTTGTTTATAATTTATGATCAGCTTTTTTGTTAAGTATTTTTGTATTCTTTTCGAGTTTCTTGCATGTGGAACAGTTAATCCGCGTAAATCGAGCTATTAGGAAGAAGAAGATACGATTTCTGATAGAGAAATGATTATTCAGGAGGTTAAAGGCCCTTCGATTTTGCAAATGCTGCTCGTACGTGTACAATGTCATCATCGAGCGCATGACTAACTAAGTTTCAACGACTTTCCATTTCCCCTTTCCGTTTCGATCCCCGATGGAAAGCCGATCGTCGTTACGACAGCGCACGCGTTGCTGCAGAATGCACATTCCTACGCGATTCTGTTTTAACCTGTTACAAACCAGCGGAATTGCACCGTCTCGTCTCTCACTTCGTATTTTCTCCGTACGATGGGCCACGTAGAATTGTACAAACATGAGTTACGTGATCGTTTCTGGCGAAATTTGTATCAGAAGGCGTGGCGAAACGCGAGGTTAAAGCTTCTTAGCCTCGACGTTTCTCGAGGACACTTTTTCCCGCATCGTTGCTATAATTCCACGTTCGAAGATTAAAAAAGAAAGGTAGCAAAGGTTCCAAAACACAATTTAACACGAATTTCACTGGCTTCGAAGAAAGAGAAGGAACAATAAGACGTGCAACGATAGAAGAAATCTAAGAATAACAATATCTTCATCTTCATCCTCTCTAAAATCTTAAAAAAATAAAAAAATTAATTGGACCACCACGCTCATCCTATTCGAGTATCGAATATCGAATAATATTGATCCTCGACGATTCATTGATACCATAAACGATTCGCGATCAGATTTTCATCCCCTTCGACACTTTTGCGATCGAAGACGTAGTTCTATATCATTTCGAATTAAATTCTCCGTGTAGATTTTCTTTAAAAACGCATTTTTCCATTATGTATTTGTAATGTTTAGTTTTTTTAACCTTCTGTAACGTGATTTCTCTGTGTTCTTAAATGTTTCTCTCTTCTTTGACGCACTTGAGATTTAACGAACGAAATTACAGAAACAATAGCTATCATTTTCCAGCAAATCTTTCTCACTTTCACTGATAGGATGATACATGATTTTGTAAGTGAGTTAGACTCTATATAACAACCAGTTAGACTCGTGACACAGATTCTGCTTGAGATTCGATAAGAACAGTTACATTAGTAACAAACGATAATTACGATTTTAACTTCTCGTTTAATTTACAAGGTCGAGGATCGTCAATTCTAATTGATCTACAATACATCAGCGTTTCGTATATAAAATGGTACTGAGGCAATAAGTAGTTGATGCTTAGATGTATAGTCAGTTAAGGGATTAACGATATGCAATATGAATTGTCTCTAATAAATCGATTATTTGAGGGAAAAATTCAATTTTTTACCTATCTCTGAGAACCTAATTTTAACCGTGCATAGATTATGGCAAGAAATGGCGAATCGAAGGGCCTGTTAGGAGAAAATCGCTTTCTCACGCATCTGCAAGTACGCTAGACGAGAGAAGTAATAATTGTTGGGTTAGAAATCGTTAGAGCTAGGCTAATTTTCGCCAAGGAATCCGCAATTAACGAGACCTGGGAGCAACCTCGCGTTCTCCCTTCTTCCATACGTGATTTCATATGGGGCCTTTAAAGAATTCCTCGTCGATCTTGTATAATTAGCGACACGGTTTCTCATAACCGTTCGACCGAAAGGACAGCACCCAGGATTTGTGAAATAAATCACACGTGGGAGTAAATGAGCGTGTAGAAAAATTTCCCAATGTAACAGACAGCGTGGAATTTTCATCGTGGCTTAATTAAAACGTCCCACGTGGACGAATTGGTAACAGTCTGTTCTGAATGAGATTAATTGGAAAAGCTCTCACAGGATAGAAGAGTGACGTTTCTTTTCTTTGTATTTTTTTTTTTTTTTTTTACAGTCGAGTCAGTCTTTGTTGTAATACCGAGAAACCTGTCCTCCGCGTGCGTGTTTAACTCAATTTACCAGAGAAACCAAGCACAAAGGAGACTTCTTAATCTTTCGACTAACCAGAGCAATTCTTTCTACAGACGAAATTCAATTATCCCGCTTCTTCGTGGCATTTTCTTCAAGTTCGTGCTGCGTAACAGAATAACGTCACAGTTTTCACGTTTCACACACAAATACACACGCGTGTGTATTCAAATTGTTTACTCCTTGAAGCTTCCGCTCTTCTTTTCAACTCACTTGTATCATATTTATCGATTTCAAGTCGTTCGGTTCTTTTTTCTCAAAAATAGTAAATATTGCACCCCATTTGTCGTTATTCGTCGCCGATAATTATGTTTCATTCCATAGAAATTATTTTCCCGATGTTCCAGTTGTTATACTTGATAATTACACGATAGAAGAGGTAATAAAACTTAGACGAACAATGTATTCTTTTAAAAACAGTTTTTCTGGAGTACTTTTCGCATAACTTTGAACAAATCATTCCTACGAAGCTGTCCAATTTTTTCATTCAAGTTCCATGAACTCTCCTATCGCGTAATTATCTGAATAAAGATTTCTCAATCAAGAAAGTAACTTGAACAAATTCCAAACGGTGTTTCATTGAAGATAAACATACAGGTACATTTTCTACATGATTTTGTATAACAAATCGAACATCAGGAAACAAATTCTGCGGAATAGGACAGACTTTAATTATCATACTAATTTCAAATCGTCAGAGACAGAATTTCATACTTTCCCGCGAATTTCAAACTGAGTGTCGACTAGAACCCTCGTACTTCGAATTTTCGATGTTCCTTCAACCACCAAATTAATTAAAACAATATTATCGAAGTTACAATACTTTCAAAAGCCTCACAGATCATTTTTACATCGAAAAAAAAAAAAGAGAGAAAAACACACTCGGGGATATACAATCTACCGTGATATGTACGATCCAGGATGAACAAATGGGATACGTTTAGGATGATTCTGGAGACGTGACGAAACAGAGAGAGGTCCAAGGCGCGAACAGAACGTCGTGGCCGCTTTCACAGACCGATTCACAACTGGCTACACGTTCGTACGTAACGAGCAATTGGCGTCGCTGGCCACTCGGAATGCACTTGTGGCACAATGAACTCCGACCCTAGGCGGCTGACAACTACGACAGGCAAGAAGGTGGGGTCAGGCGGATCCCAGAGGGAGAAGAGGATTAACACGTTCCGGGCCCTCGTGTCCCTTTTACAAGAGGCAGAGAGAACGAACGATCGCGAGCAACCGGGGCTAGCGCTGACCACTCGAGCCTTTGAAACACACCGAGGATATCCTGTCCAGAGACATTGACACTGTCCGGAGAACCGTCGTCAAAGCGTAACGAAGTTCACGACCTACGTCAACGTACACGTATCTAACGTTCGTTCTTTGAGAAAAGAACTCGACGCGGCGAGTGAATGAAAGGAGAAGCGAGAGATAAGGTTTAATGACTCACAGGTTATATGGGTCACGGTGGTTTTTTATCATATGGAAAATATATCGAAGTGATTCCTCTGGAAAAAGTAGGTTGAACTTGTGGAGTAGAGTTTTTGCGTGTGATACCTCGTTTTTGAGAAAACCCGCTCTGATTTGTCAGGTGTGCGCGCACCATCTAAGAGAGAAATTGCGGAATGCTTTTGAGAATGTGTAATAATTGAGTTCATGGAGTGCTAAGTTGTTATACATTTTATTCTGCACTTTTAATTTCGTTTCTTATTGTTTTTATGAGAAATTACCACCTTTTTAGAGACACCCTGTACATATCATACGTCGATATCATAGCTTTGAAAATATTGATCTTTCGATTGAGACTTTTTTCCATTTCAAAAGTATTGTTTATCTTTTTTTAAGCTCCGTTTTTTTTTTTTTTTTTGAATGAGAAATTACCCCATTTTTGTGAACACTCTGTACTTATTGTATATATTTTTACGTCGAAATTATAGCTTTGAAAATATTGATCTTTCGATTGAGACTTTTTACCAATTTCAGGAGTATTGCTTACCTATTTTTGAATCACCCTGTATATTGATATCGATCCTCAAAACACTGTCGGTTAATCATCAGCCGAGACACTCGAAAGAAAACGTACTTTTCAAAAAAAAAAAAAATATGCGATATATGCATTTTAAGAAAAATCAAACTTTCATCGAAACGGATCCTGAAAATCCCGCAACAACGCGAAGCTGTCGTACAATGTGTCAACTGATTCAACTCATCGATGCTTTCTTTCTAACCACCTCGTCACAACGGAGATAAATAACCACCAAGTTCTTGCAATTCCTCTGGAAGATTCGATTAAACCGTTCCACAAATTACTCCATCCGTCGAGCAAAACAATCCATCCAGCAAGAGAACTATAATTAAGAGGTATACACTCGTTCCTCCGAAGCAATTGGAACTCTCAGCGTTAGATCTCAGCTGGTTTCATTGCTTTCAATCATTCTCGTATCTACGATTACACGGAATTGTTTCTTGAATCTTATCCGACAGCCACGTTCCACGAATTCGTGAAATTCTCGCGTGCTATTGCAATAATTACCGATCATATGGTGTAGACACATGATGTGGCGTCTTCCAAAGAAACAGATACTCAAGTAAAGAGAGAAAAGAGTTTCGTGAACCGAGTTTCTAAGCGTGGTCGTGTAATAGGATGATTGGAAGAGTAAATTCATCGTGTTCCCTCTTGTTCAGACATGGGACGGCACACACGCGAACGTAGAGACGGGCCCAGAGCATCGTTCATTGAATATCCGGTGGTTCAGCGTCGACCTAACGAGCTAATTAATGTAAATGCCTTTAACGACTAACCATAGATCGGAGTGTCGTTACTCCGCTTTTTACTCGCTACGATTAATCTGCATTTCTCTATTTCGTATGAAATCATATATGCCAGGTGTACAGTGATGAAAACGTAGCAGAAACTCCTAGCGTGATTACGAAGAGGTATTTCTAGTTTACACTGACCCACTGAAAGTATAACGACATCTCGAGTTATTACATCAGTTCGTGTTACATTTCCACGAAACATTCCCTATGTTCGTTAAGCAATTTCAAAACGATTTACATTCAGAAACGTTCCTTCTACAGTGACTCCCATTAATATTCGGACACTATTTCAAACAGAATAACTGTTTTACTAGATTGGGCCAAACGAATCGTGTTCTAGCGAGAAGTTGGAAGGATTAATTTGTTAAAACACAAACAGCTTTGAAAAAATTATAATTGGTTCAAATTACGAAGGAAATAGTAACCAGGTCGCCTTTAACAACTTTTTTGTCTGCATTTTATCTTCATTTTGTAGATTTATATCAGTTGTATATGTACGACGAAAATTTCATTGAAAGCTACGAAGGACTGAAAATGGGAAAAATCGAAGTCTAACGACTTTTCATTCATAATTGTGATAAATCAAAAGATTCTTAGATAATACGTCAGAAATGGTTAGAAATAGTGGTAATGGTGCAAATTGACGAATTTAGTATCTTTCAACGACTAATTCAACTGTGTAAACTGATTTAAAGAAAGTCTATTTGTTTAAATAATAAATATATATAGAATAGAGGCGTCTCGTTAAAAAGAGAAAAAAGAAACAGCGGGAAAATGAAGAATGCGCTTTAGCTATGAGCATTTAAAGGCCCCGACATGTTAGTTCGGAGCTATCACGTGTTTAAGTTCCTATTCGGTCCTTCAAATTTCTTCTCAGCTGTTACAATTCGAAGTTCATCCAGAATGGAGACATTTTACGTCCATACGAGACTTAAATCAAGGCTGTAATCGCGAAAAAAACATTTCCCGAGAGAATTGCACGTTTCCTGGAAGATTTGAGAGAAACGCAGAGAGTTTCGTCTGAGTGCGGAGTAAGTGGAAGAGTAATACCGAAAAATGTTGAAAGAAATAGAGAGAGAAAAGTGAGGTTGGAACATTCGAGGGTGAGTTTCAATGCAAAATGGTTGAATATAGATTTGTGACCTCGATATCCATCAAAAGGAGCGAGAACAACGAGAAAAATCAAGACGGCGCTTTTAATTAAAAGCGTTTAAAGGCTGCGGCGTGTTAGTCCGGAGATTTCGCGAGTTAGATCCACGTTACTGCACGCATGAAAATGATTTCTCGTTTAGAAAGAACCGTAGGGAAGGAATCTTTTAATTATCGATCGAGAGAGAAGATTTTATTAATCTTTTATTGGCAATGTTGATTAATAATAAGAAACTTATTCTAAAGGTAGCTTAATTGTCACGATTTGTCAGTGTCTAAGTAACTAGGACAAGATGCTACAGTTTTATCAGAGGCAACGATGATTCAGCTGCCCTTTGCAAGATTCAACGTTGATAAACAACAATCTTCGGGTAACTGGAACTCTTCTTTCATCTTTCCAGGTACCTTTTCTCTACTAACCTTTTACACTTAAGTAGTTTGGATCTGATTTTATGGAGACAAAGTCGATCATACCCGAGGCTCTAGCTTCGGTGGAGTCTGCAACTTTCAAATTACACCAAGCCTCGAGCCTCTGCGAGATTTATAATTCAAAGAACGTCTCGTTGCCTTCGGGAACATTTTTGAGGAATTGCTATCACTTTTCGATGATCAAATCTGCTTCTTTTGATTCTTTATTGAAGAATCAACCGGTCTTGAAATATGGTCAATTTCTATTTAATCTTCTGTCCGTGTTTCCTCATTCTCCAGGTGGTTTCCTTTGACTGGAAACGATGAATTTATCACGACTGCTCGATCATTTAACTTTTCAACTGTGAAAGATGAATTAACTCGTTATACTTGGAACACTGTAGGTTATTCATCGAGGAATTGTTCGTTTTTAACACGTTAAATGCCACGTCAATTTTCCTTCAACAATTCGGTTTCCTAAATTTTGCAAAAATTCATTGAATTTCGAAAAAATCATTGTTGCAGTAAATTTAGCGAAGAAAACGGTTATTTCATAACGTTTCTTCAACTATTTTAACGAAACACGTTGATGAACGATTCAGGAAATATTTTCCAAAATGAAAGTAGTTCGTTTCTCGAGAATTAACGCCTAAACGAATAGTCTAACATCGATCTGCTAATAATAACATGTTAATTATACTTTTATGCTTCTATTAAACGTAAGACACATCGTATTCACATCTGCAACTCTTAAAATAAAGTACTTCGTTATCATTTTCACTCATTCATAATTACAAACTGGAGAAATTCAATTTCTATTTGAAAATTGAACACAATTAACAGATTAAAAAAAAAAGAATATTCTAATTAACCATCGCTATGAGTGTACAATTTTTCTGTAAGTGGCAATAAAGAAATCAAGGTCAAATGAATTTCTTTAAACGGAATCCAGCATTTTATTGTGAATGTGGTAGAAGTTCGTTGAAACAAATACAACCATCTATTGTACGATATCATTGTACTAAACAAAAAGTCATAAATTAGATCCAGAGTCAGGTGAACGCTAACTATATCTATATAGGCATACATATTTCAGTAAATTTATGCAAGAACGTGAGATATGGCAGGTTGAAATACCTAGAGCCGGTTTGAACGACGTTTAACAGCCATACTAGTTACTCCAGAGTTACTGAACGAAACATCGACAGCTCGGTCATGGTAATTGGCCTAATCGCGTGTATCCGTGATCCTGATCATTTTTCTTTCACCTAGCTGCGCGTTCCAATGATTTTCTCAGACTGTTTGGCGTTCCCTTTTTACAGAAACGTGTACGACCATCGGTTTGCCGGTATCGATTAACGCTTAAGCCGTAACCAACCTCTCTACCGCAGAGAACAATAGACCGTGAATAAGTGGCCGTTGCTTGCAGAAGCTAATAACGTCGCGCAACATTAGCGCGCTATTTCCCTATCCTGTTTCTGGCGTAGAAGAGGCGAACAGATCCCTGGGAAATTGTTTTCTGCCCGCTGTGTTAGTGGAAACTACGCTGCCGAATGTGTAAAATCTTGGTTCGCAGATAATCTCTAGCTATTTAGACGGGGCGTTAATTGAGCAACACTTCCCGCGCGGATTTTTATCAGATTACAGGTGAAAACGAGCGAGAGAGAATATTAATTTCTAATTTAGAAAATCGAACTGTATTCTCTCGTTATTATCACGTTTGATGTTGAGACTGTGCTCATTAAACACTGTTTAACACTAGATGTATCAAAAATTGATACGTATCTATCTCTGTCAATCGATCATTTTGACTTTGTCGTGTTTTAAAATGAAAGATTTATTATTTAAGGTTTAATGTCCATTTTTTTATTTACAGTTTTACAGTAATTAAAATATAAGCGAGGATTTCAAAGTTTCTAAATTAATATATAAACAATGATTAATTAAAAATGAAAAAATTAACCGAAAAGGAAAAATTATATCTTTCACTTAGATTTTTGTACACGATATGATAAATAGTAGTAGTAGTAATTTAATTTTGAACAAAATTAATGAAGATTAATAATTAGTTTTAATTATTTTTAATATTAGGTGTAATATGTTCCTTTTCGAATTTTGTAAATATCGTTCTTACTTTCTTTTTCTGATTCTTTTCTCAAACCTTACTAAATTACATCAAATTGGTTCGCTATTCTTAGAATTCTTTCGATCGGTGCTAAAAGGGTTAAATACTAATTATATTTGACGTTGCAACATGTGAACAACGTGCTTTCAATTTGTAGCAAAGCTGTTACCCGAAAAATGTGAAAAAAAGTGTCTATGAGAAAAGGAAACGATTTATTTCTAATTTAGAAGATCGAATGCGAGGAAAATAGAGATTAGACGTTTAACACTTTATCGACCGGAAGCCTATTAACCCTTTCGCTTCGGCAGTCCGAACTGTCGTCACCGTACGGAAGCACACGTCAGAAATGTATATTTTTTTGTATATACGTTTTTTAAGTCTTAAATAATTACTATGCTTAATAAAACAATTGTTGCTCTAATATAGCACGTATTCTTCACATTTTTAATATGAAAACACTTATACAAAATTATATTAGTTACTCTAAAGACATTAGACCAATTACAGTTGACATATTTTTAGGTATTTACATCGGCTTTTTCTTGCCAACGTTTATCAAACTTAGGGAGCTTATTAATCGGTTTCTTATTGTCACAAATTAACGAATTACCCTATAATAAGAGAAAGTGAACGCGATATATAGTAAGCCCTCTCACGAGTTTTCATTGAAAATTTTCAAATCTGATAGCAAAAACCACTATTGAATCGAATGAACCGATCGGTAAAGTGTTAAGTTCCGCTCGTGTGCATTTCCATTTCGATGTTTCGCGTTACAAATGGGAGACTTCTCAATCTAGAAGAATCTACGCGATTTCCGAGGAAATAACAGGCATTGTTAAGAAATTCCCCGTAACAATCGCGGCAATTGCTTACGTCCAGCTTGATTTTGTTCGTGTTACGTATCAGAGGAATACGCGACGCGACATTTCTAACATTTCTGTCTGAGAACAAGAGGAACAGCTCTCTCGATCTTCAAATCGATAGGCTTTACCGTCTTTCGGTATTATATACATAAGGAAGGGAATTCGTAATTGCGATAGAGAGTTGAACAGAGCCGAGGAATTGTCGTATGGCTTGTACTATTTTTCTTTTCTTTTCTTTCTTTCTTTTTTTTCTCTCTCTTTGAAAAAGTTACACAATCCATTTGTAATCCTGGCCGGATCGTACGATTATGAGCTACGAATCAACGGAACGTGGAAGTTAAAATGGGGGGAATGATTACGTAACGAGTTGCGCTAATGCAAACTGTCGTTGTTTACCGTCGTCTACATGAACATCGGGCCCCGGGAAACGTTCAATTAATGTCCCCAGCTCTGTCACATGCCCCGTACGAGGTTTGGACACGGGGGAATAGAAAGTGGATAGGCATTGCATAAATTCGACACAATTTCTTTCAATGGTCACCTGGTGCATTTGACCCCGAATCGTAATTTAATAACGCGAAAGTTTATCAACCTCCTCGGGGATAATGGTGCATATGTGTACTTATATTTAGATCTATTCGAAAGTGTTATTATTTGTGATAGGAAAACAATGTTTTAAAATTATAATATTGGCGATTGAATAAAATGCAATTCTATAAAAAATTAAATTCACCTTGCTTGACTTCGAACAAAGATTCTAATTTAATTAGAAATTTTCATTTTTTACAGCTAGGATTTGCAACGAAAAAATCGGAAAAAATTCCCGAAGATGTGCCTTCATATGTGCAATATGTCAGATTTTTTTGCAGAAGTTTTGCGTATCATTAAATAGGGAAAATAGTCCAAAAACTGTAACTACCCCCACGGTCGAGTTTGAGGGTTGAAACTTGGTGTCACATGTTTTCTTTTGATAAGCTATCGAATGGTGTATCGCACTACTAAATCGATTGGAGGGCACTTTTGACCCCCTTAACCTGCTAGACCATTTTCTAGAAAATCTTTTAGGAGATTTAAGGAAATGTTTTAGAAAAGTTTCTAAAGAGGCTGAGGAATAAGGAGAAGACATGTATAAATTCGACACCATTTTTATTAATGGCTATCTGTTGTATTTTATCTCAAATTATAATTTAACAACGTGAATCAACATTTTCAGCTATAATCGTGCACATGTGTACTTATGTACATTTAGTTCTATTCGAAAATTTCTTTATTTGTGACAGGAAAAACAATGTATCAGAATTATAATATTTGTAATTGAATAAGAAGTAACATGGAAAGCGGAATTTCGACGTGCACTTCCGTTCGCCGAATTCTATGCTTCCGCTTCATAAAACGCGCGTGCCAACTGCATACATAATTCCCTCGCTTTCCTCTGCCTTTTTCCTTCGCTCTCGCGTGTCGTGCGTACACTAAGATCGTTCTGTGCGATAAGAGGACGCGATGAAACTACGATGAGCCATCTGGTTCAATAAAATCACGTTTGAAACGCGCTCTCGAAGTAGTAGCTTATATGTCGAATGCCACAGATTATTTTTTTATACCTTCACTTATCGATTATGCAAAGTCAGTTCTTTCTTTCCTTCTCGAATTATTCTTGTCGCTGTTGTTTTCTTCTTTTTCTATTTGGATTAAAAAAACGATCTCTAGAGGCTGGCCCGATTGCGCAAGGTTTCATCGACGCCTCTCTCATTCATAAGATCGAAACTGGATATCGTGCATTTTCTTTCTTTAACAAGTGTACACGGTTCTCTCGATAACTTTCGAATCGAATTCATTATCTCTGGGAGAATTGAATCGAAGAGACACGATTCTCCAGTTTCTAAACGTATCGTCGAAGGTTCGTTGATCGAGAATTAAGGGAACAAAGGGCAACTAATCGAGGGGAAATTAAGTTCAGTTGCACAACACGGTGACATTGTACCACAGTTTTATACCTAGGATTGTGCAACGAAGCCATTGTTCTCTTTTGATAGTAATTACGCTCATTACGGTCTACCTAGATATTAACAGAGAGTATCGTTCTCTGTTCGTTTCATTTTCTAATGACACAATTTTCGAACGATCTCGATGCAAAAGTTCAGATTCGATCGAGGTTATTTACTCGTTGAGAAATGGAAGGTGTACGAAAGTGTGACCTTGAGTAGAAATCTGTCGACCTTGAGGAAAGTCTTCTCTACCAATCGTACCCCTTCTATCCAGGAAAAAAAAAGAAAGATTCGCATAATCGGCAATGTAATCTGTGTCACCGAGAAATTGGGTCCGTGGTCTTGAAAAAGAATTCGCCGCCTCATCGTAGGAAGAAAAGGAAAGAATAAAATTTACGTAATGGAGAAAGTGATCTTTGTCGATCTTAAATTGGGGCGTTTCTAGTCTCAGAACAAAGCAAACAGAAATTTTATTCTATGGTAATGTGACACCACGAGAAAAATGGAAAAAGGAAGATTAAATAAGCACTCTGCTGTCAAAGTTGATAATTTTACATATGTTGTTATCAAAACAATTTAGTATCAATGTTTTAAAAATTATAAAAGTAACTTCTCAATTTTCGTATAATAAATATTATTTTTTTGCAAATGTTTAAACTTTAAATTGACATACTTAAATAATAAAAGTTACACAGAGAGAATTTTATTAATATTCGAACACTTTTTAAAACAGAATAACTGACTCGTAGAAGTGTTAATCTATTTTTATGCAATTTTCGCAAATTTTCTTTGCGAGCTCAGACAAAAATATTGTGAAAACGACTTTCTTAGCTACTTTATTCGCGATTTCGATCAATTACAATGTTCTTGGAACCTTTATCACACTTCATCCACTAAACAAATCCTAACTTATCCAAAAAAAAAAAAAAAAGAACTCGGAACGTTTGGTTCAATTTTTAATGTTATTCTGCTTTAAAGAACGAATGAAAAGATTTTCGTGATTGGTTGTAGCTAATTCTGAAAGGACACTCCTGAAATATTCCTACGATATAGAAAGTGACCTAGCTAAAAGTGGAAATCGATGTACATACACACGTACCGGTATGAATTTCCGTGCTCTTTTCTCGAACGAAGTTCAGAACTGGATGCGTACAGCACAGGTATATACATACATACGTGCGTGGACGACGGTGAAAGTGGACGACAGAGAAGGCATTCGCGTCGAGTCATTGTGCAGACGTTTCGCGGAAAGACAGGACTTCCCGGTCTTCCGATTATGCAACCGGACGGACCAGTTTTCGGCCAACAAGAGACGCTTGAGCGAGGAAATCGAAAGCGAAAGGGGCGTCGATCCGATCGGTTCCCGGATCAACTTCTTTTCTCCTTCTTCCACCTTATCGTCTCACCTTTTTCCCCTCCGTAGAAAAATCACCTCTTAACCCCGTGTGTCATGTGCCCGAGGCCACGAAAACCGACCTGGAAACGAGATTGACGACCGAGGCGTGACTTCCCTTCTCTCTCTCTCTCTCGCTCTCGCTCTCTCACTCTCTCTGAAAATCTCTCTCTCTTTCTTTCGCTTCTTGCTCTCTCTCTCTCTTTCTGTGGAAATCTCTCTCTGTGCGACTGTCTCTCTTTTTGTGACTCTCTCTCTGTGACTCTCTCTCTTTCTGTGACTCTTTCTGTGATTCTCTCTCTCTGTGACTCTCTCTCTGTGACTCTCCCTCTCTCTGTGACTCTCTCTGTATCTCTGTGACCCTCTCTTTGTGACTCTCTCCCTATTTCTCTCTTATTTTTTCTCTCTCTCTAGAAATCTCTCTATCTCTGTGACTCTTCGCCCTCTCCTCTTATTTTCTCTCTCTTTCTCTCTCTCTCTAGAAATCTATCTCTGTGACTCTTCGCCCTCTCTCTCTCTCTCTCTCTCAGGAAATTAGAAATTGGTGAAAGAAAAATAGCAGTAGTTATGGATTTGAAACATATTGTACGTTGAAACATTATTTGTGTGTTAGTAGCTAAGAAAGCTAAATAAAGTGCAATCAAATCAAAAAAATCCCTCTCTCTCTCTCTCAACCCTTTCATTCCTTCTTCTCTCTTCTTTTCCTGCTTCTTCTACATTATCAGAAGTTCACCGTTGCAGAGAAATATTACATAGAAGTTGTTGCTACACCACTGATTCAATTTATTCTCTAATCGGTATTGATACGATCGTTGTTAATTAACCGATCGAAAGTAAGAAATTCAAACGGGTATTATTGAATTAATGCCGGTTAATTAGGAAGTTCATAGGGGATTACGCAAGTAACGTGTTGGATCAAAAGAAATAGCTGTTAATTTTCCGCGAATCGTTGCGTTGTATTATTAAAAAAAAAAAATAGAAAAGAAGATAAGATCAGATTTATTTGGTGCTGTGTGAAAATTACGATGGCCTCTTCCTGAAGGAAGTTCGATCCCGAACGATTTGCTACGCGTTGCGTGCTCGTGGTGAAATCTAGTAAATTTCTGTGGCTCGTTTGCTCGTGGATGAGTTATAGACGTATGGAAACGAAGTTTTCGTTAGGCTTATTCCGATTTCGTTTGTTTCATGCATGCTGACGCTAACCGGAAGTACGGAGACTTCGTCGAAAAAATTTTCCTTCGTAAATAAATATTCACGATTTGTATACAATATTTTCATACTGCCATTTAAACAATAAATCACTGATTCTTTATTTTTGTAAGATCAACATACAAATTGATCCTTAAAAAAACGTTACTCGCGATTTGTATAAAATACTTAAAATATTCAATGTATTAGTAAGTCATTAATCTTTTATTTTCTTAAGATTTTCATTTTTTGTACCATAAATTTATTGGTAAAACATGTTTGTCTCTTCTCATTTTGCTTTTGAATCAAACCAAAAGAAAACGACTGACTTCTTCGTACTTTGTGATCACTCTTTGCTATAAAATTACTTCGACAACTTTTTCCTTTATATTTGACACTTTCTTTGAAAAGAAACTATAATTTTTCAAATTCCCAATTTATATTCGTAGAGATATTCTTTAATTACTCACACACAACTCGCCAACTGAATTTTTACGCAACGAAATGTTTATCGAAAATAAAATAGTTTTCTATTGAGCAACTTCTGCGTTTATTTTTCCCTTTATTTTTCATTTTTAAGCGTTTGTACTTTCACGAGCAGGTATACACGGTTACTAAGAGCGACATTTCTCGCTTAATCGAATCTTTAATCCAAGTAGATTCCATATCTTTTTTCCTTGCACTCGGCGAGTGTGCAACTTCGTTGTCCTTAATGTCGAACGATTTCACCTAAATGACTGAAATGTCATCACGATGGTAATATTCGAGACGCATCGAGAAGGAGGCCTTCAGATAAGATCGGACACGTTCGAGTTGGATCGAATAAAAGCATCGGAGCACGTTCGATGACGCAACTTTCTGAGCTGCCGGTCTTTCAAACTCCGGTTTCCGCATCTTCGTGTTACGCAAGTGGGTGAACCAGTTTCTGGACAGACCACCTTTGTGTAATTATGCCTGCTCGGTTGTCCCGTAAGAACAATAACGTCTCCTGTTGCGGCCGTTGCTTCGTGAAAGCTGTCGTCCTACACACGCTCGGTTCGCAAGAAAGTTTCAACCGAAAGATCAGCATCTTTAACCTTACGTGAGCTGCTCCGTAAGTCGAATTGACTAACAAGTGAAGTATCAGTCTCGAATACACCAGTCGTGCTTCACTTTTTACGAATAAAATAAATTTGACACTTCGTTACACGTAGACAAGTTACTTTGTGCTTCAAAAGTGGCTCACATTCGCGGAGAAACATTTTCGTTCTAAAAAATTTCTTTGCATAAGTATGCTGAAGTTGATAATCGATCATACAAAAGAAAGATACTCGGAGTACAAAGGATTAACACATTTTCATTAAATATCTTCTGCTGAAAGACTGAATGTTGGTTCTTGCATTGTGATCATTTCTCAGAAATTTTATAGTATGCAGTAGTATATTTTCCAAACAAAAAAAGATGTATTATACTTCTGTTCAAATTTTGCTGTATGAGTTTTAACAAGAATTAAAGATCCGTGGAAATTGATGGACTGAAAGTATCGCAATTAATGCTCGCTACGTTTCATTCTTTCGATTTATTAAAAATCTGAGAAATTATTGAGACTATTTTTGCAGTTAACATTCGCGATAGTGTTACATGGTCCCGATGTAACACGATTATACGAAAGAGAGGTGAACACCATGCACGGTCCTTTAATTACGCAACCCGATAAACCAATTTCGGCGCACGCCGTCAAACAACTTTTATTCGTGGTTCCATTCCTCTCGATTCCGTGTCCTGTGAGAGCCACGAAAGTTTGGGAATAATGGGTTCTCTTTGTGCACCATAAAAAACGAATATCCAAGTGTTCTCTCGTTCATAAATCACACCGTGGAACAACGAAAATCGTCATTTCAGCGGCGATTAAATAACTAATTGGTTATTTATAAAAATGGAAATATTCTCTATGAAAAAATAACATCGTACAAATGTATTTCGAAGTATCGTGTTTTTATTACTCCTTTCAATGTTTACACAGGTAGCTACAATTTTTCCTTCACGTGTTTTTTTGTTTTTTAATAAAAAGAAAGATAATAACGAATCGTTCTTCCATAACGACGCGTTAGAAAACGCAGTTTAAACAGTTATAACGTACATTTTCTCTTGATGAAAATTGCAAACGTGTGGCAATTACGAAGGAACGAACTTTTCTTTTTTTTTTTTTTTTTCTACGGTTCGAACGATTTTCCTATTGCGATACGTTACGCATTGAAAAGGATTGAAATGGTTGCTTGCGAGACGCGTATCGTTCCGAGGCAATTAGAAAAATAGATTAATATAACAATAGACTGCGGATCTTTGTGCAAATTTATATTTTTGAGAATGTAGATTAACCAGTTTGCTAGAAAATTATTTCACCTACTAAGTGTTTATTAAAAACACTATAATTTTGATATTTTGAGTATTTTTGGTAAAATAAAAACAACAAAGTAAATATTTCGTGTATTTTCGAGTAAAAAACGAAGTAAAACTTTGATAGAAAATTATTTCACCCCGCAGGTGTTATAAAAAGCACCATAATTTACATATTCTGTATATTTTTAGTAAAATAAAAATAACAAAACAAATATTTCGTGTATTTTTGATTAAAAAATGAGTGGAACTTCGGTAGAAAATTATTTCACCTATCAGATCTTATGAAAACCACTATAATTTAGATATTCTGCATATTCTTAGTAAAATAGAAATAATAAACTAAATATTTCATACATTTCTGATTAAAAAAAATCAATTGGAACTTCGATAGAAAGTTACTTCACCTAACAGGTGTTACAAAAAGCGTTATAATGTTTTTAAATATCCTCTAAACGCATAAAAATCCACAGTCGACATTATCAAACATGGCGTAGAACTTGGTCCATCGCGATCATTTAATATTCTCGAGCGAATAGACGATTATATTTACAAGGGGTTGTGTCGAGTTGAACTCGCGTTCGAAGGAAGAAAAGCACGTTTTCTGAATTGAAAGCGAGCTGCTGGCACCGTTTAACGACGGGGAACGTAAATCTCTCTGTCTTTATTAAACGTCCGGGGCGAGGGTGTTTTCAGAGGCGCGCGAGAGCCACGGTGAAAACGATTTATGTGCTCGCGTTCACTTGAACGACACGTGTGCTTAATTACACGCGTACAATTACCGCGTTGCGGGTTAAATTAATAATGGATAGTTAGAGTAATAACACCGATAATCTGGTACAGTGTTTGCGATCAAATTTACGCAGACATTTCAACAGCTAAGGTGACCATTTTACTTTCGACACATTTTCGTATTATTTAATTATCATTAACAATAGAAAGAAAATTTCCATTGATATCTTATGAAATATAATTACTCATTTTATTATTAGAATTATTAACAGAGAATATAGTTTCTCAATCCGGTACCAAAATGGCGGGATATTAGTTAATGAAGTATTTTATGGTCCTCTTAACTTTATTTGAAAATCATTCGATCTCACTCGAGGTAAATTTTCATTGAACGATCATCTAAATGTTTGCTCATTTATTTGGTCTATTTTGGCTTTGGTGGATCGAGAAGTATCGATCGTATCTGACCCTCTGGTAGAAGAGGGAAAGTGTCCTCAAACGTTTCTTCAATGCTTGGTCCACTGTCTAAAAAAAAAAAGACAGAATTCTCTTCTTTTAACGAAGAGTGAAAATCGTGAGGAAAATTGTTAGAATCCCTGGTAAAATGGTCCTCGAGTTGATAGTCGATGCATCGTTGTAAAAGCCACTTCCGTATACTTGCAGTCCGGCGGTCTCGATGCTGCGCTTGCAGTAATCTCCGTCTGCAATCCGAGTAATGCATAGTTACGCTGTATTACGTCAAATAGTATTAGCGTGTTGCAATTATTATTGTGTCTATGAACGATTGTGCGATAATATCCGAGAAGAATTATTATTCAATGTGGTGATCTCAGAAACTGTAGAAATCTTCAAAATATAGCTACTTTTAAACCTAAACAATTCTATCATTAAAAATTCTAAGATTTAAGACTTGTAAACAAATTTTTCATTTGATAATATCGCTATTTTCAAACTTGGAGACTATAATGGCACTATTACGAAAGGGAATAATGTACTCTGTTAGTGAAAAATTCAGGATCATTGTGTTACTCAAGAATTTTCAAAAAAGAAAATATTCGAAATTTGAAGAATTCTTTCTCGAATCCTCCATCATTCGAATCTATCGAACTATAATGATACCTTTCTAGAAAACAAAATTATATAGCTCAGTGTTTAAAAATTTGGATCTTCTGTGTTTCACTTAAGTTACTCAAAAATTTCCCAAAAAAAAGAAAAAACCCAGAATTTGAAGAATTCTTCCTCGAATTCTGTATCATTCAAATCTATCGAACTATACTGGTACCTTTCTAGAAAACAAAATTATATAGCTCAGTGTTTAAAAATTTGGATCTTCTGTGTTTCACTTAAGTTACTCAAAAATTTCCCAAAAAAAAGAAAAAACCCAGAATTTGAAGAATTCTTCCTCGAATTCTGTATCATTCAAATCTATCGAACTATACTGGTACCTTTCTAGAAAACAAAATTATATAGCTCAGTGTTTAAAAATTTGGATCTTCTGTGTTTCACCTAAGTTACTCAAAAATTTCACAAAAAAAGAAAATTTTTGAAATTTTAAGGATTTTTCCTCGAATCTTCCATCATCCAAATCTGTCAAACTATAATGGTACCGCAATAAAAAGGAATCTGTGAGTTACTGAAGAATTTTTAAAAAAAGGAAAAATCCGAGATTTAAAAAATTTTTCCTCCAAAGCTGTATTATTCGAATCTATCGAAAGGAAGGAAGGAAAGGGTGCTAGAAACGATAACCAGAATGAGTAATTGGAACTCTCACGGCACATTAGACTAGACAAACCTGGAACAGTGTAATAACCTATAATTCAGTCGTTTCAATTGTGTTCGAACACCACTTGCTCCACCACGAATAATAAAGCTCGTAAAGCGCAACGAGAGAACGTTTACCTACAGATCGAGCTGTAAGATCGTTCACGCTGCAGGGCGAAGGATAGGAAAACGATCCGTTCTAAAATCCTGCAATCGAGATTGAGGGAGGCAAGAAAAGAAGAAAAAAGACGGTACAACAGATCGGAGGAAAGTAACAGGTCGTTTTCCCATTCGACTCGTGACATGTCGTTTACAAGTCTCGACATTCCTTCTAACGATTTCAATCACCGTGAAATTCAACGTCCACCTTGCTACGAACTACAAATTATCGATCCATCCTAATTTTATTTTTCTTCCTTCTTTTTTTTCTCTCTCGTCATCGTAATTTCTGCAGCTGCGAGCGACTAATTAAGCTCGACAGATGATTTCAATAACTGCCGCGATTACACGGTGTACAAGCTCGTAATTAACGTCGCACGTGTCTATAAATATTCAATTTATGCTAACATCGCTAATTTGTGGTTCGAGGAAGATGTAATCTGCAAACCTAACCTTTCCGCTTGCGATTCTTCTTTCTGGTAACTCGGAATTCCATATTTTTCTTTCTTTTTACGAGGAAGTTTCATATTTTCGTGAAAAATTATGTTTTCGTCGAACGAACAGCAAATAACTTACGGGAGATATGTGACACAGTTGTAACTTGAAATTTCATCGCATTTTTACAACACTCGAGAGCTTAAAAACGCGCAGTAGCTTAAACGTAACGCGACTTATCATTTATAATTTCTTCAAAGTGTATTTTCTCTTCGTATTTACATTACAAGAATAAGTAATCGACTTCTGAAATGTTGAAATTGTCTTTCGTTGAGACATCGAGAAACCTAGTTCACGTATAAATCCTCTGCAAGTCGAATTTTCACTCGTCGAACCTATTTTATCCGGAAATTTTGGAAAATAGGAGTCTCCGGAATTCCAAAATTTCAACTCTTTCCTTTCCAAGTTACCAATGCTCAGCTGTACGTGTACGAAACACGAGGGGAGATATTTTCGTCACAGGAATATTGGAAAGTATCGTCAGGTGTCGAGGTGGCGATTATTGCCAGCGCTCCTTTCAAGGGAATCAGAGAACAAGGAAAAAAGAGAAGAAAAAAAGAGGCAAGAGGAACGCATAAGTATCACGATCGTCAGAGAAATTATACAACAGGCGCTCTTTCTCCTCGTAACGCACCGGTCACGTACATCTGCGCTTTCCATCGCGATCGCTTCTCAGAAGCGTGCCATTTTTCCTACAGTGTCGCTCGAACCTGTCTCCATTTTCCACTGTACCTGTTCGAACATCATTGAAATGACCATTTCGAAACGTGAAAAACTACGCGAATTTATTATAATTCTACACGACAGTGTACACACACACATATATATATATATATACGTTTATTCGGATGAAAAACACGGAAGAGAGGAGCGTAGAAGTGTTTTGTGGAACAAATGGCAGACACGTGTGCCCGAGCCGCGAAAGGCAAATCGAGCGTAGCAACGTGCAATGGAAACGAGAGTGGAATCGTCGAACGTGTCTCACGATTCCAATATTCTCCTCTCTGTTCGTGCAAACGGTGTGTTCCTTCTTGGTCTTTAAGGCCCAATGCTCGCGTTCTTTCCTCGTTCTGCTCCGATTTTGCAATCGAACAGTCCCACGGGGCCTGGACTTCGCGTACTCTGGCCTGATTGGGGACCATTCTGTCCCGGAAATAAACCGTGACGTTTCCTCGTGCCTAATTCTGATCTTCGGATCATTTTACGCCGAATTAATCGCCCAGCCGTGACAAATTTGGCTCAGGTGGATTGGTTCACTTTTACACGTGGAATCTTTTTTGTTTTTTTTTTTTTTTTTTTTTGGAATAACTGTTCCAAAAGTGAATGAGTAATCGACTTCTTTCTCTCTTTTTTCTTTTTTAAGGATGTCGTGTAATATAATTCCGGTAAGTTGCTCTTTGGAATCATTTAGAAGAGGAAGAACTACAAGTGTACATTTTTATTAATATTGTGGAGCATGGTTTACGATCGCCGGTAGAAAAATAAAGTTACAGATGTCGAAGATTTCACCTTCGACGCTTTACGACTAAGTTAAGGACTTTAATTGTCGAAATTAGTTTACAACGTGTGAGTAATTGTAAATCATGGCACGCTACTGAACGTTTTTAAGGGGAAAACAAGAACGTGGTGACTAATTCGCGTGCTTGAGGAAAACCCAAGTTTTCCACTGCTCTGCACAGAAAAGTAGCGAAGGTGGAGCTTGCATTTATCTGCACATATCCTAAAAATTTTCAGATTTTACCACTAAACTGCGGATTTTCATGAATTTCCAGAAAATTTCGAGATGCAAAATTGCACAGAACGCACGTTACACGAAAAAATATACAAATTATATATTATTTCGCCTGGTAAATGAAACAATTTTCCTCCACATTTCCATTATCTCTTCGCTGTGTTCTCAAAGATATGAATTTGCATAAAAATCCGCTGTCTAGTGATTGCAACGATCGCGCGAAAATGGCCGAGCACAAAAACGCCAAACTATTAAGATAAATTCGTTCGTGTTCAGCATCGACGTTAGAAACACGTGTCTAATAATCTTTGAACAATTACATTGCATAAAATCGCCGATGAGTACATGGGAATCCATTCCAGGATTACCTAATCTGAAATACTCAGTTACAAATACCGAGGTACTCGCAAAAAGGAAGAAAGAACGTTTCTAGAGCGGAATCGTAGTCAAAGGGTCATAGAGAAATTGATCAAAGCGTAGTAACAGTGGTACAAGAAGAAATTAATATCGTTCCACGAGACTCGAGATGCTTTCGTAGTTTAATGGTCACTATTGCTGGTCAGCAACGATCAATCAGACATGTCTTGCTCGTTAGATAATCCTCCGGGCGATTAATTACCATCCACCAATGAAAGTATCTCGGTCACTCTTCCTTTTCACTGGTACGCTAGAATTTATAGCTCGTTTTACGTAACAAAAACCGAATTTGGTAACATCTCTCATTTTTTCCTCCTCATTTATTTTTTTCTTTCTCTCTTTCTTACGTTTCTTTCTTGTTTACGCGGTTTGAGAATAGAGGAACACGACGATCCCAATAATTTCACCGTGGATCGTAATTCAGACGAATGTCGTCACACGATGAATATTTGTAGCGCTCCCGACTGTAACTGGCACGTGGGAACTGCAACCTTCAATCTGTTACGGTAGGAAATTGCATAATTTGTAAGGAGTTACGATGAAAGGCGCGTTCATCGTTTCGTGTCCCGAGGAATCAGTTCCTATCTTCCTCTTCTTCCTTTTTTCTTTCTCCTCCCTGTATTTTTCTCTCGAGTTTTAATCGTCTAATTACTGAATTGAAAAGAAATTGCTTATCGACGATCACCGGTGAATACGTAACGTGCAAACACGAAATAGGGAAAAAGGAAGAAAAGGGGGAAAAGGAGTTCGTCGAGATGTGATATAAGAAAACGGAAGCTTTATCGAACGTCTTCGATTAGCTAATTAAGACTGTTAATCTAACCTGGATCGTTCATTGAGAGACAGTTCACTACCAGTTGGTTATGTAATATGAAATCGATCGGAGCTCGATCGTGCACGGTGACGTGTTCTCCAGTCCGCTAGCAATTGGATTCGAGACGCTAGAGTCAATACAGTTTCATTCAAAAGTTTCGATTTAATAGGGATTTCAGTGTACAGTCACTCTCATTCGTATTCGTGAACTCTTTAAAACGAGATAAGCTTTTTTCTTTTTTTTTTTTTAATTGGACCGAAAGGAGTTGGAAGGATTGAAAAATTTGGAAAACATTGCAGATGGTGGAAATCGTAAAGAAATTTAAGACATGCTTTTTTATGGTGAAAATTTCATGGAAATCGATCGATACAGAAACGAGCGACGAATATTGAAAAACTTAAGAATCTTTCGATTTATCAAGATCGCGAAAGACTTCGATTTTCTATCTGCAGTTCATATAATCGATAAAAAGATTTGCAAAACGCAATTTTGACTAATTTTAATTTTCTCAAAAATTGTTCTTAAAAAGAAAAAAATAAATTTACATCCTTTGGTTCAATTTAAAGAAAGTTGTTCTGTTTCAATGAGTAAGCGAATATTGACGAAAGTGAGTGTATTCATAGGTGAACACAAAGTTCGCAGTCGACACGGTGTGCAAAAGAAACACAGTGTTAAGTAACTGAATAAATCTGAAATTAATGCATTCGTTGTAATGTAACAACAGTATGGAAGAAAATAACGCAGAATGAAATATGCGAGCATTCGTTATGAATGGTAGAAAACAGCAAATGTGTTAATATCATTAATGAGTGGAATTAATCATTGTCTCACCGTAAGACCAGCCAACGACGTCCCCGGTCCTCAGGTTCTCCGTTCTCAGCCAATCCTCCAGAGGTCTGAAATATTCTCTAAGCGCAGACGCATCTAACGTCTCTTCACCTATGGCTTCCTGTAAGGTCTCCTGCCACGGTGTCGACGATCCTCTCTCCATGATTTTTCTGCGAACACGAGACATAAGGAAATCATGAGTTTCCATTGGTATAATGTATACAGGGCGGGAGAGAGAGAGAGTCCCAGAGAGAGAGAGAGAGAGTCCCAGAGAGAGAGAGTCCCAGAGAGAGAGAGAGTCCCAGAGAGAGTCCCAGAGAGAGAGAGTCCCAGGGAGAGATGGTCCCAAAGAGAGAGAGAGTCCCGGAGAGAGAGAGAGTCCCAGAGAGAGAGAGTCTCAGCGAAAGAGAGTCCCAGAGAGAGAGAGTCCCAGAGAGAGAGAGAGTCCCAGAGAGAGTTCCAGAGAGAGAGAGTCTCAGCGAAAGAGAGTCCCAGAGAGAGAGAGAGAGAGTCCCAGAGAGAGAGAGAGTCTCAGCGAAAGAGAGTCCCAGAGAGAGAGAGTCCCAGAGAGAAGGAGATTTCTAAAGAGAGCAAGAGAGCGAGAGAGAGAGATTTTCAGCGAGAGCGAGAGAGTGAGAGAGAGATGGAAAACACGCAGTACAAAACGCAACCAGCATCGACCATTGAAATTGGCTGAAGAGAAGCTCGTAATTCGTGTGTCGTTATGCTTTAACGAGATCGCCAGGAAGGCGCTTTCTATGCACCGCGGTTGCAACAACAATGTTACAACTAGCAACGTTACAATGTGAAAAACCGTGGACGTTGTCGAGGAAAATCACGGAGAGAATTGGAACGAGAGAAAAATAAAGACGCGTAACGAGGCTTTATTTCGCCAGCTGCTTTGGTACCTAACCCGCGATGCTAATTAGCCTATCTTTGGCAATCGACCGTGTTCAGGAGCTCGTTCGAGCGTGTTCGCGCGATTTCTCGCTCGATGGGTGTGTCACAATATCTCCTCTTTACGGCAGTTCGTATGAATTATCGCGTCGAAATAATATATTTAATCACTCCCGGGGAAATTGAAGGGAAACTCAGTTTACGCGTCGATAAAAGTTAAGCAGAATGGTCGTTTATTGCCCTCTAACACTTTGATTTGTCATTTTATATCAGGTGTTACGTATATTAAATTGCCCTGATTATCTGTTCGTTTAATGTTACACGCGCGCTTGCACATTGCAGCGTGACAAACTTAAGAACTCGCGTTATGCAAAGTTTAACTCTTTCTTTCTATTCGCTACACAATCTTTCCTCTGTTTTTCTGGTAACAAATTCGTTTTACTACTTTATTTACCATTTAATATCTCCTTTAACGAATGTACTAAAGATACAGGAGCTTGTAACGCTAGGTACCGTTTTTACGAGGACAAAACGAAATGGAGAACTCGTATTATACAAATTTTAACTGTTTCTTTCCTCTATTTCATTTTCCTTCACTATCTAATCTTTCTTCAATAATAAATTCACTTGATCATTTAATTTACCATTTAATGTTTTTTGAAGAATACATTAAACCTACGAAAAATCGTGATGTTAAGTACCGTTTTTATGGGACTAAACCGAACTCGAGAACTAACGCCACACGTAACGAAGGGTTAATAACATATCAGCCGAAGAAAATTGAAATATTACATATAATCTGATTATTCGTTAGCGAGAGTTATTCGATCGTAACCAGTAGATCTAGCCACTTTCACGCGAACACTTGTGATTTCTCTACGGTAGATCATTTTAACAATCATCGACACAGTGAGATAGAAAGAGTACTTATACCTTTTTCCATAATCATACTAACCAGGACTAATAGCTCTATCAGATCGTAACCTCGTAACACATCCATTCGAATTGGTTGTACAGGGGGTTCCATTAGATTGAATCACAGGGGGTTTAACGATACCCAGAGGCGAGAATCGATCGCGAGTGAACGTTGTTCATGAGGTCGTCGACACGATCGACAACGATTACCCTCCGAAAAAATGACAGTCTCCGAGACATAGCTATTTAAATACAATGGCGGTATCTGTAGAATGAAGAAACTCGTTACGTCGTCTCCGATGGATCGGTTAAATCGTTCGTTCGATCGTTAAGACCGCGGTGTAACGGTAAAGTGAAAAGTTTGGAGAGATTTTACGACGACGGTGCCGCAAGAAACACCATGAGGTGATGTTATTACGTGATTCGAGGGGAGTTTCGTTGCAGTTATTCGAGCTTCTTTCGTTCCCTCGTTACGCCGTCTTCTTTTCACCTCAGTTTTCCTCGTTTCCTTTTGCCAACGATCACACCGATTCGGAGACAAATGATCTACTGTGTACACATGATAAGTGACAATGTTCTATGTTATGTAAGAGGAATTTAATCTACCATGGAGATTTGTAGCTACGTCTCAGGTTTTCCTGAAGAGTTGCTGATAGTTTGCATAAATCGATATTCTTTGTTCGCAATTAATTTGAACGTTTTTTTTTATGTATTTATAGATTTTATTTGGCTAGATTGTTTGGATGAGATTTCCATGGATGAGCTATCATTCACTTGTTTGAGAAATTACTTTTGAACTTTATAATACGATTTTTTTTTCACCATACGCGAGAAGAATTAGGGTTGACTGCAATTTTGCATTCCGATGGGAGAAGCAAGGATTAATAATTATGTAATATTCAAGCAGAAGCAAATTGAGAAATTTTGGAAGCTAGATTTTCTTTTTAGTCCGAAGGAAAATGTCAAATGAAAGGAAAATTTCAGTTAAACACATCGGTTAGTCATTAATTATTTGGCAATTGGGTAAAGGTATAGCAATGATTATTTTATTCATCGAGAAAAGTTTCTTAACAAAGTTTCCATGCTCTCTGTGAAGTCACTGTATATGTTCTACATGTTGTACTTAATATTCCAAGTTATCTTGAGTTAATCTTGATCATTTACATAATGACAAGGCACAATGAATTCTTCCATAAACAAAAATCACGTACTTTCATTTTAAACAGGATAATTTATTAAATGGCTCTAATTGACAGTTTTCAGTTTCTTATTTCGGTGGAATCGTTACGAGGTGAAAATCGGAAGATCGATTTTACGAAAGTGAAAAGAGCAGAAGACGACGAAATCGTTGACAGAAACGTGACACGACGAGTTTTTGGGAAAGTGATTGAGATGCAGGCCACGGTGCAGTAGCATTTCCGGTTCCTTTCCGCGAACAAACCACGCCTCCTCCTTCGTGGGAAACCGCCTGGACGAGCAAAAAGATTTCGGTATGCCCTCGATGCAATTTATATCGATCTCACAATTTCCGGTCTAAGCGAAATCGCCACTTTCCTGTCCTGACTCCGTCCTCTTTCGCAACGACGTGATGCTGGGGCTGTTTAATTCTCCTCGTCTTACTATGACTGACCTTATCTACTTGTAGAAAAGTCCTGACGCGTGAAACAAATAGTCAATTTTTCTTTGTCCGTAGAAATATTAATTTTCTTTCATTTGTTTCTTCGAAACTTATTGGAAAAAATTTCACGAGAAAGAATAGGTAATTTTATCTCATCCTATTCCCTAAACCTTTCTCCAATAAAGTATCATTTATTCAGACACTCGAACAATTTTCTAACAAATAAATTATTTCGAAATGAAGACAAAGTGAGATCAGCGTTCAAGGAACTTTTCAATTCGAAGATTAATGATTTTTATAAATTTGGAACAACGAGATTGTTGGGAAAATATGGAATTTTAAATTCTACATGTACAGAACCGTGTGGAAGTTATTTTAATTAAGTACATTATTTTTTGAAGAAACACGATCTATCTAAAATTTCAATAAAAAGAAAAAAGAATATTTCATATGCATCAATATATCAGTAGTAAATTGCAAGATGCAGATAAAGTATTTTTTCTAAATGAGACACATACACTGTACGTTCTAAAAACAAAATACTGCTAAATATAAAAATATGTAACTACTAAACAAAAATGAAAATGCAGTCCTAGGGGTATGCAAAGTAACTGACAAATGGATAAATATAAATAAAACATAAAGTACAACAGGTCTCTTAAATTTCCCTCCACTCCTGAAATTTACTTTTTGACACTTGGAACGTTCAGCTCTGGGAATTCTCCAATTATCATAAACGGGTTAACTCGATCCATCAACTTGTGTCTCCAACTGTACCACCACAAACAAACGTCTCGCCAGCCAAGAATCCTCGTCCTTGTGTTACCATAGCGACATTGATCCTTCGAAATTTTACTTAAGGTCCAGCTCACCTCGAGTCACATTCCTCTGGTCTCCACCATTTTCCTTTCTGACCTAAACTTCAACGAACACACCTCGTTCATTTCTTCTTTCTTTTTTAAATTGAACTTAATCAACCAACGATTCCATTGTCTTTTAACAACGTTCAGATACCATGTTCCAGCGAAACCCGTGTCGAATAATTTCCATTCGACTGTGCCAGTACGTAGAATCAAGTCACGAGCCTACTGTTCGCGAATCTAAGCTTTAAGGGTGATCCTTGACACCGGTTGTGGGAAACGTGTGTCATTTGGCTAAGAGGGTTATCGGTTTTGCACGATAGACTGGTGTTACTTGCCAGTTGAGACCTTCACAGACCCACAATGGACTCTCTAACACAGTCGTTGCTGTTTTTTATTGGAAAATGCAGCGTATATTTCTTCCTAACGATTCTCTGTACATTATTCTGTATATTAATCTATATGCCATCGTGACACTTTCGAAATTTATCCAATCGCCGTTGAAATACATAGTTCCAAGGACAAGATCCTCCAATTTGCATGAATATCAGTCGATTTCTGTTTTAATCGCTTCGATTAAATGTTGATCGAACAGGATATCGTGGAATCTCGTGGAACTGGTCGAAATCCTCGTCGCGAGAAATACCACGAAGATCGAATTCTGATAACTCGAGGCAATCTATTTTTCTGTTTCCAAATTCTAGCTAGTTTAGCTAATTAATATTTCTCGCACTTTACACAGAGTGTTCGGCAAGTGTTGGTAAAAAGATACAAGAGATTGTATGGTATTCTAGAAGTAGATAAACGACAAAAATGAAGAATAAAAGAATTGCATTTGAGACTAGGTTTTTAACATTTCAAAATGTGATTGCAGACTGGGAAATAACAAATTAGAGTCTAATATAGACTTCAAGAGTCAGAAGTCTGAAGAGAACGAGGCCATACGGTTTACTGAAACGATAAATTAGGAAATGGAGGAAGATATTATTGAATATTGTTCATATTCATACAATTCCCACATTTTCAAATTTGCTGGTTGATAAAAAAGAAAATTAGTATGTTATTTGCCAGTCTGCAATCACATTTCTAAATATTAACAACGATGTTTCAAACACAATTTGTTTATTCTTCATTTGTGCCTTGAATCTGCTTCTAGAATGCGATACAATCTCTCGAATTTTTTACCAATAACTGTCGAACACTCTATAAAATATTCATTGGTCAAACTAGGTAGAAAAAACGAAGAAGAAGCTGTCTCGAGTTATCCAAATTCGATCGTTCCCGGTTATTTCTCGCGACGAAGATTTCGACTAATTTCAGAGACACTGAGTCAAGATTTTGCTGTTTTTTTATATTACACTCAGCCAATTTTCCGCTATTTTTATGTAAAATCTCCATACGAACACTTTTCTTCACTACAACAGCTGCCCAGGCGCAGTAAGTGTTTTATGGATCGTAGGCAACCGGTTGACAGAAAATTAGCAAGAAGGCACGATTGTTAAGGATATAATTTGATGTCTAACGACGCAACAGAGATTCAATTAAGCGTTCGTTAACGATAATACGAAAAACAATGTAATGGTAATAAGAGGATTATTTTGATTCGAGCGAGGATCAGGCTCGATTCACCGAAATTACACGTTTCATCACGGATTCCACTCCTGTACGAATAATAAAGGCCAATTATCCCATTATCAGACACGCTGCCTTCTTCTCCTCATTTACATCCCGCGGAATTATTACAAATCGACACGCGACCTTACTATATCTATTACCAATGCAAAAAGAAAAAGAAAATGAAAAAAGAAAAAAATAAAGAAACAATTGTCTATCGATCGTCGAATTGCAAATGGCCCTTGGACAAAGTTTCAGGAAGCCGCAGGTGTCTCGAGAAATTTTTTCCTCTCTACTATATTCTCGTTCGAGTTTCTTACACATTTCTTCTCTCTCTCTCTCTCTCTCTCTCTCTCTCTCTCCTTCTTTCTCTTTTTTTCGATTCTTCCTTCTGGTTCACGCCGTACCGACAAGCCACTGGCGAGAGTAAAGTTACACAGGCTGTAAAACGGAAGTGCAACGCGTAACAAGCCACCACGCAGTCCTTTCTTCGCGTAACTGCACGAGGCTACACACGGCGCGGTTTTTACGCGCCTCGCCACGCCGCAATCTCTCGCTTTCGTAATTTCTCGCGTCCGCAAAGTTACGGCCGAGAGTCGGAGATCGTCCTTCGGTTACAGGAAGTCGAGCCTTCGACGGACGTCCCGGCCTCCCGACTGATTTCGATCTATCGACCGCTGGACGCGTCGGAGAAAACGAGTTTCCACGAAAGGAACGAGACAAGCGTTCTTTCATTTCTATCGCCTGTTACAGAATGCTTTCTTTACGAAAAGAACAGTTCTCGAGAACATTTGTTGATAAAAATAATTAATAAATTGCTACATATTCTCGCAGGTGTAAGATTTCAATATGTAAACTTCATTTCATCGGTTTTCCACGAAAGAAGTCAAGGATTTGACTCTCTCTAGTTCAGTGGAACGCGAACGTTCCACACGAGTGCTCGAACGAAAATTAATCGCGATGGATGTGTAATAGAATTCTCAGGGAAAATCCTCGTGTAAAAATTTCTCACGTTTTTGAGTAAAATGAAAGTTAGGTGAATGTATCTTTCTTGAAAAGTTAGAACTGGTTCACTAGATGACGTGTAGAAAACATTTTCGAAAAAGTTACAATGCTATTATTTCTAGTGTTATTTATAAAATTATTATTTTTAAATTACAATGTTTTTTGCGTTTCTCTCCAATTGCAATTTTTTTTATACACCTCATCGGTGAAACATCCTTTGATTCGACTTTAAAAAAATTATTCTGCTTTAAAGAATAAGAGAATATTAATAAGGGTGACTGTGTATTTAATAACAATTGAACATAGATAAGAAAATATTTGTAAAATATCCTCGAAGTTGTGAACAAAATGTTAAGAATTACGTGGGCTGAGGGTATATAAAGTATTCCTAATAAAAAATTATTTATTTGTAAATATCTTAGTAATTATGCATTTTAAGTCACATTTTGTATCACATCAACTCTTTCACGCAAAATTTGACGATTTATCTGAATTCGAGAAAAAGTATTAGACGTTCCATTTAAAGAACTGATATCTCAATAAAAAGGTAAGGTGATAAAAAATAGATTAGAGCACTGTATTCATTCGTCTAGATGCTATGCAATGTTTGTTTGAAATATTTCTTCGTACAACAAATAACTTACGAGTTATAATACGTAACAGCGTATTATACACGCCTTTTGCAGTCAAAGGGGTTAATTGGCGTTCAATTTTTCGTCTATCGAATGCGAATCAAACAACGATTATCTCTTAACGAGATTCGAAAACGAATAAAAAAAAGAAATAGTGTTTATGCAACCGAATGAAAAAGCGGCGAGAAACGCGATCGAGTAAAGGTCTTCCCTCGAAAGCAGAAAATCATCCTGTTCCTCCTTTTTACGCAATAGCTGGTTCGCAAGTAAAATTTCATAATCGACCATTAGGCACGAGCCTTAACGTTCTCCCATAGATAGATAATTTCGCTCCCAAGCGATAGATAATCGTATATTACAACAAATATTTTTATTCTAATTAATTCCTACATCAACGTAATTGGTTAGGTATCTATAATTTTATTTCACGAAGTTAAACTTTAAATTGAAATTCTTAATCCTTTTGGGACAACAAGACCCTATAGAATTTTACATATATATCATTAAAATGAAAATTTCACAAATATAATTTTACAAAAATAGTATGTATTTAACTGGAAGGATAATTAAATCTAATAAACTTTAATTAATAGAGAAATTAATATATTAGAAAATAATTAAACAGATCTATTAATATAAATAGTGAAATGAAATTATTTTAGGGATGACAGAGTAATTTTTTGAGAAGGATCAAATTTATAAAGATTTTTATCGATGTTAAGATAAACTTCAAACGCAGAAGTTGAAAAATTAAATCTGCTCGATTTTTAAAATCTAACATCATTTGAGTTCAGATCGACGTAAGTCAGATCAACTTCTATCTATAATAATATTCTAATTTTCTTCTACGAAAGGATCGAAAATATTTAACTTTTTAAAATCGAAATAAATTAATTTAAAACCAATATTATTTTTGCTGGCAAAGTGTATTAAACTTACAATTTAAATAATCTACAAATTTATATTATACCTATAATAATCCTTTTTAATCTACTATTAATACTTATTATAATTTGAATTAGTGTTGCTTTTTAAACATTATCAGAACGAAAAATCAAAGACACGTGTCGTTCAATCGATCGAGATCTTTCCATTTACTTATGATTATCCTTTCTTTTTTATTGTATTCGATGGTCAGATAGGATGTCGGAGGTCGACGCGTGGTCGTCGATGGATTGGTAAGAGAAATTGCGGAACTGAACAATGGTTTCCCTCTCGTTGACCCAGATCACGTGAACTACCGGAGATTGTCAAGGGAAGCGCGATCGAATAGCGTACAAAGATCGATATAATACGGCTCCTCTTGATTGCATTTCGTTCAACGATATTTTCAACCCAGCCTCCGTTCGTGTGTGCCTTTTAGCTTCTTTCGCTAACATCCTTTTTGAAACCTGTCCAAGATTGTTCGTTTCATACTCGCTCGAGACCTTGGGGATGTATCGTTCATTCGATTCAATCTCAGCTGCCTATTTTCTTATTCCTCTTAGGTAGTTTCAAATTATCTGGCAATTGTTGCTCCCGAATTCGACAGACATATAGTACGTTTCAGTTGAAACAGGCTATCTAAATAATAATTCATATCGATCTGCTCTTTCATCAATACGAGCAGAGTTCAGACTATTTAACCTTTTCACTATAAAAAGCGTATATATACGCTCTCACTGATTTATCGATATATACAGAAGACGTATATATACGCCTTCTAAATTTTTCTCACTATAACACTTCTGCTGTTATCTTAACACTATCAACCGGCTCATTTTATTCAATACTGGCTCTACAAATTTTCTAATATAGTGTACCCTAAATAGTGTTTTCTAATATAGTGTACCCTGTTTGATCAGAGGAAGAGATAACAAGTAAATATGATAAGTGATAGTAGCAGCTAATCGCGACGACTGAGACTGGAATATCGCAGTAAATATCGCTGTTAAGCAGTAAAAAAGACAAAAACAAATGGTTGATCCTAATCTAGCGTGTTACTTGCGTTTAAACATTCCTTATTCTTTGAAAAATTGTTGTTAAACAGTTTTCATAACTGACTAACGTCCTATTTCAAGCTTGTCCATTGGATCTCGCTTTAATCGCAAAATTAATCTTCTCCTTTCGCTACGAAAATAATTCTTACGGATGGGCGAGATGCAAAATTGGATGGAAACGAGGAATACTCGCCACGGTACGGAATATTTTTCAACGCCCACAAAAGGTTGACGCATCGCGAGGGTCCGTTGCAAATCGCGACTGATTTACGGCCGATGGGCACCGTTTGCGTTACGTGTGTCGGCGCGCATCTCGCTTTCCTTGGGCCTCACGCATCGAGGTCTCTCGCGTGGCTGAGTAGTGGCGCGAGACGATGTACGAAACAGAAATTTGCTGTCGTTCTTTTTTCTTTTTTCTTTTTTTAAATAAATGTCCCGTCTGTCTCTTGACGCCTGGGTGAAAGCGAACGTGCCAGGTGTAATTGCTCGGCGATTACAGTTGAGGCAAAGACGAGGGAAGGAACCGTTTCCTCTGTTATTATCGCCAACAGACCAATATATCTTTGAACTGTGTAAACATGTTATTCGAATTCTGCGAGACTGTTTTCCCTTTCCTTCGACTGTAAGAGAAGAGACAGAGAGAGAGAGAGAGAGAGAGAAAATTATAGGTCAGTTGGTACATTCTTATTCTATGTAATTTATTTATTTTGTAAAAATATTGTTCCTTTTTGTATGGTATAAAAATAAACACTTCTTCGAGTAATTATGTGGGTAAAGCTAATGCTGAAATATCGCAGCCTTGAGATCACAAAAGCTTATAGGTCAGCTGGTCGATAATTAGCGATTCGATGACGACAGTTCTAGAAAAGCAGCCGAGAGATTCCTTGAAGAAAGATTTACAAGGCAGGACCTTCCGTAAAATATGACACCAGATAGAGAAAGAGAGGGAGAAACGTGCGAATAGTTGATATTCTGTCGCTGCATAGAAAAATCTTCCATCTCTTTCGAGAATTCGAACGGTAATAATTTCTCTGATAAAAGAATTACGAAGGACGATCGAAATGAGCTTACATCACGCCAAGGTCTCGTGGATCATCTCGTAGCTTTACTATCGCCGTGATCTTTTAATATAAACGAGAGGGGAATTTTAATTCGTTCTAGATGGATCTCCACGTTGTTCCACCTGCCAAAAATTAACAGATTGCCATTTTTTTCGCCAGCGACACTCGCCAATTTCAGGTTGCAAGGTACAAAATTCGAGATGTTACATTGTGTTACAATTTCAAGCTGATTTTTGCCTCCACTGTGGACAATTTTCGACGAAAATAAAAGGACAATACGTGTGAAATATTTTTTCGATTAATAAATTGAGAATGCTCGCTTGCTAGTAATATTCTTATATTTAAAAACTCTTGAGAAGTGCAAATAATTCGATGTGATAAAATAAAAATGATCCCATGTTTCACATCGCTCGCACAAACGAAAGTAAACTGTGTTTGGTAAAATATTTAAGCGAGATAAAAATGTATTATACAATCAAGGATTTTTAAAAAAAATATGTTAACGTTCGAAACAGGCAAATTTATACGACACGCTGCAAAAATCAACGTTCTTTTTTATAATACTGGGAGATCTCCGCGTTTAGTTGACAAAGTGTTGAGATAATAATACCGCGGAAGAATGCTACTTTAGATAAAAACAGTTTCGCGCCTCTTTCTCACAGTCGATTTAACTAAATCTTTTCCCACTTTTTTCCTTTTTTAACGTGAAATTCTTAAATCGTCGATCCGTGTCAAGTTGCACGGTGACATTTATTCAGGGTTAACGTGATCGTTCGCGACATTTCGAGCAGCAACGAATCGCGATTTTGCCACTTGTGCTCGCGATAAATTGGAGAAGCTAAGGACTAATCACAGAAAGAGAGAAAGAGACAGAAAAATCGAGGATAGGTTAAATTATTTTTTCTCCGATTCTTCTCCAAAAGAAATCGACACGTAAGCGATCGACGATGACACGATTCTTTTTTCTTTTTTTTCTTCTTCTTCTTCGATTCTCTCGAGATCGCAGTTTAAGAAACTCGACGTTGCTCGTTTATACCGAATGGAGGGGAATTTCGTAACGAAAACAAGCGAGCCATTTTGCCTGGAATCAGGACAGAAAGAGAAGCGGCACTTATCTATTTTTAGTGGAATATTGCAAAAGGAGCCAGCCTATAAAATGTCCGCAGCCTTGAATTTTAACCAGGTCAAAATGTTGGGACCCTTTCTTTCGGGAACTTTACGGATGCCAATGGTCTGAGTTAATTACACGAAACTGCACGATGTTGTTTTTAGCATCTTGGTTGATCGTCGAACTAATATCAGGAATATTCAATAGCTTGGCGAAACGTACACTTGAATGACTTGTTTCTCAATCAGCTATCACCTTGGAATACATAATCGTGGATCATTTTTTCTGTTTTTTTCTTTTTCTTCGAACGAATTCGTTTTATCCCGTTGTTAATCGTGTTCGAATTCGAAAAAGACTAGTTTCTTTCTCTCTTTTTTCTCTTCTATTTCCTTTTTTTTTTTCTCAACATGACACTCTTCGTTCGAAGAAACGAACGAAAAGGGCGAAAGATATTTTCGTTTTTCGATTATTTCTGTCTGGGGAACAACTGCCTCGAAATTTCTCAGCATCCCTCCCACGGTCCTCGACATCTGACAGCGTGAATAATTTACTGACCGTGTCGTTAAATCGCGATGAATAAACATAGAAAAGTGGCGGCCTTTCGAAACATCATCGGACCCGAAAAAAAAAAAAGAAATATCGAAAGAGAAAAAAACAGGAGGAATCTTGGTATTCCCGATGTTGCAGATGAAATTTATTTTCACCTGTGATAAAATAACCGCGCGCGCGACTTGTTCGCCGTTTTAAAAATAATGGTTTCACGGCTCGGTCGTGCGAAAGCGAAATTCAGGAATGCAGCCGAAATTCTCCGCTTTCGTCAACGTTCTTACATATGTATAGATGGTATAATTAAACGTTGTTATTTCACATGAATCTGACGATATGATCCAATCGATCCAGGCAAACGGTACACGGAAAGGGAAAGCGTACGGTGATTTCGTAAACCGGAACCATTTTTTCTTCTATCGATTATTCAATCGTTTCATGTCCCGATATGGACTTTCTATCAAAGAGATCGCGTAGACCAGACAGCAGCTTTATTCATTCGTGGATTTGCAGTTTACACTCTTCCTTAATTCTTGTCAGCTATTATAGAACGATTATGTTCACGTTTTACGACACTTTTAGCGCGACCTTTGCCTAGTTAACTCTTCCACACGATTTTAAGGAAAGAACCTCCGAGTTACACAGGATTTTTGTTTCTTTTTAATACAAGAAAGTGGAAAAACGTTCATTTCTATTCAATAGTGACTCGGTTTTTGCTATCGCGCTTATTCTTACAGTTCCAAAAATTTGCAATCAAAATTCGCGAGAAGGCTTTACCATATCGTTCACTTTCTCTTATTATAGGATAATTAAGACACGGGTCAAAAGTGACCCGGCATCGATTAAGCGAGGGTTAGTAGTTTGCTTTTTTTTGGTAGGAAAAACCGATTAATAGGCTTTCGATCGGTAAAGTAACATAAAATATTACTCAAAATGAGAAAAAATATAATAACATTTCGAGAAATCATTTATTACAGAGTGGGACATAAATAATCCCATTGTGCAACTATTATTTTAAACAAAAGCTATTGAAACACATCTTTATTCAACTTACTTATACGTTTTGACTTGTTTAAATTTTTGTTTTCACTTATTCACGGATTTATCGTTAGTTTATAGCATTACCAATTGAATGAAAAACTTCAAAATATTAAACTCTACGACTGCGAGTAAATTTTTGGAGTTAGATGGGTTAAAATATATTCCACCATTGAAAGTTGAGGAAAAGATGGAACAGTAATTAATTCACCTAAATAAGAGTTAAGCAGTCATCGATCGTGCTTTTGTTTCTCATATTTTTTTCTATTTTATAGGCTGGCTTGTTTCTTTCGTTGCTCTCGCGAGGTCGTTCCGTTAAACGCGTACCGTTTCGAGCAAAATCGACGGAAAAAGTAAAAAACGGAAGTGGGATACGGTTCGATGTATTTATCATGTCGTCGAGAAAGTCAAGTTGAGCGGTGTTGCGGTAGGCGTTGTGACGAATCGCTTGAGAACGGATTCTTAGAGGTGTTGAGTGTCCCGTTTTATAAGAGAGACGACCATTGTGTGATATTCACACCAGAGGTGTCTGTGATTTATTCGATCGCGTTGCTTTTTCTAACCGCTCGAAAATTGATCGTTTCAACGATTACTCGAGCGTTTGAAAGTTCCTCAGCTCTTTTTCTCCGTGGAAAAAAAAAACGGCAATCTAAGGACACGTAGTAAGCGTCAATCAGGATGATTTCATTTTGCATGACTTTGCTAGACGGATAAAGGAAATTCTTCGGGAAGTAGGAAGTTATTAATTACTCAACTATTTCACGATGTGAAATATTGTTTTTCTGTCGTATTAAACGTAGAAATTAATTCTTTTCGATATTTACAATCAATTAATGTTGTATTCAAAAAGAATGAAAATAGATCAGTAATGAATTTCACCATTTTTACCAGCTCGCGAATATGAGAAAGAATTTATTTCTACACTTATTAATTTTCAGAGGTTGAAGGTCTCGAATAAAATATTCTGTGCGTGTCTTGCTAGCTATTAAAAGAACTAGTTGAAGTCAGCTCTATTTTAAATTGCGACATTACTCGTTAAATAGAATTTTAATTCTAATTTTCACAGGTACTTCAGAATCAGCGATTTTTTTTAGACGTGTCGTTCATCCGAACGATTCTGAAATTCGATTTTATCGGTAGTTTCGTTCAATAAAAGAGCATTCGAAAGACTTTCGGTAATAAAATTTGCGATTATCTCGCAGCAAAGTATGTTTTAATTATTTCTCAAGATCTTAGAGCTTTATTATCAATATTTTTCCTCCTTTAACTGCATCAATTAAAATATCGTTCAGCTTGTCGAAGCGAATATATTAACCCTTTGCCCATTTTTTTTCGTATGATCGATCATTAACTTCAACACACTTTGACAATGAAACATTTGAAAATCGAAAGTTTCATTTCGAAAAGAAAAAACTGCTTATGTTCGTAGATTTTTTTATTTTCATTTATTTGGTGAATTTGTTCGATACGAATTAAATTTGAATTACGCTCTGTATTATGAATGTCTCTATAGTGGTGCAAGTGGAGCAGAAAGGATTAATATCTGAATGAAATTCGCCTATCCACTTACCCTAATATTTTCCCAGCTTCCGGGCTTCTATAGTAATCGCACCTGTGCAAAGGTCTTCTGGGATCATCGACGCTCCTCTGTCCAGCTGCTTGGCACAACGCTCGATACAGTTGAAACTGAAGAACCCCCGCCACGAAATTCCTGTGAAATATGAGAGAAAGCGTGTGTTAACTCGTACGTACAAAAAATTTCCCTTCGACGTATATTATACATACATCAACCTGTCGATATTATTCAATTTGCTCGTCGCGTCTTTCATTTCGAGGATATACGTGTACCGTATTCACACGGTACGGTGAACGAATGATAAAAACAAGAGATCTATGCTGAGAAAAATGTTAAAACGCTAGGTGTAGCGGGCGTTTAACGACCCGAAAGTGCGGTGACTTTTTTCGGAACCTTGAATAAATCGCAATGTCTCGCTCCTCCAAGGCCAGTGTTAACGAGGTGGCAATCCGCCATTCTAGGATTCCTTCGTGCGATTTCCGTTGCTCTGCTCTTCCTCGAGTAACTCTCGATGCATGGCAGAACACCAGTGACAGTTTCACTGGGAGAGAGAGAGAGAGAGAGAGAGAGCGCGAAAGAGTGTGAGAGAGTGAGAGAGAGAAAGCGAGAGAGAGAAACCGAGAAAGAGAGAGAGAAAGCGCGAGAAAGAGAGAAATCATGAGAGAGAGCAAGCGCGAGAGAGGGAAAACGCGAGAGAGAGCGAACGAGAGAGCGAGAAAGAGCAAGAGACCGAGAGAGAATGTGAGAGAGAGTGAGAGAGTGAGAGAGTGAGAGAGTGAGAGAGCAAGAGACCGAGAGAGAATGTCAGAGAGAGAAAGAGAGTGAGAGAGAGCGAGAGAGCGAGAGAGAGAGAGAAAGAGTGCGTTTGAGGCCGTTTCACCGCGAGACTTCTTCGGTCGACAACGACCTTTACGTAATAAACGCCGAGGAATATCTTTAACGCTCGCGTTCGTCTACTTTCCATCGAAAAAAAGAGGCTGTGTTTCTTCGCGTTACGACCGCGATCGCGAAAGTGAAAGAATGTCGCCCCCGGATTATCGGCCAGTTTCATAACGGACATAATTACGGGGACCGTTTTATGGTTGAAATTTCGGCTCGCTTTCGAGCCACACCAGTCCTCGCTTTCGAAGTTTTCCTTGTTCCTGCAGTTGTACGCGAAAGGTTTCACCTTGTAACTTTATATCTGTTACAGATTTTCGAGTGTTGCGTCGATGGAATTTAAGTTGAGTGCAATGATGGATTTTTATGCTAATTTATATCTCTGAGAATCTAGTGAAAAAGAAAAAAATGGTACTCGGGTAGAAAATTATATAATAATATAGTAGATAATTAATAATTTGGATATTTTCATATTACCTATATTCTGTGCAATTTTGCACCTTGAAATTTTCTATAAATACATCAAAATTCACAGTCTAATGTTCATTATTTATATTTTTTTAATCATCTGTATTGTTAGAGCATTGTAAGCTGTCGTTAAAATATTTCTAGTCGTCCTATTCTTTGAAATATTCATTCAATTTTACCGATCATTATGTATACGATGATTAAAAATTAAAAGAGAAACAGAGACGATCGATTTGGCTTATAAAATATGAATTACTTTGAACATATCCATCTTACAAATGTTTTCAATTCTTTTCCTACCTTTTTGATAAATCTTTTTACTCAACAAGCACGAGACATCTGTGTGTTTACTACAGGATTGTAAAATTTCATTAAAAGATTTCTAGTCACCGTATTTCTCGAAATATCCATTAAACTTTACCGATCATTATGTATACGATGATTAAAAATGAAGAGAAAAGCAGAGACGATCGATTTAGCTAAGAAAAAATGAATTACTTTGAACATACTCATTTTACAAACTTTTTCAACAATTCTTTTTACCTTTTCTGTAAATCCTTCTTTTGCCGGGCAAATATAAGTTTCCCAAGAGCGAACATACTTCAAGAACTTCATATTTTAGGGGCAAAGTTGAACACAATATTGCGACAATTTCGTTCGAAAAACTTATCTCGAGGACTTATGTTAACCAGAGATTTCTATCAGAAGTTCGTTGCAAACCTAACATTTTATGTAACCGATATAAATGTAGGTTTCTATAAACGTCCTCGAGTTAGTGGACATTAACGAGCATACTATTTCAAGTCGCTATCCGCTTCCATCTATCTCTTCATTACACACGTGAACCAAGGCTATACCATCAGATAACAATAAACCAGAGCCAAAAACGATGATCCTAATCTCCTTTCGTAGCAAACAAAACTATCGATTTTCCATTGAATCAGGAGAAACAGGGCCACTCTATATAGAACTATGCGAACGTTTCCTCCAGCAAATTTACCAAAGTTCACTTTTGCCTCTTCCTCGAAAGAAGGCCAACGAAGGCGAAATTTCTTTAATTCCCTTTACAAATTTTCCTATTTTTTTACGTGACAAATAATTACATCTTTTGTGTCAGAGAAAATATACCTAATAAAAGTGAAAAATAAAACAAAAATCAACTTGGATATTTGGATACGTCTCTCGACAGTCCTAGAGTTGTTGACATGTTAAGTTCCTCGTCAATTTCTGCAGAGCGACGTTGAACTTTTCGTTTAGGCGACATTGTTGCTCGAAAAGTGAACAGTTTCAGAAAATAATTTCCTATTGTTCATTAACACGTCGAATGCCACGTTAATTTTACGTGGTTCGTCCATAAATGCGTAAAACATGAATTTGAGTGCACAATATTTAAGCATACATGTTATATATGTATAAATAAAACTATCTTTATGTGGTTTGTTGTTACATTAATTTCTTCACGCCATTGTAGTAACAATGATAATATTGAAGAATTTAAAAATACTGAAATTTAGTCGAATTATGGGTTTCTAGTAATCTTGGCTCGTGGGTCACTGGTGACCCCCATGGCATTTAATATTTCAATGGGTTTCGTTAAAACAGTTTACACAAAGATATGTCTTTCATTTGTAGACGTTACAAAAGTTACCACTTTCTTCGTGAAATTTATTGAAACTTGTTGAAAATTCTTTGCAAAGTTTACGAAAGTGAGCTGTTTAACGAGGAGTCGATCGAAATCAGCTGTTGTATATCATTCGTTAAGTTTGATCGACAAGATCAGATAAGTATTTTTTTCTCTGAGCCTTTTAAGAAGATCAAAACAGCAATTCACAGCAAGCAGATTTACAAGATTGGCTATTCTTCACTGATACGTTTTCAAGTATCGTTCAATTTGAAGGTGAAACCGAAACACGAAGGAGGAAGAGGAATTGACGAATTCGATCGAGATTGACCTTTAAGATCAGCCCACGTGACTATTCCCAAGATTCCATCCTATTTATTCGAAATCGAGAAAAAAAAAAAAAACGATTCTGATCTTCGAATTCAAGGGAACGCGCCATTTACGCGGAACTCGAGGATTCGCGTGGTCGAGGTTCTCACAGATCTACGAATTATCGAAACTCGAGTGGGGGATTCCTAATCCGCGTGATTCTTAATTAAGCGTTAGATAACAGTTTCACCAGCGGCAGGTTACACTTTCAAATCTCTGAGTTAGAAATCGATTTGAGACTGCTTTTCGAAAGGTGATCGAGAAACGTAAATCTCACGGTTGCCACACATATATACACATTTGCAAAAAAAAAAAAAAAAAAAGGAACAGAAAAGAAAGATAGGAGCATCTTCTCGTTAGTCATAGATGATCTATCATTTAAGTGCAGGTCGAGCTTGTGCATATTATATCATTTATAAATAAATATACCATCCACACTTCAGATGCGATCATCAATTTGCTTGATCGAATCCTGAACGCACCACCTGTTACATAACGATCTAACGAGCACGATCTCGTTCTTCGAGAGGCTACCATAAACATCGATCGTATATTATACGCTTCTAATAAACGTAGGCTGGTTTTATACGCGTGTCTGTGTGTGTATAAAAGAAAACGGAACCAGGGCTAGAAAAAGGAGAGGGAAATCGTGACGTAGGACCGCGTGTCTCATGAAAGGGAGCAATGGTTGCACCCACGAGATCGCCGTCAGATAAATCCTCACGAGGTGAGCACAACGCTCACGCTGGTGCACACGTAACGGGGCGTCGAGGTTGACCGAGAGAAGGAAGGACGAAAACGGAACGTTGAAACGGAGAAAGGGAAGAGGATCGAGGACTTTGAGCGGTTGCTGCACCGGCTACGATTATTGTATATCGCCAACAGCCATGCCTGGCTGGGCGAAAAGATGAAAAAGAAACGAAATGATCGAAGGAACGAGTGGTGTGAGAAGATTACTTAAGGGATATCGAGTTTTAGCTGCTTTCGAAACGATGCCCCTTGGAAATTGATCAAAATTCAGTTGGTTTGGTACAGATGGATCGATTTGTTCTTGTTTGCGAGGGTTTGGAATGAAGGATTTTTTAGTTTGTGAGCTGGAGAAAATCGAGGAGCTTTTAGTATTTTAAGTAAATCTGAAACTCGAACGATGTATTATTTTTTATATGAATAAAGGGAATTTTATAATTTTCGCTGGAGTTGTTGCGGTTTGTGAGAGTTGGAAATGAGGGATTTTCAGTTTATGAGGTCGAGAGTTAAGAAAATTTACTTGGGGAATTTTTGGTATTTTAAGTAAATCATCCTATTCAAATGATATGTTGTTTTTTATGTGAGAAAAGAAAGCTTTATGGTGTTGGATGGTTTGATCTTGTTTGTCAGGGCTTGGAACGAAGGATCTTTAAATTACGAAATGGAGACTTGAGAGAATAAACTCGAGGAATTTTTAGTATTTTAAGTAAATCTACAATTCAAATATGTTCTTTCTTACATGAACAAGAGAAGCTTTATGACGTTGGATGGATATGTTGTAGTTTGTGAGGGTTGGAAATAAAGGAGTTTCAATTTATGTGGTCGAGAATTGACTAAATATACTTGAGGAATTTTTGGTATTTTAATTAAAACTACAAACTACATAAAACATTATTTTTCTGTTTCAACGAAGTAAACTTTATGACGTTAAATAGATTTGTTCTAGTATGTGAGGGTTTGGGTTCAAGATATACTTGGATTACGAAGTAAAGACGTGAAAACAGTCCCTTAATTTAGAATTTTAATGAAACGTGCAATTTAGAAATTTAATAATGTACGAACTGGCAGAAGTTAAGTATGAGATATTTTTAGGCTCTACGATGGAAGTTGAAATTTTAATCAAACACGTAACCTTTCCTCTAAGCATAAAAAAACATCCTAATAGTCATGAATGGTAGCGTAGAATTCTGCAGATTATATAGCACAGAACTGCTAGAGCTACTCGCAGAAATTACAAGACAGAGAGAGAGATATATATATATTACAAGACGCGTCAACGTGTTGGAATGTGAATTACGTCTTGTCGGAAGTTGAGAGGACGCTGCAGAGAAAGGACTGGTTGCTGGTGCAACAGGAGATTTTTGTTTATCCGATATTTGGCACGTTACGTCAGACACTAGAGATCTTTTTATATCAAACATTTCCACCAATCTTCTTTCCCTGTACAAGTTCGAAAATACCGATCGAATAATTTCAACAACATGGAAAGTTACAATACTTCACGAAACAAAACAGATCCTTCTTACAAAATCACTCAGACAACAAACAAAACGTATTACTACGAGAACATCGAAAATGAAATTTCTACAAATGAAGTAAACATACTTCTTGCACTTTTCTAATATTCTCTCACGTTTACTAATGGACAACTTCCCCAAGAAACTTACAGATCGGTGTTTCACATCCCCTAACTTTGCACAACCAGAAAAATCAAGACTCACCGAAACATCCATCAGTGTCCATCATCTTCGACAAATAAAAAAGCAAGAGAAAATATGAGCTTCCATGTCAGATGTTCAGGGTACGACGAAACGACTCTCATCCACTCATCGGGGCAATCCGCGTAACAGCGAACAGAGGAACGATGGTGAACAGTGGGGATCCCTTCGGACGAAGAGGAAAACGAAACTGTGTTGCCCAAGGAGAGGGACGTTTCTCGAGAGGCGTGGGGAGGAGGCGAGTCCGTGTGTCCCAAAGGGGAGTGGTAGCCGATCGTGGTCGTTCGACGCGAACAAAGAGGTGTAACGTGGGGGGTATAACGCCGCCGTTGGGCCCGGGTGGCGAAGGCGAAAGTATGCCGTGTATATAAGGCGACGAACTGCTGGCAATCAGCATCCAGTTCACTTCTGGACGCACCTGGACATATCTCGCGAGCAAAAATGAGAATCCTGGTACGTTTCGACAAGTAACAACGGTGTTCAAAAGAGAAAAGAAAAGAACACCAAACTGGGTGAACCGGGAGAAAAAGTAGAAAAAAGATAAACGTACATTCGTTTCTCGACAAGAGTGGACATCCGCGTTTATACGTGTTCGTCGAAGTACTCTCAGTGAATTCGATTAATCTTCGAACTGTAGCATCGATGATCAACTCATAGATCATCGCGGTGTTTCTTTTTCCACGTACAATACACTGGACATGTAACACATGGTGATACGATTAATTTCGAGCAACAAATTGGAGATCCGGTTTGCTTCGGAGTCTTCCTTAAAATCCTTTACGGGAACTAGAACACGGTCTCGTAGCCTAGGTGAAATCATCATCTCCCTTTCCGATGATCTAGAAACACGAAATCTCGTCGTTAAGATCCACGTGCTATCCGTTTTCAACCGGTTTCTCTTTCCTGCCGAGCACTTTCGTTTTTCAAGCTACACGATATCGAAACTTCTAAAATAACAACGTGTCTAACTGTTTGTCGTTCTGTTTCCTTTTCTTCCGCAGGTTTACGCGACAGCGATAGCCCTGCTGGTCAGCTGCGTTCGGGCGGAGGAGAGTAAGAAGGCCGAGGAATCTTCCTTAGAGGACAAATCCACGAAGAAGCAAGAGAAACGAGGCTTGTTGGGTCTCGGTTACGGTTACGGCTACGACGGTGGTTATGATATCGGCGGTGGTGGCCACGGTGGCCTAGAATTATCCGGAGGTTATGGTGGTTACAGCGCTGGTGGATACGGTGGATATGGTGGACACCAGCTATTAGAAGGTGGACACGAGCACGTGAAGACCGTGACTGTTGTCAAGAATGTGCCTGTTCCTTATCCAGTTGAGAAACACGTGCCTTATCCCGTGGAAAAACATGTACCGGTACCAGTGAAGGTTCCAGTACCGCAGCCATACCCAGTTGAAAAACCTTATCCTGTGAAGGTTCTCGTGAAGGTACCTGTACATGTACCACAACCTTATCCAGTGGAGAAGAAGGTACCTTATCCAGTTCACGTGCCAGTCGATCGTCCATACCCAGTCAAAGTTTTGGTACCACAACCATACCCGGTAGAGAAACAAGTACCGTACCCGGTTAAGGTACCAGTACCACAACCGTATCCGGTTGAGAAACCAGTCCCAGTGCCAGTCAAAGTACCAGTCCATGTACCTTATCCAGTGGAGAGAATAGTCCACGTGAAGGTACCTGTCGATCGTCCAATTCACGTCCCTGTGCCTAAACCATACCCAGTGCACATCGAGAAACATATACCTTATCCAGTCGATAGACCAGTGCCGGTACCATACAAAGTACCAGTTGACAGACCGTATCCAGTCCCGGTTGAAAAGCCAGTCCCAGTTGCTGTGAAGGTACCAGTACCACAACCGTATCCAGTTGAGAAACCTGTGCCTTATCCAGTTGAGAAGCCTGTACCGTACGAAGTTAAGGTACCAGTCGACAGACCGTACCCAGTTCATATAGAGAAACCAGTGCCCTATCCGGTTGAAAAGCCAGTTCCGGTAGCGGTTAAAGTACCCGTCGCCGTACCGATACATCATCACGACATCGGTTATAGCAACGACTGGGCGGGAAGTCATCATGGTTACCATTAAAATACTCGCCGTAGAGCCGGTTACATACGAATCAGAGGCAACCATCAGATGAGGGAAAAAGCAACAAAAAAAAAAAAAAAAAAAAAAAAGAAGAGATAATAATGATAAACAAAGAAATTCGCGACACATAGAGACACATACATACACATACACGTGCTGTTCTTTTACTTTTTCTTTTTTTACTTCTTTTTCTTTTCTTTTTCTTTTCTTTTCGATAAGACAGGAGGAGGAGAAAATTAAGACAGAATAGAGGACGACGAGTGTTTTTATTCGGCGGGCCTGCGCGTAATATTGAACGCGTAATCAGAGAGAAAAGGGAAAGGGAAAGAAGAGAAAGAAAAGAGAACGAAAACCTTTCTCCTTCTTTGTTTAAGCCTGGATCGAGACCAGGGAAGGAGGAGGACTTCCGGTAACGAGTAAGAAGATATCAAAGGCCTGTCTCTCCGTGGTCGATCGTTTTTATCAATCACGTACTCGCCACGCTGTGAACGTAGGATAACACGGAGACGGAATATATACTTCTCTTTTGTATAGTTTTCATTTTTCTCTCCGCGAAGATCGTCTAGCCTTTGTTCTCTATTATTTTTATTTTCTAATCTTCTTACTTAGCGATCCTTCTTCTCCTTTTATTCTTTTTGTTTCCTTTTTCTTTTTCTACCGTCATAGCAGAATATACATGTATTTTTGTACGAGTTATAAATATTAATTACTGTAAAGAATTAAGTCGGCGATGTGTATGTCGTTCTTTGTCAATCACTTTCCCTATCATTTCATCCTGATCACAATCGGTCTGATGTGCATTCAGAGTAATATCAGATCTTTTCCTTTCCTCGATGCTGCTCTACAGGAAGTTACGTTACGATCGAGTGCTCGCTTTCCTCGGGAATTCACTTTTAACGAAAAGGACATGTATCGTATGATAATCTCGCGAATTAGTCGTTTTCACTTTCCATTGGAAATCATTTTCTTCGTTTCTCCCTCGAACGATGCCTGTTACTCGGTCATGCGTGCAGGTGTACTTTAGAATTGTACTTATATATCGAGGAACAGCGGTTAGAGAAGGAACGGCGACCCAGTTTAACGGGTGCCAACCCGTCCCTGCCAAATCGATGCTCTTGATCGCCCCTCACCGTCCACGTGTCCTCGTAATTTGCACCGGTCTGCACCACCTCGTCGCCCCTTTTCAACCAAGCCTGCACGTTTTTCAACGGAAAAACTGGCGAGAACTCGCGAAGAACGTTCCTCACCGATATACCGGGCGTATTGTACATTCTTCTCTCTCTCTCGTTTTCCTTACTCTCGTGCTTTCTTTCCTTCTCTCTTGTTCTCTGAGTGATTTCTACTTGAGTTTCTGCGAGTGAGTGTTCCACGGTATCGGAGGGAAAGCGATTATCGAGAAGGAAAGGAAGTTCGACGGTGGAAGAGCCACCGGAAGCTTTAGCAACGATTCGCTAAGGCAGCCTTCAATTACGTTCCGTTGCGCGTTTATTGAGCAATACTGCTGTGGGATTCCTCGAGTGTACGTGATTTCAGTGTAGAAGGCTTTTCTATGATATTTGAATGATAATGTTGATAGGATGCAACGAGGATGATTGAATAATTGAAGGAATATGTAATTATTTTTGGGGAATAGAAAATTCGACGTTTGTAATTGGATAAATGGTTAGTAAAAAAAAGATGCTTAAGGTACGGAGGAAAGATTGATTTAAATTTTGAAGTACAATAGGAAAGAATTGATTAACGAATTAATATACTGCTCGCGTTGAGAAGATTGCAGTAACTTGAAAATGAAATCGCAAATGTTTGAAATTTGCATACAGCTACTCTGAAAGATATTTGGACGCGAACCAAATAAATTTGAAATGGCAAGCAGAAATATTCGTGAATTATTGAAAATTTACTGAATATGAATAATACGAATAATAAAAATATTCATTTTTGCTCAGTGTCTGAATATCATTTCTGTAATAATAATTAAAGATAATTTTAATTAATTTTTAAAAACGCGTTAAATTAACAATACGTCGTTCTAAGGTGTAATAAATGATGTTTTAAAGCATTAAATCTATCTTTTTATGATTGACCAAGATGTATCGCCAAAAATACAAATTTACATAGTATTAGAATACTTTTCGAATGAACTGTATATTACTTGAGATATTGAAAGGAGAAAATAATTAAAATTTAGTTAAAAAAGGGTCTTACAGTTCCCAACGCATAATTAACAATGTACTATTATGATTTCATTATATTTATGAATTAATACAGATTTATGCAACCTCAATTTCTAGGCGTTGCAATTTCTTTTAGCAGCGTATATTACCAATTGAACGTAAATTGCAGGTGAATGGATGCTTAATTGTATACCAGCTGGACAGAATTCGTTGAAGAATGAATGATATAAAAATACCGCGTCCTCAAATCACTCCTCTCAGTAATTTTCCTCTTAATTTCGATAGCAGAGATATTACACAAGTTGGCTATAATTTTAGTATGTGGTTTATAAACCACACTCGCAGTTAAAGGGTTAATCACACGTCAATCAATACTGCCTGTACGTGAAAAAGAATTCCGTCATGATATAGCGTTTGACTCTAAAGTCGAAGAGTTAAACTCACCCAAAGGGTTAAACTCACACAAAGGGTTAAACTCACCCAAAGGGTTAAACTCACCCAAAGGGTTAAACTCACCCAAGGGGTTAAACTCGCCCAAAGGGTTAAACTCACACAAAGGGTTAAACTCGCTCAAAGAGTTAAACTCACCCAAAGGGTTAAACTCGCTCAAAGAGTTAAACTCACCCAAAGGGTTAAACTCACCCAAAGGGTTAAAGTCACTCAAAGGGTTAAACTCATCCAAAGGATTAAACTCACTCAAAGGGTTAAACAAAAGACATATTCAACCAAAAAAAAAAGAATAGAAATAGTACTGGTAAAATTGAAATTAGAAAAAAGAAGAAAAGACCATCGAGACACACAAGAGATTTGAACGGACACGTAAGATACGCGTAAGGGGAAAGGGAGAGTCCTGTGCAGACACAAAGGCGCGAACCTCCTCTCCCATGACGGATCCTCCGGTTCGAAGGGAGGCCTCTCTCACTTTCAGCCTCGCTCGAAGTCGCGTGCGAACCGGTTGCGTAAGAATCGCTTCGGCGAGCACAAGAGGCAGGCAGGCGTTCGTGAGTCAAGTGGCAAAACAGCTTGGGCAGGGTCGAGAAGTGGGTCGAAGCGTGGAACTTAACCGTGGACGAATTAAACAAGTCCCCCATAGCTGTGATCCCTCGAATACGGTTGAACGCCTGCAGACTAAGACGAACCGTTCCTGCTTTAATCGTTCTAATTGAACATTCCAACGAACTGTCAGCCACGTGCGTGATTCATGCCTAATTAAATAAGCACGTTGCACTTGATTCTTCGAGAGTTTCCAGCCGCTAGGGAATGTTAGTTCGCTCGCGCGAGGAAATGTTGGAATTTTGCATTTTCGGAAACGTTGGAAAGCGGAGTTTAGTATTTAGAATTTAGTTATTATAAACACGTTTAGTGGTAGTAATACAGCAATGCAATGATATGGTAATGAACGAATAAAATCTGACGTATGAGATATAAATGAAATAGTCAGAGTGCAAAGGGTTAAAATGTGACTACATAAGAAATTAGATTAATTTTTTTCCTAACTAGAAAAATCGTCCCTGTTTACTTCAATTGGGGGAACTAAAAATTAAACAAACGTTGTTTAATTTTTTCTAAGTTTTTTCAAACTTTATGGAGCGACGCTAGAATTTTCGTTTAGGCTGCGTTGATTCTCGAAAAAATTATCAGCTTCAAATTTAAAAAATAATTCCCTGTTATTCGTTACTGGATCTCATTAAAACAGTTACACAAAGATGTGGCTCTCCCTTGCAGGCGTTATGAAGCTACCACTTTCTTCGTTCAATTGATTGCAAAATTCTTTGCAAAATTTTCGAAACTGAATCGTTGATCGAAGAGTCGTGGCGTTTGACGTGTTAAAAAATTAGTAATACAATGGTTCCAAAATTCTTGATGAAAATGTGTATCAAGGTTTTGGAAACTTGTTGTTTCTGAGAATGATTTTTTTTTAAATTTTGTGTCTTTTTTGTTACAATTTGCGTTGTTCATTCGTTTCAATTTGAATTTCCGCGGCGTTTTCCGCGTCTACGCGATACTTTCACGAACACTCGAGCTAAACAAGCGTCGATAAAAAGGCTGCGCTGTTTGCAGCAATCGATACACTCACTTCTACGTTCGAAACAACGAATTGGGAAAAAAAACATAATCCGTGGTTGTTCAATCAAGTGTCTATTACACAATATCCGGAAAATAACTAGATAACACTATTATCGCGTAATCAAATAGCCGTGATATAATCCACTGTGGGAAATAATATCGGCAGTGGTAACAGCAGTTTATCTAAAGTGATCGAGGGCTCAATAATTCGACAAATCACATAATGACGCGATCCCAATTCGAGATAAATTGACGCTCTGCCCTGGAATTCAAATTTGAGTTTTTCTAATATGACTTTTAACAAAGTCAAAAACGTTCTTAATTAATTCTCTTTGATACCTCTTGCAAATTATTTCTTTTTTTTTCTAAATAGTTAATTAACATGCACGCTTTGAAAGCGAAGATAAGAGATTATGCTAACGATCCTGTGCATATAATTAGGATGCTTAATTTAAATCCAGAGATCGATGTTTCGCTATTGAGACACGGTTTGAAACGCATCGCGTGTCTCTGGACGATTGCTCAAGTGATAATCCATGAAACGACCATAATTAATATGATACCTCGATTTTTACAGAGTTTATTATGTATTTAGAGAGACCTTTTAGTTAATTACTCGGTGATTTAAAGCTTCTTTATTATTGTCTTTTGTGTAGTTTGTTAAATGAATCGTGCAGTTTGTAATAAAATTGATGGAGAAGCGAAAATTGCTTCCTTTATATCTACTAGCCTTAATACAGTAGTTGATATTACCTTATCAAGGGTAAAGAGAAAGTCATTTCCACAGTGAGCGAATAGCTCAGTTGGTAGAGTCTTCGCCTCGTAATGCAAAGGTCGTGGGATCATCGAATCCTTGGTATTGGAATATGAACATTCATCCCCGTGTGAATTTGCAAGAAAATTAATTCCTCGAGAAGGGTCGCTTTTTCCCTTGCCCACTCGAAAATGTTTCAAAGATGGTGTTTCTTGGAATTTCTCCAAGTTAATTAATTGTAATTTAAAAAAAAAATATTTCTGCCTTAAAAAAAATATATAAAATTCCCTAAAGGTTCCAAAGTTGAAAATTATGAACTCGAGAAATTTTCGAAACTAAATCGAAAAAATAAATCTCTGAAAATAAGAAAATATAAAATTTCTAAAAAACTTTGGAAGTTAAAAATATTTAAATTCGAAGAATTCAGAAATGAAATTGAAAAAATATATTTCTGAAGTAAGAAAAACAATAGTTTGAAAAAGATAAAAAATTCGGAGAATTCAGAAACCAAATAAAAAAAAAACATGTTGGAACGGAAATATTCGCTTTCCTTTCTCAAAAAAATACCTTAAAATGGCAGCTGTGCAATTTTCGCCGATACAAAAAAATTGCGAATAAAAATTCTCGAGAATATACTCTTTCAACACTCCCGTTGTTTCGTGCAAAAGAATTAGCATGCATAACAGCATTAATCTCTTAAAGAAGATATCTCTTATCCCACGATAAAAAAAAAACACACGAGGTATCAAATTATAAGGTGTTTACGGTCCCGTAATCATCGCGTGTTCAACGTGAAATCGCGGCAAAACGATCTCCGTTAACGCAAGCCCCGTTTTCTCTGCGGTTAACGCTCGAGAGAGACACCACCGATTACGTGTATCTTCGTAAACTGTCCACTGGATTCGCGATTATGGTCGTAATGGCGGCCCACGGCCGTGAAAGTCCTCCACGGTTCCTCATCCGTGTCTTTCCAGTTCATTTCCGGATGACCGTAAACGTAGCTTCTTAATATAACTTGAAATATTTCGTTTCTTTATTTGGACACGCTCGATTTAGTTCTCGTTAACTCCAAATATGGCGCCTGAGTCTTAAATACTTCTGAATTATTACGCAAGCCGAAACTTTTCTTTCCTTTATTACAATTCCATTTCGAAACACGGGTGGAATAATTTTTTAATTGCTGGAATACATCAAAGGTCTCGTCGATGTTCATTAAATATTTCATCAAAATTATGTGCAACATTTTTCCAAAAAAAAAAAAAAAAATATATACCAAATTTCATTTTTCTAAATTAATTCATCGAAATTCTTCTCTCGATCTGCAGAAATACTCTAGATCCAACGATCATTTTGCTTTCGATGCACGCGTGACTCGAATTGCAAGCGGAATGATTTTCAAGGCCGTTGTAGAAAAACTGCCATCGTAAAAGGCGTGAAAGATCGAGGAACAGAACGTGTTCGCCTCTGGGTCAAGTGTCCCTCCCTTTATGGTGGCACGATTCGATTCATTCGATCTCTATCGAGAAATAAGCTCCCTTAACCAGACAGAGTCTAGGTCAATATACATCTCATCCACGAAAATGAGTTTCACTCTCTGCAGGAGATGCGAAAGCGAACTCGTCCCACCTTGATCCATCGATCGCGTGCCAATGGTTAAATCGACAGATGTGAAACGCTAGGTATATAAAAGCTAGGAGATCCAGGCGTCTGATTTACTTCTACTTAGTCTAGATCACAAGTCGTAAGATCTGCAACTGAAGAAGATCCTCAAGGATCATTCCTAAAATGGGTCATATGGTACGTTTCAAGCTTAAAGAAACATTTTCAGTGATCGGTGTAACGTTGTAAAGTGACGTGCAATATTCCTGAAGGGATACCTTCGAGAAGAAGATTGATCTTTCGTTTATTTCACAGAGAAACTTAGCGATCTTGCTGATACTCTTCGTCGCGACTTCGTCCAGTTACTCCAGCGGTCAATCGTTGGTTTCCCAAAAGAATGATCGAATCACCAACTCTAAACCTGAAAGGTACCTGAGGCAAGAACGAACCTCGCGTAACGCGGAAATAAAATCGAGATCTACCTTGGAGAACAAGAATCACAGCTTGAAATCTGTGAATTCTGCTGGCAAACGAAGTACGTACAACGTAAAACATTTAATAGTAACAAAAATAATCATTTGAACAATACTATCACAGACGGTGCTCATAACCAACCCTTGGAGGAACACTCAGAAACAAGCCACCTCGAGGAAATCATGATGAACAGTTCCAACGTCGAAGACGACGAGGAAAGCTACGTGACAGAATCCGACGGAGACCAAGCTTCCGTTAAAATCCCCTACGAAGGGCAAATTCTAGGCCACGACATCCTCGAGGATATGCATAAGATGATCACAGTGATAAGAAAGGTGGCGGCACCTTATCCAGTAGAGAAAACCATCCGTTATCCCGTAATCAAGAAGATCCTTTATCCTGTCAAGGTACCAGTACCTCAACCTTACCCAGTAGAGAAGAAAGTACCGTATCCGGTGAAGGTTTTCGTCAAGGTACCGTTGAAAATCCCGAAACCTGTACCGGTAATCAAGGAAGTACCTTATCCAGTTCAGATACCGGTGGATCGTCCTGTACCAGTGAAAGTCTACGTACCAGATCCTTATCCAGTCGAGAAAAAGGTTCATTACGAAGTTCAGGTACCGGTACCAGAACCGTTCCCTATAGAAAGAAAGATACCGGTGCCTGTGAAGGTACCTGTACACGTGTCTCAACCTTATCCAGTGGAAAAGGTGGTTCATTATCCAGTAAAGATCGAAATGGAGCAACCTGTACCAATACCGATACCTAAACCTTATCCTGTATCAGTGTCCAAGCCTGTTCCTTATCCCGTTGAGAATTCAGTGCCTGTGCATGTTCACGCGGAGGTACCTAAACCGGTACCTGTTCTAGGTGATAAACCGGTTCCTGTGAAGGCGAAGGTACAGGTATCAGAACCCTATCTAATAGAAAAAGAGGTAACGTACCCTGTCGAAAAATCGGTAGCAGTAACGGTGAAGCCTGTAGGTTATTCTATGGTGAAACCAGTTTTCTACCATGTTAAGGTGCCTCTAATGGTACCTCTTGAAGAGGAGAACGCGATGCAGGTTCACGTAGAGCATCAGGACTGGAGACAATGAAGGAGGGAATAAAAGGGATGATAGGATAATTTTTTGGCATGCGATTCAAGGAGATTTTCTTCTCTGGAAAGTAAAGTTACTGTGGGATCGAAGGCTTTTATGTTTAGGAGTAATAACGAGAAAGAAAATAGAGAGGGCGAATTGGCGTAGTTCGTGGATTTGATTCCTCTCGAGTCCTTCTGTATAGATAATTTAGTTTGATTTTGTTTCAAACAATTGATCGATATCGTCTATAATAAATGACGATGAGGTAATCATCGAATACACTATTTTAGGAGAACTTGAATTAGAATAAGAAATATCTAATTAATATTCTTTATAAAAGTATTGAATTAATCGTATTTAACAAAAATATTTATTTCAATCTTCAAAGATATTTTTTCACACGGCTAACGCCATCTTTCTTGAAAAGTGCAGCTTGCAACGAAGCGTACTTTATTCAGAACGTGTATCGACTGTACCGTTTCTATTCTAGTACACGAGCGTTCCACGAGAGGTTGTACGTTGTATAAATAAAACTGTTTCATAGAAACATCCTAGATAATTTCTCCTTAATTAATTTCCTACGTTACCAATGAAAAAACAAAAACAAAAGAAAAGTAATATATTCTCAATTTTGTTCGATATTCCGTACGATTTCAATGAAAATATTTCTGCTGATATACGAAGAATAAAATGTCGGTCACGGTCCTTTTAAAGCAATTTAGATCAACGACATTTCTTCTCTACGTGAACACAGCGAAATCTAGGAATAGTACCGATTCAAGTCACGCGCGCTTTCGCTTCCGCGTAATTGCACCGATGTCTCGTGCGGTAATTGATTCATGCCGCGACATAACCCGCAACCTTGATCGAGACTTTCCACATAATCGATATTAGCGTGAGCTGCTTGAAAATTACCTAATTGAAACACAATCAACGCGATTCAGCATGAATGGAAGCGTCAATTATCCGATTAGAATTGAATATTCCTCGAAATCTCGTTGAATTATAATCTCTTGGAAATTTGACCAAAATGGAAAATGAAATAGAGTAAAATTCAACTACGAGAATTTAAATTTCACTTTAGTTTCGATTTAAAAGGAAATATTAGAGTTACACCGGTATTTGCAACTATTTACGTTCTTCTTTTTTCCTCGAATTCGTTAGAAAATCTTCACTTTTTTCGAATTCACGGTAAATTGGCGCACGAAAAGGGTATCGATACAAGCTCGAACGTTTCTAATTGAATTATCGGAGATGTGGGAAGAAAGCGACGTGTTTAAAATGGAAAGACCGCCAGTGTAGATCTTCTATACCGGTTACAGTTTCACTTCGAGAAACTCGATGACTTTTGTGATCGATGAAGAGCAGAAGAAGAGAAAGAAGTGAAATAAAAGTACGTGAGGAGACTGAAGAAACAGTTTTGACCGTTCTACATAAATCCTCGCCTTATCTGTTGCGAAAGGGATGAAATAAAAAAAGAAAAATTAATCTATATTCTGTTCAAGTTTGTTCACTCGCGAGTTTCGCGAACGGAAGAACGGAAAAACGCGAGCTCACGATGGCGCATGGTTTTATGATTATCCATAGAAAGTGGCCATTCGCTTTCATCTTGTCAAACGTAAATATCGTCGCCATTATATCGCCACTTTTCACAAGATTAACGAACTAGAACCTGAACACACATTCTCCCATAGTTCTCTGACATTTTGCTTTTAATTTTCTCGAACGTACAACTGTCTAATTATCAAAAATAATATTTCTTCCGAGAAACATTGCTTCGTATTTTCTACAACTCGTCCAATACAATATTATTCAGTTGATACTAATCGACAGCGAAAATTTTCTCTGATTTTCCTAAAGAAAAATATCTAGTAACCTTAAGTACATTCTTCTACAGTCCTCAGACATTATGTTCTTAATTTTCTCGGACCTCCAAGTGTCTAATTATCAAAAATAATATTTCTGTCGAGAAACGTGCCTTAGTACTTTTTTTTAAATTTTCCAATGCAATATTCTGCAGTTAATATTAATCAACAATGAAAATTCTCGTTGATTTTCCTAAAACTTCCACCGTAATTTGTCCAGACAGCGTGCAACGCTAATCTCAGTCGACAGTAAGAAATAACCGAGGACAATTAAAATTTCATAACCCCACTGAACGTACCAGAAGGATCCATAAATGTACAGTCAGCCATATTGCTCAACCGAGCAACGATCTCTCATACTCTCTTCCGCGGCGATAATTCAACCAGCAGCTGGTATTCGAAAATTTCTTCTCAGGTGAATAAAACACGTTTTACGAGCCCGTACGATACCGTGCCGTTTCCGCGCTCTTTAGAACAGAACCAAGCTTAATTTCCATCGGAAAAAGCGTGGACTGTTTAAACCGTGGATAATTGTCGCCGGACAGGATCGTTGGAAATCTATAAAGGTTCAGCTAGTCGGAAAGTCGGGCGAAAGTCGTCCACCTTGTATAAATAATAGCGGTGCAGCATCCGTTTCGATTCAGTGCTACCTGATCTATCGACACAGCGAAGAACTGTAAAAATCGCTACTGATTCGTACCTTAGACCTTTTTCCATTCTGCTAATTACAATTCCCCCATCACTTCCACCTTTCGCGAATTAGCCTCAGTGTAAAAAAAGGAAAAAGCAAAAGAAAAAAGTACATTCCAACATCTTTAATCTACCTTTCGTAACTCCTCAATATCGAAATGTCAGATAAGATTTATCGCCTAGTTAATTACTGACGGTATTCCGTTTCCTCCTCTTCGAATTTCTCCTGAACAGTGAAAGTACACGTGTGCATAAAGTTCAAGGGTCCTACGTTCGCTACTTCATCCATCTCTATTTTCTTTTTCCCGCGCGAAAATATGGAAACTCGTGGAGCATTTACAGTCTCGTTTACAAAGGAGCAAAGTGTCGTCGCGTTGATATGCTTCTCCATGATCCTCACGTGTTCCGCGACGCGAAAAGAAGACTTGGAACGAGCCGCGGAGTTAGCCGTGGAGAAGGTAGCTGAGAGGGTAGCTGAGAGAGCAGTGGAGAAAGCCCTGGAAAGCGGAAACACTACGACAATATCGAAGACAGTCCGAGAATCTTACTCCAGCGTAAGAAAACCGTTACATCGCGAGGAATCCGTCTACGACGGTCGTTCGTCGTCGTTAGAAGAAGACAACGATCAAGAGAACGATCCGGAACATTGGCTCAGGTACTCTAAAAGATCTCGATCAAGATCCTTTCGAGATTGGCCGAGAAGATTCGCAAATACCGAATGGAAGAGATTCCCGCGTAGCGATTTACCTGTAGCAACGAACACCTGGCAACGACGTAAGGTTATAACCATAGAGAAAAAGGTACCCATACCAGTGACGATCGAGAAAAAGGTACCATACACTGTCTACAAACACGTGCCTTACGAAGTGAAGGTACCGGTACTTCAACCGTACATGATCGAGAAAAAGATACCGTATCCGGTCAAAGTGTTCGTGAACGTACCGGTAGAGGTACCCGAGCCGTACACCGTCGAGAAGAAAGTACCTTACGAGGTGAAGGTGGATCGACCGGTGCCTTACAAAGTCGAGGTACCTGTACCGCAACCGTATACTGTCGAGAAGAAGATACCAGTCGTGGTTAAAGTGCCGATACCGCAGCCTTACACCGTCGACAAAGCAGTTCCCTACGAGGTGAAGGTACCTGTTCAGGTACCGAAGCCGTACGAGGTCGAGAAGATGATACCTGTCCCGGTTCGAGTCGTCGTGAACAAACCGTATCCTGTCGAGGTACCTAAACCCTATCCTGTCGAGGTTAAGGTACCATCGGATGCTTCGTATCAGGTACCGGTGGCTGCAAAGGTACCGGAATGTGAACCATATGTTGTAGAGGATGCACAAACGAAGAAACTGCAAGATTTACCGGTGAAACAAGTGCCTGTAACGATGGAGAAACCGTTTCCGTATTGGATTCAGGTACCTGTTCCGGTGAACCTCGATTGGAACGGTAGTGAATCGTACAGGATAGGAGATAGGAAGGATTCCAGTGAGAATAAAAGGACTGTAGACGTTAAGGATTAGCGGACTGTGAATCCTTAGACGAATTGATATTTTTCAAAGCATGGGAGAAAGGAACACTATAATTTGGATATTTTCTATATTTTTTCGTGCACATTGTGCAATTGTGCAATCTTAAAGCTCCTCTAAATGCATGAAAATTCGCAGTCCAGTGATTAGATTAGGGGAAAGGATGTTGTGAATTGTTGACTTTTGTTATTTATTCTGAAATTCCGGCATAGCTCGATAGATGTTTGGGATTTTTAAGCGGCCTGACGATTTTTCTGTTTTATGAAAATAAACGTGCAAGCTTGGATCACTTTTTGTCTTTTTGTTTTGCTTTTTTCTCTCTCTCTCTCTTTTTTTTTTTAAGGTTCTCAGGATACTTTTGTGGGATTCGATTAATCCCTCGCGGATAATTGAGCACGAGTGTGCGAGTTTCTCACGGTAAACTGGCTACCACGCGTGGCTCTTGACTCTTCTCGAGAAACACGCTGGTTCGACTGTTCCGCCTGTGAACTCTTCGTACGTATGCAACTCTAGGATCGCGTAAACTTCAGTTATGCGATTTTCACTGTACGAACAGGAATACCGAGATCGTGGAAAGATTATCTATCGTAGAATGCTGTTTAATTTTCTCTAGCGATTCGTGATTTGTAGTACACCACTTCGGCACGTTATCGCGAATCATAAAAGTCGAGTTTCTATCTGCATGCAGCGATGTTTCATAAATTTTCGAAGAATTTCATCAGCGTGTTCTACAAACGGTCGAACCTATTTTACGAACGTAGATGAACGAATAAAATTACGATTAATACTACGACTGTCCTTTGTTTCACACTATCTTTTCAACCCCGAAGAACTTCAACGACACAATCGTGAAAAAAAAAAATAAATAAATAAAAGAACTGATTTCTACGATTTATTCGAAGAAAAGTATCAGCAAACGGTTTTCACTTGCGGCCTATCGACAGTATCATCTATCCCCCACGCCATTTCACTTTCAAGACCACGTAATTGATGCCTAAACTCGCGATTAAATGCCTCCCTGTATCGCATACTGTTCCACCAAGTCCCACCACACGTTCAGCTCTGCCCTGGAAATCACACGAAGCTCACAGGCTGCGTCACGGAAACGCGCTGAATTATTCGGTAAGACGAGAGAGAGGCCTTCTCCTAATCCACGGAGTAACGCAATTAATGTTCATCGACGCGTTGCGACTATCGCGAGATTTACACGATCGATCTATCGTGCCTTCGTGTAAGTTTTCATCCAAGTGGTCACAGAGAAGTTAGGATCGTATGTCCAGAGTTTACATACTCTCCCTCTCTATGTATACACTCTCCCTCTTTCACCGGTTTTCATTTTCCTCTCTTCCTTTTTCCCCACACTCTTCCCTTCCTTCCTCTAGCTCTCTTCGTTCGACCAAAGAGGACCTCGATAGACGGGACCAGAAGACTCAACGGTCACGCGTCCTTCCGTGGGGACCGGATACGGAGGGGGCAATAGTCCTGGCGAGAAACTTCGAACCTGTGGAAGTGGCTCGGAGGAAAAGAGGGGAGTGTTGAGCTCCTGATGCGAGGCGGAGAGGCCCGGGGAGGACGAATTCGCGAATGCAACGGCGTAGAAGGAACCGTTTCTCTTAATCTTCACGGCTTGTGGATTATTTCATGCTGGAAATTTGGGGGAAATTCGACGGCGTTTATTGTGGAAAAGAGGAATTTTATTGAAAAATTTGCTCGCACTTTTTAGCATTAAATCTTTTAAGCGATTTTATGAGGAATATTTCTGAGGAACTGTGATGATTTCTTTTTTTAAATATTCGTCGGTGGGTTCCTTTTAGACCCAGAGTTCGTTGTTCTCTATTTACACTTTTCCTTGCACTTCACGACTGATCATTAGACAGCGAAACTTTATTGCAAGTTCATATTTTTACAGCAAGAACGAAGTAGAATTTTGTTAGAATATTATTTCACCCAGCAGGTGTTATAAAACGCACTAGAATTCGGATACCTTGTATATTTTTTCATATTACACGCATTCTGTCAAATTTTGTATTTTTAAATCGTCTATAAGTGCCTTAAAATCTGCAGTTCACTGTTATATTTAATTGGTATTCTTAAAACAGAACTTCTGAGCTTTAGCAGTGACCACGCAAGTGGTACAATTAGTCATACTTTCGAATATCGATCCTCTCAACGAGTTTTATTTATTCAATCCCAGATGAAATAACGAAAGGAGGAGTTGAAACGAAGAAATAAATTTTCGTCTTTATATATCTTACGAAAATCAACCTTTGTGCTATTATACAGATGTAACATACGTTTCCTTCCATTGCTGGCAAAATCATTTCTGTCACGACGTGTAATCAATTAAGAACACCTTATCTTCCTTTCGTAATTCGGTCATAAATCTACCGTAAACCCAGTGAAACACGATTCAGGATAGGAAGACAGGGAACAACGACAACGAGTAACTGCTGTGAAAGAAGAAGCTAAACCACCTGCCGCGTTGATGACCACCGCGCATTCCTCGAACTAGGAAGTCGAAATAGAATCATTCGACCAAGTATATACATCTATATGTATATAAAATACATTCGATTTCACACTTGCTACCTAATGTACATTCCCCTTCCACGACGAAGAACTTAAAACAACCACAAACGAACCAGAACATCTACATCCGCCATTACAATTCGCTATTGATCACCGATTTCCCAGACAATCTTCATTATAGTCACGAATCCTGGTAATTGTTCGTTTCCTCTAATTCTGCATACCGAAAGGAAGAAAAAAAAAAAAAAACACCTAATTCACGTCGATTTAATTGATCCAAGTACAAAGGAGACGACGTAAGACGAGGCGTTCGCGCTTCTTCCGTTTCCTTTCACCCTGTCGGAGGGTCTTAACACGTTCTACGCCACTGCACGCATAGTTATGGAAGCAACGACGCGACTGGTCAGAATTGAAAAAAAAAAAGAAAAAGAAAAGACAAAAAGGAGCAAAAGAAAAATGAAAAGAGAGAAAAAAGAGGATATATGTTATAACGTCGCGCGCGACGTACACAGCCGCTCGCTCCACGCCGCGCGTGTTTCACTTTTCCGCGAGTGTAGGAGCGCACAGAGGGGCTCGCTGTGGATCCGTTGTCGGGGGGAAAGCGGACTATAAAGACGGTGGCAACTTGGGGGGAAGTATCCAGTAAAGTCTGGACTTCGACCAGATATCGGAGTACCCGCGTAGACATGAAATTCCTGGTGAGTACACTCTGTACCAGTTACTTGGAGAACATTCAACGCTCTTCTCTCCTATAAAGCTTTTTCTCACTTTCTCATTCTAAGATAAACGATTTAAAAAGAGAAAAACAGAAAGAGAAACACGTTTGTCTCTTTTAAGGTAAATTCTATCCGATGTTTCAGTTACCAACGATATTTCTGGCCCTGTTGGCCACAGCGCTTTGCGAGAAGGAGGCTGCTAAGGAAGCAGAGAGTCAAGAGTCTTCCAGCGTCGAGAAGAAACAAGACAAACGTGGTTTGAGCCACCTTGAGAGTGGCGGTGATTACGGTGGCGGTGACTATGGCGGAGGACAAGAGATAGCCTTGTCTGGAGGTGACGGAGGTGGTTATGGTGGTGGTGACGGAGGTGGCTATGGTGGAGGTGGCTATGGTGGAGGTGACGGCGGAGGCTACGGTGGAGGCTACGGTGGTGGCTACGAAGAAGGTAGCAAAGTAAAAGAAATAACGATCGTGAAGAGCGTGAAGATTCCCTATCCGGTCGAAAAGAAGGTCCACTACCCCGTAGAAAAGGAGATACCATATCCAGTCAAGGTGCCAGTACCTCAACCGTACCCAGTTGAAAAGAACATCCCAGTTCCAGTCAAGGTTCTCGTCAAAATACCAGTCCATATCCCTCAACCCTATCCAGTAGAGAAGAAGATACCTTATCCAGTTCACGTACCAGTACAGAGGCCTGTTCCACACAAAGTCTACGTGCCACAACCTTATCCAGTAGAGAAGAAGATCCCTTACCCTGTCAAAGTACCTGTTCCACAGCCTTATCCAATCGAAAAACCAGTACCATACCCTGTTAAAGTGATAGAGCACGTTCCTCAACCATTCCCAGTCGACAAACCTGTACCTTATCCAGTAAATATACCTGTCGACAGACCGTATCCTGTCCACATCTCTAAACCATACCCAGTACCTATTGAGAAACATGTACCAGTGCCTGTTGAGAAGGCTGTACCTTATCCAGTCAAAGTAGCAGTCGAGAGACCAGTTGGAGTACCAGTAGAGAAGCCTGTACCTGTCGAGGTTAAGGTACCAGTACCAGCGCCCTATCCAGTCGAGAAACATGTGCCTTATCCAGTTGAGAAGCCTGTACCCTACGCGGTTAAGATACCAGTAGAGCGACCAGTGGCTGTTTCAGTCTCTAAACCAGTTGCTGTACCTATTGCCAAGCCTGTACCTTATCCAGTGAAGGTACCAGTACCTGTTTCGATTCACAGTGGAGGATATGGAGGATCTGGAGGTTACGGAGGATCTGGAGGTTACGGAGGATCTGGAGGTTACGGAGGATCTGGAGGTTACGGAGGATCTGGAGGTTATGGAGGATCTGGAGGATTGGAGGGTGATTATGAGTCCAGCTTTGGCGGGCACTAGATGAATTAGCGACGACAGGTCTATTACAATCGATGCTCGTTTACGTCGATTGGACTATGTCAAGAATCGCGTCATTTTCTTCCCTCTCTTACCGGAGGGATTAGTTAGAGCTAATTTTCGACGCGATCAGGGTATATATATATATGTATTTATTAGAAATTCAGTTTCGTTTTTTCTTTTTTCGAAAGAAATTCATCGCTGGCGTAATCGCGTGGATGTTTGAAATACCCGATCAGCGATGTAGCAGTTAGAACGTAGCTCGTTTCCGATACCCTTTGATACCTGAGTACCTAAGAATACACATATTATATATGTACGATGTATTGTACAAAAAAAAAAAAAAGAGAATTTTCAATGGCGTTCATGGACGTTATTATACACCGTGTCTTTCCGCTTCTTTCTAATAAAACCAAAGAGCAAAAAATCGATCGTCTCTGTGTCTTTGTACCTGTACCTTCTTCTCCCATTTGATATCCGAACTTTTTTTTTTACAACTGTGTAAAAATCGTTTCAGTGGCTGTGATAGTTTATTTTCGAAGAAATTCGAAAGTATCGAAGATTCTAATTTATGTTCGTCGAATTTCTTTCTGTATAAAAAGATCTGCTCTGAATCGAATCAAGGCCGTGTGCTCGAACGATTACATTCTCATCGACAGAGTGTTTCGTAATAATTTCGATTCTCCTCCCTGTAGGAGAGCGTCGAAACGCGGAACATATCGGAACGATACAATCTTCGATTCGACTTTCGCGATGCACGGTAACGCAACGTTACGTCCGTAACGAATGGCTGCCGTTTCCCGGAAAAGTTCGAAAGTAACCGGCCCGGTATGCGACTACGATTCCCCTTTGCTCTGTGAATCTCTTAACGCGGAAACGTCTCGAGCCGTGATTAACGCAACGCAAAAGGAAAAAGAACTGTAATTAACCGAACCCGTGGCGTGGAAGGAAAGGGAAACTTTCATCGTGTGTAACGTTGTAAATTCGCAACACAACCGAAAAATTTTGAAGGAGCATCTGGTGTATGTCAGCACGTGCGCCAAACATGCGCAAACGGATGATTGCCAGCATGGAGAAAGCCTCTTTCTCTTGGTACATCGATGACATACCGCTTAGGTACATCGAGGAGACCTCGAGATTAAGAATGATCAGAAGTGAAATCGTTTCGATATTGGCAGAACGAAAGATTGTTATCGATAGTTTCTAATATAATTCTAGCTTGGTTCAACGTTTAAATCGACACTGTTACATCGATTTTGAACCCTATGTCGTCCGCGATATTTTCGCAATTTCGTTTCAACTAGTCATTCGCAATTTTATTTGATTTATATTTAGAATTATTCAATTATAATACAGTTTGAATCGCTTTCGAATTCTGATGTCGAGTCACGTTCGAAATTGGATTGCAAAGGGTTAGAGGAAAAACAAAAAATATTGAAATACGTTCTTTTTGGTGGAAGAAATTCTTTTGATTTTCAATGCAGTCTTTATCAGAACCAATAGGGAGACAAAAGTTTGGGTAACGAAACTTTTGAATAACAGAACCATCGCTTTTCTAACGTTCAACTCCATTTATTGAGACAGAAATAAAGAAAATGGGCAGTTTGTTAATTATCAATAATTTGTATACTTGAAAAATTAACGAAGATAAGATTAGTACAGCAGCAGCAGAGGTAAAATTCGAGGAACCAAACGGATCTCGAACACGTCGAACTGACATGGCGGGACTCTTCACCCATAGCTAAGAACGCTTTTTTAATTTCCTCGACGTTATTGTTGCTTTCGACGAGGATAGAAGGTAATATTAATATTAATAATAATCGACAGGTTGCTTAAATATTTCAAAATTCCATATTTTATCGACGATCAAATTATTAGTGTCTTTCGACACAATTAACACCATAGAATCACACTTTTTCTGGTATTTCGAACCATCGAAACTCTTTCTCAAATGTCTCGCTGTTAGCTTCACGTTACATTAACATTTTTACGATCAGAATTCGTTCCATCGAACAAAGAATAGTATATAAATACATAAATATACAGAAAAAAGCATTTGTAAACTTTCTGTTCGAAGAACAGAATATTTCGATAGTAAAAAATTTGGATATTAGGATCTATCGTATTTTGAAGATGTTGAAAAACTCACCGAATGTAAGGAATATTCGCAGGGATGTGATACTTGGCGCCAGGATCGAAATCATCCTCGGATCTAAGTACAGGAGGTTTGATTCCAGCATATTGCTCCATCAGCCTGTGCCAATGACAATTGTACTCGTCTCTGTTGATGTAACCACGGAAAACGTCCCATCTCCATCTGTCCATCGCTATACTGAAGGGCAACATCACCAATTTGTCCATCGCCAGTGAGAAAAGATAATTAATATCCCCTGTAGATTCGTCGATGTATTTGTTCCCTAAACCTAGAGTTTGCATGTGGCGAGGTGTACCCACGCTGAGAGCTACAGCTTCGCCAACAGCTTCGTGGAAACCTGTGTTAAAAATGTCTTCACTGGTTTCAGATATCTTAGATAGAAGGTAGTGATAGGGGAAAGTAAGTGTCGGAACTGACAAATTGTCAAGAGGTAAACCTTTCAAGTTCTCTTACGCCTGAAGGGTGAAAGATAAATGGTCCTTTCTTGCGTGTTCTAGTAATATTTTACCGAAGATCAATTCGGTTTAATAATATACACGAAGTGTGGATTGAAACTATTCGATAGTGTAACAGGACTGGGAATTATTCAAACGAAATATTCTAAAAATTACCATTTCTATTTTATTTTGTAAATTATTTCTTAGGAAGTGTATACGAATTGCCTCAGAAATATATTCCCTCTAAACGATCTGTTCATTTGAATGACTTAACTAATAACCGATTCAATCTTGTAAACTAAATGAAACTGATTTTCATAAATTAATTTTACAATAAAATAAATATAACAGCCTTAAGTTCTCGAATTGTTCATTTCCATTTTACATAAATAATATATCTACATTCCTAACTTCTCCACTTTACAAATAGTTAAATTTCAGCCTAGTTTTCTACGCGAAAAGGAAAAATGATCGAGAAAATACAAAATGGATATTCCAAGGAGAACAGTGTCTCAAAAATTGCCCTTAAAATAATTCTAAACTTTCAAAGATCCATAAATCACACGTCCATCGAGCAAGGTTCAGCCATTAAAGCAGTTCTGCAAATCCTAAAAATTCCATCCTACGATCATTTTGAACCATAAAACGTACATAAATCAAATCCCATAAATGACAAAGCGTATCGAACAAGATCCAGCCATTGAATTAGACCTGCAAGGGCCCTTAAACGGGATCTGCAAGGTCGCAGGCATCGTTCAAGATTTGTTTTCATCGTTGTCGAGCCCACGGCTAGGCGAACGACCGAGCACGGTGAAAGCGCGATTATACCATAATAAAAATATTTTAACGATCTCGCGTACGGATTGGAGAGTACTCCAACTCCGGCACACTGTTGGTGCACGCGCGAATCCACCTCGACCGTATCGTTCTCGCTCTCGCTTTCGCGCTATTAGCTGTAAAAGTGCCTGAGTGGACCGCCTACCGGAAGTCGAGTGAGCACCGCTTACATAACGACCGCGTGTCGTCCGCCATGCGATCGCGTGTCGTTTCTCGTTCTTTAATCGGTTTGGTAGCAAGTTCTACTACGATTCGAACAGGCATATCGTGTGTATTTCACCTTTGCTCTTCCCTTCAAGGGAAAAGAAACACTTGTCCCTTTTTTTCTTTTTATTTTCTGTCGTAACAACGGCTGATCTTTGATCGATCGACGAATCTTTTTGTGAAAGGAAGGAAATTTTCGTGAAAGTAATTCTGCTCGCTCAAACGTATGGTGATTCGGGGAATGTTTCATGTTTCAATGGTAACGTTTCGTTTTATCTTTTGCACCGATAGGTTAGCGAATGGTTGCTTTATATTGTACGTTTTACCTTCGTAAATGGTCAAATCTCCTGTTCTGCGTTATTACGGTTCATTCACTTTTAGAAGAGAAACATAAATTTCATTGTGACTATCGTGGAGACCAATCACGTTTCTAGCGATCCAATTTATCGAATTATTAAAATATTAGAGTTACTAATTTATTTTTAATTAAATTCAATTAAATATTACTGTATTAAATTATTCATTTATTTAATTCGATTATTAAAATACTAAAATTGACCAATGTAGTTATAAATAAACTTGATCTTTTCAGCGGCTCTGTTGTGGCTTTGAAAAATTTTTACACAAGAAATAAAAATTGTTACACAGCGTTTAACGTTTATTATAATATCCTTCGTAATTGTATTTTCACTTAATGTTATATTATCGTAACTTGTTTAATTCTTATTTATAACTAATCTACAAATAAATCAATATTACGCGTACCTGGATTGGCGCCGTCTCTAAATTCTCGAGGAAGTCCATTGTATCGCAGGAAGTACTGAATGTGGGCCATCTCATGGTGCACCGTAACTAAATCCTTCATGGTAACCTTGGTGCACATCTTAATCCTGTGTGAAGATGAAAAAAAAAAGGAATAAAATTCCCTATTATCGAAATCATTGTAAAAGTTCCAAGAAAATTACCTGTAATCCAAACGATTGCAAAAGTCCCAAGCGGATGCTTGACAAATTAAAGGTCTGTCTCTAGGATCCGTGATGATACTTCCGGCCCAAAATTCAGGAGGCATCGCGCTCATATTCAACGACAGATAAAATTCCTCCGCGATTCGAAACATCTCGATAGGCGTGTATCCCTAAAGAAATAACATTTTACCTTACATTCTGTTTTTTTTCCTTTTTTTTTTTTTTTCACGAAACTGAGAAGAGAAACACGATACACGAGATACGTAGAATTAATTAGATTCGATAGACTGTTATCTCGAGGTGGTAAGAAATGAATTCACGTAGAAATGCAGCGTGAAAGTGTTTCGGGATATATTAGAGATGGAAGAACACTCAGGAATTATAAGAAATAAAGATTACGTTTGAATTATTCGAAACAACCGGTGAAACAATCGCGAAGATTGTTCTATCAAATAGTTTCTCGTAAAAGTAATTTAATTTACACTTTGTTGCGTAGGATGATTTACAACTGCGTGGTTCAAAGTCCTCTCGACGTTTTCCCTCGTTAGGAGGAACGAAGGGAGGTCAGGAAAAACAAGAAGAGGAAAATAAATGGGAGGGGAGAAAGGAAGAAATAATAAAGCAAAGAATTCCAATGGAAATAGGTGAGCGAAACATCGCATTTCACGGATCTTCACTTACTTCACCGTTACTTTCGAATCGTAACAGGTTACTTTCGATTCTGCTCGGAAACAATGGCCCGACTGAACTGAATTCATTAGCCTGTCGAAGTTAATTCCTCTGATAAGGATTATATAACACTTGACTCTTACCTGGGCCTGCATTTCCTCCGTCACGTCCAGATAGTTCTTTCCTGGATAGGGTTGAGTGATGTCGATTATGTTAGTCCACGTTTGGGCCCAAATATTCCCTGTTGAAAGACGTATCGTATTTTATCCTATCGAATTTTCTCGTATTTAACCCTTTCAGGGAGTTTGTAGACTAATTTGTCGCTTCGATCCCTTATTTATGCTAAATTAAATTGAATATTTCTGTTTTCCTCAATATGTACTTGTTTACTTAAGAAAATTAATTTTTTGAAATCGCCATGATTTGAAAACAAATTACAATGAATCTGAATATTCGAAATCGAGAAATTTATAAATGAGTCAGTAGTTCGTGCGGATAATTTATGCTAAATTAATTTAAATATTTCTGTTTTCCTCAATATGTACTTGTTTACTTAAGAAAATTAATTTTTTGAAATCGTCACGAGTTAAAAATAAATTATCAAGAATCTGAATGTTCGAAATTGAAAGACTCATATATGAGTCCACAGTTTCTGTCGATAATTGAACCACTCAAAGGATTAATGGCACAGAGATTTTCCGTTTAATTGAAAATTGAACGGTACCGAGAATATGAGCCGGAAGTGGAGCGTGAGCACCGATTTTTTCTGGTCCATACAGATCCCTTAATTTCCTTCTGACGTATGTATGCAACTCTTCGTAAAGTGGACGTATCATTTCCCAAACTTCCTCGATATCCTGTTGCAAATTTGGCGATTCATAGGGGAACATCCAATATTCTGACGAATCGGTGAAGTCTATACGAAGATTTCATTTTTTTATCAGTATTTCTATCAGCAGCAAAGATAGACTAAGTGTGTGATTTAATTACATCAGAGCCATCTGCATAAATCGACGGTTTTGCATTGAAACGATTCATTTTTATACTTAAATCTTGAAATCCTAGCTGCACTAATTTCTCATTTTTTACCGACTTGATTATTCGTACCGTGGCTCTAATAATTTCATCACTCACTATAGTTTTAAACGTACTGTTCAATCTGGCCGCCTCGTTATTCAACGTTACGAGCTGTTGATACAGATCTTTGATCCTCATCCCACTTCTCCTCCTCCATTCTATCCATACGTATTGTAACTCATCCCAATTTCGACTTTTAGCCATGATCTGTGATATATCTGCGGAAGAATATACATATAAGTATATGGTACTACGTGAGAGAACGTATAAAGAGTTGATCAGCGGATTGAGGTGTGTTTTATGTTAGTTTTCACCTCGAACAGCTTTCACGATAATCTTAGGATCGATTAGTCGCTGATGGTTTCTTGCGACACGCGTGATCTAAGCTCTGTGGAAAGCTGGTTACCGCAACTGTTACGGCGATATGTGGAGCTAATCTATATAGCTCTAGACTAAGTAGATCTCAAGTGTATGTGTAATATGTTATGTAAATTAAAGGTACTTCGATTTCATTTATACCAATCTAGGTTCTATCTACGTAGAGGTCTATGTTTTCTGATTTTACTTTATGAAGATCCAAATTTCACAGTTCTACGTTACGAGTAGATCCATATTTCATGGTTTTACTCTATAGAGATCTAACTTTTCCATTTCTACGCTACACAGATCTAATTTTTCCAATTCTACGCTATAGAACTCTAAACTTCATAGTACTATGTTACATACAGATTCAAGTTTCACGATTCTACGCTATAAAGATCCAAATTTTCCTATTCTACACCATAGAGGTATAAATTTCATAGTCCTACGTTACATATAAATCCGAATTTCACGTTTCTACGCTATAAAGATCCAAATTTTCCTATTCTACACCATAGAGGTCTAAATTTCGTAGTCCTACGTTACATATAGATGCAAATTTCATGGTTTTGCATCGTAGAGGTCTAAATTTGCCAAATCTACGCTACAGAGGTTTACGCTTTATGAATTCTACGTTACTCACACCTGTAAATTTCACGGTTATTCTCTAGAGAGGTCTAAGTTTCATATATCTGAATTAAACAGATGGAGTTTTCATAGCTCTAAGCGATTCTTGATCCATCGCTATATCTTTCCGATCTTTGAAACGAGTCCAGCGTCACGACCTCCTTACTCACCAGCTTCATTATCTTTCTCATGAAACAGCTTTACGTGTTCGTCCTTAATCAACGGACCGTAACCAAACGATCCTTCACACACGTGGAAAACACATTTTCCAACATTCTGGACCAAAAACCTATACTAGCGTAAATGAACGAACAGTTAAGAGAGCTGTTACGCGTGTTCCTATTGGATCACGTGTGTTACATGCTTACCGATCGTTACCAACAGGATCTCGCTCGAGCAAATGAATCGTTGAACCAAGTAGGATCGTAAATTTCCGTGTTTCTTCGATACACGGTACTCTTTGGGCGTTGATTGCCTCCTGTAGTTTTACGAGGTGTACTTTACACCAGCTAGACGCTACAACAACGTGCTTTACTAGCTAATGTAAGAGAAAATCGTTTCTAGAAGATCGTAGACCTCTGATAGATATCAATTTGTTAATCCTTCGTGAGGAATCACTCATATTTTACGACAAATTTCACTTTCTTCTAACGATACTAATACACAACTGTTGATATATTCGATCAATCTTTTATTAAATTACACGAACAATCTTTTAATGAAATTTCGATGGAATACATCCTTAAAAGGAATTGCAACATTTCCGAACGAAATGAAATCGTTCAAGCGAGCCCTTGCGAAAACCTACAAAGCCATGGAAAATTCAGAAACTTCGAAACGAGCGGCTTTCTCGTTTCTCAAACGAAATGAAGAGTTTTCGGAAAAATCGAACGAGGCAGAAAAGGAAAAGACGATCCCTAGAGAAAGAAAATGAGTGGAAAATTTCCAAATGAAGTGGAATCGTTCGAGAGCTCACAAAGCAATGGAAAATTCAGAAACTTCGAAACGAGCGACTTTCTCGTTTCTCAAACGAAATGAAGAGTTTTCGGAAAAATCGAACGAGGCAGAAAAGGAAAGGATGATCCCTAGAGAAAGAAAATTAGTGGAAAATTTCCAAACGAAGTGAAATCGTTCGAACGAGCCCTTGCGAAAACCTACAAAGCCATGGAAAATTCAGAAACTTCGAAACGAGCGACTTTCTCGTTTCCCTCGCGAAAAGTGAAGAATTTTCGGAAAAATCCGCCGTAAATAATTCAAGAAAAAATAAAGAAAAAAAGGACTAAATAACCAGAGGGGAATTGAAGAAGCTTCAAAGCAGAGAGGACACGGCAAATTAATTTCCGATGAATTTTCATGAATCCCTCCTCTCTCTGTCTAGGTGAGTCCGTGTTTCGACGCAGAACGCCTGAAATATTCATCGTTCAATCGCGTTTTACGATTAGAGAGGCACTTTCTTGTACGCTTACGCGTGGCCACCGCAATTTCGCTGGCTGCCAGCCGTGAAAATCGTATCGCCGTTTATTTTTCATCCCACCACCCGTTATATACAGACGACGCGGACATGTTATTCACTTACCTGGATAAAGGCGCAGCCCGCACCGGAAGGGATCGTTGTACGCGCAAATGCTAGCCTCGTTGTACACGGCCAGCATATCGTTGATCACACGATTGTACTGCAAATGGAACAAAAAAAGAAGAATAAAAAAATTTTTTAAATACCTATGCTCTAATTTCCATGGAAGATCGGTTCCCCAGAAATCGGTTTCTCCCGTGTAAATCGAAATCATGAGTTAGGTTAGTACACATATTTATAGTGAATTTATATTTAATATTATATTTAATATCCCATAAGTAGAATTTATATGCTACCATTTATGTACTCACACGATTATTTACACGTTTGCCAATTAAAAATGCGAAAAAGAACTATGAACACTTGTGTATTTAATGTACCTCCGAAGTTTACAAACGTAGAAATTTTGTATGTTAAATGTATGATTAATTGATAAGCAATTTGTGTACATAAACCTTTGATGAAATCACATTTAACCCTTTCGCTACGACAGATTTTAGTAGAAAGATAGATGTTCAAGTTTCATTCGTAAAGTTTGTCAAATTGTCCTCGAAAGTTCAGAAATGAATAACTTTCGAATTTGTACAAATGTGAAATTTGCTTCGTTACATTAAAATAGAAGCACGCGCTTATTTTTAAATAAAATTCCGAGGAAAAGGTGATAACAGAAGAGTACGAGTCAAATTAGGCGCCAACAGTAATCAAAAGGTTAAATAAAGTTGTTAATATACTTTTTGTATGAAAAAACGAGTAAATCAACAGAGAAACAAATTTACTCAGTTATTTAATCAAATTCGTTTATTTCAACGCAGAATAAAAATAAAATAAGTCAAATATTAAATCAGCTAATTAATTAAATCAGTTCCTTCCTCTTCCTTGTAACAATAAAGCTTCTCCTTTTAAGATTTATTTACGTGCTTTTTTTTTATCACTGTTTCTCCGCAATATTGTTTACAAAAAATGAGGGAATTCCTTTTTTTCCAGGTTTAACGTGAGTGAAAAATTAATTGTTATTTTCAATAGTTTTTATTTCTGAAAGTTGTGTAAAAAGAAGTGTCGTGCAAATCGGGGAATAGATGTATAATAAACCAGGGAAACTTTATTGCGAAACATTAAAACGTGTAGAAAAAACACGAAGAAATAGTAAAAAATGGCGGAGGTGTTGCTTCCTGTCGCACGATGTCGCGTATTTTATTTCTCGTTCGTTTCATTTTTCATTTTGTTTCCGCGAGAATTGATTAGGAAATGGAACCTAAGAGTGGAGTATCGATAAATACTTCCTATTTCGAGGTGTATTTTGTATTTTAAAGTTTCTCCATCTTTTTCCTCTTTTTCTTTTCGTGCAACTGTCAGATTCGTTTCCGCGAGCATTTATTATTAGGAAATGAAATCTGAGCGGAAAGTGGTAGTGATAAATACTTCCTATTAATCTCGGTAAATTCTGTTACGTAAATGATTCGGAAATAGTAAAACGAAGAATTTTTTTCCATTGTCTCGAACTAAAGTTTCAATTTTCCTTTCTTACGCGAAGGTTAATGATCTACCACTTTGTTCTTTTTTTTTTTCTTTCTAACATTAAACGGATTAATTACACGGGAGAAACTGTTGTAGTACTTCGAGTTTCATGCATGATGAATATATTAGAAAAGGAAAATTGCTTTAAACGAGGTGTGTCGATTGATCGTTCTACAGTTAATTAAGTAAATATATTTACCCTGTCTAATTGATCTGGCGGAAGTGCCGATGGTCCAACTACGGACAAATATCTGAGACGTCTTCTTATCGTTGGATCTCCGATATTGTTCTTGTCGATTCGCGAGATTAAGAACCAGGCTTGGTTCTGGAAATCCGCGTATATTCTCTGAGCTTCCAGCTGGAAATAGAACATTTCTGTTCAAATTTCGATTGTGTCACACGAAATGTCACATCTTCTTCTTAATTTCTAACTTCGTTCTATCGTAAAAATTGGACTGTAATTAACTAAAAAATTTCTAATCGCTACACTTGTCGAGATTTTTGAAGGAAAATTTCTGGGTAGAAATTTTCCATATTTAAAGACATCTCTCGAAAAGATTCTTTCAGCGGAAATAGAATCGACTTAACTTTCAAATTCGAGCAAACATTACTTTTACCAGAGAAGTAAGTAAACCTGAGTAAATTTGAATATTTAGAAAAAACTCAAACAGCAAAAGTAATTATGAGAAAATGTCGTTTATCATTAATGGTGATTTTATGGCGAAGAATAATTATTAAAATTAATAAAAAATTAGAATTAAAATATCATTTGTGGCGAATTTCGATGCCATTTTTTCGCGTGAACCAGACTTTCTGCGCGAATGGCACTAATTTCAGTTATTACGAGGTTCAGCGACAAAACTTCCAATTGTTATTCGTTTTTTAACGATTATTCATCTAGAAAGCTTCCTTTGTTAGATTTCCCAACAGTAATTTATCAAGAATTTTATGTATTTCAAGTTCATTACGAAAAAATTCTGATAAATGAAGTTTCTAAGGATATTTGTTCGAAGAAAGATCATCCAGGTGAACTGGTACTATTCCTTGTTCATTAGAAACAGCAGGTAGCGTCAAAATGTAGTTGTTGCATAGAAGAACAAGGTAACAACAACTTCGAAGGCGACTATCCGTGCGGAACTGGTTCGAAGTGCAAATCAACCAGTGACAGGTTTACCACGCGAGATAAACGCTGCTATCTCTAAACCCTTCCTGGGATTACAGATAAACGAAGCAGTTGGAGAAAAAGGAAATGCGCTAGAAAGTGCAGCAAACGCTGTTTATAGGTCACTGGGAAATCGTTCAGTTTAAACTTTGAATAAGAGAAAAAGGAAACGTAAAATGAAAGAAACCAGTGTTTCTATTTCACTGTGAATACAGTGATCAATTAAGAAAGACAATTTTAAACTTTTTCATTTCCATTAATATCTTCGAAATTTTAATCTGAGATCGAAGGGAAATCTCGACACTGATAGTAAAGAGAATTGAACACTTTTTTTCCTTCGTTGTTCCTTTGTTTCTTATTATTTAACACGCTCGTTACCATCGACGCAGCATGTGCGGCTCAAAATCTGTTTCTCGACATGCTATTGGCTTTTTTTTATTGGCAACGAACGTGTTGGAAACAGAGAATCCTCTGCAATCATCATTTAGGAATTGAAAAAAGTTATTTTCTGGACGTGGAGAGGAAAACTGAAGAGTTAAATTTTATGGAGCTGTGCGGAAAATTCGTGCCACTAATTTTAATTCAGAACATTAATTTTCTTGTTCTGTAAGATATACATTTTTTAATTCTGCAGTAATTAAAAAATTTCCTTTGTTCCAAAAATTGTGTTTCTTTATTTCCTTCAAGATTGAAATTTCCATCGTTAGATTTTGTTAACAGTCTTTTACAAGAACAATTTTTTTTCTGATAGATTACTGCGTCTTAAAACATTATCTCGTTTGATGTTTTACCAGGACTTTTCGCTTCTCGATAAAAGAAAAATATTCAATTAGAAGTGTATTCTATTTTCTTCTATCTTCAAGATAGTATAACTCCAAGAAGAAACTAATAATTGTAACGAATAGACTCCCAAAGGCTCGTGAAAAAAGTAATCTTTCAGAATATATACGAACTTACGTTCTCTTCTAATTTTATTTATCGTAATACATTCAAACATTACCTATGAACTTTCCTGAGAACCTAATAACTTTCTAGTTCAAGTTCTTTAATTTATTCACTTCACTAATATAAATTCAGTCCAATGATAACTATTAAAATTATACTGTCGAAGTCTTCCAATTCTGGGACACAATTTTTTTCGCCGTTTGCGACACAGCGAAGTTTCTCAATAATGGTAAAAAGAAAATGATAAGGAAAATGATGAAGACACAGAGACGGTCGAGACTATTATCATTAGCATCACGCGACCACCTAGCGGATTTCGCGTTGAAGGCTGAAGATTTCCGACGTTTCGACTGATGCCCCATTACGAAATCATTCGGGACACCAGCGGGACAATGGCACCATGCTTGGGAACCATTCCCGCGAAGGTGTTCGGCCTCTTCGAGGATAATAAAGGCCGGCCACAGGCGAACAAATGCTTCGTACACGCGAAATCAAGTTTCCCTTAGTCTTCGGCAAGCACGATGACGTTCGACGGTCTCACGAGACGATTCTTAGTTAGAGGAGGTCGAGGTCTCCCTTTTCCATCGAGAAACGTCGAAGATTATCCTTCTGAGATGCAAGATTTTTCTAGGATTGAACGTAATTCCCTCGGTAAAATGAGACACTTGATAGGATTCTCTAATCTTAAACGTAGACTCTCTGAAATTCTATCGTAATTAATAATTAATCCTTGGGTAAATTATTAATTTAGACGAGCTTTAAGAGAAACTACAGTCCTTGGTGAAAAAACATCAGGACAACTCACAATTTTTCAACATTTTTCAACACCTACTAAATCAAACAATTTTCTACTGCTTTTTGTACTGTATTTTCAGAAATATGAATTTGCATGAAAGTCTGTAATTTAGTGACAGTAATCGAGCGAATGCAGCATTTGGATGTTGAAAAGTGTGCTTAATTTCCAACTACTATTTGAGGAGAAAAATTACACGTTTCCAAATTGGTGATTTGAATCACGAAGGAAAGGAAAGTTGAAAGATAACTAAAAAAAGAAAACTGTGGGACCATTTTTCCCTACTTTCTACGGTGCACGAAATATTCTTATCACAATGCGGGTATTTCGGTGTTCAATTCGTCGAATCAAAAGATAACTGTAGAGAAATGAATTCACTCACCGCCTGTAGCTGCGTGTACTCATTTACATCTGTTTCGTAGGCCCACTGGGCTGCCACGTTCGCGCTACATCTTTCGGTGCCCAGGAAATCTAATCTCGCTAGAATATCCTCTAATTCTCCATCAGTGGGTGGAAATTGTCTGGCCGCGTTGTTACGGGAATCTTCGTTCAAAGGGGATAGGTCCAATTGACCGGAAACGTGGGCGAGTAACGCCAGAAAAATCCAGGGGAACATAATCTGAAAGAAAGAAATAAAAATAAAGTACAATTTTTAATAAAAAACGAGTTGGCTAAATTTTCTCATAACAACAGCAAAATATCCTTCATTGAAAATCCTCTTGCACACACATACACACATTTTTGTGATTCTGTATGAAGAAGTATACTCGGAATATGCAATAAAATTCTTTTTCCGAGGAAACTTAATTTTCGAGAAAATGGAATTTTAAATATTGACGTATACACTATTAAATTTAATCATCTTTCGATGCAAAGATGTTTGTATTACATATCTTTCTAAGAGAATAGTTTCATCATTAATTTATTCATTTATTTTTTTATATATGAATACGTATCGATATTTAATACGCTAAATGTATCGTCGGTTTTTAGGACCAATCTTGAATTTTCCATTTAGGCGACGCCGATTTCCAGAGATCGACAGTGTCAAATTTAAAAAATCAATTTTACTATCATGTAATATAAAAATATAGATTTATATTTCTTTAGTGTATTTTATTAAATTATTTTAAACAGAGATGAGGTTTGCCTTCTTTGTGTACCACTGAATGAAAGGCTAAGCAAAATCGATTCCGCATTGAACGTGTTAACAAATTATAAGTTATAAAGCACGTGGAGGCCACAGTTTGGCCACTCGTGGTACATAAATTTGCTTCAAAAAGTCATGTTACTTCGCTAGAAATGATTACACTTATCGAAAGAAGTATTTACGGCACTCTTCGAAGCTTCTTCGCTAAACAAATCGATAAAAGGTGTTGAACACCTGTTCGTTCCCTTCTCTGTCGAATATCGAAGACAGTGAACCATTGATATTTCATTGCTATCAATGTTCTCCAAGTTTCGAACGATGTTTCAACGACAATGATAAGGGAAGATATAAATCGAAGCTTGATATAGGAAAATCAGAGATGTTGACGGATACAACGATCATTTCGTTAGTCAGATAAATGTATATTTGTATTGTTTTCATAAATCATGCCGAGGCAGCATTACGAGCGAAGCGTTTACGTGCAATTCATTTGTCGACTTCACGGTCACGTGTTACGTCTCCGCGTTACGTATTTCCTTCCAGCATGAAAGGCTATTCATGCGGAGTAGTAGGTCATCCGCGATCGCTCGTCGATCCTTCCAACCTTGAACGTTCGATAGCCAACTCGAGCACGATCGATCGACACGTGAGAAACTCGCACCTTTGTTAGATCTGAATTACTATTTTTTATCTTGCGATCTCGTCAGAATCTTCGTCTCCTTTTCTATTTCCCATCAAAAGGCACTTCTGAATCAGTCCTCTTTCAGTTCAGTATTCGTTCAGTATATTTTCACTTGGATTATAGAAAACGAATAATTAGAAAGAAATATTCTTGGAAAGAGAAAAATTAGATTTCGAGTTACAATTAGGTGAATTGTTATTTTTTTAGGAGACACTTTCACTAATAAACTAAAGGAAACTTGAAAAATCCCTCAAATTCATCGATTAACCCTTTCAACTCTCATCCCTAAAGTCACTCACTTACAGGATATCAAGGAACTCGTAAACTTGAATTTCTCAAATGAACAAGTTCACGTAAATTCATTGGAATACACTTTCACCCCTTTCAGAAACAATCTCTATCTCTCACACCGATTCTACGTTCACCGATCTCTTCTCTGGCGAGTCTTCAACGAAAGTCACCCTAATCGAAGTCCACTACGACGCATGGAGAACTTACGAGTACTTTCATCTCTGTTGCGTGGTTCGATCGAACGTTGTTCGATCTTTGGATCGTGGAGACAGTTGTCAACGATGCACAATGCGACGCGACGAGACGAGACGGCCTGGTGAATCGTTCTGGCGTCGCTAAAAGCCTCGTGGTCGACGCCAAGTGTACATTTATCCCTGCGAAGCAGTTCGAACGCGACCACCGGGAGGTCATCCGTAGCAAGAAGTGGGGATCTTCGCGTGTACATCGAGGTGTCGTCGCGTCGACGAAGTCTGAAGTTGTGGACAGGCGTGGGAGGATCCGTGGAGGAAGGGAGAGAAAAGAAAAGAGAGATAAACATACGACAGAAGAGTTGAGAGAGGTTTGATGGATCTGAAATTTTGGAGATCCTCTGTGATGAATGTCAGGAGAAAGAGGAAGTTTGAAAAGGTTGGAAGAAGAAAAGTATGAAGAGAAAGAGTTGAGAGAGGTTTGATGGGTCTGAAATTTTGGAGATCCTCTGTGGTGAATGTCAGGAGAAAGAGGAAGTTTGAAAAGGTTGGAAGAAGAAAAGTATGAAGAGGAAGAGTTGAGAGAGGTTTGATGGGTCTGAAATTTTGAAGATCCTCTGTGGTGAATGTCAGGAGAAAGAGGAAGTTTGAAAAGGTTGGAAGAAGAAAAGTATGAAGAGAAAGAGTTGAGGGAGGTTGAAGAGTTTCGAATTTTCGAGATCTTTGGTGACAGATGAGACTGGTTGGAGAAAGAGGAAGTTTGAAGAGGTTGGAAGAAGAAAAATGCGAAGAAAAAGAGTTCAGGGAGATTGCAGAGTTTCGAATTTTGGGGATCCTTTGTGATAGATGAGATTATTTGGAGAAAGAGGAAGTTTGAAGAGGTTGGAGGAAGAAAGGTACGAAGAAAAAATGTTGAGAGAGGTTTGAAGTGTCTGAAATTTAGATGCTTCGCGACGAATCAAGCTGTTAGCAGAAATACGAAGTTTGAAAGAGTTGGAAGAACAAAAGTATACTTCGAGCTCTACATAAGCATACACGATCAATTTTCTCGAAGCACAGAAGGTGTTAATGCAACATGGTGATCGGATCTTTTTGTCACGTTTTTTCCAAACGTGACAGGATGATTTCCGAGAATACGTAATTAGCGATACGTTTCTTGTGTCATTTGTATCACCATTATTTTCACTTCAAAGCAACCTTCGTTCCTGTACGATTTCATTCGTCGGACAGTTGTGGCAACGACAAAAAGAAAATTGATCGTGCGATGGAACGGATGAAATTTCTATAAAACACAACTGAAGAGATGTGTAAAATGGAAAAGAGGTCAAAGAGAAGGCTAAGAATCGAGGGCCAACCTGGTCGATTACGAAAGTTCGAAGCTCTCACGTTGACAAGCGACTGCATGCTCGTCTGAGAGTTCTCTCAATGAGTCTCATTGTCTACGAACCGAGCACGCGCCTCTCTTTTGCATCTCGCAACAGTTTACCAGTTTCTTTCTTCAACGCTGTCGAACTATCGCTTCTACCACTTCTACAAACTCTACCATCACACGTTATTTTCTATATTTCATCAAAAGAAGAGTAAAACTATTCTCCAGGGGGATCGAAAGTTTATTCGAGATGAAAGGGTTCGAGCAGGTGGTCCAATGGCGATCAATCAAAATAAAGATGGAGGAATGATGGATGAAGAGTCCGTGGATGATGGATAGCGAAGAGATAAGAAAAAGGGGATGTTTGAAATGGAACAGTAGGATGTACAATTAAAATGGCGAAATATTTGTAAAAATTGTCGATGGTAAAAATGAAAAGAAACTTTATCATTTGCATATGAAACAACGTCGATCAACGAATACCTCGAACACGTGAAAAAAAAAAAAAAAATAGAAAAAAATGACTCGTCAAGCAGGGATGATTCATCGTCGCCTAATTGCGTAATTATCTTTTAGAAGCAATCTCATCGATGTCGCTTCCTGTTTCACGACGGTTCTCTACTTGCGCTTGCTTCCTGAGAATTCTAAGCGCCATTGTGTCACCGTGATCATCAGCCTTTAATTGAAACCGTGATTCATAATTTTGCAAGTTTTAATAACGCCACGCGATCGTGGGAAGCCGTAGTAGGGCTGAAATAGCACGTTTACGAGCCACGTTTAATACTCATTGTTCGACAGACAGGTTTCAACTTCGCAATTAAAGGGTTAATCGCGAGCTTCCGTTCTCTCTGTATTTCTCTATTTATTTTTCTTTTTATTCAAACGTGATGATTCAGATTTTAGTCTAAAGGTTTTTACACCGTCGTGAGTAGATGTAAATCGTTCGTTTTTTTCAGATTCGTAGCGACGATTTGAAATGGTGAAAGAATTAACCGAGGAATGTAAATTTTCATACACTCGATAGGAATGAGTAATTCTTTAAGGAAAAATTAAATTAGATAGATATGAGAGAAAAAATAAAAGAGATTTATCGCTTCTGTATGAAAAGTCTGTTAATTTCCATTTTATTTCCACGTTAATAAAGATTCGAATACTAAGTTTCCTTCGGTTTATCATCTTTCAATTTGAATCACGATAGTTCGATCGTTTGCTAATCAAATGACAAGATAAACCGTGGGAAAAGAATACAGAGAGAATGACCAATAAATATTCAGCATTAGCACTCGTTTCAAGGTGATTGTTGTGCACTCGTTTTCATCGAACTCAGGACACGTGCGTGACGCACCATCAGCTAAAACTGAACTCCACTGATCGACAAGAAAATCTGTAAACAACCGCGCCCTGCAATTCACCACGAGGATAGTCTCACGATGATCTGGAATGTATAGATGCACGTAATCGTGTCTATCCTCTGGTTCACCAGGCCTTGAATCGCTATGGCGAAGATCTAACGTTCGTGCATACAATTTATTCTGCGTGTACGTATAACGAGCTACCTGTTTGCATAACTCGAGAACGCTGATGGATCATTTTTATAAAAAGGGAAGATATTTTTCTGAAAAAATGATTCATGAAGTTGTGACTGAACATGTGAAAAGAGCAAGACAGATTCCATTCGATCAGGTTTTCAGAAAAATCTACTCAAAATCGCAGCAATAATTTCTCTCACTTTCAAAATAATTAAGAAAAAAAACAACTGGATAGTATTTTTAGAGAAATCTGTGTAAAATCGTAGCAGTAATTTCTAAATGTCAGTTTTAAAATAATCTTAGAAAATCTGCTTCGAATAATAATTACCAACTGTCATTTCTAAAAATATCTTACAAAAAAGCTGGGAAATATTTTTGAGAAAATCTGCTTAATCTCATGGCAATAATTCTCAAATGTTACTTCCAAATAATTAAAAAAGAAACTGGATCATATTTGGGAAAAAAATTTGATTAAAATTACAAGAAAAATTCTCAAGTGTCTCTTTTTTCAATTTTTTTCAATTTTCCAAAAATAAAGTTCAGCGAGACCCTTCCATTCTTCTTCTCTCCGATTCGATTAATTGATTTAAAGATTGATTAAATCCTGTTGCAAGACAAATAGCAAAAGAAATTCAAGACTAAAAATTTCCTTTGTCCTTTTACACAGCTAAAAGTATCCGATACAACGATTTACGGCAGTTTAAAAATAGCTGAAGATTATATTTCGCGAGCTAGCGACTAATTAGTCGAGTCTTCTCACTGGCGAAATTGAATTAAGCCGGAGAATTTAGGTTTCAATGCCACGTGTACGCGTGTGGTACAAATGGTAATGCAACACCGAAGAAGCAGGTGGCTTTTTTTTTATTTTTTTTTACTTTAAAAGCGCGCCTCGTGTTCTCCCAATAGGCAACTTCGACAATGTTAATCCCATCGAGAGATAATAGGTGCACCAGGTCCCACGTACCGGCCGCAATTCTCTCTGGGTTCAAGTACGCGACCGTTTACAAGACGCAGCCGTGCGTTTCCGTGGCAATTTTGCTCAACAGTGGTAGCTAGATAGATCTTCGCGTTCATTGTCTTTTCCAAGCTTAAAGATGCTGCGTCCTCTGCCAATTTCTGCCTATTTTTCACTTCAACATATCCTTCCCAGCCTTTGCATATTTTTTTTTTTTCTTTATCTTTGAAGGATGCTGTGCTTTTTGACCATTTTTACCTATTTTTCCCTTTAAAGTATTATCTTTCCCAGCCTTTGCATAATTTTTGTTTTTGTTTTTTGGAGGATGCTATGCTTTTTGACAATTTTTATCTATTTTTACCTATTTTTCCCTTTAAAGTATTATCTTTCCCAGCCTTTGCATAATTTTTTTGTTTTTGTTTTTTGAAGGATGCTATCCTTTTTGACAATTTTTATGTATTTTTCCCTTGAAAGTGTTATGTTTCCCAGCCTTTGCATAATTTGTGTTTTTGTTTTTTGGAGGATGCTATGCTTTTTGACAATTTTTATCTATTGTTACCTATTTTTCCCTTTAAAGTATTATCTTTCTCAGCCTTTGCATAATTTTTTTTTTGTTTTTTGAAGGATGCTATTCTTTTTGACAATTTTTACTTATTTTTCCCTTTAAAGTATTATCTTTCCCAGCCTTTGCACAATTTTTATTTTTATCTTTGAAAGATGCTATGCTTTTTGACAATTTTTATCTATTTTTCCCTTCAGAATATTATCTTTCCCAGCCTTTTCACAATTTTTGTTTTTGTTTTTAAAGGATGCCGTGTCTTCTGACAATATAAACCTATTTTTCCTTTTAACTTATTTTCTTTCTAAGCCTTCGCACAATTTTTTTTTTTATCTCCGAGAAATGTTGCTTTTTCTTATAACATAATTATTTTTCTCAGCCTTTGCACAATGTTTTCTCATATTTTTTTCTTGTCTTTCATAATGAAAAAATTGTCCTCTTTCCTTGAGAAATGTCAACAACTTCTATATCGTATTTTTTTTTCTCTGATTTATTTATCTTATCGGTTATTAATGGTTGTTAGTTGGTACAAAACACGTGCATTTGCTTTGCAAATAAATGATGATTTAATGCAGCAAAGTGGGATCAACAAAGAATAATCGACATCATGAAACTTCTATTTTAAATACAATAACACATGATCCAACGTGATGAGAGGAATACGAATTGAATTAGCAACAATAAGACAAAGTGCTTTGATATTATAATAAAACGTACTATTTTTAATGCACAAAAATACCTAAAAAATGATTTATCTTTACATTTAAATTCATTCCGACCTCCACCTTCTCTGTTAGTTTGCGAATCTTCGTGTATCCTCCTCGCGAAATGACAATAGTATTGTAATTGCACGACAGAAAGGAGCAATTGTCGGTATTATTGCAAGGTAGCCGATGAAACGTGGGAAAGCGTGTGATACGTGTTACCGGTATTACACGAGCACGCTTAAGAATTATTCAAAACGGAGCGTCGCGACTGTGGCAAGGCCAATCGGCTAAATGATTGAATCCTTTTTATCGATCCACCCGTTGGATACCTCGGTGAAGGTTAACGACGCGTTACAGAAGGAAAAATTCGAGGGAAATCAGGCGGGAAATATCGTGACGAAAATCTTCAAACGGAGAAATATTTCTGCGTCGAGATTTCAAAGAAATCGCCGCGTTTTCAAACATGAGGAGTTAATAGAAAAAAAGGCGTCAAGTGCAATATATTGAGCATTCTTCTTAGAGTGCTATAAGGTGAAAGGTTGAAGGGAGAAATTCCAAAGAAATGTTGAAAAATACTTTTTGCATCGGGGCTTGAAAGAAATTGGACGATTTTAAAAAAATGGGAGGTTATTAAAAACAAAGTATATAAAGAACAATACATTACGAATCCTTTTTAGAATATTATAAGGCGAAGAGTTAATCCTGGAAAAATGTAGAAAAATACTTTTGTTTCGAGTGCTAAACGAAATTGGAAGGGTTGATAAAAAAAAAAGCGTGTGAAGAGTAATATTTAAAATATTGCAAAGTAAAGGTAATTAATAAACTAAATTAATCAAAACGATGTGAAGTGCAATATTTAAAATATTGCAAGATAACCACAAAAATCCTACAGAAATAAAGAAAAATACTATTGCCTCGAGATTTGAAAGAAACTAGAAAATTTCCAAAAAATGGTGTGAAGAGCAATAATTGAAATATTGCAAGGGTTAACGAGAGGAATCCTGAAGAAGTATAAAAATTCGTGGAGGAAGAATTTCAAGGCGATCTTCCTGCGTGGATTTTCGTCGTCGCTATGAGATGCAAATGAGAAACACTCACGTTTGCGTATACGCTGCACCGACAAGACAGATTACCACGGCTTCTGGACATTTCGTTGTTTCACAGTCGAATTGTAACACGACACTGGCTTGCAATTTACACGACTTGATCCTCCTTGACGCTTGAAGAAATATACCGGATGATACCTTTGTTCTCTCCTTGTTTCCTCTTCTGTCAGTTGTTCAACATCAGATTCATCCGTGTATCGAACATTTCTTCAATCCGACGTTGCGTAAAACAGTAGGAATAGAGATTTCGTGGTATGACGAGTATCGACGACGTGAACCGGAAGTCGAGGACGCGCGACACATCTTTCCAATCCTGCGTATCGCGCAACGCACTGGTGCACACGAGTTTTCGGTCTCGTACCTTAAGCCTGTTTTCACTGTATTACGCAGTCGTTTATGGGATTGCGCATTGTTGCTCGTGTGTACTCACGATCTCCCTCCGAATCAGCGACTCTTGAGCAATCATCTTCAACGTCCTTTTTTCTCCCTACATGTGTTCTGGGAATGTGCTTTACATTGCACAATGCTAAATCTATCTTAATTGTAATACTGTTCTGCCTAGAAAGTTCACAGTGAAGCAAAATTAGTAATCTCGAGCCTTCCTTTTTTCTTCATCTTTCGAAATTAATTTTAGGACTTCCAAGACGAAGAAAAATCTACGAATTATTAACTAAAGACTTTTTTCTAGTTTCTTTGTAAGTTTTAATAATTTTGGAAACTTGGTAGTGTAGAGTTTGGATTTCCATATTATATTTATGGAAGTATAACGCGGGAAACGTAAAAAGAACGCTTTGGTTAGCTGTGAAGAGTCCTGGACGTGTCAGTTTCAGAGGTCCCAGAGATCGATTCTCATTGGGTCTCTCAAACTTTCCCTCGACTTTTACGATAGTAATGCAAAATTAGTAATCTTGGGCTTTCGTTCTGCTTTGGAAATCAATTCTAAGAACCCCTAACACGAAAAAAAATACCTACGATGCAGTAATTAAATCCTTTTTCTCTTATTTCTATCCAATTTCCGAAAACATTCACGCTAAAGAAACTAATGTACTTTATAGATTTCGTTAATTCGTAAAAATTCTAAAATTCCTACGACTGTACCCTTCAAAACGCACAGGAAACGATCAACTTGGTATCAGTGTCAGTTGAATGAGGCGTCCTCCCTGTCCCACATTATCGTCGATCTAAACTCGATTATACAATCTCGGTTAATGCAATTAGAATAATGATTATTAGTCGATAAGATCTTCAGAAGAGGAAGAAGCATCTCTCACAATGCAATCGTCGTAATGCGTATCCCGCGACGTTGCGCAAGGATGCCTGATCTACGCATTGACGTTGATAAGATCACGAGGAAATTGTTTAACATTCGTTGAAAAGAAATTTCATCGGAAGTCGTTGAATCGGACCTTGTCTTTTCTTCTGTCATGTTCTATTCACGCGAGACTTTTGAAAAGTCGAGAGGAACATTCACGAGATAGTATTATTTCGATGTATTTAAAAAGAAACCTTTTACAATGTCCCATAGAGCTACTTCCTTCCGGTATATTTTCCTTTCGTCTTCGATGTAGGTCGTTCTATTTCTGTTGTTTCGAATTACAATAGAATAGCGTGTTTCTGAATAACAAACAGATTATCCAAGCTACAAGGATGTCGATTCCTTGAGTCGGTGTAATTAGAAATTCTTCTGCTCGTGATATGGAAACAGTTTTCAACGAGTAATTGGACACATGTGTGCAATTATGGCTGTTACTGATTGCATAGGAAATTAAGCGGCATGGTGAACACAAGCCTATCGACAGAGACACTTGTGTGTGAATGTTAAATAAAACAGAAACAGTTTTATTTGTGAGTGATTAAAGGTATTACATTGATTGTACGTATTACTGATTATGTATTGAAGAAATTCCGGAAAAGGGAAATGTTTCAGAGATTAAAGTCCATCGTGAAATTTTCCCATGTCTACACTTCCGCTGAGAGTAATTTTTAGATGCAATGTACTTTAATCTGTAACTGGGTGGGTTAATGGGAAAAAAGATCACTTTTGTAATTATTTTATTACTTGAGATTAACGAAAATATGTGAAAATATTTATTGTAATTTTTTATGTAAAATGAACTTTAATCTAGAGCTGGTTAATATACAATTCTGGTGTTAAAATCGGAATAAAGTAAGTGTATCACGTTTGTAATCATTCTGTTGCATAAAATTAACAAAACGAGAAGATTTATTTGCTTAAATTAATTTTTAAACTTAAAACTAATCTCAACTCAATTGAAATTTGAAATAGAAAATACATTGAGGCATTTGCGCGTTCTCTAATTTTTCTACTTAATTTTTTCAATTAATTTTTAAACTTAAAACTAATCTCAACTCAACTGAAATTCGAAATAGAAAATATATCGCGACACTCGCGTGTTCTCCAATTTTCCTACTTAATTTTTTAACTGAAGTTTCTAACTTAAAACTAATCTCAACTCAATTGAAATTCGAAATAGAAAATACATCAAAGCATTTGCGCGTTCTCTAATCTTCCTACAAATCCTCGCCGTCGAATTTCTCGTAATTCAGTAATTTCTTTATCGATCACACGACTCTTGACCAATTCGCCGAGCGAATCACAGCAGCTATTAATCAGATTCACCGTGAAAGAACCGTACGACAGTCGGTGTCGTCACATTTTCCCGTGGCGCGTAACTATGGCGCATTGTGAGCACCGCGAAGGACACCGTTGGAATAATTTTCGTCCTGCGGAGTAGTCGTTCCACTATTAACGAGGCCATAACTCGTTAGCTTGGCATTGTACCTAAGAAAACAAGCTACTTCTCGAGGAATTCTAAACCGAACGATTTTTCGTTGTTCTCCACATCTCTGACTACAGTTTCAACGATCCTGCGAATATACAGGGCGTGGCAGAATCCTTGATACATCGCGGAAAATCACCAAACACCGTTTGGAAAATAACTTTCTCGAAGAAGCATGTGTGCTCTCTAATTCTCGCTTCGGCTATTATTCGTCACACGAGATCACGTTTGTTTCACAGAAGTTTCACTCTGCGCCAACACGTGACACCGGAAGTGGAGGGACGTGACGCGATCGTTTTAACATTTTATTCTAGCAAAAAGTCGCTCGTTTATCGGCGCGCCATTAGAAACGCAATTGCCAGTGATACGGTTGACTGGAAATGTACAAGCTTTATCGAGGCTCTTTCATTAACGATCTTTCAATTTTTACCAGTTTATATATTTGCATTTATTACAAGCTACTTCGTTAAAACTGCTTCTACATTATTTTCTACATACGTGTAAATATTCCAACAGTTATTCTGTACTTTAAGAAGAACCTTTAGAAATTGTACATTAAGTTGAAACATTTAAACGGAATTTGTATTGAAAAGTAAGTTTGAATTTAATTTGGGAATTTCGAGGAAGAACCATCTATACGGAATTTTGTTAAACATTTGGAAAATCTGTTCTAACAATTGTCGGATATTTAATACTACATTTTTGCTTGCAGAAGGTAAGGAAACGTAATCGATAAAGATGGTTCCAGGTTTACCTGTAGCTGTTAACAAGCTACCTGTATTTATTTCCTCGTTTCTAGCACACCTGTCGCACCTTGCTGCAGTTCATGCAAATTTTCTTTTCCCTAATTGCTACTTGTATCGTAAAATTACCGTGAGACTACCAGATGATTAATCTCGCCTGGATGTTCATTTTCTGGAGCGTAAAAATCGCATTAATCGACCGGAGAGACTTTGAGTGTGGAATATCGTAATCGATCGATCGAAGGCAGGCCCACGATTTCAGTGGAATTCGCCATTACGCAAATTTCGACGGTTCTCCCTCTCTCTCTCTCTCTCTCTCGATTTTCTCGAGCAGATTATCTCGCAGAGCGGAACGCCCTAACGTTTCAGCAACGCGTCAGCGTGTAACGCACCGAAGCTTTTGTTAGTGCAATACCAATTTCATTTTTCGGCCGAAAGCAATAATAACTACGTTGCGAAATATTCGCCTAGCGTTTATTACGAAAGATAATGTAAAAATACTAAAACGCGAATTTTCTAATTTTCTAATTTTCTAAATTCGCGGCGAGGAAAAGCGAACCCCGTGGATGCCATTTTGGGATTTTCCTTTTCACCTTTGTTCGAAGTTGCGAAAGGCATTTGTGGTTTCATTCTTTTCCATTCATTTCCATGTAGCGACCTTATTTTTTCAATTTCTATTTTCAGTAGTATACAGTTCAAGGATAAAACGAGTGCGTATAGTTGTTAGGGTAGTTTGTTTAACCTAATCTAATCTCAATTATTTTTGTTAATTCGTGGAGTGATCAAAATTTAGTTTGAAGTATAGGAGACAGTTTCAGTATCTTTTTTTTTTATTATATTTTCAAAACTACCTTCGACTCTTTTATTTATCAATTTTAGTAATAAAATTTGTGTATAAAAATATGTAATATGTAATTGTAATATGTACCATTAAATTAAAATATGTTTAATATGATAAGTAATTCAATTAAAATATGTATTTATTACGATTAATATGTAATAAATAATATGTAATAAAAACATGTAATTTAATGTAATTTTATATTTTATTTGTTAAATTATAATTTTTACTTCCACTTCTATTTTATTTATATTCGCAACATTCGTGTGGAAATGGGAGGTTTCGCAAGATTCGGCAAACTCGAAGGATGTGAATGAGATTTTCGTTCAACTGGACTTCGATTTAACGCAATTTTTCACTTCTCTTTACGAGCCTCTCTCTCAATTTGCTTGCCATAAACCGAAAATTCTCTCCTCCGCCTGTACTTCAATACTTTCTACACAGCACGGAAAAATCAGTTGAGAAAAGGAACCGAGGTGTACTCTTCGGTCGATTTATGGACGAATAGCATGATTCCAATTGGTTTGAAAGTTGATGGTTTCCGTAGAGGCACGTGGCTCTTGTAGTATGAAAAGACGGTCGCATAACAGCCGGGAATCAGGTTAATTCGCTCGCTGGGAGCTCGGCCTACCCGTAGGCTCTGAGACGTCGCCATTACGTAAGATGACTGATCGTTTACGATGTCGTTTAATCGTTAATAGAATGTTAAATCAATCGGTGATATTTTTCAGTATTGAACCGAGGTTCTCGAAATGTTTTCAAACGCGATTAATTCTAACTAATTGAACCGTTGAAATGGTAAACGATGCAAGTGTCAGAAATATCGTATTATAAGTGGAGTGTATAAATAAATAAATTTAAATAATTCTACGAATCACCATTTGTCAGGTGTGGAAATAAATTCTTTCTAACCGGATTCGCGTAATAAACACAGCCATTTATATCGAAATATTCTCGATGCTACATGGAAGCTGATAAAAAATGTTATTACAATGATTTATCTAATTTATTCTATTTTTATTTAAATAAACTTTGCAAAGAATTCATTTCTGCGACTAATATTTCTCTCTTGAAAATATACGGTTTTCCAACAGGAACGATAGAACTTTGAATTGAAATGAAACGACAAGTACGAAAGATATTATAGTACTCTCTGTTTTATTTTAAAGTACATTCAATGGCATTACATGTATGATAGTAAAAACGAATTTTAATATAAAATACAGAAATTTTAAAAATCATACAAAATATCTGTAACACTGAAAATGAAACTTAATATAAAAGAAAGAAACTTTCAAAATCGTATAAGATATTTATGATAACGAAAGAGAATTTGAGCCTAGTAAAAGACGTACGAAGAGGCGCAGAGAAAAAACTTGATAGAGAATTATTTATCAGACTTGACTTGGAGATTTCAATTTCGTACGTAGATTTACCTCTTCCGGATACGAGCAGCCTTTTTCTTTTTATCGTTCCGTGCGACTAACGAGTAGGAAATTAGGTTGTTACACTGGAACGACGTCCTTGCGTCCCTAGCGTGCAAAGTCTCGCTTCTGGCGTAATAAAATCCCATCAGGTGTGACGTTGAACTCTCGAGCATGACCTAAATATACCTTCTAAATCTAACATGACGAAAATCTCGCCAATCCTCCAATTCCTCATCTTCAAAAAAAAAAAAAAAAGAAAAATTATGAATCTTCGGTAATTGACCATGTAAAATTTGGTTCAGTTTTTCAAGCAGTATAAGGCAACGTAGATGACTGGAAAAAAGCCTTCCTTAAATACACATTTTAAATCTAGTATATCAAAAAACTCGTCAGTCCTCAAATCTCTCATTTAAAAAACGAAAAGAAACAGAAAAATTATTACTCTTGGATAATTGACCACGTTGAACTTGGTTCAGTTTTTCAAGCAGACGAAGACAACCTTGGTAACTCGAAAAAAGTCTACTCTAAATATACCTCTTAAATCTAATATATCAAAAAACATTGTCAGTCCTCAAATTGCTTATTTAAAAACAAAAAAAAAGGAAACAGAAAAATTATTATTCTTGAGTAATTGACCATGTTGAACTTGGTTCTGTATTTTGAGCAGAGGAAGGCAACCTTGACGACTGGTAAAAAAAGTATACATTTTAAATATAATATACCAAAAAAACTCGTCGATCCTCCAATTCCTGATTTGCAAAAAAAGGAATTATTACTCTTGGGTAATTGACCACGTTGAACTTGGTTCAGTTTCGTGCAGAGGAAGGCAAACCTTGGTGATTGGAAAAAAGTCTACCCTAGAAGGACGAAGAGATCGAAAGCTTTCCTGGAAGAGGCGCGAAGGTGAGGGAAAAATCGACTAACGAGCGAAGGCAACGGTTCGACCTCATAAAAGGTGCATTCGTATTGCTAATTGCATCTTCGGTGGGTTTGCACCGCCTTCCAAGTAACAGAACTGCAATTTACTCGCTGCGTCACGCGCATCGAGCGTCCATGAGCTGAATTTGTACGCGACGGAAGCCCGCGGAAATGGCCGCTTCCGGTTAACGTGTACGAGAAATTACCTGAAATTTCACGATTTAAATGTATCACGTTGTATTTATAGCTTTCAGGAGGATATAGAATATTCTACGAATTAGACGATCATTTGTAGACATTCCTTGACGTAAGTTCGAACGTGTTTCTGATTCATTGTACGATTTGTAACCGGAGTAGGAATATTTATTTAGGTGTAGGCTGGACCTGATTTGTGACGCTTGGACCTGATTCATTGTTCCGGAAGACTGGTGAACGTTTCTGGAAATTATACCGAGACCATTCGGACTGAACGAAGGTAGACTATGCACGGTTCAAGGTTGATCAAGAGTTCAATTGCCTTTCTCTTTAACCCTTTCGTTTGGAAATTATTTAAAAGTTGAATCAACAAGGAAGAAAGAAAATATGGGGAATAAAATTAAGTTACTTCAACAGATTCATTGTTGATTGGGTTTTCAGTAGATGTAATATGCTAATCGGTACACTGTTCAAATCGAAATATTCGCGATGAGATTCGCAAGCTGTCGGATTAAATTACGAATTTTATACATTTATAGGAAATTTCGAAATGCACTTAATTTCTGAAAATAATTAATTTAATTTTGCAAAATTGCACAGAATGCGCTTAATGTGAAAAAATATATAGAATATACAAATTATAATGCTTTTTACGATAGATGCTAGATGAAATAACATTCTAATAAAATTCTACTTTATTTTTTACTACATTCTGAAAAATATGAATTTGTATAAAAATTATTTTATGCATTTATAGAAGTTCTACTTTCTTCTACTTACAAATCCACAGTCTATCGATCATCAAAGATCGAAATTATTTCGAAATTCGTCTTCCTTCGTTTTCCTAAAAATTTCAATTGCACCTGAAAGTCGAAAAAAATTCATTTCTATAAAATTTTGTAATATTACATACATATACTCTCTTTAGACGAATTATTATGAAAATATCTACCAAAATTTCGTTTCGAATGTTAATACCTACGTTAAAAATAAATTCATTAATTAACGCATGCCTCTGGAACAAACTGCCATAAATCTGCACGATGATACTTAACTACAGTCAAGTTAATTTTGAGTTTATAGCTCGTCCACGTTTGAAACACGAATCTAATTAGATATTTAACGAGAGAATCACTTTGAGAGGTTGTTCCGAACGATTTAATGGAGCGCGACAATATCCGATTTCCAATTCGCTGTTAATTAGATCGTTTGAAGTCTGAAGATACAATTAAAGCCGGGGCAAATGGAGCACCTTCGCGTTACATATAAAATCATAGTACAAGGTGTTCCTGCTCGCCTTCTGCCGCGGCCTGGAAAAACCACTTACGATTCTTCCGCGTAACGATTAAACGCAAATGATCGCTTAGGTCTTGATCCAATAAATCGTAATTGCTCGATATAAACGATGCACACGCGCGACTTTATACGTGTCTTCGATCGTGGAACGATGATTTAATCGTGGGGTAAAAAGAAGAGAGAGAGAGAGAGAGAGAGAAAAAAAAGAAACATTTTGGTCAATGATAGCGTGTTTCATCAAGTGATTCAGTCGGACGCGAGACGAGGACGACCGCAGTTTAAAGGAAAAGAAAAAATGAAAGAGACAGAAGAAAAAAAAACTGCTATGAATATTATGCTCCAGGCTGATGTTTGGTATATATTAATTCGTGAGTTAAGGCTGGGATATAAATAGAAAGCGATTTAAAAAAAATGATCGCGTATGCAAAATCCTTAATTATTCATTTGCTGCTCTAGCGAGTAGAATTTACTTTGAAGCCAACAAGATGCTCGTAGTTAATTGTATTTGCAATTTTCATATTTTGAGGACTCGTTCTAGAAATTGCAAATGTTAGAAAAAGATCGAGAAAAATAATTCGATTTTTTTTCAAAGGGTTTTCTTAGTATAATGGCTGAGAAAAATTCTACTTTCTTTGGGAATTTTAAAAACAAGTAAGGGTTACGCGTATCATTTTGCAAATTCGTAGGCTTATTCTATCATCCTTCGAGAATACGAAAAATATTTTTTTACGTAAAAATACCAATTGATTGTGAAATAAGGTCACCGTGAAGAGAGCGTCTTGAAAAATATTCTTACAGATGTCAGACCTGATATTGGACTTTGTAGATATCGGAAATATTTGTAGAATACAAACAGATTCTTAATCTGTAGACTCGTGGCTATTGTCTGAGTTAAATAAATAAATATTTCAGGCGTTAAATTATAAGAAAATTCAAGAAAAAAGGAAAAATTGATTTTCTTTAACTCTGAGAAGTCAGGTTTTAAAGCAGTCGAGTTGTATCATATTATAGTTGGTTGAATCATTTTGGAGAAAGTTTTCTTCTACTTCTACATTTTTATTTTTATTTTCTTTCGTCAATCGTGAAATCTTTCCTACCAGCAGACCGATGAATTTGTCAAGAGTAGAAAGGAGACAGGATTTCGAGAGATATCGACAATTATCGACGCCACGAGTGCAATCGACATAATTAAATCGACAAAAATTGAACAACGTTAATTGAGGCCATGGAATGATCGCTCCTTACCCCAGTCACACTTTTTTCCCGCTCATTCAATGACTAAAACTCCTCGTTAGACTTTCGTAAAGATCCTCAACGACATCGCGCAATTAATTCTCCAATTTTACGACGATACGTCTAGCGATAATTGCACAGTCCATCATCGACCTTCGTCTATTTCCTTTTTCCTCTTTCTTTCATTCTTCTTCTCACTCTCTCTCTATTTTTTCTAATTTCTTCCCTTTTTCCTCTCTGTTTATTCGATCGTTCTCTATTTCCGTGCTCCTCTTTTTCTTCAATTTTTCATTTTCTTCATTTTTTCTTCTACTTTTCAATTTAATCATTCCCTCTCGAAGAAATACACGCCAGTTCGGTAACTGGGAAACGAATCGAGACTATCGAAACGTAACGAAGGACGATGGCTGTTTTAGGGAGTAGCCAAGGTCTTATTCTTCACGGTAATGATTCGTGAAATGTAAGATAATCAGGTTGGTTACGCTTTATAAATTGTTCAATGAGTCACACGATGTAGCTTTGATTACCCCTTTCCCATAGGTGGCACGTGTTTCCCCAGGGTGAAAAAAAAAGACCAGAAGCAATTCGACGCGTAATTTCAACTTTCGTTATTTCAACGCCTATACTCAACTTTCAATTCGACCCTTTTAATACACGCGATAACGTGTAATCAAAGAGACATCGATCAATTAGAGGCCAGCGTAACATGCGACCGTTACTTCGATCGAATTTTTCCCTCACGTGGATAATATAGATTAAGAGTAATGAAAAAGCTGGACCCGGTACTTGTTCGAAATGATAATTGAGCGCTCGTAAAAACATAAACATTCCACTTTATGCAACTTTGTGACTAATAAGACATTGTATACAGTTAATTCAGCTGTTCCGGGTGTGATACAGTATGAAACCGAGAAGGGAAGTTTCGGCTGCTTAAATCTAATTGATCGAATAAAACGAGTCTATCGGTAGACGTAAGAAACAGGTGCAGAAAGTGCATCGTTGCAAGGGTAAACGGTATGCAGGCAATTATCGAGTAACAGGCTCCCGAGAGATTAAATTCCTCACGTGATTGCTCGAGTGATCTAGATTCTTAATGAGCGTAATAACAAGCTGTTCTGAACCCCTCGGAATTGCAAGATTTCATTTACAAACGCGTTAGATAGCTGGCAGGTGGAGAAAAAAATAAAAAATTCGTCGTTACGAGAATCAATCGTGACTGCGGCACCTCTTTCTTCGAACCGTTTCGAAAGAAATTTCTCAAACCGTGCAAGGATCAATGATCTTGCAATTAGAAGGAAAAAAGAGAATGTAAGAAAATTTAGTGTACAGTGACACATAATTTGGTCGAGAGGTATTTCTGGCCTCGGGAAGTGAATCGAATTTAGGAAATCCTTAGTGGTTCTGATCGTTCAAGGATTAACCTTCCTCACGTTGCTCGTGGTATTGGAAAGCACCGTCTCCTTGCACCGTGTCGCGGCTGAAAGCACGCTAATTACCGGGTTAAGGTTAACGATACCATTTTTGACGATGGTCAAGAGACCATGTCTGCGCGATCATTGGCACGTGCCGCGTTTTTTAACCCTTTCTCGAGGAAGTAATCCTCGGTTGAAGTTGCGCTGAACCTTCACGAAACGTTGCTCCTTATGTACCAAGCTACGTGACTGAACACATTTTAGTAATATCTTTTCTACTAATTTCAATTTTCTCTGGTATAATTCTTAACTGGTTTTCGCAAAGTTTTCGATTAGACAGCATTGGTACTTGGAAATCGTTGAAATAACAGTTTAAACAGAGAAATTTCTCGCTATTTCTCGATCAACGTCTCTTCGCGAAATTTTCAAAAAGGAACTGGCGAAGGAAAAGTTCGGAAGAATCGACGTGTTAATATTTTACACGTTTACTTAACTCTGTTACCAGTGTTCTTTTTATTGTTTAAAGTTTATTACGAACGATACATAATTTCGAAGCGATCGTGATAACTTGATCACCCACTGTAAAACTCTTCTCGAGATAATACGAAGAAAATCAGCCCTTTAGTGATATTAATACAAATTCAGCTAATCAATGCTCTAAGATTATCGTCAAACGTTTATCCTGCCTCTACGTAGAATTATCTCTAATACCCAACCGTTCAACGAGATAATAATACAACCCCGCCTTGATCAGGTCGTTACAACCTATTATTTTTTTTCCCATTTACCCCGGGAGTAAATTGGTGCAGCTCAAAAGCCTTGTACCACTTGATAACCACGTTGTATCTCATATTTTCTGCCTCTTTTTACGTAGAACTGTCTTCTAGGGAAGTGAAGGGCGAAAGGATGAGGCTTCCAGGTGTCCTTGTTACATGAAAAATACCACGATTCCCTTGAATTCGCGATTGAATTTCCACCATAGTTACGTATACGCATGCAGATGTACAACCTTGCGATTAAAAACGTCTGACAGGTTTGTTGCAGCGGTGGTAATTACCTTCGAATCGCGATAATCGTTCGCGGATGACACCGATTTATTCCTCCCCCTCCCTCGGCGAAGATACATCGGCGGAAATTATGCGAACTTCTTGGGAACATCTGACCAGATCGCGGGATTAATTACTCCTCTCGTGTTCTTCCATCTAGACGACGAAGAAAGAGAAAAAAAGCTGAGGTCTTCGAGGGATTGTGAGACATGGTGTCATCTACTTGCGCGATCTCTTCTGAGAAATATGTTCGCGAACGAACAATAATATTTCAGTACCTGTGACTATTTTTCTGTTTGTTTTTTTCAATTCTTCACATTTATATGAGATATTAACAGTAGAGTGGAGAGAAACAGAACGAAGGGGCTGTTGTACATAGTAAACGTTCGTGAAACGCGCTGAAGATTTTGCGCCTACTGTTTCCATGTAACGCGATTCCTCTCACAATGCGTTAAATAATAAAACGAAGAAATTCCTCGTATTTAGAAATTGAATTTGTTCTAGCTGTGTATTAAGCTTATTTTTCTGATTACATATAAATTCGTAAAAAAAAGTGTCTAATTATTTATTTTCTTAACTTTCTGTGAAGTATAAAAGATAGATATATATGCTATTTATTTAAAAAAAACTGTTCTATTTGATAAAATATAGATAATAAAAATTAGCGTGGTAAAATAATTATTCCAAACGTGTTACTTTAGATTATTCTCGTTATAGGAGACAAATGTATGCTCAGCTCGATTTTCTGCAACGCGAATTCACACAACATGCGACACATTAGTCGCGTTATACGAGAATCCACTGTACTTCGTCGTATATTTCAGAATCTCTCGTAGATTCCTGTATAATGCGAGAGGCATTTCCTTCTCCTTTTTTTTTTTTTTTAGAGTGGACCGAAACAAGTTTTCCCTCTCCAGACGCAGCAAGAAGATGAGACAGAGAGGGGCAAAAAAAAAAAAAGATAGATTTTCCATTCAAGAGGCTCCCTATTCTTCACGTTTATCACGAGAAGATCGTCGCGTCAGCGTTTCTTCTTTATGTTCCTTTTTTCGGCGAATCACACCGAAGAAGAACGACGTCGCGATAAATCGGTCTATTCCATCGTCTAGACCAGAAAAATGCAGTACCGCGAGTTCTTTTTTTTTTTTCTTTCTCACTATCGTTTCATTTTAATTTTCAACCGTGGCGATACTGTTTAACGATGACAATCGTGTCGCAGACGACACATTATACAGTTCTGCCAAGCTGTACACAGATATGATGTCATTAATGGCTCGTGCACGGATCCGGATTCCGATCGCGACGGTATAATCGTAGCAGAAGCGTCACCGCGAATATGTCTCCGGTGACGCTTTTAATTGAGATCGTATAGTTAATCAACGATAATTAAATTCTCGTATGACAATCGAGCGTTCTTCTAACACTCGAAGATCCTCTATTTGTTTTTTTTTCCCCCCTTTTGTTTCCTTTCCGCTAGGAAAGTCCTGGCGACACGTGGATTTGATTAAGTAAACGAGTTTGCTCGGTGACGATGATCGATCGTGCAGAACTCGAGGAATCGTAACGTCCCGAAGGGAATTATTCGCGACGTTCTAACCCTTTGAATTTTTCAAACGATTCTTCAACCCCTTTCGCTGTAGGATTTATTCAAAAATAAAACGCTCGATCCACACAGTCGAATTATATCCACTGATTAAGTTAATCTATTTTTAAGTAAGCAATTTAACGGTGGTCTGGTGCGATGTGAATAATTAACGACGAGAAGTGAGATTGGGAACTGGAGGTTTATTATTAGAGACGTTTGAATGTTAATCGTCTGATTGGTTCGAGAGGGAAGATATATAGACACTTTTCACATTTCCTATACTTCGTATTTGTGAAATTGTATTGTAATTACATAATAAAAAATATAACTACAAATGTGTAACAAAGGAAATATATGTGTGCAAAATGAAATGAAATAAAATTGTTAATACATCGCGAACTAGCTGGAAATTGCGAAAATATCACGGGCCCCAAAGGGTTGATAACAAAATTAACACGTTTGCTACCAGCGTCACGAATTTGTGACTCACTGATTTCCATTGAGAGCCCAGCATCACAAACTTGTGACGACAGTCAATTTGTCTGTCACCTCTGCATAAACAAATAAAATTATTCATATATCCCAGCTTCACATATTAGTAACACATTGAAAAACTAGCTTCACATGTTCATTTACTAGAATTTAAAATTATCTGAATAAAAATCTGCAGTACATTTTGCAAAATTTCCAAGAAAAAGGGTAACTAATAGTGAATGGAATAGAATTTCAAAAAAAAAAAAGAAAAATAAATAATGAACTGTGAGTAGCGAATGTGTTAACGTAATCCGGGCCATTGCAGTAGATGCGAGGGAAGAGGGATGAAGCAACACGAACGATAGAAACGCTCGAATCTATTGCGATACAGCTGAAACACGGAGCGAATTCTTACATCGATCCAACTCTACCCTCCATCCTCTGGCATACGCAAGAACTGAATGAAGAGACGATTTCCCCGAAGCGATCGCCAGCAGAACACCTCAGCGATCGGTCGCGTGGTGTCCCCACGGGGCATGGGTCACCTTGACCATCGTCAAGGGCCCCGTTTAGAGGGGCCCATGTGGTCCTGCGGGGTCTGACGGGGTACGGTGGCCTCCAGCGGCGACATATAAGTCCCAGGAACAGCCCCCACTTCACGTCAAACGGTCCCGGTACGGCAAGCGCGCGGCTCTCTTGCATACACCTACGATCCACCTATTTATCCTCGTTGTAACATACTTCTCTGCTTCAACACCTAACTATTCCACGCTAAATTTCAAAGCAACTAGGAGAGCCTGATACATTTCAAGAAAATAAAAAAAAAAGAAAGAACAGCATCATTTCGAAATTGTTTGTACCATTCGATTGATCAATTCGAATCGAATAAAACGCTCTTACAAACGCTGTCCAAACCTGTACAGTGTGTCTATGTGTGCGTGGGGCGAACATTTTCGAGGCTGCCTAACAACCATCATCGCTATTGCCGCTTTTATTATCACGTGACCATTCTGAGTGCAACGTTCAAAGACAGACCATGAGGATCGTAAGTATTATTCGAATATCTGTACTCACGATTGGACAGAGGAAGGGAAGAGAGGTTGTACAAGTCGTAAGCGATCAGGTACGATGTTGGGAAAGGGAAGAGGTTTCCTTCTTGGTGAGGGTTCCTGTGTCAGGATTAATTGAGAAGGGTGGGGGGATGTGGGTACCGGTGGTAGGGCGAGACTTTCGCGGGACTAGATCGCGCGCTTTTATAGTGAACTAGCTCGCGAGGTACGTTCGTTCGATCGATCATCGTCTCTATCCTCTGTGGAACGTACGGTGTTAACGCGCGTTTCTTGTGTTGCTCGATTTTCACACATGACACCGAACCGTGATTGAGCCCTCTTGGTTCCTTTTCCCTTTTCGAAGGGAGGATGAGGTGTCTGGCTGGGTATCGTCGTGCACGGTAGTCAAAGGTGAACGAGGATGAGGCTGTTGCAAGTAAGAAATTATCATCGTCGTGTCATAACTCGAGATGCTTCTCTATGATTTATCTATGTCATTTTTGTTCCTTTATTCTTTTTTTTTCTTTTTTCACTCGCTCGTTACACGGAATATTATTATCGAAGAGGTTGAAAATGATTCAACGTCTCGCGGAGCCTTTCACGTGCAACTTTCTACGATTGTCCGCGGCGATCTCGTGTTAACGGTAATTGCAGACATCAATTTTTAATTCGACAGAATTCACCCACCTTCTCTCCCTCTCTCTTTCTCTTTCTCTCTTTCTTTCTCTGTGTTCACTCTAACGATGATAAGATCGGCCGTTAGAAAAGGGAGAGCGTTGATCCTCCTCGTGACCGCGTAAAACTGTGAAGTCCGCGTATACTCACCGGACTTTCTACATCCTAGTTTATGGAACCGTAGCTGGAAAATGTGCAACGCCGTCGACATCTCGCCTAACTCTCGATCATCATTGTTCTCATCTCACCTCCTTCCCTCTCGAATAATTAAACCTCCAGAGGAATTCGTTAATCGCGGCTAGTTAAATGAATTTATAATCCGTGGAATGATTTATCGCGATGGTGAACGTACGAATTTCCTCTTTGCTCTGATTCTGACAGACTTGTACGTATATATGTACGAATGTTATCGACAGATTTATCGACGATGAAGATCAATTGGAAAATATTGAAATTTCTCTTCATATGTAAAGAATATTAATTTCTCGCGAATGTTGTTATAACAAATCGTAAAAATCAGGCTGGAAGTTGTTACGAAAATGTTGATATCTCTGATGAATCTCAAGAATCCTCTTCTTTTTCCCTGTGTTATTATCGCTGTCGTCATTCTACTCTTCATAAAAGAAAGTAATTCTCGGTCTCATAGAGAGCCTGCTTACGTTAGTTCGGTTAATTAACCGTGATTCTACTTGAAAAACTGAATAGACGAGGTTTTTAGTTTAACGGTGCAAGAAGAATGAATAGAAAGAAGTTGAACGGACGTGGAGGCGCGTAGCAAAGGAAATCTGTAAACTCGGCTAGGGTTCATTCACGGGATCGTAGCCATCGGCGAGACAGGTCCACGTCCTTGCCCCAGGCTGTTGTAACGCGTCTGCTTGCCTCTGGTCGGCCAATTGCGTAACGTGTAACCGATGGCGACACGTCTCCCTCGAAGAGGATTAATCAGCTGATCAATTATCATATTTCGTACAATTTTTTTTTTCTTTCTTCGTAATAGAATTATTCGTTATTTCATCGTCAGAGAAGCTGAGATTCTTCTGCGATTTCTTCCTTTCTCGAAGTTCTTTGTTTTAACAAGTTCGAGCAGTTTTCGAGGAAGAAACGAAGGAATTTATCTCTCTCGTTAATGTTTGTAGAAAAAGATAATGTTCTTCTGAAAATATTATCACATTAACGAGTAAAGAGGACACCTACACCTGGGGACTCTTTTTATTCTTTTTTTAAAAACATGTTTTATTCATTTTCGCGATTTCGAGGGGAATTGAGAGCTTGTGTAGTTTGCTGTAAAGAATTATTAAAAGAAAAAGGAAAATATATGTCGTCAGAGATACAAAATGGAGAAGCAGAAAATATCTTCTGGACATAATCTGATTTTCTACTATTCGCAAAAAAAAACAAAAAATTATAAATAAAATGTTGATTTAAAAAATAAATAACTTATCTTTCATGCGTTTATTAAATAAGATATAGAATGCAGATCTGTTTTTTAAATAGTTCTCTGAATTTTCTTTTCTTTTTCTTTTCTATCAGTTTAATTGCTTTTCTATCAGTTAATGCGTAATTGCAAATCGATGCGAGGAGACTCAGGTGCGAATACTCTGTTTCGATATTTCGAGCAGAGATGTTAACAATGTACATCGATGGTAAAACTCTTCAGTTCGATCATTTTTCTCAACGTCGCCGAACAATCACCAGAGCAGTGAAGGTAATAAAAAGGGAATTACTCGAAAAGAAATGCAGAATTGTATTGGAAGAATGGGCGTAATCCGTTCGAGCAGGTGTGTCCGCGAATTCAGACAGTTGAATTGTGCAACGAGTTTGCAAACGACTCCGTTTAATTTCTTCTATGCACTTTTTTTTTTTGCATCGTCGCCGGGGTTTGCCCGTCGGAGTCACGCACGAAAAACGCCATTAACCACCGTCTAAAACGAAAACGGCCGCTGGTGTTCTGGTCACGCGATCGGGATTCGATAGCCTATTGCGAAATCGATTCGCTAGGGATATTAATCTCGCTCGGTATATATACAAATCCTGTCGCTTGCTACTTAGTAAATCGTACACCACGATCAATCCTCGAGAAATAATGAAAATTTCATTCGACGCGAACGTTTTACATTTCTCCGAAGAAAAACGTCTCTTTGTCTGAGTGTTAATCCGCAACGAGCGACGCGTATCTGTTATGCAAAACGCATTAGCGTAGACGTTTTGCAACGTGAAATTGGAGGTACCGTAGAGTAGTAGAGTAATTTCGTTAGCGGCTTGAATTCATTAGAGAGCCAACGAGCGTGTTAACGACACGAAATCGGTTCCCCTTCGAGCACGTTGGATCGGTTGCCCTCTTCCACTCCCGATCATAGGTGTCTCGTTCTCGCTTTCTAATCGCAGCCGCGAGTAATCAAAAGCGACACTGACGTCTCGCTGTGCATTGGAAGCACGTAACAACGATTCTGGAGTAACTGACGCGAAAAAGTTCAATATAGAATGTGTGTGATGGAAAAGATAATGGAGATTATTTTGTAGGAATATTTTTCGTTGATTTTAAAGGTTCTAGTATACGAACAGCACACTAGCCATCTAGATTAAACTTCTTATCTATGATTCTAAGTGTCTTACGACAGATCGTGTTTTTACATGGAAATTCCGCGGTCTAGGTACTCACGACAGCACGGTTTTATGGTATTTCTATGTCACATTAATCTTCGTATTACCAGTGCATTCGAGTGCATCGATTTGGATCGAATAAAATGAAGAATGTAGGAGTGAATGTTTATGACTAAAATCGTCGCTATTGGAGGAGATACGGTGGAACAATTTGGTATCACGAATCTCGAGGGAAGAGTTGAAATTTTTAGGTTATGGAGGCTTTCATTTGTCGAAGTTTCTGAATAAAAGAAGTTAACGAGGGGTAACGAATGAAAATTTGACTTGCAAAGCTTGGCACTTCGGTCAGGTTTTTCGATTTACAGATAAACCGTCAACTTTCATATTTTATACGTATAATATACACGTGGAAACATACGGGAAAGATATATTTTAAATAAAAAATAAACCACAGTTTGCGTTGCACTCGATATGATGCACACGTATAAAGATTAAAGGAAAGATAAATTTTAAATAAAAAATAAATGACAGTTTGCGTCATCCTTAGGCTACTTTAAAACACAAAGGAAACCTAAACTGTAACTAAAACATAAACAACAGTTTGGGTTTTACCTATTATACATTACCAAACGAAAATGATACGAGTTATAAGCAATTCATGCTTCGATTTATACAAGTTTTTACAGGAATGAACGAAATTCTAGTCTCACACAGATCAAAGGGTATCGTTGCAAAGTGTGACAGAAAAAAAGAGTTGCATAAATCATCCAATAAACCTTCGAAAGAAATATTTGACACGCCGACACTTCAGATTAACGATGAACAGAGATCTCGCTAACGTCCAACTTCCGAGCAATCTGTTCTTACAGGAAATACAGTCAGATTACGAGTCATTCTGTTGTTCCATTGTAACAGCCCCTGTAATTTCGATCGCTTTCACTGTTATCAGAATGGTATAGCTAATAAATCAACGACAGTTTGGATCCATACAAAAGAAAATAGAAAAAAAAAGAAACTGAAATCCGCCAGTTGTACGTGAACGATTCGTCGGCCCGCATAAATCGTACTTAGCGGCGGTGCACCATGGCCGATTAGTCATACAGCTGAAAAGGGTCGCTTTCATCGTTGTTTTATCATTCTTTTGTTTTTTCTCATCGTCGAACTACTCTCGATTGTAAATCACCGGGTTACACCCGGCTGGGGAACTCATGTTTCGCGGAACTTTCGATACCTGGGGGAGGATTGTTTTCGCTATTTTAATGCTTTCCATCGTTTCCACTCGCAACATCGAATCGTTTACTCTTTCAACTTGAAATCAGAACGAAACGATATTCGTCGGTGATATTTTCTATTTTATTTTCCACTCGTAATCGCGAGGAATGCTATTTTACTCAACCTTGCGAATCAACGTTACATCAATCGTCGTTTATGCTTAAACGATCCGAACGGCACGAATTAACATTCTCCAGGTGAATCACGAGCGTGAAACATTATATATATATCTTCCCTGCAGGGCGAAAGTGATCTGCGTGTAACAGGATTCGAAAGGAGAGGCGAGGAGAGACACGATCGGTGTTTCGCGAGCACTTTTCCGAAAGTTCCGGTGAACGTACGCGTACATTTTCGTGTAGGAAATGTTCCAAGCCAATGGAGAAATGCTCCATTACACTTTTTCCCATTTACTATCGAACCGTGACCAGCATGTATCAAGATACTTCTCTCTCTTCCTCTTTCTTTACTCTCGAGCAAACTCGTTCAACCCTTTCACGCGCTATCTCTGTTATCAGTGACGTAACACGATCGCGTAGCCAGTTAAACGATCGGTCTTTCGTGTGGATCTTCTTATACGAAATCGGGATATCGCGTTGAAGATACTCTGTTTAACAGGTGAATTACTTTCGAGACGAACACACCTGCTGCTTCGACGAGGAGAGATAAACATCGGTATGGAAGGAAAGTTCGTATATTACAATGCAGATTATGTATTCACAAGAGGCTGATACGTCGTTCGAAAGAATGTTTTCCTTTTCTCTGTTTTTTATTTTTCAATATTTATCGAGGAACGGTTCGAAAGGGTCGAAAGCTTGCCAGGAGTAATAGAAATTCAATGGCCACATGTACACCGTGTCCCACTTTCTAATTACAAAGATGCTCGTTTTCCAACACCTTTGGCCCCCATTTCGCGCAATAATTGGCCTAACGCCAAGAACGTAATCCATAGTATAGGGATATTGCACTAACCGTGACACGGCCAGGATGAAATAGCGATCGGGGATGCCAGCTTTCACTCGATGATACAATTTTATACGAGACATTGAATAGAAATGATCGTATCTTGTAATTTTTCTCAAATTAAAATTCATCGCTTATCGACAATTCGTTTCGATCGTGTCTTTCTTTTATAGGAATACACTTTGTTTCTATTTGCTATGATTGTTCAATTGTTACACGTTCCTCTGAAACAGAATTGTTCTCCTCTCAAATTCTTTCAATGAATTTCCAAGTTTTTTCGTTCGATTCGTTTTCGAAGAATTGGTAACCGGAGAATGTTGTTCGTGGTCAAGAATATCGTGACACATCTGTTCTACAAACCACTGGAAGTTCTACAGATTTGTTACGTATGATCTAGATCCCTCGTATCGAACAATGCATGCCAACCACAATGCCTCTTTGTCCTTTTCTACGCTCGTGTATTCTTCAGGTACACTTTTGTAATGGTTGCACGAGCATTACATGATTTTCTCCGGGAAACCCCGTGAAAATCAAAGTTCAATAGGTCGCAATTATTTCAACTATTCACGGATGTTCTTTCTATTTTAACAGCGTATAGGAACAATAAGAAAATTCCGTAACGCCGATACAAGTTTCTCCTCGTTCCGGTGGCGTCGTTTCGCTAGTAGAGAATGGATTCCTTCGAATTTTCTGAACGGTCGACCTCGATTATCGCATGAAAATCTTGCACAATCTATCCCCTGCACCGTCACCTTTCCGAAAGAACTCACGTTCCACAGGAAACGAGTCTACGATATCTGCAACACGTCCGATGACGAATTTTCTATTGTAACAACGAGCTGTGCGTGTCGTTGTTACACGTTTAGAAATAATTTATTGCACTTTCCAGCAACATTTTGCGTAAGCAGGAGTGCAACATTTTCCACCGATGGAACATCCTTTTGTTCCGTGGGAATTTTTCCTCACGCAGCGTAGAATTCTTCGAGAGAATTTTGTCCAAAATTCGAATTAAAAATTACGGAAAATAACATGTGAGAATTAAAATTTTGCATCCCCTTTTTCCATGAGAATTTTTTCTTGCAGAGAGTAGAATGTTTCTGGAGAATTTTGTCCAATGTTCGAATTAAAATTTGCGGAAAATAACATATGAGAATTAAAATTTTGCATCCCTTTTTTCTGAGAGAATTTTTCCTTGCACGGAGTAGAATTTTTCCAGAGAATTTTGTCCAACGTTCGAATTAAAAATTGCGGAAAATAACATATGAGAATTAAAATTTTGCATCCCCTTTTTCCGCGAGAATTTTTGCACAGAGTAGAATTTTTCCAGAGAATTTTATCCAATGTCCGAATGAAAAATTGCAGAAAACAACCTGCGAGAATTAAAATTTTGCATGCTTTTGTTTCCTGAGAATTTTTCCAGAGAATTTTATCCAACGCTCGAAATAAAATTATGAAAACTCATCGTCTCCCATTTATCGAAATTACACGCCTGGTTCGTAAAACGCGCGGATTAAAAAATTTGTGGAAACCAGAGTTCGCTTTTAATAATCGATTCACCTCGGCTCGCCGTACCCTTTAATTGAATTTCAATGAGCCTGTCGGTTGAGACAGGAAAAAATCGCCGTGCTGTTGAAAGATCGTAGCTGTAAAATTGCAAGATCAAAGTCAGGAGAGAAAATTACGACACAGAAGCTTCGTTTTCATCTGATAGTTTGACGGATTTGAAAAAAAAAGGAGGGAAAAAGTAGTTTGACGAGAGAATAACGACTGCGGTCAGATTCTACGCGAGTCAAACAGAGGCAGAGAAGTAAAAGCGAGAAGATAACGCTGCGCGTTATGTGGGCGTGTTGTAACAATGGCGGTCTGAAACGTGTGCGTGTGACTTATGCACATTCCAAGTCTCCCAAGTGACAATAGAATCCAGGTGCAAATCAGCCGTTTGACTTCTGTCACCCATTGTCACGCGGTACAAATGTCATTTTATCCATTGTACAAATAAACAATCCATCGTGTTTTAATTCAATTGATAAAACTAAAAAAAAAAAATAAAAAAAATGAAAGAATTATCGATGAATCAACTACTCCACGGAGAGACTCGTAAAATTAGGAATGCAAAGGAACGTAAGAAAAAGTCACTCGAGAATTTCGAATAGTTAACTTACTGTAATCGTTTGAAATAGTTTAAATAAACGAAATATCATTCCACTTGAGCGTTATTTATAACAGCGTAGAAAAACAAGAGCAACTGCAGCGATTTTTTCAGAGAAAAAATAGATTTCATTCCGCTTGTTTCAGAGAGAAAGAGAAAAAGTTAATACCGCGAATACCATAAGCGATTCGACGATACGCCTAATTTACCTAACGTTTAATGAGTCAATTTCGCGCGATCGTTCGAACGATCCTCTCTTTCCGCTAGAATCGTCAACGAAACGAGCTGAAACGAGTAATTGGTTTCCCCCTTTTCGTTCCTCTGTCGAAGAAAAGACATATAAAGAGGAGGACTTTCGTCTCTCGTGTTTCTCCATTATGCAACGGAAGCATCCGTTCTCCTCAGATGAGACTGAAACTGTATCGTTATTAAACGGCACAGAAAATCGAACGGAAGGAATAGAAGCGAGCAACGAGTCGCGCGTTTCACTGAATGTTAAATACGGAAACACTTGGATAGTTAAAGTGTTCATAGTTGGAAGATTTGCACACGAGAGATGGATCTCTTGTACACATCCAGTGGAGAAACTCGTAACAATTCAAGGAGAGATCATTGTTTCGACTAGGAAGCGCGTTTCACCGCGTATCTAAAGAAGCAGCAACGTTCTCGTTTCACTTTGAATTCGATACTAATTGGAATCGAGAGGCCAAAAACTGATTTCTACACTGATATTTCACGTTGTTCTTTTTCACAGAAAGTTTGATAAGAAATCACTTTTTTTTTTGTTTTTCGAAAATCCGTATTTGCAGCTGAAAATGTTGCTTTGTAGTTGAAGTGAATTGCGTGACTCTTCATTACGGAATTTACAGTGGAAAATAACATAAAATTCCGCCAGTTTTCCATTAACTTTTCGAGATCTCTCATGGTGAATAATTAATTTTTTATTAGGTGTGGAAATAAATTCTTTTCGATTTTTGTGTAGAATAAAACACTTAAAAGAAACATGAAAGCGGATCAGTTATCGGAACGTCGATTTTTATTCATGAAATAAAACCAGGAACAAACCGTATTCACAATTTTTAACGTTACTTTCCATGAAAAACGTCGAAAGGTATAAATTAGGAGAAACTTGGGGTTTAAAATAGGTGATTCTGAGTTGATTTAAAGAAGAAAAAATAATGAAATAATTCCAACACCGTGTTTCCTTGATTATCGAGTAGAAAAGAGTTTGAAATACTTCTTGGAAGTATTTGTAGTTCGATTAAAGTATCATTACACAGCTAGGGAAGGTGTGTGCAATCGTAGAAATGTGGATTGAAAGATATAGGCTAAGAATACTGTGTAGTAATAACAGTTTGGTGGACGTGGAATGTGAGTTCACTGTTTTGATCTTCGAAGTCAGGCTTCACCTGTCGGAAGCCGTGGAAAGGAGGCACGTGACCGCGATTTTTCGCAACTTCCCTTATTTATCGCTCGATCTGAAATTCTTCTGTAATTTCTCGTTTCCCCTGGGACTTCTGGTGCTCGATCAATTGTCTCGTTACCCTCCCCCGCTTCGGCTGGAACTTCTCAGGGTTTTTGTACGGATTGCTCAAGTCAAATTTAAGAATTGGAAAATTTAAAAATTTAAAAATTTAAAAACCCGAAAATCCGATAATGTAAAAATTTAAAAATTCGAAAATTCGAAAGTTGAAAAATTTAAAAATTCGAAAGTGTAAAAATGCAGAAATTTAAAAATCAGAAAACTGGAAAATTAAAAAATCGAAGGATTAGAAAGTTGAAGAATCGTCGCAAATATCATAAAAAGCAGGGAAACAAAATTTCTCCGCTTCTTTACTCCAACAGTATTCAAATCAGCCGGTGTCGCAACCTTGCGAACGTCGATACACAACTTTCCCGAGTTTTCCAATAAAAAGTCCACCCCACAGAACCAATTAAACCCGCGAGTACGTGGTATTAAATAATCGGTCGGTGGTCTGCATTTGAAATTGAAATTTGCAAGCCTCAATTCACTTGAGATATTCTTAAACGTCCCGAATCGAAAAAAATATACACCCTCCACTTCCGAATAACGCGCGGTTGCGCGTGTATTATATCAGATTCCACCTCCACCGTTATTTTCACGGTCTGCGTCGGTTATGCAGACTTTCCCCCGGAAAACTAGTAATACAACCCCTGATGTTGTTGATCGAGCGAAGTCCATTAATCAAAGCACGCATGAAAACAGGTAGCTCTCTGGTTTCCTTCGTTTCTTCGTACACCCTTCTACCCCGGACAAATGTACGCAACGTGTTTACTAGAAATGATTTCGTAACGATAATATAAATCGTTCTACTGCCTCAGCTAAGTATCACAAAGTCTTGGGTGGCTACGTGCCGGTTCTCCTCGTGATCATCGACGCGCGCGTTGCTTTTAGATATCACAGCGGCGTGATCTGCCGTCACGGTGCACGCACATGTGTGCCGCGGTTTGTGGGCGACCTCGTGCCTCCTTACCCACAATCAAACGCTCGTCTAACTCCTCCTTTTCTAAAGGAATTGCTCTCCGGGATTGTTCGTTTCCTCTCGCGTTTCAGGAATTTCCCCAATGTCGTTCGTGTGATCTTGAATATAAAGCAGGCTAAACTGGAGTTTATTCAGGTATTTCGTCGCAAAAAGGATGTCGTTACGAAGTATCCTGTGTAGTTGAGGATCAACGATCGTCGAATATTCTATTCAGCAAAAGTGAGTAATTAAAAGTAGGAATGATCGAGGCTGGTAGGATTGGTTTTTCAGCATTTGATTTTTAATTCATTCTCTGTGATATCGTGTGACTTGGAAGTTACATACCATGTATAAAATTTCATAAGAGTAATACAAATTTGGAACATTATAGAAACATAAATGTATATCTAATAACTGTCTTCAAAGTCTGATATACAATTATTACACTAGCAGGAATATGAATTAATTAACTTTTATTAATGGAAAGTTAGTATAAAGTGTTGTCGGAGCTGGTTGAACCACTTAGTCATGTAATTCTGAATGTTATTGATTAAATATTAGCTAATAACCGGCTCTGAAAGATCATTTTGATTTCGGTATACAGAACTATACTTCGATACATGGAATCTTAATTCTTTGTAACCATATTCTTCTGCGCTTTCGGGATGAAAAATTACAGACGACGAAAATTTTACATTTCGACAAATGTTGAAAAGCAGGAATTAATAATTAATATAAAACAATTGAATATGTAACTTTCAAGTCACATTGCGTTTTAAAATCTTGAATTATTTAAGAATAAAAAGAATACTGCTTCATTAGGTGGTTTAATAAACAAATTTTGAAATACTCTATTAGTATTTTTTCCACTGTGAATATATAGAGCGTAAAGAAATAAGATCTGTAAAAAAATATTTACTTAGGCAATTTTTCAACGGGAAACTTTCAAGCAACCTGTGACCGGAAATAAGTGAATGGCACAATAAAACCGATTTGTTTCCACGCTAAATTTTTTCACGATAAATCACACGTCTAAAATTATCAATCAACCAAACACGATCTCCGTTAATCCTCGTGTCATCCAACGATCCTGTCATTAATCGAACACGTCTTTGCGTTCTCGAATCGTTGCCTCGACCTTGCTTTCCTACTCAAGAAACTTGTACAACGATATTTCAAGCTACGTTGATATTATTCACTCTCTCGAAAGAAATTGGAAGCAACAAAAATTCTAAAAAAAAAGGAAAAAGAAACAAAAAATGCTTGAAACGTTGCTTCCTGGTTAAAGTGTTTCTTATTTCTTTTTTCTTTCTTCAAGAGAAGAAACGGGTTTCAAGGAAAATAACGATAGTATCGGCGAGAAGAAACTGAACTATCCAACTTTCAATTCAGACAGAAATTACACTGTCGTAAATTTATTCATCTAGACCGGCGCTCGCTAATTAGACCCTGTGCCAATCCAACGTTCGGATCTTACGAAGGCGTATCATTAATCTGTCTTTCAAGTTTCTCCACGGATCAAACCTTATTCGAACCTGTGACAAGCCTCTACAACTGCCTGACATAACTTCATCCTGACCGTGTAAACGCAAACGGCATTCCAACGATTACGTTACCGATTAGATTCAACCTTTTATCCTGAATGGGCTCGTGGAATGATTTTCCGAGGAATCGATGAATAAACGAGGAAATTATTTACTGTAATATTATTGTTTACTCGCGATATTCTCATCGTGCAACAATTAATTGCCTTGACATTGTGTCAAGCTCAGGAAAGAAATTACACTGCGATGACGTGTCTGCTTGCTCACCTTGCTTTCGATATATATATATATACTGTACACAGATACATACACATGTAGGAGTCGATAGATGAAAGAACAATCTTGCACGCTCGTTTAAACAATCAGCATGATCTGAACACGCAATTATCCACCGACTAACGTTCCCAGAGTCCGTAACGCCGATGGAATCCTCGAGGAGGAGTGATCATAAAGACGTGTAACGATTTCATCAGATTTTACGTAACAGAAGGCTCGATTAGAGACGAGAAAACGATACTCTGTCACGATACAAATCATCCTTTTACGTGATACACCGTAGAGTTTACAGATTTGCAACATTGTGCCTCTTTACGACGATAAACTCGTTAGGATGATATTTATCGTTCGATTCGGTAATCAGAATGTAAAGAACCTGTTGCTACAAACGTGTAATTCTGTCGAAAGGGTAATTAGCAAGTTGTCTAAGTTATCTTAGTCGTAAGAAAATGAAAGCTACGAGTTTTAATTAAAAAAAATAAAAGCTTACGACTTATCACGAACCTTCTGTGCAATCTATAATTGTACAACGAAAGGAAAAACCGATTTTCTGAATTCTGACGAATGTAACAATGTGCAGAATGTACCAGTTCAATTTATCAGATGGATAAATGGTTTATAAATGAAGCATTAAAAGAAACATTGTCGAAGTAAAGTGTCTCCATATTGTGATTTACTTTCGACGTTTGTCGTACTTATCTTATCGAAGTTAATTTATCAAGGAACACTTTGGTCAGAAGTTTTACTTCAGAAGAGAAAATGGAAATGAAGAGCAATAACTCTCGATAGGATAGAAACGTCAGGTATAAAGGTTTTATGAACGATCGGTTCGGGTGCTGATTTTACTCCTATTGGACCATAAATTTTACCTTATTGTTAACCGACGAATGCTCGTAAAAATTGTCACGTGGAGTGAATAGAAGCGTGTATGTATAGACGACTTATGTACGTTCTACGATCGTCAATCATTCGATCGAGGTTACAAGCGTTTTCAGGCACGCCTAACGAAGCAATCTCGTTAATCGTTTTTCGTTACCGTAAGACCGTAGCTTGGATCGTTTAATGGCGTAGTTTCCGGTTTTCTGTAGCACAGGGACGCAAGACACGTCCCTGGAGGTTCTCGATTAGAAACGATACGAAAAGGTTCAAGGGTTTAGATTTTCGATTTTTCGAAAGGCAAATTTTTACACCTGAAACATTGGGAAACGGGTGAAAGCAGCTCCAAGGATGCGTAATAATTCTCGTCTGTGATCCTTGATGCGTTAATTCACCTGTCGAACGTAATTTTCAAGCGATTTTAGAGAGGTTTAGTAAGGGGATTGTGCAAAGTGGAGAAAAAAAAGAACTCGATTGCTTGTTGAATTAATAGGCAATATTTTGTACCAATTATATTTTAAGCAATTTTTTCTTTTTGCACGTTACGTATTTACAATGACTGTCATTAATTTTTGAACGCCTTTTAAGACAGAATAACTTTTTTAAGACTGATGACGTGCAGAAATATTTCTGAGAAAGTTGCAATTTGTCGGGATTGATAAAAAATAATGAAAGTCACTTTTTTTTTATCTGTGGTTGTAATGAAAATTTAAAAAAATTCATTTTTAAACATTTTTAATATAAAAAGTACGAGAAATCTTTTTATATTTTCATTATAGACTCAAGCAAAAAAGTTACAAAAAAATTAGTATTTCTTTTTCTTCTTTGCAACTCGAACCAACTGCAATTTTATCAACAATTCTTTTGAACGTGATCCAGTAAATCAATCCGTCGAATTTCTCGACGAAAACTCAAATAGCTGGTCGAATTTTGAAAAAGTTATTCTGTTTCAAAACGTTGTCCGAATATTAATAAGAGTCCCTGTTTAATTTTATAAAACAGAGCAATAAAAATGAGGACACTGTAATTTAATTTAAATAAAAATTATTACTCTACAAATTTGATGAAATAAAGAAGAAAACGAACGACTGTTCTGATTCCAGATAATTCTAGTGACCTTAGTGTTAATGGTCCTGGCAGTGGCTTCTTCCCAGGACTACAACCAGTTGTTCGCAGGATTCGGTCCATATATCAGACCAGCCGCAGCAATGAGAGATCCACGATCGAACCGAGGTGAGTATAATCGATCTCGTTTCATCGTTCAAATCCTCTCGATCCTCTCCCATCATGTTACAATACGTATCTTCAATTCCAATTCAAACTCGAAAGCCACTGCTCCAGTATTCTCAATAACGAGAACAACGCGCAGACACGTGAAATTCACAGGGGCTAATTAAATCTCCTCCTATATTCCCATCGAGACACGACGTGACTGCTAAACGAGCCCATTATCCTCGAATTCCACGATGGCGAAATCGAGAAATTACGATCCCATGCCTCGTCAGGATAATCTGATCGATATTGAGTGCATTTCGTAGGATATGTCTGCCGGAACAGGTTTATAGGATGCTTGATTAGGCTACCGACGGTATAAGTGATTAATATAATGCACACCGGGAAAGGGAAAGTGGTTGTAAATATACTTAATAGATTCCATGTGGCTACCTAGTCGATTTCTATAAATACACTTGGCGAACAGTTGAGTTACTTTAAAAGGACTTCATAAATTTTAGAAACTTCTCTCGAATGAAATCTTTTTTTCCGTTGAATCGTTGATAATGGTTAGATAGATCGGGATAACGAGATTGTCCATTACAGTAAGTAAGGTCAATCAATAATGTGACATTTTATCACGTGTCGAGCGTTCGAATCGACGTACACGTGTTAACAGGATACGCGATCCTTACGATCGAATGGAACACGTTTACGCGAGGAATGGGTGCCAAGTTCAGACTCACCTACGGTGAGTAACGTTGAGAAAGTGGCTGGAAGTCAGTACTGAAACTGGCTGTTAGATAACGTATTCGTTATTTCAAATAGAATCGAGTTTTACACGTTTGATTTACAAATAGTAGTTTCGATATTTATAATCTACCTAGAAACTCTGTTTACAAGCACAATTGTCGATTCGATCGGGTTATTAGGCTTTCTTAATCCTTTCGCTACTACGAATGACTATAATTGTTCGCGATTAAACGATCTTTATTTATTATAACGCCCCTAGATTATAATTGAACGTCGCGAAATATTTTTCAATCTCGATTAAATCGAAAATTAAGCCTAAAATTATAATTTGATCAATGAATTTTTTTTCTACTTTTTCGTAAAGAGGTTAAAATTACATAGTTTTAGTTTTCACAAGTTTAACAGAACTTAAAGGTCCATTACGATTCTTTTCCGGCAGAGACGACAGACGATCGTAGCGAAAGGTTTAATTAACCGGAACAATTGATCAGCAGTTATGCTTCTACATTTGGTTTCGTAATAGTTTCTAGCTGTGCAGTAAGCATCGCTGAGTGTGCATACATTAGCAAAATCTGATATCGCGCAGTGACGTCGATTAATTATTGTCTGCGTTAGAAATGACTTCCTGAACCAGAGAAATTTCCATTCGCTTTCCTCGAGAAAATTACGTTGCACGTAGATAATGGTAAATGGATAATAGTATAATCAATCAAAAATTCTTTTCGCAAACGAGAAAAATTCTCCGAGCAACGCTGACCAAGCATATGATATAATCTATTAGAAATGATTTTCCTGAAAAAAAAAAAAAAAGAAAAAGAAATCTCCGAGCAACACGAGTCATCGCGAAACTTGCTCCACGTTTCTATTCTATGTATATCGCTTCCGATTCAATCGAACAAAACTGAATTCTCGAAAGAAACGAGACCAAGCGTCGAACTGAAGCGAAAGTCAACGACCGTGAAGGCCAGACCGCGAATTGCGCAATGAATTTCGTAATCCCGGAACGATTCTCGAGCAACGAATTCGCCGTTCGATAAGAATCGTGAACTTTTCAATCTCGATCTAAACAGGTCATTCTGTGGTTTCATAGAAACGACAAGAGCAGCGTGACTTTTATCGATACATGTCCTGTTGAGGGAATAGTTGCAAGTATAATCGCGAAGTAAAAACTTAGCGTGCGCTTAACGAGCTCCCTCTATTAAACTGTTTATCATTTTTTCAATGTGAAACGCTCTCGTGGGAATAGGGAAGGAGTGGGCTCTGATTGAAATTCCTGTAGAATTAGGTCGATGGACGTGGAAAATGCAGGATGACGAAAGGGTTTAATGGTCGGTTTGATGAATGACGTGTAAGATTTCGCGCGGTAGTCGGACTCTCTTTGCTCGACGTGCACCATTGTAGATTTATCCTTTCGAGGTAAATTAAAAGCTACGTGAATTATGCTGTTCCTATGGTAATTTCACTTTTCATAGTGATTTATGATCATTTCCGCCCCGTCCTTTTCTACGTAACTACGAGATTCAGGTCTCGACGTTTTCGCAGTAATTTCTGTTCTCCGATGATCTACTTTCGATTCTATTCGAAATTCATTTCTATAATCTTTGAAATTCTTATTTGCAAGTAACCTCCGATAATTCCCATTTGCTAATTCTCAAGAATCCCCCGCAGAATAATTTTTTACGCAGAAGAAAATACGAAAATTGAACTCTTGCGACAATTTCAGCTCTCCAAGCGATCCACTCCACTCGAAAATAGTATCTAAAATCTTTCAAATTCACATTCACAAGTAACCTCCGATAATTCCCATTTGCTAATTCTCAAGAATCCCCCGCAGAATAATTTTTTACGCAGAAGAAAATACGAAAATTGAACTCTTGCGACAATTTCAGCTCTCCAAGCGATCCACTCCACTCGAAAATAGTATCTAAAATCTTTCAAATTCACATTCACAAGTAACCTCCGACAGTTTCCATACGCTAATTCTCACAGAATAATTTTCTGCGTAGCAAATGATAAGAAATTCTAATTTTTGCTCTAGGTCCAGTGTTGTTCCCTCCGGGTCCTCCGCCAAACAGCGCGGACAGCAGCGGAGTGATAGTAGGCGCGAGCGGATACGGATTCGTGCCACCCAACCCAGGTAAATCGTCGGTCGGATTCTGAGGTGGAAAAAAAAAAAAGAGAGAGCGTTCTCTCCGTGGCGCAGGAAGCAAAGAAAGGCATCGATTTCTGCTCCATAACCCAGATCTCCACCAAAGATTTACCGCGCGGAGGCAGTAATCATTTCTTTGGGGGTGACACTAACCCCGTGCACTTGTCACCGTCCCTGTGCACCTAACTTGTGAATAAAACACTATTTATTTGTTGTCACACACGTCCGTTCACCCAAACCCCTATCCTCTATCTTCTACATACACGCGTTTCTTTTTTTTTTTTTATTATTTATTTCTGTCTCTGCATGAAGATTTCCTTCGTTGATAAATAATTTACTCGAATTACGATGCCTGAGAATATTTTTGTTCATCAGGATTCATTCATTTAAATATTCATTGATTTATAAGCAGAGTGAGTCGTATATTATTTCGTAGATAAATTGGTGAAGAGTTTAATTTGGTTTAGAATTGCCATTCTAACGAAACATCGTTCAATTTTTGCATTTTTTGTAAAAGCAGATGATTAACAGCGGTTCGTGTAATTATTTAGAATGATTCAAAGGGAATAACGAGTGATTCACGTTTCTTTTTTGCATCGTTTAGAAAAATTAAGCTTTGTCGCTATTCACCAATTTTTCTAGAAATATTTCTACCAATTTTGCACGCTCGTTCATCTACAATTCATCCGATTGGAAATGTGTCAAGTGAAATAATCTCTAAAATGATTCACGATACAACTCACGCAAGAACCTATGACTCGCTCTATTATTACTGCATCGAAGCAGTAATCACTTTAACAAGATCATTAATTCTTTCATCAGTGAATAACGAATGAAACCCGTGAACAACCCTTGTCAACTTTCTATTCAAGACTAATCATCGTCCCGAAGAGATGACTCGAAGAGATCGAGGAATCGATCGAAGGTCACGCGAGATCCTTGGATCGGTTCCGTGAAAGTCTATTCGTACTGTTCGTGATCGTGAACTCCTCGAGGACAAAGCTCCTCCTTCCCTGACCTCCGTCAAATGTCAACCTGTACGTCAGAACGCGGAAGATCGTAACGTTCAAACGATTATCTAACCTTCGAGATACCTCTGTTTATCCTCCCACGTGAATTTCTGAAATATGAGAAGAATTCAGACGCTTCTTCGAACTTTAACATTCCTAGCTAACTAATTTCAATTCTTATCGGACGTCAGAATTTTTTAAAAACTTGAATATGCAGCTAGGTCGCCATTTCAGTCGATGCTCTAAAAGTGTCACACTGACATTATTCGAATGAAAAAACATTTTACTACAATTTTCAATTTTATTGCAATTCGAGGGTTTTTTCATTTGTTTATGATATTTTTCTAAACACTTTCCACGTGACATACACCCCCGTCCATAAATATCTGGATACTTATCTAAAAATTACAATCTATTTCTCAGATATGGTGCTTTCAAAACATTAATCTTTTAAAATAATAATATGTATTATTAAATACTATTTTAATTCAATTAATAGAAAATTATTACGTTAGATAATAGTAGTTTAAATGTACACGAGAAAGTATTCGGTTCACTTAGAGCGTTTTAATCTAACCCAGATTAACGATGCAATTATAAAAGAGGAAATAAAGTGCATAGTATGTGCAATTTTTACCAACAAATTATATCAAAATATTTAAATCCTTTTTTGGAAAGAAATTATTACTTGCACCAGTTGCGACAGTTTTATAATAAATTTTCTTTAATACTTTCTCCTGAGTTGCTTCAACATTATCCACAACATTAATTTCTGATGCAAAGTCAACGCTAAATTCGAAGGATACTTATGCAAAACTCATAAGTGTCCTTATACTTGTGAACGAGTGTGTAAAAAGTGTAATATTACGTGGGAAGTGACATACGTACGTCTGATAAGGATTAATCCCTGATAATCCATAAATTATACATTACTAGTATTGTACAAAAAATATCACTAACATCTTGTAAATAAAGTGTAGAAAATAGTGAGAGGAATTAACCAAACGAAAAAAAAAAAAGAAAAAAGAAAAAGTAACAGGTAAGTTACCCGTTTTATCTTTCCACCATTTTCCACGTAGAAGTCACCAAGAGAAATAGCCACGTCTCTACGAAAGCAAATAAACCAACCCTTGAAATCCTCGAAGCTTCCGCAAAGTAATATTTTTCACGAAAATACCGGTTCGATTTATCACATAAATCACATCGAGAAGTAATCCTCGCGCGAATGGAAGCTCGAGAGTTTCCTCTTCCGGGATTACGTCTGAGGGATTTCCCTCCCTCTTTCTCTCTCATAGAGGAGAAGTTATATCAATGAATAAAAATTCCCTCTCGTCCTTCGTTAACGACGAAATCCTCGGTAGCGACGATTCGATCCATTTCCCGCTTTTTTTTCTCTCTTTCTTTTTTTTTTCTTTTTTCTTTTAAAGACGAGGAATAGAAAGAGGAAAGGAGTGACCGGTTTTAAGAGAAGAGGAGTCCAAGTCTTTCAGATCCACTTAGAGAGCTACCAGACGGGGGTTCGGTGAAAGTGATTTTCGTCGGCCTCGTGACTTAAACTCGTTTACGCGTAACCTCGGCTGAATCACTCCGCGAGGTGTAACAGGTGCTACGAGGTCAGCCAGGTGGACGACAAGGTCGAGCTTTTCGACGACACGTTGGAAATTCGAGAGATCGATGATCCTTTCTTCTTGATTCACGGTCAAGTTTGTGTTTTTGGTTTTCTTGTCGAAGTATTTTTAGAATAAAACTGCAAAAATAAGAGATGTTGCTTCGTTTAGGATAGAAATGAGAGTTTAGGCGAGATTTTTCACTTTTGAAAAGGTAACCTAGAAATTAGAAAATTCGAGTCGCGGATGGAAATTTCTCTTGGAGTGAAATTCGAGATTTCCTTGATAATTGACCAGTAAAATACTGAAATTGCGAGCGAGGATTACGTGGCTTAGAATTTTTAATTGTCTTTCAGATAAGAAATTCTTTTCGTGAAAATTCAATATGATTTTTCATTAATCAGAGATCAATCTGAAAGGCTTAGGTGATCAATTCGAGATTTATGCCACGATTAATTTTCATCTCTCGACTATTGTAAGTTACAAGAGCAAAAGATTCTTTTTGTGAAAATTCCATATGATTTTTCATTAATCAGAAGTCAACCTGAGAGGCTTAGGTGATTAATTCGAGATTTATGCCACGATTAACTTCTACCGTTCGACTATCGAAAATTACAATGCAATTTGCAGTAATCGCAACGAACTGTTCCTTAATCTTCTCGGAATTCTTAACGCGCATAATTTCGCAACAAACGCGGTTGAAACGGGGCTTCGATACTTCTGCTAAGTGTCTATAATATACGCGCACCATAATTACGAGTAATAATAGTTAATTGAATTACCGATTGGCTACGATTTTTCTCGTTCGAGTGAAATTACTGCAAACACTTGCATCATTAAAACGGGATTATTGAGAAGAACGATGTGGTAACTCTGTTCCAAACTGTCATAAAATAACTTTGTAAACAAGTGTTACTTAATCCTCAGTGGACGATTGCTCTGACCTGTCATGGCGGGTGAACGAAGAATTATTTTTTGACCCGTAACTTAAGCTTCACAATAAAAATGTGTTTTAAGGAATGAATTTTTTACGCGACTTGAAATATATTTTCACGTATAAATACTATATTTAAGTAGAGTGTAAACCACGTATAAATACTATATCTAAGTATGCACGTAATGAAATAAATACATGCGAATGTACAATACAATATTTGGTTGCACTTAATACAAAAAAAAGAATTGTTAGATTTTTGTGTGGAATTTAAAAATGAATCTTAAATTTGTCACATCCTGTGCTATATTTTGTATCACAGAGATAGTAAAAGTAACTATTTTATTTATTGTATATTTAGCTACGTTTGAGATCGTCATAGTTGAGATCCTAATATTAAATTATTAGAAAAAAATTCTGAAAAAAAAAAAGGAAACACGAAGAAAAGAATCGATTGATCAAAGAAGAGAGAAATCACGATTCTAACACAGTTAACGTCGGTTATGAGCTTAACCCGTTTGTATCTTTCTTCTTACACCCATTAAAACGCATAAACGTTCACGGAGAAACGTAAATCTACGTAGATTACAATCCTGACACGCTTTTAAGACACGAAAACAGCGCAGAAAGTCTAAAAGCACGGTTATCCACGTTCTATCGAGATAATCAAAGAGAAAGAGAGGGAGCAACTTCGAGCAGATAACCAGACGGAAATATAATTTAATTCATCCTCTTGAAACAAGCCAGAGTGGCTCGTTTTTGTTAATGTCTTAAACGAAACAGGCTCGTTAATATCGAGATGTTTTCCGCACGTTATTTCGCGCTCCTCTAACGAGAAGCAGAACGGCTGCTGGCTGTATTTAACGGCTGACGGTATCGAATAATTACGCGGCAGGGGACGTAATTGTAGGGTGTGGAAATCAAGGACAAATTCTTGAGAACGGAGGAGTCTCGTGGGCTATGGTGTTTAGACGTTAACGATATAGTTCCGAGAGATGAGCGTCTGGTGAAAGTTCGAACGAGGCTTCTGTCGAACTTCTATAATGGAGAATTAATCGTGTTGCATAGAAGAGAAAGGGAGATAAGACTTTGTAACCTCGTGAGGATCGTTAAACTTGAACCACAAACGATTTCTCCATTTCCCGTCGATCTTTTTACATCAATATTCACGTTAACACTTTCGATCACACGTTTCTACACGCAGAAAATTCTAAATGGATTTTTCAAGAAGACTACTGTTAACACATTATCAAACCTCAATCGTAGGAATCATAGTAGACTGCATACAGCTCATCTACTAATATTTTCTCGTTCAAAAAGAACCTCTAACTTACTAATTATGCAAAATTCAGCTGATAATGAAACTTCATTACACAATCTAGAAGATACATTGCTTACAGACGATAATTCGATATAAAACACGTCTTGATGACTAATAATTCAATGGAATTATTATTATTTATAAATTTAGAAATATATGACGATATTACCATTTGTACATTTATACTATCATTTACGTAAATTAGAAAAGCAAGGAAGAACTGTAGATACCTATATGTTTGATGTATTTTCAAAGTTTAATGTATAACACAATAATTTTCAAACTCGCAAATGTTACATGCTAAATATATTATTGGTTAGTGAATAATTTATACATTAAATTAATCAATATACAATTTAATGGGCAATAAATCGATTTTAAACCTGCTGCATTACCTAAAACATACCAAACTTAGGTAATAATCCATGCAAACGGTTGGTCTGACGCTGAATAGCTATAAAAAAAGAAAAAAATTCTACTAAAAAAAGAAACAGAGAAAAAATTCTTCCAAAAATCTGCCATACACCATGTGTACGGAGAATTGAATAACACCTAACCTGGTAACTCCTCGAAATCGAATCAGTCGGACCGAAAAAAAGACAACACCGCAGCGTAGAACAACCCTTCCACGCCGTAAGCACTCTTCGTCGACCATTCCACTCGGAAGGGGGCCTAAATTTACGCTAGCAGGCAAGCCCCTTCGACTGCCTAATGGATCCCGCTGCCTTCTGGCCCCTCGTGCAACGCTTAACTTTATTGTCAGCGCCGTGGTCGGCACAGTGTTGAAGGCAGCGGGCAGAAAAGCGAGCACTTACCAGTCAAAGGGTAGCCATGGCTCACATAGATGGTCTGACGCAGGGTGGTTGGGTGACGAGGGTCCTGTAATTAGCAGCTTTGAAGTTGTCCTCAAGCTTGACTTCTCATTACAACGACGGTCAGGTGTACAGATGATTAAAATAAACGCGATTTCACGCTGGGATTTTGATTTCTAATGTGTTCTTAAGACGTCTATCGTGGTTCTGAGAGTAACGGAAGGATATCACGGGATCGAATAATCGTCGAAGGGTTTGCAATTCGACCAAGAGCCTGGGAAATGAAGGAACTTTTGTTTAGGGATACGTTTGCAAGTGGTTTACCGGGGAGGGAAAGTTTGCTTTGTTGGTCTGCGGCGGTGTCCTTGGTAGCGACGGTGGAGAGAAGTTTGCCTCACCCTTTGCGTAGGAAATTTGACGGTGTTGAGGGTGAAATATTGAAGATTCGGTATTTCGAGTTCAATTAAAGGGTATAGCTGAGAGGGTTTCGATTAAATTAGACTTTAGATGCGTCAAAATATACCTCTATATCTCTTCCTCTGTCAGAGAGACGTTTCTCTCTCTTTTGAAATTAATGAACCGTTTGAATCCCAAAAGTCCTCAAAAGTTTCTGGAGAAATCTTGTCGAAAAGAGCTAACCAGCGCGATATAATTTGATGGATTGATCAGACTCGAAAGATACAATATACATTTTCAACTTTCTGTTGCAGCTTTCTACAGGTACTTCTATTATTAAGTAAACGAAGAAGATTCGGGATATTGTGGCAGCTGTGTTATTAACAAAGAAGTAGTACAAAATCGAGGAGAAAAGACGATTTCGGCAACTTCAGATCCTTCTCTGTATCATATCCCTCGGATATCTTTACGGTGCACCACGAGTGCTGGAATTTGTTTCTGTTACCACCCAACAGCACCCATAGCAGTATTTGTATAAAGAAGACTATCGAATTAATATATTGTTAATATATTTCTGTGACTAGTATCTTAGAATCACAGTGGGATCTCAGTTGATTACTTTCTCAAAAGACTTTTCTTCGATGAAACTGAGATTCCTCTGCTATTGGAATGCAGAAAATTAAGAAACACGATCTGCGTTTAAAACATACATCGTGCGCCTTCTGAATTTGCTGTCTCGGTTCGATCTCATCCTGTGTATAAAAGCAAAGGAAACAGCAATCGAAAGAGAGTCGAGTAGTAAACATCGATCATGCCTCGAAGCACTTTTGGATCCGTTGAGAAAAAGTATACGTGAAATTCAGTTTGTAAATATGTACTCGTTCCTCCCTGTAAAATGCTGTTTCGTCGATTTTAATACAGGATACGACGATCGACAGCATGATTTCTAAAGCGTGTACACGCACGCCAGTCTCGGTTCTTATGTCACACGGTCGATCGATCGCGTTAGTCATAGCTGCACTTGAAAACGAGGCATGCGACCGGCTGACACAGCCGGGAGAAAAAAAGTTACGAATTGTTCCTGTCTGATCTGTTCATCGATCGTGAGCAATCTCGTTCGACCGCGAGTCATGGTTAATCAATGTAGACGTAAAGTGTAGAGTGTTGTGTATATAATCTATAGTGAAATAAACTGATTTGTTGTTAACAAGAACACCGGCCCTGGTGGATATTATTGCAATCACGACATTTTTAACCCTTTAGAAAAACGAGCCTACGATTTCTTGAAATATCAGACATATACGTGTGTTATTCGAGACGAAATCAGTAATTATAAACTGTGTGATAATTGCACAGATTTAGGTACTCGAAAATGTTCTCTTTCAAAGGTTCTGAAAAGTATCAATCACGATGAAAAATTCTTTTCGTGCTTGGCGTGAAAAGAATTGGCAGAGCAACGAGGTAAGTGTACAATTATAGAGATAAAAATAAGTAAATTGTAAGATTTATCGAATAAAGATGAATTACATATTGAAACAACGGTTGTATCATCATACTCGCGTCACGAATGAAACGACATTAATAAATTTCAACGAGGCCTCGCGAATTTTATTCGAAGAAGCCACTCGTTCTATACATCGTCGCGAACGTGTACAGAAAAATTTGCAACTCTGTAAGATTCAGAAAAATTCGAATTAACCAGTTGCAGGGACGTCATTAAATAAGCATAAACAGAGAAAACAGAGTTAATTACATTCCTTTTATGCAATCTATATTTCACTGGGTATTCCAAGAAATCTGTAAGAGAAAAAAATAAATAAGATTCGTCTGGCAACACGTCTTATGTAAAAAGAAAGGGAAAAAAGAGAAATATCGAGCTGCCTTCTCTCTGATTTATCGCCTGTAAAGAGGCTCGTAAAGACAGTACGACATCGGCGAGATTCGCGATGGAATTGTAAAGCGAGATTGATTCCTCGTTGAGGAGGAAACCAGTCGTGAATTAGACAGCTTAGCGGGAGATTCGAAAGCGTGCGGAGAACGCTAATGCGTCGTTCTGTGTCCCGCGGGGAACGAGATCGTCCTAGTACGCGTCCCGTGAACCTAATGGCTGACTCAGCGTGGTTAATCTCTCCTTCTTTCTGTCTCTTTCCCTCGTGAATGATTAACGAGGCGTCCATTAGATCATTAAGATTTACCCGAGGCTGTACTTTGCTCGCCTGGACACGCCGCGGTCTTAATTATGAAACGTTTTCTTTTCTTTTTTCACGAGAAGATTCAGCGCGTGTCTGACCAGCGACGACTAAATCTACTTAATACCAGACCGTCGACTTTGGTCAAGTTCTTTCACGATGAATTCTTTCTTCTCCGTTCACGTTTAATTGTAGGACAAAGAGTTCGATTGTTCCCTTTCTTTTCATCTTCACGGTTCAACTTCCACGTGACGAATTTTACTATACGTAATACTGCTTCTTTACACACTGTTCTTTCTTTAGACGTGTAAAGTCGAGCGAGGCGAATGGGAATACTTTCTGTTCGGTGGTAAGAAAACGATAGGCAGACATTGAGAAGCTAATTTTTTTTATTGCAAATTCGTATCTAGCAGTCTGAACATTGATAATAGAAGATAAAAAGAAAGTGGGAAACTTTTCTTTTGGGAACAGAAAGTAGGAAACGTGAGAAATATGAGATTCAATTTTGACGCGAATCGGATAACTGAAAATCTATGCAGAAAATTAAATTGAAATTTTCGTAACGATAAAACAATTCAGTGATTGCAGAAAAAAATTTAATTCAACTGACATCATAACTCCTTTGTAGAAATTCGTACGAAACACAGTGTTCTCATCCATAGGAGAATTTAAAAAAAAAATACCATTGGATTCTCTGAACTTTAATCCGTAAAATGAGCTTCTCAGAATGACGGAGAGAAAAATTCCAACAAATAAAGTTTACCATGATTCAGAACTTAAAACAACTGAAAATACCTTTCAATTTGCAAGTTTGTCTTTTTATTTTAAATACGAAATTGTCAAATTACGTGTTTTACATTCACACCAAAATTGTTGCGCTCGTTCGTCTAATTTACCACGTGTGCCGGTATTAAATAACAACTTAAAACGATCAACGAGCTAGCGTATTAAGCGTGGAAGAGAGAGATAAGGTAACATTAGCAATCGTAATGCTCGTATCTATTACGACGTGGCAAACATAGATTGAATTCTTACTTCGATTCGATTCACCTCGGTCTCTACTCTACTTACGTCATAATCAATGCATTCATACCGATCTACGTAACGATCGATGACGTAGCAATCACACGGATATAGCACAGAATAAGCTGGAAACAGAATCGATACAGAAATTACACGGAATTGATGTAATCGACGTTAGTAGAGGCGAGCAAGTGAACACGTTGCGATAGAAAAAAGAAAAAGAAAGAAAGAAAAAAGGTTGGAGGAGGTTAATAACAGAAGATACGTGAGCGAATTACAGAGGGAAAGTAACGACAATTCCCAATCATAGACACCGTTCCGTGTCTCGACTATAAACTCACATAATTCTCGAGCAGGGCTTTGAAACGAGTTCCACGCCAATTCGTGTTATGTCACTCACAGAGTTACTTTTGCCACGCTCGACAATCGGTATCACCAGCTTCCACTCCGTCGAGCAAACGAACCGATCGATTATCGCGGTGGCTGGCCTGCATTTCGCTGGTTTCACGTGGAACGAATTTATCGGAAGCCCGGTGTATAAGCAAACTGGCTGTTTGGCCCGGCTGAAACTTCGTTGATCGGATTATTCGGGTGGCGTTCACGACGTTATGGTACCACCGATGGAAATTACGTTTACCGTTCGCGTTTACTGGCTTTGTCGCCTCTCTATGCATAGGGGAAATTGTTCAGCTAGAGGGTTGTTTTCATTAAACGCGTTTGATCGCGTGAAGGCAGGAAAATAAGCGAGATATTGTTTTTTTAATCGTGTCACATTTTAAACGGATGGTGTGCAGGTAAAATTTGTGTAATAAGGAATTAATTTCGTCAGCGAATAATACAGATTAAACGTTAAATATCAAAAACAGACGATTCATTGAAGGGAATGTAAGAGATAATGTAGAATGCAGACAATTTTTTAAACCACGTCACAGGTAGTTGAATATATTAGTTTATTTCTTTTTTTAACTCTGTACAAATCGTTATTTTTATGCTCGGAAGAAGCAAAATTACAATTGATTGCAATTTTTATTATTCTTAAGTCTAAAATATAATTCATGGAAAAGATTAAAATACAATTCGCGTGGAAAAAAGAAATTGGAATTCAATCTCTTAAAGTTTAGAAGTTAATAATAAAATGAATTGGTGCTTTAAAGTAGTCAATCCCAGAAGATTTACGATATCAATTTCCCGCGTTCCATGGTTTCGCAATGGGTTAATCCACCGGTAAGAAAATCACAATTAAAACGTAACTGTTATGCAACGGTGATCAATATTTAGAACGTCGGACGATTAATTAACGTTTCGAAGTCTATTGCATCGAACTTTCGTCGATTACGTAAAACCACGTTTGCCACAAAATGAGTAAACAAACAAGCAAAACTTTCCTTCCTATCTGATACGGATTTAGACCATTGAGAAAAAAGATCTATTTTGCAACGTGGCAGATACAAGGGGAGAAGCTGGTCCGACGACTTTCGAACGAAAAAGCAACCAGGTTCTGGGTATATCACCCTCGCGAAGAATTTTCACGGATTATCGCGTCGAAACTTTGCCGATCACTTATTAACTCGCGGATTATTACATAACAAAATTAGTCGCACGTGGTCCGCCAGCCTACATGGTTACCAGAGCGTGTAGTATGCCGTGGAAAATATCGGCCTGGAGGAGAAAATGTCGCAACCAGATCACTTCCGGGACGTTGCGATGACAATACACCCTTCTCAATGATATTTTTCTTGTTTTTTTTTTTTTTCAAGTTTCGCCAGATCTTCGAGACTTTGGGAACAATGCGAAATTTGAATTGAACTTTTTTCACGATGACTGTGTCTTTTTTTTTTTTTGAAAGATGAAACACGATTGTTCCTTCTGAAAGAGTATTGTTCAGGAGAAACAATGGACGTTCCATAGAAAACCCGATGGACTGTGACAAGGAAGTTCACGAGAATTTAAGTATCGACGAATGGAATTAATTGGAAATAAAGTTAGTGCTGTATCGATGCGTTTTAATTAAATTTTTTGTGAGGGTTTGTTACACAGCGGAGCTCAAGATATGTAAAACATCGTGTAATGAAAGTAGCTGAGACAAGAACCATAAAATGCTATGCCTTTCTCTTACCAGCATGACGTAGTATCGATCCAACCGATTTCAAAGAACTCTCTTGAGTTCTCTAACAGGTGCCGCTTCAGGTATAAAACCATGAAAAAGTTGAATTTCATAAAAACTGTTGCCGGTAAAAAAAATTTTTATTAAACGACAGAAAGCTATAAATTAAATTTTCATTTTATGATAGGTCTTTTTCGGATATTTAAATCGATAGGTAGATACTGTGAATTTAGATGAATGATTTAGGTACTCTTCTCGATTGGAGAAGAGATGATGCTCTGAACGTGGATGATTAACCTGAATTGTGAAAAGAGAAAAAGGTCGCTGGACAGTCCGGAAGACCGTCAGGTACCGGTATCGGCAGGTCGACGACATGAAATCACGTTAGCGAAACAACGAAGCCCATCAGTTAGTTCTGAGGGTTGGAAGTGTGGTTCTAGGGTCACTCTTTTAAGCCCTTGACGCGATTACGTTCATTTTAGGAAAGTATTACCCGTCTCACCGCTGCTGACTCTTTTATTTTCCAACTTAGCCATCATGCAAACCACCGATTTCACGTACACCGATGCAGAACACTCGATAGAAAGAATATTTGTAGGAACTGTTTCTTATTATCTCTCTCTCCCTCTCTCCCTCTCTCTCTCTCTCTCTTTCTCGCGCTCAACATCTCTCGCGCTCAGCATCTCTCTCTCTCTGTATTTCTCGCATTCTCTGTCTCGCGTTTTGTATCTCTCGTGCTCAAACTCTCATTCTCTCTTTTTCCCTCTCCTTCTATCTACCTCTTCCTCCTCGTCACTCCCGCACAACATATTCAAATCTCCAAATGAAACTTTGTCTTTCGAAACGAAATTCAACGCGAGATAGAAACAGGAAATAAGCCAATGTTCCGAAGTTCGACAGAGGAGGCACGATGTGGTCCTTCGAGTTTCACCCCATTTGCTCCAGCAGGATCGTAAGAATAACCAATCCTTTTCCACCATCCCCACGCGTGTTCAAAGGAAACTCGTAGGATACGGTGAATGTAGATGAAAAGGGTGGGGTGAAGAGGAAAGATCGTTCAAGCGGTCGGGAGGTAAAATCCGCGACTCAGAAGGGCCGAATTCATTATTAAAAAGCCGGAGAGCGAAGGCTGCCGCCCCTTTCATCTTCCCTTTCGGAAGGCAGTGCATCAATATTCAAGCGGCGATGCGCCTCTTCGTATCGCGACAATGTCAGGTAGTTTACTTTATATTTCACAACACCCTGCCATCCATCCAACCTTCTCCCTATACCTTACCGTGCACGGTTATAAGATCCTTATCGCGTCTATTCAAAGGGCGCCGCGCGAGCCTGCGAAAATAGAGATTCGGTTCGGTTCCCTTCCGTCTTTTTTTTTTTTCTCTTTTTCTCTCTGTCTCTTTTTTCTTTCTTTCTTTCTTTTTCTTTTCTCCCTCTTTCTCGTCCTCTCGAGTAAATCCTGACGGGGATATCTCTTCAAAGGCTTTCTCCTCTCTGCTTCTCTACTTCACCGGTCCACGTGATCTCCATTCGATTTCGTGTCTCGAATCGGTGATCGAAGGATAATTTTCTCCCTCTCTCTCTCTCTCTCTAGGAATAATGTTTCGATGATTCTTCCGAGGAAAGTTCTTTTCAGATTGTTCGTGTTCTCGAATCGACCAGTTGTGTATCTCCAGTTTGAAAAACCAATGGCAATTTAAGGTAGCAATGAAGCATCGGTTTTCTCTTTTTTGTTCTCTTTCTTTTCTTTTTATTAATCCCAATGTTTCCTTAATTCGAAGGCCACTTTGACCGAGAACTGTTGGTTCGTTAATTATTCCGCTGATTAAACATTCATCCGTGAAAGGGAAGGACGTTGAAGAAACTCGAAAAGCGGGGGAATATTTCAGAAGCACTTCGCGGGATGCAGGCTGCAAAGCCGCCGCTATATAAGAGAAAAGTACCACGGAAGATTGAACGTCAAAACGTCGCGTCCCGACGACGACGACGACGACGACGACGACGACGTGGAATCCGCTTTGCAATCTAGCCTAATTGAATATTCGTAAAGCGGAACGCTTAAAAGGGAACCTCGGGAATGGATAATCGGGATTATTCGTGGAAGGTAGCGAGTTGATTTACGTCGCATTTACGCGACTTCTTTTTCCTTTCCGTTCTTTTTCCCTTTACTTTTCTTTCACTGCTAAGTGAATCACGCTCAACAGGCAAATCTACGATTTCCATAGGAGATACCCTTTTGAAAATTGCAACATTCGACTCCATAACATGAATCTATCTACGAAATCTCGAAGGAACACTTCGGTGAATTTGCTGGGGAGGCTTGAGACGCGATCGAGAGCAGCGTTGGTTCGCGCAAACGATCGTTCTGAGAGCAATTTTGAACAAGATACCAGCGGTGAAATCACTCAGGAAAGATTAGGAACTGGATATTTACGAAATTTTATCGTTTGCCTAGGATCATCCAACTTGCGCGCCTGCATATTTCTTTTTAATAAAACAGAACCTATTCGAAGTTATCTCAAGTTGCTTTTTTTATCGAAAGTATGATCCCTTACAATTATATACAGACATCAATTCGGTTATCCAAATTTTCAATGGCTTTTCGACATGTTAATGAAGAACAGAACTTCACGAACTACAAATCGAATGTTATTTTTTCGATCATTAATTGTTTCTAGCTTGTTAGCATAAGTTTCAACTTTTCTGACAGTGTTGAATTGCATGATCTTGGAGGAATTTACACATTTACAAAATTTCACTTGCAAAGACCACTGGGTATGAACATCAGACATATTAACATCATTCAATTCTGATCAAAAAAAGTCACTCGATATTGATTGATCCCTTCCTGATTAAAATTGTTCTATCTTCTAGTAAAACAACCCGTTTTACGTCATTTGGAACGACATGACGTGCAAAAATTATGCGGTATTAATATCTAAACGTCGCATTTGGATGATCCAATATTTAGGAATATCTCTAAATTCGAGAAAAACGGGAACAATGTAAGAGATTCGATTGTAAACGAGGTTTCCGTGCTCCCTCGAGCAACGAGACGTCAAAGACACGTCCTGTGGATCGAAGAAAAAGAAATTTACTATGGCAATTAGCGCGGCAATGTCTCGCGTGCGTTTAGTTGAATTTTAGTAGCCATTATCGTAGTTCCAACGAAGCGAGCCTCGTCCTCCCTCTCGGTTCGAATTTTTACTGTATACTACACGCGCGTATTACCTTCCCCTCTTTTACGATAGCCTACGTGGACCAAGCCGAAGCGGAGGAAGCAGGAAAAAAGAAAGAAAAAAAGAAGAAGAAACCACGGAGAAGCAATTAGTCGTAAACGTGTTAGTGTTGCGTGCCGTGGCTGTAAGATGATTGCGTTTACGTTCGATGATTAAGCACATGTTTCATTCAAACGTGTATAAATTTCACGTTGAAGAAGCTTTTCTTTTTTCATTTTATTTCGTACGTACATTGAACAGTTACTCGAAGATGTTCTATCGTGGATGCAAGTTGCAGTATTAAGTAATTTGTTAAATAAAGAATTTATAGAGGAAATAAACGTGGGGCAGTAAAATGTATACAGTTGTAATTATTGTAATGTGTGTATATATTTTGAAAATTCGTGTAAATGGAGAAAAATTATAATATAAATCATTTCGTGGTATTATAATGAAATTTTATTTTGTCCTGAATTAACGATGTGAAATTTTTCTCTATTATTTAATCATTTATTAATCGATAGCATAATTTTCTCCATTATCCACACCAAATATAAAACAGTCTATAATATTCTCGCGAATTTCTTCCTCGAAACTTACAAATCGTTCGATACAGAAAAAAACTGAAATTTTACACTGGTTAATTTCTTTTGCCTGTCGATCAATACGTCGAATTCGAAACAAAAATCGACGAAGTAGAGTCAGAAACGAAAGTCTCGCTAACAACTGTCCTCGCAACACTTGAAGCTCCTTCTATTTAATTATCTTTCGGTATCGAAACCCTTTTCCAGTCTCATGTGTTCACGTTTAGTCACGGAACACCATATCTCTGGTACTAAACTCGTTTATTATTGGCAAAGCGCCATGGAACGCGATATTACGACACCATAATGGCGGTACGATTGACTAAATCGTAGCAGGGTCCTCGTAACTTGGGATTAGGGCGAACGGGCTGGCTTAAATCGGTTATTACGTCGCGTTGCCTAACCCGTAAATCGTGTCTAACGTTATTCGACGATCAGGCGGACTAGGAACGAGGCATACAAAGAACCCCTCTGTTTTTGCTCTTCTTTTCGTCACAGACGCCTCTCGATTGAAGAGATCGTTCCTCGTAGACTATAGCAAGCAACCCCCTCATCCGGTTTCCTTCCTCCCTTTCGCGAGGAGTAAGCAAACAATAATAACATCGTCGCCGAATCCCGGGGAAGAAAGCAAAAGAAAATACACCCCTCAGGGGACAATTTATTAATATCACTGGAAGTGATTAGAGCGGGGTACACGGGCTTCGAACGATAAGGGAGCCGCTCGTTTGTTCTGGATATACTTATCGAACCTCTGCCGTAGACGTTTTTATTGCAATTTTTTTCTTTCCTCTTCGTCGAGGATCGGTAGGACGAGCATCGGTAAAACGTGAGGAATGTTAATGAAATGTTGGAATTATGATAATCCTGTAGAATTCGGGAATACCGTTTCGAAGGGATCGAATTGTTCGCCTCTCGGAATATCGGGGATGATGACGAAAACTATTCTTCATTTATGAACGCTGTTGTATGTACACGATATTAAGCTATAAAAATTCAATATTGTTTCTTTTAACTGAAATGTTGTTTCTTTGAAAAGTAACGTGTTTTATCGAAATAATTTTCATACGATTCTGTACACCTTTTTCTATTTATTAGCTAGTTTTATTAGAATTTGTCCTATCTATCCTGTCAACGTTTAAATATCTTTACATTTACATAATTTTCTTTAAATATTCAACTCCTATTTTTCAACAGTTTTTATGGCAACTTTTTTTCAAGCTTAAACTTACGTTAAAAAATCCTAACAAAATTACGAGAATTCTAACTAATCATCGCGTCAAATGATAATGTCTAAACAATTGTAACTATGAATATTTTCACTATAACAGATTGCTTTTTGTTAGTTATAATCGGAGAAAATTTAATGCACCATATCAACCTTTTAATTTCAGCTCTTTGAAAAACGACACATCACTTGCTATACAATGAAGTTTTATATATATGAAATCTTTCATAAACGATACTCTATCCAAAAGAATTTGCACCTTCAATAAAGCACTGAATATCGTACTTGCAGTCCTGTTTTTATATCGTGCCACATACCAGCGAGCAACTTTTTAGTCGCGAGCGAAAGAGTTAATTCTCCATCACGTGTTTTCTGGCGTTCGAAACGATCGTTCGACTGGCTGAACGAGAGGGGGGGAAAAAAAAAGCGAAGGGAAGCGCAGAGGTCGTTCGAGATGGGAAAATAATTTCTCTTCAGACGATGTTCCCGGTGGTCGTTAACCCATTAACGCATCGATCACAGAACAGAAAACATGCGGGGGCGGTCACGAGAGGCCTCGTGACTCGCGGAGATGGCCAAATTTTTATCCTCCTCGTTCTTCGTTTTCTTTTTTTACTATCCAAACCCCTCCATGGGGAAAAGCGAGCTCGAAACAAAGAAGTATCGTAAAACCGGCCGTAAAAGTGGTGCAGATAAAACTGCTAGCTGCAACGGCGTTGTATAGTATACAACACGATCCTCCACGCGGAAAAGTAAAGAGGTTCCTTCGCGTGATAGAAGAAGGAAAGAACCGTCGCTACGTTGGAGTAAATGGAAATAGAAAGAAAAGAGAAAAGGATGAAAAAAGAAACAGAAAAGAAAGAAAGAAACGAAAAGGTAAATGGAAGAATTCGTGGTGGGTTTGAGAATGGACGTTGCCCGGTTTTCGTCTGAGTGGCTACGTTTCAGTAGCAAACCGCGGTTTTCATCTTGTACTTGTCATGAATATTTTAATCATATTTACTTGTCCGTCGCGCAATAACAATTCCACGGCGCGCCGCACGTTTATATTTAGCCCGCGCGAGACCACTTTCAGCGAATGCCACTGGCCGATGGTCTGACTACGAACGTCTGGATCTACTTCGAGTTGGAATTCAACGCTATGGACATCCGCGGTCCCTTGTCGTTTGTAGGAAAATTTCTTGTTAGCAGAGGGCTGCAAACGGAGGACTGTTTGCTCTCCGGAAATTGCATTCTTGTTTTCCTTTCTTGCGAAATTCGACATCGATACGGTATAGGGTTGAAAGTGTAAGCTACGAGGCAGAGTGAAACGATTTTTTTCTTTTCTTTTTGTCGATTTTTCGATAGAAATGTTTATCTTCAAACGTGACGCGTTAGATTGTTGCAAATTAAATTGCTGATAGCAACTGACAACAGCTGAAATTGTCGTGATATTAATCGCTATTCGTAAGATGTCATTCGTAACTTACTCCAGACCTGCAGTTTGCTTTTTTTTTAATTTTATTTCTTTCTTACGAGCGATACGTTCTAGTAACGATAAACAAGCAAATATATTTCGAAGAGATTAATTGATTTTTATATTGATTTCCACGCAATATGTACACTTTTATCGCGGCGTTTCGTTCAGTGAAAAGACGCTCGTAGCGAGAGGGTTAAATTTTGCCAGATCGTGCAATTTTTTTACACAATAATCGAGAAGAAATGATTTACTGTAGTACATGTGTATTGAATAGTAAAAAAGATGATCATATTACCGATTATATATTATTATTCAACGTGATAAATAGTTGGAATATTCGTGATATAAAAATACGTTTCAATTTGAATTTTTCAAATATTTCCAAATAAGAAATTCGCGACCATAGTCGGTACGATCTTCAAGAAATAAGAAGAAAATGATTCGATACTCGTCACGAGTATAATAATTAGCCGGACTCGTGAACAAGGCAGCTTTATCGAGCCACAAAAGCGTAGCCTCTAAACGACGAGTATAAAGACGTGAAGAAACAAGGGAAAAAGAGGGTCGAGTGGCTCGTTTCATTTCGTTGCGCTAGGAGATTAACGATTCGGAAAGATAATTCGTTCGTCTGACCGGGTTCACGTTGGAAAATAAAAGCGTCTCGCGTGTCCTCAGAGAACGTCCGATATCAATTTCTCTCTCTCTCTCTGTTCGCTTTTCTCTGAATCGTTGAATATGGACGGGAAAGAAAAAAAGGAATAAAGTTAATTCACGAGACAAATGGTGTGCCGCGGATTTACCAGGGAAATTGTCTCAAGATCCCAGCAGAATGCTCGGGAATAAGTGGCCTTGGATTGAAACTCGATTTCGTTGGTCTCACGTGGCTGGCGAGATTTTTCAGCCAGATGCGCAACATTCGAGCAGACGATCCCTCTGGATACGAACGTTATAATTAAGCACTAACGAAGATCGAAACGAGAGCAGCCGGTGTGGGCTTATTTATGCAAATTAAGACCCTGGGAAATTTTGTAGAAGCCAACCCCTCGGTCACAGTTGTCCCGATAAAGAACGAGCTGCGCCACTTTAAGGGGCTTTCTCGATGTGACGGATTAACAAAAAAAAAAAAGAAAGAAAAAATGAATATTTCTTTTCTTTCCGTTTTCTCGTAGTTTAGTCATCACGAAAAAATGTGTCTATAAAATTTGAAACTCTCGAATTCTCTAAAAATTGGCAAGGATATTTATTGAAGATACATTAATCGTTTACGATAGAAAATCTTCTTGAAATCCCTAGTGTCGATGGAGAAATTCGTGCAAATATTTTACGAGTGAACAGTATTCGTCGAGAGCATTGTCGGATAGAGTTCTATCGAACTTGCACCATATGCCTGGTTCAGAAACATCTGCAGAGGCGAAAAGAGCCAAGAGGGACCGTAAAAAGTAATCAGTTTGGAAGAGGCAGACCGTTCGGGAGCAGGGATAGAGCAAGTTTCCTAAGAGGAGTCCCGTAACAATATGTGTCCCGCGATTCCTTGGATAAAAAAAAAAAAAAGAAGAGAGAAAAAAAACCAAGGCAATTCTATCCGTCGTAATGGTATGTATTATTCACATCGATAGACCGAATCGAACTTCCTGCAGGGTTCGCGACGCCGTCGTCGTTTCCCTTCCACCCTAGAACCCCGATCCTCCACCCCTATAAAGAACTCGAGTGCTCTCCGACGGCAATGGCGAAACTTTGATCGTATCGTTCTCGAAATTCTCGCGTACGCATCGATACTCTGCGTTTCACATTACGCGGCGTCCCTCTTTCTTAGTGAACCTTGCTTATCCTCGTTCATTTCTCATAAAAATGATGACAATTTCTGAATCACTCGTGTATCGAAAATCCAGCTATCGTGATTGTGTCTTTATTCCGTGTTTATTATTACATAAGATTAGCCGGTTAAGCTATTCATATTTCTTGGAATACTGAAATCACACCTGAGATTCTGCACTCTTGAATCACACTTGAGAATTCTATCGTATAATCGCTGGTACATCATAATTTATCTTAACTTCTACAACTAACGATGAACGCCTGAACAATCCTTACTCATGAATATACTGCCAACCAAACGTGGTCATTTATAATACGATATTATATTTCACGTTTAATGCCATTGAATTACTTTAAAATAAAGTAGCGAGTACTAGATTAAAGTTCTATCGCTCTTGTTAAAAGACGTTATACTATTGAAGTGGACGCGAGTAGAATCTTAGAGTTTCTGTGTCCATAAAACACTTTCTATCGTGGTTGAAAAGGAAATTTAATTACAAAGATCGTAATTGCCGTGATTTGCAACAATAATTCTGAAAGTTGAGAATTTCGAGGAATTTCTACGTCCAGGAAGCAGCCATTCGATTCAGAGTTGAAGAAAGAAGGGAAGACAGCCTTTGTGCTGTGTACAAAGTGTACGAAAATAAAGGAAACAGAGGGATGAGAGAATTGTAGGGAAAAGTGTGGAGAAGGAGGAGGTATATATCGGCGAGACTTTGTTCGCGACGGTGACAAACGCCCGGCAAACAGAGCCAGTGCGGGGGCGTACGAGGTCGCCGCCACTCGGCTGCGCCGGGTTAAACAGCGGCCACGGCCTGTAGACGGGGGTGAAAGAGAAACTGGCGGAAGGTGAGCGGCTTGGAGGTGGCGGTGGTGGTGGTGGTGAGGAACGAGAGCGAAAGGAAGGTCGTAGACGAGCGAGGTGGAGACGATCGGTTAAAGGGAGATCGAAGAAGGGTTGAGGGACCACGAGGTTAGAGACCCAAACGAGAGAAAGCGGGCAGAAACGGCTGGAGAAAAATGGACCTCGAACGATAATCCGGCGGTCTATTATGGACGAGTGGAAAGAAACATGAGATAGTCTCTGGTACGTAAGAATGTCTAATGTAACCGGAGGATGATATTGAAAAATAAATTCCGATGATATGTGCGGCTGGCTTATTTGAATACCATCGGACCGACGAATATATTTCGCGTAGAAAAGAAAAAAGTACACGGTCCTCGTCATTTTGAGAGTTTATTCATTCCCAGCACCGAGAAATCTGAAAAAAATTCGGGATAGTAGTCACGCGTCTACCGAAGAAATACGAAATAGCTTCTTTCCTATTTCAGAAGCTATCCACGTTCTTTTCTTCGCTAGATTCGCAACTAAAAAATCGGAGAAAATTTTTGGAACATACACCGTCGTATTCTCGATGTGGCAGACTTTTTTTTTTTTCAAAACTTTAGAATAATTCTGCTTCCGTTCAAATTTTATTCGTTGTTGAAGTAAAGCAAATGGACAAATTAAATTTATAAACGTCACGTTCCTCGTCATCGTAAAAAGAAAAAGATAAAAAGTTACTCAGTCTGGCGTACTTTTTATCTCAGACCCGAAACGGTTAGGAACCGACTAAAATCACCCAGAGAAAACTAAGAAAAAACCGAAATATAACATTACTATTATCAATTCTAGCTAGAACATCGACACGTTACATTTAACGAAACAGTCAAACATTCCCGAACACCGTATTAACCCCCCGCAAAAAAGAACGTCCCTAAATACTCTCCACCTACACAATGTACCATCTAATACCACATTCCACCGAGCTATTATTCCACGGAGGCAGCCCAAACACAGACGCATTAATTTTTTTCCAGCTGGCCGGCGGGACGTGGGGAAACAAAAGGCCGGTAGAACCGCGCCCGAAAGGTAGACGGAACGCAGCAGCAGCAGCGGCGGCGGCAGCAGAAACGGTATCGGTGGTGGTGGCTGGGAGACGTTGGGGTGGTTAGGAGTAAGGGGTGGGGGTTGGGCGCCGTCCGACGGCCACGGCCACGACCGCGGGGGCTACGGCCGGCCCGGGCGAGACATTGAACTCGTTGCAAGGGAGGACGGGCAACGAGCATCGATTCGTCTGCTCCAGAAACGAACGCTCTCTCTGGCCGCCCCTACCACCACCCCCCACAGACCGCCGCGTGGCGCCCCCATACAGTCTACCTAGCCGCGCGCTTTCACCGTTACCGGGGGCAAAATGAAAGAGAGAGAGAGAGAGTGAAAGAGAGAGAAAAGGGCTGGCTGGGCTCTGCAGCCTCGTGACACGACCGGGCAACGTGACACGCTCGTTTATTCGATCAACCACCCCTTCTCGCGTGCACCTCCCGCTGGTGATAATTCGCGAGGCAACGCGATAACGATCGATATCGCGCTAGCATAGGTGTGCCTTTCGTTTTACGGTGAGAAATATAAAGAGGGTGTTACGAGAGGGGAGGTGGTAGCGTTTTGTGTGTCAGTAACTCTTGCAGTTAGGAGAAGTTACCTCTGATGGTGTTCGTGGAAAGTTGCTAATGAAAGAGGGTTGTTTATATATGTGAGGTTTAGGCGGGTTTCTCGTTGCGATGTTTATGCATGGTTTGTAAGTACGTAGAGCTTTGGAGAAATTTGTAGGGAAGATGGAAGAGTGTTCTAATTGTACTACTTCGGAGGGATTAGCCTGGTGTGATACCGCGCTTCCTGTGACTTAAGTTCTTATTTGGATTAATTACTTGAATTGGAGTTTCGTTTGATGATGGGTGAAGAAATAAATTCTCTCTGATTTTTCAGTAAAATTAACGTTCTAAAAGAATGAAAACAGATTTGTCGTCAAAGTAAGTTTCATTATCTTTTGATACATTTTTTGCCAGATTGCGAATATCATCGCGAATGTAACTTCATTCGGAAAAAATTTATTTCTATACTATATTCGAAGAATTCCTATTGAAGGAAGGATGTTCTAATTATACTACTTAGATGTGCCTCTTAATGTTATATCGTAGAAGAAAATTCGAAGAGCTTGTATATTCGAAGAATACCCTATCGATGTACACGAAACTTTTTCATATTTCTCAATGTCGAGTCGATTTCGCCGAGCGGGTAAGGAAAGACGAGAACGACCCGTGTCCAACCTAACCGAGAAGGGGAAACTGGAAAGATAATCTGGATCGAATTTCCCACAGCGAGAGTCTCTCGGTAATAGATATTCGACGTTTCGTGGCGTAACAAGTGGGCCACCTTTATCCAGTTCATCTTATCGAATGGTCGATTTAGTTACGGTTATGCTAAGGGCGGTTGTATCTGCATAAACGCCGCGGAGCAAACAATAAATAAACGCGACCCTCGGCGCCGTGTCGACGTCTCAGCGTCGTCTACGCCGAGGAAACTTCTAGGCTACGTTTTCTCGTTACCGCGTGGCCCGTATCTCTCGCGTCCCTTTTGCGGAGGCTACATAAACGTTATGGTCTTAAGGGGCTCTCCCGCGACCCAACCTCGCGTAGAAATTCCCGAAACGTGCCGTCTTTCACGCGATAAGGCCTACCGTGCGATAAGATTCTTTTTATGGCCGAGCTTTTGTGCGCCTACGACCGTATATCCACAGCACCGGAACAAATCGGCCTCGATCGGCACGCTACTTGCATGTATATACGGGCAAACGGGTGGTGATTTAATTGTGTTACGATAGAATCGAGTCAGCGAACAGTATTTCACACGTAATTTTACTTGGAACATACAGGCTATTTCCGAAAATGAGAGTACAACTTCGGGGATTGATTCAATACGCTAAAATAATGTTGTATACCACACTTAGCCTCTTCTATTAGTTTCAAATCATCTGATCTTTCCTTTCCTAAACAGCAAGCAATCCACATCATCCTTTAACATTACTCAACTCTGAACTTAAACCCCTATATCATTCTTTGCTCTTACTCATCGTCTCATTCTATATTTACCTCCGAGCCAAAATAACTCCTACTCTCTTACTTACCGAACTTATATCTACGAACACTTTTCTATCGAAAAACAGAATAGCCTTCACGTAAGAAACGTCACTAACTGAATAAAAATCGATTATACGACACGCTGCTTAGTTCTTACGCGTTATTATTAAAAATAATAAGTCGAACTTTAATAGTCAGTCACTAATAAAAGTCAGTCAGTTTAATACATGCTCTTGGTGATAATAGCACATATAGAAATTTGCTAATATAATTATAAATAAATTTAGTAACATAACCTAAGCCTGTACTCAAGCCGAGGGTGGCTACTTCGAACAGTTTCTATGAAAATTATTATATAACAGGTTTCACATAGAAACGACTATAATTTGGAAACAAAGTCGTATCGAGCATAAGTACATATGAATTTTTTTCTTATTTTAATGTACCGAATCTACCCCTGAAATTATACTCTGAAAACGTTAAAAAATTGTACAAGATAATTGAAAGAAGCTTTATTGATCGATATGACATAGAATATACGATAATTTTAATGATCATTCATGTAAATGAATAGTTCGATACGTGTGCGCATGCGCAATAGAATAATTAATATCTGCAATGTACTTGTACATAAGTTAGAAACAATTTATATTTTTAACCACTTACCTTACGATGTCTTTAATGTCCATCTTTAATGATGCTGTCACTGTTTTTAGCTGGAATACTGTAATAAGCGAAGAATATTGAGATATTGTTTCATTTATTTCGAACAATCTAACCTAAATCTTACCGTCTACGTTCTAACGAGAGTTAAACGAGACACTGAAACCTTACATTGAATGCACTTCACGTTTGTCACACACGAGAAACTATTTGCGATTGAATATCACGAACACTCGTTACTATGATCTTTAATAATGTTATTTTAATTGAAAGACACTGAAACACTGTCACGCTTCACTACAGAATTTGCACTAACTCCCTCCAAATTCGACTCCTACTAACTAACCCTTGAACATCCGGTACGTATTCAAAAGTGCAACTCAAAATTACACGTTTGTTGCTAAAATATCGGTTGGCACCAATTCATTCCTCTAAATTACACATAAACTAAACTGAATTAAACGAAATCTTTTTACATTACACTTCAATTAATATGAATTAAATGAAATTAAACAAATTGTTTAAGAAATACGATTTGAATTCCGCGCGGATTTCAATTACCGTTAGTAAGCGAAGACGAGCACCGATTGGTCGACGCGGAGCAAATCAACGCCCACGCCTGAGCTATCGATATTTATCAAAATCGATGCTCGCGAGTTGCAGTTTGTTTACAGTGCATGTGACGCGTATAGTGCATTCGTTCGTGTAATTTTCACGTGATTTCTCATCGTTACCGTGACAAACTCCACTAAAACTACTCGTCGCGTCTCCTGTCCATCTTCTCGACAGCTAAAACGATCTCAAGGAGGGGTCCAGGACATCATCAAAACTTAAAAGCGATAACGAGCTGCAGGAAGGGAGCCGGGCGTTAGAAGAGCAGAGGGGTCAGGCAAGTACGATTCAATTTTCTCCAAGTCGATTTCTATTGAAACAACCGTACACTAGTGGAGGGAAACGGGACAGTTTATCGCGAGAGGTGACCGTGGTTAGGTGATCTCGCGTTCTCGATCCCATCAAATATAAATTTCCCGAACGCCGCGAAGTGGCAGCCTGTTTCCCAGGACGAGAAGGGATAAAGATATTGCGGTCGTGTCCCTCCATCTGCGTCACGTACCTCTGGGGGGTCTACGCGGTGATATAAAGAGACGCTACGGGGATCACCGTCAGGAATGGTAGTGTTACAACGTCTTGCTGGCTCTTTCTAACTCTGGGCTTCACCCATGGGAGATGACCAGCAGAGACTTTGCCACGCACCATCGAGCGAACGGTTACGTCGACGTGTCCAGTCACGCGGGAGTTATGGGCCGATGGTCATTTGTACCACGCGTAAGGGAAGAGAGGAATAGGAACGTACGATAGACTTGATCGTTCGCGAATAATTTATCGCCGTCATATTGTGGACCGCTGTAATCGGCTACTACCCCTTAGAAACGCTTTTGCTCCTAGTAGATCATATTGTTCGTGTAATGGGATGCTTATCTATGGGAGAGTATTTTCTGCCGATTCGAATTGTAGTGTTTAAAATAGTATACGGGTGAAAAAGGTAAGTGTGAAAGAGGGAGAGAGAGAAACAGTTCTTTTTATTGTCGAAGCATGCGCAGTCAGCTCGACCGTTAATTGGAGCGACCTCGTGTATCGTAAACATGTAAACGTAACAAGAAAGAAGAAACTCTTCGTTACCATCGGTTGTAGAGAAACATGTTTGCTTGTGAAAAAAAAACGAAGAAAACTTTGTCTATTTTTAAACAGAATTCTTTTCTTCTTTTACGATTCACCTCTTCTCTCACGTCTTTCTTCAGATGAATTATTGGTAATTGTGTAGAAACTGGTACATCTTACTGATTTTGATGAAATTTAAATATGTTATGAAACACAATATTCTGAACAATTTGTTTTTTCTGTACGTATAATTGCAATTTAGTTTCCGTAGCGGCGTTGAGGTTTTTAAATCTAATCTTAACGAGAGTTAATTGAAAATTCTACTATCTCAATCAGCGATTTAATCCCGGTAGCTCGATTCGAGATTAAAACTTGTGCACCGGGGGAGAATCCGTATATTACACGCGTAACCCGGCTATCGACCAATAAAACAGCGCGTTCTCGCGAAGTCTTACGTTAATAATCGCCTTAGCCGTGGCGGATCTCGTTGGTTCCGTTCACGGATTTACAGCGTTTCGGTATCGGCCATTATAAACGAGCATATTTCGAGTGAAAGGAAGGGGGAAAGAGGTGTAGGAGGCTGTTTTATTAATGCAAACTCTTGTTACCCCCTTGTAAAGTCGTAAAGTGTACGGCTTCTGCAGCTACGCGCCGCGGCACCCTGTTGTAACGATCAATACCTTCTCTGGCTTTACAATCGCGCTAGCTAACCGTACCTCGAGACTCCACGTCCCTTCACAGCTATTGTGCGATCTCGTGTCCTGCGATATTTACTTAATTCCTTTATTTATGGGCAATTTCGAAGTCGAGAACTTGGTCGAATCTCTCACACATTCAAATACCTAGAATTTTCATTCGTTTACTTCACTCAATTAATCCACGATGACAAGTAAAGGCAAAGTTAATTTTTTCATTGATGAGAAATTTCAGAATTAAGAATTTAGCAATATTTTTCACATATTAAAATACCTAGAATTTTTCTTCGTTCACTGTACTCAATTGATTCATACTAATAAGTAAAAGTGAGCTTAATTTTTTTATTCATGGCAGAGCTTAGTCAATTCTCTAATACATTAAAATTATAGAATTTTCCTTTGTCTGTTGCACTAAATTATTCCATGATAATAAGTACTGTAGAACTTCACGTATCTGAATTTCATTTATTTGATCGAAATTATAGTAACTGCTGAATAATTAAACTCCTATCGAGTTTTTATTATCTGAACAATGCTCATGCGTCACGTCAGTTATGTGAACGTCTTCAAAACGCAATAAACAAAGGAAAAAACAATTTAGAATTAGTAACTAAAAAATTAATTATTTTCAAAATTGGTACACGCAGAGAAGATCTGTACTTCTGCGAATGTGTAATGAAATCTACTTATTCGAACGAGCAGTGGGAAGAATAGATTCACATACGCGCAGCTTTACTTGTAAAATTGAAACTTTCTCTCGAATTCTACTTTTGAAACTTGCCAAGTAACACCTATCGTTCCCTAGTACGATAATCGAAGATAGAATTTACACGATTTTTACGATCGTTTAGCTCGTCGACAGGATGGAAATAAATAGACGGTGAATGGAGTAATAGTAAGAACGTTAAGCCAATGGGTTAAACAGATTTAAAAAGGCTGAATGGAGATCCCTACGGGAAGTTCCGCGCGACGCCCGATAAGAACGACATAATAGACGTCGAAACGAACCTTCGTTGGATTTTCCACGGGACGTTCTTGTGACTCGACCACCCTTACAGAAAACGGAGAAAACTCTCGGACCCTAAATCCTGCCGGAACCCCCGTCGCGATCTCGACGACGCTCGTTCCATCCGGTTCTTCCGTTTGCCGTCTTCGACGGATGTTTCGTCGAACGGTTATCGATCATGTGGGTATAGAAACGGGGACATTTTTGGTCGTAAGAGGATTTATTTTTGAATTTTTTTTTTCCCTTGACTCCATCAATTTTACGTCCTATCGAAGACCGTGAAAGTGTTCAGTATTTCGATCTTGATACTTCGATTAATTATTGAAACAAATCGAATTCAGTTTGTTTAGATTGATGATTATTTTAAATAGATAAAAATTATGAATCGTCACTATGAACGATGATTATTAAATTACTAGCAAGGTTGGAATACAGAGATATTTGAAATATAAAAAAGTATCCAAATTATAATGTTTTTTGTAACATTTGTTAGGTGAAATAATTTTCTATCGAAGTTCAGTTCTACCTTTCCTCACTGTATTGTGTAAAATACGAATTCGCATAAAAATCCACAATACACTTGCGAAACGTTCGAATTGGCCACAGTTCAAACAGACTTGCGAGATATTCGATTTCCCCGGTAGTTAACAAACTAATCGAGGTGGATAATCGAGTCACCAAGAAGTTTCCCGAGAATCGATCATTAGAATGATTCAAACTTCCACGTTTTCCAATCTTCCGTAACTTCACCTTGTGCCTCATCATTTTATCTTCCCCATTATTTTCCCACCGAACTTTCCTCATTTCGCTCGGACAAGCACCGGAATTTATTCGAATAAATTCCCTCGTTAGAAACGCTCGCCGAAAATTCTGCGATGCTTAATTAAGATTTCGTTCGTCCGACATCCGTCGGTAACGAAGATGAAGCTAATATAATCGCGCGACCTTGCCTCGAGGTTGCCTCAGTTTTCCCTCCACAGGATCGAGAGAGAAATAGAGAGAGAGGGGTAGGTCTTTTGTTTAAAGATGGCGTTTACGCGCGTCGCGTTGCACTCTTCGTCCTTTATTCCCTTTTGTTCCCGCCGTTGCCCCCTTCCTGCCACCTCGTTTGAATCATCATTCCGGCTCCAAGCCTCTTTAGAATACCTCCTTCAACACTCTCTCACCGCCGAACGCTTTCCGTTTTAATTTTTCGCGACTAATTAGCACGGTTTTACAGCTGTTTCAACGCGCACCGGCGACTTGATTACCTAGACGCGAGTATACACATCTTAACTTTCAACCATTGTCTCCTTCGTTATTTTAATCAGATTCCTCCATTGTGATTCGTTCGTATGCTTTACGAAGTTTGCACAGGGTGTATTAAGTCGTAAAAAGTATCACTCACGGTACTCTTTCGAATCATCGAGTCAAAAATTACACATCTTGATACAAAAATTCAAGGTCCTTTCATATCTTCATAAAAAATGCAGATTATCAAAAAAAGTAACTATTACATCCTACACTCTGTTTGATACCAAACAAATTTCGTTTGAAAATTCGTTTGATACAATAAACAGTTTACGACTAAATTTAGTGTGCCATTTACTCTGTTAAATGACTTTTGTCAATTTCTTTATCTTGATAATTGAAATTTGTTCGTTTTAACCTTTTTACGCGATTCTTTCTGAAGCAAATTCCTAGAGAACAAGAAGGAAGGCGAGCCGACAACTAGCAACGAACCTAAAAGAATCTCGTTGAGAAAGCAGCTCAAGCAGCAACAATTTCCCACTTTCGAAGGGGTGTCTCTTTTACGTTCTCCTGCACACAGTTGGTGCGAGGGTGGTCGTATTACAAAAAGTGTATAAAATTCGACGGGAAACGAGCAAGGCGTAGAGAAGAACGTTAAAGCTCTCTCTCTCTCTTCTCTCTATCTGTTTTTCCACTGTTATCTTCTTCGTTCGATCGTAAAGCGTTCCGGGCCATATAGGAGGATTCGTTCGCGGGAGGAGAAAACCGTTTCCGCGTGGTGATAAAATGTGTAACATTAATGAGGCAGTAAAAATAAATCCAACGCTATCGTCAGCTTTCTCTATGCCAGCTGATGCTATAGAACTCGGTTCTGATCGCTGGAAAACGGCGAATCAGCCTTATAGTGAGAACATTTAAAACTCGCGAGACCGTCGTTAAATTGGATAATTCAATTTCCCTCGGGCCTAGAATAAAATCAACCATTGAAAGCTTCTTCCTAGAAGAAGAAATCGGAGACAGCCAGTGGAACGACCGCTTTCATTTCTAAATTACTTCTACCTCCTACTTTCCACCTTTTCCATTGGATTTGTCTTTCGTTCGTTCGTCAATCAGCCTCTACCTTTTTACGTATTTATTTATCTGGACGAATTTCCTCGTGGAAGAAACGAACGTCTTTCCTCCTCACCCCAGATGGAATTGGTAAAACTTTGATTGCAGGAGACTGAGGGTTCCTAGCTATTCGACGCTGTTGACACATAGTTGAAACGAGACTCGAATCGACGTCTTGCATTTTGCAATCGTTGTAAACTCAAATTGGAATTTTTTTATTTTTTAGTGGATAACAGTTAATAATGTATCAATGGTAGCTTCGAATTGTCCGAAAAGTGGTTTTCTAACCGCTTTGGTAACAATCAAAAGCAGCTTTCACACGAATACGCACACATTCGACGTTCCATTTCCATTCTTCATTAATCAGTTCATATTTTAGAGTAATTCAAAGTAGTTCCGCCATCCTTCCATCCATGAATCACTCGATAGGAGCCGTGGAGAGGTAGAAGAAGTTGAAAATCAGCCAAAGGGTTGGTACGAGAGCCTGTGGCGTGTAATGAATCATGGTCACGAGAACGCGAGAATAATGCTACGCGAAGGGAAGCAGAGGGAGATGGAGGGAAATAAGAGTACGTAGTACAAAGTTGCAACGCAACGATGCGTAACGTATCATCAAGCTGATTGCAGAGGATTACGGATGATTCAAGTGACATACATCATCGACGTCTCCTCGTAGTATCTCGATCATGCAATTTCCTCGTCAGTGAAGTCGTCTTCGTGAGTTTCGACGCGACAGGATATCCTCTCTTTTATATGGTTATTATTATTGTTAAATAGGACGGTATATCGTATTTGGCGTACAGCGATAGCCTTGAATTGATTCAGTTTCTTGCTTTTATTATTGAATGGGAAAACTGTTTGTTAGGGTACGGATGATCCTAAGTTCACGATACACGATCGACGTATTTGTTATTTCTTAGGACTTCAATATTTGATTTTGTATTAATTTTAGTTATTAATTTTACTTTCAGAAGAATTATAGCTTAATTTATTTTTGATAAAACGTTTAATTTGTTTTTAAATGCATGGTCTCTACTGCTTAATAGCAAGTGACGCGTTGTAATCTTATTCTTTGGATCAAAGAATGTCGATGAAATTGTCATTACTTGACCAAATCTTAGTTTTCCACTTGATAAAGTAATTTTTCTCCTTTTTCACTGTTTTAATTAAGACACGCCTTTTTAACATTCGATCTTACACGTTGCATACTTCAACGCGAACTAAATACAATATAGTTTCGCAGATTGCTGTTATTATTGTAATTTCGAGGTGGAAAATAAACAAACGTTTCTTTTGTCAAATAACGTGGCTTTCGTTGGAATGAAATTTCGTTTAAAAAAAGTACAGGGATTCGAGATTGATCTTCCTATCCCTATTGGTAAAGTTTTCGTTGTCTCAAGAGACAGTGAAATAAAAAAAAAAAAGACGGAGAGAAAAGAAGTACAGAATGAAAAAATTGTTTGAAGATGTTACATCGAAAAAGGATTCACAGACGGTTATTTCCAGTTCGAAGGTGAACAAAGTTGCAGACGCGTGAACGACGTGGCGTGTACCGCGAGTATTTCACGCGAAACCTTATTCCCCGGGCGATAAAGATTGAAACTGCAAGTGCGTAAAGCGCAAAATCCAATTCCTGGCACGCGGCGCGAATCCGAATCCCGGCTGATGGAGAGTTATTTCGTTTCTTTCGCAAAAGAGAAAGTTACTGAAGCGATACGCGAACGTGTTTTAACATCCGCACGGTATCACATCGAATATACGATGAAATTATAAAATGGCACAGGTTTGCCGAGTTCCATTAAACGTGATTAAATTCCATTAAATTTAATGAAATTCTCATCTTTCGATTGAAAAAGCGAGAGAATAGATTCGGTATGGCGTACAGTTTCCCAACATTTTTCACGTTTAAATTCTGCAAATTTGATTTAAAAGAATGCAAAGAGAAAGAGAGAGAGACGATGGAGTGGTTTCAAGGTTACAAAGTAATTCGAAGATTCTACGAGATCTGTCGAACCGACATGCAAATCTAATACGATTCCACTTCGATCCGTTCTTTTCCCCACCTCCCGCGTGGAAACGCAACCGGAAGCAATTTCTACGTAATTTCCGACGGCTGAATAATTCATAGACGAAGGAAAGTACAGCAGAGACAGACATATTTTCATGTAAATCGTTTAACGATCTATCGAACCGTTGTTACATTCGTGCATATATTCTTCTTTCTTTTTCTCTTTCGCGAGAAACGTCGAAAATTCACTTGGATTCCCGATGTGTGCCCTCGTTCGATCCTGCTGATTCGAAGTAATTAAATTCAACCGCGTGAATTGCGGCGAACCGTCGCGTAAATTCGATGAAACTATTTCCGCAGACCTGTCGGCTGGTAATACGTTTATTCGTCGCGGTAGGACGAGCTGTCGAGTTTGGCAGTTGAAATTGTGCTACGAATTGAAACAGGAAAAAAAAAGTATTTAGTGAACATTTCCCCTCAGAAATGATCCATCATACGTATCATGTTGTACGCGTATTCTTTCATTGATTGAAACGCGGTTACATGCCAAATTAATCTTCTGTGAGAGGTTTTCGTTTCTAATTTACGTTTGATGCTCTTTTCTGATACTCTGTCGATTTTTCATCAAGTTCTCATGTTTCATTAAAAGGATCTTTTGCACCCTCTGTTATTCTTTCACTCGTGTATTCTCTTTTTCTCTATTTCTCTAACTTTTTAATTACACACGAACATTCTCAAAACGCATTCTACTATATCCACTGAAATCTTTCGGTGATTACACACTTCTTGCTCACTCGGCACTCTCGTGCTCTCGATATTAAACGCTTTTCCGTCACACCTCTGTCGCTTCGTTCATGCAACTGTCTCTCGAAATTAAACATCCTCTCCCTCCCACAAATATTAGGTATTTTATAATGATAATCCCCCAGACCGATGCTTCGTCACGTTTCACTGTCGCGTCACAATATCACCACTTAAAATCCTCCTGGAAACTCAGGCCGTAGAAATTACCACAATCAATTCAGATCTATCTCGAAATCACAGGAACTACATGGTACACAGGAATAGGGAAGAGAGGGAACACTCAGAGTTTCACTGATTAATCCCACGTCTCGATCGTTCCATGCAAGGAAGACGATCTCTCGCGAGAGTAGATTGGCGTTTCGTGGAAACGCGGAAGGGTCAAGGTATGCTTGGCTAATCACGGATTCCGTTGTTTCGGCGACGTGGGGTAATTAGCAAGCGCAATTAATTCCAGAGCGGTTAGGGATTGGCCGTCAGAGCTATTCTGAGGGGGCGAGAATGTGGTTTGAGCACCGCGTCTACAGTTGCACCCGTTGCTATCCGTTTCAACCACGTCCTGAACCTAACCATGATTCCGTTCTGTATACGCTTCTTACCTGTCCGCCTGGCTCGCCCCTGTCGCTTAATTACAACACCAGAGATGGATCGTTCAACCCTTTCGCTATTCATGCTTGCAACCGTATTGGTGTTATTTCACTTGAGAGCTGGATAATCTTGGGGTAAAGATGTAGTAACGCGAGGAATGCTAGGTTCGAAGGTGCAAATTTGAAGGAATGGTACTTCATTAGGCTTGTACGCGTGTGTGAGAAAGTCATTTGGAAAATTATTCACGGTGCAATATGTTAGATGCACGCTTTAATAAGTGAGATAGGAAGATAGAGAGTATTTTATGTTTTGCGAGGTAAAAAGATATTTTATATCTACCGTCTGGTAACCCCGAAAGTTATCTTTCTTACGTATACGTTTCCGATGTGTTACTCATCAACCCTGAGTCATACGCTTCGCTCTGTTACTCATTAACACCGAGTCGCATATTTTACTCTATTACTCATCAACTTCGAGGTATACAATTTACTTTATTACTCATTAATCCCAAGTCATGCTCTTTGATCGGTTATTCTTCCACACCGAATCGTACTGATCGAACGTTTCTATACTTTTTCTACCCCAAAGACAAGACTTTGAAATCTCCGTGAAGGAAATACTAGAATTTAGATCCAATAGAACATCGGAATAATCTTTATATGTAAAATAGTTCTAGAAACTAGAGCCATATGTGCATTGAAGGTTAGAAAATTTCGGGTACATAATTTAGCAAAATACAATACTAGAAATCTAACAAATAAATCACTCTCTGGTGAGATCAATTCTTACCATCCATTGTTATTATTGTTATTTTAATATCTTTGGACTTTACAGCCCACAAAAGGGCTTTGTTCGTAATATTTTCTTAGCTGAACAATTGCTAATGAATGTATCGAATAGAAGGAAGGATAGAAAGGATCGTTTCTCTGTGAGAGTATCTGTTACGAAAGGATGAAGTCGTATCAGAATCTCTAAATACAATAAAAGGGTTGGCAGATGAAACAGAGCCGGCAGACTCGTCGCAAAAGGGGTGGAAAAATCGACAGAGAGAGAGAAAGAGAGAGAGAGAGAGAGAGAGAGAGAGAGCCGAAAACAGCCGCTTTGTTCCCGGCTAATAATTCGTCTGCTCCTTGCCGCTGGAAGTTCGCTTCGTCTGGGCAAATATGGCTGAATTATCGTAGAGCAAACACCGGGAAGAGAGCTTGCAGGTTATACCTGCCTTACGATCCGCCATAGCTCGACGACATTCTTCGAGCAAACACACCGGCAGAAAAGAGCGAAAATCCGCCCACTCTCCCGCGAACGTTCGTATAATAAACCGAAATCCTACAATCGATGAACTCCTTGACTAGCTTGGATGAAGCAAATGGGAATGGCCCGTCGTTGAAAACAGGGATAAATTAGCGAAGTGAAGAGATGATACCAAGATGAAACATTTCCCTGTCGTTCCTTTCCTCTCTTCCCTCATTTTTTTTTCATTTTTTCTTTTTTTCTCTCTCTCTCTCTCTCTCTCTCTTTATTTCAGAGCGACGAATTATTTTTGTCTGACGGGGAGACACTTCGATATATATATTCTCGCCGGTTTCATTTTTAATCCGACAACGGTTGATCGATAGCGCGACGATTAAATGGCTTTTTGCGCCCTGGCCCGATAACATGGCTCCGTGATCTTCTCTGACTGCTTCATTCTCCCCTCTCGTCGCCCTTTTTCCACTTCGTCTCTCGTTCTTGTGGTTCATTGAATCTCCTCTGTGCCGCCGCGGAATACAGAAATTGGGGTGCGCGGAATTTTGTTTTCCTTCAATTGGAATTGATTTCATCGTGGCTTTTTGCCTTCGGAATTATTAACGATGCTGTTCAGACTTTTTCGGTTATCCTACCCTCTTTCACATTTTTCTTTTTTTCACGGGTTTGGTGAAGAATTATTTATGAGACGAGTAACGTAAATATAACGAAAAAAAAAAAGCATCGCGATGTATCAGAGAGGTAAAAGGATTTCGAAGCGGAGTTATTTTTGTTTTCTGTGTTTTTTATCTTTATTTTTCTGGAATGCGCAATCAATTACTCTAGAGCGCCGGATGCGCACGATCAATTGTCATTCGTAAAATATTTTCAAGCGGGCGTGCCGCTCGTCGAACGCGACGTAAATTTAATTCCGGCCGTAAATCGCCGTTCCTTTCCTATTCCGTCCGGCGGACGGATCGTTTGATTTATAAATTGATTTACGTCGCTCGTAAATTCGACCGGAAGCGCCGGTTGCCGTAAGAAAAGCGTCATTCGCGGTTCTAAATTTAAGTGTCGTCAATATCGAATTTCCCTTCCCTCGTTTGAATGAGACAACAAGAGAAATTTTACTCATTTCCCTGCTCTTCTCCAAATGGAGCAACAAAGAAAGATTTGTCAGACTGAACAATGAATTGTTAATCTTCACACGTTCCTCGAATGAAATTTCATCTATTTTCAGCTTCTAAGTTTCATCAAACGGTTGAGTTTCTTCTGATCGTGTCTAAAATGTGCGAATCTGTTGACACTTCCTTTTGGTATATTAATACAGTAAGAAGAAATGCAACAAAGAGTCCCAAAATTTATTATATATTATTGTCGAAGAAAATTGTAACGTTATTTCCTCTAGTCATATGTCCATTAAAATTTATTAACCAAGGCTTTACATTCTAAGATCTCCTTACACTGTAAATGTTTTACTATTATTTTTTCGAACGATACTCTGATCACAAGTGATTCTTAGAGATAGTTTCTTACGTTCCAAACAGTCTCATGTTTTTGTGACAATTTAAAGTCGTGGTAATTGTAAAATATACAATATAATAAAATTAATATAGGTGTAAAACATCACCCGAGGATTTCTCGTGTTACTATTTCTGAGAATCGTATGAGGGTTGATCCAACAGATTCATATAAATCATAGAAATTTCGTAGAAATAATCAAACACAAAATTTCGCTTTGAAAGAGCCAATATGTAAGTTCCACGAGCTTCCTGTTCCTCTCTATACCTGTCGTATCCCTCGTTCTCGTTTCGATAACCACACCAATCACATGTCCATCAGTCAGCAAAGTTCCCAGCCTCCTTCTATTTCCTCTTTCCCATTCGAAACGTACGCAAGAATGAAGAAAAAAGGAAAAAAAGAGGGAAGAAGAGAAGCGATACGACAAGAGGGTGATCCTTGGACATTTTCGTGTGCACACGCGAATGCATCGTTCCGGTCGTCGATGCATTCCCATTCCTCCTCGTTTCGTTCTTTTGTCCAGTGGCCAGACAGAATGTCGGGCACCCGTTCTTTCGAATTGCGTCGCGCGTACGGCCCTGGCTCCTCTCTCTCTCTCTCTCTCTCTCTCTCTCTTTCCCCTTCTGTATCGATCACGAAGAGCCAGTAGTCTGTATGCTAACTATACAGAATGCGTCTAGACTATTTTTTATGCTTATCCCAGTTTATAGGAAATAAAGGGAAATAAAGGGTGGTTGGCGACCGGAGGCGCATCGGAGTCCTCCAGGATGTCGCTTTTTAGGATCATCCTGATGGTTACTTCTCCTCTCGATGCTTCTCCCTTCTTCTAACCGCGAGTCAACTAACTTCCTTGCTTTTTCTCCTTTATCCAGTCGTTTACTAGTTTCATTTCAATTTTGAAATTTCCACCATATAGCGTCACAGCTTCCATAGATTTGTTTTGCGATTTCGAACGTGAAGCGAATGCAAAGTGATTCTTGATTAGGTATTCCTATGCTTATTCAAATTTTGGAAGTGATTCAACTGTCTTCTGATTGGTGGGTTTACGGTGTACTGTATTTCTAGTGGTTTTATAGTATGGAAGGATGATTATTTATAAAAACTGCGTCGTTGTTCGGTTCGAAATTTCAAGTGAGGCGTTTGTAAAGTAATTAAGCGGATAAAGCTATGTTTCCGGGAAAATATTCGCTTTACGACGGAACATCTACTTGTAATTAAAGCACACAACCACAGGATTCGTCGAGAGCGAGAAAGGATCCGAAAACCTAACCAAGGAGGTCACCGTGTTAAACGTGAATTAGCTATCGCATGAGAAGGGGCCGACAGTTTGACGAATGAAAGTAATTCCAGGCGTCGTGTGTACGTAACCCATGGCCATTCCCTAGCTGATAACAACACCCACCCTTGTATGCTCCTGACTGCGTTTCGATTCTGCCAGCCCCAAAGGCCCCGAATGAATTTGAACGTATTCCTAAGCGCAGAAGAGGGTCGGAGTCCCTTGATCGATATGTAAAATTCACTCCCGCGACCCGTGCCTCGATAAATCCCGGCACTGGCCGACCGTCGAGGGTGAAAGCAGGTCGCGAGAACACGGTGGTCAAGATTTATGTACGCGTCTCATCTCCTCCTGGCTGATTTACGCGAGATCTTCGACGCGATTGGGAGACGACAACGTTGCTCTCGTCTCTTCTGTGACAGCCGCCATTATTTTTGCTGGGTGGCCACTCGAACGCTGCAACTCGCTTGTCCTTTTTTTTCTCTGATACTTTGCTTTCGAAACTTTACTTCGAGAAAATTCTGCCACGTCCTCCGTCAATATTTATAAAATACAAACTATTTGATGTGATGCGGACGCCAATCTGCGATTTTTTAGTGTTTTCTTCCTTAGAGCAATCTTTGTGACTAAATTTTCTGTTTAACCGACGTAGAAGACAGAAAGTAATTTACGAAGACAGAAACTTTACGTTTTCACAGTAGGAAATAACATAAAATAGATGCAATTAGACGATACAAATTGAAAATCACCGATTTTCGAAATACTTTGAGGATTATTCAAGTCTGAAAGCTCGTGTTAAAGCTATTAGTACTCCAGGAAGAAGTTCACATAGTCAGACTATTCTACAATATCAACAATTCCCCGATTCCTCTGTAACTCGTAAGAAAACACGACTCTTGACATTTGTACGCTGTTAGGCGTGCACTCCGGTGGCACAGAGTGAAGCAATTTAAACGTAATTTTAATTAAGTTTTTAATTAAAGGCAGCTCGGTCACTTTTAAAGTCCATTCTGTTCTACAGAATCCCTCAAGAGATTTATCCTCCCCTTTCTCTCCGGTGAAAAGAAACACAGTCGATATCTGTTCCCTCGGCTCGCGAGATCCGCTTGTTGGTAAAAGGCCTGTCTCAGTCACCGACGAAACGTTTCAGATGCCGTTTGCCCGGACCTTTGTCCGCCTTTTCGACCCCGTGCCATCGGCATCCAAGCAAGAACCAACCCCCTCTTCTAATTATTTACCCCGGCCTCGCTCCTGAATCACGCCGACTGTCCGCCGCACGCAACTGATAAATCCTCCTGTCGCGATACACTTAGCTTTGTCTCATCCTCCTCCGTGTCTCTCCCTTTTGTCCCTCGAACTGACAGAAATTCCACCCTCTTCTGGGTTGTTTTTCTTCCACCGTTGCGCCGCGGGGTTACACTTGTCTGTGGGACAAGAGCTTGTATTTATGGATTATTTTATCGTACGCTCGCGATACTCTTTCTTTTTTTTATATCGTTTCAAGTAATATTTTCGCTGGTACGCCGAACACTCGAGGCGCTATTTTCTCGATGATTTAAGAGGAGGGTTAGTCGCTGATGTTGAAGCTTGATCCGATCTGTTCTTACATGAAACTTTGACGTTCAAAATTAAATAACGTTACTTGATCTTTTGCCAGTCTAATGAAATTATGGATTAAGATAGAAGTAACGAGCAGAAATAATCCTTCAAGATCACTGCAGCGGTATTATCAGGCTCCGTAGTATATTTTTCTTTTACCGTGTCCTATGTGATTCCGTAATGCTTTTTGTTATTTTGTACATTTTCAGTTGTGAGTATTTGTACATATGTACATTACAACCTGTGAGTATTTCAATTTCTGTGGAATTTTTAGCCATTAAATAACGTCCAATGTGGATCTTGGGAAAGTCGATGATTTGAAACCTTTTATTACCAGCAAGATCGATATTTAACTCTGTTAAGAATAGGTGATAATTATCAATAAAAGTTAGGCTATCTATGTAGGTGTTTGTAAAAGATGGACAATTGAAGTGAAGGCTTTTTCGTGTCAGAAAGTCTTAAAAAACTATTTTCACCACCATTCATCATAGAAGTACGTTTTTCTGGTAACAATATACCAAATAATTTGACCAATAACTCGAGATAGTCGAAATTATCAGGTTCGAGGAATGCTTTTGTTTATTTCGAACGATTCTCTCCAGGTTTAATTGCTGTTCGAGGGAGGACAGCGGACGGCGAGATTTCTGGGCGGAGCTCGTTCAATTAAACTTGGAGCATCCTCTCTCTTTGCCGCGCGCTGCCTGTTCGTAATTATAATTAAAGGGAAGAAAATATCTCATTGACCCCGTGTCACCGGCATTCCCCAGAAAGAACCGCCCCCGTAGAGAGACTTCCTTAATTACTTAGCCTGTCAGCCCCTCCACCCGAATCGCGCCAACTGTCGGCCGCACGCGACTAATAAATTTCGTTTCCGCGAAACGTTTTAGTCTTCCGATTCACAGTCGATCGTTTCTCACTCTGTGTCTCAAATAATATCAATCGATATTTGAAACTCTTCGATACGAATCTGAAGAGAAGGTGCACTATTGCTATCGTATTCTTTGAAAGGATGTTTCAAAAATTTTCGAAAAACTTTCTGTCTCTCGTTTTCTGACTTTTAAGACTCTGCTACATTTTGAAGATTTTTTAAGAATTGCTACATTTTTTATGATAGCAGAGACTTGAAGGAAAGCACAGAAAGCTTCAGAATGGGCAGTATAAAAAGTTTGCCAATTTTTTTTTGAAAATTTTCATTTCCGAAAACATCCTATCTTTCGTCTTCCAATTTGATCTGAAATTTCGTTCGAGTTAGCAGAACCTTTCACGCATATTACGACAGCTAGGTTCATGGAAATTCGAAGGAATAATTTCCAACATACTTCCTAGTTTCTCTTATTACTGTCAATGTATATCCTTTTATTACGTTTTGACAACAAACTTCATCTTACTCGACAAAGTGAGAACTGTAACGATCTCTTTGCCCAAGTGTACACACAACACTCGTAGAAAAGGGACTGAAATAGTACTCTAATCACACCGTCACGCTCCCAAAAACATTCCCCAAACCCTTCTACCTTACAAACCTTCCCGAAAACTTTCGCAGATAACCACCATCCCAAGCACGGAAGTCGAGAAAGAAAGTGCGTGTCAGTCTAACGAGAAACCGTTGTCACGAGACCGTATATATCTCTACAGTGGGGTGAGCTAGGGACACACTCTGTGCAGAGGTTGGAAGATTCCTCTTTCGTTGAAACATCCAGTTCTTCCCGGCGGTAGCCCGTGAAAGTGGGTGACGCCACTTTCACCGAACCGCTGGATATCCACGGATATCCGCGTGGGAAAGGGCCGGCACCCTCTCGTGATTTCCGGCCCTTCTCCTCGCGGAAAGTCGTAATGCGACGTTGACTGCACGACAAGCCGATTCGACGGACCCTTCGACGTCGCGTCTTTCGATTTATTACTCACGGAAAAACTCTTAGCCCTGACGTCGGTTAAATAGTCGATACATCGACGATATATATATATATATACGCAGGCGTGGATCACCACGTGAAATGATTCTATTGTAGCAGAGGGTTCACGGTGATATTATTGGATACCGGAGAATGTTTCTTCGTTATTTATTTCAGTGTTTCTTCGAAGAAAATTCACGTCGATATTGAAGCGCAATAGTTGGGTATTAATAAACGTCGAATTCGTCGCGAGATTGATTATCGGGAAAATTGCTAGGACGTTCTGTGGGCAGTCGTATGGAACAATTAGATTCCTCACTGCTGCTGTTCCTTTGATGTTTCATTTGAAGAAACGCCGAGAGAAATCTTGCAGATTATACACTTGTCAATTTCGTCCGAGAACAAATGTTCGTTTCAGGCAATTCTATTACCGATATGACAATTCTTCAGGCGCTACTTTAATTTTAGTATAGCTATTTAATCTCTTCGGAGACGATTTTTCTAACGTTGTTTTACTCCTTTGCACTTCGAGCAGTTTTATGTTGAAACGAAAGAATGATACATATTTATGAATTTATGTATTTTTATTTATTTAGGAAAAGGATTAATTTTCTGTCAACAGATTATATTCGCAATATTTTCGTGCTTTTTTCTATCGAAAATATTGGAAATTTAAACAAAAAGGATGTGAATGTACTCGATGAGGTTAATCTACCGAAGCAATTCTATTACCAGTTTTTTAATTTATTACCAGCGATCACTCGGTACCGTGGACCGAGATAGAATAAGAAGAAAAATCGTTGGAAAAATAAAATATGCCAGTCTTGAACCATCCTCGTTCCCTAATTCTTCTTCTTCCCCTCGCTGAAAATTCTTCAAGAAGAACCTCCTACCCTCTCGCCACTTTCTTCCAATTAACAAAAACCTTCCAGCCCCATTCACCTTCTCTCGAACCGTTAACAAAAAAGAAAAGAGAGAGGGTACCACCACCAGCCCGTACACCCTGAAATGGACACATTTTTATCAGTTCCGGACCATTTCACAGACTTGCCCTTGATTTTTCCTTAATCGCGTATCGATCCGGAATACCTCCACGCCAATGACCAGAATAACCAAAGGGGGAAACAAAGGATGGTCCTAGGATTACTGGGCCACGCGGTTATTATTGTATCAGGAGGCGTCCCGACGCTGGACCATTTCTATCCAAGGGCAAACGAAGACGAAGGTACGCGGTTCTCATGTTACGTCTTTGAATTTACGAAGCTATAATTCAAACTGGCACCCTAACCAACGGCAAGATGAGCTTGCCTTCGTCTCGCTTCGAGAACTCCATAGACTTCTCTCCTCTAAGAGAGGAGATCACTCGGAACAAAGAGGCTGGTGCCGCTTTTACCCTCGTTTCTGGCAACGAACGACAAGCTAGAATTGATCTCGAGAGCGTGCGTGTATATATACACACACCGTTGATCCCTGGAGATTGAATTCCTTTCTCTTCTCTCTCTCTCTCACACTTTTTCTCTCTTTCTCTGTTTTTTAATTTTCACCGCTACCTCGCAGAATTACCCTGTAGGCTGGATTTTGGATGGTAGGAAGAATAAGATCGAGTTACCGTCTTTTTCTTCGTCTGTTGGGCGTCTCCCTCCTCGTTTACCGGAGTGAAAGGAGACGCAGATGGTGAATTTAAGCTCTGATATCATCTTGGGACTCTAAACAAATGTGCCTCGGTGAAGAAGTGATCTCTTTGTCGAGGAATCTCCTCGGAGGGATGAATAGGGAAGTTTTCGATCCTCTCCTTTCGCTACTCTACCGCGAGACTGTGGAAACGAAGAATTATTTCATTCGAGATTCGTAAGATTTGAAATGTTTTGAGATAAGAACGAACTGCCGGAGATTATGCGGCCCGTTTAAAATGGCGGATCGATTCGTACGAGAGGAGGCTCACGTTCGGTCGAAAATTGGCAGCGTTCGTTCGTTTCGTTTCGAGACAATGGAGGACTCGTAAAAACGTCCTGGGCAAACCACCGAGGGCGCGAGAGCAAAGACAATCTCCTGCTCTTTTACGGGGCCATAAATTAATCCGAGGAGAGGCGAAAGGAGGAGAGGGAGGGCCACCGAAATGTTCTCTGCTCGTAACCGGAGGCTGCCTCCCGGCAACGGGAACTTGTACAGGCCGGGGAACAAAGGGGCTCTGATCACGGGGCCGGAATGTGCTGATTTCGATAAGTCGACGGGGCTAACGTCGACTGCGACGATTAAATGTTCGTATAAATTTACCATTACCACGTTGATACATTACCTCTCCTTTTTATTCTCCTCCTCTTTCCTTTCGTTTTCCGCAAGGAAACGGAGTTCTTCAGATAAATATTTCCGATATGCATGAATATGAATAATATGAATTTATAAATGAAAATAAGACGAGTAATTTTAAAAACTTAATTATTAATGCTGCAACACTGTTGTATAGTAGTAGGAACGTAAGGAAAATGTGTATATGTGTACAGGGAGTAACACGATCGACAGTAGAACCAAGGAGAGTGTGCTTCTACATAAAAAAATAAGTAAAAAATAGAAAATACAATTTTTTTTATTTGAAACTATACATATGCACTTATATATCATATAAATTTCGACGTGAAAAGTGCTTTTAACTTTTTAACTTCTAAATTTTTACTTTTCTTTTACTTAACACTATTGGTATAGTAAATATTCGAGACTAACGTACAGTAGCGACTAAAAAATCGTACAGCAAGGGATTAAGAAATACATCCTTGTACATACAAACGCGAATTCGCGTATTCCAAACACCGTTGTATCCCGAGAGAAACTCAAAGAAACATCAACCACTTGGACTTACAAGGTCCAGCAGAAGGACTTAGGAAAATCGGAATAAAAGCGGACAACCCGGAGAGCAAAGGGCAGGAAAGCCTCGCTTTCCGTGTCCTTTGTACACAAGTATTTACTCCGGTGATGCCCTCGAAAACGGAATTCAATCCTCGTGCGCGTCGTGGCCCGCATAAACAGCCGAAGAGAAGAAAGGAAAAGGAAACGAAACGCAGGGTGCGCCCAGTTCAAAGAGAAGAGAACGTACCAGATAAAACGGTATTGACCCAGTGAGCACAGGGTGAAGAGGACAGAAGGACGGAAAAGCAAAAGGAAACACACGTTTCTCTTTGGTTCTGTCGCGGTATCGAAGGGCAGCAGTTCCTTTTCAAGTTTCTTTTTCCCCGTGGTGAATTTGCCTCCACGCTGCACCTCTCTTCTCGTTGCTTTCAAAGGAACGACGATAACGGCGAAATCCTATTTCGATTCTTCCGGGTAGCTGAAACTGTTTCTACGATAAGTAGAAACTTCGTTTCTTTTTCTCGCGCGACGTTGTTCAACGTAAACGTTACTCTTCTGTACGAAACAGTTGGATTTCTGTGATATTAAACACTGATGACGATTCGCTAACGATTGACTTCCTTTCCTTTTCCCTTCGTTTTTACCCTCCAATTGGACAATTTCTAATTTACTGGGATTTTCACGCGAGATATTTGACAACGTTTGACGATGTTTGACGATGTTTGACGAAGTTTTTTCCATATCTGAGCCAGCATGACGTGGTCTATGAATCTTCGATAACACTATTAAAGTCGGAAGAGAAATTTCTTCATCTTCCTTAACAAACAACGTCAAACAGCTTCCTCAAGAGTAGCTTTTCCAGCGATTAAGTTGCGCGCCAAATATTTCCATTTGTTCGTGAAGCTAACTGCTACATAGATGAACGTTCTGAAATTTCTAATCTCCTTTGAAAATCACCCCTTATAAATAACCTACGATACTTATCAGGAGGAATCTGAGAAAGTTTGGATAAATTTGCATACCACCGTGGAACGAACCCGAATATTGTTTAAGGGCCGGCAAATATTTACCCCTCGCGAAACGCAACATTCCATACCGCGAATCATCTCACGCTCCCTTCGTTCGGTCGCGACATCAAACGAAGACCTTCGCGACCCTCGAAGGTCGAGGGCAAACCACCTTCCACTTTCATTCTGATCTCGAATGTCCGTCACGCGCGTGTTCACGAGGCTTCTGTCTTGTTTACGCTTGTCATTCGTGTCCAACGACGTCCTATTTGAATTCGTACGGCAAATCGACCGGTTTCGAGAGCTCGTTCCTCTTAGCCTGTTTTTCTCCAATTCTGGGGGACGCGAGCACGATGGAATTACCTCGGGGAAAGAGGGAAGAAAGAGAGTCCGGTTGGAATTCATTTAATTCCGTAGGAAATCTATTAGATTCGCTTCCAGTGTATCTTCCATTCTCATTTGAGAGGAAAACATCGTCAGCTTGGGGATAAAATGGTTCCCCAAGGTGTTTGACTTTCGATTCTATGGATATTGGTGGATAATTTATGTAACGGATGCGAGAATAGGGAAAAAAATTGGCAATTCGATTGATGTTTACTGAAGAAAGATTTATGCGACAGTTTTTTTTTTTTTTTTTTTTTTTTTTACTTTATAATGGTAGGATTGTGTGTTTGCTAGTGAAACACCTTCTTTTTTATTCAGTTTCTAGAATAACTACAGAGATGAAATTCTTTTTGTTAGCTCATATTATAGGGAAGTCTTGGCAAGTGTTATTACAATCGCGAAATCTGGTCCGAAACACGATTCTTCCGAGAGATTCCCCATTCCCTCTGGAAATCTACGTGGCTGGCAAAGGTCCAACGTCTCCTTAGCATGTCCAAATCCACCAGGGTCCTCTATTCTTCCGGCGAACGGTACTCCAGGCCTCGGCTGACTGTCACTCTTGTCCGGTTAACTTGGAAAATCAACTTCCGACCTGCGAAACGAGGCCGCCTCTCAATTCAATTTCACAGCCCAAAGGACCTACACTTTATCATATTATAATCGTTTCCCATTTTCTCTCCCTTCTTCGTGCACCCGATGGAAATACGATTTAAAAGATGGGCGCGATTCACGTTTAACGTCTCTGTAAACTTGAATTTACACGGTAATTTTCGCCCTCCCCCCCCCCCCCCCCCCAAAAAAAAGAAAAGAAAATACCAAAAAAAAAAAAAAAAAAAAATAGAAACAGAAGAGAAAGGTCGTATAAAAGGTAGGGAACGTTTTAAACTCGATGGCCAGGATCGATAACGCGAGAATCGCAGGGCCAGATTAAACTGGCGAAACGAGCAGGAGGTTCGTAAACGGCGTTTATACAAGCGGCTCACTTTTGTTTCGCAAATGACGCCCCACGATCCACGTAACTGCCCCCATATCCGGCCTCTAACGTCGAGACTTCCTCCCATCCCTCGCCTCCCTTCGTCCACACTCCACTGTTGGAATTGATTTCGTTTTACGAGCCTCGTTCCGTACGCCAATGGGTGGGTGGGGTTGGACCTTTACCTCGCGAACACAGCGCACGGCAGACTTTAGGGATAGATACGCGCTCGTGGTCGTAAAGCCGGAGGATCGCTGCCAAATCTACTGTTAACGCTTTTAACTTTGTAAAAGTTGACGAGGAGAACGGGGGAGGGACATGTTCTGTTGGTAACTCTGCACGACTGAGCTTTACTGAGTTCATCTAACTGCTCTGAACTTTATTAACGTGGGAACTTATTTTTTTTTCTGTATTTCTTTTTTTATTTCGTTGCTGGAGAAGATAAAATTCACCTTGTAGATAGAAGTTAGCGAGTATACAGGTTGTATCATATCGTGTGGACGTAACTTCAGCGATGATAAAAAAAAAAGTTCATGTAGAGGGTTATCCAATTTTATTTTGTTCAAACTTTGTTTGTTCAAATGTCAGTTCTACGAGTATAAGCAAGATAAGAGTGTTATACAGGGTCTTCCAGTTGTAGGAGGACCCTTAGATATCTGCATCGTTTCGAATGTTGCGGAAAATGTTTGTAGCACAACTGAAGTGGTTTTCAACGAGGAATATCATGGAAGAAAAATTGTTTCATTCTTTTTTCGAAGATCCTCGTTATTTCGAACGTTTTGAACTCTACGAAACCATTGACCAAGAGACATTAGTGTGTCTATTACAAAAGAAGACAGAAATAGACGATTTACAGAGACGAATGGATAACGGAATCCTTTATCTTCCGCGAGATCTCTGCGTTTGTTCGCGCAACGACTTCCTGCGACGATGGTACTTCCGTTTGTCAAAGTGGAGGATCTCGAGGAGGAGATATTTAAAAAGGATGGCCTGCATATTCATGACGTGGCGGCGTTACAATTAAAGACGCATCGAACGGAGGCGAAAGCTTAATTATCCGCGGGCCAAGGGCTCGTTGGATCGTTCCAAGGATGAGATTACAGTAATCTCTCTTTCTCTCCCTCTCTCGCACGCTTTCTTTCTCTCACTCTTGTCTTCGTTAAACGAGAAAAGTTGCTGTTCGTTAGCAAGCCCCTGTTGGTAGAGGTTCGAGTGCCATCGAACCGAGAAGAAGCCGCGTGGCTGCGTGCCGGTAACGACGCGCGTCGTTAACGATCGGATTCAAATGGAGGCGGGATTCGGGAGGGGGATATAATGAACTCGAAACCCGATATATCGAAACAATACGCCGTGGAATAACGAGGGCGAGAAACGGACGTTAAAAGCTATGCTTCTCGCTAATTCCGTCGCGTCCAGAAAGTTCGACACCATTTTGTGCCAGAATCGTTGGATTTTCTGTATAGTGTACATAGAACGAATTTAGAAATGTACGATATAATAAACAATTTAGTTTAATCCTTTGCTACTATGTCGACTGTTATTTATCTTGTACATTATAATTAAAATTAAACAAATAGCTACACATCCCTGTGAGAAGCAAATCTTTCCTCTGAAATGCTGCCATTTTCTTATTTTTCAATTGAACAAAAAATTCCTACGTCACAGCGTGGATAATTTAGTTTTACTTAATACTACATTAGAAAAATTTTTTCTTTGGTACGAATCTATCGTTAATAAGGCACACGATTCAATAATACACCTCGTGGTTTGTTCTCGATTTTAACGTATTCTTTAGAAACATAGAATTGATGGAAAAATTTTATATAGCGTCTGTATATACCTCTATTGTTAGCAACAAATTGTTTTCAAAAAAGGATTGCTATTACTTCCAAGAAGCTGTACTTTTCGAAGAGACCAAAGTAGTCTAACTTCTTAATGCTACAATTTCACAACAGTCGAAGAATTAAACCCCAGAAAAATTGCATTCGCGAAATGTTTTAACAGTTCTCTGGTCGTCGTACTTGCCCTTTACAATAGCGTTTCGAGACGTCTCGGTAATGCTATTCGAGCGAATACTGCCTAATGAATCCCTCCAGAGACAATGAGCAGCCTCTTCGAGAGGATTCACTGCTATTGTACTCGCAGGACAATTTCATTACAAGTCCCGTGGCTGGCTTTTTCAAGGATATTGTCCGTCCTGATTAATTCAGAGGGCCCTCCTTCGAGGAATTCGACCGGTGACCCGAGCTCGATGACGAACCTGGAATACCAGCCGGCGTTTCCTCTTTCGAAATGGATCGTGACGTCGCCGCGGTGGATCTCGCGGAATGCAGGCGTATTGGATTCACCAGGAGGGTGAATAAGAGTCTTCCGGAGGGTGGAATGTCTCGTGGGGAGGATGAATCAGTGGTGTTTTCGGAGGAAACGGGCGCCTGGTATTGAGTCACTGGGTAACTGGTGCATTTCTTACTGTTCTAATATCAAATTTATCAGTAGAAAATACCAGTATGATACTGTAACTATATTCGAACGGTTTGGAACTCACAATTGATTTCTGAACGTGTTCCATTACTTTTCGAACAGTAACTTTTCTTCTCATTACGAAAAATTTAAAGATTGCATTGTGTATTATATATGTTATAATATTTATTATTCTACATATATTATTGAACTACAAAATCTTCGTGTTCCATGAATATTTTAGTTTGAAAAGAAAAAGTGAGAATTTTCAAAAATTTGCTTAACCCTCGCATGGCAAATTGTCTAATAATATATAACAGAGACTGAGGCATTATAGAAGGAGCTTCTCGCTCAAATATTTATTGCACTTCACATATAGACTATTTAATGTGTTTTATATAAAGATTAAAGAGGAATTAAAATGTTGAAATAAAATATTTCATTGAAATACACGCACCAAGTACGTTTCACATATTTCACGAACACCATACACATGTTTCGAGCATTTGTTATATTTTTCTCGGTACTTTGTAATGTAAATTGAACGTATAAACTAAGACGACTTGTATTTACTAAACGAAGGTTAATCCAGTTCGAAAAAAATAAGTATCTCTCGTGTTACCACATGAGGGGGTCGATTAATTTAATCCAAAAGGTCCTTACACGTCGACCAAAGAATAACCTGACAAATACAAGAGCGAGAGTGTCACGGCGAGGCATAATTTGTCTTGGACTTTCCACAATTTCGTCGTATTAATAGCCACACCTGTAGACGCGACTTCTTGGCCGCCACTTCTCCTCGAGGATCTCCTCGAGAGGGGTCGGAACAACCCCCTCATCTCCTCCGAAATAAATCACCGTCATTCCCGCCCCTCTTTCTCCCCCTATCTCTCTTCTTCTCCCTTTTGTTCCTGGCAAACGTAGGAACCGAGTAAATATTCAGTGCGTCTGCGTGTTACATTTATGATAAAGTTCGGCCGTCGCTTTATTTATTATTCATGGCAGAGTGAGAAGAAGAGAAAGAGAAAGAGAGAAAGACAGAGAGAGAGAGGGTAGAAGGGAGAAAGGAGGAAGAGAGTCGGACGGTTTCGAGGGCCACTTATACGCGTGGCGGTCGAATTAAAAAAGTTTCTCTTTAATTAATACCACTGTCGGTTCCTACTGCATTCGGGTTTCCGCGAGAGATCGAAATTTCTCCCCTTCCAGCCTGCTAATTTTTTAAGGAATCCCCACTTTTAATTAGACCCACCAATGGAATATTAATCACCGAATAAACAGTCCACGCTCCGTTTCAAGAACGTCCGTGAAGTGACTCCTCCTTTTTCTTCTTTTTCTTTTTTAATTGAATTTCTTTGATATCGACGAACGCGCGATTAATCACCCCTTCACTTTTGAATTTGATCGAGTTCAAGATGTTTATTTGTCTTCCTTTTTTTGCTTTTCTCTTCTGCTGTTTTATTTGGAGAATAAGAGAGAAGGAGTAATGGTACATGTGTTAGGAAAGATCGTAGAGAGGGAATGTACAACAATGGTGGAGATGCGGCCGTACAGTGTCATAAACATGTAATAACGCTTACTACAAGGCCTCGAGGGCTTTCATAAAAACTAATTCTCCCGTTTAATTTCGCTGCTTTATATCACGACGTCGCCTCTTATTACGCCGCGTATCAGCTTCCAGATACACCGGGGTTTTTCTCCTTTTCCGTCTAGCCTGGGAAATACTAGCGGACGGGGCGTTGAAAAAGTTACTCGGTCTACCGGAAGTATACACGGAAGAAAATGTCGCGATTATTCTTGTTTATTCTCGGCGCAAATTCAACGTTGCTCATTCATTTCATTCGTTTAATTTTGCGATTGATAACGTTGCAAAAATAGAAATAGAAAAACTAGAAGAGACTTCGTTAATCTTAATTGTGTTCACAGTTTCTTAGAGTAAAAATCGCTGTTAACGTATTTCTCGTCACTGGATAATTTTATTTCTATGCGAAATAAATACAAAGAAAATTGAGCAGAGATCAAATTTTTATTTAACAAATGGATTTTTATCGTTACGTGTCTCGAGAACTTTTATCTCCTTATGTATTTACTTAATGTAGACGTAGTTAATTCTTTTTGATTGATTCTTTGAAGCTACGCCTTAGTTGGCTTTTTTTGGCAGAGAAATAGAAAAGTTGAAATTTCTTAAGCAACATGAGTGTGCAATTCTGAAGCAACCTAACCGCGTGCTTGTTTTTACCTTGGAAAGGTTTGGTAGCGGGCCACAATTTATAGCAGTAGTGTATTCGAGGGGTGTTATACGAGACTGTCAGACCCTCGCGTGTTTTAAACTAATTTCGACAATAAAGATTTTTAACATGCGGCAATCGTAAACTGTCCAAGATAAAATCCTCGACAGGTGCAAACTTAGTTTTACTAATTGCAAACATGAACTAACATAAGCCTTGCTCCACTACGGAAGATTAAACTGTCAATAATTCAACGTTTTAAGTATTTTAATGCGAATTTCATTATTCCTCCGCGGTACGGAAGAAATTGAGCATACAAAAAAAGAAAAATGAGCAGAGAATTCTACGTCCATAGATCAATTACCAGATCTCACAAATGAGATACAGTTGACTTAAGAAACTTCCACGAAAATACCATATTGGAATCACACTTGAACCGTTCAAAGAGAGGCAGAACTTTTTCGAAAGTTTCGCCTCCGCAAACTTCGTCTGCTAGCCGGGAGCAGCCTGATTAAAGAGTACAAGTCTAAGAAATGTTTACTCTCGCTTGCAACACGCAAGTAGAAACGAGAAACCTTGCCTCGTGATTCCCCTTTCCACGTTTCCTCAACGTTTGCCCCCTCGAGGCGTTTCATATTCCTCCCCCTTTGCGAAACGGGCGAATTTTGCGTCTGAGTAAGGGGCCACCGAAGGTGCAGCAACGAGGTACGGTTAAAAATACGATTCTTTGTCCGGCTGAGGCAGCCGCGAGCGGTTTTAGACCGTGCAAAAAGGAGACTGCGAGATTCCTGTCCCGCCCCAAAATTGGAACCGCGTGACACGTGGAAAGAAAACGTATATTTAGTCCCTTGATGTTTGCCCGAGAGAGCGGTTGTGTAAAATTCCGCCATACTAATGAAAACGGCCAAAATATTAAGAACCAGAATATTAAGAGCCAAAATATTAGACGAAAATGACACCGCGTGGATTGGGATTTTCATTAGCGATCAGATCGTGCGTATCGCGAATATTGAAAGCTGATGGGTTATGTTCGAGTTCCCATATTCCCAGAAATAAGTGATTACGCGTGGAACCGTCGCTTGCGCGAGAATTTTTGGATCGGTGAAAAATTATTTTATCGAATCGATAATATTAAATAGCACTTAATGTTTTATACTCTGGCCGAAGTTTCGCTATTCGATAACGATAAAAAAAATTAAATGATTCAATTAACATCAGATCGCCATTTATTTCAGCCTCGAAAATTTTTAATTAACACGAACCTTGAGAACATAGACCACTTGAAAATTAACGTTAGATCAGTTTTTTAATGTAACGGATAAGAACATTTTAAAAAATATATACCATTTTTACAATAATTACAAGAAATAAATATGATACATAACGTCCTTTTTACATCAAAAGATACTGCCACTTGTGGGACTTCACAAATAAAGATAAAAAGTAATGAAACAATTCTATTATTATTTCTAACGAAACAATATTCCTGAATTTTTTCTTCAGATATCAATTTCTGTATCATATTTAAGTGTGCTGTGAAATAAATTAACAAAAGATACTCTGAATACACAGCTCTGTTTAAAAAACGAAGATTCGTATATTCGTGTCTCTGGCTGGTAAAGAGCACGATAGAAAAGTATACTGTATCGTTACTCAGAAAATAATGAAAATGTTGTTGATAATATTAACAACATCTCGAAACATCGAAAGCCTAGAATTATGTACAATAAAGAAAAGATGATCTTCGAATGTATTAAAAGAGAACGATCAAACGTTTGCCTATCAACATTCTGCCACAGAAAAGTCCCCTACTCTCTCATCGGTGCACTTTGAACGTCACTGCTGAACGGTGTGCTGCTCGCTTTTAGGCGCGGCCACGATTCACGAACGAAAGCAATTACAGCGGCAAAACAAGCGGCACGCTGGAGTGCTCCTCCATTTTCGGCCGGCGCTCGAATCGATTAACGTTCCCGGTGAACGGCGTCGAACCACTTCCTACCTGGAAAAATTGATTTAACCTCGAAGAAACACACTTCGACTGGAATGTTTCCTCTTTAAAAAGGACGAAAAATTTCATTTCACTGACGAGTGGTCACATCTCGTGGACATCTTGCGTACTCGTGTTTCGCGCAATTAAATTTCCATTTTTATCCCTAACCAGGAAGATAACGATTTGCCAAGCAACCCGGACATCACGTGTCCGTGAACAACGTTGGTACCAACCAAAGAAGCTTTACAGTCGTGTCGTCTGGTCATCCGGCCATAAATTCGAGAATTACACGACGCGACGTGGCTCTGTCACCTTTTGCCCGCGCAAAAAGGACCGCAAATATTTGTACGGCGAACCTTCCAGCTGTAATACTGAAATACGGTCACCTGTGCGCCAACCAAAGTCCACACAAGCCCTTATCCCATCCGCGAAAAGACCGTTTTCACGTTTTTTCCCCCGCCAGATATATGTGGTCTGTAGATGTTTATCTAAATGACCGTAACCCAAACCCCTGACCGACTTCAGCGATAATTAGCGGCAATATGCTACGTTCAGTTTTATCTCGCGCGATTATATACCATTTTCCGTGGTTCCCTGTCCCTTCTGGTTCGGAGATTCCCTCTCGTTGGTTATATTTATGGTGTGACGGGCTTTTTTCTCGCGGCAGTTCGCGCCAGAATGGCCCTATCGCGATAATTGCTCGATTTATCGCCACTGAAAATTACTGGTCACGTATACATGCCTGGCTGGTGATTACAGAAGCTTCCGGTCCATGGTCCAGCGATCGGTTTAACTGGCCCTCGGGGGAACTGATTTGGATATCTTTTCGCGGAGGTTTTGCTATCGATGAGAAGATCGCGTCCCCCTTTTATCATTCTCTCTTGTTTTTTCTCTCATTTTACTACTTCGGGAGGGGAGAATATTCGGTTGAAAATTCATTCCGCTTGAGGAAGATTTTAACGAGGAAATAACGGTGTACTTTTGGTATAAAATGGGAACTGATTTGGAATATGGAAATTTAACCGAAATAATAAAAATTGGTCAGTAAAGGCATAGGAACCTATAGAAAACGTCTATACAGCCATAAAACTCTCTTAGAATATTAATTTTAAGACCTGAACGAATTGTTTTTCTGCCATAAATACAGTTCAAGTCGTATCATAGTTACTTTCACAACTCTCCTCTCTTTTCTGGTTTTTCTCACATCCCTTTAGTTAATTAACCTCTTCCACCCTTACTTCTTCTTCCATTAGAATCGTCTAACATCCAATTATATCTTCTTATATACGATATTGCTATAATATCGTTTTTCCCGCGTTAATTTATTGCGAGCGCATACTCGTCGCGTTCGAAATAAATTTCAATCGTGTCGCTGATCCAACATCGTACAAAAATACATGTGCCCAATTTCTACGGTTGTGTTAGAAAAAGTTGAAAAGTTTGGAAGAAAAGATCCACTCAAATTCGTGAATTCCTTCCAGTCGACATCTTTTAAACGACGTACAGTCAACGACGATCGCGCAAAATTCTCATCCCGTAGAATGGTAAGCTTCTCTTTTACCCTGTGTCCGGTTTTTGTCACCGAGTTTATCGCTTCCGTCCCTCACCGGCAGACGTTCGCCATATGAGTTACTCCCGACCATGGAAAAACTTAATAAAAATAACGGTATTACGGAGGAGAGACAGGGGATACAGTCTGGACCGGCAATTACCTTCCTCCCCCGGTGGCAGCCTGGTAAATATAACGGGCTGCCACGGTCGCGACAAGACAGCCACGGACTCGTTGCCAGATATATCGCGACGGATATTGTACCAGCACGCTTTCACGGCCACTCTCTTTTGCGAGATATATCTCGAACGAACCGTGTCGATTCTTATGAGCGTCCTACTGACAAGATGGGGGAAACCAGGGATTATGCGACGCATTCACTTACGCCTCGTCCTACCATTCAACGAAAATTCCGCAAATATCAGTGTCGTTAATTAAAGGATTATGCTGTAGGGCCTCGTTACACTAACGAATATTCTTTATTATTTATTTATCAATCTTTTGGGCGCTGTGGACCTTCTTTTCTTCGTTTTGTTACTTTTTGAATTTTTTTCTTAAGAATAACACCGAAGCTTGTGAAAGTGTGGATTTCAATTCAGGAGATTGAATTCGATTTAAAAATACGTCTTTGATATGTAGAAAGGAAAGCACTGTTAGGTTGCGTTCTTCGGTGTTAGGTTTTTGATGGCTTTGGTTTCAGTATTTTTTCGATGTTGCGTTCAATTTTGTTCGAGTTGAAACCGTTACGTATCACAGTGTTTTTGAAGTGAAAATTCAAATCATTTTTTTTTTTTTTTATAGTATTGGGAGATCTCTGATCAGTTAGCAAAGTGTTAAGATATCGTAGCTAATCTAAAAAGTATGAGAAGTGTCTATGATTTTATAAATAATATACGATGATAATAAGTAGTCGAAGAATTTCGTAAATTTGCCTTGTTCTCCACTTAACTCGATAATTTCGCTATTCTTTTCACTCCACGATTACCCGGGAGAAAAGGAAGAAAAACGATGGATTAATTTCGAGCGTGCTAGACGAAAAAGCGTTCGACGAATCAGCGGCCACAAATCAGTCGGGAAACAACGAAACTTTCGACCAGAAATTGCTCGCTAAGAGCCATCGTAAATTCATTTCGAGCGCGCCGCGTAATTTTCTACCGAACCAACCCTCCCCCTTCACCCGCTCGATTCCCCATCCCTTTTCCATCGTACTCCAAATATTTTTCCGGCTCTCTGCACCCCAAAGCCGGAAATTTAAAAGCTCGAGCGCGCCACGCTAATTGTCGGGCTCGATGATCCGCGATCCTCTGCCGGTCCCCGATAATCGAATTTCGCGATTATGCCAGCGATGCGTGCCTGTAAACGGTTCCCTGTCTCAAACGATTTGTTTCCCGCGAAATTTTCCCTTCCGTTCTCTTTACAAAACGTGCACAAAAGAATTCTACGCACCGAGAGCATAGTAGATTAATTGAATTGAAGTTCTATTAACGAACCGAGTATTCGCGAGAGTAGGACAATCCAAGATGGGAAGAAAAGTGTCGAAGTGGTATTCTAACAAGGGGATCGAAGTTTCTTCAGAGAACAGAGAAAAGTTTTCACCGTGAAAATAAGTGGTGTTGAAAGGAACGTAATCGAAGATCAAAGATGGCTCGCGAAACTAAACGAAACTGCGTGTTGCAGAAACTCGATGAGAGAAAAGCGAAGGAAGGTCGGTGAGAAAGGATTAGAGGAGTAAGAAGTGAAAGTTTCTATTGAAAAAGTTGGAGTTTTCTGAAGGGTAACAATTAAAGAGAGTCTAGGGACGACCGGGTACGGTTTGCAAATTTCAAAGTTTCTCAGTGATTCGACGAAATCTCAACTGGGACGGTAAATAACTCAGCGATGATGGCGAGAGGGGGAAATTTATTTGAGAATTTCTCCAAGTCGACAGAACCCTTTCAACTGCACGAACAAGACCACTATTTTTCAAAGTTTACCGCCGAGGCGGAAACTCGGACGCTTTGAATACTACGCTCCGGTGTCAGTGGCGCACTCGTGCTGGCGTCGCGACGTCTGCTTGCAAAAACGCCTACGTTCTCTCTTCTCTCGTTCTTCCTCGAACCGTTTCCGCGACGTATCGAAATGGAAAGTATCGATCTTGCGACGAAGTCGTACAGCTTAAAGTATTAAAGCGTGTGATAAGTTAGAAAGTTGAAAGTACCGCTTCTTTAAGAATTCATTTCGAACTAATAGTAATTATTTTTTGAACAAAATTTATTGACGATGGTAGAGGCATGTATATAGATAAGATACAGATTTTTTTTCAATTTTCTCTGTTTAAAGAAGACGTTTAAATCGAGAATAAATCACGAAGTGTATAATTGCATATTGTTCCTCAACAGGTTCCTCAAAATAAATTTGCCTGACCTGTCCATCGGCTGACGTAGGATTTTTGTGTTCAATTGAAAAATAAGAAAATGACAGATTATTTATTTTTTTACATATCTTTATCAAATTCATATCTTTGAGAATAAAAAAACAGTATAGCCTCGAGACAGAAAATTATTTTACCCATTTGTTAATATGAAAAGCACTATAACTTGGATATTTTTCATATTTTTCTCATATCACGTGCATTCTGTGCAATTAAATTTCCGAATAATTAATAGTGGAGGGAATTAATAGAACAGATTGGAAGTTGGAAATTTCTTCTTAGAGTCAGTATTTTATTTTAGTATCTCATCTTCGAGACAACAAAGTATCGATTTATGAGAACGTTTTTTCGAATCGATCAAGGTAATCTAACGTCTAAACCCTTAAACCTCCCATAGAAAATTGAAGCTCGTTCGTGAACGAACGGTTGTCAATTAGGGAACAGTTGCAACGAACATATTACAATAATTGATCAGAGTCTATCCCCTGATCCGCGACAGAGACGCGTGTGTGCCGCTAGAGACACGACATTTCGTCCAGGATAACCCAATTTGCCTCCCTTTCGTCGAAGGGTCCGGTCGTAGATCGATGAGTCAAGGATGCCCCTAAGCATCCTCGACGAAACGAAACGTAATGCAGATCTGCGGGCGCAGCATGCACGAGCTTGGACCATGAGGGTCATTGGAGCGATTTGTCCCCCGTGCTTCGCTCGCAGAAACCAGGACGCAAGGGATCTTTGGAGTGAAATCACGTCCCTGTTGCAGGGAGATGGGCTTGGAAATTCGGGTAGAATTGGGGAACTCGTTGAAAAAAGAAAAATAGATTTCCGTCTGGTTCGAAGTTGATTTGGAGCGTCGATAATCAGACTGATGATGTACGTTCTTCGGTAGAATATTTTATCTGGCGGGAATACGTCATTTTACAAATCATGATAGAAACAAATTTGTAATGATTAGATTTTCTCGTGTCGCGTGATATGATTCAGAAAGCTCTTTAATACAATCGTAGTAAATAGTACCGAAAATAACAAAAACTCTACAGCTCATTTCTAGCAATGAAACGAAAAGAACTCTTAGGGCAACGAATTTCTTTTCTTCGGTAGAATATAATTTATCGTATTAAAAGCTGAAACAATTGAATATGCTAGGGTACAATATTCTGAACGAAGAATGAAAGGTACCATTAAAGCGTCATTAATAAACGCGGGCAAATATATTCACCGGAGTCTCGGAACAATCAACAGAAGGAACCCAGAAGCATCTACCACCCCGTAACATCCTCGAAGCTTCTGCAAACAGTGAAGAAAGCCAGCCACTTTACCACCAAGTCCAAGTTCTTCGTTCCGTTTTCAACTCGAAAGCGTTCTAACGTTCATATATATACCAGGATGATTTATCCCTTTCATTTTCGGCCTGGCGAAGGAAATCTTCGTATCGTGGAACGATCTCTTGAGAACGTGGAGAAGGTGTATGAGTTTGGCGACCTTTCTCAAAGTTCTGTGTCGGGTGGATGCAACGGCAAAAACGTCTGTCCAGCGAGTAAGGGCGAGAGCTGACAAATGGATGGGATTTAAGCGGCGAACCGGCGTTTTTCATCGTACGGAGGAAAAGGGCCGGTTTTCTTCTCTGCTTTAAGTAATTGCATCGTGCAGACACCAAACGGAAAGGGGATGCAAGGATCTAGAAGCAAACGTCCTCGACACAGACACGCCATGGATATATCCTTATCGATAGCCTCCATCGACGGATGAACTTACCCCCTCTACATCTTGATTCGTGTCTTCGAGATATTGGGGATGCTCAGGTCGCGAGAGCTGGAGGAAAAGATACGCGAGGAGTTTGGTGACCTTTCTCGGGGAAAACCCTCCTGCTGAGACCATTAGGTAGACGCAAGGAAATAATGATGGAACGATATGTTGGTTTTCTGCGATTCTCTTGTCTAACGAGGTGGTCTGAAGAGCGATGCTTCGAGCTCGATGGGAATTTTAAGGTTAACAATTCTATCAGACACGAGGATACATGTAACTTAACACTTTGACTGTGGAGTACTTTAAAATGAAATACTTTTTTCGTATGAAATACACTGTTGTGCATATCTATTTGGAAAGCTTAAAATAACGAATTGAGAAATAATGCATGGGGCAAGAAAATTTCAGAATTATTTAAAATAATCAGAGGGCAATGGTAGATTTGAAACTGATCGAGTTATTGCGTGGAAGTAGAGAAAAGTAGCTTTACATCTATTTGCAAATATTTTGGAAAACATTCAGGGAGACATCTTGAAAAAATTCTTTGCCAAATAACCTGATGTAGCGAGTTCTCTTATTGGCCGAAGTATAGAATACAGGTAAATTCAATGTTTAATAATTTTCACTTATTTGTTGGCTAGTTTTTTACAATATAATACAGTATAGATTTTCTACCACTCGATGACATTCATTGTTCATACAAAAAAGATATAAACATTTTAATCCTTCATTTATGCTGAATTAAATTAAATATTTATATTATCCTCAACAGCTATTATTTGTTCAAGAAAATTACAAATTACAAAATCTGAATATTCGAGCTCGAGAAAGGCATGTTTCGAGGGCATGATCTAAGCTGCTAATTTCCACCGAAAGCACTCGAATTAAATTCACGAAGGAGATAGATAAAATTTACACGTTTAATGTTCAATTCAATTCGCGAGTGGTTCGATAGAAGTTCCTAGAAAAGAGAAACCGATGAAACGTGCAACAGTCTATTGTGCACACTCATTCTCCACAATTTTCTCATCGTAAATACGCACACGTTCGTCGTATTCATCATACTCGCGCGACCGCATCAATGTACAGAACTGTAATAACAGTAAATCACATCTCACAATGTGAAATTCGTCAGATAATAGAGGAACATTAAACGATCCCACTAAGAAGAATAAATACCGTAATATAAAACAAACGGAACCACAATTCTATACACGCCAGTTCCGTACCGCAATAATCGTCAAGTGTTAAGGGGTCAGGGGATTTCCACGGAGAATCCTAACGCTTCGTTTCATGGAAACGAGGAGAGCGCGAACACCGATATCCCGGGCTTGTTTAATAGTTCTTCCGCAAGAAGTTCCCCGCGATTCCCCGTTAATTTCTCCGCGGCGTTTATTGCGGAAGTTAATGCTCCTTATGAAATTCGCGTTCGCCTCTCCTTTCTCTAAGCTTTCCTCTCCCTTTTCCCGTTTCCTCTATTCTCCTCTGAGAGAAGCGAGCGCAGGGTCGTTAAGAACTTTCCCACTCAGCTTTGCGGCTATGGAAACCAATGGAGATCGGTCTGTCGTTATTTTCCCCCGTGTGTCGTGTACTTAGCCTGCTCTCTAATGGTTCCCAAGCAATGGCCAAGAGAGAAGAAAGAAGGGTCAGTCACGGCCATGGCCGAAACGTTTTGTCTTCCGGCCTCTCCTCTTTGTCCTTTTCCTCTTCTCTCGTCCCTGTGACGCAACCAGACGTCCACCGTGAGATAACAATTTCGCGGTGAATCGAGGATACCATCGAAGCTAAATCACGCGGAATTATTAGGGATTACTTTGCGGCAGGGTACGTAAGTTCCTTTCGAAGATTCACTAGAGGGGAAGAATCACTTATTTCGAAGCTACGATTTCGGTGATTAATTGGTACAGTTTCGGTCTGAAATAAGCAACACGCTTCAGAATAAACCAGTTCCTTATTGAGGATCAGGTATGTCGTTCGATTTGACTTTGTTCGAACGAGAGAAAGGGGCTAGATAGCGGCGAATAGTAAAGTAATTGGCTGAGCAGCGATATTAATTTTTGGGAGAAAGATAGAATATGACTTGCCCTCTCGTTTTGATAATAAGTGAGCTAAATTAATTGGAAAACCCTTGCATAGAAGGAAAATTTCAGAATTAGAACATAGCGACTAGTCACAGCTTCAAACCATCGCTACGAAAGCAAATCAAAGCTAAAATCAAAGTTTCACGTGTAGAATTAATATTCAGTTAACTAGTTTCATTATTAGCATTCGACTTAAGTTAGGTTTTTGAGAAATGGAGAACTTAGACGGCACTATTGTGTAATATTCTCTCGTGAATTTCTGGTTACTTCAAAGAAGGAAGCGTATTTCAAGATAGAAAACAGTTGCTAATTACAAATCAAGACTGTAAATGAAAAATAAAGAAATTTCAGATCTTAGAAAGTGTTAAATTCATCTGAATAACGAGTGGATGAACAAATATCCAGAAACAATGGAAAATGTCGGAGTTTCCGCAAACTCTACCAACAATTCCACGTTTCAAAGTCGAGTTTCCTATGGTCTACAAAGTTAACAAGTCCCCAGTGAACAGACTGAAGGATCTGGCTGACAATCCGGTATCCCGTTAATCCCGCGATAATTATTTAACCACTGAAAATCTGCCCGCTTTTATCTCAAACGTATCCTCGGGAAAAAAAAAAAACCCTAGCGAATCACAGATGTCCAAAGTAGAGAGCATGGTCGTGCATACATACATATACACACGTCTACCTAACCGAAACCACGGAAATTACCAACTTTCATTACCAGTCGCGTAGAGTTCTTTCGCGCGAGCGGTCAGCTTTATCTCTCTTTCTCCCAGAGAGATGAGAGGAAGCGCGCGTTTAATACGTGTTTCGCTGTCAGATGATTTTCTCGTTTTTTCCTTTTATAAAACGGTGCGCGTGCTGCTCACCGGTCTAATTAATTAAATGTAAACTCGAACCCCACTTCGTCTGCTCGCCAGTCTCTCTTTCAACGTCTCTCTTCGCTGTCTTCTTTCTCTGGCTCCTGTCATCGTGTCGACTCAAACCGCCTTCGTCCCGAGACTTGAGACTCGAGGCAACTTTGAAAATCCCCGAGTCACTTGTTTGCGTTTAACGTACATACTTGATTGATTGAGCTTTAGAGCTGGTTTACTTAGCAGCCGTGGAAATTTTCCTCGATCAGTGGCGATTCGATCGCGTTAGTTGACGTATGTACAGATTTCTGGTGCTTTGTCGGTCTTTTTCACAGTTTGGCGGTGAAATATCGAAGAGTCTCGAAAGTCGACGTGGCCGACTTATTAAAACGAACTCTTCTCGGAAGCCTAATCTCCGAGACTTCATCGCTGATTGCATATTGTCGTCTCGCGCGTTATTCGTGTGCAACTTTTTGCTCAAAATACCCTCATTCTCTGGCGAAGAGTATCTAAAATGTGAGGAAGATCAGAAGACAAGTTGGCGAATAGTAACTGTATTTCAATAAAGAATTTCGGTAGAAAGACTGAGTATTTGAAAACTCTGATCCAACATTTCCTTCAGAACTGCAGTAAGACCTTACTGCTGCAAGTTCGAGTCGGGTAACTTTCAGAGGAGAAATTTGCTCGTTAGCAAGATGTTACACAGGTCTAGTGTATAAATAATTGAGATATATCGTGTAGAAGTCTAAACTTCGTCTAAAAGAAGAAAGACACCTGTTTAAATAGCGTTCCAACACTTGTAACTATCTATTCGAAGTACCGAAACGCCATCTTTCCGGTTTCTCACGCGTTGGCCAAGCTCCAAAGGCCGGAAGAACCGGCTGCTGAGCTACGTTTATGATAATGAGCGGCTGGTCTCGCGTCGTCGCGTCCACGTTGGTCCAAGTCGGCTTAAAACACGGCTTGGTTCAGGCTTGTCCAGCCATAGGATTCACCCCTTTATGGGATTAAGAGACGCCACCGATGCTCTCATGTGGTTCACGAGTCAGGGATAAAGTTTTGGAGGAGAGCCAGAGTAAGTAATTGGCCACTGCTAGTCGAGATAAAGCGGTCAAACCTGTGTGTGCAGCTTGAATACGTAATTTTTCGCTCGCTCGGAGTGAAGCTAGCTGGTTATGAGCTTAGTTTTAGCGACTTTGTTGCGTGTTATTAACCGCTCGGCTATTCTGGCAAGTGGTGTAACGTGAGAATGCTTGAATAGAACGTGTTTGGACCGAAGGAAGTCTGGGGAAATGGTTGTTTTATGGTGGAGAAACTGTAGGCTGGAGGAACAAGCGGAAAGTACATGTAGAATTGTGGAAGATAATTAAAACATTCGGCAAACATTGCTCGAGAAATTGTTATATAAAATTTTCTACACTATCATAGTGTTTCCGCGATTACTATTGAAATAGAGAAGCACAGGAAAAATATACGTACAAATATAAAAGAAAATTGAAACATTTCAAAAATATCGCGAAATTACAATATTTCTAGTATAAGCATAGTGAATTCGTAATTTCCTTTAGGAGTGAAAAGAAAAAACAACACAAATGTAGTGCAAGTTAAAAGAAAATTTAATTATAAAAGAAGATTCAAACATTTGAAAAATATCTTACAGGAAATTCTAAAATTTTCTGCACAATTACAGCAGAGTGTTTTTGTAATTTCTTTTAGGGCGAAAAAACACGAAATTGCGAAAGAAACTTAAAACATTTAAAAAGTATCTTACGAGAAATTAAATAATTTTCAGCACAACTACAGCACAGTTAATTTTACCCTATGCATCGTGCATTAAGTTGACGATTATTTAGAAAAATATTTAACCGAAGGGTAGAATAAATTCCTAGAAAGAAAGGTGTGACGTTAGGAGCCCCTGTCGCGTTGCCAAACGGAAGTGAGGGGTCGAAAATGGGGCAGGAGGCTGTCGTTGGATCACCATGTAAGATCCAGGCTTTTCGAGCTTCTCTCCGACTCCGCGGGGTGAATTTGAAACGACGGATCGACGGAGATTGGGGTTGGAAATCTTCGTGTATCTTTTTTTCATACGGTCTGGTGAATTGATGGCGGGTGTTGCGGGTCAGTTTCCGCTATTCAGGAGAGAATTCTAAATGAACATATCGAAACTCGACTATTCAAACGAGGAGTCATTTTTATTCCAAACAATTTCACACCGATACTCTTATTTTACGTTGTAAATTCAATTCTATTTTTTTTTTTTTTTTTACAACGATAAAACTATCGCGAAACCATTTTCATGCAAATGTAGCTTAAGAAAGACCCATCCCCACGTTGGTATCGTTCGAATTTCCGGTCACATCGTCGAGCAACGACTTTTTCTCGCGGCAATCTCGGCCATTAAAGCGTAACTCGGTCATTAAGCGTGCCTCGTTCTTCGACTCGTCGCCACGCCATGAAACGAGACACACACACATACACACACATGTAGACATATATAAACACGTATATAGACACGTATACAGAGTCCTCTTCCGCTTTAAATGCGCCATAAAACCATCCCCGATCACGAAAGCGATCTTCGACGTCTTCTCTCCTCTCCGGTTAACTTCCCCTGCCGATCGTTGACCTTAATTGACCTATTCCACGAAGAGGTCGCCGTCGTGGTAGATCTTCTCTTTTCTTTCGAAGAAAATCACCATCTTCAAGGGGTAAATAATTGAATGCCCGATATCGTGGGCACGGCGATGAAGTATAACACGCTGACATAGCGGCAAATTGACCGTTTCATTGTTTTTTTTTTTAAACGCTTTTCGAGAACTGTCTGATTTATTCGTAAAAGTTGTTGGAAAGTTCACTTCGGTATTAATAAACTGGAGAAATTTCATTGGAAAAATTCCTTCGATACAGATACTTTTTTCTTCGATTGTAGAGAAAGGAGAAAACTGATTCCAAATAAAACACAAAAAAAAAGAAAAAGATTTTATAAATATAACAAGCTTCCTATAGGGCTAAAATAAACACACGAGAGAATTGCCGTCTATTTTCGTTCGGTTGGCATAAAGGATCGTATCCTCTTAGGAAAATCGAGCGGAACATCATCTTCGACGTTTCGTCGTACAAACACGCGAGAAACCCTCGTGCCTGCCTCCTGTTCGAATCGTGTCCCAAGATTTTCTCCCCCTTGTATCGCGAAGGGAAACATCTCTCGTCTGACTAAATACCTTCGACGACGAAATTTTCCGTAATTAGAGGGAAAACGGCCCCTTTGATCTCCTCTACCCTCGACGCTGCGAAGAGGAGCACCGCGAACGAGCAAAGAGATTGCCCCTCTCTCTCTCTCTCTCTCTCTCTCTCTCTCTCTCTCTCTCTGTCCCGGCGATCGATGGAAATAATTGCACAGGCCCCGAAATTTCCATAACGCGATGCCGTTGCTTTTCCTCTCGACTAGCAATTTGCCGCAATTTAAACGCCGCCACGACGTCACGTGTAATGAATATCCTCGATAAAGTCTCGATATCGTTGATCGAATCTTATTTGGGAATCTACTTAGCATGCAAACTCGATCGAACGAACGAAACTACTCCACTTCTACAAAAGGTGCTTGAACGTAACAATGTTCTTTTTTTTTTTTTGGACTTTGCAACTTTATACACGTAAGACACGGATCTTTTTGAAACATTGCGCTCTCCACGATCAAATTAACGTACGTGAAAGTTTTTTATATGGAATATGTACTTTTGCAATTATCAACGCGTCGATATTTTCTCGCTTGACTAAAAGATTTTCTACTTCTAACGATCAATTTCATTTTGTACAAAATATAGTAAAAAGTACGTTAAAACAGTCTTTTACTGAAATCAATATTCAACTTTTCTTCGTTCAATTTCCCATACTTGCCTGATTGCTATCTACATTAACTTCTTTGATTCTTCTGTTTACATGTCTGGTTACAGTTCCAGACTTTTATTTCATTTAATAATTTACCTGAACTATTTCACCGAAGGAGACTGTTGACAGTGCAATCAGCGCGGCTAATAACCCGCGAAAGTTTCATTAAATCGCGGTCCACCCTCCTCCAAGTTGAACTGTGAATATTACGGAATATTAATACCAATATTCAGCCATGAAAATATCACCCTCCTTCTCGTTCAAAGCTTTGAAAAACTCCCCTGGATAATTCGCGGCTGTTCGAACTCTCCGAAGACTCTCTTTCTTCTCTCGGTTCGAGAGAATAGATTTCTGCGAGTTCCACTTTTTCCAAGACCGCCCTTGCTTTCTGGGGAGTAATTAGCGGGAAGAGGAGAGTTCGATTCCTCTCCCCTTCGTCGAAACGACTCCGCGGAGGAAAAGAAGTAAACTTTTAATTTATTTAAAATCTCCAAGATCCTTGAGTCGAAGAAAGAAGGGAGAATCCTGTACACTAATGAATTCTTATTCGATCCTGGAATTAAGGAGGTCGCGAGGGTGCTGAAAATCCAGCAGGAAGGGAGAAGCTAGAAGTATCGTGAAAAATTTCACGAGGTAAGCTTCGAGAAGGTGAGGGAGGATACGATGTATATCAGAAGTTACGTTTATCAGGTGAAACACGTAGTTTTCGAGGCTGTACGTTCACCCTTGTACAACTTTCCATCGTCACCCCTTCAGGAAGCTTCTTTACGATCATTTCTAGGGTGTCGGGGCCTCTATACTCTACTCACGAAGACTACGAAGGCGGCGAAAGACTTCCTGAGGAAATTATGGTCACTCGACAAAGGTTATATCTGCTTAAAATCGACGATTAACATTTTCGTATCACCAGTGTTATTTTCTGTCGTCAAATTCGTTACAATTTTCCTGCTGAATCCTACATGTATTACAAACTAACAATTAATAAACTGAATTTGATAAAAACTAAAATATTTCGTTCATTACGATTATGTTCAATTTTAGTTGTATTTTTCGCCGTATTATCTCCCTGATTTAATTTGTCCCACGAATTTCAGTTCACTCTGTATATTTCCATTTCGATTCGCGTGATTCGTCAAATTTCATTCGGAAATCTGACTCCCGATTCGTCGTATTAAACGTAACGTGAAATCTAACAGCGTATACACGCGTCGATTATGCAAATGTGTTAACACGTCGAACGCCAGACTAATTTTACGCGGCATTCCCACGACGTAGAAATGAATATTTTGTTATTCGATGAATATTGCAGTAAACTGTTATCTATAACAGCCAAGTTGCGCTGTATTATCATACTTTACGCGTATTTACGTACCAGGGTTAACAAACCTTTCCACAATCTATTCCATCGACGAAGAGCTGATATCAATTTCAGAATTGCTCCTCGATTCGTACGTCGTACACTCGGCTACAACGTGGACAAATATTTTCTTCTAATATCCGCTGAGAGGGAACGTTCCTCCGAGGACCATGAAATTCAGTAGAAACGGCCGTGAATCGTCAGACACGGAGAAAAGATATAGATCCTTGGCCCCATTGGCAATATCCTGTCGACAGGTTCGTATTAAGTAGCTGCGAGCTTTTTTACGCGTCTGCCTGGTCGAGGCTTTTCGTTCGAGATCAAAGCTACGGGATACGTGGCTGACGATGTATATTTCTCCCTTTTCCACCCTCGTCCGCTTCCCAACACCATTGGTCTTTGCTCGTGAAAGCGAGCCAACTTCCAAAAGTCATCCACCATGCTTGTCTAGCCTCCCGGTTGAATAATCGAACCTGTATGCAGTTTCGAAGACGAAGGAATTGGAAACGCGACTCTTCGAGGCGTGATTCTACGCGGACGAAGGATTTGTAATTGGAAAAAGGCGAGATTAAAAATGTAAAGCTGTTCTTTCTTTTTTTAAATTGTTTATTAAAGAGTATCGTAGGAAATTATGATCTAATATCGTAACAAACTGTGACCTAAATTACTCTGCTATCCATTGAAAATACTTTCTCTTTATCCTAGGACAATTTTCACTTGGGAACGTTTCTTTTTTATTTCGCAATTTCGCAATTTTTTAACACTTAACTGTGCCTCGTTTAGAAATTTCTTGATAATTCTGAAACTAGCAGGCTTCCAACCCTCTCACACTTATTATAGCCCTTTCTTTCATCCTTTGTTCTACGAATAAACGTTTGTAAATATCATCAACAAACTATTAGCAACACTGTGAAAACAACGACGGAGAAAATAGGACTGTTGAGGATTGTTTTCGCCTTGGAAAATTGTTGTTTCGCTGAAAATGCCTCTTTCACGATATTGGTCGTCCATGTCTTGTAATAGTACACGTCGGCGTATGTGCCAGGATAACCGGGTCGAGCACACCCATATCCGCCGGAAACCACACCGGTTAACACTCCGTTGCAGGCCATTCCGCCTCCAGAATCACCCTATCAGTGTCCAGATAAGAGATTAAATCAGTATAAGATTCGAAATTTAAAGTGAAATCTTTCTGAAGCTGATCTAAGAAAGAAAAGGATCAATTTCGATCTTCTTACTTGACAAGCGTCCTTCAATCCCTCGATGTAACCAGCGCACAACATTCCTGGCGGTAGTTCCGACACGTTTATCAAAAGTTTCCGACATGTTTCGATATTCAACAATGGCAGATCTATGTACATCAGATCGTTGGTCACTTGCTTCGAATCCTTCGACAGAAAAATCACGAATATGCGAGGCATTCCTTAAAATTGAGCACAGAATGATCCGTCAGCGAGACGTTTATCCTCCATTCTAGTGGTAGCAGTATAAAAATGATTAACGACGAAGATATGATCGTATTATATGTTTCAATAGTGTTCAATGGACTCTCCGAGTGTCATTGAAAATATCAAAATTAATATTCCACTGAGAAACCTTAGACAATGTGAATTTTTATCCGTGATGTAGCACTAAATAAATGAAAGGAAACTTACAAGTTACACGATGTCATAGAGAATTCATGCACTATTGCGTCGAAATATTAATATTTCATTTATTAAATTTAAATAGCTATAGTCGCTATATAGTTTATTTCGAGGACATACGCTTCGACGAATTAAATAGTAGAAGAGAAGATAAGAAAAATGATTTACTTCGTCCGGATGACCCCAACCAGATAACTTGCAGATCGTTTCCGCCTCGGTAGGACGTGTTGGAAGCGATATAACGTTCACATTATCCGTCATTTTGAACCTTCCGCTCAGCTGCAACGCGAAAAATCGTGAAAACCTTCGTGACGATTCGTAAACTACGCAGAAAGTTTAAACGAACGATATCGTACGACTAGAATAGCGTGGTCGTTATGCAGAGTATCGTGATCGAATTCCGGATGAACGTAAATCCTGTCTACTCCTTTCCTCTGGCCAGTCGGCGTGCTTTCATTCAGCATAAGTTCTCCGGCAACCACTAAGATCGACCATGGCTGTATCGATGAATAGTCGCTGGAAGAATAATTAACGTTAGACTTTGCTACATTCAAGCAATCTTTAAAACAGAATTACTTTTTTCAAATTCGACCAAAATGCGCAATATATTTTCTGTCTTTTTGAAAAATTAGGAAAACTAATTTACCAGATGACGCGTGCAAGAAATTCTGAAAACGTTGTTCAAAAAATATGGAAGAAGTTGTAATTAGAAAAGAGTAAAAGTTCTTACATTCTTATTTTTTATTTAAGTCTTTGATAAAAATTTAAAAAAATATGTTTTCTAGATTTATGCCAGTTGTATAAACAGTGAAAATTTCTTCGAAATCACAGGAATCGTAATTTTTTCTAAAACTCTTACACGTAATTTAGTAAATTAATCTTCCTAACTTGTAAAACAAATCTCACGTCGCTCAGTTTAATTTCAACTCCTTTTTCATGCGACCGATCGTCGACTTCAGCATACTTTTGTAATGAAACTTTCGAAAACGAGAAGTGTTATTTTAAAACACGAACAAATGATACACGAGTTTACAATTTTTATCTATTTTGTCAGTTTACTTCATTTTAATAGAAATAAAACTTGTGTGAAGCAACGATGCATGATACAAATATCGCCATGAAGTATAAAGGATTAAAAAGGTAATTCTGTTTTACACGATTTCCAAATATCAACGAGATTGCTCGTTCGATCCCAATCGTATCCCGTTCCGTTTCAAGAAACCGGTCAAAATAGACGTAACATCGGTTAGATAATCGAGACACGATTACCTCGTCGATTTTAATTAAATAGATAAAAACAGAAAGCATTCGAGTAATTCGTGGAAACGCTCACATGAACATGCAATGCGCCGCCGTGAGAACGTGTAGCTCAGTTATCAGCGAGCCTCCGCAAAAGTGTCTGCCACTGTAGCTTCTCCTTAAGGATACCTGCGAAACGATTTCACGAAAACTATAGAAACTTAGCTCGTTCTAGTACGTCAATGAGTACCGTTGCGTGAAGTATTTAACCGTTTTAGTGCCAGGGGTTTTTAAAAATCCGTATCGGATTGTGCCATGAAGCGCGATAACGCTTCCTTCATTTATCTGCAAGTAATGCCGATCGACGCGGTCGCGCTGCTCTTTCTTTTCGTCGAAATACGCCGCCCGGTGCGCTCGCACTTCAGATTGTTAGTCAATTTTTGAATCGCGACAAGATACATTCTGAACCGAGCGCGTTGCGAATTGACGATCGTGACCAAAAACAGCGACACGGTTCACCACAGTACGTGAACAGCGCGATCGCGTTGCGTGGCACTAAAACGGTTAAGGAAACAAGTACTCGAGTCACGGAAACGTGAGAAATGTACCTGATAAGGGAACTGTTGCATCGCTGCTTTCGTTCCATTTACTATACGCCCTGACATCCCATGACTGAACCATTCAGCGTCACTGTCGAGGGTTACGTTAGTTTCGTTCTTTCCTAAAACGCATCAGAAATAAATTGACCGATCGATTAGTAACATACAATGATTCCCATGAGGCTATGTTCTCACGGAAAGTTAGGTGAATCAGTTTAATAGATAAACGTGCAGAGACAGTTTTGACAAAATTTCAATTGATCCAAATTACGAGGAAAATAGTTACGGTCACCTTTTACAACTGTTTTATGTGAACCCGTAATGGAAATTTGAAAAATACAGTTTGTAGATTTATGCCAATTACACACATGCTGGAAGTTTTATTGAAATCGATTAATGCTGCTGCAAACGAATTAAAAATGGGAAAGATCGAAGTCTTTCACGATTTTTCACCTATAATCGCGATTAATCGAAGGATTCTTACATTTTTCAATCCCTGTCGATATGTAAATATGTGTAATGTAACAAACTTATTTAAATTTCGATTACAAACTCAGACGAAAGGGTTGTAAGAAGAGAACGCTACTATGTTCTTTACAATTCCGACTAATTACAATTTTTTCGAAATATCTTTTACACGTCATCTAGTAAACTAATCCTTCTAACTTCTCAGTTCATTTGGTTAGATTTTAAAAAAGGTATTTCGTTTCAAAATGTGTTGAAATATTAATGATAGTAACTGTCGTTCGATGATCTATTAGAGAAACATGGCGGAATCGTGTTATCTGGATCTCCAGATAGAAATGAACGAAAGTATGAGAGAAAAGTGTGGAAAATCGTAGAAAAATGTGTCGTATTAGAGTATGCTTGAAATTTGTATTGCTATAAACGTGTGAACAGTGGTAACGTCACCGTCATCGATCGATTATACTAACTTTTAATATCACACTTCTTTCCTCGAAGTGTACGTTTCAATTTTATACAATCAATTCCTAGAGATTGAACTCAAAAAACAATTATGACGATAAAAAAACAAATAACAGATGATTGATCGTTATGTAAGACCGCGAGAGTTTTTTTTTTTGCATTCGAATTTTTCGAGAACTTACCATGAACTAGAATTGGCGCGAGAAATGCGAGCACCAGGACGAAAGGATACATCCTAAAGATTTATCCAACTGTTGGAAAAGTTAGCTCCCCTATCGATTCACCTGTACTTTTCTATTTAGTAACCGTGAACAATTTAACCAATCTAACTTTCTCAATCGCCACTGACCAACTGACTACGCCGCAATTATAGGGAGAAGTTCCGTTATCGCTGCTTCACGAACAATACTTATCTATACGAGATAACAGCTGACGATTGTTATCCAACCTTTAATTATAATCGATTCTTCAAAGAGATTTATCGTTCAGATAGAATTGTCATCTCCTGTGAAAGCGATTCTTTTTTTTTTTTTTTCACCGATCAATGAATCCATTCTTCGGGAAATTGCATCTTTAATTGGAGAAAGTGAACAATACGATACGAAGTTCGAAACACTTCACGGTGTTGTTCCATTACGATATTGTGAATCGAAAGCAATCGATTGAGTGACACAGCTCGCGTGTTTAAATCACAGAAAGAAATAGGAATAATCGACGTGATCTCTTGGATAAAGATCGATTAGTTACAATGTCGATTATCACTTCTGTTGTGCAACTGAGACACTGGTAACCCAAATTCAACGAGAGTCAATCGGGTCTATAACTATCCAACATCCTGAGTTACTGATAATTCAGAATCTAGACCACATTATCTTGCATAAAATATAAATAGGGTCATGCAACTTACACGTCTACTTTTCTTTTTGTAATAAAACACCACCTATTCGGAATTTTTTCAAGTTTTCTTCTTCTATCGAAAGCGTGATCCATTAGAATTATACGCGGAGGAAAATATCATTTTGCAGATATCAATTCTAAAATGTAGAAAATTGTAGAAGAGTGGAACAAATCTGTCCAATGAAAAAGGTTCGAAAAATTGTACACGTGTAAATCGAAGATAGTTTAACAATTTATCACGTCCATATCTTGTTCAGTTCTTGATCCAAAACTCAAAATTACGATACGTCAATTGCTATTGAACAGAGGAAGTCAAGCACGTAAAAATCAATTAAACAGTTCATATTTCTCCCGATTGTAAAGTTAACTACACGACGAAGATAAAAATATTGAAATCTTCAAACATAGGTGCTGTGTGGACCGTGTCGTAAACTTAGGATAATCTATTGTCCCCAACATCTTCCAACGAATCCTGGTTTTCCCGTGGACGCTTTGCTTCGATCGATCAGAATCACTTAGAAACGTGAATTCATGGAAGATAGATAGAAAGGTAGAGAGAGAAAGAGAGAGAGAGAGGAACAGGTGGCTAACGATGCACGTGTGCACTCGAAATATTGCTCCGTAGGCTTGAAGTGCCGTGTATTAGATTCTCCACGATCGTCCAAGTGCAAATTAACGCGGCGTCGATCGATCTTGGCCCGAGGGACGAGATATAACCGCTTTCCAACGATGAATTACACCGCGAAACCGGTATACGTGCCCGGTTCGTGTCGCTATTAAACGACGAATTAATCGGCGATCGTTCGAACGAAAATAAATATTCATAAAAGGTCCTTACTCCTTCTTTACCACCATCAGAGAGACGAGATTCGATGGTAGCGATGTTCCGCCGATCAATTATCACTTCGAGAGCGTCGCTTTATCGGTTGAATTAACGAGTACGCGGGATGAAAGCAGCCGGTGATTACTTATTATTTATAAGACACCGGGCCACTGTAATTGCCGCGGTAACTGCCACGTTTCCTGGCTTATTTACGAGCCAGTTCCTCCCGTAGGAATCCCTTCGGTTCTTTTTAACCCTTGCCACGATGGAAATCTCTGAGAAACGATTGTCCCGAACCTGGAATTTGAACGAACGTTCGCAAAGATCGTGATCTTTTTACAGAAGCACCTGTAACTCTATTATTACCCTCTATGACACCATGTCACTTGAAAATTATTCATATATCATGCATCTATTATGCCTGCTAATTAATTTAGTCCCCAAACTTTAATATTTCTCTATAGAAAAATCGTATACAATTTTAGTTGCCGAGGAATTAGTTCTCTGAACAGATATAGCGACTTTTAGTCCATAAAGTTATCTAGACTTTATAAAAAAAGATCGAATTAATTTTCTGACTCTTATATTGTTTGTTTTCTGTTACGTTATTAATAATTAATTACTTTATAATGACTACTAATCTTTACTTTTCCTATTAGAATGTAAGGTTGCAGTCAATTGCAAGTTTTTTTCCCCGCGAGCAAAGAAAGATTAGATTACAAAAGTTATTGTTAGTTTCATTATGTCTGAGAAGCTGATGGAAGAATAGAACGTGGAAAAATGTTGCTAAAAGTTCAAATTCGACGGAATTAAACGTTAAACACGCCGAGCAACGAATGACGATCCTCTTAGAGTACTTTTTTTTTCTCTCTTGCTTGTTTTCGTTATGCACGAAGGAAAAACAGTCTAACAGGATTATAATTTCCTGCCTCTGGTTGCTCGAGCCACCCTTCGAACCTCGTTTCATCCACAACCTTTCATCCCCGGGGTTCTGCGGCGCGTTCCTTCGCGAATCGATAAACAAAACACGCGAAGCGTAAACAGCGCGATATTTCCTCGGCTAACCGGTTAGGTTTCCGCCGCAAACACCAATCCCGGCAAGTAAATTCTCTTCGAGGGATCCTCAAACATCCCGCGGATGAAAACGACTGTGGTGACACGTTGTCGCGTGTAGAATCCGATAAAATTGATATCGTTGCGATTACATTCGCGTTCCGCGATAGGTGATTACATAATCCAGACGTGACGTCAATTTCTTACTAGAAGATACATTTTAATCGTGTCATTTCCATTTTTCCCTGATATTTTCCGATTTTTTGTTTTCTTTTCGTAAGCAATTCGACTATTTTTTCGCTACGTTTTCTCTGAAAATTCGCTCGAAGTTAAGATAATCATCCGGAAAATAGAACTCCGCCAATTTCAATGACCATGAAATATATTGTCAAGATAATTTTTCTGAACGAGCTTTTCCTATACATGTTACCGCCGTTCGGTCTTAATTTCCGAGAAATTCTCAAGAAATTTTCTCTTCGTATACAATCGAAGTTAACCTTTGCTTCTGATGATAACGATACTAAATAATTCTACCTAATCTATACGAACGCTAATTGTAGAGGAATGTACGTACAGGAATGTACAGATTACAGATATATTTCAAATTTTATCGACCATTACGAAGTCTCAATCGGTTTGTAAGTGGAAATATTTCCACCATTTCGATTGTACGATTATCGAAATCGTATTTTCGTCGGAACAGCTACAGTAACTGTTACGATCATTACAGATATTTAAACAAACTCGTACAACTTTATCGCTCTCTGTACTTTCGATAAATTAAAACGATACAGATCTATTCTGTACATTTCAATACTCTACAGTATTTTTTACGTAAAAAGTTGTATGCTACCATAATTATCGTCACGAGTAAGGTGTAGATTAGCTTACGTAGAAACAGATAATTTTTCCGAATTTTCAAAAATTGAGGCTGAGTCATTCCACGTGAAATTGCACAGAATTCGTAGAAAAAAATTTCTCAGCATCATTCACTCGACGACACATTTCCAGGTGTTCGAAATCCTTTCGAGAGTTCATTTTCCCGCCTAATTAACGAAGTTAATACCGAAAAGGTGAAATATTCCCCGTGAGAAAAATCGAAAAGTGGACTCGCGAAGGGTATCGTCCGTCGAAGATGCTTCCGAAACAGCCACTCGAACGAAGTATCCAATATGCAAAGTGGTCGGTGGCCGCGCGTTTCACCTAACCATCGGCGTAATTCACCGGAATATCGTTGCTCGTGACGGGAGGGCCAAGAGAGTGTACAGAGCTGATAGGAGCCACCATTACCCATCCCAATGTTCGCGTACAAGCCCGTACAACCCCTGTGTACAATCTCCGCGTGGTGAACGGACCTGGTTGAGAGGCTCCGTTCGTTGTCTAGCGTTCGATCGTGCTCCACCCTTCGAAACCTCCTGCCCGATGCTAATTAACTGCTCACTCACCCTCTACGATCGAAACCAGTCGACTTTGCACTGCTCCACGAAGGAACGTTGCTTTCCTATTCGTACGATTTCGTTAATTGAAACGCCAATGGACGAGGAAAAGCGTCGAGAGAGGTGATTCGAATCTTTTCTGAAATTTTTTGACACTATCGAGAGTGATGGAAGTAATCAACGAAGGATTTTTTTGGAAATTTTGTTAATTGTGAGAGTAGAAGAAGAATATGAGACCAAGCGACTTTGACGTCTATAGTTAAAGCGCTCTTGTAATTTTCTCGCTGTTATTTCCCCTTATGATGGGAATAAAGACCCCGATTTTATATAATTGAACCGTTAACGGACGAGGAAAAGCCTCCACAGAGGAATGTTGAATTTTTTCTGGAACTGATCGATATTTTCGAGTGCATTGGAATTGACTGATTAAGGAATCTTTTGGAAATTTGTAGAATTGGGATATTTATGTGTGAAAACGTGTAAAGTGAATGAGATAAAGAGAGCTTATCGACTATGTCACGATTCCATTGGCTACAAATCAGCTGATTTTAATTGATCAGTTGAACCATTTAAAAAAAGATTATTATCGTTTATCGTATTATCGTAACCGTTTTATTATCATTTCCCGGAAATTCTAGGTCGTAACAAAGTGTATCTACGCTGTAAAATGTAATCCATAGTAATTCTATTCGAAGAATCAGGTGTGTATTCGATACTAATCACTGTTGAAAGCCTCGATAAGCGCTGGATCTTTGGGTCTTTAGTCTTAACTGGAAATCTTGAAAATCTTGATAGCTTATGATATTTAAATAATTTCGACAGAATTTCGAAAGCTCCGTGAGTGTTAAAATAATTTTAAGTGTCTTCGTTCGAGCAATATCGTCGATATAAAAAGGTTTATAAAGATTTTCAAGTCTTTTAAAACGTATCGAAAAGTTTAAAGACTCGAGATTAAGGATTGATCAAAATTGTCATGAGTTTTAAGTATCGAATTAGGTTCGAAGTGATACGAAAAGCTTCGAAATTGTGATCCCGAACGGCCGTTGGTATCTACCAGGGGAATTTCAACTCCCGTAGCTGCTCCCCGGTTAGATTCCCTTCCAAACCGCCTTCGAAGTCCCTCCCTCGGTCCTCCTTTCTCCAATACTCCTTCTTCAACACGCCTCTCTGTTCCTCCCATGGATCTAGAACGAGCTACCTCCAATCGACTCCTTGTACCCGGATCCAGGAATCATTCTCGATGGGACCGAGGATAATGCTTATGGGATGTAATGATAAGGAATGCTGGTTCGGGTCGGTCGACCCTCTAACCATTACGTTCTATCTCCCAGGCGTTATTTAGTCGCGCTTGACAAAGAGACATGGCGGCGCGGCGCATGTATAAGTCGCGGCGACACGTAGTCATCGATTCCACTTCGCTTGGAAAGAAATTCTTTACCGAAATATAACGTAACTTTGATGGTTTCTACGAGATACGACAGAATGACGTACGTTTTTCGTAGAGTAGCTAAGAAAACTTGGAATTAGCATCAGAATATTCACGAAAATGATCCTTTTCTGTGATTCATGCATTTAGAAAGAATTAACAGCATACACTATGTCCTTATTTTTCAACTTGCAATTTTTCAGTACACTTTATCATTTTTCGTTCGATGTTATTAACGATAAGTACAATTTTATATATACATTCGGAAAGTTAAAGATAGCAGTGTTGAAGAGTGTCTTTCTTTAGCTTTAAAAACAGCCTAAGATCGAACCGTTGCGTTAAATATCTCGAAGACGGTTCGCGATAGAATACTAGAATTTTGCATAGTTCAGTTTTCCAAGATTATCAATTCATCTTACAAGGTTGGAAAAAGAATCAGTGGAATGACACGTATGCCGACTATAGTCAGAGTTGGGAATGAAAGAGTTAAGTAGCAAGAACGTAGCAAAGTTACGAGACTCTTCTTTGGCGAATTTTCTCGCTGAATCAGCAATTTCGAAGAAACTCGATTATCCAAAGGTACGAACTTTTCGTTATCCTGTCGATTTGCATAGGCATAGAAGCGTGTATAGCCGAAAGGCAATGTTGCACGCATGATTTTTACCGGTCTATGGGATACCATTCCGTCGCTGGTTGGCTTACGGCCTTGACAAAGTGGCGAACTCACGACCCTATTCATCCGGTCCCTTGCGCCGCGGGCGCAACAGCGGCGATGGAAAGAGGAAGAAGGTAACCTTGACTGGAGTGCAACCAGTTAAAGGGCCGTTCAAGGTCTACCAGACGGTTCCCAGTCCATCGTCTGGCCTGGCTTCAGCTCGCCTCGGTTGGTCGTTACGCTCCGCCAAGTGGACGACGGATGGAAACAGCCAGAACGGAACCTTTTCCGTTCCTCCGTGCAAACACCGTTTTACTTCGGGAACTGGAATAACGAGCGGCTCGTTTCCTCTATTTTCTTGTCTTTTTTTTTCCTCCTCCCTCCTCTCGATCCGTCGAAGAAAATTAATCATCGATTTCGCTGCACGAAGATGGTTCGTTGAATTTTCGCGAAGTAACGGTATCATTTTTTATAAATACTCTGTTGGAATTGACGCGAGTGGAATATGAACAGAGAATATTGCAGGAAATGTGTTACGTGTGTTGATCGAATTCGTACTTTAAAGGCTATTTGATTTTGTCCCTTTTGAGGGTTCACTTAAAAACTCTCTTAGATCAGGTGGAAAATTGCAACCGGTCGGAATTGCGCGTTTTACAATTTGTTTATGTGAGATGAAAATCAAGAGAAATTAAGGTTTAAATAGAAAATAAATGACACTTCGCGTTATTAATTTTTGCACGTTCTTCCGTTTGACTATGTGTTTACTGTCTTCGGGTTAAAAATGACTCGATTATATTTTATAACGTGACGAAAGGAACAAGGAAGCATGGGAACAATTAATTTACTACTGAATAAATAAAAATACAACAGTTTCAATTAGGAAAAACAATATATTTTGCTCAAAGTATTCAGAACATGAAGTTTATGATAACATGAAACAAAACGAAATTGGATTGCGCCTTTTTTTCTCTCATTTTACACCGCCAATAGCTGCCGTTAACACTCTCTTTCCTCTTTGACTTACGACGTGCCTCGAAATCAAACCGATAATCAATCGAATAAGAAGAAGATAGATGAACGAGAAAAAAAGTCGAGATTCTCTTGCCGATCACGACATATATCTGTACGTAACGTGCCAATTACAATATTTCACTGACTCCGAAGATCCTCGCTGGCTGCTTGGAAATTTAACGACTCTTAACAGCGATAATAAGAGAGAAAAAGTGTCGATCGCCTTTCGAATTCCTCTTGTAAATAACCAGCTTTCTGAAACACCTGTATATACCTCACTGGAACGTGAATTTACATAATTCTCGATATTACAGGGAAATACGTTCAGAGGGTTGATAATCGTTGATTCTCGAGATATTCGCTCGTAGCTCGTAGGATTAAGAAACAAAAAAGAAAAAAAGAAAGTTCACGGAGGAAATTTTTCCCGATAACTGCACGGCTTGTTTGACTAATGATTTTCCGATTTACATTCGGCAAGGATACTTTAATCCTTTCCAAGAAGAGAGGCTTACCGTAGCTCAAAGAGATGAAATTAAACGTTCCGGTTGCCTGTTATTAATCACACGATTCCGATTCGACGATCAATAGCTTGTTACATGAGAACGATTCGAAATAATCGGCCGATGCAAATGACACGAGATTGCACACGGTTCCTTGAGATATTAATCATGGTCATCGGTTCAAGTTGCTACTCTTGCTGAGACATGTTCGATAATTTTCTGAGAAAGGATCGAACCCTTCTTCTCCACTGTGTAATTTCAATTACAAATAGTAATTTACCCTATAATATCTAAAGAATAATTTTTCCTTTACATACAGCGGCGTATGTATACTTCTAAGGAGGGAAATCATCGCGACAGATGAATATAAAGGTAAACGCCATGACAGATTTCACGAATTCAAGGAATTGTGCAAGCTTGCAACGCTTTGTTTTATATCGCGATTATCGATACTGGAATTACAAAGCTTAATCCACGATCAAAAATGACATTTCGTAGTTTTCTAGTATGAATCATTCGTACATCGAATTCTGTTAGAAGAAATACTAACTTCGACAGTATGTCACTATGGGAAGAACGAGAAATTTGTATTTTTTTCGTTAAAAAAATTGGGAACCTCTGATAATTGCACGAGCAATTGCGAAAGAGTAACTTCCTCGAAATTTCTTCGGAAAGCATCAATCAGTTAAAATATTATAACACTTTCTTCGAACGTAACACAATTAAAACAGAAAGACACTAAATCTGAAGTGCATCTCCAAACGTCGATGTGTTAATTACGTATATTTACACAAAATACAGTTGATTTTTGTATACACGTGTAATGTTTAAATACAGATGAAATAAAGTTTCGTTTTATTAAGTGTACATAAAATATACTGTACCTGTTGAATAATTCGAACGGAAACGATGATTACAACGATATCGTCGAATTTTTGATTCGCCAGAGCGGCGCCAAAGCTCGGTTCACTGCAAAATAAGAATAAGAAAACAACGAAGAAGAAGAAGAAGAAGAAGAAGAAGAAGAAGCGGCAACCACAGGATCCAATCCTGCTTGTGCGTCATCGAATCGGCTCGCGAGCTTACTCCTGCTGTTCGTGTTACGTAACCGAGAGCCCGTGACCTCGATCCCGAGGAGCAGCAGAACCAGACGGCGCAGCCAGCCTCCCACAGACAAAACAACCACCTTCGAGCACGACCACGACCTTTTTGTCGGCTCCTGGTACAGTCGCTGCTCGAACAACTACGAACACTTCTCCAGTTGAGTTCAGCTCGAGGAAAAGAGGCGAGACCACGTTCTCTGCCTCTCTTTTCGTGGAATATAACCATCGAACAAAGGAGTTTCGCGATGAATTTTCCAGGAAGCAGACGCGATTAGTTGGAATTTCCGAATGAATAAAGTAGATTAAGTAATCTTCGCTGTTTGTTGATGTTTTATCTAGAAAAAGGAAGAAAAGCAAAAAAATATATACGCGAGACTGAGACGTTCAACGCTCGTAAATAAGAGTTTCCCCCCGCGTACACGCTAGCAGCTAATGGAGGCTGATTGTGAATTATGGCGGCACCGCGCGAAGTACCCGCATAGTTTACAGCATGGCGACGAAACGACGAGTGATTGTAAGTTATTGGCAGTTTCTCGCGGAATATCCGCTCCGTTACAATGGGGTCGATGGTTATTACACGTCGGAACCGTTGGAGTATCCTTTTGAATATTCCATTTTAGATTGAAGTTTGAAACACTGCGACAATTCTCTTCTTCTTTTTTTATTCCCCCCCCCCCCCCCCCCCTTTCTTTCTTCTAACTCTGTAAATTCGAACGAAATCCAGATGAATTCTTTCACGATCCGCTCCGTGAGAGATGGAAGTTAAAGCACTTCTTAAGCTAAAAGGAAGGTCCGCCGGAGGTGAAAGCAAAGCAGAGGTAAACACGTTCGAAGGTACAGAAGGGACAAAGTGGTTTTCATTGAAAACAGAGAACGCGAATCGGTCACGGCGATTTTTACGGCCACGACGAAGTAACAGCCAGGCCAGATACGGCCGCTTTTATTGCTGCCTCTTCGAGAACACGTGAGCCCGCCATTTTTTCTCTCTTTCTCCTCCCTTTGGCTCGATGGAACCGCGTTTCTCGTCCAGAAACGATTCGGCCCGAGCAATCTTCTTTAATGCGCCTCGTGGATGCCGTGAACGTGACACGAACAATGGATCCGATCGACGATTCCACGGACGGTTTATTTCTTCGACTGGCTCGGCCAGTTCCCTGTCGATTGATCATGCGATCGTTATCAGTCGGCCACGACCATGGCAGCAGAGGTTGAACGTGCGAAAGAGAAATAGTAGAACGAGTTGTGGTTACTCTGCTTGGTTATTGTGACCTGTGAATGATGCTTATTCCAATTTAAACAAATCTTCGAGAACAGTGCTTGACATCTGAACGTTCTCACTGTTCCGAGAAAGCTTACGATTACGAACAGCGGAAAGATGTTATGATTTTGTATAGATAGTTTAAGAATAATCATCAAGAACCAGCAACTAGTACACTCGTAACTCCTCTCAAACTTATGATTCGACTATATCAGCTAGTTACAATGATAAATATCCATCAGTGACATGTCTCTAGAACGAAAAAGGAGAAAACGATGAAACGAATCCAGTGGAAGAAGCACGCAGCATCGTCAACGAGAAGCATTCGTCTTGCTATCGACGCAAATAACAGGCGTGCGTCCACTGACAGCCTTGAAACAATCGGTGCTCGCTTATCAATGAACCGTCATCGATTAATCGAAACTCGCGACAGACACGTGACGCGTTAAACGCGTGAATAATTGCGGGAAAAGATGGTGATGGATCGCGCGGAGTCGCGTGATGAATGCACGATTCCACGCGAACTGGCCGTCTGTCAACGATCTGAATAACTCAATTCGTTAAGGCGGACCTGTCCGTTCGATTCACGGTCGGGTGGTGAGGCAACGTTACTTTTGAAACGCCCTGTAGATTCTTCGAACCATCTCGAAGCAACGTGCAACAGTCGATGTTCGTTTCTGTCATTTTTGAAAATATTTCTTTTTCTTTTTTGTACACCTATCATCCGTTTCAGAAAGAGTTTAATTCTTCAAAATTACCCACAAGCAACCACTGTGACTACCGACAATTTTTGAAACGCCCTGTAACTTCTCTGAACTTTCTCGAAGAAAGATGTACTTGACGATACATTTCTTTCATTTTGAAAAATATTTTTTTGTACACCTGCCACCGGATATTTTCTGTCGTCTGTACACCGAAGAGTTCGAATTTCCCAAACTGCTGTAGAAAACGAGGAAGAATTTAAGGGATCCAACTTCAATCAGCCCTATTACTTCCGGACCGACAAGCCTTCTGTATTCTTTCCTCGTTGTATCCTTACGATTTCCGGTATAAAAGCCTCGACTCTACATTCTTATTTATCGAACGCACATATGAGAACGTCAATTTCCGCTCCTCCACCAATTTCCAAACTTATTCTCCACGCGAAGTTGTACAATTCAGCAAGCAAACTCTGAAATCAAACGAGACACACGTCCTCCGTTTCGTTACCAAGCCTCCCAATTTTTCCCTCCGCTTTCGTGGAACACTGAAAGCGAAGTCTCAAGCAATCGTTGCCTGCGCGACGAGTTCCCTAGAGAACGCGATCAGAATACACCCTGCTTGCGTTCTTCTTGACGAGCAAGAGGGCTAGGATGGAAACGCGAGGAGATAAAGAAGCTTTTCAAAGCCTCCAGAGAAATTTCTGATCTATTTCTGTGTCAGATGAAAATTCGTTGCTTCTATTTATTCTGGAGAAACGTCGCGGGCTTTTTAATTGTAAAACAAGAAGACGGTAAAGATAATCGCCGTTGGTTATTCCATCGCGTGCAATTCGTCTCGCTTTACTCGTCCACGCGGCACGCTGGCACCGTTTTTACGAGCGGAGTTTCACTCGCGCCAATTGCACACGGTTTCGCCATTCACCGGTGAATCGTATTTCGCAACAGACCGTCGGAGACTCTCTTCGTTGTACGCTCGAATTGCAACTGCATATATACGTCATTGTCTTCGTGTAACTGCCTTCTAAAATAAACCACATTTGTTGTCATTCTTACGTCACTTTGATGCATCAAGCATTACGCTAAGCGTACAAGCAAATAGATCTGTTATCATTTGTTCTTTTTAATTGTTTTTCGAGCTCTTTAGAATTAATTTCGAAAATTGCCACAGGATCAGACTGCGACATGTGAGTCTATCGCAGCTCGAGCGCTCAATTTTACTGATTCTTGCACTGAAAGGGTTAATAAAAGACGTTTTATTAAACACTGAACTCAGTACAGTAACTGATAAATTTGTGTTAAATTAAGATACGTTAGAAACCTAAAATTTTGTATCGACACACTGAATTCACCGATTTTACTTGAAGCTCACCTTTAATTCATCGTGTACCCGGTCGTTACGTACAGTTAACGACATAATCGCTTAACGAACAGCCGTGTTACAACCGCCACCAAGAATCACAGCAATGATTGCAACGCAAACGACAGCCAATTCGAATATTACAGGTGTTCACGGTAGAAGAAAAAAAAAAAATACGCAATCTACATAGCTTCATTTGTTAAACAAGTCCTTCGCCATCGGTTATCTAACCTACACCGACGAACTTGCATCTCCATCACGTGGCGCACGTTGCAATTTCCAAGACAGGTTATCCTTCTGTTAAAGAAAGAAAAGAAAAAAAATCCAAGCTCATTACGACGACTACGTATACACACACACACGATATGCAAAAAGCTCGATGCCGCATAGACAGTTCCCCTCGTAACAAAATGGTTTCACCTCAAAAACAGCTAATGTCTGATAGACTTCGCCGCCGCTGACGTAGCCTCTTCACGCCTCCGCGTATTATTAATCAATTTCTTGGCGGCGTGACGTAACAGTTCACGGTGTGTAATACGGATCTTCGGGAGATTCGAGAGATGAGAGAGAGAGAGATCGGGAGAGAAAGAGGGATCGAGAGAGAAAGAGGAATCGAGAGAGAAAGAGGGATCCAGAGAGAAACAGGGATCCAGAGAGAAACAGGGATCGAGAGAGAAAGAGGGAACAAAAGAGAGAAACAGGGATCGAGAGAGAAGGAGGGATCGAGAGAGAAACAGGGATCTAGAGAGAAACAGGAATCGAGAGAGAAAGAAAGATCGAGAGAGAAACAGGGATCCAGAGAGAAAGAGCAATCAAGAGAGAAAGAAAGATCGAGAGAGAAACAGAGATCCAGAGAGAAAGAGGAATCAAGAGAGAAACAGGGATCGAGAGAGAAAGAAAGATCGGAAGAGAAAGAGGGAGAGACAGGGATATCCAGAGGGAAAGAGGGATCGGGAAAGAGAGAGAGCAAGTAGAAAAGAGAAAGAGAAGTCGAGAGAGAAAGAGAAACTGAGAGGGAGAGGAAGAGAGGGCGGGAGAGGGAGAGATTAATTTCGCGGGCATGGCGAAACGCCACGGGTGAAAGCGTTTCAGCCGCAGGTGCGTCGAAAATCGCGCGCGTAGATCGTTATCAGGAGGCGTAGATTCGATCGGGACGTTGAACAAAGAGGAGAAAGTACGTTGTTTTCGAAGGGGTGAACGAACCGGGAGTCTCGCGCCACGGTTTTTCGACGTTTTTCGGGGCTCGCGATTATGCACGCGGCCGCTTGCAATAACGCAGCGTACTTCCTGCTGATTCTTCCCCTTCTCTCTTCCTCCGCTTCTGTTTTTTCCATCCCTCCGTCTCTGTCTTTTTTTTTTCCAAGCCTCCTTTTCGATTTTACGTCGGGTAATACCTCTGAGGGGAATCAGAGTGTGACGGACGCGCGGAACCTCGTCCGGTCATGGCGCTTCGAAGCGCGAATTAATGGCGGAACACGGCGTATTCGATCAGGGGGCCACCGTTAATTATTATACTCCTTGTTGGGAAGAATACTTTTCCCCACTTTTTCCTCCTTTTTTCTTGCCCCAAGCAGGAAATATTTAATTTTTATCTCTTCTTATTACCGAGGGTACTTACTTACTTAATACTTTGAAGGTAAATGTTTATCGTGGAGGATGTAGGAATTCTTGATGACCATCTTTACGCTCGACATGTGTATTTTGTATTTTTTCTTCACGCTGATTTCTGATCTCTCGTTGTGTAATATTAAATGAAATGGGGATTAAAATATATCAAGTTCTTCTGCTTTATCCAATGGCTGCCTTTATCTTACAAACGTTAAGTAATTAAGCTAACCTCGTATGCAACGGTAATTTAAATTTAAAACATGTTTCGCACAGTGTTTTTAAGAATATAAAAAAATACCTGTAAAGAAATTTTCAATTTTTAAGTAAAAAGTTTTCTTTGAAGAAACAGAAAATTTCACAATTTTCGTTAATTATCGTGAGAAAATAATTCACAAATAATCTGTAATAGAGAAAAAGAAGGTTAAACGAAAAAAGAATTATTTATTAAAATTTTCCTCAACTCATCCTACTTTACCAAGCCTAAAAAAAAAACTAAAAAAAGAAAAAAGAAAAGAAACTAGGAAGAAGACGTATGAGTCGAAAAAGGAGTAAAATAAACAGAATTATCGAATCGAAGACGCCAATGTGTCTCTCACTATAGAGGATGACTGGCGCTTTAAAAGGCAGACTTTAAACGTCTCGCGATTGTTCTTTTCTCGCCTTGATGGGACCAGCTGCATCCGGCAGAAGGTGTCCAGCAGACATGATGCGGTCAGCTACAATGTTGGCTAGCGTGGAATCGCAGCATGGAGTTGCAGGTGTGGCCGCAATGCAGCCTGGTCGCGTTTACAGGCGAACCGTAGCACATGCCATTAACGTGCAGACCGCATCCAACGCTGGCCGATCCCTTTCCCTACGTGAAACGACAATGCAGCCAGTGGCTCGTCGTCGTCGACCCCTCTAAAATATCGTGGAATACCGGACGCTCATGACCGTCTTCCATAATGCAACCGGTTCACCGTTGCTGTTTATTAGGGGCGACCATGTTGCGGTCATGTTGCGTAACCGACCGGGATTATGCAATTACCGCGGTGATTCTTTCATAAGTAAGTTTCTGCAAGGGTACGTTCCAAGTGTTATTCATTCGAAAGCTGTTGAGTAATTGTTTCGGGGAAATTATGCTTTACGATGTCGACAGAGTATTCTCTGTGATGTACGAGTAGTAGGGTTCGTCGAATTTTTTGGTACTTTATTCACATCGGTATGTGAAACCATTCAACTCTACGTGAAATATTTTTCGTTGTAACAGATTTTCCGAGGCGGAAAAATCTAGAAAACCACAGGTGAAACATTTGATATTAGCGATGATTTGAAGGTAATCGTGCATGTACCGATAGTATTATAATTTCTGATAAAAAAAATTCATCGACTATAATTAGATTTTTTTATTTTGTTCGTGATCTAAATTGTGGTTAATTAGAATCCTACATTTCTATAGAAGAAACCGGTATTAATAATTGTGATAAAATCGAAATGGCTTAAAAAAAGTAGACAAAAAATATACAACTTCTATGTCAAATGATTTTACAGAGTGTGAAATAGTTTAGCAGCACACGGTGAGTCTCAAGTTTTTAGAATAAATTAAAACAGTCCTAACCAACTATTTCATCGTATAAATCTAGGAACCAGATGTAATATTCTACAATGCAATTTCCACGAAAATTCTGATCAGAAGAATTACCAGATAATTCCCGGAGCTGCTCTAAGGTATCACCTTTAAATCCATCCCGTATTTTCGATCAACTGCATCGGGATCAGCTTCGAAACAGCAGGCTCCATTCGTTCCAATCCGCTTAGGCGATCGAGCCGGAACAAATCTCCGGCAATTTCGGGAGGCGAGGTATCGCTAGCCCATTTTCCTCGCGGAATTTATCGAGAAAATCGTCGACTCTGCTCGGTAGAAACGTTAGCAAAGAGGCGAGAAGAAAAACTGGCGAAGATACGTCTTAATTCAGGTTTGCGCGGTGGAGGGTCCTCGTTGAGCTTCCGGTCGAAGGTTCGTAGGAAGGCAAACGGGGATTAGCCAGCGTGGAAAAGCGAATTTATCGTCGAAGACTTCGTTAGCGGGTCTGGTGCAAATGAAAACTTATGCCAACACTGGGAATCCAGCAGCCCGGCGCTATTGCGCCTGGCTCACGATGATCGGACTCCTGTACTGGTTTAAATTGCTTTTCGTCCTGATTTATCGGCGCCGCCGTCGCCTGGCCGGATACCAACGGCTCTAAATCAATTCTACCCTGCTCCCTGGACCGTTCTCGACCGGTGTCTTAGTCGAATTCCTCGTGAGATTATCGCGTATTGTCCGTACATAAAGAATCCTCACGAGAGGAAAAAATGTACACCACAGAAGAGAGATTTCCCTAATACGCTCTTAAATATTCCATTTTATCAAGATGAAATTTCAGAGTGAAACATTTAATCAGACACACGTCGAACAATCCGTGTTTCAAACCACACAGTTGAGAATTATAAATTAAAACTCGATTTGATAACCTTAAAGAGGAATTTCCTCTGTGAACGTTGCAGAATTGAACAATTATAGTAATTTTCTCGATGTTATTTCACTCATCCCAATTTCTTTCTTTCTTCTCCATATGTATCCTTAATTAATTCATCGATTAATCGAATTAAACGAAACCCACGGAGCGGAGAAAAATTGCTATCGAATTTCCATCGCCCTAGAATCACTATGGATTCCGTATCCGCGGAATCCTAGTAAGTGTCTCCCCCAAAATAATATATCCCTCGGACCAAAGCACCAAGGGTAAATATAATTTCGCTCAGTCTACCTCCACCCTACGAGAGTTTTCTGATTTACCGTGCTTATTTCTCCTCGATGGGACTCATGTTTCACGAATTACACCAATCACCCTGGCAACATTTCGCCTTTCCAACCTCTCTCCTATATCCCTTTCATCTCTTTCGATCGTTCCTCTAGTTGATGATCCCGATATATCTATTTACCATTCCCATTTATTCGTCAGATTTGATGATTATAAACGAAGATTTTTGACGACGAGTGTACCATTCTCGGCCTTGGTGGCCGCGTTAATTACCAGCCGCAGAGCCTGGCTATTGAGATTAATGACATCGGTTCGTATTTTATGCGAGGATGGGTTTATTGGTAGCGCGCGTTGCCCGTTAGGTGTGCTCGTGAGCGCGGTCGGTGTTAATTGGTACAGACGATCTGGGGAGCGTTGCTCCGCGAGGCCATTCGGTTAACCAGGATCGAGAGCGGAGATTGAGAGCGTTTCTCCCTGGTACTATAAGCTCGGAGAAGGAGGATTGGTTGCCCTCGAATACCTGTCGCTGAGACGATTGAGCTATCTGGTTTGTTTCTTGATGAATTGACTGTTTCTTGTCTTCGCTCTTCGATTGGTTATAGCTTTCTTTTATTAACCCTCGAATGGTTAGGTGGGTTTTACATCTTGTTCAGGTTGTGTCACGGATCTTGGTAACGTGGACATCAAGATGAATAGAGAACGAGAAAAGTTTTCTGAGACCTTTGAGAGAAATACAAAAAGAATTGTAACTTTATCATTACTTTACTATTAGAGGGTTAATCTTGGAATTTTAAGGGTTAAACGTGTCAGAAATCTACTGATCGATGTATATCAGTATAAAATTAATAGTTAATAGGATTTTTTTTGCTCTATATTGTCATATTGCCGGGCATTTCTCTGAAAGCACATTCAAGCTTTCAAAATTCTGAAAGTTGTTTATTTTCGTATCCACTGTTGCTTACGAGTATGATACTTCGTGAAAGAGGGAAGTGACATATTTTTTAATATTTTTCCTTCCTTTCTCTACAGTTTCTTTCATATTTGGCTAAGATCAATAATCTTTTCGAAATCGAAATCATGTATTTTCTAATTGGTAATCGAGGATCTAGCTACATTTTTCAAAAATTCATTGAAAATAATGTGTACTCTTTGGTTTAACTTCACAAAAATTATAAATATCATACATTGACGAGAGCTCAGCATTAATGACAAAAATTAATTGTGCTAATCTTAGAAAACCGAAATTGGGAGAACGTAAATCTCCGTGGCTCGTCTGTCAAGTCTTAACGAAAAATAAGAATGAAATCTAAAACAGGAATAATCTGGCATATCTGAAGTAAGATTATTTCATCCTGGGTGATGAAATTCTCCTGTCAACGGATCGTCCCAATTGTCCAGAACCCATGAACCCGACACCATCGCGAGAAACGTAATGGAATCGTCTGTCCTCACGGATGCTGGCTAGGATCGCCTCGCGTCACCCAGGGAAAACCTAACGGGAGAGAGAGAGTTTCGGGGTATAACGTTACACGGTGTTATAAGCACTTCGCCAATCAGGATTACGTTACACACGCTTTTATTGGTTTATATCGACGCGGAAGATGCACGCCTCGTATTTGCGGTAACTAATTTCGTTTCGTGTTACGTCCACGATCTCCCCATGGTTATGGTTTATGGTGGGAATCGATTGAACTCGGCATATCCCTCTTCGATCCCAACACTTTATACACTATATTATCTTCAATCTAACCGTTTAGCTTAGACGAGCTTGCGAACTCGTGAGATATACCGGCGGCAAATTCAAATTTTTATTTCAATATGAGTAAAATCTGAATCGAGTTACGCTCTATATTACGAATGTCTCCGTAGCAACGCACATGTGTTAAAATAGGTTAAAAAGTTCAAGGAAATTGAATGAAAAACACTTGAAGCAATTTAAAGCGCCGAACTTTGTATACGCTTATAGAAGATCAAACGGTCTATTCCAAATCAGCCAGGTGGAAATTTCACGCGAGATCTATCCTGGACATCCCCTGAACGATAGTTCTAACCTGTTCTAACCCTTCGTGGCCTATGAGACCCTTTTGGCGCGAGCGTCGGATTAGATTTAGCCATCGTCGGTGGACGGAGGCGCGTTCACTTCATAATGACTAGGGGGATCCATTGTCCGTTTGCGTAGGGGCGAGGGTCGCGTGGCTAACTTCGCCCCGGAGGTATTGGTAGCCCTGGCCAGGGATGCTCCGTACTGTCCACCACCATCCTGGACGAGTTACAAAGTCATTGTTTGCGACGCCCGCTCCCGAGGGACAGGAATACGTTGTTTTCGACCGTACCTTGTCAGAGACAATTCGATTTTCTGTTTGCAACGCGCGTAACGCGTGAATACCTAATGCTCGAAAATTTCAGTCTCTTCGTTATTAGTTATAACTGATGATATTACGCGTCTACGTATGCTTGAATTCTTTCAGCCATTTTTGACGCACAGAAATATTTCTTTTTGAATTTTTATACGAATTTCTCGTGGAAGGCTGCTTGCTAATAATAACTTAAAAATAACTTAAAATTACTATGAAATTTTTTGTCTCCAATCCTCTTTATATATCCTTCATTGATTTCTTGGACGTACAGAAATATGTTTCATATGCATTTAGACTAGAACGAAGAGGAGATAACGTTAGATTGAAAGTGAAAGAAAATGATTAAGAAAAAAGTTGCAGTTATCGAGCATAAAATTTCAATGTATCTTCAGTTCGTAGCTGTAACTAGAATTTTGTATTTCTCGTTCCAAAATTCTGCGCTACACATCCTAGAAATCTCGAAGAAGGAAAAAAGATCCAGCAAAGTCACTCGACGAGGTTCTAAATAATGCGGAAACAAGCTGGAAAACGCAATTAAACCGTCCCATTTTCCCTTTGTACAGCCGCCGCCACTCGAGGCAACGGAGTCTCCTTTCGAACCTCCCCCACCTAACGAAACAATTAATTTCTCGGTAAATTGAGTCCGCGTGCCGAGACAGGAGAGCTTCTGTGTCGCGAGCGTCGCGACGTCTACTCACGCGAAATCCACGAAACAATAGAGAGTCGAAACGACTCTCTCTTTCTCTTTCTCTCTCTCTCTCTTTTTCTGTACCTCTTTCTTTGTGGACTCGAAAAAAAAGAAAAAAAAGAAAAGGAAGACAAATCTGTTTCGTCCCGTTGGATGGCTTCAGGTAATTCGAACGATAACCGGCCAGAGCCCATGGCCGAGCCCCGTGAAACAAGGGAGAGCCCGTAGACAATACCAAAGTTTCACGAGCGACGTGAAACTTTCCCCTGTCAATGGTAACCATAGGAGGAAGGATGAGAGGGAATGTACAGGTTTGGCGTGTAGATGGAAAAAGAGAGGAGAAAAAGGAAATGTCGGGGACGGAATCGAAACTTCAACGCGAGTCGTCGGTCCATTGTCGGGGCGTACAATCGTCGAGAACGAAAACGCGACGTCCGCGAGGCCGTCGGAGTAAGTGTACGTCGCGGGAATAATGAAAGAAAAAAAAAGCAACATAACGACGATGCTCCACGGGAGCGTGTATCCTTTCGTTTCTCTCGTTTTTTCCCCTCTCTTCTCTCTTTCTCTCTCTCTCTCTCTCTCTCGCGTCGTCGTCGTTTTACGCTCGTCTGCTTCGTGGACACAGAGAGAAGAAGAGGGGATGAAGTAATAAAGCAGGAAATTCCGCGCGACGCCACCGTCGAAAATTTGCATTTTCTGCTCCTGCGATTTTTCCTTTCTTTTTTTTTTTCACCAGAGCCACTCCGATTCCGGTATTTTTTCCCCCACGGAATTTTTTTCCCGCGATTTCACGGCCTCGGTGACACGAAAGCAGACCACGAGAAAGTTTCAGCCGAATGTCGTGTCTCTTCTGATTAAAAAAACGAAATGAATATCGCAATAGTCGCGACTGCTAGTGGTACAGTGTCGAATTTTGCAAATGGTGCTGCTTTGATTCGAAAGAGCAAACTGTTTCGTCGTTTTTCTGTCGCAACGATGGAATGCTGGTGCATTTCAACAGCGAAAGATAATTAATCGTGCAACGATATCTACGAGAAATCCTCTAAAGTTCCAAATCCACTCTGCGTTCGGTCGTAAAGATGTACAATTGTTTCGAAAATAGTGTAACACGTACAGTCCACGTTCAAACTGTCACATCTTTAAAAACCTTAACCCTTTGCAGTTCCTACTTCGAACGTGACTCGACGTCGTATTTCGAAAGCAACAGTAATTGAATTATAATCATATGATAAAAAATATACATATAAACGTACGATAAAGAAGATACATATATGTAAAATCAAATAAAGTAAAATTGCGAATATATCGCAAAGGTTTAAAAGTACAGTTCGAAACCCGTACCGTTTCATCGTCGCGAAACGAAGACGTCGACGCTGCAACGCGAATCATTCTGTACATCTGACAGCAATCGAAGCTGTGGTATCGAGCAACATTACCTAAACCACTGTAGCCAATCGTGAATATCGCGAGACTAGGCGTCCAAGTCAAACAAGAGAGATCGATAGGAGGCTCGTCAGCCGGTATTGATCGTAGTCTAGTCGGTCTGTCCAGTGAATCTGCAAATAGATTCGAGAGTGTACGCGTGGCTAGGCTAGCAGTAGGCAAGTTAAACGCCGCAAAGGTTCGCTTAATTCGCTTGCTCCGTCGAAAACCGCGTTATTATCGTGTTACATAAAGGGAAAGAGAGAGAGAGAGAGATAGAGATCGAACACACTCTACGACCAAGCAGATCGATATCGAGATAGATGCAACTGTGAAGTTAGCTGGTCGAGGTTTTGGCAAACATCGTTCCACCTGGAAGAGTTGGAGGATTTCCATTGCGAGGAAAGGAAGAAAAAAGGAAAGGAGAAAAAAGGGCCATTACCCTCGATCCGTCGAAACTTGGCACGCAAAGTGGTAGAGGCGAGTTTCGGACACGAATAGGAAACGTTCTTGGTCCCTCGAGTGTATCCACCTCCGTCTCCAACCCTTAAGATCGTCGTGGGAATATTACCAGCCAGGCTGACTCGTTACTGAAACTTCGACGCCGATTACTCTGCCTTCGAGCTTGTGTATCGATGGTTAATCGAAGAGGGACGACGAGAAATAGGGTTGCGAAAGATTCTGTTGGAAAAAGGGATTAGGCAAAGGTGTCTCTTGAAATGAAGATTTTGATTGGCTGGCAGGTGGAAAGATTTCCGTGGAATTTCTACGAGATGATGCACGAACTGGTCGTTAACATACGATTGAGTCTATTATGTACGTGTACGTGAAGCGTAGTGAAGTGGTTGCCGATACACGTGGCTCGAAGAAGGTTGACTTGAACACCCGTGGCGCGAGGATTTCTAGGATGGATCGCGGTTCAGTTTGATTGAACGATCTTCCGAACCTCCATCGTGCAATATTCTGCAAGTTTCATGATGATTGTTGCACGCGAGGTGGCCTCGCTTCGACACTCGTCGCGATCGGTAAGAAAAGACTGTAAGATGTACAGGGTGTTTGAAAGTTGCTGCAAAACTTCAAGATGGGACCTCGAAAAAATTGGCCAAACTTGAAAATTTCATTGGAACTATCTAAAAGTTGATAATCAAGGAATTTAAAGATCACTGATAACGAATCTGGTCGTTTCCAGGCCACTATGCATTCTACAAGTCTGCCTTTCCTGAAATTCAGTGTTTAAATATTCTTTCGCATGCTTAGAATAATAAGTACCTGCAATTAGTGATAAGAACTCCTCCAAACTCTGAAACTAATGCTTTTTACACCCGCGTTTATTAGCCTTTCGATCGTTTATCCCAAGTGAAACTCGAGTAGATCGTAGAGAGCGAAGAAAGTTAGAAAAGAACGAAATATTAATCTCAGAAACATATATCTCTATTCTCTTTTACCGTAATTCATCATTTTGTTAGACTGTCAAAGGGTTAAGCCTCGCGTTTGCTTATTTTGACGAGTTCTACGCCCACTTGAAGTTTATCGAAAACTTTAACGAACACCCTATACGATGGAAGGAATCTAGATGAAGAGGGACAGTTTCTGTCTGAATGGTGAGTGTCTTGGTAGTAAATGTACCTTCGGCGAGGACAAAATAAGGCAAGGCTGACAGAGTTTTACGAAGAGAAAGGTAAATAATTTCGGATGAAAATGCTTGTGAAAGCAGTCGAGTCTCATTAAACACGCGTCACATGTGGAGGATGGCACGTAGACGCGATCCATATTTGTTAATCCATCGTGACGGGAGGGAGGGTAAGAGTGGTCTTGACGAGAGGCAGGCAACAAAGGCGCGTCTGGAGCTCGTCTGATTAATTTCGCAACGCGGAGGCGGCCGACTGCTGGAATACTGGAAGATAAATGAGATCGTTCCGAGACAATCGAGCATCAAGGCTGATTGCGGGACACGCAACAGCCTTGCCTCGGAAGTTGCGCCTAAATTTCTATCGATACACGCGATAGAAACGACAGCGAGCCACGGGGGTGGTGGATACGATATACACTGCCTCTCCACCCCCCTTCCAATAAATCGTTGGATGACGTGCGTGCATCTGATCCGAGGAAAGTGTCTCATAAATTAAGTCGCGACTACCTACACAGTCAGTTACTAAGTTGTTCCGATATTCCGGGAGGATAAGACGTATATACACGTATACAACACGGTGAATCATCATGATGGAAGTTCGAGGAGTATGATAAATTTATTCTGGAAGAGTTACTTCGCTCGCGATTAAAAGGTGATACAAGCGAATTAATTGTAGGCGAATTGAGCGCTGGCTCCCACACACTGAACCGGCGTTATTTAGCAAAGGAAACGTCTATTTAGTTGTCAGCATGAAATTACGATAACGATAACAAGAATAATGGGAATGTTCATGTATGAATGTGTGTCGTGTTTAGTCCGTGTTAAGGGAGTACACCTCCCAGACGGTTTAAAGAAATCGACTTTTTTCAGGGAATTTTTGTACGGGTAATTACCGAGCGAAAGTTTCAATTTTTTTTTTTAGAGGACATATATGTAACTTTCCCTTTTGTTCTATATTTTTTTTTTTTTTTTATTAAAAATACTGGAAATTCACTGTGTTATTCGCTAATTTCGCTTGTGTTGGATACTGAGTGTTGGCCACCATCGTCGCCAAGGATTGTGAAAGGCTTAAAATAAAAAATTCTTTTTGATTCATAAATTAGAATATATTATATATAATATAGCGTAGAATTAAAAAAAAAATTTAATAATTATAGAAATGGCAGCACTTTGAAGCGGAAAAATCTCTTTTTACCAAAAACAAACCCTCTCTGTAAGGTGTATTCCTTTAAAATGTACAAAATGAAACTCTGAACGAGAGAAAATAATGTCCGTGGAATATCCATGTGTTCGTATAAAGCTTGTGCAAAAAGATCCCGTATTAAAATACACAAGAGTGCAAATAACGTTTGCGAAATGTCCAGACGAAAACAAAATGTTCAATTTATTCGTCCGATCTAATTAAACGATCACTCAGAACGCACACACACTTTCCTCCGACGTCTCTGTTATCCAGAGAAACACTTATTCACCAGTACAAACATCCGTCGCGATAACAATCCATTTTGCAAGCCATCCAATTTTACACCCTCCGTCGATGGTTGTTCCATTCCAAGCTATAGAAAGACAGCCAAAGAAAGACAACATTCGCCGGAATTCTTGTCACGTTCCAGGAGGACAAGTTCGTACGCGAAATTGCTGGCGAATTCCCATTAACCGTGTCCACCTCCCTTGTCTACCGATCTAAAGGGCAGCCCGCGAGCGTGATTCCGTGCCGGACCACGCGTACAATGCGCTCTCCGCGTCGCAGACGGAGCCACGGATCGCGGTTCACCCGATGAATACGGATGGCGTAATTCCGTAACCGAACAATCTAGCCATTGTCCATGGCAAATTACCCCTACGAACGCGAGGATCTCGTTTACGAGGCGATCGAGTAATTCGCTTGTTTGCCTGCGATATTCCGGCCATTTTGGCTGCCGTGGGTAATTTTCGATAGAGGGCAATAAAGCATAGCGATAATGATAATGAGACATACGTAGGCTGAGTCACGTGAGGAAACATTTTCGTTCTCCTTGTTAGAACACGTCGAGCACAAGGGTCTCATGTTTATGGCTCGTCACGGTGAATCACGCTATTTTTCCAAGACACTTGGAAAAATAGAACCGGTTAGGTTCAATACCGAATAGCATATCACAAACCCTGTAACAGTTCAAACATAAAAGTTGCAGTTTTGAAATGAAAGTCTCGATCCTTTTATTTCGCGCCAAATTTTCCACCTCGAATTATCACGCGTTCTTGAAGCTGGTGAAAAGGGAAACTTCTTAGGAAACGGTTTGTTCACTTGCTGGTCAGGACCGACAGAATTTACTGCAAGCTGAGGCAAAGTAGATAGACACGTGTCCACGGAAAGACCAGACAACTAACTTTTCAATTCCTCCTATTCGAATCTACTAGAACTTTTCTAACATGAAAACTCCTCAATCTGTGTGTATTCTGTTCAACTTATTCGTTGCGAAAGAAACGAAGCTTTCAGGAGGAACGGGAAAGAATAGGAAGGTCCTGCGGAGGTAGATCGGAGACGATAATTGCACGCAAGGGGGCGGCGAGGTAATCGACAGGGTCGGTCGGTTAAAGGGTCTGAGGTTAATATTCATAGAAGTCGAACAAGATCTGCGTTGGAACTTCTGATCGTAAAACTACTGTTAACTGGAATCCGAAACTTGTATTCCCAGGGGTAGCCGCCGCCGCCCCTTATGGCGTCTGGTAATACGAGGTGGAATATCTTCGCGGTGAGGACGAGGGTACGCAATCGGGAACACAGAAATTGCCTACAACCAGCCTGGATATGACTGGAATTCCGAGCTTGCAGACGGGGAACACGTGGGATCTATGCACGGGTTTTGCGAGGTTCTAGCCAGGTGTGCTTAGACTTTCCTGAGTGATTTCCAAGTGACTAATACTGGAAGAGAAGTGACGTTTCCAACGATGAAGAAAAATAATCTATTATTCTTCGTTCGAACGTCATTCACGTTCTTAAAAGTTCCAAGTAGAACAACCCCCTGAAATTGGATATATTTGCATGCTCAAAGTCACTGTTTCGGTGTCACATGCTAGATAAAACAGTGTTTTGTAAAAAAAAAATAGTCACCCAGTGACAGTGGAATTTCTGAAAGACCCAAGGGGAAGGTGTAGCAAATTCGAAGAAAATCGAAAGAAAACTTGAATATTCAAAAGAATACTAAAATGGAAAGATGAACGAGACTAGAGTTCCATAATTGGAAAATTCTGTAACAGAGACACGTTGTTCAATTCCTTCGTCAGTCAAGGAACACCTTTGAATTCAAGCCTGTAGAAAATGGAATAATTTAAAAACTGGAGTAGTCAAAAATTCGCGTGAAGGGTGGTCAAAGAATAAGAAGAAGAAGGCGCAGAAGATCCCGTAGGTGGGGCACGTAGTTCATTTCATACTTGAAGTGGCTCACGCGCGCCACGGTTGCGAAACTTATGGCAACTACGACATCCTTGGCGAGGCAAGAAATAAGCCAACGAAAAAGCAGGTTTGCGAAGAAGGAGAGGGTTGGTGGGGATGGGTGAGTCGATGGTGTGTGCTCTCCATCGGACTGTCTGCGAATTATTAAACATAACGGTGAAATATCGCGGCGGCCGATACGAAAACGAAGCTGGAGGGGAACAACGTGAGCTGTTTTCCCAACGGCCGTTTCGCTTTGTATATATATTCGAAAAAAGGAAGGGTGGCGCTTGCATCGATGCATCCGCCGCGCGATTATTCGGCTCTCGAGAGCGTTTGATCGATGCGGCCGACGTTGCGTGCCTCGAGAACGCGCCGTCTCGTTTCGAATACACCACCTCTGGTAATGCGTTTATGAATTCGTTCGGGGGCTTCGAACGTTTTAAAGGGGGGACCATTGAAATACTTTAAATTCTACCGAACGTTTCGTCCTGCCTGTTAGTAAACGGCGCTAACACGTCGATGATTTACGACAAGGACGCTGTGAAAAATTTTCTTTCTCTTCGAGAACCTGCAGAATTATACCGAGCTTCTCGAGAATTCACTGGAACACAATTAAATTCAGTGACGTTTATGACACGGACGTTTGGGCAAAAATTTAAAAGCAAATTTAGAGCAATCTGGATCTATGAAATCCAACTCTGAGGAGAGCAGAAAATGGAAAATTCACGGGCAAAGATTCTCCGTACAATCGTAGATTACTTTAAAATAAATTTCTTTAAGAAATAAATTAACTATACTTCTAATTGAATATTATTTTGGCAGAACAGTGCATTGAATTTAGAATTTAAATAGTGTATGATAATTTCCATATTCTTAATCCTGCTTTTTTAACATTGTTAAGATAATCATAATTCGAACACGAGAAGGTCCCAATAGATTATGATTTAAACGAATTTTACAACCTTTTCCAGATGCAATTAAATTCATTCTTAAAGAATAACTTTTTTTTTAATTAACTACGAACCATCTTGTAATTTTTTATTTCTGGAATAAAAGTGGAAGAAGAAAATAGAGACAACGAATACTATTTCTTTATTTTTCTTTTCTTACAGATTTTCCTTATTTTTCTTTTCGAAGTTAGAAATTCAAAGCGTGTTGAAAATTTGCGTATCGATTTTCTAAACACCATAGAGAGAGAGAGAGAGAGAGAGAGAGAGAGAGAGAAAGAGAAAGAAGGGAAGAAGGAGAGGAAGAGGGAGAGTGAGAGGTAAAGGCCTTCAGCAGGTGGCAGTATTTTTCTTTCAGGTAGCTCGTTTAAACTCCCCGCGGAACGGAAGCGTCGTTCACGTGGAAGACAGCTGCAGTTACGATTATGGTAGCTGCGTTTTCCCCCCCGTTGTCTACTTACGCCATATTAGCGGCTCCTGAGACGGCCATTAGTCGAGCTCGTACAAGATAGACCGTAACCATTTACTTGACGCGACGATTGCCGACCTCTGACACGTCTCTTTCCTCCGTCTCTGAGAAACTCTTCGTACTTGAACCACGATAACACTCTTGCATGCTCACTCGTTTAGATACCGTTCAATTCTCATACGAATGAATTGCATCGCCTATCTCGCGGCAAACGACGCCGTTTTAATTGTTATTAATCGCCTCTTCGAGTCTATTCTCATACTTCGTGATAATTTGCTAATTGCGGGAACTCGGGGAGCTATGAATCTAAATATATCGATGATACGAATTACTCTGTTATCCATCTTGAACATAAATTTTCAAGTATCGCGTGTAGAGAAAGTATTTCAGAAAATGGGAAAGGGAGGGGGGGGGGGGGGGAAATGTTATTTCAGTAAGAAAATCCTTAATATCCAGCGATGTCAAAGGATAAGAGGCAGAGAATAGGAGATCAAAGGGAATACGATTCGACCGACAAACCTTCATCCTCATATTCCATTTCCTCCGTCAAAGAGGATCCTTATTCCACTATATACCTGAAGTGAGGGGTTTGTCACATCTCACAGGGTCTCCTTCTACATTGGCTGTGCTATCGAAAGCCCATAAAAATTAATGCCTCGCGATAGCGCGACCGCTTCTAAGGTTATATACACTCGCAATCCGATTACGGTCTACGATGTCCAGATCAGCTCGAGGGTTTACGTGAGTATTATCCGTTCTGGTATCCTCCGTGCATCGGCCTTGTTACGGGGATTGGCCGAAATCCAGCGCCGTTAATGGCGTTTAATTGACCCGCCCCATGTACGTGGGATATCGAAGGAAGTATACTAATTACTCCCGTCGATATTTAAGCCGCGTAGTACACTACCGAATTAAAGAATAATCTGTTGCTTCAAGAAAATCGATCCTTCTTTCACAGCAATTTTACAAATAAGATCGATCGTTGATTTTAGAAGTAGACTCGTTCAAATTATTCATTTATTTGTGACGTCTTTTAACTATTGATTCCTATAATAAATAGTTTATGTTTTCGTAATAGTTTATTAATTTTTTCAAATTATAATCTGAATAATAGTCAGATATATCCTTTTCTGTACATCAACGCGTAAACAAAAAATTTTATCATCCTGTAACATCATAATTAGCTGAAAAAGAGATTCAGGTTTTGTTCTGGCAACTTATTTAACCTATATGAATTATTAAAGCGTCCGATTGAATCAAAAGTGCTGATTAATAAGCAGCAAATGATTAAAAAAGTGGTGTTAGTATAGCATCGTAATGCAGGAATAAAAGAAAACTGCAGAAATAAATGGAGACGTGTTCGGAGAATTATACGTAGATGCAAAATGTGAGGTGACGAAAGTATTAGTGTATATAGAGTTTAAAAAAATTTTATTCATTTGTAGAAGCCTTAAAATATCTGCTGTGTTTGATTAAAAACTTAACGATATCTTTTATAATAAAGAAACCTTTCATTATCTTTTCAAATTTCGTTGCAATCGTCACAGAATTTCGAAGCGATCACAATGATTTGATCAGTAGCTAACTTATGATTTGCATCGTATAATACTACAATAGCAAACTTCCATAGCAATTTCTTATGGTTCAAATCAAACTCGAACCGCTCTATTCACAACATATTTTTATTCCAAAGTCATTCTTTACGTAAAGAAGAACGTATACTCTATTTCTGCTTGCAATACAGACAGCCAATAAAAGATCGCAGGGTAACGAGTTGAAATGCAAGAATCTCGCATAAACACGCAATATCGATCGTCTTTGGAGCGCGTTTCACCGATCGACATGGTACTCGAAAGCTTCAGCAGGGGGTCGAACGTCCGATCTTCCAGATATTAGAGTGTTTATCCGGGCTTTACGAATCCACTCGACGCATTGTCTGTTTGTCTGAGAGCGCGCCACGACTCCCGTAGGACCGGCTAACAACATTAGCTCGGGATTTGTCTTCAGGGCTAGATCTGAGCGTGCGTCCGCCTCGAACAGAGGGAAGAGGAGGAGAGCACACCCTATTAATATTGTGGCTGTATCACAGTTTCACCAGACTCCGTGTCGTTAAGGGAGATATACGCGTAGATAGGCAAACAGCCGGCCTATGGAATGGTTAGGAAGGATCCTTTGTACTCTCGAACTTTATTACGACCGCCAACTAATGTGAAACGATGATTTCGTTCCTCCTCTTTCTCCTCTTTTTCTCCTGTTCCATTTTCTTTTTTTCTTTTTGGCGACTTAGTGGCGCGTTAGATCGCGATAGGTAGACGGTATAATGGTAATTGAAGTTCTATTTGCGTTTCGCTCGTCGTTCGAGGGGAGACTTTTATTGAGCTAGGAAGATAAGAGTAATATCTACTCTACGCTATTTTATTCAGAATTAAATATAAACGGGCAAAATAGAATATTTCATATTCTTCAAATTTCTATTTATTCTAGAAAAAAAGAAAGTGAATTAATTATTCTCCAGCCGTCGATGTAAAAATAATTCCTGGGAGATTATCCTAGGTATCGTGCGTGGAAAGGTTACCTAACGGGCGAAACAGAGGCTCGTATCTCTGCGGAGAACGAAGCATAATTATATAAACAGTGACGCCAGTCTGCTCCGTAATAACGACAGAAACGGCAAGACCTTTCTACCCCTGGGAACGACCCATGTAAGGGCTGCTTCATTAAATACTCGGATCCCCAGGCGAGGGTCTCCTCCACCTCCTCGTCCTTCTCTGCCTGTAGAATTGGCACAGAGAGAAAAGCCAACGATTGTAATAATAATTACGCGATATTAATAATCGTCGGAGTTATGCGCGTAACGACGCCTATGTCAGCGAGATAGTACTCGGTTATATCTCCGAAGACACATGCTGCCTCTTCCTCCACCCTTACAGTTGATGAACATTTTTCCACGTAACTTGACGAACCCTGCTCTATCGGGGTTAGCTATAAACTGTTAGAATGGAAGCTATTGGATTTTTAATACTTTACTAAAACTTGAGCGATATATTAGAGAAAAGGAGGAACGTAAAAGTAGCTAAGGAAGAAGTGTAGATAAACAAGAACAGAACTGGCAGACTCTGCTCGCGAAAATGCTAAAGACTAAAGGAAAATACTAAGAATTTTAACCCTTTCGCTTTGACAGGGTATAGCGAAAGGTAGACGTTCAATTCGTAGTCGCAAAATTTGTTAGATTGTTTCTAAAGGTGTTGAGTGGTAACAGAGGAGCGTTAGGAAATTTTGAAACTTGAGAACGCCAACAGTAGGAAAAGGGTTAACCATTTGAGTGGCACAGACCTTTGCGAAAATTCAATCGAAGAGCTTCTCCCGTTTTTGTTACTTCCAATTTCCGATAAATAGAAAAGTTCTTTTTAACAGCTCCGAAGCTTACGAAAGCTTAGATTTTAATTTAATAGAACCTCGATAAACGGTAACAGCGAAGACACGCGTTGACAAAATTGTCCTCTACGCATCGATTAGCTGGCGAAACTTTTAGACACCGAACAGAAAAAAAAAGCGCTTAAGCGGTTGGAAAAAAGAAAGAAAGCATAGGTGTGAAAATATTTTCCCAAGAAGACGAATAAACGTGCAGCTGATTCGTAAGAAGTTGAGGGCGTTGAATTGAATGGGAGAGCATTATCGATCCTCCACTTCCGGTGCAGACACTTTCTCCCGTTGAAATTTCCTCGAATCGAAACTAATCACGACCTTGACTCCATTCAACCCCCGTGATTCAACTCCCCGAGCTTGAAAGATTCCACGGAAAGAGCAAATGAATATCAAACGATGACGGATTAAGAGTATTGAAGAGTCGATCTAAAGGAGGCGCACACGACCAGGTTTACAGTGAGCAGAGGGAGACGTTATTAATGACGAGAGGGTGACAGCACCATCCTTGTTCCACAACTGACAGAGCGAGTCAGTCGACGCGGGACGGACGCCTAATGACGATTAATTCAATGTCTTCGCGGTGCAGAGCTGTCTCGCCACGACGCGACAGCTCTCAGGACTTCCGTTCGCCCGATGAGTATCCGCCCTCCGGTGTCTCGCTTCGACTGTTTCGAGAAGAGGATGCCTACCATTAATCAACGGGAATCAGCATCGCGTGAATAATAATCGATTCGTGTCTCGGAATGGACATGTAACGTCTGATTATGTCGATGGAACTTCCGTTCCTTCGGGGTGGTAATTTTAAACGTTCCCTCGCCTCTTCTTCGATTTAAAATGCACCTCCTCTGTCCATTGTTCATTTACGTGATTCGGAAATCTAATCAACGTAGGGAGAGAGTTTAGATGTTTTATAGCGCAACGGCTTGCGTGTTGACTTTAACTCTAAAGGAGCGTTCAGACGAAACAGATCAACGTATCGAACAATAACTTGTTGAACAATATCTTTTCTTCACGTATTCTACGTTTCAAAATGTAAACCGATTCGGCATATTTATGTCAAGTGATTGTGGAACTATGAAAAATAAAAGAAAAATGCAGTTTTTCGATATACAGAGCGTGTCTCAGCTATAGAAGTGTCTACAACTGTTTTTAATGTTACGAAAAATATTTGCAGCACAATTCGAATAGTTTTCAAAGGGAAATTTTCTCAGGAGAAAAATTGTTCGCTTACTCGTGTCTCTGTAAATTGTTTTTGGATGTCGTGGGCACTTTTTACGCAGGGAACATCCGGAAAAAATACACTTGAACGTGCCCAGATAACGACCTTCAAATGGCCTTGAACATTAGAGGATGAAATTGTAAGACAATGGTATGAGAACCTGCGGTTTATTAATTACGCTTGATTGCTAGACAGATTAAGCTTAATAGAACCTCTATTACGTTTCTTATGCAAGAAAGACATTACTATTATCATCGTTATTACTACGAAAATATGTAAAAAATTATAGATTCACTCCAGTGAATTAAACTCAAGTACAAAGGATCTTTGAAATACGTCCAAAGAAGCTTTCCTTTCGCGTGTAAATTTCTGGTCGAGAAAAAAATCGATCCACAACGCGACGAAATAAACCTGTCCGTCTCGTCGATCTCATTTCATAAGTTGACACAATCTCGTTAAGCCTAAGCGTCTTAACGACGAACCACTCTCTCCACCCGTGAAACCATTCAAATTACCCGCGGCGATTAACGAGTCTCGGAATCGATCCCGTCTGCCGAATCCGCGCGAAAATACGAGTGGCCCATTAATCAAAGGCGGAACTACAGCAGCCTCGATATATATCCCCTGAATAATAACCGATCCCAAAAATGGATTTTTACCCCGGAGGGCGTCGTCGTCGTCTCTATCTTACGAAGAGGGCAGCAACGACACCCTTTTATCCAGCTGCATAATCGTGAAATTTGAAATTCCACCCTAAACCAAGCTGTGCACAACTCTCTCATGCAACTTTTATAAAACGAGAAACGATCGCGCGGAGCAGGTCGTAAAAAATCCTTTGAATCCGAAACGGAAGTATCCGAAAGAGGATTCCATACGTATTCGATAGAAACGCCATTGCTACTAGCTCAGTAGCATTTTTCTTTGCTTCTATTTATGAGAAGCAAAAAGCCGGTTGATCTTCTTGGAAACAAAAGGAACTTAGCCTCGAGAACGTCGATTCTATTCATCCCATCGCTCCTTTGACCGTTCCTCGAGGTCAGCCCAGTCTATATTTCAGAGGAACGTTATCCATCCTCTCGGGGATGTTACGTATTTCACCGTACATTATTCATACGGTAACCTCGAAACACACAGCTGTGTGCCGTAAGCCAAGAAGTTAGAATCTCTGTTACATTCCCTTTAAGAGACGTCCCACTACTGACCAACAGAGAACACAAGTCCCCTTTTCACTTCACTCGTTAGCCAAGATCGTTAAGCTATCGATCGGTACATTTCTGACACTTCGAGCCTTTCATCTGGTCCACGTGTAATCTAACAACGTTCTACGGTGATAAAGCAGTCGGAGATTTAGGCGATTCCGCGTTGTTGAAGAAAGAAACGGCGAGAATATCAAACGGAGGAGGGAAATGGTGGATTTTCTCGCTGAGTCCATTTCAGAGATGAATTGTGTTACATATTTTTTCCCCATATTTTTTCTGAGCTTTTTGTTCCTTTTTCTTTTTGGAGATTTCAAACGTTAGCCGGTTCTTTATGGAAGGTGATAAATATAGAGAAGGATCGTTGGTTTATTCTGCGAGAGGAATTCTCTTCCGTTTCCACCAGTTGGTTAACGTAATATCCGTGGTTTATGAATGGATAGTAGTACGCACGGGTTCTTGAAACGACAAGAGACATGGATTTTGTAATGTGAGCAAAAACGACGCTGATTACCGCGGCCTGTGTGGCAAAGTGGCCATCATGAGCAGACCGAATCGAAACTTCCGCGTTCCTTTCTAGTCTGCCTCGGGTCACGGTGATCGAGGAATTGTTGAAATTTCTCTGTCTTACACTACTCGAGTGTCGTTAAACTGGTGCAAAAGGAAAAAGTTGTATTTTCTAATTTTGAGATAAATTTTTCGCCATTTTTTCAAACGTGCGTGTCAAAGATTAAAGAAGATATTAATCTTGCGCGTTGATTCTCATGTGTGCAACACATTAACCCTTTACCCATTGTGTAAATTTTTGTTTGTCTGTAAAGTTGAGTATTTTTAAGGATTTCTCGACAACGAGAAGCAGATTCACGAGCGGAACGAAGACGTTTCCATGTTTAACGATCGAAAACAATCGAGAGGCTCGTGTGAGCGAAATGATATCGCGTGTAAAGAAGCTGACATAAAAATTTGTGGCCCGTTCGTATGAGGAACAAGAAGGAAGCAACGAGGGCAAGTGATCGGTTCAAGACGCTTCGAATCGTGCAAGGGAACTTTCCAATTCGCGTAACGCTCGAAATTATGGCTGTTGGAAAAGTGTAACGAGCTCCTCCGACAAATCCCGAGTGTTTGAATGGGTGATAAAAATGGGGACAACCGTTGTTCCCTTCTCTGCAGCAAATCATTCGATTAATTTAAGCGATATCGGGTAGAAAACAGCGAAGAGACAATTTTCGAATATTGTTCTATTTTCCTTTCTGTAATTCTGTCCATTTTTCGAGATCTCTTCTTTCAATTTCAAACTTTCGAATATTCGTTCCCATTTGTAAGTATCGAGACATTTATTCAACGTGGAACAAATTTAAATCATCATTAAAAAAACGTGAAAATATCTGTTGTTAAAAAAATTAAAATCATAATAACGTGTCATTCATGTGTCAATCGTTTTCGTATAATATAAAAAAATATATATGGCTGTCAATTAAAAAGAAATTTGTGATATTTCCATTACGCGAAAGTGTTTCTTAGTTAAAAAAAACTTAAACCATAACATCGCGTATAAAAAATAACGAAACTTTGGCCTTTTTTATTTAATCTGCAAATTAAGAGCGTGAAGATTTCTATTTTTTTAGTTATAAGTTACGATCATATTTTTAAGCGTTAGTAACTAATCAACGAAGCCTCGAGCGCACTTTTTTTTATTCTTGATTTCCCTCTTGTATCTCGCTGTCCAAAGTTGAGAATTTAACGAAAGATATGATACATAGGACAAAGAAAAAATGGAGAATCTGCGACGGCTGATTGACACTTGCGCGTCCAGACGATTAATTCGCTGCCGATTTAAGGATCCTCCTGTTTCTTTTCCTTTTTTAATCATTGTCGTGATCCTATATACGTATATAATAGCAACTTCGTCTGAGAAATGTAATTCGAATCGTACAATACTTTCTGCGCGAACATAATAGGTCGAACACTTATGTACAGCAGTAGAAAAGAAAAAAGATTAGGAAAAAAGATTCTCTTCACCCTTTGTACATACATACGTAGGTAGATATAACCCCCTTAAATTCCACCGTCACTTTCCCCTTCGTTCGGTGCTCTCGTTAGCCGCGTGTATCGAGTTTGCGCTCGAAATTTTCCATCGAACACTCGAACAGGGGGTTGCCAGTCGAGTACCATACCTTGGAACCTACCAAGCTCCCTCTCGAAGCTCGGACAATGCCTGGTTCGATTTTACCCTCGTCTCTCCCTCATCTCTCTCTCTCTTTCTGTTCCACTGAGACTCGACAGTTTCCAGAACTTTGACAGATTTTTTAGGACCGTAGTCTCATCACATCAAAATGGAGCAGCGAGCAATAAAATAGAACTTTGTAACAGAAATAATATAACTTCATTAGTGATTTTTCAACTTTCGTTTGACTTCCCCTTCTCGAGATCCAGGACGAAGTGTAAGTGGTGCAAGTCAAAATAGTTGATTCCTCGATGATGATTGATCTTACATTCCTTCGAGCTTTGCTGAATTTGCACGTTTGTGCCGATTAATTATAAATTCGAAGAGTGACTTCGATATATCGAAAAACTATGATTTCCGAATATCTAAGTATTCATCAAGTGAATGGATACAATATCACTGTTTGCTGATGTTTCTATGTTGCTAGTCGAATGGATTCAGCGAAGAACCGAATAATTTCCAGACGCGTGTCTGTAAAACGCGATGAACGAACAACTAAACAACTAAACACGAACAACTGTGCAATAGTAGCGAGAAAATTACGAGGACGTCTAAAATATAGGCATGAAGTCTCGATTTAAACAGTGCAGAGCTCGATTGTCCCACTTGGATCTCTTAAACCTTCTCGTAGATTTTTAATAAATTAACTACGTAACTTTTATTAAACCCCAAAATTACGACTAATAGAGATAGACCGATCGTTTTCCCTGAGATGTACATCTGTTAATCCCTCACACGAGTCGAGACGGATTAAACGACGTCGACGTTGGAGAAAGGGTTGGTGAATTTAAGATCGTCGTCACGCTGGCCTCGAAACTCATTGCCCTAGCTACGTCGTCCGCGCTGTTTACGCGCGATTCCGACCCTTGTCTCGGGGATCGCTAATTGGTTATCGACCCTGACGAGGCCTCGTCTCACTTCGTCGTGGGCTACAATTTCAGCCTGGTGTCCCGTTTTCCCCGTCCGATCCATTCGAATTCGTTCCGCTTCTCTACCGCCCTCTTATTATTCGACTTCTTCTCTCTCGTAGTGGCAGCAACGATCCCTTCGATCGATCCCGCTCGCGCCCAGCCTCGTTACTATTCCCGTAATTAGAGGTGGAAACTAATTTCCGTGGTTCGTGGTTGGAATGTGACGGGCTGGAAAAAGGGCCGTCGTCTATGGTTCGATGTTCCACGGTGGTGAAAGTGTTTTCGAGAAATCGTAACGAAAGAGAGGGAGGAAAGTGGAGAGTCGACTGGAGGACGATTCAAACCGCTGGATGGTACTCGCGGCTATCAATTATCGTTGGAAAGGAAGTTCCTTCTAAAGAACGTGCTGCACAAGACTCGAATTTCCCTTCCTGTGAAAGTTTCTGGCTAAAGTTCGTTTGAGTTTCGTCGAAGACAATGTTCCAACTTCTACTTGCTCGTTGCAGAAGTACGTTCGATAGTATAGCATTTATTTTTCTTTTTTGTTTTCTTTCTCTTGGATATGTATTCGACAATTGTAGAAGGGTGAATTTTTGTTGGGTTTTTATGTATCCGGAGACTCGATGTAAGGGAGTATAAATTCGAGGATTTTTCAAGCGGAAATCGAACCGATCTTTCCTTTTATTGTATTTACGAACTTGTCGCATAGGTACTTTCGAATTTTCATACAAATGTATTTTGCTTAAGCTTTTGACTTTATGCTTTATGCGATCGTCCCCGCTACTTTTGAGTGTCTCCTTCCAAATCCTTAGTTAATTAAATTTTTCACTTTTTTAGAGGTCTAAGCCCAGAAAGTGCTTTATGATCAATGTTAGGTTTGCAGTCTTTCTTTGGGTGAACGAGAAACTAACTCTCTCTCTCTCTCTCTCTTTCTCTCTCTCTCTCTCTGACTCACTCTTTCTGAGTCTCTCCTCCTCTCTCTCTTTCTGGAGGAGTAAAAATTTGTTCGCAAACGTTTCGAGCAACAAACCGACCTGAACGTTTATCGTTCGAGCAGGATAGGAGGAATCGAAGGGAAGAAAAGGGCGAGTGAAATATCTCTAAAGAGCCCTCGTAAAACCGGACGCCGTGAACCTCGTATCTTTACACCCCGTAGAGGGGTAGAGAAAAGAGAGGCACACGTATATACACACACGGTGTGTCGCGAAACGACGCGTCGTGAAACGAAATCGTCTATGCGCAACGTTCGTCATAAGTATTTACATGTTTCCCGAGGAAACCGGCGAGGCGTATCGTAAAAATCCGCACTGGAGCCATACGCGGAGATGGGGGTGGGGGCCAGAGAATAAAACGTTGCGAAATTTATAAGGGTAGATCATTCTCGCGGAAGAAACGACGCCTTCGGGAACGCAAGTCGAACCGGAGAAAATTTGTTAAGGCATGCCTCGAACTGGCGAAATATGTTTCGTGGTTGCGTTTCTTAATATTTCAACAATGCTTCCTTCCGGAGGAACGATCGACTTCTGTCTGAAATTCTTTGGAATAACGGTGAATAAGTGTTCTCGGAGACATTTGAAAAACTTCTAATCAATTCCTTATTAACACATCCTCCGCAAAATTATTTCAAAGTGAATTGTTCTTTTTTTTCTGTTTCCTCGTACGACTCAAACACTAACTTTTTGTTCCTTCGTTCATGAATGACATTTTTATCATGAATACACAACTTCAATTCTGAAACAGGAGATTTACGCTCTCCTCTTTTTATCGTAAAAAAAGATCTCTTATTATGAAAATAAATTTTTTTACAATTAGAATTACAAATTAGAATACTTCTATATTAAATATCTCTATCTATATCTACTTCTGTAACGAAAAGCTCGTTCGTAGTGTAGAAAGCACGAGCGATCAGCGAAAGAAAAAGCTTAGACTATAGAAGACATATGCAATGACGAAAATTAATAATTTTCAATATTTCTCTAAAATAATCATCCTTAATAGTCAACTGATAACTAGCTGAAAACTTTCGAATGAATTAGCACGTTACAGTCTATCAGCTGACACTATTTTCACCGAACGAGAAAGAAAACCACTGATAGGAAAAATCCTACTTCCACTCGAGGCCTAGTTCCATTTAAAAGGAACATGTCACTAGGTAATAACACCCGCGATCTTTGAAGGAAAAAAAGAAGAAGAAAAGGAAAGAAAAAGAGATAAATAGACGCTGTAAACCGTAGAAAGACAGCTATAACGGTTTATCGAGCTGTCAGTCGATCATCCTCGCGCTTATTCCTCGGTCTGAATATGTTACCGACGTAATCCCGCTGTAACGAGCTAGGTTAGATGGAGAAAGCGACAGCACACGAGGTTGAATCGTCTCGTGGAGAAAAAGGGGGGGTTAAAAGGGATTCTAAGTCGTATTTACATGTTTCGGTAGGTGTTGTCCGATCGTAAAAGCAAAACGTTGACCGTGTGGCTCAGGAAGAAAGATCAAATGGAAGAGGAACATTGAAAGAGGGGGACACGGTCAGTGGAAGGGCAACGGGTGTGTCTTTGATGCGAGAAAGGGACCAGGGATTCGTCTATCCAAACTCCAGCGGCGACGTTCAATCGAATTTTCGGCTTGCTGTTACAAAAGAGACGTCCCATAGGGACCGATCGCCGATGGACCAGCTTTTTTAATCAATTTCCAGCACGTGTCGCTCGATGGTTCCGCATGGTCGTCCCTTTTTCCAGGGGTAACCATGTCGGATCTTAATTCTCCCTATTTTCCCTGGGAGAAGGGGACCGCTGGTACTTCATTCTGCTTGTCCTTTCTTTTTTTGTTTCTGTTTTTTAGGAAGGTGCTCTTTAGTATTGTATAATATGTTGAGTAATGTGTGGCTCATTAACAATTTTCTGAGAGTATGAAATTCTTATTGCGCCTTGAGTAAAACGTAAAACAATGTAGAAGGAGAGTCTAACTTTTTCGAGAACGTTGACGCGTATTCTACCAGCTAAAAGTTTGCTATCACCTGTTAATTTTCGTCGATTTGAAATTGACGTTGCGAAGATCAATAGTAGTTTGCACAATATCGATGAAATTCAACGATAAACAATTCGTTAGGAAATTCTTAGGGTTGCTATATCCTTTTCCTGCAGAATTTTTCAGTATCTTGCAATGCTCAGTGGCTTTAAAATTTTGCGTGATAGTACACACGTACGTTTAGCAAACTGTTCATCAACAACTGAGTGCATTCTCTATGATCCTTCTCAATCTAACATTATCTATGACGCTTTTAATCTGTGATCGATACGAGTTCAAAGGTTCCATCGTGTATTCTAACTTCTAAGTAGCACATAAAAGTGTTAGATAAAGGAACGTCGAAGAGGAGGAAAGGTCAGGGGAGGCTTAGAATAGAGGGTGAAATGGATTGCTTGGACAAACTAAAATTACCAGACGCACAATGCGCCTCGAACACCGGCGCAAGGTTATTCAGAGGTGAGAGTGAAGCTCTCGGTGGAATCGATGAAATTCGAACCGCTTTGAAGATGTTTCCCCGGCAAATCTAATTTCGACCTCTACACTCCATGCTCTCTCACCCTCCTACGATGCAGTCTAAAGCCTAACTCTCAACGAACAAGCTCTCCCTTTCGTCGTAGAAACTTCGCACTTGGTCGACGCGTAGCCGTCGAATTTAAATCTTCCCGAGTAATACAGGATCGTTCATAAAGAAATCATCTTGCTATCGAAAAGAATCACCATCAATAAGCTCAGTCTCTTAGAGACTTTGCTCATCTCGCTCTTCAAGAGTTCGACGCTTTCGGTTCCTGCGATTTTGACGAATAGTAGACAGCTAATTCTTGGTTCTGAGCTGTTAGGATACTTTTCAATTGCTATTGAGTAAACAGGCACAAGAAAGACACATTGGAACACAGAAACGCAGAATTTATGAGACCAAACTCAGTCTTACGAAAGATCTTGAAGATAAAAGCTCTGAAAAATAGCATAGATCGTAGGTTGTTAATATTCTAAAGTTGAATTCTAACATCAGCTTTCACAAAAACATCGAACTCGTGGAGACCCAATTTTCCTGGCTGAGCCACGCGATGTCTCTCTTACAGAGAGAAAGAGAAGAAGGGAAAGGGAGAGAGGGCTCGTTAAAAAAGTTCTTCCAGACGTCTTCGTTGGGGTTGGATCACAGCGTAGCGTGGAATATTTCACGGCGAAGAGGAAAGCTGACGCACGACACACGTCACGCACACGCGAACCTCGGCTTGATGTTGCATAGCCGATGGACCGAGCAAGGGATGCATACCAAGCAGGCTTTTTGCCCGCCGGCAAATTTGTCAATGGACCCTGGGGTAGCTGGAGAAGCCATCCTCTCCCTTATCTCCTCCGCGACCCGTCGATCATCCGTCGCGGCTAGACGCGCTCGAAAATGCTGAAACGCGAATTGCCGACGCGAAAATGTCTCGCGAAGGTGACAGCAGTCTGCAGCACGTATTGGGTATTTTTCAAGATTTCTTCTGTCCCCTTTCTCCTTTTGCTGAAACGTCGAATGAAATTTCCTGGATTCTTATGCCACGAATGAAAACTTTTGTGGATACACAGAGGGTGTTTGTGGAAAATTTAAGGGCTGTCTTCGTTTTTTAGTTACTATTACTAGAAAAATGTAGATTAAGCTTTCACATGAACTGGAAAATTCAACAACATTCAGGTAATTTTTGTGCTACTATGGAGATTGAAAAGTTAATTTAGAACAAAAAACGAATGATCTGGATTGTTCCATCTACGAATATTTAACAATTTTTATTTTAACCCTTAGCAATCGCGAAAAAAGGTTTTCTATAATTATTGCTAAAATTCTCTATAATTGTATATCTAGGAATACGGAGAAGTACTTTAATTGAATATCACAGGGGTTAAGGAAAAGTCGCGGAGTCACTACAAACCAGTAGCCTCCTTAAATGTCGAACAAATTTACACGCTTAAAGTTAGCACTCTGTACAGAAAAATCCCAAACACCAGGTTGTCCCTTTAATAGAAAGTCCAAAGGAATATAGACATGAAATACTACCATTACCTCGTCGAACACATCCCCGGGTGAAGTGAATTGAATTCTACAAAATTACGACCGTCAGACTGAATCGACCAAGGTCCAAGAATATTGCAACCACCATAGCCTGGGTGTAGAACAGCGTGCTAACCCAAATACATTCGAGACAGGCCATCCAGTTTGAATGTAGAAGGGACAGTCGGCCGAGTGGCTGCGGTCCAAGTGGACTGTGACCTTGGTCCACCATAAATATTCAAGAAGTCGGAGGAAATCGAGTGAAATCGTTTGCCACCTGTGACCGATAACCTAAGAACTCGCTCTTGACACGTTTACCGCTGACTCTGACGTAGCTATTGGTAACGAGGGTGGTCAAACAGGATCCAATAACGTCCTAGCAACCTACCCTTCGAACGATCCCGTCTTTGGGCCATTAAAAAAAAAAAGAGAGAGAGAAAGAACCCCTCTGATCGTTGGAACCAACCGTAGTGAAACCATAAATCGAAAGAAAATGCTGAAGTTTCCGTGGCCCTTGGTAAACCGCTGAATGTGACGTCGTTTAAAGTATTATCTATAGAGGTTGGAGATTCGAGATTGACTGGGGTGTTTTTCCTATTTTAATGGTTCAAATTACAGTTTATAATGTATGAAGTTTTTGACGGATTGATAGTTAGAGGAAAAGGGGGACAAGGTGGAGGATCGAAGCTAGAGACGAGATGAGACCCAGTAAAGTCCAGGAAATGGATCGATGGTCGTTCGCAATTTGGCTCCCCAATAACCGCGACACAAAGTAGCCAATTTATAATCCCCTGCCCTATCCCCACCTCTTTTCTCGTTGGATACTTTTATCTAGGTGCCTGAAGCCTGTCTCTCTTTTCCCCCTTTTCTCTCGCGTTTCGTCCTGGTGTAGTAGAAGCTTGGCGTATCCTTTTTCACCAGGCGTGTTTCGTCCCAGCGAGCAGACGGCGGTACGCGCCGATAACGGCCACGACTCGCGAGCAATGGTCCGGGAAATTAAATTTGTCCATTAACCTTCGATCGAACCGCGACTCCGGATGGACTCTTCCGTCGTGTACCTTTGATTTATTCCAACCTTACGCGACCATCTTTTTTATTTTTCTTCGAGTTTGGATGCTCTTCTCCCAGGCGCCGGCTGCGCCATTAGATTCCGGTGCGGGAAATTGAGTATTTGGAATGCACGAGTTAGTATCTATAATATTAATATTCGAACATTCCAATTTACGAACATTTAAACTTTTAAATATCCGAATTTTCGAATATTGAAACTTTCGAATATTCAAACTTTCGAATATTCAAACTTTCAAATACTCAAATTTTCGAATATTTAAACTTTCAAATATTTAATCTTTCGAATATTCAAACTTTCAAATATTTAATCTTTCGAATATTCCAACTTTCGAATACACACAGTCTTGAATACTCAAATTTCCAAATATTGAAATTTTCGAATATTCAAACTTTCGAATATTGAAACTTTCAAATATTGAAATTTTCAAATATTCAAACTTTCGAATATTCAAATTTTCAAATATTCAAACTTCGAAATGCTCCAACAATTGCTACGGTCTTCCACTTCGCCTCCCGACTCCAGCCCACAAATCTCGAAGATTAACAAGAAAACGATCGAATCCCCCATATTCTTGTCGAGGAATGTCCCGAAATTAATTGCTCCACTGAAAGCAACCACGAAGGGTCGGTCGTTCGTTTCCCGAAGAAAGGAAGAGACGGCTTCGATTCGGCCTCGAAGGCTAAGAATGGCCATGCATCGCCGATCGATCGGCCTTGGCCATTCACAGGACGAGCGTATTACGAGCGTAATAGGTCCACCCCTTAATGGACGACGGATCAAAAAATTTATCGCGCGCGAAACCTCGGAAGCCGACTGGCAATTAGCCGTCTGGTCGTTTCGGTGAAATACAAGCGTGTCGTTCATAAGGCTAACGTGGTGTTCAGGGTGAAAGATTTTTATTTCTTCTCGTCTGAAAGGACATCTCTTTGTTTCCCATTATATTTCCCCATAAACGTTACACTTACATACACACATCCAACACGTCGAAAATGATATAAAAATAAATTCAATTTTTTTCCAGCAACTTTTATTCCAAAAAGTTCTTCAATTCCATGGGGGGAAAGGAAGTTCAGGATACGAAAGTTCACGTCCTAGAGAGCTTTGATGTCCCATCGAGGAGTAGAACAAGCTTGGAAATTCCCTGGAGCGCATGTTAAGGGTATGAGAAGGTTTCACGTCAACGATCGACGGATAGATCGACGATTACTGCGCGCGACGTGCCGTATAATTGAGCAGGTGTTGCGAACCGACCATCCATGGGTAACGAGAGAGAAGTGCATCCCTTAAGATCGATCCTTGAGGGTTGATTCCGTCAGAGTGGCTTAGTTTTGCTTAGGGTATGTAAATTATCCTTCTGTATCTTCTTCGTACAATTCCATTTATTTCTTCGAATAATATTCGTAAGATTTGTATAAAAATTATTTCTCGAAAATGAACGGAAAAATAAAAGAAAAATTGTAAAAATCAGCAGAGTGTAGTTAATCGATCAATTTATCCCTTTCCCTCGAGATTTTCGTTAAAAATGAAAAAAAGGAACCAGTCACCTTCAGACAACGACTATATGATCCCTCTTAATCCAATTTCCCCCTATCTACTCTTCCTGCACGCCTCTCTATCTGCCAAACATAAACTCTCTCCCCCTTCTACCATTCGCCAGTCTCTGCGACGTCATTCCAGGCCGTTTAATTATTATCAACCCCCGGGTGGTGGTTGGCAGGACGAGTGACGGATGGATTTTCGTTTATATGACGCGCGACGTGGCGTGTAATTAACTGCCGGCCAATTATAGACACCGAGGATCCCCGCAGTTTTTTAACTTGCCCTCGTGTGACGGTCACGACGCCTAATGGACACGTTCCGTTTAGGACAAATTTGTCTAGAAGTCGTTGCAGATATTCGACACGAGATTTTCATATCGAACTACAAATTTTATCAAATTCCCATTTTGTTAACGCGTTACAATGCCACGCCGAGTTCAACGATTCAGTTTCAAAAATTTTGAAAAATGTTGGAATAAATTTAACGAAAGAAATGGTAACTTTAAAACACCTTCCGAGGAAAGTTGTATCTTTGTTTAAACTGTTTTAATGTATGATAAAGAATTATTTCCTAAATTTGAAGCTGCTCATTTTTCGATAATCAAAAGCTCAGGAAAGTTTAGAAAAGTTTAAGAGACCATTCTGACTTCTAACATGTTGAAATTCTATTCTCCACGCGTTATTCTGAATTTTTCGTCCATTCGTCCATCGATTTATTTATGTTCCGCATCTCAAATGAACGATTTGAAGATTTTGATGAAGCATGCGATGCTCCTCGTTCTCTATTTACCGTCGAACGTTAGACGCGAGAGTACTATAGTTTCGAGTATAATACAGAAGCTTGATCGAATTTACGCGACCGTCGGGAATATTTCGATAACATTTTAGATACGATAAACTGCGAAGAGAGATAAACTTTAGAATGGATAAACCGGTATGGGACAATATATTTAGTTATGGGTTTCATTATCTAGGATGGATAGAGATAGGTGAAATAATCGAACACACGGGAGGTTTTCAATTAAGTTTTTTCATTTTTTTTTCTCTTTTTTTTTGTTTCATTTCACTTCATTTCACCATTATCTTTAGGATAGTGGCATTAAAAAATGTTTATTAATATAATATGTATACTTTCCTTAAAATCATCCATACTCGTATTCTCATAGCGTAATAATCATAATAATATATATAATCATTATAATATATATATATATATCTATATTTATTTATATATATATATTATGTATATGTATTTCGCATATAGAGAATAGTCAATATTACATAGTAGGTTTGCGTAGGTTTTCTTTTTTTCTTCCTTCCTTGTTGTAATCTTCGTATCGTTTACCGTTTTCGCTTATATTTTTTTTTCTGTTTTCTCTTTTCTCGTTTTTCGTTTTTTTGTTCATTTACTCTCCTCTTTTTTTTCCCCCCTTTCTTTTCTTTAATGTACGGTATTTCCATTACTAAACATATAAAAAGCGGTATAAAGCTCGATCCTCACACGCTAAATTGTATCTTAATTCCTTCATCTCTCCGTTTCTTTTTTTTTTTCTTTTGTCCATTCTCACACCCCGAATTCTAATTTTTTAATAATAATAATAATATAATCAATAGAATCAATCATCTCGCGTCTCACCACCAGTGTCTATTTATTTTTTCCGTTTTGTTTCGTTACCTTAATGTGTTTTTATATATGCTCGTGTGTTCTCCATTATCTTTTTTTTTATTTTCTGCAGTATCTTTTTCTTTATTATTATAAATTGCCATAGTGTAATTATCGCGAAAAATTTTCACTTTGTCTCCTCTCTCTCTCTCTCTCTACCCTCCTCTTTCACGGCACATCCATTTCACTCTCTTTCTCTCTCTCAATCTCTCTCAATGTATTTATTTGTTTTTTCTTTTTATTTTCGCGTTTAAACCTAGGCGCGCACAATGCGTCTCGACGCTTACGAACTCTCTTCGCGCCCCTCTCGTCGATCTCCTCTCCCCTCTCTCATAATTCATCGTCTCGTACGATATACATACAATTGTGTAAAGGAAAAAAGAACGAATGCAAAAGGGACAGAGGTACAGGAGAAAATGCGGGAAATAGGAGTAAAAAAGAAACTGCTCTTTTTTATTTCTCTTTCTCAATGACAGACGAGATATTTAAACAGAGGAGGGAGAAACCGTGAAAGGGGCGCGTAAGCCAGAGAAAAACTGCCAGGACCATATTGACCGTGTCCTCCGCTCTAAGAGCATCGATTAATTAACGCGAACTCGTATTTAGCGCGACGATGACGACGGGGTTTAGAGGAGTAGGAGGAGGAGGCAGAGGAGGAAATCCTTCTACCCTTCCTCTCCACACTCTGTGACCTTGACCCTCTGTCTGTCCCTGAAAATTCAGGTCAATGGCCAATCGAACCGTCGGCAACGTTCTCGAGTAAAATATTAAAAGACTAAAGGCGAGTCGTTCCTTCGAGATCCTTCTTTTTTTTTTTCTTTTTTTGCAACCCCCATATGGGTTTCGTCTCTCAATCCCCAAACACCCGAATATATAGGCCTTCTTCGCATATACGTTTTATTATTTTGTACATTCCCGATACGCTTGAGTTTCTTCTCTTACATTAATTCATTCTCTCCCTCTTTAATTTCGAATTTTTTCTAGTTTCTGTTTTTCTTCTTCGTTATTCTCGAAGAAACGACCCTAACACGTGTTAAGCACTAGCTCTCGATCGACACAGCTTATCGATAATATATCTTTTTCAACCGTAAATCATCCTTCGTTACTTTCCGCTTCTTCGTGCGTCTATCTTCCCCCTCGAAGTCGCTGGCGGGCGCACCGGTTCGTTTCAACCCTTCTTTACACACCTTTCTCTTCTCTCGTATTTACCACGATCCACGAATCGATAATCCTGAATCCCTATTTTTATTCCGGAGAACCGTGTTGAAAATTTCGTGGAATTTTTGAAATTTTATTTTTCTTTTCTATTCTTTGTTTGTTTGTTTGTTTGTTTTTTTTAATTCTTTTGTTCCTTCTTTCTATCTTTCTCCTTCGATAATGAGAGAACGATTCCAACGCCCAGCGTCAGGAATACGACTCCTCTCGAGACCTATTTCTTTCTTTCTTTCTTTCTTTCTTTCAACTTTGAGACTACATTTCAATCCCCCTTTGTACGCTTCCCAGCAACGATTCGATGATACCTGTTCGCCGATATTTCACGCTTGTTTCTATGCTACCCTAAATATCCGTCTCGTTTTTCCCTCAACCTATGCAAACAGATCTTAATTTCTATCTCACGACGATCCTCGTACGAATAAATAATCTTATATCGATATTATAATAATTTAAATTAATCATCGGCTTAAATAATCACAGGAACCGCTCTCGGCTAAACAAAATACCAATTAGATTCTAGAAAGAAACGAAGAGACAAAGAAAATCTGAATTTGTTTTCTCTTCGTCGTAAAAGAGCGATTCCTTCACAGAGAGTAACATATAGGGTCTTCCAATAAGAACGATAGAACTTCGAATTGAAATGAAACGAAAAGCACGGGAGATAATCTAGTATTCACTGTTTTATTTTAAAGTACATTCGATGGCATTATACATGAAATACAATATCGTATAAAGGACCACCACGATTGCATTTGGTGGATTGAATACGACAAACCCAATTTTCAATGACTCTGGCACATAAAACAGGTTGTATCTCATCGATAACACGAGTAATGTTTGCTTTGAGATCATCAACAGTTTGTGGATTGTTGGAATAAACAAGAGACTTAATATGAATCCACAAGGAAATATCTAATGACGTCAAATCGCAAGATCTTTGTGGCCAGTTGACAAATATAATCCTATCATTGAACTTCGATCTCGATAAAGCGATAGTTGCAGCAGAAGTGTGGCATGTGGCACCATCTTGTTAAAAGTACATTTCAGACAAATCAAAGGAAAGATGAAATCATTGAAAATCTAAGTATCGATGCAAAAATTCATTGGAAACGTCGTGAAATCGATTAATTTGGATTCTCATATTTTCCCCTTACAGCAACACAATAGTCTCTTCTACTAAATTGACTTGTCGAAATGCGTTTTGATCAACAACTGAGTCAATGGTTTCGAATTTCTGTATCAGACAACGAATTCTGAGTTCTATTGGTGCTGGCCATAAATTGAACAAATGTTTCTCGAACTGAACCAGAACTTTGATAATTAATTTTAACAATTTCAACGCGTTCAGCGACTGAATATCTATCCATAATGACACGCCAAGCACTACTGCGTACAAATATCACGTGTATCTGACAATTGACCAACAAACATGACTGTGACAATTGAAAGATCTATCATCTATCGCTTTTATTGGAAGACCCTGTATTATACTGAAAATCGTCGCGTGATAGAAAGATCGTTCGTTTAAATCCGTCACGAGAAGATTCACCGACAAAAAGAAAAAAAAGACAGCAAACTCTCTCTCTCTCTCTCTCTCTCTCTCTCTTTCTCTCTCTCGTCGATCGCCCGCCAGCTAAAGGTACAGCGTAGTATCTAATAACACCCGAGTTAGACTCTCGCCCTCAAGCCAACCAAACAAATATAGTTCGCATACAATTATTACAATACGAATTCTTAAATATCAACTCTTATACTCTAACGATAGAATGATAATAATAGGGTTGTGTCTCGGCTAGAAAAATGACGGCCCTCACGGGACAACGCGAGAATTGCCCCCGGAAAACCGGTCGCCGGCCATACTTGCGTGTACGTTTTCCTTTTCTTCACTGTGTTACGCGAGATAATTAGTATATTTCTTCATTAATTATTTATTTTTATTTTTGCTAACATATACCTTTGTTTTCTGCTTTTCTTTTAGTCACCGTTGACAGTCGGCGATGCGTTCACTGCGTGAAAATAATGTTTTTTCCTTTTTATTTTACTTTTGTTTGTTTTTTTTTAGACGTGGTTGGTATGTCTTCAAGTGGTATATACTGTTATTTCGCGTTTCCCGCGTTAACCGGATGTGTAGAGTGGTTAGTAACTCGGTTGGATATTCGCGATACAACGAAGAGAACACTGAAACACGTTTTCTCCGTGCGTCGATAATGTAATTTTTTAATTAACACGATGACAGGTTGTAAACCGAAGCTGTCGAGATCGGTAGAGATGATTTTAAAGACACCTTTCTTTTTTTTTTCTTTTCTTTTTTTTTATTATCACCAAGGTGTGTTTCTCTATTATTGGTTTATTTCTCAATGGAAGTGTTCTTTTGTTAATGGTTTGAAACGTTCGAATTACGATGCAATTAATTGGTAAAAGCAGTATTAATTAGGGGTAGTAGTGTTTGGACAGTTTCGGTTAGTATATATAGTATGTATATGTATATTGCTGAAAAGTAGCTAAATAGGATTCGTTGCGAATCTCCACCGGCTACCGGTGGAAATTGTTCTTTTCTTTTTCCTTTTCTTCTTCTCTATATTAAATTGTCTTTACTTAGAAAATACCTGAATAGGATTCAAAAAGTGGAAAAAAATTCCATTCAGCGTTGCAACCTGAACTCTCGAAACGAGAGACCAATTCCAGTGGCAGTCAATCATTCGGATCTCGAGCTTAAGAAAAGCTTCTCTCTTTTTTTCTCTCTCTCTCTCTTCTTCCGTGTACCTGAATTCCCCCATCGAAAGCTCAGTCGACCTTTTAGACACTGTTGCTATAAATGTTTTAATTATATGTATATATGTATCAAATTGGATGGTAACAAAGATAGGTCGTCGATGGTCAAGAATAGTTCGATTAAAAATTCGTCAATTTCCGGCGAGTGTACAATTTTGCAAAAATATTCTCTCGACAGACGACAGTTTCTTTTATTAATTACTTCCAATTTAAATATCGTTGTTTCACTGTTACTCTGTTTACTACAACCGCTAGAAACTGTTGCTTCGCTACTCGTCTAAATTGTCTACGCACTTTTCCGAATTTTCACGTTTTTCTTCCATTTTTTTTCCCTTTTCAATGTTTTTTTTTTACACCACTTTTGAGTAGATTTCTATCAAAAATATATTCCCGCATGCACGTGAGTGTATAAGCAGTCTCTACGCGACGTTGAAAGTCCGCTCGAACCTCGAAGTAAATCATTTTTACGATCGTTCGAACTGTCCAAGGAAAAATTCTCGAACGATTCGAATTTCGGATGTTAAGTTGTCGAGCCGACGTTGTTCGACGTTAATTCAATTCTTCGTCGCAATATTTTTCTCTTCTTCTCTCGTCAATGTCGTCTGTCGAGCGTTAATACAAAAATTTCAGAATTCTTTTCTTTTTTTTCTTCTCTCAAAAAACGATTCTTGATCCACGCGAATCCTTCTTGGCTTTTATTTTTCCTTCTCCTAAGATTAGTTTTAAGATCAGTCTGTTGTATTTTATCGGAGATACAAAACACGGCTAAAAATGTCGTCAGAAAAATCGAAGGCTGGAATTATGTTTCTCGAGTCTTATTGATCGGCAGTTCTGTTCGTGGACCACAGAAAAGCTATCTTTCGAGCTTCCACTTCCGTTCACCAGGTTAAAAAGAGAGTTCATCATCCGCTGTATATTTTTCACGCATAAATCATGGCGAAAAATCGCGATTTTCTGGGAATAAAACGCAGCAACTGTAATTCTTTCTATCGTCGATCATTTTGCTGCTCCAACAAAGTTTATTTATTGAGAAAATTTGCAACTTGAGTCAGTAAATTAACCCTCCCTACCTGTTCCCAGTTAAACTGGAAGTTACTCGAAAGACAGCTGGGTCAACACAGTTAAACTTCCTTTCTTAATTATTTCTTATTTCTCCTGTTCTAAATACGTGTAGAAAATACGACCGAGCGAATCGCGCGGGAGATTAACCACGATTATTTAGCAATCGAATTGTTGTAAAAAAGGGATTCTCGAAAAATTGTCGATCAGTATTAACCAGTCGATGTCACTTGATGCAGTGTGTACACGTGTATTACATGTGTATGTGTGTATTTCTTGCTTGTTAATTACTCGTGCAAGTTCGTCATAGTGTTTTCAATACAACGTGTAGTTTTAACCCTATTTACAGATTTCTTTTTTTTTCCCCCCATAGTTAAATGAACGCCTACGCGAACTAGGCGATATTTAAGGGAGACACACCTATAGAGTAAAAAGGAAATTACAGTGTTTTACTTCTTCGTCGAATAAGATATTTAATGAAGTGATTTAAAAATCGGAAATTCGTTTGCTTCTCTCTTTTTTTTTTCTTTTTTTTCCTTAAATATCCTACTGGAGCTTTGGGGGAGGGGGGGAGGTGGGGGGTTTGCATGCAATGGAGAGACATCGAATAATCCTAGCTACGATAATGGAGGTTCTTTATCATCCTCGAGAAGCTTGCTTCCTCTATACACGAACTATAGATCCTGTAGTTTCGATGCACACGGTCTTTTTTTTTTTTTTCTATTTTATTCGCGGCGATATTACCATACCAATCTCACTTAAGACACCAAGACACGCCTACCATATATAATGTGTATCCCCACGTGGTTCCTTTTTTTTTTTTCTTTCTTTGTTCGAGGGACGAAAGTGTTCGGAATTTGCTTCGCGCGTCTATGAGACCGTATTATTACCGTCCGCCATGGAGAAACGTCAAGTCTCGATATTTCCAGATTCTCGAGTTCCCTGGACCTTTTTCTTTTATCTTTTTCTTTTTTCTCGAGGAGCCGGTACTCGAAGAATTTTTCGCCTTCGACTCGTCATGGGGGAGACACGACGAGTACTATTGGAAGAAATTCTTGCGGAATATTTGGAGTGTGCGCCGGGGAGACCCCAATTTCTGGACTTTTCGATCGTATCTGTCGAATATTTTTCTAAGCCTGAGATATTTTCATCTTGATAAATATACAATATATATATATTCTTTATCTCTCTTTCTCTCTCTCTCTCTCTTTGAGGTATTTTTCAGAGGGTTGTAATTTTGATAAATTTTTTTTTCTTTCTTCATTTAAAACTGGATTAATAGTAGAGAGGTTAAATAAGGGAGGGGGGTAGGGGTGGAATTTCCAATGGCGGACGTAACAAAACGATCCCAAGTTACGCGATACCTGAGAGAATTCGTGCTAAACCGAGATAAATCGGGCGAAGCCGCGCCTTAAGTGCTAATGGCAGTCTAAGATCGTTAACGTACAGGTATATGCGTATGCTCGTTAAGTGTATACATGTAATAATATATATTATACGTATCGTACCTTGTTAATACGTAATAACACGTTGAATGAGCCCTAACTCTAGGTAAGTATGCGGTACGTACCATATATATATTATATAATATAATAATATAATAGATCATTTGTTAATTATTTTTTTTTTTCTTTCTTCATCATATCGTTAGATCGCAATATAATTCCTACCACCAGGGAAAAACATCGTTAAACGTTTACTCTTCCTCTTAATTATTACCTTCTTCATTATTTCCCCCAAAAAACTTTTCCCCCTCATTCTCTCTCTCTCTCTCTCTCTTTCTCTCTCTCTCGTTCGTTCTTTCACACGAATTATATATTTATCATACACACAAACCACAGGACATACTTTTTTCGTCACACTTCTCGCATGCACACTTTTCTCAATCAGTCAACACGTATTCTTTCGTAATTTCTTTTGTCTCGCGTCGTTTTCTTGTTGCTGCTTCCTCGTGACAATACTCCACATTCGTCGCTCGAATATAATTATTTTCGTTAGAAAAATTTGTACTCTTATAAGGGAGGTATAGAGCAGACCTTCTCTTCGTACAACTCTGCCCTCTAAAAACGTTTTTTATCATCCATTTCTATCTCTCTCTCTCTCTCTCTCTCACACGGTTACTTCCAGATGTTACAACAACTCACCTGAATAACGAATTCTCCCTTCGACAAGAGGGCAGCTTATGTCGAACGAACGAAACGCGCTTCGCCGAGGAAAATTCGACCACGGGAAAGTATACCAGAGTGAAAGAGCCCATCGTCATCGAGATGAGAACGTGACGTTCAATTAAACTTCACACAATCGTCCCCGTAGCATCCTTACTCTCTTTCTTTTTACTTTCCCTTATTCTTCTTTCTTTATTCATTGTCCTGCCTGGCAGAGGCGGACGAAAATCCTTGCTTTCACCGGCGTTCCTTCGCGATGAAAAGGAAAACAGCACTCCACACCATTCGCGAAAGAGGAGCACCCTCTTCTCCTCCTCCTTTCTTCTTCTTTTTTTTTCTTCCTTTTTCTCCATTTGCACAGCACTCGAGACGTCTGCCAATTAAATTAAATAGTGTCGACGAAGGATCGACGATTCCTTCCTCACGGGAGAACGCAACGATACGAAATAAAGGGACGTGTTTTCTCTATTTTCTGCTCGTTCTCCGTTTCATCTCGCCTCTTTGTCCGGCGTTTCTCCATTTGTAATGCAATGATCGTCGCCATAGTGGAGCGTTTTAAGCGAAGTGGTAACTCGAGTCGACTTTTCTCCCCCGTGGTCGAAGTAAATAGACAACGAAGCGTGTTTCCCTCCTCTTTTCTCTCTCTCTCTCTCTCTCTCTCTCTCTCTCCTTTTTCATCCCATTTTGTCTTTTCCCTTCTCTCCTTTTCTCGTTTCCTTTCCTCTCTATGTTTTCTTCTCCCGTGCCGACGAACGAAAAGGTGCACAACAAGTTGGAACAGAAAGAAACGTTTACAGAGAATTCATCTAGACAAAGTCTTCTTCTTCTTCTTCTTCTTTCTTGGATCAACCGATTTGGTCAACGAATATTTCCCTCCATTTTTATCCTTCTGTTTCTTCAGTGATGGGTATTATAGAGATCCTTTCGTTCCTTCCACGCACTCCTTTTCTCAGACATTCGAGATCACTAGCCAACCATACCGCATTCAAGTCTCTTTTTTTTTTATCTTCGATTTATTTTCCTCGATTGAATAGTCATTTCCTTTCATTTTATCTTTACTCTGTAAGAAACGATTATTTTTCTCTCTTCTGTTTTCTTCTTCGTTATGCTGTTGATTTAACGAGACGTGAATGCGCCAGGGTTTCGATACTATTCACAAGCTAAACACGAAAAAATGGGAGATAGCTTCAACCGCGTATTTAACCACTAAAGAGCAAAAAGGTAATTATTCTACGAGTTATATGTATGTAGATATATATCATTATTATTATACGAGTCTCGCCGCTTAGAAATATGTTTCTCCTTTCTCTTTTTCACTTCGTAAGAACGTTGAACTTCTTCTTTTCCTTCTAGGATCGAAACAGCGAAATCGTGATTACAGTAGGATTGTTAATGCGATTAATTGCGTGTATATATATATATATTGTATCGTACACTGAATGCGATGCAACACGAAGGGAACGTCGATCGACGCGTCTCTGAGATTTTTCTCTGTCGAAACACTATTTCTGATTCATCGATTTTCACTTTTTCCGTGAAATAGCAAAAATTTTCCTTTTCTCCAAACCCAACACAACTTTGAAGAGCGAAGAGGAAATTGTACCAAATTTGTTCGTTCTTCAAAATGTATATCTGAATAATAAATATAAATGAAAAATTGTTTAAAAGAAGAAAAATAAGAAAAATCGATAGCAGTTTATTTGAAATAGAATGTTTTTGAAATCCTTCTGCGGAATATAGACGAAAATGTTTTTTACGGTGAACGACAATTCTGAACTGTGGAGAGAATCAGTTTTCACAGGACGAACGACCGCGTTTCCCCATGGATATCACATGCATTAATAGAGAAATATTCCCGTCAACGAGACAGCGAGCTTACCCTGACAGACAAACGCACTGAGTCCGATAGAAGAATTTCGTACAAGCCTTAAACGTTAAGAATGGTGTATCGCTTTCGAATACCACGTAGCCAATCATGGATCCTACGGAACGTCCCTCTTCTCTCGTACAATTTTCTCCTCTGAACATTCAAAGATTCCTTTTCCTTTTCTTTTTAATTCTTAAATACACCGATAATATTCGACGACGATTAATTCGTTTCAGAGAAAATTAAGAAAAAAATGTAAGGTAAACTTCTTTTTCCCCGTGAAAATCGTACGGGGGAAGAACGCACGCTTCGTGAAGTTTTTTTTTTTTTTTTTTTTTTTTTTTTGTTAATCACTATAAACGAGTTTTCCAGACGTTGATTTCCGATGGAGCGGCAATTTTACGAGTCTCACACACCTCTTTCTCTTTCCCTTTCCTACCAACACAATTCTTGTAACAAACCCTTCGTTCTTTCCCTTCTCTTTCCCTCTCTTTCTCTTGTTTTTCCATGTTTCAAAGCAACCTCTGTCAGTTGTCCCGTTTGGTCCACACTACCAGCATTATTTTCTTGCTTTCGCAATTCACAAGAATGCTTGTGTTTTTATTTTTATTTTTATTTATTTTTTTGTTTACTATGAGTCCCTTATTACTCGTACTTTTTTTTTTTAGTTTTCTTAAACACTCTTTCCATCGTCGTTCTTTCCACCGTATCTTTTCTCCATGTTCCCGATATTTCTTTTTCTTCATGCCGTCCGATCGGTCTTTTTCTCTCCTTCACCATCCGGCCTTCACTCACTTCTACAATCGATGTTTAATTAACGAATTAAGTTATAAAGCTAAACACGCGTTAGAAGAACTATACACCTAGGAGAAAACGCGAGTTTCGCGAAACGGTACACACTCTTTTCTCTCTTTTCTTCCTCCATGGAATTCTCGATTATCGATGTATCAATTTCTTTCTGTCTCTTGGATAGAGATCGTTCGACAAGTTATTTATTATATCGATTCCTTTTGTTGGAAAATCACCACGTAGCTCTATATTTCCCTTCTTCGTAGTATGAAAAAAATTGCGAGTTTCAATTGTTCTCTTTTTTCTCCCATTTTAAACCGTTCGTTATTCTTTTCTTTTCTTAAGGAAGAATTTTCCAGACTCCTTTTTCTCTCCTCGATTTTCGTCGTGGCGGTCAATTTGGAAGTTCGATCACACGTCGAAAAGAAAAAGGGTTAAGAAGAGGCGAACGGCACACCTCGATTGAAGTTTTAGTCGAAGGGATTCTCTGTCGTCCCTCTTCTTCCCTTTTATCATTTTATCTTTTTCTCTTTGTCCATGACAAGAATTTTCACGTCGTCTTCTGATTTTGTTTCTTCGCTTCTTCTTCTTCTTCTTCTTCTTCTTCTTCTTACTCAGCAACTACCAATTACGTTACGCGACGCGATTCGTAAGCTTAAACTAAACTTAACACGAGCCATAATCCTAGCGCGTTTCAAAGAACGTATGTAATGTAATTTACGACCCTTTTTGCCCGATCTCGTTTCGCTTCGATCGCCTCGGCGATCGCTTAAAAAAATAGGGTACAAAAATTATTTTAATCTAAATTTCGAAAGCCTTAAATCCGAATTACTACGCGAATTTTTCTTCTTTTATTTATTTATTTTTTTTTGCTTTTTTCTTTCTCGTTTTCCCCCGCCCATTTAATAAACACAGCCGAATAAAAATGCCCCGGAATTATCTTCTCCATCTCACTCTCGTTTTCACTTTAATCGAATTATCGTACGAGATCCCTCGATCACTTACTTCTCTTTTTTTTTTTTTCCCTATCGTTTGGCGCCCGATTCGATAACCTTTTTCTTCATTATAAAAAAGATACTACCCTAACACGACATAGTAAGTATAAATAAAAAGAGATTGCTTATCAAATTGCTCGGGAAAGACTGTACCCTCTCTCTTTCTTCCTCCGAAAAGTGTCATCTTTTTCCTTTTCCTTTTTTTAATTCTAATTTTAACGACAAAGAACGCCGAGTATATCCTGTGAAACGAGCTCGTTTTTTTCTTTCCTTTCTAAATTTTACGTCGAATCAATGAAAAAGTAAACGCAAACACGTCGCTGAATTGGTGTCGATCTTACAGTGATATTCTTCATCTTCCTTTCCTTCCTCCTCTTCTTTTTCTTCTTCTTACAACCAAGTGCAAAATGTATGTCGCAGTCTTACACGCAAAGTGTCGTGACGTATACGCTGGAAACATTCTATTATACAAATACACACGTACAAGCCTAATATACCTTTAGTAATTTTAATTATACCAAAAGAATTCCCCTCGTGTCGTAACCTAGTTTCATCCACGACATTTTCTAGCGACATTCGTACACATTTCCTCTACACATTTCACTTCTAATGTTTATTGCAATTGCTAAAAACTACGACTAAAAGGAGGAGTTGTCGAATCATCTCGAGAAATGTCGATCTCTCGTTTCTTCTAGCAACACACACGAAGGGAATTTTTTGGAAAAATTTTCGAAAACGTTTAAACGCGAACTCTATCTAAAGTAGGTTACTATGTTGTTTAACATACAGCTGAAGGCAAAGACACGACTACCGAAAAAGGAACAAAGGGTAGCGATATACACGAATTTATATGTATATATACTATATACATACACACAGAGAGTAGAACGCGATTAAATGTTACGAAGGGGAGGGGAGTGGTAGGTGATTATAGCACATCCACACGCCATTCAGACACATCGGTTTCACCCCTTGAGGAAATTGCCTGTGAACGGGTTTCGATACACTTGCCGGGGGTTGGCTTAACACCGACTAACCATTAATTACGCGTCTCCGCTGCGAAAAAGCTTAATTACAATCGTTGCACACGCGTCCATTATCTTCCTTCTTTTCCGAATCTCGTCTCCCTCTTCAGCTCGAGTGGCTCTCTCGCAGAGTGTCTCAATTGAGAAACAATCTATTCTCGTATATACAGAGACAACATTTCTGTAAAGTCTCTTCATTTTCCTTTATTTTCTTTCTTTGTCGGAACATTTAAAACAGTTCAAGAGACACTCTCGAGAAAGAGAGACTCAAAACGCCCATCACCAGAGTCCTGAGAGAACCTGATTACATTCGAAGACATCGAAATAACGCATAGAACGGAAAAAAAGTTCGATAAAGAAAAAAAACAAGGCTTTTTCATCGATAAATCGAAGGATGTTGACGCGACGAGTAATAGTAGAAGCCGTGTATACGAGTTTTCTCATGTAGCATATGTGAGCATGTGTATATGTATTTCTCCCTTGTGTTTCTCACTTTTTCTCTCTCATTCTTTCTCTTTCTCTCTCTCTCTCACTCTCTCTCTCTCTGTTTATAGAATTTTCCGTTGCTCTCATTCTCATAACGAGCCTCTCCCATTCACCCCTATCCTTCCACCCTCTTCTTGCTCTGCGGAGAGTCGATCGATTGGATCACGGCTCGTAAAAGAAAGAAAAAAAAAGAAAAAAAAAAAGAAAGAGAACCGAGCTATCCACGCGTGGTTGCTGGGGAAATAATAAAAGGAACGCGGCACATGGGGTGGTGGTGAACGGAAATAAATCGACAACCAGGGGGTCAACGACGACTCAAACGAACGGTGGAAAAGCGAGGAGCCGTGAACCAATTGTCTACGCGTCGATTAACTCATCGATCCTCCCTCTCTCCTGCGATATCGATTTGCCTATCCTCTCTCTATCTCTTTCTCTCTTTCCCTTGCGTCCAACCTTCCATGTTTGCTCTCTCTCTCTCTCTCTCTATCTATCTTTTTCTATCGTTTCTCTCGGACCTCGAATTTGTGGATATTTCTTTCCAGTGATTTCGATCTTTTTCCAATTACCGTCGAATTTTCATATCTAATCGGTTCAGTGTTTTTCTCAATTTTCTGTGTGTACGTGTATGCGTATGTGTGAGAGAGAGAGCAAAAGGACGGAGAGGAGGCGTCATAGGTTAAATAACAATATTATGTTCCTATGTACATTTGTACCTTAGCCAACCTATCCCCAATCGACTCGATTTCGGCCGGGCTCCCAGGATCCGCTCTTGCAGAGGAAAGCCAGCTTCTCCGAAAGTACAGAGCCAAAATAAACAGGTGCTTTTTTCTTTCTTTTCGTCATTGAGCAAAATTTCGACTGTAGTTCACACGAGAATTTTCGTTCTTTTTCGTTCAATTTACAAAATGTTCGAAGTGACAATGTTCTATATATATGTATATATATATATATATATGTAAGTTTTGGCACCGATAATCCCGTCTATCTTCGCCCACCTCAAATTCTTTGAAAAAATCGTAGATCCTGCTCGATCAACCGGGAGCCCGGTTCCTTCTTAGAGTGTGAAAGACAGCCGGTGTGTGTACTATTTTGCGTGGTCGGCGATCGTCGCTGTTGCCTCTCGATCAAAACATTGCTACACCATATAAAATCTTTCACCCTCTCTCTCTCTCTCTCTCTCTCTCTCTCTCCTCTCTTCTCTCGTTCTAAAAATCACGCGCCAAAGAATTTCCTTCAGGAGATGATGATAATTCTTTGAAAAGTAAAAACAGGTTCAACCTCCTTCTGCTTCTATATCCGTGATATCTTATAATAAATTTTCTTTCCTCTCTCTCTCTCTCTCTTTCTTTTTTGTCCTTTTCTTCTTTTTACGTAGAATCAACGCGGGATTATTAATAAGAATCGATAAACCGTGCGTGTTATCGTCGAGAGGCAAGGCGAGCAACAGGATAAACGTAAACGCCGTCCGCGATGAGAAAACAAAATCGCTCTCCAGTAGCGCACTCGATAAAATTTCTTTGTCGTTCGTAACACGTTTTCACAGTATTATAACAACACTCTTATTTTTTTTTTTTTCTCTCTGGGCAATGTACATTAAATTACACGAATCTCTCATCCTCTCTTTTTTCTCTTTTTCTTCATTTTCCCTAATGCTCTTCGTCGTCATCATCATCATCATCATCATCATACCTCGTGGGCGTGGAAAAAACAGTGGCCTCTGAATCAGCGTTTGCAAAAGGGAGGGAGTGAGATTTATAATCTGTCAAACTTAATCGGGACTCGACACACGCGAAACCGAAGGGTTTTCTTCTTTTTTCTTCTTTTATTTTTTTCCTCTCCTTCACCCTCTCTAACTCGTCTTCCATTCCTCTCTTCGACGACTCGATTTCTCCCCGGATCTGGAACGACGCCCTTCCGGTTCCACGCTCGTGTTTTTCTAATATTTTATGCACATCTCTCTTATTCTCCTCTCTTTCTCTCACTTTGTACGTCTTTCGATTATGTCAACGGACAGTGTGCCGCGATTATTTCGGTTAAATGCTTCATTTCTCTTCCATTAAACTCACAAATTAACTTTCAATCCTCTCTGTCACGCATACTCATTCTCTCTCTCTCTCTGTCACTTCCGTATCTCACTTTTCTCTCTCACTTTCGTTCTGTCTCATTCATACTCGTTTCCCTCGCTTCTCTCACGTCTCCAGAAAAATAACCGGGAAAACGAAAAAAAAAGAAAAAGAAAAAAACGAACACGCGTTACTTCAAATGATTCCCCAAAGATTTCCCGAAAAAATTCTTACATTCTCCTTCATGTACGATAACGTGATTGAATTATTTAATCGTTAGGGCGTGAGGTAATCAAGGTATCAAAAGAATCGCTCATTTCCGACCTGTACTCGCGAATTCCCGCGAGAAATCATCCCCTTCAAGAGTAAACGCGAATCGTATTCGGACATCACGATCGACGTAATGAACAACAGGATCAAAACAGTCGGAAGGAATAGAAAGTTCGTTCGAATTGAAAAATTGTCGCCTGTCTAAATCGAGAACATATATGGTACATATATGTGCCAACCGAGGAAGTTTCATATATATTCGACAACTATAATATACTCTATTTAAAAGAAAAAGAAAAAATCCGTAAGAAACCTACGATGCAAGTGGATCGTTACTCAGTTTACGAGGAAAGAAAATACGAAAGGTGGAATCTTCGACGATTCCTATTGGTATATATATTTATATATATCATATGCAGAAGTGAAAATAAAACAAGTTGCTTAGAAGATCTCGTATGATTAGAACGAAAACTAAGAAGGTGCCGGTGTGCAATAGAGGCTGCGGGGTTTAACAACCGGAAGTTGAATCGTAAACGAGTATATATTAGGTTGTCCCAAAAGTTCCTTTCGTTTTATCGTTAGACACGAGATGTAAAATCGTTTATCTTCGGTGTAATTCTGTAGATTCAATTCTATCATTCTTCTTCTTCTCTTCGGAAGACTCGTGATACGATTTTTCCAAAATTGCTGTGATTTTTCTAGAAAAATATTGTTCAAGCTGGTTTTTTATCTCGTTTAAAATTTCCGATCTCTAAACTTTCTTGTATCGATTATGAAACGTTTGAACAGTTTATAGTACGATCTCAATAGACTCTAAGACTCTATTGAGACTCTATTGTTGCCTTTTATAAAGCAATACAACGTGTGTCACATGTTGCAAATGAATTTCCTGATTCTCCATCTTTCAAGATGGCACAGAAAAATCCAGAAGACACTTTATCGAAAAAGAAACATATTATTGGAAAGCTAGAAGATAACTAATGACCGTAAGTTCAATTTTAAACAGATTAGACTGCACGTTTACTCGAAACGTTGTCAGGCAAAGCAGTATGTGAATGTAACGAAAAGAACTTTTGGGACAATCTAATATAAAGCACGTGGGGTATTTATAGAGGTCCGATCGTTTCGATATTAGCAAGCCTGTTTTCGCACGTACGGTACGGATCGAGCGTGTTATTTAATCGCGACTCGACGCTGGAAGGCGTCGATTGCTTTCTTCTTATCGATCACAAAAAATTATCACCATTTCGCGTGTGTCTTCCGTCTCTACCGTTAATCTTCCGTGCGTCTCGAACCCTCGTCGATTCGAATTAAACCGAATTCTATTAACAAGAGAAGAAAAAAAAAAAGAAATGAAAAGAAAATTGTATTTATCGGTGAAACGATAATAGGGAGATTACCATTGGAAAACGAGTATTCCAAGAGTGAAATAAAAATGGCGGGAAAGAAGGAGAGGGTGAAAATCGAAGGATCGCCGCACGGAAGAATTGTAGACGGAGAGGGGAGTGAAATTAAAAATGGACTAACGAGCGAGCCGGTGTGCTCGATGAAACATTAACGAGGAGGCGCTGCAAGAAAAAGCTCGAACGCGCTTCTGATCACGGTCCACGCGGCTCAGCGATTCATAAATTGCGACTACTGATAGAACATCAACCTCTTCTCTGTTCTATGTGTTTTTCCTCTACGTGTGTGATTGTGTGATTAGTATGCGTGTACCTGCTGTCCCTAACGTCTGTGTGCATCGGATGTCTGTGTATTTGTGTACGTGTCACAGACGTAAAAAATAAAGAACAAGAAAAAGACTAATGTGAAAGATCCCACGGTGATTTCCTTCGATTATACATACACGGTGTTCCCTCGTTGTTTGGTATTTTCTTTTTTTCTTTCTCGATAAAAAGTTCCGATACTTTGTTCCTTTCTTTTCCTCTAGCAATTTGGACGATTGATGGTTATTATATTTTTTTATTGTCTCGTTATCTTCTTTTCTTCTTTAGAGATTTATGTATGGATCTTAACGGAGGATCACCGTGTACGTTGGATATATTATCGCCATCGGATCGTTCAACGTGTCCCTCGGATACTATGTAAAACTTGTACGCAGTTTTAATCACTAAATGGATAATAAGACGTGTTTCTTTTTTTTTTCCTTTTGTTTTTTCTTAATCATTATTCCTAAGGAGAGTCGTATACTCGACTCACGTACCACGTGTGTGTTACCCTCCTCCTCTCTATTTTTTTTTTTCATTCTTATTTTGCTCTTCCCTTTCACATGCACTAAATATGCGTGTGAATTCTGCTTTACTCGTAGTAATGTCGTTTATTGTATATATAATAATATATATATATATACCTATAGTTGTCTAGCACAGCTGTAAAGAGAACCTTACACACTAAGAGACAAAAGAAAACCGATTCCTTAAACGTAGACTCATTATATAATAATATTTCATATTTATTTTCATATATAATATATTTATATATATATATATATACTTCATCTTCTTAATTAGATTATTCTTTTTTTCCTAAACCACGTAAATGTCCGCGTGAAAAATGAACGCCTCGAAGAACAACCGATATATATAAATTGCAGGATAAAATTTTCTCTTCTCATTCTCACCGCTCTTTCTCCATCTTCTTTCATTCCCATTTTTTTTTTTCTTTCTTTCTCTTTCTGTAGAGCATCCACAAATACGACACACGGTAGCCTATCACTAGAACGATTCTCGTACGCTCCACGATGCACGATTTCTCCTCCCAGTTATTATTTTTCTACGTTATTCTCTCCCCCTATCCTTAATTTTACGAGAAAAAAAAATTTTAATTTTTCTTTCCTTTTTCCAGTTTCTTCGATCGAAAGAAGGCGACAACAAGAACGCGTGTACCGAGCAACAACTTCTCTTCTTCTCTCTCTCTATCTATCTATCTTTAATTTGTCCGGAAAGAGAGGGGAATTCGTGGCGAGGAGCGTCGAAAGATAACCGAGTTAGAGCCGAGTCTCTAAAATATTCAACGAAATTCAAGGAATATCTCTTTGGGCGTCGAAATGAAGGAAGTTCCCTTAACTAGAATCTGAAAAAAAACCATAGTTTTTTTCCAATAAACCTTACATATTCATCGATGATTTCAAAACCTCTCTTCCATTTGCTTCGCCACACCATAATGACTATATGCTAAACTCTATTCATAGTTCAACCATTCATAACCTCTCTCTTCTTTCTTCCGCCTCTTCTTCTTCCACCGTGCGAAAAAGAAAAAGAATTTGTCTCTTCTTATCCTTCCCTTTGTCATCTTACCACGTACAACCCTTTTATAATCCCAATCCCCTCAACGTGCCATATAGATGTGCTATTTTCGATTAATTATCATTAGAAGATTTCACGGACACGATATTACGACAAAACGACATTACGAAACCGAGATGGTTCTCCCGTGAACACGAGATAGTTCTTTCCTCTTCGTTCATCTCCGAATTGATACGAATTGTACATCGGAGGTAGACAATATATTAAGCATGTTCACAGAAACCTCGTTTCTTTCGTTATAAAAAACACTGACATAGAAAAATCGTTCGCTCGATGGAGATCGAAGAATGGACAGATCCCGCGAGGGAGGAACTCGAGATAATTCTAGAGGATCGTGAAATACACTTTCCCGAAAGAATCTCGATTAAAGATCGATTAAAGATTTACATCTGGCACGATAGAAAAGAAAATCTCCAAGGGTCGCGTGTGGATCGAGGTAGATTTATCAACTGGGGGGAAAGGAGCAAACTGCTTCAACGTTTCGTATCGAGGAGAGACCCCATCGTGCATCAATTTTCCTCCTGATCATCGTCACCTGTGTGCAAGTCCCCGTCCATCGACGATCATCCAAAAACGAGCGTCAGCGAAATGTAGAAAATCGTTACAGCGACTTTTACTCGGAATAAAAAAAGGTTTAGCCTAGGCTTTAATGTTAGCATTAGCAACTACAGAGCGAGTGCGTCACATGCGTCGACGCATCGTCGATAACTGTCCTCTCTCTCTTCGTTACTCTCTTCTCTATTTCTTTCCTTTCGTAAAACCCATATCTCTTCACCTCGGTTCCTCTTCTCTCGTAGGACAAAACTCTAGATACGCGCGAATTTACTTCCACCGAACGATCTATAATAATAGGTACGTCGACGCGTCGAAACTAATAATCAATCTTTTTTTTTTCTTTTTCGTTTTCTTTTTCTTTACAAATCGAATCAGGTGCCTCGAGGATCGCGCGACTCCTCTTTCTGAAATTTTGTCCATCGATCGCTATCACTTCTCTCCCTCGTTCTTGAGGATTAAGATCAATCTTCACGGAGAAATCGAATTGGGAGAAGCGTCGCGACGACGATCGATGTTTTCAAAATGGAGTCGCGGCTGAATTAGTGATCGCGGACCGATTTCTTCTCGCGAGAAGGAACTCGTTTTTTTTTTCTTTTCTTCTTTTCTCTCTTCGTCCCTTTTTTCTTTTTTAAACCCTCGTTCCTGCGTCGCACGAGTCGCGATAGGAACTGAACTGAGCCGATAAATATCGAGGGGGCACCTTAATACCACACGTTCAACAACGCGAAACACCACGTAGCGAAAAATTGAAAACGGTAGGGAGTACAAAACGTATGTTAGGCGCGCGGGCGGCGGCCATAAAAGTCTCGCGACGTTCAGGACACACTTCCGGTTCCAGCGCGCGCCCAAAACGCTCGAACAATCGGGGATTTATCTCGTCGCGCACACGCGAGGCTTTTCTCGTTTAAATAAACGAAACTTGGCTACATTAACTTTAATTTAATCGTAACGTAGAAAAAATCACTGGGCACGAAAAGAATAAACGTAAGGACTTGTAAAACTGTCTCTCCCGCTTACTTTTGTCCACTCTTTTTTCCCTTACACTTCCTCTGCTTCTTTCTCTGCTTCTGTATGCGTCTGTTTTGTGTGTACAGTGTGTGTATTCTCCTCTCTGTTTCTGGCGTTGCATTAGTTTCTAACAATCAGATGAAAAGCGGGGAAAAGCTAAGAAAAATGAAGGATCGAAATGATATTTGTTTCTTTCTTCTCAACTCTTCCATTCTCTCTTTCTCTCTCTCTCTCTCTCTCTCACTCTTTCTCTCTCGCTCTCTCCTCTCTATTTGGCACTCTGAGAAAAAACGTAACGAGAGACGATCTCTCTCTCTCTCTCTCTCTCTCTCTCTCTCTCTCTCATTCTCTCCCTGGAGAAAGGAAAACGAAGAAACTGAACGAGAAACGCGGTCTTCTTTTACGTCGCGTGGCAATAAACGAACGATGAATTTATTATTTATATACCGTGTGAGTGATATAATTATTAAAACGCACTAAACTCTCTTCAGCTCGTCGTTATATTTGACTATCCGAAAAGGAAGGGTTTCTTTTACACGTCTCTCCCCCTGTATTACGAATATTCCTCAAATATCTGTTTACTTATTCTTCATCCTCCTCTTCTTCTTTTTTTTTTGGTTTTTTATTTTTTCCCATTTTTAAAAAATCCCTCTAATGTCTCTCGTTCTTCTCTCTTCCACTCACATGTACACGTATATATCTTCTCTATCATTTGTGCTAACTTCCCTTTCTCGCGTCTCTCAGATTCACGCTGATTAACATTCATCCTATCACACTCGCTAAATCGTATAATGTGTGTTTGTGTGTGTATGTGTGCTCGGTTCGATGAAATTCCCCGCCATTTCGTGGATCGACGAATCAAACGAAAGAAAAGAAAGATGCACGTAATAACATAGACGAAACAATCGTTTCTATCTCTTTCTTTCTTTTTTGTTCCGTTTCTTTCTTGCATACGTTCCTTGCTCGTGTAAATGGACGAAAAGAACGCGCGAGAAAAGAAATCTCGAGGACTGACAACACAATTGCGTCTCGAATTTGACGGGGCTTTTCTTCATCGATTCCTCGCTAAAAAACCTCTACGGGACACGTTATATAAATCTTCCTAGATATACTTCCCGGCGTATAAATGGATTATTAAGTATACTTTTTTTTTTTTCTCGTTTACTTTTAACTTGAAGTAACGTAAAGAAGGTACACGATCGACTATACTACCTTGGGATAAACGGTGGGCGGTCTTGTTTGTGGGACGGCCGCTATTGATGAACAGCAACGACCAGCATCGCCAGAAAAAACGAAGATTTTTTCTTTCCCTCTTTCCCTCTCTCTTTCACTCTCTCACTTTCATAATTATCCATTCAATTTCATTCTCTCCTTCGCTGTCGAATTTTCACATATTTTCACGCTTTCATCCGATCTTTCTCTCGTCCAATCGCTCGATCTCTTTCTCTCTTTTTCTCCCACTTAATTACGTATTTACACTGGCTACTTTGGGCGCCCAAGCTTTTCGAACAACCTTCCAGGAACAGAGATTGTTTTCTAGATAAACATAAAAATCGAAACGGAAAGGAAGGAGGATGGAGAGAAAGAGAAAAAGAACAAAAATTATAAATACTTTCGTAACTTTATTGCAGGTTAATCGGTGTGAAACGTTTAATTAGGTTTGAACTTAGGTGATTAAAAAAAAAAAAAAAAAAAGAAAGAAAAAAGAAGAGAGAACGTATGGGAATTGAAGAGAGGGAATTCGCTGGGCGCCCGGCCGATCAACGTGAAAAACCCATCGAACGAGTCGTAGATCCTTAAACAAAATCAACATGGCCGCCGTAAACGTATAAACTAATAAAATGTAAAAAAAACAACGTTCATCGATTATCTAAGTAACAAACGATAGTTTTCATTATTATTCTCTTCCCCCTTTTCGCACGAAGTGACCGTATTTTTTTTTATTTACTTCTTTTACCATTTTTTTTTTTTCGTATTTTTCTTTTTCTTCCTTATACATATATACGGTATGCATAAACCTATGTATATATATATATGTAACATACAGGGAAGTCTGATTTTTTTTGTTTTATTTATTTTTACCTTTCCTCCTTCAACTTCTCTCTTTCTCTTTCTCTTCTTCCGAAAAAATTCTTCCTCATCTTTCCCGAACCCTCCATAATAGTTTATAATATAACGCAATTCGACTATTGTGACGAGACATCGAGGGACGAGATTTCACAGGTTATTTTCTCTCTATCCATCGACAAGAGGTATCGACGTTGTCCTAATCAACATATTTTCCTCGCCTCTTTTTAAATCTAATTTTCACGAATTCCCTTAAGCTAACACACGACTTTAATTTACAAAACGCCTATATCTCTTATCTATAATATTACCTACGTAAAGTTGACTCGAATATTCTCTCTGGTTTCACTAATTAAAGTTAAAGAAAGAAAGAAAGAAAGAAAGAAAAAAGGAAAGAAGTTTACGTATACGCACGTTTTGCTAAACGAATATTATCCTTATTTTAATTATATAAAAAAAAAAAAAACAAGAAAGAAAAAAAAAGGAAGAAACGTTCGCTATAACTTAAAGAATTTCACACAGACACAGTCCTGGGATTTTTTTTCTTTTTCTTTTCCTTACCGATAATACTGACGAAATAGTCCTTGGCTCGAATTTTTCCGCCACAGGAGTCTAAGCTCTGCCGAACGAACGGTTAACAAGACGTCGATACCTCGTCGATTTCCAGCCAGAGATCGATCAAAATCTTCCCCCTCTCTCGTCCCTCTCTAGTGCTAGAATTAACCTGGATAAACCCTACACGCGCTATCGACATCGAAAAGAGAAACAAAAGAAAAAAAAAAAAAAAGAAAAAGAAAAATCTTAAAACGTTATTCGCTGCTACGGGAGCTCGCTAGGAACGTGACACTTCCGCTTTCCACTCGCCTCTCGGGAAATCGTCGCTTGAGAAAGAATGAATAACGACGTGATACCAACAGAAACAATAAACGAGATGTTTCCTTCGAACGTTCAAGACACCGTTACAACTGATCACATGAAAAATACAAAACGAAACGAAACGATGTGATCTCTTCTTCAAAGCTGAAGAAGAACCTCAGAAATTAAAACTTACAACCGTCTCGTAAAATGGAAAAGAAAAAATAATAGAGAAAACGTTCCTTCTTCCCAAGATAAAGAGAAAGGAAAGGAGTATATTTGCGAAAGGGAAGTGTCAGTGTTCCGAAATAATAAAAACAAAAAGAGAACAGAATTTTCACACGACTTTTTCTTCCTTTCTTCTGCTCTTCTTCTTCTTCTTCTTCTTCTTCTTTATATTGTTCTTCGTCGTCATCATCATCATCTTCTTCTTCTTCTTCTTCTTAGTTAATGATAATCGTAGTGTAAGTGTCGAAGGATCTAGAGCAAGGTCGCCCGGAGCAGGGAGATCAGTGGATCGAAGAAAAGGGGACACGGGTCAGTCGCAGTGCTTAGACGCCGTCTGTTAGCTAAGTTCCCTAATGGTTACGGCCACTGGCTGTAAAGCTGAAACTGCTCGCGGGTGAAGCAGACAGACAGTGGCTTCACGAAGTGGGCGTCCACTGCTCGGCAATGTGGACAAGCGAACACGCGGCTGTAGTCCGAGTAGAAGTTGAGCCGCTGGTGAGGATAGATCAGTGGCTTCTGGCAGCTGTTGCACTGTAACAGACAGTGCAGTAAAATTGTTTTTTTCTTCAAATTGTTCCAACGTTTCTGCAAGTGATTTCGACTTCAACAATTGTTCCATTGTTCTCGGTGCAAGCAATGGTATATGTTTATATATGTATAACCGGTTGAAGAAATACAGCGGGGTCGTAAAATCGATCACACACGTTCGAGCATATCGATAGAAACGTAACAAAGTAAAAACTCGAAGGTTTAACCGAAGATACTTGAAATGTACCATAGGTTTCGTTCAATTCTGATGGAAAAACGAAAAATGTCACTCTTCTTCAAGAGTTCTCGCTATATTTCTTTCATCGGCTATACACGATAGGTCTTGGGAATGGAAAACTCTCGCTAATCCCTCAGCCAACGGTGTCTGGGTCCATTTGGACCCAGAGCTAAGAGAAAAGTGTCTTTTTTGGATTACTGAGAAGGTAATAAGGATAAATAAAAGGAATCTGTAAGATATAAGAAGAGAGTCTTTTAGAATGTGTATCAGAAGGTAATTAACTTGGGTCCAAATGGACCCAGACACAGTTTCCTGTCCATCGTTCGAGGGTTAAATAAAAGTGGACGTTCTTCGACTTGATATGCTCGTGCATTTGTAATTTTGGTGTAATTATTAACACGGAACGTGTTAAAGAGAAAAACTAAGGATGCTAATATTTAATTATCATACTACTTTTCGTGAGTTTGCAATCTTTTATGGGCTAAACGGAATGTTCGAAAACAAAATATCGAAGGAATATAAATTTGCATTTTATCACTCGTTATTTGTATAAAAGTCAGAAAATTGATTTGTCGTTTGCTAATTTGATTGGGTGAATGACGTCACGATTACACGATGTCAGATGAGAAATGGTAGATGAACAAAATCAGGCGATACAATTGTGATATGAGATTTTATCGTACTTTCCAATAACTTTAAACGTATCAATTTGATCAATGCATGAATTTGAGAATAAAGAATGTCGAGTACACTTGAAAAATTGAAGTGTTCTACCTATCGGAGGAAACTGGCTGAAAGAGCGTGTAAAGATTTGCGTTCGTTCAGATAAATATAGAACATTCGAAACGGAAGAGCGAGAGAGTATTACCTTGAGTCGTTCGGTGCAACAAGGCATGGCAGCAAAGATATCGTAGCTGTACATCGTTCCAAGGACTAAGCTAGACCCGTCCCACGGCTTAGTGCAGCAACGACAACGCACAGGCTGACCACCACTGCCTTCCAGGCAACTCATGCACACAGCCGACAAGAATTGCGTGCGACCCTCGACCTTCACCTGGAACAACCACCGCGTCGAGATATCGATTCAGATTTATCCTCAGGTTCACGGTTCCCTTCCTCTCTCTCTCTCTCTCTCTTTCTCTCTCTCCAACTTTACACTCAATCTTCAAGCGACGTGACTAGCATCGTTATTTCGCATTGACCAGAGATCTCGATTTTCTTCAGGTTCCTCGACAATTACGCTTATTCATTCCAGAGATGCGAATACGTTTTGGTAGGTGAAAAATTCGCGATAGAGAACTATTTTTATTTTTCGTTTAACCCATTCGCGCCAAATAACGAGTCAGATTGGTATATTTCTTTGGCAATAAATCGAGCTAACACTGTGTGTTGCTTTCGAATAATTATTCTATATAATTACGAAATAGTTTGGCGGTTTTATTTCATTACCAAATAATTTTGTGCATTTATTAAAGTTTTTTTTCTTTGGAAAATTTATTATTAATATATAGTAACATGTTGTATTTTTCATTTTTCTCTGTACTATCATATCACCTAGTCTGCTTTTCAGTATTTTTCTGGATTATTTCTACCCTGCATTGTCTAAACGCATTTTGTCCATAAAATATACACAATGACTAACGCACGAATGGGTTAACTGTGTCTCTGAGTGTCACAGACTTTTGCAAAAATTTAGTCGCGTTTCTTTCCTTTCTGTTGCTTCTAATTTTTGATAAACAAAGAAACTTTTTAACATCTCTGAAACTTATGAAAGCGCGTAATATTTCAATTCAGCAGAACCTCGATAAACTTGAAGAGAATTAAACGGTTAGAAAAGGGAATTTTATTAAATAACAAATACGCAAGTTAACCTTTGTCGCTCTGTCGCGTTAAATTTCCCATAAAAATCTGCAGTCTAGCGACAACGGTCGCGTCAGCAACGAAAATACGATCGTATTTAAATCTCGTTAGATTAAGAATGAACATTTTGAAGGTACCTCAGCACAGGCCGGCGAATGTTGCCTCGGTGACAAGAAGAACGTGCCATCCACCAGGGGATACCTGTCAAACACGAGCATAGGCGCGCGACACAACACGCAGGACACCCTGGACCACTGTAGCGTGGCCAGAGTTGACAGGATGAAGCATCTCGTATCGTCGTTCCCGTGATTACCTTCGTCCTCCATCTGTAACAGCGCAAGACAAGTCCCAAATTGAATCCTCAAAGATTCTACGATATATTTATCATAAACATCCACGAGTTGCTCTTTGAAATTCAGCATACGCGTGAATATTTTCAAAAAGATGTCGAATACAGCTTTGAAAGATCTGAAAACATGTCAAAGGATGCCTCGGAACCGGAGACCTTTGATAGGAAAAGATCTGGCTGCGGAACGCTGGAAATGTCACGTTCTTAATGACGACGAAGAGAGAAGAAAGGGAAAAGGAGGGAAGAGGGAGGAGTGTAGACAGGAAATGAGAAGAAAGGGATTGGCAAGGTGTAGCAAAACGACTCGGAGTAACAAGAGAACTTGGTGGATAGAGGGAGGAGGGTTAAGGTCGAGAGGCACGGACGTTTATAATATCGATAAATATAGAACCGAAGGAGAAAGAGTAGAAAGAAAAAAGAAAATAGCAGTTTAATCCGTTCGGGTTAGGTACAAGGCGAATAGGATCGTTCGAAATTATCGAGCAGATAAAGCTGAACACGGTTTCCCATTCGTAGATTATTCCCAAATTGAGATCAGCCATGATATCTTAAGACTCCGAGTCTACCAAGTTCGCTATTAGATCCTTTAGATCCTGAGAAAGGACGATGGGATCACCACGTCCTTTCAAAGATCCCTTATTACACTCCCCGAGATCCTTATCTCCGAAAACTTGATTCCCCTGAGCCGCCATTACGGCTTCTTAGGAATTCCTGCAGTGTCGAGAGCAGAGCTTGGCAACCCTTCGATATCCCCCCTGATTAAAAATCTATTTGCAGTTCGTGTATATTTTATGTTCGATGCATCTTTGATTCGTTCAATACCGAGAGACACCCATAGAAATCTTTCTTTATTTCTGATAAATCTGTTCTACCGTAATTAAAACTGATTTCTCGGTTTTCTCGAAGACTTGACCCTTTTCTCACAGGGTATTCGTTCATTTCCCGCGTCAGAGAAGAAAAATAACAGGTTCCTTTCCTCGACCAGCGCAATTTCGGGGTTCGTTCCTTCAGCTGAAAACGTCTGTCCCTTCAGCTGAGCTCATAAAGGGTACCGAGGCTCGATTAAAAACCAGTCCAGGGACATTAATTACGTATCTCAGGAAATTGTCCCCGTGCAAACGGTCGAAAGGGATGGAAACGGTAGTAAAAAGGAAGACAATACCTCTCTTCTACCAATTCTCTCTCTCTCTCTTTCTGTTTCTCGAGCCTCTAATCGAACTCGTAAAAAGTTGAAGTGCTTCTCTGCCGCGCGATCGGTTTCCAGTTGCAGCCCGGGAAAGAATGGCTGGAGAAAAGTTGCCAGACCAATCCAATTTATTTATTCGAGCCGATGAAACACGAGGCCTCTCTTCTGCTTCTCAATGGCCAAACAAAGAGAGCTAAGATGGACGTGTGGTTCCTCTTCCTTTCCTTCGATCCCTTTATCTCTCTTTTTACCTTCCTCGAGAGTCTTCTTCTTCGCGGATCCTTAGAGTCCCTGGTCCCTCCTCGTTCAACTGAATTCCTGCCTCTCGAAGTGGCTGCACACGTTCTCATCGAACCTTTCCTCTTCTTGATGAGAGCAGATATAGACACTAGTGGTACTTTTCGGGGAGAAAGTCAGTGGGAAAGAATCGGCGAGATTGTCTATCGCAACATCTGACGGAACAGCATTCTGCCAGGGTTTACTCGTTCATTTCCACAGTTCCTTAGCAGTTGAAACACTCGTTATTCGAGTCTCGATGGAAACATAAGGCGGATTCGCGAACTGCGCGAAAGCCAACGCTGATTTTCAACTCTTCAGTCGCCCTGCATAATATCGCTGTTCTAATTTAGCATTAAATAAGCAAAAGGATATTACGAACGATTTATCCTCAGTCTCAAATTGAAACTGAAGTTCAAAAACAGAAATTTAACCCTTTGTGAGTTCAATTCTGTTCTAGAGATCTTTGTTTTGTGTAAACCTCTGTTATTTTATGATCGAAAGGCGCTGTATATATTAATTACCCTGTACAATCCTTCTCTAAGCATTTGCGTGAAATTTCACAACCTATTTTTTAGTAAATCTACCTATTGCGAAGGGTTGAGAAACTTTCGCCACATCTTGTGACTCGTCGTTACAAGGCAAAGGGTTAATAAATATATCTGAAACTTCGTCAAAGCTCTTTCTATGTCCATACGTTGAAAGAAACTAGGGAAAACGAGTGGAAGCGATTTCCGGAAGTCAGGGAGAGATCGAAGGTCACCAGCCTTGAGGATAATTCTGTCGCCGTGGCTAAAAGGCCAAGGGTGAAGGAGGAAAGTGGAAAAAGTAGAGGACGGAGGCGTAGAGGGCATAAATCGTGGCGAGTATCGTCGAAAGGGGTGGCAGAAAGGAGGATTACGATGCCGGCGTCGCGGATTATCGGAATTCAATAATACCAAGAGAAGAGAGGAGGTGGAGAGGGGTAAAAACGGTCGGTACAAATAAATATAAAAATCAGGCGAGAGAGCACACGCGCACACTGTGGCCGGCTCGACGACCCGAAATAATAAAGCGGAGGAAACGAGCGGGAACGAAAAGAAGAAGGTCGACGAACTCGTAAACGGTCGAAGCTTTTTCCGAGCTTTTGTGTAAACTTTATAACGTAGTAAAGCAGCAGGGACAGGAGGAGTTCGATAAATACGGTATTCCCTTCAAGCTTCCTCTCCTCTTCTTCTTTCGAAGGTGTTCTCGACACGAGAAGAATTCCAGATCTCGATGCAAGAGCTAACTTTATTCCAAACACGAATGGACCTTTCAGATGTATTGTTTTCCTTTTTGTTCTTTCTTAGAGGAACGTGTAAAATATCGACGGAAGTATTGTTATTAGGTCGTTGCATATGAAATGTTTGCATATTGACAGACTGCATCTTGTTTCTATTCATTAGAATCATGTCGAGTGTTATATGAAAAGATAAAACTCACACTCAACTGTCTTAAACGCAAGACTTGTCTCGTTGAAGAAGTTACGGTGGAAGTTTGTACTATTAGAAGTGGAAAATAATTTCTGATCTAATTCAAGTGACTTTCTTTTAAGAATCCAAACTGAGACTTAGTGTGAACGAAGTACACAATGACAATTTAAGTATTTAGGTCATTTTTTAACAAAAAACAGAGTATTTAACAACGAGGCGACAATTAACAATTAAAAGCTTTATTTTGAAATGAAAGAAATGATACGAATTTATGTATTTTTATTTACTTTGTCAATATACTAGATGTTAATGCAAGAGAAGACTTGTATGAAATAATTAAAACTTAAATTCATATGCAATTCATCGACAGAAATGTACCGAGTATGTCGAAGTTTATTTCAGTTAAACCAATTTATTTCTACGTTACGAAGGTTCAAATTTTCTTTCACGAATCCGCCATTTCACGTGCAACGACCTAATATATCTATCTGTATCTATACTCGCAGAGAAGGAAAGCAATTTTCCAACGTTTCCCTTCGAAGACGACATAAAGAATTATTGATAGCTGAGTTTTTCTTTCTTTTCTTTACATCCGCAGAGGGGGATGAAATTTGCAAAAATTCTCTCGGAAGATGTTACCGAAGGACTGGCCTCCTTTTTTAGGATCCACCATTTGAGGATGCGAAGCAATTTCGAAAAAGAGGAGAAGAAAAAAAGGGAAACGGTGGAAAGTAAAACGTGCCACCCAGGGATTTGTCAAGACTCTCCTGCAAGGACGCTCTTATTTAGACCTTAACGGCGTAGTCGAGCGGCCATAGGTCCCGGGACGATAAAGTTCGGTTATATAGAAGAGCATAAAATACGTTACGATCGGTCTCGGTTTTGCTTCCGCTTTTGTCCCTCCGCCGGGAGCCGCTCTAACTATTCGAGGGCACGGAGAGAGAAAAACCCACCAAGTTAATCTTTCATTTCCTATTCCACGCTCTTCGAAACTCCTGTCAGTGTACGCGTAACTGTTACTTCAGGACTCTCTTGTAAACTGTGCCACGAAACTAGAGCCTTCAATAGAGCAGAGACAGCACAATGGTCGAACCAAGTATAGAAACTCAATGATGCAGGACACACTCCTAAGATCCCTCGAAAGATCCTTGGGACCCTAATCCTCTGTTATAATAGCTTACAGATCCTTTCTTTTCTTTCCTAGCCTCAGCACATCGAGACGCAACGTTCCAAGCTTATGGCGCAAAGCGTCCTTTAGCAAAATCTCTTCGAGCATTTCTATCGATTCGAATGTATAGTTCGATATAGCGAAATTGTGAACTAAACCCTCGAAATGCGGTACTGATTGAAATCACAACGCTTAGAACAGTACCTTATATTTTATTTTAGAGTTTCAATGAAAGAACAAGAACTTATGGTTAGACTGCGGATTTTTACATAAATTTCTTATCTTTGAGAATACGGTAGAAAAAAGGACTATAATTTGGGTATTTTCTATGTTCTCTCATACTCTGTGCATTCTATGCAATCTTGCATCTGTAATTTTCCTACAAATATATAGGAATTCGCAGTCTATTTATGACTGATAGCTGATCTGTATAGCTGATGTATTCTACAAGTGCATTGACACTGGACAGAAAACTTTTCTTATAATTTCAAGCAAGATTTCAGGTCCCTGAGCACTCTTATTTCTATCAACGTGGTTGCTCTGACATCCGAATCATGCTTATTTTAGGTTGCAATCACTTTTACAACCCAGCTACATCGTAGCCAAAACTGCACCTCATACTTTCACTGATTTGTGCGATAAAAAATCATCGTCGACTGCTCTACGAGCTCTATAGACTCAAAATTCTTCACGAATATCTCTTAAGCGAGCTGTGTCTACCATGTGTGTCATCAAACTGTCACGTGATATCAGTCGATAGCTGTGCACCTTTCGAGGATCTTGAAACGTCTCCAGTAAACGCTCTACAGAGCGTTATACAAAGGGAAGTTATTAACCGAGAGAGAAGAGAGATAGGTCTACCTAGGAGTGGCTTAAAAATCTCGTTTTCTCCTCGATGGCAATTTACCGGGCGTCCTCGTAAATACAGGAAAGAAACGAGTGGGTGGATATCGTAGCGAGGCGGTTGACGCGTGTGGATCCTCCGCGAGCATTCTCGAGCGAGTAGTCGCTTAGCTCGAGGGATTTACGAGCACCGGGACAAAAGGATGCGTCGCTGGCGCGTGTCTCCTGGAGCGGAAAAAGGAACAGAGAGAGGGAAAAAAGCTGGAGAAGACACGATAACCGAGAGAGCAGTAACTTTCTTCCTTCCCTTCGACCATTCCTATCGTGAAGCTTTGAAAACTTTTTCGTTTTTCTCTGGTCGTCAAAGAGGAGGAGAGGAGGGAGCTTGTGTATCAGTCTGACTGACCCACTGTCAGCGTCACAGAGGAAGGAAAAAGAAAGCTCTTTTTCTTCGATGTCGTAACCTCTCACGCGTGAAAATAATCGATGGAGTAGAGTGAACGTTTTCCTTAGTTTGGCTGAAAGCAGCTTACAAATGTGGAACATTTTTTTTTTGTGTTAACACATTGAACATCAGAATTTGTTTAGAGGAAATGAGAGAACTTTATACATTTTCTATAAATAATACGTCATATATTTTTCAACCAAATATGCTACATTTTTACTAGATGTTTGCCATAAGTGCTTTAATGAAAATTATTATATTGTCTATATTCTTAGAATATTTTAATTTGCATAAAAATCTGCAAAATCTAATCATATGCAACTATGCAACTGTTTTTTTTTTTTTTTACTTATGTTCCTTCATCGAAAACACGTATCTGCAAATGTATCACTACAAGTGAATAACTCGGTTAAGGGTTAAGGATGAACAAACTACGACTTATTCTATAGAATAAGAATATTATCAGTCATCGTCAGACTGACATTTCATCCCCCATCCTATATTTCTATCTTATACACTCGAATCGAACAAAGACCTTCAAAATTCTCCACGAATCCTCCTTTCCGCGGTATTAATTAATACCGTATTATCCCCAATATTCCATCCCCCTTCTCCAGCACAATAAGACGTTCCTGGAAAACGCTCCATCCCCCTTTGTTATTCCCCTTTCTCTCCAGGGAATCCTAGTCTTCCCTTTCTCTCCTCGATGCAAGTGACCCACTGTCACCGAACAACCACGACGACGTTGAATCGAACAAAGAAACCCTCTTTGCTTGGTGTGCTTCTACTCGCGTGAAAATAATCGATGCCTCTCTTCCTGCTTCCCAACTTCTCTCTCTCTCTCTCGCTCGCTCTGAGCCTCTCTCTCTGACTCACTCTCTTTCACTGAGTCTCTCTCTCAGAGTCTCTCTCTTTCTCAGAGTCTCTCTCTCAGAGTCTCTCTTTCTCAGAGTCTCTCTCTTTCTCAGAATCTCTCTCTTTCTCTGATTCTCTCTCTGAGTCTCTCTCTTTCTCTGAGTCTCTCTTTCTCTGAGTCTCTCTCTTTCTCAGAGTCTCTCTCTTTCTCTGATTTCTCTCTCCGAGTCTCTCTCTTTCTCTGAGTCTCTCTTTCTCTGAGTCTCTCCCTTTCTGTCTCTCTCTCGTCGGTGCTCCAGCCCCCTTTTTGCAGCTGAAGGGAGGATGGATCGTGAAACATAGGGAAGCAGAAGGGAGAAAAGAGAGGAATAGACAGATATCAGGCGAACAACGCCCGACACAGACTTCTCCAAGTGAAATTGCGGCCCGTAATATTATTGACAACTGATACGAGAGATACGACGACGAGGACGACGACGGTGTGTCGTGCATCGTTTGGCTTTGCCTTGAATTTTATCGAGGGAGGGATGTTCCTCGAGCGCGATAACGCGAGACGCGTCTATTCGGAGGGAGGAATTTTAAATGGATGGGAAGAACACGGGGGTTTTCGATCGTGTGTATGTGTGCGTGTCTTCTTTGTTGCTCGATGAAATTCAATTCCGACTGGGTGCCTCTTGATCGACGCGTCGATATTTTAGATAACAGAAGATAGGACGGTGTGGAAAGTTTTAAGGGTGGTTTTAGGGGGAGATGTTAGGAATTGAATTTTTGTTCCTTTCTGTCGGATACGGGGATTGGTAATTCAGTGTCTACCGTGGATTAATCTTTCGTTTATTGAGACATTACCGGTTCGATGTCGAGCAAACACACCCAAGTACGCGTAAAACAATTTCGCTTGGTTTTAAAATGCCTTGGGTGTAATTCCCCTGCAGTAGAATTGAAGTTAAGTGTCCTTTTGTCATACGCAAATCATTCGGGATGCCTTTTCCAGTGGAAAAAGTTACCAACTTCTAACACTAAACGATGAGAAATTCAACCCTTTGCGTTCCAATGGCGCCTCTACGGAGACATTCATAGCATACACCATAAATCCGTTCAAATTTTATTTACATTTAAACAAAGCAGCTTATTCAAATGAATAAAAGTATATAAATTCATGGAAGTGTATAATTCTTTTCTTTTCAATCCAATTTTCTTTCTTATCCTTTCTTTCTGCCTTTAGGCGTTACTCAGGTAAAAAAAAAGAGGGTTGTTACTGGAACAATACAGAAGACGGCCAAAGGAATCGTCAGAAAGTAATAAATTAAAGTACCCTCATCCACTTGTGAAAGAAAATACCGAATTACTCACTCGCGCGTCTAATAATACACACAGTTTTAATGTAGCTCATCTTCCGGCCATAAAAACTTCGATAAATCACCGAGACAAAGGAAGCATACACAGCTGTACTAGTAAAAGTCTAAGAGAAATTAAAACCCAGCTTCTCTTTCTTCTTCTTCTTCTTCTTCTTCTTGGTGCCTCAGAAAAGCTGCGACTTCTTCGAGGTTTATCGCGCGTCAAATGCATTCCTCGCCTTTGTCCCCTGCGACCTGGCGAGCTAGGTGAATTAAAAGCGTTAAGAGAAGAGAAGAAGCCAGTTAGAGTTCTCGACAAACTAGAAGTAGTGGAATGAGAGAGGTGGAGAGAGGAGTGGAGGCGGTTCGCCGCTTTACAAGATTTTTTCCCCGGTAATCTCTCGGCTAAGAGGCTTACTCTCGATTTCCGCGTGGAAAGACGATTACGCGTAATTGCGATTCGAAAGAAGGAAAGAGAAGAAAAACGAGGAAGACGAAGAAGAAGAAGAAAATAGAATTGACGAGGTTTGGTAGACGCGGTTTGCTGGTTCTCTCGCGATCGCGTTGAAAAGTTGGAAGATTCTCTCTCGCCTGCAACGACGACGAATGTTCCCCGCGAGTTTCCAACGAGCCCTTCTCTCTCCTCATGAATTCACCCTTTGCGCGTTAATTATGCATCGCGAGGGGAGATCCGATCCGATGCTCCTCGAATTTCCTCGAATCGTACACGCGCGCGGCATGTCGGGATGAATTTCACGGAAACATCGCTGCCGAATAATTTTTCCAGGAAATTTGAATAAAGACCAGCCTTCGTTCGGGTATTGTGGAAAAATTCTGGGCTTCCAAAGTAGAGGAATCGGGTTTCCGAATTTTTCAAACAGCGAACGAATTATAAATGACGAAAGATTCCCCGAATTCCCTCTTTATTTTTATTATTAACTAATTTGCATATCGTTAGCGCATTCACTTTGTAAGGGAATAGTAAAAAAACAATTCGAGAGATCTTTCATCTTTCATACTTATCGGTTTTTGTTCCTTTTCCTTCTATTATAGACAATTGAATGAATTCTGATGGAAAAAATACGAACGTATGAACTTCCTCGTTCATCTTTAACTCTCCTGAAATCACTGAAATATTAAGCTGGTGATATTTTTTGCACCGTGTTAATAGACCACCGAAGGATAAAAGCAATAATTAAAATTCTTGGCGGGAAAGAGAGAGCGGGAGATATTTAAAAATTCAACGTACGAGACACATCTTTTACGAACGATTATGTGCTTGGTTCCTGGGCTCCGTCGATCCTCGACGCGTCTATCTAGGGGACTGTTTCAATGACTCGAGTCACACGCGCTCAGTTATCCGAGTTGGAATCGCGGAGGGTTCGCGAGGAGCCAGGCTGTTGCCAAGGCTCTTCTAGGCTCTCTCCCCTTCCGCCTAACTCTCTCTGTCGCGTGTTTCGCGATCGTCCCACGATACGTTGGCCCACCCTTTCGCGTGCATGAAAAATGCATTCCTTTATCTGGCGTGTTCACGTGTCGCATCGCCGGAGAAACGCTCGTAATTAATTCCACCGATGCTTTCCTCTCCTCTTCTCTCTCTCTCTTTCTCTCTCCACCCTTGCTGCTATACACACAGGGTGTGTTCTTTGTTAATAATACTCGCGTCCACGATCGAAGGGCTGGTGGGTTTTCATTTTCGTTTGATTAAACGAAATATCAATTACAAGGCCGATATTTTCGAAAATATGGCCAGGCGAAAGGGTTGATGGAATTCAATCAACAGAAGCAAGCACAAGCCTGGGTTCAACCCTTCTGCAGAGTACTCAGAAAAAAAAAATAACAATGAATTCGACCAGCATGGAAGAGCAGTGGATTGAAATTAGGGGTAAAGCAGAGCCTCTTTTTCTCCATTTTACTATCTCCATTATCGGTTCACTGGTCCGAAGAACGAATGTGACTGGAGAGGTGGAAGGGATTTCGTTTGAGAACAAAAGACAGCCTCGCTTTAAAAGCTTCTTCCCTCCCTTCCTTCTTCTCTACTCGTTAATTGGAGAATCGAAATTAATCCGGCATTCGAGTCAGCGAGCCACGTTCGCGCTGCGCGAGAAACCGCGAAACTCTTCCCTGGAGAAATTGCACTTATAGAGGACAGAGAGGATCTGTGTGTGAGCGAACAAGCAAATGAATCGAGAGAAAGAGAGAGAGAGAGGAATAATCGAAACGTGAAAATGAATGCCCCACGCAGTTCACAATCGGGACAGCAGCTGTTCGCGGGCAGGTTATCGCGATCGATCCATCAAACGATGAGAATCATTTGTCGCCTGAAGGGGTTGGGGAACGCGTCGCGATAAATTGCGACAAAAACAAGCGAGACGGCCACTCTCGGCGATGTTTCGCGTCCGATCGCGCGCCGCCTCGACAGCGTTGATTGATATACACGTGCAACCACTGCCGCACCGCCTGTAGAAGGCCTGTGAGAGAAATTAAAAAGCAGCTGCAAAAGCGTCGTATCTTTCTCTCTTTTTTCTCCCTCCTTCTCTTTTTTTTTTTTTTTTTTTACTCCAGGGGCGAGAAATCACCCCTTAGAGCGGTGAAACGGGGCGATCATAGGAGGAATCTTCGTCCTGGAACACAGTGGGGACACCCTCGACAACTCGCTGGTGTGCGTGAAAAATCCCTGACAGTGGCACTAAAGGAAATTGCGATGGTGTTTAGCGATGGTGTTCTGAGTGTGGTCATATATCAACGCGTGGTAGAGAGGTTCCGGTGTAGAACAAGCAGTCTCTCTCTCTCTTTCTCTCTCTTCGTATCCTTTGAATTATTTCGTGTGTTGGGTGATGGTTGAATTGTATGCTCGAACAATGTGAGGAATTTGATCGTTCTTCGAATGGAATGTGTTTCACGAATGGAAAACACCGGCTGTGGAGAATGCCGATTTTTCAACAATCAGGAAACCGAGGTTTTCACGGTTTAACTTACAGCTGTCGATCTCGTCTTCGATATTTCGCGACTGGTGCAAGTTACAAATCTTAATTGCCGATATTAGTTTGCAACATGTGAAAGGTTGACGTAAATCGTGACTTGCTACGAAACTTCTCGTAGATGGAACACTCGCGTTGCTTGGAAAATTCTTTGCCAGAAGTGGCACGAAGATGAAGTTTCTAGGAGCTTTGAAAAAGCAAGCCAAAAAAATAGTTAACTGATATAAGAAGCTCCTACCTTAGGTTAACGTATGAGGAGAAAATATTAAAAATATTAAAAGTAGAGAAAGAAATATAGAAGTTCGAAAAAATCGAATCCAACCGTATTAATCCTAGTTATAACAACTTACTGTTACGAACCAGAAGTTCGACCGTCGAATTTTCACACGAGGGTGAACCCCCCGTTGCTATAGGTAATCCAAACGTACCCATTCCACTCCTAAACCCTTTCTATTTACCTAGCTTTACCTCGTACCTAAAATAAATCGAACGTTCTACTTGTACACCATCATTAACAAAGGCCTTCGAACGGATTACCCTTGACTGATGACTGAGCCCAATCCCATCACCATCAAAACCAGGCCTACTATACCTTCAACAAAGGCTCGAACCATCATCGTTACCTGGAACCACCACACACCATCGTACCGATCTATCCTTAGGACCCTCCGGAGCATTACGCAACGCTGGTTCGAAGGGAAAACAGCTAGAGCAAGAACATCAAGCAGGATTTACGGGGAGGAACACTTTGGACACCCAGTGTACACGCCTCCAAGAGGAGTAAGAGCAAAGAGGAGGAGGAGGCAAAGAGGGTTCTGTGGGCCTTCTCTTGTCCTTATAAATCAGCCACGCGTCGCCGAAGAGGTTAAGGATGGTCTCTGGCTACGGGGTGCGTCTACGAAAGGTCGAATAAACGGAATGCCAGGCCATGGGGGTTGCCGCCCCCCACTTAGACAACATGCACATACACATACACGGTTTATCCTTGCTTCGAAGGGTTGCTTTCGCGGAAAGTAGGCCCCCCTCGTTAAATTTATCGCGTAGACGAGCCACGGGAGTTATGTGCAGGCTCCTCGCTACAGGGAAGCGGATGTGATCCCATGTGTACCCATCTGATGTCGTGTGGATTGCTGAGGATCTTTGGAATTCGTGTACGAAACCGTTCGGATTATTCGTATACTCGAAACGGAGAGGAATATCGCGGTGATTCGTTGAAAGAACATCAAGTACTGATTATTTCTGATGTACCACTGTTATTCTCAGGGACAAATCCGATAGTCAAAGAAAAAGAGAAAAGTGTCGCGTTAATTTCATCGTCTGAGAATAACGAGCAGGCGTAAAAATGCGCTACGAAATTAGTTAATTACAAGGGAGGAAATTAAAGCGTCGAGCTATCAAAGAGGGGGGTTGAAAAAGATTGTCAGGAATTACAGGAGTGCGAGACACAATAGTCAGACACAGGGTTTAAGGGTGGCGTTAATCACGCGGCGCGCTAAAGGTTCGATGAAAATCTTATCTTAAACGGGTAATTAGGCGACCACCCCGTGGCAAAACGGAGGGCTTTAAATGGCGTTTCCACGCCTCCTCGGCATTATCGAGAGGCACGCGATGTTATTTATAAAATTTCCCCCCTACAGCTTACAAGAGTCTCGCGTGGCGCATGAAATGTCCACGCAATTAGCGTTCTCACGTTGATCAAACCTGCCGAACGGTCATTTGTCTCTCCTCGAAGCCTCGCTATACGTATGGTGGTGGTGCGTGTGTATATCCCGCCTTCTAATTCTCGTCTCTAATCGAGGGGTCGGGCTCGTGTCCATTTGTTTGCCGAGGGGAGAGAAAAGACAGCTCTTGGCTGATTAGCAAAAAGCGGATCGAACAAGCTTTGGATATCTGCTCTGTAACGTGATAATTAAGAGATTAACCTAAAGCATCGTGCATGAAGATATCCAGTTTCCAATCATTCATCTCTATTGCACACATTTAAATCTCTTTTTTTTTCTTTTTTTTTTTTATTCCTTCGAGAGCAATTCGAATTCTTAAAAGGACCGATTTGAAACTTGTTAGCGATATATTTCTCGAGAACCAGTTTCCCTTGCTTAGGTATGTAACCACTGGGATGCAACGTCGTTTCGAGTGACGCTGAGAGAAATTAGCAACGACGAGCAAACGTAATTCCTCTTCTAGTCTCTGGGATACTCAAGGTTTCTCTGTAACGTCAGCAATGATTAAGTTCGTATTTCGTGCTGTGGGGTCCGACAATTAGGACGATTGCGTCCTGTCTAAGGGTACGGTTAGAACCTGTGTAACAAGTGTACGTAACGTATGAGGAAACGTACATCCTCGCAGCAGGATGTAATTCGAAGTTCTTTCGCCTTCTCGAAGGAATCCCGCGATTTTTCCCGGACGATTCATTATCGGAGGAGCGTAGAACACAGAAGGAAACATCGTTTTCCCCTTCCTTCGATTGTGTATCACAAAGGCTCGAGAAACCCTCTCTCTCGCTCTCTGGAGATTTCTCTCTCTCTGGAGATCTCTCTCGCTCTGGAGATCTCTATTTCTCTGGAGGTCTCTTTCTATCTTTCTGGGGGTCTTTCTCTCTCTCTCTGGAGATCTCTCTCGCTCTGGAGATCTCTATTTCTCTGGAGGTCTCTTTCTATCTTTCTGGAGGTCTTTCTCTCTCTCTCTGGAGATCTCTCTCGCTCTGGAGATCTCTCTCGCTCTGGAGATCTCTATTTCTCTGGAGGTCTCTTTCTATCTTTCTGGAGGTCTTTCTCTCTCTCTCTGGAGATCTCTCTCGCTCTGGAGATCTCTCTCGCTCTGGAGATCTCTATTTCTCTGGAGGTCTCTTTCTATCTTTCTGGAGGTCTTTCTCTATCTTTCTGGAGGTCTCTCTCACTTTCTCTCTCTCTCTCTCTCTCTCTCTCTCTCTCTCTCTCTCTCTCTCTCTCCCTGGAAATCTCTCTATCGGACAGCTCGGCGATAAATCCAAATTTCGGAATTATTAATAATTCACGCGGAAGAATTGTCGGCGTGGCCTGGTTTCCTCGCGTAAAACCAGTTACTCTCTCGCCCCAGTCGTTTATTTCCTACGGGAGAGGCCACGTTCGAGGGTATGAGAAACAAATCCGCGGCGTACCAGGGGCTGTTACCTTCTGCTGTCTGTCAAAAATCGCAAGCGCAGCCCCGACGAATGAATAAATAAATGAACGCCAAGACACGCTCCGCTGCCAGCCCCTGACAGCGGAGGGAAGGCTTCTCGTTTCTATCGTGATATTTTCTTCCGTTTAATGCATGAACCAGGGAAAGCAAGTTCGGAGAATAGCTGATGGGAACAAATATACACTGCCGTTCATAAGTCACCGGAAACTTGCTCAGTTTCGTGTGAAATTATTATGGGAAAATTAATACAATTTTCTGCCTTAACTTCGCTCGGCAATTTTGTTACGTTGAAAAGAAAAAATTGAAGACTCATATACGTTCCTCAATTTACGCTCTTTTAAACACGGTTCCTTTCTTTTTACTTCTGTTATAGGCGAGAAAGAAAATTTTGAGGTACTTCTTTCTTATCGATGGATCCTTTTTATTTACACGGTTTCCTTCCGCGTGAAAAAACCACGCGGCGCGGATAAAAATGCGTTTATTTAATAATTTAATTGGATAAGACGAAACTGAGCTCCGCGAGGATCAATCCGAATTTATAGAAATTTATCGAACTGTGGAACAATAAAAAATATTTTTCACAGTTGACTTTTTCGAGCTTAAAACAGAATATCCGCCTGTGACAGTGCTTTCGACGCTCAAAACCATCAGGAAGCCAAAATCGCGTAACGCGTCCAATATGTCCACTATCAAAGAGACACTAAACGCATTCAGGGATTATGTTCGCCATAGGAAATCAGCGTCGTGTGACGTTCAACGATTAAACGGCGCGCGTGTGCATAATTAACCCGTCGAGTTCATAATCCGCCGCAAATCGCGCTAACTACTCAAAAAGAAGAAAAAAGAAAAATAGAGAAAATATATAAAAGGATTTTCTCACGCTTCTTTAACTGTCGAGAAAATGCAAGAAGATTGTACGACTGTAGGAGAAGAGATCTACTTAAGGAAAGCAACGTTAAGATCGCGAGAAGTTCATTTCTCCTTCTTAAAGCCAGCTAGGAATTATTCCGTACACGGTCTTCTTCCGAGGAGCTTTTGCCAGGTCGCAGCCACCATGAAAATCCGGTAATGACGCGAAAACGGCCGGATTTGCCTGGAAATCCTGCCTCCAGAGCGAATTTAGGAGAGAGACACACTCACTCTCTCACAGTTAAGAAGATTTCCTACCAGTCTGACTCGATATTTTATTAATCGCGTTTCACACGACTGATAAACGAGAGAATCACGAGAAACAGTAGAACTAGCAGAAAATCGTTATAGAAAATGAAATCATATCAACGTATTTTTCCATGTTCAAGTTTAATTTGTTCAAATAATAATTAATTCAAATTTCCAGCCTTTCAAAATAATCTGAGAGAATTCTAGGACACTCTCTGCGGCACGTTGCAAAATTATTTACGTGAAATGCTTAGAACTTAAAAAAAAAATTCACTTGGGTCGTCAACCTATGCTATACAATTTTCGATTATGTAAAATTCTTCAAAATTTGTTTGAAATTTCTCTTTCACTGAGGATTTAGAATGTTACTTCAGAATGATCGAATACGACGAGCTTTTATTCGCCCCTCTTTATTCTCAGTTACCAATTTTCCTTTTTTTTTTTTTTCTTTTTTTCATCATCCTCGTTTCAACGTATTTTCGATCGTGCATACGTATATTCGTTCGTTACAGAAACGATATATAAAAGGCGATTAAACCGTCCAAGAGACTCAGCGTCCTCGATGGAGATGTAAATTCCATCGGATCCAGAATACCATGGGGCGCAGCTGCGCCAGTCGAGCGAACTTTTACCGAAGAAGGGAACTTAATCTCGACTTGTCTTACCAGAAAACAAGAGAGCCCGACAGCGGATACGTTTTAATACTTAACAAGACCCTCAGGTATCCTCTCTCTGATATATGCCACGATGGAATTTTCTGTAATTGCCTTCTCTACTTTCTTCCTCTTTCTGTGTACGCGTGTTCTTCTTTCCCTTGCATTCGATCCTTCAATGTGAATACAAAGGGTGGTTCGCCAGATATTACCACTTCGATTTACGTAACTTTTATTGCTTTTATTATTAAGTTCAATGGTTTCAGGAGAGATACATGTTGATATTAATTTTTCCATAAAAATCTTTTTAAACAGGAGCATAGATTTTTCGTAACACCAGTTGATCTTCGTATTCTTTATTTAAAAAAATGGGGAACACATCGAAATATACATGTAATATCAAAAGAATGGTGAAAGATCAGCGAGAACAATGGAAATTACTACGATAATCGATCTCCTCTCATTCTTTTTCAATAGAACTTCGATACATCCTCGAAAGAATTTATTTCTACGTTTAATATTAGTTCAGCAGATATTTTAACTGAAATTTTGCACATAATCCGAATTCTCGTACATAAATTCGACAAAAGTGAAGCTGGAATATCTACCAAATACTTTTTCTTAAAGAGAACGTCAAGCTACCTCCACTAATCCACTAAAAAGCATGATATTATTTAAAAAAATTAAAGTTAGCTTCACTCATATACCGTAACGCACCTTCTAAAACCATTCAACTCTACGTGGAACATTTTCCATTGCAAATAAACACAGTTAGGTAAATCTGAGTGGCAATATCTGGTGAGATAGTCTGTACATGTATATATATTTCTAACGCAACATGTATATAACACCCTTTCGAAAAATAAGGGTGCAAAACACACCCCTCTTCCATTTAGTTCTAAACGAGTATTCCAATAAAAGAAGGAACACACCCCTTCTCATCCCAGTATGCCTCAGATTTTATTCAGGGGAATATATACATATGTAGGGTAACGAGATTCGCGTTCAGGTGGCCTGGACACAATAATTTCCTCCAAGGGAGAGAGATCGTTTTCTGATTGCTGGGCGTGTCTCTCATCGACCCTCGTGTTCGACAATTTTACTGTTCGTTTCGATACAACAGTAGGAAAAGATCGCAATCGTTGACGAGGCTTTCCAAACGCCTCGTTTTCCACGCGACGAGACGAGACGAGAAAACGAAAGTCAGACGGCGTTAGTTTTCTGTGTAACAGTGAAATGTCTTTCTATCATGGAAGACGGATATCTTCTTTTCCTAGATAGATGAATATAAGCAGTCGAACGTTTTAATCGCGTCCCGAGGAATATAAAGAGGTTCTTCAATGATTGCGAAGGTGGAAATTGTGGTTCTCGTTTCAGGTGTAAATTGACTGTAAGTCGTTGGATTGAATCAACGGAGTATAACGATCGAGGTTAAATGTCAGTCGTTGTTGCGTGTATCTCGGCGAATGCAGGCACTTTTATCAACGGTCTTACAGTTGAGAATTGGTTGCACACATTGCAATCATGCTTCGCGTAGCTCCGAGCGGCGTAAATGCGTTTCTATGATCGATTCGAGACGCCTAGACAGCTGGAGAACCTGTGCGTGTATCTCGATTCCTATTATCCCGGGTTTCAAAGTGATTTTTCTCGAAGTAAACCGACACTTTATTTGACAGGAAGATATAGAAAGGATTGGCTACGTAGATTACTTCACTTATTACACCATTCTCGAATTCTCTAGGAACACAATTACTTGATAATTCATCTCGTACGATATGGTCGCCATTTTGGTACCCATTCACCTCTTGATAGACTTAATAGAGAGAAAAGTCTTCCTAGTATTTGCAAACTATTCACGTACAGTAGAGCTCTACGTATCTTATTCCATCAAAATAAAAATAAAAACGACGTTTGGAAAAAATAGATGAACTGATCAACGAAGCTCTTATTATTTGAATTACTCGTTGAAGCTATACGAACGCCTCCAAGACGCGATAAACAACAGAGAATCATAAAAACAGAATAGAAACGACAAACCACGTAATAATGTGATTTTCGAAATTGGTATAAGCAGAGGAAACGTGAATTCGCGTGAACGTGCGACTAAATCTACTTATTCGAACGAACAGTTGCGTAGAATAGGTTGGACTAGTATTATTTGAACGACCCGATTATGCGAATTGCCAAGTCCACCGACGAGTTCAGATACTCGAAGCGTACCAACTGTATATATTATTGAGTTCAGACTGTTCAAAACTATCTCGACGCCTGCATTCGTTAGAAAATAAAGAAGTGTTCATATCGCAAATAGAGCAAAACGATCGATCGGCATAAATCAGCTTTGAGAACGAGTAGTGAGAAACAAGGTCTCGACGTTACAGGCTAATAAGAGATAAATCGACGAGCCCCGTTGGTATGTATCTCGGTACGATATTTCTGTCTGTTATCAGCAAAGTCGATAATAAAGTCGACTCTCAGAAAGGGAGTGTGTGGAAAAGCGCGCGCGAGGAGAGATCGCGGTCGCGCGCGTCCACCCGCCGCGCTGGTTACAAATATAGCCGGTAGTGGCGAAGCGTGTACGCAAAACGGAGCGAAAGATATCTCCATCGGGCACGCCGCGAGGCTAATGCACTCTAATCTAGCCTCTATAGATAGAGACCCCTCAATGCCATTCACTGCACGTATGTAAGTACGCGTGCACAGGCTGCACACCGAACGCTCCCCGTGCGACCGTAGACCTTCCTTCGTCGCGGGGAATTATCGTCTAAGACTTTGCGAATAAATTTTCTTACGCTTCCCATTTCCCCTCTTTTTCTCCACTTCCTTTTTTGTGTCGTGGTCTGAGTAATGTGTGGTCATTGAAATTTGAGATTTTCTTATTTTTAGAATTTTAGAAACATGTAACATCCTTTTGGTGCCATTTACAGAAAGTTCTCCTATTTTTTTTTTTTATCTTTGATTTCTTTATTTAGATCCTTATTTTCATCTTAATCCCCGAATTATGGATGACACCGGCGATTTTTCTTATTTGCACGCGTTTTGTAAATTTGTTAGTACTGCTGTTTTTTTTTTTAAATAGTAGTAAATGTGATTAGAATAGTATACATTATCGTAAATAAAACAGGCTTAACTAACGTTGGATCCCTGTTTTAACTCGTTCGCTACGACAGATTTCAGTGGAATGGTAAATGTTCCATTTTCAATCGTGAAATTCGTCGAACTCTCTTCGAAAGTTGGAAAATTAATTCTAACATTTGTAAAAATGTAAAATATGTTTCGTCAAATTCGAATGGAAGTGCGTTAAGAGTAAAATTCAGGCGAAAGAGCGGCAATTGAAGAGTACGAGCGAAATTTTCAACAGTAAACGAAGGATTAATATTACCAGTGAAACGTAATCAGTTATGAGAAATGAGAAACGTTTCTATTGCCGCAAATAGAGAAAAAGAATGTACACTCCGGACGACCGTACAAGTATCACTAATTAACGCTCACATTTTTCTCAACTTGATGTGTAAAAAACGATCAATTTCTTTTTTTACTAGTTCTTAGTACAGAAATGTGTTACTTAGTGTTTACAGAACTCTAACACGCGAGGTAACGTAATACTGAAAATAAAAAAAGCTAAGTAGATTAGGTCTGCAGGCATCAGACACGCCCACGAGTGTCACGAAGAAATTCCACATCAATGACACCAATGCAGAATCATTTTTCTCGCGGAGAATTCGAACGAATCGCAAAGAATTATTCTGGCGTGCGGAAAAACGCGTGAAAGTTAATTTTCACAGTATTCAAATCCGCGATTAAAAGCTTCGAAAGTTAAATAAATCTCATCGAACAGAATTCACGGTGGTGTTTCACCTCACACACCAATCAGAGCTAAGGAATCATCGAACGCAGCAGTAGGTACATACATGCATCGTTTAACATAAAATCGAAAGGCAAGAAGAGAAACGCGGCAGGATCGCGTTGTCAGTCGAGGTCGACATTACTACTACAATAATGTCGCGACGCAGATGTCGTCTGCGGATTACCATTAAGATACATCCTTCTCGCGTTCTTCCCCAGCTTATTTATTCGCGCTTATACCATCCTCGTCCGCCTTCTTCCTCTCCTCCTCTTCCTCACTGACGGATAAGTAAGAATTAAATATTCATTCGTGCTGGCAAGCAACGCCAAAGCGGAAGACAGAGACACACTGAGAGATAGACACGGTATACACGCGCGTACAGACACGTGTACAACTAATACACAGAAGTAGAAGGAAGATTAAGAGGGTGAAACACGCGGGAGAAACAGAAGAAAGAAGGATCACGTCGAAAAATGGAATAAAAGTAATCCGAGATCACAGGCGAGAAGAGGACGAAGTAAAAGTGTTCCGCAAGTACAGAGAGGAGGTGAGGAGAGAAAAGTAAGAAAGAAAGATAGAGAAAAGGGGAATGAAAATGGAGGAAAGAGGAAGTCCACGGGGAGGAAGAGGAGAATGTGGATGGAAGGCGACAGAAAGGAAGAAAGGACAGAAAGATTTGTCGCACTCAACCGGATTAAACGAAAGGTACTCCAATGTGGAGTAGAGAGAGAGAGAGAGAGAGAGAGAGAGAGAGAGAAAGGGTCCCTCCAGCTTTTTATACACCCTGCACACTACTCCCTCTCGTTCCTCCATCACCTCTTCCTGTCTGTTTTCCTCCCGCAAGAGCGCGTCATCCGGCAAATAAGACGCGGAGCAGTTTCTCGCGACGGTGGTGTGTCGTCGTGCATTATTCACGGCTGATCTGCACATTGCTTCGAGTATTTCTCACGTCCTTTTCTTTTTTCCTCCCTTTCTTCTGAAAAGCCTCTGTGTTTTGAAGAACGACCCGGGAAAATTACCGAACTACCCTCTCTCCTCGACTTCTGTCACGGAGGACAGATTCGAGGGGAGGATTCTTAAGCGAAGACTTAAAATAGGATATTGAGCAGCTGGGGTGGTAGAGAAATTTGTGTTTTAAATGTTAATTATCTTTCTTTCTTATGGTAACGAGCTGCGATTGTATATAAATGCTTAGATTGTAGTTTAAGTCTGACGATTACTAATGACAAACTGTGTCTGAAGGTGCAATATTGCAGACAATGTACGTAGTACGAAAAAATGTATGAAATATAGAAATTATAATGGCTTTTTATAATATCTAATAGATGAAATAATTTTCTATCGAAGTACCATTCTTGGAAGTACAAATTTTTCAGAAAAATCCAATCCAGTAATATTTCCACTCCTTTTTATGTAGCTATGTGTTCGTTAAATTAAACTGCTCTACAGAACTCTTCAATTAAATCGTTAAAAAATTTTTAAATAAAGAAACATTCTCCACAAACTATCCTAGACTCCGCAAGTCCACAAACATGCGTTAAAAATTCGTTCTAATAGCTTCTTGATGTCTACCATAGTTTCAAAAGGTACGCAGGAAAACGCGTATTAACTTTTAAGCAGTATTTTCACTCTGAGGAACCAAAAGGTAGTCAAAAAACTTCTGCTAACGTTCCCCATGCATTTGTAATCTTAAAACAAAAATTATACTTTTTTTTAGAACCAAATTTCCCTCGTTAGTCTTTTATCACAGTGTCCCAACGCATCTGAATTCCGCGTCTTCCCAATTTCTGGTATTTACACCAGAGCCCAAATACATCGTCGTTACAGAGAGAAAATATTCATCTCGAATTTTACACAATACCGCGAGGCGATAAAGCTACGTAAAGCGGAATCACCAACACGAAAGGAACGTCCAACGATAATTCGGCGTGGCGTAATTCCATCCGCCATATCCTTTCGCCAGGCAAAAAATAAAAGCGGCGATAAACCGTCCTGAAACGAGCTGCAGATCCTCCGGCCTCTTTCTCTTTCTCTCTCTCTCTCTCTCGCTCGTTCTTTTGCTACTCTTCGCGAAATTGAGAAAAATAACGAGCAACGAAGGGACGACGGTCGCGTTTCCTGCAACACGGTCCTGACAGCCGGCGCTCTCGCATTATTGCGCGCATAAAAGCCAATGTCGTACGTTTCCCAGCGAAATGGCGCCCCGTCGTCGTTTGTACCTTCTTTATCATCCTCGTACCAGACGCCCATGGCACGCGTCCGCTGTTTTTGCAGCTGCTTACACCTATGAGAAAAACCCTACTACTCCTTCCTCTCCTTCCCTTATAATTCCCTCTCGCTCTTTTCTCCTTCTCCGTTGAAAGAGAAGAAGTGGAGGAGGAAAATTGTGGTGTTCGTCTGAAATTCGAATGCCACTCGTAGAGGTAGACACACCCCGTGTGTATCCTACACGCCTGTCGTTTGCAACGATCGAAGAATGGCGGAGAGAATTGCAGAGGAAATTTTCTGAGTGAATTGTGAGTCTCTCTGTTACATATCGTTTTGTACGCAAAACGAAACGAAGAGAGTTGTGAATTGTTTCATGGAAAAGTGAGAGAAAACTGTTTATCTCTCTCTAAACCAACGACAATTTTCGAAATTTCCCTTGGAAAATCGCAGACGAAATTTGTATCTTATACCGGAGAGTTAGGTAATTCTTCAAAATTCTTTTTCAAGACTGCGAAAAATCTAGAGGAAAAATTCCATGGGGAAAAAAATCGTCGAGATCATTAGACAGAAGTTACACGATTTATTAATCCCAGTTTGAGCGCGAATCGCGTTCGACATATGATTTACGCGCGGTTCGAAATTGAAAGCACGCTGCCGGGAAAGCGATAACTCAACCAGTTTTAGCGACAACGAGCCGGAAAAGAAAATTACCGCTATTATTCCCCGGCTATCGCGTCGAATTTTACCACGTTGGATTATCGTGTTGCCTTTCTGAATGCAACGTGAACGATGCATCATCCGTAGACACAAAACCCGTTCGAAAACGCGTCATTTCGCGGCTAGGAGGAGGAAGAGGAGGAGGGCTCGTAGAGAATCCGCGTGCTCGTGACCTGGGAACGCCATGGGATCTATTATCCTTCGACTAGCTAGGGGAACTCACGCACAGCCATTATGGTAATACGCCCGAAGGAGTAGTCTCTCTCCTCCTGTGTTTCTGCCGCGATATTTATGCGCGTCGCGATGCAGAGAGGTCCGGAATGGGGGAAATGGGGAACTCCAGTGACTCACGGGAAGGGAGCACTAGTTTCGCGAATGATTGGTGAGGTTACGACGATATTTAACCGTTTCGAGTGGCAGGGGTTCTTTGGAAAAATCGTGTGGATAAATGCCAAGTGACACGACGATCGCGCTTCTTCAAATCTGTGTCGAAAAACGCTAAGTGACGCGACGACTGCGTTCAAGAGGAAAATGTCAGCGAGAATTTATAAACAATAACAATTTCTGCAAATTTTGCAACTTGACAGGTCCCGTAAAAATCTAGTATCAAATCCATGTTTAACCCTTTACACTCCAAGTATCTTTTTTCTTATACGATCGATTATCAACTTCAGCACACTTCTGCAAACACACTTTTGAGAACGAAAAGTTCTATCTTGAAACGAAAAAATGATACACGCGTATGATTTTATATATTTTTATTCATTTCGTCAGTTTGCTTTGTTTTAATGAAAATAAGACTTGTACGAAATAATGGTTCACGTTAAAAATGTCGCCATAGCGGCGTCTCTGGAGTGCAAAGGGCTAATAATGTCACGAGGCACTAGGAGAAAGAAAGAAAAGGCGATTAAACTTTGTTATGAAGTAAAACCTGTACACTACGGTCGATGATGGTCGTTCACCGCAAAATAGTCACTGCGTTTTCAAACCACACTTAATCATACACTCCTCTTAGTCACCATTCCTTAATTTCCATAGCAGTGGAAGTAATTTACATCTCCGTTACAACTGAAACACCTTGTACAAATAGATAAAATTATCACCAGCGTCTCGTGCAGCACTATTACACGATTGTTTCTCGTCGGAGACGATCGTAGCGCAAAAGATTAAAACGAGAAGAAATTCTTCGCCTGAAAAATCCGAACACAGCAATCGTGCTGCGTAAAAGGAGAATTTATTTAACCGTTTGAGTGCCACGGACCTTTATAAAAATTCAGTCGAAGACGAAAATCGAATTTCGTCTTTTCTTTCTTTCTCTTGTTTACGTTACTTCGAATTTTTAATCAATGAAAAACTTCTTTTTAACAACAACTCGACACTTAGGCAAGCGTAGATATTAATTTAGTAGAACCTCATTGACAAAGTTTGAACGTGCAATTAGTTCAATTCTACAGATTGATTAGCAGATACTTTTTGGGCACTGAATAGAAGCGCGATCGCGTTGCTTGGCACTTAAACGATTAATCGAAGGTACGATGGGAAGAAAAACTCCAGAGGTCAGGTCCAAGTGTTCGAATGACACAACTTTCGACGGAAAAAATCTGGATCAAGTCGATCGAGATCTTTATGTAACGTGTATCCACAACACGTTATATCGCGGATCGAAGCAACGAGGGGGGTTGTTGTTTCGCGGGGAGACGCGTAACCGCAGCCCATGGAGAACAAGAGCGGCGGCTGACTATCTTTAGAACGACCCGCCGTAAAAATATTCTCAAGGATCTCTCACCGAAGACTCTCCCCCGGGGAGGAAACGCGGGACCAGAGCAAAGTTGAGTTGCACGACTTTTACCCCGTGGCACGTTCTAAATAGCGCTCTTAAGTGCACATGCTGCGACGCTGTGAAAAATGCACCTGAAATAAGATTACGACCTCCGCTTAGGGACTCTAGCCGACTCTCGCTTATGATTTTCTCCGTAACTTTCGTCGTACGAGCGAAATTTGAATATTCGAGGCACTTGGAAAGATCCAAAGTACTCGAATTATCCGAACAATTTGATCGTTCGAAGTTTCTCGCAACGAAAATTTGAATTGTTCTCTCGCCTGTACGTTTCCATTCCTCCTTCCCTCTTTGTCCGATTGCTGCAACAATGTTGCAAAACCAAGAGAGGGTGAATACGCGAGGAGCACACGAGGTCGATTACGATAAATAACCGCTACTTAAATAACAGGTATTACGATTTACGCGGCAAGGAGAGGCCGCCGTTTCACGGATTTAAGCCGCGCCCCGAGATTGTTCGCGCTTTACGACGCGCGCCTCCGCTGCTGTGGATTGTTTATCACGCTCCTAAATCCAGGACTTGTAGCCAGCAGCGAGCTGTGTGTGTCCCTCGTGTCGATGTGCTCGGGCACGATATACGACGTATAAATACGCGTACGACGCGTAAATACGTCGGGCACCACTGGAGTTTCGCGGTGTATCTTTTCTTTGGTATTTTTTTTTTTTTCTCCTTTTTTCTTTATCGTTATCGAAGTCGATGCTAAGTCAGAGAGGTTTATTCGAGGCTCGATAATCGTCAGAGCGATGCAGTTGGTAATCCTCGTGGGATTTTAGAGTCTCCATTTTGCGGAAAGATTTACGATTCGAGAAACTAATCTCGTTGAAGTACTCAACCGAGCCCCTTCGTTTACAATTTTTAACGATCTGATGTGTTTATTATACGTGGCTTCTGTTATTTTAATTTGTAGTTCACTTTCAGGCGAACCTTCGCGTTAAAATCGAGCCAGTGACTCTTTATTTTCTAAGCGAATTAACAAAACGAATGAAAATGAACGTAATTATCTTTTTTCTTGTCAAAACGGAACCTTCGATTTTCAGAAATCTCGTTGAAAAAGTGTGCTGGGGTTGATTAATCACATAAAAAAAGATACTAGAAAATTTCCCGCTCTGAACCTGTTGCCTTTTCTAAAGCAATGCAACTTTTCACATATCGTAAATGCATTTCCTGATATTCCAACTTCCAAGACAGCACAAAAAAATTCAAGAGACACTTTACCAAGAACTAAACATACCGTTGGAAAGCTAAAAGACACCTAATGACTGTAAAATCAGCTTTAAACAGACTACGCTGCTCGTTTACTCGAGACATCGTCAGAGCGGTGCGTGAAGATAATGAAAAGAACTTTTGAGACAACCTAGTATTACATCGCGTGTAAAGAAACAATTGTACAAGTTGCAATAATCAACGTGAGCGCGCAAACATCGTATACATATACCACATCGAGAAGGGAAACGAATCTATTATGAAGTGGAACTGTGGCCGGAGGCAAGTTGATTTTCCGAGGGATGTGCGTGCACCGGAAGTTGAGGTTCGCGACGCGCGAACTCGGCATTCCTTCGGAATTGTTCGTAACACCCTGTGCTATACTGTAATATAAGCGCTCGTGGCACAGCCTCGTCTTTCTTTGTTCCCCTTTATCCTAACACACAGGCTTGGAGAACTTTGGTATTAATTAAAACTTGCAGGAAGTCGAGAGAGCAGAGTTCCGATTGTTCTGGTAGAAAATAGCTTTGAAGACTGTTCCGAAGGCAGTGTGTCTAGGTATTTCGTAGTAAGCGAAAGTACGAGAGAAGATTTTTCTTTTATTTCTTTTCCTCTAACACTTCAAACACCTCGGCACACGGACATTCTATTACTATTTGAAGTTTTCCAACATGGCGTGCGTCTGGCGACATTCTTTGCTTTCCCTCGATTAACAGAAAGCAAAGAGAGGCAAGCACACGTATATCGGTGAACCGAAAAGGAACGTGATTTCACCAGATCCTCTCTTTGCTCGTAAAATAATCTTTCTATGGGAAATTGTCGAGTTCGATGATGGGAAATCGCTGTCAGAGATTTTTTTCTTTACTTCTTTTTCTCTAGTTTTCCGTTTTTCTTGTTCTTTTTTACCTTTTTTTTTTAGTTGATGATCCCTTTCATTCTTTCAAAGATACGTTTTCATCGGAAAAGAGTCACTTGACGCGAGTTCTTCGAATCTGTCGTCGCTTAGGCGACTTCCACCAGAGACACGAGCACAAAGGTGTCGACAACGTCGAGGAGTTGTCGGTTCGGTTATTTTTAAACCAGTGCAGAAGGATTCGGTGCGACACGAAGAGCAGCTCTCTACGTACTCCGGTTCGTTGGAGGGAATCATTTTCCATTAAAAGTTTCTTGGAACCACCACAGGCTCGCTTTTAATCTCTCCACTTGTAATACGAAACGTACACCATTGTACGCAATTACAATGACGAGTGATGCAAATTACCGAGTTTCGCCGCTTCGCGAATTTCTCAATTCGCAAATTATCAACGAGCCGAAATTTCGAAAATTCAAATATTCAAACATTCAAATTTTCCAACATTCGAAGTTTCAAACATTCAACTTTTCAAATATTCAAATTTTCCAAAATTCAAATATTCATACATTCAAACGTTGAGAAACTTTCAGGACTTGAAATATTCGTACGTCCAAATTTTCAAAAATCAAAATATTTCAACTCGCACAAATGCAAAACTCTTCAGTTTTCACTTCCCCTTCGCAAGTTACGCCACGCAGTGGATAATCCGAATTCCCGATTCTGGAAAACACGCGAAATTCCAAAGCGAAATACGCCTAATCAATCATCCGGCAGAAAAAAAGAAAGAATTCCAGACGATTTTTTCGTCTCCTCGACGCTAATCAATCCAAGGCGCGTCGTTTTCGCGCCGCCCACGCGCGACCAGAGTGACTCACTGGCGTCTCGGCACGCACCGCTAGACTTTTCCTTTTTAAAACGCGAAGGAAATTCGCGACAGCCACCGGTTGTCAATTATCCTTCCGTGCGTGCATTTACCATGCAAACGAGGCAAAGGTAGGTAGAAACGCCACACGACTGGATGAAAGCTGGACAACGGCAGTTGTGCGTTATTCTCGAACACGATGAGAGCACGACAACGACGACGAGGACAACGACAAAAGTCGAGAGGAACAACGGAGGCTACCGCCACGAGAGAAGACGATGGTGTCCCTGTAATAGCTGAACGCCAGAAAAAGCCATTGTTCTCGCAATAATTGGCCCCTGGTGAGTTATGACGCGGGAACGTCGTAAAGTTTACAGCGACTGCCTTTAACGATTGTTCGCCTTTATGTATTGCACCCTTCGAAAATGTCGCCTTACACGATCCTCTCTTTACCTTGCAACAATGTCGCGATAGTATTGGCTTCTACCAGTCGTTCCTATTGTTGCTTCTGGTGAGAAGAGAAACTCTGACGTTTTAACAACTGTTCGAACGTTAAGGAACGTGAAAAATTGAAACTTTATGTAATAGAATTTTAATTTTAATTTCTCGGATTTCACAGAGAAAATTAATTTTACACCGAGAAAATTATTTACTCAATAAGCGAACGAATCATGATGAAATAATTGTAGAAAAATGAAGTTGAAGAAAAGTTGGAAAACTTGAACGATGATTCTCTCATATTTCACAATACCATGAAAATAAATTTTTTTTTTTTTAGAATGATCTAAGAAAGTTCTTTTTCTATCGAAAATCCTTTCTACCCGATAAAATATTGCTAGAAATACTTTTAGAAAAATCAAACCGAAGAAACTTCGCGTTAGAAAAATTAACAATTTAAAATTGAACAACGGTTTTTGGTTTCTATTTGACCGAAAGAAAATTTCTTAGAATAGTTCGTGAGAACGAAATAACGTAGAGAGTAGTATTATTAAAAAAATTCAAACGTTCCTTCTTCTCTACGTCGAATATTCCAACCGCAGAAAAATGAAAATCCTTTCTACCGATAAAATATTACCATATCCCAGAAAATTCGCGTCTTCGAGGTATTCCCATTGGCGCGAGGTGCGCGTAGGAGGAATATACGCGAGGGAACATACGCTCGGCTCGTTTCTGTTCGCGGCTCGTAAATCCTCGGGAAAAGGCTCGCGTCGGTGAACTTTTCGAAGCGAATTATGACGTCGCGCGAGGACGCGACAGTGGTAGAGACAAGAACCGGACACGCGTAAGCTATTCCTCGACCGGTATCTGCGGGCGGAAGTGGAGGTGCAATCTTTGCGCAGCTGCCCGATAAACCGAACAAGCCAGAACAGGGCTGACGAGCGTGGAAAAGGTGACGTTTCTACGCGGAAGTGTGATCGAACAGCGCTGGAAAAGAGATTGGCCTCGGTTCTGCGACCACTTTTTTCTTTCCCCGGCCAGCCATCGGTTACGATTCACCGTCTGCAAGCTGTTTAAAGTCTGGCACGAAGAAAAAAGTCGATGTCTGTTCTTTTTCACCTTTTTCTTTTTCTTTTTGATGGATGGTAACGAGTGGACGTTAAAATTTATGGTCTTATGATAAGGATCCGTAAAAATGGTCGTTCACGATGTGCCAGAGTGACTTGAACAATTTTTTTCATTTCTACGAATTTGAAAGCTTGAAATTTTTAAACCTGTGAAAACAATTTCAGAAACTCTACAACTGAGAACATCTATCATTCGCCACGTTATGTTACTAAAATCTGCGGTAGCCAAGGGATTAAGAAACATTCTTTTCTCTTTCAAATTCAATTATTTCTGATGGAAAAAAGTAAGTCGTTACAAGTTATAAAAACAAAAATCATCCTGAAGAGGTTACTCTCTCGCTATCCGAATTTTCCAAGTCGGATCATAATTGCACACCCATGAAACATCGACATCAGTAGATTACAACAGATCCGAACTATTAACTATTAGTGTATCTATATATAATACTAGCAGACAGACACATAGATCCTCTAGGTAGACCAGGACTTTCTACAAAGATCAGCAGAACTCGCGATCGATTCCGACAAAACGAAGTCGAGCGCCGAGGTAAATCCAGCTCGTAAACCAGTCGTGTTGGTTGGAAGTCGGCTATACGGAGGTGGACAGAAATGCCGCGCGCTTTTCCGCGAGGGCATTCCATTAGCCAGGCGGATCGGGGCCGGATAATAAATTAAAACGTGCCTACGTGGCCGTAGAACCGGTACTCATCGCGACCAACCTCCTTCTCCTCCTTTCTCCTTCCTCTTTCCTCGCCTCGTTGCTGGTAGTACTCGTGTCTATACCGTAGGTGGTTCAATTAAACGAGCAACGATCATAGGAACTCGATGCTTGATCGATTTCTTTTCTCCCGGAGTTCGAACGCAACATCGTGTACCATCGAAGAAACAACAAGCTTTCTGTATGTCTTGTTCTCGCTTCCGTTTGGAAAAGGAAGCAAGAAAGTGGTCCTTGAAAAAGTAGCCGGATACCATTCGGAGATTAAAATGAACTTGTACATTCGTACGCATGGTGCTGGATGATTCCTTTAAACGCGTTGGAAACGTGATAAAGCTGAGATTGAGATCTCTCAGAATTGTGTAATGGTTGGTAGGATGATTGGTGTGACGCTGATAGCTGACAAACGGTAATGGTGGGCTGGACGACATGATCGTAAAGTGTGCGCATTGCAATTGTTGATCATTCGAAGCACGTTCATTTCTTACGAATTCTAGTTCCTGTTGTTTTCTTTTTTTTTTCGTATGCAGGAGCCGTGGTCTTCGCGTCGCGCAAAATTTTCGACATCCTTTACAATGTTCTCTTTCACTCTCCGAGTCTCTCGCCGTCAGAGTCTCTAGCCCTCAGAGTCTCTAGCCCTCCGAGTCTCTAGCCCTCCGAGTCTCTAGCCCTCCGAGTCTCTAGCCCTCCGAGTCTCTAGCCCTCGGAGTCTCTAGCCCTCAGAGTCTCTAGCCCTCAGAGTCTCTAGCCCTCAGAGTCTCTAGCCCTCAGAGTCTCTAGCCCTCAGAGTCTCTAGCCCTCAGAGAGTTTCTCGCTCCAAGCCTGAGTCTGGGTCTCCCGCTCTGCGAGTCTCTCTCCCGTGAGAAAGGAGATATCGATCACGAACGGTGGACAAGCTCTCCCTCGAGTCAAAGGGATGCATCCAATCTGGCCTGCAAAGTTCTCGATCCTCGTCCAGCAGAAACGGGCACATGATTTCCCCTTAAAAGCGCGAGGCAAAGCCCGCTTGATCAACGGGTTTCAAGATGTTCCGCGAAGAAAAGGAAGCGCACTGACTGGTCGGCTTTTTCGTTCGCCAGTGGCCTCTGGAGAGCAGAGGCAAGCAAGCAACCAGGCTTGGTTGTACAAGCGGAGAGCCATTGGAAATCGAGATCGTCGAGGAGACGCGGAGGGAAAGAGAGACTGCGTGGCTGGACAGACTGGTCCTTCCTGTCTCTTTCCCACCTTCTCTTGCCCCTTTTATCGTCCTCCTCTCTCCTGCTCTTTTTAACCTGGAGATCCACCACGGAACCAGATCAGCGTGATCCAGTTCGCGCGACGATCTCTCGTTACCTGATTCTAGATCGTGAAAAATCAATTCTATCTGCGTATGGAAAATATATACACAAGTTATTTTCTCTTCTATTTCTTTTCTGCCTCTCTTTCTCCTTAATTGATAGAATTACGTAGGAGAATTATGGGATATTGATAGACCATGATTTTGCCGCCTGTAGAATCTACATGGAGGTTTTATTTTGGTTTAGGAGGAGATTTAAGTAATACAGATGCGGATTGGAAAGCGACCGGCACATTGAATGGCCAATAAGGTGCACGGTCGAATGGAGATCTCTTTAGCGTGGGCGCTGTGTAACTTTGTAATTTCCATTTCCTGCTTGATAGGAGGCAATGGTGTTAGTGCGTAAACGTACCCACGGTAGGAATGTACTCCACCCAATTTACATCGGTGTACTGCTCACTTTCGAATGCCATTTTCCAACCTTTAACCTGCACGTAACTAGGCTGATATCTTAGTTAGACCGCTTGGAAAAAAAGTCTGTGTTGCAATGCAACGATTACGAACTGATTCAAACGCATATAAATTATTCTATAATTCTAAACAAATTTTTTTCTGATTTTTTCAACCCACTATATGTACGAAAAGCATGTAAAAATGGATAATTAAACTTCAATGTGCCGTTATTTTTACAATTATCGATTTTTCTTCTTCATTCTGCTACCCGCTACAACGAAACTCATCCTCATTAAAAATCATTTTGGGTTTTTCGTTTCAGACGAACAATCCAACTGGATTAATCACGGAAGCCACGAGAGAACTCGGTTTTTATGGCGCGCGCGTTCAGAGGCTTCCACAGTCGTAAATTTTAATTAATTCCCGTCAGTAAAATTTGTCAATACTACAGAAATATAAATAAACGTACGAACCAAATTTTGACAGATAAAATCGCGCAGCTGCTTCAGAAAAAAAATACCATGCATTGCTCATCTCACAGAAGGCGTTATTAACTGATCGAAAACAGTCCGACAAATAAACGATCGTATTTGAAATGGCAAATTACAGGACATAATAAAAATAACAATTGCCTTAACCTGCCTTTAACCAATCCATATAAGACCAGGACTATACCAATTCTACCGCGCAACGGTAGCTGTAAGCGAATCGGTAGATCGGTCTGACCAGGTACGGTCCGCGACTACTGGCAAATAGAATATCGACTAATTTGCCGGCTGTTGCGTGGATCTGTGCGATCTACGGGCGCGCGCCGGGCTCTAAAGCCAAACGGAGGAGAGAACGTGGTGCAGATTTATCTGACAGCCCTGGTGGTTTGCAGAGAGGCTCCGCGTAGCCCGTAAATTACGCTCGAGACTTAACCGTAGCTGGTTCTCGCGGAGAGTTAGATACCGGTGGTTCGCGATCGCGTGACGAAGAAACCTCGTGCAGCCAAGGATAATAAAATACACCAAGAGATTCGTGGTCCACGATTCCCCTCCCTCTTCTCTTTTTCAATCGTGCAACTGTGTAAAAATCCTAAAAACGTTCCTTCTCTCGATTTGAAATCGCAACAGAAAGTAGCTAAAAAGAAAAAAAGAATTTCCTAAATGGTTATAGAAAAGTTTGGTATTCTTATCGGTACGAAATGGAAGAGTTACATAAAAATAGAACGGTTTTGCGAGGATGAGAAAACGAATTAAAAGGGGTTCGCGGTACGACGTTCTTGTCCCAGCTGCGCCAGCGACGTTTTCAAATGCGGTTTTACGAGCCACGGTATTATATCGACAGACACAGGGCCAGGTCCGGCGAGTTTCCACGGGTAGATTGCCAGCCAACTACTACAAGCGATCGTAAAGCTGTAACGAGCGATCGTCGTTAACTTGGCGAATTAGCAGGCTGACGTTTATTAGCTGTAGACCCCACAACATTTACACCGGACGCGGCCCGCAGTTCTTAAATGAAACGATTCTCGCGCGCCTTCTTCCTACCCATTCCGCACACTACTTCCTCCCCCTTATCAATTTTCTACTTGCCAAATAAATATACATTCCACCGAATATTCCTCGGTAGTTTCAAGACTCGCGAAGCAGAGCGTTTCAAAATGCTTTATTAAATTCTGTAGATCCTAAATTAAGTTAGATCATGGAATTCACTGTGTTCTCCAATTCTCCGAGTTATCGTAAATCCAACAGATAGATTTTCATAGATTTTACAGATTAAATTAGACGATCTCTGGATTGTTCGAACCTTAGACAATTTCACGATCTTCCCAATGCCTCTAAATCTTCCTTATCCCAAGAATTTTCACATTCCATTGCTCTGTCAATTCCAACAAACCTTCTACCGTCAATAGCCATAGGAAACAATCGCTCTCGAGTAATTATCACGCCACACAACGTAGCAAAAAGGACAGAGAGAGCCTCGACAACACCACCACCTCAACGAGAGAACATTGAACGAAGAAGCAGGCCAAGCAAGAGTGCACAGAGCAGAAGAGGAGGAAAAAGAGGAGGGTAGAGACGCGGTTTGAAGTGGCACTCCCTGTCTGTCGACCCACGCCAGCTATCTTGCGGCCTGTCACACGATATTATTATGTGCACATGCCCATGTATCACAGACTACCTGACAGATCGGGCTCGTATCTATACGAGGCCGGCCCTCACGGGCTAGGTGTGGTTGCTTCGTTGCTCGCGGCTCCTCTCCTCTCCTCTTCCTCCTCCTTTTCCACCTTCTACTCCTACTCTCTTCATGTGTGCGTCTGCTCGCCGCGTACGATAAAATAAACGAGCTTGTCCCTGGGTCCTCTCTCACTCTCTTTCTCTCTTTCTCCTTTAGAACCTCTGTGTCTCTCACCTATTTGCCTCCCTCCTGCTCACCTGACCAACGACGTCGTACTCCCTCCCTCTCCTTTCCTCTCTCCTTTCCTCTCCAGTCGACTGCAGAAGAACTTTTAAGGTCAGAGACCTCGAGAGTCACTGGCGAAACGAGGGCGAGACCTCGACAGAGTCCACCAAAGAACACCACCACCTCCTCCCTCCCTCTCTCTCTCTCTCTCTCTCTCTCTCTCTCTCTCTCTCTTTCTCTAACCGAGACACTTCGTCGCCGTTGTCTCTCTTCAGGGAGCTTTCTTCTTCTCGCCACATTGCTGTTCTTGATGCGTACACGTCTCGAATTACCACTCGGTTACCGATCCACGTCGGCCATCGACTGTGTCCCCCTTTTTCCACACAGCAGAGGCTGCAACCGGGAAACAAAACGCGTCGTACGAGTATACGATCGAAGAAGTCTCGCTTGAATTTCATGGTACCAAGGTTAGAATTCGGAGAAATTTTTCTCTGTTGAGAAATTCGAAAAGAGGCACATATACAGAAGGGATTTTCTGTTGAGAAATTCGAGTGATAAACGAGAGGAATACCTACGTACGAGGGATTTTCGAGATGAATGTAGGCCACGGAGAAGGGAAAAAGACAAGGATAGTTGGGTTTCGATATTCAGAGAGAGGTTAACGACCTGGTGACGAGGGTCGTGGACTGATTAGTCACGTAGCCGGCGCCCACGTTGACTAGAAACGAGATACGCGTTGAAGAGCTGCCAGAGGACGCCTGTTACGTGGAACGGTGCCTGTACCTATTCGTTCTTCATCGTTAACTTCGCGTATGTATTACTAAAATTAAAATATTTCTCTTTTTACTGTAGCTATGTAAATACTATTATATCATATAAAAATCTATGTGTTTTCTTTAATATAAAATCTTGCCGCCTAGAGCAAAACGCTCTAAATTTGCCTGGCAGTGAATAGATTAAGTGTACTAAGGTTAAGTACAATCTTTTTGTAGTGTTAAAAAAGTATGGCAGGTAAGTGTAAGTAGAGAGAAAATAACACGTACGACGAAATAAAGAATGAAGAAACTTAAGAAGGAGGTTTCGGTATATACCTCTCCTCCTCTACCTTGCTGTGACTGATTACAGGTGCGTGCAGCACCAGGCCAGGTTCGGCGAGTGTGACGTAACGGTAATTGCATAAATCCTAGGACGAAGTTGGGCCGCAGCTGTGCACGATCGCCGCGGCGCAATCATCGCGGCGGATCTCGCGACGCGACTCGTAAATCACCGCTCGATTAAGAGGAGATCGTCTTGCAACACCCACCAATGGAACGCGATACATCGCGCGCCCGCCTCCAAACGGAACACACAATGTCGCCTCGCCCTTGCACGAAATCATTTTTCTTCCTCCCTCGTAACATCCTTTCTCTGTAACTTGTGCAGAGAGCAAGTTCCCTCTCATCTTTTTTTTTTTCTTTTCAACTATTTATTACGCTATTCTTCTCCGATAATGGCGAATTTGAAAGAAACAGAACTTGTAGGATTTTTGCTGTGATAATTTTGTAATGAAAATAAACCGATCTGTGAAAATTAGCCAATTTCCAATTTTCTCGCGTATTCGAATACTTGAGAATTAAATTTCGAACTTTTAATATTTGGAGGACCACACGTGGATCCTTTTAGACTTAGGAATCAATTTTAATGTTTTTAATTCATTCTTTTCTTCTTTATTGAATCTTCTGTATCATGATCGATTATATTTCGTTGATATTTTTGAAATATGAATTATTTGGTGTTATTTAACACGAAGATGCTGGTTTAGATTTCTTTTTCTCTCTTAACCCCTTGGCGCTCCAATAAATCCGCTCAAATTTCATTTACATTTAAACAAAGCAAATTAATCTATTACACTGTTCATCAATTTTTTTAATAAATAAATTCACGAAGGAGTATAATCTTTTGCTTTTCAAAGCGAAACTTTTGCATTTTCCAAAGTTTCCTCGCAGATGTGTGTTAAAGTTAATATTCCATCGTAAATCTATCGTATCGAGAAAATTTATTCGCAGCGTAAAGGGTTAATTTCGAGAGAATGAGAATAAAGGGAAAAAAGAATTCGAGTACTCGTAGGAAAAAGGATTAGGATTTTGAGTGGCACGTTTACGCGGCCAAGGAGAATTATGTGTGTAGTCTACGAGAACATTCAGAGCCGTAATATGGTACAAGGACGACAACCACCCCCCGGGACTCGACCGGACCGCGCTCGTCTCCGTCCTTTTTCTCCGCTGCTCCTTTTCCCACTGCTCCACCGTACATATTGCACAACCAATAACCGGTCCCTGATGCTGATTTCGCAGACGCGCCTCTCTCGTAACCCGTACACGCATGGGAAGAAGATTCGTGTCCCGAATCCTACCATCAATTCCTTCTGGCACTTTAACTGTTCAATTAAATTCGAACATGGACACCGTAATGTTAAAAAAAAAAAAAAAAGACACGCAATCAAATGTAGTTTTATTCTGCTGTGCTCGATCAAATTACTCTCGAAGAGTAACACTGTTGCACAATTACGAATTGTGTACACCAATCATTCTTTAAAAAAAAAAAGAGAGAAAGTTCTTAGAAGTTCCATGTTACTTTTTATGCTTAAAATTAGCAACAACAAAAAAAATAGATTCATTCAGGTGAATGTTATACTGAAATAAATCAACTGTTCTATAATTGTGAATTACGTGCTCATTCTTTAAAAAAATATCTTTCAAAAATTGTTTCTTTTTTATACTCAAAATTAGTAAAAAAAAAATTCTTTCGTTCGTTCAGACGAATATTTTTCGAGAAATCAGTACTGGAATAGATCCTAATTCAAGATCCAACTAAAAAATTAAAGTCACCTCTAATAAAACTGTCTAGGCGTCTTAGTCTGACAGACACGGTCCGAATCTACTTAACTCACGCGTTCTGCCGACGTTTACTCCATATATTTTATAAAATATGTACAATTCAGAATGAGAAAAAATTACTTTCTATACTATATCTAACAATATTCAAATATCAACCATAAATATTCGTTGATATTACTACATTACGAGAAAAAGAAACCAAATGGAGATTCCTAACTGCGAATCCGAGTCATAGCTGAGTCAATTTGGCCTAGGTTACCTACTACCGATGTCCATAGGTTCGTTATTTTATCGGAGACTGGGTTAAACTAGTTTATAGAACATTTCCAGCATCCTTACACGAGAATCAACCGAATAATAGCCAATCGAGGGAACGTACCGCGGCCTAATCGGATAAGAAGCGAAGCAACGTCGCACGTGGGCACGTCGAAGCTTCTTCTGACAGCACAAAGGGCCTCACGGAACGTCCGTGGATGATTTACTCTCGACGAGACGCGGCTCGCTGATAGCCGTGAAGCAACCGCGCGCTAATAAAAGCCAGTGGTGGTATCCCCCTTCTGATTCAACGTCGCGAGAGAAACGGTATATGTACGGTTCTCCTCGTTTCGCGCGACAACTCGCCTCAAATCGCGCGTTCGCGTGTCCCCTGCAACGACACGCTCATATTTCCACTCTTTACTGCCAGGTATAAATTCCTGCCCGGGGGCGAAATTACGATTATAGCTAATCTGTAAAGAGGCAGAATCTATTCGACAGAGGCTGTTCTCTGCTCGATAGAACTCGGGGACAAAGGGACGTACTATTTGACACTTGACACATTTTTAAATTCCTTTTAGAAATATTTTTTATATACCAAATTCGACAAATTTCCCTCGCTCCTAAACGAAGAAGAAAATAATGAAAGGTTTGTGAAAATTATTTACGTACGCGTGCCTCGTTGAAAGAGCAAGTTCGATGATCATTTTGGTGAAGTGTCTTACCTGAAACAGAGAGAAACACACAAATTTTTAGAGATGCTGAGAATTTATAATATTCTCAAAATATATTAAATAAAAGAATTAATTTCTAAAATTTATAATATCTGAATATAGCGATACAGAAATAGGTGGAGAAACTTATCGTATTCTGACACTTGAAGAAATAACAGAAAATGGTAGAAAAATTTGGCTACCTTAATAGATCATATTTTAAATGGTCACTAACGTCCATTCTATATCATTCTCCGTATCATTCGTACCAAATATAACAACATTTCCCTTAATATCTGATACTTCGAGCAAGTATTATCCTCCAATAATTAAAAATACAACGAAATTGTAATTCTCGATCTTCGTATTATCATGAATTCTTTCTCCCTAAATAATTCTTATTATCCTTCATCAAGAAATTGCTTCGTTATTGCCCGAAAGATAATCTATCCATCATCGAGGACACAGAGAGGCAGAAAACTCCCCGAAGATCTAGAAACCTTCAGAATTATATTCGCGAGTTCCACTGTATTGTCTCCGAGAGCAAACAGGCCAATAATCCAGCGTCGCGCAATAAACGGACCGGTTTCTGGGGCCACGGACAAAAGGGACATCCATCTGATAAGGCGCACATCAGGATCGTGCGGGATGTATCGAGGGGGTGGCACGAGGACGATGGTTATTACCGAGCCATAATGAGAGGGTGGACCATCGGGGCCATTTTTAGATAAGACGTGGTCTACGCGTTGCGTTGCGGTCAGGGGTTGCGTCGAATTACGACAGACACGAATGGAGGGACCATTTTCATTACGAACCACCCTGCAGAAGAGGGACGAGCAACTTCGAAATTCTCCTGATCTAATGGAAGAGCTATGAGGTATTCGAACATTTATCTATTCAGCTTGTCTATTTCGAGCTGTCGATTTCAACTTCATCACAAATAATCAAATTCTGATACATAGAAAAATGTACATCTTATATATCTGAATAGAATTTTGGGTCAGTTTGACCCAACTCGTAGAACATTAATTTCAATCAAAGACAGAGATACGTTCCATTTTTGCTATCCTCCAAGTGCCAGACAAATTTACGAACTCGTCGAACAATCGCTACACGCCATTCAAATATAGCGAGTACAAAAGAAAGATGGGATAGCTTCCTAAAGGTCCAACGTAACGCGAAGCGTACTACATTGTCTCAAAGAATAATTCCCCGGGCGGCAGGACGAACCTTTCATTACCAGCCCGGTAATAACCTACCTATGGCATCCTATAGAGCGCTCGAACAACCACCAGCAGGCCCAGGGACGCGTGTACGTGTCCGGTTGATCCTGCTGGTAGATAGGATGCCTCCGGTTCGGCGGATCGTGCGGAGAAACGTGCGCGAGAAAGGCGAAAAGGGAGAGAATGCCGGCACACACAGTGTACATACTGTCCGTCGTTTCTCGTGTCGTTTATCACGAATCTCGTCCCATGACCAGGACCAGCAGTGAAACAATGGCTGAATACACGCCTCCTCTGTCCTGTACACGTTGCACCGATAACCATCTTCGTTCAGGAATTAAGAGTCCACGCGTGACTACCAAGACGTCTTTGGATACTCTCTCGAGACTTCCTCGAAAGGGATTGATAATTGATTTTTCATTAGTATTTTTACATTGGAGACTTTTTATGTCCTTCGTATTCATTCGATCAAGCGATACAAGATCAAAAGTATTATTCAAGATTGTGACTACTTTCAAAGTGAACAAGGAAGACAGGATAAGTCTGACAAGACTCTCAGTTGGACAGTTAAGGATTAGCTATGAACACCTGCTGAAGGAATCAAACCCAGTGCTCTGTAATTGCTGCAACCAGACACTTTCGACAGATCACACCTGCTGTACGAATGGATACGATTCGAAACGCAGAGATAATACAGGTTTCACCAAAGTATTTAAAAGAATACCTAAATATACCACAAAATGTAGAGAAAAGAACCTAGTCACACTTGTCGCTGATGAGTGCTGTTGATAGGATATCAAACCCCAAAGAAAAAAAGGAAAATGTTCGTTGTACCTTTCTCTAAACTTAGTTGCTACATCGCACTGCCAATTGCGATTGCTTTTTCTATCTATTACGAGCACTTATCAGCTAACATTTCACAAATTAGCAGCCTTAGAGATAGTAGAATATTTGAGCTTAATATTCGTTAAGATAGAGAACTTTTCTCATTTATATTCGAAGAATATACTGAAAAAGTCTGCCAAAGAAGCTACAACACAAAGCTCGTACTCTGCTCGTCACATTCCACTCTAAGAAACTCTTGAAACAAGGTGCAAACGCTGTCAAACACCAGTGTACCACATGGTACTCCAGCAACAAATAACCTCCGAATGTTCTTCAAGCCTGAGAGGAACGAACTTTCGTCCCAAAATCTGCTGCACAAGCCTCCACAGGTCGTCGAGGTCGCGACTGATAAGAGTCTGGGAATTAAGCAGCCTCGTCTAAGTTGTCAGGCGAGAAGTAAGCGACACGCGTTGACTTCCTGCTCTCTGTGGCGCGTGATTCACGCGACATAGAATAGAGGTGGTTAACGGTCGTAAAGGAAAATTAGGGAGCCAGCTGGGATTAGCGATACGAGACAAAGCTTCAGTTCGGCCGAGGAACATTCGGGAAATGGAGTCTATTCATTCCAGGGAAGCAATGAATCCGACGCGTGGTGTGTGTGCTTAGCCGGGTTTGCCTCGCCAGGCCGCTGGTGATAAAGGACCAAGGATTTGCCCCCGGATTGCGCTGTTCCGAGGCTTTATGGACTTTGTTGCGTATCCTGTTACGCGACGAGCCTTGTCAGAGTCGATTCTCCAGCTTTCCCTCTTCCTGTCTTTGTAACAGGAACGTTTCAATTCCGGTCGAACGAGGGAAACGTTGATCATGATTTACCTTAGCGCGAAGGAATTGAAAATTGGTCCCGTTCGTTTAAACTTGTACCGACAACTAGGTTTACTTCTTGTTCGATAAATAAATTGTAACATACACATGTGTGAAATTTAGTAGATTTGAATATATTTCACATTTGAGATCTTAAAAGAGGATATTATAATTAAAAATAAACAACATCTCTGAAGTTTCGAATCGTTCTATCACGCGAATAAATTGTCAAATATAAACTCTACGTGAAAATGTGTGTGTAAGAGCAGTTTGAATGCTCTATACAAAGACTAATATCTATCTGAACAATAGCCTCTCATAATAATTCGAACATTTTGTTACCCATTCCCAACTTGAAATCCCAATTTACACCGAACAGGTTATATTCGAATGGCGTCGACTCATTACCCAGAACCACCTTCATTTCCACGTCAGATTCACCAGAGAGACTTTCCACCCTTCCAGCAGCGAAGCAAGCATCGTCATACCCACTCAGACGAACGACTCGAAGAGGTGCCAACCAAGCCCGAAACTCTCCTCAGGGTGAAAGGAAGGAAAGGGTGCACACCAAGGGGACGGGAGTATCTCATCAAGAATTAGTGGGGGGAGGGGGCACAGACCGTAGGAACCGTGTAATCCCGTCGCTACCAGTAATTAGCGATATTTGCATATCTCCACTATGCGAGAGAGTGTCCCTCGCGGAAGGAAGAAGCGATTTACATGGGAATGGGCCCACTTCGAACCCCGCGATACTGACGTTCCCGTAAATAAGAACTGTTTACGGCCTTTGCAGATGCTTCGCCGATGGAAAGATTGCGAGAGCGCGGAGAGAGCAGAGCGCTGAGAGACCAGAACGCTGAGAGAACAGAGCGCAGAGGAGAATTGAGAGAGAGCAGAGCGCTGAGAGAATGGAGCGCTGAGAGAGAAAGCGAGAGAGAGAGCAGAGAGAGGAGTGGAGAGGGACACGCTGCCGTTTATGAAGTACGAGCAGCTGATCGAACGATTCCCTTCTTAAGGGGAGGGAAGCGATCGTAAAAATGTAATATTATACACGGCCGCGCACCATCATCGTGTGTTTCATCGGGACACGACGACGTTGTAACATTTTCGTGTTCGAAAGTGGATGTTCAAGATAAATTCTCGATCGAGGCAAAGTTTCGACGATATAGACGGTTTGAAAGTCTTGGACGTTTTGCATAATCGCCGCATAATTCGCCGGGTTTATCGTTCGTTCGTGTCCCTAATGTCTCGGAAAGTTTCGCGGCCCCGGTTTCCAGCTATAGAAGGAAGGGCGTCGACAATGCCTCGTTAGCCGCTAATGGCACCGTGAAAGAACTAGGATTAAGAGTTGTAAACCACCTTGCAAATTACTCGCTTCCCTCGACCCACCTCCTTTTCTCTGTGCCTATAGTCCGTCTTATTCCGAATCGAACGACCGTGCTTTTGCTATGGGGCGGAACAAGATCTTATCGAGCAAACGATTTTCTCATTTCCTTCTCTTTTAATTGTGTTTTAAATCTTTCCATTTTGTTACTTTTTTTTTTTTTATAGAATATTTGAATCCTTCAATTGTCTACACGTTCGAGTCAAAGTTAATTCCGCAGAAAGATATTTATCTTTTCAGTATCGAATTTGTACACGAGTTCTATTCAGCGGAGTTCTATCGAGAATAGAATTGCAGTTTGGTTAATTTCCAACGGCGAGAAGAGGCAAGCGAGTTTGCAGTCTGTAAAGTTTCCACGAGCCACGAGGGGTGAGGTCGCTAAAATTTTACTACCGAACGCCCGCCCAATGAATTTGCATGGAAATTCGTAGTCGGCCAGAGACGTACACGTCGCGAGAATTAACTCAGTTACGTCTAATGAGTCGGAGAAGACGGTCGCGTGGAATGGAAGTTTGAAAAGACGAATCCTTGCATCTCGATCCATGCCTAAACTATCAAAGAAAAACAAGAAAGAAAGGGAAATAAAATGACAAGAAAAGACAAAAGAACTGAGAAACTTTTGATTTTATACAAATTCGATAACAAGTCAGTACAAGAGGGACAAAAACTGAGCGACGAAACGGAGAAAGTTCGCTAAAAGAACGATAAAGAAATGTCTAAAGAGAGAGAAAAAGAAAGATTCAGAGAAATATTTCCTTTATGCGTCTAAAGAAAGAACCCTTGGAAGGGTGTTACCGAACAAAAGCACCTTCCATTTGAATCCTTATACAACATTCTCACAAGAACAATCACGAAAGACTGGGCGCGTTCTGCAACTCCTGCGTTTGAAGGGTTTCGCCGAGAAAACACGAAAGAGAAAAAGAAGAAAAGCTTTCGTGCTCCGTTCTAGAAAGAGGGAGGAATGGAGATCTCGTTTAAATTATGAAATTACCAAGTCCGTGTAGAAGCTTGGTCCCGTAAGCTTCTTATGGGAGTTAACTAACCTCATAAAATTAGCAGGTAGGTGTAAACTTCCTTCTCCGTTGTGGAGAAACGCCTCCCCCGAAACTCTCTCTTTCCACCCCTCCTACTATTCCACCCTTCCACCTATTCTACACCCCCGGGTTGATGTCTCGTCCTCTCGTCAGTTTCCGTCACCTCGTAAAACCCGGTCGAGACAATGCTAGAACCTTGTGCTCGATGAAGCTCTCCCTCCCTCTCTCTCTCTCTCTCTCACCCTTTTCTCAACCACGACTGTAGTTCCACTCAAACCCCTTGCAGAGCATCCCGAGTATAAACCCTTTCCACACAGCCGCGGTTTACCTTCCTTCTGAAATGTCGTGGGCGGCTGAAGATGGCTTCCTGACGAAATTTCGCGAAATTTCAAGACCACTGGGGTGTACACGCGAAATTGGAATAGTCTTGCACAGGCTTCTATGTTCGATCAAAGATGACGAGGTATGGAAAAAGAGGGGAGGGAGAGAGAGAGTCTGAAGTCGTATTACCTTTGGAGAATGAGATATTCGAGGGAATATTTTCCGAGTCGAGAATAATCGTCGAGAATGGAAATTTGAATTAATCGAAGTTGTACGAACGAAGACAGATTTCCGATATTTTTATAGACGTGAAAATTTCTTTCGTTTGAGAAGAAACAAAGGAAGTTAAAAGTACGAAGAGATTTTGGTCTTAAGAGAATGGAGAATGAAAGCTACTAAGGAATTAGGGAAATTGAAGGTAGGAAGAAATTTTGGAATTAAAAAGTAAGGAATTAGAGAAATTAGAAGCAGAAAGAAGTATTGGAATTAAAAAATGGGGAAATTAGGGAAATCAAAAGCAAAAACAAACTTTCAGATAAAGAATAGGAGAAAAATTAAAAATGCAAAATTGAGCTATTTTCAATCGAAGAAAATTTGTTGACTACATTTGCTATTCCCTCTCGTGTCCCCTCTGGTCAATTCCTCGCATCACTCGTCACGAACAAATACAATACAGAAAAAGACAAATCAACCGGATCAAATTGGCGATATGTTAAATATCAAGCACATACCGCAAACAAATGTACATACTTAATGTGTTAACAACAAGCAAGAGTTGGCGCAGTGGCACAACCGCTTAACGATCACCGGTGGCATGAACGAGATATCGATTTCCCTGTTGGAAAAGCAGAAAGAGGAGGCGCAGAAGGACGGAATTGGCTGCTCGAATACGTGACTCAATTTTACACGAGGATCGTGGGGGGCTGATTTTCACCCTCGCGAGACATGCATATTTAGAACAAACAGAGACCCGGTTCCCTCCACTTTCCATCCCCCTTCCGGTCTCCCTCCTCTTTTTTTTATCCGCGAGCCACGCTTTGCATTTAAACACGTAGTTCGTTTAATTTATGCGAGCAAGGCGAAAAAGGGTGGCCATTCAGACGAAGGCCTCAGGTATGAATAGCCACGGCAACCGTTGAAACTTTCCTCGTCGAAGGAAGGGTGAAACGTCTTGCAACGTCCCTCTTCACCGGAAGTTCAACGACGAACCACGTACAACAACCACGGTAATTACGAATTATTCAATGTATACTTTTTTCTACAGCCATCTCACCGATGTACTGAAAAACTTGCGTGTTATACTTCGCCTTAGAGTCGTTGGATCTAATACCAAACTTTCATTTCGCAAAGTTTCTAACTGTCGAGGTCGAAAAAGGGTTGGAAACGAACGAGACTAATCGGTAGAATTTCAATACACGACACCAGTGTCTTTCTCCTCTTCATCTGAATTTTAAATTTAAAGGAAACACGTCGAATTGTAAATATCGACAAATTAATGGATAGAGATGGGAGTAGAGAATGAGTTCGAGAATAAAAGTCGAGCTCGCGAAATTTACGAACGACTGGGGGGAAGAATTTGCTGGAAAATTAAGAGAAATCGTCAACACCCCCTTCGTAACGAAAGGTTTATGAAATAATGAAAAAAAAAAGGGGTTGTACACGCGGTAGCAATTATTTTCGATTAATTAATCGTAACTCGCTGGATATATAATGAGATACAGCCAGACATATTCGCGAGACAACGAGTCACACCACTCAGGGATTAATCGTGGCGTTAATATATTCGGTGGAAACACAGAGAGGAAGAGGAGGAGAGAGCGAGAGAGAGAAAGGCGGAGAGAGAGTCGAAGGTTCGTTAGCGAATCCGGAAATTGCTGACCGCAAACGCGGTTGCGTTGCGTTCAATTTGCAGCGCGCAGTGGAACGAGAAAGGAGGTGGTCAGACGCGTCTGGCCCAACTTCGATAAAAATTGGCTGGAAACAGAGGAAGAGAGAAGGGAAACGCCACACCCGGGCATTGTTAACGAGCGCACAATGTCACGTATAATGCACAATGAGCTGTTCCGAGGCGACGCATTAATGCGAGGCACAATGATGCGTAAGCGAGCACGGAGCGTACCAATGGAGATAGAGAGAAAAAGCGACGTGGGTGGAGAAGGAAGGCTAGCAAATTCTTTCTTTTCAAATTCATGTTCATGTTTCGATGCAATCTTCTTGCAAGTTAATACAGCTTAACAGTAATCGAACGAAATTAGTTCGGAAGAGCTGCTTATATAGAAACATTCAAATTTAAACAGAGAAACGTGTCAGAATACACCTGGACACGCGTCTCTTTATCACTCAATCACGTCAAACGACGAGAAACCTAAAAACAGCGAGAGCAAAAATTCAATTTCCCGTTCGAAGGTAATCGGGGAAGATTTCCAAAGAGAAAAAAGGGGGTAGGGCTAAAAATGAGAGGAAAAGAGCATGTAGAAGAGACGAGAGACAAAGAAGATTGACGCGTTTATCCATGGGGCGGGGGTACCGTGACAGCGTCGACGTCTCGTTACATTTTTATCGAAACAAAGCTGTCGCCGGCTGATATTCAATTTCCTGACGGCGGAACACCGTGTCTCCTCCTCCTCCCTGTGTTCGGTTCTGTTCCAGGAGGGAGGGAGGGAGGGAACAATTCCAGCCGCGATGCGAACTGGACACAGAAGAACGGAACCGCAGAGCAGCGTCGAACCTCGCTAGCCAACTGAACGTGACAGTATCTCCAGACGGCGACGCCGGTCGCGTCCTTTCCCCTCTCGCGAGACACTCTGGTGTGTAACACTGGCTGGGGCATTGTAGAAACGACGACAGCGCGTGGCTACCACCGATACCGAAACGTCTAGGCGGAACTTCCTCTGACACGCGACACAGAACGCTGATAAAGCGAGGAAATAGTAGAGTGTGAAACGGGGAAAGAATGAAGTTGACGGAAGAGGAACTGCTACTCCCTTTCTTGTCAGTGAACAAGGAAGGGTCCTTCCCTCGTTCATTTCGTTCAACTGAATGCTTGAATGTAACCAGGGATCGAAAGTGAACGAGTGCTGTTCGTGGTAGACGACGATGTGTGAAAATGTACGTACAGGAGGATCGATGAAAGTACAGAGTCTGGAATTTTTGTTACTTAGAGAATAGCTGTCAGAAGGAAACGAGTAGACTATAAATTCTTGCATAACTTACCCGCAAGAGTGCAGCAAATTGTTGACAGCGAGGGAAAATGTATCACTGATTAGAACAGTGAAATGTTTTATTTGCACTCTTTCGAAATTCACGATAACGAATCGGTGGGAAAAATGAGAATAACGATGAAGCAGAGGAAAATTTGACGTACAAGTTTATCTAAATGTGTTCTCCAAACGCTTTTTCACTAAATTTCTCAACAAAGAACGCACTTCCTCGTTATTCATGAATATACCCAGAGGAGTTTCTTGTCCGACAATCGAAAACGTTTCTTCCGCCTCGACGACGAAAAATATCCCCCTTGATCAGAACGTACAAAAGAGCGGTGAACGGAAAAAAAGTTGGAGACACGTACACACACGTGCATACACATCCTGATGGAACGTCTTCGCCATTAACTCGAGACCTCTTTTGTTCGCGTGGCGTTTCCTGAGGAGGCAAACGTTGATAGAAACGAAAAAAGGGAAGGAGAAACGCAGCGCGCGTTTTTCGGCGTCACGGTGTGCCTCTGGGTGACCGAAACCGCACGAAACACAACGGCCGTGACGTCTCCGTTTGCGGTTCCAGCCCCGGTGCAGCGAAGATTTCAAACCGACAGGAAACACACGTCCGGTCGCATTTTTGCGCTTCCGAGTGCGTTAACTCTCGGCCGTACAGGCTTCTTCGGTAGAAGTAGAAATGCTTCTTTACTTCTCACGAATGAAGTGTGCATAGGCAGTGCGAGATTCGTTAATTTTTCAAAACACTTCGGGAAAAGACGACTTCGGAGTGTAAACTAGAAACGACACGAGAAAATCGACGATAAAAGGTGCCGAGAAATTCGACAGAGAATCGCGACAAAACGTTCGAAAGGGAGAAAGAGAAGTTCGTAAAACGGTTGCTCGTGAAAAGCTTAACCATTCGAGGCTTAATTAAAGCGTTTTCCAAGCGAGAGCACCCTCCACTTCGCTCGGGGATCGTTTCTTTGAAGTTCAATCGGCCTAACGAGGCCCACTGCGAGCATTAAAATGTACAAACTTAAAAGTACCTTATTCTTCGTGCAAAAGAGAGAGTAGTTACCCTTCTCCTGGAACCACAATTTCAGCTTTTACGATTGCGAGAAATCCCTTGGAAACTTCATACATCAGCGAGAACCAACAAGGAAACCGTGTAACGAGTTTGAAGTGTCGCGCGGCGGCGTTTCATTAGCCCGATAAAAATCCTTCCTACCTTTCTTTCGCGGTGATCTCGTAACCAAGGGAATGGGAGGGAAAGAGGGACGAAAACGAGGCGGGAGAGAGGAACGTGTGTGCGATTTGCACACACAGATACACGCACACAAACCGCGCCGAAAGAAAAAGAGAGAAAGGGAGGATCCAGACGTGTAAAAAATGGCGATTGTTAATTAAATCCGCTAAGCCAGGAGGAGATGGAACGGCTGAAACCACTCGCCATCATCCAACACCCATTCTATTCTCTGGTATTTGTCTTGCGGCCTTCTTTCTCGCGAAATATTTATACTGCGACCACTGGCTCCACACCGATTCCCGGCGCCATTTCACCCCGTTCAACTTCTATTAATCTTTCCCTACTCCACACACCCTCTTGTTAATTTTCGATTTCTCCCTTATTCATATTCCCAATTGAAACACACAGTCCAACCCGTTGTTTCCATTACGAACGAAATCCACTCGCGAAAGTTTCCATCGCGTTAACGAAGTTAGTGGACGAGAAGAAGAGCTGAAGGGTGACCGGAAGTCGAGGTTTATAAGAGGAGGAGAGGAATATAGAGGTCTTTGGTGGGACTATGGACCGCGATTAGCTCGTGTATCTTCGAAAATCCAGTGAAAATGGGACGAAGAAAAGAGGGGACGGACGAGAGAGACTTCGGAGACGTCCCCCATGGCCCTCAAGGATTGAATTACCCTCGTGTATCCCTTTATACCGCGTGCGTCCATTCGAGTGGCTGGAAAACCGTGGCGCAAGGAGCAGCGAGAGAGCTACGTTAATTGGACGGATGATGCCGCTAAATCCAGAGAACCTTGAAAGCCAGGCTCTGGGGAGGCGTCCAGCGTCGCTTTGTCAGAAATTAGAGGGAAAATGGGCTCTGAGCTGGTGCCACGCGCCAGTCACATCAACAGAACACACACGACTACTGTCTACTTTTTCCTCTTTTTCCCGAGGAAAGAAAAACCGAGCCTCCTCCTTTCTTTCTATTCGGTAGAGGATATTCCAGGGTGGATGAAGACAACGAGGATGGAAGTCGTGGATCAACTCCCTGAAGAGATAGCTCGGCGAGGAAAGAATCGCGCGTTGATGCCCCGTTAATCCTGGGTGTGGTTGTGCTCACGCATCAAATTTCCACCTCTCCTTTGTACGATGCTAGACTCTTTTTACAGGGAATCACTGGTAAACGTATGTCGAATTCAGAGAGAAGTTCCATTTCATTTTTAACACTTTCGATAGGGATTCATCTTTGGTTATTATGCGTTCGAATGTTCCGAAAGCAACGACAGAAGCTGTAACTAGAGAAATTTTATAACAATAGCGACTTCTTGTCGTCTATTCATTTTACAGCATACAAAAGCATATTTTTCCTGCACTTTCTCGGTTAATCTGATCGCTAATACTAATCGAAGAAAAATCTTTAGTAGACAATTTGATTAATTTTTTTTTTTTTTTAAATAAACACAAGAATCGAAACGTTAAAAACTCGGCGTTACTTTAACACTGAGAGCCATAACTAAATTCATACAACTATCGAAACATGTAACGAAACATCTGAAATTTCACAATCAAGGAAACAACAGGCTCTGTTCTGCTCAATTTAAGTTACGAATTAAATCGAAATCTTCATGGACAATAATAATCGTGGTTAATATCGAAAGGGTTAAAAGTTTCGTTTATCTTACAGAAAATATCACAGTGATCATTTCAAATTGGACAAAGGGGTTAATCTGTTTGAAATTGCTTCATGTAGTTCGTCGACAATCTTAGAAAACAAGACAATTCCTGAATACAGAGTTTAAAAGCATTCCGATAGCAGAACCATTAGAATTGAGGAGAATTCGTATCATTTGCGAAGACACTGCGAAGAAAGGGAAAGACGAGACGCGGTCGTGCGTTCTTATGACTACGAAAGGATGGGAAACGAGGTTTTCTTTTTTCAGCGATCGGCCGCTTGGTTTGACACTCGACGCGATAAACCCCTGACGACACTTGCGAAACGGCCGAACAATAAACATTTTGTCGTCACGTCAATCGCACGATAAGGGGGGCAATAAAGCTCCCCAACTGGCGCGCTCGTAAAACGAACGGCAATGACCTGGTCGCGTTCTCGCGGGGTACTTCTTGTCCCTTCTCTTCTTTTCTTTTCTTTTTACTTCACGTATGAATCACCGGGACACGTCTAACCAATTATTATTATTATTATTATTATTATATACACTCAGCTGCTTATTCTTTTTTATAGCTTCTTCGTCGTAACTCGCTAACTGAAGCGTGTACTCTCAAGCTAAAGAGATAACATTTCTCTCAGTTTCTGAAGACTTTCCTTCATCGCGTTCAGCTAACCTCTAATTGAACCATTTTTTTTCTGGACGTTGCGTGTAGGTAGTACTTGAGAAAATATTTTTTCCCGTTAAACTTCGTCGCAAATAGAAATTATTCTCATAACACGTTACTGGAGAAAGTATCACAGTATACGTCAATATTTTTGTTTTCCTGCTGTATTTCCATGCTTGCTATTTGTTTTATCATTTCTCGAATATTACACTCGAATCTCGAAAATTAAGACTGAAAAAAGTACTTGTTCGAATTGTTGAGCTTTCTAACGCTTCGAAATCATCGAAATCAGCGAGGAGATTAATGTTCTACATAATTATCCAAAAGTTTTTACGAAAGTGCCATATGGCACCCTAAGGAAACTTGTAAAAAGAAGAATCTTCGTTCCACGCTCGAAAACCATGGACCACACATGCTGTTCACGCTCGAGCGTATCAACGCGTCGGTTTCCCGCGGAATTCGAGCGTTTCCTCGCCTCTCGAAGAAGCTGTGTGTGCCTTTCGAGCAGAAGGCATGGAAAGAGCTGGCGAGAGACCGAAAGAGAGAAAGAGGAGAGGCGCAAAAGGGAAAGGCTGGGGAAAGGGGAGAAGCGGATCTGACTAAGTGCCAAGCGGGCAAAAATAGCCATGGTACCAAGGCACGACGCTAAATTCACTAGGCAATAACGGGCAACGAGGGGATTCAGCTCGTTCGCCTGCCTGCCTTTGCCTGCTTGGCTACCAGCAACGACAACGTGGGACGAGGAGAGGCTCCTCTCTTCTTTCTCTCCCCTTTCACCCGCTGAATGGCCGTAATCAGCGACACTGGCAGAGGTTATGCGAATTTTCGACCGTCAGAAACGCCGTCGAAATGACAGTGATAACGAAATTATCCGCTGATTGCCTTCAGACGTCAATTTAAAATGCAACACGTTCAAGTGCAAACTGTGTGGAACGAAAGAAATGAAACGGAACACACACACACACACACACACACACACACACACACGGTCGTTTGACAGAATCTCTCTCGATAAGTTCTCTTTTTTTTTTTTTTCGTTTTTAAACGACGTGGCTGAAAAATGAAAAAAACAAGGAGGGAGAGAACAGGCAGGATTTCCTCGTTCCGTTTAATCACTCGAGGCACAAGCTCTGAGAGGGCGGGAATTTTAATTGGCAGAGATTGCAGGTTGCAACGCGTCAAATTCCACGCTTCGACGAACGACAGGCTCGCGTTGTTGCGTGCTGCTACCTCCGCGCCTGCTGCATCCAATCTTCGAGCGTTTCGAACGTGGGTAATGAAAGGTCCGTGGTTTTTGTACAAGCTGTAATCGTTGCCATTAATTCCTCCCGTATTTACACGAACGTTCTCTTCTTTTTTTTTGTTCTCCCTCTCGTAAAGTAAAACTAATCTGTACTCCAGATACAGAAGAATTTCAAGTGTATACCAAAGTGTATCTTTACTTATTCGTAATAAAAATTCATCACACTGTTCTCGATACGTTGACACCGATATTAACAAATCTTATCTTCTCTCTATCCTATCACACGAATCGAGGTTTCGAACAACCTCCAGTACCCGCAGAGTTCACCAAAGAGAAAAAAGGAGGAAAAAAGCTTGACATGTTTCTCCCAAGGAAAGTTAGCCACAGTAAGCTATAGGTGAGAAACTGCAGGTTTAACGATCGATGCTTCGAGACTCGCCACGGACAGCCGGACGACAGAATATGCACTTCACGCGTCCCGTCGAGTACACACTCGAGAGCCTCTCTCACTCTCTTCTTCCTCTAGCCTTCTATTTCATCCCAATCAAGACAGAGAGAAGCAAAGGCCTAGGGACGACGACGCCGTCGTCGTCGTCGTCGTCGTCGTCGTCGAGCAGTGTTGGTCTAGCTGTGCAAACACACGAGGAGCGTGGAAATGCAGGAGGCGCGTCTCTCGATCGAGGCGCGTCTGTCGAACCACTAGGCAAAGCATGCACAAGCAGAAGGCCTCGACCGAGTCGCAATTACGCCGGATGAATGGAGGCTTCCAGGCATAAATTAAAACCGCGAGGAGCCTTCAGTAGAGTGTTACCGTTCGCGTTTCATCCGAGAATTCTACCCGTAGTAGCCTTTTCTCTGGAACATTTTAAAGGAGACCATTGTCGACGAGTCTCAGCTCGGCTGCCTGCCTGCCTGCTGCTTGTGTACTCAGGCTCTTTCTGCGAGGAATGCGTTGTATGCACAGAGGCTGACGTGGAGATGGCAAGTAGACGTGCAGGGTCAAGTGTTCGTCGAAGGACGACTATTTGAAGAACTTGGTAAGCGACGATATGATCCTTCGTAAGCGTCATTTCAGTCTTTGCTCCAGTGGCAAGAGGAATAGGACTGTTCTCGCGGTTGGACATTCGGGACTTTGTTACTTCTCCCTTTAGAGCCAAATCTCGTTTTATTTGTTGCTGTGTTGTATTGTTGCACCACTGTGTCATTACCAATGTGCACTTGTTTCCAACGATTCGTATTTCTTTAAAGGAAACGCGAAAGTGTGATCAACTGCAATTTTTCTTCCCACGAACGCAGAAAAATCGAGGTACAGCCGGTTCGCTAGATTCAGCTTCACTTGACACAGATCCGTGATGTTAATCGAAATGTAGATTGAATCTGGTTAGGGTGGATTTAAAAAAGGAATGAAGATTGCAACTGTATACTTCATTTTGGTTCTTGCGAAGCTATTGCAAAATGAATAATCCCCGAATAAATAAACTTTTGAGTTTCATGTATCAGCCGATCCATGACGAGTTAACTCGTCATCGTCAATTTCCAGAAAAACTTACGTTTGAAAAAATTGAACGATAGTTTATCGTATCTAAGAATATTACATATATCATAGGATACTAATAAGAGAATAAAATGCTCTTCAATTTTAAAACATTTTCGTGGATCAAAAGAGACTCGTAAGCTCTTCGCGTATCTCTCCGTCGAGTTTTTACAGAGGCCTCTGCCGAGATATTTTTTCTCCGCTGAAAGGTCGACGCGAGACGGGCCGCCGCGGCGAATTAACGCGTGCAATTGCGGGGGTGTTTCGAGTAGTTGACTCGGTTCATTGCCGCAACGAGGAGAGTCAGCTTAGTTGGCGGACAGCGGCGGCGGCGAAGACGAGGAGGAGAAGACGAGGAGAAGAGAAGTCGAGGGACACGAGGAACGGCCGCGATTATTGCAAGATTTATTGCTCCTCTTCGTTTCGTCTGCTCTTGTAGAAGGATGCTTGCTGCGTGGTGTCTCTGAGCTGTGGCCTTTTCCCTCTCTCCCTCTTTTTCTCTCCGTCTCCACCTCCTCCTCCCTTCTCTCTCTCTCTTCTTTGCAACCTTTTTCACGTTAACGTTCGAACTTTTCTTTCCTCGAATCGCCAAGCTCGTCGCGCGGCGATCGTTAATGCCTCGCGTCTAGACGGGTTCGCGGAATCGTTAGCGTTTCGATGGAAAGAAACGTCGTCGATCAAATGAATGAGAAGTGTACATACTTTGTGTAATGTATAGAGGAAATATGAGAATGTTCTTTGGTTTGGTTTTTGTCGCTGAAATGGTGATTCATTGAGACGCTTGCCTCTGCTGGTAACCAGTCGTCTGGTTCATTCAATTAGAACGTCCTTTATTTCACACAATTATTATCGTTAATTACCTACAAATTTTCACGATTACCAAAATAAACGACTAAATAGTTTTAATAAATTTATAAAGCGATCTCTTTGAAATCTGTAAAGTGGTAAAAGTGAGTACATAAAATGCGTTCTTTATTTCAAAGGAAATTTCGAATATCGTATTTCTGAAATTTTAATAACATCGTAAAACTGTCAAATAAAAGAGTCTTTATCCTGTTTTTATTTTTTCTTCCGAAATATCGCGGGAGTCGTTGGTTCTCCCACGAGAGAACAGAATGAAACAATTCGGAAAAGGAAAAAAAGAGGGAAGAATCCAGACTACCGTAACACGTACAGGACCGCGAAGTAGAATAAGACCGTCACGCGACAGACAAAGGCATCTGCACCGTGTCACCAGTTGTCTCAGGGTCCACCATTACATACACCTCTAACACGGTTGCAGTGACGCGTGAGGCGGCTCGGAGGCGCTATCACAAGACTGTGTGTTTGTCTGGTCGCACAATGAAACCCATTGTGCACCTCGTTTCTCCGGGCAAACGAGTCGAGAGAGAGAGAGAGAGAGAAAGATACACTCTCTTTCTCTCTTACGAGCTCTCCGTTATCGCGTTTCAAACTCTCCCCCGTTTACTATATCGGGACTCGTTCGAGCGTGTACACTACGAAGGCGTCGACGATGCTCTTCTCTTCGCTCGCGTCTTCCTGGAAACCGTTTATCTTCCGGCGAACCCGTTCGATCGACTGTACACCCGAGCGAAAAGGGCGAGAGAATAGGAAGAAACGGTAATGTTTTTATGGTATGGAGAACGAGAAGGGGTTCTGATGATACAGAAGGGTGCGTTTTATGGATTCTGATTAGACACCGGACGATCTCTATCTGTGTCACTTTCTGTTCAACACCATCCTACAGGGTATTTCATTACTTCCGGTCGAAATTTTTCCTGATAGACGTACACAAAGAAGACTAAAATGTTAAAAATTTGAAAGAAAGAGAGATAGAGAGCTCGAATTTCGACGAATCGTGCATAGAACTGTACGATCAAAGACATTTTCTCGACTAGGATTAAGGAATCAATTTGAGAATACTTTTTTCTCCAACGAAACATCGCTCGCAAGTATCTAAGGAAACGCGTTAAACGCAGACCTATCGAGAATGCGTACCGGAAGTCGTAAATCTGTTCGAGTAACACCAACAGCACTTCTTCAATCATGCGAAAATATATCTCTTTTCTCTCTCTCTCTCCTCGATTGCAGCACTGTTGCAGAAAATTCCACGTTACTCTTCCACGATAATCCATCTATAAATAAGTCTACGATCTTAGTCATGGACTCGATTCGTTCGACTCAGCCCACGGTAACACGCTCGCCGCATAAATCTCCGAAGATTCAACGGCGGACTTAAGGCTCGCACTTTCCAGCGAAATTGCACCCTCTCCCCGTCAGAACCACGCGATTATTATGCATCGCACGACCCGGCCAAAGAGCTCGCAACGCACCGAGAGGAAAAGAGAGAAGATAGAGACGTGGAGGAGAGTTGGAGGTGGAGGAGGAGAAGAGCGTGATACAGTAATGACCCAGACGAGCTGCATCCTTGTGCCACATAAAGCCGCCGGCCACGGGAGAGCGTGCGTTACGCACGCTCGCGTGTTTACGCGCGAGCCCATCGCCGATCACGCTCGTCACGGGCTCTTTATCACTCGACCCTAGACGGTGGATGAGGTACAGAGATGATTTATGGTGATACACGGGGTGACTTTTCAGCTGGAGATATATTCAAGCTTGACTTCTTCTGTACCCGAGTGGAAAAAATTATTCTTAACACTTTCAATACGTCTGTGTCGTTCCGCCAATACGCTTTTTTCGTTGTATGGATAATACTTGAATCGCGAATACTCTCCAGGTACTTCAAAAGCTTGTTTCGTACACGTCACAATGACAAAATGCGAAATAGTTACGAAACACAGAAGGTATCACAATACCTATGAAGATAACAAACTATGCTATTATCCGACTGAAATTGTGAATCAAAATTTTAACCAGTGACTATAGCAGGATGGAATGAACGTACGATGATGGGTGATTATTAATAGTATCGAAAGGGTTAATTAGGAAAATTCGTCGATCGAGTGTATTTTCAACTGAACAGATTCACGATGATACTTTACTCGTTGTTATTTTTTGAAGAAATATTGCGATGTTATTTTCACCATTTATCCATCGTCAAGACTTCGAACGTCACATACGTGTGGAATGAAATTTTTTTCAACGTCGAATTCGACGTGCCACGTTCTCATTCATCAGTCTAATGTGACGGATCTCCCGGGGAATGTCAAGAAGAAAGATTTTATTCCTTCGGGGGGAAAGAGAAAAAGGAAGAGGCAGTTATACTTGAGCGAGCAGGGAGAAGAAGCATCCCTGCCACTTTTATCCGGCGACGTTTCCGCGAAGACGTCGTCCACGGATGCGTGAGTCCCAGAGGAAGTCAGCCGAGCGCGAACGCTAGTCGCCGATTAGACATCGCGCGCGTCCCCCGCGATTCGACGAAAGGGCGCATTTTCACTGAGGGAGAGGAGCAAGAAAGCGGAGACACGCCTCGAAGAAAGGCAAGAAAAACTTCCCAGCAGCCTGTCTTCCATATATCCATAGAGGCGGAAGGGCATAAATAACACGCGTCTCCTTAGTTTCTTTTCGACCGACTGTGCTACTGGCTCTTCCAAAACATGTCGAACGTGTAACCAGCATTTTGAAAATTCGTCTAAACAAATTAGCAACGAAGGCGAAAATATTTAGAAGAATTCGTGAAAGCTACGAGTGAAACTGAACTTCCTCGCGAAAAAAGGAGTTCTCAAAGAAAAGACGGAAGTACGATCGTCTCTCCACGTGATAGAGAACCACGCAGAGTCGATCGGTATGCAAGAAATATTTGAAGAAAGACCCATGCGAAGAGTATATTTCACACATTTTCATAAAGAAAATATTCTGAACTGTCAACCTTCTCGTTACCATCTTCAATACTTCCTATTCAGAAGTATTGCTTCTTCATTACTTACATTCGTATTTTCAGATGAGAAGAGAAAGAGATCTGCCTAAATCGTGAGATTATTTACCCGCGCAAAAAGAAACGTAAATTCTAGAGACGGATAGTCTCCGCAAAATTTCCAACAGAACAGTGAAATTACAGAGTGTATCCTCCTAGGATTAAATATTCCACAGGACACACGCCGCATAAATTCTCCCCGAGAAAATGGTGGGGAAAGAGTAGTACAGTCCCTTTTCCCGTCTTCATCCGCGGGAGAAGCGCAGCGATAAATCAATCGCGAGATGGCTAAACGCTCTCTCGCTAGCAACCCCTCTGTTTCCCTCTGGTCTCCGCCTCCTGCAGAAGTGGAGAGGAGAGAGATGGAAATCGTTTCCGTGCACAGCCGAGATTAACTTCTTCGTCGTTCGTCGACGTCGTGGAGGAAGAATTCGTGCTCGCGGGGACGCGGAAAAAATTGCTCGATTCCTCCTCCACCTCCTCCTCCTCCTCCTCCTTCTTTCTCTCGAGTCCCCGGATATTGCTGTATCGCGGCATTATGCAAATAATTATTCCGCCGACACCGGTATCCTTTCAGCGGTCTCAGGAACAAATATTTGCTCCACTTCCCGCCAACCCCGCCCCCGAACCATGCAGAATTTCCTGCCTGGCGACGCGAGCTGTTTTATTTGGATCCTCGTATCCCCGCGAATGCGAGGAATTTACATTTTAATTGCGACCGACGAGGCGGTAGGGAAGGGTACGGAAAAAAGAAACGACCCGCCTGTTATTCTTCACCCTATGCAGAGGGTAGAGGATGTACATCATCATCCTCTTTCCTTCGATACGATGAAATATTACGTTTAAGGTGTACATCGGGGAGAACTGTACGATTATTATTAAAAATGGGAATAAACTGATTAGACACTATTATCTGGCTACGTATCTCTTTCCTTATTCTCCATCTCTGTATTTTTTTATGCATTTAAGTATAGCCTACTTTTTCACGGCTTGTAAAGTGATCTTCGGGAAAATACAGGTCTGATTTTTATTAGACGCGTAATTTAACTCTTTGCACTGGAAAGACGTGCTACGCGGATCGAGATGTTTTTGTTTAAAAATCGCCAACGATATGTTGTACACGTCGATAGACAGTTGTAATTAATTTGTGATCGATTGAAATCGTTTCTCGAAGTACAGTTATTTAGTGGATATTGCACTTTTTAATGTTTGTATTTTATTTTGTAAGAAAGTAGTAATAGCAAACAATTTTGGCACGCGCATCTGTGAATTGGTTGCCAGTGCGATTAAAAGGTGTTAGAGATGTGTAAGTTACGTGATTCACCTTGTATAACTAGATTATATTAGACTATAGGAAATAAATCTACTTCGTTTCTCGACTGAACGAATCAACTGAATTTTCGAAAAAGAATTCAGGCTTTCGTTCACACGTCAATTTAACGAACGTTCGTAGAAATAGGCGTACAAGTTCGTAAATCTAGCGTTAAAGAAAAAACTGTGTGCGAAAGGGTGAATTTACTGGCAAGGAAAAACAGAAACACCTCGTATGAGATGACTTGGCGAAAGTCATAGAAAAAAAGAACATTTTACAATAAATTTCTCACAAAGAACTGTCCGTAAGAAACCGAAGGAACACTTCGCAAGAAGTCTCCTCGCAAAGAATTCTCCGTAAAAGAAACACTTCAGAAAAAAGTTCCCTACAAAGTGTTCCTGGCAAGAAGCAGAAGAAAAAAAAAAAGAAAAAGAAAACTGATTACACGTGAACAATAAGCAAAGGAAGAGCAGAATAAAGAAATTCTGCGAGTCACAGTTCTTCGAGAGGAGAGAAGCTCCACACACCTCAAGCACGAAATACTTCATTTCCAAGTCTCTCCGGCCCCAAACCAAGCCTCGAAAAGTTCCGTCCCCCTGGCATCGATCAACCGGTCCTCTTTTTACAAATCGCGACTCGTTATTATTTTCCCGGGCAAGTACACGAGCCTGGCGCCGTGAGATTTACGACCGCGTAAATTAGCCGAAGCCAAGTTTCCGCGTGGTCCTCTCTTTCTCTCACTCTCTCTTTCTCTCTCTCTCTTCATCCTGGTCCCTTGGACCCGCGAGATTTCTCTACCCTTTCGCGCGCTGGGATTGGAAGAAAAAAAGGAAAGGAAAGGAAAGGAAAGCAAAGAAAGGAAAGAGAACTCGAGGTTAAACTCTCCTCCCCTTACCCTGAACGCGTCTGGGGTATCGCGCCACGAGGAACCGGGCAATTTGTCCTTCGACAAATTAATTTCTTAAAATATGTAGCCTGCCCCGTTGTTGCAAGCAGCTTTATTGCGCGCGGATGCTTTATGATCCTGTATTTTTCCTCGGTCTTACTCAAGTCCAGGCCGAAGGGTGGCAGATCTCTCTCTCGTCTCGCGTAATTAAAAGTCTCGCGGATCTTGAATTCTGCACACGAATATTTTACTCAATCTGGACGAAGGGTAGAATTTTTCGAACGTACAGTGTCCCTTATTAACCAGTTTCTTCTCAACGTTGACGCGTACGTAACATTTAAGAGATTTTTCCGTGTTTCTTCAGAAAGAGAGAAATTATTCTCTCAGCTTTGTCGAAGAATTATCACGCATCGGTATCTTTTTCGCTATGGAAAACACACTATATAGCGAAGAAACGAGGAGGCATGTCAATTTTACGTAGCAAAATTTACATTTGAAAAAGTCAAATGGAAGAATTTCTAGTGTAATTTTTATGGTTACGCGATTCTTATATTCTTCGAAAATTTACGATGAATCGAAGCCAACGATTATTCGTAGGATTTATTTTCTAGTCAAATCAAACAGGTCTAGTATGTTCTCTCTACTCGATTTTTACGAGTATTCTGTGACATATGTGTTCACTATAATTCAGAATTGACGCTAGGTTTACAGGCTTTTCTTGAACGAACGAAAAACCGAATTTTTCCTTCAAGAAATCGATTTATTATCGCCAATTTAATTGTGCATTGTTAATTTATTTACAAGTTCGAATATATTTTTGTATCGTTCTGTTAATAAAAGTGAGGAGAATTGCTGGAAAATAATAACAATTGTTTCTATAATTTCGCTCGTGAAATCCCAAATGTGACACAGGTTCCTCTTTCCACTTTTTACTCGTTCCAGAGTATTTCGCGCGTGACGAAGTCTGCGCAGCAACATGACGAAATTTTTCAATCAACTGTCCGTCAAAATCCATCTTTCTACGAGGAGAAAAGCCTAGGATCGTCACGCGAGCTACTCATCGAGGCCGCGGCTAGTATCATCGATACTCCATTAATCCATCCTTTTTATCCAGCCCTGTCGTCTTAGAAAACCAGTCCCCGTTACCAAAGAGAAATAAAGCCTTCTCCTATATAAAAACATCCGAGCGATTTAAAACACGCCTCGCTGTCCCAAAGCACCGTTAACGATCCTCATGGCTCGTTATCATCGCAAAAATACCTTAATTTCCGAGGTTGCTCCTCGAACCAGAAGAGATAAGCCGCGAGGAAAATAAAAGACAAAAGGGAAAAAAAAGCATCGCTTTGATTCAGAAGAGAAGAGAAGAAACGGAGAAAGCTAACACACGAGGCATACACGTTTAACGTCGAAGAAAGAACGCGCGAAGTGTCGCGCGCGTTGGAAACGGTACCTTACGAGAGTGTGTGCACAACCTACGACGAGCGACTGTTGCTGCATTCGCTATGCAACTGGGTCGCTCGGAAATATACGCACCGTGACGTTGGCCGATCTCCTTTAACGAGCCACGATTGACCGGGAACACATCGAGAAACGAGGCGACGATTTTACGCCTCGTCCTTCGCGTTAAGTCGTTATTTCTAGACGAGACTGTGACGGGACTCTGTGTAACTTGGAAATTAGGCCGTAGACTATTAATCTCGATGATTTCTCAAATTTGTTCGTTTTTTTATTTCCTTCTTGGATGTATTCTAATGCTTGCTCGGTCGTGGAGAGAACGTTTTACCGGAAATAGTCCAAAACCGAATCTCAACTTGATTGTACAATGTAATTGGAGGACTGAACGTTAGAATAATTTTTCTACGCGTATCAAGGAACTAGGTAGAACATGGGAACACAAATCGGAAGACAGTTCAATTCCTACGTGACGAATATTCAATCGAAAAATATATTTATAGAACTTTCGAGACAGATGTTGAAAAACATTTTCAAATAATTCATTAGTTATATAAATACGTTATCAAATACACACGATCATCTAATCCATCCGCTACGACAGATCACTGCAGTCGATCGCAATTTTACACACTCTATGTAATTTATATTCTGAACAGTTTCCACGTTCAAATATTTCTTTACGCTAATAACACAAAAACCGCCTCTTTTCGAATCGAATAATTGTCAAATTTGAGAACCATGAAATTTTGTTGACAACAGTGTCTGATAAAGATGATACAAGTTCATATACGGTTCCCTCGTTATTCGCAAATTCGGAAGGCTTTATACTTCAATTCCAACTTCGAAGTCAACGTTGTACTATAGTCAATCCTACACACACTGTTGCAATTCTATCAATTTTAATGAAAGTTGCAGGCAAACTTAATCGAAGCAAGCAAATCTCCCTTGGAGCTTTCGCATTCCTTGAAAAATTACCAAGTTCCTCAGGATGTCAGGAAAAAGAAAAGGAAGACAAAGGGGATTTGAAAAGAGTCGATAATACAGCTGTGCTACAGGCTGGAACGTGTCCCATTGATGTGACGCGCGTGCACAGTAGTTTCTTTCAGTGCCGGGACACGCGGCCTGCTGATAAAAGGATTCCATGTAGACCGGTCGAAACAGCGATCTCCATTGACGTCTGCTGCCTCCTACGAGTTCTCCTTTTTTCTCTCTCTCTCTCTCTCTCTCTCGGTCTCTTCTATCGTATATAGCTAGAGAGGAGAGAGACTGGTATAATCGGTAAAGGGAGAGTCAAGCCACTCAAAGTAGATAGTGGATAGGCGCGTGATAGTGGTCAGACAGAGAACGACCGAGATTGGTTTACGTGTGTTTGTACGGTAGGCAGAGGCTAATACATAACCGAGAGACGATACGCGTTTATTTCTGCTGTCGCGTTATTTATGGGAGGCCGATAGCGAGCGGCGCAGGAAACGAGAATCTCACGATCCGGACGGGACGAGATCGTTTCGAGATAGAAATTAATTAATCGCCCGCGGAACACCGTGTTTCCTTGCTTAAACTCGCGAGAGTTTCGAGACTCCGAGGTGCAGAAATTCGATGTCGTTAACGGGCCGCCGTTTTCGTAATATCATTAGAAGTGCGAATGTGTAATTATAGTATCCGTTTCCATAAATTTTCCTTAACGTTTCAACGGTGGAATTTTTGTTGAAAGGCGTAGATCTGTTTGCATAGTTAGAAATCAAGCCACGACGAGTGTACTCGTCGAACGCAGAGTAAATTGCATCCACCGTAAACTTGAATTTATCGTAACGAGATGCATTTCTCATTTTTTACGAAAATTTCAATTTTTATATTTTTCTTTTCTTACAGGAGTGTACTCGTCAAACCCTGTAAAATTGTTTATTACGATCTTCAGCTTGCTTCCATTTTTTTTTGTTTTTTTTTTTTAATAATTAAGAAATACCTATCGAGAAAAATTTGCAATTCGATGTAGAAATTTTCTTAATACTGAATTGTCTGGAATAAAGAAGTGAACTACGATTTGTCGAGTCTTTCACATACACACCTTTAACTCTTTTGTGAAAAAATCATTCTTTTAAGAATACAGATAAAACTTTAATAATTTCCTTCAACACTTGCTAAAAAATATCGTTTGAATCATTCTCGAATGACATTTAAGTACCTAACACCCAAAGTGCACTACAATTGGCAGAAAAGTGTTATCAAAGTCAGCGAATTAAACCTAAATACACCTTTCCAAAATTCATCATTCCCAATTCTCAGCAAACAGCAATATTTTACCGAAAACCTGAACCAATCTAAAAAAAAAAACAGTTCCCCGCACGAATCCTACATTTCCACAAACTGAACGAAACTAATGCGTTCGCTGTAAAAATCAGCTCGCGACACGGTGACCTGTCCTCGTTTCGCGCGGTACGGCGGCGAAGAGAGGAGCGTGTCCTCGCGATAAGCGTCGGAGGAGGGATCGAGACGCGCAAAAAAGCGCGCGTGAACGGCACGCCGCTTTTCGGCTCGGCCTGTCGCCGAGAGGCAAGCAAGCAAGCAAGCGAGCGAGCGAACGTCGACGATACCGAGGCGGAGAGAGGCCAATGGCCCCGGTACGGTGCAATGGTGCAGTGTGCAATCGAGTTGCATGGTGCAACAAAGAGAGTCGAGGCGGAATAGGAGAGAGAAGGAGAGAGAGGCAAGAGAGGCGACACGTGTGCGCGATCACGAGCGCCGTCTGCCAAGTGATCCGCGAGCGGAACCTTGAAGCCTGGATCGCGTATGCTTGGGGACTGGGCCTCTGTCAGGTGGTAAAAAAGACAGGTAAAATGATGTTCGAGAAGGTAGCAGAGGGAAATGTTGAAGTTAGCTTGCTTCGAACGCTCTTCTTTAGGTACGATGTGTGCCTGAGTGGCAATTTTGGGTAATGAGGAGTCCCCCAGATGATGAATACTGACGATTTTTGTTGAAAATTTCGAGAGCTGAAGAGTGTCGGACATTAAAGTCTGAATACCTGGTTCAACTCAGGAATTTTCACGAAACGAAGAATGTTACCTTGCTTTAAAACACTTCGCATTCGGCACGGTGTGCCTGGGTAGCAATTTTGGCTAACGAGGATCTTCGGATGATGAACACGGACGATTTTTGTTGAAAATTTAGGGTGCACAAGTTTCAGACGTTAAATTCTGAATACTTGCTTCAACCGAGAAACTTTGTCTTCGTAAAACGAGGACTTTTAGGCTTGTTTGAAACACTTTGCGTTAGGTATAGTCTGCCTAAGTAGCAATTTTAGATAACGAATCACTTCCAGATGATTGCTGAAAATCTCTCAGTTTACTGATAGATTTTTAGTTGAAAATATCACAACTGGTAGTTTCAGAGCTTAAAATCTGGAATGAAAGGTGTTCAGAAGATAATTACATCGGATTTGTGGGGCCACTAACATTATTTCTTTCAACAATTTAGCAAGCAGAAGCTCCCTGTTAAATTACAGAGGTGAAATATTTATCGGGAATACCTGGGGGGGAAAAAGATCTCGAAAGAAACGATCGCAAGCGAAGGAAAAAAAGAAAAGTTGCACAATCTCTAGGAGCGCAGAGGGGTGGCGTAATCGCCCCTATCGCGGCACGTAAAAAGTACTTCTCCCCGTTCGCCGGGGAAAAAAACGCAATTTTCCGCAGACGCGAACAACGTCACGTATAATAGAGAACAGGGTCCGGCGATGGGATCGTGCGTGTCTCGTACCACGTCAGCGGCGCGTTCAGGCTTGTCCTCCTCTGCTTGGTGCAACAACGAGGATGGAAACCTACCGCGTTCATGAAATATACAACAGAGACTCGGAGAACTGGCTCTCTCTCGAACACCGTCGCGTCCACTCTCCTCCGGTTCTAAAACAGAAGTCTCTGGAAATGGATAACGTTCTTCTCCATTGCTCTTCAACGAGCAATTAGGCTAACTGGTTCAAACTTGCTACTTTGAATATCTTTCTTGCTACGTGAATTGTCAGAAAATACAACATCGATATGCAAGCAAGAAACACATGATCATCATCGATGAAGAAGAAGGAGAAGAAGCTAAGGTCTGGTAAACATGTTTCCATCGCTTGTTGACCATCATGATCGACCGTTCAATTTTTCTAGCAGCAACATACAGAAGCCCAGACTTCTTCCCACGAGGAAAGAACAACTGCCGCGTGTGCGGCCGTTCGTTCTTTGCTTGTGTTCGCGAAAAACTCGTCTGGCCTCTCCCTTCGGGGCTGTTTCTTGCGCGAGCCAGCCACAGCCTTTCTCTCCTCCCGATATACTTTCGGTTTCTCTCACAAATTTATTCGAAGGGAACACCAAACCAAGCACTCTTTCTCTGAGAAACAGAGAGAGAGAAAAGAGGCTCGCCTCGTTGGCTCGCGGTTTCCATTCGCCGGAAAGCCGACACCCTGCATGATCACGACGAATAAGGATTAATGAAACGATCCGGTTTCTTCGTGGAGCTCTTTGATCGGGAACAATGATTCCATTACTCATTCTCTCCATCGATCTTCGACGTCCTCGAGGTGTTCCCTTCTGGAAAATCGAGAGAAACTCGTAAACATTCGCGAGAGTGGCAAAGTAACACTTTTGTTCGTACGAAAGGTCCTCGAAATCGAGCGACGAAGAATGCAAGCGGAAAATTCTGGATAGATGGATACACAAGAGAAGAAGAAGACGACGACGAGCTAGCAGAGAGAGATCATGCGACGAGCGACCCTGACGAGAGAGGTTTATAGCAGCATCCATTATTAGAACGCCAATACGAGCAGCTACTACGCTTCATAAATATAAATTCGAATGCATAATCGATGAAAGCGAACGCCTACCGGGCGACAGCAACTGCATGACAAATGCACCGAGCAAACTACTGGCTCCTAGTCATCCAGACGAATCGACCATTCGGGGTTCACCGTTCGAGGGAGAAGAGAGAGCCTTTGAAAACGATTCGAGATCGAGGGAAGGATTAACCCTTTTCGATGGGGTGGAATTTATGTTGTCGAGATCGATGAATTTTTATAAGGTGTTCGATGGAAGTAATCGATCTGCTCGGCGAAGGAATGGAAATTTATGGATTCTTTGTCGAGCTCCTGGGATATTTAACCCCTTCTATTATAACGAGACGCACAGGATCGTGATTATGATATAAGAAAATGAAGTATAGTATTTGGAATCAATATCTAGCTGTTCTGGAAACTTTGCAGATAAAATTAGCCTGCTATTTTTCCTACCAGCGTTTTGAAAAAATTTTAATCGGGATTTAAGTGTGCATAAGATCGATTAGTTCAAAAACTGTCAGCATTTTAAATAGATGATCCTAATGTATATATTAATACCGATGAAATGAACAGAATTGTACCTAACACTGACAATTAATTATTCATACTGTCCAAAATATTCGTTTTTCACTAAACTATGTATTTTAAAAAATACTCACCATTAAAAAAAATACTAAATAAATCATACACAGTAGCTTAACTTTTTTTTTTTTATTTAATGAAGTCCTTAAAGTAGTCCAAATTAACGTAAGTACCAAGAAAAATAAATGTGAGACAATAGTTAAATAAAAAACCACATTCTCGTCTTTCCCGAATCTGTTAACTGTGGAAGACGAGTTAACTCGTCACTGGTCAGCCAATACTTGAAACACAAGTATATTTACCGAGGAATTATTTATTTTTACTTGCACTATAATTGCAAATTATTAAAATGAAATAATGGGTTATACTTTTTACTCATTTCTAATTATAAACTATTCAGTTTCGCTTTGAAAGGTGAACACAGTGAACAAGTTAAGTTAATTACAATTGAACCTAACTGAAATTTCCTATTTAACCGTTCGCAACGAATTGCACAGTATCACTTTCTTACAAATTTTTCCAGAGCTATCGTTAGCCATCTCAAATACCCTTTATCATGCACAGAATTTGTTCAGTTGGCGATGATAACGGCGGTTCTTTCACTCAAACACAAAGATCCATTCTATCGATACCGATCGATGAATCCCATACTTTCAACAATTTTCATAAAAAAACGAAGGTGTTGCACTTTCCATGCTACGAAGCCACGGGTCATCGTCAATCAGTCTCATTGATCGACGATCGGTCGACGTTCCCCGATTAATCTCGCGGGTCAACGTCCATGAAAGAACGCGTTCAGGGCTTTTTCCCTCCCCGTTTCGTATAAATAACTCTCGTCACACGCTAATCTCGACGATTTTTCATTTTAGATGGGCGGAGCCCTACAGCCACAGGCGCATCATTGTTGACTCGAGTGGCACGCCGCTGCTGCTTCAAGGGCAGCACGCGTGCAGACGCATTGTGCGTGTCGGTGCATACGTGCATACGCTCAGGCTGCATAATCCACACGGGAGAGAGTTCAAGTTTAGCCTGCCACAGCCCGTGAGGAATTCGCGCGGTTCTGGAAAGCAGAAAGACACACGCGACACTTGCATTCCGTTCGTAATTTCATGTTTCTAAATTAACTCGACTCTCGCTGCCTCTGACGTAATAACACAACTTTCGATCGTGGAATAATAAAATTAGAACGTAGAGATATTGAACGATTAAATTAACGCTCATCATCCCTCAAATGACGGAGGATTCGATCGTTCGCGCTATATTTGAGTCCATTTAGATCCGAGTTAGTTATATTTCGATGTACATCTTTTACTACTTTCGTTCATTTTCTCGATAATAGAAAAAAAGGAAGAAAAAAACGCTTGGATCTAGACGAAACCGTAGATGAAAGGTTGACGCGAAAATGGTGTATCTTCGTTAGTTTTGCAGTGACTGATAGAATAAGTAAGAATCATTCACTGAAATTGCATATGCAGAAAATGATCAATCAGAAACGTATTGAATAAAATGATTATATTCGGGACAAAATGGCGTTTATCTCTTAGGGTACAGCTTTACAATGGCTTGCATAAGAGAGACGTATTATTCTGTAGAAACTGAGGAAAAATTTCGGAAATTTTCAGACAAGTTTTTCGACTTGCAACACTTTCGCATTGAACTCCATCCGGGAAAAGAAAGTCAAATGAGAGTGTAAAAAATCACCATTCAAATTATATTTATCTTACAAAGTTTCTTATGCTCGAAGTAGCAGCGTTTCGTACATTTTTCGAAAAAAAAGAAAGAAAAAAATTGAAAAATGTTCGCTCTTGATATCACCGAAGAACAGTGACGAACGTTCTGAAAGTTCCTCCGATTCCTCGTTTTTTTTTTCACGGTACGACTTTAGTTGTCGATATCGTCGGTGCCGAATTCCCTCAAGATCTCCGTGAATGTCTTCCCTTTGGTCTCGACCATGCAGAATATCACGAAAACGACGCTCAGGGCGCAAATTATCGCGAAAATAAAGAATGCAGCGGCGATTCCAATCGTGTTGATCATACTTGAAAAGGACACTGTCACGAGGAACGCCAGCATCCAGTTGAAGAACGACGCGCAGGATGACGCTGTTCCCTTCAGCTTCGTCGGGAAGATCTCGCTCATGTATGTCCATGGTATCGGACCTGTTTTTCCCCCGCGGTGAGAAAGGAAGAAAAAGAAAGAGAAAAAAAAGAACGAGTAAACGTGTAACGATGTGTACATTATTGTAGAAGCAACACTTGATGGATTTCTTTCGACGTATGTACAATTTGAATGGGAAAATCGAGTGATTCTCTTACGATGAAAGCGAGAGATGATTATCGAAGAGTCACGCTTTGCTTGTTACTAACCGGCTCCAAGGCAGAACGCCAGGATATAGATGCAGGCAGAGACGAGAGGCAACCAAAATAGATTTTCCGCAGCACCGGGATTGTTTTTCTTCAGTACAAAGAAGAAACCCAGGCTCACGAGGCAGGAGGCCATCACACCGAACGATATTATCATGAGCATCTTTCTACCGAGCTGTTGACAAATTTCACACCCTCTAATCTTTCTACTCGGTGTTGCTACTTTCTTGGGAGAAGATCCTGCTGCGAATGAACGCTGGCCTCTTAAATAGGAATCGAACTAGCGACTCGCGAGAGACAATGTGGGTCAAGTTGTAATTGAACGATTACGAAGGGAAGTTTTACAATAAAATTGCACAGAATACAAAATTACGACTAAATTATTCAAAACAGCATTCGATATACCAAAGAAAAAAGAGTTACGGGAAGATATGGAAGTATAATTATCACTGTATATCTGATACATCGAAACCGAACGCTTAGAGTACTCAGGTACTCCAGAGATTGTTCACAAAAGGGTTAAAAAAATAAAACAGAAAGTCAGATTTTTGAACACAGAGGGAAGAAGAAAGGGTAGAAAAGCAGGTGATATTTAGACGAGCGATAGAGAACAGCGAGGTACGACGACAAGGAACATACACTAGTGCAAGCGAATTATTCAACGAAAGAAGTGCCAGCGTTCGTTCGATCCAGCGATCTATAATACTGAACGGACAACCTGATCGATCAATATAGCAGAGGCGATGCACGCGATCACCTGGACTATCGCGACGATCACCATCTGAAGCAACGGGTCCATGTCCACGCCGGTCTGTTTGAAGACCGTCTCACAATAGAAAATAATCACGTCGATCCCGCTGAACTGCTGAGAGTACATTAACCCTAACGCCACTCCCATTGTCTTCAATACTGGCTTCTTCATGAATATGGATATCGTCAGTGTATGATGTCTGCTCTTCTCTACTTCATCCTAAGTGTGTCAAACACACCAAGAGAATTCACATACACCTCTCTCTCTCTCTCTCTCTCTCTCTCTCTCTCTCTCTCTTTCTCTTCATCGCGAGAAACATTCTATACACTTCGAGATTCGTAATGTTCGATCAAAGGAATTAGAACTGACTTTGAACTCGGCGATTTCAGCATCGATGTTATAATCCGGTCCACGAAAGTATCTCATCGCCTTCCTAGCAGCTTCCTCGTTATCCTTGGACATGTAGTACAGTGGACTTTCTGGCATGAATATCATGAGGCAGGCGAAAATTACCGGGCCGTTACCGCACAGCAATGACATAACGATCACGCTTTTGCTGTATCCGCAGCAGAAAGCGTACAGAATGCCCAAGACCAGTAATAATTGGAAGAATACACCGAGAGTACCTTAATCGATGCGAGAGAATGTAACTGTAGAATTCTCGAAAGAGAAAATCCTATCGCGAGCATTTCGAAATGAGCTTTTCCGTATAATACCTCTGATCTGTTTCTCGCTTATCTCAGCACAGTACATAGGCGCCACCACGCAGAACACACCGCCACAAGCGCCGGTTAACAATCTTCCGATGATCAGAAGGGCTAATTTTGACACGCCTGCGGTGATGAAGACCCAACCGAGGATGAAAACTGGTATCAGAGACATCATCGTCCATTTTCGACCGATTTTGTCGATCAGGAAAGGGACTACCGGCATGCCTAGAGCACAACCGAGTGGAAACACCGCCGTGATTATGTTCGTCGAGAGCTCGCTGTAGTTGTGCTGCTCCTTCAAGATCTCGACACACGGAGCACTCCAGCCGACGCCACAGCCCAATGAGAATCCGCCCATACATGCTGCGAGAAATCGATTTGCTTACTAACTTGTGATCGGATCTGCTCTGTTTCGCGGACGAAAAAATCTGCTGTTTCAGTCGGAAAAATCTAGCCACGCGTTCTAGCCGTTAATTTAAATTAAACTCGCAGAAACTGAAGATATTCTTTAGAATTCGTTTAAACTTATATTCCTCTGTATCTAAATTTGGGTATTTTAATCTGTAAAAATTGAAGAGATTCTCTAAAGGAATCTTTGAAATTTGTTCCGTTGATAATACACGTTAGAACGGTGATAATTAGGTTAGGCTATTTGCTTCCGCTGAAAATGGCGCAGCCTAAAGGCTCTAACGGCGAGAAAAGCGTGATAAAACCTGCAGTGGCAGCGATGTACTGCGGAAATCTCCTCTGGAAGAGTTTCTTGAAGTCCTCCTTGACATGCGTCGTTCCTCCTGTTTCCACCATCGTTCTTCGTACAGCGTGAAAATCTACGCTATATCTCGTTCCACACCTACGTTCACTTCCTTTCAAATAGAAGAAACGTTTGTTCTCGTCGTTTCTCATCTGTTCTCAACTATCGTACACCATCATCCTCTCTTTCATTTATGGATCTCTACGTGGATCATTGCTCCTGAACAGACGAGAAAGAGAGAGAGACAGAGATAGGAGAGAGTTCAGGAGAGGAAAATGAAACGGAAATCCTCGGCACAGGAAGGAAACTCGGGTAGATCAAACGTTCCACTAGACGAAAGAAGAGAAAATGATCATCGAACAACCGTAGGTCGTGTTTTTCTTGCTCGAATAAGTTCCACGGAACAGACGAAGGTCCTCCTCGTCTCGAACGACGGTACCTGGCCTCTGTACCCACAAGCCAAAAGCCCTATTTCCCCGTCGTCGACGACGGTAATAGGGATAAGGTCCCTTCCTCACGGCCGGTTACTTCGGCTAACGACATTCAAATTCCATTAGGGCAAGCGCGATGTGCGGCTGACAACTTTCGGATTACGGATCGTGGAGAAAGAAGAACCCTTGTCGGGATAATGGCGGACAGAGAGAGAGAGAGGGAGAGGGAGAGAGAGAGAGAGAGAGAGAGAACGGGGAGGTGGTGGTATCAAGGGCCGAAGAAACGAGAACGATTAAATCGTGGACGGGGTATTCAAATGAGTGCATCTACATTTTAAATATCCTCGACACAGAACACACTGGAGAAGACGAAGTATTGGCCACTATATGGTTTTAATTAATTTTTGGATGATCGATTCGAGCCAATTCTCTTTTGGTCGTTGCGAGGCGAGACTTTTCTCAATTTCCGCCGCCAACGATAAGTATAAAGACGGAATATTTACGAAGGAACAGAGAATGGATGTGGTGTTCTAAGACGGAGAGTTCGCTGATTGCAGGGTGAACGAACCGCGAACGAAGCATTTCCTGTAACTGAGCGCTCGATGGAGGAAGGAAATCGGAGAAAAGATAAAGAACGTGATGCAAGTCAGGCTTCTCTGTCCTCTCTCAGCCTCCCGTCGATACGCCTCGACGCTGCTTCCGACGAGAAACATCCGCGAAGGGAATTCTAGATAACCGATAACGATACGTACTCGACTGGTGATCATCGAGAAGAGAGGATACACTGTCTTCGAGCGGAATCTAGCTTCGAGGCGACGATAAGGAGAATATAACATGCAAATGAAAACCATCTCGTTATTCTTTCGCTCGTTGAACTTCGAGAACGAATAAATTTCCCCCTTAAAAAAAAAAGAGAAGAAAAGAAAAAAGAAGAAAAACATTCGAGCAAAGTTGAAAATAACACAAGGGTGAAATTAACACCAACGAATCGTCTATGAACACCTACAAACTTCAATGAACTTCAATGAATTTCAATGAATCTTAATGAACCTTCATGAACGTCTATATAAACCCTCTGGCCAATTTTTCTATCAACTTCAATTTTGCTGATAATTTTCGACAGTGAAAGCTACCTCGAATAATCCTATCTATCGTGAAAAATTGTAAAAGTCTTCATCTTACCGAAAGTACAAACCGTTTCCTAATTGTTCTCGAATTTATGCAATAAAGCTATCTCGAAACTTTTGCACACACGTCATATCTTTCTTCCACTTTTGATAAACCTAATGCGACGATAAGGAAAGGGTTAATCGCAACCGACGAGGGTTAATTGCGACGTATCCTGGACAGCTTTTTCTCAGCTCTCGAGAACCACCGCCGTTTCCATTCGCGCCGCGTCCCGGCTCTTCTGCCATCCGCCTGCCGCACGGGAACACCCGTATTTGCATATAAATATAAGTAAAAAGTGTATTTGCATTTAAATGTCCGCGTCGGGGCCGCAGTCCTTCGGCTCCCCGGGTACAACCGGAAAGTTCGACGACATTCGATCGAAAGTTCTCGCGGAGAAGAAGGCTGGGCGAAGAGGCTTTAACGGCTATGCGGCAAATTCGAGAGGGTAAATTAAGACACAAGATATATATAACGGAGGGGTTTCAGATCGAATCTGTCGCTCAATTATTTCCCAACTTCCTTTAACAACCACCTCCACGCTGCAACACAAATTTTCCGTAGATTGAAGGTTTTCCAATACTTCTGAACGATGTGATTAATATTCTTTTTTTAATCTCTTTGCTGTATGACGAGTGAGAAATGGTGGAAATTATAGTTAAGGTGTGACAGAGAAGCGTTACACAATGTGTCTGGCGAAATTATATTTTTATTCCAATTTCAATTTGAATTTAACACGGTTATCGAATAAAAATCATACGTGATATATTTGCTTCGTTTTATTTCACATTATGTTGCAACAGTGAATATTTGGAAGGGATTAGAAAAATTATATCGCAAGGGGTTAATAAAGTATTCTATTAATAATCTATAATGATCTATTCTCATACTCCGTAGTCAAAACTTCAGCCTTTTACGTTTAAGTCTAATTTTTTCATAATTCTAAGTTTCTAAAAAATCGGCAAAAATTCTAGTATGCTGTTAAAATCTCTACTACCTTATACGATCGTTTGTTCAAAGTTAAAATTTTGGAACACTTCAATAAGAATAAAAATTCATTTCAGAGAAATACAAGGATGAAGTATCTCTTGGATTATTAATGATCCAAATTGTCTACGGAGGCTTTAAATGATTTATTTTTATCGAGATGATGAAAATATGTTGTAAAACTTTTTTGTAATGTTCCGGTTGAGGTCTCTATATACTTATCAAAAGTAGCAAGATCAACGAGAAAATTAATAACGCGTCTTAACTATGAACTGATAGCGCCCCAGACGTGTCAGTCTGAAGTTCGCGAATATTCAATTCCTCGAATGTTTCCTCGATTCTTACACCATTCATCCAAGATTTAAGTTTAACGAATACAGCAAGATATTTAGAAATGAATCACAATCTTCGTAGGATTGTCAACGAAAAAATAAAGATTAGCATCTTCCTCTTTCGAATCTGATCCTGGATGAAACAGGGGCCAAGAACACGCGACACGGTTGAAGAAACCTGGTGGACAAACACGTGAGTTTCTCGCGTGTCCCATCGCCACTCCTCTTCGCCGTCTAGTTGCCAGCACGGTACAATTCGCGCCAATGTATACGCCGAGCGATAGAAAGGCTCGATCGTCGCTGGCAAATTATCCATTCGACGAGTATCCAATCTAGTACCGTGCAAATAAGCGGGCAATCGTATCGCGAAGGGCCTCGTTGTAAATGATCGATACATGGAACGCGATAATTGCATCTAATTACGCGTTGTAAGCTTGTAAGAGGGCTGAGAGATTGCCTGGAACCCCTCTCCTCTCTCAAGCAACTACCGACAAGAGCTGGGTAGTTATCATTTTTTCTATCCTGCACTCTAATAAATTGTCAGCGGCAAGATTCCATCCTGTACGGCACATCGTTTAACGATAAATAAAGATCTGAATGTATCCTTCTCGTTTCGAATAGACGTTAATTGAATAAAATGTGTATACGTATATGTACGAAGGTTTAGAGATATCGTAAGACATTTTTGGATCATTTTCTACAGTTTGTTCAAGTTTCACAGATCCTCCGAGCGCATGAAATTCGCAGACACAGTTTTCCCTGCGTGAGTAGGAGGCTGTGCATTCCAGCCAGCCTCAGCTTTCGAATTCAGTTCGTCACGGAAGTTGCCACAGCGCAAACGAGACATTCCGGTTTGGCCGGTGCACGTCGATCGATATCGAGAGCACGACACTTTTATCCAACTTGTTTCCTAACGCTACAAAACAGCTCCCCATACATTGTGTTTTCCGCAACAACTTCGCCAATGACCACTATCGATCACCAGGACCTTAAGTGCAGCTCTTGTAAACTTCCAGGCAATTCAACGTGCTAGCTGTTAAAGGGATCTCTGATCGAATCAGCATTCGCTGTTCATTCAGCGTGGCTCATTCAGATCCAACTGTGACACTGCGATGATTACTTTATCTGTTCGAGAAATACTTGTACCTGCATGGATCGCAAAGCTCGATGAATGTCTACGATCTTGAATGAACATCTGTGAACACCTACCAACACTTGGGAACTTGAATGAACATCTATGAACATCTACCAACATTTAGGAACTTGAACGAACACCTCAGGAACTTAAATGAACATTCGAGATAACTTCAACAAACTTCCATAAACTTCGATGAAGTTCGATGAAGTTCGACGAAGATTGATAGACAGTCACGAATTTCTACGAACATCGACGAACCTTTGTACACATCAGTACGGAAACAGTGTATCCAAGAATATCGAATGATATCTGAATAATGTAAGTCAACCTATTCATGCAACAGAATAACGGTGATAAAAAATTTGTCGATCCTCGTCGATCAGTTGAAACAACGACAAGAATATTTCGCGTAATTTCCTACGTCCTCGTGAAATCTGCATAGCATTTTTCGTCACGGTATCCACACACAACACAATCCCACGAAGAAAACGCCTTTGCAGCAATCCGCAGATGCTCGCTCGTGCTAAGCGAACGCGCAGCTCGCGGCCAGACCTCCAAACAGCTTACATAAGCCGTCGGACTGACTGGCTTAGCTACCTTGAAGCCGGTCGTTGCCGCTGTCTCCTGCAATCGCTGCATGCCGGCGTATGCATCGAACGTTCTTTACAGCCGACTGGCAATCAAGACTTACAACGCGGACAGGGGAAAACACACACGAAGCCTGCCATATGTACACGCGAGAAGAGACAGAGAACAGAGACAGACAGAGGTAAAGAGAGAGATGAGCAAAAGAAAAAGCAGAGCAGAGAGAGAGAGAGAGAAGAAACAGATTTCAATTTCAACGTGGGAATGCGCCTGTACGGAGAACGGAACGGAGAGCACTGGTATTGATCCCTATGCTCGACGGATAATAAATTGTTGATTCGAGCTCGTGCGTCCACGAGACGTCGTTACGAAGACGATACACGTCGCCTCTGTGCCTCCCCCTTTGTGTATTATTATTCCCACCGCGGATTCCGGGGCTGAACGCGCCTCTAACGAGCCAATCTCCGCGCGATGGAACGCTTAATGAACGCTCTGTGATTTTTACACGGATCACGGGATCGTACCCTTCGATACCTTCTTTCTTCCTTCAGCAATACGTGACTGGAGAGGTTGTGATCTTGAAATTTCCTCTCTGCTCGTGGTGTGACTGAAGATCAGTGATAATATGAATTGAACACGGGGTTCGATTCCTCGTGAAAAAACGAAACGAAAGTAAGAAATACAATTTTTCGATTGGAGCTTTATTTTCCTTGGAAAATCGGCTTTGAAAATTTAGGGCAGCTGCGTGCTTTCAACTATCGATAACCCCTCGAAATTTCAACGTCGATTCTCTCGAAAACAATAACTTCTATTGAAAAACTTCACTTCACACTTTCGATTCATTTTTTCACGAAGAATCACCCTGTGGTAACATTAATCGTCAACGTTCACCCTCTGTATAGTAGAGGGAAAGAAGTTTCGGAAAGTTTTTGGAGTGAAAATGACGAATTTGTAGGGGTAAGTTCGACGAGACGGTGGAATTGTTTCTAGAAATCTGATCGAAACGTCGAGACGACCTAATTCCAGGGGGACGTGACCGGGCCTGAGACTAACAGTCCACCCTCTCGCAATCGATTCTAACGAGAAAGACTTAGGACGACCGATCAAGCTCGTATAAATCACACGGCTCTCTCCCCACGGGGTGTTAAGGCGGACGGGAATGGTGTTCCCGATAAAAGTCACTAGACTGGAGAGGAATTCTTTCCTGTGTTGTTACGAAACTCAGTTTCGAACATTGGTTTTTCTCCTCTGACAGATTAATGTACCTTTTAGGAATACTGAGTGGAAATCGCCAGTGGATTTATCGAATGACAAGAAACGAGAAAAGAACCTACAGATCGGTGAAACTTGAAGTACGAATTGAACAACTAAATATTTTAACTCCGTTTCAAAAATCCAAACTTCTTATGAATACTGTAAATAATGAACAATGTGTCATATACAGGATGTTTCAAAATATATGAACAATGACAAATTTGTCCAATCTTATCCTAGTTCGTGAAACTATCATCGTGTACAATTTTTAAACTATAGTCCTTTGGCTAAAAAATTAGGGCTACTTCCTATTTTCTACAGATTTCGTGTTTCTAGTAGAATTTAAAAACTCGAACGGAATTTAACTGCAAATTTTATTAATCAACAACATATTACACAGAACGAGGTACAGTTCCAGAGCCAAATCTGTCAAGACAACTACTCTTATTGGAAAAAAAAAAAACTCTCTTGATATGAATCCAATTGAAAATGTCTCGAATTTACTTAAAACACTTGTATATACATAACCAGTTAACTTCATCAGCTGATTTAAAGAAAACCATTCTGGACATTTGACAAAATCAGTGATAAACGAAAGATATGATAAAATAGTGCATACAGAGTGCCTTAAAAAATAAATAAATAAATAAATAAATAAATACTGTAATCAAACAGAGGAAAAACACGTTTACTCGTCGCAAATCCTATTAATTGACATTTTGCTGCCAGTGATTATCGATCGCGTTGAAAATTCGTTTATCAATTATTACATAAATTGTGAACCACGAACGAAAGATCAAGTGTCAACATGTGCACGTGTGAAAAATATCATTAAACTACGTTTTCAGACCTTCAAATTTTGCTAAAAGCACGAAAGATGCTGAAAACTGTGCACGGCCTCGAATCTTCGTGCCGGAGGCTGTATATCGACCTACAGAACCCATGAAACATCCTGTAGAACCGAGCGTGACAGAGAAAAAAGGCCGCGGAGCAGAACACGCGGGGCCTCGACGTACAACTAATGGCAATAATAACGACACAATGGCCGTGGTACAGAGAGCGTGGCTGCGTTGATTTACTTTTCACGCTCGACTACGCCTTTGCAGAACGCCCACGAACGAAGCGTACTTCGCCCCTGGGGCCCAAGATGACGGACGGAGCGACGTCGATGGCGCGTGAACGATATCGGTTTAGTCTCGCGACGTCGCGAGCTTCCAGATTCGAGAACTCGTGCACGGGGGGGAAAAAGGGAAGAGGGGAAGAAAAATTCGCAAGCAAAACGCGTTCTCGTAAATTATCTCGGATCGGTATTTTCGTGCGTTTCACGCTCGATTTCCGAGTGTCAGGGCTTTATCGAGGTAATTGGCGAATTCGATCCATTTGTCATGTGAAACCGTGCACGAGCGTGTCACCGCGAATTTGCTACTTGCAAACGAGCTTGGTTGTCCCATAAATCGCGACAAATTCACTGTTCTGCATGTGCACAGTTGTGAAAGAAGCTCGAGGCAGTAACCGTTGCGAAGGATTAAAATAGCTCTAGGATCCAGGCTAATTCTCTCTTGGAGGTGAAGATTCGAATGCTGGAGAGAAAGTTGAAGATGTGCCTCTACTCGAGAATTTTTACCCCTTTACACATCTTCAACAGTGAACGTAACATTTACGAATTAAGAGAAAGATACGTTCTCCTCGAAAGTCTCGAAACTCGTGGCACAGATTCCGACGAAAATGTAAACAGAAATCGTTTATGAGATAACCTGACGCAACGATCCAAAGAAAAGCCGCGAACGCGAGAAGAAGCGCGATGAGAAGAGCTAGCAGGAATAATAATGGAAGTTTCCGTTGAAAACAAGCTGCAATGGTCTGCTCGATTCCCTGGCAAATATTTGTAAGTTCCGTTTGGCAGAAAGGAAATTGGCTTCTCGTCTTGCCCTATATATCTATCGTCGAACAGAAGCAAATTCAATTCGAACAATGCGCGTTAATTGCCTCCGAATTATACGAACGAGCATCATCGGAAGAAAACGGGGGGGAAAAGAGAGAAAAAAGAGAAGAAATCATCGAAAGCAGACGTATTGTCTGTGAACACAAGTGGAACGACGCGTTATCTCGCGAGAAAGAACAAACAGCCACACGACGACTATACACACAACCCGTGTGTTGCAGTGTGTTCGCGTTATTCTCGACTGCCTGATGCGAAAAACAGGTACGTATGTGTATGTGTATACCTGGTGTGTACTGTGGACTTGAGAGAGGGTTCAGGGAGCTTTGTTCTTCCCAGTGCACGTGCTCCATTGTGCAAACATCGTTGCAAAAGAGAACTGACGAACTAGCTTGGTCCAGAAGATTAAAGGAACAAAGTGGCTGAGAGAAGAAGGAGAGGAGACGTTATATTCGCAACTTTTATTTGCATGCGTGCCAGTTACACCCGGCCGGACAAAAGTTGCGAGAATAATTATTATTCACCCTGCGGTGGAATGCAGAATTTTTTAGAGGGGACAAAAATAGGAGATCCGTTTTAATATATTTTCTCTGCCATTTTTACGCAACTTTCGGTACACTTTTCGAGAATTGTGCACATCGCGAGGATTCATAAATGCTTTATAAGTATTTATGATTTTATCGTAACAATTGAACACACTTATTACTAATGCTGTATCTATGAAAATATTTTTTCCTGGGAAAAGTATCGATTGACGTGGAGATCGAGTTCAGTTTAACGTAGATTTATACACCCAATGGGCGTGTAAAGAAAAACTGTTCTTCAGAATGGCACTGTATAGGACTAAGAATAACTATTTTTTAAATATCATCAGCAAAAAATTTTATTTTACATGTAGCAATTTAGTGAAATTGCGAAATTTGACATTAATTAGTTTTAATGATCACTGTAATCTACATTTTCGCCCCTGTGTTTTAACCCCATAGAACAAAGTGAAGAAATATTATCGCAATCCATGAGATTTCACATACAGCGTGTAATTAAAAATTCCACAATCGGCGAAACAATTCGTACAAGAAAAGAAGATTCCGCAGTATCAGCAGGACAAATAGGAACAGACAAGTGATTGGAAATTTTCGTTTAGTATTGTATACACGTTGCAACGACACATTCATGTGCGCGCGGGAGCCGTGCAGAAGGGGAAAAAAATAAAAAAATAAATAAAAAAGAACGTGGCGTGAAGTTTACGACTCGTGGCGCAAATGCGAAATTGTTGTCGCATACTGGCGTTTTACGACGCGATAAGATATACAAGGAACCGCTTGAAGTATTGTTCTCTCCCATGGTTGCGTAGAGAACAACCGGGGTCCCAGGTCTCGTGGGGTATCGGTCCGCCTTCGAAACGCGTCATTAGGCGATAAGATAGGAGAAAACTGGTCGGTGCTTCGTTATTGCTTAGCTGCTAATCGACCTATCGTTCGACAACAATGTTTCTAACTCGCGGACTCGCCTTCGAGCTATATACCGAAAGACCTTTTTTTAACTAAGAATAAATTGCAAACTGATAAGTCTAATTTGACCACTATATACGACTTTCGTAATTAATCGCGACACTGAATGGAGCGGAATGATTGCTTATAAATTCCAAATTACTCGCTTTGTGCTCTACACTTTTTTAACGAAATTTTTCTCTCTTTTTTTTTATGGATATCTAACAGGGAAAAAGGAAGAGTCAAGGATGGCCACAAAAAGGTTAATCTCGCTGGAATTTCAGGAGAAATCGGGAAAAAGGTCGTAGAAGAATTATTTAAAAATTCCAAATTACACACTTCGCGTTCTACAATTTTTTAATTTTTTAATTTTTTTTTTTTTAAGGAGGTACAGTAAGGAAAAAAGGGAAAGAGTCAAGAATAACCACAAAGAGGTTAATCTCGCTGGAATTCGTGAAGAAATCGAGAAAAGGGTCAACTCCTTTTCTGTGTCTGACCTCCATTGTGAGAGTCCTGCTGGTAAAAAGGAACACTTGGAAAGGGGTCACACAGTACTGCAACCACCGTCATCCCTTTCGACCCGTCTCTGTGACTGGATACACCTGTTCAGGTTACCAGGGATTCCCTTTCCCTTTCTCAACCTTAGAATTAACCCATTTTCCGAGCGATGAAACGGTGAACACCTTGGACGAAACAATTTGTCATACTTCAGCTTTGGATCTCCGTTTCGTTAAACCCTCTACAACTCGACTTTCCATCGTCTATGAGAAGGAAAACTGGTCGACTGTAAATTCTGCACTTTGAAAATTTCTGACAGCGATTATGTTTATGCAAATGCACACTTCTGCAGGAAATAGATAAATTAAACTTGGACAGAATTGTGTTTTGTCATTAGGCGACTCTAAAAATGTACATTTATCTTGTGTACCTTACATGTAATGTATTTTTTGCCTATTAGCATATTCCGTGCAGATTGCACGTTTTGCACATATGAATAATCGAACTCTAATTTTTCCTCATCTATTGTACCGAGGAATGATTCATCGCTAACTTGATCACAACTCACTTTCAAATGTTGCCAATTGCAGTAAACAAAAATTAGAAACAAGATTACAGAGGGTTAAACGTGAATATAAAGAAAAACTTGCTTCGTAAGAATCTATCGCAAAAAAAAAAAAAAAAAAAAAAACAAATTACAACGTTGAAAAACCCCCGTAAACAACGTATGGAACATCCGGTTCGAAGAGTATTTATTTCGCAATTTCTTCGTGCTCCCCCTATTGTCACGAAAACATAAAACTCGAAAGGTGCGACGAAGGCGCCGGAAGTGCGGGGGGTGTGGATGTTCTCCCGGGGCGCGGAAATGGGGGTTGGAAAGAAAGGTGGAGAGAGGACGACAGGCTGCGTGAAACACACCGAGGACAGAGAAAATTGAGAAAGGGGGAGAAGGGCGAGAGAAAGAGAAAGGAAGAGGAGAGGAAGTGACTGGTAACGCCAACAGCAGCTGCTCTCGAGCGTTTTGCGAATTTCGCCGCGAGGCATTAAGAGGCCCCCCTTCGTTCTTTCTTCCTGGGCGACTTTCCATCTCCTTCTTCCCCGTTTCCTGTTCGACCACGCGCAAAAACCACGACGCAGGGTCCGCTTGCTCGAGTTCACACGCTACACCCATGGAAATTCAGGCTTCGAGTCTTGGAAAAAGAGCCCTTTGGAACGAACACGACTGTTCTTCGAGTTCTCTCTCTGAGAAAAATCCCTCGAAAGGTCGATCGAATACCCGCAGTTTTATTACTTAGTTACATATGCTAGATTCCTACTATTTTTGAATTTTTTTAAGTAGCATTGAATCTGCCACTCAAACGGTTAAAAAAAAATAGACAAATGAAATAAAAATTGGAAGAAAGGGTGAAAATTTCAAGGAGGAGCCATGAGAAGCGAGAAGCGTGTCTAGATTCTACTTTATGAGCTCTATGCGCGATAAATCTGAAAGAAGACCAGGACCACTTCGCGTGATGGTGCTCTACGCGCATCTAGACGCGGATTTTTTCGCGAGACTCGCCTCCGGGGGACGTTTCCATTCTCTTCTGCGCGTCTTGGCGGAAAGAAAGGAGATACAGGTACAGCGGAATATAGATTTCTTCGAGTTACTGCTTCATCAGCGATTTTTATACCTCTACCCGGATCATCGATTCGTTCCGATAACATTTATCTCCTCCGTAAAAGAATGAACGTTCACCCTTAATACACAGATCCAATTCCTCTACCAAGATCAAACGAGAGAAAGAAAAAGATAAATAAAACGAAGGGGGCCATGAGTTTCATTTTAACTTGCAGAAATAAAAGTTCTGGCAGTAATTCTTTCCAGCGGTAAAAAAAAAAAAGAAAGACGAAAAGAGAAACGAGGTATCGAAGTGAACAACATTTCGAGAGGTATCGATATTAAATTGTTATTTAAATCATGAAAAGAGAAGCAAGGGTGGCTCTCAGGTTATGTTTAACGGGCTGGAAAGCGAAAAGGGCTGTTTCATACGCGAAGAAGAAGGAACTTTCGCCTTGTAAAGCTTGGCCAGAAACGGGGGCAATATTTCTGTTATGGTACATTAAATTCGTACGAGTTTTCCAACACGATCGTCCATAACGAATGAAAAACAGAAGAGAAACACACGCGTTCCCGTATTTCTCTCCCATCGTTATATTTCCACCCTTTCCCTTTTTTATTTTTTATTTTTTCAACACTCAAGCACCACAGACGATGTTAAAAAATTAAAAAAGAAAAAAAGATACGATCGATTCATTTCGTTCTGCCATGCATGAAAAATCCGTGCTAGATGAAAAATGAAATCAAACTGATGAACACAGACGAAACTCCGAAGACCAGAGAAAAAACAATTTACGCCAGGATTGTTCATAGATTCGATTGAAATGCTCTTTGTGTGAAACGAAGCAGAAGGGGGGAAAAAAGTGCAATGTTAACGATTCTTCTGAAAAGGTAACGTGCACTCTTTCGAAAAATATTTCGAAAGACTCTTTTTCCTGCTGCTACCTTTGACAATTTCCTATTTCTGCCTTTTTCCTTTCTTTTCTCCTTGGTTTTACGAGGCGGAGAGATATTAGTCAGGTCTTCGATGGTTTCCCGACAGAGAGCTCCTCGCGCTTTTCCAATTTCGTGCAGAAGAGGAAAAGGGAGAGGAGGAGGACCAGTTTTCCAAGCCTCAGCAGGATAGTTCGAGTAGAATTACCTTGAAGCTAGGGAGGCAAAAAAAAAAAAAAGAGAAAAAGAAAGAAAATCGAACGGTGAGAGGGTCTTGGACAACGTGGTAAGGCCTTTGGAATCGAACGTGCCCTCTACCTTGCGAAATTTGCATACCCCCACCAACAAGAGGAAGAAAAAGAAGATGGCCCTGTGTGAAAGAAGGAAAAGGTTCTTTTCTCGGAGAACTAATGGTCTGCTGCTTTGCGTCGTCGCATCTGCTCGGAATAACATCGCGTTTGTGTGACTTTTACGATAATGGAGGAAGAATAGAACGCGTATAATTTGAAAATTTCAGAAATTCTCTGAAAACAAAGAAGAGAAAGGAAGGAATACTGTATTTTACAGAGACCTTATCGCACAGGCGAATTATCGCGAGATTCTGAGGGTTACAGCGCGCGATATCCCATGGAAAAAGTTTTTCCACGTTGAAAAACGTTCCGATGGAAACGCGACAAAGGTGCGTCAAAGGGAGCAGAGGGAGACAATACTTGGCCGGGCGTTAATAATCGAGCCACGGCCATATTCCGCCGGCATCGTCGGTGTCACGGCGCCATTGTTCGGCCGCGTATTATTCCCGTATCCTGGCATAATCAGTCGTGTTTTACCCGAAACAGCACCGCCGCATTGTCCCGTGGCGACGTCGAAACACACGGAGAACAAATTGCACGCAGAAATGAAGAGGCGAAAGATAGAGAGAAAGAGAGGGAGAGGAAACTGGCGGAGAAGTTTCGTTAGTTTTGCTAGGAAGAGACAGTAGAAAAGAGGGTGCTGCACCGAAACATCACCTAACCTTCCTCCCTCAATCGCTTTTGATTCTTATTCTTCTTCTTCTACTTCTACTTCTTCTTCTTCTTCTTCTTCTTCTTCTTCTTCTTTTATCGACCTTCTTTCAATGGACCAGTTAGAGTTGCCGGGGAAACTTTTCTATTAATCGGATAGCTCCACAGGGTTGTAGACACAGGATGGAAGTGGATCGTAGCCACGGTTTCAATCGGTTTAGGGGGACTTCCGGAAACTTTCCCGTGCAGTGCTAACCTATTTCTAGGTGATACGGAAGGACGAGGCAACGAATCTTCCAATACTTTCGGTTCTTTCACAATGCTATGCAGTCCATTGGCACCACGTTGCTGTCGCGTAAAAATGCATCGATTGTAACGGAAATGGCTCATATTTATTCACATATATCCTTGGAATTTCGCGTAAATCAGGTGATCAGAAATTGTAATTGAAAGATGAATAATCGCGCAAGAAAGGACGGTGGCACATTAAAATTGAGACCTATTAAGACCTAATTCTCGAAAAGATGACGCCAACGTTGTTCTAAGCTACTTTTCCCTGACCACCCATACAGAACACAGGAAAACCGTGGAAAAAGGGAGACAGGAAAGCTTCACATACGACTATCGATGATACCTTACACGCCAGTTGAAGCAGGACACAAAAAGAAGGGGAGAGAGAGGCTCGAACGCATTATGACCGATGAAATACCGTATTAAGGGGTCCCCAACAAGTCTTCGTTCTAGAAACAGACGCACCTGCCACTCGTTCGTCCTCGATCCAGGACCCGAAACCAAGACACACCATCTCTACCAATAGAATTGTTTTCTCCCTATATATTCTCTCTTATTTTATCCAACTGTCCCTCTTTCTTTACTCTTTCTCGAGCCATTCTTTCGCTCTAACCAACGACGCATTCTGTGGTCACGAATTTCATTTCTCGAGAGAATAGACAAGCGTATCCGATAGCCGCTTATTGGATCCAACGTTCCTTCCCTGTTGTGCCAGAAGGGACGACGATTCTTCGTTAAGAAGATTACCAGAGTCGGTGAGAAAGAGAAAGAAAGAGAGGGAGACTTCGAGATATCGGGACGTAACGCTACCTGACCGGCGATTATTATTTCACGAGAACGGGATAATAAATCGTTTACCTTCGGCCGGTTGCCTCGCGACAGAGGAGTCGAAGGAAGCATTTTAGATGAGATAACAGCAAGAGGAGAAGTCTCTCCTCTTCGAAAGACTCTGAGAATCTTTTTCCCCTTTTTCCTCTTTTTCTTTTTTTCTTGGTTCTTTTGTAGATTCTGTGGAGGAGATAAGTCATCGAATGGAGGGAAATTGATGGCCACGCGTGTTTCGTGAAAGTTGGAAGAGGTTCCCCGTGCATCGTCGATCGTGTGTTCGAACTTTCACGAGGTAAGAATGAACGCACCGTGTGAGTTATGTCGTGTCACTGTTCGACAGAATTGACGATGACAGGGTGATGTGTGTCTTCTATAAAGGAATTCGTATTATCGTTTGGAACTATTGAATTTTTTACTTCTACGAATAGGTTCTTCTTTCGTCCTGCTTCCTGTATGAACATTCGACACGTTCGAATTTAATTATTCAGTGAACAATTGGTTCGGTTATTTTTCCCAAAGGTTCCAATCAACCAAATTGAATCACACGGAATCTATTTGCACAGAGAATCATGAGCCAATGTATTAAACCTTCCTTGCCTTGTGGATCCCTCTTATAACAAATCCTGTTTTCCAAAGGCATCAGTGCCCCTTACACACTACCCCATAGAAAAGGGTTACGTGTATACCGGGTGTTTAATACACCATGGATTTAAGAAAGGGTCGTCTTCAGGAGCTTTGTCTCTGAGAGCACGTGCTCCATTGTGCTCGTGACAGTCTCACAAGTGAAATCTTCACGGTTGTCCTCTCCTCCACGAAAGCATCAAAGATCCTTCCTTCAACTACGGGGCACAAAGAGGGGAAAAGAGATCGAGAAACCTAATTCAACGTCAGATATAATTCTAATCTCTAAGACAATCGGTCAGACAGCTCTAGTTTTCAAAGAAGCAAAGATGAAAAAGTAACACGGGGTATATATACGAACGTGTGCTAAACCTTGCATAAATGAAATACAATTGTTATCTTCGTCCTCGAATGACGGAGACTCGTATCGCTGGAAATGTGCTGGATGTTTAAGAAAAAAAAAAGAGTGTACTTAAAAATATATATATATATATATATATATATATATGTTGTCAGATACACAATGTGTCGCTAATTTGTTGATAAAACGGCATTAATTTTACCGCACGTTTTGTTTGTTAAAACCCACCATGCGCAAAAGTGTAATCAATCGAGTTTTAGGAAGATCCTCCACCTGTGTTTTTCGAACGTCTTATCTGGAATAACTGACGATATGCAAACTTCGACGGTGAACGCGAGTATAAAAATCGGCAGCAGTGCAGGTTGTGCATTAGAAACGAAAGACAAGTCGAGAGGTGTGAAACGAGAACCGATAATCCAACGAGAAACGGAAAAAAGTAGAATCATGTCTCGATTCGTCGTAGTAGCAACAGCCATTCTCGTTCTTATGGCAGTCTCAGCCTGTAAGTATCCTAACTTTGAATCCTTTATTTGTAAAATACATATTTACGATGTAATTATCGATCGAAAATATGGTTAATTTAGACTCTAACCCGGCGGTGTCCGAGAAATCAAATGCGCCTGAATGCCCGGTGAACGAAATCTATTCTCTCTGCGGAAGGATGTGCGAGCCTACATGCGACAATCCTAATCCAAATCCTAGGCTCTGTCCTGGCATTGTGAGTATTCTTGAGAATGCATAGGATGTGCGACTGAATTAGCAAATTTCTCGATTGGTAACACAAATGAATTTTGTAGGAATGCACTAAACTCACCGCAAGCTGTCGATGCCAGAAGAATTACGTGAGAAACGACTCCAACGACTGTGTCCTTCTAGAGGAATGTTAATTAATTTAGCCCGTTCAGCGAATCGGTGCTTATTTTCAGTCTCCATCGAAATTAGTTGACAACCGCATGTAACAGAGAAGTAGAATGTTTAAATACATATTGTTCGTAGATGTAGCTACGGTGTTTCGTTAAAAAAAAACCTATTCCTAAAATCATGTTAAATAATTAAGTGACTTTTCGGTGCATAAAAATTGATAGAAATCCTCTGGTGTAATTGTGAATTAAAAATAGGAATAAATGAGGCACTATCGAATCAAAGCAAACCTTATCGTACACTCGAAAGACAGAGTGCCTCTGACAGTGTTCAAACATGTGAATAAAAATCACTAAATATCCTCGAACACTTCGAAATTCTAATATTACCAGTTAATAATCATCTTCGCAAACTCACCAGAAAGTTTCACTCTAAGACCACTTTTTTCTTTTATGGAGACTGAAAGAAGTTCGATCTAAGATTTCCGCGAGTTTTTTCAAAGTATACTTCCCAAGACTCTCTCGAGCAGGGATTCGATTCGACTGTTCGATGCCGGACCTCGCGACTAAATATGCTCCAGCGTCCCCAGATTACGTAAAACCACGTCTTTTTCTGGTACTGCCTGCCCACCAATCTATACAGCTTAGCTGATCATTATTGCTTAATTAATATCGACATGTGAGGTGAAGCCGAGGGGCCACCGGAAGGCTAGAGGAGCTTACGTATGCCCAACAATGCATCTCGAACTCGCTGATATCAGTTCAGGCTCACTGTAGGGATCCTAACACGCGCGCCATTATAATAGCCTTATGGTGGAACGATCATGTAGCATGTTGATAATTCTTCGAGATGGTGACACGTTCTCGAGTAACTGGTTTCTTGAGCCATCGAACAAAGGAAAACTGCGTACGATTCTCGTTCGACCGCGGAATTTCGCAACTGGGGAAGGCACATACCGTCTCTCACGATGCAGAATACCGAGGAATACGTTTGCAAAACACACGAGACACGTCAAACGCTGAGATAGTCTTTCTACAGAGACTCAACTGATGTTTCTTTCAAGCTACTTAATTGCAAGTCGATTAGAAGTCGTTCAAACCTCGTCGAACTTCTTCAAACCTCTACACTCTGCGTTTATCTATGAAAAAATGAAAATTCTACGAGGCTCAGTTTGCTTTTAAGACGCTTCAGGTTGAAAGAAACAATTTGTCCGCGAACGAAGGAAGATTTCAGGGGTCAGTGAGAACACAACTTCGAGGAAGGTTCCGCTGAATCACGGAGTACCCTCGAAAAGCCTCGTTTCTATCATATTTATGAGATACCTCAAACCCAGCAATATACCGGGGTACGCAACGTATCCACACACACACGTGCACACACAGTGTGAAAATCAGTAGCTGACGTGACCAGCACACGGCAGAGAAATTGCCTGAAAAAGCTCACGTCGCACGCTCTTCAAACGAGGAAATCCAGCCCTCTGCCATCCCTTTGAACCTGTTTCCTCTCTCTCTCTCTCTCTCCTCGATAGCGGGAAAAAGGGCGTTCCTTTTGCCTCGCTTATTTCCTTCCCGTCGAAAAGATTGCCACCCTTCGTCGTTCCATCTGAAAATCGCGACGCATTGGCACGCAATCAAGCGATAGTTCGAATTCTCCCTGGCTGAATTCTCCCATGAGGGAGGAAGAAAGAAAGAAACGAGAGAGAGAGAGAGAGAGAGAGAGAGAGAGAGAGAGAGACAGACAGAGAAAGGATGGCAAAATTGAACCACCCCTGCGCCTTCGAATCGAATTCATCGCGGCATATTAACAGCTGTCTACAATCTGATCGAGAGATCGTTACCATTTGCGACCTGAAATCTTGACAACCGTGAACGAGACAGGGCAACCTAAGCGGCCGTACAACGCCCTCCTTTTGTTAGGTGACAATGCGACGAAATAACCTGGAATACGGGAGGCTCAGAGCCTAACCCAGGATCAAAGAGAGAGAGATTGTATGAAGCAACAACGATTAGGGTACCAGCAGGACCCATGGTGTTGGGGCTCTTCGGAAAGAAATGTAACACGATGTCTCTGTGTTCGAAGATTGACAGTTTTTCGATGATGAAAGGGACGAGGTGCGTACAGGGGATCGATTGAAAATTAATCCTGCATTGTTGAGTTGGGGATCTGTAGGTTCTCTTGACAGTTTGGGAGCATTTTGGATAGCTGTGCGATGTCCGAGACTCGTGTTCTATACGTTTACACGAAAAAGAAGAGAAATACTTCGTCCACGCTGTTTGAATCTGTCATCGTGCAACATTGCATGGTCCCATTCGTCGATGTTATCGCGTTTGATTAAGAATGACAATAAGTATGCCTAATTTCCACGACTGTAATAGAAAAGACGAGCCTCTGTGGGAATATGACTCGATCAAACTCGAATTTATCGAGTAAGTGCACGATGTCTGACTAGTAGAAACCTATTCTACTGCACGTCGACATTTCGTCCCTAGATTTCTACGCAGTTATTCGAGAACACACGTATTGTCTTCCCTATTGCGTAACACCTTTTATCTCGCGTGAGTGCAACAACGAAGTTTCACGAAGTAAAAACGAGCGAGAGAAGTTACGTTCGACGCTGTATTTTTCCTTCGGACAGGTGCTGTTGAGAACACGAAGGAATGTTACTTCATAACACAGGTGTGGGGTATAATAAAACTATATTGCTTCGGAGATAATCGATGGGGGGAAAGAAAAAAAAACACGTATGGCAATCAGAGAATTAGCTATAAATCTTGCAACGATTACTAACTAATGAGACTCATCTACGTCTCAAGTTGCTTTTTCTGCCATGTGTTATTATCACGGATAATATTTAACAAATTTTACACCTTTGGAAGTAAGAAAGAAAAAAAAAGAGAGGATTCTCTGCCTCGAGACACCATTAACACTTTATCTTCCTCTCTCTCTCTCTCTCTGGTAAGAGATCAATTTTTACCGCTTCGATGTTAATTTATCTTCGAATCTCTCGCCTGATCTATTACCTGAGCCTCGCTAAATCACGACACACCGTACGAAAGGCGCCTAGGGTTTTCCATTTGCCCCATGAACGGAAGAGGAACATCACACATGTGTCATCTACGTGGTGACTGGCCAACAACGATTATTACGCAATGCTGGCGTGAGCGAGCTGGCTATAGATTCGTACAACTCTCCTTCTCTCTATTTCTCTACCTCTCTCTCTCTCTCTCTCTCTCTCTCTCTCTTTCTCTCTTTATCTCTTTTTCTTTCTCTGTTTGGCGCACACGTTCCCTGGCTCGCAGCAAACAACTTACATAATACCGTATATTTATCCACCGGCACGAGTTTACTGCACTACCGACACCGTTCTCTCGTGTCCGCGGTTCCGCCACGCGAGCCGAGGTAAAGCGTGCGGCGTACACACGGCCGTACGTGTTCATTACGTGGCCCCGCGGCGCTCGGACACGTGACGCTCTGTTGCTGTGTGTCTCTCATTAAGAAACGACGTTTTTGCCTATTTTTTTCTTTCTTTTTTTTCTTTTCTTCCTTTTTTTCTTTTTCGAACACACAGGACGAGGATTTATACTTCTCGTCGAGAGACACGTGTCGCGTGTTCCTCGGAACACAAACACACAGTTCCTTTCCTATCTGTACATATAATTGTATCTTCGTAGACGAGATCCTTTTTCATCGCGTTTTCGCGTATTTTCGTTAATGTGATACTTTATGACCATCTTGCCGGAGAAGGTCGTAAATCTTTCGCTAATGACTTCAACAGTTGTGAATTATTTGCCTGATGGGTTCGAAAGATTCTTGTGCTAAAGGTAGGACGAGAGAAAGTTTCTCGCTGGCGATAAGTCAAAGGTGGTACAGGTCTTCCATTAATTCTTACAATGCAACGTTTTATTAATACACCATCGACCGAATAGATTACCGTTGGAACAGTGTGTTTCAAGAAGGCTCGAAGGAATCTTCGATATGGAAGATTAAGGAACACGAAAAATTTGCAAATGCAATCTGTCATGTTTATTTTACCCTTTGCACTTTAACGGCGAGTCTCGTTATCTATTCGTTACCGTTAACATCAATGGTGATTACTGCTAAAGATCGTATTATTTATTTAATAAGCGTGAAAATAAATTATTTTCTCGTTGTGAAAACTTTTCGATCGGAAACGATCGCGTATCTGTTGAAATGTAACTATATCTCAGGCACTATGTAAGCAATTGAAACCTTTATAAAAAAAAAAGAGCGATGGAAAAGTCAACAAGTCGGAGGAGTCGTAATTCAACTTGTGAAAGTAGAAAACCAGCTAACAAAACTGCAAACGTGTCTCTGGTAGCGTAACAATCTACCCACGTAAACACGTATACTTGACGCAAAGCTGAACAGACAATCTAATAACATCTAACATGCTTGTTCAACTTTGTTCGACCACCATTATCTTCCGTGTGTCAGCCGCGTCTGTGCCTCAATTCACGTCGAGAAACAGATATACAACGAAACGAGGGCGAACTCTAGCAACCAGCAATATGCATGGAAACGTCGATAGCAATAGTGTCTGAGCGAATTCTTCGCGACTTGTTTTTCGTCTGCGTCGTTTGCAAAGCTACTCTGCTATTCCGGGCATGCGGAGAAGCGACGCACGTTTCGAACGGAGTGGAATTCCAGCCGTGGATGTCCATCCAGTGGATCTCAAAACGCCTCTCCGCGTTCCACACACTATGTATTCCGCTAACCGTTCCTTCTTTATCAACCTTCGACGACGAAGACGCACGTTCACGGCTTAACCAATAAATTAAGGGAAACACAATCGAGCTGAAGGAATGTCTACTCGGAAAAGGAAAAAAAAAAAGGAAGACAAGAAAAAAACAAGAAAAAAAAAAGAGGAAAAGATCGAGCTGTTATCGCCTTCCACGACCTCGCACGCGTCATAGACACACTCAGGGGAACACAGACAGACAAGCTAAGCGTTTCTGCCTCGCGTTCTCTTTCACGAGCGAGGAAGGAACGCGAGAATAGAAGGCGAAGCGGTAAACATCGTCGATGCCAGACGATAGTGCCTAACCTAGCCCAAGAAAAACCTGATTGCCGGCCAGCTCTAGAGCTGGCGATACGCGATCGTTTGTTTACTCAACTCGTCGCGGATGTGTTCCCTCTCTCTCGATGGTATGCGCGCCGAGAGAACGAGCGATTGCATAGAAGAAGAAACAGAGACGTAGATATAAGAGGTGTTGGATGTAAAAGAGAACGAAGAAGCCGAGGTATTATAACGTTGGCATTGTGGAAGTGATTTGTCTTGCATACACACGGTAGCAGGGAAGAGGAAGAAGAGGAGGAGGAGGAGGAGGAGGAACGAGACTCACCGGCACGAATCGGCCAATTATTCGACGCGAAAGACTCGTTATCCAATTTGGCTAACAAGCACCACGATTGGACCGTCCGCCTCCGATTTTAATGAGAGAAGTAGAAGAGTATCTCTTGGCAAATGGCGTCTTTAACCCCCTTTTTCCGACTATTTTACCACTCGCGAGATTCTCTGTCCTCGTATTTTACGCGGATTCCTCGAGAGGATGTGCGACACCGGCTTTATTTCTTCATTTTTTTTTTTTTTTTCGTTTCTACCGATTTCCCTATATACACCTTTAATATTTGCACCCACGGATCGTTACAAATGGGCGATACAATCGTATCTGCGTAAACACGCCGGTAAGGCTACTTAGGAGACGCGTGCCTTGGACTCGGGTTAAAAGTTGTATATATAGAGTGTTTATTGCTGTTTTTCAATTGTAGATTATACTCTTAGATTGGTAAATTAGTTTTTATCGAGAGATTTTATCGTTGGAGAACGACGAAGAAAAATACAGAGCGCACGAAGTTCCGCCATGTCGCAATCGTATTCGTACAAAATTCAGAAATCGTCATTTGTTGCTCTGATCATTCGATACAAAGAGAACAGTCGTCAAAAGCGCCTTCTCCATCGATGGAAGCTCGTAAACGCTGTTTCAGATGGTTCGACAATGGTGATTTCGATGTCAGTGACAAATAACACTCGAGGCGACGAAAGAAGTATGAAAATGCAGAATCTCAAGAATCCTTGGACAAAAACTGAGCCTCCATTCTCTTCAGAACTCGCCAGAACATCGAATATTCCCCGAATAACAATCATCAAAAATCTGCATCCATTTTCCTCAAGTAAATACACACTTTTGCTCATAAAAATCCTAAATTAATTCACACTCCCAATAATACAAGTCTTAAAACGCGAACGAGCAAATTGTCGAGGCGTAGAACTACCCTAGAACCCCTAAAAAAAATAGCCGAAAGAAAAAATCCACTTAAACCAACGCAAATTTCCAAGTATTACATTACCGCTGCTAATAGAATAGCCGAGAGACTGCGACACAAAGGAGTAGCAAAACGAAAGAAATTAAAATCGAGAGGGTTTCTCTTCGACATAATAACGATAATCCTGAGAAGCAGGGGAGAGAGAGAGAGAGGAAGCCCACTCGAATCCACCCTGCAATCAAGCTCGGTGAAACGACGCAATCTCGTGCCTACTGCCTACACGACGACCCAAAGGTTTTTCGAGGTTCATCGCTATTCATCGGGTCGACGAGGTCGAGGTGGTTCTGGAGGCGTCGTCATCGCGTGTCGCGACGCAATAGGTCCTTAAGGTGGCTTCGTGATTCGCAGAGAAGCATGTAGAACAGAGTCGAAGGCAGAAAGAAGGGACCAGAAAGAACACGGTCCATCACGTAGCGGCGCTCGGCCACGTAGCGAGTTTATTGCGCGGGCAGCGTGCAAGTTCATAAGAACGTGACGTAACAGATAACGTGACACGACGATACCACACACACACACATACACCACACACAAACGTAGCTGTTGGAAAACAAGAAACACATTCGTGTTCAGGAATAACATAACCTTCAACCAACCGAACGTAATTGCACTAACCTAGCGCAAAAAGAATCAGAGTTACGTATGAATACACATATATCGCGTGACACAAGTGTGTGGAGGTCTTTTTAGTGCTCTGGAAGGAGCGGAGAGTACATTGACAAACATGTTTACCAAGAGAAACGCTAGCTTCGTTGCATTCTAATGACACAGATACGCGGCGCGGCTTTTTACGGATCACTTCGCTTCTGGGTTACGTTGAACCGTGAACTTTAGTCGGAGATACGGTGTCAGGGTGGTATCTATGGCTCCTGGGAATATGGCTTCGCGTTGGGCATTCGTTTCTATGGAATTGTACAGGACGTGGCATAGGTGGAGTGCAACTCTCAGAAAAATTGTTCGATGTTCAAACGTGTTTCACTTATTTTTCAACGTTTCTTTACACGTTCGGTTGATAACAACTGTACGTTTCCATGGGAAAATGTCAAAAATTAACAATTGTTATAAACAAACTGGTCATAGAAAATTATTAGAAATTTGAATATGTAAAATTGTACATAATGCACGTAATATAAAAAAGTATATCTAAGCGAGGGAAGTAATAATTTTATACTGAATTTCCACGTGTTTTATTGTATTCTGAAAAATATTGATTTGCATAAAAATCGCACGTATCGTACAAATACGAGTAAATTCATACACGTGACACCCGAGTCACGTGGTTAGCAGTATCTTTTACGATAGAAAACAGTTTCATAAAACGTCGTGCATCGTCGTATTTAACCCGTAAACACTGAGGTCACCTCCCGAATAAAAAAAGCTCTCTACAGTTATTGGTTACATTATTTTAGTTCCTGCAAATGCGCAACGGAATACGAACAATCCTTCGATAAGTAAACTATTGCGTTCTATGTATTAATAGACCTGATCGCATCCTAAAGTTAACAGATTAAATATACTCTCCACGCAAACATACCAAAACATACCCTGGTAAATTCCACTCGACCCTTCACACAACGATGAATTACCCTTCAAAAAAAAAAAAACCCCCAGCTCTCTATAAAATAAAAATCCAGAGGAGAAAAAATTCTACAGAAACAATGATCTTGGCCAGGTCGTGGTCGACGATGGAATCATCCATCCGATAAGCGATAACGCGAGGCCACGGCATATCGTTTCCCTGAGAGAGAGAGATCGATATCCACCAATCGAGGGAGTTGATAACTACTTCGCGATATCGCCTTTATCAGACGCTTGAACAACCTCACACTCGCGCTGGCTACATAACGCACAGCACACGATAAAAAGAGCGAGAGAGAGAACGTCGACACAACACATATACACAGAAACGTATAGACAAGTTGTAGAGTGTTTGTTGATGTATGTGTGACTGTGAGCAGGCGCGTGCTGGTTGGCTGGTGCGTAAGAATAGAGCTAGTAAATAGCTCTGCCGGCTCTCGACGATATTACTAACCTAGCCCAACGTGTTACGACACACGTTTGCGCGCCGAGTCGACCCTGACGCAAAAGTAGCAAGCTAGGCTGCCGCTTAGCGGTCGTTGACTGATTATTTTATGCACTCGATGCAAGTGCACCGCGCGCGCCTCCGCTCACTATTCTATATCTGTGATGCATACATGCCTGTTGGATACGTGTGTAGGTAATAGTCGAGTCGATTCGCGCCACTGTTTGCGAACGAGTCGCGTAGTATCTCCTCTACTGCGTCTCACTATGAAGCTCTGACATGAGAGACTTCACGGGGGAAGGTGAGGAGAGGAGAGAGAGAAGGATTATACTTGATCGGTGTGTATACCTTTCCGCTCTCGTGGACGTCTTTGCAGAGGCACACTTTTTAGTTGTGGGAACAATTGATAAAAGAAAGGTTAATGGGTCTATTGTTTGACGTCGTTGCACGCGGTTGGGGATGAGAAGATGTGGAGGAAACAATGGCATTACGGAATACAGCTTTTTCGAAGGTTCTTCGGTGAATTGAAAGATAGTTTTCGGATTCAGTTTGATATGCAACACGCTGTTTGACTATGTTTGAACGGGAGTTAGAACGGACGCGATCGTAGGCTAAGACGCATTTTCTCGATTTTCTCGCTGTTTACTTGTTTCTTTCGACAGGCACGAACGCTGTAAAATCCTGAAATTATCGTGAGAACGAGGCAACGTCACTGGAGAAATATGTTAGATAGCAAGTTTCCAGTTGACAATACAGTTTTATCGAGAAAAACAGCGGTCATTGTGAAAAATATTTGCAAAAGGATACCAAAGTGAATAAGCAAACTCGACTCTCAAGGTTCCCGGTACGATACGAGCAATATATATTTCCATAAAGACCATGAGCAACACGGTAGATGCACGCGAGCCGTGTCGCGATAATCGCTTTTTATCGTGATCACCGTTGAGAGTGCTCGATTTCGCAGACAAATACAGGGATTATTCGCCATGACGCGTGAAAAAGACACCGCAAGTTAGATACGGAGAAACGCGTCGCGATAGCGTCGGGTTTTTCCTACCTGGTACATCTCTTAATTGTTAAGAAAATAGATAAATAGTATAAAAAAAACAAAGTAGACGAGATAAAAAAGCAATTACATAAAATACACGCTGTTTTCAAGCTGCTGAGTATTCGTTAGCGTGACGTTTGAGAAAGAGAGAGATTAACGAGAGTGTCTTTCAAGAGGGAACGATTTCCAAATTCCACGAACGGTGACGTGAGAGGAGCTATCACGCGCCCACGAGCACCTTTTTGGTGCCAGCAACGAAACGGGGATTCTAATTCGAGAATCGCGTTGAACGTCCGGCAGCTGCACTATAGGAAGCCGCAGTAGTTAGCTTCCTTGCTAACTTATTCCGGCAACAGGAGCGTGAAAGTAGCACTCGTGGACCGAGCAGAGTGAAAAGTACTTTACTATGAAAAGTAGATCTTTCTAAACTTCCTAAGCCATCAAGTTTGTCTGCCTAACTCTTGCATCTCCCACAATAACGGTTCTGATACCATTTCTTTATTACTGCATTCTTTTTTTATATATTTTTTTTTTTATCTCTTGGAGATATAGTGGAGGCTGAGAAAAATTTTGGAAAATCGAACCGACTCTGTATATATCTTCTTAGGCTCCCCTATGAGTTCGATATGGAGCCCCAACTCTTCGCTATTCAGAAAGTTAACCCTTTGCACTCCATAGACGCCGCTATGGCGACATTTGTAATATGAACTGTTACTTCATGCAAAGTCTGATTTATATTCAAATAAAGCAAACTAACAAAATTTGTTCACTTATCGTTTTTTCGCTTCAAAACTGTTCATTTTCAAAAGTTCCATGGTAAAAGTGTGCTGAAGTCGATGGAGTGCAAAGGGTTCAATTTGAGAAATTCTGTGGAAGATCTAGCAACGCTACTTTCATTTTTACACAGATTTGCGAAGCTGTAACTAAAATCAGTTAATTAAATACTAACGCGTGCTCACGACGATGAAGTTTATGAGGAGCTACGGTATTTTTGAGAGCGTTTAATCAAATTCATGATACAGTCGACTATGTTAAGGGTCAGAAGTCGGAGTCTAGAAATTGCTTTACGAGCACCGAAATTCTACACTTCCGAGTACCATATGAAAGCACTAGTGCCTTCCTTCTGGCCACTCAATAGCAACAGACGTGTCGTAAACGCATTACCCATGGCGTGCGGGTAATTTCAAAACGTGGGGACTGTTCACCCTTGGGCCTACGGTCTCCCACAGAGCTGCACCCCTGTCGTGTTCACGTCTTAATTGGCAAAGTATGTGCACGTGTGATACTCTAAACTCCAAGGAGAATTACACAAGATTTAAAAAAGTTCGCCGATTCCCAAATCACCAATTTTTATGTAAATTAAAAATATGTGAATACGACAGAAATTATTACAAAAAGAAAAAAAAGAAAAAAAAAGAAAGTACTATTCCCGACGATCAGTATATTCCGGTTTTACAAGCACAAAGTTACCTCACGCGCAAGATTAATTTGACGTGTAAAAGCTGTCACCCATGGAGCAAGATTACGCTACGTTCCAACAACGCGTATAAAAATCTTTCGATTTGAAAGTGATCCACGTAAGGGAGAGAGGAAGGAGGCGTTGAAAAGTCCAAAAGGACTCAGGAAGGTGGAGAGAGGATATACGTAGGGATCAAACGGGTGGTTGGCGGCTATAAAACGGTTACGACGTCTCCCGCAACCGGACACACGCGGCCGGGTGAAATAAATTCCGGCCTAAGTACGCGAAAAGTTTTAATGGGCCCACGGTATTTACGCTGGGTACAGCCGCCCCCTTTATTCCATGGAATTTATGGCGCGGCCATGTTCCGCATTAACCGAGTGTCCTTCTCTCTTCTCTCTCTCTCTCTTTCTCTTTTTCACTCTGTGAGACAGAGAATACGTGACGTCAGAAACTTCCACCAAGGTATGCAAATGCTGGCTGGAGATCTTAATGGTCACCCTTAAAATTCGAAACGACCTCTGGGAGAGGAACATTGCAGAATTCGGAATGGTGATTCGGGTACCGTGGAAACGAGACAATCGAAATTATTTCTTTATCGGCGGATTGCTTCGAAATATGCGAAAGACTGCGAAAGAATCTCTGTGAAATTCGAGAAACTGAGGAAGTTACGCAGATTTTAATAAAGGGGGTAAAGCAGAATGGAAAAATAAAATCTCGTACTACTGGTCCACATTTTTCTTTTTTTTTTAATATTAAACAACATATAATTCATTTTCTATACTAGTACAGTGAATACTTGACGAAAGGAGTTACAGTTTCTTTTTTTTAACTTTCCAAGTGCTATTGACACAATTTATAGCACCCAGCAAAAATGATCGACACGAATTATGGATTCACAATACGTATTCTTCAAGTTCGAATATTCCGATACGTAATTTATTTTCAAATTAGATCGTTTATAGATCGACTGCGGATTTTTATGCGTCTGTAGGAAATCTGAACGGATAAAATTGTGTTCTGCTCGAATTAGAGGTAGAAAATAAAATAATCGTCAGTGAAGTTTCTTGTTTAACACACGCTTCGCCGGAAAAGTGATTAGGAATCGTAGAAGGAATATCAAGCAGGTCCAGGGGATGGTTCATTCAATATATCGAGAGGCTTGGCCGCGAGAGACGCCGCGAAGAATTTCTTGGCAAGCGTCGCGACACCGTGATTCACGTCACGTCCAACTGACCTGCGACAATGTTTCCGCGTCGGGGACACGCGATTCGAAAATATACGCTATCCCGCAGGTGCGTGAGAACGTGTCGTGATATTCGCCGCTTCGGGCACGAAGCCTCGAAAACACCTCAGAATTAAATGATAACGCACGCGGACAGAGAGAACGAAGAGTGTTTCTTACATCGTGGCGCCATGCAAATTGAAGGAGAGAGACGTGGATTTTATTTTCGTGGAGGTTTTTTTTTTCCACATGTAGATGCAAAGATTGCGATAAGAAGGCACATGTTTCTTTTTTTTTTTTCCCCCTTCGTTAAAAAACTAAAAAGGAAACAACCTTCCCTTTGTGAACGATTTAATCTCGTTCTCGCGTTTGCGAAAGGTTCAGATAACCATTTCTGCACGAAGTGTCAAAAGCATTCTTAAATTAAACGCAACGCGCGATGCAAATTAGGGAAACACGAACTTTTTCACGTGAAAATAGAAACGTGGCCTAAGTAGCTTTCAAGTCTTCGGGCTTCTTACGTTACACGGAATGTTTAAAAGAATTTCGCGGATATTCCCACAAAGAACACCACCCTCCGTCTCTGTTTCATCAAACTTCCTCGTTTCTACGCGCGCGCAGTTTAATCACAAACACACGCTGAATCTCCTCCAGGGTTTTTCCTCCCCTTTCGAGGTCTCTTTTGCGTAGAACGCAAGACTGCAGAAAACAGAAAACACACAGCCTTTGCAGCGGACTCTCTTTTACCTCAGGGCTCTGTGCGACACCCTCTTTTCACTCTTCTCCGTCACAGAGGAACAAAACACGTAAGCAAGGCCAAAGCTTTTTAGCTTTTTAATTTGTATCCTACAATTTTCTCCTTTTTCCTTTTTCTTTTTTTTTTTTTTTTAACCTAGTCTTTCATAATCCTGCCCTCTTCTCCCCCTTCTCTCCGCGTGGAGATTCAAAGGAAATTTTCGAAGAATCTCGAAAGGGCCTGACGTGCGAGTAAAGGAAATATACGCGTAAGAGGATAAAAACTCGTTTTTACGTCTGCTCGAGATCTCTGGCGACCCTTTTCTCCGTGTAACAGTGACAAAACGTCGCGATTACGTGGAAGCTGGTCCCGCGAGGGGCAAGCAGGATGGCTGATGACACGCTTGAGACCTCTTTCGAATTAACCAGCCGTTTTTCAGCTTGACCATCCACCGACTCCGGTTTCCGCCGGTGTTTGTACTCGCCAAGTCACCCTTTTTACGGGTTTCCTCTCTTTGACGTTCGTTCACTTTCGCCGCGCCTCTTTTTTCGCCGATTTCTTTTACGCCACGAGCGACAAAGTCACGCTTCGTGTCACACGCCGAATTTTAACAGTTCTCGCGGATCCAGAAAACTTTCGAACGCTTGAAAAAATGAAACGAGTGAATAAATTCCAGTGACACTCGTATTTATTTTTCTATCGAAATTTAACGTTCTTTTAAAGCAAATTTTTCATACTCGGAGAAAGACGTTCTCAATTTCTCTGACAGAGAAGATTTTAAAATTACGAGTTGACGGATGTTTGAAAACGAAGCAGGAAGTATTTCGAATAGATCAGACGCGTTTTCGATGGTTCAAGAGGAGTGAAAGAGAGTAGGCAACCGGTACGATCTATAGGAAGAGTGTATTACTGTGAAAGAAAAGCGGAAATTTACGAGGGTGTCCAGTGCGACACGAGCTTTATTGCCAGCGTTCGAGCGGTGAAACGCGAGTCGCGCGCGGCAGCCGTGTTTTCGCCCAGCGATTAGATCTATCTCACTATTGAATTTCACGACTCTCTCCTCCTCCTCCTTTCATACACGACGGACATAAATTTCCATTATCGGATGGCGTACGGTTTGTGTATCCCTTTTGAACTTCGTCAGCTTCTACTTTACAATCCTCGAAACGCCTAAAAATGCCAGCTTCCACGACGCAAATTGACACCGTGTAACCCTTATAGTCGAAACACGCCTGTAATTCAACGAAGAGATATGCTGCGGCTATCGTTAACGAATTACAAAATCAGAAGGATTAAGCACAGAGCTTTCTGGTTTTTAATTAATTTACTGGTTACAGGGAATTTATGAACGACTATGGAACCAACCAGAGTCGCAGATTTTATGGAAACTTTTCAACTAAGCTATGTTAAGTACTCTATTATTAAAACTGATAATCTCCAAAAGTGATCAAACATTTCAATATACAACAGTTTTCTATTAATATTTGAAAAATTATAAAAATAATTTTTCCTTAATATTCGCGTAATAATTTCAACGAAGTCCTTGTCATACGACTTTTTAGTCACTACATAGTAAATAAAAATAAGTCAGGATATTAGTATACAGTAATCCTCGGTCTTAAATTGAAGTTCGAGTAAAAATGGTCAGTTTTAAAATTGCCACCCTCGCACTAATTACAGTGCTACAACGTGTAATTTAAAACAACGCGTGACTCCGTATTCATCGAGGAATTCCGCTCTCGTCCCGACTACACAACAAAATTGTTTTTCCTTCCTTTTTTCTCAAATTCAATAAACCATTAAAAAATCAATTTACCAGAGATTTTCACTAAACCTCCTACACTGAAAAGGCGATCAGCGCAGCAGAGCAGCAGCAGCAGCAGCAGCACAACGTTCGATTAAAATCCATCGAGCCGGGCGTAATCTAACAACGAACGAGCGAGAGAGAAAGATAGGACTCGACAGACGTGTATAAGGCTGCAAGAAATCCGGCTTTGCAAGCGCGTTTGCTTGCCGTGCAAATAAAACGAATCACGCTAGATCGCGGCCCCGATATCGACGCGAAAGATCGGCTTGAGCGTAGTTGTCGGTGGTCGATCGAGATAACGATCGCACACCGCGTCGCTCGCTCTTAACCTGCCGCGCGAAAACGAGTCTGATATCTACTGGAAGATAATCCCCTCGCGAGTAGGAGCATAAGTCGCGCCCCTAAGTCGCTTTTAATCGAGCCCTCTTTACGGGTAAGTCCAAAGGGGAATGTCATGGCACGTAGAGAAAACGCCGTGCTGGTTTGGCTGGCCACCTTTATGGGGGAGAGGGAAACCGGGGGAAAGGAAAGGTGGTTACGGCTGCTTTACATGCAAACTGCGGGAGAACCAGAGGAGTCGTCTTAAGGCGTTAAGTAATTGCCAAGAGGTAATCCCGGATATGGGTTATCGTTATCGAGGAAATCGCCGGTGTAACGCGGCCTCTGATCCACCCCTCGCTCTGTAATCGTTGAAATTTCCCATAAGGGATTGGGATCCTTCAGGGAACACTGCGTGCTCTCTCTTGGGATTTATTTCACGCCTTTCGCGTGATACATGGGGTCTTCTTGAGAATCGTTAAGAGTACATATTTTAATCCTTTCAAATTTAGTACGCCATTGATTTAAAGAATTCTCAATCAATGTATGAACATGGATCAATTCGACAGAATTGTTTTTGGCGAATCTTGAAGAACCGTCGAAGCTTCCACTGTCAACTATCCAACTACCATCAAGTCTATTTGTATTCACGAATTAGAGCAACTGTTCTACTTCATGCACCGAAAAGCATATTCTGCAGGATGGTGACAATAATACATCTAACGGTACCAGACACCCTCTTCTCCTTCTCTCTTTCTAAAAAGCTTGAGCGAAGGTTCGAGGCACGAAAGAGGGCGCAGGTGAAAGAGCAAAGCCCGTCTCTCCTCTCGAAAGCCTCCAAAGACGAGTATTTTAATATGACAGAATCCTCTTACCGCTCTCTCTCCTTCTCTATAAAAAGTTTAATATACCGGTGTTGTCCTGCAACCCCTCCTCTCTTTTCTCTCTCTCTCTCTCTCTCTCTCTCTCTTTCCAACCCTCTGGAGAACGTTCACTGTCCTCGGAGGGACGGCCGTGGTATGGGTAGACGCGATGCTTAAACCTTGAAAACTTTCCGAGGACGGCAATAAGCCATCTCTCCTCGATGATCCCACCCCACGCACCGAGTTCCTGTAAGCTCCCTATAAATCTTCATTATGGTATGCCACTGAGTCGCGATAGCGACGTATAACCATCGAGAGATCGGATAAAGAGTCGAAAACTGATGATAGATCGAGAGCACAAGGATTCCACGAGAAGAGGAGAGAGACTCTTCTTCTTCTTCTTTCTCCTTCGTCTCTAGAAGCTGGATCGAAGCGTCGCGTCGAAACGAAGAGAGAAAGAGGAGCCGAGGTAACGTCTCGCGCGCGCTCAAGTTCGACACAAAGCTGAGATCCAGTCGAGGATGAGATTTGTCGAAGGAAAGCCGCAAAAAAACGCACCCCTTCTAGGTTTATCTTCGTTGCTGTTCCTCTTCTAAGACCTGTCTCTCGTCTTCTCTCTCTCTCTCTCTCTCTCTCTCGTTTCTACTGCTGCACCTTTCGTTCCTCGATGTAGAGACGGTGCCAAGTTGGCATCCAAAGTTCGCGTTACGCAACCCTCGAGCGAAAACCCCGAGACTCTACTACTACTACTGCTGCTTCTACCCGTTCTTTGCTCCAAGAAAAGCCAACGATCTTACTGCGCTCTCTCTTGTTCGCTCGCTCGTTCTCACTCTCTTGGATGAAGTAATATATTTTCTCTTCTTGGACTATAGAGGATGATATATAGCAGCAGCCAGTCGAGTCACGTTGCATCGTATGCTTCATTCGTCGAGTATCTTCTTCTTCTTCTGCTTCGTCTGGGTTCTTTTTTTGCGTCTACCTCTTGAGGAATATTGCCCGAGTGGAGGATGTTTCGAATGATCGTCGCTCCCTTGTAACGTTTAATTCTTGATACCGAAAGGCAGGTCTATAACGCGAGGATAATCTTGCATGTACAACTTGGACAAAAATCTCATTGAATAGTCACGTGGATCCGGCAAAGAGAACGTAGGAGAGATTGCCCTCAGGACAATCCTCGAAGAGCTGGTGTTCTTTGAAGCGTGACGCAGCCTCTTCTTCCAGCTGGAACGGTCGAGAGAAAGATCTCTCGTGCAGAGAATCCACACGAGAGAATCCAAAAGGAGAGAACGAGCGCACGGGCCAAGGTCGTTCCATCATCCCCGTGTGTCCAACTTTACGAGCAAAGGAAATTCGATTTCACCACACGAAGTCTGACAATACTACTACTCTCGCTCGACACGTATATCTCTTAAAATACTACAGAGATCTTTTCCTCGTAGGACTTTCAACGAATCTTGACAAAGTGAAAATGATTCTCTCTTCTCCCCTTCAAAGATAAGTTTCACGCGAAAAGAATTTGAATAAGAGTGAAGTTGGTTTCTGTGTTGTACCCTGAACGCGTGTGCAAGGGTGAGGACAGTGGTAAAACACAGGAAAATGGTGAGAATCGTCATTTGCAGCGACCACCCCCAAAGCCAGCGTCCAAGGGGCCGCCAGCTAATCAGCTCCCCAAACAGAGACTGAAGCTAATCTTCCCCGTCTCATCAGGGTTGGGACAGAGCGGCAGGAGAACACGGACAAGGCGGAAGAGAGAAACATCCCCTTGATGTACGAGCGTGTTTGATGGAACAGTTTCTGTCAGAGGATCGAGGCAAATCGCTCGAAAAGCTGCTTTACCCTTTCGTGTAAGTACTCCCAATTATATCGATGCAGTACCGTTGAAGATACTTGACTCTTCTTAAGTATCTTTTGGTAATCGTATTGTCCTTGGAAACGTATCGTGAAGGAAGAAGAGTATTTAATCTTTAGCTTGAAATTGAAGAACGATTGGTGTTTTTTCCATTTAGTATTTTGCAGATTTTATTGCTAGAACATTTTACACGTTCCGCTTGCTTTCACGCTGTTTTATGTACACAAACACGAAATATGCAATATGTTTGAGCACATGAATATGCAAAATATATGCATTATGCAAGAAATGTAAAATAAGGACCACATTTCTGTCTAGGTATCGCATTTTTACCTACATCCTATCAACACACGCATTTGCACGAACCATTAATTACCAATTCAGTATACTGAAGCAAACTTTCAGTTGACAGTGTATCAGTTTCTACCAATTAATCCCAAGAGAACAATCTGAAAATCCAAACATCTTCTTTCCTATAGCCAATGCCTCTCAGCACATTCAGCTAGATGAAAGAGAAATCCCGCCGCAAAGAGAACACGCACAGAGAGAGAAAGAGAGCGAGAGGAAGAGAGAAGTACGTTAGCCCTAAGGGGGTGTGGTACTCTGTGACATGGAAACAGAAGCAGCGCGAAAAGTTGCGCGGGAAGGTGGCTCTCTCCCCGAGCAATGTGGCCAAGGCTCGTAAACGGGAGCCATCAGGCAGACGACGCAGCGTCTGCGGACGCAGAGCTCATACATCAACTTAATGCGCGGCTGACGTCCCGCAGGCGTGCGCCGCAACACTCCCCCGGTACGCGTCGACGACAAACCAGTCATAGACGGGTATCAGGTACAGACACAGAGAGAGAGACAGCCCAGCGAAGAGAGAGCCCAGCACAGAGAGGGCCCAGCACAGAGAGGGCCCAGCACAGAGAGGGCCCAGCACAGAGAGGGCCCAGCACAGAGAGGGCCCAGCACAGAGAGGGCCCAGCACAGAGAGGGCCCAGCACAGAGAGGGCCCAGCACAGAGAGGGCCCAGCACAGAGAGGGCCCAGCACACAGAGAGCCTAGCAGGGACAGGGAGCAAAAATAAAGGGACAGAGAAGAGAGAGAGAGAGAGACGGGGTCTCCCGATTCCCCGGAGAGGAAAGAGAAGAGATCCACGCGCTATGCTAGCACACGTCTCTCTCGCGCAGAGAGAGCGGCGAGTCCTTTTGTAGCCGCGTGCAGCAGAAACACGGTAGCAACGGAGGAAGGGCGAACATTGTGCCCTAATCACGCTATTGTCTGGCCGTTGATAGTTGACAGTCGACGCTGGCATGCCGTGTCGAGGATGACGGAAACGACGAAAACCGTCGTTAAGCGAAGGAGGAAGGCTACGAGGACTACACAGGGGCTTGATTTTCGGCTGGACCGGACCGTTTACTAACAAAGGAGTGAAATTACTCCGGAGGGCTGCGTCTCTGATTAGGATGAGCAACGCGAAAGGGAACGGGATAGGGTGAAGACGACGACGAGCGAGACCAATGGCAAACGGGTGTTGTCGAGTCGCGATCAACGGTGCTTCGTTAACCGAGGATTCGCTTGGCCAACGATTTTGGTGAGATGTGATCAGAGAGAAGCTTCTGAAATTGATCGATGTACAACCTGAGAGTATCTAACATCAACAATTCTCGCTAACTTACGCTCCTTGATTATTTAAATCCTAACAATTTGTTTCTACGTTCATCTAACAAAATGAGCGTAGGAAGCTTCTGAGTATCTTTTAAAAAAGAAGCGTTTCGAGTTCCTAGACTGTAAAAAGGAACTGGCGAAAAATTGAATCGTTAGACCTTGTTCTATTTCCTACAAGGCGTAAAAAGAGCGAGACAGCCAACAGCTGAAGGAGCAATGTCGCGTGAAACACGATAGAGAGACACTCGTGTGTGTACACCCTTTTCCTATTCCTCCGTTCTCCGTCTAACATTCCTCCTTCGCTCTGGAAGTCATTACTTAAGATACGACCGCGTCGAAAGAGGAAAAAAAAAAAAAAGAAGGATCAGACGCAAAATACACGTTTGCCCGTCGCTTCAGTGCCACACCCCTCGATTACGGTGGTTACGTGGGTCGAGAACGACGGGTGCGCGCGGTGAGAGACCACGCTTCAAACCAGGCCTGGGGAAACGAGAAAGATCCTTAAAGTCGGCCGTCCATATCGCACCGTCAGGCTTTAAACTTTCTCCCTGGCCACCACGGAGGTAACGCGACGACTTCAAAGGGACTCTGACGCGTTTTCTTCGTCGTCTCTCCTGGGAAACGGAGCTGCTTCTACTATAATACTGTGCTGATGCGTTTTGCTTGCGTCAAAGGTTGCACAGGGTCTTCGTGCACCTTTTTTCTCCTCGGTTCTTTTGACGATGATACGTAGCGAAACGGTGGTTAAACCGATTTGTTATGTACATCGAGGAGGAACCTTGTCAGCAGCCGATACAGAGAGGCAGCTTCTGGCTCGAGGGACCCGTAGGCCTACCGATTCCCTAAAGTGTACGCGTAATATTAATACCCTGGGGGTGCATGCATAATACATGCATACGAGTATTGAGTTCGACCGAACAGCAATTGAGATATCTAACTCCTCTGGAAGAAAATACCCGTCTATTGTGAGGAATTATCGTAACTGAGATCACGGCTAAACACCTCCACCCCTAACGCTAGAAACCATCACCATCGATCGAAACTAAAGCCTGTGCCAGGGAGCCCATCACTCTCAAAAGCAACTTCCTTCAAAACGTTACTACTCCTCGATGCTCCTTTTCACTCTCCCCAAAATGGGTTATGAGGACCATGCAGCAATCCCATGACACAAGGGTGCCAAGCTACGCCAACACCATCGTCACACCTACAGTCGCAACCAACGAGGAAAGAATCCAAGGCAAAAGAGGAGCAAGCAGAGAGAGAGAGAGAGAGACCAGACCCGTGCATTAGAGCAGAGGGAGAGCAAAGAAGAAGAGGGGATGCGGCTGAAACGCCTGGGTGTCTGCCGCATGCTGGATCAACGGGGAAAGTTGGCGACGTCAGCGGAGTCAAGGCCGCGGGAGCGTTGCAGCGCCGTCGCAGCCGATGCTCCAACACCACCACCACCACCTCCTCCTCCTCCTCCTCCTCTCTTAGCCCTTCTTTTCTTCCTACCTTCTCCTCCATGTACAGTATACATACACACTCACACACACACATGTACGAGCGATTCCTATCTTCGAGAAACAAGCCACCCACCTCCACCCCCGTTCCGCAAGGGATCAGCCTGGCCCGGAGGGGTTGGAAGGGGTAGGCCGTGTCTGTGCTGCAGCCGACGGTCGATAGAATTGTCTGCGCGCACGCGCAACCAGGAGCCTCGTCAGCTGCGTCATTGATCCCCGCCGCCACCCCTAGAACCGACCACCCTCTCGCCACCAGGGTAGACTTAAAGCGGAGAGGGCGGAATAAAGGTCGCTAATTTGTGTAACGTCGCCTCGGGAACACCGAGTCGATGTGTCAGATTTTCCAGACGAGCCGAGAATCTGCCGAGACTACCCTTCGATCTTAGGGAGGAACACCGTTGTGTCTCTTCTCTCTTTCTCTACCTTTCTTCTCTGTCTTTCTTTCGTTTTCCTTGGAGAGAAAGGTTTCCCCTCCCGTTTGGAGAGGGGTGACCTCCTTTGCCTCGTCTGCGCTCGTCTCAAGGGCTGATGGTAGGTCCTGATCCGTTTGATAGCATAGGAAGATTGTCAGGAATGAGTGTTTCAGTGATTACGGTGACTTTTACCGTGACGTATTTTGCCCTGGATCTTTGATCACCTAGGTTATTCTAATTCCACCCTATTAACACGATTATCTATCTCTCTTTCTCTATCGTCGCGGTATCTCGACTTCTCGTGTTCGTTTAATACCGCGAGAACTACATATTCTGTTCACGTTTCTCTACGAATGCAATGTACGTTTGTGTATGTGTGGAAAACTTGTGATTTCGCGTTGGAAACCGTAACGATTTAACGGGTCTCGCGCAGGAACGGCAGACGAAGAAAACCCGCAGTATATATAGCCTTCGTTCGAACGAATGGAACGGACAGGCGATAAAGACGGACACCGAAAAATGGAAGCGGAAAGAGAAAGGAAGGCAGGATATTCGAGGAGTACTCCAGGGAAATTGAGATTGGATCCTGGAGGAGAGAAAGAGAGTGAGAGAGAATCTAGCACAGGCGACGTGGAGTTTCTCTGAAACGAGGGAGGAGAGACTCGTTGCGGATAGCCTGGCACGTGTCGAATCGAAATCGCGAAGGGACCACACCACCACCACCACCACCACCACCACCACCTCCCCCGAACTGTCGTAGACGACGGATTTTGCGATCGCCCGTGGATGGTTATCGATCTCCTTTTCCACGGATCTGGCAACATCTGTGGTTCCACCTCTTTCGTGTTACCTTCCGAGAAGATCTCCTTTTTTCCACTCCTTCACTCTCCTTTCGTCCTATTGTCTTGTTATCTCGAAATCCTCTCCGGGGTAGATTGCGTGGAAGAATCAACGCGAAGTCGAAAATTAAGAGAAACTTTCCGGTGTCTGTAACAATGGGGTCAGAAATGGGTCGTAGTCTAAAGACGAGGATAAGAAGAGAGCAAGAGAAATGGTAAAAAGCTTCCTTCGGATTTAGGCACTCTTACAGGGTGCACACGACACATCACGTTGGACTTCCACGTGCCTTTGATTGGCTTCTGAAGAGTACCATCCATCGTGGCTGAAGAACTAGCTTCTTCGAGGTGAAACTCTAAAAGTTCTACAACGGGATCCCCCTTCTCTCCATAGAGAGGTCAAGCTCTTGATCCCGTATGAACAGGAATGTAGAGGCTAGAACGGTATATCTAGCGCCAATATTCTTACCAGATACTAACCTACCTCTCTCTGCTAATCTGCTGTCAAGTGTATCTCAATGAAATTCTTTCTGGAACAAATCGAACACAGTATCCTAAGTCGTTTATTTTCTTCTTCTCGAGATCTCTCCCTTAACTGTTCATGTTTTCTCTGTACAACTCTTCCATCTAAACGTGCCCATTCCTATTCGCGATAATTACCAAGATTTACCCCCTTCCTCGTTCAAATAGACAGGTTTACCCTGTTCCAACTTAATATTCAACACCTATCACCTCGATCAATTAGAATCTCCGACCAATCTCCAGAGCACAAGGCAGGAAGGAACAACAAGCCAGATACATCCTACTCTAACCCATCTCATCCCCCTAACAGAGCACCCACGGTCTCTCTACATTCCGATGCCGTTCTCGGCCATCAACTTGCCAGGGGTTGCGGCTAATGTCGTTGATATTCAAGACTCAAAGTGTGGCAGGGGTCGCATTAATGTCACCAGGGGTTCGCTGTCCGAGGCTACGCTGCTATATCCACGTCTCTGTCGGCCAATGTCTCAGTCCACTGGAATAGCGGTTGGAGAGAAGATTGTCACCCTTCTACCATCTCGATCCCCGCACACGGATAACCCAAAAGGGTTAAGAGCCTTGCAGCTATTCCAGAGATCCTTTTACGATAGGTTTCAACGATCCTGGACATTTTCACCGTGATGAAAAGTATTCGATAACTAGACATCCCCTTTTTATTCGGTCTAGTAACTATCAAGCTGATAAACGAAGAGACCCAGAGAGAAATTTAGTCGAATTTTTCAGAACGCTATCCGGTGTCGTAGTACTTTTAAGGTGAAAGAGAGAAATTTGATAGTCGAAGGGACGGGCAAAGGACGATGTTGCGAATTGCAATGTTTGAAGTGACTAAAAGGTTCCAGGTATATGTAAATGGTTCTACGAAGTGTAGCTGGGAGGTAGAATGGGCATTCCCCCTTCGTGAAAATCGTAAATTTAACTTGTATCGGGTGCTTCCAATATCGACCAGCAACATCGACACCCACCTACCACCCGACGAAGCTACTGCTGCGCACCCAAACCACCCTTCTGGCTAGAGGCAGACACTCTGCCCTTGACATTCGCCTCTCTGAACGATTCTGAATGTGAATTTTACCCCGTCACTGTGCATAATCATCCTCCAGACACCTTCGTTTTTTCCTCTTTTTTGCTCTTCGGTATTATGCTGCGACTGTAATATTTTTCGTGTAAAATTGCTCGAAAGGTGTCACTGTACGTTAGTCTCCAATACACGATTTAACCGTTTGAGTACCAGACGGCGCGATCGCGATTCTGTTCACTGCCAAAAAAGTGTCAGCTAATCTTTCTACTATGATCGTTTATCGAGATTCTATTCAACTGAAACCTATGCTTTTATGAGCTTCAGAACAGCTAAGAAAAATTTTTTTATTTATGAAAGATTAACAGAATGTTCACAAATATCCATAGCACTCAAGTACTCTTAGGCCAACTCACGTAATCCGTTATTTTCCGTAATTAATGCGATTTGAACCTCGAGATTTGGTAAATTGGCTCGTAACAATAAGCACAACCAGGAAACCAGATAAAAAAATTGTGTCGCTATAGATTCAATCGTCTTTCCACGATAAATCCATTAATCGAGGCTTACTGGATCTCCCCATTCAACGGAATACAGGACAAGAGGCCAGCAGTTCTTCCTCCATTCAAAACCCACGCTCAATACAATCGTCCTCGTCTGTTGTAACTCGGTTAGAATCTAATTTCGCGAGTGTCGGTAATTTAAGCTCCGGCGGTGGCTCTCTCTCTCTCTCTCTCTCTCTTCGGTAGGAATGAATATCGGCTTCCAGAAATACGAGCGAAGCCAACCGCCGAGTACGAGAAGGGAAACAATGGTACCTGAGACACGGAGAGGAGGCACACGACTATCTCTGGCACTCGGGGAAGGCTGGAGAATGGGCCACCTTCATCTTGGGGAGCACTTTAATAGGATGCCATTCCTCGCTTCCGGACAATGCGCCCTATACGGGACGAAACTTCTAAGTCGCGTAGTCACCATCGTCCGCAAAACGGTGAAAATAATGAAAATTCGTCGGTGAATTTCTGGTGAACGCTCGGAGTTCTCTTGGAACATACGCGAGACTTTAACTGGAGAATCTAGCTCTTGCTTCAAAGATAATTTCACCTTCTGTAACGCGATTTTTCCATGCTCGTAGGAAGAAAAATTACAGGAAGAATTTAATACTTAATGTAAAAATAAAAACATACAGAATTTTATTATCCCAGATAAAAATCCCACAACAGTACCACCATTGATTAAATCACAACTCGAGAAATTAAGAAACTTCGATGGATATACATATTACGTATCTACAAGTTTCCGTCGTTTTTCTTCTTTTTTTATTTTTAAACAAAATTCATTCATATGACACAGAGAATTGTTGCAATATTTTCCCTCGCTTTCTATAACGTCCTTCTATCTTATGTGAACAGATTGAAACCAAGATTGTCAACAGTGTCATTTTTCAAAAATAATTAGCTCGGAAAACAACGCGACTCGATTTCAAAACAGTCCACAGAAACTTTTGCAAAACACCTAATATACAAGGTGGCTCACCAGGTACTAACACTTCGATTCAAAGAATGTTTCGCTTAGAGAACAGAAAAAGCTATTAACGTCAGAACGTGTCTCCTGCAACTACTCGACTACTACGTGTAACATTTCTCTTGAACGTTGAAAAATTGAAATGTTAGAAGAACTCGAGACAATAGAGTCTAAATCCTATTCGAATAAATCGCACAATCGCGGAGGAACCTTTCGCAACGACGACTAATTATCTTACAAGCGACTCTGAAATGTTAGCTCTGTCACGTGTACCGAGGACACGTGATTTCGAAGAAATCGACGATCTTTCGTCGTTCTACCAACTGGAAGAGATCGAAAAGGTCGTCGTTCCTGTGCGTACGATGTTCGCGAGAGTTCAGAGACGCGTCTGGCTGCCATAACGTGGGAACGTTTATCAGAACGCGCTTTTCTCCCGCAGACGTTCATATACTACGAAGGGAAAAGCTGCTGCTGCTGCTTCTCCTCTCTTCTTCGCTCTCTCTCTCTCTCTCTCCTCGTGAACGGTTCCATCGACCTCCCGCAGGCAAATTTCGACGTTCCTAAGCCATAAACGTTCCTTACCGGCCTCCTATCGGCCGAAATAATAGCGTAATAAATCTAACAACTTTTCGCGGGCCACACAGTCCCCAAAAACGGCATAGGGCGTCTCGCTTCAACGAGTCCCCCTTTTTCCTTCCTCGATGGGAACACCTCTATCTTGCTTACTATCAAACAATCAATCTATTTCCCCCCCATGCCCTCGGGATATTAAGTTTGCAGTTAATAATTCGGACAGTCGGCGGTTAATGAAACCTTGGAAATTAATCGTCAACTTTTATCGCGCTCGTAAATACAGAAGAAGTTTTCATTCTCGCAAGGATTAGGTCTTAGCTGCGAAAGGGGATTGAAAATATAGTTGGCTCTGGAATTAATCAAAATGGCTTAGATAGCTCCTTTATTTCTTCGCTACACGTTCAATATCAGATGGATATTGATGGTGAATTGAACATTTTTTTCTTACGATTCTGATCAAGATTTCCAGATTCTCCAGTAATCTTATTTTTGTCAACTTAGTTTTTCCGACACACAGCTTTTCGTACTTTTTCCCTCATCGTTGTATAGCGAGCCTGGATTGTAATAAAATATTCACAGAGAGGCGAGATATTTAGTTCAACTTTATTTTAGAAAAGGAGAGGGAATGAAAAATAAGGATGAAATCGAGAATTCATCCATGAAAGCGTATTTCATACGCGTTGCTTTCTCCTTACGAACGCGGCCATCATAATGGTGAATGGAGATGCAACGACGATGCAAAAAAAAAAAAAAAAAAAAAAGAATCTGAGACAAATCGATCGATCGTACGGGAAAGAGGAAAATCACCGCGCGTAACGTCTCGTATTCCAACTATTTCTGTATCAGGACCTCTTTCTCTCACTCTTCCCTCAGTTTTCCTAGGGGAGAAAGAGGATGCAGACGACGGTAAGGAAAAAGCCGACGGGTACAGACGACAGTTCAGGACAAAGACGGTAGGGACAAAGAGGAGAGTGAACACAGAAAGAGAGAGAGAGAGAGAGAGAGAGAATGAGAGAAGGGAGGAAGAGTGAGAGAAGAAGAAAGGGAAAGTAATACGACCGGCTGGGAAGCGTGTGTCTCGCGATAATACGTTTCTCTGCTCGCTTCTCCGTTCCTCGATAATTACTCGGAATACCAACACCGTGGGTGAAAGAACCCGAAATTCTGCTGTACAGACGGATCTGGGGAGAATATACTCGTCTGGACCAATTACGGTTTTGGTTTCAGTGTGATTTCGCGGAGAAAAGGACCGGAATGTAATCGCAAACCATCTGGAAATTTAGTGGAACCTATTTATTTAATCCTTTTAGTGCGCTTGAACAGTTATCACTCTACTTGTGTAAAGTTACCAATTTTTAAAGTAAATCATACTCGTTGTATTATGTTTGAAAGAGAAATTGTTGAACAGGGATGCACGTTTGGCTTGAATTTAGTCCTCGTCGTAGAAGAAAAAGACAACGCAGTCGAAAGGAAAAATCGACAGTCCAAATAAAAATCAAGTCCGAAAAAAGATGGAGTCCGAGAAAGATGGAGTTCGGGAAAAGATGGAGTTCGAGAAAGATGGAGTACGAAAAAAGATGGAGTTCGAAAAAAAATGGAATCCGAAAAAAGATGGAATCCGAGAAAGATGGAGTCCGAAAAAAGATGGAGTCCGAAAAAAGATGGAGTCCGAAAAAAGATGGAGCCCGAAAAAAAATGGAGTCCGAAAAAAAATGGAGTCCGAAAAAAGATGGAATCCGAGAAAGATGGAGTCCGAAAAAAGATGGAGTCCGAAAAAAGATGGAATCCGAGAAAGATGGAGTTCGAGAAAGATGGAGTTCGAGAAAAGATGGAGTTCGAGAAAAGATGGAGTCCGAGAAAAGATGGAGTTCGAGAAAATGTCGACGTCAGAAAAAATCGACAAATTGATACAGTCGATAATTTATATTGATAATTTTACGTATGTTCCTAGTTTTATCTGTCATACAGGTTTATCTCATACTCTTTTAGACCGCGGTTGTCTATTATGTCAGAAGGGGCATCGAAATCTTCGAGACGTTGAGGTAGGGCACCATCCAAAAAGGGTTAGGAAACTCTGAGCTATAATAAGCACTCTGACGACTCAAGTCGACGAAAGGGTTAGGCAATTTGAGAAGTTGACGAGTCTTATCACAGAATAACTGGCTTTCTAAAAGAAATGGTTACGTTCAATTATCTCCTCCCTTCTTATTTCGATATTTACATACATTTGTTGCATGTTAACATTATTAATTTCTCCAACACACAAAGTTTCCCTAGCAATTTCTCCGGAAATTCAACAATCTCGTATAACCATTCCACTGTAATACACGTTCGATTGGTATATCACGTGTTAAGATAAATCTCGGCCGCTTAAATCATGTTTTATCTCCAGAACTACGAGTGTATCAGAGAACGGGAGAGACTATTCTTACATTTTCATTTCGTACGATAAGAGAAGTACGTTCGCTGTAATACCAGCAGATATACATATATCGAACTCTATCTAGAAGACGATCAAAGAGTCCGACCAACCTGAGGCCATCAGGCTAAACAGGAAATCCCGTTACATAATCGAATAGCTTGGTACACTTCCATTTCCCCGAGCTGAAGAAAGCTAGGAAAAAGCATTCGCTGTATTCGGGAAACAATCGCGACGATGATAGGGAGCAATCGTAGCATAGGAAAGGGTATCGTAACGGGCATCGAGGAGAAGCCAATGGTCCCAGCCATACCCATTTCCATAACGGGATTTTATTTCCATTTTCTCGCTACCCAGGATCGAACACAGAGGAAAATGGAGACGAAGAACGAAGGGGATAGTAGCACGAAACAGAAAAAACAAAAAATAGAAAATGGACGAGCAGCAAAAAGCCTCTGATCGACGAATTCTCCCACAGACTTTCAACTGATAACCTAACATTATCCGAACCGTGTCTGCACGCGCTTTCTCTTCGTGCGTTGACGCAAGAAACCGCGAGATGAGGTCGAAGAAAATTGAAAACCGGTAATTGGACGTGATGAAATGATTTATTCACCCGAGAGATTCGACGTATGAATAGAACTACTCAAAGAAAAATAAGAAAAGACCACATATTCTAACTTCCTCACGGTTATACCTTTCTCACAAGCAGAAAAGAACGATCGCTCATTTCCGGAATTTCATAACTCTGACAAATCGACCAAAACTCGACGTGATATCGCCGCTCTCTCTCTCTCTCTCTCTCGCAGAAGGGACAGAAACAATAAACGAGACTATCAAACAGAATGCTACAAGAAGGACAACAAGAGTCACGGAAAAGAGCCGTGGACAATGGGCAAAGAAGCACGTCATAATCGGCGAGACAAATGTCGTTCTTCCTGCATCGTTCATCGTCAAGCAAAAAAGAAGCCGCACGAGCGCGTCGAGAGGAAAGGCTATGGGTTGGTTGTGCCACGAAGGAAAAGGGGAGAGGAGAGCCGTGGACGAAAGTAATGGCCGCGGATGGCCGCTTCCGGTTTCGCGGGCGAGTGTTACATCGGTAACCCGCCTTTTACGGGCTTCCCTGCTCGCTCGACCGGCTTTTCTCTACTCCTTAAACAGCAGAGAACCTCCCTTTCTCTCCGATTCTACGACGACTCGAAGCTAACTCGTACCACTTAGCCATGAGCCTCCTCCTCCTTCTGGCTCGTTTCATTTAGACTTTTCTCTGGTTCGTCCCTTTTCGAGAACGAACGACGATTTCTATGGCACTGGGCCACCACACCCCGTACTCCTTCCATTCGCTGTTAATTATTTCTCTCGATAATTGCCTTCTTTTATTTCTCGCGTATATGTGTGGTGTCTGTGCATGTGTAAGTGAAGAGATCTCTCAGAGATGGATTTTAGGAAAAAAGCTTTTCCCCGTTTCCTTTCGGGTATAATGATAATTGACTCCGAGTTGAACAGAAGGGTGGCTTTTCTTCCTGTTTCGTGGAATTGCTTATGTAGTGGTTTTGTTTCGTGATACCCGATAGGATTGGTTATGGTAGATGGATCGTACGAACGATATTGAAAGTCGTGAAACCTATTCCTGATTGATTTCACCTAATGGCTTCTTGAATTGCAGGAAGAAAAGTGGAGAATTTTTCCAGGTAGCCCAACAACGGTGTCTCTATTCAGCGGTCTGATTACGTGGTACTCGGTAATGGAACAAAAGATTTCTCACGAACGTAGAAAAGAACTGTACACCACGTTTGAAAACTCTGTTTCTCAAATTTTTTCAATTACACATTCGACGGAGGAAAATTGTTCTACTTTTCGACGATCGTTTCCGATTCTTTCTGGTTGGCGAATTTTTTCAGCAATCGTCGACAAAGCGAAGAGAGGAGAAAATCTAGGATTGAAAAGGTCATTTTACAGTTGACAAGAAGACATCTCTGACGATGATTAGAACGTAGAGAGAAAGTTTCCATCTGTCGTTCCATCTTCGTCACGAATTATCATTAACCCTGTGTAAGGCTATAAAGTTGACCTGTATGGATGGTATATAACCTCGGAGAAATCAGATTGTCATGGATCAAAGAGTTAGACGATATCTTCGTTTCTAGTTTGTTTCGACAAGAGAGAAAGAGCAGCGGAAGAAGGTAGAAGACAGGAGTTTACGTATACATCAAGTTCAGGGCCAAAAATAGTTGTGTGCGTGACGTGGGGGCGAGAAAAGCATGGGGCTATCTTGCATCGATCCGGTTGAGGTAGGTCTTGGTCTCTAGGGAGCCACGATACTTATCCCAGTTCAGGGAGAAATTTCAAGGATAGTCCAGCCTACGCGCGGATTCTTCTCCTCTCTCAGACAAGATTGCTCGCGTCATTACCATGAAACTCTCGTTTCGACACACCCCCACCTCCCATAAATCGAACATTTACTAAATCAACAAACTCTTGAATAATGCACAACTTCTTTTTTCTTCCTCTCTCTCTCTCTCTCTCTCTCTCTCTCTCCTCTTTCGTTCTTTCTTGTTTAATACTTTATCGACGAACCCGAGAAGTATATATAAATACACAGAGACGAAGTTTCTTTATCTATTCAAAGGATTCATCTTTTGTGTAATTTTATGTAATTAACAATTGTTAATTGTCACGAAGGGTTAAAAAAGAATTTTCGCTCGGGGCAAGAGAGGTAAGTGGAAATGAATAAAACGGGAAACGTAGAGAGGGAAGAGGTGTACACGTTCGAGAGGAAAAAAAGGGGGTAGTCGAACGTAAAAATCGGCACAATTATTCTTGGCTGAAATGCGCTCGCTCGCGAGTAGCGGCCCGGTGAATTGCGCGGGTTGCGCAACAGGAAGGCGAACGTTTAAGCTAATGACCTTTAATGCAAAGCTCCATTGTGCGCGTCGCGAGTCGGGTCTGGAACGAGGGTTAACACACAAAATGTACCCATCAGGGAACAAAAAGCAGAAAAAAGAATAAAACCAGAGACGAGAGAGATGGAGATGAAGAGAAATGCACCCTGAAATATAACAACTCGTTTCTCCATTCTCTCCACTGTTGTTAACTCGAATAATAATATATTCGAGTCCCGTTTCTTTTCGCGATTAAAAGAAAGAAAAAAAGCTTCAGGTGGTCGCAAGTAATTAGGATAAATTAATATTTTTAAAGGGAATATTCTCCATTGAATTTACTAAAATGAATTTCTCTCTCTTTCTCATAAATACAAACTGCAGTTTTTTATGCAAATTCGCATTTTTCAGAATACAGAAGAGAAAGTAGATATTTTGTACATCTTTTTCAAATGTTTGTAAATGCATAAAAATCTGCAGTCTGTTAGTAAATAAGAAAAGGAGGAAATTCCCGAATCGAATGAAACTTCGACGGGAGCCTCAAACGATACACGGCACAGAACAGAGTATATAGTCTCAGTTACGACATAACGAAATTAGGAAAGCCAACCTCCCCCTTTTCGAACTACCACCATCACTGGCGGGAAACTCGACCGACCGAACTTCCGCGTCCATCGTTTCCTGCTACCTCTGAATTTAATCAACGCCGTCAGGGAAGGAGTCTACAAGCGCGTCGGGATTATATTACTTGGAAACTATCTTAGGAATAACACGGTACTTGCAACGGAGATATGCCACGGAGAGAAATTCGCCTCTATAATACCAGAGACGTGGGTTGTTCTAATCCTCTATATGCCGAGTGTTATCCAATTCCTTCGAGTTCCTTATGGAAGAATTAATATCCACTCGAGCTTCATTTTTCCAACAACAAATACACCTATCAAATTCATATAAATATGCTATAATAATTGACGATCAGCGAGACTTATAAATCTGACGCTGAGAAATATAGAAAATTCGTCGATATATACCGAGGTACTTAGCTCAAATATCCTCGCTACTTCTAACTCTGAGAATGATTTGCTCAAGCCTATCTTGCTTGAAAAAAAGAAAAATACGTGTAAAATATTTGTTGAGAACTGTGGTACATCAAATAAGAAAGATATTGTCCGGATATCTTACGAACGGTGTACATATTTAATTCCTGAGAAGATATATCTGGATTTCTTTGAATCGACCGATTCACATTTCGAAATTTCAAAAGCCAGCACAATTAACCTCCCACAGAATCAATTTCCCCGAGGAAGAGAGGCGAAAAAAGTTACTCTTCACGGTTGATCATCAGATATCTCTCCTTATACTTGCCAGAACCAGTCAGCCAGCCCAGCTAACAGCCAATCCTCTCAAGTTGAACAGAGAGAGAATCGTTGACAACGATATCTACCGGTACACGCACGATCAATTCCGGATAAATTTCCTATTAGCTCCAACTAAGGCCTGCCTTGCCGTCGTACATCAGCGTCAGTTCATCGGGAATCAATGTCCATCGAACAACACAGAAGGAGCACAAACGACAGACACCGGGAGAGAGAAAGAGAGAGAGAGAGAGAGAAGAGTAGGCGAAAAAGAAAAGAGAAACGAGGAGAAGAGAGGAGAGGAGACCGACCGCAGGCAAACGGTTTTCGACGTCGTCCTTTTAATTAATCTCCGCTCCCCCACAGCCACGAGTGCCATTCAGAGAGAAGCTCTAGCAGCCGGTACTCTTGCAGAGTCGAGGAGGACGCTGCTGCCTACCTCTGCTTCTGCCTTCGTGGCCACGAACAAAATATTTTCCAAGTAGCGAAACTTTGCCTGGCTCTTAAACCAAATTTTCTCGTCTTCGTCGAGTGAGTTCATCCACGCTCGCTTTCTCTCTTTACGAGGTTCGAGTAATACACAGATGCATATGAAATACCGATGATCTCTTCCTGAGTATGACACATACATACACATGTATCGTAAGGGTGCTCGTGGAAATGTCGAGGAAGAACTCTCTCTCGTTTACTACCGGAGAGGCTCCGTACCTTCTGATAAATCGAGGCGAAGTGAATGCTAATTCGGTAATTAGGAAATCAACGTTTCGAATTAGAGAATTTATGGATTTCCAGTGTGATCGTTCATTTGTGAAACACACGCGAGTATGCAAATCATCGGTTTTCTCTCTGTTGGTGAACAGAGTAACAGTAGGGCTCGTACGATAGCGATCGAAGAGAGAATAGAGAACAGAGTTTGGCCACACCCTATCTAAAAGTGCAGGCTAACTGCACCTTGACACGCTACATTCTCATTTCCATCGTGCTCTCCTTCCACCCAATTTATTATCTAGCCTCGTAAAAACGTGATACAGAATTATTATACCCCGGTGTGTTAAAAAAAAAAAAGAAAGAAAGAAAGAAATTCTACATGTGAATTTACAGCAGATAATTTATAAAGAGGGGTTTCACAGAGACGATTTGCCCTCCCTATGTTGCTCCTCCCCATACCAAGAGAAGAGTATAGAATATTATGATACTGCGATACGAGAAGGGAACCAACACAGAAACCAGACCGTGATTTTCAATACCCTGGGTTTTAAAAGCAACGCAGCAAAACAGCGGAGGAGCAGGGTCAGGGGTCTGTACATATTGGTATTCAACGTTCAAAAGGCGAACCTTGTATTCTACGATTCGAATACACGGAGTAAAGGGCTACTCTGCTATTGCTACTGGCTCTGGCCAACCCTCGAATAAGCAACCAACACCGGTGATAGAAAATAGTTGGAATCGCGGTGAAAAAAGCCTTTCCACGCTGGTTGCAACGCTCGTCGAATGTTTGAAATACGCTAAAGTATTGCACACCACCGTTCGTGATATATTGTACATTCGGATCGGTCGAAATGCTCGAAAACGAGGTATCGGTAAGGGTGCAACCCGTTGTTGGGTGGCACGTTGCCATGGGAGGACTTCAAACAGAGGGTCTCGAGGTTTGGTTTCGAGGGTTGGTTCCTCCTCCTGTGTCCAACCTGAATTTCGTTGGATATTCGCGTTACAGCTCGTGAATGTTGACTGGGAAGATCGATTTCGTGCTTTCAATACTCGAGAGAGTTCTTGTTAAAAGCTCGACAAATTATGAGAGTCGTTTGAAAAATCTTTGGCCATCGTTGAATTTTATTCGTGCATCTTGAAGGTGCAATTGTTTTATACGTAATCTTAAAGTTTGACACTGATCTGCTGTAGTTTGTTGAACAAATTACAGAAACATAAAGCTCGATCAAAATTTTATTCATATCGAAGTAAAACAAATTCACGAAATAAATGAAAATAAATCTACGAACACGTATAATTTTTCCTTTTCAAAATGGAACTGTTGATTTTCAAAAGTTTCACTGCAAAAGTGAAAACTCGGTGTGTAAAGGGTTAATTTAAAGCTCGCTGCCTGTCTTAAAATAGCAACAATAGCTGATTTAATGTTCATCTTGCTTCCTCATTCTGTCTGTTCACCAGATTTAACTATCTCAGGCTCAGATTCGTTCTAAAACTGAAATAATTTCTTGATGGTCGACGATTTCCATCAGACGAAGTGACAATAACTGTAGCAGACAGCTATTCTGAGGATCTTCGAGAAATGGATCCCGGAAATGACGCAAAATGGCGCAAAAGCACTAGGGACATCGCTGGATAAGGTGCATAGAAGTTTAAGATCGTGTTAAAAAAAGTGAAACCAATGGAAAGCTCGAACTAGTACATTTTCAAATTGAATCCGTGAAACTTTTTCTATTTTTCTTTCTACTATCGGTACTAGCGATGTATTTGCGCGCTCGAATAAGCAGATCAACAAAAGCGCTTAGTAAATTCAGTCACGAGCGACAACAAAATGTACAAAAAAGAAATTTTATTTACAAGAAAAAGAGTAATGACAAACATCCTCTGAAAACACATTCCTCCCTAACGATACAACATCTTTGACTTGAAATTACTAGAGAGACCATTCATTCGTAAAATAGTAGCGAAAACAGGTAAAAAGCCAAGCACCGTGTATTCGTTCTAAAAGCAGAAGCTTATCGAGCGCAATAGGCCTCCTCTCTCCTCTTCACAGAGGAGATGATGATACACCATTTTCCCAACGGAACGAAACAGCCACCGCCACCTTTATTTCCAACGACGCTTCATCCGCCATAAAACGCGCGAGGGCTTTTCAACACTGGAAAATCCCTAACGTTTCGCGATTCGTCTCGCGCGGCGCGAGTGAAAGGAATCCGCGCGCGCGATAAGGCTGTAAACCCAACGTTGCGCCCTGTCCATTGTTACGTCTAATAAAGCGTGCTGCCTTTTCTGCGTTTGTAAAAGGTATAAATAATAGAGGAGGAGACGAAGAGGTGGAGTAAAAGAGAGCGAGAGAGAGAGAAACGTAGAGACCTCTTCTCTCCTTCGTGGACGACGCGGAAAGCCCCCCCCCCGTTGGGCTGAGGTCCCTTTTATGGGCTACCTTTTCCTTCCTTCGTTTCGAACGAAGCGCGCGTGTGCACGATGAAAGGTTGCGCGAAAAAGCCAAACGTAAAAAGAGCGTGCACAGAAACACACCCCGTGCACAATTTATATATTTCACAGAACGCGCGCGAGAAACGTGCACACAAGCTAGAAATAAGTACAATATTCCCTGGCCTCGTCTCACCCTCTGGACCTGGTTAACAACGGACTATATACGACGCAACTCGCAAATTAACCCCCTTTTCTCCTATGTCAGTGTTTTTCGGCGCGAACCCCTGGCCCGGACCAGCGAAAAATACGAGGGGGTGACTCTGCGGCGCTGTTATGGTTGCTCGTTTCGAAGCACCGCCACTTACAGAGAGAGCACAAGAGGGGAGAGAGAAGCTGCGCAACGCCGGGGCTATTTTGCTAGTCATTTGTTGCTTTTTTATGCGAGTTTCGCTCGCCGAAATGCCGGGTAATTTGGAAACGAGTGCTTTTCATGCACGGTGGGGGCCCCTCGAGGCACGCGTCAGCTTCGAATGAAAGGAAACACATGGTTTTAACCCTTTCGCGAATGAATTTCGTTATTTTATCTAATCGTCTTATCCTCGAGTTTCTCGCGAATAGTAAATGTAGATTAATTTTTGAGTAACAACTGCAGTTTCTAAGGTTCGTGTAATTTTAAACATTGAAAACATTCTACGTGAAACACATGAAAAATTTCGATTAAACGCGTGACGATACTAAAAATAAAATTTCCAATCGCGATTTCTATAGATCTATCAGACACGTATCGCGAGTAAAACGAGACTAGCAAATTTTATTCGAAGTTATTCATCTTATAAATCGTCGCGAACAAGCGCAGTGCAATATTCCCAACTCCGTCAGATTCAGAAAGAATTGCGATAACATCGGAGTGGAACACTTTTGATCACTGAAGAGATAAGAAAATGTTTTCCCTGTGCTGTGTCTAGCGAATACTCGGGAAATAAGGGGAAATTTTCGTCTAAATATCTTGTAACACCGTGTACACACAGCGAAACCACGTTCAGCGTTAAAGCGTGCTTTTTGCACGCACGAATTACCACATTAATATTCCCCTCGTGCACAGGTATTAATTTTACCTGTACACCACCACCGGAGTGCATAATCTGCAGTTATTGGAGGACTTTAAATCCATCGTGGTAGCCGGCGACGTTTAATCAATTCGTAATCCATCAATTTATCGCCTGGTCACCGACCAACCATCGCGAAAATGCATATTATGTGTATCATCGGTATATATACACATCGTGTTTCTATCTAGACCACCGTGTATGTTACACAGAATTGCGTCACCGAGTTTTCGCAACGATTTCGAATTAAAATTGAACAGCTATCGGCGAGACGTGTCACGTTGTACATACGAGTACACGTTTCGCTTCTAGAGCACGTGAAAAACTCTCCATAAAACTGAAAGGTGTATAATACATCTGTAATAAATCATCGATAAATTCCTTCCACGACGACGACGCGAGAGAGAGAGAGAGAGAACTTATTGCGTCGTATTTGACCGTCTGGTGCCCCCTTCTTCTCCTTCATAGATCGACCTACCGCAACGCGTCGCTATAGGAGAGGGGACGACGATTAAATGAAAAGCTTTTACGATTCTCCCCGTGGAAAATTATTCGTAACGTGCATAAGAACGAGTACATGTGTGTGCGTGTGCGCGTGTGTCCACGTTTGCGTTCGTATCAGGATTCCGGTGTAATAACGAGTCGCGTGAGTACACGAAAGATGGTTGGGAACGAGTGTTCGTATTGATTTTCCACAGCGTATTTGGGGTAGGACGACAGTGTTACGACGCAGTACGGGACAGGCTAAAGGATTCTCTCTGGCCGTGAAAAGGATGGCTAGAGGGAAGAAAAAAGAGGAGAAATCGTCTTGCGTGGAGGATCATTTTGTAGGGGTGTGGTATGTTCGTTTGGATGCGTGACGCACATGGTTTTCCTACGAAGGGCAAGGATTAGGGTAAACAAATCTAGGGTTGAGGGTGGACGATAGCGAGGTCTGAATGGATTTTTACTGTAGTTATGGATATGAAAAAAAGTAAGATTGATGGAATATTAAACTTATATATAATAGCGTTCTGGGATCGTCCGTTTATTTATTTTTTTTTTTTTCTTATCTTCAAATTGTTTTCTTTATGAAAGAGAAACAAAAATGTGTTTTGTGGTATTGATACATTATTGAGAAATAAATGTATCTCTGTTACTTTCACGATTGATCGACAATTAGTATTTGAATTTTTCTTTCCTGTGTTGCGATAAGATAATAGTAAAAAGGGGAGGATTGGAGACGGGAATTTTCTAGGGAGACTTAAAGCCAGAGGATCCCTCAGCGTTCGCCGTGACCTTACTCTATCGCGTACCTTCCGCTTTAAGGAATTCCGTGTATAGCTCCAGCTCGCTTTCCCGCGAGCTCTAGCGGGGTTACTATTTCAAACTTTCCCCGCTCACGAATAGAAGACGCACACAGCTAGGAGAGATTCGCGAGTTTTATTCTTCGCAACAGTATTACGGAGAACGTAAAGATTAAGGTGGAGAATTATTTAAACACTCACCTTAATGTGGTAGGAGTTCAATTTAGTGCGCGGCAGGCTGTTGAAGGCGCTGAAGTCCAAACGACGCGAGAAGATTCCATTTGCACCGCAACTTTGCCTGCAATCGAATAAATAACCTCGTGTCAATTAACAATTTCAAAGACAATTTTACAAATCCCAATAATTTAATCCTCCGACGATGGGCAGGACTCGGGACTATGCCTGGGTCCATTTGGACCCGAGCTACCTTTTCCAATTCATATTCTAGAAAAAACAGAGTGAATCACAACTCTATAGAAATGTTATTTATTTTGTAAATTTGGTTTATTTCAAAAATAAAACTTTATAATTTATTTTATAACATCATAGCTTAATGTATAACAGTCTATAGATTGTTTATTTGTTTTAAAACAGCTTCTACGTTTTCGAAAGTTTCAATTGCCGAAGTGTGCTGAAATCGATGATCGATCACGTAAGAAAATGCTCGAAATGTAAAGGATGAAGAAGCTCGGGCTAACAATGACTTCGATCTTGCAACACTTCTTTCTAAAAGTAAAAAAAGAGAGAGAGAGAGAGAAAAAAATGGTAGGATTTCTACTGTAGACGTCTCGCGATACATAGTAATAATTTCATCCCTCTTCGATAACCCTCCCTATGCGGGCGCATGCATTTATCCTCGCGAAAAGCTCGCTGAGGACAACACATATCAGCATCGATGCTGGGTTACGCCACTCGATTACGTTTACATTCCTCTCTATCTCTGTCGCGTGTCAGAGAAAAGGGGCCACGAGAGTCGCGGAATATAAAGTCAGTCGAATGGAAGGAAAATTCACCCCTCGATCGACGCGTAAAACTTCGAAACGCAGACGAGGTGGGGAGCGTCGTGTGGAGAATACCGCGCGTATATCGAGGGAAATGGAATTCGCGAGCTTGAAATTGCTCAGTCAGATAATTTCTGTAACGTCTGCGCGAACCATTTCCAACCTTCTCTCTCTCTCTCTCTCTCTCTCTCTCTCTCTCTCTCTCTCTCTTTCTCTTCCTCTTTCGCGTTGATTTGTGCGAATATACGCAAAGGATTCGCAAAGCACACGCACGTATCCCCGCGTGTTTCACACTCGGCTGACCCCAATGTCTGATTCCACTACACGAGCCTCTGTGACTGACGTCGAACCCAATAACAAATAGCTACTGTCTGTTAGATATTCCAGTGGAGCACCAGCTACTGGGTTCGGCTCTGCTACTTTCAGAACGAAATCAATGGCAGGGAAATTCTGTGGAAAGTTTCCAGACGCGAAACGTCGCTACCGGTATTATATTATAGACCACGGCTAGAAAATATCGTCGGAGGATGATTCCTCGTGGATCGAATGAAAAGATAAGGGAAAGGAAAAACGCGCAAGATTGAATTACATATGATTCCCCCCTATTCCTGATAGGATAGGGGTTTTTGAAATTCTAATACACCAGAATTTTTCCTCCACACTCCATTAATATCACTCCATGTTCTCAGATGTACAAAATGTCCAGAGGTTTAGTGTTATAGTTTTTTAAACTCGTTTCACCATTGAGATTTTGCAAAAAAAAAGAAATAATTCAACAAACTAACGATTTACAGAGCATCGATTAAAAATACAACTTGAGATTTTTTCTTTTGACGTGTTTAGGAGAATACTACTATCCTGAATAAAAATTGAGCCGAAATATAGTCCACATCAGTATTGATTTTATCTTTATAGAGGGTAATATCACTTCGAAATGCATAAATCAGTACACACACCTAGCTATACGTTTCATATCTCTGTCGTAATGTTTCAATCGAGCATTTCTGGACTTTATGCTGTTCTGTACGTTACAACAATACAGAGAACCCTGACAACGTTCGAAGATTAAAGCTCTAGGTATTTTCGATGCGTCCAGGCTTGAAATTTTCATGGTGGAAAAGCACGCAGTCGCATTTTCCCGATTTTCACAGGAGTAAATAGTATGGTGATGTTCGGTGCGAGGTCAGAGGAAGTTACGTCATCACCAGGAAGACGAGCCGAGAGAGAAACAGGCGCAGCACACAAAAAGGCATCCAAGAGACAGGAGAGGCAGGAGGCAGAGAGTCGAACGAATGGCTGGCATTGTGCAGAAAGTGGGGGCCGACCTTAACCTTGGCCTCCACTCGGCTGAGACCCGTCCTCTATCGTCACCCGTATTCGTAACTTTTGGCAATGTCAACCGGGGGTCACGAAAATATTGCGCACTATCGTCCATCAGGAAAAAAGAATCATCTGGACTGCATTATGCAACACGCTGCATTCTTCGACGCGCGGCACGTGCGTTGACCGAATTCGCGAAACGTGGCAAACGTAAAACAGGGGTGGAAAAGGCATCTTTCCTCGAATATACTTCGACAAATTTCCAAGAACTTTTTACGAATTTTTTCAACCAATTCTAAATTGCGGGGAAAAGGTGTAGAATCCGTTTCAACTATTTTTTTTTTTTAAACCTGACTCTTTTAAGTCAAATTTAAGTTCAAAAATAATTCTCTTTTGCTATCGAGCTATTAAAAATTGATTAGCAAAAAATAGTGCACAATTCGTTTCAATCTTTTTTTTTTTTTCCAAAGAACCTGGGAGTTGTTTAAATCGAATTCTAGTCTAAAAGTAACTCCTGTTTTATTATTTACCCGCTAAAATTTGATCAGAAAAAAAAAAAGGTGTGCAATTCGTTTCAATTTTTTCTTTCAAATCCAGACCCAAAAGTAACCTTCTCTCCTCCAATGTTCGCAAAAACCCAGCCGGAATATATGCACATTCGCGCGTGCATATTTGTACACAACGCGACACAACGATAGTTCGCTTTGTACAGAAAATATATTCGGCGTTGTTAACTCTGAGAACGATGTGAGTCAAACTAAGAGAGTTCCAAAAAAGGATCGCTTCCCAATAACATCCATCGTAACGAAGCTGCATAATCTCTCGTCGAGAGAGACAGAGAGAAAAAGAAACAACCCCCACCCCCCGGATACTCACACATCCCATTGCAGAAGAAGGCTAACCGGCCGGCATTGTACAAATACGGCGTCGTTAATTTACATGATGAGAGCAGCGAAGCCGCTTATTTTCAATCACCGCCACTTACGCGTCGATCGTGTGTTTCTCTCCTCCACCACTTTGGATGACTAACAGCGGCACGGCCTCTCTCTCTCTCTCTCGCTTGCTTGCTTGCTTTGCCCGCCATAGTTAACGTTGCGCAACCACCGCGAGAAACTCTCGAATCAATAGAGTCATTATTCGGCGTTGCCGGTGTCTCCGTTTCCCACGAAATTGCACCGAACTAAAATTAGCTTCGTGCATAAATCTGCACACGATTGTTCGAGCCAATAATCGTTAACAACGGTGACAAAACATCGTCGCGAGATAGAGAATAGTATAGGAGAAACACAACGTGGAAAAGAGTCGATTTGCATAGGGCAACACCAAAGGCAATAGGCATTTTCAACGTGTGCTAGCAACTATGTCGTCTCTGTCGACAGCCTCTCTCTCTCTATCTCTCTCTCTCTCTCATCTCGTTTTACTTTCTCTTTTAATCGCCGCTCGTGAAGCATAATTCGTGCAAAAGGAACCGTGGGGATTTAAAAAAACGAAAAAGGGGAAGAGAAAAAAAGGAAAATATGTATATGTATACGATGGAGAGCCATTAAAACACACGCGGTGTACGTGAAGATCGTTTTTAAAAAAAGGACCACGGTTTCGTGGTTCAATTTATTCCACCATGGAACCGGTTTCGTAAGGACTGGTTCGAGAGAGCCTCCCCCCCGTGCATATTATCGCGAAAACCGCTTCGGATCGAGAGAGGCGGCAGCGTATTTCTCACTGGTGAAGAAAATTATTATCTAACCTTGACGCGTCAGTAGGCCGAGAGCGAACGTCACTTCCGAATTAAGACCGACCTGGAAAGGAAACTGGCTTATCGTTTTCGTTGAATTGGGTATGGTTGTCTGATAACTTGATTATTCGTCCTGTTTCTCAACCCTTCTATCACTTTTCGTGGCGAAATCGAGCTACGTGTCTCGCTGAGATAGAGAATGTGTAACTTCAAATGTATCAGGAATATACATATATTTTAATTATGTAAAGGAATGATTCATTTTATACTCGATAGACGCTGCAACGCGTTGGTATAATGGGTTTCTTTAAATAGACACATTTCAACTAAGAGGAAAATCGCATGACAGAAAGAGATATCCCTATTTATAGCCAATTCTCGGTACCATTGCACGGAAATTGATCGCGCCGTATTTGAAATTATAATCGAACAATTAGCAAGCTCGATCGACGTGAAAATGCTGGAAGAATCGGGTGGGAGGTTGATCTCTTCAGACTTTTCCATGACGTTGCCCGAGTCTCGTGACGGAGAATTAACGATTCATTACTTTTTCGCGATTCTGTACTGTAATGGTTGACGCAAGACAAAGGAAACATGTATACAGCTACTCTCGTTAATATTCCAGCATCGTTTAATACGAAACGACTTGTTTAAAATTGTATCAAACAACGTGAGTTTCTTTTTTTATCGTTGATTTACTAAATGTGGACAAAAAAAATTGAAAAAATTGTGACTGATTGGAATCGTAATAAAAATAGCAAAGGTCTCTTTTTACGATTCTTTTTATCCGATTGCAATGAAAATTTCATCGAAATCGATCGATAAAAGGTAAGAATCTTTAGATTTATCGAAGTCACCAGACATTGATTTTTGCCATTTTTAACTGCTTGCATCTCACAGCAAAGTTGGCAAATTTTTATGGAATTTTCAGCATGTATATAATTAATATAAATCTACTAAAATTGTCTTTAAATATTCATTACAGGTTCACATGAAAAAAAAAGTTGTAAAAAGCGACGGTTTTCGACCATAGGCAATTTTTTCGCAAAATTTTTTGCACATCTAGTAAACCAATCCTTCCAACTGCTAAAAAAAAAACAAAACAAAAAAATCACATTAAAAAAGTTATTCTGTTCAAAATGGTGCCCCGAAGATTAACGAGATAAAATATCGAATTCGTTTTTCTTCAGAATGCATGTTCCTTTTCACCTGATCAATTTTACAAGCAGGTAACACGGTACTCGACACGCGAAAACAAAATGGAAAGGACACGAAACCCTTCTCTTGCCGATATACCGCGCCTTTAAGACGATCTCGTGTAACCGGAGCCATGTTACGCGAACAGATTCGCGAATGAATCAGTTTCTGCAACTCGAAACCGAGCGATACGTGTCCAGTACGGATCACTCCCGCGCCGTTGCTCGTACTCTCGGTTTGTATTTCTAGGAAGCGTTTCGCAATCGACGATTCGCCTCTCCCTGGTGAATGACGCCGGGCGTCGACGTCGTACGATGAAGGACACAGTCGTCACTCTGCATAGACACTATTTGGTTCACCATTTATTTGCCTACTAAACTGTTCAACTCTACAGTCGTAATTTATCGCCAGTTTTAATTCGTAGAACTGCTTTTTGCAATTCCTAGGAGGACTGATAATAGCTTCTCGACGCGTTAAAATGGCGAACACGTTTGATGAATTCAAAGGAAACGTCTTTGAGATAATTAGTATGAACTTATTTCAAACTACAAGGTTATTCTTTCTGAAAATTCTGAAATAACTCGTTGAACCTCGTTGTACGACAGTTCGAAATTGTTCAATCATAGGCTGTGAGCAGAGATCTGATTTTTCGTTTCTATAAATTAGAATCGTGTCGCGACTGTCACATTAAAACAGTAAAAAAGAACTTAAAGTGTCTACTGTTTTAAATGCAAGATTCGTTTCATTGAGAAAGCTGGGTTAAGGTTGTATCAAATGTTAAACATGGATTCCGATAATCAAATTAGAATTAGTTTCTTTCACGAATTCAAAGGGGAACACAGGGAACCAGACGCTACACGAAATATTAATACAACATTTAACATAAATACCACGTTAGTGTTTAACGAACAAACAATAAAAATTTATCAATGAATTTAATTGAGAGTGTGTTTAAGAAATTTGCAACCACTGTTCCGATTTTTACAATAATATTCTAAATGTACTTGGAACTCGTTGGCAGAAGTGCGTCCAATCTGCTGGAGCATATTTTAATTAACAAAATATGAAGTTTCATTCATGAATTTCATGTGTAATTTTCATTTCATGTGCAACGACCTGATACCATTGGTATACTTCACAGAATTGCAGGAATTGTTTCTCTTTTTTTCGGATTTTAAAGAGGAAATATTGGTAGGTAAAAAATTCAAAGTGACCAGGTGTTTAGTATAACATGTAAGACCAGCCAAGGGAACGAACAAATCCGATCCAAGGACGTGCACGCGTCTTGCAAAGTGATTTGCGAACCTGGTGCGTTGCTACAAGGACGTCACACAGCGGTACACGCATCCGGGCTGCAGCTTGTTAAGTTTTTCAAGGCCAGGCGGGCCCCATCCTTGGAATTTTAATCAGTCTATTTGCCTATCGTGTCGTTTTCGGCGCCCCAACGCTGGTTAACCGAAATTTAAATCACTAGGATACGCTCGGAATAAAATGGACACAGATACCAAACTGGAAGCGTGGAACCGCCATTACGGTTCTGATTCCGTTCTTCGCGAAATGTACAATTTTATGCGACACGCGTTGACCAAAACGAAATATCGATTTGAAAAAGCTGTTCTGTCTAAAAATTGAGAAAAATAAAGGCTTAAGAAAAGTTTTGTTTTGGCTGTTTTGGAACTTGCATGAGAGATGATTGAACGAAAGTTTCCGGGATCGGGATTAGGCAACGTTTCGAAATCAAATTCGTAATTTATCAATGGAGAGACATCAATCCGTGAATGTAAATTCATCTAAGTCTTCAGAAATAAAATAACCTTCGGGCGTTTTTAGGTTAATCCTGAAGCAGAGGGACATTTCCTGCTTCACGTTCATAATGAACGAACGCTTATGATTAACATATCACAAACGAGAATTTCGTTTGCAATAAACTCTAACCGTAAGTCTATTTTCAATTTATAACCAATTTCCCAAGCAAAGAAAAATTACAAGACGAAGTAAACTGAACCAAACACTCTTTCGAGTATATACCAGAAAAGAACTAAACGAACCTGCAAATTATTATTTTAATTCGTCCTCCAAAGACACAATTTTCAGAAGGTGCGTGTAACGTTTCAAATGATTACATTCGTATTAATAAACCGATTAAGATTGCCAATTGGAGGATATGCAAATTGTTTCGCGAATCGACATCAACACGCGACCAGACACGCGAAACACGGAGGAAAATACTTAGAGAAAAACCTGGAGGAGACACACCTGCGTACACAGAACTCGTGCACAATGCGATATTTATAGTCGATAAACGAGTTTGTTTACGCGGGCACGCGTTTCCCAGGCGTTTTTCTCTCTGTCTCTCTCTCTCTCTTTTGTAAAAAAGAAACGAAGAGAACAATTGACGAAAGAAGAAAGGAAACGTGGAAAGGATGACGAAGAATAAAACGTGGTCGTCGTCGTCACGTCCTCGATTTTAGCCTGCCTCGTGTCGACGTTCCAGCGGAGGCGAGAGAGAGAGAGAGAGAGAGAGAGAGAGAGAGAGGGAGAGAGAGAGAGAGAGAGTTGCACTCCGACGCATTAACGATGTTTTTCGCCTGGAGCCATTTTTGCGCAGTTCGATAACGCTACACACAGGCTGATGACTCAGATGCCCTTCCGTTTCTGTCCTCAATGACAAAGTGTATTGCTTGGCTTCGACTCTTTTCACACACTACACACACTTTTCCTCCACGCAACACTGTCGCCACCGTGTGTCTAATATTATCGAGGCCACCGATGACAACGAAACGAAAAAAGAAAGAAAAAAAAAGGGAACAAAAACGTTCTGGGCGTGACTACTATGTACACACACGTGTATTAACACCTTTTTATCTACCAGAAGCCTATTTAATCAACTTTCTGGTTTTCGGTGATTAACGATCGCGTTAATGATTCGTTGTTTACAATTTTCCATTTCTATTTTTACCATGCGATAACGAAATCAGAGTCGGTACTAGCGATATATTAAGGCGGGTGCAAAAGTTCTGGTGGATTTCTAATAGATTGTGCAATCGTCGTGTTATGGCAACAATAGATTATCACGTTCGAGTGTTCATATGTGTTTTAGTGGCACAGATAATCAGCTGTTGTTTACCACAGAAGTTAACTGCGTTGGGCGAGCTGCTGTTTAAACGTTAAAACAAAAATTAGAACTGAACATGGAAAGGGAACAGATACGAATATGGTAAAAAAAAACATTTCTGATGCGATCGGAAAATTTGGTTTGCTAAGTTATTAAAAGAGATAAGTTGCAGAGGAACGATAAACCTCGCTCTGGACGTTCCAACAGTGAAAAATCACGTTTTCTCGATTTCCGATGGAAAAAAGAATAGGTGTTTTTATAACAGAAGATTGCAAATCTTACCAGAACAATGGAAAAGTTATTGAAAACCACGTAAAATAATATAACGTCTACTCGTTCGTAGAAAAAGTCCTATCGGAACTTTCACACTCGCCTAATATTTGCGCGTGAATTGAAGAGGCGTAGTAAATTCAGCGACGAGTGATAGATAAAGCATTCAACGATGTAATACGTTGCACAAAAGAGGAATGATCACACATTGGAATGAGTTGATAAAGCAAAAGCTGCACAACACAGATAACGATTATCGAAACCTAACCTGATAATCGTTCGCTTACGGATGTGAGCCCCGAGAGAATTATTTTTTTTTTTTTTTACGGGGATACATACGTAGTATTTCATGGTTAGGGATTATCTCTTTTATCTTTGATAAAAGAAAACAGAAAAAAAAATGGGAGAGGGTGAATATTCAAAATTCACCAAGGTCAGAGAGGATCGATATCGCGAGAAAATCGAGAGTCTACCTCACCTCCACGTCCTTGGATTGCTGAAGGATTCACTTCACGAATTACTTACGAAGGACGTGAGGATCCTACCAAGAAGTCTCTCCCTGAGCAGCTGTCTACTGCAATTTCCACGAGTCTGAGGCTACTAAACGAACGTATATACACACACACTTCTCTCTCTCTCTGCTGAGAAGCTAAGATGGGAAAAGGTGAGTAACCAACAGCTTGAAATCCTCCTAAAGAAGCTCGCAGGTGTGCGCTAATGAGTCGAACGACGATAATGGAAAGCTGGGCTCTCAGAGAACTCGGACACACACAATGACGGTCCGGTTCCTCAGGAGGAGAGATGGTGTGGACTTGTGCCTCGAGGACTCTTTAAACCAGCACCGTTTATTCACCTCTCGAACGTTTCTTCACCTTAATGCCGTGTGAAACGTGAAAAAATGCTGGTTACTCGATGGTGTAATTAGAGAATATCGATCGGCAGACTGGAACCGAGGACCGTGAACTTCAGTTTCTCGAGGAAAGGTCGAGAAGCATAGAAACGTGTCGAACAGTTCGGATTTCGCGTGAAAAACTGTCATGGCGTTTGACCGTGATGCTCCAATTCACGAATTCGATTATAACTTCCTCTCCTTATCTATTTTCCTTCGTTCTTCCAATGCCACGTGGAATTATTAGACATGAATCTGAAGAAACGCGATCGCGTCTCGCTCGGTGTCTTTCGATATGGTTTGAAAAAGCGCGATCGTGTTTGCAGAGATCCGAAGAAGCTCGTATTCTCCAAGAGAATAGTAAAAATCAGATATATTCGTTTAGAAGAGGACTTTCATATGTACTTTGACAATTTCTCCGGTGCTTTATGCACACATACACACACGTTAAACGACACAATACTTTCGAACGGTGGAGAGGATAGTCAGCTTTCGAGGAACGTAGCAAGGATGATCGCGGGAGGAACCGAGGGGACCGGTTCTTCCGGTCGGTTTGAGGTTTCCTATTAATAGGCGGCATAAGTATGCGGAATGGCAAGAGGTGCGAAGGAAAAAACAACTTTCGCGAGTTGTCGAGAAGCGACAAGGCTCCTGGTGAATCGATACTGGTCACTGCTGCTACTCTCTACGTGCACCGAATCACGATTCCAGATCCTCCAGAACTATTCTCTACAATCCCTCTACTATACAAACACACGCACACATTCTCTCCCTTCACCAATCCGTTGCTTTTAATTCTATGCTAATTTCCTCCCTGTCTCTCTATTCGGAACCAGCTAATTAAAGCTTAGAATGGAGAGCAAAGGTAAATGAAACACGAGAAAGAAAGAAAAAAAAAAAGAAAAGAAGGGAATACGATTGCGCGAGCGATTTCATAAAGCGTCGAGCAAGTCGCGAAAACAACTTGCCCGGCCGTAAACGATAAGGATCTGGCATAATATTAACCGAGCAAACAAATTTCAATCGACTGAATCAAAGCTTGTGTGTATATGTATATATACACAAGCGGCGGTTTTAAAAGCCACCGGTTTCTATTTGAAATTCAAGGGAACGGCGATACGATAGGCGACGAGAGAGACTTTCTACTGGGCTATTCGTATGCTATCGGACAACTGTACCGAGAGTACTACCTTACACTCTACACCTCCTTTTGTGCGGGATACTCGTCTCGAATTAATTCGATTTTCCTGGAATTTCCAAGGGGGAAGGGTGTAACAGGCTTTATATATCTCTGGTCTATTCTTGAGGAAGGAATTTGTGTTTCTGTGAAGACGATCAAGTGCGAACGATCTCTAAGTGGCTAGGGAAACTTCAGCGGAGGCATCGAACTTTTAGCTTGGTTCTATACAAAGACAGGTGTACGGTTCTGAGTAACTTACGAAGGTGTGTATTAGACTGCGTGATTAGTTTATTCGTTCGTGTTAAATATATTATTATTATTAATAACCTGTTCTTTCCAAATCATCTCTCGACTTCTCTCCATAATTTTTAATCAAGAAAAAGTTACACTCTAGTTTCTTATTTTTAAATGTAATCAAACTGCATCGAACTTTCGACTATCGTTAAAACAAGTTAACAAGCGTGCCGAAGCAATATTTGCGAATCTCACGTTATCTTCGAAACACATTAATACACGAAAAATAAATAACCTCACTCAACCTAGAGATCAACCCTCTGTGTGCTCTCTTTGAGAACACCTATCCCCCTATCTTTTACAACACGGTCCTATGAAACCCTTCTCTCTCTCTTGGATGGTAGAACCATCAACAGGGTAAAGTATCCGTGTCCAGCGGAAGATCCAAAGGATACAGAACGGTCCGTTTTCGTGTGTCGAGGGACACGCGTTACCCCGTGTCCGTAAATATATACTCAAGCAAAGGGAGGGAGGAAAAAGAATCTCTTTCGGCGAGGCGGTTTCGTTAAGTCCTGTCCACGCCCTTTGTCGCGAGCTGCCTTTGACACAGTGTCACCAAGCTTAAAAGCGCGCGCGATTCTAACGTGTCAGATTCAGGAATCAACCTCCCCTTTTCTCTCTCTCTCTCTCTTTCTCTCCCTCGGAAGCGCATCGAAAGGGACACAGAGGCGTCGTCGAATCGTTACAGGCTTTGTGAACGACTCGAGTGACTTGTCACCGGTGCCAGGACCGGTCGAATCGACAAGGGAAGCAAAGTAAACCCGAGTGTGGCCCGGCTCGTGGGAGAGAAAGCTCGAGAGAACCGTCGATAATCACAACACGACGTTTATTTGCCTCCGGAGAGACTGCATCGACGGAAGTCTCTCTCTTGGTGCTTTCCGCTGATCGTTCCTCCTCTCGCTTTGATGAAACAAATACGTGGAAAGCAAGGGAAAACACGGGTATTTCGGAGAATATAACGGTGAGTTTACAAATAATTATGGGAGAAGAGGCTTCACCCCTCTGTTTGAACGACCCTCCCTTTCTTCGGCTGCAAGATTCTTTGGGAAATATTTATTATCCACAAGAGCTTCGATACAAACCCTCTTTCGATACTCTATAGTCTCTGCTATTATTATACCGGTGATTATAGTCACCTCTTAAAATTTTGTACTGATTAAATATCTTTTTCTAACATAAAACAATAAAAAAATTATTTCCATTCTATATTTTTATCTGGAATTAATCTGACAAATTTTAACCCCTTATCCGTTTCTTTTTTTTTTTTTTTTAATTTAAACCCGTATTGGATTAGAGCATCCATACAACGAAAACACTATAAAATATTCCATTATTAAACTGTTTCTTTACTATTTTCCATTATGATTTTTCGAAAAACGTCTTAATTTTGAATGTCTGGAACGGATTAATTCGATTTACGGAGATTATCCGAAGATCGAACACTTCTGGAACAGATTCTGTTCGAATTTCGAGGGTCTTTTGTAAATGACTCATGCGACTCGTTAAAATCATTGTCACGACTTATCGATCTTCGCCATAAATCCCACAAAGATTACTCTAGATTCCAATAACAGCACCAATTCTCAAAATCACAAAACGGCGAGGCAATTTCCACTTTTAAGCGGCAAGAATAACACGTGTTACATAAATACCCCAAAATACACCGACTTAACTCCACCGTCTAAAACTCCAGGCGAAGATCTTTGCTCTTCACCTCTGTAAGACCGTGTCGGACGCATAATCCTAGCTTCCACAGTCACGTACGAGCGAACTCGAAGAGGATTAACCTCGTTGGACAAGTTTTCAGCTAATCCTCCAGACCCGTGAAATTCACTAGCTCCCTGTATGTCCGTCCGTTATCATTACAGCAAGTATAAGCAAGTCCAGAAAGCACTCGGACCTTCCTTATACAAACATATATTCGACACTTCCTCTAAAGTATCAGTGGACTTCTGTTTTAGTTTATTGGCCACTGGGATTCTTGCCAAACCTAGCGATGTGTATATCCATCCATCGCGTAGAGCGAAAACAGGCTGCTCTGATGTCCCCTGGTCGCTTCCCAGTTTCTCTTTCGGTTGAACGCGCGTCATGGACCGAGTTTTAGAAACCAGTTTCGCTAGGCTCTTCTGCTCTGACGCCTCCCTCTTCCTCTCTCTCTCTCTCTCTTTTATTTGCAAAAAAAAAGCTGCCCCCCAGCGCGCGTGTAGATCGAGAGTTGTTTGAGCAGTCAGTTGCACGTGAATCGTTTAATTTAGGCATTTACGACGACGACCTACTGGTGCCTCAACGAAGGCTGATAAGAAAGGATGTGATATTCTTTATCATCGTGTGTGCCTTACACACGTTTCAGATAGTTACGCGATTAGGAGATGTACGATATACCGAAAGATAAGTCTGCTGAAATTTTTGCGATAAAAAGAAGAGAAGAAGTTAAATGTCTTTGGAAAAAGTGAATGTAACGATAAATGGAATACTCGATTAAGTTGAATGAGTGTATAATACGGTGTATATATACACCGCAGTTGATTATTCCACAGTCTGACAATTTTCTTTTCGAATTCTGTACATTCCTGCGATACCTTCCACTCGCGTCACCCACAGACAGGATTATATACCCAAACACACAATCACCGAGAGAGGGAAAGAGAGAGAAAAAAAATTAGAAATGAGCAAACATCGCGGGGATTCCAGCGGCGTGTTCCCCGTAAAACTGTCCGGAGAAAGAGAACCCCATGGAAAACACCGAGTTCTGCGTGCAGGTATATAACCTTTGTCCGTCGTCTCTAATTAAAAAATTCCTGCTGCTGGCTCGCTTCGTTGGTACAACGCACACGCGTATACACACACGGTTGGCAGCGAGAAGTTGAAATCGGCAGCGCCGATTCGAAATCCACCGCGGCGCCACCGTGTCGACACGGTCGATCGGTTTCGTAATGGTTCCCCCCGTGTTTCGTGAGCTCTCTCTTACGTAATTGCGTTACGTAAGGTATCAAACGAGACGAATTTTGCATTTTAAGGCAACCGGTACACACCACCACCGCCCTTTCGAAATGAAAAATCGCGAATCCATTCGAGACAGTCGATTTTCTCCACGTTCGAACTCCTCTTGTTCGAACGAATAGAAAGAAGTGTCGAAGCGACAAAACAATTCACCTGGTTCTCAATCTGACGTGAAATTCTATTCGTTCGAATGAGGAATTTATTTATTCGAATAACGTGAATTTATTCTTTATTTAAATCTTTGTAAATTCCATATCTTGCTGCCAAGCAACAATTTGTTCAATGTAACTGCATACAGTTGTATTTTATTTATACTTCGAAACATCGAAGCACTTTTCCAATTATTTAGTGCATTCAAATTTATTTGGGGTTATTTTTCAAGTTAGTCAGGTATTCGTACGAATTGAATTTTAGAGCTCTTTTTTTGCAACCTCAGAAATTTAAATATGTAACTAAGTATAATTCTCATTCTATTCTGAGAATGTTTTAAGCAGACTCTATATAGAAGGTATGCTACAAGAGTTTCGGTGAGAGATCGTGAAATGCACCCGTTGAAATGTTAAATAATAAATATCGTCCTTCTAAGAAGCATTCTCAATATTTCCACGAGTGCAACCCTTTCGAGATAATGCATCACTTCAACCGAAATAATGTCGAATCGTCGAAATCCTCGGAAGCGGACACCATCTTCCACTAAATCGACCATCATCTCGTCCCTTATTTGTCAAAAACAAAGCCAGGTAGGTAAGACACGACTCTGGGCTGTTCTTTCTCTCACTGAAAGAAAAGCAACACGAGACAACGAAAGAAAGGAAGAAAGATCGGTGTCTCGGGAGAGGTAAACACGACGTTAACAAACCAATTAGCAGTAAACCACCCTCGAGAGCCTGTAATAATTTACACTCGACTACACGCGATATATAGCGCACAATACACATACCCGGAGAAAAGCAGAAATAACTTCGAAAAGGAAGAGAAGAGAGAAATTTCCTCTTTCCCCAACACAGAAGCGAAGGTTCGTGCACCTTCTTCGTTTCCTTTCGCGCGACGACGCTGAGCCAGCTCCTGAAGAGAAAGGAGCAAAAGAGGGGTAGTGGTGGTGAATGAGAAAGAGGAGAAAACGCAGAGGTAAAGGAGGAAACCGAAGATAACGGGATCGCGTAAATAAGGATTCACGCTGCACCTCCAAGGTATACATAAAGCACGAGTGAACGGGGTCTTTGTTCCAGCGCTTTTTCCATCCCTTAACGCTTTCCTTTTCCTATCTTATGCACCCTCCATTCCGGTTTGCTCATCGTCTACGGGAAAAACGAAAAAAGAAACCGGTGATTCGCGTGAAAGAAAGAAGCTACAACGACGAAACACGAGCGAGATCCTTGGTGAATAAAAAAAAAAGAAAAGAAAAAGGAGAAAGAAAGGAAAGTAAAATACTATATATATATATATATCGACGGTCTAAAACGGGGGTGCAGAAGAAATGAAAAGTGGTTCTTATGGGAGATAAGGAGATGTTACAATTTTTTTCTTCCTTTCATTCTCTCTCTTGTGTAATAACCGACGAAACAATGTTACGACGTTTCATATGAAAAGTACGTTTAATTCGTGCAGGTTTAATTTAGACACCGTGGTAAAAGGGGGGGAGAATCGCGAAATCTTTGATGCACCGTTCAAATTAAGGCTGGGCTGAGCGTCGCGAGTTTGAGAGAGACTATGTGTGTATGTGTGAGGGTAGACGGCAACCATTATTCATTTATACGGTCGACATTGTTCGCCTCTGACACTGTTAGAATATTCCTAGACACGTCTGTCCGCCTCTATGAGAGCTGATACAATGGCTGAATCTCCCTTTTGCATGTGTGAATATGACCCGGGAGGAGGAGGAGGAGGAGTTCGAGGGATTCTGAGGCTCGTGGGATCATGTAGAGTCGTGAAATCTTTGGGACCACAATCTCTGACGACTTATTCTGGATAATTATACGTATATACGTATATTCCACCAGGTTTTCTCGTTTATATTATCTGTGGGGATTTTACTGGAAATTGCACCTTACGGTACACCTCGTGTATCCTCAGTTTCGTATAGAACCGAGTAATTTTCAACAATGATACCTACAATTCCAAAAATTTTCGAACACATTCGTTTCAGTCAATTATAAAATGATTGGGTTGACGCTTTTTCGTTGTGAAACGTAATTTGTTGTACTTTAGAAATGTTTTCCACAATAATTTTTCGTATGTGACATTGTAATACGAATTACGTATGTTTAAAAAATATTTAGACAGTCAGAAGAAATGAATATTCTAAATAATAATAGCGTGATAATCATATTATTCACTGTAATATAAATTACTTATGTTACAGAAATATTTGGGACCTCAGAAAAAATATTTTGAATAATAATTAACAGCATAATTGTTCACATTATTCGTCGTAATGCAAATTACCGAAGTTAGAGAAATATTTAGAAGCTCAAAAGAAAATCACCATTAACGGCAAATCTAAATTATCTACGTTTCAGAAATATTCGGATACTTGAGAAAAACTGAATATTTCGAATAATAATTAACAGGATGATGTTCATATTAGTCATACAATAATTGAAATATAAATACTTCTACCTGTGCCGCGCCTTTTACGATTATCCCTGTTCGAATATTTTTAGAAGTAACTGCGCGTGTATATATTTACCCCAACGATGGAATTTATCTAACGAAAAAAAGAAAAGAAAAAAAAAACAAATACCGTAATGACGTAATAATCATTTAGCCATGACTACAGCGGGGCATTCTTATCCGTGAAACATGTGGCCCCACAGGTCAATGTCGGTCGCAATCTTTAATGACTCGCTCGTTTATTAAGTATTTACAATGTCCCCTCGGTTTTCACCGGCGATAAACGTGATACTACGCCAACTATCTTACTTCTTTGGCGGATGTTGTGGATAACAAGCAGAGTTGGCACGTAAATAGAAACGAGGTTGCGCAATTAACCCTTTGTGATCGTATAAAAAAAAAAAAAACCGGGCCTCTCTCATTGTACGTGTATATTTTTTCTTTTTTTTTCTTTTTTGCATAAGAGTCGTAATAAAATATACGGAATCCAATTGACGGAAATTAACATACGCTCGCCAGTGGAAGTGTTAATGACGATAAGGGGAAAGCGGTATGTATACCTAAATCGTATCTCGCGATTAGCCAACCAATACTTTTCAACGCTTTATCGCCGGCAATACAAATCCCCGCTAACACGTTTCCAAATGTCGAACACCGAGATAAGATCCTCAAAATTTGGCGCAGTTATCTACCTCACCACATGCTGCTGAAAAACTCGACGGTTGTTTTTTTTTTTTTTTTAATCATTCGCACGAGATTGGAATTGACCACGCTGAAACGATCGTTTCCCATGGCGAAAAAGCCTCTGGGCTAAAAACCGCCTGGCGAACCTTATAATCTCCCACAGAATATGTGTACGCGAGTGTATGAGAAAGAGAGAGAGAGAGATTTCTATATCGGTCGACATTTGTTTCCGATTCCCGAAAGTGGCCGGCAATGGAACCGGTCAGACCGGTTCCCTCTCTCGACAACACTTCGTACCCCAGGCCGGATAAACAGTTTTGCAATAAAACACTCGTTGCGTATCGTCGACGTCGAAACACCGGCTGTCCCCATCGTATTTATCGCCCTACCGCTACCAAGCCACGCGATCTGCCATAATTTGTCCCTCACCCGATCGAAACACGAATTCGATCGCGTTCGCCTGCTGAACGATCGAGGAATATATTATTAACGAACGAACGAATTGCAGTTGCGTAGGTGTCTAAGACGATTAAAAATGATTTCGAGAGAAACTGGTAAAGAAAATTAATAACGTGAAACATGGACAATGTACTATAAGATCGATGCTTCCATCGAAGAGAGTTGCGGCCTGTCGATCGCGAGTTCGATTTCAGCTTGGTCCCTCGAATTTTTGCTCCTGGAGTATTAAAACCCTCTGTATCACCAATGATACGCAAAAGAATTATTCTTCGACCGCATGATAATGTAAAATACGCACAAATGAAGATTAGTGTCAAGAATTCGATCCAAATCGATCTATTTTTCTACAATTTGACATTTTAACATTTGCAATTCGTCTTAACGTGAGAAACGTACATGATAATCAGTAGCTTTCAAGGAAAGCTAGTCGTGTGATCGTTTATTTGCATAAATTTGATAAACGCCTCGTTACGAATTCGTCGCCTGTACTTGTAACACATGGTTAGAGCTCTCTTTAGAGACTCGAAACCTCCGCTCTGCGGGTTTCTACCTTCCCCCCTCCCTGCTGTACCCCCCGTGGGGCGAAAGTCCTAAATTAGGTTTCTTTATTACCGTAGCCGTGTTAATTGCCAGGAGAAACACAAAGCTGCGTTCACGCGCGCGACTCGTACAGTACGAAAACGCGAAATTCACGCGGCTAATTTTAAACACGGTCAATATCGGCCGCGCGCTCCATTTATTTTTGAACCTTCTCGCGCGCTGATTACCGCTGATGAATCATGCGAGTGTTTCTTCGCCGTTAAGCTCATAATCTCTCGAAGAAACTTCGTTTGCACGCGCGTTCTTTCTCCTTTCTTTCTCTCTCTCTCTCTCTGTGTATATGTATAGAGGGAAAAAAGAGATTTAGTTTAAATTGGTCGTTTAAAAATGCGTCGATAATAAAGTCGCCCTGTTATTATTAACAGGACGATATATATCACACCACCGTGTGGAGGAAGCAACAGAGAGAGGCTAAAGGGGGAGAGAGGAGTAGGCAGTTTTAAGTTTACGAAGACCCCGCAGAGCCAGCAGATATAATAAAGTTTAATCCCTTTATAAACTTTCCAGCTCACCGCGGCGATATAGCCGCGCATTTCGTTCGAGAAAAACCGTAAGCCTTAACTAGACGCGTTGAAATTACACACCCGCGTTGTAAGAGGACGAGGGAAGAGAGAGAGAGAGAGGGGAGGAGGAAGAGACCTAGGGTGTTCTTTAACAACCAGCGTACTTTGCTTTTTTAATAAGTAGAGGAAGCAACCCTTCGTAGTTTGGTTAGTTTACTGAAAATCTTGCTGTAAGGTGTATCTACAACACGGAGGGTTCAAGAAGGATAGTTACGCGAATATTGGAAAGGATAAACGAATCTTTTCTTAATTCTAAACTGATATTCGAGAAAACTATTGGACGTCGACATTTTTTCCGACAATCGAAGCTTTATTTCATTGACATCCAAACATAAATCTACAAAATATATTTTTTAAATTTTTCTTACAAATAAAACAGTTGTAAAAAAAAAAAAAGGAACATGTATTCTTTACAATTCCGACTAATTACACTTTTCAAAATATTTTTCACACATCATCTAGTAAACTAATCATAACTTTGAACCATTTGGTTCAATTTTAAAAAAGTTCTTTCGTTTCAAAATGTGTCCGAATATTAATGGGAGTCATTGTTGCCAACGACTTTTTGCCATTTTCCTGCTAGTTTGCGAATATCATCGCGAATATTTCGAACGATACTGAAATTGCTGTGGTTCCAGTTGGAAAGAATTCTACGCTCAATATTTATTCTTCTGGTGTAGAATAGAACTTTCACCGAGAATTTACATTAAGAGAAACAAAAATGTCGAATCTTTCGGGAAGAGGACATTCGCATATCTAAAAGAGAAATTTCGAAGTTTCGTTCGGAAAAAGGGGATATAGCGAAAGATTTGACCAGCTCGTCTTTAAAGATATCCTTGGGGTGGCCAGTCTGGTCGAAAGGGTCGTGGTTCAGGGTCAATCCCCGAACTCTACCTTTCCCTCCCCTTTACCACCCTTTTATCCTCTTTCTTTTCGGCTTATTTCCACTATTACTTCGCGATTCCACGTAACCAACCGTTACACACACTCTCTATTTCTCTGGCCATGGCGTAGACCACGCGACAACGATGCTTCCGTGAAACACAAGCAGCACGCGACGACGAAAACCCTCGACGACGATGAATAATTGCACGTTTTCCTAGCACGGACATGAACAGCCGTATCGGTGTTCGGAATACATGATTATCTGGCAGGTTTCGTGAGCACCGACATTAATTCTGTGGATCGACGCGCTAGAACGGTTTCTTCTGCTTCGGCTTCTTCTTTTCGGCGAATTAATGTGCTCGTTGAATATTTATAATTTATATAGGTACACCTAATCGGATTTACACAGGGGATCGGTTCCTTGAAATTCCGTGCAAATCGAAATCATGGCTTTTTGTACGAAAAAAATGTGTAAATCGAAGGGAAATAATTTAGTCAGCTATTTAACTAAATTCGTCCATTTCAACGTGAAATAAAAGTAAGTTAAAAAGCAGCTAAATAATTAAATCATTTTTTCCCCTCTTTTGTAACAATAAATCTTCGTACTAAGGATTATTTGCCCGTATTTCTGTTTTTAACAGAGGAAATTTTCTTTTTTAAATTTAATCCAAACAAAAAAAATTACTACATATAAATTACAGTTTTGTAACTCGGAGGATAGGTGTATATTATCCACCCAAAGTCCGCTCGAAGATTCGAATCAGCGATTGAAAAAAAGAATTTCTGGGATGCATAAAATCGGCAAGTTTAGGTTAATTTAAGAAATCGTCGAATCTTCTTTCTTCCATTTATTTTAGAATATTAAACAAAAAAAAAAAGAAAAGAAAAACAATTCTGAGCAGAATATCTTATTCATGCCGTGTGTATATTTTTCACGAGCCTTATGGCTGCGCCGAGTTATTATAGTACCGCAGGTAGAGAGAGAACGTGTCCGTTTCCTGTGTCCCGCCCGCTAACCCTGACATTTCGACTCGATTATCATGCATTCGTGATCCGATGGATCGGGTCATATAGGTTACGAGTTATTCATTTCATAATTGCCGGAATCGATTTATTCCAGCCACACAGGTAGAAAGGAGAAACGAGGGAGAAATAAAAAAAAAAAAAAGAAAAACAATGGACGAAATAAAAACAAGAGATAGATAGAGGGGAAAAAGGAATGTGTGGTTTAATCGAATCGTCGATAGATGAAAATAGAATTTTCACGGATCAACTGCTATCCGAGAATTTTACCAAATTACATTTAACGCTGTTTGTGGTTCCAATTTACCACACGGGCTTTTTTCCACTGTACACAATCACGCTAGTCGTACACACCACATTGTCCCTCCATCTCCTCTCTCTTTATAGGAAAATTGTACAACGGATATATAGTATACTGTATAGCTATCGGAGTAACGTGAATCCGTACAACAGTGGTGTATCGAAAGGGGCGCGCCATAGCGTTTAATAACGTAGCTTCTCTCCCCGTTACCAATTATCGTACGATTAAACGCGATCGTGCGAGTATAATTCGACATCCCGCCGGCTACAATTTACCTCGTTACGCGTTTGCATTCCCCGTTCACGAGCAACCTGGGCGCAATTAAAGAATAATACAGAGGAGAGGGGTTTGGTATATATTTGGGAGAAAACGAAAGCAAGAAGCGGCAGCGGCGGCGGTTGTGGTCCGGGGGAATCAGAATCCCGTAAACGTCCGTTTCGTTTCTCCTTAACGTAATCGGCGACGTTTACTACCCCCCATAACCCGGGGAATTTACGTGTTTCAAAGCGGTTATTGGTGTGTATAGTAGACGAACCCGGTAATAAAATCGTTTTCATTGTGCCGTAAAAATTTCTTGTGAAAATAATTTGCCGATTTTATTTATCGGCTTGTTTAATAATATAACGGTAGCGGGAGTTAGTTAAGCGGAGAAGTTACAGAGATTCTAACCCTCGCGTTTAATTCACTTGAAGTACGTGATATATACAGGGGAAGCTACGTAAAACTAGAATTTTGTAAAATTCTCTGTGTAAATTAGAAACAAACTGTCTACAATGAGAATTATTTTCTCCGAGTTTAGATGTAATGTATGTTTTATTTAAAATTTAACTGTCCCTTGTGTTTACTTAAACACAATCATTCTTCGAAATCGAAAAATCGAACGAAAAAACATGTATTTTTACAGAAATTAGGCGAGCTTTTTCGCAAATTTCGTTCCAGACGGTCTACCACGCTGTACTCGCGAATTTATTTTACTTTATTTTCTATAAAATATTTTTTAGGTTACACTCGAAATCAGACTACCAAGGGTTGGAAGCATCTATTTTCATATATACCCTTTTTTCTATGATAATAATTAATTCACCGTGTGATGCAAACGTAAAAATTGAAGTCAAACCAACCCCTGTTTTCTTCCCGTCGCGCTATTTCTATTTACCTGACGCAGCCGCAAACACGAGAACTGTTTCTGCTATGCCGCGTTATCGTTATCTGGTAAACCAAGACATACGCGTCGATCTCGTGGAACCGTGCAACCCTATCCCTCTCGCCGACGAAGAATTCGCAGGTGCGCAACGTGGAAACTCGCACTACTCGCCGAGTTATTCGAACGAGTAAACGAAATGTTCGAAAGAATTCGAGTAATTCCTAACCGAAAACCCTCTCCCTTTCTCCTCACCCTTGGACAATATCGCCAAACTGCGAAATTAAACTGAGAAACACGCGTGGAATTTCCACCGGTCCGTTGGAAATTCAATAATTCTTCCGTCCTCGGTGTACCTTTCCCCCTGGTCCCAATTTTCGCGGTTCTAACGTTCGAGGAATCAGAAGAGGGAAGAATATATCTAAATCTTTGGTATCTCGAGTATCTTAAAATGTATGGAACAACAGTCCTTCAAGTTCAGCCTCGTCTCAAGGTTTTTAATTACAGTTAGGGTGGCACACCATGGATTTTCGGGGGTTTGAAGATTGATTCCCATTAGTGCATCCCTTATTTACAGTTACACACGGTCCCTTCGTGATTACACTCGTTCCGAGTATACGTCCCTTTGAACCTCTCGCGATGCTATTATACACCACCATCCCTCAAAACGATAGTTCGTGATGGTCGTGAAGCACTTAAGTCCTGTACTCGATGAATGACTTGTTATATACGTATATAGAATAGATACAGTCAGTTACAAAAGTGTATAAATGTATATAATTTAATATAATCCTGCGAAGTACGAGAAACTAGGAAGATACATTTCTAATCATTTTTATGTTCTTCGCGGATAACGAGAGCTGTACAAAAATTAATATTAACACAAAATGGTATGCGTTAAATATAAATTCGTATCCTTATTATAATAAAAAAAAAAAGAGGTTCGGTAGAAAATTATTTCACCCACCAAGCTCTATAAATTAGATATTTTGTATATTGTTTCGTATTAAATTTCTCACAAATGCATAGAAATCTGTAGTTTAATAATCACGGACTGTATAAACTATTAATTCAGGATCCTCGCTTTAAAAATATTAATAAAACATCGACATAATCACGTAGTAAAGCTTTACACAAGGTGTCTCGCGTATAATCACCTAAGTACTGTTGAAATTCAGAAAAAAAGTCGAACTAGAGTATATAGTGCATCTGATGATAATAAAAAGTACCGAACAATCCACTATTTCACGGCGAACGACCATAATCGCTTGCAGTATAGAGATAATTTCATCGTGAACTACATTCGTTCATGATGTAGGCGATAGGGTTACAGTTCATACATAATTCAAAGTATAATTAATAAAAAGTAAAAAGTGCCTAAGTAAACATGCGTGTGTACTCTTGTAATCGACTGTATGCCTAGTTGTCAATCTCTGGAACGTTCCAACGAGACCATAAAAACCTCGAGAGCAAAGTAAGGAGTCTACTATACGCCATTCATTCCACCCTTCGCCGACGAATATAATTCGATAGAAATGCGTGAAGATACGAGAGATGGGGTGGTTATGCCTATGCTAGTAGGAAAAAGAAAGAGAAACGAATTCGAAAGACTCTCTTCTCCTCTCTGATTCAGGGAGAGACGAAGAGAACGACGTCGACGGCTGTGGAACACTGCCGTTTCTCTAGTGTAATTTATTTTTGGTTAAAACGCGAGTAACGTGCACGATAACAGAGGGAGAAACGACAGAAAACCGACAGAAGAAAACCCCTTGGCTCGCGGGAGAGCGGGATTTATAGGTCGCGTTGCGGCGCCAAAATGTCTCTATGCGCGCTACCGGGGGTGTGATCGTGGATGAAAAAAGAATCACGATATATTCGTGCCGCTTCCCTGGATGAAATATCAACGAGGATACAGACGCCCCCTTTTTCCTTCTTTTCGAACACGTTTTTACGGGGACAATATAGAGTCATTCGAAATATGTAATTCGAGTTGGAGGATGAATGGTTTATTCTCCACCGAGGAACGATACACCCAATCTTATTTAACGTATAACGCCTGAAGATAGTTCAGTTATTTTTATCTTTATTTGTGCTTCAACCCCTTCGATTGCTGACCACTTGAAAGCAAAGTGGCTCGTTACGTGCGGACGAGTTGTGTTAGTCGTTATGTACGAAACATGCTCGTGAGTTAAATTATCCCTGGGTGTGACGTTAATCAGTGTACACTTTCGCTCGATGTTTTCACATCATTTATTTCTGAAGAAACAAATAGTTCGACTCTTTATAATACCATTTTTCCTCGTTCATGACAAAAATTGTTGAATTTTACGTTTTAACGAGAGAAGCAAAGATTGTTTGATTCTTCAAAATGATCGTAAATGAATTGACTAGTAATAATACGAAACTTATGAATCATGGGTGCATAATAAACGTAACTAATAACATGGATTCACAGAGGGTTAAGGATTAATTAAGAATAGATAGAAGAAAGTACACCTGTGTGATCTCTTTCGAATTGCTATTCGAGATTTCCAAGTCGGAACCTTCTCTTACGATTAGGTAATTCGTGATTCAAGCGTAAATTAAAGTTCCTATTGGAATTCGAGTTAATTTCAAAAGAAATGCTTCTTTCGAGAGATCATCATTTGCACCACGAGCGTGGCTTGTTATAAGGCAAGAAGTCAAGTTCCAAAATTTCACCGGGCTATCGAGAAGGCACTAGGATCGTTATCAGCCTCGAACAGCAATGCAAGCAAAGGTTAAAAAATCTCTGTAATTTTCCTTCGATTTCCCACGTGAAAACAGTCCCCAACAACGCGTACCACGCACCCCTTTTGCATCGGAAGATCGTTAAATCCAGGATTATGCACGGTAGTCGACGAGCATAGCTTTTAATTGAACGCCGTAAAAGGGCCGAAGAGCGTGTCACGTCGCGATGGGTGGAGACCACCCGGGACAATGGAGAGGGGGCCTCGGTAGAAATTTTACGAGCTCGTGTGCTCCCGACACCGTGTTGTTAGCTCGAAAATGCGTCGTAACTCGACGAACGACAAACTCATTGTCCCCCGGCGTGCAAGAGAACCTACTATATACACCAACCTAACGAAATTCTCTTCGAAAATCCTCTAAAAGACGACGAGATTTGAGAAAACAAACAGGAAAAGAAAAATAGAGGATCACAAAGAAAGATAGAAACTGGATGTGCATACACGAAATCCAATGGTAAAACGTAAGTTCCCAGAGGCGAGGCTTCGGGCGTTTTTTCGAACATGCCAGAGAAGCAAAAGGCTGGCGCGAAAGGCTTTTTAACGCAGCATTCCCGGCGTTCGACCCGTTTAAATGCATCGCGGTGGCGTGATTCCATGCAGTTGGCCTTGGAGGCTGCTAGAGCGTCAAGCTCTCCTCTGGCTGGCCCTGAGGAGGTGGCCACGGTCAAGGCTACGAGAGGCAACCCTCTCTTTCCTCGCCTCCTCTTGCTTCACACACCATCCGCCGCCGCTTTATCCAATCGCTACCAACACACAACACGTTTCTCTCTACCCATCCAGTTACCCACACACGTACACACATCCCTACACACGTAAAAGAGATGAGAGCCTAAACACTCTCTTCTCGTTCGGTGCATTTCAGTGCACGTGAACCACACCGTTGGTCAGCGAAATGATCTTCTGACCAACCTCGGGATTCGCATCGGCGCGTTCGAAATGAAAAAGCCCCGTGTGTTCTCGGAGATCGAGATAAGGTAGAGAATCGAGGGGCCCAACGATGCACGAATATCTAATTTCTTTTTTTATTTTCTTTCTTTCTTCTTCTGCGTGGATCACTGACGAAACGGAAGAAGATCACGCGGTACGATAACCAAAGAGGGGGAGAAAGAAAGAAATAATTTGCACCACGTAGTGAAAACAGTACAAGGGATAAAGAGGAGTTTATCTGATGTGCTGGTAACGCGTACACCGTGAACCGTTGCGATCTGGAATCAAGGTCTCTCTCCTGTAGAACACGAGGATCAGACGTGTATCGCTAGGAAGGGGACTGCAGGCATGCGAAGAATTAAACGTTACACACGCCGAGAGGAAGTTAATCTATTAACTGACGCATTCGCAAGAACGTTTTCTCTCAACGAGACTTGAAAACAAAAAACAAAAAAAAAAGAAAAGAAACGACATAACTTTCCCAAGAAAGAAAGAAAAATTTACAAATGCAAGGTGTTAATTTATTTGATCAACAGAAGATGAAAATAATTCTCTCGGAAAAGGTGCGACACCCTCGACAGGACACGAATGAACTTATATATATAAAAAGGAATCGTTTGGGTAACGAGATAGAGTGAAAAATATAAGGTTACGCACGTTAATTCACGTGTGTGTAGAAAGGAAGATTTCAACAGGGGCTGCCCATCGAACCTGGTTGGAAAATAAACAGAAATAGGACAGGTTCCAAGACTGGATCTAAATATAGGATATACTTGGTGTGCCGCGTACTATGGGTGGGGCCATCCTCGTAATCGTTGTGTTTCGCCATCCTTCGCTCTTTCTCCTTTGCTGCCTCTAAACGAGGAGGAGAGAACACCTCTAGACCTGTACCGGCAAAAGCCTCTATAGAACGTTCTCTCGTACTCGAACGACCTACGCGCGTCCGAGAGAACGGACCCCATGTGTTCATTCATATCCTGCGGCGCTACGCGCATCTTAGAGACACTTCCTTTCGTATTTGCGACTAGGACAGGATTATTTTCGATTTTTTTCTCTTATTTATTTATTCTGTGCATTAAGTACTATGTAATCAGAGCTTTTTTAGAATCTCTGAAAACTGATAACGTAGACTTTTTGCAGTGTATGCTGTATTTGTAAGAAAAAGTGTTTGTTAATATAAAATATTAGTGTATCTTCTTGTCAGAATATTGTTGAAGTTATACAAACTAACGTTGCACGAATTTTCAGCGAATCAGTTTGTTAAATAAAATAATTTTTTCATTTTAACACTTGAATTTTGTCTTCAAGCTAGTATTTTAATATTTGATTAGCGAATCGAGAGCAGTTGAAAAATTATATTTCTGAAGTAAATTAACCCTTCGTAGACAAATTGACCCGTCAGTTTCCAAGTCAATTTTTTTTACTATCCAAACTTAACAGACGAAATAAGTCTACCATTTTTATTCTATTCGCAAAAATACGAATTTGAATTAAAAATCTGTAGTCTAGCTGTTAATTTTCAGGTCGAAAATCCGACACACAATTTTATCCTGTTTTTCAAATAATACACACTTCGCTACAAAAGTAATAATTCTAGAATATACTAGAATATACATTTCTGCCCGCTTACCAGAAGTATCACGTTTACCTCTTCTGACAGAACCGCAGTATACAACACGAGGCACATCGGGAAGTTATGGGAACACGAGCAAAAGAAGAAGCCGACTAACGTCCTGTTTTTGGTTTCTTCAAAAAAACCGGCAGCGACAAAGCGATAGACACGAGTGAAAAAAAGAGCCTGGAAGCCACCGGGCATCGGCTATCTACCAACTTAGATCTCCGGTCAGGCCTTTGAAGGATGCGAACGCAACGATCGAATTACCGGCACAATTCATCCGTGAACTTCTGCGCGCGGTCGAATGTGTCGCGTGTTCGTTCTTTAGAGGAATCGGAGCGCCGCCGATATTTGCGCGCTTCAACGGACCTCTTTTGAACCAGAGAAATTTACTTTTCGCTGCCCCGATTATTCGCGGATCGTATATATTTCTACATCTTGACACCCTTAAAAAATTCGTCTCGTAAAAAGATTTCAGCGACACGTTTTCTTTCTCTCGTCGAGAAAAAGAGAGAGAGAGAAAAAGATCGGTTTTCCTGTCATTTGGCTACCATCTGGTTCTTTCCAGAGAAAGTATTTCGCGAAGCGAAGCTTCTTCGTCGATTATTTATAGCCGCATATACATACCGCCACAAACGCGAAACAACTTCGCCCAGAGAAATGAAAATATTCCGGTGAGCTCTTTTATACGAGCTTCGAAATCGCGCTATAAAAGAAGGAAACGTGTGCTTTCCATACGGAATACGTTTTCTTCGTCGCTTGAACCCTCCCCCTTTCTTCCCTTGGTATATAAGCCCTATACCATCCGCGTCCTGCATGTTGGGTGAACTTTAACACGACACTTTCGAAGGCGTGACAAAAGCTCTCTATCGAAAATCCTCCTAGCTCAGCCCCCTCGATGCTTATCTGCTTTGTCTTCCTTGAAAGATATAACGATGATACGAGGAAACGTACACTGGATGTTCTAGTTTAATCTGTTTGTGTAACAAAGGGACAACAAAGGTGGCAATGAACATCGATACTATACACAGTGTCGTTAATGATCACACACCCTCTTCGAAACAGAAAAACTTTCTTGAAGTTGAATCAAACGACTTGAGCTTTTCCTTTTTGGAGATGTTAGAAAGATTAATTCACTAGATGACGTGAAAAATTTCTTGAGAAAGTTGCTTTACAATTTTTTTTTTTTTTTATTCGAACTAGTAAAAATTTGAAAAATACGTTTCATAGGTTTAGGTGAATTATACACGTGCTGAAAATTTAATCGAAATCGATTAGTCTTCCGAAGAGATGGAGTGATAAATCTGAATGGATCATGTATAATTCAGTGGAATTATATCGAAATTAAAAGATTCTAATAATGAAACGAAAAGAAATTTTGCGACTACCCTTGGCAAAAAGTTTTCTATCCAAAACTTATATCGTAGAACTATAAAAGTATTTATTATGTATTTTTAAAACTAATAGAAAAGTAAGACTATTAACAAAAAGAAAATAGAGAGGAAAGAAAATACGAATTAGTCGAAAAAATGTATTTATTTGGCCTGTAAAAATCCTGGATAAAGTACTTATTCAATTTAACATCAATTTACGAAGAAACAACATTTTATTAATATATCGTACTATGTTTAAATAATATTCTATTATTGATTTTATTAATATTATATTACGTCTACGTATAACTGCTTTCGTAACAACGTTGCAGCATTAAAGCATTCCACTAACATTCTGGTTTCCCCTTTATTTCTCTTTAAACATGAACAAACATTTGTTATTTTGTTATTAACGTTAAACCAAGCAAGCTTCACATTCTCCCATCTGTTCTAAGAGAGTAGAATAACATTTTATAGTTCCAAAATGTAACTCTTTTTTATCAAAAATATTTGACGGAAAATTTCTGCCATAATACAATAACAGTTCATAGAATAACAAAATAGCACTGATGAATCTGACGGTATAGAAGCTACTCCTATAACCAAGGGCGATTTAATGTTGCGACGCTAATAGCGAAGAACGAAAGGAAGAAAAGAAAAGAGGAGAATGGGTAACTCTATCTATAGAGGTAAGTCTGCAATTCGAAAGAAACGTTCCTCTTATCGGCGTCACTAAAAGCGACCAGCGAGGCCAGAGGAGAGTTTGCGTGGGAGAGAAACGTGACCAATTTGATAAGGGATCGCGATAATTGTATTCTTACACGTTTGCTCGGTGGACCTCACAGGGAGCCATCAGTATCGTGACTGCCTTGGCCAATTATTGTTTATAACGAGCCTGGCCACTTTTTTTCTTCCTTTTTACCAGCTTTCTCTCTCTCTCTCGTCGTTCGGTACCACGAATTCAGAAAGTCGCCACGTAATTCGCGTAATTGCGGTGGCGCCTTCTTTAGAAACGTTCGATAAACGTATATCTTTTACTACCGTCGATATTTCGTGAAATTAATATCCCACTTTCGTGGTACTTAATATGTCGGATCATGTGATACTTATTTCGAATTTTAATCCGGATAAAAATATTTCGTTCCATTGGAAATATTTATCATGTTGATAACGCTTTTATAGCACGTCTTATGTAACGATTACGACGCGTATGAATTTTTTAATATGGAAGATTTTTAATGTTTATTTTTGCTATTGCGACTATATGAAGTATTTTAGAAGTTCCAGCGTTTAAACAGTCGCAAAAAATTAATTTTTCTATGTAGGATTATGAGCAATATATTAATGAAACATTGCTAAAAAAAATTTAAGGAATACACATCGTAAAATTATCAGATAGTTTTAAAGATTATACGACTATGGTAATGACTTAAAGAATTTAAGTATGATCGAAGTACTAACTCTGACGTAACTTTCTTTTGGATATATTAACCTTCTGTAAGTAATCTGGGTCGTCGACAACACAAGCAAAATTTCACTTCTGTGTTCCTTCCGAAAGAGTTTTCATTTTTATTGAAAAGTGTTTTAATCAATTAACGAGCAATTGTACGATATAGCAGAGACTTCGAATTATTCCAATTTTTTTTGAAGTTTGAAACAGCAAGAAAGTTAGACTTGGACCTAAATGACCCAATTTTATTCTACGAAGTGTGAAAAATGTTTGCTTGCAAAAGGATAAGTGTTACACACTAGGATCTTTCGCGTTCTATATAATTTTACAGGATAAAAATTTCTGCATGTAAAAAAATTGCAATAAAAAAACTTGCAGTTGTATATTTCGGGATACAGAAGGAAATCAGTATCGTATCAAGGTTATGAAAGACATTGGTATGCCTATAAGGATTAATTATAACCAAGACATACAGAGAACGTTTCAAAATTTCAATCAATTTATTAGAAACGCTACAATTACTATTACAAAACGCCGTGTATAATAATTACGTATATTTCTTAACGTAAACAGTTTCGTAACAACTACTACACATCTTCGTAGCTGTTCTCAATTTTCATAGAAACTTACAAAAACCAAAATTCGAACAGAAAAAAAAGGAAAAAAAAAAAAAGAAAGAATAAGAACTTACCGAGCTCGATCGCTGAAGAAATCAACCTTGCTCTTCTTCTTCATAATGGCCTGCGGTTGATGAAGAGGACTGACGCTTGGTTCGCTGGTTGCCGGTGGTGAGCTGGATCCAGTGCTCGACGATAAAGAGCCAGCTCTTCCTCTACCAGCCTCGATCAACTGTGCCTCGGTGGTACCGCGACCGTTCGCCGTAACATGATTACCATGACTCGGTGGGCCAGCTGAAACCGCTAACGTAGGCCTTGTATTCTGACGATTACGCCTTTTCTTCTTCTTAGCTTCGTTCTCATCTTGTCTGTTACCAGAAACATTCCCTGCACCCGGTGGCATCCAGTCGAGATCTTTCTTTAAATGTCCACGACCACAACGACAGCCACACGCTTTAAATGCAAGATCGTAACCTTTTTTCGTCCAGAGATTTTGATGGCGCTGTCGTTCTGACCAGCTACGGGCGCGTCCGCAACTCTTCAGATAAGTCAGTATCGTCTGCTCCCACGCGTCGAAGCACTCGCGATGCATAAACTGACCGACCGGGCAGTTATCGTTGTTACACGTTACCTTGACCGTATCGTGTAACACGTTCAAACGAATTAAAGTATCGCCTCTTAGACACTCGCCAGTTGGTGTACAGCAACGTGTCGTTTGATTCTGTGTTAGCAGGTTGTTGTTCTCCATCGTGTCGAAACCACCGCCACCGGCACCTCCTACACCACCGCCGCCGTTCTCCATCAGTACACCAGCGTGGCCGTTCGTGTGACGCCGCGGTGCCATCACTTCCTCCTTCTCCTCCTTTTCTTCGATCGAGAAACGCCTTTCTTCCTCTTGTACGCTTCGGCTCGTTTGATTTCCTCGTAAGACGCGCTCGTCCCGAGAGCTGTCGTACTTTTTCTTCTTGATCTGATGATATGTGGGCCTGAGAAATTGAGGTACTTGACACGAGGTGAAATTGATACGATAACGTAGGTTATGTTGCACCAATACGATTCTGGGATCCGTTTTGATATTATCTTATTTCATCTTCGTCGGATTCCCGCGTCTCACCGGTACCCGTCTTCACGCACACCCATTCAACAGAGAGACTGTCACCAAGTTTTCGTGTCGCAGAGACGCGTTGCGGATGTATTCGGTACCTCGAGAGGGAAAAAGACGCGCCAACGAAGAAAACCGCGCTAATTTAACCCGGTCGATGTTTCACCGAACACGTTCAGGCAAACTGTCATCGAACGATATATATATATATATATATATATATATGTATATCTTCTCGTTTGAAGCAAGTGTCAAGAGAGAAAAGTAAGATCTAACTCTTAACACGACACAAGCTCGCGATCACAACATCGAACTACGATCACGACTCGGTACGGAATAGAAGAATCTCTTCTTCTCTGGTCGTGGTGTTTCGTGAACCAAAGTCAAGGTCAGCGTGGTTCTGCGACGCCGCGTCGCGGTAGTTTTGGCAAAGTCCCGTCGTCCTCGACAAATTCGTTTCTCGCGCGGTGACTCTTGGTTCTGACTATCCGCACACGTAATAATCGCATGTACGCGTCCTCCTCCTCGACGAATGTGTCTCGAATGTTCGGTGTCGAATGAAGGATGATGTGGTCCGGGACCGAAACAAATGTGTCGGTTGCTGCTTCTCTCCGTCGAATGTCAGGGTCACCGGCGCAGAGCGCGCGCACCGTGAAACGTAATTTTCGATCGAAGTTTCGCGGCTCGTACACACGGGGACTGGTAACGACGAGAGGGACAGAGAGAAAGAGAGAGAGAGAAAGAGAGAGGGTGAGTGAGAGAAACTGATCGACAGGCAATACGCGGCACGCACACCGAGGCTCCGCTTCCTTCTCTTTTCTTTCTTGCTTCCTTTTTTTTTCTCCTCTCGTGTACACGGAGAGTCCACGACGAAAAACACTTGCTCGCACGTAGGGTGCACCAGTCACTGAGCGCCGGCGACGACAGCGTGCCGGCTGCCGTGGCTCGGCGCGCGGGCGAGCGCGAAAGTGAGGTCCCATTGGGTGAAAGCGAAAGCAGCATGGTGGGGGTCACGGCTAGCGCGCCAATCGATGCGCGCCGTTGTCGTCCTCCGCCTGGCGCACGCTACCGCTCTATGTTTCTATCCTCTTTCAACGCATACGTTTGTCCTTCTTGCACTCGTATACCCGGCGCTGCATACACGAGCGCGCGTTTTACTTTTCGAAGCCGGCGAGCACAGGCTTGCGAATAATCCCCGATACGCGTGTGCGCGCACGCACGCGAATGTATGTACGGTCTACTACGGGTGATTCGACGTATCTCTCGCGAACTTACGCTCAAATTGTAACGAGATAATGCTCTCTGAATTGAAAATTCGCGTCGAAACGGAATCCGGATCCCCCCGAGATTCACGAAGGGAAAGCAAATCTGGACGAGTTGAAACACACCGGAGAAATATCGAATTAGCTCAAGTCATTAAATGGCGTTCATGGGTCAGGGTGACGGGAATGGCGTCGAATTTCTGTTTCCTTTTTTCTTTTATTTTTTTTTTGCACCTCGACACGAGGGAATATAGCACGATTATCCACGTTACATCATCTCACATGGAAGAGAACTTTTCAGGTATTCGTACACGAGTAGTTTCAGCTCGAAAGTTTTCGCGAATATCTCAGTTTGCTTAACCGTGGTCACGTCGTAACGGAATAGATGGTATACGTGCGCCGTTCCACGTACATACATATGTATTTCTAATTAGCAATGAGTCAAGATACGTCTATATAGGCTCGCCAACGATAAGAGGATGTATTTCTGTAGGTATTCTTGTCGCACGATAAGTTTCAGTACGTTCGTATTACTTTATTTCTCGAACAAGGGCAGAATCGTTCTAAAAATTGTACATTGGTCGCTCTACGACGTGTTACGTATCGCGTGCTGCTGCGGTCGGTAAATAAGCCGGTCCGGTGACGGTGTGTATGCGTGTGTGTATGTGTGTGTGTGTACACTGTGCTCGCAACAGTTTCTATTTCCCGAATGTGACTTCTGTCCTCCCTGTGTACACCTTTGCTTCGAGGGATTGCCGCGTATGAAACAGCTATGTGTTTCGCGAGCTGTAAATATTTACGTCGCTGTCCCATGAGTACACGTATTACGCCGGAATTCTAGCGAGAATGGTCGCGGTTCTTTTTGCGTCGCGAGGCTCGACAGCCATGGTGCGAGCCCTATGTTTTCACGTCGCGACCTGCTTACGGTGTATTCGCCTTAATACAGTACTCGGCGTAAACTTCGACCATAAATTCAAACGTAGTATTCGCTTGTGACACGGTTGTTAGTTTCTTTTCGAGTGATACGTTCACGTAGATACGTGTATCGTGTGTGTGTGTAGTAGTAGTAGTAGTAGTAGTATGTGCGCATGTGTAACGGTGAATAATCCAGAGAACGAAGATCTCGTCCAAGTTTATGACGTTAGATGTTTAGAGGTTAGATTGACCATCTTTAAATTTAACCAAGGTCTTGGTCGTCCGCGAACCTACAGTAATATTTGATTTTTATTTTTATTTTCAACATGATACTCGACCGCCGAACAAACGTTCAGCCACTTGACGGGATTTATTTGGAATCGAAGGACTATTCTGGCCTCGACTACCAGACCCGATGACGTGAGTAACCATGCTCGTATTTTTTGCAACCTCTCCGGAGGCTCGCCGGCCACGATTATTACGTGTGACGAGAGAAATCGTCCGGTGGCTCGTAACGAATCAGAAAGAAAGAGAGCTTTGTGTCATCTCGGGTCGCGACACGAGAAAACAGGATTATATGTTTACTCCTCTGTATTCTCAATCTAGTAATATCACGTGAATGAGTTTATTGATAAATAAATCAGGCTGCTCCTAACATTGATTTATCGAAATGTGCCCGACCAGCGAATTGCACAAACAACAGACCGAGAGAGCGTCTGTTATCGTGCATGCTCTGTTTATCTGCGGCGAAGGTCACTTATGGCAGATATTTCTGGTCCGCGAAAGAAGGCGGCATCGTTACCAAAATGAATCGTCCATAACCAACACATGGACGTCAGGTGTCGCCATGGTTATCAACATTATTATTATACATCACATATGGGCAACCCTCGGCTCTCGCTAAAATCACAATTTAACAACGTTGCTTCAACGGATTTTTATAAATTTTATGTGGTGAAGAATAAATATACTAATTTACACGCACAGTTATTTATCTTTTCAGCAGTATATATATGTGCAAACAGTGTTTTTTTTAAGGATGAAATATAATAAACGAAAAATTCGAAAAAAAATAAGGGACGGAAACCTCGAAAATTCTATGTGGTTATCGTTAAGTAATATTGAGATCAATATTCGTGGTTCAATTACAAGGACAATCTTCACAGTAATTTTTTGTTGTTTCATTTTTATTCTAAAATTTATATAAAGTTCATACCTACACATTGTCAAACTTGAGATCAGGTTATGTCATGTGTAATTCAAGTATATACGTTTTCTCTTCGAAATTCTCGAAATAATCAGCCGCGAATGTTTCGCAATGCATTTTTCATTACTCATAGGATGACCTAATATATCGAACGAGGTGAGGGGAGGAAAGAAGTGCACGTTATTATCGAGAGTGCGAACGGCTGCGAATTTTTATCACACGATGCACGTGTTTGCGTGTGCACGCACATTGCTGGTGATTATCGACACCCACGCGCATCTGCGTTTGTGTGTATATATCCTCTGCTAATGTAAGATCGTCGCTGAAACAAAAATTCCTGGTATTGATATTAAATATTAATGAGCCTCGTTGAAACGTGACCTCGATCTTCGTCGGTGGAATCGAGGTTTAGGAAATTCGCCGGAATATTTCGATTCCCACGGGCATCGGCGTTAGGGTAAAGGGACAGTGGAAGAGCCGTGGATATCGGGAACGCGTAACAAAGAGTCGATTTTGCCCGGCTGTCAGCTCGCGTGTGCTCGTGCGAGCGAAAACCACGCGGAGCGGCGGCGAGCCGGCTCCTGGGACACCAGGGAAACGAGATACGTATTAGATTACGTTGCATAATTTTATCGGCGATAGTAAAGCTGTTACGAAACGTGAGACTCCCAATTCTCTAACGACGTGAGCCATAAATAACGCGTGTTGATCAAAATAACGTCAGGCCATCCTTGATTCCAGTGCCGCTCTACTAGTGACACCCACCATGGATATCTCTTTATCTTTCGTCGCAGTAAAAGCGACGAATCGACGTTTCCCTTTTCTGACTATGGACCTGTCAACGATTTACATGTATAGCTATTGCTATCGAAGAGGTCAAAGTGACTCGTTTTGGACAAGAAAAGGAAAAGTGTAGAAATCGATTTTTTTCCGACTGAAGCCACATAATCAGTAGGTATCCCTATGGAAATATTTACAACGGCATTCGTAAGCTGCCAGAAAAATGGTAAAAGGTCATTGACAGCAATAAAAATTAATCAATGATCGATCTGTTTTCATTCTGTTTGAATGTAACTTTGACTGTACTCAACTATGAGAAAGGATTTATTTCTACGCTTAATATTTGTTTATTTCATGTAACGAAAAGTGAAAATATATATATTTCCGAAAATAATCATGTGTACAATTTTCTTCACCAACGAAAGAGCATTTATGAACATTATGTGTGTAATTATATATTACGAACACGCTTTTACAGGATCTTTTTAGCAGAACATTTATCACAAACACGTTCATCACGTGTGCCACAATTGTTCGTTCTATTATTTTTATAATATCTAATTTGACGCTATTTCACGAGTGTAATATTCGTCGAAATTGTTGATAATGCATTCGAAAGCATTGTACACAAGTTTGTCTGTACAATTTCTGTCCATTCAGTTTTCTGGAACTTGTTTCGATCCCCGAAAAAATTCCCATCCCAATCCGATATTTTCGAGTTCTCGCCCATCTCTGGTAATAAAGGTTGATCGACATTTGACGATTCTAAACGTGACAAACATCCAACCCCGCCGATAAATAAATAAACCGTGGTCATAGAAGCTTACATTCCCGAATGATTTCGTACGACATCGGAAACGAATTCAATTCGTTCGTTACAATGGATCCCCGCTGTTTAGATCGAATCCGTGTAAACACTGTAGCCTAGCCCGAGAGGTATGAAATAACATGGAGAGGGAGAGAGAATCCAGGTCACTCGGTGGCTGAATTTTGCAGCTAGGCTTACGCAAAAGGGGGGTTCAATGATGGTGGGGAGAGGACGCCACCCTGGTAACAGGACGTCGAGGCATCCGAAAAAGGATAATCCAGCGTCCTCGAGAGGGCCCCGTATGAAAAAGTTGTTTTGATCGTTTCGGGTTTCTAGGACGGTGACCGTGAATGAGGCTTTAGCCTCTCTGGTATACACGAGTCGTTTCAGAAGAGGGGGTTCGGATGCAGGGAGAACCAGATGTCACTGAAAGGAACACGGTCCATCCCGTTCCGTTCGCGCCGCAACGAGAAACTGGTGTAGGGTGTGTGCGATTTAAAGAAAAAAAAAAAAAAAAAGAATCCAAGGTCTTGAAGGGGGTAGCTGTGAACGGTAGAGACAATTGAACGGAAGAAAAATGTCGTATTGTCTGTGAAACGAAAGCCAGTCCACAATAACTGTGTGTATGTGTGTGTTTCGCCTCCCTTCTTCTGCTTCCTCCTCCTCGAGACGAGTAACGAAGATTAATAATTTCCTCGTTGATTCCGTTGCTCTCACCGTGACTGAATTAAAGTCACCATGTCGACATCTGTTCCTCGTTTGGGAGAATAAAAAAGATCGGGAGAAATATCGTTCGGGTTAGAGGAAGTTATTGTACTGTTACGTCGACACTTTCGTATCTTCCTTTTAATTTCTCAATTTTAAAAGTTAGAAGAGTCACAGGAAGGATCCTCGTACTAAAGCACATTTTATACTTCGCAAAGTTACACAAAGTTGCACAAACACGATTATATTTTCTTTCGCGCACTTTTATAAATAATCAAAAATTATATGCATAAACCTTGCTTGATTTCTCTGAATAAATCTTGAAACTTAATAGATTAAACAGACGATGCTACAGATTTACTCGAATACATCGTCAGAAACTTATCGAAAAAATATTTCTCGTTACACGAATCGTTACTCTCCACACATTCAAATTCCTAACGTTTCAGAATACGAAACTATAGAAGAGAAAAAAAAATAGTACACCCACCCCTCCATTTACGCGGATAAAAATCGCGTAGAGTCTGTTTGTATGAAAAAAACACGATCGTGGTTAATTTTCATGTGATAGACTTTGCTGTTGATTGTGGTTCGCCATTGAAACTCAGATCATAGGACAGGGGGTTAAAAAAAAAAAACCAAGAAAGGTCAAAGTTACGTAATTAGTACGTTCAAGTAAGAATTTTTCTTCTCTTTCAAAGTTTCTAAAAAACTGAATTACCATTTGACCACGCAAAATGAAATCGCGTATAAAATGTACGTCGCGTAAATGGATGGATGGGTGTGTACAGTCGAAGGAAATGTTTGGTAAGTTTCGCGTAGAAGAAGGATAGGAAAGATTCAAAGTCCCGGGTGGCAGTTTGACGCTATAGAACGGCGCACGGTAGGTGAAACCTGGCCGGGGGTGGCGGTTCGTTCGCACTGTGGATGGGGTTTTGAAGGTTGGGGGCACCGGGTTGACCGTGGGGTGCTGGAAAGCGGGGGTGTAGGTCTAGGTTCAGGGGCGGCATTGCCCGGGTGGGCGTGCACTTTCGGTTTCAGGCTGCGCATGTCCGTTGCACTTCTCGTTCTCTCCCTCTGCAGTCAGGGTTTGTATGCGCTCATAAAGTTTCCTACCCACGTAAAATTCACCACCATCACTTTACCCTTGTTCCCTACACCAGTATATTGTACACGTACAACGAAAGGTATACCAGGCGCCTCTGTTCGCTTTCTGTCTCGTCAGGATCGAAAATTACAGGGCGTCGATTGTGGACGAGCAGGTTCCACGAGCAGGCACCCCTTTCGATGTTTCCGCTCTCGAATTCCGCTAGTTCACCCCGTTTCCTCGGACTTGTCACGCGTCCATTCTACCTTCGATCGAAAAGTATACGCGCCCCTTTAGGATTCTCGCTTACGCGGGCAACTTCTGCGACGAGGGATATCATTTTTACGTTGCTGGAACGAAAACTGTTCTTCCCGATTCTTCTAGAATCTCTTTCTTTCTTCGCGACAAAATAGTAGGACATCTATCGATTAGTCGCGTTTCACGAAATCAACGATAGGCACAGAGATTTTATAGAGTATCCTATCTTTAGTAACATACGAAAAAACATGGCACCTATTTCAGTTATTTTTCAGAAATCCTCTGCAATATTACGTGACTTCGAAGTTACGTATCATGTACTTATCTACTATGCGTGCAAATTAATTTGGTGCCTTTTGTTTTCGCAAACTTCAACGTGGAGAATGATTATTGTGGTTTAATAGGTACTCTCCAAGATAATTCGTTACGATAATCGTTAAGTAATTGTTGTAAAAGTGACGATAATCGAACAGTTACACAAACGAAGCCGAAATAAGAATGATTTTTTAGGATTTAACTACTCCACATTTATTCCACTTTATGTTTTTTTCGATTTAATTATTTTGAAATGAATTAGTACTTAAGCTGGCTATTTTCTCGTAGAGGTGCAGTATTAAAACGTCGCTCTTTTTAATTTATTCGTGGCGCATTCTGTACTCATTGCGAAATCTTCTCGAATATCGTGCAACGTTAAAGTTTAAGGAAAAAGAATACGTTTCTTTAGACTTCAAGTTAAGACCTTATGTCATCGTAAGCCTAAGAGCAGACAGTTGAACGATTATATAAATTACTCCTGAAAAAGAGAGCGAGCCGGTGGTCGATATGCAAGAACACGTGGTTACGCGATTTTTACGAGAGCAGGTAAAGAACGATTGGAAACGAAAGGCTCGTTTCCCTTTACCCATTATGATCAACCACGCCCTATGTGAATAAGCATGCCGGAGGATCAGGCTTCTCTGAAGCTAGGACCCTCCAAATATCAAGGGTTACCTTGTAATTAATTTCGTCTCATAATTCACCCCGTGCGAGCAATTTGTTTTCCACTTGGTAGGCAGCTACAAATGTTCCTCGACCTTGTTCTCGAGAAACACAGGGGAAAATTTCATTCCCTCGTCAGGGATGCAATTTTCTGCAGTTAGGGTCTGACGTTCCCTTTCGACCTATTCCTCTTTTTCACGGAAACCGACCAAACCTTCCACAACTTTCGTATATAATCTCATTTTCCTTGCTATTCACTTCTATTTGTAGCTCTAGGCTATCTTTCACTGTTTATACGCGATTATAATTGGTAATTCGAACCTCTGCAACGCGAAAGTCTCTATAAGACTAAAATTTCGTTCGTTCCCTTCTGATCCTCTGTAAAAATCTCTGTAAATCGAAATACGAACTTCCCATAACTCGCATTATTCTCGTTTAATAGCACACAATAGCCTAAATATTATACAAACGTAAGCTATCATTTAGTTTTTATCCTCTTTTTAATTTGCGTTTATTTACCATCTGTTAACTCTATAACAAGCAAGTTTTTTTTAATTAATCTGTGTAGTTAATTTTGAGTTTAATTAATACGTCGAATTTTCGTTCGTTACTCCTCGTTAAGCTCTCCTACTGAGAAACTTCGACGAGTCGAAACTTTTGGTAGCTCGAAAAATTTCAACTCAACCGAAGATTCGAGTTACCGAGGTTCCACCGTACAATTTTCAACATTATCCTCGCCATTTCGCGTGGCACAATGAAGTGATTATTATTACTAGAGCAATAGTGGGTAATTCCATTGGCCACGGAAACGCGTTTACTGGATAATCGAGAGCGTCCAGGTGCAAGACGCGTTGAATGCTCGTGGAAAAATACGAGCCTTATGATTTATGAATCCTGCGTGCAAAGGAGAACAAGGCAGCGCCGTATGCACCTTACCGGCATTGTCGTTCCAAGACGAAACCTTTTCACGACGCTCGTTCAATTTCCGTTTAAACGGTGTGCACAATAGCCTGGTAAAAGCCGGCATTACGCAATCACGTTCCCTCTGCACACCGATTTTTGCGATTACCGCGCGAAGAATGATAATGAAGTTAGCACGGGAACTTATCTTTCTCTCTCTTTCTCTCTCTCTCTCTCTCTCTCTCTTTCTCTTTCTCTCTTTCTCGCCTCTCTATTTCAACTTCGTCGACGTGTACACACATACGAGTACACATACGTATGCAATTGTACAGGAGTGTCGTAAAATTAAACGTTAAATGTCGCTTGAATCGATCCCCGGAGAATTTTACGAGGTAGGACGGTACGAACAACGATGGCGCAAACTTTTTCGCGAAATCGAACAGCGAGGACGTGAAACCTTAAGCGAACGCGGTGCAATGAACGGAAATTGACGTATTGCTCGAGCGTGTAGCGGAAAGAGGTTTAATTAACAGGCTTCGATAAACGAGCTGTTCTCGTTAATAGGCGACGCTCGGCGACCATCGACCGATGGAAATCCGGCAACGATTTATGTAAGGAATACTTACGTACGTTCAATGATCTCGCTATTTTTCTTTTTCTTTTATGATAATACGGGGAATAACGATCGTTCGAAAGTGAAAGGAATTTTTGTTTTTTCAATCCTCGATGTAACAAAGGTTCGACTTAACGGGGACGGGAAAACTGATGTATTGGGTTCGCAAATAAGTAGTGTATTTTTGGTATAAAATAATTATTCAATTATCAGGTCAGTCCGTATCTGTGTCATATGTACGTACCATCAGAATCAGAGTTCTTTCAGACGAATGGAATTGAAAAATTAATTGAAAGATGGCAGCAAGTTGTCGATAGCGAGGAAGAATGTGTTATTGTTTAAAATATTAGATCGTTGCACATGAAAATGCAGATTCAATACATTTCTCTTAATAAATTCCAACGAAATTTAGCCTAAATTCCTCGAACGTGTTTTTAATCATCGTCTCGATGAAAAAATGATCTAAATGCTTAATCCTAATTAATAGAACCATTTCAATCGAAATGTTCGCGATGGTATTTGCAAAATGACGGAAGGTCATCAAAACTAATGACAATTCACTTCAGTGATCAATCTACTCTCATCTTTTTCTTTTTTTTTTGTTTTTTTAAATACAACTTTGTACCCAACATCGAAAAGAATTAATTTCTACATCTAACAATTCCGTTCTAAAACACTAGAAAAAAAGAAAAAAAGAGAAGAAATCAGGACGAAATGCACATAATAAAATCTCGTTGCATTCCTTTCTTTTTTTCTTCCGAACCTTTCCCTCCGGCGAACGAGAGAAACGTGCGAACCGAGAATGAATCGTGCGCGTTATTTCGCGTTCGCGGTTTGTTCACGGTAGACGCGGCTTATTTCCGTCGCTAGGCAAAGGAGCTATTCATAGCGTACCGACATGCAATTGCATAAAGCTAGTGGATACGTTGACCCTAAGTGTTACGTAACTCGCGTCTAGTGCCAGCTATCAGCGGAACGATAACACACAGGCCGCTCGATACTGCACTAGGTTCGCTTGTGTGCCGCTGTATATCTATCAGAGCATTTCTGCCTAGATCGTTGTATTATTCGCAATCTAGCCGTGCCTTATCTTTCGGTAAACGTCCATCGACTTTCGAAACGAGCATACCCGTCTCTGTGCCGTTATACCCTGTGCAATCACAGAGAAACAGAGATAGATAAATAGATAGATAGATATAGATAGATAGAGATAGTAGGAGAGAGACTGTATGTCCCATTGGTCGTCGTGTATCTTTCCTGAGTGTACATGTTACGTGGGAACGTTTACGGTAAACGAGGAATCGATTCGTGTAAGAGGGGCGAAGTTTATCAATGTTTCCAGCAATAAGGTATTATTGCGTTAGATAAATGAAATATCGTAAACTGATGACGAATACGAAATTCCGAGAAGAATATTCCTGTCTCGATATGGGTCATACCGATAAGCTACGATTAAACATATTTTGAAACGTAGAAATCAATATTGAGAAGTTTTAAGGAAAAAAAGAAAAAAAAAAAAAAAGAAAAATGATCTTCTATTGAAAGACAAAGTTCGATTAGAGTTAGAAGTGTTGTTACCAACGAAGCTTACTCCCACTACTCGTAGATTCTCTCGATGGCATCGATACGTTCGCCAAGATGGAAAATAGGTTATGTATATACGTCAGCGTCGAAATAATCGTGCAGAGATCCCCTCTACGACAAAGCCACGGTCAACATCAGCTTCGTTGCTGTTTCTGTAACGTGCACGCGTTTTATTCGGAAACTGGTCGGAGCAAAAGATACGTGTCCAATCTTGGATCCTTTTGTGTGCATCTGCGGGCTCACGTGTCGTTCCTATTCAACCGGGATATCTCTGACCGCGAACCTCCTTTCAGGGATTAAATCTCTTCGGATGAATCCGATTCGAACGGGGACAACTCACTTTGACCGGTTCTTCTTTGCACACGTTTACTTCCTAAAGGTTTCCTACGTATTTCCCGGGCCTGGGACACGTGCTCTTCAACAGCTTTATCTGCCTTTTGGAAATGCAAAGGGTATAGAATTCTGTAGAAGAAAAGTTAGTTGAATTCGATGAAAACTTGGATAAGTTAAAACCTCCGTAATTCCAATATAATTCTTCAATTCGAATTCTTCTCTCGAAATTATTAATTGTTAGGTATTACTACTGCTACATTGTTCACGGGTCGATTTATAGAACCGCGAAATCTTCTCTTCTTTTTCTTTTTCTCTTTCTTTTTTGTTTGCTCAATTTAGAATTGTTTCTCCGGTTATCGAATCCGTTTCTCCAGCACGCGCCAACAGCCATAACCGCGGCGTGTACACGCTAATTGCACAACGGTGATTCACGGCACACATTCGTTTCGCCGGTCCGAAGAAAACGGTCGCCTTAATTGCACAGCGAACGGATTTATGCTAACGCGTCCGTGCACCTTACCACCGCATCGCGTAAATTTAATTACGCTCATATCCAGACACCGTGCTCGCGCTGGTAATTAAAATATTCCCTCCGTAACGCGCGGTGGTCGCCTCTTCAGAAACGAACTTCTTCCTTCTTGTTACATGCTGAAGAAAACGCTTCTCTGTCTATCTCACGTACGTTTGCTGAGAAAAGTTAAGAAACACAGGAGCTAAAGAGCACGTTCACTGAACTGTTGCCGGGTGATTTGAAATTCTACGGAGCGATGAATATCAGTTGAACTTATTCGAATTTTAATTCGAGTCCTGCTTAATTTTTTATAAATAACATAAATTTGACATAGTTTCTTTCAAGTGTTATTATCTGACCTCTAAACTACTCGTGTCGAACGTATAGTTAAGAAAATTAGTTTGTTAAATTAAGCTGAAGGTGCACACAGATTTAAATGCAATGTACATTTGTAAAATTACGTTGGACTTCATTTGGAAGCTGATTCTTTTACCATTAAAATGAAATTGATGCAGAAAATCACAAAAATACAGTCTGAAGTAGTAACTAAGTTTTCTGTTCAATTTTAATCGCGTCAGTGTTTCGCAGGGGTTTTGCAAAATCTTTTTAGAGTATCAATTTTTGTCATAAAGACTTTGTTTGCTTTCTTTGACTCAATATTAATGCTTCATAAAAGTATATCGAAACAAAAAAGCGATGCAAGCAAATTTCATCTCTTTAGGCTATTTTTGATTTGTAACTGAAGCATAAAATAGTTCCTAGACGCCTATATTTCGTCCTTAAACTTTGGTCAGGAAGTGTATATACATCTAAACGAAATTGATTTCCTCGTGGATGATATATTTCGCAAGACACCTTCGGTAAGAAAGAAAGTTTTCTACATACGATATTGTAAACCTACTTTGTTCAAGGATCATACGCTTTCTTATCGATCGTAGATCCTTTGGTACACTCTGTTTTCAGTCTCAAAGAGATAAGAGTCACGGTGTCAACTTACGAGGATAACGTGTACACGTCACATCTCGATAAAACTTAATCAAAGGGTTGCAATTACCGGCTGATATAGAGTGGCTTGGGGGCAACGACTCGTTGCTTGATCTTTGCAAAATTCGAAAACGTGATCTGCCATCTTATCTGGCTTCCACGATGATTTACGATACGCTCGTATATACAATTCGACCGATAAACGGAGCGAGTGAGCCGGAGAGCGAAGTGTCGGCCGATCGCTGATAACACCGGCTATCAAAGAGCTCCTCGAAAGAAAGAAAGAAAGAGAGAGGGAGTGAGCTTTCTAAGATCTCTTCGTGAGGTCAAAAGCGAGGCCAGCGACGATTTACGACGTTTATTATTGATAGAGCTATTCGTTTAGCAGGATGAAGTTCGTAGTTTTCTTGCGATTTGTCTTCGTTGGTTAGCCTTTTGTATCTTCACTTGTTCAGATTTCTAATTGAAGTTCATTTCCTTTGGTTTTCGTTGAATTGAGAATGATTTAAATGGAACTTTCTTATCGACGATCTTAAGGAAATTATAATCTTCCCCTGAAGATTTGCTTTATATATTCATCCATATTTCAAGAATATTTGCAAATTTTATTAGACAAAGAAAATTAAAATTTGCAGCAGCGTAGATGTTTGAACGCACTCGTTAGAAAAAGTCTTCCACTTATGTGAAATAAAAGAAAAAACAAAATGATTGTTAATTAGAACGAGTTTCGCTACAGCAGGTAGCAAAATGAAAGAAAAAAGTTGATAAATAAAAATTGGCGGCTTATCGAAGCTTCATTATTAGCGAACTAAGAATAATTAGAAAGAAAAAATAATCAAAGAAAGCACAGCAAAATCGCGCAGAATATCAAAAGTACAGTTACAGCGCTTTGCATGTATACATTTTCTAAACAGTATTCCTTGCGAAAATGCAAAAAGAAAAGAAAAAGAGAGAGAAAGGGACAAAAATTCGATGTTATCTTTAACATCTGCAACCGAATGCTCTCTTAAGAAAATAAATAAACGTGGATTGTCTATCTCGTCATCGTATGTTCTCAAGAACATCGTAGGTTAGCCACTTAAGTTGAACTTCTCGGAACATTCCTTACAGCGAGCAGGCATTACTCGAAAATATATCCTTACGTAAGCCACGTGTTCTCTCGAACACTTGACAGACACCATCTCGTTCGAACGAGAAGATACCATTAAGCTCTAATTAACGTGTCAGCTAGAAACAAGGGTCAGTTTAGAAACACCATGAATCGCTGCAATCGCTTTCTCTCCCACGTATCGTGCTCGCGCGAGCTTTCGCGATTAGATATCGGGAATCGCTCGACGACCATTTCTAGCTACTAGCACCCGATTAGATAGAACAATAATTACGGAACAATGACCGAACCGCGGCCGTTAGCACCGTCAGGGAGCTGTACGCCTGTAAATCGAATCGATACCACCGACCGTATGTACTCCCTCTTTGTATCGCGATAATTTCCACGTTAAATAAATAGTAATTGCGAAAAAATAGAAAAAATTGACGGAAACTACGAAGCTTCCACCTTATTTCAACAGATGCAACATTCAAAATTACCCCATTGATTCTTAATACGTTTAACGACGTTGAAGTGTCGTGTACCACTGTCGACAGTGTAATTATATAAAAAGAAACAAATTGCAACCTCTGTTATTTTCCTCGAAATTTTTACACTAATTTTTTATACATCATTTAGTAAACTACTTCTTCTAATTTCTAAAAAAAAAAAAAAAATTTTCATCGTTTGGGTTAATTTTGAAAAAGTTATCTGTTTAAAAGGATATCTGAATATTAATGAGAGTGACTGTGTTATCAAATGGATCTCTGTATTTAAAATTTGATGCGTGAGATGCGCAAACATGCCACAACAGAAAAGTACAGTGTAATAATTTCCATACATAAAACTAATCCACATTAAAATAAAAGATGTGAAAGAATTTTTACGAGTATCTTGAAAATGTGTAATTTCCGCCAAAAAAACGAATGTGATATTCTTACTTAGCACGTTAAAACTAGTAAAATATGAGTGAAAAACTTCGAAAGGAACAGCGATAAAGTCTCACCACGAACATCCTTTTGAATATCATGTGTTTAGCTGAGAATTACGAATTCGTGGCACACGGCACGTTCCTCGCGATTTTCTAATGTTCAGCAACTGTGTTAAGCGTTCCGCACACGATCGATATTGATAAGAAATTATCGATGATATCATTGATCATGTACAGACCCCTTTTAGCTATTTATACACACACCTATCTCGCTATTTACGCGAATTGTCCGTTCCACGGATGAAAATCGCGTGAATAGAGTCTACTTGTACGAACAAAAAAAAAGAAACATAAATAAGAAGAACTTACATATTATACAAATATTTACTTCGTATCGACTAAGAAACAAAAAAAAAAAAAACAATAATATTTCAGAAAACCAAAATAAATTTTATTCGTCGTCAGAATTTGTTCAAAAAATAAAGAGAAAAACAAAAGCCATAAAAGTCGGAGTTATGTAATTAGTACGCTCAGGTAAAAATTTGCGTCTCTCCGATACGTAATAAATTTAACGAAAAATATATGTTCTGAGCGTGTAAATTAATACCGTGTGTAAAAAGTATCATGCAAATAAAGGGATAATTTACCCATGTAGAAAGAAACTTGCGTAAAAGAAGTGGCGCGTAAATGGAGGGATGGGTGTATGTACACCAGCACGTGACACACCGATGAGTTTCCAAACGAAGAGAAAAGTTGGCGCGTGTAAAAGGAATTCATTTGGAATTCTTCGCGAATGAGGAGGTTTCATAAGCTTACAGAAATGGCCGTTCTAGGCAGAGAAAACACAGACATTCGGTATCGACCAGGCGTGTTCGCGGATCGAAAGGCGAAACGGACAGGTATAAACCGCGATACGTGTTTGTCGACGGAACGCGTACGTAACAGTCGTTACGTTAATGACCAAGCCGCGACGTTTTAGCCTACGTAACCGAGCTTTCGGGCCAATAATGAGCATTACGCTCGCAAACGATAGGCCACGGCGAAATTAATCAATATTGCCACGTTCGAGGATCCATATTTATTTTTTCTTTTTTTTTTTTCTCCCTCCTATCTCACACGTCAAGGGAAACACGGATCCCTTTGGAAAAATTGATGCGCCTCTCGAACCCTTTCGACCAATTTCTCATTCAACGTCGCTCTTAACGAACGCGTGCATTCAAAGAGCAGATGGAACGTCACTGTGTATCAATCAACGGTGCACGAAGTGAGGCAGAGAAAGTATCGTTAATTCTCTTTTCGTATTTAAATGTTGATTAATCGAATCGCAAAGTGTATATCGAGAATTTCGCTTGCGGATCGTTTGTTTCAACTTTCTAAAATTCGAACCTGAGTACAGTAATTGGTAAATGGTGTCTGGGTCCAGTCAGAGTTGCGCGTTAAAAGAAGAGCCTTTTGTTTTTCCTCTACTGTTGAGAAGATAATGAACAGACGTAAAAATAATCTATGAAATATTATATATAAATCCTAGAAATTCCTCTCCAGGGATTATCTATTCGAGAATGAGACATATTGAGAGCTAAAGCGAGACTTATTTGAGTTTGAGAGTGTTTGAGAGGGTTTGAATATTGCACGTAATTCCTTGATTAACTCCGTATCATGTTTGATATCGTTTTTATTGGGAAAATCTCAGTTCGATTACAACAGTATCATAATTATAAAGTAAAAAATATAAAAACTTAATTTTTCTCATTTCGACGACTGAGAACATCGACCACGAGTCAGAGATAGCACGGAACATTCATTTCATAGGCGAAATAACTCCGCGAACGTAAACCGGGATAAAAGAGCGCACTTTAATCAGAAACTACTGTATATTAAATTTAAAGCTGAGAAAGTATCGTGTATAAAAAAATTTGAAATTTATTTATTTAAAATTTATCGAACTTTCAAACTGATCTCAACGCTCCGCAAATCTGATCTTTGATTAATTTGAGCTTCCTATATAAAAAGACGTACCGTTACGTCAGCGGCTGCGAATGTGTTGAAATATTTTTATACTTGTCTCTATTAAAAGATCGACAACGAGAAAAAGTCAACGAAGAAAGAAAGAAGAATGCCCGTCTGAAGGAACACATAGCGTCGGGAAATAATTTTCGCCAACCCTCGTACACGAAATTACAATTCCATATCGGGCAGGCATCGATTGAACCGAAACCTTATATTTGGCCGCCACTGAAATTCGAGGTTCTTGCGAACAACGGTATATGGGCGTCACGCTATGGCTTTCTTCCGTCTATGAATTAGTGAAAAGGAAATTCTTAGCAACCCGCAGACGATTTCAGGTTTCGTGCAGCCATTCCAAGAACCGCCGAATACCTTCTGTCACGTCGTGGGAACGAGAAATATGATTTCGTCCGAACTAGCAATTTTCTTTGCCTCGGACAATCGACGGGAGAATCATCATTTTCACGTGATAATGTACTTTTTATAAGAATCTTTCGAGGAGAGATCTTCCACAGGTTCGTGGCGCACCCAACGCCGATCGTTCGCGTCGAACGAAAACAGTGACGTCATAACTTACGAAGTTACGGCGCTATTTTCGGTTTATGGCTACCGGCTGCTCCAGCGATATCCCAGTTATTACTACTGCTCCGAAATCACGGCTGGAATTGAAAACAAAAGGAGAAATACAGATAAGCTTCTTCTTCTTCGGCTCGTGCTCGCTCTCGACCATAAATACCGCTATAAAAACGTATGATCGACGTGTCGTTGATTTACCATATCAGCACTGTCCTCGCGTAACTTCCTTCTCGAAGCTTGATACAAAGAAAAAAAGAAAAACAAAAAAAAAGAAAGAAAAATCCTCGCCAAAACTTACAACTTACACACACGATTTCGACTCGTGTATTTTTACGCGGCGTCGTAAAAAACCAGTTATAAATTTCCCCAAACAGAAGGCAACGACAAGCGGTGCGCCTCCTTCTTTTCCCTTCCACGAAAAAGAAAAAAAAAAAAGAGAGAAGAAGACGAAGAAGATCACAGCGTGTGCTGTTCCAGCTGTGCTCGTTAAATCGCGCGGCGATTTTTCAATCGCACGCGTATCGTTTGAGCGACGCCTCGGTCCCGCGTAGATAAAGAAAACGCGGGATTTTACGAGGATCGTAAAAACCGCGCGCGTTTCGTATGTCTAACCAATGGTGGGGAGGAGATTTGCCGGTAGTGGGGTGGAGAATTCGTTTGGTAGTTCGCTCGTACGCATGCGCGGTGCGGCGTGCCACGGTGAACAGCATTCGACTGGACCATTCACACCGACCACCAGGTTTGTTTTGGATTTTAAAACTAGGCCGATGGGTCGATGACCTGAGACGAAGAGAGGAAGGTTCGTTCGTTCCCTTCTTTTTCTTTGCTGTCTCAGATTCTCGCTCGTAGAGACCCCCTTAACTCTTTTCTTAGGTTAGGTTACTGCGAACCTAGGCAGGCTGAATGTTATGAGACCGATTGCCTGTGTATACAGAGAGTACAGTAGTGACACATGCTCGCGTTTTGTGACACAGGGGCGGAGTTAGGCGAGAAATTCTACGGGGGGGTTTTGATTTATGCTTCGAATACAATGGCTGATAGTTATACAGGATGGTTTAAAAAAAAAAGAAAACAGATGATATATGATATCGGGTGTCTTTGAAATTATTGCAGCGAGAGGATAATTTCTCGTATAAAAATTATTTAACACATCGTACGCCGGGTAAATATGGGTTGCCTAAAGCCTGAATGTCAGTGATTAAATTGTTTGTGGGGAGCAGACATTAAAAAATTTATACATTTTTGTAAAGTTAAATATTCGTCGAAATCGATGGGCTAATTTTGATAATATGTTAATCTGAGAAAAATGCCACATTTTGAAATGTGAACGTGGGATAATTGCACGTTAAAAAGTATGAATTACGTTGCAAAGGAATAATTCGCCACTTTCTTAAAGGTTTTCTTTTTTAATATTAATTATAGGTTTTTCCAACGTAACGAGATTGAAGGGAAAAACGCGAAATCGTGCGATCTATGAAATTTTTCGCATTTATGTTCTCATCCTTTTATGGACAAGTTCACTTCTATCTTTAATAACACAGAAGTAATTCCAGGAAGTACGAAGAGTCGAAGTAAAACTTTACTATCATCCTTATTCCACACTTTTATCGTGTTAACTCTAACCGACGACTGTGTCCGGCTGTCGAGATCACATTCTGGGAAGCTTTACGACCGCGACAAGCTGCTAACGACTCTCGAATATCGTTTCGCCGCTTTTTCGACATCTGCCGACTGTCGAAGCGTAGAGTAGGGATGTAAAAAACCGTGGAAAAGAAACGTTCTTCTATCCTCTCAGTGTTCTCTTTGTCCTCTGTGTTACACAAGTGGTTTCTTTTCAACATCGGCGGTTCGTTTTGATATAAACGACGCTAATCGTATTAGCGACCGGTGGATGCGTCGAACTGTGATTTCTTCTTCGATGCATATCTCCTTCGAATACCTTGTAAATCGATATCATAGTTTTTTGTATCGAGAAACCGTATAAATCGAGGAAAAAAACAAAATACGCACAATTTACCGTTAGTTATTTAATTAAATTCATTTATTACAACATAAAGTAAATGTAAAATAAGTTAAACATTAAATCAGTTTCTTCCTTTTTTTTTTTTTTTTTGTAATAACCAAACTTGTTTTAAGAATTATTTGCGCGAAAAGAGCAAGAAAATCTGTTAGAAAAATCAAAATTGGTTATTTTTGTCCCTTAATTGTCATTCGAGTTGCTGTATCGAACCAAGTGGCGACTGAGAATTAAAACAATAACTATACAAACATGCGTGCAGTCTAAATCTCTGTTTTCAACAGTTTTAATTTTTGAAAATCCGTTATTTTAAAAACCGTGTAAATCGAGGGATAAGTGTACGCCGTAGAAGGTCCTACAGAGAAAGGACCCATCGAGAAAGAGTTCTCGAAGGTAGTGTGAAACGTTCGAGGGGACCTTTCGGTGTTTTAGAGTAGACCCTTGTTCGTGGGTCCCTTTTCTCTCTCTCTCTCTTTTTTTTTTGGCACTGACGTCATTATACGCGGAATGTAAATAACGGTCAGGCCACCTACCAAGGCCCTCTTGGTTCTTCTCTCGCGTTTTAATGCGACAAAAGGGTGCGACAGATGCGACTGCTTGGCGCTGGTGTCCCATCCACATCCTCCTCGATCACGTGCTGCTTCTTCTTCGAGACATTGTGCAGGGCCTTCGCAAGTGTTTTGTTCCAGTGCCTTTGTCTTTCGGACAAGTTTTTAGAATTGCTTCTCAAGTTTCCCCCCTTCTTTATTTTCACGTGAAATCTTTCCAAGTGCTAGTTTTGTGGGAAAGAAAAAATGGCCGTCGACGAGGAGGGAAAATTTTGCGTCAATTACAACGTGTTGATCGAATCATTACGAATTCTTTTTTTTTTTTTGGAATTTATAAGAAATTGCAAGGAATGCAGGTAATACGAAAAAATATCCAAATTGCAATCCTTTGAATTATTGCAATCTCGAATGAATTATAAATATTAGAACATTTTCTGATTTCCTCAGTTCGGCGAATCTCGGAAAAATTCCTTCTATATACACTTTCTCAAATATACACGGCGACAGAAGAAGTTTCAGATATCTTTTTTTTTTTTCCCCTCCTTTAAGTAGCGTTTCTCGAGATCGAAACTTCAATACCGGAGGCAAGCGAGTCTCGAGGAATTAAGAGGCATCCCCGCGGGCCAATTAACTCGAATTAAGGGTACTAATTAACCGAACGCGAAGGGATACGGTTTGTTGGCATCGATGATTCATGCCCAGCGTCGATTTTCAACGCAACGCTCCGGTAATTAGCGGGCCGGAGGTTGGTTTTAATTGATCGGCACTGGGATTATTCGTGTGGCTCGCGCTCTCCTTGAGATATCGATCGCGCGGTTACAGATACTTCTCGATGTTGTTTTAAATCGTGAGACGAGGCTCCTGGTCGGCCACGGAATCCAGTTCAAGCACCATGAAAACCAGTCATTGACGTTGAATCGAAGCCAAGATCTAGTCTCATCGCTCAAACTCGATCCCAGCAGATGCGTTCCTCCGACGCGCGTCGCGACGCAAAAAGAGATCCAGTATCAACCGGGTAGACTCGTCTGTACCGTTAGCCAATATCCAGGTTGCTTTCTAATCTTCAAAGGAAGAAACAAAAAAAAACAAAAAAAAACAAAAGAAGAAAAAAGATATCCTCTAATATAGCGTTTATCATAAAGTTTCATACACGTGAAAATCATACTCAACCTCCTCCTAAACTATATATTTCCCATTGAGAATGATCAATTCACAAAGCCTCAACAATTCGGTCAATTAACAATCGAAACACTACCCTACACCCCTTTCTCACCAATAACTGTTCCTTCGTCTAAAAATATCCAGCCGTAAGTTACGCAAGCCGAACCGATCGAAGGGAACAAAGACGACTCAATCGAGAGCCATCAACAGGGGAGAAAGCGGACCGAAAACAAGGCTGATCGCTCGAAATGTCGGCGTGACTAACGATCCACGGGTTTGAGTTGTATGGTAGTAGTAGGTCATCGAATAGAAGGCGGTCCGCATAGGAAAGGACACGACATCCATTCATACATCCCAAATTCGGTGAATCTCGTCGTCTCGATACCATCTCGACATTTCCTTATACAGTGTATACAGAAGATTGGAACGATGGCTATGGAGGTTGGACGATAATGGTGGGAGAAGGGGTAAAAGGGTTGCGTAATCGGTGCACGAAAGCAGGATCGTGTGTTGCGCGAAAACGTGTCGCCGTGAAGAGATGGAACGAGAAGGGGGATCACGAAAACGCCGTTTCGAGAAGTATATCGAACGATCGCGAGAGCGTCCGCTCGTTTTTTTCTCTCTCTCTCTCTCTTCTCTTTTATGGTCTTCGGGGCTCTGCCAGGTCCGGCGGTGGAATAAAACGAGACGGGGGCCATTACCGTAGCTCCGGGTTCGAGTCGTTTCGCGTGCGCGCACGGACGTAGGAAATGAATCGTTTCGAAGCTGCTCGTAAATCGAATTTCGAAAGCGTCGATCGACGTATCCCAGGCTTCGTGTTCTCTACCACCAGGAGGGGGGAGGAGGGGGTGGCAGAGTGGCAAATTTAATTTCTAAAGCACTTGGCTACTACACCTCTTTTATGCCCCGTTGTAAGCTCACTACTGCCGAAGAATACGTAACAAGGGAATTATGAGAGATTGAGACGCCCCTGTGTACAGGATCTGTCAAAATTTTCGATACAAGTGGATATACACATACTCGTTTTCGAGGAAATTTGTACAGGGTGTCGTTTTCTAATTGCTATTTTGATCGTGCGAACGAGGAGATGCTTTTGTATCGGGTAAATCTATAAATTTGGGTGTGTCGATGTGACATATAAGACGTTTTATATGTTGGTCCATTTCAGGAGTGATGCACATGAAAGCAATGAGAAAAGTTCGTATAAACATGTGTTCTATTTAACCCTTTTATATCGTTCCCTTAAAAAAGTAACGAAAGAATTCTAGTATTGTTATGATAAATAATAATGTTTTTAATTTTTTTTTTTCACGTATTAGTTTTTACGTTATATTTAAATGTAACTGTGAAATAAATTTTGAAAGAGTTTTCGTCAAATACCGAAATACTGACAAATAGTGACAAGTTGTTCCTAATTAAATAAAAAATATGGGTTAAAATAGTCAAAGGTGTTCCATTTGTGGTGTTTGAAAATTTCTCGAATAATACGCCCGAATTTATGGTAGCAGCCCGATAGTAGCAAAAAAAGAAAAGAATAATTACGGAAGATATAGCAAAAAAAAAAAAAGAGTTAGCTCATTCCCGTGAGAAGCGTTTCTCTTCCTGTCACATGCTGTTAACGAAATGAATTCCAGCGAGAGACACGAGTCCGTCTGTTAATGTCCGTTGTTGTCCGAATCTTTTCATCGAATCCCAGCATGTACGACCAACGAGATCGTTACATGGAATTAAGAGACATTAAACAGACGCGTTATTACCGGAATCTCGTGATATTATCTTAATTACATAATGATTAACGATCCGACACGAAACGATGACTTTCATTCCGGTGCTGAGCAAGTTGTTACATGCTTTCGCATCATTTATTACTGGCTCACTGTTAGATGGTATTACGATTACTATCGGTGATCAAGGGAAGACCGAAGGTTTTATTCGACCTAATGCAAAACTATAACGGAGATGTTCAGCATCTAATTCAAAGAGTTGATTAAAGAGGAAATAAAAAGCATCAGAAACATAAAAGTATACTCCTTCGATTATTAAAGAAGATATGCGCAATTTCATTAATCCAAAAATTTGTCAAAAAAACCATTGAAAATCGAAAGTTTGATTTTGAAAAGAAAAAAAGCAATTACATACATGTTATCGATATACTTATTTTCATTTATTTTGTTAGTTTATTTCGATATAAAGTACAGAGGTTTAAAACTATAACAGATATAAAAAGATATTCTCATGTCTTATAAGACGATGCAATTAAATCAATCAAGATTGCTTGTTTAAATAAAAAACCTCCCATTATCATAAAACCTTTATTGCAAAAAATTTGAACCATTCTGTCGTATCGAAAAATCTGTCAAATAAATGTAGATAAATATGCTGAATATTTTAAACATATCGAAAGATGTGATCTTTAAATAATTTTAACCGACGTGTGCTGATTTCCCCATATATTTTTTTTTCTTTTTTCTTGTTTGTTCGAAATTTTCGAATTACCGATGGTCCTTTGACAGATATTCCCTGCACGTGATCTTCAGTTGTTACGTCTAGTTTTACTGGCTCGAAGCGGAACCAACGTGAAATATTTTCGCAGGCGTACCGATTGTTCGACGAAGCGTAATCCAGCTTCGCGATAAACCACGTTCGTCCCCGTTCCTTCGTTCGTGTCGTTCACGTTATCGATCGCTCGTAAGGAGGACACAATCGTTCCCTATGATCTACACACTCGGACGATTTTCCTATTTTTCCTTTCTTTTTTATATGCCCCTCGCGGAAAAGTCGAGCGAACGATACGCAAACACTGTAATTCCTTCCGTGAGCACGTTCTTATCGTCGATATGTGTCGTGAGGCTGTACGTGACGTCACTTGGACTTTCTGTCAACTACGATTAGGAAACGATCGATCTTCGACAAAGCTCGAGAAGTCTCCATAACCTTTTAGTACCTAATTTGATGGACAACCTTGGTTATAAAGCATCCTGATCTCCCCCTTGGTAACGTTCAGAGATTTTCAACCCCGAAATTTACCGGATATTTCTATGATCCTCTGAGGTTTCGACAGAGTGTTTCAGAATTCTCAAGGGCAACGATATGAACATCGTTCGTTTAAAAAATTATCGTCAAAAGACTTTGAGAATTGATGTCGACTATTTCAACGTGCGCCAATTCGTTCTATTGTTTAAATTTTAGCAATAGCGTAATATTTTTCTTGTTGAAGAAACAATCCTATACTATTACGATTTTGGTATTCGAAAAAATATTACTATCTTGTTTTATCACACTGTCCCATTCAATACAGTACCATTTACAAAAGCAACGAAATGCCCTTTTCGAAAAAGTAGAAAACAAGACAGCTTTAATTGTGCCACGTAATTATAGGCGTATAATTAACCCTTTGCACTCCACTGGCGTCGCTACACAGGCATTCATAACACGAAGAACAACTCTGTTTAAATATTATTCGCGTTGAGATAAAAATAAATAAATTTATGGTCGTGCATATGTTTCTTCTCCTTTTCGAAACGAAATTTTTTAACTTTCGAAAGTTTCATTGTAAAAGCGTGTTAGAGTTGATGAATCAATCGTATAAAAGAACACTCGGAGAGCAAAGGGTTAAAATTTCCAATATCAACACTTTACCAACCGGAAACCTATCGATCGACTTTCTGTTGCCAACGTTTATCGACCTAGGGAGCTTATTAATTAATTTCTTACTGCCACAAATTAACGAATTACCCTATAATAGCTGAAAATGAACAATATACATATAGTAAGCCCTCTCACGAATTTCGATGAAAAACTTTCAAAGCTGTAAGAATAAACACGACAGCAAAAACCAAGCCAGTATTAAATAAAATGAGCCGATCGGTAAAGTGTTAATTAAAAATAGATTGCTCTTTAACTTTTCTTTACATCTTGCTCGAGATAGACCTGTCCCTTTCGTCCCACCTCTCCCCTACTCGTCACAGACGTTTTCAAAAATTCATCACAGAACAAATTGACCCACAAATGCTACAACACGTTGTACATCATCATCAACGTTCCTCGAGGACATCCTACGAAGCCGGCCATTTTCATTTCCGGAGAGGCAGCGCTCAAGTTATACGCCACTGCGAACGCACGCTTCTTTTTCCATCCTCCTCCTCTTTTATTCGAACCCCTTCCACACTCTGTGTCGGCCTGTCCTCCTTCTCCTCCTTCTCCTCCTCCTCTACCTTGTTTCGACTGTATAACTCCCCTCTCTCTCTCCCTCCTCCTCTCCCTGGTTTTTCGTCCTGGCCAGGGGCCGGCCCTCTTTCTCTCTCTCTTTCCCTCTTTCTCTGCAATGGACTGCATCGTTCAGAGTCGCAGTACAGCTCTGACCTTCGCTTTGTCCTCCCGCCGTGACCGCACCCACACAACGAAAGGGCGATTATAAAGCACACGTTCGATACAGCAGAGAGAACGCCCTTCGTGCCTATGTTCCATCGTTGCTCTCGATTTCGAAACGTAGTTCGATTCCACCTCTTTCTCTGTGATAGAAAGAGGGAGAAAAAGAGAAGAGGGAAAGGGAGGAGGAGGAGGAGGAGGAGGGAACCCTTTAACTGCGTCGAAATATTCTTTGATGTCGCGATTTCGAGGGTTTGTCGAGGCACGAACCATAACTCGAAGCTCACTACTTCATCGTTCCTCGACGATTGATCATCGTTTCGCGACGCCCCTCTCGAGGGACGAAGAACGACAGAATTGGAAAGCACTTTGGAGAATTTTAGATATCTTCGGGGTGGTTTCGAAACTTTGCAACGTTCCTGGCTATGGTGCATATCGCCAGAAGTGACTCAGAGTTGTTGCTCAAGGTCACTCCAGGGAGGTATGCCACTAGTTAATGGCGTCTAGAGCAAACTCGTTCCATAGAGAGTAATGGGTTCGAGCGAGAAAAAGGGTTAAACCCCTTTCGTGACCGAATTACTGTCTTTTTTTTCTTCTTCTTCTTTTTGGAATTTATTGTTCGACTGGTTCAATTTTTCTTGGAATATTCTTGCTGATCTGACTGGTCACGAAAGGGTGAATCTACACTGGAGAATAATTATGTATAGCACGGTGGGATCTTCGTTATTCGAATTAACAGGGAAAGATAGTTCGAATGAAAGAAAATTTTTCAGAGTTATATATTTTTAAGTAACCTAATTTACAAAAAAAAAAAAGAATTTTGATAATATAAAAAAGACAGTTTTTATTTAAAATTCAGTCTGAACTTATTCCACGCGAACGTATGAATTTTAACACGTTCGATTTTATTTCGAAACGCTCAGTGGATGCTTAGACATAGAAAAGACAATGCTCATCTCTGTTTAAGATGTTTCGATAAGGCACGTTAAAAAAAACACGTAGCTTTTCATATTATAGAAAACTTTAATATCAAATAAAATTTATTTTCCAAATTTGATACTGTCGATCCCCGAATTTAACGTGTTAAATGAAATTTCATTTTCATCACGGCAAAGAAAGGACGTCAGTTTAAATTTGTTGCGAATAGAGATGAGATAGAGTATTGAAATTAGTGTTTGGATAACGGGAGGTTTCTGCCGCGTTACAGAGGCTCGTTAGAGTTTATTTTACGTAGGACGAACAAGTGTTTTATCAACATCGATAATTACCACACCGTTACCACGACTTCCCATCTTCAAACGACTTTCCTCCTCTCGCAAATCTTTATCAGATCCGGCGGGCAACGCGTAAATCATCAGTTTTATTTTCACGATCGCTCAGACTGACCTCTGATTCCCCTCCCTTTTTTACCAAACCAGCCATTAACTGCGAGCCAGGCGAGATACGTGTTCAGGCCAGGAATTTCTTCGATTCCGCGTAAACAGAATCCGCGCTGTTTCGGAAGGGATGCCACGTGCGTTACGCAAAACTCGATCTTCTGCGCCGCATTTAGTCCGGCCCCGTGAATCACGATCAGCGATGGAAAAAGAAGAAAACAGCTCTCTCTTTCTCTCTCTCTCTTTCTACCTTTCACGTGGACACGCCTATTCCGGATTTAGAGCGATTTTTAGTCATTCTGCACGCGAGAAACGCGGCGATCTGCTCGCTACCATCTGACTCATGCCGAGACGCCATCGTTCTTCCCTCTCCAGTTCTCTCTTTTTCTTTCTTTTATAATTTTATTTGAACAAAATGTTGCGACACGAGTATCCGGTGGTTGATGTTACGTAGCGGTGGAAAATTGAATTACAGCTGGATAAACAGGCCGGCGAAGTCGAAGTTTGGCGAAAGCGGCGTGTCATTGTTGAGTAGCTACGAAACAACTAAACGGCGATGGTTCGAATCTAATCTTGTTGCCTCTTTTGCCTTTCGTGCCTTATCACCGCTGTGTATTTATAAACGCGAAGATATCGGAGCAAAGAAAACAGACGCTTGTCACCCCTTCGACAGAGCAGAGGATCGGAATGATGAATGTCCGAGAAACGCGGTTTGTTTCCTCTCTCGGTAGAGAGGCGCCTGCCTACGCCGACGTTTCCAAGCGAAACGAGTGTGTTTTTAGCGCGAAGATAAGCAAATTAACGACTCGAGGACTTTCTATTTGCGTGAGGAATGTCGTTAGAGGAATAAAACAGAAACTAAATAATCAAGTGAAACTTCCTCTCTCTCTCTCTCTCTCTCTCTCTCTCTCTCTCTCTCTCCCCACGCGAAGAATCCTAACGATTCGCCTCCGATTTTTTTTACGCTCGATCGAATTTATCTCTTGCAAAGCGTGTGTAATATTCTTAGAAATAGGAAGAGACTTGATATTTCAAATCAGGGATAATTCGTTTTCTGTTTTTCTTTTTACTCTGCGTTTTAATCGAACGTTTGTACATAGAATGCCTATCAGTTGCGATTGGTAGACAGCGAACATGCAAATTCGAGGGATTTCGAACGGGATCCGCGAAGCGAGGGGATGAAAGTGCACCCGTGTATACGAGATTCGGGATTTCACGGGTGGATTGCTCGATAAACAGTGAAACAACGAGCAGACTTTGATGGTTTATCGATGTTGTACAGAGTGCAAGGGTGAGGAGCGATGGTTCTCGATGCTGAAAACTTATCTTGGACCATGTAGAAGAGACACAGACGTTTTCGTTCATCCACTTTTCCCCATTCCGCTTCTCCGGAAATAATCCAAACGAAATTCACTGAATTCCTCCTGAACTTGATCACTTTGTACTTGGTATTCCAGTACATTGAAACCACTGAGACAACGTATAATTAACAGTTCATCGTGGCTGCAAAGCGAACGGAGGCGAAACTATAGGGGAAATTGAGGTCGAGAAAACGGGGTGTGTTAGTCGCTGCTGCTGTTGCTGCTACAAAGAAAAAAAAAAAAGAACGACAAAAAAAAAAGCAAGGGAAAGGGTACCAAGGGCGAAGCTTTATTAAAACGTTCGGAACGAATCGCTCAGGAGGAGTTAATCAAGAGGGAAAGAGAAAGGGAATCACATGGGAGAACGTAAAAAAAAGAGAAGAAGAGGAAGAAAAAGAGCGTTGCGAGAAGGATGAGGTGGAAACGTTCAATAAAGGAGACGTAACTGCGCAGTTCGTCGTCGCTGGCAGAAGTTGGAATCACAGTTTACATAACAAACATTAGTCATCCGTTCTTTCGAACGAAATTTTATCCCGGTTTACGACGTCACCACGACCATGGGATCCGCGTGTATCACTAACGATACCACATGCGTGTACTTTCTTCTTCTTTTCTTTTCTCTCTTTCCTTTCTTTCGTTTCTCTCGTTCGTTCGTTTTTTTCTTTTTTTCGTTTCTCGTAACGATGCACCGCGATAAATCACGAAAATAATCATTTCCAAGGGGTAAATGCAACCGTTCTCACTGATACGAGGTACAATAGCTCGTCGCGCACGACGACGGAACGCGTGTATTTTCACGAAATGGAAGAGTTCCGCGAATGCAGAAAAGTGCAAGGCGTCGCGGCGCCCGAGCGAATCGCAGATGGCTGCCGGAGACCCACTGGCCCAGTTCTACCCAGTTCGCTTCATCCCCTTGCATCGCTGCACCCTGCTGCATCTTGCGTGACGTCATCGCCCACCCTCAGCCACCCGCCGCTGCAGAGGCTACCCCTTCTGCAACGACTGCCACCTCCACCCTCCTCCGCTCGAGTCGACTCGGCTCGATTCGGTTCCAAGCCCCTCTTCTGCCCTCTTCTGCCCTCTTACTCCTTCCTCGCCGTTCTTGCCTTCCGTGAGAAAAATTGCACGAGGGCACGTCGCGAATACCTGATTTGCAGTTTTCATTTTCATTTTCGTGGTTCAATTCTAGTTCCTACGGTAAATCCCCGGATCTCGTAGGTGTGTTGCATTTTGGGATATTGTGGAGGATCAGACAACGAGAATTGTCATTTCCGAGGATTTTTTTCTTTTTTTTTTTCTTCGTATGATTGATTATCAACTTCAACACACCTTTGCAATGAAACATTTGAATTTCTTTATTTCCACTTATTTCGTGAATTTGTTTTATTTCAATACGAATAAAGTTTGAATTCAGTTACGCTCTATATTATGATTGTCTCTGTAGTGACACTAGTAAAGGGGAAATGGTTAAAAGAAGTTGCTATTTATTAATTTGATTAAAAAATGTTTCATGCAAAATACGTTGCATACGATGGAGAAATTAATTTTCTCATGACCTCAATTTTATAGGATAGCGAGGTGAGCTTGAGTTTTTTAAGTAGGATTATTTTGCATCAGTGGTTTTTTATATGCTCGATAGATAGCGAGTTATTTTAACTGCCAGTTTGTACAATTTTCCAAAGGGAAGTTCGCGTGGATAATAAAAAAAATATGAAAAATAATATATATATTGAAAATTTGTTTCATGCGAAATGTCTCTTTACACTGTAGACGAAATTTAAGTAACCAAAATTCTACCGTATTTCATCGATGTATTTATAATGTTATCCAATGAATTAACCACTATTTTGACGATTTATTTCGAATTCGTCGTCGAGTATTTAAACGGGAATTCAAGTTGTGATAACATTCGCGCGCGCTGATAAGAGATGTAACGAAGGTTCAACGAGACATCGTGCGGAGGCGCCACCGAACAGAAACCCATCGTTTCCCCGGATATTTCTTCGTGTCTCTTGCACAATCAGCACGCTGCCATAACCAGCACAGTAGGCACGTTCCATTATAGCTTTTCAACGATTTTCTTCAACGGTATCAAGGATCGAACCGTTTGCTGTTCTAAGAGGGTCGGAGTCAGCTCGTTTTAATAAAATGTAGATCATCGGGCCGCTCATTGTGATTTAAGTCGCTTCCCTGAGGGAAATTATACCGTCAACGATATTTCAAGCACACGACCTTTCCGCCACCGTTATTTATACGTTCCCCAGGCAGCCACTTGGGACTCGCCAGGTTCCTCCCACGGTAACTCAAACACCGTTCCCGATCGGCGGTCCCTCGAAAACCGTTCCCCATTAACTGCACGCCCGTGATTCCCACACGGTTCAAACTCGTGAATAACTTGCTCTGAATATCCCTTGAATTTTCATGCTTGCGCGAAAAAGCAATTCGATCGAGGAGAAGGTTTTCCCTTTGTCGGGCGAAAAGTCGTGGAGAAGTCTGTCGAAGTTTCAGAGGGCAGCAAAATCCTGTCGTGTTCTCGTTTTGCTTTCTTTTTTTATAATTGAAGAGATGTTTAACATCGTCGATGAAATTTATATTTTCGAATGTTAACCCTACTACTGATGATATCGACGACACAGCGTAGCTGAGTCATTTTAACTCAACGTGAATTTTTCAAGTTCAAGTCTTAGTTTTAAGGCACAGCGATTTAAAGAAAATTGAGAATTAGTAGAAAAATTTTTCTTTTTATTTCGTGACAGCATTTGGATTAAAATAACCCCGTAACCGTAGTCTTAAAGCTTAATAACTTCACCATGATAAAATTAATTAAAAATTTCCTCCAGCGGAATCGAGTAAAATAATTAACATCTTGCCTTACGTTGTTTTTAATTGCGATATATATTAGTCTCGAATATTCAACGTTTGAATACAGCGTTGAAAAATTTCATACGAACTGTATTTGCTAATCCTCACTCTTAAGTTAAAACCAAAGTTTGAGCAAAAATAGAAATTTAATAGGCACATAATTCTTTTTTCTTGCACCACCAAGTGTCATTGCAAGTCAAAGAGTTAAGCACGAATCAGTTTAAAAATATTTCTAAATTTTCATTTGTTATTTGCAACAGTATGTATTATAAAAAAAAGAAGCTCAATTAATGGTTAATGTCGTATCGAAAGGGGAGAAAAAGACCAATTTTCAACTCGAGTTACAAAGCTGCTGGCCATGAATAGAAGATGCCTAAGTACACGTAGCTCAAAGTGCATAATTCCCGAGGCAAATACGAGCCTGTATAATCCATGCAACGGGCACAGATGTCCCCCGCTTGGATGGCCTAAATTTCCTGCATGGGGTTCGCAAAATCGCGCCATGCCCCTTTTTTTATGGCCAGAACTCGACGAAATAAAGACAGCCCCTGGGTGCATCTCCAGCAGCATGTTTCGCTGAAAGCAGCTTTACCATTCATAGCTATAAAATACAGTAACTCCGTGCGACACATGCTGCACCGGCGGCTTGGCCATAACTCTGCCCCCGGGTCGTGCATTAATGCTTGCGGTTCACGCAGTGCACCTCTCGTTCTTGTGTACCGATGTATCGACTTCGATCAGTCCCATCGAGTCATTTTACGACGTTGTATGGATTATTCAGCGTAAGAAATGTCACTCGATAGCGTTCGTATCGGTAGCATCTCTCGTTGAAATTTGCAAGGTGATTCACGCAACTGTACCAAGCCGAATGATTCTCTTTCTTTTTTTTTTTTTTTATCGCAATTGTTGGAATCCAGATGAGAAAGTTGACTTCGATGATATTTCAACAGGGCGTGAGATTGTGCGAGGATTTGCGATTGAGATTTTAGAGAGTGTATTCATTTTAAATACCAAAGTGTAAGCTTTACATAGCTTTTTCTCCTCTTAAATCTACTCTGTTCCCTATCTCTTTCCACGCAGTTCTACTTTTCGCGTGCTTTAGGGTTTTCGCAAAAAGAGTGCAGTTTATGATCTTCACCGTTGACGAAGGCAAAGTACTTACAATTTTACAAATATATTTACTTCGACGGTGAGCATCGACGAAATTCATTCGTGTCCTCGTTATACTTCTTCCACCGACTGTACTCTAACAAGACCTTTCTAATCCTTCCTCAGTTAAACCTCAGGGTTTATTACACCGAACGCTATATACCTCAGTTTCTCCTTATAAACTCGTCAAAGTATCCAACACCTGTCCAAACCTTTCTATATTATCCGTAAATACACAACGCCTCCAGGACTAACTTATCCCAAGATAATCCACATGCAGATTATTCTTCGAAGCCTATTAACTTCAGAGTGAGAGAATTCACGAGGTAAAGAGAGTAAGGCTGGTAAAGTTTAAATCGAAAGCAATCTGAAAGAGGTGTCCTGGGAATGATTACCGGGTTGCATTCACAGTGGTGGAAGGTCTCGTATGCAATCCAGGGGCTGCACTTCGACCTGTCTACATGCTTGCACCGGTGCACACGCGTGTCTACATATATATCTAGCTAACGTATACCGGTTTCCCCTGGTTGTACGCGCGTTACGGTGATGCGCAACGGGCCCCCACGATAGGTCCCACGAAAGGGCCAGGCTGGTACACTTTGGAACCGGTAGCACGGCTAGCCACGACCAGTGGCGTGCACGCATAAAGGCCCGCTGAATTTCAATGGGGGTTTCGCAATCGCTCGCTCCCTCGCTCGCGATGCCTTTATGCTTGGCCCATTCTTTCGGCTGGCCATAAAAAGCGCACATTCCGTCCTCCCCCTCTCTCTCTCTCTCTCTCTCTCTCTCTCTCTCTCTCTTTATCTTTCTCTCTTTTTCTTTCTGTCCCTCTATCACCCTTTCTTTCTTTTTCTATCGTATGCAACCGGCTTAAAACACACACGTCCTGTCGTAAATCACCTCCCTTGCACGCGAAACGTTCGCCTCTCTATGTATATCCACGCTCACGGCCTGCCAGTTTCATTAGGAGCGAGCGTCTCCTGCTTTCCTCTCCTCTATTCCCTCTCTTCTGCTTCGCTTCTTCACCGGTGCACACACTGCATGCTCGAATACACGTAGACTGGCTCGCGAAAAATTACTGGTGTATAACCGCGTGGGATCGTTATCTTTACGATTAAATCACAATACGATTTCTGATAAATTCCAGGTGAAATAAGGTGGGTACCAAGTGTGTAGAGAGATGTAAATTCTTCGGTGAAATATTTTATCCATTCGCTTTAAACCGTCCACAGCTCGTAATCCAGTTTCTTTCTTTTCTTTTCTTTTCTTTCTTCGGGCTTTATGCTTAGCTGTAGAGCGATTTAAATATCAATGCCGTTGGAACTTGTTTCAATAAAACCTTCCAATTTGTATCGATTCGCAGATGCATATCAGTCAAAGGGTTACTTTCCACTGACACGTATATTGTATATATCCGCTGGTTATCGCGAATTCCATTGACTCGTGGCATTAATCGCGCGAAACAATCGTGAACCAGTAAACACACATACATATGCTACATTCAGTGTGTCCAGTTGATGCAGGAAATCGAACCAGCCAGCCTGACCCACATATAACCATCGTTCCACGCATCTGCGTCTATACCCAGTCCAGTTTCGTCTAATTTAAATTTTAAAGGCTGCATTTTATTAAACTCTCTCCTCGTGTGTACACCTCGTTCCCTTCTTGTACACACACGTATATACTTCTCTTCGAGTTCGCGGTTACAATTGGCTCGCGATAATTTCCACTCGAACAGCGAGTCGCAGAAACCGATTTACAGAGTTCTGCCTCGCTATGGAATTCCACAGAGAGAAAAAGAAAAAGAAGAGGAAGAAGAAGAAGGAAGAAGTTACTCTGAAATGACCGAACCGTAACTTTTTTACGTGTATTCCCCATCGATTAGGAATTTCATCCGCGATCGTTTCGACGTCGCCGCCTTTCTTCCTCCCTTTCCCCTTCTAGAAAGAGCGTCCTCACTTACTCTGTCGGACGCTGAGGAAGGTCTACCACGAGCCAAAGAGAAACGCGCGGCGGTCGAACAAAGAACGGACATAAATAATCCCGGGTTTCCAGCGGGCGTACCGATAATTAGATTCCAAGGACCGCCTATTTTGGCCAGGAGTTACGCTAGAAATCGTTCCTCGAGCTTCCCTTCCTCTCTTCGCCCTCTCTTCACGACCCACTTTCCTTCCCCTACCTCTTCTCTCCTCTTCTTTTCTTCACAGTGTTGTCCTCCATTTCCACTGCCTCTTTCACCACCGTTTCTCCCTTCGCTATGTATATATACATATATACATATATACCTACAGGGTGGTAAAGCTGCAAAGTTTGTCAGTAGGAGCAAACAAAGAGAAGTGACTCTTAGTCCAGGGTGGAAGAAGCGTAGCATATTTATGGGGCAAAAGCGTGGTATTATAGGGAAAAGAGAGATGGAAAGACTAGAAATGGGGGGGCCATGAGAAGTGTCATGAAAAAGTATAAGGATTAGAGAGTTTAGTTTTGGTGGCCATACCGGAAGACCTGTCGATGGATTTCTGGTGGCCTAGAAACGCTCGATTTTATGATCCTCACCTGTCTTTCCTCGTTTATGGCCGTGAAAATCGTCCCCCGTTCACGCTCCAGAAGAAATGTTCTTTGTCAACCGTGACTTTGGTATATACCATTCGAACGAACATCTTTCTGTTGCTTTTGCTCGGAAAACGCGTACAAATTGAATTGCAACACTTTTCTAAGGTTCGTTTCTCGACGATTTTTATCCACGATAGAAAGTGTACAGAGATATAAGGTTATCACAGAGGAAAGAAAGAGATTTTTACGATTTAATTCCACGGGATTATCGAATTTTTCAAGAGACACCGAGATCACCGGTCTCGTTTGTACGAAACTTCACGGGACAGCGTTTGCGGTACTCCATTGAAGGAGGAAGAAATAAACTGGAGGAACTCGAGAACTGCTCCACTTGTGCACAATAGGGCGCAGGTAGCCTGTCCTTTATCCCGAAACCGTTGTCTCCCTTTCTCCACGATGGTCTCCTTCTTTCCTTCCGATGTAAAAAAAAAAAAAAAAAAAAAAGAACAGAGAGAAAGAAAGAAAGATGCACACCGTAAAAATTGTTACGGTATAATGGGAGCAACGACTACTACGGTGAAGACTGTTCTTACTCGGTCTAACGCAATCGTCATAAATCGAAACGTGCGAACAGCGTCACAATGCGCGTTAAATCATCCCCGGATCGTTTCTAAAACGGGGCCTGAATTATTACCCTCTTCTCACTCGGGAAGGAACGTTTTCCAACGACTTGGTTGATTGTGAGAACGCTTCAGAGCATTTTCCTTCTCGAAATGCCTCCCCCTTCGTTTCAACGAAAAATTTACATCCAACATCGTTCGGTGAACGTGGAAATTTTCGTTTAACTTCTTGCCAGTCTGATGAAATTAGAGTTTTCGAATGTTTTTATAGTGCAAAATGTCTCGACACGTGGATCGTTTATTTCGAAAATGGTGCAAGTCCATTTTTGGAAAATGGAATAAGGAATTACCTGAAAGATGTTTCAAACTGGTGAAATAAGGGAAACAACAGGTTTTGCAATAAATAAAATAAATGTACATTATTTTCTCACTCGCAATACTCTTTTTTATTCGTTAAATCGTGGTTTCATCTTACTCTGAATAAGATGAAATGATTCGGTAATTTAATTAGCCTACATTTCGACCCTAACTTTTCTAGTACCATGTTTCTTTCCTAATTTCTTTCTTCGCCGATCAATTTCGAGCAACACGTTGCACACTGCTTTTTGAATACACCCATTCCTCCATTTACGCGGTAAATTATCCTATTTGCTTGATACTTTTTATACGCAGTATTAATTTACGCGGTCAGAAAATATTTTTTATCTTTCATCGAATTTATTATGTATCAGAGAGATTTTTACTTGAGCGTACTAATTAAATAACTTTAATTTTTACGAGTTTTGTTTTTCTTTTGCTTTTTTATTGGGCAGATCCTGACAACGAATAAAATTTATTTTCCGTTTCTGAAATATCATTATTTATTTCTCTTTGTTAACCTATACGAAATAAATATTGATTTTGAAATATTTTATAGGTGTATGATCTTTACGATGATATACGACAGAGATAGCTTAGAGATTTATGCTAGATTAAACAATTCCGGTGTATCGCCATACCCCGAGTCTCATTCGAGATAAACTATTCGACACATGACGCTCTCTGCCCGAGTCTCACTCGGGATGAACTGTTAAAAGGTTAATTTCCTCGCGAAGAGTTACGTATATACATATAACATCAGCGCTCGTGAAAGGTGAGGCACTCGAGGATCTGTAACAGACGCGAGTAAAGAACAAAATGCCTCTAGATAAACCGAATGGTAGATTAAACGACGCGTCCTCTCGTGGCTAGTATTGATTTTCCCGACAAGCTAACCGGGTGTGTAATAAAGGGCCATTAAAATCGACGATTCTTCACTCTCTGATCCCGTTTTCTCGTCTCTCAATTCTACTCTTCGATCCTCTATCTTTCGATCTGTTGTTGTAATGGAAAAAGTTTCTTACCACATGGATTTGTGTATCCATAACGATAGACTAGATCTACACAAGAGAGAGAAATATTCAGAGAAAAGAAAAGGAAGAAAAATGTCCACGAGTCTTAGGAAGAATTTAGAAAGCTCTGATTTGTGAGAGTAAGACAGGAGGAATGAGAGGAATAGTCTCGAAAGAAGAATGTTCCCAGTGGAAATTGTCTGAAGGAAAAAGGTAGATACGAATGGAGGGGTTGGAAATTCTTCTCGCGAACTAATTCGCGGAACCGTCATCTCGTGTTGCAAGCAGTCTGTCGCGGGTCAACATGGCGAGGCTTTTCGTTCTAGCAGAGACAGGTATAGGGGATGGCGTAGCCAACGCCATATTTGAAATTCAGATGCTCGGATTGTTTCGCTAAATCAAGAGAAATGTGGCCCCGGTGAGTTCCAACGACGAAATATCGCGCGAGCTTCAACCCCCGACGAGCTCGACATGCCGCGTAACTCAACCCTCCTCCCACCTTCTCTATTGCCAGTCCTTCCTCCTGGCACGAGTGTCACGTATGTTTATGGCTAAATCACTTTCGTCCTCGTAGGATGTCGTTTCACCGGCTTTTCCCCGCCACCTTTCATATTTTCGCCTCCGCATCGCCCTCAGAACGAAGCTGAGGAGGTGGAGACAGAGGTGGAGGAAGAGTAAGACGGTAGACGAAGGAAATTTCCGGCAGATGTCGAGGAGTCGAGATTTCTTCGTCGATATTCGTCGAGGATCTTTTCTGCGACACGTGAAACGGAGAAACGAGGATGTAAACGTTTCTTCCGGGATTCTTATAGCTCTGGTTTACTCTGATCTCGCGGTTCATGATTTTGCAAACCATTCGCAGTCCACTGATTGCATGATTTTTAGGCATCTATGGAAAGCACGGAATGTACGAAATATTTAAATTGTAGTATCTTTTATAATACAGTCAGCTGCTGAAATATTCGTCTGCTTAATGTATGTTTATGGAGGGAATTGAAAGAATGTATAAACTTAATTTTAAAATTAAAAAAAAAAGAAAGGCAGCTTTATTAATATAACGAAATATAACACTTGGAGTAATGAATAATTGCGGAAAAAATATTACAGAAAAGAGGGAAATTTAATGAGATATTCCTTGCACCTCGTGCAAGGGGTTCAAAGGAACATTCGATGAACTTTTTATCCCTCAAAATCTACCAGATCGAAATCAATTTTTATTAATCCCCTATCAAATATCAGTGACCTTATTATTTTCCTTTCAACGACCCGAATATCCTTTTCACTTCGCGTATCCTCTTCTTGGTTTTCCTACATAAAATCCTTAAACAAACCAAGAGAATTCCTTACTACTTTCAACCGTAAAAATGCAATACAGAAAAAGTCATGGCACAAGAAGATTTTCTGCTTAAGATAATCAAAAGATTAATTTATATAGAAACCGCGTTGTAAAATGGCTGTGACAATTTTTACTCTACATTATAGAAGAGTTTACTACGTACAGGATGCTCTTAACAATATCCAAATGCTTCCAAAATTGTTATCCGTTAGTGTATATTAGAAATGATGATTCATTTCACCGATACAGCATCAGATAAAACACATCTTGCAACTCGCACAAGTTTCACTGGATGCTATTCCATATCACAAAAGATAAAACGACAAGAATTCGTAAGATACGACAATCGATCGATAACTTTCGGCGAATATGTATATTCCCATTTCTTACGATCCGCGATGTTTGATCGTTCTACACATGTATTCTGACTCTTCTCGTATATTCCAAACTGGCAGGGGGTTTACGAAAGATGGTCTCGGTTGCGCTACGAGTTTCCCCGTTGTCCGGCGATTTGTCGTACGAATCGTATATACGTATTCCATGGTGTTCTCTCGATTAAGGGCAGATTCGTAATATCGTCGATCGCCGCGTGAGGGATCGCGGTCCATTGAGCAACCGCCTCCCGTGAAAATAATGATCCAACGCCCCCGGGGTCCTTTCGAGGACCGTTCGTCCTGCCATAATTCCCGTACCCTCGATATCTCGCTCGACTATCTTTCGTCCATGGTCTAGCCCGAGGGGCCTTTAAGACGCATCGAAAACACTTTACCATAGAACGGGGGGACGTTCTTGTCACCCCATCACGGTGTTTCTATAGTTTAATTCATTCCAGGGACGCGTTTGGTAATCGCGATCTCGCAAAGATTCGGCTAAACGAGATTGGAATGATGATTTTTCTAACTTCAACACTTTAACCCTTTCGTTCCTAATGTCGACTATAGTCGACATCCATCTGAGGATCTGTGGATACGAGTGTCGACTAGACACTCTTTTTTATCGACGTTTAGGGAATGATTGATAATATGCGGTATCTGTAGTGAATCTATCGATCTGTATCTATTTACAAGTTGTTTCATTTTACACAAAGTGTACATTCGCGGTGGATTTCTTCGTAGAGAACCATGCGTGTGCTGTAAAGAAAGGATTAATTGCCAATAGCATAATTTTATTGCTAATTGCGATACGCGAGTCGACAGACATCTCACATATTGGTATACCGTTGCATTTTCGCTTCTAATTTTCGTGATTATGTGAAAATATACTTTGACAATGGCAAATGAAAGAGGATAAAATCCATCGATGTACGATAAGGTATTATTTCCTAAATTTGACGCTGTGTATTATCAAAGACTCTGGCTGAACGAAGAGTCTAGCGTCGGTCCAATGTGGCGCTCGAACGTGTTAAACGCGGGCAAACTGTAGGAGAGAAAAAGAAGAATAAAAAAATTAAGAGGAAGGCTTAAATGAAACGTCTAAAAGAAACATATCCGTCTTCAGACGATGAAACACACTTAGGGGGACCGACAGAAATGTTTCCACGAAATCGTCGCGCGGTTCCCAGCGTCTCCTCCACAGAATGAAAAGGAAACAAAAATAAAATAAAATAAATGAAAGAAAAAGAGCCATGAAACACGTGCTGCGGCGCCTGTGGTTCCGTAACTTCCTGGCCCGCTCATTTGGGAACGAACAGAACGAACGCCGTAGAAAGGGCACAGAGGGGTCAGAATGGAATGAAGAAGAAAAAGAAAAAAAATGGAACGACCTGTTCTACGCCTTCGATTCCGGCTCCCAAAGCGGACTAGTTTAGGCTGACGCAGTTTGACCCACATCCACGATGAAGCACGTGTGCGAATCCGCGTGTGGAAGGTCGTGCAGGACGTCTCTTCCCTTTTTATCCGCTCGGGGACGAATGTAAATCGCGACGGAGGCGCGTGTGAGCAAGGCTTAATACGTAATAGGGCCCTTTTAGCTACGGGAGAGACCTTGGGCCCCGGCTAACTGGCTCTCTGCCTTCCAGCTGCTGCGTAACGCCGCTCCTCTCTTTCTCCTCTGCCTCTCCCTTGCGAATTATCGCAACCTTGGGCTCTGGAACTGCGCGTGTACTCTTTCTACGTTTCACAGAATTTTTACTCCTATACTCTTTTGTTTTAATTTACCAATTTACGTCAGTTTTCGAGGATGCTCGTATACATCAAGAGTGTATTTATATATTCATTATCGGTAGCTTTTTCGTGATAGGACGCTGTTATGTACGGGGTGTGCAAGCGTTAGTCGAATCGCCTTTTTTACTATTGATAGTCATTTCGAATTTGTAACTCAGAGATGTATTTCAATGGATTTTAATATGTTAACTGTGGATGACGAGTTAATTCGCTTCGATAATACTCGGAATGGGAATAATTTACTTATTAATGGGTTACTTAGTTTTTAGTCGAACTGTTAGGATTGTATTGAACAGAACAGGCGTGGATCTACCTACTAAAATCTTGACATTTAACATATGGAGCTCTTACTAAGGGAGTCACGATCGTTTGTTTCTACGAGTCACGACTAAGGTGCGTTTGGTCGGCTATGATCGACTAAAAATCGGTTCGCGATCGACTTGCTGGCTATTCCTGTAATATAACATGCACTATATTCACATTTGTCAAAACTGCAAAGATTTCGTTCTTGTTTGAGAGGCGAACTCGGTTAAAAGGTTAAATATGCAATAGAAATAAGTATACATGTCTATCTTCCTGGAAAAATATCGGCAATTTGGAGAAAAGAATGTTCTTTCACGCGCCATTGGAACCAATTATTTCAGAACATATTTAAATGTCAATTTATCAGATTCATTACACACACAATATCCTTCAGTCTTCGATAAATGATCGCTGAAATATTCGATTTTCTTGAACTTTGCAAGTTGATTTCAGAGTATCGATCAATTTGCATCAATATCCCCTACGTATTTTTATTGTAACTTTGTAACGAAACATTTACTGCACGACGCTTCAGTTCTATTTTTATCCATAGAACACTGAAAAATTTGGAACACTCTGCATATTACGTGTGCATAAGTGCACCGATGCATCTCACTGTCAGATATGAAGAACATATCGAGGAATAATACGAGAGATGAAGAGAGAATGTGCCTGATCGACAGATCGACGATATCGAAACCGTTTACTTCGTAAATTCTTGAAACCACGACGCTTTGACGAACGTTGCTCTGATCAACGTGATAAATCGAACGTCGAAAGATCCCTCCCCCGCGTTCGTTCCTCCTGACAAATGCTCTGGATTCGCGTAACACGGTCAGATGCCTAATTTACCATTCCTGATTTTTCCTCGTACCCCACACCGAGAGTAAAAGTCAGGTTCGCTAAGGGTGAAACGCGGGATATATATATATATATAGAGAGAGAGAGAGGCTCGTCGAATGAATCTATATATTCGAACCCCTCGTATCAGCTTTTTCCATATGACGTATCGGTGTGATTACCTTGATGTAGATCCGTCGCTACGTTCAGAGGCCGATAACGCATCGAGGAATACACGCGCGTCCCTTTTCTCTGTTCTCCGTTCAGCCATGGAGCCCAGGCGAACGCATCGATCATCGACGAGGTCGCGATTTTTCATCCGGATTCACCGGTGGCAAAAAAAGGCCCCGCCGAGATTGAAAAGCCATTCCGGCGTCTGGGAACGCGAAACGAGACTTTTTTCTATGCTATCGTTCGATATTATCGTTTTGCCTATCCCTCTTCGACCAATTTCTCGTGTTTCTACCTTAAATTACTTATCGTGCTTAATTGCAACGAGAAGAATTTCTTACGATCGCACAGATATATTTCTTATTTCGATAAAAATTATTTGCTTCCTTTTGGTTCCATTCTGTAACAATCTGAGCTACTGATTTACTCTCTCTCTCTCTCTCTGTCCGATTTTATGGAAGGCCGTTCCTCTTCGGACGAGCGAATCCGACGATCCGGAAGCACGCGTCGATTCACCTTAAATCGTCCGTGGCCGGGAATTATTGCCTGAAATTATACGTTTCGCGTGGTGTTCCGTGGTACGTAGAGTGGCTGCGTCACCCTCACGTCGCGGCGCCACTCCCCGTGACCGTTTTTCGTTTCACCCTTCGTTCGATCCGCTGATCGAGCACGCGACCATTGTCGAAAAACGCGGCTGCAGGAAGTTCGAGAGGTCCTCCTCCTCCTCCTCTTCCTCTTTCTACTCTTCGTCGATGCTGATAGAAGCTCGTGAAACAGCTGCCACTTTGTTCAGAATCTGTTGAAAACTGATCGCCAGTGTGTCGAAATGTCGAAAAAATTGAGAACTGTTGAAAGTTTCTTATCGATAGCTTAGATTTAACAAATGTTCAAGTTATCGTTTAACCGTTGAGAACGTCTGAGTACTTTCTCTGAGGATCTCCATATTTCGCTACCTCGAATCGGCTCATTTGAACGAAGGAATATCTCACCTTTCCATTCACGTTCATTTGCTTCGAAATAAAAAATAACCTCGCTTACAGGGCGCGGGCGAGGTTCGCTTGATATATTCACTTTCCTCGAAGAGAAATGGCCAGAGTTCACGCGAACCAAATCTGAAACTCGTGATTCACTGGCTTACACAGGCCACGTTACTGTCATCGAGACACTTTTCCCCGGTATTATCCGAATGTTATATGCATAAGGAGGGAAGATCGTAGCGATGCAGCCGTGACTTTACGAGATGGAACGTCGCTAGGATGTTCCAAAATGGAGTCCTCCGTTGTCGGAGCTCTATGATCGATGTCACTTGCTTCTCTGTCAACTTTTATCTACCTTTTCCTCTTTTATTCGCAATTCTTATCCTCTTCAGCAACTTCTTTCGCGACGAATTAACCCTCTGCGTTCCGAATAAATTTTCTCATAGAAAAAATATGTCTTGTCTCTGTAGAGGCGCCATTAGAGCGCAAAGGGTCAAAAGAAAAGTTTCAAGAACGAAATTCGACCATCGATTATCTCGCTTGGCAATTGAATATGATTTTCAAAGATCGTCGGTCCAGCTGTCGTTTATCTTCATCGAGCAATCCCATAAAATGCTGGCAGTCATGGCGACCGGAAGACAGCCGCAGAATTACAATGGCGACGGATAATGGTTGGCTACGCGTCTCTATTAAATTCATTCGAAACGTTATAGTTTCAATCGAGCACACCTTAGACGCTTTAAGCTTTGTCTGTATATATATAGATTATCGAAAATCGCTTCCGTAATAGAAAGGGAGAACGGAGAAGGTGGGCTGTATCAATGAAATCGATTTCCGGGGCAGATGGTTTCCTACGACCCAGTTCACTGTGACTCATTGTTTCTTTCCTTTCGCTTCGACTTTCTACAGTCGATCATTTCGAAGAACACCGGCGTTTCCTTCGTCTATTAGACGTGATCGTGTATTATTATCGAGAAGTAGAATTTCGATAATTACAGGGAAGTTTGTTTCGAAGATCGCGCGGAGGATGGTCGGGCGGCACGAATTGAACGTGGCCGCGAATTTTCGTGACACGACGTAGTATGTTTCGCGAAGCTGCCAAGCTCTGATATCGCGTGAATCTACCCTCGATACTTGGGGCAATTTATTTTTCGTTCGTTCATCGCTTCGTTGGTGTATTTTACGATCGTTGGGTGTGACTACTTCGTTACTTCCTCTTATCAGATCGACCGAAAACTTCTTTAAGACACATAGAAAATTCGTCAATTTACACCGTTCCTCTGTACTAGTCTAAATACTTTTACTACACGTGAAATGAATACGCGTCGAATATTTTTTTATCGAACCACTATATGTACCAACGTTTCATCAATATCTCGATGATCGTTTCGGAATGTTCCCTTGTTTTAATAACATTCCATTTGAGCACCCATCAAACGTGCAACTTCAAATAATAAAATTCATACCGCTTACACCAATCAAAGTGTTCGATCAAACGTGAAATAAAGTAAAGTGTCCTAACGTTAACAAAAAAGAAAAAACAAAACAGACAAACTTATTCGATAGTATCACACAGTAATTCACAAATATATCCAACATACAATTTATTTGCTTCTTCAAGCGAGGAGATCACACTCGGTTGGCAAAGTGTTTTAATAATTATCGCGAGAATTATTTTCAAGTCGGCAGATTGTTCGACGAATTAACGTAGCACGGTGGATGGTAATTCTCGAAAATACGTAGGTGTATCCTAGTCGTTTCACGCCACCTGCGTAAACGTTCCTTCTTTTCGGTACGATCACGTGGCCTGGCCAGGGGCGAAACTTTCCAGCAACAGGAAATGGAGAGGCGAAACGAGCAGGGCCCGTCCCTTCCGCGTCCCTTCAGGCGCCGACTTAATGGCGACCGATCGGCCATACCGTTGTTTACGATTAAGATCGTGGCTGGTAGGCCGAGACAGATAGGATCCAGGGGCTTGACACACACTTACACACACGTATAGACACAGTGGGGGCAGGTGGAACGCTTCCTGGAATCTGGAATAGCGGCGTAACCCGTTTTATGGATTTCGTTATCGTCGATTCGGCCGGTTATTACAAGCCGTTAGGACGAGACCGCGATAGCTCTAGCCGATTGCGTTCGCGCCGATTTACGGGGCTAATGGCGGAGGTGACGCGTGAAAATGGCCGACTAGACACCCTTCATTTTTCCTATTCTATTTTTACGATGGCCATACAGAAGGTAACTTTTCGAACAACCATTAAAAAGAAAATAGAAATTTATTTCTAAAACTTTCCATGTTTATTGCATTCTACGTATATTCAATTACTATTCCCGCGTAGTTTCCACCGTTGCAGCGTTTATATACCACAGTATAAAGTATCATGGCAATCACAAAAGTACGAAATAGTAAAAGTTCAAGTGTTTACAATTAATTCTCACTGAACAGATCACCGGTGAAAATTCGCGCAACTGTCCAGATAGTTCGTCGTCCATCGACCACGATAACTGAAGGAAAAATCATCGTACAGGAAAGATGTCTATTCGAAATTTCGGGGCGGCGATTCGTATTTTTCGGAGGCCACGCCGTTGGCCTAGCATGATTGACACAAGCCTCGAGAAGCACGCGTGTGTCGTCCAACCCCCCCATAGAATCTCCACTAGGGTGGCAGAGGACCGGTGGTAGGGTGTGCCTGCACACCGGTACGGCAATGGCGACTCGTCGAGGGTCCTTCAATGTTGCCACCCCAGTCATTACTTCGGCATTAACGGGGGATGATGTTCCCTCTCCTCTTCGCGGATTCACTGGTTCATCGGGACAGCCAGAAAATGGACAGGGGGGATGAGGCTTGAAAGAGGGTAAACGTGGGAAGGGGTTGGCGAAGTTAAATCGTCGGATTTACGAGGCGGTGCTTCGGCTGTTTCGACGATACAGAAAATGTCGCTCTCGGTCTTGGAAAATTGTCCGTGGAAATTCGCTATTTTCAGATACACGAGATGAATTTTAGATACTTCCCGCTCGGCTACTTTGTCAATTACCATTATACAGGATGTCTAACTTGTAATCATCCTTGTGATTTTTATGCAAATTCATATTTTTGAGAATACAAGAAAACACTGTAATTTGGATATTTTATATATTTCTTGTAAACAATTTTGCATCGTTTAAATTATTGCATGTAAGAATATCGTTCCATCGACATTCTTTTTTACAAATTAATATCTCTATTGTTTACAATTCGTGACATCATGTGAACTCAAGAAATCACATAAACTTCTCTTAGTTATTTTCTTCTTGATTCCGATACCAATCGTAACTTGGTTGCGCGATACCTTTCGCTTCGTGCTTGCAAATTAAACAACATAGGTGTAAACATAAAATATAAATGATAAAAATAGTGAAAAACAAAAAATTTCAAAGTTTGCGAAAGATTTGTTATTGCATTGAAGGATCGGTGTCTTTATTCTATTTCACGAGCTGGCAAATCCTCGCGAAGATTTAGCAAACGTTCGCAAACAGTTTCACGGACATTCGAAGCTCTCTGTCCAAGCGTCTTTTACGCGGAATGAAGGAAGGAAGAGCGCAATTTTGGCAACGATTCGGCCAACTGGCCATATCGGGCCCGGAAACCGCAGCAGCTGCGGCAACTCCGGTACGCAATATGCGTTACACCGATGCTCCTTCGGTCCTACTACCAACCGACGACAACTTGCAGACTTTTGCGAAAGAACAGACAAAGCGGAATTGGAGGAGGAGATTAAAGGTTCCGGGATGATGAGCGACGCGTCACGCGTCTCCCAGGCGCCACGTTAATGTCTCTCCTCTGGAACAGATCAATTGAAGGATCAATTTCAACGCAACTGTCTTCTCTTTTGTTCTCCTTTAACTTAGCCGTTTCTTTCAGAGAAAGTGGAATACTCGTTTGATGAACAAATTGAGATACATGTATACGTATACAGAAACAACACGTAGTTTCTACAGTTTGATAGGATAGCTCGTAAGGATCTTACAACGTGGAAAAAGATTAATCTACGCTTGGCACACTTGCAGAAAATAACATTCCACGTTCCTCTTGTCACGGGTATAATGAACTATCATTGCTGCCAGAAGCGACAAACGCAACAATATCGCAATTCTTCTTACAAATCTCTCTCCCCGTGTCTCACGATTCGCGCCTCAGACACGTTCTTCTATGTCACGATCCAATAAAATTCATTTTGCATCCACGATCCATCCCGCTGTAATCGTTTCGCTACCTTTACAAATAAGGATACACCAGCCTAGAAACATGTTCGACGAAAAAAGATCACCAGTGGATCGTTCTCCTTTCACGTGTACATACGTATACACTGTACGGGTTGAGCAGTGCTCCTTTCGCGTCTAAACCAGAGAAGAGGCGATGGATTATTGACCGGTACGGTAATACGACGCCAGACACGCTTGCCGATTGCGCAATCAGACGTCGAACCGCGGTCCTTGGACTCCATTCTGGATGGAAAACGTTTGTGCTTGTTGCACGGTAGCCAGAGCTACTGCAACGACCCGGTGAAAGGCTGCGAGAAAATGTCAGAGCTTGTTGCCCACGATCGACGTACACTTCCTTGTTTAGCGATAAATCGAATCGTGGTTCGTGTGGTTAGTAACTTGGGTGAACCCCGACTTGTCTCGATCCTTAGATCTCGTTGGACGAGCCGCGTTTGCACGATATTCGATCATCCTTAGACCGTTCGATGTGTATTAACCTATTGAGTTAGAAACGAGGGGAGAAGCGAGGCAACTTTTACACGTGTAATCGTTCTGTTTGCTATCGAAAAATTTGTCGAATTGCTAACTTTGTCGTTGCATTTCCACAACGTGCAAAAATTTAGCTTAAAGTTACAAATGGTTCAGTTTGGATCGCTAATTTTTGTGCAACGAAACTTTGGAGCTCCAAGGAATTGCTGTTAAATTGAATTAGGATACTAGAAGCGACGTATAAAAATGTTTTCACGATGTAAGAAACGATAGTATTATCTTAGTGTTGCAAATGTTTCAATTTTTTTAAATTTTGAGATATCGTAGGATTTAGATGGGAGAAGAAACGGTGTTAGAAAAGATATTAAGCAGTTTTTTGAAACTTTCGTCTATAATTTCAGCACGAGGAGACAAGAATTATTAATGAAAATTTGCTTGAAAAAGAATTGCAAGTGAAATTGTAATATTAAGACTGAATGGGTCAGTGAAAAATGGCGAAAATCGAAGTCTGCCACGACTTTCGACCTACAACCGCGATAAATCTAAAGATCCTTGCGTATTTCACTGCCTGTCGCTTGTTTCTACATCGATCTGACGTCACAACCGATATAAATCTACAAAACGTGTTTCTTTTTAATTTTCATTAGAAGCTCTTTGCTATTTCCTCCGCGATTCCAACCAGTTGCAGTTCTTTCCACATCGTCTAGTAAACTGATCTTTCTAACTTCTTCGGTCGAATTTAAAAAACAGTTAGTGTTTTAAAGCGCGACTGTGTATAGTTCGTGTAGATAAAACTAGATGCTCGAAAATTCTTCGAACAATTATGAATTAAGTTTCGCAGATAAAGATCAGCACTTGACACGCGCGTGTCGTATAATCGAGATTCGTATCGTATTTACCATTAGCAGTCGTTATAAATACAAGATAAACGATAAAAAGCCGAGAGATTTCGTGTTTTACTTACTTTCCACCAAGTGGATTACTTTATCGAAGACCTACATAAACAAATTATTCACGGGCCAGTGTATCCAAGGTCTCTCTTCACGGTTCCTTATCTTTCTTCCAATTTTTTCCACCGGAAAACAAGTGTGTTTACTCGAACGAGAAGATTCCATTGTTTCTATACAAACATCGCCTCGAATTCGCTCGAAATCTACTTCTAATTTCCACTGGAATCTCTCCAGAAACACTTGTATTTTCGTTCTTCGGAAATCTCGAGAAACGAGAGAGAGAGAGAGAGAGAGAGAGAGAGAAAATCTCTTTGGAAATCACTGGGTTCTCTCGCCGCGTTACAACCGCGCGATTCGTTCGAAAACAAACGTGCCACCTGCGGCGAGGCAAGCACGGGCCAAATTTCAAGGCGTCTATTTATGTTTGTCGGGGAAAACATGTGCTACAAGGGGGAGCGTGAAAAACCCCTTCCGCGCGTCCACCAGCTACGATAACTGTCGTCGTATTTTCCAACCGTTGTACAGGATAAAGGGAAAACGTATAGATCGTTGCGGGCAATACTCACGACGTGGACCACAATCGATCCAATGAACATTTATTAAAGCCATAAGATACGGTGGGATATATAGTGTCTCGTAGAATTTCATTGCACTGGTAATAGTCGTAATAGAAACTATTAGCATATTAACACATTGCTAACCGATGAGGTAGATCTAACCATTTTCTCGTACTGTTTCAAGGAATTTTCCTTTTGTAGTATTGCATGTAATGAACGATCGTTCAATTTAATCACGTTTGTGATAAAAGTTGGTACTGTTACAGAGAGTTTCGAGATTCGAATTTTCGTCGCATCAAAGTTCGATGTGATAAAAGTGAATTTCTCGTCGTATATTTTCGTACATCGATTAAGCAAATGAAGTAGAACGTTTAGAACATTTAACTTGATAATATGTGTCACTCAGAGTAACAATGGTGTATCTCCTGTTATTGATTCTTTGAAAAAAGCGAGCTGATTTTGGGGTAATTATATTTTGTTTATAATGAAATTAAAATAAGTTAATTGAAATTATAATAAGTATCACTTTAGCATTAGAATCGTGCAAAAAAAAATTGGTTCGAATAATAATTGGGAATATTACTTCATTGTGTAAAAAAAAAAAATTATATAAAGTGGAATAATAATCGGGAATGTTTCTTCGTTGTATTAAAAACAAAAAAAAAAATAAAAATAAATTGTATAAGGTGGAATAATAATTGGGATTTTTTCTTCATTGCATTAAAAAAAAATAAAAATAAATTATATAAAGTGGAATAATAATTTGGAATGTTTCCTCGTTGTATTAAAAACAAAAATAAAAATGAATTGTACAAGGTGGAATAATAATTGGGAATATTTCTTCATTGTATTAAAAAAAATAAAAATAAAAATGAATTGTACAAGGTGGAATAATAATTGGCAATATCTGTTCGTTGCATTAAAAACAAAAATAAATTGCATGAGGTGGAATAATAATTGGGAATTTTTCTTCGTTGCATTAAAAAAAAAAGAAGATTAATTTGTAATAATAAATAATAATTAACGGTATAATACGTCAATTTAAATTTTATCAGAAGGCGGAGGGTGTACAGGGTGGACATAGGCCAGTTAGTAGCCACTGGCCACCCTATTCGCAGTTTGGAGCCCCCTCGACAAAATTTAAACGACCTGTCTAATTTCAGGGGCAAATGAGTTCTCGGTAGATCGCTGGTTCCCTATATACCATAGTATCCCCCAGTCGAATGTCACGAGCAAGGATGCACATACTGAACCGAACGTCGATGCACAATTTCATCCTTTCGACCAGAATATCTAATAATTTTTTAATTTTGCTAATTTTATTATTAATTTACACTCTTTTCATATTTGTTACAACAGCATACGATATTACTTATACATTTTTGCAATTTTCTTAAGAAAAAAGTCACACTTCGACGTTCATATCACTTATTTCTGCCCGAGATTCTTTTGTTAGTTAATTTTTTCACATTAATTTCATACTAAAATTTCGTTGAAATCCGCGATATAACACGCGAGCTTTTCACAAACGAGGAGTGACAAAGAAATTTTATATCTAAATTTGCTTCGAAACAGCTTATCATCGCGTGCAATAGAATTCCGTTTTGATTTTTCGGCTGCAACTTTGTCGAGAGTGTCTGGAGATGAACGCGAGGCTCGTTATTGGCGGGAGAAAAAGAAAAAAAATATCTGCGAATCCCGTACGATGGCTTCTAAGAGAGTCGCCAGGTACGTTGGCCTTTCTCTCTCTCCTGGCGTGCAAATTCATTTGGCGAACCGTTCCACTTGGCGCAAAGCAGCAGGGAATAGAAGTGTTTACCGCTGCGCGCCCTACTCGCCTCACTCGCCGCGCTCTCCTCGATGCAATCGCGCGCGTACACGCGCGTACTCGCACGTATTTCGCGGCGACGCGAGCCACGTGCATCCTTGAGCCGCTTCGAGGTTCGTGAACTCGCCTCTCGCGCCGCAACAGCCGCGAATCGAACCGATCTGCACACGGTAGAATGTTAGATTAGTTCTTGTTTCCAACCGTAGAGAACCTAACCCTTCGAAAATAGACGTTTCGCGGTTGCTCTTCTACGGAAAAATTCAGTTTCCATTCGTAATCTTCTAAAGATCAAAGCGTATCGTGATTCTCTCGAATATTTTCCTTAATTTAGTAGCAGTTTTATCATTATCTGCTAATTAGTCACCCACTTTCACCATTACTCACGTTGACTAATGAGAGTTCTATACAGTCGTAACTCAAAGTTCATTTTTCTTGAACTTTTAACACTAACTGCCACGCGAGTTTACGAGGAAATCAGTGTCAGACTACGGGCGTGGCTATATCAAGCACATTTCGAAGAATGAAACTTGATTTGATGCAGCTATGTAAATATTCTGAGTCCTTTGCCTTTTTTCATAGATCAGAGAGACATTTCGCTCAGTTTGAAGATCTGTAGTCGAGAACGAAGTGTCTAAGGAACAGTGATTCTTGAATTCATTCCTCGTTTTTAAAAAAAGTAAATCTTTGCTGTAGCAACGAGTGGTATAGATCTTTCTGCGTTACTTTTTGTGCAATATCGAAAAGAAAAGACGTGTTGTTTTTTAGTGAATCTGCTATGGGGCTTACAAAAATTCGGATGGTAGTGATGAGGAAAAAGTTCACATTCAAAATAATCTTCTAGATAAAACAGCAGTTATGGTTTTGTATTATTTTTATAATAATTCAACAGAGTCTTATATCTTGTTGAATATTTTCTTCCAAATACCTATTAAGATCTTCGCGACGTGTTTAAAAATTTTGCTGTCACTCAACTACAGGTAACACGGTAATCAAACTGTTAAATAGCTCTCTTTTCCTATTATCGAGTAATTCGTAATGAAAAAATTAAGAAATCCTACGTTTCCTATGCTCTTTCTAAATGGCTTGTATTTTACTGGTCAGTATTTGAATCCCTTTTGTCAGTATTTAAATAATTTGGTCAGTATTTATACTAAATTGTCAGTATTTAAATAAATTCTATACTGACCATTTTTTTTTATTTACATACTGACCGTTTAGTATTTTTATGCTGACATTTTTGGTAATAAAATACCGATCGAAAATAGATTTAAATATCGACCATTTAATTTGTTCCCTTTCTAAATTAGATGTTTCTAAGTTACATCAGTCCATATCAGACAACTTTTCACTCGACAAAATTACCAATTAATTCTATTAAAAAATCTGAATGTGCCGCGTGGTATATGAATATCAATTACTATTCTCGTTAAAGATCCACCATAGAATCTCGCTCTCCGTTTCGTCCTTTTCCCTCGATCGGAAATTTTCGCCCCTCTCTTAACAATCACTCTTACGCAAGAAACATCGAGTAGGGTACTGGTAAAAGCAATCGTCGAATCTCCGCCGTATATTCCCGCTGCCAATCCAATTTCCCAAATGCTTTAATTCGTTCAAAGGCAACAGCGAATATACACCGGGACCGCATCGAAGTTCCTCGTGAAAGCAACGAGTAATTCCCCTGTCCTACGTGGACACGCGTGGGCCAACGGTGTTTCCCTTGGCAACCATAAATAGGCTTGGCTGATGTTTCAGCTGGTACAGGTGAGGTGCAACCCTTTCGTTGGACGTAACCCTCGTTCACTTCTTTTCTCTTCTTTTTTCTTTTTTCTTGTTTCTTTTTTTGTTTACCGTGGATTAATTTCGAACGAAGTCAAACACACGATGAAACGTATTAGAGGGTATCCTCAGTTGTAATACCACGTATTGAACATGTCCAACGAGATTTCGTCGTATACAACGCAACGAGAGGAGCAATCTTGGTAATGGAGAGGAATTTCTCCTGTGACTTCTTTTCGCTGTGGAAGATTGGACAGGGGACGATTAAATGACAATCGAAGCTAGGAAAATGAAGGAAACTGGACAGGGGCCATTTCGGATATTAGGTTGAGGGATTGGATTAGGGCAGAACCTTGCTTGAATACTTCTTAGTATATTGTGCTTAAAAATTGTGAAGTTAAATTACGATATATCGTTTAACTTTAATTTTTTCACTACTCCGAACATTTTTCAAACGTGACTAAATTCTGGGATGCTTATCGATGTCTCTACTGTATCGTACGATCGTTCGTCGAGTCAAGGTTTGTAGAACTTATTCGAATGAGAATAAAAATTCGTTTCGAAGGAATGTAAGAGAGAAATTTCGCTCGAGTGATTTCGCAATTAGTTTTATTCTATTTTTTAATTTTATTTTGGGTGATGAGGATCGTGTCTTATTTCTTCCAGCTTTAGAAATCGAATTTTTTCGTAATAAATAGCACTGTGATTGAGAACGAAACGAGAAGGGCAAAGAAATTGCAAGTGATTCAAGCGAGTGGATTGTATTAACATATAACGGGTGTTCAGGAGACAATTCCCGGTTTGATATACCTCGTCTCGTGCCCCTTATCTCTTAACAATCGTGTTTGCTCGAAGAACACTTGGCAGCTAATCGAAATGAACCGTGGAAGGAAGCGATAAGACGAAAGGGGGTTCGTTAATAGCGTGTTAACGCGAACAAACTGTTCACCATGGCGCAGAGACACGTTTCATCCGGGGAAAGTTCGAGAATGGCATGAAATTCGACGGTTAATTTACGAACGACGGCTCGCCTCGTTTAATTGAGATACAAATTGGCTGAATTCGCGACCCGCGTCACGTTTCAATTTCATTATGAAATTTAATGGCGGTGTAGGTCGTCGAAAACATATCGACGCCGCCTACGCAACTATCTGTGTGCCTCTGTTTCATTGTTACACGATCATTTATTTTTCCCAATCGAACGAAAAATCTTTCTGGTCAGAGGAAACAACTCACGTCTTCGTAAATCGTGAAAAAAGAGAAAAGAAATTGAAAATAAAACTGAACTGCGAATTTTTGTGCATATTCATATTTTTCAGAATATAGTAAAGAAACGTAGAAATCGATAGAAAATTATTTCACCGATCAGGTATTATGAAAAACGCTGTAATGTTTAATACTACATGCTAAAATTGCATTCTATGTAATTTTACACTCAACTGGTACGAAGGCATTCACGAAGCGAGCCATAATTTCATCCAAAATTTACTCGCGTTTAAACGAAGAAACTCGATAAAATTAGCAAAACTAAATAAATTCGCGAACGTGTGTAATTTTCCTTTTCCCAAAACGAAACTCTCGATTTTTCACGTTGTAAAAGTGTATTGGAAGTTGTCGAATCGATCGCACAAAGAAACAGTCGGAGAGCAAAGGGTTCAATTTCCTGCATGCGTAAATGTACAAAAATCCACGGTCTATTTCAAACGAAATAACTAAAATAGATAGCTATACCGAATTGTCCCGCGATAAAGTCCCCCAAAATAGAGAAAACACAAGGGCGATCGTAAGCATAATCTAAAGTACCATATTTACACCTTATTTATTTGCTGTTATCGATTTACTTTGGCGATTAGCGAGGCTGTTTGCTTCTACAGAATTTAGCAACCTCTTATCTGAATATTTTTCATCTTCATAAATATTGAACAGTCCTAAACATTCTTCAAAAAAAGAAAATACAAACTTTTCCTCTTACCCTTAACGCGTTAAATTTCACAAATAAATATCTGATATTTCAAAAGTTATCTTTTTATAAAGCCATACAACGTATTCGAAAATCTCAAAATATTCCATCTACACAATTTTAATAAAACTTTCATCATGCATATAATCGACGCAAATCTACAAAATGCATTTGCTAAATATTTGTTATAATATAAAAAGCAGCAGTAGCTCTTTTCCGCCAAAATTCCAGATTTTTTGTACTCTCACATCGTCTAATAAACTAATCCTAACTTCTCGCGAGAATTCAATTCGCCCAATTGCAAAAAGTCAAAACTTAAAAAGAATTATTCCGTTTCAAACTGTGTCCAAATCTACCAACGTCGATCCAAGTAACAAAGAGGAAAAGAAAAGAAAGAAAGAAACTATTTCTCGAAAGTAAGAAGTTCCTGGCGTCTATATCGTCGCTCGACATCGGTGTACAGTTGGTCAACGTCGATCAGGCGAATACCCTTCACCGAGCGAGTCGCCAGATGGCAATTAGGCGCGTTCTCAGACAATTAGACATGGCTGACGGATAATTAGAGCTAAGCAACTCTGTGATAGCGAATGCACCGTTGGGTCGAGGCCACGAAGCCAACCTGACTTCTCTTATCTAATCAGACGTTTACTAATTCCCTATCTTATTTTCACCGAAGCTTAACAGCTTCTAATCGTTGCATAATTTACTCTCTGTAATATATAGAAACGTAAATATATATATGTAATCAGGCTTACAGTGTATATATCCTAATCGATCGAAATTCATCGTTTGTGAACTTGAAGAAAAGCGAGTTGAAGGCCCTCGCGACTCATTGTCTGAGAGCGATCCTCGGCTATTTTCAGCAAAGAGGGTGTCGTCTAGACACGAGATAGACGACACCGGTCCCAGTGAAAGATTTGCAACGTCTCCGGTTATGGAGCCTTTCGATTTCCATAAATCGCGCACTTAGATGGTGTCTCGACCGTTCTCAGAGCTTTACGTACCCGGCGGTCGACTAAATTTTCCACCCGTAAATGGACCGTTAGAGGAGAAGGATACTTCTGTATCGGGACAATTTATCTGTATAAAGAGGACGTTGTGTGGCTTTTCTCTAGGTGAATCTTCGTTTTAACACATATCCCTTTCTACCCTGGTGTGTGTGTATATATATATATATATATATAGATATCCCTATTTCAACGTAAACTGGTCGCTTTATCTGCTATCGGTCGTCAGATTGTCCGATACGCGTGTATCACCTTCGAATTCACCGCTGGATCCACGTGTAATAATTCCTCGCGCGAAGTTTTGCGATAACAATAATCAAAAGTGAGAATAAGGGGATTTATTTATTTGATAGAAATTATACGGAGGGAAATTTTTGGGGCGACAAAAATAATCGAGAAAAGTGTGAGTAAATGATATGAATGATATTCACGAAGTGCACAGAGAATATCAGAAACCTTGATTTTACAGAAAATGGAGGAAAAGAATGAACGAAAACGAACTTATTCCTGATTCTAAAATGACATCTTTTTAATCTCTGTATTATCGAGTGATTAACGACGATCGTGAAATTATTAGAAACCTGTCTGAGAATCGGTGATTCGTTTATTCCAATCTAACGTAGTCCTGAAGATGATCGGGAGAAAAAGGTGAATAAAAAGGGAACGATGATCGTCATCGTAGATCGTAAAGAACTACATCCCCATATGTCAGATAGGGAAGAGAATTCGTCGATATCTTCCTTTTTTCGATCGAGATATTCCATTCGTGTCCGCAGGATTCATCCAGAAAAGTGTATTGTCCATGGCTATGCTCCGCCTTAGCCGGATGGAACGTATTGAACCAACCAGCCGGAAGGAAACTCGGTTTCAGCGGAATATGCCACGAATTTCGGCTCACCTCCCTCCTATGGTTCCTTCCTCGAAAACCGACGATTGCCTTCTCCCTGAGGGCTCTCGAGAACCATGCAGGAATTCACGATGCCTTATATCTAACTTTCAAAAAGAAGGTAAAAAGGAGAATTTTTTAGCGGAGAATCTGCGAAGAATCTCATTTTCTGTACGTAATCAAATTTAAAACACGTACATTAGACAAGTGTTTCATAAAATGCATCGATACCTCTCGTCCACAGCTTCGTAAAGGGTTTAAATTATTATTTTGGCGCATAATTATTGCGGCTCTTTTATCGCGACTTTTTTATTCTTTAAATTGTTTTTTTTTTTTTTGCTGCATAGCAATCTGTGATTCATCTGCGAGGTTCTTATCGCCCGGTTTGAACTTCTTAAACCATCTTTCAACTTGGCTTTTGCTGATTGCTCCTTCGCCAAAAAGTTCGACGAGATCGCGAAATGATTGGATTGCATTTTAATCTTTCTCGAAGTGGTAGAGCATAATATAGCGAACATGGATATGTTTTTCCATACGCATTTTCACTATTTCAAAAGAGAGGATTATTGTTATGGAAAAAAAAAATAAACAAAACGTCAATTTTCACCGACTCAATATCTCAGATCTACGAACTACCGTTTCCATCTTTTGCTTATGCAATTTCACGTTTTTAATATGCATTTTCCTCGAAACAAAAAGAGTGATCTATAATTACCGCTGTTTCTCCTGTAAAAAGTGTCTAAAAATTTCTTTTCCGAATGGGAGGAGTTGATACACCTCGTCGATGCTCTAAATTTGAAACTAGAAATCGATAACCAAAAGGTAACGATTAGAAAAAAGCCTGAAACATTCTACCATCGATTCTCCTTCACGATTACTCCGCATAACGGCTGGCTAATTTCCACGGGAACAATGTGAGACGTTGTTAAAAAAGTTGTAACGAACTGCTGATCGAAGCTCGGCTGGTTCCAATTGTTCCTGTGGAATTAAAGGAAGAGAGAGGGGCAAGTTTTAATTGGACCGGTCGAATATTCACAGGCCAGCGATAATATTTCCCCTGGAATCAGCAATCGTAGCGATGTACTCGCGGTTTTGGCTCGTTGTTTGCTCGGGGCTTTAGTTACGCGAGAAAAGTCACATTTACGGAGATTCGAAACGCGCGATATAACGATTAAACGTGCACCTGTTTACCCGTCCACGTGTCGAATAGACAAGCTGCCTGGTGCAGAGGTACAAGCGTCAGGCTACTGTACTATGCAACATTAACTCGATAATTCAGCATCCCTCCCCTTGATAAATGCTCTTGCAACCGAACGATCTCGCTTGTTCTACGGATCCACGCCCAATGGTTCCACGTTTCAATCGGCTTGTTAATAGCTAATTAATCGTTCCGACTCGTCTACCGTTGATTTCGTTCACCGAGAGATACAAAACCCGCCAAAAGTTCCAAAGCAACCTGTCCAATTTACGATTAATCCCTTGATTTACACTTTGCCTTACGATATATTAGGCATTACGTATATTAACCTCAGCTATTCACTGTTTCAATGCACTTTTATATTAAAAAAAGGCAATTTATAAGTGATTTGCATTTGACAATCCGCATTTTTTAATTTGAGCTGAAATTTTTGTGCAAAAGTGCAAATTTAATAGGCATATATATATATTTTTTTTGCCACGTTTTGATCGTAATCTACACTGCGAGTGTGACTCGTCGTTGTAAAGCAAGGGATTAACCGTGAAGGTAAATTTTTATAGTGATCTGCTGTTTTTGAGACTAGTGTTTCTATGAACAGGTGGAAAAATAGATTTCTGTCAGAATTTTCTTGGACGTTGACGTAGATTGAACTAATTGAACATTTGGTGATATGTTCGACGATGATTAACAATGGAAAAGGAATTGAACGCGACAAACAGAAACTGTTAATTACGTTAATTAGTAGAGATAACAAAGAAACACTTATTAAAGTAATATTTGATATTCTGTGTTTCTTTGTTATTCTTATTTATCAATGTAATTAACAGTTTCTGTTTGTTATAATTACAATTGCTTTTTATAAGAATAATTAAAAAGATTATTTAATGAACATTTTATAGAGCAATCACTGTGAGACAATGAGAAAAATATCGTAGCTTGGAAAATCCACTTTTTTCGAGATATAGCATGAGGTTTTTATCAAAAAATGCGTTACACTTTTCGATTATACGTAAATTGCAAAGTGAAAGAAAGAGAAAACACAGAAATTGCTTAACACGAAGCAATTTCATTTCTGAACAGTTTTTCCAATCAGAAAAAATCGAATTCTGCACGCATAATTAAATAATATTCAGACAAAAGAAATTAGTAATTTTTGAAACGAAATTTTTCTATCGTCGAAAAGAGCACAGTGTAGGTCAATGCAATAAGTGATAAAAATATACTTATCAGCAATCTATAGAAAATTAAACGAACATTAGTTGTTTAAGAAACCGAGTCGAACAAGAAATTCTTTCTCATTTCAACTGTGGAACATCTGACTACGTTTAACAGTGAAAATTAGGTGGTGTTGAGTGTCGAAGGCCTGTTAGGTTCAGAATTATCAAGAAATTTAATCTTCTACTAATTTTTTATCAGTTCGAAATGAACGTAGCAGAGATCGATAGCGCTTTCCACCTCGTTGCGATAGGAAACATTCTTAAAATCGAGGAAAAATTTCTGAAAATTCTCGAATCGCTATCAAAGCACGGCGGATTTGAAATTTTTGAAGAGAAGTGTACCGTGCGAGTTCTCGCGGTCAAATTGGCTAACGAGTAATGGATTGCAGCTCGATCCGTTATCGATGACGATGAATGTTTTTTTTCCTCCTCGTTTTTTTCCCAATTTTCAGAGTGTTTTCCCATTTTTTTACAAATTTGCTTCTGTGAGATAATAAATCGATTCACTCCTCGTCCTCCCGTATCGATTATTCTTCACGCCGCTTATCAGATAATTAATTGTAACAGGTGACACGTGATTTAACGTAGTGTGAAAAGTTAATGTAATAAAAAGATAAGGAGCTAGTTTATCGAGCCTGACGGAGGTGACATTTCGTATAAAAATTCGAATCGTTTCGCGATTCGACGTTAAACACGTTTGAAAACTTGGATTATACTTAAGTTGAACTTCATCTACAAGAATATCGTCGAAAATGTCTCGTTTCGCTGTTCTTTTCTTGCTCGTTGCCATTGCTTCCATCAGCTGTGAGTATTTCTACAGATAACACGATCTTCTTTTTATAAAAAAAATTCTAGAATATTCGTTTTTGTTTCATACGAGTCCAGTGATCGATGCTCAGAAAATTTGCCCACAAAACGAGGAGTATAAAGAATGTGGAACCGCTTGTGAGCCTAGCTGTGCACATCCTGATCCCATACCGTGCATCGCTGTCAGTGTCTTCTAGAAAAATTCTCTTTCAATAGAATTTGTCGAGGAACTAACGTCTATTTTGTTAATTTTAGGTCTGCGTAGAACGTTGTCAATGTCTGAGTGGTTATAAAAGGAACAATAAGGGAAACTGCGTCTTGTCAAAGGATTGTTAATATTATTCATTTGATTTATTTAATTGATTCGTTGTGTTTTGTACTTAAGAAGAGGATGAATAGTTTTCGTCTTACAGATGTGTAAGATGAACGTAAAAAAAGAAGGAAAAGTAATAAACGATCGTCCGTTTCGATAATCTTCTGTTTGATTTCCTTGATCCATCCGGTGACTCTTTCATTCGGTAAATGAAACATCGTTTGTTCTAGTTATCGATCGATACGCGTAGAAAATGCGCGATTTATTGTACCAGACGGATTTTATCGATGACTCAGACGTCTTTTATCTAAGTTGAGAGCGTAGAATCGATGAATCAACGCTAATTAAATACCGATTTTAACACCGAGCGTAGTAACGAATCTTGGAAATTTTCAGGAACACAGATTATGCACTCGTTGAAGTATGATGAATTGCATTTGATTACTGATTGACGTTTTTAATTCACATTCGTCTCGTTCGATACTTTTTACGTGTTGTAAATAATTTGACGAGATTACAAAATGATCGATCGAGTTCTGTCGTTTCGTTCCCTCTTTCGTAGATATCGAAGTGTCGTGAATGGTATCTATATTACTTTTTTTGTTCCGTGTAAGCAGTATTAATCTACGAGAGAGAAGAAAAAAACGTACAATCGATGGATTTCTTTTTTTTTTTTTTATTTTTTGATACGAGTGCTGGAGAAATTAATTGATAAGACAAATACGTTTACATGTCTTCACATTTATTACGTTCACTTAAATACTACATTTATGTTTCCCCATAGAAAGAATTTTAAATCATCTCACACAGTTATAATCTCGTGCATGTGTGTTTTCAGTTTTTCCAAATTTTTCTCTCGAATTCTAATTTCAATTAAGCGAAGTTTATCGAACAAATTTTCAATTTTTATTTCTCCTCGAAATCATGGTTTCTCGAGCATTTCAGTTGTCTTCATTTTAATTACTCGTAAGTAATCTCTCGAGAGATTAATAGGTTTTAATTAATAATTAAGGGATCGATGATAATGAGAAAATACGAAATACGTGTTTTTACAGTGGTTTTATATTTAAAATATATCAAGAAAATAAAGCTTAACAAAAGTAAGCAATAACACAGTAGCAATAATTAGTGGGTACCACTAAGGAATTAATCAGCTCGCAGGAAGCATTGTACCGTGCATAATTATTGCCCGTTGCATTCGTTTTAAATTAACCATCCCATCTCGTTTCCAAGTCTTCAGCAATCACGAGTCAAAACACACTGATTGTCCTTGTTCCTCACGTAGCCGGGTTTACACTGACAGCCAATCACGCATCTCTGAAATTACCAAAAAAGAAATGTCGCGAGGATATAAAAAATTAATTAAATAGAAGAGAGAAAAGAATGAAAAATTCCACGAGATACTAACCAGTGTACAAACTGGATCAGCCTTTTTCTGACAAGTGTCCACACACGGGGATCCACACTCTTTGAACTCCTCGTTAGGACCGCATTGTTTGAAATCTTCAGGTATATTCGGGTACGCAGCTGAAATTAATTATAAAATAATTAAAGAAGTGATAAATTGTACAATAGAGAAAACAATCTGAAGAGTAAGCAAAATTTGTCGACACGAAAATGGACACCAGTTGCAAAATATTGTTAATATTTTTATATAAAAAATCAATTGTTATAGTAAAAGGTGTGTTTAAGTTAATTAAAAAATAAAAAGTGCAATATCTTTTACACTTTTTTGTCAAAAAATTCCCAAAGAACCTCTATTTTTAACCATCTCTAGGTGAACATTTTTTAAAAACACAAGTAGAAAGACACAAAAGTGGACACTAATCGGAATATATCGTTAATATTTTTACATAAAAAAAATCAATTGTTATAGCCAAAGGTGTGTTTAAGTTAACTAAAAAATAAAAAGTGCAATATCTTTTACACTTTTTTCACAAAAAATTCCCAAAGACCCTCTATATTTAGGTCTCTCTAAGTGCATCATATCCTTTCTTAAAAATCACGAATAAGAATATAGAAAAATTACAATCGGGAATCAGGCAAGAATTAAACGTAAAATATTGTAAGATTAGATTTGCAAGATTTCTTTAAGAAACACTTACCGGCACAGACAATTACCATAGCTAGCAGGAAGAGGATTGTTACACGCGCCATTGTAGTTTGTCGTTTGATTTATTTACTCTTGTATCCACACACTTGGTTCAGCTGAGAATCGAATGATGCCGTCCACCGATCGTAGTCAGCCTTTTATACTTTTACACGAAATCCACCTCTTGGTCAGTTTGTTCTTTGAATTTTCGCCAGATCCCACTATAGCGTTTACCGACTCACGATTTCGTCGAGCCAATTCACGTAGATTAGCAATCGGCCATGATTATCGGTATCACCTTGTTTTCTCACTGACCTTACACTGCAGTAAATAACATGTCATGTGATGCAAGCCTAACTGCGGCATTTTAACACTTTTATCAGTGAAAACTTGTACAATTGCACCTTTTCCTTTAATCTCGAAGAATTTTCAGTAAAAAATGAATCTTTTTTTTTTTAAATAATATAATTTTTAATTCCTCCATTTTAACTTTCTCACTGGAACTGGAACTATACGATTGCATGTTTATTTTTGTAACAGTTCATTTTCCCTGCAGGCCAGATTATTTCAATTTTGTGCAATTTTTTCATTACTTCAATCCATTAATTAGGGAAGACGAGTCAACTCGTCACTGGTTCGCCATTCTTTGGAATACAATAATTTATTTATCGAGGGATTGTTTAATTCACATTAATCGAAATAGTTATTTATTATAATTTTCATAAACTTTCTGATATTCACCGCAGTATTATTGCTCGCGTAACTGAAATTCTTGTTAAATCGTGGAACGCCTGTGTTCTCTTAATACTGAAAATTACCAGTGTTCTGAATTTTCCTTAAAAAAAAGTGCCTTCAGAATTTTCAAAGGTGCGAAAAGAGATTTGCAACGACGATGTCTACACATCCTTTCTCATTAACGAAAGTTTCACGACGCTACTCTGGATATTTCTTAACCGAACACAACGTTACACGTCTTATTTCTTCTGAAAATAAAAAAACACTCTCATAGGGTTACGTAAAATTCTTCTGCGTTTCATTAACATTCATTAGAGCATTAGGATGCCTCCATGTCTCGTCGTGTGTTTCCGTGGCAAACGATAAACGGAGATACCGTATTCCCACGCGATCTTATCTCTCTCTGATCTGGAAGCTGCGTAACGTACTCATCGTGTTCGAAGTTTTATCGCAAACGTAAGAGAATTTTCAGTATTTTGGTAACTAATTTGCATTATTAGAACGATCAGAATTAAAGCGAAAATTCTCAACACGTTAAGAGCCACGCCAGTTCCAAATTTTTCGTTTCCTCGGCGTTAATTCTCGAGAAATGAACAGCTTCAAACTTAGAAGATCATTCCTTATCGTTCATTAGTGGGTTTCGTTAAAACAGTTTAAACAAAGCGTTACAAAGTTGCTACTTTCTTCGCTAAATTTGTCATAACGTTCCTTGCAAAATTTTCGGAACTGAACGGCGAAACAAGAAGTCGATCGAAATCAGTTTGACACTTAGTGTGTTACTTTTCTTATTTTCTCTTTTTTTTTTTTTTTTTGTTCTTTTGGCTGGAAATGTTATTCTCGACGAGATTTCGATTCTCGTTAATTTGGCATCAGACCGGGGCAAGGTCGCCGGGAAATCCGAGTGGTTAGTTAACTAGAAACGAGTTTACGGCCTCTCTATCGGGATAACGACCTTTGTCTCGCGATTCCAGCTAGTTCCAGGCCATATTTACCTCGCATAATCTCGCTTCTTCCAAGAACACGCGTTGCCTCAAGCATACGCATCCATGGTGGTTCCTCTGTCATTTCGGCGAGATTAATCGCGACCTGACTTCGCTCAGACGTAACAAAACATCGTGGTAATCGTTTAACACACGTCAGCGAGAAGAAATTCGGGGAACAAGTGTGTTTTCATTGGACTTGACTTGCTTCATGGTCATCTTGGATTGTTTTTTCTTTGTTTTACAGCTCGGAAAATGATTAATTTGCCTCGTGTGTTACGTATGCTGATAGAGGAGGAATAAAAAAAGAAAGAATTTGGCTTGCGGAAAGTCCGTGTGATCAGTGAGCTCTTTTATCGAAGAATTTGAAAGAAAACATACACTTAATGGTTTTAAGATTGCTTAAAAAAGAAAAAAAGTTTGGTACAACTAAAAATACATTTCTATTAAACGTCGTAATGGAAAGAAGAGGAAAAAAACAATTGTCGATGTTGATACAGTATCAATATTGATACAGTCTTTTAACTGTTAGCGTAGGTTGCGCCCTCGATAAATCTAGGAGTGCTTATCTCCAGCAAATAGCAATTGTCATTAGCCTCTTCGAAGTTAACTTTGCGCCATTTAGATTTCACTGTGAGACATTCTTAGAAATGGAAAGACTATATTTCAACGTGCATACGAGATAAAACGTTGAATTATTTCATTTGTATCTCTAATTTGTTTGGTAACGTGTTAATCGAAGAGGAAAAATTTCGAAACACATCTGTTGTTATTAATCAGATCAAAACGTCGATAAGAATCCCCGAATGAACGTTGACATTCGATTAGATAAGCGAGTAAAAATCATCGAAAAAGGTGAATACACTTTAACATTGGAAATTTTCGCACGAATAGGTTGCAATCGAACGGGTAGTAAATATTTTTCTCCGTTCGTTTTTAGTACGTGTTGTACATGTTTTAATAAATAGCCGTAAAGTAGATAAGAGTGTTATCTACGTTACATTTGGGACACGCGGAGCATTGACAAGCCTCGATCTAAGTAAAGAGGCCGTGGTCTTTGACATCGGTACAAGATCTGGCTCAAAATTCATGTGACTGACCGCGTTTAACATCCGAGGTACATAAACATACTGGAATAGACGCTGTTTCAACGAAATAAACGATAGCAGATACGTATCTAGGTCTTCTCTTGCGTACGCTTTGCATACAGATTCGTTGAAAAATCTTTTCCTCGAAAAACGAAGAACGCGTCTTTTGAAATTAATGCTCTGTTGAATGATGACAATTTATGGGAAATATTACACTTTTTTTTTTTTTTTTAATAAATAACAGCTTTTTTCACTGCAAATTTTCCACAAGTAACTCATATACTTCCTCATTTTATTCCATTTGCGATATTTTACGATACAGATTCAAAATGACAGACTGCTCCATAGAATATTAGGGATTCTCAAAGCAGATGACGATTCATCGGAGAGTATTACGCTTTTTTTTTTTTTTTTTTTTAAATAAAAAACAACAATTTTTCTATGCAATATTTCTCGTAAATCTTTTGACAAGTGCACTCGTTCAGTTTCTCATTTTCTCTATGTTACAATATTTCGTCATACAGATTGAAAGTGATTGCTCTGTAGGATAATAGCGATTCTCAAAGGAGATAACGATTTATAGACAACATTACACTTTTCTAATAAATCAATCTTTCTCCGGAACATTTTGCACAAGTGTACTCACTCAGTTCCTCATTTTCTCCATACTGCAAGGTTTCACGCGAAGGAGGAACTTTCGAAAATAATTATTACTTTTCAAACCTTTTTCAAAACACCATTTTATTGATATTACGGTACATTATAATTCCAATCGTCACTTAACGAAGATTGTAGTAGAATAGTGATAAAGCTGAAGCGAAGGAGGTGAAACGTAGATCGAAAATGTTGATCGTATTAACAGTTCTGCGGAAGAACGCAGGTTCCTTCGCCATTCCTCAGGTATCCGTTTTTACACTGACAGCCGATTTTACATTGCTGAAAAAGAAGAGACGTCGAGAATCCAACCAACTCGGAAATGTCGATCTTCGGCGATTGAACGAAGAAAAAAGACACGTTCGTCGATTGATTTACATAAGAATACGATTACGTTCAAATACAAACCATGGTGCAAACGTCCGTGCGTGGCTTGGCACAAGTTGGCTCGCAGGCTGATCCGCAGCTGTTGAATTCTTCGTTCAAACCGCACTGTTGCCCGAATGAACCTTCAAGGATACAAAATAATTTGCCACGATTTTCGTTCGAGGACCATCTTCTTATTCAAATATGAAGAAAAAGCAGAAGATTTCAGTTGAATAATGTTGATTACTTACTGGCGAACACAGCCAAAACGAGGAACAAAAGGAACAGATTTCGTGACATTTTCTATACGTTCGTTTTCGGTCCAACTGATAGCTGATAACTAGTCAAAGCTTGTAAAACTACTTGCCTTTATATATGTAGCTGTCGTTATGAAATCACGATCCACGAGATCTCTCAGTTTCCTTCTTTCTCTCGTTAATCACAGCCTGACCGTGGAAACCTATCCTATTCGCTCTTTATCACGTTTTTCCTCTTCTCTACGCCGCGATACGTCAAAGAAGCGCGAACTAGGAAGCCTTAAGACACTCCTCGACGATCGAGTGTTTTTGCTTTGAATCTCCTTCGTGTCTCGTTTAACGTTCACCTGATAATTACTTACCGAGAATCGTTGCAATCTACTAAGTGTATTCTGTACGCGAAGATCGATCGGAAAGTATGAATTGGACAACTATTTTCCACGATTCCGAGTAATTCTGACATTCTCAAAATTTTGTCTAACTTCTTCGAAGAAATAAAGGAAACCGAAGTCGTTTCGATCGAATTTTAAAAAAGTTAAGTTCTATTTTAAGCAGGTTTCGAACACTTTTGTATGTATAATCGACAGCAATAACATTACACTACGTTCAATGCTAAGTGATTGCAACTAAAGTACATTAAAAAGTGTTAAAGTACCGTTTAATAAAATAATCGTTTCCTTTTGAGTTATCCTCGACGTTAAGCGAAGCAACGATTTTCCCAGCCTATCGACCCGTCAATCGCGAGGCATTGTACAAGGGCCTTGCAATTAGCGACGTTTCGAAGCGTGGCGTAGAGAAAGAGGGTGAGGAATTCGTGGTTCACGGGGTGGTGGTGGAGGAGGAGGAGGAGGAGTTTCGTGCTGATTGAATCGACGAATTTCCGAATCGCGGGCTCACTTTGTCAGCGCCGTCGATCAATCCAGCCACCCCTATCCACGTTTGCTTTTACCTTAAACGCCATTTCGAGTGGTTCTGTCCTTTCCTTTTTCCACGTTTTATTCCGACGAGACCGGCGTCGACAATCGAATATCCGACAGTCAAAATGCTATTTATTATTGAGCACTTCGCCGTCCCGCCTCCTTTCATCCACCACCTCTTCCACCCCCCTCGCCGAATAATTCGTCCCGATCCTCGAGCTACCCTTCGCCAAATTTATCGTCCTTTTGCTGTATTTTTTGCGGATAATACTCTCCTTTCTTTCCTATTTAGAGAAAGAAACGAAACGTTACGAAAAGGGAGAAAGTGAAATATCGAGTTTTCCATGGATGATCAAATTATTACGATGGGACGAAAATATTACGCATTTCGCGTTTCAGCTGGTACTCTAACGTCGGCAATAGTTGGTATTCCTTTGTTTCTTAACACATATTTAGACAATTCGGTTATATTTGAATAACTCGTCAGACTGTAGAAAATAATAAAGAAATTCGAGTTTCCTCGCGATCTGATGGAGAACCTATGGGAAATATTGAAATATCAAATAGTCATCTAGTTGAAGAAATTTATACAAGTTATGGTGTCGTGTCTATTATTGTTCGTAATAATAGTTTTTAACGTGGGAAGAAAAATTACAGTTGGTTACAATTGTAGATCTCGAAAAGAGATTGAGAAACAAGAATGAATAATCAATAATTGATATAAATAAAAAAACATCGATTGACAATAGTGCAATAATAGACGATACAATAATACAGCAACAAACAAATAAAACGGGGCGTATAAAATACAGATAAATGAATGTGTAACGTTTGAATCACACAACGCGTGTAAAGGGTTAAGTGTCTGAACTGTTAGATCACTGAGCGGATAGAAACGTATTGAATAATTTATCATAGTCATGTTGAAGACTGAATCGTGAACCAAGAAACGATGAAAATTCGAAAAGATAAAAACGCTGTTCGATTGGCAACTATATATCGATCGTCTATTCTCAACAAAGTACTCTTCCTTCCCTGAAAAATCCCCGAAACTATCGAGTTCTCTTACGTATTCAAGCGCAAATCCTTTTCCAGCCCTCCTACATCGATTTGCCAAATCTATTTAACGTTTTCACAGGACCTGAGGCAGACTCCTCGTCAACGTGCGACCAGTAGTCACTGACAGCGGAAAACTCGATTGGAAGTGCTCGAGTTACCCTTCTCAATCGTTTCGCGTTCCCTTCTTCACTCGTAGTACGTACACTCTCGGTCATAAGTATTAGAACACTTATTAAAAGCAACCCTAAACAGTATTTACGAATCATTAACAAAAACACTGTGTAATTTTGCAATAGGGTAAAACTTTCAAATATCTATTTAGGACGTTTCGATTTTACATCGACGTTACTGATGATATCATTGACACCAGTGATTCTGATCTGATTATATCACATCAAACATTGTTAAAGATTACCGAATTTCTCTGTGCAATCACTTTTGTGTAACACAAAAAAGAATACTCCCCTTGTCCCATAATAATAGTAGCAAAAGAAAATAAATATAGAAGGTAATATTTATTATCGAAAAATTAGATTAAATTAAACAATAAATTGAAAATATTATTTCTAATTTTTATTTTGAGTGTTCAGATAGTTTCTCGATTTTTCAATAATTTCGTTACTGCATTTTAAACTTGTAGGATTTTTTAACTGTGAAGCTTTGCATTCTCTATATACGTGAGCTTAAAATTATTGCACCCATCGTTCTTCATTGCAACTCGATCTTTGCTCGAAAACTCTCTTTTTATCATCTTACTTTTACAATGGGTTATATATTCAATTGAAATAAAACCATTGATTTCGATCAGCGGATGAAATTAGCAAAATAGTTGTAATTCGTAATAACTAGGTTAATCTAAAAATTGAAAGATGTGTCGAAACAAACGACAGATGTCACGAAACATTGATTTTTATTGAAAGTTTCGCAATTTTACTATTATGGGAGTATATTATACCTGGCGATTTACGAAACGTCACGAAAATTTGATACAATCTGTACAAGCTATCGTATTGTGCATAAGAGGTAATGAAATTTTCTCCACTTCCATTTTTATCAAAAATCTATCACTTACGAGAAAAACGCTGTGGATCAGTCGCGTGAATACGTATATTTTTACCGACACGATACTTTCTGCACGAACGTAATAACTGTTTTAATATTTATGCACAGGAGTGTACATACCACCCTCTCTACTCCAGTTTTCGCCCCTTCTGTGCAACGTCACGTCACACAGGAGGCCAAAGCCTTGGCTCCTTTGTACCGAGACGAAGGGCCACGATTTCAACCCCTCCTCCCTAAAACGTTCCAACCTTTTGACACACTGACCTGATATTAACGCCGTCCAATCAGCCTGTACAATGCTAAACGTTCTCCATTCTGATAAAGAGGGAGGTGCTCTAAAGAGTATATTGTATAAGGGACTTTTCGTTCTTTGGTTGAAGTCATATCAACATCTAGAAAATCCGATTCGATTCAACTCGAAGGAAATAGCTTATTAGAGATAATCTCTTAACCCTGGTCAGATAAGTTTGGAAAAGTTCTGATGACTCAACTGTGGTGGTCGAAAGAGATGAATGTACCGTGTGTTGCAAAGTTAATATGAACAACGGGTTCTTTTGGAAAATTTAGTTTTCCAAGTTGTATGTGTGTCTGTAAACATTTTTTCGTTCTCTTTCTTTGCGAGCGTTCCTTCGATTTTAGGATAGATTCTTCCACATTGTTTCTCCTTTCAAATTGTACGAACAATCTTCCTTTCAGCCTTATTTTCCACCTCTGTTTTTTCTATTTAATTCACAGAGGACGTGTACACGATGGATATTAAAATTAGCACTTAGTCTCTTCTTTATTATCAGAAGAATAATTATTCTTATGGATTTGTTGGGTTAGAGAGAAAGTTCGTAGGGTTTTCTCAGCGAAATTCAAAGACAGCATTTGGATATCTGTGTGTAGATTTATTCCACAAAATTCGTACCATTTTGTTCCTTTAATTTTCGCAATTTTTGAGGAAGTTTTTTGGCATCATTCTTCCAGAATTTGGTATCTTTGCTTTCAACTGTTTGGCGTTTCATATTTTAAAACTCTACGAATTTTCTTTCCAACCTTTCTAACGTCACAGTCGCCGAGGAATTCGTCGCTCAGTGCCAAGATTTCAGGATAAAAACGTACCAATTACCATTTTCATATATAGAATTCCACTCGATCACCGTGAAAAATGTATAAAACCCGTGAGTTCGATAATCAGGAGAAAAAATTACCATCTCCAGCATTCTGACAATCTCCGGAATTTCTCGTAACTTTCTACAAGAAGAGATAGATCGATATAAAATTCTTCGAATCCTTTCCTATTTATCTGCACGATCATCATTTAGAAGTGATCGTTTCGTCTTCCATAACCGAGCGAGACGACGTCGCATTTTGGTCAGACACATTGGAAAATGGCTGATTGCTCTTGGAGAGTCGTATTTAATTATCCTCCTTCCGTTTATCAACCACCATTAAGCACAGTCGCTGGTCTTTAATGGACCGTGCTACCAAATGGGGGACCATAGGCCAGAAACTACGACGCAAAAGAGGCTGAACGATGTGATAATCCTCGATGAATCACGAGTTTTCCTCTTCGTTTTCGCGTTCGTTTTATTTTCTAAATCTGTCTTCCGATTATTTCACCAAGTAAGAATCTACTCAGGGGTTAGGAATTTTTCCTTGATCTTTGAAGTAACACTGTTCGAACACGACGATTGCTACAGGTTCGAGGAAATTCCAACGCAATTTCTGCAATGGAATTGATCGGAGTAAGGGTAATTACCGACTGTCAAGTGCGTTATATAATTAGACATTGCATTTGTTAAGTTTCGAAGATAGTGGTGTTGATAAAAGAAATATTTATCCAGTGTATATAAGGAACTGTTGTACGACTGTTCTAAATTAGTTCTCATTGATACGTGAATCGTTAAACGAGTTACCACGAGCATGAATAAATTCGTTCTTGTGTTGTTCATCGCTGTCACGGTGTTGGCTACCTGTAAGTAGATTTTTCAAACGGATCTTTTATCAACGCTGGTGTAGAATGGTTGAATAAGAAGGTGTTACGTTTGGTGCTTTCTTTTAGCTACTTTCGCCGCGAATATAAGTTGTGACAGGCCTCACGAGATTTACAGATGTGGATCAGCGTGTCAGACAACTTGTAAAAACCTTGGACAACCCTGTCCCATAATGAACATCGTAAGTTTTCGATAGAATATCGAAGAAACTGATTTCATCCGTGATCACAGACTTCAGCTTTAGTATAGGTGTGATTAGAGCTGGGTTTTACGCGATTCTAGATAATTTGAAGGTATAGAGTTCCACGGAATATCCAAATTATAGTGCTTTTTATAACACCCGGGTCGAATTTCCAAATTTTCAAGAATTTTCTGTCGAAGTTTTATATGCATAATTTTTCCTATATTCTCTAAAATACGAATTTACATGAAGATTCGCTGTCTGATAACAACAGACCTAGAGATCCCTCCGATTCAGGCGGGAAAAACAAAGGAAAAATAAAAGTTGACAAATGTTTCGTTACACGTTAGATGTGAAGGTAAATTTTTTCCAATCTTTGGATGCAATCAAGGGTTGAAGACATTTTTTAATTGTCGAAGACATTTTCTCACTTTTCTGTCAACTTACGTATACTTCGATTGGAAAGAATTGATCTCTACAGCTGATATTTTCCATGAAAAAGTAAGAGAAAATCGACGGTTCGAGAAAATTCGTGAAAAAAAGTTTCAATTGTCAGTTGAATATTCAGAACGTACGTGGAATGTTCAGAATGTCAGTGGTTACGGGTTGATTTCGTTTCAGTTCAACGTTCAGATTAATTCAGTCGATTCAGTTGAAGTTTGAAAGGAAGAAGAAAAAAAGAAAGAAAGAACGAAGAAGGAAAGGTGGATGATTTGTCAGCGAATTTTTATTTTGTAGAGATGTAACCACGATTGCTACTGCGAAGATGGCTACGCCAGGAACTCAAAAGGCATGTGTATTCCTATACGTATGTGTTCGGGAAAACGTCGTCGTGTAGTAAAGCGTGAAGTTTTGCCGGAATATATTCTATATCGAGGAGTCCCGATAGGTTCTCCTAATTCAACCGTTTCGTTAAATTCCACTGAATGAGAGTTGATACTTCTTCTGTCTGGCGAAACTACACGCCACACGAAAAAAAGAAAAAAAAAAACAGGAAGTACAGATAACATTGCTGACGTCCATTACGCGTTAATTGGCTGCGCAATTCCATCCAGGATAAACACGAGCTACGCCGTCCGTGAAATACTAGATATATGTACGATATTCAATAACAAAGCCACTGTATTAAATTCCTATTTATTCTTCGTCTGTAGCGTACACTATACACAACTGTTAGTGAATCACCGATAGACTGACGGATTTTTTTCATGAAAATTCCTATTTTTGTAAATGTAACGAAGCAAAAACAGTGGAACTTAGATGGAAAATTATTTCGTTTATCGGGTATTATAAAAAAAAAAATGTATATTTTGTAGATTTTTCTCATATTACAAGTATTCTGTGCAACTTGCACCTTTTCATTTCCTATAAATGCTTAAAAATCCACAGTCCAGTCATTGGATATTTCATACTTTATGATAAACATGTTATTACTTATTATTGTAATAGATTAATTATGCTTTTGTATGGATTATTATTATTAAACGATTTTCTACGAGTAGAAAAGTACCTTGAAATTCGTTCGAAACTCTTCTCGCCAAATTCGCGAACAATCGAAGCAAGTTTCATTTCACAAGTTACATTTCTAAAGTGACTAAGAAGATACATAAGTTGTCTAGAAGATTAATTTGGAATTCGTGGATAGTCGTAACACGTGAAGAATTGTTGGCTTTTATTAGAGTAATTCTTAATCTAAATTTGCTCGAATTATCTGCTAGTTTCACCGAAGAAATGTGCCGATTGCAAAGGGTTAAGCAGCTCTCGGTATCATCAGAGGTAGTTGTCCGGTTGCTGACTAGCCCAGACTTGTTGAAAGGCAGCAAGAACAATCGGAAAGTCAAACAGTTCGACCAGGCTGAAACGGAAGAGCTTCAATATTTGGCCCTCCCTTCTCTCGGGTTAATGTAATTCACGGACAACTCGAAAGTGCTGAGGCTTTCGATCCTTTCTCATTTCTACCTTTCCTCCCTATTTCTTCCACTCATTTCCTATACATCGCGTTACTTTAAATCATGTCGAATCGAAAGGAAGTTACAGTCGAGTTTGAACGAGAGAGAAAAAAAAAGAAATTTACCGATAAAGGTCAGCTCGAGATGCAAGCTTATCTCGCGCTTGTAAGAAATCTACGTTCGTTGTTAGTTTATACACACGGAATAGTTGATCGTGTTGGTAAGAAGAAGGGTTATCTGTGTTCTTCGTAACACAGTGTTTGCGTTCCGCTTTCACGGATTCGACGGAACAACTATTTACCATGCCACCGTGGCGATTTGTTTGCAGAGAGAGAAGAGATCTTTGTTTAGTCGCGTTCTTCTCAGAGATCTTTCTTCCTACGACAGGTATTACGCAAATATCGAGTCCTACCGATGGACCATTCTACACTTTTTACGTTTCATTCGTATGCACAGGATGATTCAGAAACGTTCCTCCAGTTTGTTATTGTTTGCAACGTTTTCTGAACTGTTCCTGTAATCTAGATATTTCGCGATCTGTCTGAAACAGCTTGTATTGGAAACAATACAACGATCGATACAAATTTACTTTTTAAATTTTATACTATCGATAAACAGATAGTTCAGTGTCGATCCTTTAATTTCTTTTTCTATTCCTTTTTCTATCGCTAAAAATTGGGTTCACAAATAAACACAATTGTTCCTCCAATTGTATCTTATTATTTTAAATTATACATTCGTTACGATTACTAAAAACGATCTCCACTAACTAACACTAATCTCACTAGCAAAGTTATACTGTCTCAAATAATGTCCAGAATATTAATATTAAATACTGTGGACATCAAAGTCTTTGGATGCTGAAAGAAGACGATTAAAAAGAACTTCTTTCGCAAAATACAAACTTAACTCCTTGTTTTACGATTTCTTATGAATTATGTATGTTAATCTCAGCTATTCACCGTCTCAAAGCACCTTTATATGCAAAAAAAGTCAGAATATTATAAATGATTTGTATTTGGCGATCCTCAGTCTTAACACTTTACCAACCGGAAGCCTATTAATCGGCGTTTTGTTTTCAACGTTTATCAACCTTAGGAGCCTATTACTCGATTTCTTGCTATCATAAATTAATGAATTACCCTATAATAAGAGAAAGTGAACGATACAGTAAGCCCTCTCACGAATTTTGATTAACAATTTTTAGAGCTGTAAGAATAAGCGAGAAAACAAAAACCGAGACAGTATTGAATAGATTGAGCCGTCCGGTAAAGTGTTAAATTTCAGCTGAGATTTGTGCAAAAGTACAAATGTAATAGGCATAGAATTTTTCTTTTCGTACATTTTGATCATAATCTACACTTCGAATAAAAGTGTTAAACGAGAGAATCACGGTGCAGAAAAAATGATCTCTGAGGAGTTACTCGTCGGAGAGGTAATTTCTCCATTGTTCAACCCTTTCGTATAATTGTCATCGACGGAATGCAGTCCATGGTGTGGCGATAGGAGGGGAATCAAGGTCACAGAGCGAAAAAGCGGGCGCACGTGCGCCGCGGCGCATTTTCACGAGGATGCGGTCGTGCAGATGGGGCGCGGTATAGTATACTGGGGTGAGTTCCTAGCGGCCATGTCGGTTCCCAATTAAACAAATGCCCGATGGAAACTCGAGCAACCCCTCGAGCCCAGCATCACGTCGCGTCTCTCTTTCTCTCTTTCCCCATTTTCGTTCGACCGTAGAGAAGGGAGAATCGACGGGCTACGCACGTGTCGTGCAGCATGCGAAATTCGAGTGGTGAATTTGTGTGCGTCGCCACTCGACCTACCTTCCGTCCTCTGCGAAACGCTCGCGGGCCCTCCGCCAGCTAAACTTGCGACACGAGGCGCGCGTGCAATCGCGTGCACGCGCTTGGAATTCTTAATTAACCGCTGGATAACCGCCATTTTTATTTCTTTTTTTTTTTTTTTTCTGTGTGTGTGACAAAGATGGTGCAGTTTCATTTGTAACTAACAGGAATAGGTACGATATTCTTGTTAGGAGTTGTTTATTAAGTGAAGAATTTGAAAAGGAAAATCACGTTACAATGAATAAATTAATAATATCTGTGGTTAGGAAACGGAAAAACAGTCAGTGCGTTTATATACAATAGTAATCACGAAAACAGAGAGAGCGAGTGTGAAATCATTGCAAAAATGAAATGACTCTTCTGAGCGCCAATTACGCTGATACTTATTATGGGTGGAACAATTCTTCAATTATAAATACATTTGTTTTCCTTTTTCTTCTGTTGGAAAGATCTGGATTTTTCTCTCGCCGTTTAAATTGTGGGAAAATATTTTGCAAGCAGAGGGTTTCAGGGTGACAAATTATGCAAGCGTTTATTTGTTGAAAATATTGTTATTTGTTGGCGATTTTTTGTTCGACAGTGTTAAATAAATTAGGATAGTAGGGAAATATTCTTCAATGGAAAGGTTCCAGGGTGACAAATTATGCAAGCGTTTATTTGTTGAAAATATTGTTATTTGTTGGCAATGTTTTAAAATCACCGGGATCAATTTAACCCCATCTGATTCTCGGAAGCTTAAGACATCTGTTTAGCCTCTTACAATTTCCAAGAGTCGACTAATTCACTCTATAATTGCAAACAACGAAATTCTCCTGCATTTACATTCATGATTCTCTGCACCAAGTAAATTCCTGATAAAATTCACCTATCGAAATTATTTAAACGAAATTTATTCATACTAAGAGAAATTATTCGTGCAGTAATATCGTATGTTAACGTACGAGAGACAAAAATACCCCATTTTTCCTCTCCCATCGTTTCTCTGTATTTCACATTTTTTTTCCACCCTAAAACGCGATCACCGAAAGTTTCAACAGGCGAAGCTTACGCAGAATCCGCGTACGAGTTTCCATGGGAAGAGGTAACGACGCAGATTACTCCCCTTTGTTAGTTCACTTGTCGTGCAAGCTGTTATCGGGACGACGACGAGGGGTCGGACTGCGAAATTTTCGCAGCGCGGCAACATGGCTGCGGCTGGAATCAACCCCTGCGCCACAGTTTCCTCGCGTCCCTCTTGTTCACAGAGAGGAAGAGCAAAGGGTATATATTCCGGCCGCGTTTTACGCGCTGCCGTGTATCATTATCGCGAGTCCATTTCTCCCTTTTCGTTCGTCTCGATTAGAATTTCATCGTTCAACTATAATTCGAGGGCCACTTATAAATTCGTCCTACGTAAGATTTCCTAGGAAGATCGACTGGAGAAAGAGAAGATGTAATGGCTTGTATTTTACTGATCAGTATTTTAATCCCTTTTTGTCAGTATTTAATATTATATTAGCTCTTTAAGTGGGGGTACTTTTAGCACAGCTGATCACTCTAAACGCAAAGAAAAAAAATATTTTACTAAACAATTATATCATAATTATTTCATTTAAATATTCAATTCAATCATAATACTAGACAATATAATTCTAATTATTTTATAAATTATAAAAAGTATACAAAGTAAGGAAGTATCATATAATAAAGTGTAAACATACAAGTTGGATATAATTTTAGTATGTGATTTATAAACCACACCGACAGTTAAAGGGTTAAATACCTAAACAAATAGCAATTGGTCGAAAACGGAAACGGGGAAGACCGAAATTAGCAACTAGAGCACTCTTGATAGATTGATATTTGTAAGATTATAGTATATTAATATGTCAAAATGTTAAAATGTATATTTTTATAAATAAAACAATAAGCATGTTTTCTTATTCATTAAGTGAAAACTTGTAAATGTCTAATTTCATTAAATATATAGAAAATGAAACTATATATATATTTGTTTTACATATAAAGACATTTTTAAAGGTAATTATTTTTCGACTTACAATAAGTCTATAATGAAATGAGTTTAATACTGTTTTTTTTTCTGCTTTGTATTGTCCATTTATTAATTTTATACTGACCGTGATGATACTAACCAGTAATTAATTTCATACTAACCGTTTTTTATTTATACCGACCATTCTCTATTTATGTACTGACCATTTTTTTTTTTTTATTATTTACATACTGACCGTTTAGTATTTTTATACTGATCGAAAGTTGATTTAAATACTGATCGAAAATAAATTTAAATACTGACCGTTTAATTTGTTGCCGGATGTAATTCGTCTTTGTTCGCGTTACCATAAATTACGCCACGCTTCCGGAAGTGACATATGGCGAATAAACGTACCAGGGAGTAACTTTTCTCTTATAATTTTCTCTCTCTCTCTCTTTTACCGGTATTACTGTTTCGTTAGGTGAAAATTGACGGTTTCGAACAATGGCTCGGAGAATATCGCGCCGTGGTTCCTTCTTTCTCTTTTTTTTTTTATGGAGCTTACAGAAATCTGAAGCGCGTGTATTGTTCGGTTAATGGAGAATAGGGGTGTATTAGTTGGTGTTTAGGGGTTCGTTGTAGCTTGGGGTGGGAAAAATCGATTTCTTAAAAATGCTTGCAAGCTCCGCGATTGAAGTTTCAATGGATTTGCGTGCAGAGAACACGCGTGTTACAACAGAAATTTACATCGTCGTTTTCTTTTTCTATTTTGTACCACTTCTCTACACTTTCTCGCAAACTTTTCACAGTTATTATATATAATAACTATAATTCCTTATCGTTCGTTAATACATTGAATGCGCCAACATGAGTTTCAATGACATCGCTATATAAGCGCATAATATTTTGTAAATAGAACTACTTTCATCTCTTCTATCGTTACATTAATTTCTCCACACCATCGTAGTAACGATGATAATATTCAAAAATTGAAAAATACTGAAATTTACTCGAATTTTGAGTTTCTAGCAATCATGGCTTATCACCAGTGACCCCATAGAATTCAACGTATTAATGGGTTTCGTTAAAACAATTTAAACAGAGATACAACCTTTTTTTACAGCCGCTATAAAGTTATCACTTTCCTCGTTCAACTTATCGCAACACTTTCTGGAAAATTTTAAAAAACTGTATCATTGAACGAGGAGTTGATCGAACACGTTTGACGTGTTAAAAGTTTCATTTATATATATCGACAAATGCAAACAAGTGTCCTAATACGTGTTTACTGTACAAGAGCGTACATCCAACCCTCGAAGAAGAAAGCTTACTCCCCTATATTATCCAGGACGTTATTAAGTATGGTACCATCTAGGCAGATGTTTCACGGTATTTTCCAGTGGATTAGAAAATACCGGCCACAGGGCTTTTCCGTGGTTTCTTGGCCAAGCGGAGAAAAAGGGGGCTGGATGCGCGTGTGTAAAGAGAGCAGGGTTCAATCGGCTCGTATTTATCCGGGGCTAATTAATGAAAAAGAGGGTAGAGAGTAGAAGAAAAAAAAGGCGGGTAAACATCAGCGAGTAAACTCTCGCGAGGCTATTCGATCCAATACCATTTCGACGCGTAAGAGAGTGAATCTACTCTTCCCCTCCCCGTTTTCTTCTCTTTTCCCTCCTCGAGTCTCTCGAGGGTAATTTCGACGAATTTTCTTGAGTAACCTAACCTACCGGTGCTACGTTTCGTAACAGAGAACACAGCTCCCGTCCGTGAAATCTATCGATATGATAATCTCGACGGTGTGCAAACACCGGTCGTCGTAATGAATATTCAATCAGCGTTGAACGAGTGTTTGCTCGTCCGCGTGAAATTCAAGTGTTAAATTAGTTACAATCAATTGACCAAACGTCGTGATTCTGTTGCCGTATTCTGTGCAAATTTTCACGGATTTTCATTGTTTCTCTTTCTACCTGTAACCCGATTTTTCCCTTGTTTATGAGAAGAAACATGGTTGAATAGGATTTTACAATTGATTAGAGGCGGCAAGAATTATTAGGTGTGGAAATGTACTATTCATATAATCAGTAGAACCATTCAAATCGAAGTATTCGCGATGGTGTGCACAAACTGCCAGAAAAATGGCAAAAGATCATCAACAGTAGTAGAAATTATTTCGATAATTAATCTGTTTTCGTTCTTTTTAAATACAGCCAAATGTCGAAAAGAATTTCTACGCTTAACAGTGCTTATTTATCGTAAAAAAAATTGGCTAATAATAACGCTATGTTGTAACAATATAATGCAATTGATTAATAATATAAAAATAAACTGAATAAAACGAAGCTTACGAAGCACAGGTACTTGTTAAATTAGTACACGTAATTTCCCAGCCACTTGGAGTCACAGAGACTCAAAAACGAACATTTTTTTAAAACAACTCTTTTCGAACATTACGAAATACCATGGAAAATCGACGAGAAGAAAGAAAAGAAAAAGAAAAGGAATATTTATTTATTTATTTCATCGAAAAAGGTAGCTTCGAGCTTCTGGCCTCCTCAGAATTCGAGAGAGGCTCCTCGAGAAGGAAATTTTCATTCGCCCCACAAGTGGCTCGTTACCTAGACCTCCTGTTACCCTCTCCCCTCTTTCTCGAGGACTCCCCGTCGACTATTTGCCGAAATGAGCGTTCGTCCGTACGAATGATCGGCAAATCGATCGGAAAAATGATTGGCCGAACTTGTCGAACAGAATCGTCGTGTCTGTCGACCAAAAGAAGAAAAAAGGAACCATGGAACGAAATAAATGCCGTGAACAAGATAAATACGTTCTAGGATGAAAAGGGGACGTAGAAGAACGTAGAAAGGACAGAGATTCCTATTAGACGCGACAAAAGTCCCCATCGATGATAGATGAGCTTCTCGGTTTTCATTCGGCTATTAGCGTGTAACAAGATAGATTGATTTCGGTGTTGTTTCACTGTCACGCGTTCGTTACGACCGTTCTACAACCATAATGAACACCCCTATGCTTTGGTCACCTGCAGATTTCAACAACCTGTTCGCGTGAATACACAACACACGATTCACTGGTTCGTTGCGTTATTACATTTAAACAGTACACTGAATTCTATTCCTGAGGATAGAATGCAACGAGCTGATCGTATTTTAATCCTCCAGTCTCTATTTTTGATATAGCTATGAATTTTCAAACATCAAGATGAATTTTTAAACGCTCTCTAAAAAGATTGTCTCGTGAAGCGAGAACTGTGAGTCAGTTTTAATTCCAACAAGTGAAATATCCGCTACGTTTCCGGAAATTATAGTTTCACGGAGAAATCACTGAAAGTTTCCAACATCCAGACGTTCCATAAAACCTGCCGCTACTTCGAATGAAAACTTGACCCAAATCTTCTCTCCGCCTCGAATCTCTCATGGTTAGGTCCTTCTTTCCACGAAGAGTAAGGTTGAAGGATAGGTGAGAGAGAGTTAGAGGATTCCGTGTCGATGGAAATCGATCGAGCAGAAGACACTTCTACCCTGTTCTATGTTAAGAGGATTCAAGGGGATGGTGAAGGGAGTAGAGAAACGCTAAGAGAATTCACCCTCTGTAAAGTGGACCTCGCGAGGATCGGCTGACGCGTTTGTTTGCCTCAGACACGCCGGAAGTCTGCGAATGATATCGATGGCATCGTGAGAAAAATGACACTCGGTCAAGAGAGAGAGATTTAACGCTTCTCCCTTTTTTCTTTTCGTTTTTTACTCGATGAACCTTCTGAAAAATTCCCGAAACAGCTCTGTTTAACCTGAGACTTCTACTAGTCTTTCTACGACGAGTGATGTATACACGATGGAAACGTATTTACGGATGTTTGCCGCGAATAGAATCCGCGGGAACGTTTTTACGACAGGTACACTTCGCGAATTTGTTCACACCGTTTGCTTTTCGTACGATGGCCACTCTTTCGCGAGTCACTCGCGCTTGTATAAGCGACCGGTTAAGCGGTCTCTTCTGTTTGATCGTTCTATGTAATCCGACTTAGTTGAGTCTCTTGGTTAATCTTGAGAATGATCTTGGACTTTGAGTATGTGGAACTCTTGGAACTCTGGTGTATCAACGCGTCTCTCGAAGCACTTTTTAGTATCAGATGTGGAAATTATCTTCAAGCTTTTGGGTACAACGAAAGTTTTAGTTAAAAATTGACATTGTCGTTGATGAGACAATAATTCTGTAGCACTAAAAAATTACAGTTTTCTCTATTAAGTGTGCATAGTAATTCGAAGCCTTTTTTTCCCGCAAACTTCAATCTTTATCGAAGAGAAATCAAACACGATTTCAACGTTCAAAACGTTTTCTACCATTTCGAATCGTCCTTTTTCATTTATCAACGAAGAATTATCTCTCTGAACAAATATGGCGACTTTAAGTCCGAATTAATTTTTTATATTTCATCCAATACATTTTACGCTTCTCGTTTGATTTTATTTTGTTCCCCGTTACCCAATTGCGTTACATCGTTACGACAATGAATTTCCTTATAATAATTATGAATCTTTCTTATTAGAATGTGGCAATTTTGCTTGCGGCGGACAAAGAAAAGTTGCGTGAAGGAGAGATTCGAGATTCATAGAGAAACTCAGTTGTGCTATCTTTATCCATCAGTTCCTTTAGAAAATCCTCTCTGAAATCGATAGACGACCTTCAACCCTCACACCCTTTACGAAGGATTCTCTGAAATCCTCGCGAGATCCGCTCGCGGAGTCACGCATGCCGCTAACTACGAAAGGGAAACAACATAGAGGAAGGGAAAAGAGAGAGCGAACTGAAATCCCTGCATTGTCTCGACTCTCCCCAATACGGATAATCTCGGAAGGTTGGCCACGGGTTCCCTGCGGGAGACGCGATAACGCCCGAAAACAGAGAGAACAGCCCGCGTCGAAGGGTTGCCACACGCTTTTCCTAGCTCGATCCACAAAATTTAGAGTCCTCTAGCTTGGTATTAACCGATCCTCATAAATCGATCTGTTTCAGGTCACAGGTATGCGTATATTCTCGATCGTCGATCCGATCGTCTATTACTTGTCTAGGGAAAATATACGAGAGGGTATATCGAAGAATTTCATTCTTTTTTTTTTTTAATTATTCGGAGAATTGTAGAAGTCGAGGACAAATTTGGGGGACCCAAGGAGAATCGAATGGACATACCGGGACTTTCCACACTGTATTTTTCCTCGTTGTGCGAGGTTTATATGAACCCCAAACTTACAGTGTTCGAAATAATGTATTCATAAGGTTGGAATTTTTTTTATTTATTTTTTTTATATATAGTAGTATCTTTTGTTTGATCCTCTCATTTTTATTATGGCGTTCGTAAATATTAGGACACTCTTTGTATACGTACAGAAAACACTGTACAATTTTATTTTATTTATTTCTTTATTCTTAATACACAACAGTGTTTTTTATTTAATCTTTTCATTCTTATTATAGCGATACTAAGCTCGTAAATATGAGGACACTCTTTGTATATGTACAAAAAGTATTGTACGATTTTATTAATTTTTTTTAATACACAACGCTGTCATTTTTATTAAATTCTTTTCGTTCTTGTTGTAACAATAATCAGTTCGTAAATATCAGGATACTCTTTGTATGTGTACAGAAAGTACTGTACAATTTTATTTGTTTTTATTATTCTTTTTAAATACACAAGAGTATCTTGTCTTTTATTTAATTCTGCTCGTAAAAATTAGACCTAGTTAGGTACAGAATATGCAATTCAAGTTACGAAGTCGAGAGTTTCCCCTTTGTTACCTCCCAAATTCGATCAGAATCGACACACGTCCACCGACGTTACTAATAATGTCCACTTGGAAATGAATCACGCGTCTACTTAATCGCATTAACGACTAAACGGTTCGCGGCGAGTATGCTCCTCGGTTAGCCTGTCCGAAGTGCAAATATTAGCACGCGATATTTTCCCTTGGACTGTGCGAGCCGACCAGGCCAGGATCCTCGTGTTTACACCGGTATTTCCAGGTTCCTCGTGAAGAGTCCTCGAGGAACGAAACGAAGAGACGTCACGCGAGCTCGGAGAACGCAGCATTAGCCTCTGCGAATTTGCGAACCAGCGTCACTGGTTATTTCCAAGGTTCCTCCGAAAACGATGGGTTTTACGATCAAACAGCGCGGTGTTTTTCTTAGCAGATGGAAACGACGAACGAGGAAAATTGTTCTACCGTTTTACGATATTTAACTTTGTTCCTAGTGCAAACAGTTTCCAAAGAGACGCGGATATCGTCGAGTTGTTTCTCGCGAGCTTTGCAATCGTTTCGTATTCTGTTTCGATTCTCTCTTTTTTTATTTCTTATGTATCGGTAATTATTTTAACGCGTTATTACGTATCCATAAGAGAAATATTTATTCTTCGAGTTTGTTTATACAGGATATTTCCTACAGATCTGGCAAAATTTGGTAGAAGCGTGATGTGCAAGTTTGTGAACGCTTCGTTAGAAAGTTGCTGGCAAATATAGAATATATCCTCTTCCGCTTCGATGTAATATGGAATTTATTTAATTCGAAATTTTTCGAGAATCTTCCTGCATCTCAAAAATCGAACGAATTCGTAGAATGAATTCTGTACTGTACACTTTTCGTTTTAGCGTTCAAGGACTACAAGCTTATGTGACTCAGAGGCCATATTTTTTTTAATATTTGCAACCAAATTTGCATTTTCGTCATGTTGCATTTCTCTCTCCTTTTCACTTGCAGATGATTTTCCTACAATTTTTCCAAAACGATAGAAAACACTGTGTGTATGTTTAAAAAAATATTGTGCATTCAAATAGAAAAAAAAAATAATATCCTTTATGAAAATACAAAAGAGAACATGTTCATGCACACATTATTTCTTCTACATTTCCCTTGATCGTTCGATTAAAAACACGTCACTGTGCCCATTGTTCCCTTTATCGTCCCTTTGTGCTCTGAAACGACAGAATTCACGATAGCATCGAAGTTCTGGCATGGACATCGCGTCGATAATCGCACAGCGTAGCAACTAATTGCGACAATAGATAGGTCCACGTTAATCCCAGGAATCGGGTTCTCTCCCCTGGCGAAAAGGGAAAACGCGGAATCGTGGATGTTTGGCTACGCTTGGACCTATCGAATAACTCGAACCTGTGTCCCAGGAGTATTTGCACGCGAAAGGAGAGGGATTGTGCTAGGTATACGGTATGTGGATTCACGTGGTAGAAATTTAGTAGCCCACCCTTGTGTATACGGTCTTCTCGTCGTGTTTCCCTTGTAATCTCCCGAGGATTGAATCCATGCACGTATTCCTTCGATAAATAACGGAATATTATAGGTAACAGAAAGAAACGAAGAAGGAAAACGAGACGTTTAATATTCTTTTCGTTCTACTCTATACGCGACTCTAACTAGCAATCATCAGACTCTCAGGTCGCGATTCTAACTAGCAATCTTCAGACTCTCAGACCGCGATTCTAACTCGCGATTTTCAGACTCTCAGATCGCGATTCTAATTCGCAATCTTCAGACTCTCAGATCCTGACTCTAACTAGCAATCTTCAGACTCTCAGACCGCGATTCTAACTCGCGATGTTCAGACTCTCAGATCGCGATTCTAACTTGCAATATTTAAACTCACGGATAGCAACTCTGACTTGCGATCTTTAGACTTACAGACCGCGATTCTAATTCGCAATCTTCAGACTCAGATCGTGACTCTAACTAGCAATCTTCAGACTCTCAGACCGCGATTCTAACTCGCGATTTTCAGACTCTCAGATCGCGATTCTAACTTGCGATCTTTAAACTCACGGACAGTAACACTGACTTGCGATCTTTAGACTTACAGACCGCGATTCTAATTCGCAATCTTCAGACTCTCAGATCCTGATTCTAACTAGCAATCTTCAGACTCCCAGACCGCGATTTTAACTCGCGATTTTCAGACTCACAGGCTGCGACTCTGTCCCGCGATTTTCGAACTGACTGAATAGTTTAAAAAGAATGAATATAAAATCCCTGATTCCTGGGTCTAGAAAGACCCATTGACATTATAAATTCATAGAGAGGGTAAATTTAATCACATTGATCTTTTCTGCATTCTACTTGTACCGTGTACATTCTAATTTACTATTTCAATAAAAATTATATCGAGATATTTCGATATTATAAAATAATATACTTGTTTGTACTTGAAAGATGAAACTGAGCGCGAATAAAGATTTCAGCGTGCTCTATTGCTATTATTAAACGATTCTCTCTCTTTCTCTGTCTCGGAGAAAAAGAAGAAATGACGAATAAGGGAAATCGAGGGAGAAATGGGGTCCATCAGCAACAACGGAGAAGAATTGGGCCGATCTACGTGATCAGAATGAAAGGGATGACACAGACGAGCGGCCACGGGGCGCTAACTAACGCTATAATCGAGTAAGCAGTTTAGTCGAGCGATCCGGTTACGTCGACTTAGCCTTCCGTATCGACGAGGCGTCACTGATTGGTTTACAGATCTGCTGAGCCGAACTCAGACGCTCAAAGGCCTCTCTAGTTAGCCACCATCTCATCCCTCTTTTCACTTCCTCAAGTCGCCCTTCCACCGGTGTTTCATTAATTTTCCTCCGATTCCGCTTCGTCTGCGAAGCCTTGGCACCTTTGATTTCGCAAAAGCGTTTAGAATGATCTTCACAGGATCCTCTTGTAAATAACTTACACTTAATCCTGACGATTCCGCGTGTCTTTTACAATTTAACCCTCGGTTAGTATTAATTAAGACGGTGACTCGACAGTTTAAGATCAAATAAATTCAATCCTCTTTTTTCTTTTCATTGAAAAGATAACGTTAAAAATCTGTGAAATCATTTTTCGAAGAGTCTAGCAGGCTAAGGAGGTCAAAAGTGCCCTCCAATCGATTTGTTGGTGAGATGTACCATTCGATGGCTTATCAAAAGAAAACACGTGACACCAAGTTTCAATCTTTTAGCTCGTCGGTGGAGGTAGTTACAGAGTAAATTCGGATTATCAGTTTTTGGACTATTTCCTCTATTTAGTGATACGCAAAACTTCTGAAAAAAAACATCTGATATATTACTTATACGAAGGCACATCTTAGAGAATTTTTTCCGTTTTTCTCGTTGCAAATCCTAGTTGTAAAAAATAAAAGAACGCAAAAAGTGTGGATATCTTTCGAAAAAAAAATATCGTTGCTTTTATATTTTTTTTGTAGCAGTATATTAGCATAACCATCATCTTCAATTGTTTTCATATCTTTTGAAAGGGTGCACCGTTGTTAAAAGAATTAAAAACCGATATTTTTAAGATACTTCGTTTGGAAAAATAACTTGTACTTCGAATTTTTACATTTTCTGTATACAGTGAATAAATTGAACTAATAAAAGCAATGTGTTTATTATATTCGGAAACAATTCACTTATTTTCAACAGCGTGGTTATTTTACAAATATTTTACGAATATCTTGACGTATTGCTCGAAAGAAAAAAAGAAAGATCTACAGAATTTTTCTTTCATCCTTGACAAGTCGCCAGGTTACAAAGGGCAATTCTACAAGAATCTGATAAGCTGAGAGCAAAGGGAAAGTGGTGCAGAATCGATGAACGGTGTACACTCTGTATGTACAAAGTCAACTCATGAATTCCATCGAATCGAAGAGAGAAGGGAGAGAAAAAAAAGAAAGAAGTGTCGGTCCCTTGCAGGGTGGCCGGTGATTGGCTGCCAAACACCCTCTTCGTGATTCCTGCCGATCGATTGGCCCCTCGTGCACCGCTTCAATCACGGTTTTCATTAAGTCTCGCCGGACAACGAAGGGTAGCGAGAGAGGACAGTTAGAAAGGGAAAAAGTGAGATCGAATGGCCTGGTATTCTGTGCGTAGACTAGAGAACGCTGGTTTCCGGTTTGGAGTTCTGTTAAAGGAGAGGCTTCCACGATTAATCGAACTTTCTCTTCTTTTCCGGCGACGGTCGAAACGAATCTCGATGTGTTTTTATTTTCGAGATATTTGTAGCTTTATTTTGCGAAATAAAATCACGATATAACTCATGATTGTTGCGAGATATTACAGTTAAATAAAAGCACTAAAATTTATCATTGTTCGTTCACTTATTTTCGCGCTCTGCGAATAGTATCGCTGTCGATTGAAAGTCAGGGAACACCAGAGTGAAAATTGAAAGTAAAAGAAAATTCTTTTTACATGTTATTTTTATTATATTTTTAATAATATAAAAATTGTCTCGAATTGTATTAAATATTGCAGGCAAAGGTGTGTAATTTTTAATTCTTTAAATTAAATTTCTCTGCAATGTTCCGTCCAAATCGTGCAGATTCTGCGTCAGGTGGAGCTGGGAATCCTTTGGAGAAATAAGAAAAATATAGTTTAGAAATAAAAGAAATAAAAAAGAAATAGTTTACTGTACCATGTGGCCTAAGCGAAAGGACCAAGGAGAAAAAAATTATTAAAATTAAGTATAACACCTGTTTCGTCCATTGCACAGTCAAAATTAAAGAAAAATCGGTAACAGAACCCCATTTAAAAAAAGAAAAAAGCTAATCCACATGTTCAAAATAAAAAATTGAAAAGTTCCAAAGAACGTGTCGCAAACGCAAGTCAAAAATTCGACTAGAATGTATCGAATCGCCACATTCGATGAACCTTTAAAACGCCGTAAAGGATTGATTAGACAGCGCGATATTACCGCGGCCGTGAAACCGCAATTAATTTCCGGTGAAAACGTTTTCCCGACGACAGTTTAACGAGGCAATTTAACATCGAGGCGAACGATTACGCTACACACATCGAGCATCGTGGCACATTTCTACGGGCCATCTCTTGTTATAACCAGCGATCGATACTTTCGTGAAGTATAATAAGGACGCCGGAGAGGTTTCCGCGCGACGCTGAAGAACCACGCGCCGTCTCTCTGACAAAGAATTCTTTACCAACCGGTAATCCTCCCCTCGGAATGCTAATTTGAACGACAGAACGAGAAAGAGAGAGAGAGAGACGAGACCCTTCTTCGACTTTCCAATTTAATTCACTGTATGAAATTCTCTCGAAATGGATCGTCGTCGACTTGCACGTGGCCGATTTCGTGCATTCGCATATCCGTTCACGACGCGATCGTTAGTATATACACGGTGGCTCGTTAAGCGTGACAAATCGCTTGTCAGTACGACGTGTCGTAACCCCATTCGTATGCATACCTCGGATTAATCTTTGCAACACCGTGCGAGAGAAGATGTCGATCTAAGATCGATGTACGTTTGATTCGATATAGATTCAAAATTGACGAAAACGAGCCACATGAACAACTCTGTTAATTCTCGTAGAATAGATGCAAATATCCCGGAAGAATTTTCAGAATTTTCTAAAGAAATTCTTATGTAAATTCTCATCGATCGGTATCTCAATATCGAAGCAAATTACTAAGTAATTTAAAATTTCTCGAGGTGCCTATCTCTTAGAGAAAAATAGCGTTTTTGAACAAGTTCAACGACACTGGTCTCTCGTATTATTTTTCCGAGGCAAAGGAGAAGTTGAAACGGTGATCAAAAAGTATGAAACTGTTGGGTCTAAGGCAAAGATCTCAAAAAAGTCGTATTCCTATAATTTCATCGATATAAATCAACAGAAGTTGCTATGAAATAACGTTCCTGCGATTTTTCTCTCGAAATCCGAAGCTTCGTCAAACCTGGCGTTAAATATGCATCAGGAATAATGCAAATTAATTCTGTAATACTTCAAGAAAGACACTCTTCGCTCATACATGAAACAAGCACCGCGATAAAACTGTCTTCCCCGGACAAACCCAAAATCCTAATTCCCCCGTACTTACATCAACGACACTGTTTACGTATGTACCCCAGGCAGTTTACCCAGAGAAGGGTAATTCGCTTGGAATCATTAAAAATCAGCAGGGTAGGAAGAGTTAACGACGCTTTGGTAACATCCCTGAATGTCAGACGCGACGTTCATTTTTCATCCAGGCAGATCAGCGTGCTCCCCGTTCGAGCAGGTTAATCATTTTTAAAGGAGCAACCGCAGGTGTCTAACCATCGTGTGCACACCCTTGGTGACCTTATATTAAACGCAGAGAAAAAGAAGGGAGCGTCTCGTTCGCAGGCGTGTTGCACGACGATTTCTCCAGGAACGAGAGGAATGAAATTTTTCCGCGGGAGGGAAAAAATTCTCCTCCTTCCTCTTCCACCCCCCTCTGATGGAAATAATGAAACGGTGCGCGGCACAATTTGCTTTGCATACGAGTGACATTTTTCACGTCTGTCAGGAATCTGACTCTCCCTCCTTGAAATTAGAACCTTAGTTTCGCGCTCGAGCTGTTGTTCTCGCGTGAAAAACGCGATACACCGACGCATTCCTTCTTTCTTCCCCTTCCTTGGAAAGGAACAAGGGGAATGATCGTTTAGACAAATCGAGGAAATCTTTCTCCTATCGTGTGATTATCATTTTTAAAGAAAAAGGAGAGGTTTGAGAGTTAGAGTGAATTGTGAAGAAGGTGTGCTGACTATTCACTGGACGATGGTTTTTCGAGGGCTGTAACAGCCAGGTAACGGCACGTGTCTACCATAACTCTTGACTACACCCCCTATGAATTTCCACGCTAATGTTGTGCCAACAGCGGCCGTTCTTTTTCTTTTTTTTTTTTTTTCTTTCTCTGCCAGCCGACACCAACGGCCGATAAATTCGTCCCCTTCGAGCCTTGTCACCGCCTATCCTACGTTTTCGACGCTTTCTCTCTCTCCCTTTCTCTTCTTACAGCGAGTATTAATCGCTGTGGCTCCACGCGACAACTTTTTGCCTCGAATTCGCCGCATTGCAGATCGCGATTCACCACGCGAACTGTTTCCACCCTTGTTGCTTTGCGTGGGAATCGATTCGAGGAGATTGGGAATATGAGAATTTTTTTTTTTTTAAGTATTTTATCTGCTTGGCGAAGTATCAAGTGAAAGATCCAAGGATTCTGCTTCGAGCAGATGAAGCTGTACGATTCTCAGCAACTTTCTGGAGTTGTGAAAGAAGTGACTCTCAATTTTTTAAATCTTAGCTTCCAGGATTTTTTTTTAAACGAAAATTCGTCTAATAGTGATTATATATATTCTTCAGCTCTCCCCGCTCTCCCTCTGTCTCTCTCTCTCTGACTCACTCTCTCTCTCCGATTCACTCTCTCTCTGATTCACTTTCTCTCTGAGTCTCTCTCTCTCTGACTCTTCCACGCTCTGACACTCTCTCTCTGACTCACTCTGTCTCTGAGTCTCTTTCGCTCTCTCTCTCTCTCTCTGATTCACTCTGTCTCTAAGTCTCTCTCTCTCACTCTCTCTCTCCCTCACTCTCTCTCTCTCTCTCTCACTCTTCCTCGCTCTGACACTCTCTCTCTGAGTCTCTCTCTCTGATTCACTCTCCCCCCCTCTCTCTGAGTCTCTCTCCCTCTCTCTCTCTCTGTCACCCTCTGGTGGAGGGAAATTTTGGTGCTTGAAACACGAAACTTTAATGCAGCTCGTTACCAGGGAAAAGAGCGTGGCTCCTCATGGCAAACTTGCCACATTAAAGAGTCGACGAGGAAGGAAGGAAGCGGTTCAGGCGGCTGCATTAGTTAGCAGGTTGATCAACAAGAGTTTATCGTTCCTCTGTCTCTTAAAGGAGGAAGAGGAAAGGCTGGATAAAATCCCGTTGGTAACTGGCTGGTACGAAGGGAAAAGTTGGAAGGGCAAACATTTTTCCGGTCTCCTTCGAGAGCTAATAACCTCTGCATATTTGATAGGATTCCATTCTCCTTGGAAGAGAACGAGAGCTGGATTTCTTGGCTGGATTCGACGTTACCGTAGAAGGGAAATCTAATTTCTTTCGCTAACACGATACAATTTTGATCCAAGGCCCCGCAATCTGAAAGCTTCTCTCTTCTCCCTAACCCGAGCAAATACGTTTTCCTTTTCTTTTCACCTCGAGAATTCCTTTCCTTTCGTTACCATTCTCTTCTCGAGAATGGTTACGTGTGCGTTAACCCTTTTGCAGTACGATTCTTTGCCCATTTTGCACGTTCTCTCGAGTAAACTTTGTTTCAAAATCCTTTTTTCATATGTTTAACCATACCTAATTTATTTATTTAAACCTCTACAAAAATTACTGCTGACTACAATTTTTCATTTCGATGCGATTAATTGTTAGAGAAAAAATTTGATAATAGTGCATTATTTTATTTTTATTATTTTTTAATAAAAGGAGAAATGTGACAAATAATCGTGTAATACAAATCTCAGCAGAAGTTACTTTATTTCGTTCATATAGCAACAACGAACCTTGCAATTTTTTTTTTCAGAATACAGAAAATAAAGTACGGACGTCTTCGTAACTATTTGCAAAGTGTTAAATTAATCGTTGCTTCGTGTTTCGGCCTATTTGTAACCTGTCCCCCTCGTTGTAGCCAGTATCGATCGTTATCGAAAGCTTTCAAGGGACTCGAAGCCTTTTGTCTCGTGGAATGACAGATAATTTCTTCCTCTTCTGTCTTTCCATCGAAAACGGAAGTCAGGGATCCTCCTAGGAGACCTCGCGTCGATTTTCTTCTGTCTTACGGTTTATTAACTCTCGGTCGATTAGTCAGCCCCGTCTTTCTTCGATGGCTCCTTCGAGATTTACGGTTGAATTATTCCCTTTCTTCCACGGCCACAATCACAGCCCGCTGTTTATTGGAGTCGTCGGGAAAATGGCTGTTGTGCTTTCTCTAAACGATCGATTTCAGGACAACTCCCATGATTAATGGTATCTTAAAGTGTACTTTTCTTCGTTCTTAAGCGAAGCATCAGGTACAATTCTAGAGTTCACGGACCAAATTATCTATCGCCGTTTGATCGATGCTCAACTTTCTATATTCAAAATAAATTTCCCTTGACAATTAGGCTTTGCATCACTGAATGACGAACATCTGTGAGCAAATACTTTATCTCAGGAAAATAATACGACTGGAGATATTGAAAAGTGCAGAAGATAAAAGGATCTGAAGTACAGAAACAGGAGTGGAAGTAAATTTCGAAGAAAGACAAAAAGTTTATGAAAAAAATCATTTCTTATGAAACAAGAGGCTGAAAAAAGTCGCTTCCCACTTGCCAAATCGATTAGCTCCCTTATTTGCGTGAAAGTTGTAACGATAACAACGATTATTCCAAAAATACACATATTTTACGTGTCGTCAAATATATACTACGTCTTATAAAACAATATATTCAATTTTATCGACTTTTTCTTTCGATTTTTTTGTCAAATTTTTATCAATTATCAAGCGTTTTATTTTATGAAGTCAATCACAAAAGAGTGAAAGATTTAAGTTTGAAGAAGTAAAGCCACGCCAGCTAAGGTCCACTTAGCAGGCTTCTCCTTGCTCTTCAAATTGAACGTCCAAACATAAGTGGGTCCTCTAGTTCGAGTTTTATAGACAGGACACTCGTACATGTTCCTTAAATCCTGTTTATCCTGAGTAATTGCTCGAACGTTGATCACCGGCATAGCTGGGAACAATTCTTTAGGTTTCGAGTCAACTATGAGGCCAGTCTGAACGTCCCATCTAGCACCTTCCATGAAAATTCCATGAATATATGCCCCATCCCTTGGAGCTGACCTAACATCGAAGAAAAATAATAAATTGCAAGGCTTTCTATTTAATTAGTAAGATTAAACAGACGTACGTGAACTCTTCTTTGTTCTTCTTCGTAACGTCACACTGTAGACACATTTTATCGAGTGGTAACTCCTGTCTCCTAGCTGTAGATTGCATGATAGCTGTCAACAGTGATTGAGGATTGAAGAATCCTGCTAGCCAGACTGAAGCAGGCAACTGGGAAAAAATAATTCCTCCTAAATTAAGTTATTTCACGGGGACCATTTTGTTTCACTTTAGGTTTAACGAGACGCTCAGAGGATGTTTGAGCAGACAGGAAAAACCAAGCATTTCTATTTAAAGTGTTCGAATAAGATATATCGACACTAGGAAATGGACAAGTAAACGAAAGCTCGAATTTTCCATAAAGAAATCGTTTTTATTTCATTTGGAAGCAACTAAGTCACTCATAAATTTGAATATATTTTCGCGCGGTTTCATCAATAAACATTAGAAAAAATTGAAGATGGAAAAGGATAGCACTTTTTCTCGTGAAATCTAAAATTCGTCAAATTAAAAATTATACGATAAAAGATTTTATATTAAGTAGAATTTATTTTTTTTAATTTTGTACTGTCGAACGTCGCCTAAACAGAAAGCTCAGCGTTGACTCCTGAGGACCAACGCCATTTTTAACAGTGTTAATTGATCGTACACTTACGACAAAGTCCGAGGACCACGTTTCCAGCTCTCTGATTCGTAACAAGAGATCCACGAACCAAGCAGCAAGCCCTAACAACGATGGATAGGCTCTTTGCGCCCAGACAGGTGGTACCTGGTCGAAGAACAACGCGTTCTCCAAGTCCTCCATGTCCGAAGTGATGGTTAGCTCACCCTTCAGCCCTAAATCCAACTCGCGAAGCGAACGTTTTATCTCTGTGGTCAGATAATTCATTCGTTCACACTCCTGGAACGCGACGATCACGTACGGTGTTCTCTCTTCCACTTTTCCCATTATTTCCACCATATTGAACTCCTCGGGAAGTTTCTCCATTATTTCGTCCAGCACTTGCTTCACCTTTACAGAATTTTTAATGAAATAACACTCAACGATAGTGTTGCGTTGCAATCCCTCTCCCTTTAAGGAAGTCTACATCTCGGCTCACAAACCAGATTAGTATCTTTATATTTTCAAGCATTCTGACCATCAGATAGCAACAATATGCTCATGAAGCCATCGAACACTTCATCTTCCTTCATTCAGTCTAAATACGTTCATATCTGCTGTCTATCTAGAGACCTATCCCTTTTTTTCTGTTCCTTATTTTTACCATACTTCGTTAGAATCGAAACGCTTCCTAAGTTTATTGCCTGCTGCGGAGAATTTCTCGAGGCACACGGAAAATTCTACGCGAGTCCCTTGAAGGTACTTTCTGTATCTACGATTGACAATTGGCGAGAGGACGGTAACATTTTCTAAATATTTTTGTATGCATGTCAATTCGCCTATCCTTGTGTCTCAACCTCGCGAACACACTCTTTGTGAGGTGATTTAAGTCCGAGAACGTCTAACTTTTAAACAAAACGAAATCAAAGACCGGTGGATCTTTGAACGAGATTCAGAATCGAGAAATTGGAACTAAATCGAGGATTCTTCACGAACTTATACAGATATACAGAAAGGAATGATATTGCACCTTGTCTTCTCTGGTCACAGTTTGACCACCGGAACTACCCGCGTCTCTAGGCTGCATCTCGAAGACAGTCTTGAAGAGATTCTCCGCTGTCATCGTAAGAAAACCTATTTCAGCGTTCGGATGCAATCCGTACAAGTAAGGAGACTCTGGTGGCATTGCTTCGTCGATGTACGCGTGATAGCCAATTAAATCTGTGTTAGGTGGAGCTGGGAATCCTTTAAAGTAAAAGATTCAATTAGAAACAGAAGGAATTTAAGTGAAAATATTTTACCTGGAGCTAGTAACAATTCTCCGTCGACTAATTCAGGCTGCATGAGTTCTTCGAGATAGGAGACGCATAATCTTCTATCCCAGTCATCGGTTATGTGTCCTCCGTACATAATCTCTCCAAAGAGATATCTTGACGAAATAATTCCAATTAAATTTATTTCCAATTTATATAAATTAAAAAGAGAATAAAGTTTCAGTTGTTCGTTAATAAAGGCACACCTTAGATCTTCCCAGGGTACTTTCGAAGTAGCTTCTAAGTAATTGTACAAAACACTGACACTGATGTGCAGGTCGCCAACGTTGAAAGGGTAGATTTTATTCCAACCCTGAGGACCAAATTTCCTGCGTTCTGCAACCACCGCGTGGAAGTAACACAGAGAGAAGAGTATAGCTTTGAATTCTGCCTCCTTGCTGCACATTTCGAGGGTCTCTTGGGTAAAATTGTCCAGAGCTTTGTGTAGGTTAGCTTGCATTCCTGTTGGTGGCTCGTTGGTGATCTTAATAGACGACTCGAGGATACCCTAATTCATCTCAGCGTTAATTTTTCTGTAGTAGGTTTTAAAGTAGCTTCTGGTAATATCAGTTTATATTTCACCTGAGGAATTATATGCCCTGCTGGTGTACTAGCTGGTTCAGCACTCATGAAAACTCTGTAATTCTCATGCGAACCCTCTGCTGCTATTTCTAACTTCTTCTCCAATAATGGTAGCCATTTCTTTACTAAATGGATGTTCTGTAAGACTACCCAGTGTCCGTTTTTCGCTGCCACATCCATAGCTTGTTCCGCAACTGTCTCTTGACCCTGGCCTAACGATACGTTGTGGAAATTCTGATTGTCCAGGGTGTAGCTTAATCGACGACCCAAGTCCTCCACGTCCTTGATGGAAAATTTGAGATTCTGACACTCTGACTCTCTCTTTCTCTGACTTACTCTCTCTCTCTGGGTCTCTCTCTCTCTCTCTCTTTCTCGCTTTGAGACTCTCTCTCCTTGACTCACTCTCTCTCTGAGTCTCTCAATTTCTCTGAGTCTCTCTCTCTCTCTCTCGCTCTGACATTCTCTCTCCCTGACTCACTCTCTCTCTGACTCCCTCTTTCTCCGATTTACTCTCTCCCTCTGACACTCTCTCTCTGACTCACACTCTTTCTCTGAGTCTTTCACTTTCTCTGACTGTTTCTCTCTCTCTTTCTCTCTCTCTGAGTGGCACTCACAGCGGTAACTCAGACAGAGTTGCAGAGTTCGATATAAAGTCATGATCCTACAATACCTTGAGAGGATTGACACCAGGTGATAAGATGAAAAAGATAGGCGTAGAGGGGCTGGTTTCCTCGAAAGATTTAGCGAATTCGACCGTTCTTCCTTCGATGTACCTGGCTCCAAGTTTCTCCTCGATGAACGCAGCGATTGCGTAGGTCATTCTGTCGGGTCGCAGTGCTCTGAGCATGCAGAGACGCTGAATGGTCGTCTTGTTCTTCCACTCCTGCGGGAATTTCTCCCGTTCCGGGCATTCGCATTCCACCAGCTTCTTCCATCGTTTCGCCGAGCTCTCTATGTCCCTATCTAAATTGCTGTGCAGAGACACATTGTCTTTCTTGGAATAAAAATTCTCTTTCTTAAGAAATCTGGGTGCTTGTCGAATCTTGTAAAATGTTTATTTATTCAAAAATCACCATTGACAAACGCTCTTCGTATAAATTCAATATAAACTAGCTAACCACATCATTCCTCCACATCTCAGGCTTAAAATTATAACTTGTAGTATAACCAAAAGATTCGTTCGAACTTTCGTTCAGTTAAATTATTAAAACCACCGTGTGCCGTTACGAGTGAACCTATTAAACTCGTCTGAAAAATTAAATTTCAATTACCGGAACTCCTCTCTACCAGCCAGACTCCTTATCCCACCCCAACTGGTGTTCGAAAGGAAATCCACAGGGGATGTGACGTGTGGTGTGATTGGGAACCGCAGTAGGAAGTCCAGTTCGCCAACAGTCACCTCGCTTCTCGCCAGAAGTATCTGAAACGCCATCTGCGATACGAAGATGAGCTTGTCGCACTCGAATAGCCCTCTGGTTGTGTACATGAACACAGAATAGGTGATGCACTCGATCAGATTCTTCACTCTCCCGGACACGTCCTGGGCGGGGTCCGCTTTCGAGATGGCTTTCTGAAACACCACGCTGAAAGCTTTCAGGGAGAACTGATAAATTGGATTGATGGTGTTCAGATCGTTCAGGATGAAGTAGAGGAGAGAAGCACGGGCAGCTGCTGGTCGATAAAGTTCTCGCGCAGCGTCGATCTCTCGGCTTGTGCCGCGTGCTTCCGTCACCTTCGACTCGATTTCCGCTGCGGTCCTCTTCGTCGTCTCGAGATTTTCCACCAGCGACGTGTCCCCCAGAACGTTACTTCCCGCCGAGGACAATCTGTAGGATTTTTTTCCTAAATAAAACTTCGATTCTACTTAGAAATTGAGATTAATTAATTTCTGCATTTGATAATCTGTGTTTCGTTACAAAGAAACATGCAGACGTGTTTTCTAAATCAGCTGTCAGATTTTCAGATCTGAATTGTCGCTAAGTCCTCACTTTAGTCGATTAAGAAGTGAAAATTGTACACTTTCTATTGCAATTCGAGGTTTATTTTATTTATTTATATTTCGTCAATGTATGATATTTTTTTTAAACAATTTTCCATATGATAAGCATTCAACGCGATGAAATTTCCTATGTCAATATATGACAAACGTTCGTTATGATAAAAAGTGCAATGTCACGTGGGAGGTTATAATAAAATAATAATTGCACCTAATAGTTTTCGAACAAAAAAAAAAAAGAAAAAGTATAAAGCTGTCGAGGAATCGTGATACTCTTGGAAAATTAAGAAAAAGTAACTCTACGACAGTGTGAAAATTCCAGGGAAGACAAATCGTAGATGTAATTTCGTAAAAGCAGTTACCTCGACAACAGGGAATCTTCCAAACTGTTAAGCGTGATCTTGAAGTCGTTCTGCTGCCTGGTGAGCTCAGCTTTCAGCTCCTCGAGATCCGGCCGTTCAGCCTTGACAACTTCGGCGAGCAATTGATCCTCGAGGCCGTCCCTCGTCACCGTGAAATTAATTAGGGTAGTTTGGGCCTGCATCTCAGGCTTGTAATGAGGATTAGCCAGCTTCGTGTGTAATAATAATCTGAACAGCGGATTGTATTCGACCTCCTTGTCGCCGATCTTAATCGCGCGACCCTTCTTAATCAAGTTTCTACCTAACAACGGATCCAACACAGGATCCACTGTTTCACCGATATTCTCCACGAGAACTGTCGACCCATTTGCCAACGATTGCTCGATGACGTCCAAGTAACCCTTCTGGCCTAGCCTAATCACGCGTAATTCCTCCCCGAACTTCTGTTTGATCCATTTGATCCCTTGCAACTAAGGAACAAATCGAGATATCAGAATTGTTACAGGAATCTTTAACGAATGAAATACTACCTGAGGATCTATCATTAAAGGCCATCTGTCTGAATTCGTTAGAATGGTAGCATTTTCCGTAGACATTCTATCGTTTGGCAATCCTTCGTTATTCCATTTCGCAATCTGAGTGTCGTTAGTTAATAAAGACAGAGGATCTAAGCCATCTGTGATTGGAACTGTAGGTTCTATGGTGCGTAGGAATGGTAGCCATTGCTTATGCTGTAGATCCTGACGGAATTGCTTAGTGAAACATCCAACGTACGATACGAAAGCTGTGACTATGAGAACATCTCCTGGTAGCGTTGAAGCTTGTTGCATGAAGCTGAAACAGTTTTTCGTAGCAATTTACAGTGTCTACGTATTGTCTTAAATAAATAAAAAAATAATACAATACTTTGCGACTGAATCTGCCCATCGAATATTCTCCGAGGCTAATCCACCAACTAGTCTATTAGCAATAGCAATGGTAGCATTGGTAGCATCAGCTTCTTGCTGACACTTCAGCTTCTCCGTTGTCGCCTGCTCGAAATCCGCCGTAAGCTTCGCCAGTTGCTCTTCCAGAGACTGTTAAAATATCGACGTTTCACCTGTGTTCGTTGAGAATTGAGAAAAATGAGCGATTACATACAGCAACTTTGCGTTTGATGCCGCTGAGCTTCTCCTGTGCAGCGGCTAACTCAGCGTTAGCCTGTGCTAGTGCCTTTCTCTTTGGTTCCACGTCGCAGAATACTCCGTAGAACTTGATGATGTTGATTACCCAAGCACAGAGTCCAGCAGCCGCGGCTGACTTCGATCTGACGAACTCCGGTTCGAATTCCGAGTCTTTCAAGTAAGGTTGAATAGCCTTAATCACCTCTGGATGGATATTCTCCTTGTCATAATTGATCAAGGCATCTAAGAAAGTATCAACCTTGGCCATCGTGATCTGAAAAGGCAGGAGAAAATCGAAAAAAGGATTGAACATTGAACTACTGCGAAACCTTCGTAGTGTCTCTATTAGCTGAGCTTGTTCCAAGTACTTTGGCAGCCTTCCAACTCCTGTCCTTTGGTATTTTACCAGATGGAGCCAATAGGACCATCACAGCTGCAGTGACATTGGTTACAGCCCCAGGTGGCGAGCCGAACGACTTCAATTCCGTCAGATTCGCTTTGTTCAATGTATTCAGAGCCTCCTGAGCAGCTGAGAGAGCTGGCTCTGCCTTCATCAAGTCCATCTCGCAGTCTTTCTGCTTCTTGGACACTTCCTCAGCTATTATAGCTACTTTACACTCCTCCTCGTCAGCTGAAAAGAGAAAAACACACGGGAAGATATCATAAATGAACAGTGCGAGGTTCGTTTAATCGGTAGATTCACCTATAGCCTTTTCAGTCTGCACTTTCTCGGTCTCCACGCCAACAATTGCTATCAGCGCATCAGCTGCCTCGTTTTTCTGCTGCAATTCCACCTCCTGTACTGCTAATTTTTCCTTCAGCTTGTCTACTTGCACAGCTGTCGATCTGAGCTTTTCTAAGCCGTTCTCCAGCCTGGCCACTCGACCTTTAAGCTCGTGAGCTTTCGTTTTCAACAGCCTGGTGTACAAGCTGATCTGCTCGAGGAATGATTTCGGCGTGGTGTAGTTGTAACGTCGCTCGCTGGCTAAATAATGCCTGCTGGCTGCGTTTACGCTTGTGTGAGCATGGGCCATGAATTTCGCCGCCGATTCTCTGCACATATTTACTGCTTAGAGACTCTTTTTCCTGTTAGAAGTGTCTTCTTTCATCAATATCAATGGAGAAGGAAATTCTGTACCTGTAACTTTCCGGTAGTTCATCCAGCTCCTGCAGGAACCTCTTAGAAACGGACATCAAAGCTTCCTGAGGCCATTCATGGAACCAGTTGATCGCTGTACAGTTTATTATAGCTGGGAATTTCCTCGAACGGACTCTTAGAGTGGAGCCAACAGGCGAGAAGCAGAGAACTATTCTCAGTTGTCTGCGAACCCTATCGATGAAGAATTTCCAGCAATTCTCACGAGTATCCAACATTCCTGCACCTTTCACCTCGTTCCGGACACCTGTACAGATTTTAATCAGACAATCATGTGTCTCTTTGATTATTATACAATTTTGAAGCATTCTATGTCTATCACAAACCTGCTATAATGTTCTCCACTTCGTCCTCGGCGAATAAATCCGGCACCTCGCCAGAGGCGAGCATGTCGTTGATCAGCACGAGGAATTGTTCGTTCGCTACTTGTGCGTCGGTCATCAGGAACACTAAACCTAGATTCTTCAATCCAGATTTCGTGTACAAGACGGCTAACTCGAGTTTTAGGTCCGCGATACCGTAGCCTTTCTTCAGCTGAATTTGGAACACCTCCAGTGAGCTTATGAACGCTGCCAATCGCGATAAGCTCTGTTTTCCAGAACCACCGACGCCAACGAGTAACGCGCTGCCTCTCGGTGACTCCAGGATCCTGTTTATCCTACACACGTGCATCATCGCGTCCTCGAATAGCACCAGGTTCATAGCAGCTACCAGATCGTTGTAACTGACCATTGCCTCGGATAGCAATCGGTGCAACGTTGCCCAGTCCTTCACTGGCATGTACTTTGGCTCACCTACTCCGCCTGCAATTCAGACATTTCTCTTTTTCTCATACTCGGTGTATTCCAAACTGTATATGTGTTAGATACTGAAAAATATTCACGATGTTTTTGTTTGTCACCAATAAATTTAAACCAATTTCTTGCAGGACCAATATCAGACACACAAAATTGGTTCAGTGGAAGATTTTGTTTATTTAATTGGTCACTAAACTAGCTTTAGGTAACGAGAAAAGTGTACGACCACTTGTTAAAAAATGAAGGTTGTCGAATGAATAGTTTCATTGTATCTTGATTATAGTCCGAACTTGCATCTTTGTAACTCATCCCCTATTTTTTCCAATTTCAAAATATTGTTGCGGATGAGCAGTTTAAAAATGATACCAAGATCAACGCAGCGGTTAATTTATTTTTTGTGAAACTCAATACTTTGTTTCAAGAAAATTCGAATTATTTGAATTTTCTGCTATAGATCCGCACGAAATTTGTTCAGTACCTAATAATTCGTGATTGAACTTTTGGAAGTGTTTTATCTACCCGCGAAGTGACAGTAGATGTTAGGTTTTTCTAAAACAGCGCCCTCGTCCACTTCTTCCACGTTCTTCTTCAAAATATCCAGCTGCAGTTTCGCGAAGCTCTCGATATCCTTCTCATCCGTCAATTTGTCCCCGTACACTCGATGAGTCTCGTGAAGCCAAAGTCTGATCAGGTCTAGAGAAGATTGCAGACACTCGTTACCGCTGAACAATAATCCTTGGAAACAGTTTGATAGATCTCGAAGATTGAAGATGTAATGGAACTTCACTGCTGTTGGGAGGAACATTTGCGCGCAACGATGATGCACTTGAATCGAAGCTTGGACTATGTTACTACACAAATCGATAACGCAACTGGGAAACCTAGAAAATTAACAAATTATGAGAAATCTCACCTGAAAACACTTGCACAGTCGTCAGAACTTACCTGTGTTCGATGTTGGATAAGTGTTGCTTCAGAATGGAAGCATAAATCGTCGTGAGGGACTCGATATTAGGGAAACTGACTGCAAACACCGAGAAATGTCTCTGCAACCTTGGATTGATGGTAAAAGAGCCAGCAGTTGGATTCATGCAGCTGACGTACTGACAATTGTGAATATCTTTCAACGTCAGCTTCGTTCTATCGTACCAGTGACCATAATCCAAGTGCTGACGAATCAGAGTATGCGGTTGAACAGTTCCATAAGTGTCAACCTCTGGCATATTCATGTCGTCGATGAAATACACCAAAGTCTTATTCCCCGGTGGCCCGTAATTCCTTCCAGCTTTCTTCTCCAGAGATTTCTCCAGGATCTTCTGCAGCATCTCGGAGGAAGTGTAGAAATTGAAAGGGACATTCGATACTGCATAATTCTCGGGTAATTGGAGGAGTTTCTCAGCTACGAGTACAGTCTTCCCGCATCCGGCTGTTCCAACTAGCATCACTGGATGTTTCTCAGCCATCAGTAGATCTAAGAAGTACCTGATCCTGATAGACTCGGCTGTGTAAACTAGAACAGCTTGCAGAGGCATTTCAGAGTCCAGTTCGAACTTCGGAAGACGCTGCGTCCACGGGACAAAGCTCTTCGTCTCAGGATCGATGTAGTAATCGAACACTGTACCCTGAGAAGGGAATCTGACTTGTTTAAACTCGTTCGTCCACCATTTACTAAACTCTACTCGATAGTCGATCATCTGATCTTGAAACATCGAGGATCCAAACGCCCATACCGCAGCAAAAACGAAATAGAGCTCGTAGTGTTCCTTGAGAAAATCAGTGGATGTCAATTCTGGCTTCAACAGACAGTGAAGAAGATGACAGAGCATCTCGACGTGAGCCATATCAGCGATTGGAGTGATCTTCTTGAACCTAGTTCTCAGTGTCTCCAAACAGGAAGGAATATACTTGTCAAACAACATCACCAAGTTGGATTTCTCAATTGGAGACGTTCTCTTTTCCACCCAGCTGGTGACATAAGGATTCCAGCCTAAATCCTGTGGATTGATATAAAGAATACCTGCTCTGGACACGGTAGCAGGTGTAGCAGTCCTTAAATTAGAAATTTCGAAGAGCAATCTCATGACAGGAGTCAGCGCGATCCTCTCGTTGCTAGCTAAAGTCAAGACTTTATTGTCATCCATGACAGTGTTCAAAGATTCGATCCACATAGGATCGATATCCCCATCGAGAACGATCCACTTAGGATTCTCACCGCCTAGATTAGCCTGCTCTCTCATAATCACCGAAAAGAGACCATCTTTCCATTCTCTGGTCGCTGGATTGATGATTCCAAAGAGCTCGTCGTTAGTCACAGCCTTGGGATTCAGATCGTTGTACACAGGCTTTCTCTTCATGTTCTGATACGTTCTGAACAGGCTCTTCCACACCTGCGTCTTACCAGATCCTGCTGTACCAACGATAAACACTGAGTGTCTCACTTCCAATAGCTCTTCCAGTTGAACAACCTTCAGGATGAAACCATCCTCCGGCTGTAATAGTAAATCTGCGGCAGCTTGCTTCACCATCTTCTCGAACTCGACGTCCCTCTTCCTAGGTACGTCTAACGCCGGGAACAGATCAGCTATCAGTCCCATGAACACTGGCAGGTCATCAGAGACTACTTTGGGAATGTTGAAATCCCTCAGAGCTCTCATCAGCACTTGCTCTTCCGGTCTACCGGGATCTCCCCTCTTCAAACTTCCAGCGACCACCAGGACAGACTTTATCGCGCGCAATCCCCAGTCGTAATGGTCTTGCTTCGATAACAGCTCTTTGCACAGCGTGTACAGCGTGATGAACTTCCTAGCTAGAATCCTAGCGTCTTGAAATCCCTCCGCGACGAGCATAATCTCGCAGATTAGCTCGAAATCAGGCACAACCATGGCGCAGGGTCGAAAGAGTGCTTTCAAGTTTTCCGGTAGCTCTGTACGTCCTGCGTAACCTGGATTCATAGTGATGAATATACCGACAGTCGGTTCGACACCGATTATCTCTCCCATGAAGTTAAACTTCTCCTTCTTGTCTCTAATCGCATCCTGTATCGATTTCACTTGGACAGCTACCACAGATAGTACTTCGACCGTGATACGGTTGAATTCGTCGAAGCATCCCCAGGCACCAGTTTGAGCCAAACCTTTGTAGATGTTCCCGCAGGATTTGTAGTCCATCTGTTCGGAACAATTGAACACGTAGACCATTATACCAAGAGCTCTGCCTAGATCCTTGGTGGTCTCTGTTTTTCCTGTGCCAGCTGGACCTGCTGGTCCTCCTCCCATGATCAGGTGAAGAGATTGGGTCAGGGTTATGTAGCATCTGTCTGTCAGTGGTGTTATAACCAACCTGTCTCGCGACAAATGAGAAAATTACCGTTTCATCGCTTGTGAAACGAGAAATGCAGCGATGTTAACCTTTTGCGCTCGAGAGACCACTCTCAGTCGTTACAACGTTAAGTTAATTTGTATGTAAAATCATTTTATGTTACCTGTAAGACACTCGTCACATGTGTGCAAAATCATTTTGAGTTGCTACTTTGCCAGACTGAAAAATCGTCGAACGCAAAGGGTTAATATTGAATATCTTTATTTCGTTTTCAGTTGTTTAACACTTTTGCGACCTACGTTATTTCAAATTAAATTCCAAAAAAAAAAAAAATTGTTTTTTCAATGTACATTTGTAATACAGTCGATTCCGGTTAATTGGGACATACTGGGACCTGACTAATTTGTCCCGATTAAGCGGCGATCCCAAAGAATTTAATAGGTAAAATCTGAACAGTCTTAGCTTAAAAATACAATTTCCGATTTCTTAATTAATCACCAGATCTTGCTCAGAAGTATCTATACTTCCAATCAGTATCGTTATTTCATAACGAGCTCTCCTGTATCTCCAATTGTACTCTGTACAAGCGTAAAGTATCCTAACAAAAAGTCTTAATGTACCATACAAGCGTAGTGGAAACAACAATTATTGTTTCCGTTCTCCACTATCTGTGCCAAACAAACGACGCCTCAATTAACCGGAATTCACTGTATCCAATTAAAAAAGAAAATTTCGAGCGACAAATGATTATTAATCGTCGTACTGAGATCTTTGTTTTTTTCTTATTGAAAATCGAAGGGTGAAACAAGGAAAGATGGAGGAGGAGATATTCGCCGGACCTAGGAGTGTTTCCTAAATACTCGTGAGAGTATTTGAACTGCGCGTCGCAAATATTAGCGAAGCAATCCTTCTCCTTCTCGTCCCAACGGTGACGAAGTTGACTCTGCCATTGAAACGCCTGAGACGTTTCCACTTTAGACTGCACTAACTTAGCCACCACATCTCTCGAGTGTACATCGATCGTACAGATCGTCATCACTTTTTGCCTCTCTTGTTTAGTCAGTTCGCCGATTAACAATGTGATCAGAATGCTCAGCTGAGAGATCTGTTTCTTCAGATAATCTTTCAGCGAATTGTCGTAACCTTCTTCTAATCTAGCGAATGCTATGTTCACCTCGCTTGTCCACCAAATTTGTGTCCCACAAAGTGACACCTGAGCTGGATAGTCGAACAACCATTGTTCTCGTGGTTTCTCCTCGTAAGCGATCACTGCCTCGCTGAAGTAATGTCTTATGGTTATTCTCATCACCTGTTGAAGACGATTCAACCATGCTTCGACTGCACCCTCGCAGCTCATCTCACAATTGGCGAATTCTACGTACTCTCCGTCTTTGGCGAACATACCTTGGAATAAAATAGACTATTTTTGTGTGTTTTACTATTAACACGTTCCGTGCCACGGCAATTTTTGAAGATTTTCCATTCAGGCCGCGTGGGGCGTATATGATCCACACTTTAAAGATTTAAAAAAGTCGTTTAAGACGTGTGCCTTACATTTTTTGTTGTCTATATTTGACTGTATAATAAATTTTTTAAGAATTCTTTGTTTTTCAATGAGAATTCCAAATGTCCTGAATGGTAAAATGCAGCGAGGATCGTATACGCCCCATGCGGCACGGAACGTGTTAAAGAAATATTATCTATCTTGCTTTTGGATATACTCTCGTCCCTCGATTTACGCGACACTATTTTTGGGCAAAGTCTCTTTTTCGCGATTAATTATAACACAATTTAACCGTCACGAGTTAACTCATGCACTTGCATCAGCAAATTTCAATTTTTGAAACGCAGAGTAGTATGGAGTATTGCAAAAGCTTTGTTCATTATGTTTAGTTCGCTTTATTATTAAAAAAAAAAATCTGTTTTTGTATTTAGGTTTTTATCAGAATTCTAGTATTACAAACAAGATATGTTTGCAAAACCTGTTTTGTAACGTTACATTTAGGTGATTGCTACACAGTTTATCGTACCAAAAGAAAAAGAAACTATTAAAATTTATATGAAAGATATGTGCAAAGTTTCGTTTCAATTCATTGTGTACCAAATGAAGTTTGTTGAAGTTCATTTAGATTCAAGTTCAATTACGAAATAATCGATTACGAAAATATATTTTCCTAAAAGCTTTAATAGTAGCAAGTGTATACAGTAACTTATTCGATGATGAAAACTCAGTTAAAGAAAAAATCGAAAACGAATCGTCCGAAAGAATTAACGTTAACAATGAAAATGATGTTGAACTTGCAAACATTTCAAACGATGAAGATTGAGAAGATTGATTGTTTCTAATTACAGTAGCTATAATAACATCGAGTAAAATTTGTTTTCTGAAACGTTCTTATTTTATTTTTCTAGAGCTATTTGAAAAACTATATATATTTCTAAAGCTTGTACGTACTAGCTTTTATTTCCAATACTTTTTCCTTCATACTGTCAGACTTTACGCGATTTGTATTCGTGTAAAACGAATCCACGTGGAAGAAATACTTCGCGTAAATCGAGAGACGAGTTGTATTCGAACTTCAAACAAGGAATGTACAATATCGAAGTGATCCTGATAATCTGATCGTCCGTTGTATCTTAATAAATACATGATCGATGAAACTAGCAAATTTCCAATGATGTATGAATGGGAATATTCGAAGGAAGCAATTTTATTTGGCATACCCGATACACGTTTCGATAGAGCTGCAGTGTCATTGAATTTCAATCGAGCCATAGAGTCGAACAATTTCGTCAGATGTTTGGCTACAACCTCCGGTTGATTTCCATTCGACAGAATATCAAGTAAATCACTGGACGAAACAAAGTAGAATCTTGGGAACGCGAGACGTTTCGTTTCAAGATACTCAGCCAAGGCTTTCTCGCAGAGTACCAATTCCTTCTGTAGTATATCTAGAGAAGAGACAAGGCCATCTTTGTTCGTTGCTTCAACCACGTTCGGCGTTCTCGATAGTTCCTCTGTCATCCGTTTGAATTCCTTGTCGATTCGATCGAATCTCTCTGCGTCGACAGGTAGCTGCCTTCGAATATCTTCTGAAGAGGTGAAGATACTCTCGAGGTGCATCCAGGTTCGTTGTACTTCGAACCAGATCGTTGTTACTTGGTCCGCGATGCTCAGCTTTCGTTGCCAACTGGACACTTCTTCGAGGAAGTGCGCGATGAATTTCGAAGTGATCAGATTTTGCAACTGAACCTGCGAGAATTTCCAGAATAGAAATTTATAGACGTTGAAAACAGTGTTGAACACTGGAAATTAAAGGATTTCTTCGAATATTATTTCAAATACGACTTCATTGACTCGATTGAAATATTAAAATTCGAAAGCTTAACTTTGAGCGCTTTGAATTTCATTGGCTGAATTTCAATTTTAAAAATTGAATCTTTAAGTTTAAGTGCTTTGAATTTCATTGGCTGAATTTCAATTTTAAAAATTGAATGTTTAAGTTTAAGCGCTTTGAATTTCATTGGCTGAATTTAAATTTTAAAAATTGAATGTTTAGGTTTGAACGCTTTGAATTTCATTGGCTGAATTTAAATTTAAAAAATTGAATATTTAAGTTTCAGCGCTTTGAATTTCATTGGCTGAATTTCAGTTTTAAAAATTGAATGTTTAAGTTTAAGCGCTTTAAATTTCATTGGCTGAATTTAAATTTTAAAATTGGGAAGTTTAACTCTGAATGCTTTGAATTTCATTGGCTGAATGTAAATTTTAAAAATGGAATATTTAAGTTTGAGCGCTTTGAATTTCATTGGCTGAATTGAAATATTAAAATTCGGAAGTTTAACTTTGAGCGCTTCGAATTTCACTGGCTGAATTGTAATACTAAAATTCGAAACTTTGGGTACTTTGAATTCTAAATTGAATATTTAAGTTCAAATGTTTCGAATTTAATTGGCTGAATTTAAACGTGGAATAATCCGAATTTGTTTGGCCGAATTTAAATCTTAAAATTTGAATATTAAAATGGGAATATTTAGAATTTCGTTGATTAAACTTGAATGAATAAATTTCGATTCCTTGAATTCGATTGATTTCGTTGGAACATTTGAATTGAAACATATAATTCAGAGCTGTTTCACTATGGTGAAGTACCTGATTCTCTTCCAGGGTTTCTATTAATTCTTCACTGGCTCTTATCAACGTTGCACCAGTCCTAGCGTGAATTTCCTTCTCGAATTCCATTTTAGACCACGTAGCGTTCAATTCTCTCATGTACCTTTCCATAGACATTTCCTTCACAGCTTTATCCACGATATTCTTCACTTCCTCTTCGCATTCGTGAAGATTCAACTCCAACAGATCCGCCAAAGTAGTCGACTCGTCCATGACAAATTTCACCTAAGCGTAGCCATCGTTGCTAACCATATTCTTTGATACATTTACGATGCAATCATTCGTGAATAATTTAAAAACCCCCCAAAAAAAAAATGTTCAAGCAAGGTGTACAACGAAAAGAATGAAAAATTTCAGGTGGAAAATGAATTTATTCAATGATGTATAATATACAGTGATATGTACAATGATCAAAGTATAAGTGTTTTATGAAAAAAAAATATAATTATGAATTATTTAAAGATACTCGTGCTGCATGCACTGACCAGACAATCTTTTTTTATTTTTCTTTTTTTCTCAATTAATCGTGATTTATTAGTATCAGTGCTCGATGATATAAAAGTGCGCGTATTTACAGTGGACTTACGGTCATTTCTGGAGTCATGTCGCCCAGTTTCTGCAACACCGATAGCATATGTACAGCGGTGCAACTAATTCTAACACTTTAGTGAGCTCGTCCATGAAAATTACTCTATTCCTCGATTATTTTCATATAAAAGAGAAAAAAAAAAAAAAACACCGACAAATTCTCGATAGAAAAATATATACAAAATTTCCTTGAAAAATGCTATTTCAGATCGATACTTCGAAATCGATCAATTTCGTAAACCTATTCTTCGTTTTTTCAACCGTTGCGATACCTTGGTGCTGTTCATCAGTTGTCTCCAGTGTCTTTCTCTGATCGCTGGATTCTGGAGCTCGGCAACAGCTCTCAGAGAAGTCAGCATATTTTTTACCGTGGCCTCCAGTGATACGAAAGTGTCCCACGATCTCATCTCCTTGTCCAAAGCTAATCCGTTAAAAAAGAAATTAAAAAAAAATTCATTTTTCCATTTTTAAAGTGTTAATACATCGTGACTAACCTCGTATCTCCTTTGCAAATTTTTTACACTCGATATCCATGTTCTCCACGTCGATTTTTCTCCATGGTGTCGTCTTCCATCCCTCTATGCTACTTCTGACAATATTCACGTAGTCCCAGAGTTGCTTCAACATCTTCAACTCTCTTCTGCATTGTCTCAACACTTTGAACTCTGGTACCATCACTTCGAACAACGACGCAGACTCTTGGATATCCTTCATCTGTCGTTCCAGCATCATAATCTCTTTGTGTCCTTCGTCTAGAAGCTCGTAAGGGTTCTGACAATCGTATCTGAAGAAACTGTAACGTCGAAATGCTTCTCTGTAGTGAGTTATCGTTGTGTCGAATGCAGAAATTCTTCCTCGTATCCTGGACACTTCACCTGTAGTATTTTTTTTTCAATCAAGTATTCAGTAACTTGTGAAAAGAACGTTTTCAAGGTACCTGCTTGTAGAGGTGCCACTTGCTGCTTCACCATGAGGGCCAATTTTTTCGTATTGGCCCATTGTTCTGGTAATTCTTGAAGTAATACGTTTACTTCCTCAGGAATGTCTTGGTCATAAAATTTTAGTAATTCTATAGTCTCTTCCAATGGCTGGAACATCTCATCAGTGGTTGGTTGTCTCTCTTTCACTTGCAGGAGGTACCCCATGACGCTTACTATGGCAGAGTAGTCACCTGGATGGATTGGCTGAAGCAGTCCTTCATCTGCTCGTCTGTGAATTCAACTGCAAGCTGTGGAGAACTGCGTAAACTCTCTGAGTCACTCTCTCTTTCTTTAACTCACTCTCTCTCTGAGTCTCTCTCTCTTTTTGACTCTCTCACTCTCTGACTCGCGTTTTCTCTGACTCTCACTCTCTGACTTACTCTCTCTCTCTCTCTGTGACTCACTCTCTCTCTGAGTCTCTCACTTTCTCTGACTCTCTCTTTCTCTGAGTCTCTCACTCTCTCTGACTCTCTCTCTTTCTCTCTCTCCCTCTATCTCTGAGTTTCTCTCTCTCTCTCTCTCTCTCTCTCTCTCTCACTCTGAGACTCACTCTCTTACTCCTACACAAATTTGAGATTAAAGAGAAGAGAAGAATGAAAGTTGAACGATGCGATTTACTTTCGCCTCAGGTTCAATCGGCTCTCGGAATAATCAAAGATATTCATTTGAGGGCAATTTAAGGGGTAGAAAAATACCTAATAAAGGATCCCAAATCCGAAAGACTGGTGGTCACGCGATCAACCAGATGTCTCTTGAACATGCTCGACCATTTGCAGACCATGTTCAGTACCGAGTGTCTGAAGGGTCTGAGGTCCACCCTGAACCAGCCGCAAAACACTTTCGACGCGTCCATTTCCTCGATCTCGAGATAGAGGCCCTCGTAAAGGTCGATTTGCTCGCGGAATTGCTCCATTTTCGGCGGCGACCTCGTCGGCCCCTTGGGATCCTGCATAGCTGCCATCTCCATTTCCTCCATCGTCAATTGCCGGCTATATTCGAGAAACTGTTGCATCACCATGTCCCTATCGTCCAACCAGAGATAGGCGTAGCCTAATAAAATAAGATGACAAAGGAATGATAATACGTGGCCGAAACATGTACAACGAAAAGACTCTTCTTCTTCGTTCTACCTTCGAAATTGTTACAGAATTCCGTTGCTTCCTCTACAGCTGTTACCACGTTGCTCATAATTTCATCTTTCATTCCCTTTATATCCGGATCTTCTTCGAGCTCCTCGGAATATCCTTTAGTATCTTGTTTCAACCTTGGTACCAAAGCAGCCATACCGATTATATCGTTCAACAGTGCAAGGATCAATTGATCCAAGTTTTCTGGATCATCTGGCTCCAAGGAGGGCACGTAATAGAGATCAGGCTCTCTGAGCTCTAGTTTTGCTTCGAACAGTGCCTCTGATTTTTCATTTGAATCCATGTTCTCCACTAAATATCCTGGAGTAATTGAGAAACAGAAAAAAGTGTAATACTGCAGTGTGTATCATTAATATCTTGACAGTTAGAAAAAAATAAAATTATGTTAGTGTCCTGTTTTAGATTAATATACACCATAGTTTGGGTAAATAAAAGACAAGAATTGTGATATTTTGATGCATATAAAAATATTTAAAAAAAATTACTAGGTTTCAAATGTTCCGTTAGTATACCTTTACCATTCTTATCATTTTCCCATTTATTTTTTTGCTCAACGTCTTTAAGAGTCAGCTGTGTCGTTTACGTTTTCTCTGTTGAAAATATGTGAAGCATGTCAGTTCGACGGATTTATTCGAAAAATTAAAAATATGGAAACTTTGGAAAAAACAATAGAAAATCTCATTTCCATGCTGGAAAATCAAGTTTTTGACTTAATTCGTAAAGCTTGATAAATTTCTAAATATTTGTATAACAATTGAAGTAAAATTAACTTTTCCTACTTCAATTTTTCTAATTCTCGAAAGATTAATTTTATGAATTCATGGAACTATTCTTTTTTTAATATTTTTTTCACAATAGAAAATAATACTACGATGTAATTTAGTTCCAAAGCATCAATCGTTTCAATTTTACGTGGTAGATATATTTATGATCCGCATTGTGTCGTTGTTATCAGTCACAGTAATCATTTCATTGGAAACTAATTCACCTAACGAGCATCCTACGGCTCTTCTAAGGGACTCCATCACGATCTTGTCGATGTACGCGACGTATTTCATCCAAGGTTCCTCTGTCTCGTCAGAGACGCGAAAGAGGAGTTTGTTCTCTTGTAACAACGAGTGAATCTGCTCAGCAGCTCTCTCAACCTCCGCGTAACGTCTCGATACTTTCTCTGGTCTCTCATCGAAGGACAACAAAGCATCCTTACGACGATCCTTCCTCTCAATGAGGGGCGTCCTCGTCCAGGCGTCCAGCGCCGTTTTGATCCTCTCGACGTTCGTCTGGGCCGATTTAATCCGCGTCCATAGACCCTCTACTAGGTTGGACAGCTCCTCGATGTACTCCAGAACGCCGTCAGATTTCCAGGATAACTCAGTCTCGCCACGAGACACCAGGGAATCGATCCTCGTTATTTCATCCTCGATCAACTGGAACTCGACTTCTCTGCTCGTTCTACGGACGTTGTTGTAGGAAGACACTGTTGCTCCTAACAGTGTACGATACTTCCGGAAGGTTTCTGCGTTCTCTGATACCTGATGGAGAAGACAAACGCACGCTGAGTGAATTAGAGAAGAAAGGGAAATAGTAGAAAGGATATTAACCTCTTGTCTTACTAATTATTAGGCATTCTCATTATTTGGCGATTCTAAATCTTAAATTTGAACTGAAATTTGTGCAAAAGTACAAATGTAACAGGCATATAATTTTTCTTTCGTCACATCTTGATCATAGTCTACATTACGACTAAGTTATCGCAGTTCCAGCTACTCGAGAAACCAGACCAATTGCAGATCTTTCGAAAAACAATACAGTGACTTTAAAATTGCTTAAAAATAATTTAACTCCACCTGGTTTTGATAAGATTAACGTCTCTCAGCTCGTTTACTTTAGGTTTTCAGTTCGATCGGTTCCTAGAACGCGATCAAATGGAGATTGAAGCGTACAATCTAAACGATGGAACAGTATTTAATTGAACTGAGAGCGGATAGTATGGATCAAAGTTAAGGAGCCTCGATTATGGTCGTCGCGACCTGCCTAGGATTTTTAACATCGAAAGATAGGCACCTTTATTGCCTCTTCGGGGATGTCAGCTCGCGACATCTGTTTCAAGTAGTTCACCTCCTTCAGAACACCCAAGAGTTCCGGATCGAAGTTCAGAATAAGCGTCGAATCTTTCTCACGAGCGAGTATATTGCGATTTAGGCCGATATCGACTGTGCTGGGTACACTCTGAGACCATTCGGTGAACAGCTCGTCCTCCTTGTCGCTGAAGATCTGTATCAATCTCTCGTAACGTTTCTCTATACTCTTACCTTCCTCGCTGTTCACTATACTGTAATCGACAGATTCATTTAACAAAATATATCGACGAAGAAAGTTTGAATTTCCTGTCTTATGTTACTTACGGATGTTGAATAGCTTTGAAAGATTGGATAGGTAGATCAACGCGTTGTCGAAGCATACTGGTGAATGTTAAAGCAGCAGCTAGAGGTGGAAGATCGATTAGAGCACCCCTGGTACCGCGATTAAATAGCACCTCGACAACTGTTAATTCCACGTTCAACAATTCGAGGATCTTCGAGTAACGATTGGTAAATTGTTTGCTTATTACTGGTCGATCTAACACCGTTCCTGCGATGTTTATCAGCTGCAAGCAGGAACCACAGCCTCTTATTAAAATGATTAGAAAAATAATAAAAGAAATGTTACGTTCACTGTTTCTTTGCCATTTGTGGTCATGTAATAAAAAATTTTTTAGAACGATATTTTGTGTTTTTCTTTTGTGAGATTGTAAGGGATATCGTGACAAATTTAAAATAGTATAGTATGTAATATTTTTATTAACTTAATAACAGTGGAAATGATTTTAACGGTTGTTCAAATTGCACAGCGTCTTCTGTAGTATATTTTTCTAGCCTTTCGCTGAAGTTTGAACGAGTCGCTGTTATTAGTGTCTGGATACAGAATTCTCTATTTTATATGTTCAACATGATTGATACTCAACGTTCTGTGAATATTACTTTAAAAAAGATTCAGTTAGGTTAATAAAAATATCGTAAAATATGCTTTTTTAATTTGCCATTGAGATCTTTATTAAAAAAACAATAAATTGCACCATTTATGTTAAAAAAGTGATCTTTCGAAATTTGTTTTATCTTTACAAAATGTTTTCCTTAAACTTTCCAATATGATTGATAATAATCTCTTACAAAAAGAAATTCAATTGGGTTAATAAAAATATCGTAAAATATACTTTTTTATTTGCCATAGAGATCTTTATAAAAGAAACAATAAATTGCCCCATTTATGTTATCAAAGATGGCTTTTCGAAATTTGTTTTATCTTTACAAAATTTTTTCCTTAAAATTTCCAACACGATTGATAATAATCTCTTACAAAAAGAAATTCAATTGGGTTAATAAAAATATCGTAAAATATACTTTTTTATTTGCCATAAAGTTCTTTACAAAAAAAAATAATAAATTGCCCCATTTACGTTATCCAAGATGGCCTTGGTTTCACTACGAAAATAAAGTATTCCCGGAATTCTTTCTTAATCGTAATTTGTAGTATGGTTCGAAACATTTTTTGTAGAATGGTCACAAATGGCGGAAGAACGATGGGACACCCTGTATATAGAAGCATAGGAGAATTTTCAAGGGGTACCTTGAAGACACTCTCGAGGTTACCACAGTCGTCGAAAGCCTGGCAGAGGATGGCCGCCAATTTGCTGTCGAGGTCTGTGATCGACTCGTTAAACTTGACGCAATCAGCCGCGAAAGATTCGTCGTCCGGCTCGAGGGCGTCGTTTGCTCTAACCGTGAAAGACACGAACAATTGCTGGAACTCCTTGTACACGTTGACAATCCTCGTACTGAGAGATCTACCAAGTATCCCTCCTATTTCTATCTTTTCCAATTTCGAAAATTCCATGACCGTGTTGAACAACCATTCTATATCGCTCAATCGTCTCAAAAAGGCATCTAATCGAGCGAAAACTGCGCTGGAATTGAAGGTCCACGGTGGAGCATGAGGTTTCATTCCAGGCATATCTTTCCTTGCCTCGAATTCTCGTTTAAACTCCTCAAGAACCTCTGCGAAATCATTTCTTCGTTTGATCTTCGTTCGATTTTTATAATACTCGTATATCGAGTGAATCAAGATCGAATTTATTCGTAGAATAATCACGGTTCGGATAGATGTAATTATCGAAGACTTGCTTCGTTTATCTGATATTGTATTTCACGTATAATGCCATCGAATGTACTTTAAAACGAAGCAGAGAATGTTAAATTATTTTCCGTACTTTTCGTTTCATCTCAATTCAAAGTTCTATCGCTCTTGTTGGAAGACTCTACAGAAGTGTTAAATAGAAAAATAGAGCAGCGAGAGAACTGACAAAGTTAAAAATATAAAAATAATCGAACACAGAATCGTTGAATATAATAAAGATACAATTCTCATGGGATAAAGTGTGCAAAATTGTCGATTATAGACGTGCATATATTTTTGTGTATGCGAAGTAATTAAAACTTGCAAATAAAATAATTAATTAACCTTTACAATAATAAAGGAAGATATTCTAATAAGGAGTACAATTCCATTCAAATTTTATTCACATTGAAATAAAGGAAATTAATATAATACATAAAAATGAACAGATTCAGGAGCGTATGTAATATTTTTCCTTTACGAAACGATTTTTTAAATTTTCAAATATTTCATCTACATGTTGAAACAAAGTTCGTTCGTGATTATTCATAAATACACGAAAGTGTAATAAATGTTGATTTTCCAAGAAGTTTAATTACAAAAGTATATTGGAGTTGATAAATCGATCATAGAAAGAAAAAATCTGGGAATGTAAAGGGTTAAATAATAATAATTACGTTTCCATAAAGATACTTAATCCGAACCTCGAGATATCTGGACACGTTGCAGAGCTTCGTCGACGTCACTCTGGAAGATGGAGGTCGGGTCGAGAAATCGGCGTGCTTCCTGTATCAACAGGTTGCAAATCTGTCGAAGCATGATGATCACTTTCGAAGAGGTCTGATAGTAACTAGAGTTCGACCAAGCTAATCCAACGGAGTGTATCAACGTAGCCATTAGAGGCTTAGCTTCAGAGAAATCCACTTCCTCTACAGCCTTGAAGAACTTGGCCAACGGGGTTAGATAAAGAGATATCTCTCTTGCCTCCGCCATTGATGATACCACATTTTCGAACAGCGTGCGGAAACAGGGTAAATAGGCGCTGTCCGTTTTCTCCAGGATGCTCGCCATCTTCTTCACTCGATCCTCTTGCAGTTGATCGTAAATGTATCTAAAAAAAAAAATACTAAATTTGTCTCTTTATTCTTCCACCATTGCAATAATTATACGAATAATGACGCGAAATTTCGACGGATGACTATTGTTGCTCTTAGTAGAGGAAAGTGTAGAATGTTATAAGCGAGAAGAGAATTTTTTCTCGTGAAAGAGAAGTATTTTAGAGTCGTCAAGCATCGTCTACCTTAAATTTGCAAGCCTAGTGGACCAAAATTCCAGCTCGACGTCAGGCGTCGGATTCTGTCCGTTGTCGAAAGCGTTGCCCGACTCCTGAGTGACAACGTCATTCACCAAGTAAGCCCACTTTATCACGACACCCTCGATGGCACTCTTCAAATATAGATCGACCGCCTGTGAACCCTCGGAACACACGAGCTTCTCCACTTCCGTTACCTTCTCCATTCCTGCTGGCATCGGAAGCACTGTTCTTCCGTTCACCTGTCCTTTCACCTGGTATTTCAATGAAAAGTACAAGAAACGAGAATTACCGTTCAAATTGTTTCTTCGAAATAATTCTACGAATAGTAGAATTGTACAAATTATAGAAAAATATGTTAAATCAAGTTTACTTGGTACAAAGTACCGCGAAGAGCGTGGACGTGTCTAGAGATATCCTGAATAGCAACATCAGGCAGATCCTTGTGATTCTCAGATTTGCTCAAAAGCGGAGCGAACACATTGTCCACCAATGTGGCCAATTGATCCACAATTCTCGAGGATAGATCTCCGAGTATCAGCATAGAGGAACAGGCTTCCTTTTCCTTGGCCAATGGCGTCTGCTTCACCTTCACAGCGTAGATACCTGTCCAAAAAATGCAGAACAATCTTCAATTTAGAACTTTTCAGGGATGGTGTACATGAAAATAGGTTTCTCATTATAGTTACCTTTGGTCCTTTGACAAGGTATGGGAAAACTGGTGGACGCGACCAATTGTGCGTTCGGAGTAAGGGCGACGAAGAGTGCGGCTGGCAGAGGATTATCGAGGAAATCCAGCACGGCGTTTCTATGTTCCTCCGTGAGCAGTAACCTGGCCCATTTTTCCGGTTTCAGCTTCAACGACTTTTGCACGAAAGCTCCGAGATACTCGAGACGAAAATCCGTCGGCCCATCGGGAGTTGCCATTTCTGTGTTCGTAGTGACGTTAAAAAACAAAAAGACAGAATTGTAGAAGCATTAGGTTACTCGAAAAAATTGGTTATCGACTTTATTTTCAAATTTAGAGCGTGGAAAGAAATTTTCAGACACTTTTAACGGGAAAGAAGGTGACGATACAGATCACCTTTTCATTTCGAGGGAAATGTTGAATGAAAAATGTGAAATAGCATAAACAAACGATGGAAATAAGTGCTCGTAGATCTGAGATAAAGCTGAGATAATGTTCCTGCTGATTTTTAGTAGCTAGTATTTGGAATATATATAAAATTGTACGAAAATACAAAGTTCATATCCGAAAGACTATTATTTCACGTGTCTTTTAAAAGTTCAATTCGTTGCAATTATTAGTTCCTTCTCAGTGTAATACTGTTCTGAAGATGGAAGGAAAATAGAGAACACTTCTGACATTGAATAGTTTTCTTTCCACGAAGAGGGAAAAGTACCGAAAGAACGTCAAGCGAGATACTTAACGTTTAAAGAGGCTGTATCAGAAAAAATTGATGGACAAAATCTAAAAATGGGAATTTCGATCTTACGGAGAATTAAGGAACAAAGTTTTTGGATAAAATGGAACTTCTCAAGTTGCTGAAAAAACGGCGGGAAATTGTAAAATTGAGATATACGTACCTTGTAGAACAAAAGGAAAGTGCTTTGAAGTATGAAATTGATTTATTTACATAAAAATCGGCACGAATTTTCTAGACAACTGTGTTTTAGTTTTAACAGAGAGAAAAAGTCCGTTCCACTTTTACGGCGCGACGCGATCAGAGTTGTGGAGGGTGGCACGAGATAGCATAATTCAGGATAGAAAATATGTAAAACATCGGTGTTAGCCACGGAATAAGAATGTGGTGGTGGTAAAAATGCCAATCGTTTGGTGTATGCAAGCAGGTCAAGAGACCAGGCACCGACTGAACCCGACAGAACGACGTTCTGGCATTGGCCGATCGTGTCTTTAAAAACGAGGCCTCCCTATTGTCACGGGAACGCACGGAATATTCCTCAGGAACAACTGACAGTGCACGCGATCTTACCTTCCGTGTACTGGCAGGTACCATTTTACTCCTCCGTGTCCGTTGGATAACCATATCAGTCCAACTTTCGTAGCCATGGGTGTCTTTCAGTGAGAACATTCAACGGAGAACGTGTTCGCTTCGGTTTCGATTTTAGTGACTCGTGGAAGTTATCATTCAAAGTTAAAGTGACGTAAAAGTGATTGAAAGCTTTGAGAAGAAGATCCCGGAAGATGCGGAATGTGAGATTAATTCACCGTGAAACAGGTGATCGTACGAAATTAGTCGAGGAAATTGTCACTACAATCGATAAAAATCTCTGGCGATTTTTCGAATTCCCCTGTGATGAAATTTGTGTTTGTAAAAAAGAACAGAGTAGTTTTTGAAAATTTTGTATTCTTAAGGAGTACACAAGTAAAAAAAGTATTTGTAAGAAATACACAAAAAAATAGTTTTTGAAGTTTGTGTATTTGCACAAAAAACCAAGTAGTTTTTGGAAATTTGTGTATTTGTAAAAAGTACACAAATAAAAAGAAATAGGTGCAAAAAATACAGGAAAAAATAGAATTTCTAAAAAATAAACAAAAAAATAGTTTTTGAAGTTTATGTATTTACAAAAGAGAGTAGTTTTTGGAAATTTGTGTGTTTGCAAAAATGCACAAATAAAAATTCTGCCGACGAGTATTTTCTGGACTCATTTTTTCCTTGCTTGGAATCCTCGAATTACCAAGCAGTGCAATAAACTCCAGATTAAAACTGATTTCCCATTTACACGCGTCTTATCGGCGAATTCCAACACACTACGAGTTGAATAATCGAAGAATCATTCTTTCATCCTCCGAAACGAACTTCGCGTAAAAATGGCGCATCGCAGAGCGGAATTTCTTCAAAATGGCGAAACAACCTTTCAGGCGACACAATGCACCGTCCAGGGAGGACAAGTTAACTCCGATCAATCCGATCGATCGGCCGTAAAAACGTGGAAATTCGCACTGACGTAAAAATAGAAAGGTCGTTGCAGCTGTTTGCCCTTGGATTTCAGCCAGTAAAGTCGTCCGCCATTTACCGCCGAAGGATTAAGAATTTTATTCCGCCGAGTTGATAACGATACACTCCGATGAAAAAGAGAGAAGCGTTCTCGATCCTCTTGATCAGCTTATACGTATGAGGCCAACAATCGCCTATTGTTCCCATTGCATCCTGCACAATACCGTTCGCTCCTACAATGGCCGAAAAAAGCCCTATATATGTATATAGGGTGTTTCCGACAATATAAAGTTACATGTCTAACTTAAAACTTGACGATTTCTATTTTCATCGGAGATATAAGATAGAAACAATCCATAATCCACATCGATAGCTTTAAGCAGACGCATATATGACGCATATAAACTTTTTTCCTTATTTTAGCATACTGAATTTGTCTCTGAATTTATACCGACATTTTCGAAAACACCCTGTATATACGTGAAAATCGGGGAAAAAAGGAGCAGCTTGCTAAGGGAACATCTGCCCTGGTCGTTCTTCTAGAGGCTAGAAAGAAGAAGTGGTTCGATGAAACGTCAAAACTAATTTCTTTCGACGGATTAGCCGGTCTGGCTTTGCTCACGAAAGCCTAACGGATTTTCCGGTGCTCGAGCAACTCGAATGGTACCGTGTTGTATATACAGACATTCAGAAACACATAACGCGTACGTGTAGTAATACAAAAGGGAATAGCCGCGTGCTTTTCATTTCGCGGCTCTTCTCCCTTCGAATTAGTGGGAGAAAAGAAAAAAAGAAATAGAGAATAAGCCAGCACCCTTGTTGGCTTGAATTAACGCTGCTGCCCTTCCGTGAATTTTTCGACCTCGTTGCACCATGCTTATGAAAATTGAACGCAACCGTGGCTTTCCTAGCTCCTTTCATCTCTTCTCTTCCTTCGTATGCAGAAAGGGATTAACGTGTTACGATGTATAATTGTTTGAGTTACTCGATGTATTGTTACAACTAGTCTACTATTTATTCAATACTCAAAGCTCACTGTTCTACACATTATTTGTACGTTCGTTCATTTTTACCGGTTGATATATGTAGATATACCACATAGATATATCAGTAAAAATGGTATCAATAAATGGAATCATTTCCAATAATTGTCGGATACATATAAACAAGAATTTTCATAATCTTACAAAAAAAAATTTTTTTAATTTAATTTAAAATAGAAATTTTACGAGCGAATGTTTAAATCGGTTATTTTGATCGCTTGGTATATCTAGTGTTAATTTTGTCTACTATTTTCTGCTCGTTAATTTACCTGTTATTCGTGAATAACGAATAATTCCACATTACTCGTATTTTAAGACGATGTAACATTTGTCACGATACCCACGCTGTGCCAGTGCGTTTGTTCACGACCGCGACTAAGCGCGGCGGTTCAAAGCCACGCTCTCGTAGTTGGCGCGCTCCGATTAGCCAGCGTTTTTCGTTGATAATTCGAAAACGAAGCTTCAACCAACATTTTGGTAAAGGAAAAAGTTGTTCAGAGTAATCCCAGCTATCCCCTACTTCCAAGCGTTACATCCTGTATGTACGCGTTTCGTAGCGAAAGGGTTAAACGCAATAAGTGGAACGTTAGGAAACGCGAGGCTGCGGAATAGAAGAGAATTGAAGAAAGGTAGAACAGAATAAAATCACAAATATTCGGGGAAAGGATTTGAAAGGAGGGTTGCCGCCACGTGTCCTCCCTCTGGCATTTTCGTATGCTGCGTCTTATTAACAGGCTCCCCTGGCACTCCCGAAGTGGAGTGTCAATATAGCAGAGGCGGATTATCATAATATCGTCCATCCATCCGCCACGTATGCGAGTACACGATCGCGAGGCGCGTGACATCTTGCCACCCCTGTACAGTTTCCCCCTGATAGGCGAACTTTCTGTCGCAAGTATTACGCCAGATGCGTTTCGCGAAACATTTCACTCTCCTCTTCCCTCTTCAGCCACTCGATTAGGGGTTCGTACGGGTTCATGGAGACCGTTTTCAACTTTTATTTCCCTTCGCCCCGCGAGTTCTTCTCTTCTCGATTACGCGATGATAACTTCATGCAACCGAGAGACACGACAGACCCTTTTCTTTCTTCTTTCTCTGGTGTTTTATATAGAATAGAAACTTTGAAACACCGGGGAGATGTTTGGCGAAGAGAGAAGTTTCGCCGGAGATGAATATCGACTCGACTCTGAGACACGGATCGTTTATCTCGATGTCGAATAGAGGATTCTTTGACTTGAGATAAGGATGACGAATGATTGGAGAAAGGTAGAACTGACAGGACGAGATGATTATCAATTCGATTGGATTTCTTTTTGGATAGACAGTTTGGTGTTGGTTGAGTTGTAATCCTTGCGAGAAACCTTAGTTTTTATTGGAAATCTAATCATTCAAGCCACTGTCTAATTTGTTAATTTATAAAGTGGGTTTATTCATTTTTTTACGTAGATCAGGACGAGTACATTTGATTTTCTGAGTTAAGAAACCGCTATTATTATTTTTATGAGATTATTTCATAAATTCAAGACAAGTTGATCCAGTGAAATCACATAAGATTCAAGAAACTCGATGATTTCAATCATTCTTATGCAAATTCATGTTTTAAAGAATATAGTAAAACAGCAAAGATTTGATAGAAAATTATTTCACTTTCCATATATTATAAAAATCATCATAATTTCGATATTCGATATATGTGCAATTTTGCACCTTCAAATTCATCAGAATCTATCATTTATCGGATTCATCCATGACAAGATATTTTAATCTTTAATAAACGATCTTTAATAAAATACTCAATTCTCTAGAATGTAATATAAGCTAAAATTCGTCACTTCATCCGACTGAAACAATTCTCAAGAACTCGAGCGGGCTAGGAAAAGATAGAAAAGGACTTTTACCAGTACCAGGACGAAGGATAATTAATTTCCATCGACAAATTCCGTCTTCCAAGTGAACACCTCCGTAAACTGTACATTAAAAAGCATCGTCACTATCGAGCAGCGATGTGAATCCTTCCATTGATCGATTGAAAGAGCCACCCCAACGTGGTAGAAAGAGATTGAAAAGCTAGCTCGTTCCGCGAAGGTGAAACTTTCACCGACAGACGCGCGCGTGTATCGTGAAACGAGGCATGCGTGAAAAATGACACAGCGACCGGCTTTGAAAAACCACCCTAAATAAGAAATCGTGCGCGATGCTTTCCTTATAACCGATGCCTCTAGAGTCTCGAAATCGTCTCCTCGGATCATCAATTTCCAACGTCAACGCAGAGCAGAAAAGAGGAAGGGCGGCGCCTCCTCGACTTCCGGTCGCGCGGATCCGTTTAACGCTCGCGATAAAGATGAAGGAAGTCGCGCGATAGATGACGAATGAAGAGGGAGAACTGGGACAAATTTCGCCTCGAGGGTTAGATAACGTCCGAAATCATTACCGTGAAGATCGTGCAAATTGTTTGGGCACGGCTATACTTTTTTTTTTTCCTCCCTCGACCCGTTTCAATTTTCGAGGCGGAAGTGAAAGCGAAGCAGGAAAAGTGATTGATGAACGGATGACGTTCCTCTCGAAGTATGAATTGATTAAGAGAACTCTGTTGATTCTGTACAACACGCGGGTAGATTGATCGATCAACAGAGAAGGGTGACACGCTTTGATTGTGCGTTAAGACTGTTCGAATCACCTGTTGAAGGATTATATCGAGGATTAAGGAAGTCAGGATTATTCACGAGTCTTTGATTGCTTCGTGGTCAGTGATTTTTGTAAGAGGAGATCGAGAATCTTTTGTCACAGGGCTGGAACACTGTGGAGATTGATTATCTCTTTTGCTAGTATAACAGATTACAATTGCTCGTTGTAAAGTGATCTTTGAAGCGATTACATTTTGTGTCTTGTTTATCAAATTTTTTTTAAATGAAAGCAATTTAAGTAATGAGCGATAAAATGCATTTTTAAAAATCACCGATGGTCAAGAACACGTTTACTCTATTTTTTTTTTTAATTAGTTCAGTTTTTTATTTTCTAATTGGTGAAAAATACCAGTGGCAAGATTCTCTGATTTTCGCGTAAATAATGAGCAAGAGAATGCAAATTTAAAAATCACAGATGGTCAAGAACACGTTTACTCTATTTTTTTTTTAATTAGTTCAGTTTTTTATCTTCTAATTTGTGAAAAATACCAGTGGCAAGATTCTCTGATTTTCGCGTAAATAATGAGCAATAGAATGCAAATTTAAAAATCACAGATGGTCAAGAACACGTTTACTCTGTCTTTTTTTTTTAATTAGTTCAGTTTTTTATTTTCTAATTGGTGAAAAATACCAGTGGCAAGATTCTCTGATTTTCGCGTAAATAATGAGCGATAGAATGCAAATTTAAACATCAAAGATGATCAAAGACGTTTATACATTCAAAGACCTAATAAAGATATTTATTCTATCTTTTTTTTTTAATTTCTTCGATTTTTGTTTCCAAGCATATTTTATAGTCTATATAAAGTTGCAAACGTGTATATGAGCGATCGTCAAACTGTTAACATGTTAACATTTATTAAACCGAAATGGAACCCTTCTAGGTGATAATTGAAAATAATTAAAAATGAATGAAAATTGTAAACGATCGTTTTTTAATATTTCTTTCACTGAAATATTTTGAGGAAGTTTAAAATAGAACTGTACATCATCAAACGAGATGAATTTATCTTTATAATAGAGCGATTTAATAAGTAAAAATTCCAAACAGCCTGATTGCAAGAGACTAAGTGTAAAATAGTGATTTTATATTAAAAAGTAACAGCGACATGGATAAGTCAGTTGTCAAAGTGACAACATCGAACGCACAGTTTCCAATAACATTCTGAAACATAAGTGCACGGTACATTGGCGAACGCATTAAAGAGCTCTTCGGGAAGAGAACGAAAAGCAGTTACGTATCCAAGAAGGAACCCTTTCCTCGTTCGGAAAACCGATTCAACGAACGCTTTCCCGAAATCCAAGCACCGCATGCTTGGAAAATAAAAAAAAAGAAAAAGAAAAGGGTAAAAGGAGGACATTTTCCGTAAATCTAATAGCGCAATTCCGAAAACGAGGCGGACCGTGAGATCGAATTGGCCTGTGGCCAACGACGCTAAAATCTCCATCCCTTCGTTCTGTTCGTTCGCTCGCGGGGAATCTTCCTTACGTCTAGCTAAAGGCAACGCCCTCCGTGGCATTTAGAATTCGCGGTATCGTCGTTTACGTAGAGAGAAATGGCCTACGGTTTGCCTCGATGCGCCGCTAATTCCCGTGGAAAACGCGAGCTCGCGATTTATTATTTTAATCACGGACCGCGGAATCCACGCCTGAAGACGCGTTATACACGTTCAATTAAAGCCTCGTGTTGGTTCATTCTTGAACAAACGATGCTCGTCCTAATGGAAGGAAATTCAACGATCTCTCTCGCCATTCGACGATTAGCAATGTCGATCCTCTTTGAAGGAGCTCTAGAAATCTTGTGTTAAAATAACTGTTACGTCTACTCGTGGTTAATCTTGCGATCTTTCGAGTTTGGTTGATTTTGCACGTCTGTGCCGACTAATTATTGCCTCGGAGAACCACTTCCGTGTATAGGAAGACTAATTAACCCTTTGACTGCTGTGGACGCATATATTCGTCTGCCTAAATCCATCGATCTGAACTTTTTCTTTTTTTTGTTAAAATATGATTTTTCTCTTTTTTGTTTTTTTGTTAACACTTAACCGACCGATGGAGGAAATCTCCCCGTGTTACGTGTTATTTGTGAGTTTTGCGATCTAGAATTGCACAAATTTATCGTTTCGAACGTTAACACACTCTTAAAAAGTGCTGTGCTATTTATCACATTTTTACTTTCTTTTTAACATTTCACTAAATAAATTACTTCGATTTGTTTAAGTGATATGAAATATTAGATAATTTCAAATTACTTGCACGCTTCAAGGGTTACAAATGTAAGAATATTACTAACAAGGGAATATTTCTAAGTGATAATCAGCAATGTTGATCGTCTCTAGTCAAGAGGATCTCCTTGACAATATAGCTTTTCTTAGTCTTAAAGCAAAATCATCCCTAGGAAAGGGAAACGTAGCAAAAGATTGCACATGGTCCACTGAAGTGTTCGCTCCTTTGGATTTTTCTAATAATATTTATTAACTCTTTCACCGATCATTTTCCAACGATGTTATATGTTTATCTCGTGGGAAAATTCTCGGGTGAATTATCAATTGCAGTAACGTCGAATTGATTGGAGAAGTTGAAGCGAACACGATTAAACGCGGAGGTAATTCGCCGCCATCAAGAATCCGCAGGGTTATGTTTCGGAAATTTACGAGGATATGGCGGTCCCAGGGCGTTTTATGAGTTTAATTTGGAACGGGACAGGGCCGTTTCGGTTTCCGCGGAAATTCACCGGGAAATTTAGGACCGAGGACCATCGAGGCCGAGAACTCGCCGCGGCGACGCGAATTTGGCAACAGCTGTGGTCCTCTTGGAAAATGTCGACAGCGTTCCAACGCGTTCTCACCCTTCCACCCTTAAATCTCTATGGTGCATCGCAATTAAACCGGTTATTAGACTTACACGACAGTTCGAAGGGAAACATTTTCGGTTTCCTAGACACCTAACCATGACAAACTTCGACTACCATGATTCATTGTTTCCGTTATCTTTTGCAACTTTTCCCTCCCGATGATTTATCATCAGTCAGATTGTCTGCCAGCTCGAAAGTTTCTCGCTCCATTTAGTACTCCTCGTGTTAAATGTTTCAACTTTGGTTTTTTGTATCTTCGTGTAGTTTAATATCTCGAAAATGTGTCCACGAAGTTTCAAAGTCTAATTGTCAAAATTGGCAACGGTGTAGGTCTCCGAAGGAAACGAGAAATCCGCGGCTCGAACTTGAAACTTTAAACGCGTTTTCTTCAAAACAGTATCTTAGAAATTGGCAGATGCGATTGGCAACGAACCAAAAGTCCGATCAACGTCAACCTTGTCGAGAATACTCTGCAGATGTGTTAGTTTATCGTTCGAAGTAGAATTTCGCAAATATCTGCAAACTTCAGCTTTGGCGGTCGATAAAACCATCAGTTCTTGCTAAAATCGAAGAATTTCTTTGAAGCATCGCCATTCTTCTATCTCTCAATATTCTTCTTTTACTTTTAGTTCAGACAACAGTTACATGTCTACAGATTAAGAGTCCGTTTGCATTTTGTGCAGCAAATAATTACAGAATCTAATATGAAATCTGCTATCTGAGAGGATATTTTTCACGGTGCCTTTACTTCGTAACAAATGAATAAACGCGAGGAAAAAATTGCAAGTTCTAGGTCGCGTCTGATCATACACTTTCCATTCTACTGCGACGCCTGAGGGCCATGGCTGTCACGTCCAGTTAATATTTCGATTTCCGTGGCGATCGTTAATTCCGCGCGCGTACATTCGGCTCAGACTGCCCGTGGCCTTCTTCCGTGGAATAATTTTTATCCCCCTGGAGTTAATGCCTATCCGGTCGCTTGGAGCGATCTCCAGGGACCACCGTGCTTTCCCCAAATCGACGATTCCGCGCGCGCTATTAACGAAAAAGAAAAACAAGTGCCAGCGTAAATTCTCATTTGAATTGTCTGTCGGAAGTAACATTTCCTAGCAGCTTGATTCGAAGATCGATCAAAGTTTCTGATGGATGATAAGTTATCGATTTAATGGCAATCCACATCACAGAACTCTTTTGTTTCTTTTGTGGTCGATTATTTTCTGGTCGAATCACAGAGATAAAAATCTGGAAAGCATTGGCTACCAATACAGAGCATTGTTCATAAATCGAGAACTTTTGAAATGGGTTCCTTATATTATAAATACTACAAATCCTGTTTAGGTTTCATTAGAGAACGCTCGAATTTCTTATTCTCATCGCGATGCAAGTTTACACCACCTAGAAAACCGTCGACAACGGACAGCTATCTATCAGTGATCCGAGTGAAAAAAGGGAGCACCTTAGAAATATTCTCAAGTAATATTTCACCCTCCCAGAGTGTATAAAAAATAGAAAAGGAAACGGAGGAACGAATGCAAACGAGCTGAGGAGGAACAGTTCGAAAAAGAAGAGAAAAAAAGAGGGAAGGAAGGAGAAAAATCCCTCTCCCTTGCATTCTCAAACTACGAGATCTCACTGCGACGACGACGTCGTCGACGACGAAGGAATACAAAGGCAAAAGGGCTCCCGGCTAGCACAGCAACTTCTCCCTGGCTCGCTAATTTCCGGCGGCTCTCTGCCGAGCCACGAAAAAGATCATTAAAGTTCGCGTTACCATCTGGTCGGGGCAAGCGCGTGCTCGCTGTGAAAGCAGCCGAATAAGAATAGAAAAGCAAGAGGGAGGAGATGGTAATGGAAGGGAGTAGTAGAATGGTGAAGTAAGAGAGCAGAGAGTAGTAAAAAGACGGGAGGAGGGCCTGAGACGTTTCGGCCGCGAGGCAGAACTTAATCCCCGGGGCCAGAGAAATTTTCCCTCCCCTCTTCCTACCAGCCAGCCAGCCACTTTCCCTAGAAATGCCCTTGGCGAGCGTCTGGGAAATTCTCCAAGTTAAGCTGCACCAAGCTCTCCATTTTCGCCTACTCCACAGGCCCTCTCAACAGGTTACCTGGAGTTTCCACTGTGAAACTGCATCCCTCAACCTCCTTCTTCCCTTCTGCTTTAGATTCATCCCCTTTTAGAGGAGAGCCACGGTTGTTTCGTGCCACAGGGGATATTCATGCTAGACGAGCTTCCTCCCTTCTTTCTCTCGCGCGTCTCTTTCGTTGGCCTGGCTAACAGCCGTTGTCTTCGGGCAAGCCTAAACATCCTCCTCATAGATAGAGGGAATCGCGGAGAAAAGGTTCCTCGGATGGCTACTGAGAATCTCTGCTACGTTCAGAACGGTTACGTATAACCGGGGCCAAGGTATAGATAGGTCGTAAATTAAAACAATATAATATAATAACTCCTAAATCTAATTAAAATAAACTATGTATATAGTATTATATACCTACGGTTTCGTCCGAAGGAACAGAAAGCTGATCCATTTTTTGTTTAATACGGTTTGTGACACGATCGCGAAGAAAAGCTATTTTTTGAGAGAACGAATTCATGTATTGTTCGTATTGTTGTGTCTCTCTCACTGAGAGAAATTAGTTTTCTTTACAAAATGGTCGCGTAAGGTTCATTTTCTAATGATCATTCCTTTCAACCCAATTTGAACAACGTCATCTTATAGCGAAACAAATCTTTCGACTCTGGAACGCTATAGATACGAAGCTTAGCGTGATTAAAACAGGATACTCTTTGCGAGGAAATATAGAACGACAATCGAAGCGATAGAACTTTGGATTTTAGTCATTGGAAGTTGTTTTTTTTTTTAACTCCTTCGTTCGTCTAAGTGAATTCATCGTGAAATTATGATAGCAATTGAAAGAAACATCAAGCATTGCTTTGTAACTTAACAGAACACACCTATTCTTCGCTCTGTCTCATTCTCCTCGAGTTCCTCTTCATCCTCCTCCTCTCTAGAGGGCGAGCGAGAAGGCAGCATCGATTGAAGCAGCTTCTCGAATTCCTCGAGCTTGTCTCCGCTCGGATTCTGCCGATTCGGCACCGGAACAGCCGCTTCATCGCGTGTTCCCGACTTCTCCGATCCGCGAACGCTCTCCAAACTACCCTCCGAGTCTGACATCCTTCTCTGCGAGCGTGCACAGTTGTTGCAGCTCTCACGGCGCGCCTGGCCCCTGGAAAACGGCAACCGGCACAGTACGTAACTTCGAAAGAAGAATCTTTCTGGAAAGTTTCTTCTCTGGATCGGTTTATTTCGGGCGAGAAGATGGGGGGGATCGATCGGAGAGACTATTGAGAAGGTTGGAACAATGCTTGGACAGTTGTCTCGCGAGGAAATTGAGAGAGAAGAAAGGAGAAGTGAATTATCTTACTTTTTACGTGAATTATTTAAGTACTGTTATAGAACTTTGTGATATTTCCTTGTCGTAGATTATTCTGAGAAATTTCCTCGAATACGACCCATCTTTTAACTTTATAAACTGCTATTACTATTATTTATTTTTTACTTTTTATCTTTTTACACGTTGAACACCATGGGCCAAGATTACTAGAAACCCATAATTCGAGTAAATTTCAGTATTTAAACATTTTTCAATATTATCATCGTTACTACAGTGGTGTGAAGAAATTAATGCAACGATAGAACACATAAAAATAGTTTTATTTATATATATAACGTGTTTGCTTAAATATTATGGGCTCATATTGCGACGTGTCGTAAATTCATGGTTACGGTCAAGCCACGTAAAATTAGCGTGGCTTTCAACGTGTTAACAGCTTTTCCTAACACTTTCAACATTTCAACTGAGAAAGCAAGGTAACTCGTTGATTAATCAACACTGAGAAGACAACAATTTTTAATTCTACTGTTCCACCTGTGTTAAATACAAGATACTTGCAAAAATCAAAATAAAGCAATTAGTTACTATTTTCAGTAAGTTTTATTTGCAAACTGGAAATATTTCCTTTCTGTTTGAAAGGTGAATTAACATGTCTCCAACCAATTCATCTGCAACTAACTAAACGAGGTGTAGAAAGAGATTCTTTCCAATATTGGAATGCAATAAAAGTTCAATTTAGAAAGAACGAAAACAGATCAGTCATCGAAATAAGTTCCATTATTATCAACGATCTTCTGCAATCTTTCTAGAAACCTAGATATATTTCTATTATACGACACCAGTCGGAAAATATAAATTTCTACACCTAGTATTAAGGAATGATCAATCTTCTCGCTCCCAAAGCACAGACTTTCTCATTCCCCGACAGAAACGTCGCGAAATTACCCCTCTAACCGCTCCATTCTTCAATCTTCCTCGCAGCAACTTTGCAATAACACGTAACCAAACTCTGATACCCCATGCTCGCGTAATTTCCAGCCGGGGATCAGGCATGGATTACGTTCGAACGATCATTTCCGTTCTCAGCGACACGCGCCGCCGTCATCGTCGTGGAAACACATGGCTGTGCGAAGAGAAAGGTAAGGAAAAGTTCACCGACAAAAGCCGTCACGTCTCGGATGTTAGAGCGTCGGCCGCGGAAAATTGAGCCATCCGCATTCATATCCGCGTCGTTTTACGAGCGTGCCGATGCTCGCACGCTCGCGTTCCCGCCTCAATATTCAGATATTATTCGAAGCTTGTATGCAGCTGAACCGTTTCCCCGTTCTTTTTCATCCCCAAAGGCCCTCTCTTCCTAATACCAGCAGCGTCGGTGAAAACCCAAGTGTGAATCTTCGATCTGCTGACGTAGAATCTCTCTCTCTATCTTTCTCTCTCTTCTTCTTGCTCGTTCGCGTGTTTTCCCTCCAGCAGAACGATCTCGATGTCTGTACAACCCCTTTTCTTTGGGAAACACTTTGCCTACGACGTCCTCTTATCGCGTGTCACGACTCCTCCTCGTCATCGTGGAACGTTCGATGATAAAGAAAGTCGAAGATTCTTTAACCCCTTCGCTGGTACCATTTAACTCGAGGAAATCCAACTCCAAGAAGACATACTCTAAACAGACCAGAGTGATTCTCGAACAATCATATGAACCGTTTATTTTGAAAGCGATCTAAGTCCATTTGTGTTTAAATTGAGATATTTAAGAGTCTGCGTTTGAATGAAATTAATAATATACGAATATGATAGAAAATAGCTCTAATAATCCTCGGTTCTTGCTTAAGTTATTGGAAACAGATGCTTTTATACTAGAGTTTCAGACTGTTTTTCACTTTTTACCAAATCCGTGATGCACACGATTCACGCATTGCATTTTCCTCGTTTCTAATCTAGAATTAAACGGTTCGTACGCTTTCTAATTGGTACAAACACGTAAATGTTTCGTATTTTGTATTTTGGTTAAAGGTTTGTTCAATTTTACTGCAGAAACTAAAGTACAGAATCACTAGCACGTTTGCTTTGTGACGTAGATTATAAGAATCGTGATCAACTCTCGTAAGAACTAAACCACGATTGGTAACTGGTGAAAAATAACTCCACGAATCTGACTTGTGATATTTATGTTTGGTACTAAATTTGTATCACGAGGCAAGGGATTAACGACGTGAAATCACAGAACAACACTGAAAATCCTCCAATCTTTTTCCCCCCACGGTTTTCCCGCAAGAAAAGTCAAGCGTGTTTCACCTCAGACTTTCAATAGCTGTCATTTTCACCTGGTAATTGGCCAAGGGTGCGGTCATCACCTCGACAAACAACCCTTAGCAACCAGGTGTTGCCTCGTGATGGTATATAAACGTTTCTATACACCACGTCCATTCAGAAAGGAAAATAAGAACTCTTGTTAGTGATATCAAGAGTACTCGATGATAAATACAAGTTCGATCCTATGGATGATCGATCTTGAACCACTTCTCTCTCGTCTGAGTTTCATTCTATCGAAAAGGATGATTTTTCTACGTGTTGTTTACGTTTCATAAACTAAGAAGAAGCTTGGTGGACGAGTTCGATTCAATTTCTAGCCAAGAGTTTTTCCAAGTTCCATCGTCTCGCGTTGCACACTCAACCCCTGGCTTTTCGTTACTCTGTGTTTTCTTTTCACCAAAATCTTGATGGATATCTGCGTTCGACACCTGCTACGTGAACCACTGACAGCTTGGAGAAGTGGCGCCACTTTCCAACCCTCCTTTTTCCAAACAGAATTTCACCAGAGCTGATATATACAATATATAGACACTTTGATAACAATTGTTCGTATCATTTTTTTATTTCTTTGGAAAATTAAAAATTTGTTTCTGTCTTATGTGAACTGGTTCGATGCAATAATTATTTTCGAGAAGTAGTTCAGAGATATTTATATAATTCAATTAAATACACATTATTTAATTTTTGTATAAATTAAATATATTTGTGTTTGTATAATTTTTGGGAAATTGCAAATATTTCCCTCGTCTGTGTGACCTGATTGTTTAACACATTGTCAATCCAACGAATTTCTTGGTAATTATTTTAGGAAAATTAGTAAAAATTGTAATTAATATTTCATTTAGGAGAATTAGAATAGTTGGAAAGTTAGTGCTGGAAAAATCTCCGATTGATATCCATAAAGACACATAAATTAAGTTGTAAAAGAACCTTCAATTTTTATTACAATTACGCAAAGTACTATGTAGTAATATCACGTGTGAACAAAACCATAATTGTCATAAACAATCCTAGAAAAAATGGTGAAGTATTCTGTCTCAGGAAAAATTAATTATGCAAAGACATTGAACAATGATTTGTTACATCAACGAATATCGTCAAATTAAAAAAAGGCTATTTTTCAATACTACTTAGAATATAATAAAAAAAAAAAAAAAAAACAATCGCTTAAAATATGCATCGTAAGGTAACTCGAGTCCAAACGGACCCAAACATTTATCGTCTGAAATTAAAGAAAGAAAATTTCTCAGAATAGTACAATAGGTGACTAAACTATCATTGATAACGAACGATGTAATTGCAATTATTCTTGGTGAAAGTGCTTGGTGGAATTGTCAAACGGTTAAAATTTGTCTCTTGACGAAAAATGAAAAAAGAAAAGAAAAGGAAGGACAAAGTCGATGGAACGGCGCTTAATTAAAATCCTCTAATGGAATCCCGTGGATTGGAGACTGTCACGAGGCAGTATATACGCGTCGTAAAGTTCCAGCAGCCTGTCCATGCATAATTCATAACCAACGCGAGGATGCTGTCCGCCTTTCTTCGCGTTTTTCACTCGAGATAACGGCGGACGTCTCTCCGCCTGTCATCCTCCATTCTTCCTTCGTTTCTCCACTCGTCGAGGACTCTCCTCCCTTTTAGAACGGATTCCATCGTCGTACAATTGTAATTTTAACGTGGAATCGCATTATCGAGACAAGTTCCCGGGTTACAATCGCGATAATTCAACCACACAGTCGCGAGGGATCGCTAATTCTCGATTGCTGTTCCAACGCGTGCCACGATAGATCGTACAGATTAAAGGATTTAGGGTTGCGTTCAATTTCAGTCGTTGTTAATCTTTTATTCATATTCAACGCCTGGGGAGTTAGATAATGCGTTCTCGTCGATTTACGAATTTTTAACCATTGACGAGATCCTACTTCGAACAATTTTCCCTTCAGTTTTCGCTCGTCGCGGCGTAGACATACAGAAGAACCTCATCTCCGTTCGAAATGCTTCAAGAAAGTACGTTAAATCATAATAAACACATCTTTCTATATTATGTAAATTATATTATATGAATAAGTGTTGCATTTGCTTCAAGAAGAATTTTCTTTAATCTTTTTGCTTTCAACCAAGATTAGAAAACGAGGGAGAATACTGTGCCAATCCTGTGTCCCAAATAAATGAATTTTGTTCAGAGGAAAGAGAAGAAAAGCGACAGAAACTTCTGCAAATTTGTGTCTAAATTTATTAATATATTAGGTCGTCCAGAATGTTCGTGCCGATTTTTGATAGATAGCGTTTGAACATATTACAACATATAAAATTGTATGAAAACATAAAGTTCGCATGTATTCTGAAAGATTATTGTTTCACATGTCTTTTAAAAGTGTATTCCGTTGCAATTACTAATTTCTTCTCAGTATTATACTATCTTGAATATGGAAGGAATTTATACTAGACTGACATTGAATATTTTTCTTTTAATGAAAAGGGAAAAATACGGGGAAAACATCGAACGAGGTGTGTAATGTTTAAAGAGGCGGTAGCCTATCAGAAAAAGTTCTACACAAACAGTTGACAAAATTAAAAAATGAGAATTTCGATCTTAAAGAAAATAAAGAAACGAAGCTTTTGGTAAAATGGAATTTTTCAATTTGCTGGAAAAACAACGAAAGATTGTAAAATTAAAAAGTACATACTTTATAGAACAAAAAGAAAATGCTTTAAAGTATGAAATTGGCTTATTTACATAAAAATCGGCACGAATTCTACGGACAACCCAATACTATCTTGTATTTGTATTCTAAACCGATGATACGCGTAAAAACGTGTGTTTACTTGTCCAGCCAAGAATATCCAACCGCGTACAACCAACAATTCGCAGAGAAACGTACTTTTCTCACGTCAAAATGTTAAATATCGCGAAAAAATGGGCCATCTGTTGAACTTTCTCTATAAAATCAACGATTACAGAGATTTTCTCTCTGTTGGAAAAAGATCTAAGGAATCCTTCGTTTCTTCCATCGGGAGGCGTCGATTACGAGGAAGGAATGTGGAAGGATGGGTTAGACGATGGTCTCGTGGTAATTGGATTCTTTTCTTTTTCCTTTTCCCCGCGCTTTCAAATAGCAACCAATTCATTAGGGATCTGTTTGCGCGGTGCGTTTGAAGGACCCTTGGATCAGGACCGGCTGCCTCTTTCTCTTTCGCCATCGACGAAAACGAGAGTGGAAATTTACACGTGGCACCGTTGCGGCTACGGCTGCACAAACAGGCCTTTGTGTACAAACCAGCGCGGCAAACACGGATGCCATTAATTGCCATTAATTCGGCCGCGTTATGGAGAAGTTCTGCTGCCTGTAAGTTCACGGCATAGAAAATCCCAATTCCTCTCTCCTTCTCTGTCTGTGGAGCTACCCTTTCATGCAGCCGCCATGTTTGCGGCCGTCGAACGCCTCTGAGGGGATTATACGGAATTTTCCTTGATTAAAACCTCCGAACTGTAAATTTCACGTGGCTGGATGAAATTTTAGAAATTTCCTAATGCCCCACGAAATTGGAATCTCTTACTTTCACTACTCATAAACGGCCTCTGTTAAGGATAATTAAGATCGATCAGGTTTACGATACGAACGTGATTCTTCGCTATTTTTGAGATGAAGATTTTCTATATTCGTCTTAATGCTTCCTTCGTTCAATCTTCTATGTTTCTTTCGGAGTTGTAGGAAAAGAGGAATCGCGTTAGGCCATAAAAAGTTCTAAATGTAAGCGTAAAGAAAGTCATAAACCGGCGAATCATGTGTATTAGGAATTTTTTATAGGAATTAGAATGCGGTGGTCAATTTCCAACATTTTCTCCTGCGTAGCGACAAACTTTGCGCGATTTCCATTCGCGTAAAACGAATCCACGTAAATTGAGGAACGATTCTCGGCGGAATTACAGATTTACAGAATTACAGAACAGCGATGGAACATTTTCAGAGCACGATAGAATCTCGAAGTTGCCTCGAATCGCAAGGAAAGAGTTGAAAAGTGCAGAACGATAGCAATAATTATTCTCCGCCGTGAAATTAAGCACAGATCCTTCCAGATCCACTCTCGCGCGTTCTTCTTCCTGGCTATTACTACAGCCTGACTCCTGCCCTGACAATAATAACAGTAACAATAACACGGAGTAGCGTCGAGTGCCTGATATGAATATGTATCAGGTACATCTGTTGCCTCGTAAACCTCTCTATCTTTCTCTCTCTCTCTGCTGAAAGCAACGTTAGGCGTTATGAGACGAGAAAGGGTGCAGACGCGATTCAATATCGACCATACTCTCTCCTCTCGTTCGCCAGAAGTTACCAACCGCGTAGCTAATTTTGCACCAGGCCATACACACACACACACATACACATAGACATATTTTTGTCCCGCTGGTTCAACTGACCCGTATGCTCGTTTCCTCGACCAAAGAAAGGGACTATATACGGTATTTAATTAAGTCGTTCCGATGAGTAATTGCAAGTGAGGGTATACGAGTAAAAGGGGTTGGAAAAGCTCGGCCATCTTTTATGGTTTCTTATTTAAAGGGGTGAGAAAGCAGAAAAGGGGCAATTCTGCGTTGCTGATATGCAAATAGGAATTTATGCAGATCTGCATTAGCCTGGTTAATTGCTATCAATTTATTTCTGGCTAAGTAAGCTCCATTTGTTAACAACGATGGAATATATTTCTTTTAGGGAAAATTTTCTCGAATATCGTTCCATTTTCCGAGTTTTCTGGTAAATTCGAAGATTTATTTAAAATCTTAACTTGTGATTTTTCTTAGTATATACACGTCTAAGTGTCAATTGTTTAATATTTTATTACTATTCGTATTTCGCGACTTTTCGCCTACAATTGCGATAAATCGAAAGATTCTGTTCCTCGATTTCAATGAAATTTTCAGCATGTATACAACGAACATATAATCTACGAAATATATTGTTTAAATTTTCGTTACGAACACAGATAAAATAGTAGTAAATGAAGAACTCTATTGTATTCCTTGAAATTTCGACTAATTACAATTTTCTCAAAATATTGTTCACACTTCATCTAATAAAAAAGATTCTTCTAACATTTCTTAAGAACTCGGTTCATTTGGTGCAATTTTAACAAAGTTCCTTTGTCTTCAAATGTGTCTGAATATTAATGGGAAGTCATTGTACGTGAATCCAGTCGAAGAGAATTGATGGAAAATTGCAGTTCTTTCTTATTTCTGAAGAGCTGTGATTTTACGTTTAAAAAAAAAGAAAAGGAATGGGAGAAAAATGGCTGAGATTGAGATGCAACGTCCACGTGCCCTTTCTTTACCAAAGAATTATCTTTTCGAACGTCTTTCACCGAGAGAAGAGAGAGAGAAAGAGTAAAGGGAGACGCGGAAGACGATCTTATCGTGGAAGGAGACCCGTCGCCGGCCTTTCAGCAACAAATTAAGGATTTTAAGCCGAAAGTAATTAGTCCTGGCGAACAAGGTGTCACTCCGTGAAAACGAGGAGACGGCAAGTCAGCCTTCATTGTTCTCGTCATAATCCCTGGGAAGAGGACGTTCATAAGTTCCTTCTTCGCTCAGTCTGCGTCGAAGAAAGCGGCCGGAAAGGATGATTTCGCTTTCCGGCCAGATTAATCGTCCTCCCATCGACCGCCTTCTTTTCTTTTTTTCTGCTTTCTTCTCTTATTTTTTTTATTTATTTTTTTTACTCCCTTTTCTGTCTGTCTCCTCGACGACCATTGGTACCGCGAGACGTCGAATTTGGAAATGAAAAAATATGTATGAACTCCGAAAAGAATAATTTGAATAGCTGTGCTCGATGCTTCGTGGTAATTGGAGGAGAAAAACAAAGTCTTGTAGTCGTGAAAGTAACATTTTCGTCTTATTTAACAATCTAACGTTTTATTATTTTCTGTTATTATCGATGAGTTTGTAATATTTGTAAGATTTTTCATCGAAGTTATATAAACATGATTTCCATTACTAGAACAATGATAGAAAAGTTAGAAATGAAAGATAAAAGAATTTTCAAGTTGTACAATATGTATTCTCTAATCGTCAGATTGAAATGGAAGCTGAATTGAAAGTTAAAATGGAAATTAACGATGTATATAGTTCTTTAGGAGAGTGTCTCGTTGTTATAAAGGGTTAACGAAGAATTATGATCCTGAATATTTTTGAAATTATGCAAATCAAAGAAAACATTGTTCGAATGTCCTTTCTTCGATCAATCTGTACCCGCTTCAACGAATTTTAAACGAATTGATTTCTCACGAGAATCTCACCCCTCGTGAACACAGAGAATGACGCGACCGGCTGAAAGAGAAGAATCGCGATCAATTAGAGAGAAACTGAAAAAGGGATTACGATCTACCAGGCCCTCCGTTCTGTATAGCTCTTGTACAAGCGGCGAAACTTGACGCGATAATCTTATTTAGCCTTTCGCTCGGGCAAATGGATTATTTCGGGCCGGCGTTGAAAGCCTCCTGCTTCGAAAATCGCAGATCCTCTTTAGTTACTCCACCGGCGCAGTTAGTTAATTAAAAGGTAAAGGGAAACGGAGAAAGAGGGCGAGGAGAAGAGAGGAAGAGAAAGGGCGAGAGAGAGAACGCAAGAGAAAGAGAACGCGAAAGAGAGAGAATGTGCCAGAGAGAGAACGCGTCAGAGAGAGAGCGCGAAAGATAGAGAATGCGCCAGAGAGAGAGCGCGAGAGAGAGAACGCGAAAAAGAGAAACAACGCGAAAGAGAGAACGCGAAAAAGAGAAACAACGCGAGAGAGAGAACGCGAGAGAGAAAAGACGCCAAAGAGAGAGAGCGCGAGAGAGAGAAAACGCGAAAAAGAGAAACAACGCGAGAGAGAAAAGACGCCAAAGAGAGAGAGCGCGAGAGAGTGAGCGCGAGAGAGAGGACGCGAGAGAGAGAACGCGAAAAAGAGAAACAACGCGAGAGGGAAAGAACGCCAAAGAGAGAGAGCGCGAGAGAGTAAAGGAAAGCGAGAGAGTGGACGAGAGAGAGAAAGAGAAAGAGAGAGAGAGAGAGAGAGAGCTGGCCAGACAGGCTGGGATTTGTATCCCGATCGCATGGCGAGCAACCCTTCCGGTTCGAGCCGGCCGCGATTGCGTCGGGACGCCGAATGTTTGCGCCGCTTTATTTGCGATTTCGACAGCGGCACGCTCGTCGTCTAACCATCCCGTGAAATTACCACCGCTGGGATCCCCTTTAAAGCCAATGGAAGCTGATTTAACGGTGATTCGGTAACGAATAAGTGATTCGAGAAATCTCACTTGATAAAGTATCAAGCTATTTAATTTTTAATGGAAGTGAATGTAAATTTGTCTTCAGGCTATTAATTCATGACTTACGATGAGAAGTTACAGATGTACGAGGAATAAAAATTAAACGATACCCTTCGAAAGAAACCGCCCTACGAGGGAATTGTAATCGAATTTACTTTACCGCCAATTTCACCCTCCTGAAATTCCACGAATTTCGTATCGAGCTTAATAATTATACGTGGGGAAACTCTACAAAGGAATATTAAAATTTCACATAACAGTCCAAAATGATCCTACTTCCGTTCGATGTGTCAGTTCGAATCCGTTCGTCTTTCAAAAGAGAAAAAATTCGTTAATAATAATCTCTGAAACATTTCGCTTAAGCAGAGACACCATTTAGACACTCTACTAAAATTAAAAAAAAAATATTCCACGCTTAAGTATAAAATACAGAACGATTTAATTGGAGAGGGGAGAAAAGAGGAGACAAAGAGTCACGATGCACACCGGCCGTAGTAAATATTCCACGCACGCGTGTTAATGCACCGGAACGGCGAGAGACGAATAAAAAGGATATAAATAAAAGAGACGTTGGAAAATAAGCGGCTAGTTCGTGCTGGTAGAGGGAGAGGTGCGTTTATAAGCCGTGGGCTTTTTTGTAGTGCAAATGAATAGGTCCAACCCTCGTTCGTCATTGAGTGGCAGAGAGTGTCCGAAACTTTCGCAATTTTACGCGACGGGTGCATTCATTTTCCTGGAAAAATTTTTCTCAACTCCCTTCTACTATTTCCATGCTATAGAAACTTTCCCTCTCCTTCTTCCTTCTTCTTTTTCTTTTTTCACTCGCTCTTTTCACCAATTACGAACGCAACGAAAAGGAAATCTCTCTCGGGAGCGAAAAAGAGAGAGAAAGAGAGAAAAAGAGAGATCAATTGCGACGAAAGCACGATGACGCTTCCTCCGTCGTCGGCAGGAAAATCAGATCGTATCGCGAGGATAATCCCAAAGGAAAGAGACAGATAAAAAAAACAGCAGGGAGAGACATGGAGGATCCTCCTCTTCCTCCTCTCTCAATGAGCTGCGAATCTATTTCGCTTATCTTTTAAACGGAGCATCGCGACCGGATAAAGAGAGAACGCCTCATCCATATCAATGGAGAACTGTCAGAAACGAGGATGGAGGCCCCTCGAACCGATCACGTACTCGTTTTTCCCCTTGGATCTCGACCCTTTCGCCTCCGGGAATCGCTCGAGCTCTTCGGTTTACTTTCGATTTCAATTAAACGCCACCATTTTCCCTTTCTTTCCTCTCTTTTTCGCGCTAAGAGGAATAGGTGAGACTGGAAAGAGAGACGGGTTCGAGAAAATGAAAAGATACACGGTTATCTGTTCGCTGGAATCTTTATTACAAATTTCAGCCTGTTAAGGTAACGAGGAGTAATTAGTCTTATCGAGTACAGTGAATGAGAACAGCAATGTGAAAATATTCTTAACATTTTACCGACCGAAAACCTGTTAATTAACCCTTTTTCTGCCAACATTTATCGACTTAGAGCGTCTAATTAATCGGTCTCTTGTTGCCAGCGTAATAAATTGATTAATTACCCTATAAGAGATAGTGAACGATATATAGTAAACTCTCTCACTAGTTTTGATTGAAGATTTTCAGAACTGTAAGAATAAAATGTCGGTCGGTGAAGTGTTGACAATTAAGCGAGATATTCACGTTTAAGACGTGACTTGCTCGCCCACGTTTAAATGTGAATATTTTAGAGGCAGTTGAAACACGTTGGTAAATGATTATTCATCGTTTTTAATAGTATGATCGGTAATAATTAGGGGATTCTGTTTCAAATGTTTTAACACTTTGACGTCCGCACATTTTTCGCATCGCCATAATTGTTAATAGTCAAAAAAAAAAGCATGGAGATCACTCGTAAAATTTTTTTTACATTTCTTCATCATTGGGGAACATTTTCAAGGGTATTTTGTAATACAATAATAGATGTAACCCTTTGCACTCCAGAGACATTTCACAATTCATAAATATGTGTAATTTTTGTTTTTCTTTTCAAAACTACACTTTTCATTTTCAAAAGTTTCACTGGGAAAGTGTTTTGGAGTTGATAATTGATCGTAAAAAAAAACACACGGAATGCAAAGGGATAATTTTGAGCAAAAGGTGGTATAGAATTAACAAAAAAAAAAAACATCCGCTTATAAGATCTTAAGAAAAAAAGTGACTGCTAAATTGGGAAGCGTAGACAATGAAAGTAATTGTTTCTCCAGAAATAGCTTCGATACGTATCGGTATACAAACAGCGGAATTGCGACAAAAAATCATTTCTCTACGCCTTGTAAAAATAGCGGTCTAAAGTCACAAGCGTATACGACAGCGGCCGACAAGGTGTTAAGCATAGCGGTGAAGTTATTATGCGTTTAAGATAACATTATTTAAAAAAACAGTATACAATGTGTAGAAATTGAAGTGTAGAAAGCAAACGGATAAATTCCCTGATTGTTTCGCTGAGATTAAGCTGAAACGCTGTCCGCTGTTATTCCCTGATGCGAATTAGGCACTTATTTCAATTGACCGGCGTAATTATGCTGCGATGGAAGTCAAGTTGGAAGTATCAGAAAGATTGTGTACAACGGAAGCATGAGATTCCCACGCTAGGAGAAGAAAAAGTATACATATAACGCGTACAAAGCATTGAAATCTGCCATTGTTATATAAAAACTCTTATCTACAAAAAAGAAAAAAAAAATCTTCGTAAACTTTAGGCGCACGATTAATTGCAAATCCCTACTACGAGCTAATAAGAAGCACTTTGTATATACACACCTACCATATATATTATGCAAGAACTTTTTTTTTTTTTTTTTTTCATAATTAACGTTTCCGTGCGTATTTAAGGAAGACTTAAGCTTACATAAATCTTTTCTCGAGAAATATATGTATATGTATATATATATATATATAGAACTACCAACAACAAAAACGTTCATCGTTTGCAGGTAATAAATATCTTCGCTTGTACTATTACACTGGTTTTGTAAGGCACTACACTTGTCGCGTTTCCGATTACACGGAAAAGAAGAGAACGATAGCAACAACATTTCTCGTTGCGTTTGTACGAATTTTCCGCGCGCGCGACTTAAATTTGTATCGATGCATAGTGGAAACGAAATACACGCGCATCACCGTGCATTGGCAACGATGACTCTTCGAACGTGAAAAATACAAGGCAACTTTCTACATGTGCACATATTTCATATTTCAGTAATATCAGTTTTACTCTGGCAGTTGCGTCAAATTCAGGTAGACGTGACGAATAGATTGACAATTGCTGAACTTTGTTTCTTTTTATCGTTTTAAACATTTAGATAAATAACAATTATTGCGTATCCCTTTGAAACTTGGCAAGATCGATATTCTAAGTTAACAAGTCGAGTGAAATTGATGATCTTCGAAATATCCAAACTTTGCATATAACCACTGTGTATGTTAATCATTCTCGACGTGGTAATACTGATCTCTGTACATGATTTAATATATTATCGTTAAATATACTTTCAACAGGATTTGAACATGTTCATGTTAAAACGAATCAATATATATATATTATATGCAAAATTTGTTATATGTACACACCTGTCTTGCAACTAGTAAATACTCTATATTTAGGAACTACGAGATAAACTAATAATATCATTGTGCATTCAAAACTTTCCGTGCAAAGATCGACCTCACGGGCAGTATTCTAACAAACGGCACAGGTATTTCATTCGGCTCGAATTATCTAATTAAACTTTCCTCTCGTTGGCCAGTAACTTTTTCGTGGCAGCTTTGTTCAACAAGTATTTTACCCTGCATGAAGTTGATCATTCGTTTAGAAATCAATCCTGATTGTAGCGTAGCTTTCAAACCTCGATTTCATTATTCATTCTGCCGATGCTTTTGTATAGCTTGCCATATCCTTAACTCAATTCCACCTCTAAACGAACAGATAATATATCAAACGTTAGTCTAAAGTAACGTGAGAAAAAAAAAAAAAATATCTCTCTGTATTTATACCTGAGATTGAGTCTGCGAATATCGTCGCGTGTAAGGTGATTTAAGACATCTTCCAATGTGTATTGCTCGTATATAAACTATAAGAAACAACAGGCATTGATAGAATTTTTTATTTAATGAAATATAATAATGTAGATTATAATATTTACCCTTTCAATTGACATGTCATCGATCTGAAGGTTTTGCAGCCATTCAACAAGAGCCTGATCGGTACATGCACTTGTACTAGATGATGTATCGCTAACAATCAATGAAATTGGTTGTTGTAATGTATTTCCAGATACTGACGAATTATAGCTATAGAAAATAAAATATCCAGAGAACTTATAACATATCTACCTCTACTTAATAATGTGAAAAAAAGAAAAAGGATGAATAAAACCTTACCCTGATTCTTGTCTCACGGTTCGTCTATTAATATTCTCGCAAAGTCGCGTCAAAGTGTTGACCTGAGCCTTTTGCTCTTCGAGAACCTGTTGTAATAAGACTTGATACGACTTCTGACTTTCGATTAATTCTTGAAGCAATCTCATGTTCTCCATTTTCAGAGCCCCCATTTGATCCCGATATTCCTTCCAGTATTTATTGTCCAGTGAGTCGCCGGTTTTCTGAGATTTCACAGAGTTTACTGTCGACACACCGGACGTGGAACCTTCCTCAGGGCCTTGACCACCAGATTGCACGCGTTCTTGACCAAGCAGATTGGCACCGAGTTCTGTGAACGATGTACGAAGAGCCACGGCTCGTTTCAAGGCGGTTTCTCGGTACACGCTCATGAAAAGCAGTGACTTGCTCACTGAGGTCTAGATTCACAAGAGATCCCTTATTACTGGTGATGACTTTCTTTCGAGATATTTTTAGAGTTGACACGATGATACGCCCCAACTCCACATGTACTACACTTGACACATGTACACAATAACTAACGCATCTGGTACATCACCAGAGAAAGCGGAAACGTGTGAATCTAGCTTATTAAAACAATTTCAAAAATATTATTTTACGTAGAAAAAAAAAAGAAAAGGAAACTGTCGTATTACCAGGAGAGAGTACAGTGATGGCAGCTTGAACTGCATTCCTCACTAAATTATCCAAGGCGAACATCCAATGAGGTTTTATGCTGTGCATTCGTAGAACTTCATTCACCGCCGTTTGAAACAGATAAATAGCTAAATTAAGATGATTAATAGCACTGGAATCAAAGTCTAGCTCTTCCTTCAACGTTCTGATGGCCGTCACGATTACTTCGAGATTCTGTTCCGTGATGTAGTCTCTCAAGGCACGCATTAACAACACTAAATGATGCTAAAAATCAAAAGAAATTGTGTTACTTGAAATACATACATATATATTACGTTAATAAAAATAAATTGACAATTACCATTTGCAAAACAATTTCACCCTCCGCCTGATGTATTCCTCCCATCCATACTTCGCAAATTTTTGCCTCATCTTGAGTAAGAACTCTAGTTAACGTCATTCTTCTTTGACTATCTTTTTTCAACAAATAGAAACCTTCCTGTTCCTCGCCAGTTTTCTGACCCGGTTGGCCTATTAATAAATTGGTATATTAAAATGAAACGATGAATTCTTACACGTTACATAGTTAATTATAATATTTCACCTCCCAATTCAACTTCTGGCGAGAGTAAACCACCAGAAGAACTTCTTCTGGTCATCGAAACACCCGCTGTATCGGTCTCGCTTGTTTCTATAGACGGTGTATTCCCTATTGTACTGAAAACATGAAGAATCGAAGTTACTTCTCAGACGTTATTTATATTTACGTCCGTACACTTCGAATTTTACATTTACATAATGCACGTGTCACAAGGGCAAGAATATTTCCTGGTAAATATTTCGATCAGAAATAAACCTGAATACATATTATAGACAATTATTGGTGTTGTAAATACAATACTCTGAACGGTGTTTCAAGAAAGAAGTCTAAAGAGTATGAAATTGAAAGGCATACGAATAGTGTTACACTAGGTCAAGTTTTCCGATACATTTCCATTGTACTCTTATTTAGGTACATTAACCCTTTCATAACTGTTGGCATTTGAAAAATTTGCTTCGTACTTTTTTATTACCACCTGAATTGAATCCTGAAGTTTATTCTTCACGCGCTTCCACTTTCATTTGAGGAAACGAATTTTTAATTTTTACTAATTTGAAAACTTAGAATTTGTACAGTTTTAAAAACAATTTGATAAATTTCGTCACGCACACGTTACATACTAAATTCTGCCGTAGCGAAAGGGTTAAGCTCCAGTTCGTACTAAAATTAGCTCGAAATCGATAGAAGGAAAATTAAAACAGCGTAGGAATCATACTCTTTCTCCTTACTATACTATATGATGAATTACGCGTGTTACAATTACAAACAGGAAGCTCCATTGCCCACAACACATAAACGTTTAGCAACACAAAGCATTGCAAATATTAACCAACTATACGGTCTAACTAGTGTTAATAACGATTAATTTCTTAACTATATTAAAATGTACGTATATTCTTTTTTAATCGTAATACGATTTACTTTGGTTTGCTACTGTTTTGTTTTTTCTTTTTTAATGGACAGTTTTAATCGTCTATAACGTTAGTACCATACCTGTTAAAAGAAAGGGTTGCAGTGGGCATTCTGATAGGAGACAGAAGGTGTGCTGGACTGCGCTCCCTCAGCGGGCTTGACTTTGTCAGCCCTCCACTGTACGTAACACTTTTTGATTATATTTCGTCATAACAAAAATTTAACGCAATTAAAAAACAAAAAATAGAAAAAAATATACGAAAAAAAAAATGACGTTTCAAGCGCAAATCACGCGTTCAAATACATTGCGTACAATGTATTCAGATTTATTGTACGAAGAAAAAGTACCGTTCGTTATATCGCTGTTATAAGTCTCGTCGAGTAACATAGATTAAGACGAAAACAAAAGTACGAACTATGCAAACAAAGATGCAACTGTTCATAGATGAATCGAAACAACAGAACTATTCGCACATAGGTGTACACTGAGATGACTAAAATCGTTTACGTTACCTATCGTCCGATTGCGAGGTCTGCATAGGAGAGGCAGAAACGATGTGATTATTATTCGTTTTATCCGACTTTCCCAAACGTTCGAGCCTGTCCGCAGGTACTGAAATGCTTCTACTGAAATCTGGTGGCGCCACCAATCGATTTGTCTTCTTTTTTCTACGCGTATAAAAAGTATTGTTACATGTATATTTACAGATGCGTTGCAATTCATTTATATATACGTATCACATACTCGTTCAAAAATGGATCTTCTAATAATTCAGCTGCTGTCGCTCTGATGTCCGGATTAGGTTCAAAGCAACGCAGGATGAAATTCTTTGCTCTTTCAGAGAGCTCCGATGGAATTTCGGGATGTATTTTGTAATATCCAACCTGTAGTAAAATCACTTTTAAAATATATCCGAAATTGCATTTTATTCAAATTGATTTCCGTATACATTACCTTGAAAACTGCAGCTTGAGGAGAACCCAGTTCGATAAACGGTGGTTTACCAGTTGCCATTTCAACTATTGTACAACCCAAGGACCAAATATCTGCCTACATCGTAAATTACAATTTATGATTCTCTTTTTAGGAGTAAATAAAAATATATAGGAAAGATGCAACTTACAGGAGCACCGTATCCACGTTGTCCCTTATCAATGACTTCCGGTGCCATGTATTGTAACGTTCCAGTAAATGTTTCTGTACTCGGACATAAACCGGCCAATCGTTTCGACATACCGAAGTCTGAAATTTTCACTACCCCGCTATACGTATTCACTAAAACGTTATCACCTGGAAGTAACAATGAAATTGAAATGAAACTACCAAAGTCTCTGTGAATACAATTTTTATATATTGTACTGTACCTTTGATATCACGGTGAACGATTTTCTGATCATGCAGATACTTGAGGCCTTCGAGAATTTGTTTAGTGTAATAAGCAATTGTAGACTCGTTTTCCTTTAAGGGGCCCCATTTTGATCTCAGTAAGGCTGATAAACTTCCTGAAGAAACAATAGAACGATAAATACACATAGTTTCTCCGTAGATTTTCTTTTTTTTTTTTTTTACTTTTTTCATTTACCTCCGGGAACTTGTTCCATAAATATTTTGAAGTATCCATCCTCGCTCACAGATCCCAGATATTGCACGATATTTCTATGCCTCAGTTGACTGTGTAATTTGATCTCTTCGTGTAAAGGTTGCACATCTCCCAGATTCCGTTCACGGATTTCTTTCACGGCAATTCTAACTTGAGTGTTCAGATCGCGAGCAGCATAGACGACTCCGTATGTACCTTTACCGAGCATTATACGTTTGTTCTGATCGTCCAATTCATATTCGAACTGTTAACAAATAAATATTAATCAAGTAAACGTTATCAAAGATTACCGGACAGTTGAAAAAATATTTACATACCTTCATTCGATCATCAGTCATATAGGCATCCAAATCCGTAACCATACCCTCCTGATCTCTGGTCATTTCCAAGATTAAATCGTAAAACCTTTGTCTGCATTGAACCGACGGGAAATACATTTGGAAATCGTCCGAGTTCTGATGGACGTATAAGAAAAGACAACGCTCGTCTCTTTTATACAAGCTTACGCTGCGTATCATGTTCGCGGTGAACAACCAATCGTGAACTTGTTTGCAATTGTTCTTCATATTGTCCAAGCACAAGTTCCAAATCTGTACGGATTTCTCTTCGGCTCCTAGGTTAACGTTTACATAGCTCGGCATCAAGATCTTCGTTGGTTCCAGCACCAATAACTGAAATCAAACAACCAAGTGACTAATACATTCTTTTCACTAGGACGGGATCGTAATAGAAATTTGATTCATTATAAAGTCAGTCTAAGAACCTGCACTAAGAGCAGTTTTATATTGTTCTTACTTTGACCCAAAATGTACAGAAGTAAGCTGGATTGGTAACACAATATTATAAGCCATAGTCTCCCGAATTGGAAACTGGATCCTTTGTAGAACGATTCCATTTATCAACTTACTGGAAACCGTATACTATCTCCAACTTCCGCTTTTGTTGCTTCGACAAAGTAGTCCATCCAAAAACTAAATATTTGCTCCTCTGGCGAAACCTCGGCTTCTTCGTTCTTTTTACGAAACCTATCTATCAGCGTTATGTTCCCTATTGTCGATTTCAGGTACCTGTTTGATAAAAATACATCGTTAATATCCAGTGTATCCGGTGTACCTGCTATTTCAATTCGCAATACTGGATTTCTGACTGATACATACCAGTTTGGCGGCTTCAGTTTAAACATACACTCGGCGGCTTGAATCGCTTTCGAATAATCCTCGGCCAGTACGCTGATCTCAAAGAACGTGGCCACATCCCAATAATCCTTCAAACTCGACAAGCTTCCCTTTTTGCCAATCAGATTATTCAGCACCATGCCTATGTGTTGCAATTCCTCGCTTCTCGAAAACTCGTTTCCAGCTATAACTAGCAACGTGGCGAGGTTTATTCCGGCATACTCGTTTGGTTGAACCTGGATGTAAAAATTAGAATGAAAACGACGCGTGTGATTAACCATTTTGCTACGACTGATTCGATAGAAAGGCAGATGTTTTATGTTCAATTGTAAAATTTGTCAAATTCTCTTCGAAAGAGTTTAGAAAATTAATAATTCACAAATTTGTAAAAATGTGAGATTTGTTTCGTTAAAGTTTGAAAGAACGATACAAATGATAACGTACCTCGAAACCTTTCCTATACCAGTGAATTGCATTTTTCAAACTCTCCTCGTCAGTGTGTCTACTCTCTACGAACTTATCCTTATATATTCTTCCACACAAACATAACATATCAGGAACATGATTTTCTTTCTTCTCCAACGCTTTCTCTATAACTTTCAACGCCCTTTCCCTATCGCCCTCTTTATTTCGTCGATTTAACGCGAACGCGTACAAGTGCCGAATAGCCGGAGTGTTGATGTAATTTTTATGAGTTGGAATCGTTCTCAAATCGTCGACTAATTGTACCATTGCATCGTAGTCCTGATAATCGTTAAAAATGATTAGCGACGAAGGTATTGTGTGTGCATTTTTTTTTAAACAGAACATATTCATGTACTACCTGTATCTCACGGAAGGAAATAAGAACATTGAGAACAACTTCTCCGGACAAAACGTTCGGATCATCCAAACGTTTGCGCATATTGTTCAGAGCCTTCGAAAGTTCTTCCCCCGAATACGTTTCGCGTGCCTTTCGTAAATCCGCTAGGAACTTTTCTTTCATATGTGCTCTGTAAAAATTCAATCGATATATTAGTACACAGAAAGTTCAAGTTCATCGTGTATCATCCAGTAGAATTCCTTAATTGTACACAACAGATGCTCCAAACTGAATTTTATGTACAAAACGATAAGATAAGGAACTATCTTCTTCAGTCGTGACATAATTAAAACAAAGAATGTTTTCATTTCTTATCTGGATAACAGGCGTATAATAACAATACAACTGAAACTGGAAACATACTTAGATTGTACTTCGACATCTTGAAATAATTTTTTCAGCTTTAGCGTAAGATGTTGCTTCGGATCTATCGTCTCCTCTCCTGTGATTCTAGTTGTAGCTGGTTTCGTCGCCACGCACGAACCGCATTCCACCACGCGGTACGAGACGAATGTATAGCTGCCGCATGATAACTGTACATCGTGAAGTTTCACGTTAAAAAATGATTTTTTCAGTGAAACATGTTAACACTTTACCGACCACCTCGTTCAATTCAATACTGGCTCAATTTTTGCTATCGCGCTTATTGTTACAGCTCTGAAAATTTTAAATGAAACTTCGCGAGAGCGCTTACTATATCGTTCACTTTCTCCTATTATAGGATAATTAATTAATTTATTGCCCTGGTAGCAAAAAACCGGCTTCCAATCGGTAAAGTGTTAAAATAATAGAAGTATACCTTCAGTCTGATTGTTGCCTCTGTATCTACATCATTGTGCAGCAAAATATTTTCTTTCATACCGAAACTTTCTCTAACACCAAGGTGATAGAACAAGGCAGACTGTTGCAGTTGTATACTTAAGTCTACAACAGCCACATCTGCATTATAGAATGTATCAAGTACATTTGCCTCTCCAAAATCCAGCTTCTCAAACTGCAAAAGTAATAAAGAGGAATATTCATGGATTTAATGTTAAATTACAGGACTTTCAATAATGAGACACATCTGTACCTGAATGTGATGCATGTTAGCATTCACCAAATTGCATGCCTGTCTGACTTCTTCCAAAGCTCTTCTCCTTTGAGCTAAATGTTCCGGTTGCTGCAGGTCTAGCACACAAGCCACATCCATTCTGGGCCTTCCTGAGATCGTAGTGTGCCCAGAAATATCACTGTGTGTACCCACACTGTCTGTATTGGAAATACCTTCTATGGTTGATTGTGTAGCTATTATAAAATATCAATCATACATTAAATTCTTCTAAAATTACACACTACAATAATAATAACGAATTTTAACAATGTTACATACCAGACATGTCAACTGTATCGCCACAAATGGAAGGCATGTTGTACAATTATTTTGTTCTATGTGGTACTTTTAATTTTTAGTCAATAAATTGCTGGAAGCTTCAGTGGTAAGAAAAATCACTCGTTCACCTGTTCACAAATAAAGTACAAAGTATAAATAATTAATCGGAAATGTATATTATTAAAATACAATACGAAAGATTACCATTACATAGAAATCTATAAGTTTTCCGGATTTCGCAACTTACGCGCGACGAGAAAAACATGTGAGTAGTTCGAAGTTGTATAATTCATACAACTTTCGAATGAAATTTGAAATGATTACGGTAGGAAAACATGATTTCTCTTCGGGAGACTTTGAACTACAACGAAACAACAGAACGTAAAAGAATGCCGAATGAATAATCGATTTGTGACATCGGCACGCGCAAAACTAACGCATAGCGGATCGATCAGACGTCACTTCGCGTACGATAGTAGAGGATTCTTCTACAGAATTACTGTTTCATCTATCTACGACACGCGAGATACCTTTCCCACTGCACATTATAGATAGAACCGTCCATTTCTTCTAGAACACACAAATCCGGAGTCGAGGTCGTGCTGCACAGCTCATGTAAAGAATTTCCCCGTCGCTTCACAGATGGCAGAAAGATCGGTCCGCTCCGCCGGTATAAAAATAGACACTCTCAAGATAGAACGCATTATGATAAAAATGAAATGATAATTATGATTACGACTCGGCAAATCGTACAAGCATAAGAAGATTTCGAACGCGCAATACGCTCTTTAACCAGCATTGAAACGGAAATCTTCGAAGTAAGTAGAACAAGTCGAAGAATGATCAGACTAACCTTAAGTTAGCCTAAGAAACACAACTGTGACACCTTGTTCTTTTCAACCACGCTAAATTCATGATAAACAAGATGTACTTAATCTTCCTGCGTACGTACGTTTACAGCTATTTGTATTATCTCATTCGTAGATAAGAAATATCAATCTCAAGGGTAGCGATAAAAAGGAGAAACGCTTAACGATCGATAGATTCGTACTAGGAATTCGATCTCGATGCAAATATGGACGTTGAAAACGAGCAGTTCGATTAATTTGCATGTCGAGCGGAATAAGCGTTTCGCGGCTGGTTGCTAACCCGGGATATTAAATTAATCAACCTTCGAGTATACTTCAACGGTAACGCATGGTCATCGTCGTTCCAGATATTCTCTCTATACACCCGTAAAGTTGAAACATACGAACACTGGATAGCCTGAACGCTACCGCAAAACACTTTTGCGAACCGACCTTTCGTACGGGGAACATACCGTCCGAGGAAGTTCAACGATACTGGTAAAAAGGCGGGTTAACGGAGTTTGTAGGTCATTCGGATTCGATTGCACTGAATGCTACAGTACGGAGCATCGTGGAAACGTACCAATGAACTCCACACGAGCAGGACGCCAGGAAGACGAGGAGCGATTATGACATGTGCAGATTGTCGGAAGCCACCGGATTTTCTACGCACATGCTTATTATGCCTGTTAAATAGAATAAAGAGATCTCAATTCCTCTTGATTCCTCTCGTTCCAACTCTGTCCATCATATTTCGTGTGATCTATCTAGGTCAGTTACCCCTCGTCTCGTTATCATGCAAACGCTACTTTACCATGATAAAAATAAACTTCCTCTAACCATTATCCCGTCACGCGTGTCATTATGTAATTGTATAGGTCATGAATATGTAAATGCGTGATAGACTACATCATAAACTGTCAATCATAACAAATTTAATTCGAAACAAAACATATCTAATGAAAATTATACGAAGTCTATCGATCGACTCGTTTCTACTTTAATATCTAATTACACCATGTTCGAACAACGCACAAAATTAATTATAAGAAAGAAACTTCAGAGCATGATAAATTGGTCAAGCGTAAAGGTTTCCAAATGAATGGTATCAACTTACATTGTTGACGGAAAAAAATCGATATCCTTCTACAAACTGTAAAAGCTGTAAAAAGTGCACGATTTTGCCGCTGGATGACAGATGATTATAGCGTCGCGTGTTGGAAACTACGAGTAACTAAGAATCGCGATGAAAAGGGTCCAAAAGGTGAGCATGATTCGTATGTACGCGGTTTACGAGTGCGTGAAGAATAGTGGGGTGCACTGATGCGCGGAGCGGCCACTCCGCAGCGCTCCCCTTTCAATAGGAATATAGAATAAATGAAGAGGTACCAGGTTACTTAACTATCCATTGATATAGCTCGACCTCTTTCATTTTCTACAATTCGCGTATGAGACTTTGTCTACTGATTCAGAGCGTAGAATACAAGGAGGTTGTACAAGTTTCTACTCTTCGAGATTATCGAAGCTCTTTGCATTTCATGGGATCACAGTATAGGGGGACCCCAAGAACTGGCCTGCCCCACGATCGACCGACAAACACGTCATTTCTCCGGGACCGAGAAACACCGATATTTTCTCGCCTTGTTTAACCCTTTGACTACGAAAGACGTATATATACGTCCTCTAAATTTTTCTTACTACATTTACTGTTTCGTGAACTGTTTTTTTTTTAACATAGAATTTATCGTTTCATGTAACATAGTAACTATTGAATAGCTAAGTATTGACAACTGTTTCAATGTTCCCACGTTTTTATTAATACTACTGTTCAGTCACAATTTCACTGTTCTCGTAAAATCCCATAGTGAAATTAATCCTTAACTGGTATGCTTTTCGCAAACGTAACTAGTATATTGGGATCGTCACAGGTTCCTGAATAAAAAGTGTAGAAAAATGTGTTAATCTGATTTTAGATAAACCGCTATGAGTACTTTGTTCTTAGATAGTGTATGAAATAATAAAGGTTTGTATTTTATTGGTCAGTATTTTAATCCCTTTCTGTCAATATTAAGTGTCAGTATTTAAATATGAAGGATCAGTATTTAAATAATTTTGTCACTATCCTTTGGTCAGTATTTATACTAATAAACAAATACCAATTTGCCAAAAACGGAAACGGGGAAGACTTTAAGACACTAACAATAAGTGGAATTTTATTCATCGTTTCCTACGGCAAAGTTCTTTTCGATGACCGACCGAGCGTGAATGAATGAAACGTGGATATCCTGGGCGAAGATAGTCGCCTGATAACTGGGGAGCCTCGCGGTGTAGAAACCGTTCGAGGAATGCGTGTAATGCGTGTACGTACACGTCACGCCCACTCATCGTTGCTGTCACGTACGAGACTCGTCGTCATAGTAAGGAAGTACATACGTGCCTCTCCACCTGCGTGTAAATACGTACGATAGTACGAGAGTACATGTACGTGGACCTTCGGTTACGTGTTTAACCGTAAAAATGTGTGCACGTTCTCGAAAGTGTTTCGTACTACTAGCGAGTGGAAGCGCGCGTATACACGTATACGAGAAATACAACGGAGAGTGATATAAAAATGATGCATAATTGATAGCAGATTTATTTAATAGTGTTACAATTGTTACATTTGTAAAAAAATTGTTCATTTTTTAACCCCTTAACATATTTATTTTTCTGAGTATACATATAAGCAACAGCTACTGATTGTTTTAGTACCATTTTACATACGAAACGTTAATTATATCGTAGATTAATTACAATTGACTATCCTCAATCTTATAAATTAAAAGGAAAGTTAGAATTAAAACTAACGTTTTTTTAATTAATATAACTGTTTTTGTCGAATCTTAGAATCTGTGTCGTGAGTCTAACTCGTTATAGGGCAAGAGGTTAATGGCCATTTTATTTACAGCTGCAACGGACCGTTGTAGGATCTTACAGTAGTAATTCTGTTAAATAAAGATGCGACTAAAGAGACTCAAACACCATAACTTAATAAAGGATCTACTATAAACACATGGAAAGAAAGTACACTGCTATCAGTGTTTTTCTAATAAATGTCACATCTATGAAATTTATTAAAATTTACAATTGTAGTTCGTGTGTTACAATTTATTAAAACAATAAACAATTAAAAGATCTAATGGTTACAATTAACATAGTTAAACGGTGATTTATTTGATACTGATAACTTTGAACTATCGAGACATTCTGAATAGAAGAGAAGACATTTTATGAATTATTTTCCAAGAAGGATTTTCCTTGTTGCGCCAAAGCTTTGTCCAGCTTGCGTAGCACCCTTATTTGTACCAGCTTGAAGACCAATATATCCTTCACCAGCTCTTAATTGCTCTTCCGTAAAGTTTCTCTTATTTTCTTCCGCCGGTCTTGGTCCCAGCCATGGGCCACGCCATTCAGGATGTCTATACGTCTGGAAAATTAACATTGTTTTTCTTTTAGTATATATTTTGCGATTATACGTAATTAAAGATCATGAAAAATATATTGGACGATGATTATTACAGTACGACCAATGGCGAAAATGGTGTTGGTCACTTGAGCGATGTTCTTTCTTTCCATTAAATCAACCGCCTGAAATAAGTCCACGTCAGGTACTCCGTATTTTACACAGGCCTTCTGGAACCTGAAATAATCGGAGAGATATAACGACAGTGCTTGATCGTTTGTTTTTTACAAACGTAAAATTAACGCCTCTCGTATCTCTAATTAACAGGGTAGCATGATACTAAATAACTTGATCGACGTTAACGTTAAATATGTAAAATCACCGATAATCTCTTTAATGTTACACGTAATATCGACGTATGATATATCAAACAATAACCAACATTGTTACGTTACAAAAAATATTAAAAAAGAAATGTAGAATATTCAAGAAAATCATCTGATACTTGAAATTTATTTATTCGAAGAATGCTTCACGCTGACCATTGCAATTAATTTATTTTATATTGGTATTTAACATGTGTTAATAATAGAGGATATTCAAATTATGAAATTACAATAATAAAATTGCTTATAAAAGTGAAATATTCAAGAAAATTATCCGATACTTGAAATTTACTTATAGCAAGAATACTTCACGTTGACAAGGCGATTAATTTATTTCATATTGCATAATAATAAAAGGTATTAAAATTATGAAATTGCAATAACAAAGTTAGTTACAAAATGTGGAACATTTAAATCTGTTAGACCTGTGAAACACCACTAACGAGTATATATTTAATATAACTTCGATACATAAATGGCGTGGACTACGTTGCCGCCATTTTATCAGTACCGATCGCAACCACACGTCTCGCAACATAAGAAACGTGAGGCAGGCCAGTGTTAATGAGCTCGCTGGTTATTAGAAACGTATGAACGTACGAAGCGTACGCGTTAAAGATCCTGCATGCTCCATGTTACTTCTGCTTCCCGCATAAAAAGGGAGTAATGCGGAGTGGCCGCGCTGCGCATCGTTCGCCCCACTACTCAGGAAAGCGCTCTTAAACATTGAAAACGCGCCAATTGCCGACATGCGCACGCGACACCGTAGTCAGATGCAACAGACGTCATGGTTGCTGCACTCTACACAAAAGCAATCCCACTCGGTAATACCGTTTATGCATTTCGTCGGTTACGCGAATACTTCGAACGTTTAAATCTCGGAGTGCATCTAAAATCGCGTCCTATACACGTACTTCGACAAGATCGCAGCAATAACGTTTAATCCATATGAATTTCACTTCTACCAAGTGTGCTATGGAAGTGTTCTTATTGAAATTGTTAATAATCGTTAAAAGCATTGGTATTATACCGCATGATTGTATTTGCCGAGATTGTATAAGATAACAGTATTAGTAGAGGGATCAGGACTTCTTTTTATACACCGTAGAAGCTGATTGCGACGGTCCCGACCTCAGACTTTGTTGGTACTTATTCATCAGGCAGTCAGAAAACGCGAGGAAGCGACAACGCGGCTAAGTTTTCGCGGCAATAGCAACGAGAGGCTCTCGAAAGTCAATGATTCGAGATCAATAATCGTATATCGTTTGATCTCTCGATCTGAACAAGCCTCTGACCGGTGTTCTCGACTCGATAAATTGAAGTCGAGAGTCGTGCGGAAGCAAAACACTGTCGATTGCGTAAAGTCGACTGTACAGTAGGAAAACATGAAATCGGAAGAGTCTCAACGATGGACAATTGACGAAAATTGGCGGGATAGTCTTTCTTCGTTGATTTTTTAACCGTTACTTTATTTTTACGTCTCACGCGCTACCACGATAAGTTAACAGATTATGATACAACTTTTCTTAGAGATTAGAATATGTGTTCACAACTTAGTTAGCAATATATATCTTTTTATTTACAATCATGTAAAGTATTTAGTTTCATTTTTCCATGCGTGCAATACATACTGCTGAAGATTGTCCATCATCTTATAATCACCACCGGACGTGTTGATTTTGGTGATCAGACCCGGTTGCAGTTTGTTCATAAGCTTGCACAGCAACACTCCATCTCGTAAAGCATCTTCGTAACTCATACCTGTAAACACACTTGCTGCATTAATAAATACGTAACACGTATAGGTGTAGTATCCGCGAATTTCAATTTCTATACATTTCCTTTCGTTCGTTCGTTTAACCTAACCGTCGCGAATCTCAAGAAAATTCCTAAAAAGGGAGAACAAATGCACGAGCAATGAAAAGAATGCCGGGAACCACAGTAACATCAGGATAACAGAAAAACAAAACTTCGCCTCCCCCGCGGCGAGATGAAAGTTCTGACGGAACATGCGCACTCGCTTGGTTCATCGATTTTTATTGTCAGCACAGGATTATCAAGCTCCCAAAACGAATGACTAAACCCGTTTCTCTCGTTCTTTTTTTTTTTCTTTCATCTCCTTCCGCTCTGCTACACCACTGTTGCGGTCGTGAGAGATTGCCGCGAAATAATAACAGGCCTGCGTGCACCAACGCTCGTTTATGGCGCCCCATTATGCCAAGAGGCGCGCCAAGGGGGCATGGCATTTTTTGCCAATCGAATGAAGAAGGATCAGGAAAGACCGCCTCCGTCTTCCGTTGCTCGCTCTTTTTTCCTCTTGACCGTATGTCTCTCGATCGGGCGCCATCATTGTCTTGCGGTCGTCGTTGACTTCTGCGACGAAGCATACTCGCCGCCATTCGAAAGACACGTTGCATCTCAAACTCCCAGGGTCACAGCATCCGGCAAGAGTTCGTCCATCGATGTCAAGCATGTATCGTTTATTGTCAGGTTCCCCTTCTCCTCTAGTTATACGGTTGACGTTTTCGATGTATCGAACGTATCAACGTACCACGCTCTCTAGCGAGCAAATTCATAAATTGTATCGATAACCGCGGAGCGGAAGCGCTGCGGTCGGTGGAAGCAACAGTTGGCGCTCTTTCCATGTGTTTATGGAGATGCGTCGTTGAATTTTGCTGAGACGTATTTACATGTGAAAGGTATTTCGGGGAGATAAATCAGAGAAACAGGCATGCGAGGTAGGGACAGCCTAGGCGGATCGATAGTGTGTTTTCAAGTTTCTGAATAGAACTTGCCGATTCACAGCGAGGTACATTTTACCGTGTGCAAGATCTATATTCTGGTTACAGACAGCAGCAGCGATGGATAATATATGCAGCATCTATGAATATGAAAGTTACAGAGTTACTAAGAAAACATACGAAGCTTCGAGTAGCTCTCCAGCTACTCCTTCTGCATGTAAATTTGAAAACGGTATGCAATATATGTATATAAGTGAATTATCGAAAAATTTTATAAACATAAATTGTTAATTTTTCTCCTTTACTTATTTTACAATAAATATCGTAGTACGAATACGCATTATTCATCGCTAAAACGTGTTTATATCTTGTTGTATTCTTTTTTTTTTTTAAACAAGTTCGTTCTTTTGGATCATTTTTGGACAATAAGAGTTGTTAACTGTTCGAAGGACTACTATCCTGATCCTGCAAGGACGACATGACACGTGGTTTGGCTGTGGAAGGGATACCATTAAACGCTTGCCCGAAAATCTGCTCGCCTAATACAAAACTGGTCGTTTGCTTGAATTTTCGATTGACGAGCATTCGACAGCCGATCAGTAAGATAAGAACCTCTCTGTACAATCAAGAATTGTGTTCTATTGATTCTTAATTGCCAAGCAATAAGAACAGCAAAGTAACTTAACATTCAAATAAGAAGAATTAAAAATATCATACAAATCCAAGCTGATAAAAAAGGAAATTACACAAATAGGAATGCAATGGGCATAGTGTACGAAAGACTTTAGCCAATTTAATTAAAGAGGGTAATATTATATTTAATAACTTTACTTATCACAGACATGACTTATCAATAAAATGAGTCTACGCAAGGAGATAAAATCGATATTTTCTGACTTGCAGAATTAAAAACAAAAGTTTTCTACGTATATATATATAGAGAATTAATTGTCGAACGTGGATGGATACTCTCTCTCTGCATATGTGCTCTCAGCTACGCAAGTCAAGTGAATCGAGCGAAGCAGTAGTTTTTCCACAATATCCAGGCAACAGCAAACCGAGTGGCGACAGCCAACAGCATCCAATTCCGGATCAACGCGGGCAGATGTAGTAAACAAGTGTATGAAATGGTTGATACGTTCCTGGTAGCATTGAAACGCGATGAGATGTCGTAAACGCAAGAAGATGACAGAAAATCGATAGAACACCTTCCAAGCCTGAGAGCGACTTCCCCTTACGATTCTTCGCCGCTTTCTTTTCAGGCTCGAACAAACTTGATGCTGGCCTGTTATTTTTCAGACGTTGCGTGTCTTATTGCCATCTTCGTTCCTGCGCCAATACCGGCGCGTCAAAAAAATATCGAGTCGTAATAATATGTATTGGTGGATCGAAACTATTGCTGGCCCAGATGGTATCCTGTTACGTTGACACGTCATAGTCGTCATGTCTCGGCAATTTGACGTGAAATCGATAAACCACTCTTCTCGGGCTTTGTTTCTTTTACAAGGGTGCATAGCGTACAGATATTTATAATTATTTTTTGCAGAATCACGTATACTTGATAATATCGAATATTAAGCAGAAGGTAGGTAGAAGAAAAGACGGTAAATGAGATTAGATTCTAATACCTAATTTTCGAAGTAATTAATTTCGTTAATAGATGTGGAAAAATGACAAACTGGATAAACGAGGTTGGTAAAAGATGGAAGAGAATAATACGTAAGATGATGGGAAAGAATGATTGCAAGAAAGACGATGGAAGCTTTCAGAAAAAGCAGTTCTAACTTCAAAGGGTACGGTTACGTGTCCTGGATATCGATTTAACGTCAGTTTCATGTCATAAAGACGTCAAACACACGGTTTTCACCAGGACAACATCCCCGGGGTGAATTTACGACCGCCAAGGAGCAACAGGTCCCGCGGGAACGAGCCTTCCTGCACGCAGGCTCCAGTTTCCCTCTATTTTAGTTACAATCGGTTCAACGACAATTCCTCCTTTTGTAATTCAATCGCTATATCGCTAATCAACCAACACTTCGTTATATTAATTAATCAAATTCTCAAAGCAAATATAAGTAAACCTATATTAATAAAAAAATAATAATACAAAAATAACGATATGTAAAAATAACAATTTATTAAAACGTGATTCTCTGCCCTTTGCAAATATTCTCTGGACACCGTGACCAAAACAGTCGTGCAGAAAGCACAAAGCAACCGGTGTATTATCGATCGCCAGAAACGAGACCCTTGCACGTTTACCCTTGTATAAAACGTAACTGCAGGCAGCAACCTGTTGCTCTCGGTCGTAAATCTACCCCCGGGCTGTAATCCTGGTAGGCAAGTCTCAGAATGACGTCATTGACGATCTTTTGACGGACAACTGACACCCGTTGACGTCTAGCCGCGGCCTTTCAACCAAACGGATCATCGAGACGTGATTTCTTCCAGATGGAACGGTTTCTTATTTTTCCGAACAGTAGACGACCACACGAATACAGCCCTTCAGTGGGCGGGAAGGTCGTAAATTTATCTACTACCCATCGTTACTACCCTAGTAACTGCGAGCTTTCGTGACGTCACGTAACGTTACGTGACGAGCTGTTCGACATATCGACATCTGGCTAAACCCCTTTGACTCTGATTCGACGAGGGAAGTGCCGGTGGATTGTTGTATCCTTTGGGCAGTATGTAACGTAGCAATTGGAAAGGTGGATCGATAGAACGTCGACGTTGACGTAAACGTGGCGCGGGTAAAGCTATAAATCCCTCAAACGTCTGCTGGTACCCTGGTGCAAGCAAGCTACTTGTGCCACCGTGACGAACGGATGACTGACGTTTCTCTTCCTCCGGGACCCTTCTTCAACTTCCGTCTGACGAACATTAAGGCACGTTCCCAATGGAGCGTAACAATGTTGCAGTTAAAGGTACGAAAGGAATTTTCATTTGGAATTGTAATTTGGTTAGGAAATATCATTGGAAGTTACTTAGGCATGAAACAAATGAAACTTTGAGATAAATAAAAAGTAATTGTTAAGAACTTAATTAAGCGGGAATTTGTAACATTCAATATCTTATTTCATTGAGTATATGTGTGGATACAGCTCGACAGGAATATTACTCAACACTTTTCGTTTGGAAAAATTGTGATTAGTTTATTAAAATGAAAAGAAGTTTGATCGTTGTGAGGAGCTCTTTTATTTATATATGTCCAGTTCGTTTTAGAAAATCGAGGGATGTACGAGAAGGAAGGAGAGAGTGTCACAATGCGATGTTCAACTCGACTATCCGAGCGCTTGTATGCGGCCCTGATACGTTGGCGTCCTTACGACGTAACATGATGAACAGATGACGCTAAATCAATACACGTCGTCGGCAAGCGTGTAACGTCTGAACACCTCCAACTAGATAAGGCTATGATTAACCCAGATGAACTATCAAAACATTTACACTATACACATCACTCACTTCGACTAGATCATCTCGTGACTAATCAGACTAAAACACTATTATCTTCCCCTAAGAACCACCCCAAAAACCCGAATCACTGTACAACCACAAAATGTATAAAAGCAACCCATAGTTAAAATAAAGTCAGAATTACTGTCATCGCAAAAGTGTCAAGAACTTCATTTCAAACCTTAAACTCTGTGTGTGTGTCGACGGCTGTATCTACGGACTTCATACGTTAGGCGCTCGCTCCCGTCGAGTTTCACCGTAATATTTTGGCGATCTTGCCAGGATACCACGAGAGGATCAACCAGAAAATTTAGAAGACAATGAGAGTCTAAGCAATCCGTTGGAGAGCAGGGGATAAGTCTAGAAGGCCGTCACAGCTGGTATAACGGATCAAGAAGGAATCAGGATAAGCAAAAGAGAAACGTTGGCTTTCGTTAATTATCGAAACTCTCTCATCCTCGATATAAGTGACGAAGATCCTTAACCATGTCCACTATTGCAATAACCAATTCTATCCAAGTCACGATAAAGCGCTCACGCAATCCATGAATTACACGCTTTACTTTAAACAACTCAATGAATACAGATACGCGATTCAAAATGAATACCCGCGACCAATGACTAGACAAATTGTCTTGCATATAACAGATAAAGAGGCGACAAAAAAATATGTTAGATAAACGTACACGATTCCCCGAGAGGGTCGCGTCCAGCATGCCTTGCGAGCTTCCAGGAACAGGCTAACATCCACAATGGAAAGAACCAAGAATTTTAGAACGTATTGAATTCCAATAGTCTATTATCGCGACGTTCAAGGATGCTAGGGGGAGTAGCCCAGAGAAAGAGAATAGAACAAGTGTAGGAGATCGAACAACGCTAGACCAAGTTCAATTTTAAACGAGTCAATAACATCAAAAGCTTCGAATACCCGGCTCGCATCATAGTGCAGAGTTATCTCATGCCGTGGAAGTATAGCTGCATGTCGCCTCGGACGATAACGTGTTTACAATGCTGTGCAAAAATCTAGTTGGACAATGAACTTCTATACCCTATCGTAATAAATGCATTATATAGATTGAATACGTTCAATAAAAGCTCCAAGTAAAGATACGATATCGTCGATATTGTTAACTATAGGATTTTTTTCCTCGTTCTTTTCTTTTTTTAATTTAGGTGCCGGTTCGTTCTCGCTTGAGAATGTTCCTAGACGATCTGACACGTACAAATCATGTGTCCAACACGGCGATTGCGTCGACGCCTGGCGTATTTCTCGAACCAGGGGTGCACGTTCTACGTAGGGGTTGTTACCCCCTTTGCGTTCAATAGGGTGACTCGAATGACGTAACAAAGCGCGCGTTTTACTAGGAGAACAGGCGCAAATGGAGGTCGCTGCTACCCTGAACAACCCTAGCCACCGACGACCCTTCTCAGAACGTTCAACCTCCACGTACTTCTGTGTATTTTCTCCCGAGATCGATAATTCTCTATTGGCGCCAAATTTACAGAAATTAAACGTAACCCAGGGATATAATTCTTGTTATGAATATTATATTTTTACTATCCTCTCGTTCGTTTCCATTGAAACATTTTGTGTTTTTTTTTTCAGGTACTTCTGTGCTGTTTTATCAATTGATCGTATTTTATGGTGAGGGGAGATACACCAGGGACTGACCTAGCCAACAAGTTTAACCTTTGCGACGTCACGCGGCCTGACATTAATACCCGGCGATCATAGACCTCCAGCTAGCCGTTGGATACATGGCGTTTAATCCTGAACGGGGGTGGTGATATTGACACGCTTTTCGAACTGCACCACCTCCGGAGAACAGGAACCCATACACGTGAGCATGTGTTTCAAGGGAGTTGTATCCATCGATAAACTCTAATCAAGTGTACCGTGTAAGCTGTTGCAACGGCTACAACACAATTTATCATCGAAGTTTGAAATCAAACGAACGATTGAATAATTGTCGAATCGATGAAATTATACCTGGTGGAAATTTCGTGCCGACCACGGTCTCGATCCAATGCTGAGCCTCGGCTTCCTGGCTCGGTTCACGTTTACCGGCAACCTGGAACCAGAATGTTAAAAAGAACTATTTTTAAATACGTTTTTAATGATATCGATATACTTCACGGACGGCAGGTTAATGGCTTCTTCAAAATGATTAACGACTCCTGATATTTTTTGTGGGAGAACTAAGTCCGAAAATAAGCTTGGTTTAACTGCCGTTTACTGAATATACATATAACACACGTGTGCGGAGGATTCGTTTAAATCTATTTTTAAGACTCGATAGAAGGGAGCATTGATAAGTTAAATTCGTATCCACATGAACGCGTCATCCGTATAATTTTGTTACTATTGTAACACGGGATTATTGTAAACTAATGTATACGCGGATGTTATTTTACGAACAAATTATCCGATTATAGAAGATTGTTATGTTTTCAACTAAGATGATCAGTTTCCGCAGAAACTTTCAAAAATTGCCGTAGCCGATGGTATTTCACATCGTCATGGCGGGGTATTGGTAAAAGTTTTCAACTAGCAATAATCGCACCTCGGTAGAACCTCATTGGTTACGATATCGCCACTGCGCAAAGCTAACGAGCATCTCTTTCTCTGCCCTACTAATAACACCACGATAATCTTTCGTCAGTGAGAATCGTACCTTTCTAAACACCATCTCGCGGTGACTTTCCTTACTAAAAGTCTTCATACGAACGTGTAGGTACTTGCGTCGAAACGTAATCCAATATAATAGAATCCATAAATCAACGGAAATATAGATAAATTTATTGCATTAAATTTTATCACAGATATTGCCTGGATGAAACCGCGAATTATCAAAAAACAAATTCTATTTCAAACAGATTTCCCAGATACCATCTGTTACCCGATGCACTTGCAATTGCAACAAGTAGAGATGCGTTAAGTATTTGCTGGAAATGCATTGTCGTAGGATAACACGAGGCTAAGAGGTAGCACGGTAAGTACACGTGTAAAGGACGGCTAGCAACGAAGTTTCTTACTACCATTCTTTCCTCCACTCAAACAATACATATAGAATGCTCTCTTTCTACTTGTTGCTTCTTTCAACTCTTAATCCATTCGAGATTAACCCTTTACACTCGAGAGATGACTCTCAGTCACCATTTGATTCCATAGAGTAACTCAAATGACAATTAAGGGACGACAATAATTGTTCTTTTTTAAACAGGAAAATTTTACAACTACTTCACTACCTCTGTAATATTCTCCAAAAATTTATTCACGATTTATCTTCTAATTTTTAAATCTAAAATAATGATTTCAATTTATTTACTATTTTCGAAATAAATCTCCTTCCACTTCAATTACACCTTTTCTTTCCATCATGCATTACATACACATGGTGTAACAAAAATGTCCCGAAAAGTCATTTAAAAGTGTTTGCAATTTTCCCCGTTAAAAATGTTCAACCGTAAACGAAAAAATATTGCTTCGCCTCTGGAGCGATCATCTTCGAAATAATTCTTCGTCTCGAATCGGTTAAGTAACTCGTACTGCTATATCAGATGTGATTAAATAAAGATCGTGATGATGAAGAGCCTTAGAAAAGAACCTTCCCTTGAGGAATCAACCTTGAAGAAACTTTTTTGCAGATGGAATTAGCCGAATGGAATCGGGGACGGGAAAACAATCTTAATCGACGTCGTTAATCAAACTTTCGTTACGTAATTCGACATACATCGAACGTGTATAGGAAACACTCAGCTCCTCCAGTTGTCTACGCAAATCCCCGTTGTGTTACGATAAACTTGGAAACAGCGTCGATTGACGGAATCTAAACTCGGCGGTGGCTTCACCCTTCGAAGTGGCCAGTGTCCAGAAATTACGTTGCTTATCGGCGTCTTTCATCTGGCGTTCATCCACAGACAGGTTGAACCATCGGTTTTCCTTCCAACACACACCCACTTGTTCGAACTTTTCCACTTCTTCATCGTCACAACCAGGGATTTCCCCTCCGTCGTTTATCCACGACGTCAGCGTACAACAATAAACGACAAATAGTCTAAGCGATACAACATTTCTAAATACACACCGATCCAGACTGTGTTAAGCTCGCTATTTTTAAAACAAACCATCTTTCTTCCTCGAAAACGCCACGGGTTTTCTTCAACTCTGTTCTATCCAGAGACAAAGTACAAAGTAGCAAACGCGACCCTCGTTCCTCACATTTAATTACAGTATCTCCGCGAATCCTGTAATTAATTCTCCCGGTGTTACGCGTAACATTAGCCACGGGGTGAAAAATGGTAACACTTCAAAGAGCTCTGCTCTATGGAGGAGTTAAAGAAGAAGAAGAGAAAGAAGGTGGGATGCGAAAATAAGCAGCCTGGTGCATGACCCAAATTGCAATCCAGTTGTTATATGCAGCGAAAAGGTCTTTGAACTACGGGTAACACATTTAACACTTTCGCTAATGTCAAATTGTCTTCGAAAGTTTAAAAATTAATAATTTTAAAATTCCTAAAAAATGTAAAATTTGAAGTGGGCTAAGAATAAAATTATAATAAAACGGTGGTAATAGAAGAGTTTTATAGGCGCCATCAGTAATCAAAGGATTAACATTGCAGAAAGATCATTCTTCTGTTCTAGAATAAATCGTTAACCTGTCGATCCAGACCTCACCGATAGATTAATCTTCGATTACATATTAACCGGATGCGTATTAATAAAAAACAAATTAACTAATTATCCCACAATAGGAGAAAGTGAACGATACAGTAAACCCTCTCAGAAATTCCGATTAAAAATTTTCAGAACTGTAAGAATAAGCCAAAACCGAGCCACTATTGAATTGAACGAGGCAAAGTGTTAGTCAAACAAAGTACCTAACACATCAATGTATTATCACAGTCTACTGAACGTCTATAACATCATACAAAAATCCATGACAATATTCTTCTTTTTTTTTTTACAAAATTTTTGCAATATTTTTAAAGAATCAATAAATATATGCAAAAAATTGTAGAAAGAAAACTCGAATAGTTTTAACTGTTCAAACTCTACATCGCAATACTGCCTTAATTACTCGTCATAATAGAAAATATTGCCATTTCTTCGCGACGAGTATACTCGTCAGAAGCAGCTACCTGGTTAAATATGTTACAAGCAGACTTCTTGTCCCGTCTTGTAAATAGGGCTGCAGTGTCAAGATCTGGTTACGAACGGGGGTGTGGGAATACCCAATGGGCAGATAGCCAAGAAACACTCGTTCCTGAATGTCGGTGAAAAGGATACGGCGGAGGGGAGACCGGCATATAGCGTCGCGACGCACAGCGTCCGACTTAGTCTCTGATCAGAGTTATCGTTCAAAAGCTCGTTCTCATACGGGTTCATAAGCTTTCGAATCTCGTGGCGATAATCGGTCAACCTAAGGCGAGATCTTCTACTTAAAGAGAAAAAGAAAGGGGAAACATGCCGGTATGTTCTACAAAATCAACAACAAAACAAAACATCTTGTCGAGAGAGAAAGATGGGATCAGTTAGTGCACGTTCTCACGAAGGATAATATCATAGTGATTAAATCTGACGCGTAACGAATCAAATTTTCAACACCGGTTAATGAACACTTGCCGACAAATGAGTTTGTGATAGGAGAGACAGTTGGTTCATGAGATAATTTCTTATTGCCTCAACACACGAGACTCTAGTTATTCGTAGATTCGTAATTACGTTAGACCTTGAGCTATTTCGTTTTGGCGATCCTCCCAAGATGCTGGATTAATCTTGACACTTGGGAACGTCGTCCGAAATTGTTTGATAAGAAACGAATTTAGAGAAACAACGTGGAACGATGTTTATGAATTATCTTTCGATATACTTTCGTCGATGAACCCTCGGTATTGTAATAATCTACGCGATAGGAAAATTGTGCAATTCTGTGGCTAGCGATCGGCTTTCGACGCGCATCTCCACCTCCTCGACAGCATTTCGAGTATTTATACCCCAAGATAAATATCCTTACATAATATATTCGCCGTGTCTTTCAGCGGAAATGATAAATCAAAGAAAACCAGGCCATCGATTTTTTCTTTTTTTTTTTTTTTTACTCGCTCGTGTTCTCTGGTAAAAGTGTTATTAGCTTTTACGTAATTTCCGAACGTTCGCGTGCTATTGTAATGAATGACATAATTCTGTCTTTCATCTTAAACACTATTTCACTTGTTCCTAATTACCTTTCAAAGCAATTCAACCACGATCCAATGAAACATTGTTCGATTAATTACAGCGAATGCATTCTTGATACCGCCAATTCATCGTTAGATACACAGAGGAACTTTGATCGTACGCCAGATCGTTGGCGCGAAGACTCGAAAATGGAGTTGGTTGATTTAAACCGGTGAAATTAAACGAATCGTTTCACCGGGTGTCACGTCCACGAGATATCCTCGAAACACGCGAAGGGAAAACGTCGACGCTCTTCAGAATGAATCTTAAAATACCACCTCGATAGAGAGAAAGAGAATGTTCGACGTGAAACACGTTGCTTTCGAATAATCTGACACATTGCAGATACCCCGAATCCTCCAGATTTCTTCGTGAAACGTCTATAGATCTTCTGCCGATCCGTATTCCCCTCGAACGTGTAGAAATAGATTTCGTAGCAACCCGGCGTCGATGCAATCCGTGAAATATACACGATGACGTAAAGTCGTATGTACACGCAGATCGTAAAATATTGATCTATCGCGAACAGAGGGCTGCCAGGTTTCGTTTGCGTCAATTTTCTTCACTTGCATCGTAGATCAATGTAGAAAGTGTTAATAAATTACTCGCGTTTCAACGAATTCAAGTTCTATCTATCGAACGGGAAATATGAAATCTTTTCGTTACGATCATTCGTAGAATAATTTAAAAAAAAAATCGAAAAAAGAATTGTAGGAAGTTACAGGAGTTTCACCGACGTTATCATAAAATATGATTAACCCCTTGCCATATAATAACAAATCTCACTCGTGATTATGGTCAAGGTGTGACAAAAGAAGTATTTACACGTCTATCAAATTTATACTTTTGTTCTAACTTTAGTTTGAATTCAAGATAGAGGAGTTTCAAATAAAGATTGATATATCTCGACTTTCTTTATTTAAAATTACATTGGAACAGTGAACATTCGAGACTGACGTACGTGGTAACTAAAAAATTCGTATAACAAGGGGTTATTGTTCAACAGTTGTTTCATTTGTTCGATAATTCGTACAAAAATTTAAAGAATAAAAAAAAAATCGTAGGAAATCACAGGAAGTTTTACCGATGTTATTATAGAGTATGATTAATGTGAGTTAATCGTCTCGACTAGCATAATCATTCTACCGCGAATATGGAGACCGTGGAGGCGAAACAATTGTCAGAGTGCCAGGAGTGTAAATTCGTCTTATGGACGATTTTACCAGAAATTAGTAAAACTCGGTATTCACACGGCACGGAAACAGGTGGGCAACGATCCGCGTATATACGTTGCTGTCTGATGCCAGTTTTAATAAAAGCCAACGAATCGGTCGGCGTATTTTATTTTCGACGTTCGCTTTATGCCTGCTGGGTAACGTAACACCGTCACAGTCTATTTTCGTTCACCGACACTTTTAAATCTCGCCTGGACCATCTCTGAATTTCTCCTCCATGCGATACATACGCTTCGACGTTTAGTATACAGCTAAATGATGAACATGCGGCACTTTTTTTTTTTTTTAATTGTTTCTAGGCCCGTAACAAGGAACAGGAAACTGAGATAATGGAATGGATCGAAGCTGTGCTTGGAGAGAAGCTTCCACCTGGGAATTACGAGGATATTCTGAAGGACGGTGTTGTTTTATGCAAATTGATCAACAAACTGGCACCCGGCTCGGTGAAGAAAATTCAAGCGAAAGGAACTAACTTCCAGTTGATGGAAAATGTCCAGAGGTACGCATGGAATCTTGGAATTCACCTGAGAGATATTGAAATGAAGTGAAGAAAAAGGAGAGATACGGAGACTTGTAATTCTCAACGAGAGAAGTAACAAATGCTTAGTTAATACATGTCCCACAGATTCGAATCTTTTACGAACCTTCAACATCGCGTGTCTTCGTAGTATATTAGTATAGTGTAGTATAAAATAAAGCCTCTCAAAAGGCAAAGTGATTATTTCCACTTTTTCGATGTTTTCGAGTTTTAGTACCTAAGTACGTAATTTGAGTCTCATAAAACAGTGAATTAGTCATCCCTTTACCTTCGACAGGATTGATTTTAGAACCTACGTCGACTAAGCATCTCTTACACCTTTTAGAAATCTCTCTTAGAAATCTCTCAGTGTTTTGGAACATGTTCCTTTCGAACATCCTGTGTATTAAATGTGAAAATTTCCCCGAACAGATTCCAAGCGGCCATTAAACAATACGGAGTTCCACAGGAAGAAATCTTCCAGACAGCGGATCTCTTCGAGAGACGCAACATCCCACAGGTTACCTTATGCCTCTACGCTCTTGGTAGGATTGTACGTACCTTTAAATTCAATTTCGATCTAATTCTCAAACTACAGAAAGCATCTAACGATTTATCACGTTTCTTCTTTTTCACAATTCAGACGCAGAAGCATCCTGAATACAACGGACCGCGTCTAGGACCCAAGATGGCCGACGAGAACAAGAGAATGTTCACAGAGGAACAGCTACGTGCTAGCGAGGGTCAGCTGAACTTGCAAATGGGTTTCAATAAAGGCGCCAGTCAAGCTGGACACGGTGGATTCGGCAACACTCGACACATGTAAATTGTTCTTCTCCAACGTGCAGAGAAATGTGTTGTCGAGATACCGTATAAGATTGTAGATATTCCTATTACCATCATCGATCTCGAAACGCTACGAGGATAAAATTCTCTTGATTATACAACCGAGCTGCAGAAACGAGTATCTACGTAAAGAAAACTGTGTCCTAGAGACGGTGTAACATTTTCTTTCTCTGGGATACGTTACTTAGCCTATTTATTTTACTCCGTGTGTATCGTAAATGCGAGATCCTGTTAATGAACTACACGTTAACACTTTACCGACCTCGTTTTATTAAATACGTTTTTGCTATCACGCTTATTCGCGACAGCTCTGAAACTTTTAGATCAAAGAGGACTTTGCCATATCGTTCACTTTTATTATAGGGTAATTAAAACATGGGTCAAAAATGACCCACCATTGGCTGAGCGTGGGTTAATTAATTTGTTGCGTTGACAGCAAAAAGCTGATTAACATTCTCTTGGACATGTTAAGTCGCGACGCCGATACTATTTGCATGTCACAGACGATCGTGCGACGCTACAAACGATGCATCTCGTGTACTTTATTATTAAATTAAGAGCTTCAATTCAAAAAAATGTTAATTCCGGAAATGGTGTAGAAAAAAAATAACATTGCTTTCTTTATATAGATAGTATCGGCGTCGCGATATAACACGTCCAAGAGAACGAAGCAGTTTATAGACTTCCGGTCGGTAAAGTGTTCATTGTCCGACACAATTACACGATACACTGCTACACGTTAAACGTATAACATTAAATTAATACACATGTCACAAACATGTACATACACACACGTACACACACAACATGCACACGTTTATCTCACAGAAAAACTAAATACATGATAAACTAATGTAACTTGTACCTACATATACACATGACGAACATGTATACACATACGAGGACAGAAATATAATGTAAGTGCCTTTCTAATGTATCAATTTGAAAATTGTCATCCCTAAGACGCGCTTATTAATCGTTTCAGTGCTAAGCGGCGCTTCTTCTGTTCAGTGCCAGCTAATCAGTCCGTAGAATCGAACGTTTGAACTTTGTCAAAACGTGCCTTTATTGTTAGCATTTGTAGAGGTTCTACTAAATTAATATCTAGGAAGAACTTTTTTAGAACTTTTTCATTTATTAAAAATTCGAAGTGAAGGAAAGACGAAAGCGCGATCGGCGCCATTTGGCATTCTTCGACTGAATTTCTGAAAACGGTGACACTCGAACGGTTAAAAGGAGATACAAGGCATAAAGTGTCGATATACTAACTTCGTATATTACGCGAGAATTAATTGAAGATTTATACGAGATTAACTGGATTTCGCAATTATTGTAACCCGTGTAACTGTAAGATTCTAACGGAAATCAATTCGAGGGAGTAGCGTAACAACGCCTTTTCTAAGATTTCTAATCGTCCATGAACAATTTATCAAGTGTAAACGACAAATGTACAAAATAATAAAAATACAGCACTGCTATTTTTTATTATATCTATTATTATACATCGCTGTAATCCACGAATGCAATTAGAACGAAGGGGCTCATGCCGACGAGGGGAAGTTTCATTGGTCGCTATTTTCTCCGCAATGTTAGAAAAACAAGGGTCGAGGAAATTTGAACATCTTTCAGCGACAAGGCTACCTCGTGCCAAGTTCTTGGCTCACATTAACGCGGCTAATGTAACAATAATCACTTTGTTTTCAAAATGTTGCAAAATATCTCCCACTTAATTTCGCAATGTAATTCATGCAGATTTTAATAATGGTACAAATTGCTCGAGTATAAAAATCTGAAAAAATTCGATTTCTTAACCCTTTGCACTGGAGAGGATTCTCAGTCATCACTTGATTCGATACTTGAATGTTGTAAATAATAAATTTTGTTTTTTTTTAATAAATCGCCTTTACGTATATGCACTTCATAAAACACATTGTGTTTGATTAAAATTATCATTTCATGCATTAGTCTGTTTTTATAAGTTCGACCAAATCAATAATTTCACAAATGACAGATTTGAATGAAATAATTGGTTCCGCGGATGATTAGAATACCAGTAAAAAGTGAAATTCATAAACGACGAAAAAAAATACAGTAATTATACTAAAAAAGAAAAAAGAAAAAAAAACAACTAAGAAAGATTCAACTTCTGCACAAAAGCTTTGAGTACCAAAGGGTTAAAACAATTCTTTAACCCTTTTAGTACAGACTATTTCGAAGTCAAACGCTCTATGGGGACGAAATACTTTTTTTAATCGTGTAATTAAGTCACCGTTCTAATCCTTTATTCATGTTAAATTAAATTAAACATTTCCGTTTTTGTCAACGTGTGCTGTTAATTTAAAGAAATGAACGTTTTAAGAACGTCATAACTTGAAGATAAATTATAACGAATCTGAATATTTTAATTTAAGAAACGCATATATGTGTCCATAGGTTAGTATATATGAAATACCAACATCGAAATATCTCGATGTAAAAACGTACGGCTTCGATTTCTTTCTCGCCGGTTCCCGAGAGCCTCGAACTCACCCTCGAAACGTACGAGTTAATTTCGGCACATCCGTCGCGAGAATACCGAGGACTTGTTTGTAAATAAACCTTGCGTCACGAGCTGTGTCGTCATCGCGACACAAATTTTTCTCCCCCGGATGTTTTAACCCTTTTCCCCCGAAGCAAAAACACGTAACACGCTCGTAGGATGTAATTTAATTGAAACTTTTTGCTTACCTTGGCATGTCTTAACGTATACGAGTTATTTTTGGATCTCCGCGATGTACCAGCAAAACGCTGGACTTACGATATCGTATTAACACATTGCCAAACGCGAGCATTTCTTTCTTTGCGAGCAACACTTGCGTTGGAAAAACAGAAAATTCGTCGATACACATCGTGTCTCTGTATCTTTAATAACGTTTGAAATATTTACTCGAATACGTTTACTACTTTTCACTTTGAGGGTGATTTTTGCCCCTTGACGATTATTCGTAAAAAGAGAAAAAAAGTGTAAAATATTTTTTCGGAGAATTATCGCATATCGAAGTTTCACGAGTAACATCTTTACATTTAAGTACGCATGAAGCATGGAAGTGACTTGAAATAATGAAATAATAGTTATCTAATATTTCGCAAAATTTACACAAAACAAAATGATGTGTTTGGTTAAAAAAAGCAGCATTTTTTAAAAATATCCCAACATTTGAAACAAATTTACGTAAAATTCACAGATACGTCAAGCATATCTATTTTTTTCTTTTTCTTTTTTTTTAATATTCAAAGATCTTCCCGATCGGTCTGCTAAGTGTTAACGTATACTTATGTACACCAAGCATTTCGTTCGCGATACAATACGCGATAGAAACGCACCGTGATGCCATTTCAAGATTGCGCGGGAGATTTGTCGAAAAGTAAGGGTAGATAGTTAATTTAGAATAAAAAATTAAAGTAGAATAACTTTCGCAACAATAATGCCATTCGATATAATCCCGAGTGTAAATTAAAATTAGACAGCGATGCATACGAGATGATTCATGGTTTATAACCTCTCCAGAATTAGAAGCACTTTAGCGAAATCTCATAAAAGTATCACGAAGATGTATGAGTCAGATGTTTGAAATAGATAGCTTTTCAGTATGTCAAGGGGAAGAAATTTCTCCTACCGAATTTTTCACGGTCGGATCACATATTTCCGCGAAATATCAGACACGTTGCTAATTAATTTCTATACGTATTCCCACGTTTACGCGATGACCGAGCCTACCTTCAAATTAAAGCTTATGCGTCGTTTCCATGGAAATAGAAATTTCGATGTAAACAGCATGCTTAAATTAATACTACCAATATCCGGGTAGTAAGTACGCAACAGGCATTTAAAATACTTTCTCGTAACTCGAAAAATAAATCCTGTCTATCTCAGATTAAGTATAATTGTAAGATTATTTCTCGCAAATCATTGGTCCAGCGGAAGTAACTTAAGGTTACGCGAAACTATCGATAAAAGTAGCTTCATGGGGACGTACATTTACGGCGCGAAAAAACTGAGAATACTTGTGACGGCTTACCTGCCACAGTGGACGTCCAGGCATCGTGAGGGTTCTTTTTCCAATTCCCAAAAACTTGTCGGAGACGTGAAGTTGATAGAGCTTAACCAAGTCAAGCACAAAAAGTGTGCGCTTCGGCACCCGTGCTGCGTATATATGCGTGACAGGTGTATACTTGTGTTAGTGAACGTGGAGGCGCGTCTATATATGGATCACTTACTCACCACCCACCTCAGTTTAGACGCGAGCACCTACGACGGTACGTTTTTTCGTATATACGTGAACCATTTCAAATGTAAAAAAGAAAGACATTTGTTTAAGAAAAAAATTTATTTACATTTGCATCGTATTACGTTTTGTAGTTCATATTACGCTCTATTTGTAATAAAGAACGTAGATCATTAAACGATCGATGAGAAACATGACGTAAAAGCTTAATCTCATATGTGAAATAAATTTATTTTATTCAGTGGTTATGTACAGTTGTAATAATTATATGAGAAAAGCGTAATACACCGGTAGCGTGGCCGAGCGGTCTAAGGCGCTGGTTTAAGGCACCAGTCTCTTCGGAGGCGTGGGTTCGAATCCCACCGCTGCCATTTAATTTTTTTGCTCTCTGTTTTTTTCTAACTGTCTTGAACAGTACGCACGTGCTTCCGAATTTCATTTTCCACAACCTTCGCGAGTCGGTGACACGCAATTAGCGGAAGAAGACGGTGGTAGCGAGTCCCTTGAAGGTCCAATAGGTTGCGTCGGCACGCGGCGCCGTGGTTCACACCTATTAGGAGATTACGGTGTACAAGGAGCTTGTACTCTTTGCAATTGCTAGCGATGACACCTATTGAGTTTCGCTTGAACTTTATACCCGGGTTTACAAAATGGTCGTCAAGCTTTTTAACCTGTTACACCTGTGAATAAATTTTGTAGAATGTAGAACAATCGATCGCAAACGTTAATCAACTATTTCGATTTGAATAAACGTTTTTGAAGAATTCAATATTTATGAGCACTAGAGAATGCTGTATTAGTGGAAATAAGTATGTACAATTCTTCGAAATAATATTGCAAATAGATGGAAAGCAGTGACTTCTATTATATTTGAAGACTGACTGATTGTAAATGTTTTATTCCAATGGAAAAGAAAAATCGAGGTATTTAATAGTCCGTTTGAAAAGTACAGCGGAAGTATATTTCTAAAGAATATGTTAGCCTGATCTGTGTTTCATTCTGAAGATGCCACCACGAGCCACACCCTATGGATACACAAGATATTCACACCACTTATGATCCTTCGACCATGCTTCCATAAAAATGCATGGAACAATGGTTTCTTGCATATACGATTGCTTCTGCATTTCGTAAAGCTATTTATACGTAATATTATATGTTGCTTTTATTTAACAACGTATCGTTATTTACCGTCTTCTATTGAAAATATTCAATTAGGGATATTTATCGTATGAGAAATTTTTTGTTAAGAACTCGCACTAACACAGACTCCGTGGCGCAACGGTAGCGCGTCTGACTCCAGATCAGAAGGTTGCGTGTTCAAATCACGTCGGGGTCAATTCTTTCTTTTATAATTTTTTTTTTTTTTTAACCAAATATCTTATTCACCTGTTGTTATTATCGTGTCGATTCTCCTTTAGGTATTATAAAAATGATAAACATATAAAAACAATATATAAAAACCCCACATAGAAATAGCTATAACTTGGAAATAAAGTCATCTCGAACATATGTTTGTATAAACTTTTTTTCGTATTTTAACGTACTTAATCTATCTCCGAAGATATGCACACATTTTCGGAAACACCCTGTATATTTTTTCCTTACATCTTTGAAAAATTATGAAAGATACACTATACGTGTATGTTATATATATATATATATCTTTTTTTTATTAAGGATGTATACATATGCTTTGTATAAAGATGTACATAAGAGCACAGGATCTAAAATGTACGTGTGTACGCATTTCCTTTTACACTGAAGTTGCAATGCGTGCTCACATCCCGCACAGAAGACGCGAAATATCAGGATAACAGGAACGAGCAACCTTTCTCCTCTCTCGTACAGTTGAGCGACATTCGCGCGGGTTGTCTCATTTAGCCCCTCCTTGGATTAGGCTAACATATTGCATCAGGAAGCTCCTTTACCATACATAACCTGTTTCCCCTATACATATAGCACATATCGCGTCACTCTCTAACCTTGATCCTTTATTTTTTAAAATAGTAATTAACAAATAATTTGATGTATGTAAAAACAACGCAGTATAATTACACGGTATTTTACATCCCTCTATTCACTTCAAAATATGTAACAAATATGTACCACTATTTCATTCGTAAATAATGTTAAAGCTTACAACAAATGCAATAATATTTTACAACTGTTAAACTAGTTATTCATCTGTATATTTCCTTTCAGCTACCGCTAAATATAGCTTTTCAGGCTTATCTGTCACTTACTCCGTTCAACTCCAAATATAGTTATATTATCCTGTTACAAAACATCAATTGATTGAGCGTAAATGATTTTCATTGTTAATCATTAAGCGTTAGAACATCTTCACAACTTGCACCTAATATTTTTCTGTTCAATGTGTCCGCACAAGTTAGCCCCATGAATAGAATTTATTACGCAAGTCTAATTCTCGCTCATTTATCATCGAGGTTTATCTCTCGTCTTCCGTACGGTTGTGGGGTTACGAGAAGCCGGGAGTCTATATGCTAATTTACATGCAGCCTCCAGTAATCTGTAGTTAGCGGGTAGATAGAATGGACATAATCAACAATTTAACCGATTCGTTAACAGGAAAGTATAAAGCGTTGTAGATATCCGCCGTAGGAAGCACAACCTCCGTGAAACTTATGTTAGCCGCGGATTGGAAAGTACACAATTTTGAGGAAGAGCCGCGCGGGCCCTAAGCACCTCTGTGACGTAGCAATACTTTATTGGCCCACACGACTTCTTTTCATAGTTTATCGAACCATTGACCCGGTACGGTCAGAAATTTCGGTAAGTTCGTGGTCCTAAATACGTCTCCAACAGCAACAGGCATCTTAGCGTTTCGAAATTCTGCTCGATAATGCATTGCACCAACATCCTAACCTCACCTGTGTAAGACTTAAATGTAATCATGGGACAGTGACACCGTTTTTCCCCAAAATTGGAATTAATAACGTGTTCCATGTCTCTCTGTGTGCCTACGTAGGTTCAATTCCTCGTGAATCTTAATCGTTCCTTTGTTACATTTCTCGATTGTAACATCAAACGGATAGTACTTTCGGTGATTACTGGTAGACGGTTCAAATCTTATTACGCTTTCCCCTAAAATTAACATGTAATTCGGATACAACGGTGGGGGAAGATCGACTTCTATATAAATACATAGATGAAGCTTGTAATATTGGAGGGTTCATGCGTATATACGTATACAAGTAAATGTTGTGTACACCAGCGCTTCTATCGGTGGCGTCATGAAATTACTGTCGGCCGCATGCGTTCCTGTTGAAAAAATTCCTCACGGGCGAAAGTCAAGGTATGACGGAATATGGTAACAGCATATCTCTGTTGTCTGGAGGATACTACATCGGCAACATGATATCCTGGTGCTAGGAGGGGCTTTGTGAGACAACCCGCGCGAAACTCTTTTCAACGTAGGGAGAAATGCTGCTTCTTAGCTTCGTATGCTTTTCGGATAATTCAGTGCTTGCATGCGGGATGTGAGCACGCACCACGTGTTTTTCATTGAACACATTGTAACGGTCTGGCAGCGTGTACTCTCTCCCCTTCCCCTCTTTTTCTTCTTAATATTTCTGTGGAATACATCATAAGAAATCATCTGGTACCGTCGTTTATTCCCTTATATCTACGTTTTAACAAATGAAAGAATCGATATGTGTTCTCTGTGTACAATGAAAAATCGAAATTTTAATATTCCGTTATACTCGGCGCTCGAGAAATATATTATACGCAGTGTGAATAGTTACCAGAAGAAGTATTTGGTTTGTAGGATATTTCATCTTTAAGGTAAATTTTGTTAATTACAAAAATTAAATCGTCCACGGTTAAAAAACAAACCAAAGTATTCAATTCTGAATAAATCGATGTAACGAAGACTCCGTGGCGCAACGGTAGCGCGTCTGACTCCAGATCAGAAGGTTGCGTGTTCAAATCACGTCGGGGTCAATACATATTTTTTCTACTCGTAATAAAATTTTTACAATATTTCATACATTTTTAATTTAATTAATATTCTATTTTTTAAATACTGCTACACAGCTAGAACAAATTTAATATTTCTTGTGTTTGAGTTATACAAAAACGCACATATATACTGTCATCATGTCGTATAGCGACGTCATAAATTAGTATAGATCAGTTCGTACGGATTTTCATGAGAGCGGTCGTAGACAGCGATAAAGAATAGAACCTAAACAAATATCGCAAGAAGTTAAGGGCATCTCTTAAGGATCTGTTCTTAGTCAGCCTCACACGTACTAAATAATTTAACGTACAATGACAGGAAGCTTTTACGAGATAAATATTTTTTGATGTTAACTTACATTAGCGCTTTGAAATTGAACAATAAAAAAAGAAGTGAAGATAAAGTAGAACGACCAAGCGTCATAACGATCACATTTCTTTGTCGAAGCATTAACCTCAAAATGATTAAATAGTTGTTACAGAGTGAGTAAATTCTTTATGAACAATTTATCATCTATTGTTATGGAATATGTTAACGATCATTTGTTCAAGTTATTGTTCTATTTCTAATTTAATTTCGTTTAATTTTATAAATTTCAATAGTATCTATCAAGGCAGTCGTGGCCGAGTGGTTAAGGCGTCTGACTAGAAATCAGATTCCCTCTGGGAGCGTAGGTTCGAGTCCTACCGACTGCGAGAGTTGAATAATTTTTTTATGCATATAACGAATTATAAAAGTACAAATTTTTTATTTGTGAAAAGTATTTTTCTCCAATTAATTTCTAAGTTCTCTAGAATCTGCATGTAGTCTGAAAGAATGTGAGAAATCCAAATGGTTGGTAACTCGAAGTCACACAGCTATCGGGTGTCGTAGAATTTATTGTTTCGAAGAAGGCATGAGAAAGTTCAGAGATGACAAGCAATTCAACGTTGCATTGCTTTAAGAATAGCGGAAGGCCATTTACCGTTAGATGAAAGTAAACCATCGTCTAATATGTAAATTTATTAACAGTAAATTATTAAAAATAGACCAAGGAACACGCATTGTCGTAACTTGGAAAGATACGTACACTGTATATTTATACATAAACGTATTTTACAAAAAGGAAAAAAAAGTGATAAGTATACCTGTTGTTACGCGGAAGACCAAAGTTTGATTCATTTATGGGGAGGATTATTTTTTTATTTGCACATATAATAACTCTAAGATATCTCTTAATATTGCATATAATATAATAATCGAATAATAATCGATCTCAAAATCGTCGTTCCTCTCACCTCATATCAATCTTCCGATCATCAGTGAACAAAATTTTTGTTAATAATTTTGTCATACTTCTATGTGTAAGTAAATAATATAATTGATCGAGGAACAATATTTAATGTTAATGTACATAATATAATAATATATAAATGTTTTATTGAGTTTCCGAATGTAACTTCGAAAAGCTGTATATGTCCTTTATTATTTGTATATCTTTAATACATGTTTCTATATTGCTGTAGTACTATATGTAATTTATTAATACATTTGACAATGTTAATGACTATATGAACCTCTTATCAATAATATTGGAAGCTTAGGAAATAAGGCGCCGTGGCTTAGCTGGTTAAAGCGCCTGTCTAGTAAACAGGAGATCGGGGGTTCGAATCCCCCCGGGGCCTTGGATATTAATCAATTTTTCTTTTTTAAACTTTAATAAATTATTATACAAGCATCACACGTATAGTTAGCATTCTGCAAAACGTGAGATATATTTTTAGAGTACAACAATTCAAGTTACAGGGGGAATTATAACATTAACAGTCACTAGAATATTTAAAATAATTTTATCAAAGAATCACAATACACAATAGTGTTCATATACACACTAAATTGATCGAAATAAATAATTACGATGTAAAAGATGTACAAAATCTTAGAAATCAATTTTATAGCCATTTCCTGATGCCTTTACTCGTGCCACTGCAGGAGCTGATGAATAAGCAATCCCTAATAAATTTTGAGCTTGTTGCTGTTGCTGTTGTTGTTGCTGCTGCTGTTCTTCTTGTTGCAATTGAACCTGTTCAGGAACCTGCGAATGATTACTATTAAACAGAAATCATACTTCAGTATTGTACAACAAACAGTAAATGTAATTTATACATATCACTCTTACATGTGCTTGTGCATGTTCCTGAGACTGAGCTTGAGCTTGCCTTAACGCGAGTAACTGTGCCAATTGTGCTTGATAAGCTGCTGCCGCAGAATAACCGTGGAACTGGGGTTGTTGAATTTGTTGCAACTGTTGGTAATAAGCTAGCGTAGCCGGATCTATGGGAGCTTGGTAAGGCAATGGTGCGGGTGCAGAGGATACAAAAGGCGGTGCAACTGGTGCGTTTGCATAACCGTGTGCGACAGGACCAACAGGGTATACGCCTACAAGTACAACAAATTTACGTCACTCGCGATTACTACTTTTGTAAAAATTTTAAAACGTGGCGAAATGTAACAAACCTAAGCCAGGATTTCTATAAGCAAGTGCGTTAGCAAGGTGTGGTAAAACTCTCTGTGCTAGATAAGGATTGCCTACACTGGAACTGAACGATTGATGAGAGCTAGGACCGCTAAAAGCGAAGGCTGTTTGGGTTAAACCTGGCCTAACAAAGCTGAAAGATGCATGCTGATCCGAAGAGCCAAGTACGTTCGTTGGTTTTACACCTTGAATAGGTGGCTCAGCAAATGCCAAGACAAGCATTGTACAAAACAGTGTTATATATTTCTGAAAAGGATAACCAACGTTAGAACATGTAACGGAAATAACAGACTATTGGAAACTTACCAACATTTTACAGGTTTTCTTTTTTGTAGCTTTGATAGTTTTACGCTGGAATGAACGACAGTATGGTTACCGACGAAAATCAACACGCTATTCTACCGCTAAGATGCTCTGTGGGGAGTTATATATCGCGGAAGCAGCCTGGTTGATACGTGAGTAGCATCGCATCGACACATTTCAAGACACACAATCACACTTTCTCCGAGTACCAAAATGGCACAATTCATGAATAGTAATCGGTTCGATACAGTTTTCCCTTTTACAGATCGCTACGGTATCGTTCGATATCTGATATATAAAATTTGAAAAGAAACTGAAAGAATCGATAAACATAAATTCGTCGGAGTTGTTGATATTTTTTAAAAAACGTTCTTCCAATATTATCAATAAAATGATTAATTGTTGTACATAAAATTTTAATGAATCCTTTGTACAAAAGTATATACAAGATTTTAATTACATACGACGAGAACGAATACGTACAAGGCAGTGAAATATTTCTATTTGATTCACCTACGATTCGTAGCGTTATCGATGAAAGTTGCTTTCATCTAGCCTAAACGCGGTGTTGATACGCCGACGAGTTATTAATTGTAATCCGTTTGTCGCCCGTGGAATATTAAATAGCTTATTTTACTGGCAGTGATTCATTTTATTTATGTCTCGGCACACAGTCGGAAGCTTTGCTTATGTTTCATTGTAAAATGTTCGGAAATTTCCGATATTTTCTGTGATTCTTAAGGTGTGAGAGAATCTTCATCATGAAATTTCCGTGGCAGGCAATTTCACGCGTACACGCAACAGTGATACAAAGTGTTTCTAAATTTTTATATAAACATTATATATTATATACATATACAGCATTCAGTAAAAAAGAAGTCGCAATGCAAAGATACAATTGTTTTTAGATTTTAATTTTGAAATAGTATTTATACAGATTATAATTGTAGTATTTTTATTGCTGCACATTATAAAATTTTCACGTTAACGTTTCTCTTAAACAGCCGCTATTGTGCGTACCTTAATATAGGTACCATTTTCAAAATAAATTTTTTTTGTCGAGATACAGTTCATTACGCGATCCGATGGTTTCAGCATCGACAAACCAATTGTAAAAAAAACGACATTAGTTTGTGCGAAATGACGTCTACGATTCCCTTCCACGTTTTACATACCGGTGAAGTATGATTGATAAAACATACCCATGGCGGTTGTTGCGAACAATGCGAAACAACTCCACCATGTGGCTAAACCTAACAACCCTCTGTACACCTCCGTTGTGAATATCTATGTCGAGAAAAAAAAGTACTTCTTATTTTTACAGATCGCTGGTTTCTCTTAATAATTGAATAATAGAAACATCACCTGTTTTAAAGAACTCAGAGCAAGTTGAAAATCTTGCGCCGTTTGCACAACAGTTCTCTCGTTATCGTTGTCGTTCGTTAAATTCAACACAGAATTTGGTGACTCGTCTGCTGGACATTCTTCGAGCGACGGTCCTTTTAATAGACCTTCCCAAGTGTAACCACCTAACGTACAATCATGGTTACAAAGTGATATTTACATTGAACAATATAGTTTAATATATATCCTGTTTTACCTAGTGTTTTGTACATGAATGTAAAAAATAAGCATATAATTATTGGAACGATAAACTGCAAAGCCACGACACATAAATAATAGAACACCGCGGCGATCTGAAACAAATTGTAACGAAAAAAAGATGAACCCTTTCTTCAATGCGTATTACAAATTACTATTCCTATACCTTTTTCTGTAAGTCCACGTTTGTAATTCTACCAGCTTCTTTCTTCTGATTCTCTAACCGTTGCACAGCTAAATTGAGGTACGATTGCAAGTACATTGGCATTAATATAAGTTTCAACAGAACTGCGACAATAATTGCAATTAATCTCATACTCTCAAAGGCCGAGGCTGTCATCCTGTGAAATGCATCCTTAGAAAGAAGCTTATGTAATTGAAATATGTTAGGATAATATCGTAACTTACAAAGGTCCGTTCATACCGCTAAATATTCGAACTGTGAGGTAATCTCTGCTTATGGGTTTAATCCATAAACTTACTAATAAAAGTGGAGAGGCATAGCTAAGATTTGCTATTAGCAGTAATAACTTTTGATCCTTGTAATATCTGCAATTAACGATTTCGATTAAATTCCGTTGTTAGTTTGAAGATTATGTTAAACTTAGTACCTCAATGCATCCCAATGCATTTTCGATAGTCTCAACCCTGGAAAAGTAAACAGGGAACCAAGTAGACCACACCACAGAGCAAGGAAGAATTTCACGACAATTTTCGACGCAGGTCCTCTGTAAAATGAATCATTCTGTGATGATAGAGCAAAATAATGAATTCCTATTTAAAACCTAGAATTTGATAAACTCACGTGGAAGAGAGACCTTGATTATCTAAGAACAAGGATGCACTATGATTGAAACTTGCATAAGCTTTATCCAATCCAATTTCAAGATTCTTCTCATCGACAATAAGAACCATCATAGCTATGAGGAGGTAAGCAAAACCTGTTACAATGCAGGTAGATCTTTCACCTATGCTCTCCTCTCCTTTGAAATATTGCACCCAAAGGGAAAGCAACACTTTGCTAAGTATTAAATTAAGGAAGCATGCTCGAAGAGTAGAAATGCATTTTCAGACTCTTAATTTAAAAAAAAGGATACAATGCAAAACCCAAAACCAGTGAGCACCAGAGCATACTTAAGTTTATCTCATCTTTGATTGGATAAAAGTGATTGTATAACTGTTATAAATAAATGCAAATATAAAGTATTATACAGACAGAAACATAAAGAAGTGTGTTACTAACCTCTGTCATGATATAAACTGCAGTAGCATAGATAGAAAAATCCAGTAACCATTGAAACTCTGTGTAATATTTTAAGTGCACTACATCTAATGTAGTTATTTTAGCACTCTCAAGCGTAATATCTAAATTTCTAGGAACATGAAAAACATCTGTAAGCTTCCCATTCTCTGTATGCTTGCCTCTTTTGGGCTTCTCTTTGGGCACCCCAGCAAGAGCTTTAAGCTGCTGATCAGTTGGATACAAATAACGTATCAATCTATTAAATTGTTATTAAACCTCTGATTAATGCTGTATTTTACATAAACGATATTCTTATTACTTAAAAAAATACCCAGTAGAACATAGGATCCATCTTGCCAAAGAAAAATGCGGAGTTAATTTTTGAATGACACTGACCATAATAAGGGTGATAACTAACTGTGCTCCTAGGAGAGCCTGAAACATTTAACGCATGTTTTAAAAGTGTATAGAATTCGTATGTCTTCGACATGTCACACACAATCACGTAGAAATAGATTACCATGGTGAAATTGATGAAATAATTTCGAACATAAAGGTAGAACCATCGATCTCACGAAAGTGTTTGCTTCATCACGGGATTACCGATGTCAAGATCAATTGTTAATTGATGCTGAACGGCACAGCGATGAATTATCTGATATTTAACGCCGTTAACGTGTGCTCGACCATTTTAAATGGCTCGTTTTATAAATAGTTGTAACACCGCGATACCGAAAACATCGTAACCCTTTTGCATAGGATATGAGGGTTATTTCCAGTTTTACCTATTCTATCTATAGAAAGGAAAACTTCGGCCGCGCAGCGGAAGTAGGAACATCTAGCGGAGCGACAACGAAATGTTACCTGTTACCAAATCCACGAAGCAATCGAATCGAACTTGTGCAACTCCCAATACCCGCAGGTGGTTACGATTCGTTCGCAGGAGGAATGCTGGTTTCACGATAACGTTTACTAGAAAATGAGCAACTGCGAATGAAGAAATACTTAATAACACGTTCACGTGTAAGCGAGCACGTTGAACCTTTCCTCGCGTTATCACGTTTCCCACCAAATTGACACTAATCGAATGACCATTTTTATGCCCATTTTGTTAAGGAAATATCATAAATCTTTCATTTCAATAAATTCTCTGGCAAATATAAGTTAAACCACGAGTCTCGCGACTATTCAAACATAGTTATTGTTATCATGTTATAATACATAGGTACTAATAATTAATTGTCAATCCTATATGAACACTTTCAGAAACCGACGTGATGTTATCTCAGGGGATTTCCATTCGATCGATCACGTAATATCGTGTTTATAAACATATCTTCCGATTGATTTTTCATTTGCATATCTACTAAATCGATTGGATGATTCATGTTGCATTAAAATTAACACAAGTCGATACATCAAACTTAATTGTAGAAATAGGACTCGGTCAATAAGTGTTCTGCGTAATCTTAGTGAAATTGACTATCGCGGTGTCGATTTATATGCAACCGTTTTTCATTTACGAAAAAGTAGTTTTATTGTGTATCATGAGAGACACTCATCTCATGAGAAAATTCGTTTTAAAATAGGATCTTTGAAAAGTTACGAACAATTCCATAATCTTCGAGGCGCATCGACCGTGAATCTTCCTGTTTCAAGGAAAAACGCGCGCGGACGCGTTTATTTAGTGGGACGAAAGAGGAAGAGCCGATATAAAAACAACAGGCTCATCGGTTTGCGCGATCAAATGTGAACAAGTGATTGCCGAGCGTAGAGACAAACGTGAAAGGTTCGTGAGTACCTGTACCTACACACATTTTCATCATTTTGTATCTTTTATTGCACAAACAAAAAAAAAAGAACGAAAGAAGTTAATGTACAACTAGTGCGTACAATTATAAAATTGCATTCGTAAACGTAAAATTTGACAATATAGGCACGCGTGGAAATTTCTTTTAATTTACCAAATTTTTACAAAAGTTTTTTTAGTCGATTGGAAAAAAGTGTTTAAAAAATAAATCGCGTTCCTGAAAAAAAAAATCCTGTAACTGCGCGGCGAATCCGGGATACGAAGGTATTGCGCAGATTACAGATTAAATTGTTAAAAATTTTTTAATAGAAAGTTAACATTTTTAATTGAGAGATAAATCTCTACTAAGAGAATAAGTATTGAATACTACTCGAACGTATTGGATTCCCTGTAAAATAATGAAAGTGATCTTTCAACAGCATCAGATGAAATATAAAGGACATCCTGAATGGCATTGTTCTGAATGGCATTTCGAATCGTTCACAATTGCGTGCTCTAACTCTTGCGCATCTTTCACGCGTCGCATTCACTATACGAAACATCTTGAAATAATATATGCAATTACACCGATTCTAATAATTGTACAATTTCTTGTATTTAATTACAAGAAATTGTAAACAGATCGCACAATTAGAACCATCCAATTTCAGACAGATATTGTGAACGGACCAATAGTATATAGATATATATATTTCTCGTATAACTAGTCCCAAAAAGTTAACGATTTGCTTTTTCCATCTGATGATTATACACGTGACTAAGCATCGGACAAAAGGACGCTCCATATAAGATCGACCTACGTAGGAACTTGTTGCTTGCAGACTTCCTAACGCGAATTCTTTGAAACGACACTTTGTAACTGTACAATTAAATCCGGACAAAAAAAAAAGCCCAACGATTAAATCGCGAACTCTATTAATACAATATGACTATGTGAATAACGTTTTTGTTCGATCTCTGTTAGATTGCTATCGTAGTGAGAAATAAAAACATTCGATGCATTTCCGTTGCAGGAGTCACCAAGCGAAAATAACAACGATGACGCCGATTTTTGTGGCTTCTGTTCTTTTATTTGCCTTAACCTGTTCATTTGGCGCGCAGGTGAATCGTTCAGATTATATTCAGTGTGAGAGTAACGAGGATTGCCCGCCAGGACATTGTTGCACTTTAGGTAAATCATTGTGTTAAATTCGAGAAAAAAGTAACTAATAGAAAAAATAAGGAATAAGGAAGGTTAATCACTCGTGCACTATTAGGAGCGGTAAGGTACAGTATACCACAATGCAGGCCTATGCAAGAAGAAGGGAATGTATGCAGACCAGGCGAACCTGTAACATTGAACGTGACTCTTGGATATCCCGATGGTTCTGAAATAACGATAAAGGGTGTCCATTTCCTCATTTGTCCTTGCGCCGACGGATTGACGTGTGATAAGAAAGAAGGATTTTGCAAAGAAACAGGTGAAAAGCGTGATACGAATCGTTTAATTGATGAAAATAAAAAACACGATGATTAAATGTGAAACTAAAAGGAAATAATCGTTTGCTATGATGTACGCTCGTATACTGTGAGACAAATGGTGATAATAACTAACCAAACTGTGGAAATTCCCGGCACGTGGTTTGTCGTAAACTGTATAATTAAATCGAGAACCAAAGGACTATAGTATTGTTAAGTTAATGCTTACTAGATAAGAATTGCAGTTTTCGTAACGTATGTAATCGTGATCATTTAAAATGAAAATATATTATCTGAAGTGAATTGAATAAAAATGTACTAATTTAATATTTCTTTGTACTCTAATTGATAATGTAATATCGTGACTGTCAAATGCTTAATTTGATTTAAAAAGAGCTACTTTAATTATATTAACAATTTATATTTGTAATATGTAAGACCATGTATAATTAATAGATAAAAATAATATATCAAGTCGACGAAATATCGTTTTATTTAAATGTATCACCGTTGATAATGAAATCTTCCTTACCAACGGTGGTAGTGCTTGGTATGCAATTATATTCATAGAGTTGACCATCTTTGTTACGTTTTATCGATGACATAAAGGTTTCTCAGCATTGTCTATACACTCTTTTACAGTTAGAAATTTAATGTAATGTTACGATACTTCGTGTAAATGTCTGTTATAAAAGGTATTTGAAAAACAATAGTGTACATTACGGTATGGACAGTCAAGTATGCGGAGACGGTAGATTGTTAGATTTGATCGATGAGATTTGGCATAAAGAACGTTTGCCTATCGATGATATTGTAGTACCATTAGCGGAATTACCCGATCCGGAAAATGACAATGGTGATTCTCATATGACACTGAAAGAATTAGAACAGAAGTGGAATAATCTAGCTTTAGGAACTCTCAGTGAAAATCATTTGCATTCCCCGACACAGTCCCACAATTGAGTAGGTAATACCACTGTAATTACATTTAATGATTTCGAACATAACCGTTATTTCCATAATTTACATAATAATTGATCTTTTTATTGTAGATACGAAAATGGAATTTCCACATGTTGGAGAACGATGTTCCATCAAGGATTGTAAACAACTAAATTTTTTACCATTTGAATGCAACCATTGTCATGATATATTTTGCAAAGAACATTTTCATATAGGTTCTCACAAATGTTTAAGTTTCCACGATAAAATAACATACACAAGAGTAAAGGCACCAAACTATCCATGTTCAGATGAATCTTGCAAAGAAACTTCACCAATTGAAATGCAATGCATCAAATGTAAGAAGCATTTTTGTTTGCAACATAGATATCATGGCTGTTTAGAATATTCTAATGAAGAGAAGACAATGAAACTGAAAAAATGGCAGATACCAAAAAAACAGTTTGCAGAAGCAAAAGCAATAGTTGATCAGGAAATTTCAGATACTTTAAAGAAATCCAAGAATACAGCAATGGCCAATAAAGTAGGTTACACTTAAAAATAATTTGGACATGTTATTTATATGTATGTTATATTTACTCAAGGATATTATTCAATTAGGTAAGATTAATGCGCATAAAAGGTTCTGCTGTTGGTCCTAAAAATGTACCAATGAACGAAAGATGTTACTTTCTTGTCCATCTACCAACAACAATATCTAATAAACATATAGGACCATCAAAAGGTATTTATATCAACATGAATTGGACAGTTGGTAAAGCTATAGATTCAATAGCTGATGTATTAAAAATATCCAATAATAATAATAATGTAGCAAGCGCATGTAAATTACAATTATTTCATCATTCGACCGGCGCATTGATATGTAACGAAACGGATACGCTACTGACGAAATTACTCGAAAATTCGGAACTTATCGACGGAGAAAGTGTTATATTAGAATATTCAAACAACATGACTGTAGATACTTCTTTATATAAATAAACATTGACAATAAACGACAACAGCTTTACTTTTTTCTATTCATTTTCGGCACGCAATTTACGAATATACAGGATAATTGACTGGTAATGATAAGAACACAGATTTAGAATAATACTTGTTTATTACAAACTAGATGGTTTCATATATCAGTTTTACATTTACTCTTGGTAAAAAGACATGCAGATGTACTATGTGTATGCACTTAATAAAAGGAAATCATTTACACCAGATTATTGTCAAGTTTGTATCAAAAATGTAATGATAAAATGAAACTTCGACTTTGGCACTGAACAGTTTTTTTTTCTTTTTCGACTTACTTAAATTGTACTAATGTAGCATAATAAAATAATCGATCGTACTGATTCGAAAACAACTATATACTTACTAATGGTTTTATAATAATGCTTATATAAATGTTAAAAAAGATATAAATACACAGCAAGGGTGATATTGAATTATATTTTCCAACCATGTGCGTGTTTTAATCTTATTGTTGTTTTATTATATTTTGGCGTATCAGGATAATACTTATTACAAAAGAACCTAAGAGATTTACTGAGCAACACACACGGTGAAACACGTCTTCACGATTATGTAAATATATCAAAAAAAAAGGTAATATAAGAAATTGTAAATCTTTCACGGATTGGTACCTACTTTATAAACTATATAATGTAAGTCTTTTATAGAAGATATAAAGGCTTGATGTTTTTCCGATACTTATACTATTACATATAATGTGCGAATAATGCTTTAAAATTCTGATGGAAAAATGACTCAACATATGAGATTCAATATTATACCTGTCGCATACTTATTGATAAATCGTATATACGAAAAAAAAAAAAATTGGTCAAGTGAGTAAAAAAAAAAATTATTCTTCACGTACAAGTAAGTTTTGCTACGAATTTTATACGTGTAATATTCAATCTCAGGTATGCTTTTGATTAAACTGATATTAATCTAAAAGTAACCAGCCTGTAACTTTGAGAATTGTGTAAGAATTTCGAACAATAAAATATATGGCTATATTACGTTAAAGATGTAAAATTAATCGGCGAAGAAAACAAAGAAAAAATTAGTTATAAAAATAGAGCACTGTTAAAAAAAAAAAAAGAAATAGAAGCTAGCCTTTGTTTATGTATATGTGAAAGTAATTTTTGAAATAAAGAACAAGTCTGATCAACGAAAGAATACAGAGTATGTATACAGAGATCGCGAATAGAACAAGTAATGTCATACGAACGTTCACGTTCGTCTCGTTATCTTGGCCTCTTGCTCGGCCATTGGCCACCTGCCTAATGGGAGGAGAATGAATCTGGTAGCGGTAGGTGGCCTGAAGTCAAGCTCAGGAATGCCAGCGTGATTTTTGCAATTCAATTTGACCTTCTAACGTTTTAGCAAGGTAAATGACAAACAACTGGCTAAGAGCTATGGTCAAGGCGATACCCGCTATTGTATATAAATTACGTTCTGCCCAACTTCTCACAATTTCGATACAACCACTAGTCCGTACTTTTTTTCCCGCTTCGGATACCGGCAACATTTGTACTTTATAGCCGCACATTATATTCACAAGACCACTCTAAAAATTTCAATCATATCTTCAGTTATATGCTCTTATTCATAATACATAATAACTGCTTACCGATATGTCTGTTGCATTGATGCAACAAGAAAACGGTACGCCACAGCGTTCTACACTAGGACTGGAGCAATTAAAATATTCATTCTTTCCCCAATCCAAGTATCCTTCTTGACTTAAACCACAGCATTTAAACTACTCATTAAAATACATTGATTCATTTAATGTGATTAGTTTTAACAATATATATCTTGATAAGTATTTTTCTATAAGATTTCTTACTTCTTTTTGTCCAAAGTCAATAAAATTCTGTAGATCAGGATCTTCTCTATAAGTTTGTATAATTTTATCTGTGAATGATTCCTCCAGCAATGATTGCAGTGTATGTGGAAATACAAATCCAACAATTGCTATACCCATTTCAAGCAGAAAGAATACCAGTAGACATAGTGAATACTGTAACAGAGAAATATTGTAATGTAAGATAACAAATTGGTAAATGTAACAATGTAATTAATAGTACTAACAAATTTCAGAAGGCAAGTATTTTCTCGTAATGCTCCAATACATCCTGCAAAGCTGACAACAAAGACTATTTCTCCTGCAATTACCATTACAAGAGAGATGTTGAGGACTACATCGTATACAGTCTCTACTCTAACTGAACCAACTGCTTGCCATTTGTCCACAAATGCATATAAACCTACTCCAATTAAGAGTCCTCCAAATAACTGCAGAAAAAAATATGTATAAGATTTCATTCATACATAGCAAATATTTATTTATAAATATTAAATATATAAAATGCGATATCTTGTAAATAATGACAAAGGGAATCTATTGGATAAAAAGTATACAATATTCACTTACCCAAAAGACAAAATTGAGCATAAATATCATGTACTTCACGCAAGAACTAACATAAGTGAAGTTACTCGTCCGCCTCCGATTATTCATCATTGTAAAGTAGAAACAGTTCCAAAGATATTTAATTGATATATACCGAAGATTCGTACTTTTGCTTATATTTAAAAATTACATCTATCGCATTACCAATTTAAAAAATTCTGCGTGCTCAACACATATTTATTACTTTCTCATTTAACGGTCGACGAACTGTATTTGATCGTTCATAAATTAAAGCAAAAGTATAATGAACCATACTTTGACAGCTTACTTTGCATCCGCCATTATACTTCTATCTCTTCGTATTCCTCTGGTTCAAGTTTGAAATCAGCTGCCGACGCATTCCACGTTTCAGCGGAATAGACGGAATGCGTATATGTTTAGTGCATTGAATGGAAAAAAAAAATATTGAAAACTTGGAAAAACTTGTAACGCTTTGTATGTTTTTCAGTTTTTAAATACTTTTATGTACATACGTTAAAGAAACAGATTATTTTTATTCGGAAAAATGACATCCGTGCAAGACAGTAAGTCTTCTACTTATTTACCATAGTTTGCGATTTGGAGGTTAAGAAACTTATTAAGTATCAATGTATATTTTGAAGTTTAAGTACTGATAAATTATAATAGCAATATGTTCCGAGTATTCTGCCTTAATGTTGAACGATGTGATTCATTGTTCACTTTGAAATGCTCAAATAAAAAGTGTTTTGTTTATTACTTAACCTCTACAATGTAAACAAACTTCGATATATTAACATTATTGCAAATAATAGTATAAAAGTACCGATGCCATAAATATTGGCTCATTGTGTATTTTTTAATCTATCAAATATTTGTTTTAGGGTTGAAATTGAAAAGATCTTATGATAATTGGAGTACACGTGAACAACTATGCTTGGCTTCCAGTGTACTGAAATCAGGAGATCAAAATTGGATGAGCGTATCGCGATCCTTAAAAGCATTTGTTGAAAAGGAAACATTAAGACCACCTGATTGGTTCTCTCAAAAATCTTGTGCTATGCAATATGCACATTTATTGGAAAATGCTGACACTCCTAAGAGAAAGAAAAGGGAAAGTGGAGAGACAACAGGTGAATCTATAGTTAGGAGATTGACACAAGAAAGGATAGCTGAATTGGGGCAAATATTAGCTTTCCAAAGAGATGAATACCAGCAGCTTAAAATTGAAATGAACATGTTAAAATCTGGAACAATAACAGAAGACAAATTGCAGAAGATGTGGCTTGCAATTGAGCAGGAAGAACGTGAACAAGAGCAGAAAGCAAGGGCACATTCTGCATGGTTGGCTAAACGTCAACAGAAGCAAGAATTGATACCACCTCAAACACTATCTGTACTAAATCAACGTAAATCTACAGAGAATACAGCAGATGTTCAAGAAACAGCAGAAACTGTTGATGAAGATGAAAAGAAAAACAGAGGAGGAAGGTCACCTTTATTAACAAGTTTATTAAAGTCACCAAGTCCAACAACACAAATTCAAACCACAACTACTACAGCACAAGTGAGCTCTCCTACAATTACGAGTTTACTTGGCTCTAGCCCTAAAGTGCCAAATTCTCAATTGACACAAAATGTGTCACCACAATTGCATCAACTGGTTACTTCTGCAATTTCAAATGTACCATCAGAAAGACCATCGGTTGGTGCACCAACCTTGTCCATGTTATTAGAGATGCCAGCTAATGCTCAAAGAGGTCCTTTACCCAATCTACAATCAGCTTCAATTGTATCACAGCAAAGTGTGCCTACTGAAGTTCATACCATTCAAGCACAACCTGTGCATCAAGTAACAGTCCAAAATGAAGCACCTGTACCTACCCAACCGCTTGCAATTAATACACCGAATATTCCAGCTACAGAAAGCATGGTGCAGATTATAGATCATATAGACGATGTAATACGCAAAGATATAATGGCAGATGTGATAGACAAAGATGAAATTAACGAAATTATCGGAGATATAGAAGAGTTGATAAAAGAGGAAATCACCGGAAGTCCGCAAACTTTAGACACAGCTACACCAACAATCAATACTATTACTGTACCTCAAATTCAGGAAGTACCAATGGTGACAGAACGACCAGAACCTAGAGATGTAGATGAAGTTGTGTCACTTTCTAATTCGCCGGAAAGCGAAATGGCTATTGAAGAAATCGATTCCAGCACGTCGAATATTGCAGAGATTATAGGAACAGTTGCTATTGAACCACAGGAACCTAAAGTTATTATTACTGAAGTATCTGAGACTATAACAAATACGTCTGAGGAAATAAAATCCGAGGAAAGTACTTGTGACGAAAGAGTAGCATTAAACGAGGAACTTGTTCCCGAATTGGAAACTCAGGATGGTGAAAATAGCAAAGATACACAATTGGAAGAGAAACAAATGGTTGAAGAATTTGACACTATGGACTCCACTTCAAATGTAGAGGCTGATGAAAATGACACGAAAATGCCTATAAAAGAATTAATGGATGAAATGGTAGAAGATGAAATGGAGGAAGAAGAAGAGAGTGAAGTAGTTGTACCACCGGAAGTTAAAGAATCGCCCGGTAATAAATTGCAACGAGTGTCTGCCGAAGAGATCGAAAATAAAAGCAATATGGAATTGGATCAATTAGAAATGCATCTTGCTAAGATAACAGGTGAACAGCAGGATGTTCCATCGGCAGAAGCTGTTAGCGTTTCTTCCGAAGTAACGAACGATCTTCCTAGTACCGAGGATACAGAAAAGTCTCAAGATATCAGTTTAATTTTAGAAGATGATGAAAGTAGTTCGGATGATAAAAAGAAACTAACCGAGGAACAGATCATAGAAAATACTATTGAAAGTACAGAGTCCATGGAGTCGTTTAAAGAAGAATCTATAATTGTAGTAAAAGAAAAAACTATCATAGAAGTGAGCGAAGAGTCTCCCGAAAAATCTCAGGAGGAGCAAACAGAAGAAGCTTTGGAAATTTATACAGACGACTTTAAGAAGGAAGATATAAAAGATTCTTCGGAAGATACAACAAGCTCTATTCTACAAGATATAGAAATCAAGGAAGAAGAAATAGAGGAAACAGCAATTGTAGAAGATTCCAATCAACTGGTGTCTCCAGAAGAAGTAGAAAGTTCAAAGACAGAGCTTACAGAGCATATTAAATCTGAACCTGATATTTCCATTATTAAAAAGGAGGAAACTACCTATGTAGAATCGAATGTAGGGGAAGAATCAAAAGTTCCATTGGAAAACATTCTCACATCAGATGTAAAAAAGGAAGAAATTCAAGTGAAAGAAGATAAAGATGAAAAAAAGAATGTGGACAGCGAACCACGTATAAAGAAGGAACCGGAATCTATAAGTGCTGGAGAAGACACCGTTGAATTAGATGAGGAAGAATCGTCGTTGAGTAAGTTAAGCGGAGGACGCGCTATGAAAACTTATTCGAAGAAACAAAACGTTTCTATCGACAGCGAGCCTGAAAATGAGGGTACTGGAGAAGGTGCTGATTATAGAGCATGGAAAAAGGCAGTCATGTTGGTTTACAATCGACTTGCAACACATAAATATGCATCTGTATTTTTAAGACCTATTACAGAAGATCAAGCACCTGGATATCATTCGGTTATCTTTAGACCAATGGACTTGTCTACCATTAAGAAAAATATAGACAATGGTACAATCAGATCTACAATGCATTTTCAACGCGATGTTATGCTAATGTTCCAAAATGCGATTATGTACAATAAACATGATACATTTATTTACAAAATGGCAGTTTCAATGCAAGAGGAATGCCTACAGCACATGCAGGTAAAAATCTGAAACATATATTTTCTATATAATAATTATTACTTAGAGAAAAGTCTAACAATATTGAATTATGTTTAGATATTAGTGCAAGTCACAGGGGAAGGAACACTCAGGAGGGAAACAAGAACTGCTGCAAGTAGTAGCAGTGAGGCCAGTGAAAGTAGTATAAAAAGGAAACGAAGTCACATTACACCTAGTCCACACGATACCGACAGTCCACGTTCGAAAAAACGTAGAAAATCAGAGAATGATTAGGATACTTTCCTGTTTATGTGTATACATATGTATAATGTGATATATATATTAAAGTTCGCGAGAGCTTTATTGAAAAAACTAAGCAAAAGGATAAATTTGTCCTATTGGCATTGCAGGGCAATGTTGAGCATGAAAGATGTTTAAGGTGTATGAGAAGAAATAATGACCTCATATTCTATTTTATTATTTCCCTATGACATCAAATGATAAAAGAAGAGATATAATGATGATTACAGAATTGTTTCCATTTCTCTTTCCTTTTTCGACATGTTGTTATGACAATATAATAAATTGTACTGTGAGCTATAAAATTAGTCATTTGTAAAATATTATTTTCGAATAAAAGGTCATTGACATTTTTGTTTTAATAAAAATGTAATAAAAACGTCTTACAAATTGTAATTTCTCTCCCTCTCTCTCTCTTAAAAAGATGTTAAATAACAAAAGAAATATTATTACATAAATATTTCGAATTATAGTTTTTATAATAATGTAATTTATCCTATAATAAAAGAAGCCTACCATTTGTTCCAAATGACCCTTACAAACGTTTAAATTTTCGTACACATAAAATGAATGAAAATTAACAGTATAAATAAATCTACGTATGTAATAAAATTTTAACAATTGTACGACTTCGAGAAAAAATTTGAATAAAATTCACAATGGGTTATCATGCTAGCGGCGATACACGAAAAATAATACGAAGTTCCGAAGATGACGAAGGTTATGAAAATCAATCATCTTATACTAGAATATCTGTGAAATTATTAAATCAACCCGATGTCAATGATAAATATTTTACATTCGGAATTTCCCAAGGAATTGTAAGTTATTATTATCGAAAATATATGCAATGTATAAAAATTCGTTTCATTATTTATTCATTTTTAAGTCTCCTGCACCTGTATCGTCGATATCGGATGATACAGATCGGTCATTTTGGGCCGAAGATGAATTAAGCAGCTCAGAATCGAGACAACAATTGAACAAGAAGCAAAAACGTCGGCGCAGTTTGTCTTATCGTAATCGTATTGCTGTGCAAAGAAGTCGATCTTTACTTTTTCAATCATCAAGTTCCAGCATAGATTCAATATCCGAACAAACTACAGGTGGAGGTACTTCAAGGTTATAAATATCTTTTTGTATATTAAAATTTGAAAATAAGTACGTGAGAATTAACAAGTTATCTGTGATTTTAACGTGATTACTACAGTTTCTAAACAGGAACGATTTACAAGCCGGTTTAACATAGAACAAAAACCGGGCTACAGTAATATAAAGAAAAAGTATACACGGAAAAAGGGAGCCCCTTCTTTGACCAACGATAGAAATATCTATACCAAGTATAAATATTTTAATAAAAAGCACATCCGGAAACATAATCAGTTTCTAACGAATAAAACATTTCGCCCGTAAAATGATTTGACGTCATCCTTAAGAGCAATGTCAGGACTAAATTTTTTTGAAGCATGAAAAAAACGAAGGTCCTTAAACCAAATTAAATTAAAGTAGCGTATATTTGTTATTTTTAAAGAGATTTATATAGGACATAATTAATTGTTACAATTGTATTGCAAAATTTATAGAAGTCTGCACGGTGAGATTGAATGTACGGTGATTTTACTTCTACTTATAATTTACGATCGCTGAAAACAATAGTGATTGAACTACTCGATAAATGTATTTGTTCCCTACTGAAAATTGAATTAACAATTATACACGTTATTTTTTTTTTTTTGAAAATACAACGCTTTCAACACAATGATTTACTTTATAACCAATAACCAAGGTAAAAAACAGTATGAGAGACTTGGAGAAATTCGAACCCGTAAGTTATCTAATAAAAATTTACCGTAAAATTATTTTTTTTTTAATATTTACGATATAACTAAGGAAATATGCACTTTGGAAAACGTTTCATTTACTTCTTTACATGAAATTAACTTCTAACTGCTATATCGTACACCAAACTGCATATGGCCGCGTAATATTTGAAATTTAAATCACGAATTATAACTTTTAATCGAGTGTATTTCTTTAATTTCAGAAACAAGAATATATTCCGCTTTCAGTTTAGTGTTAGTGAGTTTTTGTATGATACTTTTCTTACTATTGACATGGAATTTGAGCGATACAACAGACGAAATTGTTAATACCCGGGTAATTTACTTAAATTCGAGACATTTGCTTTTACAAACAGTATCGAATAAATTCTTATCATTCGGTCTTGATACATCTTTACTACGTGATATGAAAAGTCTTCCAATCAAGAGTGAGCATTTCATAAATTTAGCTCGACACCTTGCACCGGCTTATGTTCGAATAGGTGGTACGTCGGCGGATTGTTTATATTTTAACGAGGTTTGTTTGCTGTTATTCTATTAACAAATTATATATGAAACTATTTAAACATTCTCTAAATATTAATTTACGCATGTTCTATTACATAGTCACAGATCATTTCCAAGAAAATGATTAATCCGGTGGATGGCGAGGACATAAGTTACTTTACGATTAGCGATGTAGATTTCGAGAGTTTGTATAATTTTACAACAGAAGCAGAACTGCGAATGATCTTCGATATAAATGTATTAATTAGAACTACAGATGGTTCCTGGGATAACATCAATGCCAAAGATATAATTTTATTTGCCAAAAATAAAAATATGAAATTAGACTGGCAACTCGGAAACGGTAAAAATTATACGTTATTCTTTATTGTCTTATTTATATTTAACGCACAACGTACAATAAGCATAAAATTTCAGAACCGAATTCCTTCCATCATGTGTTTAATGTAAATATCACTGCAACACAACTTGCAAATGATTATTACAAATTGAGACAATTGTTAAATGAGATGGGATACAATAAAAGTATTCTTGTGGGTCCAGAAGTAAACCATGTGGGAGATACAAATCGTATGGGAGAGCATTATGTAGAAACCTTTTTAGAAAATGATAAAGATAGTATAAACTATGTTACATGGCATCAATATTATCTTAATGGAAGGGAAGCTAAGATAGAGGATTTTATAAATATTTCAACTTTCAATTATTTACCAATGCAAATTAAATCTATGAATGAAGCAATTCAATTATCAGGAAAATCTATGTGGCTATGTTTGTATACACATATGTACATCTATCAATTTCTTTTAAATAAAAATACAGATTTAATAAATTGAAGGTCTTTGCAGCAGAGACAAGTACAGCTTACGGCGGGGGTGCTCCAAAACTGTCCGATAGATTTGTTGCCGGATTTTTGTGGCTTGATAAATTGGGATACAGTGCAACTGCAGGTGTAAATGTTGTTACCAGGCAATCATTGTTCGGTGGACATTATGCTATGGTTGGGCCTGATCTGATACCTAATCCTGATTGGTGGATTAGTGTAATTTATAAGCAGCTTGTCTCAGAAAATGTTTTAGATCTGGCATCAATAATTAATACCTCTTGTCGATTTTATGCGCATTGCACTCCTAAAAAAGCTTTACTTAGCAGTATTCCAGCAATTACAATATACGGAGTTAATATAAACAAATTAGCTTATCGTGTCGCTGTTAACGGAATTCCTGTCTATCAGAAAAGTGCTAAAGTATTCTTATATGCACTTACTTCTGACAATTTACAATCAAGGTATATATAATAGTTATTATTTTACATATGTAAGTTATCTATTAATTTGTTTCAATTATTTTCAGATCTATAAAGTTAAATGGGAAAATATTGCAGTTGCAACCAAACGGCAATTTACCACGATTTCAACCTATAATATTGAAACCAACAGACATAATTACCATGCCACCTTACTCTATGATATTTATTGTAATACACGGTGCTAATGTTCCAGCATGTAATGCATAGATAATATACAACGAATCTGATTACAGTTTTATATTAAACATTTTTGTACATTAAAAATTTATATCGAATATTTCTTAAAATATATTTTACAATATATTTCAATAAAGAAAAAAGTTTAAATGAAAATTAACAAAAGGATTAAAGTTTAGAGTGATTCTTTTAAAGATTTGTATACATTAACGCTATTTAATGTGTACTATATTATAGTCCACGTGTAATATACTATAATACAGAAAATGTCACGTGAAACTGTTAATAAACTTTATGTCCGTTTCAATGAAACATCTATTAATGAAAGATGAATTGGCATATTTACTTATCCGCTAGTACACAGTATTGTTTCTTTTTATCGTTATAAAACGAGGTTTTCTTACAAATTATACATTGTAAACGCTATGCAAAGAAACTCATTTACAAAAAAATATACAAATACTGAGAAAAAAATACAGAATGTTAGGTAAATGGAATGATTATTCACCTTAGAACGAGATGTTGTTGCATTCAATTCAAATTAACTTTACAATTACGTGTACTCGTAAAGTTTATAACATCAGAATTATTGTAAACTATTCTTAATGTACATTATACATACATAAATTATCAGCATGAAACTTAAAATCTATTTCACAATTTATTATGTCACAACTACTATATAGTACGTGTATATACATAAATATCTGTAACAATTTAACATTATTATATCATTCCTGTGCTGAAATAGTAATTGTTTTTCCTTTCGGATCATCGAATCGATCCATTGTACGGATATCAATAATCATAGCAAGACCCCAAATCATAATTAAAGCTAATATGGCAGTGACAAATATTCCAGTCCAAATTGGAATTGTAGTAAAGCCGACGCAATTGTATGCGTCGTTAAATTTTTTCGTATTATTGACTATTTGTTTCGCGTCTAGTTGTACCTGTAAATCGGTAATGTTCAAGACGGTAGAATCTTTCTTGAAGATCACATTTTGCGAACAATGATAAGAAAAGTTAAACGGGAAAACAATATCTACATTTGTTGTTAAACTTTGTTCATTGTCACTGGTATTTTTGCTAGTGTAATACGAATAATTAGCTGTTTTAAGAGTGTAGTATCCTGCAGTTTTAACTTCAAACATAAAGACAAGTTTATGTTTAAGAATATTTGCATCAGTTCCATTGAACAGCAGGATTAAATTGGAAGCAGATTCTTTTGTACCTGGTTCATCATTGACTGTGGGCTTAAGTGGAAGTTGTATTTCTTTTTCCCCCATCTATGAAATACAAAAGAAATGTAGAAAAAATATATTGAATATTAAATTATAATTTTAAAATAAAGAACTGATAATTAAATTACCTTCAGTGACAATGGTTGACTAGAATATAACAGTACTCTGTTAGATGAGACAATGAAATGCTTAGAAGCATCATTTCCAGAAGCATCTCTCTTTACACGTTCAGAACGTCTATACGTACAAGACTTTCCTGTGAGAAGAGCTACCAAATTAGGAGTGGAGTCTTTTATTGACTTATATGTCTCTGAAATAATGTCCAAGTTACTAATTGGCATGATCAACAATTGTCCATCAGAAACTGAATCCACATAATCGCTGTATGTTTGATTGTACGAAGGTAAATCTTCAACAGTGTTCACTGCTTTCTCAACAGCAGGAAAATAACGCAGAGAATCGCCGGTGACAACCTTTTGAAGGTGCTGCAATGTTTAAAATATTCTATTAATATTTAAATCTATAAATAAATGAGTTCAACTTAAACACAATCCGTGTGAAACCATAATAACCTGTTTATGCCTCACTAAATCTTCGATACACAGATTATCCTTTACATAAAGAAGTACCGGAGGTGAATTTTCCAATTTCTTACGGAGAAAAAGATCGAATTCTTCGCTGGTAGTCTTTAAAAATGGGTTCACTGCACTTATCGTTAAATCAGAATTAACCGATCCACCCCATAGCAGTACAGGTACTGCATTATCGGCGTGTGTAGATGAAATTTCGAATGCAACGGTTAATACAAGAATAACACAGAAAACACCATGAAACCGCGTCATGATGCTTTTTCAGTTAGACAGAACTGGGCGAGTCAGATAAGTACTGATCGACTACGATCAGGCAGAAAGTAACAGGAGCACCTGACTAGGCTAGAATCATATGACAGACATCACGTGACAACTTTGTTTCCGGATTTCAAATAAACATTCAGTTTGAATTAAACCGATTTATCCTGTAAAATTATTCATTTCGATCGTGCGCAAATTATCAATTGCTTTGTACATATAAAATGTTCTACAATATTACTATTCCTTTGATTAACGTTTAAATCATTAAGACAGCTATGAATAGTCATAAAAATGGAGCGAAGAAGGAAACTGTTATGTATTCGGTTTGTATTTACGTAGGGTTTAAATATCAAATGATAATTGTATTAATTAATCACTGTACAATTAGCAACTCCAACCATGGAGTACGGTGGGTGTACCTCCTTGCATGGAGCAAATTGCTGGTCCACCGATACCGATTAGAGTTGGTGAATTCTATAAAACTCCGAAACCACATCCATGGCGACCTACTTTAGGATACGAAACCGTAGAAGCGTCACCTTTGTAAATTGAACGAGAAATTCATTCGTAAATTATTTTCTATTTCGGTTGATTTCAAATACATACAGTTCTGTTGTAATATATTTCAGACCTTCCCAGCCTGTGACAAATTTATTCGCCGATACCTGTTACATGCCAAAAGGAATGGCCACAGAGCCGTTGCGATTTCCAAATTTGGTGACTGGCTTCGATAGAAATCCCGCGCATGCAGCGCGAGCTGCACTATTCACAAGATACGGCCCATACGAATGGGTTCAGAATCAATTGAAACTTTATAACGAAGCGGACACTAATAGAAATTTTTCCGAGAACTTACGCCAGGATACTGTACGAATGATGCGGTAAAATAATTTTATCGCACTACAAAACATGTAAAAAATATCAGCAACCCGCGTTAAAATGAATTGTGATGAAACTTTAGAGAAGCTGATGAGAAAGTACAAAATGGTCAAACGGAAACAGGTAGAAAATTAGGAGAACGAATTACGGATACCACTTTTTGGAGGAATGAAGTATCTTCGGAATTAGAGCGATTAATAATAGAGAATACAAAGATGCAAGAGTGCCGTCGGGACTTGCAGACAACGATACAAAGTTTAGAGGGGCAATTGCATATAGCGCAAGAGTGTCTATATTATCGCGAGGCTAGGACAGGTTTTTAACATATTAACCTTTAAGTTAAAAACACAAAAATTCATTCTACAAGTATTTTATACATTTTAAAAACATATAGGTGCTGACTTGGTTCACGACCAAGTCGAGCATGCTCTTCTACAAGAAGTGGAAATAGTTAGAAATTGTCAAAATAAATTAGAACATTTTACAGACAAGTGTATCAATCAGGTAAGTTTGAAGCTCTAACTGTATGCAGCATATTGTAACTTCTTGCTTTATATTCAGCTTACAAATAGCAGAGCAGTACAGAATCAATTAGAGATCGACATGAAGAATAAGGAAACTGCACTTGGAATTGACATTACGTGTCATCAAATGAACAATTTCAGTCGTGGATTAAAATATTACGGTGGCATTGAAAAATACGATAATAGGTAATCGATACGATTGACCCATTGTTGTATTGATTTTAAGATGTGATTGTAATTTACGTTGTGAAACGTTTAATTCGAAGCGTTACAGAAGCCGAATCTTGGGCCGAGGCTTCCGATAAGGTAGTAAAAAAATCACAGACAGAACGAGCGAAATCTAGCCAATTACGAAGCGATATAGAAATTGCAATAAACGCGGTTGGCCATGAAATGTGGGAAGCGTGGGGAAATACAAATAACGCTTTAGCTAGAAGGGCTTCAGAAATATTGGAAGCAAAAGAGAAATTACAAATACATTTACATAAAGTAATTAAATTGATTTTGACTCTTTAACTGTTGCTACTTAATTTGTATTTGTAATTTTAGATTCAACAAGAGATCTTTGAAATTGAAAAGAATTTGCAATTAATGCAAAAAGCCATCGCAGATAAAAGTTCCACGCTCAAAGTCGCGCACACTCGTCTAGAAAGCAGAACTCATCGACCTGCAGCGGAATTGTGTAAAGATTACGCTCAGCTCAGGTACATTCGAAAATTTTACGAAATTTAACGATCGTAAATTTTAAATATCACTTATGTCGGTTCGTGTAGAATGATCGAGGAGGTAAACACGATAAATACAATGATACACGATATGAATATGAAATTACAAAGCTTCGAAGCGCAACATCAGCAACTTCTACGCACCAGGTCTAATTTAGAGAGTGATTTAAAATCTAAAGTCGATTCGTTGTTTATCGATAGAGAAAAGTGTATGGGTATGCGAAGAAGTTATCCGATCGCATCGGTCCTTAAGTTTTGAACCGTAATGCAACGTGGCATCGTTTCTAATTGTAAGTGTATACTCAAAAATACAGCACTCGTTTGTTATATTTATTTTTTATAATATTATACATAAAAAAAATGAACTCTTTTATACAAAACAAAGATTTATTTCGTTGTTTTACCGTTTTGTAAAAATATAATAAAAATAATTTTTATTTTTTAAGTATATTCCTTTTCGTTAACATTAATAAAAAATTCATTGGTACTCAACTGAATGGTACACAAGACTATTTTTATTAATGAAATAAGTCTATAATATGTTTTATTTTTTCGGTGCACATCAATAGCATATGAACCACTTGTACATTATTTGTACATTATCTAATAACTCAAATCTATAAGACTTAACTGTACCATACTATAATTTTACAACTATTCACCAAGCTTAGACGTAAAAACATTTTGTAAATCTTCAAATTCATATGTTGTGTAATATACAATAGAATTAAATCTTATTTCATACTTTTAAACCACTATGTACAAAGCTCTGTAACAACTTGTTTTTTTTTTCGTATAAAAAATAGTACATTGTAGAAATTCGTTTGTCAATTTCTATTTTTCACCCACGTAAAAGTTGATATCGTATCGTGAACTTTCGTTACGGCCAAGTCTGTATCATACTCATCCTTCAGATATAAAATTCTAACATTCTCCTGTGGATGACATTCCAAAACGTTCCATTTTTCGAATAACTTTAAAGAGTTCTTTATTGGATCGACGCACAAACTTTCACCTATTTTAAAAAAGCAAAATTAACGATATATTAGTAGTCATATGTATTACAGAAAAAGAGTTACTTGTTAATACTTACCGTACTGTAGTAAACCACGATTGAAATTTGTTTTTAGCTCATTTAAAACTTCATGAACTAGATCCCTTTCACTAAGCGATCGTCCTACCAATTTCCTAAGAGTAAAGGCACTATAACTGTAAGTATCCACTAACGGTCGTAATAATGTATGAAGAAATTCCATTCGTTCGATGTGTTCTGGTAATAAGCTCACCTATCAAAAGCAATTAAAATATATAATCACTGGGTACTAAAAAATGATATCAAAACATAAATATTAACTTACTTTGTACTGAATATCTTTAGCTTTTTTTTCTTTGAGATGTTCCTCGTCTGAACTATCATCAAAATTTCGCGCATATCTTTTACTCCACAGTTCATCTTGCAAATAACATTCCTATCGAATAATTTACATGAGTTAACTGTTCACATAATGTAATCTCAATTGTATCAGTATACAATACCTCTTGTAAAGAGAAGATGTTTGTATATGAGAGATTCTTTATAGTTTCTACAACAATTCGCTCTAAATCCTGACACGGCTTGCAAAAAATAAATTCGTACTTAAGAATATCACAAAGTTTAAGTGACTGTTGAACCAAAATATTTTCAGACACTGTAATATTGTTTTCTGCAACAGCCACTGGATCGTTGATTTGCGACTGCAATTCAGCGTATAAAGCTGTTACTGAAAATATAATAGATTCGTTATGAAATCGAGTAAATTAGAAGATCATGCGTTCTCTTACCTACTATACTATCCATAACGTAACACATTAGCACTGTATTGCTATAATAAGATAGTTCGATTACATTTGATAAAATCGACACGGGACGGATTGTGGTAACAACATTTGATTTGATTGACTGACCATCAACTGTTTCCGTAATTTCTTGATGCTGCTGTACTATCAATTCCGGACCCAAAATGTCCATCTAAAAAAAAAAACTAACGATAATTCTTTTTATCATAATACAATTGTTTATACAAACAATTATCTTACTAACAGCATGATTTATAATATCAACAGTTTCACCACAGAATGCAATGTCTTTATTACGGACTTCCAATTCTTGCTTCGTTAAATCAAATGCTTTAATTAAATCATCTAAAGTGCAACCATCTCGGAACTTATTTAGAAGTAAGAATGCAACAATGTTGGTCGACATGACCGGCGTTAAACTAGTACAATCTAAAAATTCTTGGACATTAATATCCGATGTAAGAGAAATTGATATATTTTTTAAATTATCTTATTCTTACCGTACACAATGTGTCGCGCAATACTGTCAACTAACTGACGGTATTCCTCTGTAATAACATCTGTACCATACAGCGATGAACTGGACATTGTAGATTTCAAAGGTCTATCAATAGGAGCTACTTTCCCTCCAGTCAATTTATTTTGCTGGTTTTGCAAGGATTTCAACATTTCCTATTTGCCGAACAGTAAAGTTATAAGATTAATAGAAAAAAAAAAAGAAAAAAATGAGGATTTACCGCAACGGTAAAGATTATTTAAGTGTCTTACCCTAAGTGAAAAAGGCTGAGAGAAATCAATTTTAACAATACCATAATTGCCCTTCAATGTAGACCATACAGCTTTAATTGTAGATAAAAGTGTTTCTACATTTTTTGGTTGTCCTAGCTGTTCTCTAACAAAGTTTCCGTCAACAAGACGGTCATAATTCATCGCAACAGGTATTATCAATGCATCTTCTACAATTCCATCCATGTATGCATCAACAACGACGCTCAAAATGCCAGCTTTTGGCATACACGGTTTACCAGTTCTTGTACGTCCACCTTCTATAAACCACTCCATATTATGACCTGCCCTTAAGCTTTCCATTATGTATGTATGAAGGGTAGCACGATAAAGAACGTCTCTACGGCCTGCAACAGGGTCAATCCGCCGTTTTATAAAAAATGCGCCTAAACCGCGCAAAAACCTCCTACATAATATATAAAAAATGGTTAATGATAGCATAATATTACAGAAAATTGAAGATATACACAATGTACGTATGTTTATAACATACCCAACGAATGGAATTTTCAGATTATCACCAGCTGCGATCAACGGATTTCTAATATCGTACATTAGAAAAATAAGGCTAATCATAACATAATCCAAATGACTACGATGTAAGGGGATCAATATCAAAGGAAGACCACTTTCATTTGCTTTCTTCAACATTTCTATTTGAGAAGGTACTACTACAGCTGATTGTAAAAAACATGGCATCAATTTGTAAAGAAACCATGAGAATATTTTAAGTAAAGTATTGCTTATTTTGCTTTCCATCTCAGATATTATAGTCATGGCTCTAGCCTTTGCCTTTGCCAAGGCGACTGTTTCACTGCATCCCTCATTGGTAACTTCTTCCCAGGCAGTCAATTTAATTGCCTCCTTTAATTTTTCATCTGCCAACATCTGTAAAAGAATAATCCATGTAATTTACTAGGAATAAAATTTCTGTTCAAAAAATAAAACGTATTTTCTAGATTTACAAACTTACCGTTTGTGTTACCTTTGGGTAATTGTATTCTTTAAAATTATAAACATGTGAAATACAGTAAAACAGTTTGGAGAACAGTGATGAGCCATGGTTAATTACCAATATGTTTAAACCATATGGCATGTGCTGTTTGCTAACAGTGTTTACTAATGAATTCTGTAAAAGGACAAAAATAAAACAAAATATATGGTAAAAGCTTTATATGTAAATAATAAATTTTTTTTTCATACTGATTAGCTCGATTGTTTCAAACATCAAAGAAGATATGAATAATAAATACGAATGTTACAATTATTTATAATTGGCTTACATTTTCTAGGTATCCACATATCACAATAATATGCAACCATCGTAAAACAGGTCCACGTGGTTCTTCGATCATTTTTCTCGTTTACTTAACACGCGTTCGCGAAACTTATCATTGCTAGTATGACAATTAAATTTCGAATTTCTTGACTTATAATACATAGTTACGCGAACATCACTGCGACGAAATGATTCATTGGACAGTGTTTCATCATTATATAGGTAGCAACAATTATTCAATAATACTACATCATATTTAATTTTCTATTTCTCACCTTCCATGTAATAAAGTACCAATGAAAAGAAGTAATTACAGCGTTAGCGCAGCGCGATATCTTTGTATTCGAATAATATAACCGAATAAAATGTACTAAAACGGCATTAATATTTTTATGTCATTCATGGACTACATGCGATATTTAAATGTTCGATTGATTAAATAAATTGACAGAATCTGATAAAACAGTTACATAATTAAATACGCGTCGAAATCGCATATTCATCTGTGTTCTATACTAGAATCTTAAAATACATTAATAAATATACTATAAAGCTGAAAATTTTATTACTGGAATGGTGAAATATTTTCATCTTACTCACAGTCTATCACTGAAAGCAAAACAAAAGAATGTAGTTAAAAATTTCACAAAATTATTCACAACGAAACACTTCCACAATATTATAAAAATCATGGACAATGATGTAAGAAGTAAATGCATATATATAAATCAAGTTATTACGAACTTATGTCATTATCAATGCATGAATAGTATTATAACAAAAAGGTGCGCGTGTTATACTACGATATTCGTAATTTTACACGGAACTTGGCTAGAAGACTGCAGAGTGAAATATATTTTTAGCAGCGTAGGAGTCTGAGGCGCGTGTCAGTCTACCTTTTTTCAATTATTTACGAAATACTCATATTACAACACATATTTCTTCAGTGTCAATCAATGACTTTCGTATAGATTTTCTCCTTAATATAGATTTGAAGTATACGTTTCGTTATTAATAGAACATTTTAAACGCAAGAATATCTTCCTTGAAATTTGATCCTTTTTTTTTCTTAATGAGAAACTCACTTTAGACGATGGAGTGCAAATGTTGCAGCAATAATGTAGGAACGACTGTTTGTCCGGTATTAAAGGTGGCAACGGCTTATTCTCTTTAATTTGATACAGAGAAGTTTCTCGAATTTTTCTAGCATACTCTTTGTTTTGGATCCTCTTTCTGTAAAACTGTTGACCAGACTGCCGAAGTTCTAAAATACGAACGTTTTATTCATTTCTCTTTCAATAATTACTATACCCTTCGGATAAAAAAAAAAAATCTTACCCTCTATCGAAAATCGTGTTGTATTCGTTTCTGGATTTCGCGTCACCTCCGTTCTCGTTTCCCATTTTGCGTATACCTCTTGCAAACGTGTCGAAAGTATATCGACCATGTTGACAGACCTATTGTAATTTAGAATAATTTATTTAATTTTTTTTTAAAGTTGTGCAAACAATATAACATACGATGAAGCTCGAAGCTTCGATGTAGAAATTGATCGAACGTTTATGGACGCTGGCGATCTTTGCTTGAGTATTACTGAATGAAACCAAATTCTTAACATGATCTTATAAATCTCTTTTTTTTAATGAATGATTCACCCTCGTGCATTCGAATAGGTATAATTCGAGAACAATTTCACGGTAGATTTCTCTTGTGTGTAAACGTTTATTATTTACGCTCGATCTCCGTTGCCTTTTTTAATGGGTCGATACAGTCGAGTGCAGTTGCGATTAACGGATAGTTTCCTTTTTTGCAAACATGTCTCCTGATTTTAATATTTATGCTATCGTATATACAGATAAGCGAACGGAATCGTATTGTTAACAAGACAGAATCTTAAAAAATAAATAAATAAAGATCGAAGATTTATTGAAAAGATTACGAATCGTTCAATTCATCGATTGTAAAGCTATTGACCCGTGAGTCAAAAGTCTTTAATATCAAGATAAAGATGTGAACGTATTGTTCCAAAGGCTAATGTTCTCTTCAAATTTCTTTTATCAAAATTCCACGATCGTTGCTTTCTAAAATCTTTAAAAATCGTGTATAATCGTCGGTACGACTCCAAGTGAAACTGTAATCCTTCGAGACTTAAAATTACTGAGAATTACCATTTCTAAGGTTAACAGCGGTTCACGTGATTGTGAATAATCATATATGTTCAACGAAGGGAAGAGCTCTTCGGACAAAAAGACACGCTCTTTGAACGGATCCTTTGTATTTTTCGCTTGCACGGAATAAAGACAATGTCAAGGCTAATGCTAGAAAGTCTACACGTTTCAACCCTTGTTCCGGTGTCTGTATAAACACATTCAACTCGAAAAAAATATTTACTCCCACGACAAATTCAGAAATTAATATCAAATCCTTTTTCTTTTCTTTTCTTTTGTTCAAAGTTGATTCCCACGTAAACAAACTCAAACAAAAGTTGAACTCAATTTAATATTACAGATCGATAGATAAATGAGAAATTCTTAAAAAACGATAAAAGAGCTGAAAATAGAAATTCCGTTGCTTCGATTATACACGAAAGTATAAAAGATGAATTTAGATAAAATTCAAAAATGAATACAAAATTCTTTTTTTCTTTTCTTTTTTTTAAAGATGATTTCCGCGTGAACAAACTCGAACAGATGTTGATCTCAATTTAGTATCCATACAGATCGATAGATAAATTAGAAATTCTCAAAAACCAATAAAAGAGCTAAAAGCATAAATTTCGTTGCTTCGATAGTACACGAAAATGACAGGAAGATGAATTTAGAAAAATAAAAAATCAACAGGTGTCGTATTTTAAAAAGCACGCGTAAATACGAGGAGAACAAAGGTAAAGGTATATGTCGCAACGGGCGATGAAACGCGGAACCCATAAAGCATAACATTGACAGTTGTGACAAGTTTATGAAACAATCAAATCGATATCGATCGAAGAAAAGGGATACTTGGCCATACGATCTGAATTGTACAGTTTGTGTGTGTGGTATCGCGTGTCGGTTACATAAATGAATATTGGATGTTGTCGTTCCATGTCAAAGAAACAAGCTTATCAAGAAATTGATCAACTCGCGAGCATATAATTACAGGTTTTCGGTGTGAGAAATAAATGAACACAAGCTCGGCTCGTCGACGGATAAACGAAAGGGGAAGAACAGAGGGAAATAAGTGTATATAATTCAGAAGAGAAAAAAGATACACGAAGTGTCTTTTTCTACGAATAATATCGTATTTCGTTTGCGTGTTCTCGCACTACGGACGTTGTACCGATCCCGATTATCTGCCTGTGTCCAATAAGAATGATTTGTTCTTTTTTTTTTTTGTTTCTTATTCTCTGTGTTTGAAGTTTTTAGTAAACCAAGCTTAAACTTAGAGGCTGTTAACAATGATTGTCAAAGTCCACGTCGATAAGACAGTACCACCGTGTTATAAAGAATCTCAAAGCCATTATTACAAACGATCTTGTACAATAAAGCAAAACAGCTATTTATTTCTATGTAACGATATTGATAACGACGATTAATTACAATACAAATGTGTATGTTTAGTAATTATACGTTCCTTTCCCCCCCTTTTGTTTTTTGTGTGGAATGTTCCCCTTATAAAAGTATCGGTTATTCTACGAATAAAGAAATTGACAATATTCTGGTGAAACGAAAAGAATGGTTGCGCGAATTATAATTCTAATTTGAATTACATCAATAACTCGTGAATGGAGAATACCAGTTGAAAAAAAAAAGAATTACTAACGTTTCCACACGCGTTTCAGCGGTATCTGTATTATGAGGTCAAACTGAGAGCTAAATTAAATTATCAAGGGTAGATATATATTTCATTGCAACAAAAACACCGAACGGGCTAGAGATTACCTGACACCGTTAGATACTAAACAAAAATATGAAATTAGCGATACATTCGGAATTATGCACGATATATATTGTCCACGCTAAGTAACGCTAATCTATCAACGCGTGTTTATATCTATAAAAAAGGCACTTTTTGATATGCACATTTTCCGATACATTATAGAGTACAATTGAAACGTACGATTGGTGATTTGAACCTTGGAAAACAATCTGAACGCATAATCAATAAGAAGAAATTATTGAAAATTAAACGAAAATAAGTGTATTATCTAATTATCAGATGGATAAAAGTACGCGCGATAGATTTAAAAATAACGACACGACGAATGCTTATCGAACATCCTTTCTGTAAACAGAACCATTTATCGAAGAATGCACTTTGCTCTACTACCATTAAAAAAATTTCTCCTCTAATTACGTTATATAAAATAATCATAAAATTCAAGGACGTGTCGCTGGAATTTCAACGGAAAAAAAAAAGAAAAACGTCATGTCTACCATGGCGTGTATATGTCGTTACGACAAACCAAGGTATCCGCTCGTTGAATCGACCTATCGATATTATTACCCCCATTACTATTGAATTATTGGTACCGTTTATCAAAACTGTTTTCAACGATTTTCGATACTTTTAACCCCACGTTTTCATAATAGCTATGTTACATTATTATTATTATTACATAAATAGTTGAACCGATGAATAAAATTCCCCATCGTTGGATGAAATATCTTCGAATAGCATGCACGATCGAAAAAAGGTGGATGGAAATAAATTTTACCTGAAGTTGAAGAAGTAGATAAGAATTCCGAAGAAAAGGAAAATCTCGACGAGACCATCCATTGTGGATGAAGGGATCGCGTAGCGCTTTTCACCCGAGAACAACTAAACAGGTCCTCGAATTCGTTCGTCCGCGAGAACGTGGTCCCTCAACTGCTCGTTTTCATGATTTTATCACCGTTTATCTACCTGGTGCGAACACAGACACGTGTAAACTTTGATCCAACGCGTCAACTGCCGTGAAAAAACCACCATCGATCACTTTGTCTAGATCCATAGATCCGACCACTTCTAAGGTAGAGTTATCATTTAGTTAAGAGGCGGACCGGTGTGTATTACGCGTTTATTTTCTTACAGATGATTCCTCCTCCGCCGATCGAAATTTTCGTCGAATCTTCGGAAAACAAAAGCGGCATACGAAAGACCGCGTAACCCACGGCAAACGCAGACTTTCTATTGCAATACGGTTAAGTAACCACCGACAATATTCGTCGAGGACAGTTCACTGACTCGCTGCCTCTAACGATGCAACACGCCGGGTTGTTCGATGCGTTGTAGCAACAGAATACGTTTTTTTTTCTCTCAAGGTGTAATACGAAGCGTGCACGAACTTCTAGATTATCACAGAGTAATTGTAGTTTCACGAATACCTTCAAATGTTGTAATTGAACAGTAACTATGACGATTGTCGGACTCAGTGTTCCCTTGTTTTTTTTCTTTTCTTTGCTTTCTGAAAACGTGAATGCATTACGCTTCAATTACGATTTTTTGGAAATGTGGTTGCATTGTCTCTTATTAAGAACATACGTACAGAAGTTGTTATCAAGTAAGCTATTAATCGCGATGCCGATAATTAAAGAAGATCTATTCTTACGCGTGTTCTACTTGCAAACCCGATCTAATGGTGTTTACAGTACGCGAAACGTGAGCTGTCCCGATATTTTCGCTCGGAAGTTTTTCTCATCGTACGATTAAAACGGAAATGAAAAAAAAATGTTCGACGATTGTAAAATGCATTTTAATAAGAAATACCTTGATTACAACGAGGTTCCAGACTTGATTTCAACAACGTTCCAAATTTTTTTGCAACATGAGGAACGATGATCTCACTTTTGAGAGGAAAGCGTGATAACTAAGATCGTTTTCGGGTAATTCCTACAAGTATGTCAGACCATGATGATAGTGCGAGGAGAAGTTTTATAAAACTAACAAGAAAAAAACATTTTCAGTTTTATTCGGCAATCGATGTGACCACCGCAAAGGTCGAATCATAACTGTATCTCAAGCACCGAGTACCACGTGCTATACGCGGGTAAATAATATCCATGACGAGTAAAGAATTTGAAAGTGAAACCATTTTTTATTCTTTCCTATTATACAAGATTTCCATCATTATCCATATACGAATATGATAAGATAATGATTTTATAAAATAGTTGTGAAACATATGATACAATCCTTCGCAAAATTGTGAACGCAATGCATGACGGCCAAGAGTAACAGTGGCGTTACTTCAGATCAACCAATGGGAATTCGTGATAATTTTATTGGCCAAATTAAAAAAAAATAATTACAATTCGGTTTACATATTCGTCACATGAACGATCGTCGACTATTGTGTAATTCAAACGTATTGCTTATAGTATTACACTACGATGCCTCTCCTGTGCACTGATCTACCATAATAGCACGTCTATTACTATGTTAAAAACATTTCCAACGTTCGAGGATTACATCGTTCGAATATCACTACCGTGAATTTAATTAAAACTGAGAAAGTGAAAAGAGCATCTATCATTTTGCTTTATGTTTCGGTACATTTGCACGACACCGCACCAATACGGCGAACAGAATTTCAAGTACCGAATTCGGTATGACCTGATGCCCAGTTGCCTCGAACGCTACTCGTAAATTAATCCTATTGAAAGCCATTAGCGTTTTATGCCGGTCTTTATTGTGCGTCAATTTGTAAAAGTACATTAAGATTCTCAGGCTGTATATCAAGGGAGGATCATTGGTAGTCCAAGTATACTTACGAAAGAACGATTTCATACGAGGCTCATGTTGCACACTTTCTTCTTTACGCGCTACTTTCACAAACTAAACATGATAAACACGAAAGGATTAATCACGTTTTTTTTTTCTGTGGTTTCTCCGTTATTTTGATTAGTTATTCAATAGTAAACCTCTGTGTGATTAAATGTACACGACTTTTATAACGTATCATATTTGTGTTGTAATTTCACTTTTTGTTATTACTATCGTTATCATTAAATCAGTATTAAATACCAAGTGTAATTGTAAAGATCATTGCTTTGGATTAATAAGAATTTCAAATTTCATTCAGTAATTCAGTTGAACTTACGAGTTTGATACTATTTGCAAAATATAACCTTAATCTGTATCACACTTTAAATTTACAAATAAATATAACAACTTACCTTGTGGTGATGTTCGACGGAAACTCTTACAGTGAAATAAAATATTATATTAATTACTTAAAGGATATTTAATCATTTCAAAACCACGAAATACAACTCGCACGTAACACGCCATAATGCGTACTATATCACTTTCGTACATATTTTAACATATTACTTTTATTATGTATGATGAAACTTGTATAATTATAAATATAACGTTTTGAACAATCGAAGACTTTGTATGAATGTTTAAGTGCAACTGATCTTCAATAAAACATGTAAATTATAAACTGTATTCATAACGTGCATTCACCGCAACCACGCATACACTGAATGTTCATGATATAATAATGATATACTAAAAAGCATTATTGTTTATAACATTAAATCCACAAAAATTATTGAAAAATAATGTTTATTTTACTAAAATAATTTTCAGTATCTATCTAAGAAAAAAAAACTATTATTTTCATAACAATATTCGTATATAACACTATTATAATATGGCGCGTTTTGTGTGTAAAAACACGTGTTGACAGAACAGAAGGATGTTCTTATCGTAAGACTAATACTTTGATTGTAAAGAAAGTAATAATTACCTAGTTATTTCAATTTATGATAACAATTACTTGAAGATAATTAAAACTACGTAAAAATGGCAGTAAGTAAAGATTGTCTCGCTTTATTTAAAAATAATAAACGTGTTAACCTATTCACATGCATATATTATCTAATGTATTTTGTTTCGAACATTGATAAATATTGTTTAAAATTTATCATTAACTCAACTTGTCGAACTGATCTATATTTTATTTACATCGTTAATGAAATAGAAAAAGCTTAAAATTAGTGCAATTAAAAGAAGCAATCAGAAAAGAACTAAACTTACACGGCAAGGGAAACTTAAGACAAGACATCATAAACCAGGAAAGAAGCAAGTTCAGAAGACAGTAACTCAGCATGCAGAATCTGTGGAAGATGAAGAAAGTGATCATGGTGAAGATCTCATGAATATGGTTGAAAAAGATGACTTAGAGTTCTTAAGAGAAGCTATCTCTAATAAATCTTATAATTTATTGAAACAAATACATATAAATGAGTATGTTCAAGTATCAGTACTGTAACTATTAATATCTGAAATTTTCAATTAAAATTGTCATGAAATATGTTTATTTCAGACCAACTGATAATAAAAGGAGAAATAGGAAAAGAAAAGAAAAAGAGGGAACATTGGAAGAAGAATATGAAAATAGAATGTCAGAAGTAATTAAAGAAGATGGTACCAAGAAAGTTCGTATATTACTTCCTACAAAAACCAAAGATGGAATTATAAAGCAAAGGTTGATTGAAGAAAATAATGATGAAGATAATGAAAACAAGTATGATGAGAAAGATGATGCTGAAAATAATAACACAGAGATAGAATTAGACTTGCTTAATGAGAAAGAAGATGTAAATAAAAAACCTGTGTCTATGATTGAACTTTTAGCGTGCCGTAAAGAGGTATTAAGATCTAAACGCTTGAAAATAGGATTGCTGTCTAGCACTCTTTTGGAAACACCAGAAACTAGATGTGAAAATTTCAAAACTCTGTTAGAATTGATGGAAGAGAATGATCCAGAAGTATACATCACTGTGAGGAAGTTAGCAACTGTTTCTATATTAGAAGTTTTCAAAGATTTACTGCCATCTTACCAAATTCTTCATGTTCAGCAACAAGATGTAAAATGTATGTAATTATGATGATACACAGTTGTTAGAAATTCTAGTTGCTTTATTTCTTATTTTCGTTTATTTATTATCCTTTTTTATTTTTTAGTGAAAAAAGAAACATTTGCATTGCAGAATTATGAAATTACATTACTAAGATATTATAGATCTTATTTACAAAAATTAGAAAGAATGTGTGGTGTGCTGAGAAGGAAGAAGGGTGATACAAGACAGATAAAAGAGCAAGAAATTGAATTGGGGAAACTTGCAGTAACATGCATGTGTGACCTTATAGTTACTCATTCCTATTTCAATTATTCTGTCAATATAGCAAATTTTCTGCTACCACTTTTGGATAATAAATACGAATCTGTAAGGCAAGAAGTCTTAAAATGTTTTTCTCAAATTTTCAAAACAGACAAGCGTGCCGAATTGTCCCTTAAAGTACGTTGTTTAAATAATTTTGCCCTGTTTAAATTGAATTCGGCAGATGTTACATGTGCTATTGAATGTTTCAGATAGTACGTAAATTAAATCAATACATCAAATTAAAAGCACACTCTGTTCGTTCCGAAGTTATATCTGTACTTCTTTCTCTTCGTATAAAAGACGTAAATTTGGATAAAGAGAAGGAGGAAGAGGCTAAAGAGAAAAAGCTTATGTCTCATAAACAAAGAATCCTTGCTTTAAGTAAACGGGAAAGGAAGAAAGATAAGAAGCTTGAGAAAGTAGAGAAAGAGTTACTTGAAGCCAAAGCAGAAGAGAATAAACAATCTAAGCAAAAGCTACTTACTGAAATTACAAGTGTAGTATTTACAATTTACTTTAGAATTTTAAAACAAGCTCCAAATAGTAAAATTTTGTCCATTTGTTTGGAAGGATTGGCAAAGTATAAATACATTTTAACTTAACATAATTTCATATTAAATTATACGATATTTAATGATATCCAATGATTACAGGTTTGCACATTGTATAAATTTAGATTTTTATCAAGATTTGGTAACTGTTATAGATAAACTGATGGAAGAGGGCAATTTAAGCCTGAAAGATCAGTTGCATTGTATTCAATGTGTATTTACAATATTATCAGGACAAGGTTCAGCGTTAAATCTCGATCCATACAGGTTTGCATTGAAAAATAATAAGTATTACAAAGAAAACAACAGCTAAGATTATATTTATAATTCGTGTGGTATTTATACAGGTTTTATGCGCATCTGTACAAAAATTTATTTAGTATCCATTGTGGTAGAACTCATTCAGAGACAGAAATTCTTATAAAGGTTTTATCTCAAGCTTTGATCACCAGAAGAAAAAGAATCACGCAAAATCGTTTAGTAGCGTTTATCAAAAGAATGGCTATATTAACTTTACAATCGCAACATAATTCAGCGCTCGGCATTCTTTGTATCGTCAAACAAAGTATGCAGCTTGGAAGAGCAGCAAACATTCTGTTGGATACCGATTGTACTAATGGAGATGGTATTTATCAAGCGGAACTAGAAGAACCTGAATGTTGCAATGCTCATTGCACAGCTTTATGGGAACTTGCAGCTTTACAAGTATATATATATATATATATATATTTACATATGTTATAAATACATATAATCCTATTAAGTTTAAGCGTATATATCGTTGAACAAACTTTTATTTTATTACTATTAGCGACATTATCACAGTACAGTACAAAAGATGGCAAAAAACATAGCTTGGGGTGTGCCACCAACTGGTGAAGGCAGTTTATCTCCAGAAATTGCGAAACTGTAAGTTCAAGTTTTTTCTATGTTTGCGTTTTTAAATTTCAATTTTAACACACACAGACACAAACACACTTGTGTGAGATACAATTAACAATTTTTCAATCTATTCCAGTACTCCAGAAGAACTTTACACCGAATTCGATCCCACTGGTGTTGTATTCAAACCAGCAGTACCAGTTCCCAAAAAGAGAAGTCCCAAGAAAACAACGACGCATCATCATTTTATAAATAACGAATTTAAAGAATATATTAATACTATAAATAATACTGAATTATTTCCAGATAGATACATAGATTTTTATAAAGGCTTACAATAGTTAATACTGCATAGAACAGAAATTACAAGAATGAAACGAAGTGTGCTAATCTAACACTGTGCGTATTTTTTAAATAATTGTAATTATTTTCTCGATTTAAACAGTGTATTAGACTTACGAAGCTGAATATTCTAATTACGAAACAAATATCATTTTTTCAAGCGGAGATTAGAAAATAAAACGTTGTAATTATAAGATTTGATAATGAAACGAACATCTAATGCTTATAACGGTCTTAATTTGTTTTTATATACCACAGATTCTGCATTTACATTGTATGTTACTTTCGTTACAGATATACATATTCAGTTGAAACGAACATTTTATATTTGCAAGTTTATTACATCATCGATTTTGGTACATTCTGAATTATTCTCTTCAATTACATTCAAGTTTGTCTTGGTTAATATTTCCTTAACATTGTCAATTGTCTGTGATGGTAGATCAACTCTTTGTACAGATATATGTTTACGTTCTATAATATTCATTTTTATAGCATCTTCTATTTCTAATGCTTCGTCAAGTATATCTTCGTTTCTTGTTTGTTTCGGCGCGATTTGCGCATATCTATGCTCATTCTTATCGATATTTAATAACTTAGATGTATTAACTTTGTCGATTGTTTTTGTTACAATAACTTGTTCGTTTTTATCATTCTGATGGCCTAATTGTGAATTTCTTTTTGCTAATATTATTTTCGTATATTTAACAGTGGGTTGATTTGGTCGAGTTTGTATAGGAATCGCAGCTTTAGTTTTGGATAAGGTAGGATTTTGTGATTTCGTCTGCAGTATTACGTGATTTAAGTTTTGTACAGCTACATTAGGGCATATAATAGTTTGAGTAGAAGGTGTTACAAATTTGTTAGTTGTTTGTTGTAATTTGTCTTGCTTGTTACTTATTAGAACAACTTTAGTATTACTGCTTAATTTAGGTGTGCTCTTTTCACGAACATCTACAGGTATAGCTTGAGATAAAGATGGGTTTTTCTCGATAGAATTTAAATTATCATCGTCTTTTGCAAAGATTATTGGTATGTCTAGTATGTTTCCTAATTCATCGTCGATCTCGTCTGTAAGAGAATTCTTCTGTACTATCTGAGGTTTGTGAATTCTTTGTAAATTGGACGTATTCACTGTAATCTTTGGCATTGTTTTAGTTGATTTATGTGTAACTTTTAGTTTGTTAGACAACGGTAAAATAGTTCCTGTGTTATGACTGCTTAATGGTACTATCACTGATGAACAAGCAGGTTTAGCATTAAGGGAACTTTCAACCATAATTATATTCCCACATGATGTATTATGAGTGTTATCGTTGTTATTACAGGGTGTTACTTGTCGAGGTAATTGTGACATCTTGAATGTGTCCAATGAATGAGTAGAACTGAGCATCACATGAGAAGAGCTACTTGTCGGTGCCATGTCGTCCATCACTATAAAACACATATGTATGTTTCAACAATTTTTTAAATATATAAATTAACAAATAATTCACTGTTTCGATATGAACATTTGTTCAAAGATAAACATATTTTACTACATGAATACTGCAAGTATATTTTCAAAGATGATTATGAGTGTAATATAAACCATGCAAAATAACTATTAAACATAATGAAATTAAATATGTAAATTAATATTTAGATTTTATATCGTTAAAATAATCATAAAGTATTTACGGATATTGTAATAATCACTAAAATTATTCTTATCTTTAAGAATGCCGCATTTTTAAACCAAGAGGATTCTCAGACTATATATTAATAACATTTAATTCATTAATTTGTTTTACAATGTAAAATATGTGCAAATATAAAGTACAAGTAGTATAATGTAACAAAAAAAAGTAGTTTATTCAGAAAGGTATTAAATAAACATTTAAATATCTTTAATAACTACTTACATAGTGAATGTTAAATGGGATTGGGATAAGGAGACAAATAAATTCGAATTACATGGAAAAATGTTTATTTAACACAAAATAAGGAAGAGTAGTAATATATTTACAACATATTACTTTAAGTGTATTTAAATATAAACTTATATTAAATGTAAAATAATATAAATACATGCTACATTTGGACACATGTTACATCACATGCTGAACAAAGATATGTACATATAAAATCCCCTTAGTACTTTTTGTTTAGCAGAAATAATATACAAGGAATTCTTCTTATGTATATATACAATTGCGAAAAAAAGAATACAAGTAGACTGATAATAAAGAAAGTAATATGACTAGAGAAAATAATATCTAATGAGATTAATTAAGCTATTTTAATTACTCTACAATAAAAAATGGTAGAAAGGTTAAAACTCATGATTCATCTATATAAACCCAAAAACATAAACGGAATAATTTTTATCTAAAGTAGATATACTCTATATAAAAAAAAAAAAAACTGGTTTTGTTATACCAATGGTGTTCATGCACAATATGTTTTGTCTTTGCATATATAATATAGATATGCTCCGTATAACATCATCATGAAGATGTATATATTTAAATTGGGACAGTAAATCATAAAAACATATAAATCCGAAAACTATCCGACTGATAAAAAAGTATTACTATATATGATGATACTAACAAGATATGTGTTAGATAAAAACTCTAATGCTAATGTTATACATATACAATAAAAAACTTACATAATAGAAATTTGTATGATATGAACTTTGATAAATATGTTGATAGATGACATGAATGCTTCCTTCCAGTGCTCTTGTTCTTTTAATCACTATATGCTGAATACTTAGGAATTTATTTTGCTACTCAAGGTTTTTGTGCTTTTGTATGTTTATGTGTCTTGTCTTAATCACTATTTTTTTTTTAGGTCATGTATTGTTTTAAAGTAAATTTAACAATTCAATTTTATTCTCATTTTCCATGTTTTTTTTTTTTATATGAATATATCAAATATATTTCAATATTTTCGTTACAGTTATATAATGTTTTTATATACATATATACAAAAATTGTTATCAAATTTAGGAAACAAGGTTACTCTTACTACTGAAAAAGAGTATCATTTCTTTTAAATAAAAAATTATTTTACACTGCCTAAGACTCCACTATCCATATTATATCTTTTCAAAATCAACAATGATCTGCATCGATTGTATAAGTTTCTTTTTAAGTTCAAAACTATATATCATAATTGTATTCTTGCAAAGATCATATACATTTGAATTAAGAATTAAATAATATTATGATGTAGGTAAATTATTTAATAGCTGATTAGATAATAATATTCTACCTTTTGATATTGTCGATGTGGTCGATGCTACGCTAGTTGCCACAGAATTGTTCGGTGTTAATAAAATACTGGACGCTGCCGATACACGTGCGGACGACGAGCTAGTAGCGAGAGTAAGGGAATTTTTGCCATTTTGTAAAATATTTGATAAAGTTCCATTTGATGCACCAATCGTAGGTTTGCTATGTACAGCTATAAAAGAAAGATAAAACATATTACATATATTACATAAAGTAAAAATCTATAAAATGCAGGGGATATAGTTTTATATAAGAAATTTACCTGCGGTAGTCGAAGTATTAACTCTAATTTGATTTCCTGATGTTGTTAAAACGTTAACTAATTTTGTATCCCCGTTCTTGTCGGGAATATTGAAATGCCTATAATTGTTCGATATGACTTTAGAAAAGCCTTTATTCGTCGATACAATTGCTTTCATCTTCGAAACATTCTGTAATTGTACATTTGTCGGTACAATTTTAGGCACTTTAGTTGATACAATTGATGACTTAGGAATATTTTTAATTGCCGCAGATACAGCTTGACCTGACGATGTCGGGGCTAAACGTATTGGACCGATCGGTGCTAAACTTGCCAGTGAGCCAATATTTAACGTTATACCGCCGTTATCTGAACTCGAATTTGGCTGAAAAAGTACAATTTATTGTACCGTTTTTAAGTGATGTTATATAATAAAGTCAAAGATTTACCTGTCCGGAAATTCTGGACGTTATTAAGTGCTCCACGAAATGACCCTTTTGATTACCAATAACACGAGATTTCCGTTTCACAGCCTGTGCATGATTCGTATGTACTCCACCCACTGTGATTAAGTTTTGCTGCGTACCAAATGCTCCCACTCGTGAAATTGTACCTGACTGTGTATTTTGTCCGACAGATACTACCGAAGAAATCGGTGTATTTGGTCGAGATTTTTTTACAGTCGGAGAGTTAGGTTCACTTTCAACCGAACTGCTCGTCGAATTTCTCCGTTTTCGCGACTCTTTCCTGTTGTTCTTATTTTCATAATTCGACAGCGATGTTGATCTTAATGGTAATGGATGCGGTTGTAAAAGAATGGTGCCCACGAAATCTCCGATTTCGTCCAAAATACATCTATCCACCATATTTTGCGTAATACCCTCGGATATTTTCTTCGCGGTAGATATCCTTAAATGATCATCTGCAGTTCCAACCACTACTAAACTTGTTTCAACCATCATTTTTTCTCTGAGATCTTCTAAGTCATCGGGTCTTACGAGTGTAGCATTTTGTCCTATGACAAACATTACCGGACACCGGATATCCATCAATGTATCATCGGGTGCACCTCTTTTCCCCTCAACTGTTGTGAAAGGAAACCCAAGGCAGATAACTGCAGTTACATGTTCCATTTGTGCTACCTGTAAACATCGAATGTTAGTACAGAAAATGTTAAGTTATATCGAAATACATCGACGCAAACGTTATACCTGACATGCAAGAGCAGCACCGGTATTAAAACCAACAAGAATTATAGGTCGACCGGGACAATCGCTTCTAATATCTTGTATTTTAGTTCTAGTAGCTTGAACTAATTGATCAACGCACACCATCATAGCCATTCTATTAGCTGCTAATCCCAAATGTGTATGAACGGTAACAACCATTCCTAAAGCTCCTAATTGTGAAATCCATTTATGTTGCCGTGTAGAAATATTAGAACCAACTCCAGAGGGAACAATTATTAAAATTGGGTTTCCTGGTAATTTTTTCTGTAACAATAATAAGAATTATATTCGTTATAGGATATGTTCAAGAGTTATACTTGTGATATAAAATATATTATGCAATAATTTATATAAAAAAATGTAATTACAAGTCTATTGCTATTTAAACTTAAAGTAACTGGATCCCATGTTCGTCTGAGAAGTGATCCAAGAGTTTCCCATGTTATAGAACCTGTTTTTGCATTGATATTCGGTTGTACAGCAATCATCTTATCAATAAGTTGAGGAATTTTCAGTCTTAAAGTTTGTAGTATGTCTAGATAAATTCCAAGATACTCTTGGGGTAGATGGTCAAACAATAAATTATGCAACCATTGTGCAAGCCTCCAATCCCAACCAGCTGATGCTAATGTTTCACGAAATCTTCTCGCGGCTGTATCGACCGATGTCCGTCGATAAATTGGTTCTATCGAGTTATTTACTTTAGCCAATCTCGCAAGTCTTTCTGAATTCAATATTTTAAGCACTTTAGTAAATATTCGATTCTGAACAGGTGTCCATAAGATTTTATCCAGTTTCTCTTCCCAGTCTTCATTTTCGTCTGGCCGGGCAAAGTTTGCCAACCGTTGTAGTTCATCCATTTGATGTCTAGCTCTTGTAAAATCTATCGGTGGTATTAATACTCCATTGTCATCTTCTTCTATATCAATTTCTTCATCCTGAGTAACTTTGTCCCTGATCAATAAAAAATTACAATGTAGCTTTATAAATTAACTTAACAATTATATTTACTGTATTACTTTTATTACTTACACTGATAGATTTTTTGGGGGAAAAAACAGTTTCTTTACTGGCTTCACATAAACATTCTCTGGTTTCCAATTCCATGGTCGGGCATAACAATGATCCTTTATAAGCACATTGATTTCAGGTTCATAGCATCCAGCAAGCTGATGCAAATATGTAGTTAATCTATTTGGATTATCATCAAACGTATCACTAGTAGGACTTGGTATTCTAGAAGTGTTTAATGATGTGGAAGGCATTGTTGATGTTGATGTCAACATTACTAGATTACTTATACTTAATATATTTGATTCTTTGAACAAATAGTATTGGAACCATTTACAGCTTCTCTTACATATTTGTTACTTTATCTCTTGGATATCACTAGAATCAATCAGATTATTACATAATTGACGATTATCATAATATTAATTATTTATAAAGATAAAAACTACTTGCTACTTTTTGAAGAGCTCAGTTCATAATATACAAGAATAAGAAAATATTGAACGATAGAAGAAATAAAAGAAACACTTGGAATAAAATTTATATATTATGTGTATATACAAATAATTATTTCTATTATACAAATTTTATCGAGTAAATGTTTCTATTGCGAAACTAACCTTTATCGCATGGCAAATTGCACATTTTATGTCGTAGTATCACAACATCGGTTATTTCGCAGTGATACGTAATCCTGTATTAAACAAGAGAAAACAACGCAATGTAATCTAACGCAGGAAAATGCAAAAACACATGGGAAGCAAAAGTATCATGGGACTATAGATACTTATGTTACATGGATTGCAAAATAATTTTGTAAGAAAAAAATATGTATCGCGTGTCGATTTAAACGATATTCAATGTAATAAAATGCGAAAATTAAAAAAATAAAATTAAGAAAAGCATATATGTATGTATATATAGATAGGTAGGTACATATAATTCCAATTTATATAGCGCATAATATGTATTCGGAATGACAAATGCCCACTGAAACGCCTGTGATGTATTTGTAATCAACCAATCGACAATATGAAAATTAAGTTAAATCGTACGCCTCTCCAAGATTTCCGTTAATTGCTCTAAAAGTAATTATTACAAATAACTCGTACATAAAGTAACATTCATTTCTTACATGGAAAATATTCCGATAAACCTAAACATTCGATTTTTATTATACTATATATCATAGTTAAGCTCGATTTCCAACGAGAATTTAAGAGCGTTATACACACCGCGATTATGGCGACGCAATGAATACCGTCCTTTCCGACGGCAATATATCAAATCGAATGTTGGTATTCAAATCGAGATTGTGTAGCTAAAATTTCGATGTCTTCTATACATTGAAGTTCCAATGTTTGTATACAATCTAAACATAATTTTTCTTAAATGTATATTTAATGTATTGCTATAAATTCTTTGGGAAAAATCTTGCAAATGCTCGACTGATATTCATTTTTGTACGAAAAGTACTTTAATTTGTTGAGAAAGGTTAGTGACGAAGATGGACAGTTCGTAAATTTCTAATATAGATTTTATAGCAATTAAAGTTATACATCTTTTTTTTCAGAAATTCTCGGTAATTAGTTTTGTTCAAGTATTCAGGTGTATATGCATTTATATATCAGAATAATGAACGATCTGAATTTGCATAATTCGTTAATTGTTTGTATACACTTGTACAATACTTATACCATGATTGCTTCAAACTCATAATGGCTATTACACGTGGTAAAAGTATCTTAACAGAATATTGGTTTGACATATTGTTACGAATTGTCTTGGCAGGATTATTTATGTAAGTTAGCATTTATGTACGTTACATTGAAAAGAATTTATGTGCTTCTGTATGTGAACACATGCATATATATCTATGTATATTCTTTTTTCACATGTAGTGTGTTGGAAAAGGCAGAACCATTTACTAGAAAAATTCACGAAGATGAATTGTGGTTATATAAAAACCCAAGAACTGATTCATATGTTCCAACTACTTTATTATGGGTATTGTATTTTATATATAAAATCATATATTTTGAAGTTACAGTTAAATTCCAGATGTATCAATAATTTATATTTATTTCTAGCCCTTGGTATTCATGATGCCTGCCATAGTTATTTTTTCTATTTTCTTAGTTTACAAAGATAAAACTGACACTTACCATGCAGTATTATCTGTAACTTTAGCATTAGGACTTAATGGTGTCATTACAGATATTATAAAACTTATAGTTGGTAAGAATTATAAAATAGTACTTGTACACTGTATAATCTTATATGTATAATGTATAATATATCTTCAATAGGCCGTCCCAGGCCAGATTTCTTTTGGAGATGCTTCCCTGATGGACAGACAAATCCGGATTTTAAATGTAATGGAAATCCAGTTGCTATAAGAGATGGAAAGAAATCATTTCCAAGTGGACATTCCTCTTGTATGTTAAAGAATGAAACCTATATTGTTATAAATAAAAATATTTAAACTTCATTAAAATAATTCGTTTTCTTTTAGTTGCATTCGCGAGCTTTGGTTTCATTGCACTATATGTAGCTGGTAAAATACATACATTTAGTCTGGTAGGCAAAGGACAGTCGTGGAAATTGTGTGCATTTATATTACCAATTTGCATTGCTCTTATAATTGCACTAAGTAGAACCTGTGATTATCATCATCATTGGCAAGGTAAACAAGGTGAAATAAACATATTTTTTTTATTGAATATATAAACGTTCTAATTTCCAGAATTTTAGATGTAGTTGCAGGTTCGGCAATAGGATACTTTTTGGCGTATACGTGTTATAGACATTATTATCCACCATTAGACTCACAAGTATGCCATAAACCATATGCTGCCCTTACCCTTCAAATTCAGTTGGAAAATCCAGGGAGCAGAAACGAGCAGATCAAGTGGATTTAATAAGAAAGAGATTACAGTATTAAAAACTATTACAATAACTGAAAAGTTTCAACAGTACTATGCTTTATTTTATGCATCGACTTTTTTTGTATATTTATAAATGTAGCAATATGATATAAATATATACATTTTTACGAATGTATATATATATACGTTTTGTGTTCCAAAAAAAGTACCAAGGTATTCAATAAAAAGAACCTATTTTAACGAAAACGAGAATTTTGAAATTGCTTAAAACGGCGCCGTTAACGATGCGCGGTTACATAGAAATTAGTATATTGCGCATAGACGCCATTTTGAAAACTTTGCGTATGGTGCGCCATCAAGTTCGTTTCAGTCAAACAGGAGCAGTGGTCAAGTCGATGGTGTTAGTGCTTCTCGGTAAACTTTTTATCTTGGCAGTTGATCGTGCACACCTTTGTGAATATCTGAATTTATCCGGGTATCTCGTATAATTCATAAAGCAAAATTAACGTCACATTCTCCTGTATTGTTCACATATAAGAGAAGCACTTTACCATATTCATTCCGTATAAATTAAAAGTTATATCAGGTTTCTCAGTACTGTGAAGTGACATAGTTATTTACGAGCTGTTGTGTTGGTGAAATGTTGTCTCAACTTCCTGTACATGGCGAAGACTCATGAGCGTCGTCGGTCGTGTTGAATAGTCAAACGCTAGTGTTTCAAACGGTGTTTTATACATTTTTTCCCAAGAAAACTTACACCAAATTGACCTACTTCCACCACCTAAATCAACGATATTGTGCCAGTTGTGTGTGAAAATGATGAACATGGAAACGGATGAGATTATCGAAGACGCAAACACGAATCTTCAGGTACGCAACATATAGTATTTTTCACCCGAAACCTACCCGCCATCTTATGTTTCCTTATGATGGAGAAATTCGCTAATATTTTGCGATTAAACCGTTAATTTTCACAAGACACATTTTGTTTTATACGCACCTCCTGATGAAAATCATTGATCGAGCGTATATCTTGTGTACGAGAGGTTATAAGATCTGATTGTATACTGTCATACACGATGATTGTGTTCATTTCTCTAAACCTCTTACATACAGATATTTACGAACATCTAATAGTGACAGTTACTTTATTATCTCGATAAAAATTCAGATTGCATCATTTCCAGGTACGTTCTTTAATGGGATATGTATTCTTATGTATTACCATAATCATCTTTCATCTTAAAAACCATAGAAAACGTGTATTAATTAATACAATTCGAGATATATATTTCTCTTCGAACGAAACGTGATTTATGTGAATTATGTTTGTTATACATATCAAGGAGTGACTGGCATTGTTAAATTTGTCTCGTAAACATTGTAGTATTTATACTATTTATTCAATTCATTGGTGTGATTAATACTTCTGTTCATACTTGTTTTTTAAAATTTTTATTTATATAATTTTAATAAAATAAACAAAGCATTAACATAAAGTAAAGATATTTGTAATTTAAAGTGTAATGAATTTATTTCCAGATTAATGAGAGATTGTAGTGTTGTTAAGTTCGATTAATAGGTCACTTACTAAGTTCGTGTATGTTAATCCTGTTTTTACAAAACTCGTCGTGTACAACTAACTTACTTTTTATCTCAGATTTATTCGTTAAGTTAATGTTTAATTGATAATAGTTTAATTTTCTCGGACATAACCGTCTTTGTTACCAGAACAAAGGACAGATCATTTGAACACAAGTCTAATCTTCAAGCTTGGCAGTCTGAGAACAACTTACTACATAATCAATGTTTTAGCTCCCTCTTCACCCTTTCTTGTTTCTCCTCTTTTGCGAACTCCTACTTTTTTTTTTCTTTTACCACTTCTTTCGTAGATTTGCGTTAAGCTACGTTACATTCGCGTAAATAATAAACGGTCGAACAAGATCTCCTGTTATCGTTAATCTTTTGTACGATTATCATAGAACACTTGTTATGATAATTAAAATAGTTGATCTTTATTTTGCTCATCTTTATCGCATAACGTTACAGCGATATTGATTTGTCCATGAAATTGGACGTATGCCAAAAATGTCTAATAATGTGTACGAAAATTTTAATCCATTTTTTTTTTTTACTTTTGATTATTACAATGATAAAAAGAGGAATATGAATAATATATTTTTCCTATGTAACGAAGTATAATAAATCACCTCATTGTAGAGATATTTTATTTTCATGGAGATAAAACAAAACAATTGTCTGTACGCATAAAGAATTAATTATACCATCATATGCGTGTATTGTGTTAAAATTGAACCGCGACATATGTACCTCGCGTTACACCGTTCGTGGTAGAGAAAAAGGAATAGGTTGCAATCCTTGCGTTAGAAGGTCTTGTGAATTTAAGTAGTATCGCTTCTAACAATTCACCTTTTACCATATAGAATGAAACGTCTTGGTTATATATGTAGGTGTATGTAGAATGAATGAAAAACATTCTTTCTCAACTGTTGTTTTTTTTTTCCCTTTAGTGTGTTACCTTATATTTACGGCAATTCTAAAGTGAATCCTTAAAAAAATAAAAAAAATCTAAAGTGAAATTAAACCTTAACGGAACCGATACTTCGATTCATTTTTATCATTACAATTATCCGAGTCCTCCCTGTCCATATCTTATTAAAATATTCTATCGTCGCTCAATGTAAATGAACTCTGTATTGTGTTGTCGAGAAGTACGTGACTTGCCGAAAAAAAAGAATATTACCTCTCTTATTTAGTGGTTAGTGACTCATCATTCCGGTTTTATTTCTTGTTACATTGCCATGTGCATTTTTAATTTCTTTATCAATTCCATCGTTAGTTTATTATATTTCGAAAAAAGGAGGGGGGAGTAACAGGTACTTGAGGACAACGAGGAAGTGGTACATTGCAATTACGAATTTATGATCGTCTTTTAAGACCGGATATATAATAATTTTTCTACGTATTCTCGAAACTCGTTTTCCTCGAATGCGTGTTGGGTTTTTGATTTTTTGTTTTATATTTAGAGAAAGAGAGAGAGAATGAGTAAGTGAGAGTGTTCTGAAATTTAGCGCTATATATATTAATAATCAAGGACGGCAGGAAATTTCGAAATATTCTCGTGTTTCACGGTTCATTGTTGCAAGTGTTCGGAGAACGGGTTCTTTATACGCTTTTTCTACCGTAACTTCTGTGTTTCCGTTCCGTAAACGTGTTTTATTTTACACTGGTATAAAAATATTTTCCTAGTCGGGGCGGTGTGTTCATGTGTACGGAAATGTGTCGCGCATCGATTCAAACATTCCTATAATATTATCGATAAGCGGTAAAAAATGTATCGATAAACAAAACGATGGAAACCACAAGAGATATATACATATTCTTTTTCCATAACTCGTTCACGATTGTCTTTCCTTTGTAATTCGATACTTGTGCAGACGGCAATGATAATATCGGCTGGTATTTCGAAGAAACATCGTATGATTTGTCACTGTCGATATGAAAATATTATCTTGCTATCGACAATCTTATTGATATGTAAAAACGTATGAAAAATTAATCTATCAGTTATATTCGTTCTTCTATAAAAATTTCGTTACGAATATATTTGACTGTACGTTCGTCTGTTGAAAATATACTCATTTTAAGATGCTTATTTGCTAAAATATAGGGGGACACGTAAATGCTACGAAGACAAAGAGATACAAAGAGCATAGATTCGACACGAGTTCGCGATCCCGTTATCCTGGGAGCACCACGGAGAAACATTTTCAGGTGATCGAGGTACTCCTCGGTCGTCAGAAGCTCTTCAATGTTGCTATGCTACCTTTTACAGTCGAGTGATCACGATATATATATATATATATATATATATATATATATATATATATATATATATATATATATATATATATATATATATATATATATATATATATATATATATATATATATATATATATATATATATATATATATATATATATATATATACATATCGAATAGAAGAATCGTTGTATGCACAACACATGCATGTGCAACAATAATATATAACTACAAGTTTCGAAAGTTTTGTATTGTTTTTGTTCTCGTAGAACCAACTACACAGGTTAATACACATTTTTAAATAAAACTTGAAAAAAAAAGATGGTAACTTTTTCAAATTAATCATAATGTAATAATTTCAAACGAACTTTTAAAATAATTATTTATTTCGAACGTAAGGCACGGTGATGGTATAGGAGAGGTGAGTGATAATATATTTCACTGCCGTTGCAATCACGAATGTTGAAGGAAATATATATTTTCGATTTTAGCTTTTCCTTACATGAATGTTTAGCTTTAATCGCGGAACGTTTAACAAGATATGCGTCTATTATAAAAGGTTTTCGCTTCTAGAGGTAGTAAGCGTTAAACAAGTAGGTCAGTCACGAAATATTGGATTAGTGCAGGCCACGGTCCTTCGATACAATTTTCTTCATACCAATCGCACTAGCTAATGCGAGTTGTCCAACAAAGTTATTTTTATACTTTTTCTTCGTTGATTTAAAAAAAAAATTATTTAACGTAACGTTCGAATGAAACATCGAGTCAACTTAAACCGAATAGAATTGTTATATACTCGTTTGTTTTCGTAGGAATTTAATTTTACCGAGTAAATATGTGTTACTTGCTTGCAAGTGTTTCATTAATGATCTTTCAGTTACACCATTCGATTATTTTGTGTTCGCCAATAAAAGTCACGATCGCCAATAAATTATACTTGCGATAACAGAAAGTACTGTAACGCACAAAGTAACGTATTGCATGTTTGAACGTCAACATCTACGAGCGTTTGATGTCTTGTATATATAAGAGACTGTGGTCTATCTGAGGTCAAGAACCTGATACTGCACTCTATCTTAAAATACATGTGTCACCTAGTAGCTTTGCGAATATTTTATATCATACCTTGTAAATATTGTGCTCTAGCCGTATTATGTATTGAAACAATTTTTTAAATATATACCGAAAAATATGTCTGAGTATTTTTATACATGTACCTTAAATTATGACACACACACACACACAAAGACAGAGACAGAGACAGAGCAGACAGACAGATAGTAATTAGTCAAGGTATAGGGGACCTTTATACATACGTTATTAAATTTAAATCGGCGCTATTTTATTTTAAATTAATCAATCTCTTTTTAATTTTAGGATGAAAATTAACTTTACTTTTATATAATATGTATAATTTGTACAATGTTTTTGCAGTATCCAATAACAATACTTTATGATCCAACTCGCAAGAAAGAATTACCATCAGGAGTATCTACACAGTATGGGCAAGAAAGAGAAGTGTGTATGAAGCTTTTTGAGAAGTGGAGTGAACCGGAACAAGTGAACTTTGTTGAACACTTATTAGCACGAATGTGTCACTATCAGCATGGGCACATCAATGCATATTTGAAACCAATGTTGCAGAGAGATTTTATTTCTCTATTACCAAGTGAGCATTTTTATTGAAATATTCTACCTACCAGGTACTTGAAATACATTGCAGATTTTTCATAGATCATTCTTTTTGTTATTAGAAAAAGGATTGGATCACGTGGCAGAAAGCATTCTTTCCTATCTTGATGCTGATTCATTAATTGCTGCTGAATTAGTATGTAAAGAATGGCATAGAGTAATTAGCGAAGGAATGCTTTGGAAGAAATTAATTGAGCGTAAAGTTCGGACTGATTCAGTGTGGAGGGGTCTTGCAGAAAGGAGAGGATGGTTAGTTTACATTTATTACGAAATTTAATTTTATGATATCTATTAAATTATTCATTTTGTTTTTCTGTTTGTAGGATTCAGTATTTATTTAAACCAAGGCCAGGAGAAAGCCATCCAAATCACAATTTTTATAGATCTCTTTACCCTAAAATAGTTAAAGATATTGATAGTATAGACAATAATTGGAGAATGGGAAGATTTAATCTTCAGAGAATAAACTGTAGAAGTGAAAATTCAAAAGGTGTTTACTGTTTGCAATATGATGATCAAAAAATAGTCTCTGGTCTTAGAGACAATACAATTAAAATCTGGGACAGAAGTACACTACAGTGCATTAAAGTCTTAACAGGCCATACTGGTTCTGTCCTATGTTTACAGTATGATGACAAAGCAATAATATCTGGTTCCTCTGATAGCACTGTAAGAGTTTGGGATGCTAATACTGGAGAAATGGTTAACACATTAATACATCACTGTGAAGCAGTTCTACATCTCAGATTTAACAATGGCATGATGGTCACTTGTTCAAAGGTTAACCACATTTTCTTATACTTTTACTTTATACCTTAATATATCTCACGTGGTTATATACGAACTGAGAAAAATAATATTATTTATTAATTGTAATTAGGATCGTTCAATTGCTGTATGGGATATGACATCACAAACGGAAATTGCATTAAGAAGGGTACTAGTGGGGCATAGGGCAGCAGTGAATGTTGTTGATTTTGATGAAAAATATATCGTTTCTGCTAGTGGTGATAGGACTATTAAAGTATGGAAAACATCTACTTGCGAATTTGTGCGAACATTAAATGGACATAAACGGGGTATAGCGTGTTTGCAATATAAGGACTGCTTAGTAGTTAGTGGCAGTAGTGATAACACAATCAGATTATGGGATATCGAATGTGGTGCGTGCTTGCGTGTCCTAGAGGGGCATGAAGAATTGGTCAGATGTATTAGATTTGATAGCAAGCACATAGTTAGTGGAGCTTATGATGGGTGAGTATAAAGAATATATTCTTATATCATGCTTTATTACATTAAATTATGCTTGTTTCTTCATATGTTACAGGAAGATTAAAGTGTGGGATTTGGTAGCAGCGTTAGATCCACGAGCTTTAACTAATTCACTTTGTATACGTACATTAGTGGTGAGATATTTTATATATTTTATATTTATGTTATATATAATACTAATATGTACATGTATCTACAACATAGGAGCACACAGGACGTGTATTTCGCCTTCAGTTTGATGAGTTCCAGATAGTATCGTCATCGCATGATGATACAATACTAATTTGGGATTTTCTAAATTTTAATCCATCAAATGGATCTTGTGGGCCTGCAGCAATAAATGCATCAGGTGTGAATCAATCTGATACTAGATCTCCATCTCGTAAGTACGATAAGAAAGATTTTGGTTCTATGTACTTGATATTTTCTAACATGATAAATAATTCTTTTACAGCATTCGAGTGACGCATCCCTATGAATATTCCTTCATTGTGATATAATTGTAAGTATAATATGTTGTTTAAAATAGAATGTATAACATACATGCTTATACATTTGTATCTTTCCTTTTCTTTCTTTTTTTTTTTCTTATTTTTTGGGAAATTCGGAGAATATGTTTCATTCATCTATTTATTTCAGACAAGTGGTTAGTGAGTGAGTTCAATGTGTTCATGATAGTGTACGCAGGGAATGAAGAATCAGTGTCCAGTGTGAACAACGCCTAGAAAGAAACAGAATCTCAAAAAGACACGGTCATTGATTTTTGTTTATTATTTGCTGTGAAAAGCAAAAGTAATTCTCTAAAATAAGATATATGGGGTGACACGTAAAACTACGAATTAATTTATACGCGCTTGACGCACTGCGTTTAGTAACGAACAGTATAATTAAAATCACATAAATACATCCCATGGATGTAAATAATTGTTTGCTTTGGCCATATCTGGAATTCTTCTACGCTCTATGACATGATAGAAGTTGACCACTTTCCTACTACTATGAAAAAAAAAAAGACTTACAATACGTAAACAAAATGAAAACGTTTTTAGGGAGGCTGGATACACTTAATAAGATGTTAGCTGTATTATAGTAAATTAATGATTTTTTTTTCATGTAATTAATTTGTAGTAAGAAGATTGTAAAATGCCGTTTGATTGGAGTACTTATCCGGTGTGAATGTGGAAACTATGGTCTTGATATGTGGGAGGATTATTATAACTATCATGTTTCATTATCTTCTAAATCTAGCTATATGAATTACTATATCCATATTTAGCATTATAGATGTACAGCCGTTAATCGAAAACAGCAGTTTTCATGGACATTAATTTTATGAAATTCATATTATATATTGAAAAGTAAAGAAAAAAGCTAATAACCTCTGCACAATCATTGATACAATACCATTTGCATTTAAAAACATAAATTTTCATTTTATCAAGATGTAAATATTGATTCATATAAAAGCAATATAGTGACCCTGAGGTAATTTTAGCTACTATGAAGGAACTATTATGTTTTGACTAATGATCTCGGATAGATCATATTCTTTAAGTTTTGTTTAAGCAACGTTAGTCACATCTTTTCAGTTTATAAATTATAAGTGTGTTCTGAACAACATTATATGAGTTGAAATATATAATTATCATTTTCGAGATTTTAAAAAATGCAATCGAAGATATTATTTTTATTCCTACGGTTAGTAGTAGCGTTAAAAAAAGTATGTTCACTTATTGGTCTACCAAACAATAGAGTAAACATCATAAATTCTCAAAATTGTCACAAAATATGATAAAATATATATATATATATATATATATATATATATATATATATATATATATATTACACATATATATGTATATATATTTATATTACACATATATATGTATATATATTTCGGTAAATACTGTGAAAGTGGTTCAGCTATTTTGACCACGAAACGAAGCTTAATAAGTACGTAATATCTTGACATCAATTTCAGTACGTGTACTTTAAATTTTACACAATATAGATTTTGCATGAGAATTAAACTGTGAATACGTGCTAAAACAAAGGAAAGAAATTAACTATCGCAGATAAGATATGTGAAGTTACTTCACTTTTGCATTACATAAGTAACAGATAGTATTAAGTAGTACTTGTACATTATTATAATATTATAAAAAATTTTTACATTAAAGGTAAAACAAAAAAAAAGAAAATAATGCAAAATTGTAAACAACATGTAGTCAAATCGGGTACAAAGAATTGTGATTTTTAAGCTAGAATGATGGCATGAAAAATTTTCTATAACTTTATGGTATGTATATATGGGACTCCAGTGCAAACATTACTTTTGTAGTATGCAGCATGTTCTGAATTCATAAAATACTTTAATGAAAAGAATAGCATAATAGTAATTGTGGCAGGTATTAACATAATCTTTTTGTAAGCACACTTCAATATATTACAGCTATCTAAATACGTACATACATAGGTAGTAAAATTATATATTGCTGTTTCTTGCATTCCATAATGGAATGTAAAAATATACGTATATATATTTTTTTTATTTAGATTGGGGTCTTTAAAACTTGAGTTAATAAAAATGCATTATAAAAGTATAAAAAAAAGTTTCCTTATGTAAAATTTTTTTTTTATATTCTCAATGAATTATCGTGTTGAATATTTATGGGTGTAAAGTACAAAAGACCTGAAGATATTTAATTCAGTTCGAGAAATTTTCAAAATGACCGACGATGTGTTTTGAACGTAACTTATAATTTTCATCATAATTTGGATGTTACACATATTACCCGAAATAATGCTATGAAAGAAGTTATCTTTAAGAGAACATTGTGATGTTTATTGTTAATATTAACATAAAGGTTCATGTATGAAATTAATTACACAAGAATAATATGAAGGCTGTGGAAAAGCTATACTTGAAATACAATACCTATGCAAGAAGATACAATTTTAATGGACAACAAAAAAATATCCATCATTATCCCTTAAATTTAACACATGTTTAACAGTTCTTCAAGTGCAATTCAAACATAATCTGAAGATTAAATATTTTTAATGTACAATGTAGAAAAAGTCTACTATTCTTAACATATGCATTATATTAGTATTAATGATCAAAGCATTTATGCGTTGATGAAATTAATACTTGAATTTCAAGGTTAGGTAATATTTGCAATATTTTTTTATTTATTGTATACATTTAATTGTTTTTTTTTTCCTTCTTTAGAACCTGTATTGCACGGTACAGTTCCTGATAAATTTTAACAGATTATTACAGTTTGCATTATTCCATGTTTAAATAAATTGCGTATATATATATATATATATATAAAACAAAATTTATCTAAATATTGGCAACAGTTATTGTAATACATACGCATATATATACAAAATTACGAGAAAATGTATTTAGAATTTTAAAGTTAATGTATATACCTTTTCTATTTAATAAGACGGAATAATGCATTATTTTATCAGAAATAGTTTTACAATGTATTATAAACATTTAGGAATTACTGTGGCAAGCAAGAAGGCCCCAATCTGAATGTTACATTCTCATTTTATTATTTATATAGCATTATGTATCATCATTCACAATGCTATATAGTTATACAAAAAGATAGATGCATAGTCATTTATCATTGATGTCAATCACTTATTATCTAAACCCAATTCATTTTCTTTTTTAATATAGTTAAGATCTCATAAACAAATTCATCAAACCTCAAGTATTTTTAAAACAAATGTGACGAGTACCAAATTATTTATGTATAATTTTGGTATAAGAAAATGACTATTAACTAATTCCCATGACTTCCTTTTTATTTAGAATATTAGCAAATTATCGAAATTTTTATAGATACGATATTTTTTCCTTTTTTTATAATAAAAAAAATTTATTAAATGAAACATGTTTAAAAAGTGAAGCTACGAGATTTATTATTAACAATACGTTTAATAAAAGTCTCAATTTATCTGTGCATAAATTACAAAAAAAGTTTTATAAAAGTATTTTATGTAGAATTGAGTTCAAAGAATTATTACAAAAAAATACAATTTTGTATTTATTCTGTTTTTTTAAAAAAAAGATACATTTTTTCTATTTTTCTATCCGTTATATTTGCTTTTTAGTATTAGTCTTACAAAATGTAAATAATTATCAAATTTTTGTTATTTACAATATATAACGAACAAAAATAACAATTGGTAACTAACGTTCTCGAAGTAGCGTGGCTCGTTGAAGTAGAGTCTAATTAAAACACGTTCTAATTCAATTTTAATATTATCCATGTTATTATTATTATTATTTTTTTTTTTTTAATTTTTAAATAGTGAAGACGCGGCTTAACTGTCCCTCCATCTTTACGCTTTAAACGGTATGATAATTTTTTTTTGTTAATAAAGGTGGCGTTGTTGATGCTTCCGACATAGAAAACGTCGCTTCTACATAACATGTTGTGGCAGTCGAGATTAAAGCATGTGATCCTGCCTTCATTGTAGATAATACGAAGCTGCGAAAATGGCGGACGAACAGGTGAGTTACCGATCAAAATAACGTGCAAACCTCAAAATGCGGCGGAGTTATTTATAATGAAGTGATTTGAAAAATCGTGCAGTAAGCCAGCCGGTGATAAATCTGTTGCAAGTTATGTGGTATGGACGTGTATCCCGAACATTTTCCTGCCGGGAAACTTAAGTATTCTTGGATGCGCTACGTTGTTTGTTGCCGGACCACAGTGATTATTTTGTCGCGCTGTCAATGAAAATGCAGTCGCTAACTGAAAGATTTCCCACTCTTTGCTTTACTGACATTCCCTTATACAAATAAAACCGTGTTGCCGATGTATAAAACTTTAACCTTGCCTCGTGAATAGTATTCTGTGTAGATACGATTTTAAAGTTTCGCAAGATAATTAACGGATGAAAGTATCATCTGAATCGTGAATTTTATTATTTAATTACTGACTTCTAACAAAAGTTCAGATTACCTTTGGTGTATTCGTGTTAATTATTTGTATAAAACCGCTGAAAAATATAGTATAACCTATCTCAATTTATTTTGCAACATACACTAAGGTGTTTTTTCTGCTACTGTAGTACGTTAGATTGTTGTTTATCTGACGTTCGTTAAAAATTCGCTTTTTATCAATCGGTAATTTTTACTGTTGAAATTAAAAAGTAATTTGGAATACTTTTGACTCGTATCTGTAATATTTGAATCGAGTGTTTGTTTTAAGAATACAATTAGTCAACACTCGTTATTTACAAAATATAAATAGCGTAACCTCAAAATGCTGTTTAAGTATTAGAAACTTAATGATCACTCTGTTTTTATAATTGAAAGACCAAAGTTATTACTATGACATAATTTAATTTTTGCCAATCAGTTGAAGAAATTAAAAAATTTTAAAGGGGATTTGTGATTACTATATTTATACTGTTATAATTCTTAAGAATGTGAGTAAGATAGTAATTAGTTTAATTCCGTCTGTGTATAGTTTAACGCATTTTTTTTTTTAGTTTTGCATTTATTGTATTATTCTGTTTCTTTTTTCTTTTTTTTTTTTATAAATATTAATTATACTTAAAAATATTTTAATAAGGCAAACATATTATGGCAAATGTTTATTTCTTATAATATATTAATGTATAATTGAAAAAATATACATTTGGAAAATATGTAATCATTAATTTTTCTAATTTTCAAATTAATAATATTGTATTTTATTAATTATAAGATGAACAGTACTTGCAACAAATAATTAAATCTATCAGAGAATCTGAAAAAGTGAAGCAATGGTTCTGAAGTTTATAGACTTAAAATACCTAAATGGAAATATTGAAATCTATGAATTGTGTTACTAAGAATGGATCACATACAGGAAGTACGGCAGCTGGAGTTGCTATGCAAGCAGTTGTACGAATCACAAGATTCTGATCATCGTGCAGAGGCTGAAAAAGCTCTTGTTGCTTTTCAAAATGCACCAGATACGCTTACAAAGTGCCAGCTCCTACTTGATCGAGGAGATTCTGCTTATGCTCAATTATTGGCAGCCACCACTTTGACTAAATTGGTTTCTCGTTCAGCAGGACTAAGCTTACAACAAAGGCTTGATATACGTAAACATACTTGTTAAATTACAAAATAAAAGAGATATTTAGTTTTTTTCTTTAGGATTAATAAATATAATTTTATTTCAGGAAATTACATTCTTAACTACTTAGCAACTCAACCAAAGTTACCAAACTTTGTGATACAAGCTTTGGTTACATTGTTTGCCAGGATATCAAAGTTTGGTTGGTTTGATATTGATAAAGATGAATATGTTTTTAGGAATGTGGTCAGTGATGTAACAAAGTTTCTCCAGGTTGGTTATCATTACTTTGATTTCAAAATATTTTGGTTTTCGTGATTTTATAATATTTTGGGATATTATAGGGATCAGTGGAACATTGTATGATAGGAGTTCAATTACTTTCCCAACTGACTTGTGAAATGAATCAAGTATCAGATGCAGATGCAAACAGATCTATTACAAAACATAGAAAAATTGCCAGTCACTTTAGAGATACACAACTTTTTGAAATATTTAGGTTATCATGTACTTTATTAAGTACAGCTCGAGAAAATTGTAAAAATTTAAACTTTAATGATGAAGCACAGGTATGCTTTTTTTACATACTTCTTACTTTATTAATAAAAAAAATCTTAAATAATATTTCATATTTGTTTTTCTGATATACTGTATTCTTTTCTTTTTCCTTTTTTTGATTTAGCATGGTCTGATCAGACAACTTTTAAAACTTGCACAAAATTGTTTGACATTTGACTTTATTGGAACATCAACAGATGAAAGTTCCGATGATCTTAGTACAGTACAAATTCCAACTTGCTGGAGACCTGCATTTTTGGATTTTACATCACTGAAACTTTTCTTTGACTTATATCACAGTTTACCCAATACATTGTCATCTTTGGCCCTTTCATGCTTGGTCCAAATAGCATCTGTTAGAAGGAGTTTATTTTCAAATCCAGAAAGAGCACAATTTCTAACACACTTAGTTAGCGGTATAAAACACATATTGCAAAATCCTCGAGGTCTGAGCGATCCTGAGAATTATCATGAATTTTGTAGACTACTGTCAAGGTTGAAAAGCAATTTTCAACTTGGAGAATTGGTTTTAGTCAAAGATTATCCAGGAGCTATACAATTAATCGCAAAGTTTACAATTCAAAGTTTACAGATGTGGCAATTTGCACCAAACAGTTTGCATTACCTTCTAACTCTATGGCAAAGGATGGTGTCATCTATGCCTTATGTAAAAGCAGGAGATCCACATCTGTTAAATACATACACTCCAGAAATTGTAAATGCGTATATTACTTCAAGACTTGAATCAGTTGCAGTAGTAGTTAGAGAACGTTTGGAAGATCCGCTTGATGATTTAGGGATAGTTCATCAACAATTGGAGCAAATATCTGTAATTGTAAGGTGTGAATATCAAAAGACGTGCACTTTATTGGTACAACTTTTCGACCAAGCTGCTACAACATACCAAGAATTAATGACACAAACAGCATCTCCATCTCAACAAATGGATATTACTATACAAGAGGGTCAACTTACTTGGCTAGTATATATTATAGGTAAGAAAATAATTTCGTGGTGAACAAATACAGTAAAGTAAAATATATTTTAAGCCATAAATTATCGCATTTTATATTTCCAAAATAGGTGGTGTTATTGGTGGAAAAATAACATTTAACAGCAATGAAGAGTATGATGCAATGGATGGTGAATTGGTTTGTAGAGTACTCCAATTGATGAATTTGACTGATTCAAGGCTTGCACAAGGTGGCTGTGAAAAATTGGAGTTAGCAATGTTGAGCTTCTTTGAACAATTTCGTAAGATATATGTAGGTGATCAAGTTCAAAAAAATTCTAAAGTATACAGAAGACTGTCAGACGTTTTGGGGGTTAATGATGAATCTATGGTACTTGGTATTCTTATTCGTAAAATGTGAGTAAAATTAAATTTATAGAAATATCATTCGAACTATTTGAAAATTTAAGATTTAAATACTTATTTACAGAATAACAAATCTCAAGTATTGGGGTCGTAGTGAACAAATTATTTCGAAAACATTACAATTATTAAATGATTTATCTGTGGGATATAGTTGTGTTCGTAAACTTGTAAAATTAGAAGAAGTACAATTTATGCTCAATAATCACACAGTATGTATATGTAATTGTATATAAAATTTCTGTATAAAAAAGGAAGAAGAAAGCACTGTATACATCATTTTTTCTTTATTAATAGAGAGAGCATTTTCCATTTTTGGGAAACAATGTTGCTATAACAGAAATGCGTTGTAGATCGATGTTTTACACATCTTTGGGTAGATTATTAATGGTAGATCTAGCAGAAGATGAGGAAAGGTTTCACACTTTTATGTTACCTTTAACAAGTATGAAAGTTATCTATCTATATTCTACACTTTAACCCTTTGCACTCGAACTTTTTCTCGGTCTTCTTTTTGATTTTTTCTGTCAAATAAAAACGACTAAATACTAAAATCAATAAAATACGAAATTATGTGTGACTGAAATTTAACTGTAAATTGCAATATGTTGATTCTTTAGCGCAGTATATCATTGGTGTGCTTGAGAGGCACGCCTCGAGTATAACTCCAAACTGTCAATGTCTGAGAGCAGTATTTCAAGTGCAAAGGGTTAATAACATATTTATTTAATATTTACATTTACATTTTTTTGTTTATAGGTGCATTTGAAAGTTTGGGACAATTAATCGGTGCTGCCGATCCTTCACTTTTTGCGGCAGATGAAGCAAAGAAAGCACTAATCGGTTTAGCAAGAGATTTAAGAGGCTTAGCTTATGCGTTCAACACAAAAACATCATATATGATGCTCTTCGATTGGATGTATCCTTTTCCTAAAATACGTCCCAATAAATCAACGGATAATAATTAATTGAAAATGATAAATATAAAAGTACCTTAATTTGTATGCAGATATCCTAATTATACGCCCATTTTATTACACGCTGTGGAATTGTGGCATTATGAACCACAAGTTACTACGCCCGTCCTAAAATTATTTGCCGAATTAGTACAAAATAGGAGTCAACGATTACATTTTGATGCATCTTCTCCAAATGGAATTTTATTATTTCGCGAAGCTAGTAAAGTAATATGTAGTTATGGTAATCGTATATTAAACGTTGAGGTTCCAAAGGATCAAATATATCCCTTGAAAATTAAAGGAATAAGCATATGCTTCAGTATGTTAAAAGCAGCTTTATGTGGAAGTTACGTCAATTTCGGCGTGTTCAGATTATATGGCGATGAGGCATTGGATAATGCGCTTAATACATTTGTAAAATTACTTCTTAGTATACCACAGAGTGATTTATTGGTATGTATTAATCGATTCTTATATCATTAATACAAACATAAAGTTTTTATAGCTTAATATTGTTTTCCATAGGATTATCCGAAGTTATCTACAACATACTTTGTGTTACTTGAATGTTTGGCACAGGATCATATGGTATTCCTTTCCACTTTGGAACCTAGAGTTTTCTTGTACATTTTATCAAGCATCAGTGAAGGCCTTACAGCACTAGGTGCGCAAAAAGACTCCTACACAGGTCTGTGCGGCTGATTCTATTTTACTATCATTCTCTTATCCTCTATGCCATGCCCATGGGGTTTATAAGTCCCAAATCACTTAGATCAATACTTCTTTTTTAAGAAAGTGTTTCAAAAATATTTCTGAATGTCTGTTAATTAAAGTTATAGAAATTTTAATTACAATGGAATACATAGTTTTAACATTCCTTGAAACATTTTTCAGCTGAAATTTTACGAAATTTTAATTTACCAAAAATACATAAATATATCTTGTATTATGCATGTATCGTTTCTTATTGGAGAAGTTTAATATCATTTTATATAATCACCGATAAAGTATGGAAAATACTGAATAAAGGATTAGTTACCGGGGATGTTTAATTTTGTTTATGTTTATTTGCTTTTTGCATTGTTGCTTGGAATGTAAACTTGCATTTAGGTATACTAGTTACTGCTATAGTTTGAAGAGTACCAGAATAAACATGTATGCTGAGTAATTTTTATGCATATCAAGAGAATGATTGAATCATTAAAATAATATAGGCAATGAGAGGATTGGAGTTTGTAGAATCTAGACCCTAATTGCTACTATTTTTATTGCTTTTTTACAAATTTTTATTCGTATTTTTAGTACAGTATCGTATTAATAAACGATTCATAAACTTTTTTATTCCTTTAAGATTAAATTACATAGTGGGTCTAGCACACATAGTCAGCCGCACAGCTGGCATGCTACTAAAATATATTACTATTTATAATTATACGTTCTTAAGTTACTAATTTACTAATCATTATGTGTTGTTTTTAAAATTTTATGCTTTCTTTCTGTTTCATGACATGCTAAATTGTGTATAGCCTATCACTGTGAATATCTCATATTTAAACGATACTACTGTTTTATTTATTTTATTTTCTTATATAAAAATTTACAAATTATTTTCATTCATTATAATACTTAATAGTAATAAAAAATTTTAATTTACTCTAAATTTGATTTAAATGATTTGTTTAAAAATTAAGCAACATATTAAATGAATAAATAATTTTGCAGAGTTTACATTTTCTGCAAAGGTAGGTTGTTAAGTTTCACAATATAGCTGGTCATGCTCATCCGTGTTTTTGTTCGTCATTTTTCATTTACATTTGTTTAATAGTTCCTACTATTTCATTTCACATTAAGTAGATAATGTAAAATGAAAATAACAAAACTTTATTGCAGATACAACGGTCTGTACTGGTTGTTGTGCAACACTTGATCATATTGTGACTTACTTGTTTAAACAACTATATCAGAAAGGTATCATCTAATTTAATAGTAATTATTTCATGTATGCATATCAGTGAGTATTTGAATACAACATGTACCCTTTTTGTCAGGGGGATATTCAGGAAGGAAAAACACAGTTGTTCCTGGAGGTGGAGACTTATTCTTGCAAGTTTTAAAACAACATCCTGAAATTCTTCAGCAAATGTTAAGTACTGTTTTAAATGTGATAATGTTTGAAGATTGTAGAAATCAATGGAGTATGTCACGTCCTCTTTTGGGGTTAATTCTTTTAAATGAAGAAGTAAGTGCAAACAAATTCTCATTTTATTCTTTAGAAATTAAAAAAATATAATTTTACGTTGTAATGTTTATCGTTACAGTATTTTAATCAGTTACGAGAGAATATTATTAGAAGTCAACCAGTTGATAAGCAAGCAACAATGGCGCAGTGGTTTGAAAATTTAATGGATGGGATTGAAAGAAACTTACTCACAAAAAATAGGGATAGGTAACGAAAAAAATGAGCAACAAAAGCGTATATGATTATTCAAAGTATTTTTTATATATTTTTTCTTTCAGGTTTACACAAAATTTATCGTTGTTTAGAAGAGATATAAATGATACCTTAAAAGGACCTAATACAACAGCAAATCCTATCGGTGATATGATGACCTTAACTTAGATTCTCCTAGGTTCTTGCCTGCCAAATGCTTGAATATGTGTGCGAGTGAAACTATAAATTATGGTGGATTTAAAATTATGATTTTAGATGAGTATAAAGATAATAAATTAAGTACTGTTGTTTTACAGAAGCATTAATTGTTTGGCTTCCTATTCTTTTGTAACTTTCATACTTTTTCTCAATTTCTTTTTTTTTTTTATACCACGTAGGTAATTTCAAAATTCTTATATGTACTTCATCCCAAATTTATAGACAGATAAAAAAAACCAGATCCTTTTTATTACCTTTATACTCCTGCCGGTTTTTGATTTAATACAATATCGGAACATAAATATTCTTGCACATATATTAAGTACAAAGAGAAATTGGCAATAAATATGTTGAATTTCATAAATTGGCAATGCATATTAAATAATTTTACATGGGAAAATTGATCACGTTCGTTTTAGTTGCCTTTTGCAAGCATTTAAAATGTTATAAATTTAAAATTACAATATTTTTATTTTATGTTAACTTCAAAGGCATGTATTACAGATATGAAAGATTTGTCTCACATTACATTTTAGTAAGAATTTGCGTTCCAGTGTCAAGGATCATCTCTTATACATATTATTCATTATATCTGCACCCTATTTTAAAATAAATAACAAATTTATCTTCTTTAATGTTAAGGTAATATTGTAAAGATACAACATAGAGAATAGGGAGCCAACTACATAAAATACTATCGTACATCTTGTTCCATATTGCTTTTACACGCAACCGACTTCCATTTATTTAATTGTATTCATTATTAAAGTATTTTTTAATGCAAAATATAAATTACAGTTTTAAGAACATTTTATAACGACAGTGATAAACGAAATTAATGAGTTATTATAAAAAAAAAAGAAGAATTAATGATTAGTATCAACTTAGTAAAAAAAAATTGAATTATTTAAATCAGTGTTATTGAATGAAACTTTCACACTATTAATGATGTATTATGAGAAACATCATTAAATTGACATTTCAGAAATTCGCTTGCAAATGTATTGTTATTATTACTTATTATAAAATTACAAGTTTCATTGATAATATTTTATTACAAATCGGTGTTAAATATGTTGCAATTAGCTATAATAAGTTTGTCTCCCGACTGTCAACATGCATTTTCAACAAGAATCTGCTCTCGAGAAACGTAAAATTTTGCAATTTTTAATATTGATTACATTTTACATGTTCGCAAAATTACAGACAACAAAATTTTTAATAAATCAATTTCTTGTATTGTGTTTACAGATAATGTATGCATTATAAGTACACAACTATAAATTTTAATAATAAATAGAGTTTAATAATCGCAAAAGTTTTTAAATGGTTATATCGCCTAGTAAAAATACAAAAAGAAAAACAAAGAACAGATATTGTATATTATATAAATACCAGTCATTTTTTTATTTAATTTATTTTAAATTAAAAATTATACTTCATTTCGTAGAATGCATGTTAACAGAGAAAGAGACTAATAGTTTTTCCGGTAGTATATATTTTATATTAACAGATAAGGAATATTTGGTGTTTTTTTTTTTTTTTTTTCGTTTAATTTAAGATCCAAATTTTTAATCCCTTCCTTAAGTGATACAGTATTTTCTTATGACATCTACATTACATAATTATTTCAAGAAAGAGTTAAAAATCAAAAAATAATAATTATTAATTTCATTGTAAAAGAAATGATCACTCAAATCTATTTTATATTAATTGGAATTAATAAATTTTCTTCGGATTTTTTTATTTATTTAAATTTGCCTCATTTGAATATTAATTTTAGACATTTTATCGGTAACTGTAATAAAGATAATGTATCCTGCATAATGCACATTCATACATGTTTTGTGTAACAATCTTTGTACAACTGTTGATATATTTGGAATTCACTTATGTTGCTATTTTAAACAAAATTCGTTGGATTAGGATAATTATCAAAAAACAAATACGTTAAATGTACTTTCCTTTTCTCCTAAGGGCGGTAATTTGTAACATTAAGCAGCGAGAATCAAATGTATGAAGAATGCGTGTAAAAAAAAATTCATGTGAGAGTTATGTAATATTAGTCTGTATACAGTTAATAATAATTTAGTAGAAGTTACATTGAATATTTACAAGAAATTTCATTTAGATTGCATTTAATCATTTATATATATTTTTTACTGTAAGATAGTAGATGAAATTGATACGAAACGGTTGAAATCTTTTTTTTCCTTTTTATAACAAATTTTTAGATACTTTATGTTTAATAAATACTTGTAAAAATGTTAGAAGAATTACTTTTTATTAACCGACTATCTGCTGTAAACAAATATATTGTATATACCTTTGGTATAGTGAAAATATTATATTTCATATTATATAAGATATCCAAGAATATCTAGCGCAGAATTAGACCTAATTCGTAAAAAAATCGTACGTATATTTATGTAACGAAACATTTTTAGTGAACGTTGCTTTTCATTCGGTCAAATTTTGCGCTAAATCTTTAAATATTTAATATATGAAAAATTATCGAAGCTTTTATATTTACTTAATATTATTCATTTGTACAATACAAAAGTATAAATAATTTCCTAGTTTTTTATATACATGAAGTGAGCAAAAATTTATATAAAGTAATAAGTTTATTATAATTCTTTTAGTTGGCTGCTAGATGAAAAAAAAAAGTAGAATAACAGAAAGGCATTCATTATTTTCAACTTAATACATGTTCACCATCCTTGGACATAAATGTTAAATATATCTTTTTACTTAATTCTGAGCCAACTTTGCGTACAGTTGTAAGTGGTCCAGCTGCTCTTCTTATCTGTAAAACATTAGAAATATATTTAACGAAATATAAATGAAAATAATAATAAATATAACAATCGTAATTAAAATTTACAATTTACCGGGATATCTTTCAATAAATTCACTCCTTCATTATCTGTACAATTCATATAAGCCTGAAAAGAGAAAGAATATTAATAGAAGGAATAAAATCACAAGGGTTAAATATTAATATTTACTTCTATTAAATGTGCAGGGCTTGGATATACAGAACAAATTGCTTCTACAATTTCAAGGCTGCTCAAATGAAATTGACAAAGCTGTTGTTGCCACAACCTTTTCAATCCATTCCCATCTTTGTCTACACGTACAGTATTTCTGTTGTCTCCCATTACATACCAATCAAACTTGCTTGTTAAATTTTTACTGTTCTCTAATTTATATGGTATCTCTGCTATAGCCTTTGTACATTGATATATCATCAATGCTAGCTCTTGGGAGCTGTTAATTAATCTACTACTACATTCAGAAGTGATTTGTACTTCATTAAGACATGTTTCAAGTTGTCTTCTTGATATTTCTGGAGAGTTTTTGAACTTATCATTATTTTTAGAGCTTGCTTTCTGTGTTTTATTTTTTACTTTATTTTTATCTGAATTGTTTGCTTGTTTTTTAAATATAAAATAATTTTCTATTTCAAAAATTACTAATATTATGTTGTAGTCTGGTAGTAAATCTTTAATGTTAGAGATAGATGGACAAAAGCTATTATTTGCTACTTTTGCCACTGCTTCATCCCAATTCCAAACTATTAATACTTGATTAACTTTTTCAATATCTGTTGTTGTACATATTTCATTGGATTCATTGACATAGTTATTTTCAATATTTCTTCTCCATGTGATACTATTTGGAATTAATTCTGCATTAATACTGTATTGCAAACTAGCATCCATTAGTGTATTTATTATATCTGAAAATGGAGCAAAACTTTCCATACCTTTGTCAAGAACAACTTCTATGAATTTCATACATTCACCAGGTTTAATGTTCTTAGATTTCTTAGATGCAAGTGCTTTTGATGCTCTCTCTTTCATCAGTTGTTCCTGCCTTTTTAATCTCTCCTTAATTACTTGATCTTTATTTTTCTTTCCTACAGTTTTATCTTTTCTTTGTTTTCTTATGTCTCTACTTTCTACATTTGAATTTTCTGCAGAATCAGACGAATTGGTCGCATTGTACAAGGATTTTTTAACTTTATTCTGTTTTGAATTCTTATTAATAATAACGTGTTCATCGCTTGTTTGATGTAACGAAGCATAGGAATTAAAATTTGGCGAAGCACCTTTATCATGTGCATTCTGCAAGTTAATTGTTCTATTCTCGTTAATGACATGATAAAATTGCACCTCGGGAAATTCAAAATCACTCGAATCAATGTCATTATGTAAAGATCTCTTCTCGCTTTTATCTTCAACATTTTTCTGTTTATTAATTAATTCAGCAGACGAGACAGATTCGTTTGAATCACTCAGAACAACTATATCCGACATTTCGATTATTTTTTTCTCAGTAAAAACTGTATATTAAAATATGACATTTTTCTTGGGTTTTTTTTTCTTTATTATGTAATAATTAAATGTTTTGCGAAAATAAGAGTTATGTATCTATCGTGAATCGTTCTCTTATTATTCAAATTATACAGTGCGATTCAAAACACTGATGTATCTGGAAAAAATATACAAAGGCGTTAGAAAAGCGACAAATAGTTGTATTAAATATACAAGGAATACGATAAGGTGAAAACATTCGCCAATGAAATATTCTGACAATATATAAAATAGTTCGGAAGCTTGCGGAAGATAGTTTTCGATTGGCCGTTGCATTTTCATGTGAGTAGCATATATTGTGTGCGTGTTCTGTGTAAGCATCGCTTTAATGTTCATGTTCCAAGCTTCGGGCGTAGACCGGTTCTGTTCAGCTATCGTTCACTTTTCAACTCTGGCGGAAATAATGACGTCATAAATGAAGAGTAGATGGCAAATGGGTGATACATCGAAATGATATGGAATTGTACATGTTAGAATTTGGTTTTCAATGTGACTCATTTTGGTAAAAGAAACGAGAGAACGGTCTTGCGTGTATTTTATTAACGATCCCTTAAGTTCTAAACTGTAGACTTTTTTCATGAAGGTAAGAGATTATCATTTCATTTTATATTTTCCGTATGCGAGTGCGAATGCATATATTTTTTTTTTTTAAATGCGGAGAATTCTGACGCACCCTTGTGCACTTTTCAAACACTCGTATCTCGTTATCAGCATTGTACATTTTAATCTCTTTTCACGAAGAACGAATAAGAAGCGTGCCGTTGTTACTTGCAATTTTATATGTAACAGTGTGTTGTGTTTAATAATAAAAAAAAAAGTATAAAAAAAATTAATGAAAAGATAGACTATAATAGTTTGACGTTTTTTTCTAATTTGTTTAATTTATAAATAAATTATCTGTACCATACCACAAGAGCACAGGTAATTTTCTTTGTGTTTTGTACGAATGTGATAAATATTTTGTATATTCCTTTGATTTCCAGAATTGATTTATTTGAAATAACCAAAATGTCAGACCACTTTGGCCCAATTACTCTGAAATGGGATCCCAAGAATTTGGAGATTCGTACAATGTCTGTAGAAAAGACATTGGAACCTTTAGTTTTACAAGTAACCACGCTTGTAAATACAAAGGGTCCCAGCAAGAAGAAGAAAGGGAAATCAAAGAGAGCCAGTGCTTTAGTTGGAACTGTAGAAAAAGCAACTAGCAATTTTATTGAGAAGGGTGAACAGATAGCTTATGAAAATCCTGACATTACTGCTGAAATGTTGAGTGCTGTTGAAGAAGTAAGAAAAACAGGTGCTGCAATGAGCATTGCTGCCAGGTATTATCTTTTTCATATATTAATCAAATGTATAGAAAACTTTTAAATACATTTTATCATTATCATTGTTGTTATTATATTTAGAGAGTTCTCAGAAGATCCTTGTTCTTCTTTGAAAAGAGGCAACATGGTTCGTGCAGCAAGGAATTTACTATCTGCAGTGACAAGATTGCTTATTTTAGCAGACATGGTTGATGTACATTTGTTACTGAAATCATTACATGTAGTGGAAGATGATCTAAAGAAATTAAAGAATGCATCATCACAGGGAGAACTATTAGAAAATATAAAACAATTTGGAAGAAATACATCAGAGCTTATGAATCAAGCTGCAAAACGTCAGCAAGAATTGAAGGATCCTCAGTTAAGAGATGATTTAGCTGCAGCAAGAGCTGTTCTAAAGAAGCATTCCACTATGCTGCTTACTGCTTCTAAAGTTTATGTTCGACATCCTGAGCTAGCTGCAGCCAAAGCTAATCGCGACTATGTTTTGAAACAAGTATGCGAAGCTGTAAATACTATTAATGATGTCGCACAAGGGAAAACTCCGGTTGATAGTCAACATCCTTATGAAGGGCCTGGAGAATTAGCTGCTGCTTTAGATGATTTTGACGAGAGAATGGTAATGTCTCCGCTTGCGTACAACGAAGTACGTACAAGACCCAGTCTCGAAGAGAGACTAGAGAGTATTATCAGCGGTGCCGCGCTGATGGCAGATTCTTCTTGCACCCGAGACGAGCGTAGAGAACGCATTGTTGCAGAATGTAATGCAGTTAGGCAAGCACTTCAAGATCTGCTTAGTGAATATATGAATAATGTAAGTAGGTTGTACATCTCTGTGCTTTTATGATTCAAACACATATATGAGAGAAAAGTTTTCATAATTACAACAATGTAGAAAAATTTAATTATGTTCATTTTTTTTTTTATTATTTATTTCGGTTTGTACCTCACTCTGTAATATAGCATTGAACTGTACAAATACATCATTGCATAATACATACAGAGAAACATATATATATTCACACATATCCCTAACACATAAATAACTATATTATTATTTCATATAATTGACCGATTTGTATATTTCTTAGTAAGTTCGTTTGACTCATTTATTTTTTTATTTTTGATGATCGCAGTTACAGCTTGCTCGGGGTGGGAAACGGGTAAATATGAAATTCTTGTGTTTCTTTTCACTATTCTTGCATACAATTTACAGATTCAGCGAGATTTTTTTTTGTTGCTAAAATATTGTGTTAATCACAAGTATGATTCATATTATTATCTAACAAGAAGCACTAATCAAATAATCTTCCAGTATTCACACTCTTTTAATTATCCCCTAATCTGCACAATTGTATATACTACATTGTTTCCTTATGTAGAAATATAAAATAAGAAATATTATTGCACAATATGTAATATTCAGTTAATAGAGATTAAACAATATAGTGTAGATAAGTAGTGCATATTTTAAACGTAATTTAAAATTTGCATAATTTACAATAACAAAATTAATTTTAATACAATTGATTATAAATTATGATCGATTCGTTTATGAGAATTTTTTTATAATTATTTTATATTACGTTCTTTCTCTTATGTTTGCCTGTGTACATAGCTTTTTAAAACCAAAAAAAAAATAAATAAAAAAATAAAAATAAAACTATTTTCCATATAACAAATAGACATGTAACTTTCCATAACTAGTATATTAAATTGTAAGATATATACTAAACGGCTACATTGAAGAAAGTATAGCATCTTCCAAATAATAAAGTAAAATCAGTTTCTTAGTTAATTATCATCTGTCCTTTGAATAATCAGTAAAAGAATTCTAACATCTTGCACTCTAATGCTGTTAGTAAACCAAACATAGCATAGATCTTTCTTGAATGTCTATGGATTGTTTATTATTTTTACAAATTATGTGTCTTTTAACAGATGGGCGTTAAGGAACAATCAGAAGGTTTAGAAAGAGCGATTGATCATATGTGCCGAAAAACTCGCGATCTTCGTAGACAATTACGAAAGGCTGTAGTGGACCATGTATCTGATAGTTTTCTGGAAACCAGTGTACCTTTGCTGGTCCTCATTGAAGCTGCGAGAAACGGTCGCGATAAAGAAGTAGAAGAGTATGCTCTTGTTTTTACAGAACATGCTAATAAACTAGTCGAGGTATATTGTTATACCGTATTTGTTGGAAGCATTTATTTTGATTCCTACTAATATGAATATCATATGTTTATTCAGGTTGCCAATTTAGTGTGTAGTATGTCAGGAAATGAGGATGGTGTAAAAATGGTTCGTTATGCGGCAGCTCAAATTGGAAATTTATGCCCGCAAGTAATTAATGCGGCACGTGTGCTGGCAGCTCGTAATCGATCTAAAGTAGCTCTAGATAACATGGAAGTATTTCGGCAAGCATGGGAGAATCAAGTTAGAGTATTAACGGAAGCTGTCGATGACATTACTACCATCGACGATTTCTTAGCTGTGTCTGAGAATCACATCTTGGAAGACGTAAATAAATGCGTACTGGCATTGCAAGAGGGTGATGCTGATACTTTAGATAGAACCGCGGGCGCTATCCGCGGAAGATCAGCCAGAGTTTGTAATGTTGTTCAAGCAGAAATGGATAACTATGAGCCTTGTATCTACACGAAACGGGTTTTAGAAGCCGTGAAAGTTCTAAGGGAACAAGTAATGCCGAAATTCGCACAGAGAGTAGAAGTCGCTGTAGATGCATTGGGTAGTAATCCTGCTAAAGATGTGGATGAGAATGATTTTATAGATGCATCCAGACTGGTTTACGATGGTGTTCGTGAAATTAGGCGTGCAGTTTTGATGAACAGAGTAAGAAAATGCAAAATTTTATACAAAGTTCATATCTTTTTCGACCAAATTCTTTCCATACATATATTTGTTATATTTTAGGCGGATGAGGATCTAGATCCAGAAGATGTTGAACTCGATGAACATTATACATTAGAAACTCGAAGTAAATCGAGTGCTCAAACTGGTGAACATGGTGTCGACGAATACCCAGAAATTAGCGGTATCACAACAGCTCGCGAAGCAATGCGTAAGATGCCAGAGGAAGATAAGCAGAAAATCTTACAACAAGTAGAGTACTTTAAGAGCGAGAAACTGAAGTTCGATAAAGAAGTTGCCAAATGGGACGACGCAGGAAATGATATTATTGTTCTTGCGAAGCATATGTGTATGATTATGATGGAGATGACAGATTTTACTAGAGGTCGCGGACCTCTGAAGACAACTATGGACGTTATTAACGCGGCGAAGAAAATTTCTGAAGCTGGAACGAAATTAGACAAGTTAACGAGACAAATAGCAGATCAATGTCCAGAAAGTTCTACCAAGAAAGATCTTCTGGCGTATTTACAACGTATAGCATTGTATTGTCATCAGATGAATATTACAAGCAAAGTTAAAGCGGATGTACAAAATATTAGCGGAGAATTAATTGTATCTGGACTTGACAGTGCAACTTCCCTTATTCAGGCAGCTAAGAACTTAATGAACGCGGTAGTTCTTACTGTTAAGGCTTCATATGTTGCATCAACAAAATATCCTCGACAATCTACAGTAACTGTAAGTATTGCGCATGCGGCGCAATGACCTACATAAGCTCTAACATATTCATGTTCTAAATAAGTTAATTATATCTATCATTTGTACGTATAATTAACATTAATGTTAAAACTTTTTTACTAACTATCCATTGGACTATGTGTAGTATGTAAGTATTTATATAACATAAAAGTGTACTAATTTTTTTAGAATTATACCTGTTACCTGCATTTTTTATTTTTATAAACGTATAATTAATATTCTTCTTCTTTGTTTAATTAGTCTCCGATCGTAGTCTGGAAAATGAAAGCACCAGAAAAGAAACCATTAGTACGCCCGGAAAGACCAGAAGAAGTTAGGGCAAAAGTACGTAAAGGTTCACAGAAAAAAGTCCAAAATCCGATACACGCGCTATCCGAATTTCAGAGTCCTACAGAAAGTGTTTAAAGTTTTATGTGTAAGTAATTTAATAAAAATGGAACCTAGTATACAGCATCACCTTTGAGAAAATCATACAAGCAAGATGTTTTATTTTCTATCGAGTGTAATATTTATAACACAGACTTGTGTTTATTGTTAATTTAGTATGTACCATGAAATATAAAACATAATAATCACTCTTTCTGCAAAACTACAATCTTAGACTGCCAAAGGAATGTGGAATTAAATGTTTTGTATTAAGTGCTGATACATATTTTAAATATCACGGATGCACAATCATATATGTCTACCTTATTGATACTTGCCGGCAACGGAGCAAGCGAAAAGGAAATTTTAAATGTTTAAAGCAGAAATTGATTTCACGGTTATGATTGTGATAAATAAAAAAAAAAAACTATTCGTAATAGAACTATAATAGAACTACGTGAAAATAAAATATCTTGCATAAACAAAGTGTTATGATTGATTTATGAATGTTTGAAAAACAAAGGTACAGTAATATGATCGTGTCAATTTAAAAAAAAAACCTTTAATTAGATCTCAAAGATTGACCTCCTTTTCTAAGGTATATGTGAACTTTATATTTCGATTGATAAGGTGTCAAGAAGTTTTCATAGAGTATAAGAGTGATCTACAAATTAATATAACATTTGATAATTTATAATAATTGCAGCATTTAAATCACTATGAAATATTCATAAGTGAATTACATTTTGCTTTATACTATGTTTATAATTTTACATTATTTACAAATGCCTATAATTGAGTATGTATTATTTCGCTAATGAAATTTGCAATAGAAAAAGGACGACTATAATACTTAATTGTGTAATACAAATCTGTAACATCAATTAAGTATACTCTAGCGAAATGCCATTTTTAAATTACTATTATTTATATAGAAGTATCGATTTTAGTTTATAAACGACAATTTTATAATGAAATTTTATTAAATAGTATTTAAGTGGTAAGTGGCTTATATATACTTGAGTATATATGCATGTCAACTTATTAAAGGCCTCACATTTTTCTTTCTTTCATTTTTTCTTTTTTTTTGTGATATATTAGATTAGTATTTGGAATCAAATTGGTGATTATTTTTTACATATTTTGTTAGTACATAGATCATTCTATTTAACGATTTTACAATCAGCATACATTCTTATACATATCCAGAGAAGTGTCCCTAATGATAAAAAAAAAAGACAATGTATAAGGCTGTTGTTTCAAGTAATTTTAACATTACTCTCAGGCCTGAAATTTTTGCCAATATGTTACGAAAAAATGTCGGTTTCTTGTTGTAACGAATTTTTTGACAATAATACTGCTAAATACTTTGTTATGCTTTTACATACAAAACCAACTAAGATACAAATAGTAATATAAACATTCTTCCAAATGGTAACTATATCGATAATTCCAAGTAATTAATAAAAAGTATGCGAATTCATTTATATAAATATATTTGATATAATACAATATATTTTTTTTTCTCTTCCATACATTTTTACTTATGTACTTTAACTATATGTTATTAATTTTCCATATTTTTCTTTCTTTGTTTTTTCCTTTTCTTTTTCTATGTATCTTCAGTTTTCTAAGATAATTTTCATACGATCAGAAGTTGCACGTTTTATTATTGAACATTGTATTTATGATTTAATGGAAGAAACGTGTTGTTCTATGTCGACGAAACTTGCAAAAGAGCAATAAAAGGAAGACAGTATTGCATTGGAATAAAGAGACTGCAGATCAAAGTATTTAATGATTGTATATAAGTAAATATTGATTACACGTTTTTTAAATGAATCTTCTTTACGATGATTTTGTATTACCTATAGCGTATAAGATGTAATTGTAAAAAAAACTGATACCAATTTCATACTTCACGCTATGAAGTGAAGTACTATATATTAAAGAACATTTTTATAATTCTCTTCTATCATTCATTTACAAACAGTTATTTTCTTTTAAAGTAACATTAGTGTATCATCAGTGTAGAGACGAGTATTCGCCCGTATTGCATATTAGAATTTAAGTTACTTATTATTATGTAAAATTGACACACACTGAATTCAACTTTTACAAAAGTTATTTAGAAATGTTGATCGATCGAAATGGAATTAATGTTTACAAATCTCATAGCAGAAAATTGCATGACACACTGATTAAATTATGCAAAATAGTATGTTGTACATGTCACAAAAATATGTAATTGCAAACGTTTCTAATGCGTAAAATTGCACTTTACATTGTAACATGTACTGTTTCATTTATATCAGTATAGTTATTAATAGTAGGAGTTGTATTAAAGTATATTAAAAAGTTTGCAGAAAGTGTGGAAACAAGAGAGATTTCACATTTTGTAGATTTTAAACACAATATGTATTGGTATCAATTTTTTACTGTTGTAAAACAGACTAATTTATATAGGAGATAACTGTAAGATTAAATTGTAGTTACTGATATGCTGCCAAATACAAGGTGATGCTTTTAACAAACATCTTTTCCATCATTATTAACTTTCATGTGGTGTATTTATAAATAAATTATATGTTTATTTTACTGCAAAATAATTACAATTATATTACAATTAAAGATATAATTATATCGAATAAGAGATAAACAATGAAACAATCCTGACCTACTTGAAAGAAAGACTGTAAATTAAATACTTACTGTTCAAAGCTATTAAATTTATGGGGAAGGGAAATTGGGATGAAGATTGGAAAAGGGGTTGACAGTGAATAAAAAATACTGACACCTCCAATTTATTCTCTATTTCTTTTTTTTTTTTTGCTTTTTTGTCTCAACATAAAGTTGAAAAAATGTTATTATACTGCACAACCACATAAATTAATAAATGAAAGTGAAACACAGTATTTGTGCTTGTTGATCTAAATATTAGAGTTACTTATATGGATACATTAACAAATTCTTTTTTCTTTTCTTTTTCATCATTTTTTAAAGTACTACTTTCTTATGCTACATAATGTATACGAAACGAATGAAATTGCTTACTTTTTTTTTTTAACTTAGGTTATCTTATTGTTCTTATTATTAGTATTATCATTATCATTATTATTACACACCAAATAAATATAGGTACTATTAAAGTAATTCAATAGAAGTTTTGATGGTTGTTAATTGAATTTGTAATAATTAAGAGTCTAGAAAAACTCAAGAAATTATGCAATGATATACATTATATTTATGGTTACATTGTAACCAGATGAATTATTTATATTTTTCTACTGCTAAAATACAGCTTTTTATCGATACATATGACATGCTACTAAAAATATTAATAATATGCTTTAAATATTGCATGTCATTCGAATTGACACAGATTCAATGACTACAAGATACATACTTATGGCTACTAATATGCTTTTCATACTTACAGTTTTTTTTTTCATGATTTTATTGCAAAAAGTAAAATTATACAAACTAAATAGATACTTTTAACTGGTATATTATGTAATTTTATCGGTATTATTTAACAAATTGGTAAACAATAACTAAATATACATCAGATCCTGTTAAAGAAAGTAAAACCTAAATCTAAAAAAGCAGTCTCTTTTCATACTAAGTTAAATTTAAAACTTAAAAGAAGTGCTTAAGGATATTTGTTAATCGTTTTACATGATTAATGCACCACTAAATTTGAAACTTCTTCAAATAAATCTACGAATGTTTTTTTTTTCTTTTTTTTTTAATCTTATCATAAACTAAATACATATTTCTTTTTTCTTTTTATCTTTTTTATTGTTTTTTTTTTGTTTGTTTTTAAGAGGAGCCACAAATAGTAAGAGGTATGTGAAAGAATTTAAAAGCAAAATAATTACGAGACATTAACGAAATCAAGAAGTTCTTTTTACTGTGAGTAATCTATATACGATAAATCTATTTAATTTGCTTCATAATCACAGTTGCTGTATTCATACTAAAGTATGTTGTGACTAAAATAATACAGGTTTTTATCTCATGCAATCTTATAAAATCCTGACAGTATGTATCTATCACAATGCAAAAAATGTTAATAGAATTTGTACATAAATGTTTGTTTCCAAAGAGCACGTACAAGTGGTGAAGATGTATTATTATTATCGTTATTAAAATAGAATTTTACTTTTTTCAATATATTTCATTGCTAAGAAATGTACAAGCTATTTAATAAAATTTAACAAGACGATAAAGCAACGTTCGTTCTTTGAATTTAATATTAACAATACACTCACCACTTATATCATATTTTCAATAATATTATATTTCATATACATATTCTAACAGAGTTTCAAAATATTATTTCATAGAAATTTTATTACTTAATTAAAGTAAGTAAGCAATACATTGATTCCTCAATATCACGAAAGAGAGTCAGAAAAAGAGTCCCTCACAGCCCGCGTAAGACTTTCACTTGAGATCTTCAAGTCTTTCAAGAGACATATGCTGATATAGGACCAGAATTATGACATAGGTTCTTTTTAAAATTAAAAAGAAACTGATGATAAAAGTAAAGATTAAAAATGTTCTCGTGTAATTGGACGTGCTTAAGTATGATTCTGCAACAAAATACGCATCGGATGCAATACATTTTTCAACGCAACATTTTTACTTACATCAGTCGTAACGACTTCTGTATATATATATACGTTCTTGATTCATGTCAATGATATTACAGAAGATGTATATATCGGTATAAAATAAGTGTTACAAAAGGAACTCTTAGAAAAGTGTTTCATCTAGAAACGCATACTACGGTATATAAAAACTTTCAGATCTTAATAAAACAAGTATTCTGAAAGAAATAAAAAAAAAGATAGGTATGCTCACTTGGATGTAATTAATTCATCGTCGGATGTGTGTAGAATGTAAATCATGAAAATCTATATAGCTTTGTTTTCTGTATGCTGCCTCAATTTCTAATTAGTTATATAAGATAAACATTTATTTTTGAAAATACTTTTCCCTCGGTTAAATAAGAAGTTTATGAATTGCAAATTTTCATTAACAAGTGATTTTTATGTAATTGCTCGTTATATCGGCGAAAAATATATATGAAAAATTAAATGTTTATAATATTATGCAATATCTCACGACTATAAAAATTTGAATTTTTTTGTTGTTGTTTTTTCACAATTTATGGTTAATGCAACTGACTTCATTACTTTTAAATATCATATAATAGCATTACGTATTATCTGCTTTGATGATCATTATACCTTTGTACGTGAAGTCACAGTCATTTAACTTTTAATACAATTCAGTTAATACAACTGTGTTACTGAAGGTGGTAAATATTAACCATACATATAGCCATGTTTTATTCAGTTAAAGAACAAATGTATGGCTTCTATGATGATTCTGCAGTAACTTCTGGTGGTGTACTTACAGATGTTACTGCTGACTTGAATGCTGGAACAAATTCAGCTGCATTTGGATTTAATGTACTCTGGAAATTTACATTGTCCATATAAAATACACCATTGCATATCTTATAATTGAAATACAGATTGATCAAAGTATACCTGTTTAGCAAGGTCATCGTGCATTTTTAGATTACTAAGCTGCTGACAAAGTTCAGCACCATTCTCTGGTGCACTTGTAGCAGTAGACCAAGCAATAGAATTTGTATTTCGTTCATGTTGCCTTTCATCTTCCCACATTGCCTTTAAGCATTCCTCTGTTAGCTCCTCCTCCATCAATTGTTGGATCACCTATGATTTTTAATTATTATTCTATCATTAATATTTCAAATTTCATATTTATATACAACATTTATTATTGAAAATAACAATTACTGAACCTCTTTATCGAATTCTTCCTCATTCTCCATCCATAGGTACTCAGAAAAGTCACTTTCTTCTGTTGCTTGTACATCAATTTCAGAATCAAAGTTATTATCCACATAAGAGATAATCCCCGTTTCATTTCCATAATCGTTCCCAGAACGATTGCTTGGAATCTTCATTTTCATTCCAAATATGAATTTAACAATACACTGAATAATCTATAAGCAAATTGATTAGTTTTAAAATTTTTATATCTGTCTACTCTTTTTTTTCAATACATAATCATTTATATATTAATTTTTAATAGTAATCAACATTAAGTAACATTATTTAGATGATTTTATTACGAGCAATGGTTATTGATTCGATAAAATAAATAATAATGGATAACAATAAAACGTTTAGTAAAAGAGAACCTTTAATCTCGCTTACACGTACGAAGACGGTGTGCAAAATATTCAAAATATATGTTTGCTTCGTTTACACATATGGTAGAACCGACTGGAAAATTACATTTTTTTTTCGCCGTAAAAAATGGTCAAACCTTACATTTACTTTGAATTTATCGTCAAAGATGTTACCAACTAAAAATTTGGGATTACTGTATTTATTGCATCGTAGCAATCGGATACGATAAAATATCGCTTGACAGATCTGTTACAAGGCGACCATTTTTAACTGTCTACTTTTAGTATTGACAAAGCAATATTTATTAGTCTTTATTGATAATTACATCGCGTATCTACTGTTATTACATGAGGAAATGATGCTCCAACAAACATAAAGTGCAACCATACCTTTTAATGTTGTAGTTTCGGAGAATTTGTGATAGAAAACACGATTTACGCAGTTCATGGGTAATATACGTGTCGTGCAACACAAATTAACCCTTGAAGTAATACTGGGATGGTGCTGCCACCACATACAAAAAGAGCAATGCACTTTGTGCTCCAAGAGTTGATAAATATTGATTTCTTCCGTAATTGATTTTGATCTAAACACTACAATAATGAGTCATACGTAATTGTTTTTTATATCTTCAATGTATTTCTGTCCTTAAATTTCAAATAATTTTTAAACGGTCGTTCTATACACGACAAGTCTAACAGTAATTGTAGAAACGTACGAATAGTTTTATTCTACTTAACAAATAAAATGTTGCCAATTTAATGGCGGTATGTCATAAATATTATAAAATTGGGATATTTTATAAATATCATATACATAATACATCTATAATTTTTCATTTTCATATATACCGTATTATACAACAAAAGGTGAGAGAAAGTATAAACTCTGCTATCGTACAGTGTAATTTTCAGTCAATACACAAACGAAAAAATCAAGAGAATTTACATCTATCGGTTAAACAGAAATGAAAATGTAACATATTACGAGTAATTAAATTCAAACGAATATTTTCTAAACAAAAGTAGCAAAATAATCGTTTAAACTTATTTTTATTTTTAAGTTATAGTATCTTTATGATTGTTCCTTTTGTTCTTTTTTCCAGGAAAGCCAAGGCATCATCGTGAACGTGTACTGAGTCACGTAGTAGGAATCTACCATGGTCATTGGCATCGTTCCTGACTTGACTCGAGTAGTGTATTTACATTGAAGCGTGTACCGTGTGATTGGCCGGGCTGGCTGACGTGCGTGTGTTGACGTTTCATCAAAACAAAGCACGATCGCGCGTCTCGTTGAGCATTTTACCACGGTGTTTCATTGCGAATGCGTCGTTTCTTGCGGTGTCTACGCGGAAAGTGTTGATCGGCTGTTCGTGCGTGCATAACCGGCTTCTGAGTGAACAAGTGCCACAATTACGATGTCGTCCACTGTGAAATTCACTTCGGACGAGAGTCTGGGCGGTAAGTGGAGTTTCGTTTCCCTCGAACTAAGCAACCAGCTGTCACTCGAACATTGCGGCCATTTCGCGTGCCGTGACTGACGCATAAACAAATGCGAACGCCTGCCTTTTACGCCGTAAGCATATTTGTTTGTTAAGTATACCATGTTGAATATACTTTACAGAAATATCAATTTTTCACGAAATACTGCAAGCGTATCGTCGAAGCGGCATTCAACATGTAACGAAAGTACATTATTTCGAAGTTTTGGCGCGATTGTATGGTTCTAACCTGGTATACCGGCGTTATGTTGTACGAAATAAATAATGTCTACCTGAAAGTATAGCTCGAGTCAATTGTTTAAGATGCTTCGATTGTTTTGTACAAATTGACTGTTTGAAATATGGAGACGACCGAATGGTGGCGTTCCCTGGAAGAAAAATAATCTTGATTTATTTCTGCGAAGTAGCATTTTTAACTTCACAGGCAAGGTTTACCCATGGTTCACCATTGTTATTTACGTTAACTCGTAATGGATATCAACTCTACTTTTTACGACTTTGTTACACTCTAAGTTTGATTCGCGATGTTACAAGGCAAAAGGTTAAAGATAATCTTATCGTTTATAATTGGCAGATTATTGTTCTGATTATAAGTTACACAAATTTGATATTTCTGCAGCTATAACATTTCGAAAGTTTGCTCGTAATGCCCTTTGTTATTCTTACCCCTATTGTGCGTTTTCAAAATAACAAAAGGCAACGAAACAATCAGCTTTTTGTTCCAAATGAAAGGGTTATTTTTGAAGAAAACTTTTTCCCAGAGATGGAGCGTATAATATTCAACTGAGAAAGAGTCCGAACATCAAATTCTTACCTTTGCCAGATATTACTTTAACAGTCCACGAAAAAAAAAAAAGGAATCGTTTTATAACGCTCTGTTGGTTGCTCGCTTTGCGCACCAACCAAAGTCGAACGAACGGGAGAGAGGAGGGAAATATAGCTTTATTTATGTTTCTCATATGGTCATGAAACTCTTAAAATTATGCTGTACGATTCGTTCACGCTTGAAACCTAGTTCCAGGAGGCATCGTTCAATATTTAACCCGCCTCTATTCGACATTTATGTCTCTCTAGAATATTGAGGTCGATGGAACCCTCAGACGATCTTGTAATAAGTTCACTTTGTTCCATAAATAGTCACTTTAAGGAGTTCTTAACGATCGCTTTTATGTTAGCAAGCTGTAAAACTGGACGAATCATCTGTTAAATGTATGCTCATCACTAAGGTCTAATGGTGGTCATCGATACTGGGACGTTAACCATTAGCGAGACCTCTGAGGCCGTCCTTTCGTCGATACAGATACCTTTTGTGTGCGATTTGGCCCAAAAGGAACCATCTGTTTTGCAAGAAAATTGATCTTTTATTTAGACGATCTGTTTTTCAATCTTTATGTGTATACGATACATTTAACGTTACGATTCCCTTTTTTCGCATTGAATTCTTTAAATGTAACAATGTATATTTATTGTAAAAACATCCACGAACCTTTTTTTATTGACGCATTTCCGCCGCAATTTAACAGCAGAAATCTTAAAACAAAAGATTTTACGGTTACAGTTGAACATCTACTGTTTATACCGAAATCTGCCACAACGAAAGGATTCTAAAAAATGTAATCATCACACGTAAGTTTAAAGTTACATATTTCTCAATTATAAGAATCAAATCAAGTATTCGAATTAGTTCATCATTGGCAAAGTCGAATCTCTTTTCTCGAACAATTAGGTTACTGTCCTATAAACGAAGTTGTCCAACCGTCTTTCGAGAGCAGTGGACCAAGTTCACGAATATATTTTATCCCTCTCCCGTACAACCATAACATCTTCGTTTTAGAAGATCAAAGAGATTCTCATAGGGATTGCACACGTGACCAATCTCAAGAACACTTCGCCGAGTCATTATTAACGTGACGCAATGTTCGTTACACAGACAACAGGTATCTCCACGCGGAGTTAACCATAGAATAGTAAAAGCTTGTGGAACAAATATAGCGAGTGTGGGTTAAATTTAGCCACCCACGAGACGACCGGACGTGGACCGGACGCTCGATAGGCCGTAGAAGTTATCGTTTCCCGACAGAACTGTCCCTTCTACAAACATTGTCGTCCAAACCAGACATCGCGCCAAGATTACCACCACTTATACGTGATTGTCCTCAGGAACGTCACGTAGCGAAATGACGTCAGCGTTCACAGGCTGTTTCTATCGAAGAGATTTGACCTGTTCGATTGCCTGACCGTTTGCAGGTAACATCTTGGAACGTGACCCATTTTTAATGGAACTTACTAACGTCGTCCTTAGTTTTTACCTGAATATCAACATGACTGCAGAATCATCTCTTCCTGTTGCATCTTTTCGTACTTTTCGCTCGTCTATGAAATCATTTCTTTGTATTTTATATATATAGAATTTGTAAATTTGAAGTTAAATATATTTTATGAATTTCTTAGAGAACATAATTTCCAATTCTCCCTCCCCTCTTGTTTAAACAAGTCGAATTTATTTTAATTATTTCGGACCGGTTTCTTTTTCATGTTCTCCTTGTTATCGCTGCTTTTTAACGGGTATATTTTGTCGATGTTATTCACACTTGTGCATAACGAACGGAAACGGAATAGAGATGACGGTTGTGAAGATTTTCGTGAGACACACTGTATATGGAAGGATTTTAAGAGACTCGTTACACAGCCGCTGCGTTTGATTGAAATGACGGGCCGATGAAAGGGGGACACGTTCGTTGTCTATTTTTAAACGTAACGCTCGTTGGCGAACTTTAATTCAATTCATTAAGGCCACCCACCCACCGTGATTTCGTAGCACGTGAAACTTCCTGCCCATTTTCGTACGTTCATCTCGCTAGTGTCAATGAAATATCTACTTCGTTCCGTGTTAAATATTAGTAGTACTCAATATTCGTTAGATACGTAACTGAACTAGTTTCCAAATTTCATATCGTTCGAGTGTATGATTCGTTGAACTAGGTAATATGTTTGAAACTCGTTGCAATTTGTAAATTGCATACGATACATGTCGTTTCACTCTTTTATTTGAACGTTCATAGAGTTAAAAAGACGTCGTTTACCGAGAGCCATGGCGGTTTGCAGAATGAATAAACTTTTCTAGAGTTTCAGCAAACAGAAAGTTCCACCGAGTCGAATATTACCGTGCCGAGAGAGAAGGCTCAGGCACTGACCTGCGTTAAGCCGCTCGCGCGTCCTTTAATATTTCACGATGATTAAGGCGTACCTAGATGAATCACCCATGTAGTATTTCTTTTTATAGAGGAACGTAAATTTCCTACCTTATTTTTTTTAGACGATAATGAAATAACACTAGGATACGCAGGTCCTTGAAAATAATGAATTTCAAATTTCCCGCTTTAAACTATAGAAATGATTAACGACGATGTGTGCCAAGTGTATGACGACTTTTCCTTGAAATAAAGAAAAGTAAATTGTGTATGCTAATTTATTTTCCATTAATCATTCTAACTTCGAAGTTTCGTTGAGAAAATTTTATTCGAAGAAAATCTATTTTATTTATAAAAAAAAGTTAAGCACGAATTGTGTGTTTTTGCGTTGTAGTTCGAAAACATCGTAATAGTCTCGTACGATATAATAAAACATAAGGGGAAAAAAAATAGGCTACACTCAACTACGGCTATTCTAGCGTTAATAGTGATTTATAATTTTTTATCATTTTTCCTCTTAGTGTCATAAATTAAAAGTCAGAATTGAACGTAAACTTTATTACAAAAGTTCAATTTTATTACAATCTCTTTTGATACTGTTTGGAATAAAATCTGTGTCGCGATTAAAACTGAAGAAGTTGAAGAATTGAACTTTTTCGATAAAATGCGTATGTCGAAATAAAAAACCACGTTGCGCAGTTTCATTGATTAGCAAAGCTTCGTGTGAACAGATACGTATACATATGTATACTTCTCGAGTATGTGAGATACGTGGCGTTGGCCACGTGTGCAGCTACGACGATCGTACATAAATTTTACGACTTGTCGCCGTTACTCACAAAAATGCCGGCCGTTTTGTAAACTCGTCGCTCGTATTACACCAACACTCGCTCTGTTTCGATCATTCATGCGTCATCTACGTTTAACTATTGTGCACTGCTATCTTTCCCTCTTCCTGTCCTAATGTTCAATTAAATCGTCTGTGACATTGGCGAAACGTTGACGCCGCCAACTTTCCGTTAAATCGATTTGTTAATTTGATTTTATTCAAATGCCGCTCTCACCATCGGTAATTCAGAAGGTTTTAATGCGTTGTTTCAACTATATTACATACTACATTTACATTTCAAATAAATTCTCACTCGGTGTCGAAGGAAATGTACCAGGAAACGATTAGATCACTTTTTGTGAAATTTCATTTCTATCTTGCAAAACGAACTTTCAGGTTTCCGAGATTTGTTAAAATTTCTAATCGAGTAAAAGTTCGTTCAGTTGAACAAAGTGGATGTTCGGCGTCTTTGATAAAGTTCATTCGGTTTACAGTTCGGTGTGTGCAATTACTATCAATATTCACCGTAATTGAGCGTATTTGCTCAGACGTGTGTTGCGCAGGAGAATATATCATGAAGAGGGAGGCAAGGAGTTGTGTTGTTTTTGTCGTTACATTCGCTATATGCGTCCCGCCATGCCCTCACGTTTGTGACCTTGTCGCGTATATAAACCTTCTTTTAAATTTTTTACATCTCGGTATATAATTTCCGTATGTGGCTTTGAAATTTGTCGAAATTTTATTCATTCCTTTTACTGTCGCATGTTAACGAGTAACGTGACACAAAAATTCAAGGAAGCTGAAAAAATGTTCTGGATCGTACCTCCTCGAATCTTTCTACTTGATAATTACTATCGAAGCCTGAGAAAAAAATAAGCTAATCTTATGCTTGAGTGGTACAACAACGTCTTTTCTTTCTCTTCGTCTTTTTCACTTGGAGCTCTCTCAAGTTCGCTTTATCAAGTTCCTTGGACAAACAATCCCTCAAGAAATTCGTTAGCTCGATTATGTAACGTAACCTGCGCATATTTATCCGGACAAAATCACGCGAAAGTATGTACCAAGAATTTTCTATTTTCTCCAGGTCGATTCTGCTTTTGAAACACGACTTGTACACCATGTTTCTTTCTTCGTTCGATATTTACCCACGGAAATTTTTATTCTACGTTTCTGATTTCTCGTAAAGTCTGAAGATTGCCGCGGCGTGAAAACGGATAGAGAAACGAGAGAATCGATCGTCGAATGAATTCTCGTGTCAGATGAAAATCGTATGTTTTCAAGAGGCTTTTGCTATTCTTTGGTTACTGGTATATTATTTACCATTCGGTGATGTCTTTGGGATATTTGTGCTGAGTTCATACTTGCACTCTTATGTATGCCACGGTTTATCGCGTGCCACACGGCTGGCACTAAAGTTAATAAAACAGAGTAGTAAATGATGTCATTCGATGACTGCCGTGCTTGTTACTCCCTCCCCGAACGATAATTAAATTCGCCGCCTAAAAATTGTGTCGATGAATCGATTTACCAGCCGCGAATTACTTCATACAGAGTTGAGAGTGAGAGGGGGGAGAGAGAGAGAGAGAGAGAGAGAGAGAGAGAGAGATATGCGACAGAAAAGAAACTGCCGTCTCGTCGGTGTGATTCACGCAGATCAGATAATGCTGCAATTTGGGGCACGCCAGAATTACCGTAACCTCCCTCAAAGTTACAAATTACAGTTCTCTAGATTCTTATCGCCAGTGATACGAATGACAGCTACGATGAAACGAAAGAAAATGTGCCAATAGTCACGTATTCTGTATTCTGCGACGTGGTAAAATATCCGCTATTTCAACGGAATGTACCGATTATCGGTAAAAATTGCTTAACATACCCAATACTTGATTCATTTATTAGATACGTGTTTTCCTATAATTAGCTATTATTGCAAAGTGAGATCGCGTGATGTCCTAGAGTGTACACGGTTCCTGTAATTCACTTAATTGGTAAGAGGAAATGCGGATATCAAAGTGAATCTTCGACGTTTCTTGGAATCTCGACTAGACACGGTACCGTGATTATAGTTATTGTAATAGTAGACGCATATCCGAAAAGAAGGTTAATGGAAAAACGGGACAGAGATGTGTTTGACATTATTCCCGGAGGTTGTGTGTAATTGAACACTCTGTGCGTAATGGGAACTATTTTCTGTCTGGTTCTCTAATTTCTTTACCACTTGCGCGTACAATTTCAAGCGTACAAATCCGTGTAATAAACGTAAGTTTCACTTTTGTGAAAGCTATGATTTTTCGAGCAAAAAAATACGCTATCTAGCATTGATTTGATGATTCAATACTTTTGTCAAGTGGAGATGTCTCGAACGTTACAACGATCGCGAATGGGGATATAGCGTTGATATTTTTCTTTTCTTTTTCTTTTCTAAAGATATCGATTAAAGGCAGTGTTGATAATGATTCATCGGTCGTTAGATACCACGCTTGGATCCGTCACGAGTCTGTCGTGCACGTGACACAACCTCGTGTAACTTATATTGTCAATTCAACATAAGAAAATCGCACTTCAATAGAAATTAAAAAAAAAAAAAAAGGTTTGCGAAATAATGATGTAAAGTGTGAAAATAAAACTCATAATTATCTGCCGGTAGATATTGTCATACACATTTATTAAGTTAAACAGATAGCAATGCGTGAAGTGGAAAAAAAATGAAGTTAATGAAGTTCGCGATAACGGTAATCAAAATTCGTATTATATTTAGACGAACTGCTTCACCTTTGTGGACCAAAACGAAAAAAAAATAAACACGTATTGAGATTTCCGAACAATCTTGTTCCGTTTTACGCTGCAAGAAAAAATTCCACAGTTTCTTTTTTTTCCTTTCAAGCACACATACACACACGATTTTCATATCTACAACTTCTATTGACGGAAATGCACTTTATACATCGCAGCATTTGCAAACAATAAGATTACTCCAGGTGACACAATTAACACGGTTAATTTCGTGAACTGTTAACTTCTTCCGGAAAAGCAGCATAGATCCTTCACGCTATCTTGCGGTTTGTAGGCGAATCGTGTGACGCAACGCGACTACGCGTCGCTACGTCAGAGTTAACGGACCTTGGCCATGAACCTTCTTGATAATTGAGTTGATTATTCCTCGATAATGTCCCTGGCCAATCGCATTTTACGCTCCTATGGATGGTAGAGCAAGGAATTTCACGTGTTTCTCTTTCTCTCAGCTTTTCTCTTTGCGTACACCTAACTCGATGGTTTCACTTGGTTTCTGCTTAAACTCCTTGCCTTGCGATTTTTCAGTGGTTATCTATCTTAATGCTAGGTACTCATCGCTTTAATAACGCGTTAAACGAAACAGAATGGCATTATGCAGGCTTCCTATTTTAATAACCCTCAGACTTAGAAATCAAAACTAAAGATAGGGATAAAATAAAAATTTACCGTGAATAGAACCACTTTTGCAATATTTTAACCATCTATATCACGAGTGTGATTTGTTATTTTAAGGTAAAAAATTAATAGAAAAATGTGTATCCTGTGTTTCCTATCGTATGCCTCGATTTTTCACAATTTTGATATATTCATTGTAAATCAGTGATTATTTTAACCTCTGGTATTTTCAATGAATACAATATATCACGAGAACGTGTATATACTATTTTCTATTAACTAACGAGAAAGATTTTCTGAAACGTTCAAGCAAACATCGTTAATAGAAATCAATACAGAACCAGGTTACACATATAACGGCGAGGAATGTTTTTTTCACTTAACTTCAAGTACCCTTTACACAAGTTCCCCTATGCACTTAACAACTTTCCCGACAGAAAGCTTGCCTTTACTTACATTTCGTGACTCATACAATAACCGTCTGCATTTTGTTTAACGTGTTCACAGAGTCTTGGGTGGAGCTGAATCCTGTGCCCGATAGGATAACTCCATTACCGTTCAGTAGCGGCGGTGAGGAATACCTGCGACTCCTTAGGGAGGCTCAAAGGGATTCTCTCCCTTCATCAGCTAGACATTCTTTAGCTTCTTCACGTCGCGGCACACCTCGAGACAGGTAAAAATCATTACCTCTCAGAACATCTATCATTATGTACAAACGTATTGTTCGTTCGAGTCTTATAAATTTTCCATTTGATCGAACGATATCTAATCTAATCAACCAAATGCTACCGAACATATAAATCTAAGTAAATTCGTAGGATAAAAATTGATTGAATAAACTGTCGTTACTATAACAATGTTGGTATATGTAATACTGTTAAAAAAAAAATCGTTCGTTGGAAACATGATAAATTCAACTGGTTCACGGATCGAGGTTCTTAAGAAAGACCATTTGAAAGAAGCCTGGTTCGTCTTGTTTCTCCTCGAGTATCGAGCGAAGAAAGAACCAAAAGAGGAGAGAAAAGAAAAAGAAATAAGCGATATAGCATGAGTCAGATGCCGGTTCGGAGGAAGACCGAGGGTGGAATCTTTTTCTGGCCGGTTTCTTTGTAAAACGTAGGCGTTGCTACGTCTCAAGGACCGGCAGATGAAAGAGGACGAGCAAACAAACACCGACATTCTCATCTGTGTCTCTCTGATCCCTTGTATCACAGTCTCTTTTTAAAAAATTTGTTTTCTATATACGTCTCTTGAGCAGTGTATCTAACGTTTGAGGTATATACACACGGAGAAGGGAACCGTAAAAAGTATTTCGTTTTCTTTTTTTGTTTTTTAAACGATTCAGCTAAGTCTTTAGGCTGTTTACATTTGAGCTTTCCAAACGAAAGCTTCCTTTATTCTAAAATCTGATTGACGTTCGAGATTACGACTAACGACGCAGTTCTTTCGCCGAATTCTTCAAACAAATTTTCTGATAACAGTTTCCTCCAAGGCTGTATCAAATTAGCATTAAAGTGTCGACGTCGTTAAAGATAACTCTGAAAGACGTCATCCTGGGGGCTGTAACTTGCACGATCGATCCACGTTGTAGATAGAAAAGTGTATCGAACTCATGATGCATCAGTTTTATCTTCGTTTATTTATTTATTTTACAGTTAAATATAATACTTAACCATATCGATGTATAACACTGTCTTAAAATAAAATATGTGAAACTTTCTCACCCTTGACGTGGACGTTTGTTTTATTCCTTTTGATAATCAGCAATTCTGTATTTAATCTTAAGGTGAAGAATTGCTACTCGATTGCTTCCTTTTACTATTTGCGACGTTCGATCGGTAGCGCAGATGTTCGATGAGGTCATTCATTATCATTTCTCAGTTCCGTGTAAAACAGAAAAATGTATCGTACGATGTGACACGCAGGTCACGTAATACAAACTAGTGTCTTCAACATTGTATGGTATTACATTTAACGTTGATCCAAGTTATCGACGAACGAATTCGAAGTAAACGTATGAAGAAGGGGCGCGAATTCTTTTAACGATAAACACTTTCGTTACCACGGAAACATAGAATCTATGTGCAAAATCTCGTGAAATCTTGTGTTACAGCCCAAAGAGCCCACCAAACAGCCCCAATACCGAGTTATCAACCGAAGACGAGCTCAAGGGAGTATATATAAATTACTGCTGCAACAAGGTCAGTTTCATAATCGATTTCTAATACCGTACACTTGTGTTGACGACTTGTCTACGATCACAAAGAATCCCGATGCGTCTCTGTGTTTCTTTCAATTGATTGTCTGCGGTCCTTACAAGGAAGACCTATTGTCATAGTGAAACTGATGCGTCTGATCGTTACAAAGTATCCCATTTATACGTAAGATTTTCATTACAAGAGAATTCTTTGTCTATTCTTCTGTATTTATGAAAATTCCCATTTAATTATATAATCCAGAGTTCTAACAGAGCATTATATTGTTCCATTCATATTTAGGTTGCTCTAATTTTCCTACGGCGCATGCTCAAAATACGAAACACACTCCCCGATGTATCGTGTATGTAACTGGTTTTATCGAACGAAACCGTCAGAGCCTCACACTTTTTTGCGCAAGGTCCCCGCAGATCACTGACTCCTCTAGATGCCCCTTTCTAACGCATATTATAGAGGTCATAGAACGTGTATCCTCTTTTGAAGTCGCGATGCCTAATCGCGAAGCCTAATCGCGAGGTGCAGTATACATGCACAAAGGCGAAAACGCAGGTCATAGTTTTGTATGGTTATACTCGAGTATCTGAGCGATATGGGAAGAGCAATATGCCTCTATTCAAATCAGCTGATAGCAGGATATCACGATCCGCGTTGTTTATTCATGATTTAACGCAAATTATCTGGTCTCAGTGGGGAGGCTAGTAAGCGAACTAGCAGCCCTTATCTTTCTGGTCTTTTTCCCTCGTAAACAACTCGTTTGGAAAATATCATCGTTCACCGACAGGTACACACGCCGATACATCGTCGATCTTACACTTATCGTACGGCCACGTAATATTTTTTGATCGTCGAAAAGAAAAGAAGCGGACAAAAATAGCAACAAAGACAATCAGAAAGGAGAATGGATAAGGTCGATAAGAAGCGTGCGATGCAAACAACCGAGGATTTTCCATGAGTCAGTTGCTCAACCGCGTGTTCACCAATGTTGTTGCTACTCGAGCCTTTTTACTTCTCCTTTGTAACACGTAGCGTTTCTTTGTGAAGATATATACGTATAAGATTTCTTCTCGAAAGTCGTGCCGTCTTTGAGAATCTTCGTCGATTCTCGTTTTAACCGGCACAGATAACGTATTAAAAATAGAGCGTATCTTCAGAAGCTTCTGTTCTTCTGTTTATTACGGATACTATCTTCAACGCGACATTTCATTTTTTTTCTTTTTCACATCCTTCATTCTCTTGGTCTTCTCTTTTCCTATCGATAGAAAAGATCGATACGTCATTTCTTTTGTTTATTTCCAAACGATTACGTAACTATCTGGTAAATCGAATAACTCGAAGTTGTTTAACGGGTGTAGTGCGAACGAACGACCTTGATATTTATGTTGGTAAAGAAGGAGAGAAGCTTCTGCGTCGAAGGAAACGGGGCTTGATGCGTGTTGTGCATTAATTGCGATAGGTCTGCATTTGTACTTCGCTTCGCCGATAGTTAATCCATTTACCAACGAAGGATATACTGGGCTTTTGTGTTCTGGGGTAGTAGAAGAGTTTCGTAGTTTTGCAACCATATACAGTCGCGTGGAACCTTGACAAACTTTTCAACGCGACATGATCGACGCAGAGAAAGTATAATACCAGTTGTTTGGTAACAATATGGTGGGATATGTTTCAAAATAACTTTGTTGTATTTTATTATATATTTTATTCAATCTGTAAATCTTTTTTTTTTATCAAAATGCTGTACATAGTAAATTCATTGTTACAAGTTTAACCTAACCTAACCTATAACAGTTTTCCCATGTTTCACCCGCGCATTCCACGGAACAGCGCGAACGCGTTCAGTTGGAACGAGCACAACGGCTTCATCCAAGAAACAAGAGTAGTATCGTGCACAAAGTATCCAATATCCCACCTCCCTTTACTTCTTCACGACAACTTCGCCGCGAAGCGAACCCGTTCGACGAGTGGCTATACACAGCCACGAGAGGACCGGATTTTGCACTAGTGGTTGTTAAATGTAAGGCTGTTCAGAGCGGGGATTCGTTCGTTCACGATCGCGTGATCTGTACGCCGTAACGGGGAAACGCACGCGTAACAAGAACACAACGCCAGGTGAACGATCTAGCACGTACACATTGCAACACTTGTGTGTCACTTTTCCGCTGATAAAAGCGTCGAAGTGTTGTCCCTATTGTGATTTGATTGCACGCCATTTTGAGAACTGTTAGTGCGCATGACACCGATGAGGTTAAAAAAAAATCTCCATAAAGCATTCGGTTGGTAAAGGAGGTTGTTTAGGTTAGGTATCCCCTGAATGTTTTAATATTATAGAGTTATTACAAAAGTGGCATACATTTGAATGTTTGCAAAGTAATTGTATGGAAAACATTGTATTCCTGGTAGAAAGTATGCATCACGTGTTATACGGAAACGTAGCGTGAGAAAGGAGAACGCGCCGATAAAAAAATTTCTCTTCTGTTACGCGAGCGATTTCATACGATTAACGACGCGTTTCACCAAACCAATTATTCGAAAAGGAAATTGCATCTCGCAGAATTGTTCGTGTGTAGTCGCTTTTCGAAGTGAAGTGTTCGAAAAGCGTGAAATTTATTTGAAGAAATTTAACAAGTGGCATATAACTCGGATGTCTATACGTGGCTGAAGCTAGATGGCCAGTGTCACTTTCAGCATACCAATCCGGATGCTGAACCGAGCACGTTTCGCGATACGTCTCTGGTTTATTTATATATTTCTACTCTCATTTATCGTGCCTCTGGTACACGAACAACATCCATTTCTTTCGTAATAATCCAGCTTGATAAACTGTATCCCATTTCGTAAAATATCTAATGGTTTATACTTCACTGGAATACAAACATTTCCGTTTTACGGTGGTCGATCGTTTTTCGATCGATTCGCGAAGTTTCCGCCGGGGCAACTAACTTTTAATGGGGAACAAATTAGATTCCGATTTGATTTCCTAGAGATTGATCTAAAGCTGTTCGTTTTCAGAGAAGCCATTGCTAAGCAATGTAAGCTGATTTTCTGTGATAATCCTACTTTGGTAATAGCTTTTTTCAGGTTGGTAAACATTCGTTTAGAAGTTTTTTAAAACAGTAATTCGTTGATCAAATTTAATTTGGTGAAACATTTAAAAAAAAATCTTTGTATATAAATCTCGTATTTGTTGTAATGGAAACTTGGCGTATACATCGTGTTACGGTTTCATTCTTAACACAATATTGCACTTGTGTGCAAAGGAGATTGGGTTGTTAGACGAATTCCTTTCGATTGTACTCTGATTGCAATACATTTGATTAGCGAGCAAAAGAAGGGTTAGTTAGTGATCAATTACGAAGTTGCGTGGAAGGAGGGAACGGAAAGGCCGTGCATTCGGTCACGTATACCCGATCCTGCGGAACTTTGTTAAACGCCTACCAACTGGGCGTGTGATCTTAGTCACGTATCCAACGGTAATATCAATCGGCTGAAGAAAAAAAGAATCATTGCTGATAATCTCAACAAAAACGAACAAAAAAAAAAACAACATTTAACGGTGTTCTAATAAATAAATATTCCTTCAAAAGTACATTCTACGCTTAACACGTTAAGAGCCACGTTTATTTCGGCCGATTTCTAGTTTAGCCGTTCAGTTTCGAAAATTTTGCAATTAGTGTTACGATAAATTTAACGAAGAAAGTGGTAACTTTGTAACGTTTGCAGAGGAAAGTCTTATATTTGTTTAAACTGTTTTAACGGAACCCATTAACCATTTAAGATCCCTATTTAAAAGCACGAAATGGGTAAAACAAATCTTAATTTTTTCTTTTAATTTATAAGAAGCTTTATTGAAGGCAATGTTATTACATTAAAAAAATATTCAAAAAAATTAAACGTTAAATGAAAACTATGAAAAAAACATTGAAAAATCCAGAGATGTTTTTTTTTTTTTGTAATTACTAACGTTGGTCAATGTAATATTACGTACCTGGACGTTAAGCGGTTAATGGATGATGAGGCATTATTTTCTAAATTTGAAGCTGTTCAGTTTTCGAAAATTAACATTACCTGAACGAAAAGTTTAACGTTGAACCGCAGGGTCCGGTGTGACTCTTAACGTGTTAAGTAAAGGAAATGAAATAGATCCATTTCAGAAAGTAACCTATAAAATACGCGAAACATAGTCGAGTATGCAGAAACTGCACAGCTCGTCATTGACCCTCTCGAGTTCAACCACTATATCGTTGCGTAGTGCAATGTCCGTGGTTATGAGGGTGAATGAGTCCGAAATACGGTCGGTCGGTCGGTGTTGGACGTGTTGTAATTCTCGGTTATTACGCTCGGGGTAAAGGAGAATAGAAGACGTTTGAAACGAAGAAAGGAAACCGTTTGCGATGATTATAGTGAACGTAAGAGCGAGGGAAGCGTTACCGTCCGCTTTTCAACGACGTCGTAGCGAATGGGAACCAATCCGAAACGGTCTAGACATCACACCATACCGAGTGTAACGAATGAATTCGCCAGATCTCTTGGCTACTGTCGTATACACGCACGTCATCGTTTTACCGAGGGCAAAACGTGCACGATCCACTTTTTTTTTTACAGATTATGTTCTTGATATCGATCGCTTTTGCGTTTCAAACCTAACTCGTCTGGTTTTCTTTTTTGTCAAACTTTGCATCACGGTTGTAATTTGGAATTTTAGTCGCCTGATCACGATCGTCATTTTTTTTTTTTTGCAAGGTTATTTATAGGTTATGTAAGAAAGGGGGAGGTCAATTTGTACGTTAATTTACGACCGATGGAGAAGAGGTTGAGAATTCGAGAGACGCGTTTCCGTTTGATTCACGTTTTTCATTTTCAACGATTAAACATTTATGTATGCGAGAATGCAACGGGAGGAACGCTGCTCAAGGATATTCTTTCGTTTTGTCCGTTCTTCGCGAACGGCCTGAATACCAACGAGCAGAGTGGGCTGCTGTTCTAAATCACGTGGGTTAGCAATTACAAATGTAAACAAATTAGAATCAATCTTTTCTATTTTTGAAATAAAAAAATCGTCAGAAAAATAACTAAAACGAAAGCATGGTATCTCGTCAGTTCTTAATATGAAATGATCTTTCCGTCGCTCAGTTGTCAGTTTGCCTCAAATCGACCGTAAAATTGATTATCCAATTTGATTGATTCCTAGTTACAAGTCAGCCAATGAAAATCCTTTTAAGGCCGTGCCTCCACAACTGGCTGAGCTTACTTAGTTGCATTTATTACAGTCCTTGGATTCGCTCGTATGTTGCAATATTTATTTAAAGAGCGTTGAACTCTGCAGCGATTCCATAAGAACGTAGTTATACTAAGTAACGCGCGTGCAACCCTTTCTCTATATAGATTCCTCGTTACTTTCTTTTTTTTTAATTTCCAAGTAGTCAAGATATACCGCGATTATACGTAGCTAAGTTGTCTGCTTTTTTAACATCATTCACAGCGTGTTTTTCGTTTTTCGAGCAATAAAAAGACGAACGCGAAGATTCAATCTTTCAGCTAGAGTGGTTTTTTTCCTTTTCTTTTTTACTTAAATAGAACATGTCATAAATTAGTTCTCCGATCTGTGGAAGTTATAAAACCTATTTCCAGGCGTCGTGGGGTTGCTTAGAATTAGTTTCGTTGGAACGTTGGACAAGAAAAAAAAGTTCGGTGTGTCCTGATTTTCTGTTCATTTTCGAGGAATGGTGCAAGTACTTTTCTGCGTAATTTTAGTTGGAAAGAGCGTACTGCTTGCTCATCGTACCGTAAGATCTATTACGCATCACTTGAAGCACTATTTCGAGAAATAGAACGAATTATGCGTGGACTCGTGTCGACGTACTTGGCAAAAGTATCGCTAAACATGTTTTTCACCATTTTTTCGTCGTTATTTTAAAAGTGTCGCACGTGTACATTTGCAAGCGTTACTGAAAACAAATGCAAATTATTAAAATGCTAATCGTTAACACTTTGACATGTACCTTTTTGTAACACAACGTGTAACCAAGCGTACGAACAGTGTTTTTCAGTAATTCATGAATTAAAATTAACAATCCATTTTTCAGATATCTTAAAGACAAAAACAAAAAAATACAACAGATTCGATTAATCTAAGAATTGACAGTAGCGATGAATTGTTTACTAACAAACGTACGCTTCGTTTAATACGTATTTTATACATCGTAACAAGAGATACGGCGAGCGTGTTGTTTGCCTTGCGATTGGCTGATTGCCAGTCCAGTTATCCTTGGCTAGCCTGATGCTTCGAAGCCATTCATAGATAAGATGGTATATGCTTCGCTCGAGATAGTGGAGCATCTTTCTTCCTCGTTTCCCTTTATCTGTCGAACAATAACAAATCCTTGGACGTACGCGGTTTTTGATCGAAGCTAAAATTACATCGGCTATTTCGTGTCTCGTAAATAGGTATAGTCCGTGGAAGAAATAGTGTAGCGAGGTCGATCAGACGTGAAAGTTTATCGTGTTTTCGAGCATATCGGTAAACGATGACAGAAATCTGAGAGGATTAGAACTGAAAACCTCGGTCAGGGTTGTATGAATTAATTATCTTTCTTAATTTTTTCCATTCTATCCCAATTTAGAGAAGTGTAAGATTTCGCGCATCGACTTTGAATAAGTTAATCGCATTAATCCGTGTTACTGTTGCAACTTTCTTAACTGAGTTCATCTCTCAAATGGAAATTGAATCTCTCTGGTTTATAATTAACAATGAGCTAACGTCATAACGAAATTGTAATATCATTTTCCTTCGTGCACATACGAAACACAGGCATAACGGTACAATAAAAAATAAATAAACTATTGTGTTCGAAGCGTTGACTAATCGGTGAATAAATTAACTCGTCTTACGTATTTAATAGTTTAATACTTTTAATTTACGACCTTGCTACATTTTTTCCATCGAATTAAATGGGATGCCTTATGTGTGTATTATACAGATTCACTCGAATATCTTCGAAGCTGTTGAAGATGCTACAAAAATGTTTCAGATAAAAGTTAAGTGATTTCAAGGGTGTAAGATTTTCCCATGTGGAAGCGTAGAGGACATATGAAGATCAACTTTGCTTTTATAAGTGGAATCGTATATTTTTTAATGTACTAATCAACGCAGCTTGCTATTTTCTATATGAAAGTACCAAGTCACTTATGATGACTAATCTGAAACTATAAAAACTGTATTATTTATATATTTCTCTTAAATAAAAGTTATCGATAGCAACTGATTATCTTTCATGGTGTGTCATAGCTGATTAGAAGACAAGAAATATTTCGGAAAATTCGTATCCAATTTTTTTTTTCATTTTTCATCGTTTTTTCTTCTTTTACAATTTGCACCATGTGAAGAAGGTGGAAAGATTCGATCAGGTTACGCTAGGCAGGGTGTGATTGATCGACTATGCCTATCAGATTCCTCGTGACTCGATAAGAATCCGATCTCGTTAATTTTTCCGTCGGCCTCGACGAGTTGGAAAACCAGCGTAGTTGAAAACCAACCGGTCGAGCTTTGTGTTACTGGTGTAAATACTTATGTATATCTGGTAAACTGAGACGTAACTTCAATTGACGCCACGTAGAAGCGGGGAGTATCATCAATTTCACAATGATAGAGGATCCACCTGTACAGGCTTTAAATACTCTTTAAGTAGGATTGTTAGAGATTACAGATTTGTGGTTGGAAGAGACACAAGCAATCTAATATGGAATATACTTTTGTATAACTCGAGGATAAGAGGATTTGACAAATTCCTGTACGTTCGTTCTTTTTTTTTTTCATTTTTTTCTGCGCAGGAAGCTGAGCTTTTAGAGAAGAATACGGATTGGATCTACGAATGGAGTTCGCGTCCGGATCAAGCACCGCCAAAGTACGTCTACGTTCTACGTGTAATCTCAGGGTGGATTATAAGATCGGTTTACCATTTAAAAATAGTATAAACTTTTAAACTTTGAATCTAAACGAATATCTTCGAAAAGCGGTAATAATAGAAAAAGCAAAACTAAAAAAGAAATATGCAAATTTTTAGGCCACCCCCTTTATTTGAGAACAATGACTGCACACAGAGCAATTTACTGAATTTTCTTTGAATATTTCAGAGACTGGAAGTTCAAGCATCCTCAGGGAATGAGCAAGAGAAAATCTTACAGCATTCGTACCACAAAAGTGGGCAAGAATGGCTTGTTCTCTAAAGAAGTCCTTTATACACTCTTTATCACGAACATTCTGTCCGTTTTGGTGGGAGCTGGTTTAGGGTAAGAGTACTTCAATGATTAGACTTGAAACACAGGATAAAGATAGGAATAGCTTTTCTAAGCTAGTGTGATTATTTATATTTATTCTTTTGGTATTAAAATAGCGTGTGTTCTGATAGATAGATTGTGTGTTCTATGCAGAGTTTGGCTGACCAGGCGAGGAGCGTTAACGTCCACCGTGACCATCGAGTGAAAAAGAAAAACGGTCAGGTACGCGAAAGTCAGGACTGCTGCGCTGGAGATTGCAAGAAAACGGAGTATAAAAAAGGGTTGGTCTGTATCACAAACCGCAAGAAAGACTGAAGAGCCAAGAGGGTCGATCGAGCCTAAAAAGAAAATAAAAAGAAACACACGCAACATGTTTATTCCGATTACCCCCATTTTAATATTAGCACTTTCTATCTCTTCTTATTAATCCTTCCCTGCCTGAAAAGAAAAAGAAAAAAAAAAAGAAAGAAAACTTAACGGTGTACTTATTGAACGTCATGTTTATCGTGTAACTTGGAATGCAATTTAATATATGCTTAAGCGATAAAAATGTTAAAAAGGAAAAGAACAAAAAAGATAAGAGAGAGAAAAAAACAAACGATACATATAGCGTTGTTGAGGAAACAAGAACATGTCCATTTTATACCGTTTATAATGCGTTTCTATCTGCGATAGTCTATAGGTATAGCTTGGATAGTACTTATCAATAATAATTATAATTACAGTGTTAATTGATAAAGAAAGAAGGAGAGAGAGAGAATAAAGAATGTTCGTGTTAGCAAAAGGGAAATATCGTTTGGTTGTAAAAACGATTAGGAAATTTGAGAATGTGTATAAAGGAAAAGGGAAAAGATAATTTATATTAGCGAAACGGAAATATCTTCGTGTATCGAATTGTAAATGTTCTGCTGCATTGAAAGGAATGTTTCAATGCCAGTATGAATTTGGAAAATGCGTCTTTGTAGGGTGTGCTTCGTAGCGCAATGTGATAGGAAATACAAAGCGTTGTATTTAATCAAATGGAATGTTTCAGCTTCTGACAGAATTGTAAAGAATAGGCAAGGAACAATTTTCATAGCGTACAAGTATGAATAATATTGTTTTAAGCGGGTTAGCGAGTGGATAATTTTCGTTCCGTTCTCATGTTTTCAATTTTGTAAAGTTTCTTTCCTTAAAATAAGATATAAAAAAAAAATATACATATAAAAAAAAAATAGTTTTAGTTTTTACTATTGTCAATTCGTTTTCTTTGTCGATCGAATATCTAGGCTGACACAATTTATGAAAGTCCAAGCATTTCTGTGAATTTTCATACTTTTAATCTTAGCTATTTATAAAACATAATGCGTTTCGATTGATTGATTTTAAATTTTTATACAGCATATAAACAATTTTGTATTTTTACCAGACACTGGTTTTGATATATACGTTAGATAATAAAAACGGTGAAAAAAAAAAACGGTATACTAGGTGACGTGCAACAACTCTGTACACAATCGAATTGATGTCTTAATTTGAAGAAGAGAAATTATCGCTGATCCTCGTGTTTCAAGATCTTTCAGTCGATTTCAGTTTTCTATTTAAAGAATTGCATTGTTAATTTATAACTGTACGTGTTCAAAAAAAGAAAGAAAGAAAAAATATTTACAATCTTCTTTTGTATTCTGTACGAGTCGCTTATCTTTAACGGCACAATGTGTGGTTTGTATTGAAACTGTTACGAAATAAAAAGATTCGGTAGTGGTTGCATCTCATTGTCGATTTTCTAAGGTTTATCGCACTTTTTCACAAAAGTTATGAATATATATATACATATATATATAAATAATATATATACCATGTATTAAATGTAAGATGCTGTATATTATGAGATAATAGTGCGTATTCGATGTAAGTAGAAATTAGAAATGCAAATTTTTTGTATTTTCAATATAATTCTGTACATTACACGTGCATACATTTGCTTTGAAGGAACCTACAGTGGTGTGAACTTATATACGCATGATCAATAACTATTATCGATTATCCTTCGCTCATTAGGATCATACCAGTCACTCTTGTAAAACATGTCGCTCTAACCAACATAAAAACTATGAATTCCCTTCCCAAAAAAATGAATATCCAAAGAAAGGCTTTTAACTCTCACAACTTCGCACACTCGATCAAAAACCTATTGTCAGTCATAACAGATTAGGTATAAATGTATCAGCTTCCCTCGAGCATGACGAATAACAATAATGTGAGCGTTAACGAGAAAGATGTAAAGATCTTTGTTAGAATTTTACCGGTTGAGAGATCCTGCGAATCGTGCGCCAGAATAGACACAGAACGCAAGGTAGAATTTCCTCTTTTAATGTTTCTTTATCTATTTACATGGATAAAATCAAAGGGAAGAACCATTTCGATTCGATGCAGAAAATATACGTGCGGTGTTTACAAGAAATGCAACCGAATAGAGTAGCTGCCGTTAAAAGGCCATCCTACTGGTGTTTTCAAACAGATGCAATCTTTTCTGACTCTTCACAGGAAGAGGTTTACCGCGTTACAAGCGAGGATCTTGTGCCAAAGTACACAAAAAATATGTTGTTCCCTGTTCGATATCGTTCAAAACTTCGCGTGTAAAATGTGGTCTTGTAAAGAGGAAGCATAGAATATGATATACACTGTAAACAGGAAGTGTGGATAAATTAGTATAACATTAGAAATATGATTTAAGAATTCTAGATGGTGTAACTTGTATTTTAATGGGATATGGACAATCAGGTACTGGGAAAAGCTTCACTATCAATGGTTTAAGGAACAACTGGGAAGTACGACTGAGCTGATTGCCTATTTTTACCATAGCTGACAGAAATACAATAGTCACATTCATTTTTCTCAGCACAGAGGGCTGGTCCCGCGACTCTTGTCTCACATGTTCAATGAGAAGGCAAATAGGAAGAAAGCGAACAAGATAGAATACTGTGTCAGCTTTATAGAATTATATGGAAAGGAAGCAAGAGATTTACTGACCTGTGATGGGAACAATAGAGTTAAGATAAACGAACGAGATCCCTTTAAGGTGTTTTCACATATTGTTTCTTAAACACAGTAGCGTTACCGAGTGGAACTTTAGTTAGAAAAATTCTAGGATGTTTCTATAATGTCTATGGATAACGAAAAAGAAGGTCTGAAGAAGATTTTCGAAGGAGAAAGCAGAAGATTGGTTGTAAAAGGATCAACTTATCCAGCGTCTCATTTAGCCACGGCTGTGATTACTTTTCACGTGTCTAATACAAGTTTAACCACATCCTGGGGCGTTGTAACGACGGCCAAAGTATAATTTTATATATTTTGTGGTAACGAGTTTGCGAATTTTCGAAAGCGTGAAATTGAGGATTTGCATAGCTAGCAAATCGATCGTTTCGTGATATTTTTTTTTAAATTAGAGATTATGATCGATATATTAGATGCATATTGTGGAGGTAGCTGGTACAGGAACAGTTGGAAGGAGTAATTGTTTGAAAACGGCTATGGATATCGGTATGGCGAATATAACGAAGACTCAGCTCGAGCAGTTTTTCTCGTGTATAGGAAATTCAGGATTGTCGACAATTAGCATAATACGTTCTAGCAACTTATTGAAGATTCTCGGGAATGCTTTTTCAGTTTCAGCTATAATTCGGTGATTAAGCAAATTTTTAAGTCTCCTACGAACTGTGATAATTTAGTAATCTTGCATATTATTAGTTTTATATCGCATATTCAAATTACAAAAGAGGACCTCGATATCACCCTATCCACTTTAAGGCTAACGGCAAAAGTTGGAAAATTGAAACCAATTAGAATGAAAGAGGATGTTAAGTATCGGTCAGATTTAACAGTTCACAGGCTTCAGGACGAAGTAAACTCGTTGAAAAAAGAACTGATGATAAATGACTTGTTCCTACGTCAAGAGGCAACTACAAATATTTCGAAGTCGCGGATGGAGCAAATTAATAGGAATATTCTGAATTTTCTGAATGATAAGATTTCCGATTTCACGTTACTTGGCGCGTCTCAGGCACAAGTACTATTAAAGAATATCAAGAATTTATATAACAGGTTGCATTATCTTTGGTATGTGTAATCTAATGTTGAGGTTAGTTTTTAAACGATTGAATCGATAGATTAGCCGTCAAGGAAATCGAAGTTGAAGAATTGAAAGAGACTTACGAAAATTTAATGAAAAGCGTCACGCAACTTAGTGTCGCATCGGATAATTTGGTAATGGTATTTTAACGTTTAATTTTCAATGCTTTCGATTTTTTTTATTTTACACTGAACAATTGTAGGAAGCTGTAATGTCTATTGATGATTATACCAACAATCGGAAACGAACTAAAAATTCGTCACAAATTGCAGAGGCAGAGAAAATCGCGCAAGAAATGGAAAAAGAGGAAGTTGGTAGTTTAAATAAAACCGGTAGGTTGTTTTTTATACTTCGGTAACGTAAACGCGTGAAATACGTGTGAATATTTTATAAAATAATTTTTAACATCGAATAGCAGCTGGAATGACTTTAGGTCCTTACACAGAGAAAGAAAGTAGTTCTAAAGAAACATTAAAAAACAAACATGTAGCAGGACCAGAGCATATTCTCAAAGTTGATGGTCAGAATATAGTGATGGTACAGAATTTGATTTATCATAGTAATTTTAATTCTCCCGGTATATTTCGTGTTGTTAATTAATATGTATTGAAAAAAGGTTCGACAATTATTCGAGTCTTTCTTGAAAGAGGAAAAGGAGTATGAAAAAATGAAAGAGAGCTACGATAAAAATGAAAGGACGCTCGATACAGTTCGTCAAAGGTTTTCAGACGTGATCGATAATTACTTCCAGGTGCACTACAGTTTGTTACCAACGTATACAGAATTTTACCGACAGTTCTTGTTAACGTTCAGAGGTTACTTCACAGGCAAAGAGAAATTTGGATGCTGCACGCGATAAACTTGACAAACATCAGCGGATTCGATATGTCTTGGAATTAGGAAATCACGAGAGGAAAAAAATTATAGCCGAGATCGAGAGAGCTATCGAACGAGATATTCTGTGTCATAAGAGAGTCTTGGTCAATTTAGAAGAAGAAATGAATCAAGCGCAGGATGAAATTTCTACATTAACCAATCGTCAAATAGAGATGATATTGAAGTTAGAAACAGCTTTTCGAGAGTATTGTAAGAAAAAGGACTTTATGGTATATTATACTGACGAGTCGATGAAAATGTTGTTGGAACCTGATACCAAAGAATCCTTAGAAGTAATTCGAAACAAGTTCAACAAGTTCCAACGAGCGATATTGGGCAAGACACAGGTAAATGTTTTTCGATTTAAATTTTCATTTGAATTTAAGGTGTAAAAAATAAAACAAACGTACCGCTCTCTTTTTCATGTTAGGAGAGAGAGAGGATGAAGAATAAACGAACGTGCAAAAGTTTTAAAACATAATTAACGAAACTGATACATCTTTAGCAATAAATACTAACATTTAATAAATAAATACACGCATTTTCTAGTACTTTTAAGTTTAATTTTTAATTTCAAATATAAGCGGTCAGGTAACCGCCGGAAAACACAATCAAAGGCTATCTATTAGCCTAGATATGAATTATTTTCGTGTGATATATTGTATACATATCGCTAGAGAGATAATTACTTTTTCCATTTGAAAATTACCGATTCTAAGACATTTTATAAGATTGTGAAAATTGTAATACTTTAGAAAGTGACTCGTACAAAAAGTAAAGTTTGTCATCGTTTATTTTTATATGTTACGGTGTAATATATCACATGTACGATCGATTCTGTGCGTTTTTTTTTCTTGCACATCCTTTTGCATGCTCTTCGAGTTGTACTTCTTTGTGCAAGTAGCTTACTGTCCTAATCTTACTTAAATCCCAGCATACTTTTGCTATATTTTAAGATATTAATTTATAAATAGCAGAGAAAATGAATTAGACGTTCTTAAAGATGAAAACTTGATATTCCTCGATATTCACAGATCAATGGTTAAATTGTGTTAGCCGTCGCTGGGTGTCACGTTACCAAACTGTAAACAGAAATTCAGCAAACAGTTCGACAGCCGACAGAGATGGATTCTGTTGGTTGTGAATTTTTTTGCTTCTAATCTGTGTACGAAAATTTCCAAGAATACTGAAACTAATGACAGTTAAACGTCGTTTGTTCTGTAAATGGTCAACGTTGCCTACGACTCGCGCGTACGATGGGATTTCTAGATTAGTTTTAAGTGAAATTTAGAGTTTGTTTCTATGAAAAGTTCGATGTTAAATTAAAAGTTCTGTGTATTCTTTAATACATGCGTCAAATATCGACGAACGTTAAGAAAAAGCTGTCACACAGGCAATTAAGGATGGCAAACAAAGAAGATAGTGTGGTAAGTACACCTTACATAAGGTTTGGGAATTAATCGGAAAGCCAGTTTCCAGAAAAATTCAATTTTTGCATATGTTCGGCTACAGCCATCAATATATAACAGTAATATTACCCTTTTCACTGTACATCTTCGTAAGTTGGGCAAATTGTATTAATAACACTAATTTTTGACGGACTATCGCTATTGTTCATTCAATTTTCCCCCTATTTTGATATTTAAAAAAAACGCCACTGTGCGTCTAGATCCTTGTGCTATCACCTATGGGATTTTATTATCGCCTATAATAAATTGACACTTGATAATCTGCCTACTTGCTAACAAACACCATTTCGGATTTTCGATTGTCTTTAAACAAAAAAAAAATCGCGCGGATAAAGCTTTGTGGCTCCATCTAGCGGCGAGTATTGGTATTAAACATTCCGTCAAAATCTAACGATACATGTGGCGCCATCTAGCAGGAAGGTACTATCACTAAACTCTAAAACTCAACTCTCGATTTACCCCTTTGCGTAGTACCAAGACTCTCCGCCAGGTGCCAACACTAGCTGGGCGGTATACGTGGCGCCATCTGAACTCGGTTCTCAACTCTTTTGATACCCTGTGTCACCGCTAGATGGTGCCACGATACTATTGAGGATATAATTTTGAATAATTGCTTTTAATTATCATATATAAGGCTTGAGAATTAGCTGCTGTTCTTGGTATATTTTCAAAAGCAATGTCTTCTTCTTTCTGCCGCGTATCTTGACCCCTCCTAGTGGTACATAGCTCGGTACATCTCGAGCGATTACCATATGATTAGCCCGAATTATTCTATTAAAAAGTGTGTAATTTGCGATGATAAAGGGCGCAGAGGAAGAATGGTGGTGTTGCTTTGAAAAATTAGGTGTATGGGGCGTTTAATTCCCGTTCTGGTTTCTAGACCTTTTTCTTTCTTTATTATTTTATTATATTCTAGTTCATATTGTGTTGTTTGCAATAGATGAAACAGAAGGAACAATTTATCGAGATGTTCCTTAGGGAAGGCAGGAGGTATTTAATGATAATTGAAAGTTTTCGTAAGAGTGCCAAAGAGGATTCGTCCGTATATAAGAAAGTGTTATACGTAATTGATCGTTACACTCGTGTAAGTTCGTATCGCGTAAGGTAAACAGTATAATCTAAAAGAAATCGTAATGATCGTTTAATAACGTTCGACTATAGTACAAGACGAAATTAATGGAAGATATGGAGGTGTTGAGAGAAATTTGCAATCAGACTGATAGCGACATAGACGACGAAGGAACAGAGGAATCAGATGAAGTAGACGTAGAAGGACTTGTAGATGAAGAAGACGTGGATTCCCTCTTCGAGGAGCAATTCTATCACTATTACGACATTGTACATCGGAGGAACAGTTTGATGAGGCTGGAGATACTAATTTCGCGGATGTTCACCATAGATGGAACTGTCACGAATTTTCAGCAGTCGATGCATACGAACTTCATGTATACTCTCAAGGGTTATTGCACGAAGGTACAAATGTTTCTCAACTCTAATCAAAGTTTCGCAGATTCTCGAAATCTTACTCTGGAGAAGGAGCAGTTAATTAAACGTATCAAGGTTAAGTACAAGGAGCTGCAGCAGCTTTTTGTTAAAATTACGGAGGTATGAATATTAAAAAAAAAAGAAATATTTATCAAATTTTATTTGTAAATATACATACATAATTATTTTCACAGAAATTATGGTACAATAACGTGTAAGAGGGAAAGCAAAGAAGAAAATAAAGGAAATAATTAGCGTACATATACGTTCGTGTTATGTGATATCGTTTATGTAAAAGAAAAAAAAAAAGGAATAAGTTATTTTTTGTTCTTACGTTTGTATTACACAGAGTGGAAAAATTAAATGCATAACACGTTTTGCGATTACTAATGTATGTTTCATCCTCCTAGTAAGTACTAAGTTATTGTTCGTAATAGGACGAACGAGCAAAGTTCGTTACACATACTTATCACGAGCTGTGCGTATAGATATCGCGAGTATGCCGGCAGATGTCTCCAATATATTCCATGCTTGCGCTGTAGATCTCTTAGATCCCTATCGACGTTTAACGTCGATTGTTCGTAAAGTTGCAGTGCCTTCTATTCATCCCATCTTTTATGTATCCGAACACTGGAAGTATATCTTCAATGTGAAGAAAAGTGACAAACAGAAGCTGGATTTTTATTTATTTCTGTTGATAAACGACAAGTGATCAAGTGGGAGAATTTAGTTGGACGATGACAACGTCAAACAAGTATACTTGTCAACTATCTGCCGAGGAGAGAACGTATGTGCGGGATAATTTGAACGAATGCGACGAAACCAGGCCAATTAAAATTGCTGAAATAAGACAATGGATAGCGGAAAACGAGGAGTTGCACGTTCCCGATGGTATTCGTCGTATTCAACCATGCAACTTAATTCTCCTTCGTTTTTTTATCACTTTTCTGCCTTCAGAATGAATTTTTCCTACGAATTTTTGTTTTCGCAGATGAATTTTTTATTCTCCGTTTTTTGAGAGCGTGCAAATTCAACACCGAGAAAACAAAGGGCAAATTGCGAAATTATTTTAAACAGAGAACATGCGTGCCGGAATGGTACAGCAACAGAGATCCTTCTCTACCAGAATTACAAGAATTATTCGATCTCGGGTAATGTTTTACAAAGATACACAATTTTCATCTAGAGTTGGAGAATATTTTAAACGTTCGAAATATTATCTTTTCAAAAGTGTATTGATTATTTTGAATCTACTGTCATTCGGGTTGATTAAATATAGCTAAAGCAACATACCAGATAATATCGTTATCATTATTTGTGAACTTCCGTAATCCCGTTTACGGTGTTCGTCATTTCACGGTGGTACGAGAACGCGTTTCGCGTCGATACGTTAGCGACGCACGATAAATTAGAACACACGTTTCCTCGATTGATAATTGTTTTAGATTCAAGTTAGTAAGGTCAATCGTAATCTTTATTTCAATTAATTTACGATTTGTTTACGGGTAGAAAAGTCGTCTAGTCTCTTTTTATTTTTTTCTCTGTCTAATCACTTTTTCTGTGATTTACGATACGCGACTTATGTAACGTAAAATAATCTTCCATGCATATGCGAGATATGTAATGCTTTTTTTTTACGAGTCTGGTTTTTCAGGGTGCTTTTACCTTTAAGGAAATTAGATAACGAGGGCAGAATGATCGTAATAGTACGCGCAGCTGTGCATACACCCAGTAGGCACAAAATGTCAGACATGTTGAAGGTATGAAAAACATCGAATTACTAGTAGACCCGAGCGGAAGACGTAAATTGCACGAAATAACTAGGTGTCCCTGATTAGTCTATGGCAGTCCATAGGTACAACCGTGAACGTACTCTTCTAGCATTTTTCTATACGAGAAATATATGAAAAGAAAATGGATAAAGGAGCCCGCGTTTTTTTTTTCTCTTTTCATTTTAGGCTTCGCTAATGACGCTAGATCTAGCGTTACGGGACCATGAGTCCGTGACGATTTACGGGATCTCAGCTATCTTAGACATAGGTGGCATGACGTACGAACACGTTCTGCAATTACCACCGAATGTAATTAAAAATCTAGTTCACGCATGGCAGGGCTGTTACCCCGTCAGAATCCATTCTTTGAACTTCATCAATGCTAATAAATTCGTGAACGTGGTACTGAATATCTTCAGAAGTTTCATGAACGCTAAAATGAAGCAAAGAGTGCACGTATACGCGCGCGATAAGTTGAAATTGTACGAAACTCTGCCGATGGATATTTTACCGGAAGAATACGGGGGTACGGATGGTACGGTGAAGGAATTAAGCGGTACGTTTTTTTTTCTCTTCTCGTTCTTAAAGTCGTTGCACGTAGGTAGGTATGGTAGAATTTAATTGAACTATTTTAATTGACTTTCAGAGTATTGGAAGACGTCAGTCAGGGAGAACAGCGAGTGGTTCGCCGAGGAAGAAAAGTACAAATTGATGTTGATTAAGTAACTAGATTGACTCTAATTTGTGATAACGAAGGATTGTGTACGTGATTATTCAAAGTAGTTAACAGAGTACTCGCTACGTGATAAGCATCGAGATATCTTGTATTTTTTGTAAACGTTGTTCTTTTTTTTATACAGAAAATAAAACGGAAAACATGGAAATGTACACTGCTTCTGCTCGTCTCTTTCTTTTTTCTTTTTTTTACATCGTCCTTTCTTCTGCATTCCTTTCGTAGAATTTTTATTCAGACTATGCGTTCATTTAAAACGCGAATAGCGGGAGAAATACCGTTAATATGTATAAAACGTAATACTCTATGATTCGTATGCTACAATATGGTACATATTTCTCTGTGCTATTAATCGTATCTCGCACGCTAGCGTGGCCATCGATTATCCTAATTATATCGTCCCGATTATCTTTCACGATTAAAGTTTTGGTTATTATACAAAGTTCCATGTATGCTTCCCGTCATACATGGAACATACCATTCATGGATATTCCTCCTCGTTTATACTTTTAGACGCGTCGTTCCCAAAGATCGCGTTACAACAAGTTAAATAAAAACGTACACTTAAGTCATGGGCAAGTAAAATTGTCCTACATCTAATTTCTCGCTAACTCGTTAACTTACATCCACTTTGTTCACGTTTCTCTTTAGCCGTTCTGAACACACTTACATATTCCCGCGATCCCATTTACACCTGGGACGAATATTTATTATGATACGTTGTACTGGACTTTTTCACAAGTTCAGGTCGTCTCGTCCATCACCAATTCGTTCTCTATACAGTGTCACCCATCTCTCTCTCTTTTTTTTTTTTAATAGGTTAATTCAAACGAGACGACAAATATTTCTCGCGGAAAAAAAAAGAACGGACTATCCATGGTGAAATGCATCCCTGAGGATACAAAGGAGGGGAAATAGAAAAACAAGAAGAGAAAACCCTAAATAAAGAACTAGACATGAGGCATACAACCATTCGTTCATTTTCATTCGCGCACACAAGGGAAACATTTAAGCGCACAAGAAGCATCACATGTATCTGGAGGTTCACTCACGAAGGGGCGTAACGAGATCGTCCGAAGGAAGCTTTTTTTTTTTCGAAGCGATCTCCGCTTCTCGAGCTACCGTCATAGGCCGATCGTGATATTTCGAGCCGCACCAACATGTCTCTAGCTCGCTCTTTCTCGTTTACGTGGTGATTACTCCATTTGGAAACGCCATGGTACTATTTTATCCGCGCTTGAATTTGAGCACCACTATGCTTATCGTAAGGAACGCGACGATCCAGGCGATGGTTGAAATGAAACCGTTGTAGACGTCTGGTTCTGAGATGGACCAACCGCGCGTCAGCATTGAACGTAGCGACGTTGTCGCCATTGTTAATGGAAGACCCAGTGACACGTGTCGCAGGAACGAAGGCATACCTTCTACTGGCCAAATAACACCTGAAACATAAAGATCGAATTAGCAAATAAAATTGAATTAACCAAGAAATTTATTCCGATGACCGATAATACATTTACGTAATTTCTTAGAAAGAAATATGTTACTTGAAGCGTAATGGACAAGCAATGAATTATATAATGGTGAATTGATATTTAGATATTGGAGAGTTGATACACGCGTCTTTTTTTTTCTCAAAGGTTCGACATAACTGCACCGTAACCGGGCGATTTGGAAACATTCAAGATTCGAGCATCATTTAAGTGGAACATGTGATTAAGTGTACGATTCACTTTCACTTTTACCGACTGACATTTAATTACAACGATCGCCGTTAAGTTTGCGCGATTCATAGGACAGGGGGAAAAAACATTTGTCGCGGAAATGCGAGAGATAAGGGAAACGTCTCCACGTTGCATTCATTGACAGTTCGGTGTCTTCTTGTTATTTGTATATTTTCCTCATTTTGTGAACTACGCGTTCTTAGTTTTATATAACGTACCGCTCAACAGAAGTGTAGGATAGAAACTGCCCAGAGCCAGCTGGATTGCATTCCTTTCAAGTTCGCAAATCGCTGAAATTACAAACCCTGCAAACAAAAAGAGACTAATGAATCACTTTTTTTTTTTATCAATATCAACACTTTGTCTTTAAAGAAAATTCAAAGAAAGGATGAAATTACTGTTAAAGTATTATGTTCGCTGCAATTAAAAGCCGTTATTCTTTTACATGTGAAAGAAGAAACTTTTCTCGAAACAGGGAACGTATTAACAGAAGAATTATATAAGAGCAGTTTTCCGTGTAGCAATTTTAAAGCGACAGATCCAGTTTTTAGCGGGTCTGCCCACGATACAAATGATTACCTCCGGCTTGACCACTTTTATTCAACAAAAAATTACTCGTATGAGTTTACCCCTTGCTTCCTTACCCACATTCACCGTTCTAAGAATCGATTTTATACTTTGAGCTTACCGAAGCACATGCCGCAGAGACCTTGGAGTATCGTTAACACGATCACCCAACCGATATCTCCTTTGCATTCGACGTCGAACACCAGAATCATGAAAATCAGTACCAGCGCGGTTTGACCGCACATCACAACGAACTGGGTGATCACGTGGGAAAATAGAATCTCTCCTGGTGAAACGCCAGCCACCCAGCTTCTGTCCAGTAAACCTTCCATCCTCTCGATTATAAGAACGGAAGAAGTGAGAGCCACAGCCAAGAAGAAGACAATACTGCAAGGGAAACGGTCTAGTCAACTTATATTCTTAACGAGCTTGGTCGATGAATCTTCACTCACGTTAAAATTACTCCCGGTGCCACGAAGTCAGTGAAACTGGGTTCATTGGTACCGTAGATTGGATCCTTGAACTGAATAGGTACGTCAGCTAGCTTTGTGTTCTGATCGCAGGCCGAGAGAAGATCTTTGGCAAAGTCTCTGTACGAATACTGAAGATTTCTGGCTAACATTAGGCCTATTTGTTGATCTGAAAATAATCGATTTAACTTTGTAGATTGTTAGATCTTGAAAATTTAACAATTATCAGGTGCCTGTCTGCAGTTTTCGCTCAGAAATATTTTGGACACTCACTGGACATGTCTAGCCAAACCCTAATCTCGCTCTGATCCAAGGTTTCGTCGTCAGCCTCTCTTCCAAGGGCCATTCTTGCTACCAGGGCATCTGTAAAGTTTTCAGTAAAATACAAAGTCCCCCAGGCGTCTCCGTCGCGGACAGCGTTCATTGCTGACGTAGGATCTCGATAATACTCCTGTGAAATAAATATAACCGTTTAAAACAATTGAAATTTCAGACTGTAACGTTACCTTTGTTCTTTTTTTTTTTTATCAAGTATCCTTACTATTGTGATCGTTTCATTGTCGAGAAATTTAAGGTACCGACAACTGAGATGTGAAAAGTTGCAGTCTTCTGATACAGGACAACTCTTGTTCTCGAAGGACATTTCGTGGTTAACTACAGCCAATTTTAAGTCCGTCGGATCCCTACCAATAGCCAGACAGAAGAGGATCACTTGCATCACCGGCAGTGCAAAGATGAACAACATCACTCTGCAAAGGAGACAGACAGTTTCTTTATCCTTCATCCGGAATGGAATGTGGAATTCTTACTATTTACAGTGAACGTAGCAAAAACTTACCCCACATTTCTCCACATACGTAAGAAGTTCTTTTGCAGCAACGCTCTCATTTTACCCTTGTTCGTTATCTTATAACAATCGGTGAAATCACCGCAATCATTGCAATCCAGCATCGAATTCTTCACGCTGGACAATGGTTTTCCATTGATCTATCGTCAGAAGGAAGAGAATTAATTCAAGAATTTATAATGAACTGTATTTCTTCTTCGTAAAGAGAAGCATTGCAAATTGTGCATAGCATTGGTTCTTGCGATCTTACATCGTAATGATTCCCCACGCCATTCGTCGTGTCATGAACGAGGACTTCTTTGCTTTGACTGAAATTTAGCCCTACGACACCTGAGTCCTCTGTTACGTACACTGGCTCATTTTTCTTGCCCCAGTTCAGAGAAGCCTATGGAAAAAGATGCTCATGATTAAGTTTATCGTTGCTAGCAAATAAAATTGATAGAAGTACTCTGAGAATTCTCGTTTAAATAATACTTTGAAGTGTTAAAAAATTCAAAAAAATAGAAAGTACGGATAATTTCCACTTATTTACCAAACTAATATTACTGGAAATGTTCAATTCTGGTGGTTGAGAGTACTGTCCTTGTATTCGAGATAGTTTCAAGAAAACTTCCTCCAACGAAGCACAGTTGTACATCTGCAGAAGAGCCCTTGGGGATTCTTCGGCCAATAAACGACCGCTCCTCATCAAACCAATCTATCGATGAAAAAAAAAAAAGATGGATATATTTAGCATCTTAGATTGAATTGGAATGAAAATATGCGATAACTCTTTTTTCCTCTATGTTTTAATAGATATAATAACGCATTTATGGGATCGTTTAATTAACGATACGTCCTCGTCCTTCGAAATGAAATCTCAGACAGTTGTACACGTAATGGCGCGTAGGTCACTCGTAATCATCGTTAGTGAAATTAATTACGTATTTGTTATACGCAATCTTCTGCTTCGTCTGAAGCGCGTCATTGTTTTTTTCTTTTTTTTTTTTTGTTATCGTAGAACCTTGATAAAACTTTTTTTCTTCTCGTCTCGTTTTCTGGTTCTTGCGACGAAGGTACACGACGATCTTATGTAAAAATATTCGTGCACTATATAATTAAAGCGTAATTACGGCGTAATGGAAACTAATACAGCAATTGATCTAAGTAGACAGTATTTTACAGATTAATAAAACTAGACTCTTCTTTTTGTTTTCATTTTCTTAAGCAGAATATGATGAATCTTCTGTTTTATAGACTTTTTTATGATAAAAAGATGAAAAAATACGCGGGAATTTATAAAACCAACAATCACGGATTGTCGTAAAAGCAAACAAAGTATTAATTTACGTGGGACTTAATGTCCAGGGTGAATCAGCTAAACGAACTGGTATAAATTAACCAGTCATTGTTTCTGTGCGACAGAAAGATAAAAAAATGATAGAGAAAAATGAACTAAATAAAGATAAAAACTTTGAAAAATTACGGAAAAATCACAATTCGGAGAATCGTAAAAAATTAATAAAATCCTTTGTCAAAGGAAAACATTCGTAAAAAAATCAGAAGAAAATTAAAGATAAAGAATACCAAGGATGGAAATACGTAGGATTGCAAATTTACCGGATATTTGCAAAATCTGTTACTTCCCTTATTTTTTTTCCCCCCTTTCTGCTTACCTTCCTCTTCCTTTTAGAAAACCGTGATTTCACAATTTTAATATAGGATCATTATCATAATCTGCCGGCGATTTTGTTTGGTAACGGTGCCTCGGTTGCATCGCGATTTGTATTCCCACGTATGCAGTGATATTGTGCCCCGAATAATTTTGTACGCACACCATTGTTGCATAAGTTTTCACGTACCGTATGCGCCTGTCGGGCTTCTTCGATGTAGTGGGTCGTTATGATCACGGTCTTGTTGCCGTCCTTCGTAATTTGGACCAAATGGTTCCAGATACTATAATAGAAGAAAAGAAACACTGTAAATTAATAAATTTTCACACGTAAATAGACATTATTCACCGTTAAATAAATAAATAAATAAATAAATATCCAATATTCAACAAATTCAATTCCAAAGTCTATAGAAATTAAAATTTGTACACTTATTACCGTAGAATACAATTTATAGAAAATTTTTCGTCAACTTTAACGCGTGAAAGGATTATCTATATTAAACTTGAGGCGTCGAAAATGAATATTAATGGCGTCTATAGACCTTGAGCGTTTTTTTAACTCTCTCTCTGTCTCGATAGTAATGATTTCTTATACGCTTATTCCCCAAGAAACACAATTCTCGGGAATTCTTCGAAACTTTACAACCGAATTTCTACCACAAATAGCTTATAAAATGGCTGAATATCTACGAAGAAAGAACGTGTCATTTTCTTTTTTCATTTTTTCCTTCAGTTTACCAAGGAATCTTAACGATCTTCCAGTACATATCTCACAGATGATCATCATCCTCGATACACTTCTTTTTTTAGGAAAGCATCTGGCCGAGCTAATTCGCCGATTAGTCAAGCTACATCTTCGGCGAGAAAGTCTACGGAAGCTACTATTACTACGTTCCACGCAGAAACTTCAATTTCGCGAGACCGTAGTGGAACACGAGCGCTCGTAAATGTCTCGCTGATCGCGAAGTAGTTACGTTTTGACCCTAGGAAGCGTTCAATTCGTAATATAATCGCATCGCGAACTTTCTCGTTGGTTAATTGGTCCTTCTCTCTTTGTGTATCGTCGATCGCCTTTCTATCGTCGAAAAAAAAAAAAAGAAAGAAACGAAAAAGAATTAGAAAACAATGTTACTATCAGTTCAATCTGATATCAGATAGGAACGAGAGTCTTCGTAAGATTCGAAGTAGCTGAAACAGAGAATTGCTCGTGGAGAATTCACGAGGATCTTGATTGAACCTTGAACTTTTACAGAGGAATCGTGAATAGAGATGAAAGATGTTGAAGATTCTTAATCCTTCTGTATTAATGTCTCGACTCTTGGGGAGCTAGATAAGTGACTTATAATCAGGATGATAAGCTCAGATATATTTCCATAGATTATCAAGTTTCTTTATTCAGAAATCTTGCACCGACTTTTGAAAAATTAGAAATGAGAAGGAGAAGTAGGAAATTGCAAGAAAGGAGATGCGTGGAATCGCGTTTTGTTCGAAATAGTTATAAAAATACGCGACGAAACGATCTCTACTTGTAGAAGAATCTGTTACAATAAAAACTTACTTTTCAGAAAACAAGAGCATACAACATAAAACGTTAATCGTCGCTTAGTTCTAGGCGTTAAACACCTCACGCTTTCCACTTGAACATTAAACAGATCCTCGGACAGGAAAATCGTCGTGGAGCGCCTCGATAATAAACTATTCGAGGAGGGCATTAAACGAGCGGAGAAACGGCGGCGAATTTCATACGCTGTTATGAAATGACCAAGGCAGGCTGCATTTCAATTACCATCGCCAGGAATGTGGAAAACTATGCTGATCGCGTTCTACACGCACACAGGTTGGATAAAATGGCCGGGAGGATTTACATTTCAAAACCAGAGAGAATTATATCGTTTACGAGCACCGCGAACATTTTTCCTTCGACTTTAATTGCCCGCCCGAAGTAAATCTTGCCCGAAGGCAACAGTTTAGATTTAATTACAATTGACTTTCTGTATTAGACGTGAAACGAGGAGGTTAATTCGCAGTGGAATCGGTCACGGCGAGCTTATCATCCTCCGCCAAGATGGAGGAGCTTGGAAAACGTTCGCGTAACCTACTTCTTTCATGTGTGTGACGTGGCCTGGAAATTTCGCAACAGCTCGTTTCGCTATGTGTTTCGTTGCATTAACGAACGATTGTACTTGGAAAATTGGAAATAATAGGGGGATCTATCGATTATTCTTCGCAAATTCGAAATTAACCCCTTCTTTGCGGTAGATTTTAGCGCGTAACGTGTGTGACGAAGGTAGATCGTTCAATTCTTAGAAAACAAATCTGTCGGATTGTTTTCGAAAGTTTGACAATTTTTAATTTGCCTCGATGATTGAAACGGACGCGCGCAAAGGACAAAATTAAGGATGAAATTAAGGTGAACAGTGATGAAAGGGTTAAAATGGTATTTTCTTTAGTTACGTGAATGTGAGAAAGATTTAACACATTTGTGATCCCAGGTGAACGCAAACGTTCTATCAGCGTATTCGAATTTATGTTCGTTACAGATAATCGATAGATAAATAATAGAGAATTCTCTAAAGAGACCTAATCGATCGTGAAAAGGTGAAAATCGGCAGATGAGAAGTTTCTTCAGTCGCGAAGAGATGTTGCGGATAAGTGAGGGAACTTTCAAATTAGCGAATACGCGTGTAAAAAAAAGTCTGTCGTGAACTTCAGCCACAAACTTGATCACCGTTCAAATTGTCGATGAACGTGTGCACATGGAGGGAAATGTAGTAATTTCCACTTGAAAATTATCTCTAGCCGTTCTTCAATTTTCTCTTCGCACTCTCGAACAAAAGGTCGTTTAAAATGTAGAAAAAATGACGTTCCCAGCGTTCAGTCACCTTTACTCCGAATTTTTCCGCCAGAGGAATAGGCACTTTCACTTAAAAGCGAACCTTAAAAGCGTGATCTACCGTGCAACACTTGCTCCGCCCCTGTCACGCGCTATTTATTCCTGCTATTTGATCCTTCCAGACTCGACGAGGATGAAACTTCTCTTTTTTTTGTTCCCCTTTCTTCTGAGATCTTACTGTCGTTTCGATCTTCGAGGATCTTTAATCAGCAGGTTTCTCATAAATTTTACGAGGACGAAAGAACCACAGAATTCAATTCTATCCGAGAATTAGGGTATTTTTTGTTTCGTCGAGGAATTCTTTCGAACGAGACATAACGAGCAAGAGAAAGAATGCAAAGGGAAATGGAGGCTAATAGCACAGAAAGTTATTTCCAAGGCCAAGCAACAGGTAAATTTACTCAGCTGAAAGTGAAGATTGAACTTCTGTTAAAACTGGTTTCTCTGTGGATATTTTTAACTGCACGCTTCTATGATTGACACACTCATCATCATCGAAGACGATGAACAAACTCGATGGTGTGGTGAATACATCCCGAGTGATATATTTCTCGATTGACTAAACCCGTTATTTCTTTCGTAACGTTGGTTACGAAGCTGTCAGATACTCACCTTTGACGAAGGAGAGGATCCACGCCTACAGTTGGCTCGTCCAGAATTAGAAGCTCTGGATCGTGCATCAGGGCAACTGCGAAGGACACTCGTCGCTGCTGGCCACCGCTGCAATCAAAAATCATTCCATAATTAATCAGTAGAAAGTCTCGGAATTTTGTAATTCTCGTACGAAGGCACGGAAGTAGAAAAACAAAACAAAAATATTGAAGTATTGCAATATTTCGCGCGAGAAACGAATTCTGAGAGAAAGAAATTTTCCAAAGGACACTTTTCATTGAAGAATTTGTTTGGAAATTAAATTTGATAGAATTGACCAAGTTAAAATGAATTTTGCACACCTGAGATTCTTCACCAGTCGATTCTGAGACGGCAAATCTAAGAATTGCAATAGGAATCGCAGCCTGTCGGCAATCTCTTCGGTGCACATGCCGAAAATCCAACCGAAGTACATCATAGTTTCCCTGATAGTGAATTCTCCGTAGAGAGCGATCTCTTGCGGCATGTAACCGACCCTTTTCCCTGGAACTCCAGATCCTTTGGTGCCTGGTTTCCCTCCGAGGACCCAGATCTCTCCAGAGTTCAATCCTCTTCGTCCAACGATGCAAGAGAGCAGGGTGGTTTTGCCGCATCCACTGGCGCCAAGGAGTCCATATCTAATTTTGGAAGAAAAACACAGATCTTCATTTGCATTGTACTTTATTTTTCTTACACCACTCTTTATGATAAGAACAACCATTTTCCTTCGTACTAGGGGCTACCGAATCAGATGAATTAGCGATAAAAATAAAAAAAATGACATTGTAATATTTTACCCATTCACTGCTAGCTACTTTGGGTTACAATAAAGTTATAAAGCCGTTATAATATTTTATTCAATGACGCCAGCTACGAAATATCTCGTAGTGTTTCTTTTTTCTTTTTAATCACTGTAAATCTATTTTAGTGCTGTATCTGCAACTAAATATTATTATATTTTATGAAAATTTACGCGTTTCCCTTAAAATAAAATCTTGGCGCCCAGGACAAAACGCTGTAAATTTGCCTAACAGTGAATGGGTTTACTAAGTTTACAAAAACAGCAAGAGATTAAAATTTTTCGTTTCCCAATTGTTTTATGGTCCCAGTTATTGGTTTCCTTATTTTATGTTGATATATTTTGGGAAAACAGCTCGAAATCGAGTCTCCCCGATTGGAGAACGAGACCTTCGATGCTTCAACTTCGACGATTAATGAAACAACATTGTTCACTCGTCACTGGCCATTTCGACAGTGAACTTTCCACACTTTTCACTTAGTTGTTCATTACTGACCATGTATAGTCAGTTTATTCCAGTGGAACAATCAACAATTGGCCTGGCAAAGTAACTATCTTTGGTCACCATATGTTCATCAACTTCCCCATTCGTGTCTCTTTCTTTCAACACACTTTTAAAGCGTAAATCTCATCGATTTTCCCGTTCTTTGTACGGATATTTATTTGTACCATACGCGAGCCAGAGCTCATGTAATGGAGTTACGTGCTCCCTTGGCATAAATGTCGATATTCGTAACCAAAGGACCAAGATAATGGGCCGCACGCGTAATAAGTTACGTAAAAGGGATAACGGTATTCGAGGATTCATTTTATCCCGGAAACATCGAATTCGAATAGAAATTTCGTTTGAATTTCCTCGTCTACGGAATTCTATTCTCGAGTTAAATCGATTCTGTTTCCAAACGTAAGTTCAAAAGTAGATGCTTATTGTTTCCTAAGAAACTTTCGTTTTATCCATAGTTGAATAATTTATTTATTCCTTTCAATTCTTTCGAAACCAAATGGATATTTTTCTTCTGTTTTATTAAACGTTTGTCATTTATCTAGATCAGATGAAGATTTTTTTTGTTGTTCAAGTGCTCACGTAGGACGTGTATATTATGCATACGTTCCATTAGTTACGAAAGGGCTGACGCAAAGTAGTACAATCAATTTTTGAATCTGTACCAATCTTAGATAAAATGAGACGGTGATTTACGAGTTCTGGTTAAGGAAACAGGCTGATTCAGTTTCGTCATAGCAGTGGCAATTAGCGCAATCAAGGATTACCTGTTTCCGACCTTCCAAGCCACGGTTACTGCGCCTCGGATCGTTCATAAATAATTCAATTTCACATCAAACAGTTCGAGACAGTTCCTTGACAAAAGTACTCTCTTTATTCTCTCTGTGCTTGGTCACTTTCACTGGGAATTCGAACCTACGATTACGTATCGGGGAAACCTGCTCTCATGATCGAATCTTAATTCGTACGAAGATAAACACTTGTTGTTCCAATAGAATTACCATTATTAACCGTTACTTCGAAATATCTACTTTACAAAGTTGAAAAGTTCTCTAGCAGAATGAACGTACAGAGAACACTGACATCTGATACAATATTTTCACGAGAAACAAATGAAAAATACTTTTATCCTTTTTACTGAATAAAACACTTTGGTTATAAAATCATAAATAAAACAGAACAGGAAATCGAACAAAACGTATCGAATTTACCGTCGAAAGTGTTCAAACAGCAGCAAAACAAAATGATCCTTCCACGTCGCTAATTGTTCTCTCAATTCACGAGTCACAGTGTGTGTTAAAGCAAACGAGAGAGATAATCCATAGCTGTTCGGCAAATATTAACTTGTCGAATTTTTCAAAATAGTACTATCCCATATTAGCTATGCTGTTCCATATTTAGTCACTTTCCTCGTTATCAGCGTGTCTTTTAACCCTCTGGCTAAGCTAGCTGCAACGCTGACGAAACGTCGATTTACAGACGAAAGCTTAAATAGTAAAAACTACAGAATACCATGCCGTGAAAGCCTCAAATCATTCACTTTCCTCTAATCTATCATTGCAAGATCAGGTGCGCCTCTATATCCGTCGAAAGGAGCAATAACAGCGAGAAAAAAGAACGAGGACGTAATAGTAGTTCAATTTCCTCTTGATCGTTCGAAACTTTTTCTGGGATTTTCATTACTTTCTGAAATTATACTCACATGGATCCTTTCGGCACTGTCATGCAGAGATTCTGTATAACATGGTTGGGATTTTTGCTGCTACCGTAAGTCTTGAATGCATGCCTAACGCTGACTGCTTGTTGTCGATTCCACGTGGGATTGTTCAACCCTGGCGTGGCAAGTACAGGATTAGGCGCTGTCATGTCCAAAGTGCTATCCCCGTTGCTCTGCATGTTTTCTGTGTTTGCTTGACCACCTCCACCTCCTGCTGTCCCGTCACTAGATTCACGAAACAAGGAAAAGAAAAGAAAAAGAGTTAAGAAAACACTTAATCATTAAAACGTACGAATGAAATTCTAGCGTTCTTTATACAGCAGATTGACAAGAGTACAGCTTGTAAATTGTAACAGAAGATCAATTGGATTGTTATTTTCTACAATTCTGAGTAATTGTATCACCGGGTAATTACCGGGAAAATTGATTATGTCTGCGAACGCAAGTCGCATAGTGTGTACGTATACCGAAGCATCTCGGCGCGTCGATTCGATCGTTTGTGACGCAAATAACGCTAATTGAGCATGGTAAATGAAACGTCGAATTGTTAGCTTATACGATGACGCGCGTACCTCTGACTTCCGTGCAAAAAGTCAGGAAAGAGAGTCCAAAGTTACTCGTTCTCAAGAGATAAACGTTGTCACGATATTTACGAATCATCATGATGATATATCCTTTTATCTGAATTTTCTTTAACCTGCTGTGTGAGCATGTTATTTACGCTTCGAGAACGAGCATCGATCGAATACGATTAAGATTGCAAAGAGGTTGGAAACGATCCATTCAAGATAACGATGTTGCAACGATTAGGCCACTGTTAAGTCGCTAAAGTGATTACGAAAAAAGAAAAAAAAAAGAGATACGAAGGATCGATTCGTAATCGAGTCACGGACACGAAGCAGGGTCGTGTCTTGATCGAGTCACGGTCAAGTGACAAAAGCACCACTTTTGAAACGTCGAATTTATCTTAGTAATGTACCTTAGTACATAATCGTGGAACTGGATCAGGAGGAGAAAACGTTGTAAGATCGCAATCACAAGGAAGTTCTCTACTTCGAGTTAAGGAAAGCTGATTCTCTCACGATTAGCTTGTTTCTAGATGAATCAGCCGTGAATCATCATGGTTCGCGTGCAGTTTAATCACTCACCGAATTACACGTTCCATTCATCATCACACTTTGTCAACAGAAGAGACATTTCTCTCTGATGTTCCCACGAATATGTCATAGAAATATCTGATGCTTTTTTTTTTTTTTGCAAGCAAATTAACTCGTTAATAACTGCTGTCCACTTCTCTGTAGTTCTCACGAAATTATTTTACGAAATCAGAGATTTGTGAACAAATTACACGATTAAACTCTTTAGGGACATTCACGTGTGTCGAATCTCTGCGAGAAAAGTGCGACGAGTGAAAAAATTGTCATTTTATTACTTGGATTATCTTATAATAACATAGATTTATCATCAGAAGAAACGATAGAAGATGAACTGTAATGTTCCATCGTTTTAACGTGTATGATTTCATTAAATTAAAAATTGATTTCTTCATGCAACGGGTGTTCATACAATCAAGATTCCACTATACACTGTTCCACTATTCTTTGTGAAAAGAATGATCAAAAAATTATTTATCTACACTCCGAAAAATCTAACTTAGCCTAACCGATTCGAGTCGCGAAGAATTTGAGAAAATACAGCGAATGAACTATTCGCCACATTGATATTTAGTTTCTTTTTTAAATTCCAATATGTGTGACAGAAAAAACTATGAAAATATAGTAGTCTATAATCACCTAGCAAGAAAAAAAAAAAACAGTTCAACTGCTAACGAATTAAACCTTTCATCGCTGTTGGCGCCTATAATAGGCGCTTTGGAAATCAGCTCGTACTGTTAATTCAATCTTTAATTTCATCTCTCGCGCACTTCCGTTTTAATCTTTTGCGAAATGAATTTTTAATTTTTACAAACTCGAGGATTTTTCGAGGATTTTCAATTTTTTTCCTTTTTTAATGTTTTGCGAAACGAATTTTTAATTTTTACAAACCCGAAGATTTTCAATTTCTTTCTTTTTTTAATTTTTTGCGAAACGAATTTTTAATTTTTACAAACTCGAGGACTTTCAAATTTTTACAAACTTGAGGATTTTCAATTTTTCTCTCTTTTTTAAATTTTAGTATTTTCAATTTCTCCACTTTCGAAAACAATGCGACAAAAGGATTAAAGTACATAAAAAATTGCATTATATTTTTCTAACTTAAAAGGAATCGTCCCCGACGCGGTTGAAGTAATCTTCATTTTCCTTCACACGAATCACACCGACGAAAGAAAGATACTTTTGCCAACTGTTATGCTAGCTAGAACGAACGAAGGATAAAGAATTCCAATATGGCTGCAGACCCTAAAAACTGAAGCCTTGCTCGTGGCTTACGTGCGTCGCGACGGACTTCGGTCAGTTCGTATCGTTTAGAAAGAGCCTGCCTTGATGGCTTACGTAAGAGAGCGGCTTTCTTTTCGCTCACGCTTGCCGGTTCATTGGGCAACGTGTATCGGGACGTAAGTACTTACCTGTGCGCCGACACGGCGCGATATTGTGACGTTTCACACCTGCGAAAAGTAACCCGTTCCTCTTAAAACGTATCACCAAGGCCGTGCAAACATTTCTCCGCGATTCTATTGACATTTTCACCTGCCAGTTCCGAGAGAATCTTGTATTTGCAGAGGAGACGTATATGTACCCTGAACTTTTGTTCCTTTCTTTCCGAGGGAACGAGAAAGTAACACGAAATACGAAAACTGTGAAAATTTTGCAAAGTAACGCTAATTCCCTTTATGGATCTTTGATTAACTTATCGAATTCTACGCTGATTTGGAATTAACCCTCCTTGACAACTTGGGTCACTTTTGACCCAAGGGATATTTCACTCATTTAGACGAATTTGTCATTTTTATTGAAAAATATTTCAAACATTTTATTTAACATGCGATTGTATAAATAATAATAATAAAGTAAAGACTTTGATAGTATATACTAGAATTTTTGTAGACTTGTTGGAAGTTTAGAATTGTGAAAAAGTTATATTTATAAAGGACTCAAGTTGCTTATGAAGTGTGAGGAAATATGTTTACCTGTGCAGGATTAATAAATTGATTAAACGAAGATTAACACCGATTTGAACTTGTAAGTTCATCGTTTCAATTACTAAGTAGCTAATCTGCGAAATTGAACCTTTCAGAACAGAAGAAGATTAGAAAATTAATGCAAATATGCATTAATTTTATTCAAGCTACAACTCTAGTAAAAATCTTTCTCCTCGAAATGTCTAACATTCGCGGAACGATAATTCCGTGTCGCGGAATTCTGTGAAAGATAAATCTGCTTAGTCATACGTTAATCATGTTTATAATCCATGATCAACTGGAAGAACATTGACACACACATACATAGATTTACACACAAAGTTTCATAGTTATGTAAGATAGAGTTAGTTAGGCTTCGTTTAAAACACGAAACTGACTGTTGTCGAAAACCGATACGAATCTGGCCGTTAAAGGTCGCTATGTAGAATCGAATCGCTTTCTCAGTTCTACGCGAATCCTAACCAATTCCGGCACGGTTGAATCACGAGTTGATCAGCGCGCGGAACGCATTCGTCGCGAACTAGGAAAAGCCAATAAACCGTTTCGTAACATGCCTCGTGTGAGTAGATATCGGAGGAAAGCATGTGCCGCGAAGACGTTTCTACGGTTTCCAGTAGCCTCTCTCTCTCTCTCTCTCTCTGTCTCTCTCTTCCCACCGTCATCTAGCGATAGCACGCGATCGATCATCGTTATTTTTCTTTTTATCATTACATGTATACATTAATGATAGGGTTATTCGTTGTTTCAACAGCATGTTGGATGTGAAAAACGAAAGTACGTTATTTCTGAAGTTGAACGGATGCAAAGATCGCACGTAAATTAATCAACGAGACAAAATATACAAATTATTATTTATTCTACTGTTAAAAATATTTACGACTATAGAAAGTGTCCTGAATTTATCCCGACAAATTGTGAAAACTTATTCTATGGACAAATATATATATAAAAAAAAAAAAAGATATACAAAGTTTAGAAATAAGATAACTTGCTACTAAGTTGTAAAGAAATATTGTACCCCTGAAACGAGTAACAAATATTTTTGTAAAAAATACAGGCACACCAATGTGTAACAGAATGTTCAAATTAACCAACCAGATAAAATACAAAGATTATCATTAATATTCTGAAAATATTATAATTCGTAATGAAGGACATTTTACTCTCATCTTATTTCAAGAAATTTTCTGCCACAATATTGTCACGTCTAATGAATTCCTATTATTACAATGCTCCTAATAGAAGATTCTTTACCAATGTTCTTAGAAATTCTTTTATTACCAATCCCAGATATCTATCTAACTACCTGGTATAACGTGTTAAAACGTACTTCCTCTTCGATCAAAGTAATCTATCAAATTACCTCCAATCTGAAATCACGTTAGAATAGAATCAGATTTACTTATGCATCGCGTGTATCATGCAAATCGAGAGTTGCCTGTGTCTATAGACTCGTAGGTTTAGTTTAGACCAGAGATTCACTGGAAAAAGTTCGTGTCAGACGGCTGTTCTTCATATTCGTAAAAGGTATCCCGCGTGTGTCACGATACTACACACGATTCATCGCAAATTATCGTGCACTCTACATGTCGGGATGTCTGGACATTATTATCTCTATTATTCGAATTGCGTTCCTCTGCGTTCTGCAATCAAAGGTGTACACATACACGCGCACGTTTCTCAGCAATTTCGACATTTCACGTAACTTCCTTCGAGACGTGCAGAAGCACGAGGTGAGGAGGAGGTCCATCAAGAAAGTGGTTATATACCGTATAAGAGTGAACGGCGCGGTTTGTGCGATAATTAGCAGCAAGGAATTCGCCCCAGGTGGGAAAAAGAGAGGATGAGGAGAGGGCGGAGACCTCTCTTTCTCTCTGAGCAGTTACACGAAAATTAAATAGAAAGGGGAAATGTTTCGCGGCTGGGAAAATGTTAGCCGAGCCGTAAAAATATACGGCCGCGTTGTTATTCAATTTCAGCGGGGAATTGAGCAATCGAGATAAGCATCAGGAGGATTCTGCTAACGCATATTTTCATTCCCTCTTACACGACCATCTGATGAATTCCCATCTATTTCTAGAAAAGAGACGAAATTTATTCGTCTTGTCTAGGAATTTAATCGAAGAAACTAGAAGATCGACAATATGATGCATTCATTATTCTCGTGTCGTTACTTTTTTTGAGTGTGTAGGATTTATACGAGAATATCGTTGCTTGAGTTGTGTCGTAATTTATTTGATGGGATAATTCACGTTGGATTGTTCTGAATATAATAAAACGCGAATAAATTGAGAACGGAACCTTAAAAGGCTCGGTGTAGATGAACGACGCGATATCGTTGAGATTTCACAGCGATGACGATTCGGCAGGTTTATGTTTTTGTCCAAGAAGTGCTTTTCGTTTTAATTCTAGATATATATGAGACGCGGAGTCCTTTATTTTCTGTATAATTCTTGTGATCCGTATGATACGGTTACTCGAAACTTAGATCAAATGAAACAATGCGCGAAGATGGCGAAAAGAATTTTCGGGACAAGCTAATATTTCTAACGATACAACGTGAAGATGTATCGGTCCTAATCGTCGATTTGCGAGTCGAACAGTGATACAGTTGTGTTACGTTCGGACGTGTAAGTAGATAATGAACGCAGTAGTCAGACAGAGCAGCCAGAACTAATTCACGGTTAGATTACTTAATCTGCTGTCGTTCCAAAGCGACGTGCGTCATTCTCGCGTTTTCAGTGGTATTCACCTTATCTTTGGATAATTACAACGACCGGCTAATCTCAACTGCAGCGAGAGTATAGAAAGTATTCGTATTATAAAAGAAGAAACAAGAAAAAGAAATATCACCAGATAATGAAACTAGTGTTTTCACTAATTTATGTGTCCCATAGAATTTCTAAGCAGATTGTATTTGGGATATTTCATTGGATCTATTTTATCCTATTTTATATCAATAATCCAGAACAATTGGTATAGTCGATAGAAAGTATTCATATTACAGAAAAAGAGAAAAGAAATATTGCAAGTTCGTGAAAATAGTTTTTTTTTTTTTCACTAATCTACGTATCCCAAAGAACTTTTACACAGACTGTATTTGGTACATTTCATTGGTTCTATTTATCTCATTATATATCGATAATCCGGAACAATTGGTACAGTGAATAAAAAGTGGTGGTGTGTTAGCGTTCGATCGATGTAATTGAAGACGTTTAGTATTCGAAAATCGAAGAGATGGCGGTTCGATTGCGCAAGCAGGCATTCCAGAGGACGACGTACTACGAGGACGCGTGTGGAAAGACCTGGCCACGTGAGTCTCTGTTTTCTGGGCCATGGTCGACACTCGAATTCCCGATTCTGCGCTCCTCCTGTTTCTCCTGTGATGCTTTCTCAGAAAGCTCTTACTTTCCTTTTCATCTTGCTTACCGTTACAATCACCGACGTCATAGTACAATAATATCCAGCCACGGATACGCGCCAAGGATCTTAAAGCTCGAACGGTAGGAAGTTACACGTTTTGAGAAACGATCGAATTCGAAACTTTTTACGAATTGTGGATAAGACTTGAAGAAAGTTACTTTTTCTCCTTTTTCTTCTCGAGTCCTTTTCTTTTTGGATCTCAGCGATAGGAAGACAGTCTCTCTCGTAACTGATTTCTCGGCAGCAACGCGAATAAATAATTGTCGTTCGTTTAATGTTGAACGTGTTTCCTAATCGCTGTTGTTACACAGGCTCTAATAGTATTACCGCACAAACGGTCATTTCATAATTGCATTCGAAGCCATGCGCATCGTCATGCAATCTAACCGTCTAATCAGCGTTAATAATGAAAAGAAAAAGAAAAATGAAACGATCGTTATTTCCTCCTTGTTACGTCTCCTTGTTTCTCTCTCTCTTTTTTTTTTGTTCTTCCTTTGTGTATCGAGTGTTAATTCTTTCTTTCTTTTTTTTTTTTTTTTTTATGTTGAGAGATTCGAACACCGGTGTTACGCGATAATATATCCAGTTACTCAATTCGAGGATGACTAACGCGAATGAAATTGCTGGAAATCCTGATATATTCGCGTTGGAAACATTTTGAAACCATTCGGAAACGGGGACGAGTGTTTGTTCAACGTCGACTAGTTGGAATTACGTTCAATTAAGTCACCATTATCCGAACACGTCCCGTCGACACACCCCTCTTTCTATTTTACTAGCTTTCGGGAATATTGCTCGGTTAAAATTATCTTTCCGCCCAAGCATCCACTTTCGCCACGCCTTTGTTTTTTTCCCTCGCCGTTCTGGCCAATATTTCAATTTAACAGCCAAGTGTATATAAAGCTAAGAATGATATTTAATTATCGCGAAGAAATTCGTTTTATTCGCCGGGTCAATGATATCTCAATCTCATTATTTCGCTCTTCTTACATAAGTTAACTAGAAAGTGTACTAAGATCATGATAGGATAGATCGTCGAGCTTCAACAATCCCTGAATCGATGTTCTGCAATCGTATCAGGTAAAATTGAAGATTGTATTGGTTTATTGTTCGACGTGGATATCGATACTTTCGCGTCTCTCCGGACTCTTTGATACGGTGTCGCCAATTTAACGCGCGATGATTTCGTAAATTAATTCTACACTATACTATCTCAACTGTCTCCTATTTTCTTCTCCTAAAATAATCCTTCGCTATTCACACTGTTTTCTAAAACGTCGAGCTTAAATCGTTACTCGAAATATTCGAATAAAAATATCGATCTCATCGATTTTTTTTCCAATAGATTTCAACCAGATCTTCGTCACCATAGAGATTAAAAAAAAAAAAGAAAAGAAAAAAGAAAAAACCATTCGTGAAACGAATAATTGTAACTCACGCTCGCGCTAACTTCTCCTCGTTGCAAAGTAAATGTTACGTTTGGAGAAGTCACGATTCTCAACGAGGAAAAAAAAAAACACACACACATATGATTATTCTATCTCCACCTTTCATTTAGTCACGATCGAGTGCAAGTGGATCGCGTAAGGAACACCGGTTATCTAAGACAACGAAAAACACGTACACGCGCGTCTGGTTACGAGCGTGGACTCTCGATTAGCCGCGCGAAGCGATTTTGATCGTGGCGAGACAGCATTCGCTCACGTACATACGTCCCATATATCGATCGACCTTGAGCCTTCGATTGCTGATCGTCACCACCTTTGACTATATCCTAACTAACAACCCCTTTCTAGTCACTTCGTTCCACCTCGATAAGGGTCCACAGGCCTTCGCCTTGGCTCATTTTCGATTAAACATTGCGTACTGGTCGTTGCTTGTTGAATATCGAGCGTGACTTCCATTGTGATCGACACACTGGACCTCGTTAAATCTGACCTTCGTCCATTGTTTTTCGCAACAGTTCTTTTTTTTTTTTCTTTTAACGAGAGAGTTTTCAATTCGACGAGGTACGAAGCTTAGAAGAATTTCAGAGGAACACAGAGAGGAGATACTTGTAGGTTGTTGACCATCTCCGATGAGCACGATGGATCCTTTTTTTTTTTTTTTTTAGTATTCGAGACGTAATCTTACGCGTTTCGTAGATTACACAATGCTATTTTTTTATTTAACCTTTCATACACGACCTGTCCATCGAGCAAATATGTTTTTCCGCCGAAGCTTTCTCGCGGAAGAGCGCGGGCAAAAAAAAAAAAATTACTGGCGTATAGTTCCGAGCTTCGACTTCCTCGGGTGAACTCGTTGATCTCTCCTCAGAGAGTCTGTAATCTGTGTACTTCGACCCTGGTTACCTTCGAACGGAAACGAACGACGCCTCGTTTGCGTCATTCTCGTGGAATAACTTTGTGTGCTCGCCTCCTCTCTAGATGGACGGTGGAAGGGAAGCCATAACGGTTGGACAGTTAACGTAGATAATATTGAACATTGAATCCTATTGAAATATTGAACATTCGATCGTACGATTGAATTTGTAATTGTTGAAACGACAGTGAAGAATCGTAATAGAATTTTACCTTTTTCTCCGAGGAAATTTTCAGTTATTCTTTCACTTGAAAATACAAACGCGACAAGAATGATGATCAGAGACTTTTCTTTTCTTTTTAAATTCGAAATATCCGCGTCATTGATATTTCACAGAGATACCCGCTGTTCCGCGATGGAACTGTTCTTCTTTCTTTTTCCAGAAAAAGTACACGGGGAACGATAAAACACGAACGGTAGCGTGTCCCGGAGTAAAACGAGGCGATTAAACGTGGCGATTAATAAATCGTGATCTATCGCGTGGCAATCAGCGCTGCTGCGGTAACAGGTTGAACAACAGCGTCGATCGAACGAGCTCGATTATGGCGGACAATTGTACTTTAGAACACGATGATTGCCGCTGTTCGACGATCGACAGCGGCCATGATTCATTGTGGCACGTGACAATCCACAGTAATAATCCCCGGGACGATCTGATTAGAGGTAATGTGGATTCTAGAGTCATTGTAGAAGCTAGCCAATCACTTTAGTAATAATCTAACAACGGTATGATAATATTGGAGATAGCGGAAGGAGACTCTCACCGCCATAAGGGATGTCAAGTTAAATTTATCGTTGCTTCAGTAGCTATGAAAGTTGACGGAGGAACGTATACTAATGTAAGTGTGGTTTATATAAAAAAAAAAAGGAAACCGCTAAACTGGATCAACTTTTAGAACTTTTAATCATTTTTCGTAATAAACTTCAGTTAAATACTTCAACAAAAACTGATTTTAATTTATGCATTCAATATAGAACGGATTGGGGAATTAAGAAATGAGGAAAAGAATATAATTCATTTGTTAAATTTCACTTTGAGAGGATTGCAAAAGGGTTTGATTCGACAACCCTTTCGATTACGCGATCTGAGCGTCACGAGCGGAACGAGGGAGAGAGAGAGAAAAAAAAGCGAGCATGTGATCGAGAAAATCCGGAGAGAAAGCATTCCGCAGTGGCTGCGGGGCAAGTAAAAGTTAATAATGTTGTAGGAATCGCGCGGCCAATCGGTTATTCGTGCCCGCCTATATGGGAAAAACGGCCTCGTTCGATCATCGATTTCACTCGCGGATGAAAAATCGCGGGAATACGTTCGACGCCTTTTGTTTATCAAGCTAAAAAGGAACGTAAACTGCACGACTGCGTAACCATTTCACGATGACACCTCGCGACGACTCGTTTCGTACGCGACCAGGTGACACACTTATTAAAATCGCCGGATTAAGCACTTTTTCTTTCCTTTATTTTACGTCGTTGCTCTCGCGTTTGTAAACGGTGCTCTCGTTCGAGAAAAGTCCCGACTGTTCGTTGTTTGATTCACGCTTTTACCCGTTTCCATTGTGTTGCAGCTCTCGGTTGTTCTTTTTCTCTTTTCGTTGATACATTGTCAAGTAGACGAGGTATCGTTGATTACCCGGTTGCAAGAAATACCACGTTAGAATCATAAATTAGAAGGAAATTTCAAGTGAAATTCATTTTACATTCGGAGGACAGAGAATTCCTTGAGACAGATTATACGATTCTTAATTGTCGTTTAAATTTTTCGCTGATTACTCAGTTTCGAGGAAAGATAGATTAAGGTACATCGACGAAAACCTGAAACTTCAATCCACACGGTTTTTCTACGCAAAGTAGAGAAACTTTCATCGATCTCGAGCGAAAGATTAAATTTACTCTAGAAGGTACGCGAGTAATTGACGATAACCGGATGAAACTTTGAATTTAAATCCTTGCGAAGTCGCGTTGAACAGTGCGATAAGGATTATCAGCGGCGATATTCGACGAATTTAATTAACCGGTGATTTGGATAAATGGTTTTTGTTCCATTGACACTTTTAAACGAGCTTATTCTTCTACTGTTTAATATAATCTACGAGAAAGCCGGTTCATTATCGCTGTATTGTTAAAATTCGCGACGAACATTCGATGGTGATAATACAGTGCTTCTGAACTGATTGAGAAGTCATTGAAACGAAACTGAAGAAGTGCAAAAAATTATTTCAATTAACTCCGTCAGATACGTAACACGTGCACGTTAATTACAATTAAAATCAATTATAATTCTCAGAGAGAAATGCCCTGTGTCGCTCTTGTATTACAGAGCCGCGCTCGCTTAACTGGCGAGTGACTTCAACGCCTGCACAAGACATATTTCGTGCAATAACGCGCGTATATGTATGTACATTAGCTCACGAAAGTATTCGAATCCTCTTTGAAGCAGAATAACTTTTTTTAAATTGGACCACGCGACCTGAGCTTTTTCGAGAAGCTAGAAGAATTAATTTACTAGATAACGTGTGCAAAAAATGTTGAAATTATTAAGAATCGTGAAGAATTCGCAATTTTGTAATTTGCGATTTCGATAAAATTTTCTAGCAGATAGATCTACAAAACGTGTTTTTTTTTTAATTTTCTCAACAAGTTGTTTTACACGTCATCTAGTAAATTAATCCATGTAACTTCTAAAACAAGAAACTCCAGTAGTTTGGTCGAATTTTAAAGAAGTTATTCTGTTATTAAAGTAGATTCGAATACTTTCTTAAACTATTGCATTACACATACACGTAGTACAGTGATCGAAACGAAGAGAGTCACTGTAAGAAAACGGGCGGTCTCGATTCGCTGATCTTTTCGTTTCACGTTACACAATATATCGTTCGTTGATTCGTCGTAAAATTACACGATTGCGCAACGTAACACGGTTTTTCACCGTTACGTTTACGATAACAGGAGGTGGAATTATGTAATTAGCGCAGGTGAGGGACGTCGGTCAAAAAGTGAACGAGGTCGGAGACCATCTTCCAGATTTTTCACCACTGTCTTCTGTCAATGAGACTTTTACGTTCTGAAACGATCATGTTGACCGGGCTGCTCAACGGCGAGCTATTTTACTTTCTAGAATCGTTACGGATCGCGACTAATCGTTCCATCGATCGCGCGAAATTCGTCCCCTCCCTCTCCTCTCTTCTCTCTCTCTCTCTCTCGGAATCTGCCGGTGTTTCGCGAGAGAGCCTAGAAATTTCACGCTTTTCGTTTTCTCTTCGATTGCACTCGAACGCCGAGATCGTTGAATGCTGATTCAGTCTCGTTTTTAAGGCGTTTCACGACAAACAGATGGAATTGAAATTCAACGGTGATTTAATTTGGAAAGATGGTAATTTAAATTTGTCAAGATCGTTCGACAATTCTTCCGTTTGGAAATTCCGTTAGAATGCGTCAGAAAAGTCGGATGAAGACGCCTCGATGTCAAGGAACGGAGATTTCACTCTCGGCCGAGGGAGACTCTCGGATCGTCGCATCATCGTACGTATTCTCCTTTGTGTCGCCGAGAAAGTATATTTCTACCGAGGCATCCTGTGATTTCTACACTTGAAACTGTTCCACGGCCACGCAGCCACCTTCGTTTACCGTGGAAACGATAATTAACCTCTTTCAAGATTTAATCTGCCACCAGAACAGTTTGTTGCACCCGAACGAATTACTATAGTACATGAAAATATACACGCCTCGCGTATTTTTAATCACAACCGACAGCTTTCCTCGTGATCTATCCTTCGATGTTCAATTATTAAAGCTCCTTCCTCGGAATCTTCCGTTAGTTGAGAGTGAAATTCGACGATTCGCTTCCTGGAGTCTCTCTATCTATTAGACGAGCGAAGATGTGGTCGGATCGTGTTTGAGCATTAGCGTGATTATTTCTCATATCTCCAGGTTCTTTCGACCGGTAGCCAAGGCAGAATTCCTAAGCGGAGAGGCAAAGGGGCGAAAACCTGAGGAAATAGGCGGAAAATGGACGGCGTGGAACGTCGCGGGAATGCGTTCGATTTCACTGCGTACCGCATACCGGGATTGTCAAAATGCTGCAACTCCTCCTTGCGCGTCACTTTCTATTTCTTAGGCACGAGGAAACAGCTGACTCTACTTTTAAATCAGCCGCGGCAATCCATTTTCTTCGATTAAAAACGATTAATTACACGGTTATCGAACGCAGTTGATCAATAGATCCGATGGATATCGATTTTATATGTGATCGATCGTTCGTGTGATTGTTTTAAGGAGCTAACAAGGAAGCTTTCATTTATCTCGTGATCGTAATTGCAGAATTTGTTCGATATTACTTTCAACGTAGTGATAAAAGGGTTAGAAATAATCGTAGGTGATATCGATCGAATTGCCAGCGATCAGTTCGAACGTTCGATCGATCGTTGCAGGTAAGAATGATTACGCAACGATCTCAGATCAAGAAGGAAAGACCGTAACGTAAACAGGCGGTGGATCGCGGGGATTTTTCACGTTCTACGAGAACCGATTAAGATCGCGATTTTGTCATTCTTCGCTTTCGAATTTCCTCACGAAGGGGGAATCCAGCTTTGGTAACCACGTCCACGCGGTTTCTCACATTTCAAACGGAAGCGAAGGGGCGCACAGCCGTTCAATTAAATGGCCATCTAACGCGAACTCGAACTTGTTCGTTTTCCGCCGAACGCTCTCGACGTTTCGTTACGGCACAACGTAGGAAATTGATGAATTTCATCGGTGTTTCTTAATTTATAAAATTTCCAAGTTTCCCACTGTATCAAATTTCAGATTGAAATGGAGAATGTTCGATTGTTGGAACGATTTCGTCACGTGAGACACGAGATTATGATAATTTCTGAAAGAGCGAACGATTCTCTTCTCACGACGCTCTTATTTTTCCCCGCAAATTAACCACCGAATACGATACCCAACATCTATACCTCTTTACCTTCGAGTAAAATCCCGATCTTCGCGGAATCCTTCTTCTTCCCTCGGTATAACGTTTCCTCGAGTTCACTCGAAGCAGCGGTATCCTCTAAGTGTAATCCTGGCCAGGCAACATCGATGATCCACGAGTGAACGATACCATCTGTTCTTCGATTCTTTCAACCTTTCATATATAGATGAAATTTTCTAAATTTTGCTTAATCTTCACCAATAAATATGTAAATATATTTATAACGCACAACACAACAGCAGTTTTATTAAGATCAAAGGCACACAATAGCACCGTGTTCCACACCAACGATCGTGATCTTTTACTTTTTATTTCTCGTTGATTTCGTTTAGAGGAAGCCGCGAGTTACGGTGGCCGGATGAAAGGAGAGTCCTGAGTGGATCGTCTTGTCCTCCGCGACTTTCGAGTCCTGACGCGAGACTGAAGCGGTCAGAAGCGAGTAGAATCAACTCGACGAACTAACTTGTGCGTTCCTTCTCCTTCTCTCTCTTTCTATCTTACACACTCTGTCGCCACGTTTCCTCCACTCCAATCCGATCGTAACGTCTGTGCTCGTTCGATCCACTGGCTTTCTTTCTTCTGTCGCGAGAGACCACCTTACCTCCACCTGTCGTCCTTCCACCAGCCTTTTTGTCTCGCGTGTGATTGCTGCTGATCGTTTTTCCAGCTCGCCCCCCTTTTATCTTGCACCGTTTCAAAGCTTTTTTGGCAGCCTATGCGCTCGCCAATACTCTGTTCCCTTCTTCAATAGAAATTTCAACTGGTTTTTCTTTGCACGCGCGAAAAGAACGAGGAATTTTCATTTCCGTTTAGTTGTAAATTAATTCATAAGCTTGACAGTGACAATCGATCGATCGATACCGATTTCTCATTCAATACTACAATACTTTGACCTCTTGCATTCCGAGTATCTTTCTTGTATGAAAGAAACTTTTGAAAATCAAACGTTGTATTTTCAAAACACAAAATTACACTTGTTCGTGAATCTTTTTATTTTCATGTATCTCGTTAATTTGTTTTATTCCAATGTGAATGAAACTTGGCTTGTATTACGAATGTCATCTGCGTCATTGGAGTGCAAAGGGTTAATAATTATCCTAAATGTTATCCAGACATTCTCCAGTTCTATTCCGTGAAAAAGAATAGAAAGAAAAAGCTAAATGTACGGTAAAGGTAGAAGTTCGCGATCGTGACCGTGAAATTGATCATCGAAGTACACGCAGGTTACCATTACACTTTCCTTCGTTTTTTCGCTTAAATTTTCGTCCGATTTCGCGCGGTTCTCTTCGAGAACTGTTAGTTTGGACTGTGGACCAGGTGTTACCACGATTCTAAGTACAATGGTCGCGTCGATTTCCGGCGATTAGTCGAGGTGAACGCATTGCTATTCGAAACGTCGTCGTCGTTAGCCATAAAACATGACTGATGAACGGTCCATCGAAAGTATAATCGCCTCGTCATCGTGTCTCGTTCATTTTTCCCCCTATGAATTTAACGCAATCTTCGAACAGTGTTTAAAAGGTATATCAACTACGATAAATCAATTTCGAAAAATGAACGAGATGTATCATTTGAATATTTCGTAAAATTCCCGCAATTTGAGATACATAACGATTCTCGCGATATATGACCGTGGTGGGAGAGGAATTCAGAGCAAAATCTTTCATGCAAAGTATCTGCACGCACGTACAGCAAGGTTTACAAGCTTCACGAGGGATACGGAAATGTTTCACGCCACGTAACGTAGAAAGAGACGCGCGGTAACCGTTGCTCCAGGCCATTATACTTGCAAAAACCTTTACTACGTTCTAAGCTCGCGATCCAAAGATTTCGCGCTATTTTTACGACGAACTGGAACGGATGAAAAATGATTCTGCCGTTCGCGAAAAGGAGATATAAAGCGAACGCGACATCGCCAGAAGCGAACTTCATGCTCGACCGCTGATTATCACTAGGAGACAAATAAGCATCTTCAGTGCTCGTAGAATTGTTAATGAAGAATATCATCTATTATTAATAGGATCTTTTTTTTTCTCTCTCTCTCTCTCTCTTAGGATGTGAAACTTCTTATGGAAATCAGCGTGTATTTTGTAAGTTGTTTATGGAGGAAGATACGCGTCGTATTATTTTTCATTTAAACAAAACTGTCAGTGTATGATTACGCGATCTTTTCTTGCGCGGCGCGAAAGAAAAGTTAGCTACGATTAAGCGGACTTTAACGAGAAGTAGAAAAAAAAAAAGAATACTCGCGAAGAGGAGAAAAAAAAAAGGTAGAAGACGGAGGAGAAAAAGATTCGAGAAAAATCTGCGTATTTAATTTTCAATTGGCAAAGAGGATTGATTATTAAACGACGATCCTAAGTGACAAGCTTTAAAGAGATACGTACGCTTCAGCAATGGAGATTCGACGAATCTCCGACATTTTACGAATGAAATGTTCACACCTTCGACGATGTAGAGACACTGACAAAGCCGTCGAGCGTTTTAATTGAACGATCTGATGGTTTTTGTTATGACTTGCTCGTTGCCCTAGCAGCTCACCAATTCATCGAGCCTACTTCGCGAGAGCAATAGCGTTTACTTTTTGTCCTATCGACACACAGCGAATCGTGGTCGACGTTCAATGCCGCGCGAAAATGCACGAGGAACGAGCCTCCAGGTGAGCTTAAAGATGGCGCCAAATAGGATTACACCTTGAGGATCTTACGTCACGAATAGCTTAGCATTATTATCGAGGGAGAAATTTTATACAAGTTGACAGGTTCACTATCATCGTCCCGTTGAATCATCGCTCGCCTTTCCTTCTGTTACGTTACATATATTTTAATTACATTTACGATATCTACAAGTTTTTCGATCAGCTTTACGTAACAGAATTACAGTGACTCACAGTAATATTCGGACATCTTTTAAAATAGAATAACTTTTTTTTAAATTAAATCGAACGAACTGTGTTCTCGTGAGAAGTTAGGATTCGTTCACTAAATGATGCGCACAGTTTTGAAAAAATTCTAGTTGGCCCAAATTACGAAGAAAATAGTAATCGGTTGCCTTTTGTAAGTTTTTTTTTATCTGAACACGCAATGAAAATTTGAAAAGTACATTTTGTAGGTTTATGTCAGTTATAGCACAAACTGAAAATTTCGTTGAAATCGATTAACACTGCTAACGATTAAAAATGGGAAAAATCGAAGTCTTTCACGACTTTTCATCTATAATTGCGATAAATTGAAAGATTCTTAATTTGCAGCACGTATATAACGAACATAAATCCACAAAATATATTTTTGAAACTTTCATTACAAGATAATAGAGTATTAAAAAGAAAACTCTACTACGTTTTTTGCAATTCTGGCTAATTGCGATTTTTTCCAAATATTTTTCACACATCATCTAGTAAACTAATTCATCTAACTTCTCGTAACTTAGTTCATTTGATTCGATTTTAAAAGTTATTTTGCTTTAAGCGTTCGAATATTAATGGAAGTCACCGTATGTGCCTATATTAAACACACGTGGTTTTTGCACGATATTCGAACTGCTTATTTTGAAAATGGTGTAGGTCTATTTTTAGAGAAAATTGCGTACAATTTAGCTCGTGCTCAATTTGATCAACTGAAAATTCATTGGTAAATTACTTCTTATAACTGTTGATTATGAAAGTGGCGTAAATCCATTTCCCGTAATTTAATTAAGCGTCACGTATATAAGAGAAGAGTAGAACTATGAATTTTACCAACAGAAGCGCGATGAAATGGAAATAGAAAAAAAATCTTGCGACCTCTGCATCCAGTTATGATACTGCATGTACGAACATGTGACAAGTAGTACGATTGAAGCAGTATATACACAAATAATTAATATCGAGAATAGGCAACATTATTTTGTATCTTCCCATTTTTCATCAACAAACTCAAACTAAAACATTACCCATTTCAAGTGAAATGGATATTTCATGATTTTTACAGTTCAATAATTATGAAAGTTGATGTAAGTTCATTTACGACCCAGATAGATCGTATCGGTTTAATTAAATTCATATAGAAATCATTTATATAATCAATGTACATATATTCAAATTCACCGAAACATGGCCAAACTGAAGTACACTTTGTTAATGTTTTTCAATCAACTAGAATGCAAACCTTTAAATAATTCGAAAGAAGAAAAAATGGTGTTACAGTATCATGAGAACATTATAAACGAGAACACGTTGTTGAAGTATCTCTCACAATTTCAAAGGAAAGTTTCATCGAACCGTTTCCAAAGGGAACGCGTTCGTATCACACGGATTCCACTTTACCCACGAGCATTCGAATATTTCATAAATTATCACACACATACGTGTGTGTGTATTTCTATTCAACAATGAATTTACCGTGGAGAAAAAAGAAAAAAAAAAGAATTACGTGTAATTTATCACACGCGTACGCGAGTTTGTATCTCAGTTCCCTGTTAAAAGTAAAACAAACGCTTGAACTCTCACTCTCAATTGTTCGAACGTTTTTACCATCGCTTACCCATAGACTATAGTGTATATTCTATACGTAAGGTAACAATGTTTCAATTTAATCGTTTCACTTTTTCTTCTTTTCCCTTTTTTTTTCCCCTCTACCAAATACTCGAGAAGTTTCGAGCGATAAGAGCTTCCTGATCGCTTGAAAAATTGATCGAAATCACCACGGTTGAACGAGCAACGTTTTATATTAACAAGAATTACCGGAGAACGGTGAAAAACGATTAATCAAAGAGATAGTGAGATCTAGATAAAAGTGCAAGTATAACCGGTGATTGTCAGAGACGATCGGACAAACAATTTCATTCCAGGCCAGAGAAATAGCGACCATAACAGTGGTCAAGACGGTCTGCACTTTCCCCGCCATTGCGTAACACGGCTACAGTCCCTGACGTAATGGAGGCCTGATTAAATAACAGGAAATTATGCATCTTTTTCTTTCGAAAATTGCCGCGCGTGATCCCACGAATTATCGATATCTTCTTGCAATTTCATTCCCCTATTATAGCAAGAAGATGATGCTATAATTTTCAAATATTATTCCTCGAGGATTCTTTGCCTTCTTATTTTTCTCTTCAACGTTTCAAAAACGTGAAGAAAAGAAAGAGAATCACCGATGGAAGTTTTCGCGGTTTCAAAATCGATTTATTAATCGTTCCACTGTTGCACTCGGTTATGTAAGAATTATACACGGAGTGTAAAACCGTTTCTATTATAAAAGCAGTCGTAACTATTTGTTACGTTTGTAAAGATAGAACTGGAAGTTGGGTTATTTCAACTGAGGAAGAAGAAAAATGGCGGATTGATACGTGCACGAAAATTGGTTTCATTAAATGGATTACGTCAATGTTAAGGTTGGGTAGAGAGATTTTCTTTGGTACCGACTTTATTCGTGGAATATACGCCGTTTTGTGAAACACATTCAGGTTAAATTCGCGACTGGTATTTTTAGAACGCCATGAAATTTCAGGATATTCGCTAACGTTCGTTGCATTTTTAATTTTCACGTTAACTCGTGCTACGTGTTCTGGAAAAGTCTCGAGTTCGAAAGCTTTTTCGTGAAATATTCAAGAAAAACCAATCTCTGGAAATATTAAAATAAAGAAAAAACAAAAAAACGAAATAGAAGAGTATACTAGAAATGAAAATAAAAATTTCTCGCGTACTATCCGCTGTTTCGGTATCTTTCGAGACTACAAGTTCTTATTATCAATTGAATCAAATCAATAAAAATACCTGTAGACCAAAAGAAGCCGTTGAACTACCGTCACCAGTCGTTTCGCATAATTGAATTGTTCTCAAGTTTATCGAACATTCTATCGACAATAGATAATAATCACTAAAATACGTTTGAGAAGAATATGTTCCGCTAATGTTCCTCCATTAGATTATTGAAATATCAACGATGTGTATGTTGAACGTGACGTAAAAGGCAAGTTGATAATGTCATCGTTCGAGACAAAGTGGATAGGTAATCCGCCCTGTTTATTCGGTATGCGTGGCCTGTCTGACGTGGACAAAGCTTGTTCTGTATTGTGTCGTGGGTTAATCCATGATGGAGGGGAAGGTCTCTGCAAGGTCTCGTGGAGCTAGTGTCAGCCACCTTCGCGGTCTTCTTCGAGTAAAAGCGAAAGTCTCGCTCGGTGCACGTGTACTCGTAGAGTGTCTAACCTCGTGATAATACTAAATCAATGTAAATCTGTCTTTTCACCATTTTTACAAAATTTTTGTATTTATTTATTTTTTTTTTAATGAGAATTATGTCTTTTTATCCAATAAAATATATTCAACAGTAGTTTAGTGTGTACTGTTTACTATCATCTGTTTTTTTTTCATTGAGATAAGAATAAAAAAATAAAAAAAAATATTTGACAAGTTATCGTCGTAAGTTATGAATTATAAAATCGGAATATTTCTTGTATATGTATAACGCAGAGTTTGTGGAAACTAACAGATTACTACTATATTTCACGTAGCAGATGTCTCAAGCGTTCTGTGTCTTTAGATCACGCGAGTCGAGTACAAAATGAAGGTATACATTGTCATTAACTACCGAGATTAGACAGGTGCAGTAATGATATCTTAGTAGCTTCCATGCGAGTTTTGTTTACTCTTACGTTAGTTACGGGAAGTAGATACAAAGCTGTTTGAATACTGTGTTCCATGCTTTCGATTATTCTCTTTGGTAACAGTAAGTCCATTGGTACCGTTACTTTGGTACTGATGTACCATTTTTTAATTCCACATTCAAATCGAACTTTCTCATTCAAATGGGCACATTCCTCGGAGTACTTTCGGAGAGTTAGCTTTCAAAACTCTCGAGGTAGTCTCAAGTGGATATACAATTTGAGAGTTTCTACTCTCGAGAGTATACCTATTGCGAGTCGCTCTCGAGAGTCAAATTTATCAGCGTGAACACTATCGAGAGTCCTGGCGGAGAGTTGAATACACACTTTGAGAGTACCTACTCTTGAGAGTAACTGTAGTGTGAAACTCTCAGATGGACACGTGTCCTGAGGGTGCGTAATTAAGGGTGAAGCGAGATGCTCTCGAGAGTCAAATTTATCAGTGAGCATTTTATCGATAGTCCTAGCGGAGAGCTGAATACACAGTTTGAGAGTTCCTACTATCGAGAGTGACTATCTTACTCTAAGGTTAGTGATCCATCTGAGAGTAAACCTATCACGAGCTGCTCTCGAGAGTTAAATTCATGAGTGAGTCTACTAACTATCGAGAGTCCTAGCGTAGAACTGAATACGCAATTTGAGAGTACTCTCTATACCGTGTATACTGATAAATTGAACTCCTGAGAGTACTTCACGATAGTTTTACTCTCAAACGAGCACGTATCTTGAAAGAACTAAGTATATTCTTAGCGTTAAAACGTAGCCTCGACTGAGACCTTGTTAGAACACGATACGAAGGAACGAGAAGAATTATTAGGCAAGTAGATCGACAGATTTAACCCTGAAACAGGGCATGGCGAGAAAGAAGGACGGGCCACCAGACTTGAGAAACTGCCACAGGGCTTATCGAGCCGGGTCGCTAATGCGGTCGAAGGTATGGTATAGACGTGAAAGCGGTCAGTCCGGCTGCTGTGTTACGTAAATCCCAGGAAGAGCGTTGAAAACGTTGGTTCGTCGATATGTCGATAATAGCACGCGACAGCTATGGTTTTCATCTTGCGAACCTGTTCGATTGGTAGCCTTGTACCACTTTTCGGGAAACTTCAGGACACTTGACTGCAATTTTACTGATTGTGTACGTATCGTAAAAATGTTTGCCTCTTCCTACGTCGTTTTAAGAAGCACAGGAAAGAGATTGTGAAAGAGGAAATGGGGACTGATTGGAACAGAAGTCAGTGACGCATGAAAATCACCAGTGTATTCATCTTTTCGATGGAAAAACTCTGAAACAGACTGTGTAGAAGGAAAGGTGAAGGAAGAGTTTTTCCTACAGGTAGACATAGTGTTGTTAGAATTGTTTAAGAGTTGTATGGGTTATTTCAGTGTTGTAAGAATGATCTGAGTTTTCTTACAGCTATAAGAGTCGTTCTACAGTCGTCTTTACGTTCAGAATTATCGAATTATCGTTTAACTCTAAGTTAAATAAAATTTCTAAGATAGGATAGTATTGTACGAGGCAAATTAATCGAAAGAATCGCTGAAAGTTTGAGAAAAATCGTTCGATAAATGGTACCGCCAAGCTTTTGGCAGCCGATTCGCAGTGAAAGCAGGTAAATTATGCGAATACAAACGAGCAAACACTGGAAGGATGTTAATGGAGACGAAGAGGAGCAGCAGATGCTGGGACTTTCCTAGAAAGCGAATGAATTAACCAACGAGTGTTTTATCAGATTCAAACATGACGAAAAATATCCTTCTACCGTAACTTCGACATTTGAAAAAAAAAAAAAAAAAAAAAAGAAACCTGTTGCAATCAATTCAGAAATGAGCCTTATCATACGTATTTCGCGGGCATTGCGCAACGTCGTTTTTTTTTTTAAACATCGAGAAATATTCGCCATAAATATTCATAAAATACGTACCTTTTTTTTCGTTACTTTTTTTAATACCTTCCATTAGATATGATTTATTCAGAGGATTTTTCCGTGATACCTTTATTTGACGTTACGTTGAAAAAAGCACGCGATCGAGCTTACCGGAGCTTCGGAAAACTTAGCAGCCATGATAAAGCGCGAATTGTATCCACTTCCTTGGATTATATCGCGAGAATAAATTCACGCGAAAGAAGTATACATAAATAAGTACACTCTCTCTTTCGTAAATCTCAGAACACTTAATTCAACGTGAATTATACTTAAACATAGCCATAAATTGTTACGCGTAAATTTAGAAAAAGAAAAAAATGATTCAACCTGAAATCTCGCGATATAGCGATGATTCTAAATCTAGCGAAGGAAATGTAATTTAAATTGTAGAATATATTACGTACGAACGTACTGAGTGTCCTAATATTCTTAATTTAATATTAATTTAATATTCCTAATTTAAATAGAAGTAGCAACGCGCTTATTAATAAATGTACAATGTTTCGAAGTAATTATTGTGATAATATTTTCATTGCATTCCACGTGTAATTGGATTCCATTATTGAATCATTATGTTGCACGATTATTACTTCTAAGTATATGGTCATTTATCTTTTTATTTTTAGCATTTGATTAACGAAGGAAATTAAAGGAAGAAACAACAGAGAGAGAATTGAGGTTAGTTTTACAGGAACGAAGTAAATTAATCCACGGTGTGTGCGTATATTAAATTGTATTTATGTAACGCAACTGTATTCACGCGTCACTGTGTCCTCTCTTTGATAATTATCAGTCCATGCTCGTTTGTGTGCTAATCAGGCACACACGTGTCGTGAATTATGCTAATTTCCCTTTGGTTTTTGTCTCGCGATCGCAATTGCAAGTGTGGTGCCATCTCTCGTCCTGTTTTCAAACTTCGTTTCTTTCGCGACTGCCACGTGAATCGGCATGGAAGGAATCGATAAGCTTAACATGCAATTTTTTCAAATTTGCAATATTTAAAATTCTCATATTTTGTTCGCCTTTGTAATATGGAATTACTGAACGAAGAAAATTAGAAATAATCATATGATTCACTAATTTTCGTTAATTCTCTATTCTGTATTTGCCCCTGCAATTGACAATTTCCCATTCACTAGAAACACACGTCAGTCACGTGTGAAAATGGGAGGAAGAAAGAAATTCCAGGAACAATATCTAATGCTATTTGTCGAAATTATGACTCACTGCTGAAACAGAATCACATGAGTCTTACTCATCACTTTTGCAGATGCATTTTATCACCTAGATCTGCTACATTTCCCATCCGTTCAGCCATTATTCTATTCGCTATAGAAGGAAGAAAAAAAAAAACATTCTACTTAAAAATTCTCCTAATCCTCTGTAACTCGATTTTTCTCAAACAGTAGAACAAAATATAAAGCAATAGTGTAACAATAAACAGAAAATGACTCTTATTAATATTCGGACATCCTTTAAAACAGAATAACTTTTTCAAAATTAGACTCTCGTTTTTTTCAAAATTGGATTCTCGCGATAAGTTAGAACTCAGTTCATTTGGTTCAATTTTATCAAAATTCTTTTATTTTAAAGAGTATTCGAATATTAACACTAGGTTTACGACCTAAACCGAATTTGTCCTTCAAAGAATCGATTTATTAGAAACAACTTAATTGTATATTGCTAACTTACAAATTTGGATACATTTTCGTATCATTCCATTAATAAAAGTAAGGAAAAGTTGATGGAAAATAATAGCAATTGTTTCTGTAATATCTTTTATAAAATCTCAAATGCGTCAAATTGACATGTCCCGTAAATCTAGTGTTAATGAGAGTCACTGCGTGTACAATGATTTCCGATTTCGTCAACAACGTTTCTTCGACATCTGGCATGATCAGTGTTCAGAAAAAACACATCGGTATCTAATGGTGTTAGAGTTCAAGCGAATAGAAGGATTCTCTCCGGAGGAGAGATCGGTGTCAGGTCAATAAGTGGTGGCTCTACGTATCGAGGATGCGTTTGCAGCGATCGTTCAGTATGTTCTGCCTATATTTTGCCCTTTCACTGTGCAATGATAAAGCGAACAAGCCACGGACCAGGTCTATTCGCCGCGACGTTGGCCACTTTCACGCGCGATTGCGAACTCCCGGCACCGAACCGAACGCAGCCTCGTACCAGCTCTTGCAAAATTTGCCTCGCGCCTTCTGCGCCCCGCTCGTTGGCCGACTTTTTCAAACTGTTCCCCACGATTTTTCACTCTTGATAATATTCCCAGACACATCTCGAATTTTTTCAATTGGTTCATTCGTTACGGAGATACGCGGACTTTAAGTTCAAATTGCAGTGTTTTTTAATATCCAATCAGTGCAAAAATTGCAATTTTTCTACGTTAATTAAAAGATCACGGTGTGTAGAATACGACGTGGAAGGAAGTTTCGTAAAAATTGGAAAATTGAGAAAGTTACGCGAGTTCGAAGTGTGCTGTGCTGCGAAGGTATAGTCTGCCTAAGCAAAGTTTGGAGGAAATTTTAAAAATTGATAATTCGATGAATTTTTCTGGGTGTTTGCACGGATGTCGATTATTACGCTCGAAGGTAACAGAGTGGACTCCCTTAATGAGGCAATAATGAATTAAATTCGTGGAAGAAGGGGAAGATGAAGCCGGGGGGTTCGAATCGAAAACCGGAATGGAATTTACCATAAACCGGTCGTATGTATTCAGAAGGGGAATTCGTGGATTTCATGCATAGTGTTCCGACGTTCTTGCAACAGGTTACAAAACCACATCGCAAAGCGTCGTGTGCTTTTTTATGACGTTCAAATTACGATCGTAACGAGCTGTCTCGGGCATCTTCCCAGCCTGTATACTTTTCAAATTATACACTTACGGTGTCTTTGTCTTTGTCATCCTTCGAATACATTCGTCTGTCTTTGTACAGGAAAATGTCAAAGTTCAGGTTTGCAGACAGAGAAAAAAAAAAAAAAATGAAATAACCAGTTTAGCAATTCACGATAGCCTGCTTACATCGAAACTTTTGGTCGATTAAAATATCTCTCTGTCTCTGTCCGCCACGGAAGTAACACAGCTATGCATTTCGCAACTATTAAATAATACCAATTTAGATACATATTTCATAAATTTTCTATTAACTCCGACAGTGGAAATAAGTGAAAAACAAATTGGACGAATTATCGTACAAGTTTCAAAAAAACAAAAAAAAAGAAAGAAAGAAAGAAAAACGAGAAAGATAAATATTAAAAATATTCTGCATAATCATTATGGCGATTGCTATAACCGTAAGCATCGAGCAAAGAGACTCAAAGCCGGTTTCACCAGTCGACGAAAGCGAGGTAAAAGTGGAAGCGGGCCGAAACAAATTTCAAGCGTGTTACTCACGCGGTCAGTCCGTCGCTCCAGCTGAACATCTTCTTGATCTTCTCCCTCTGCTTCGGATCGTTCTTGTCCACCATTTTCGTCGATGTCTCCATGATAACAGGTTGAAGGATTCTCGAAGATTTGTTCTTTGCTAAATCAACGACGATGCATCTTCTTCTTCGATTCCCTTTTCTACGGTGAATTTCTCACTGTGCACTTGATAACACCAGTCTTACCAGGCTGAAAATTTTAGATCGAATCAGTTTGCAACGCGACAGAATCGACGATCGATCTTTGATTTATTATACTACGTTATTTGTAAACTCGATGAGACATGTTTTCGCGTACAGCGCGATGGAACACGTTCATTTACAATGCAAATATTCACCGGCAGGTATTTTTATTCACCCGGCGAATAAGAATTCTGCTTAATCACGAAGGATGATTTACAAAAAAAAAAAAAAAAAAAAAATAGTACTTTTGTGAAATCTACCTATTAAATTCTTGTAATGTGGATGTAAATTACAGTGAATTATTTCCAGCAAATCAAAACGTTATTTATCCCGACTGACCAATATAATCACTCGACCTAACATTCGCGAGGATTACTTTCGTACGGGAGAAATGTGAAATAAAATTGAATCATTCCTCGGGCCGAAAAAGTGTAACGATCTCTATCTAGTATTTCCAGAGATTGATATATGTGTAACGTTCTTTCTCCTCGCTTTCGCGGATCTAGAAAACCGATTCGTTCACTTCGGAGGATGTGCAGAAGGTCTAGCGGGAAGAGCTTTAATCGTGACAATGGCGGAAAGTGAAACCGTTTTACAGCTTGCCAGGGGGAATACAGTGCGTCTCGTGTCATTACGAAGAAAGCGTGCCATGGAACAATCGTGTCTCTGGAACGGAAAATGCTAAGAATAACATTTTCTCTGTTACTTTGTCCTCCTTGACGAAGAAAAAAGAAGAAGCAGAAGAGAGGACAGAGATAGAAAAGAAAAGAAAAAAGAGCAGCACGTCCGTTGTTTTCTTCGACTGGCTATCAGACTAAATATTGCCTCTGGTTGTATGTAAATATCGGGGCATGGAATATTCCTTTGCTTGAAATTAGTGTCAAGGAGGAGAAAAATTAATCGTCGTCGTACGTGGATCGACCTTTGAGCAGACTGCGAGGGGAAAAAAAAAAATATATATATATATATACGTGGAGGAAGGATAACGAGTGACGATCAAGAAGATCGCGGGTATTCCGAGAATTCCTCTGGATCAGAGACCCTGTCGATAATGGCGGGGCGAAGAATTTTCGTCACGCTGCGCGACGATCGAGATCGACGTCGCTCGACCGCGGATCCTCGATCCATAAACGATGAAAATCGAGAAACACGGGTGTAAATACGTCTCGGAAGGCGAACATCTGACGCGTGAACACCTGCGCGTAATTGTCGAATGATTTTGTTCCTAGATCTAATTCTTTTGCGCGAGTTCAAGCGTAAAAACTGGTTTGTATTCGTGGAATATAATCCGAGTGACGTCCGATCGGTAAAACATCGTTTTACGCTTCCTTTTCTTTTCTCTCTTTGCTCATTTCTCATCTTCTCTCCACCTGTGATCGGATTAGTTCTTCTTACGATTCATCTAGCTTAATTTAAAATTCGATTTCCTTGTTTCTTATGTTTAGTTGTTCTTTTTTTTTGTATTTCAGTCTATAGAAATGATGATCAATGAGCTTGCAACCATAGCGCAAGGATATTTTTAATACCAAGTTTAATTTAATTCAATCTGAGGTTCTATTTAGAACTTCTACGGGGGATCAGATTGTCTAGTTGTTCCAATAATCGTTCTATTGTACTTTCAATCGGCGCACGCGTCGTTGACCGTGCAAAGAAAGTGGAGCTTCCGACAGCCGGACCGGAAGTGCCACGAAAATGCTCGCGGGAAGAGGTCGATGCTCGGTTCGTTTAATATTCCTATCGGTGTATTCACCTACCCGATTAATTAACTCAATTCCATCGTGATTACTGATCTACATTCCCAGTTAAACCTATGGAATTGATGAATTACACCTGGCTAGCAAATATTTCCTCAAAAAGTATTAAAAAAACATTCCTTCAACTATTTTGAAGTTCTTAGTTGTTCCATAATTGTCGAAAGAAGATTTTACAAGATATTTGCGTATCTAAATTAACCGCAACTTCCGATAAATTGAACTAATTAGATCCATTGTGATTAGGATGCAAACAACCTCTTGTTTCTCATGCAAATTTCGACTCGTTACTCGGCTGATAGTAAATTACAGCTTAATCGAGTAACACAGATGATTAACGTCGTATTTTATTTGCACGTGGGAAGAGGCGTAGATCTGACGATGAAATTCTTCGGGTGATTCGACTTCCTGAATAACAAGTCGGTTTCAATCTTCTGAAATCGCGAGTACAGTCGCGGAGGCCCCCGGCCGGTCCTTTCTGTGCGACCGGCGCGTGCTCGCAATGCAAAGTGGACGATTTGTTATCAAGTCAGGTTGCCGAGCTTCGTGGGACAAAGAACGGGCGAGAAGAGAAGCGTGGGAGTTTTAAGTGAAACAGTGCAAGTCAACAAATTCGTTGCGTTGACTTTGTGTCTTCTAATTAGCACCAGTTAATTACTGGAATATCGCAGGATCTTGTGTAAAACTGTATCCTGCAATCATCTTATAAGCTACCATGTGAAATCGTGGCTACTCGGATCGTTTACCGAACGCGAGGTATACCTAAATTGTTATGAAAAAATTATTGAGATTCTGGAAGAATTATTCACTCTGAAATCTCGTAAATCATACTAATGATTTAGTTGAAGTGAACGTAACGAATGTTCCAACGTTTATGAACGACTGTATACTTCTTAAGTGATTTTTTCAACGATGCAATTTTTTCAAGGAACTGTTTTTATTTGTTTTTTAACTATTTTTGGTATTATTACATTTGCGAGGCGCTATGTAATATGAATTATGGTCCAGACGTTTTCAACGTTGAACTCGTCATTGGAGTTACGCATTGACCAGTTTGTGCAGTGATTTTATGCAGTTTGCACGTTCCTGTTATGTGAAAGTGTTGCGCGTGCGTCACACGACAAACTTTAATTGCTATTCCACTCGTTCGATGAATTCCCTTCCGTTCCCGTCTTACATAAAAGCGGTAAAAGTCGAGATTTCGTTCTCCGTTGATAGAAACAATCATCGAGGTACAGGCTGGTAGCTCAAACACAGAGAAGAAGGAACAGAGGTGTATTTACCGTTAGAGTAAACTTCTGTCGGCTTTCTCGCCAGCCCAGTGGCGAACGATATGGGCAACGAAAATTACACGATAGAAATGCATCTCTCGTGTTGCACGCGTAATCCGGATTATTCAAGCCGGATTCGAAAAATCGAAAGTGCACGTCGCCCTGGATGATCGAGATCAAGAGGATTCCGCGACACGTTGGGAAAATATGTTTCTGGGTCGTTCGAAACTCGCCATGAGACACGGGAACATCGTAAATCACGCGACCATCCGACAGATGACTTTCACGGTTTTGAAGAGAGCCGGTTGAGCCGGGCTTCGAACGAATTTCAACGAAATTTTTATGTACAAATTATACCCATAGAGATTTGAAAGTTAATTTTTCGATTTATTTAGTCGTTACATTTAATCAAAATATGCACACGATTTGTGCGATTTTGATTTACGTAGTACCTGTTAACCGCGAAAATCGAGGATTCAATATGTCTTCCATGGTTCGGTATCGAAGATTTTGTTACGTCAAAAGTATTGTCTTTGCCGGGGTATTACGTAGTTCGATATGTTGGACAGATATTTTTCCGCGGAAAAATGTGTTTACTATTGCTGCTATGAGACGAAAGTGGGTTAATTGCGGAGGGGAATTTTGCAAAACGTTACGAAAGTCTAGAGAATTTTTACGATCTATACACGAATATCGAGACCCACGTCTCATTTTAAATTTAATACCCGTACGACTTCTCGATCGCTTCCTCGTTACACTTCCTCGACTTCACTCGTCACCTCTTCGATTTCATAAGACCAAGCACGCGTGTGCGTCGTAATATACGCGTGAAATCTGCGATAGATCGCACCCACCGGCTTTTTAACATGTTACAAAAGAAACGTTGCGTATATTTTAAATCCTACGAAAGGATAATCTACCTAAGAATGTTACAAGTATTGTCAACCATGACAGATATCGAATCTGAAACGGTAGATATCGATGTCTCGCGCAGTATCCACGTTAAAGCTCAATATGTAATCGCGCCACGAATTTATTTTAAAACATTGGCAAAGTTACCTCTAATCAAGGTGTCTTCTCGTCCGCTTATATATACTTCAAAAAAACGATCACGAAGACACTTAGAACGTACGTCAAATAATACATGTAAGATCCTATGTAACTGTCAGACAAAATTCCCGGCGAATCTTCGATAACACATGTACGAAGTGACGTTACTCGTACCTTTCAACATGTCCGCGCACAACATAAATCAAATCGAGATACAGCACGAAACCGTGTGAGAAATCTCGTCCGACAAGTTATCCCGTAACACTGTCACACAATAAATGATGTGAAATGATCTTCCATTCCAGTGAATACTGTCAATGAAACTAACTAAAACATTGGCGCGTCAAACGGTGATCTTCGTCGATAGAATGTTACAAACGCAGTGATGCTCTGGACCGAGTTCGGATGTTCCGCAAAATTTTAGGTTATACACGGGGGGAACAGGAGGAACTGACGGACCAAACGAGGGAAATAGAAACGATGCTTTACCGTGTGCACTTGGACGTCCACGGTGCAGGAAGGACAAGACCAGAGTACACGGATGAGAACGCCCGAACCGTTTGAACGTCTTTCTCGCACTGAGAGACGAGTTCGGTTGAGCAATAATGTGCAGACACCGGCTACGCACTAACACACAGTCTTTACGCACCTTGCAGGGGTATGCGCGCGCTGTAACATGCTCTCCACCGATGGACAGAGCAAGGCATGGGCGCCGGCACAGTTGGCAGCACTGCTAGTAACAGACCCCCGTCCGATCCTTCGTGCCAGATTCCAACGTATGTTTTTCTTTTATTCTTTCCGCAAGGTAAGAAACTCGCCGACCGATTTCACGTCCACCGATTGCGTGTCGACTTATTTGCATAGGTCTTTCAGATTACCAACGACCCTGCCATTTCATTGAATAGGATTCCCTCGAGATGAAGACTTTACGTTGCAGCTATTCAATCGTTTATTGCGCGCCATTCGACTTGACGCTTGATGGTAAGTTTATTGGACCCATTGATTGTTTCGAAAACGATTTTATAATACCGACAGATCGATTGAGTAGCAGTCGATCGTACCTAACGTGTATTCCTTGTTATCAAAGTTTAACGAGATGTCAATAGTTGTATTTGAAAATTGAAGTGTCGTAAGGACGATTGGCGGGGTGTTGAAATACTTTTGCTTCTCGCGTAACATTGCCAACCGAACGTACACCTGTCATTCTTCGTAATAATCGCATAATAGCTGCATTAGTACGTACGAAGTACACATATGGAACAACATTGTCGCGTAAATTTAACTCAGATATTTCGTTTACGTCAATACGTAACGAAATTGTTTGAAACGAGTCAAGAATTCCTTAGCTACTATGTTTAAAATATCTTTCTAGGGATTTTATGTGCTTATGCAACGCCCAATTCGTTCGCTCGGTAATATGTTAATTATCAGGACTGCACCTTTCGAGGTTATTTACGAATTCCCGTTCACCGACGCCAATGCGTTCACGTAAATGCACACGTACAAATACGCAATCTACGGTTGTGTACGTCGCGTAAGATTTGCTCCTTGGCGTATACACACGTATCGAGTGGCTTTCGATTCGACAGATCGGTGGGTCTAATACACGCGAGGCGCGTGTACGCACTTTTCCTCGTGTCGCAAATCGAAAGTGTGCGGCCTGCACTCGGCCTCAGTGCCGTCATCTTCCGCGTGCGAGGGCCCCTTATGTATTGGGATTACGCAAACCCTCGCAATTCCAAATTGGTAGCTAAGATATTCGCCGCGAAATTATTGCGACGCTTGCGACACGCGTGTCTCTTAGGTGATCGGCGCGGCGTAACTGCCCACTTCCGGTCCAGTCTACTATCCCATGCGGCTGATTCAAGCGCGGAAAAGCCTCCGTGTTTTCCGAGAGGCTGAGTTTTTTTATTTTTTATTTAGTAATTATTTATCATTCAATTTAAATGTATATTTTTAGGATGGAAAGGTAAGACCTACCGTTTAATGCTTCCAATGCAATTGTTTCGTTAAAAAAGTTAGGTTAAGTTTACATTAACCCTTGAACGACGGACGCTTTCTATCGATCACGCGGGAGACTATGCTTGGGTCTGTTTAGACCCAATTTTGGGCGACTTTTTTTTATTAATTTAATTCAAATTAATTTATCTTTGGGTCTGAGTGGAACCCAGGCACGAGAATTAAACGTAGAAAATTAATCCCAAGGAAATTCGAGTGATTTTCTTTCAGGAATTGAAATCTTACGGACATTAAAGAGTTTTATTAAGGAAAAATTTAACAAGGAGACATATTAACGATGAAAAATACGTACGAGGAATTTGTTGCATATAAAAATTCAGTTCTTTATAAGAACAGGTTAGACGGTTGGAGTTCATTTAAATGAATAAAATATAGGTTTCAATTACGTTATCGAGGTTGAAACTTTCATTTATGAATCCATAGTAATTATATACGTAGCTAACATTGTCTCAGCGACGAGCATTTCGCACCAAATTCACTCGTTAATCTAGCCAATTGATATTAAAATAGCAACGTCGATTTCTCTATCGTGATTTTGTAATTCCTCGTTTTAATGGTACATACTACCGATAATTATTTTCAACGCCAATAAGTACACAATAAGCTCTCGTATAAATGACTAACGATCAGTTGGCTCTTGAGAAGGGAAACGATGTCGAAATACAAAATTCGAAGAAGGAAATCTCGATGATTCGACGTGATTCTGTTTTGCCCTGTAAGCATAAAGAAGGGCCTCGAGATAATTTCATCGGTTCTGAATCATACGAATGATTGTTCTCTATTCACCGCGGCACAGAATAGGCAATCTCCCTCTCATGCATAATTTCTAGCACGTAATGCAGATACCATTTACGTATACCGCGAAGCCTATTGCAATTTCAGCGTGAATGATAATCCTATCTGCTCGCTGTGGGCACTAGGATGCATTCTACATTCACGGGATATTTTAATTTAAATACACATGTAATTGTGACACATGGAAAATTGCAATAGAGCAAAAAGAATTAACGCAACTAATGACCGTTCCGCTCGACGTTTTTTTCAATTGATATCGATCATATCTATGGTGAAAGAAACGATCGTTAATCTTTTTGTAAAAAGTATCAACGTTTGTTCCATCATTGGTATACGCGACGTTTCTCTTAATTAGTATAATGATGTCATCAGCGATAAATGTGCAAACGCAAAAGATGATATGAATACCAGGGATACGATAAGTCATCTTGTTTTATTTTTCCCTCTATTTCTCTCTCTCTCTCTCTCTAGATGCACGTATGTCGTATATTATTTCGTCGAACGATAATAGAATTTTTTTTTCTCTTGCAATTTTTGTTGCGCAACTGGGAATTTTTTTCTGTCGAGAGAGAAAGGTTTCGTAATAAATTCAGCTATCTCCAGGGTACACGTATACAAAACAGGAAAAAAAGGAAACATTAAGAAAGATATAGAAAAAAACAAAGAATAATAAATGTAAAATGTCGCGTATAAATAATCGGTTACACGTGGTTCTCTTTTTCCTCAATTTTTTTTTCTTTTCTTTTTCTGCTCAGGATTCCTGAACCTGTTACAAAAGAAACAGGTTCGCGAGTCTGCCGGCGATTATCCCCCGTTTTAGAAGCACGTGTCCCGTCGCCTTGATCGTTACACCTCGTTCCTTATAATTTCCACCATTTCTTCAACCAGTTTTCTGTCAGTCATCGTGATACAAGTCTCTTTAAGCGTCCCGATTTTTACTCTGTTTACACCGTCCGGGGTCAGCATCTTTTTCTTGGCGGACGCGTGAAACTCTTTCGCTCCGGACGCGATCTTTATCTTCAGAATATTCTCCTTCGTGATACCGGAACCTGGCATCACTATAATCTTATCCTCGGCCATTTGAACGAGTTTCTTTATCAAATCCAATCCGTCCTCGGCGGTATCCCTCTGACCGGAAGTTAGAATTCTCTCGAATCCGAGATCGATTATGATTTTCATAGACTCGAAGGGATCGTCGACCTCGTCGAAGGCTCGATGAAAGGTGACTGGCAATGGTCGTGCAGCACGAAGAATTTCTTTACAGAATTCCACGTGAATTCTATTGTCTGACGTCAATGCACCAAAAACGAAACCATCGACACCGTGATTTTTGAAGATTCTCAAATCCTCCAGCATAATTTCCATCTCTTCTATGGTGTACACAAAGTTCCCAGAACGTGCTCGAAGCATAGCGTAGATCGGCATAGGCGAGAGATTTCTTATTTTTTGGAGAAATCCGAAAGTCGGTGTTAAACCACCTTCCGTAAGGACGGAGCATACTTCGAGCCTCGTTGCACCACCTTCGATCGCGTTTCTCGCTGATTCGACGGAATCGATGCAGATTTCCATCTGAAAGGTTCAGTGTTTTCCGTAGGGATATTTGGAGAGAGCGATTATTTGAACAATTCTGGTGGAAACTTACTGTAAATTCGAACGCGTCGCCAATTTCCCGCTAGAGAGCGAAGAGAGAAATGTTACTAGATTTTTGTCACTAGGAACGAGCGACAAAGACGTGTTATTGATGCGAGGAGATGCTACGTGTCTAAAATAGTTTCGCAAATTGGGTATCACGAGAGATCGATGTTGAGATTTGAAACGAGTTTTTGATTGTATCTGCTAATGATAAGTGACACTGAATAAGTTTAAATAAATAGAACTAAATAAATAGAAACACACTGTAAGATGTATGAAAACTACACGCCGCTAACGGTAATGTGTTGCTAAGGCGATTACCTCGCCATCTATTGAAAAGCATCGAGTTTTATCTGCAAAACCCACTGTAGATAAGCAAAAATTATGATAAAGTTTTTTTTAGATAATTCAGTTAAAAAAGGAATAAATATTGGACGTGAGGATATATATTGTTAGTAAAATAATTAATTAGTTTGGAATAAAAGTACTGAATATATGAAGAGTAACACGATTAATAATATTTTCTGATCTAATTATTTTTAAATTGGTTTAACTATAATTATAAATATATTTATAATAATATAAATGTTAATAAGCTGTATTTTGCAATAAATTAAATTTATATAGTTAATGTGGAGGTTTATAACATTGAAATAAAAAGTAGTTGTGCAGGTAGTTCACTCGTTCAGGTGAAATACTTATAATAAGAACCTGAAGAACAAGACGTCCTTGGCTAAGTGGCTTAGAGTACCTTGTTGTTACTCTTAGGTCTCGGGTTCGAGTCTCGGTCCCAAGGAAAAGGAAAAGAAGATTTTTCTAGTGGAATTATGTTAAATTCCAAAATTCTCTTAGAAGAAAGTTAGTTTGGGTTTATTCGTCGTTCTTAAAAAAAAATTGGTCACTATCCAAGACAAAAAAAATTTGTGGAGGTTCCGTAGAACTTTTCTGAGTATGTAAAATTAGGAAGGAGTGGTTTCGATAAATTTTTCCAGTCTTCTTGTCTTCTTTCCACTCTTTCCGAATTTGTACTCTTAATTTACTTCGAAATTTCTTTGTTCAATTTGGCTTTAGACTTTGCTGATTGAAAATTCCAAGTCTCTCACACGGAATAAAAAATCAAGAAGCTGCTCTCTCTGTCATTCCTCCCGGAAAAAAATACCGTCAAAGCTCCAATTTATGAAAAAGTCAAAGTTCCCAAAAAAAGAATTAAAAAAAGCCTCTAAAAAATGCAAAAAACATTCCTAAAAAAATACTTTCAAAGCACAATTACAAGAGTTCCAAAGAATGATGGAGAACCTAAAAAGAGAGAGAGTCTCTACAAAAAAAGTCCCTCAAAAAAATGGAAAAAAAATTCACAAGTTCGAAAATATTTAAAGCAAGGAAAATATCAATAGGAAGGAAAAGGTGTGTGAATAAAAGAACAACACTCCGCCGGTTTCTATAAAGCGCAATGAAATATTCTGTATTATACAACACATATAATAAAATAATACCAAGAGTTATACATGTAAAAAATAATAATATTAATAATAATAATAAATGTAACAAATATTTAAGCGGAATTTATATAATAAGGGCATTGGCAAAATGGGGGTTCTAGGAAAAGAGATGTCTAAAAAATAAAATACTTAAAATGATAGCAAAGAGGGAATCGAAAAGGAATAAAAGAGGGGTAGGAGGGACGAGGATTGTTAATTATGGAAGAAAAAGACAATCCTCGTTGTAGGGGAAAAACACGAAGTCCTTTTTCTTGTCGTTCGATATAATAATTAATAATATAGTATAACGCGCGATCAGTCACAGAAATCGAGAATAGGTAGAGGAGGAGGGATTAAAAACGATTCGCGATCCGTCGATCGATTTCGTAAAACGATCATTTGACGATCGTCTTTGGAGAAACTAGAAGAGGAGCGTATCCACAATTCTTTTTTTCTTTTTTCTTTTTTTTTTTTTATATTTTTCTCAGCAGCTCCCTATCGATAAATTCTCAGTGCATATTAGGGAACTCTATTCCTCGTCGGTTGACGCGCAATTTACAGCCGGCTGGGGCGTTTATACTTTCGTCTCTTTTCTTTTTTTCTTATCCATGTTCTCTTTCTTTCTATTACCATATCCTTATTCTTTCATCATTTCGTTCGTCTAATTACAATTAACATTCGCGATTCGCGAGAAATCAGAGATCACCGTTCGACACGGCGATCGGCGACGGACTCGTTGGATTGCTCGAGCTGGTCGTCCACTTGTTCTTATGCGGATCCACGCCGAAACCTTCGTCGTAGTTTCCTCGCGTGATGAATAACTGTTTGAAGTGCGGGATGCAGTAGAGTTTACCATTGTTTAAGGTGAACGTGTCCATCCTGTATAGAAAAATAATCATTATCAAAATTATCCTTTTATTCATTTTATATTATGAGATAATATAACAAGTATCTATCTGTCGGTGCTGTAGAAAAAAGATCGAAAGAAAATATAGAAAGGAGAGAAAATCTCAAGTACAGGATGATAGAGATAGTGTGTACAAGAAAAAAGAGAAAGAGGGAGAGAGAGAGAGAGAGAGAAAGATTGAGGCTACGTTACCTTAGCACGCAATTGCACTGCAGACACCGGAAGCACTGTTTGTGAAATATTTTGTTATTTGTCTCCACCTTTTCTAGGGGGTACACTTTCTTTTCGCAGCTCTCGCACACGTCCGTACAGCTCGCCTGAATCTCCTGCGTCGATTTTGAAAGATTTGGAAGAAAGCAAAATAAGACGGTGAACAAAAAAAAAAAAAAGGTGCCGGATGAAAAATAAAAAAAGGTGTGATGGTTTATTTCTTTTATGAGAAGCAGATAGTAGTAGATGATTATGGTGCAATGTGATTATTATTATAACTTTTCTTTTCTTTTTTTTTTTTTTTGGGGGGGTTTTTTTCTTTGATATTCCGAGATGGCGAAATATGTGTTTTGCTGAGAGAGATGAAACTGAAAGAAGGATAGATAGGGAGATATATGTGTATATATATATGTACTGCACTGCTAATTTCTTTTTTTTTTTTTTTTTTTTTTTTTTTGGATTTCCTACTAGCACACGCAATTCACAATCATTCGCAACATGTTGACTTGTTTCTTTTCTTTCGTCAGGATGATACCCTTTTTTATTTATCGTATGCAATATGCTCGTAATAAATTGTTACACTTGAGATAGGTAAAAGGTAAAGTACAAGAATATCATACGTCGCTAAAAATTATACAATCCAAAGACGCAATAAAAAGTGTCTACTAGTGTAAAATCGTATCGCGGTATTAATAGGCCGTGGTAATTCAAAAGCGATTCGATCGTTTCCAACTAATAATGCGTGTAATTGGTTGGCAGACGGAAATATTTCCCTTTCGTCGATTTTTAACAACAAACAATCGCGTGTTTCTTTTTTGGCTTTTTTCCTTTCTTTTTTTCACGTTATACGTTCGACTACGACGACGATGACGATAAAACAACGTGTCCCCTTAAAAATTATTGCACTTAATTTCATCGCGTGTCGATGAGAAGAGAAGCTCCTTTTGATCGATGATGCCTATCGGTTAATACAAAAAGAAGAAGAAAAAAGAAGACAATTGTTACCAAATCCTGTTTGAGAATATACATATTATATAACTACACCATTTTTCGATCTCGTGGCTTTTCTGACGTTTAACTTGTTAACACTGTTAATCATATTCTACCGTAAATGATCGCGAGCGGCAACGAATGAGAGTGGATTTATACGGATACGTTCAGCACGGAAGACGAAACGTAATGGCGGATAGAAAAGAAACAAATTAATCGATCGGTGGTTATTGAAATTCGTTGCTGTATCCGAGCGCCATTTTTTTTTTCTTTTCTTTTATCGTGATCGAGTGCTCGACGTATCCCACGTCCCACAAAATAGATAATCAATCACATTTCACACAGAACAATTTCGCTAATAAATTTACGACGAGTTAACGAAAGAAAGTTTCACGCTTAAGAATTACGCGACAGAAGATCTCCTACGTGACAGACAGATAGTGTAAATACATCAATACGAGGTGTTCTTAATTCGCGTCGAGTTATCAAAAAGGAGGACTCGAGAAAATTTCCCTGATTTATAGATAAGCTGGATAATACACTCTAGTGAAAGAATTTATTCTACTAAGTGTTACTCTGACACAAAATTCGTGAATAGGTACCAATATATATTTAAACAAATGGCAGTATCTGTCCTCTCTGTCTGCGTTGTTCAAGATCCTCGATCAATCCATTCGCTAAAATTCACCTACTTCGTCGAATGTCAATTGCAATATTGAATCGTCGACATTTGCAAAGGATACCTTTCACAATGAACAAAATGAAACGAGAAAATCCTTCAATTGGAAGCCCTGAATAATTTTCAAAATCGATTAATCGTCGAGGTGACAGGAATTCGAAGGTTTTACAGAATTAAACCTAGCTCGTGATTTATCGATAATTCCTAGCTAAAAAGAGAAAAAAAAAAAAAAGAAAACAAATCGTACTTAGAATTTACGAGCTTTCTTCAAGCGTGTCGCAAAATTTCCAGTCTTCTTTCACACAGCTCGAAAAAAAAGAGAAAAAAAAGAAAACAAAACGAAAGATATACTCGCGCGTGAGACGTTTCTTATCCTCTCATTGCCTTTGAAAACTCGTCGAATCTTCTCACCCGATGCGTACCAAAAAATCGCAGTACCATTGTTTATCGAAGAAAAAACATACACTATATGTATATACTCGTTTACGTATTTATACGTGTGTGATACGTGTGTGTATCTTTTATGTTTTGTTTGTGTGTTTCGTGTGTATGTGTGTACGTGTATATTCGCGCGTGTATCCTCTAATTCTATTCAGTCCTCTTCGTCCTCAGGCCATCCGTGGTCCTCTCGTGGTCCATCGGAAGCGCCGCGTCGATCCTCCGCTTCCGGTTGCACCTTACTGTTCGCGTTCAACAAGAGAATCAGATCACTGGATCGTGTGTTCGTGAATCGAGGGAAAGCTGGCGAACACTTTATTTATTTATTTTATTTTATTTTATTTTATTTTATATTTTTTATTCAGGCGTCAATCTCAAGACCAAAATGCGAGACAATTGGCACACAATCTCGTAATCAACGCTAATTATATAGTCATGCTGTGTTTGTGTATGTGTGTATAACTCTTACGAGTGCGGTTATTCATTCTCATAGGGAAATTATTATTCGGTTTTTCTTGGCCCAGTCGAGGTCCTATGTCTCTGTTTCCTCTTTTCTTGTGGCACGCGTTAGTTCACACAGCTACTGATTAATCGAACTGAAACTCTTCGGTGCCCTTGTGCACGGCCAAAAATCCAACATCGTAATATCTTTAACGTTCGTTGATTTTTTCCTCTTTTTCCTTTTCACGAGTTGAAGGATCCTTTTGGCCGTGCAGCCGGAAACTCGCAGATTGTAACACATAAGAATTGCGTGCATACGGGTATAAAGATCCACTCGACGTTACACGTAACAGAAATGAAAACAACTAAGTGAAAACGGGGCGCAAAGAAACGAAAGAAAAATAAAAAAAAAAAAAAAAAAAGAATAAAAGAAATGGCATTACGCTCCTGCCGTATCGCAGGACAAGTTACATCGTGCTTGAATACACAGAATCGATACACTTTGCGCATGTACATACTTAAGTCAGATAGAAAGAGAAAAAAATATATATATATATATAAAAATGAGAAGAACAAGTGAAATAATACCAAAGGTACACTGTACAAAATCAGGTAGCATAAATGAATCGTTAAAAAAAAAAAAGAAAAATACACACACCATGCTAGAGAGTAACGAGCCACGCTTTTCACACCGATTAGAACAACGAGGAACACTCAGAGGAGGTGGGAAAAATTGAAGAAAACAAAATAAGAAAAAAAAAAAGAAAGGAAAACTAAATCGTCTATAAACGTATGATGCAGTGCGAGGAAAAATGGAAACCAAATTGATGTTTTCGATAGAGTTAAAAGTAATAATAAAAAAGAAAAAAAGAGACACAGAGAGAAAGGAGAAATAGGAGAGGTGAATAAAATTTTAGAATTGTGTCATTCATAGGGTTCGTCGATGAATGAACAACTCGTAGGAATGAACAAGGTGGATGAATGGAGGATGAAAATACGGAAAAAGTTCCCTACGAAGGAGTACTCACCACGAATCGATTGACTTTGACCTTCGGTGTGCGCGGCGATTCGTTCGTTTGCGAGCCAAGGGACTCGAAACGGGCTCTGAGACTACTCGCTGATTCTATGCTCAACTGTTGATCGCCGGTACTCTGAGCAGCGATTTCCATTTCTGCGATATGCTGACTGCTCGACGACGTCGTCTTCGCGTCTGTCTCTTCCCAATGCTCGAACTTCGCGCACAATGTCTTCGCGCGCGCTGCATTCTGCGCCTGTTTCAGGAATTCGTCCTCAACCTGGAATGCAATGTGTCTTTCATATATTCGAATTTTCTCTGTCATTCCAAAAGGTTGCAAATTATTTAAGATGATAGAGAAGATGGTCTAGCACTTTTATTCAGGATTCCAATATTGGTTCACTAACCAAATATCGTTCAAGGTGGTTTTCTTTATTCTCATTTAAAGTCTGAGCTTTCTGAACCAATTGTGTACTGTTTGAACAGTCACAGGATGATCCTCATACACGATGTAAATTTCATTCGCAGTTTTCAGAAGGTTGTTGCCTTTTTTTTAAAGAGATGCAACGTCTCATATGTCGTAAATGCATTTTCTGATTTTCCATCTTTGTAGATAGGAGAAATCTAAACTGTTGAAAAGACAACTGCTAGAAGGCAATTGAAATCTTGCCTTTTAACGACCAGTCACATTCGTGGCGTAAATTATAATCGAAGTGTAACGAAAGAAGAATTATACGTCTATTTAAATTTCTATTTCTATTCTAACTTCAGTTTCAACTTTCAGACTGAAAGTGTAGAATATTTTAGTTTCTTTTTATTTATCGTTGTGTTGGAATGTTGAATATTCGAGACTAATATACGCAGCGATTCAAAAATCGTAACGATTGTAAGATCAACTTTAAACAGATCACCTTGCCTGTTTACTCGAAACGTTGCCAGACAAAATAACGAGTGAAGATAACGAAAAGTGCTATCGGAGCAACCTAATATGAAAATAACATGCTCGAACACAATGTTTCGAATACTTGAAATAGCATAGAAACACGAGAAATATTAAACAGCATGTAACAGATAAATTTTTTACAACAATTCTTTATTTTATGGCTATTTTATGTATTGAAAATTCGAGAAAAGACACTTTACCAGGAACGAAACACACTATTGAAAATCTAGAAAACAATCAATGACTATAAGATCAATTTTCTTCTTCTGTTCTTTGTATTACTTTTGCTTACACACTTAATACCTACATTTTTATCAGTTTCACACGTACCATGTATCGAATATGCAAACTATGCATTCTGTACGGTGCGTTACATGAGAATACTACCAATCTATCATGAGAATTTGCGCGTCACGCATATGTGACGTTGGTATCGAACATATTAAACAGCTCAAGCTGCGTGTTTACTAAAAAACATTTAAGAGCAATCCAATATTTTCACAAATACTTGACAACCACATCATCGTGACGATTTCTCGTTTCGTCTGATATATTCGTCAAATGTCTCGAATATTTATAGACAAGGTTAAGGTACAATTACTTGAAACGCCCCTGCACGAAGACAGGTGTCGTTCATCTGCATATCAGCCCACAGGTAGCCTTCCCGAGCTCACCTTCATGAATATTCATATTCAACGAGAAGGTCTCGAGGTTCCGACACCTTGTCTCGATGTTAATAAACGCTACCATTTTTTTTTCTCTCTCCTTTTCTTTTCCTCCTTTTTATTACACTCGAGAAACAATAAGTTCTTCGGTCACGTCTACGAACCTTATCAGAAGCTCTCACATAATTAGGATCTCTTTCCTCGCCGCTTTCTTCACCTTCGGATTCCTCTCCTTCTTCGTCCTCTTCCTCTTCGGAATCTGAAGCTGTCGGTTTCGCGTATTTATCCTCCGGAGGAGGTGTGAAACGTTTCAACGGTTTCGGACCGTTCGGAACCTCTTTCTTGCACGCGTTTTCCTCCATCTGTCGGAAAATCGACAACATTTTCCTCGCGGTGTCTGTGTGCACCACTTCGTTCACCCTGTCGTCAGCTCTGACTACGTCTGGATCACGGTATATCTCACGTTCAGGGGAATCCATCTGTAAAAAGAAGAAATAAATAGGTAATTAAAGTGGCTATTTTACGAGGAAGAGAGATTAGACGTGTGAACGGTTAATGTTTCGGCATAATTGAAAAGTCAACATGAAAAACTGAAGCGTGAAAAATCTGAGAGATCGAGGCAGGAAATCGAAGGGGATAAAGGTACTTCTTGCACACCTTTCCACGAACCTCTACGCACTTCTGAGTCAGCAGCATACGTTTTTATGCGCGCCTGTGCAGCGTCTCCGTTGAATTTCTACCTGAACAGCAGGTAAGCTAAGACACGCGATGACAATGCAGAATCGTCCCCTACAACACCGGACCTAAGAAACTCCGGTCCTTACCTGTTCACGATTCGCGGAGGATAGATACATGTACACGTATACATACACACATAACCACTCAACAAGTATCTGACTGTACGTTGAAAATTTCTAGCGAATTGAATAAATATCTCGAGGAACAAGAAAAAAGAAGAATACCGAAACACCTACGTATAGATCTCTGTAAGTCGTCGTTCGTGCCTACCCACGGATCAAAAATGAACGGGAGTGGGTTTCACTCCGTTACGATCGGAGATTTATAGGTTCTGGCTGGGAGAAAGCTAATTAGTTCGAGTTGCCCCGCTAGAATCTTTATTAACGACGTTTCGCCGCGTTTTTATTTAAACAGAGACGGGGCGGCTGATTTATTCCGCCTTTCTGTTCCGTTCATTTATTACACGCACGCGAGATAACGTGCACAATGGCGACAATTAAGCAACAAGGTTTTTCTATTTTTGCTTTTTTTTCCGTATTTTTCTTTTTCTCTTTTCTTTTTTATTTCTGTTTATCTTTGAGATGTGAGAAGATTAAACAACAGGGGCGAGATGCAATTGATACGACCCTGTAATTTGCACGCGATTCTTTCTGTTCGATGAAGGTTACCATGGAAGCCTTTGATGTTTCTTTCTTTCTTTCCTTTTTTTTTTTTTTTTATATTTGAATAATTGCGAAGGACGAGGAAAAAGAAAAGAAAGTTTTTCCATCTGACGATCGATAACATCGTTTGAAAGGAAAGCGTTATGCATATGCATTCGTACGTCAAGTATATCGACAATGTTGTACCGTTATTCTGAAACGGTTTCGAGAAAGCGGCCAATTTTCTACGCCGATTACACATTTTTTCCCCCTTTTTTCGATATTTCACGGCAACGGTCAACCGAACACCGACAATTTGACCGGTGACCGTTGTGCAATCCATTGGACACCATGTTCGTTGCTAGTTCAACGCACGAAACTTATGGAGGATTCAAAAAAAAAAAGAAAAACGAAAGAAAGATGAAAAATCTGTCTCAAAATTTCGATCAATCACCGACTCTGAATAATAACTTAACACTCGTCTAACGAAGAACGTTATCAAAAAGTGATGAAAACACTCGCCTCGAGATATGTACAATTTCTCACCAGTTTCCATAAATCACCTCGGAAATAACGATTCGCTGAACCACCGGCGAGCAAGCTCGAATCTAGCCGGAGAAATAAATCACGTATTCATCGTCTCGCGTTTTCGTTCGCGAAAGAAGGCTCCGTAAAAATGAACCACGACAGAAAAGAAAAAGAGACAAAGAGAAAGAGGGGAGAGTGACCAAAAAAGAAAAAGAAAAAGGAAGAAAAGCGAACCTAACCAATACGAATCACGTACGAAACACGTGTAAAGAAGAATCCATCACGATCGTTGCGAATATAATTATATCCTCTTAAGATCTTTCCAGATTATCTCTTTCAAACAAAGATTATTCTACTCACTTTATTATCTCCTGTGACGTTCACAGATGAACGGTATGCGCCGACGAATATCCAGCGTGCAGCCAGCGGAAAACCTCCCGCTGTATTGATATCACAGTGAAAGAAAAAGGGAAAAAAAAATGATTCGAGTAAAATCGAGGGAAGAGACGCGAAGAGAGGAGAGAAAGAGAGAAAGAGAAAAAGGAAAAGGCTCGTCGTCGTCGTCGTCGTCGTCGTCGTCGTCGTCACGAGGGAGCCTTTTGTTTCGTTGGCCCCGGCAAACTCCGAACTGGCAGCAGCGTGTCGGCTGGTTGCTATGCCGTTCACACGATGAGGAGAACGCACAGCACAGCACACACAGCTCTTACTGTGTTCCCCCTTCGTGAGTTACTGGGAGAGGGCCAGGCACACGGTGGTGTGTGCTCTCTCGCCTCGTCTCTCCTCTCCTCACAAATGGAAGGATGTAGGAATACTAACGGTAAAAGTATGGCTGCTGACCACTCGACGGGGGTTCAAGGACAGCCCGTGGAAACCCATGAACGCGCGCGCCGCCAGACGAGCTTTCACGAGCTTCTTTCTCTCTCCCAATGGGGTGGGTGAGGTGCTTTAACCTGTTAACTCGTCATTCGATCGATCCGTATATTTCAAACGCAACGTTACATCTATCGAGGGAGTACACACCTTGTTTTTTTTACTTTAAACTTTTAACAGTTTAATAAAATGATGCATTACGGACGAACAAATGTATATTTTACAGGTGCTTTTTTTTTTTTTAATAATCACGTTGGTAGAAATACGAAGTACATAACCTTACAGATGTTTCATTCCTTTCTAACTTTCTTCCTAAAAATTTCTCTCGATGTAAACTGTTCGATACTCGACGCTCTGTATTCGAGACTTACTCCGGATTAACTGTTGAGGGGTTAGGTGTGTTGTGTTAATTAATCGTTAATTGAAATACGTAAAGCTTGTAGATATCAGACGAAGAGCGAAAATAAATGGATAAGAATTGTCCGGGTTTTTAATATTTGTCTGACGGCGTTTGGTACGACTGGATGGTGTCATTTTATGGAAATCTTTAATATTTTTTGGGAATCGAGTTTTCAGTTTCTTTTTTTATTTATTTTCTCACCCGTTTGATATAGAATATTATAAAATGACCGCTGGTGGGTCACGTCGTTTATTCAACTTTTCCTGTCAGCCATCCATCGGTGGGTCACATCGTTTGTACAATTTTTTCTGTCATCCATGCTGGAATTATTCGTATGTGGGTCACGTCAGCGAATAAGAGGCTCACTCGATGACCCACTGATGGATCACACCGTTCTGAACGTGTTAATTAGACGGCGAAGAGATCCAATTTCCGACTAAAGAATGAACCCAGTTAACAGGTTACTTCGGTTCACACAGGCTGATTTATTACGGAAAATTTAGCGGAGAATGTGGAATACAATTCTTTCTATGTGAGAACGCGAAGATTCCTCGTTACGATACGCTAGAAATGTTCATAAAAATTTGGAGGATTTCGCGTCTGTTTGCTTGAATTGTCGGTCAAGGTTTTCAGCTTTGATAATTGTCGGCGTGTTTCCGAAATCGTGATAAAGTTCGCTGGAATATTGTTGAAATATCGGATATCGGAAACCATTGGGCGCGGCTCAAAGCCGGAAGCCTATGTTGATAAACGTGGAAGCAAGTGTTGAAATGTGATAGATTGATATAAGTTCGATACATTCAATTATGTTCAATTCTCAAGAAGCTCCTATTTGTAAATTCATTTCTTCGTTTTTTTTTTTTTTTTTTTTATGTGGAGAATCGTTTCTGCGTCTGGTTGTACTATCTTACGACGATAAATAATTGAGTTGGAATTACAACGTTATCTTTTGAGAAAGAGTTTCGACATTGCCTGAACGAAATGCAATGTTTACGATAATTCTTATCGCTGTTTTTCGATAACCGCGGAGGTAAAAAAACGTGACTCACGTCCAAAAATGATTCAGGTGAATTAGCAAAGGAAATTGGAGGTGTTAAAAGATAATGGCGAATGATGCATGCAATAAGAATTTAAATCAATTGCGAAAGAAATCATGCGATAAATGTACGAAATTAAAGGAAAAAAGAAGTAGGATTACTTATGCAAAGTGAAAATTGCACACCAAAGTTACGCTATTAACACGAATTAAATGGTAAATTCGTTCAATTCGATCGTTACAACGGAATTAGTCTCACGGGAAATAACAAACGAAACTTGCACGCATCAAAGTACACATTATTTTAAACTCATGGTCAACGTCGTTAAATATACCAAATTGCATTCGTCAAATAAAATACACTCTGCACTTGGGTAAACCTCGAACCTTGACTTGACCGTCGCGCGGAGGGGTAATTCGGAACTGCTTCCGTTGTTTCTCCGGCTCCTTGTACGACTCGAAAAATTTGAATTTATTCGAAATGTCCGAGGTCTCGACTTGGACCTCCTCGGTGGTGTCCGAACTGCGGACCACGTCGTCGGACACTTGTCTTCCCATGAATGCCTTCGTTTGTACAAGTTACACATTTTTCTTTTTTAATCAAACAGTACATAAATTTCTACATTTCTAACAATTTCTTCAATTCGAAAAATCTCTTCCAAAATATAAAACGATACTTCTTTCCAACAAAATAGAATAATAAAAATCGATCACCTATGTAGGATAAATATCCCAGATGCTTTTTCCAAAATATAAAACGATACTTCTTTCAAATAAAATGGGATAATCAAAATTGACCACTTATGTAGGATAAATATCCCAGATGCTTTTTCCAAAATATAAAACGATACTTCTTTCAAATAAAATGGGATAATAAAAATTGAACACCTTCGTAGGATAAACGTCCCAAAGATGTAACATCCCAAATATCTTTTTGGAAGCATAAGAAAAAAAAAAAAAAAAAAAAATAATCGAAACTTACATCTCTGGCGCGTCGAGGCGCTTCGGCAGGTGTCTTCGGGTTCACAGGAGTGACTGGTCTTCCAGTCTTCGCCGCGGTCGCGTCCAGTTCCAGGAACAACGATCTGGACTTCCTGCTGATTCCTACGTAACATGAAAACCCCATAGATTTGACCATATGGTCGTACTTGATTCTCTAAGCAATCCTTTCAAAGTATACATTCTTGCAAGAGCAAACAACCCGACAGAACGTAAAACAGCTACAATATCTATCTTAAGATCACTCGAAAGTGCACACACGGTAGGATAGAAACATGTTAGCCGTCAGGGAAACGCTATCCATTATCCGGCTAATTACATTTAACTGGTTTCTAAATATATATTTCGGTTCGTGAAATGCACCTGCTGCGATCACTTCCTCGTCTGCCTTCTCCGGTTTCGGTTTGCTGTCTGTCTCGTCGTCGGATGCTGCGATTGGTTCACCACGTTCGAATCGTTCTTTGATCGAACGAGCGTGGGTCGAGTGTTGGATCTCCTCTGCTGCATTGATCTTCGTCACGCGCTCGCTTCCGGCCACAGCTTGCTGATACATCTCCTTCATCTTACCCTGTTTGCCCTGCAACAGAAATCGAGCTTCCGTTAGACATATACGAACAGACTCCTTTGATCTTCTTTCTACCAGAGATAGAGGTGTATTTTCAAAGGGGAGCACACATGCACACGTTTCTTCTTCGTTTCGTATTTCGTACCTCGATCACTATCATTATTAAGTTACTTCGCGGTTGTTTCCTTAGTTCACGTTGCAACCGGTAATTGTGTTTGCTAATTATTCGCGAGAATATGTGACTCATTTCCTCTTATCTGCGTAATTTATCAGTTTTTCTTTCATACATCTTGGGAAGTATATTTGTCAAACAGGTTTTCGATTATATTTATAGTATAATTATCGAGCAGAGAAAGGGAGTTTTGAGTACATTGTACACTTTTAATATTACAGTACTTCAAATATTGTTTCTTTGTCCATTAGATCGTTTTTTAAGGTGGGTTAAATGTCAAAATCCAGATAATTTGAACATTGCTAATTGTACGAGAACACCAACTCGTATTAAACCAGAATGACATTCTTTTTATTTGCTTATTATATTTTAGAAACTATTCCTGATAAATTAGAAGGTGTATTGATATTATTTATTTCAATTTTTATTTTACTCTTAACACCGATTTATGGAAATTTTACTAAAAGAAAGAAATTTTGCCGAATTATTGATTTTTCATTGATAATTTTATCGTATTAATTTGACTAGGGGCTCGAGTAATTGAATATTTTTGTATTAAATCAAATAATACTTTTTATTTTACATTTGATCTCCTAGATTTATTATTTCATCAAATTACTTATTTCTCACGTCTACTGGATCTACATATGAGACATTTTAGCACAGAAAATTTTGCTTTATTTTTTTTGCATCGTGTGTTTCAGAATTTTTCTATGGTAAAGCGTTTTTTGAGGCTCTGTAGACACTCTGGAATTAGCTCAAATCATAATTACACGTGAAATATTAAATAGTACAATCAGAAGGGGTGTTAATTCAATACCATATTGATTCTCTCCGCGAATTTACCATGAACAATCTCGAACGTATGCCAGCGATCTCCTCTTTCCTTGCTTCACGTTGAACCTCGCGTCTTTCCTGTTGGCTGGTCTTCTCCCAACGGTTCTTAATATCGTCCATTTTGGTGAAGCTGATAGGGTGCTCCCTGGTCACGCGTTTCGCTTTCACGATCTCCGAATCCACCTCTGAAAGCAAAGTGACACTTGAAATTGGTCGAACTTTTAATAAAAAAGTTTCCCTTTGTGCTTTCACTCGGTATACGTACTATACTATCGTCTAAGGGAAAGTTTCTGAATGAAACAAAGCCCTTTCTCTCTCTCTTCCCCTTTTCAAAGTATATTCTAAACAAACGATCGTTTAAACGTTCGACGATCGAATTAAATTCTTTTAATGTTATGAAAAAAAAAAGAAAGAAAAGGAATAAATGTCTCGTAGGGTTCAACAATGGAGAATTATTTCGTAGCTTTTAAAAGAATACAAAGGGCTAACAGAAAAAGAGAGAGAAAGAGAGCTCGAAACATCGGCTATGCGATATCTAGATTCGAATTAATCGTTTCTTGGTTCCTTACCCTCTGTTTCCTCCACTTCCTCCTCTTCCTCGCTCTCGCTCGATTCTTCGTAAGGGATTCCATTCAGAGACTCATCCGCCACGCCGATATCCATGCCTTTGGCCTGGAATCTGCAGAGAAAGACGTGCAAAGTAGTCACGAACATTCCGACGAATTCTAACAGTGTGGCAAACGAACACCGTGTAAAAGGCTTTTGTGTCGTGGATGAAGATGGCGATAAAGAAAGAAAGAGAAAAAAAAGGAAAAAGATTGCTGACAGGACGAAAGAAGCTTGTCGCAATAGCGAGGAGAGTTAGCATATTCGTTATTCGCTAGAGTGTGTTTCGTAGAAGTCTGCATATTTTCGCGTGGTTCGTATTTAAAACGAAATGGAACATTTGAAATTATTTTCTTTTTTTTTTTTTCCTGACGATCGAGCGTTTGTCCTGTTGCAGCGATCATAGTGTAGGATAACTTGAGATCATCTTGAGGTAGACGATTAGGATAAGTGGAATGAGATATAATTTGGTATTAAAATACAACAAAATTCCCGAGCAAAGAGGCTTTTAACCCTTTCGGTACACATGTGCCTCGGTGAATTCTTGCCAAAAATCAGTTCGAAAATTTGTCAAGTACGTGATCAAAGTTTCGATTGAAAATCTCGTTCTTTACGAAATCCTTAGCTTTTCAATTTATAGTACGGTATAGCTGTCTTCTTTAAAAAATTTTCTTGTACCCAAAAAACGACACTTTTGGTTTACATTTTTACAATTAACCTGCTGTTATTAAATTCGAAAATGTAACAAAGTCCGGAAAGGGTTAACGAAGAAACAATGAATATTCCGAGAAAAGCATCGACCAACAGAGTCCTCGTTGTACGTTCATCTCGTGGAAACGAATCTGTGTCACGGCTGAAAACCATCTCCTCCGACCCACGGTTGCAGTCTTATATGGCTGATGGTGAACCAGAGGAGACAGAGAGACAGGAGGCAAAGTGAGACAAGAATAATCCACACGGGACGAGAAATAAATAATGTAGGTGAGTACACGTCGAAAATTTACAGTGAGATCACTCACTTGGCGAGCTTGCTCAGGATACTTGGAGACCTCTTCACCGCGATCTGCGACGGCGACCTTTCGATCTCGTTCGTCTCGGTGCCAGCCTTCTCGAACACTTGGAACCGTGATTTCACGTTCAGGCTCGACAACTCGGCAAGGCCCAGGTCCGGTTTGTCTGACGCTGCAAAACGAACATCGGAGACGGATTCGTTGAAAAACCTCGCAATCTAGTTATTCTTACTCGTAAAGTTTTTTCTTTTTTGCTTTTTCAAACGTAGATCAACTGATGATGGCACGCTGTTGGGTTATGGTTTCTAAATGGTACGACAGGCGACTCTGGGAATTCGGGAGTCTAGCCAAGCCGTGATAAAAATTGTTTCAGTTCGCTACTAAAGAGGTTTACTGGGCACGAGTTAGTTGATAATTGAACCTCGACAATCTCTTATCCGGTGTGTCACGTTTTGAGACGATTTTTCAGATAATCGTGATATGTGGCGCCTTTTGCGATCGACTTTTCGTTCATCTTTGAAAATTTTGCAAAGAAAATTCTAACTTTGTAAAACCATATATATATTTAATATTGGTTCTCAAGTACCAATACTGTTTAATGAAAAAATCTAGCGTCATTCCGCTTAGCGTGTTAAGAAAGATAAAAAAGAGAAAGAAGCAAGTGATCACGTCACACCACGGACACGAAATTGTCATGATATGTCGTCATGCAGCGATGATTTTGTCCACATCTGACTACACAGCATCCTTATGGTTTACGCAGTAAAAATTAAAAAAATAAACAAAAGACAAACCAATGAATTTTTTGTTAAGATAAAAAAAAAAAAACAGGGGAAAGTAAGATGAATGGGAATTATATCGATCAGCGAAGGGTAATTAAAGAGAGTGCACTCTGGAAACTGTTAGGCAGCTGTTAGAGAAATTGTCATTCTAAAGACAACTTTTGTCAGCACGTTCGTTTTTATTTCACACTTCCACCGTCAGACTTATTACCTCTGACCACATCGGGCGGCAGCTCTTTCGGCTCGTTCTCCCGTATGATCAGCTCCGGCTTTCGAGGTCGCACTACGGAGTTCACAAGACATCTCTTTGTCGCATTAACGATCTCTCTGCATTTACGTGTAATTATATAGAGGGGGAAAGAACTGAAGGGAGGATGGACAGAGATATAGGGGGAATGGTAGTAATTTCAGCGACTACAATAAAATGAGGGGGAACCCGAGCAATAGGTCTCGTAGTGTATGGCTAGCGTTTATCTCGTTCAGCGGTTAGGGTATGGCCTTCGATGAATTCTCGATTAGTCGAATAATCGTCGGTTGAATTTCGTTTGGAAAATTAACAAATTCAAAAAGAACAAAAAATATCTCATCTTTCGTATTATTTCTCCAACTCGATATTGTTTATGATATCTCGTCACGAATGACGAAAAAATTAAAAAAAAAAAAAAAGAAGAAGAAGAAGAAAAGAAAAACAGCGAAATTCCAAGAGTAGCGTTCGAACGGCGATAAGAAAGCGGCCGAGAAGGAAAGATTCGCGGAGATTAGAGGGCTCGAGGGGCTATTTTAAGGCGAGATGTCCGCCTACGATGTCTAGGCGAAGAGTGAGGCTGAGGAGCGTGGCGTAAAACGGTTGCGGTGTGATCGACTTACCAGGCTGGTCGGACTCTTCAACCGGTTTCGGTTGGAAGAGTTCCTTGAAGTGTGGCTTACAGTAAAGCGTGCTCTCGTGGCTCTCGTAATTGTCCACGTTAAGCTGCTTGCTACACTGGACGCACCGGAAGCAATTCTTGTGCCAGACCAGACCCTCGGCCTTTGTCTGTTCCATTTGGAAGACGACCTTGCCGCAGCTGCGGCAGTTTGGATTCGTGTCGCCATTTTGACCCACCTGTCGTCAAATTTCATTATTCCTTCCTATTTCTTTCTTCCTACCCTTACGTATACAGGATGTTTCATAGTACTGTGCGTAGAAATCAACTTTTTCCAAGTAAAGTCACGCAATGGGAGAAATAATCGCGATGGTATTATACTCGCAAGCTGGCGGAAATTAATTCGACGATTGATCTGTTTTGATTGTATCCAAAAGTCGGAAAGCATTTATTTCTATACCTAATATATGGAACTCACCTGAAGAATGAACAGGGAACACCCAAAGAAAAAGAAACGAAGATAATTACAGTCTCTCTTGCGTTTCAACAATTAGCAAGACTATTTTGCAAGATCGTACGCTAAATATCTGTCTACCATTTCTATTGAATCATTTTTTAACAAAGTTAAATAGGACACATGTTCACATGAATTTCCTTCGTTGTTTCTTTGTGTCCTCTGTTTACTTTTGAAGTGAATCGCAGATATTATGAAACATCCTGTATAGGTATTCTAAATTCTTCAGTCCCTTTAATCCTCTGGCTACAGCGCGCTTCGAAAAGAATAATGCGATCAGTGCTGTGTTCAATTTCACTCACTGATTCGATCAGCTTCTGTAGCTAAAGGATCGAAGACTCTTTTCTTTTTTTTCTCTGTTTCCTTTTTCGTCGAATTAAACGAGAGGAATATCGAACACTTGAATACGGACAAAAAATTCTGTCAGATAGAAAGAACAAAAAAAAAAAAAAAAGGAAGGGAGGAGGGGAAAGAGAAGAATTCTTTGGACCTAATCCTTCAGCCGCGAATTTCTCCTTCGACCAAGTATCTCCTTTGTTGTTCCTTGTTTCGCTAATGGAGAACGGTCGAACTGGAACGCGATCAATTTCCACGCGAACAGCTCGAAACAGAGAGGCCATTTACACGGTCTACGCGGCTGAAGGGTTAAGTACGTCAATCTTAAAGTATCTCGAATATACAGCAAAAGAGACAAACAGACATACAGAGAGAAAGAGAGAAAGAGAAGAGAGAAAGTAAGAGAAAGATAGATGATAGAAGCACGCTTACGGCATTCAGCTGCTGTTGCACTTTGCCCGCGTCGATCGAGCGCACATGCAGCACCGTCTTCTTGCTGAGAGCGTCGAATTTATTGAAGCTCGACTTCTGCAAACACAAACATTGCACGCGTCAAACGAGAAGTGCTTAAGGGCCATCATTCCATTTTCATCGTTGAGGGAGGGTAAACCTCGTATGGATTCGTGTGTACATGTGTATGGTTCTAGCCTGAAGCTTGTTCAGCGTGAGCATGGGAAGTAAAGCGTGTCTTTACCAATTTATTTCCTTCTCTTCGAGAATTTTCATATCTGAGTTAGTTAGTGCCCACGGTGAACAGTATGTGTTCGATGAAACAAGGATATTTGATGATGTATTTAGGTGCACTTTTAAAAGGGTACGCTATCCTGAGGAATATGAAAACAGCTGAAATTTGAGAATTTTCTTCGTAGGTAAATTTGAACCTTCGATTTTTTTCGGAAGATATAAATCTGACTTTCAGCACTTTTCATCCAATTAAATAAAAAGAAAAAGTAAAAGAATTATAATCGCTGGCAAAAAAAGAACTCTTCTGGTTCATAAATAGAAATGTATTTTCTACAGTGCAGCATAGGATTTTTTTTTAAATCTTGTTTTGACATAGAGAAAATCATACGCTACATTACAGATAATACATTTTTACGTATGAATCATGGAGGAATTTTTATTTCGGACGTTCCAATTCTTGCCGGCGATGGCGGCCAGCGATCGATATTATAGCAGAAGTTTCGCAATAGCTCCTCCATTTTGTAACACATTTACTTTTCACAAATTGAAATGAAAAGTAGAAGTTTATATTTATATTTTCCGAAAAAGTTGAAACTTCCTATTGAGTAGTTACCTATGAAAATCAATTCCCAAACTTTACCCATTTTTAAACCACCTCAAGATATAAATAGAATATCAAGGAATAAATCAGGATTCATCGGGAAAATCTCTTAAAACATTGAAACGAAAGCTTGCCAAATATCTCGAACTGATAAACTAAAAGAAGGAGGACAGAACCAAGCGAATCAAGAAGGAGAAACAGCAATTTTATCTCACGAATTAGTACCAATCCAAAGATACAAGCAGTTCTAACAACCATTTGTCGAATATGATAATGGGGTAATATAGAGTCGAATGAAAGCAGCGTGCTAAGCAAGGGAAATAAAAGCGTAAATGAGGATAAAGCGTGTTGCACTCACAGATAAAATCCACGTTACGAAAACGATCGTATCGTGATTATCTTATTGAAGGCGGGGCTTACCTCGAGCCTCGGTCGATCCGTGTCCTTACCCTCGCTCGTTAAGTTTGCCAAACTACAGTAGGAAGCCCTCTGTCCCGAAGGTCGGTTTTCGTGAGTATTTTCAGTTAGGGTTTCATGCAACCCGCCGCCGGGTAGGGCACACCGTACAAAAAGAAAGAAACAGCACGGGCTGCGGGTTAGTGTCGTGGTAAAATGGTCGAAGCGATACCTTCATTCTCGAGCTCGCGGGGACGCAACGGTTGCCTCTGCCGCCATCTTAACGGGGCGAATTACTTTTGCCAATAATCTCTCTCTCTCTTGCAAAAGCGAGAGACAGTTTGTCACATTTTCTATACACCTTTCGAGTGAGATACATTGGCGCGAAATAGTTACTTTTTTAAAATCGTCTGAGAATTTTCTATTTGCAATTCATCTCGAATGGAGTTAACAACAGTGACTCGAAGATTTTATCGTGGAATCTTCTTTAGATATCGTTTAACTACAAGCAAAAGTGAAGCTCCTACGACGAATTAGAGTGAGAAAGTGAAAAATGGAGAATTTAAATTTTATGGTATTTCGAGGAGCTTCTTTTCTTCGTTCACCGGAATATACTAGTGAGATTAAGGAATGGAGGTGTACTTAAGTTGTGTAATTTTTTTCGAGGAACATATAGGAGTGTTTTAAAAATGATTTTTCTTTCTTATTCGATGGAATACACTTGCGAATTTGATCCAAGTGTAATTTCAAATGTTCCAAGATAAACGATTTCGAACTTTCGACTGCCAGTGTACACTCTAGCTGTTCACGAGTACAGAGGAAATCTAAGTTCGTCGATCTTGCTCGCAAAGCACACAATAAACACCACTCTACGAGAGTGTTAACTGAATTTCCAGCCGAGGAAAGAATCGTTAATTGATAAGCAAACATGGGGGACGTTGAAGAGGTGACCGAATTGGCAGAGGGGCACCGTAAAAGGTTGGCGCTCGCCAATTGGCCGATACGAATCTCCGGCAACCGCTGCATCGCGCCACAGAGAGAAAGAAAAAGAGGACGAAAAAGAAGAAGAGAACGAGAGGGGGCGACGTCAGAGACAGCTGGAATTGTTTCCCGGGGCTTGAAGAGCTTCTCGCTTGAGAATCAGCCTTTCTTTTTGGCACCGGTCATCTAACCGATGCTTTCTCTCCGACACGACTCGAATACGTGCCTTGAACTCCTTAGATATCTATGGAAATCATACTTTTCAATCATACGATGTTCTAGTAACCCTTTAAAAGTGTATCAAACATGACAGACGTCGCGAAAAAATAAAAATAGACAAATAGAGAATTTTTATTGGAGAGATTTTCATTAACCCTCGAATGGTAAGATGAGTTTTAAACGTTTGTTAGATTATGTCACGTACCTCGATGACGTGGACGTCAAGGTGAGCAGAGAACGAGTACTAGAGCAGATTTCTGCGGCCTTGTGGTCTTTTAGAGAGATACAAAGGAGACGGTACAAAGAGAATCGTAACTTGGGTCAGATTTGACTCACACCTTACCATTACAGAGTTGAACGAAAAGGGATAATTTAATTTTCTTGTTATAAAATATCCAAAGACAGATTAACCCTTTAACTGATGAAGACGAGTTGATTCGTCGATAATTGTAATGCAATAATTCATCGAAGAATTGTTTATCTTGAATTGTACTTGAAAAAAATTAGTTTTAAAACGATAAAAACTCAACGACAGATATAATACTGACGAAAATTAGCATTAACGATGTTTTTGCCTACATTTCGATGTTTCTCAGTGTGATCTCCAAACTTCGTTTCAAGCTTGTAACACAGAATGTATTAACAATCACGAGTATATAATTGACAAATGACAGTTTTGAACGGTTAATAGCGGTGTTCGTGGATGAAAATCGAAAAAAGGCAAGAAAAACAAACCGGATTGTACCCGTTTGTGAAATAAGAGTAGCCGTGACGATTTCACTGCATTCACCCATTCCACAGCTATGATGCCGAGGAATTATGTCACCCGGCTCGAAATCCGTAACCGGATAACCGATAAACGACGGATACACGCGGCGAAAAACTCGCAAGACCTCGATTCCCGGCCATTGCTGGCGCACAAAGTGGGGCAAATGAGTAGTAGGTTATTATCAAAGCCGGCCCTCCCTTAAATGGAGAGACAGCATTCGCGGCGACGGTGGCCGCCGACTCAAGAGCAAAACGTTGCCTCTCGAACGCTCGCGTACTCGAGCGGATCGTTCACGTGCGTCCACGCTCCGGAAATTCCCTCTGAATCACTCATTCTGATACCGATAGGATCCTATTCAAATATTACTATTACTTTTTTCTACATTTTTTACCAAATTTACCGAGCGAGTAATTTATTAGAAAAAAAAAAACAAAAACAGAGAAGAAACTGATTAAAACGTAGGAACAAGTTGTAACTTTTCACACGAATTTGTATCCGTTGTTCAGAAGTATAGGAAATTAATACACATTCGAGACTGAGATGATTTTAGTGTTACAGTTTTAACCTTTCCCAACGATGCAGAGATCGAGATGTAATTTTCTATTTAAACACGCGGACGGAGATATACGGTGTAAAAATTCTATGAAACTTTTTTTTAAAAACGAGGGAATTCGAGATGTCTCTGACGTTACCGAACAGGTTGTTCACTAAAGGTACTTACGAGGGCCTTGACCGACACCCCGGCGAAGACGAGCGCGTCTTTGGTGAACTTCGAGTAACCCTTCTCGCATACTCGCAGATCACCCAGCGACCTTGCTTTCTACGATCGACGGGATCCGTCAATGGTAACTCAGATTAGCCAGCAAATTGCGGAGTTTTGTTGAGTAACGAGCTCTGTGTGTATATATATATATGTGTGTGTGTGTGTGATCCATTTTATCCACGCTCAATAATATAAAATTTCCCACCTCTAAAATTAATCTCCTCTGACATTTATCAAAAATATCCGAGGTTTTCAATTGAATTGCTTCACAGAGCTCGCTCTCCATTCTGCGATTAGCAGTATATAGAAATGCTGTTACGATAAATATGGATGATATTATTTTCGTCATTTTGTCCGGTTAATAATTAATAATAAAATAATATTTGCCACACATCGGCGAAGCAAAATGACAGAAACGTCGATGCAGCTCATGCAGTAATAACTGTTAATAGGGCTGTCATTCCTCTGTTCGAGCAACATGCTCGCGGAACTAAAAGCATCAAATTGCTCTCGCAGCAGACTTTCATATCTCCCGATGGTTCTCAAATTGGTTTCAATTCGTGTCTCTTTTTGCTTACTACAATTAACGCGTCGAGATAGATAGATAAACAGACAGAGAGAAAGGCAGAGAGATAGAGAAAGAGAAAGAAAGAGAGATAAGAGGAGGACAAATGTAAGAGTGACTTTTCATCTTTTTCTTTTCTTTTTTTTTTTTTTTCCTTCACTTCAGAAAGGGAAAAGGAGTGTATTGTCGCGAAATTGAACGCGCGTTTCTCAGGTAGGCTCGTTAACCCTCGACTCAACAAGGCCGTATTACTTGCGAGTGCGCGTCCTGAATCATCTTTTCAAATTACAGACATCGTCTCTCGTTCAACCTCGTTTTCCTTCGTCGTTCCATCTCGTGAAGATGAACAATATACCGGAGGAAACAGCTGACGAGTATCCTTTTTTTTTTCTTTTTTTAATACCGAGGGTTAATGTTCCTATTTTTAATCGAATTCTTTTTCTTTTTTTTTTTTTTGTTTCTTTTCAACGATCGAATTAAATTAGAAAGTATTAAAAAAAAATGAAAAAATAAAATAAAATTCAAGTGAGAGAAGAGGGATTATTATAAATGATACGATGATATATATATATATTTATTTATGTGTATACAAACCTCCTCGGTGTCCATCGTGTGACTGTTTTTCCCGTAAGTCGTCTGATCGCCGTCGCTCATGTTCGAGATGTCGCCAAAGCTACGACACTGTTAGTGACAAAATACAACTGACAAAGTGTGTAAATTCGACAGCCGTTAAATAAGCGGTACTCAGCCGCGCGTTACAAGCATTATTATTATTATTCATTAATTCATTAATTATCTCTTTGTAAAGAAGAAAATCGTCGTTAAACGAGACAATATTAAATATCGATATATTATGACGTTCGTTGAATTTTTAGATTATTAATCAATCACGTCGTAAAAGTTCATTAGATAAATACATACGTGAAGATTCATTAGATACGTGTAACAGACTCTTAAAATCGGATAAGTTGCTTAATTTTTTCTTTTTTTTTCTTTCTTTTTTACTTACCAACTGTTTGATCGACACGCCAGTAGCGATCTTTTCCTTCGTACACCGATCCTGCTCGTTTCGAGTCGCCTCCGATACATAATTCTGTGTCTGCATGCACAAAATACAACGCACAGGGTACAAAAAGCTAATTCACATGCGTATGGATATACGGTGATTTGTAAACTACTTGGGCATCTTTTATAAATGGAAACATCTACGTACAACCCTGTCGCCGTTTATCGTCACGTTTATCACTGGCTGGTTTTTCTTTTTCCTTTTTTCTTTTATATAATTTGTACATTCTCTATGCATGCAGGATCATATACGGATAATTGTTTGACGATTGAATTTTGGAATTCTAGCGGTGTCTCTAATAATCGGGGACCACGTCAAAAGTTTACTATACCTTTCGTAGCTAATTCACCTAACAGTTTGTACAATTATACTTAATACAGGATCTTTCAACTGTGTTTTCTAACATATGTACACTATATTACTGAAAAGTCAAAGGCTATATTAAACCGTTTCAACCTCCTTTTCTCGTTTTATCGATAGTTACATATTTTACAATCGATCGTGTACCATTTCGAACGAACTGTCACGAAATGTCGTCTGTATTTTTCGTCTTTGTAAATTGGAATTATAGTCTGAGATAAAGGAAACGTTTGCCGTTCGAGAAACTTACATTTTTTAAGGGACTGGATATTTAACCCGTTGCCTCGCAATGAGTCAAATTTCTTGCACAGATTCTGATTAAAATGCGACAAAACATGGTTGATATTGCTATTGACAATGAATTTTAATTCCCGTGTTGATGTATAAAATTGAAAAGGAAAATTCAAGAGGTTTATGTTTCAAATATAATTTCACCTCAACGATTATTAATACAATATTAACCCTTTCGCTAGTTTGCACTGGACTTGCAACTTCAGACTCGATCCATATTGTCAGTTCGCTCTCGGTTCGGTCAAATATTATTCCACTGTTTAGATTGTACGTATTTACATTATGAGTAACGATCCAATCTCAGCTCGATCACGTTCTGGTAACGATCAAACCGAGAATGGAATGTAACCTAACCGAGAGCGGACAGATAGTGCTAATCAAGCCTCAATTCAAAATATTTTTCTTTTATATTAATAACAAAAAAAAAAAAATCATCAATCTGAATTAATCTCGAAAGTCTTGTCCAAATGTTCGCAAGAAATACACTTTCAGCGAGAGTTAAAAAGGACTTTCGTAGCGAAAGGGTTAGAATTCCTCTTCGTCATCGTCTCACGTGGTCCCAGTTTATAAAATCGATCTCACGATATAAACTTTTGCCAAACGATACCACGATTGTTCTTTTCGTTTGATTTTCCCGTTCGTAGACCTCGCTCAGACGATCAACGAACGAAGGAGAAGAGAAGAAAAATTGCTAGCACACGCGAATCGAATTCCTTGGTCGGTCGCGCGCGCCAACGGGACACGCGAGTAAAACGCGGCGGATTTACACACGGCGCCGACCGTATAAACTAACGGAGGAAACGAATCTGATGCTATCACGGAGAATTTACCGGAATCATAGATGGTAATATTTCCATGGAAAGAAATTTGCCAGAATTGTTTGTCTGTTTTCGTATTTCTGTGTACGTATATGTATACGCGATCTCTCGTTTTCCTGTCACCGAAACTTACCAGAGACTTGACGTTCACGTTCGACAGATCGTCCTCGTCCGAGAAATCGAGCGTTTCCGGTTGAGTCTGTCGGGGGCCGGGGTGCATGCTCGGCTCTCGCGAGTTACAGTTCTGGTCAAACAGACAAACACGCGGACAACTGTACCATGCAACACTGTTACGTGGAAGAAGGAAAAGTTTGGAAGTTTTCCGATTGTCTGTCGAAAGAAGTCTCGAGACAGAATATAAAAAGTTGATTCCAGTAAGATGAAGCTTCGAGTTCTTACGTGAAAGATTCAGGGGGAGGCCTGAGTTTGTCATACTTTCGGTTGGAAAAGTATTTCAAGGAAATCGGTACCATACGAATAAAAGAGTATGTATGTCATGGTAAATTTATTTCATTTATTAATCGTTCTTTCTAAAAAAATTTCTTTACTGAGTTTTTGTTCGGTATTCATCTGGTAGACATAAACAATGATAAATCATTTTTTGGAAATTTTCTGACTGGGAGAAATATGTTTTTTTAACCACAAGCTCCTTGATTTTTCCAGGTTTAAGTCACGAAAGAAGAAAACTATAAGGAAAGTGTTTTAAAATATTGAAAAATTATTGAATACTTAATAATATTACATATTTAATATCTAAAAGTATTTTAAACATTAGATATTAATATTTTTAAATATTAAACGTTCAATATACAAATTTTCAATTGTGAAGGAAATTTCTGCTTTTCTTTCCTGTTGTTAAAACGTTGCAACAGGGCAAAGTGCACTTCCAAACTTTTCATCGACAGAGTATGTTAAGGATTAAAGGACGAGGTGTGGTTCGAGGGCGATCGGACATTTTTCAGACGCTGAATGTCACGTTTCTTAGGGATTCCATGGTCCGAGAACTATCGGAAACACAAACTGAAAAGCAAAGTTCCACCTTCTCCGAACTTCCCTTCTTTTACAACGAAACTTTTTCCAAACTTTGCTACTTTCCTCTACGAAACAAGGGATATCGGAAATTCCCATAGAAGATATTCTTCTGAAACTCCCGTTTCTCTTTATCACAAAGAAAGGAAAGAATTCCCATACACTGAAATGTCCGAAACAGAAAAATATAGAATCTCTGTTTGATTTCCAAACGACAGAACAATTCCAGTAAAAGCCAGAAAAGGTAAACGGAAAAGCTAGAGATCCCGTTTTTCCTCCTGTCGACACGAGTCAATTAAAGTGAAAAGCCTGGAAACTATCGCATGCAAATAAGGATTTAACCAGGGACTTCCGGTCCCCGCGACCGCTAATTAACACGACATAACGGTTTCATGCATACTGTGTCTTTATAATATACCCATCGATCGTAGTGTCCTTCGTCTCCGTTATAAATTCTCTCGTTCTTCTTTAGAAGCGATGCGAATTTTTCCGGTTCTTTGATGTCGTATATAGGAAGTAGGTAAACGTTGATAATTCGAAGTCTGTGGAAAGATGAAAGAACACGTTTCGATCTGTGTCCACTTACCACGGAGATGTTCTCCTTCTCGAGTTCGCTCTTCTTGCTCTTCTTGGTCTTCTTTGTGCGCGGAGTGAGGTTAGGCGAGGCATCGTTACCAGCGACGCCCTCGATCTTCTTCTTCTTCGTCTTGTTCCCACCCTTAGTACCTGGTGAACCCACCACGCTCGTTGTTATCGTCTCCTCTCTGCTTTCGCTCTGTATCAACACGGGAGAAAAGATTAAATTTACATCCCTTACTTTTCTTCTTTAATTTTCTAACTGTCGATGAGTTTCAATTCCGAAGAAATTCTATTCGTTTATGATAGAAGCGTTCTTTTGCAATAGTATCCTAGGAACAGTGTGTTTATAAAAGTTGTTGCAACGAACAAAGAAAGTCTCAATAAACGTGGGCCTAAAAATCACTTAATTTTCTGCTTCTAACTTGGAAGAACGGTATAACAAACTATTCCATCGGTATTGGGAAGCAATTCAAAGAACTTTAAACATACACTCTCGTTTGGACATTTATAGAATGTGGGTTAAATCGAAACGGTCATTAGAAACTGATTAAAATTCGATTAAAGTGTTTCAATGTGTAATCTTATGGTTACAAGAAGTATATATATTTTTGCTGATACATCGTCACCTTAATACTATTACTGGATAATTCACTCTTCACTCGTAAATTCTAAAGAAAAGACAGTAATTAAATTTCCCTTTTTTTCTGTGACATTTATAGTCTTTAATTTTCCCGATAAACTTATCGAAAATTGCATTTTTCTTGCAACTGTGATATGTTAGAAGTATTTCGAGATCAGTGACCAGAAACGTCTCGTAACTTCGAAATCAGTGCTTTTTAAATCCACGTTTATGCATTTTCCTCGTTTAGCAACAATTTTTACAAACATCCTGTATATTTCTATTCTCCTGTATTTTTTATCTGCTACAGGCTGTTATTACTTCGTAACGTAGCCATGAAAGGATTCACGTTGGACGCGAGAATTCCTTGCAATCTTTAATCTCAGCTAAATTAAAGGATGTCCCCTCGAACAATTTCCCTAATGATATCCTCCGAACGTCGTCGGCTATCGAGATCCACATCCGGAGGGAGGAACGTGGGCTTCTCGAAAGTTGCGAAAGATTAAAAGTAGCATCGTTAATAACGGTGATCCGGCGTTGCTAATATACTCGAACGGTAATCCGACCTCGTTCGATACGATTCTTTACGAAATATCATGTACGAATCTATAGTTGAAGTAAGTTACTTCGATCAATGGATTAGTCAGGGAGGAATAATAGCGAGGTTTTATGGAACCACGAATGTGAACGAACAAGCGCGACCTACTATTTTGCATATTGGAAAGGTGACACCGTACACTGGCTCATCCTAGTTGTAATTGCGAGTTTCTATCGTAGATCGAAAAATATATGTACACCTCTTTTCTGCGAAAGTGGATCAACCGTGTGTAAGTGTAACGAGCACGAGGTGTTTCGTGGAAAATGCTTTCGTTCGTTTTCCTGATTGTTGATCGAGGTTAATTGTTGCAACAAGTCATCTTCGATATTGTCAGGAGCTATATTTACGAAGAAATGCTTTTTTCTCGCTGAAGTTTAAAAGGTATTTCGTATCGTATAGGAATTTCTGAACTCAGTGAAATTTTCAGATATTCGTCACGCTTTTCTGGAATGACGATCGCTTTTCTCCGAATTTTCTCATTATTTTGCAAACTATAGAGAAAAGATTGACAAATTTCTCGTGAATATTCAGTCGAATAAATTTCAAATACCATTTGTTAATGTTTACAAAAACTGAAATGTGAGATCGTCAATGCTTAGGGAATATTATCACTTTGAGATTTTCGAGATTTTTGTTACAGTTAATCTGATTTTTCGTAGTTCGTAGAATATTGAAAATAATTCTTTTTTAGATATTATCAACAATTTTCATTTTATATATGGTAATTAAGTAAAGTACAAAATGTCACATTAAGAAGTAGTTCATATTTTCTTTTTTCTTTTTTTTATTGCTGTGTGCTAATCCCTCAATTTAAAGTACGACTTTCTTATGTTCGTCTTACGATACCTCTGAGCCAGTAGTTGATGCTAAAAATACACGTTCACTAGAAAGGCTCTCTCGTAATGGTGAATTTTTATGTGATTTCATCTGTTACATTTTCTTTGATGTGTGCACAATGTGAAGAGGAATGAATTGCACCGTGATCAATGGGCAACTCATTGGGGAATAGAGTGTCGTGCATTCCTTTTCCACGCGTTAACAAGATATTAATGACCGGGTAGATATGAATCGTGCATCAGACCGATCTCGCCTCTTAACAAGCGCATCGTGTTCCTCGCGAAACACCTGCACGAATTGTGCATAATGAACAATGCCTCTGATGCAACTGATGTCTCATATTTAAGAGGAGATCTCGAAAAAACCGAATGGAAGCAGAGTTGTCATTTTATCATCAACACTTCAGATTTAGATAACGAGATATCTACTCTGGTTTTAGAAAAGAAGAAACGACGAAGAACAACAAATTTTCGTTGGAAAATATATTTCGGAGAAAATTGGGGAAATGGTCCATAAAAGGATATCAATATTTCTTTGAAAAGTTCTACCATTAATCAAAGCAAAAATATCGCCCAAACTTAACAGAAATTTTCAACGCTATTTAGTCATTTTTATTTACAAATTTCGGAATGCAGAAATATCGACTACAAGGATTGCCTATAAATGGATTCAAGGATTAAAAATTTCCAACGCTATTCTTTTATATTTGACTGAAAAGTTCTTCTCAAAAATTCTCCATTTTCCAACGCAAAAATATCCCTGGAAAGTAACAAAAATTTCCAACGTTATTCTTCTATTTTTATTCTGAGAAAGAAAAGAAACAAATTCTCTGGAATGTCCATATCACTTTCCACAGCAAAAATATCGTCCACGAAATGGATTCAAATGTAATAAAAATTTCCAACGCTATTCTTCAACTTTTATTCTCGGAAGAAAAATATTCACTCGAATATCTACCACTTCGTAAGAATGAAAAAAGAAAAAAAAGAAAAAATCAGCCGCAACGATCGCGTTAATTACTCGAGCAGCGAAAGTAGCGAGAGATTCCACCAGCTTAATGAAGAGATCCCAGCATGAAATTGGTTACAAGGCTCGCGGCGTGTTCTCCAACTCTGAACGACGACTCTTTATCGGCGATCCTCTTATTAGAGGACGCTGATCGACGCAACGCCTCGTTACGAGCGTCGCTGTTCGCCGACACGCGCGTAATTACGGTCACGTAACTCGAAGAGAGAGAGAGAGAGAGAGAGATCCCGATTCGAACGACGATTACACGCCGAAAGGATTGTCTGCCTCTGCTCTTACGAAAGAGTCACGCAGCCACGTTTCCCGGACCGTGTACACTACCTTAATTAATATCCTCTCCGTTTTCCAAGAGGACGATCAGAAGAATAGTTCGTCGCGTGGCCGGTCGGTAAATCGATGAAGGAATAAGATGGTCACGGTGAACAGGAGCAACCGGGAACTTTCGTAATAGAGAATTGCAGAGACTTTCTAATTCGGATAGGACGCTTCCGATTCACTTTCACAATTTTTGATCCGATCGAATCGTTTTTTTTCCTTTTTTTTCCTTTTTTGTTTTTCGTTAGATCGGGTTTAAAACTTCCTCGTTGCTGAAGATCTTTCTTTCTCTTCTTTTTTCACGAGAAGTTCGACGAAAAAGTGTCCTTTCGTGTAAAAATTTTTGCTTTCACGTGTAATTCCGATCACGATAATTCGCATGCACTTCGGATAATTGCGATTTTTCTGACAGTGACTGATGATTCGGGATATGTATTAAACGACCATAGTTACGAAGAAAGTTGGAGGAATGATTTCCATTAAATACGTCGTTTCACATTTATCAAATTGAACGTAACGATTTGCTCGAGTGATACACACTTAAGGATCACTTTTTTGTTACACGGTTTTACACTGACGTCGAAGTGAATTTGCTAAAGTTCGTAGGTAAAACATATCGACGAGAGAACTTCGATAGAACTCCCTCGTTACAACATGGTCACTGAAGATTCCGGCTAATCTCCAAGAGGAAACGCCGGTTCACACGTACCGTGGAAAATCGCCGCTTCCTTCACGCGAGCCTCCTTCAAAACCGATCCTAATCTTCCTCACTTTCTCGCACTTTCCGTTCAACAATTTGCTCAATCCGTTTCGAAGAGATTCGTCGATCACGAACCAGAGAGACACGCATAGACACTTGCGCTCTAATCTTTGTTTTTCTATCCTTTTCTCATTGGAAAATCACGAAAGAACGTAACGATCCTGCTTACACGAGAACTGGCTAGCCACTCAGGACGACGACGCGCGTCTACCTTGGCAACGAGGTCGACGAAAGCCGACGGAAGAAGCGCAGGGAGCAGTAAAGAGGGAAGGAGGGAGTATAAGGGAGAACTGAAGGAAGGGGAACGTGTTCCTCGAGCGTCCTGGGCCTAACGATTCGATAAAGATCGAAAAAACATCGAGAAAGTATGCAAAGAGAACTGATGAAGTAAAACAATAAAATAAAACAACAGATTAATCACCGGAGGATGTAATAAATAAAGAAAAATGATGATCCAAGGGTGAAATACACGATGCTAATCGAAAAACTTGGAAGAATTGCAATATTTCAGTTTGCTCGAATTGTACAAACTTTCTGCAATTTATTATTAAAAAAAAATACGGCGCGGTAAAACTCTGTTTAACCTTTAGAATGCTTTCCTAGAAGAAAAAGTGCTGAACGAAGCAGCGTGAAGCGGAGTAATTCAGAGAAAACAGGGAAAAAGCAAACACGCGAAGAAGAATATGCAAATTTTCCTTTAATTTTATGTTACTTTTGTATTAATTTGCAAAATATACGTAATACAACGCTTTTCTAAAGTTCAGAAGCAACCGCGTTAAATAGGGTCTTCCTGTGTAATAAGATGGACGTTCCATCCTCTGTAATTTTCACAAAGCTCGAGATTCTCGAAACGTAACCACTTGTCCTTCCACTTCGAGCAAATTAAACGAGCCGACGGGGTCAAGAATCACCTGAATCATCTCGAGGATGTTCAACAAGGATAATAGAGAAACAGAGGTCGAAAGATGATTAAATTAAAGGATCGAAGGATAATGGAGAAAGAGAAGAAGAGCCTCTGGGAGATAATTAAATTGAAGGATCGAATGAATCTGGTTGGACGAGCATGGTCCTACCTGGGCAAAGATCATCCTCGTCGAGACACCAAGCCAAAGATCTTGAGGAATCGCGATTCCTGAGATTTCTGATGGACGCCTGAGGAGAGCTAGGTTCAGGAAACTCGGTGTTCTTCAAAGCGTGGACAACGGGAGGAAATCGTGGGGATACGGTGGATTTCCGCGATTGGCCGTTTCCACCGGACACGGTGAGACGGTTGGCCGCGTATGATGGTGGCCAGGTGAAACACGAGGGGAGCAAACGGTGTTCAGGTAGCAGAACGAAAGGCACGAGGTTCGATCTAGCAGCAGGCAGAGTTTCAGGATTGGACGATGCTTCTTCGACGAAGATCGACCTCGATACCTTTGGTTAAAGTACGCTTACTTCGTTCTCAGCTATGTGCTAACACGTGAGTGTGATTTGTGTATTTTGTGTGAAAGATTTTTCGTTACGAGTGATCCAAGTGATAAAGAAGCGGAATATTACAGAGGCCAATGAGGAATTTTTCGAAGGATCTGCGAGAAAATTGGATTTCCTTGATCTTGAAAACTCGACGAGAAAATTTCTGATACTCGAGAGATCGATGGTAGAATTTTATCGTATAAAAGTTGACGTAAAAAGTTTGGAATTTTGAAAATTTAGTATGAGGAAGATGTAACGTCGTGTAGTAAGTTAAGAGTAAATCGAAATTTTGGATCGTGGAGGTGTAAATGTTAGGGGGGTGTTAAACAGAACACTGAATGGAGAAGAATTGTGAGCTGTGTTATGACCTCGATCTCGGTTAAGCTCACTCCTAGCGGAATAGGTTATATTACATGGGCGGTGGTCGTTGAACCGGCTCTCTGATAACTCGGTTTCGTAGCGACGCCTTGATAAACGAGCGGATTGCTTCCGGTACGCGTTCATCTGTTCACGTGAGGCCCGTGAATTATCGCGTTCGTTTCCATTCGTGTCGTCGAGGTACGTTCAACCCGTTCTCCTTCGTTCCTCCGCCAAAGAAGACTCTTAATTAATTTCGTACAAACCGTACTGTACAGTGTACAAGTTTACAAACACGTCGTTCATCTTGTTCCTCGTTATCGCTGATGATCTTTAAAAGTGAAAACCGGGATATAGAATTTTCATCTGATGCTTACGTTGGCGTGAAACAGGCTTAAGCAAACAAGAAATATTCTCTACTCGATACCACGCGATCCTTTGCTTCGTTATTTTTATTTTCAGTTCTCAGTTTTTTAGTACTCTGTTTAACATTATTTACGTTGGCGTGAAATGGGCTTAAGAGGTAGGAAAAATTCGCCATTCGACACCATGATCCTGTGCTTGGATATTTTTATTTTGACTTTTGAATTTTTAATTCTCCCCTTAACTGTTATTTGCTCTAGCGTGAAACAGGCTTAAGAAAGTAGGAAATATTCCCCATTCGATACCGTAATATTTTTATCTTTCTCAATTTATTTCGAGTAAAAAATTGGAGGACAATTTGCAGGACAGTTATTAACAAAAGAATTGTAGAAATTTGTTCTTTTTCTGAACCTCTTTAGATATTTTTTGTTGCCAAACACATGCGTCGTATGTGTACCTTTAAATCGATAAGACGATTGCCAGCGATCAGCCGCGTTTCTTCGATACTTATCAGGAAGCTGATTTACGCGGCGTGTCCGCCGTTTAATTGCCGGCTCGTCGAGTTTCGGCTCGCGTTACCGGCTAGCCGTAACTCCGTTCGTAGCCGTGAACTACATTCGTCCGCACTCTCACTTGGTAGCTGGTCGTGGAATAACACGCGCGTGCACGCTCGCGTGTCGTATTCTTCCCGGTGTCAATGAAGAGAAATAACGGAGAACGAAAGTGGTTACGCGTCGCTGAGCGGTGTCAACGGGACAATTACGCCATTGTTGTTTTAATTAATTAGCCATGCCACTCGGCGTAACACCTTTCCTAACGAACACAATTTTTTTTTTCTTTCATCTATCTTTTTTTGCATGAAAAAAACCAAAAGGTGTTTGGGTAAATGGAGGATCTGAACGGAGAACTTTGTCGCGTCTTCGATATTAACTCTCGGTCGCTACTACTTGAGTCCATTTAGACATTGTTTTTTTATATTATTGAAAAAATAAAAAAAGAGCTTTAAAACTGTGGAAAAAATTATTTAGAATGTGATTCAGAAGATAGGTAATTCGGTTCCAAACGGATTCAAGTACAGTCTCCCGTGCTATTAGTCGAAACCGTCCGATTCCGAGGGTTAAGGCTGTTTTACACTTGTATTTTCCAGCGTTCCGTTCCCCACACTCTTTCTTCAACGTTATATCCAAACTATAGCTACATTTGAACTAGAATGACATGTTTGAACGTTTTTCTATAGAAATCGATGATTTTGTATCTTAACCCTTTCATGACTGCATTACTTTTCTAAAGAATTTCCTGCTTATCCGTATGTCGTCGTGTCTGTAATTAATTTTTACTGGAATACTCAAGAGAGACAAGTATCTTCCAAAGTCAGTCCTTTCGAATTTCTCTCTTCAACAAATATAAGAAAACTTCGATACTATAGCATTTAATTTGCAACAAAATGTAGCGTGTAGAATGTCCTTAACAGGCTACGAGTGCTGGAATGAATTTCCAACTCGTCATCCCACACATTTTTTACTCTTTTCTGTACGAATAAGAAGATGATCGTGAAAAACAAGACAAAAAAAAAGAAGGAAATGGAAGAGTCGAACAGAAGTGATGGAAGTAATTATTATTGTTGTCGATCAAAAGGAATTGAGAGAGAGAGCTGGTTCACCTGGCTTCGACGTTGTTGTCGAGAATTAATGAGATTAATTATTACCGGCACGAAATATGCGTGGGAGCACGCGCAACGGTGTAATTAGTCTTGCAGAGTAGCAGAGGCAGGAAAAGCGGAGCCGGAATGGCTCGTTTGCAAGAATTACTCAACACTCCGCAGGAACGCGAATAACACAGCCCTCTCTTTGTACAGCGTGGCCTGTTACCATCGCTGAAGAACGAAATAACTCCGCCGGAAACCACTGGCCAATTACTCTCAAGCTGTGACCGTTGATTCGAAAGCTTACCTCTATAACCTATTAAAACTCTCTTGTTTAACCCTTTCGCTGTTCGTACCGACGTTATTCATCGACTAACGCCGAGAATATATAGTCCACAATTTACATTTAACCCTTTCACTGCGGCAGATAATGGCAAATAGACGATAGATGTGTTCAAATATCGTTTATTTTTGCCTTGTCGTATTAAAATTCGCTTTATCCCAAGATTAAACGAAGATAAAAGTGTACCAAAGAGTACTAACAGCAGATAGAAAGAAAATTTCCAGTAACGAAAGGATTAAAATTACACAGGAGCGAGGAAAAAGCGGAAATCGAACTCGCGATCTCCGGACTGACACGCTGGGACGATTCTACACCTATAATCAAGGCGCTCTCTTTATTTCTTCGCTGTTCTTGTTCCTTTTTCAATAACTATGAAAGCTTCGATGATCTTACGATTACTCCTGTCTTCAACAAACACATTCCACTATTCCTACCTGATAAATTAAAGAAAGAATTTCCGCGAAAGGGTTAAACGTATCTCAAGCTGGTGTCTATTCGATTATCAAATCCACACGCAACATCAGCAACACGAACAAGCAATTACTCGCGAGAAAAATGAAAGAAAAACAGAGAAAACTGTTCAAAAGAAAAGGAACCTCAAGCATATCTCGTACCTTATTAAATCGTATTAAATCCCTCGTATGTAATTCCTGTCGATTAGTCGCATATGAAGCAACACACTTACGTCACACGCGTTAGAAACGTCGCTGGTCTCGTCGTCAGGCGTGGCAAGCGGTGCACGAGCTGACGATTCGAACTCGTGGCTCTGCTCCTCGTCGACTGGTTCACCGTCTGTTCCGGTCTCGATGCAATGCGTCTCCGACACTATCTTCACGCTGCTCTCGGACACGACCACCTCCGTTTTCTCGATGAACGTGGGCTCGGACACCGATAGCTCGCTCGACGACTCGGTTATCGTGTTCTGCTCGTCTATGTTATCGTTCGCCTCCTCCACTTTCATTTGAGCTTCCTCCTCGTCCTCCTCGTCCTTCTTTATCTGAGAACTGATTCCGCCAGGCTGAGAATCTTCCTGAGGATCGTTCTCGTTGATATCCTCGCTCAACACTCTACGCTCTGTGTCTAGGAATTCCTGAGTGCTTGCCGCCTCTGTGAAACTTTCCGATTGGCTCAGAATCACGTCCTCCGTTTGTTCGTCTACGGTCTTACACTCTATAAGCTCCGGAGGAATTTTCTTATCTGTTAAACTGGAAGATTCGTCCACCTCCGTTAGAGATATCTCTTTCACCTCGTTTATTTCTTGCTCTTTCGCACTTTCGATCTCGATCAAGGGTACAAAAGTGTCATCCGGTTTACTGTCGTCCATTGAAGTTTCTTTGGTGAATTCTTCTACGGTATTAGGTTCCTCGACTTCCTCCTGACATAACGACTGATCGAAATTGTCGGAAAACTGACCTGTCTGTTGTTCTTCCGTAAAGGTAGCTTGTTCCGTCCATGTGTCGAGAAGATCCTCTTTCTTCTCGAGATCACGTCCCTCTGGCTGTTCCTCAGACTCCAGCTGAGCTACGTCCGTCTCGACAGTCTCCAATACCGTGCTCTGAATCTCTTTCTCCTCTTGATATTTGTCGACATAGGTAACAGGTGTTGTGGTTACCTGTTCTTCTTTAGGTTCGTAAGAGGACTCGAACGATTCTTGGCTTACATTTGCCACTTCCGGTAGCCTGTCCTCTGCCTCAGCTAGACGAAGTGCAGGATAATTTGAACATGTTTCTTCGTTGTCCTCGTTCTGAGTGAATAATTTTCCATCGTCCGATGTGTCGCATGTTAATTGATCGATCACATTCGTCGTTGTTTCTTCGATTACTATCGCGTTGCCAACTTCCGGTTGCTCGTCGAACACTTGCTCCTCTTCTTCTTCTCTGAAGCCTACGGCAATTGGTTCCGGATCCACAACGTTCTCTACGTACGAGGATTCGGTGATTTTCGTCTCTGGTGACATGTGACCATTTTGATAGCTATACGGTTTCTCTATTAGCGCGGAATGTTTCGTTTCTGCGGCGATAAATTCGGAATTCACGTCTAGAGTGTCTGATTGCCTGTCCAACACGATCCTCTTCACCGTTTCCGGTTCATTCGGTGTTTCCTGTTGTTCCTCAGCTTCTATACCAGTTTCCTCCTCGGTGTTTGAACAAATTCTAAGGGCCAATTCGCTCTCGATCAATTCCTGAAGGCTCTTGTCGTCGGTGTCCAACTCGTTACGCGTGTTGTTAGTCAAGATTAGGTCATCCTCGTCGTCGTTGGTGTCACACAACGAGATTAGTTGCTTGTTACTAGCGGTTATGTTATCCAACTCGATCAAACCATTGTTAGATTGAACACTGCACACCTCGGTTTTCTTGCTACTTACTACGTTGATCGTCTTCTTCGTCGCCACCTCCGCCATTATGGCGCGCCTGATTCCTCGGACAGTCGCACCGTGGACACCTGAAATCATATTTATGATCAAATTTTAGATTAAATCGCGTTGCAACTCGCCGATTAAACCAATGGGAAATCATAGAAATCATAGAAATCGTAAAAATAAATACATCAAATAAATATCTTTGAAATGCAACTTTTTCCATGGATTTATTATGTTGCTCTACAATCTTGATGTTATTTCCGAGTGATGTAAGCAATCGATACGAGGATATCAAGTTTTACACGATTGATACGTTTATTTCTGGAGAGTCTGTCATCCGTATACATTTGAACGAGTATCAATCGATCGGAGAGAGCTCACCATATTTAAAAAAAATTAATATACTTTAATAATTAATTTATAGCAAGAGTGGTGCAACTGATGTAAGCGGATGTTTAAAAAAAAGGAGGTTACACAGATGAAAAAAAAAAAAGTAATTTAAATATTTGTATACCATTTGCTGGCAAGAATTGTACACGTTATACACTCTATTTCCTCCGTGATAACTTCATTTTCGATGAACGTTGCTTTCATCGAGACATAGTCACGCTATTGTGGCATAAATGCAGAATTTATGCGAATTCGATACTTATGCACAGGAGTGTAACGTGTAAAAGTACTTTTTCAATGTATTTCACGTACGTATTCACGCGTTACGAAATCGAGAAAAGAGGAAATCGTGAATGACCCATGAACCGAACACACACCGGAGTCGAAAGAATTTTATTTTCATCGTTTTATGGCAAAGCCTCACCGGTGCAATATAAAGTGAACGGTGGAAGAAACATGCTCGTTGCACGTCGACTTCTCGACGGTACGAAACGAGTTCGACCTCGGTCAGAGAATTAACGGCCGGGAATTCGAGGGAATTTTCTCCTCCCATTCGTTGTGACTCCTTTAATTTACGCGACGTAAATAATAGATTAATGCCCCGTCCGTGACAATTTGCACACTTTTTTCTTTACACCGATCGAAACGTATGTAACTCTCTGTTTTACTACTATTTCTTCTGTCCCTTGCTCTCTTTCGTGCTATGAACGGAAGAAGGTCACTAGGTATTTCTGGATAGAACAATTTTCCTGGTCTTGCCCAAAGGACGGCGACAGCAGGAAGGCAAGCTTAATTCGACGACAGAATTAGATTCCACTAAGATCATTTCGACTGTTGGTGTACAGCGTCATGCAAGAAGCTACCAAAAAAGGTCCAACTGTTTCTTATTTTATCCGTATTTTCGATTCGTAGCTTATAGGGCAAACAGTGACCTCGATACTTCATGTATAATTAAAGATTAAACAATATAATTAACGATTGAGGAATTTATTAGAAAATTTTTGAAACAGTTTTTACAATTTGAAATGTAATTAATGTAGGATTAATTATATAGGTATTGGGTTGGACAGAAAATTCGTGAGGTATTTAGCGATATTAGCGATATTAATTCTATTTTTACAATTTTGTCGAATTTTAGTACCAAAGCGCATAATTCGCGCTGAACTTTTTATAGATAACATAAATTTAGTAAATTTTGTTTCACGGAGTTAGTCAGTTTGGCTTACTGAATGACTCAGTTATCTTCAGGCGTTCTGAAACGCAGCTAAATTCAGGTGAACTCGTGAAAACATGGTTATTCCGTAAATATCCAAAAATATCCGAATCACAGTGGTTCTCGTAACATCTGGTAGGTGAAACAATCTTCTACCCAAGTTTTATATTCATCAAAATATAAATTTCCCTAAAGATCCTCGTTCTCTACATTTTCTTGCATTTAAAAAGTCATTTTTAATTACATATTAAAAATCACCCATCCTACATATTATAAAAATCCACTTGGTGGTAAACATAAACGAAGTGAAACTTCGACAATCTGAAAACTAATCCTAATTCCCATCCATATTCATCTGTCTCTTCTTTCCAACAATTTCGTTGCACACGTTTGCGCAAGTTTTTCCACACGACGGTTGCACTCGGTGCGCGTCCTTTAAAAGTCTCGCGAGAATTATTAATGGTATCCACGGATTTGGACGTGTTCCCCTCCCTGTATAAACATCCGCGATCCGACGATTACGAAAGTATGCGGAGAGATAGATAGAGAAAGAAAGAGAGAGAGGAAGAGAGAGAGAGAGAGAGAAATCGAGAGAACCGGAGACGGTATGCCGTGGAAGAAGCGGGAGTGTTAGGCTATACTATTCTTGGATTGCTCCGGATTCGTGGTGAACAAACGAGCGAATCCTCCCGTCCTTCTCGAGGTCCAGTCTGCGTGATTCGCGTGCGACTAACATAGAGGCGAGGAAGACACACGAGAGGCTAAACCAGAGGAAACCACCCCTCTGTCTCGCGTTCAACCGTTTGGTTAATTCTCTTAGACGCGCGGTGTCCTGTTCGCGCGACTGCATCGAAATTAACGGAAGATACGGCCGTATGGAACTCAAGGAAGCAGTGTGCAAGTCGGCAGTGTTGGCTGCCAAGCCAAATCCTCCTATTATTAGCCATTCCGTGCGTTTGCGTATTTATGCCGTGGCAACGGGGAACGAGTATCACGAAAATGAAACCCGAAACTCCTCAAGGATACCCAGATCCGCGACACGTTTCCTCAAATCTTCTTCGTATTTGTTTTCGTTTCATAAGGAAGTAGCGATCATCATGATCGATCGATCCTCCTTTCGCCGACACTTGAAAACAGTTAACTCGTTGCATTATTAGAGTATCTAAATTAGCCTTCGTTCACGTAATATATCCTCTCTTCTTGTTTCACCGCGGCTAAATCTGTTCGTCGTAGCATCGACGGTCCCTTTACTTCCTTCCTCCATTCGGTTGAACGTTTAGAGGGAAAAGTTGATGGCCATTTTACTCCTTGACGTATATAATAACGAGTCTCACTTGTGATTATGGTCAAGGTATGACAAAAGAAGCATTTATACGTCCACCAAATTTCTATTTTTGTTCTAACTTCAGTTTGAATTCAAGATAGAGGACTTTCAAATAAAAATCGATATATAATATCTCGATTTTCTTTATTTAAAGTTGTGTTGGGAGAGTGTACATTCGAGAGTAACATATGTGGTACCTAAAAATTCGTACGGCAAGGGGTTAAATGACTCCCCAGTAATCGATGCGAAAGGAATGCATATGAATTACAAAGAGATAAGGGTGGGATGGATTTAGTTGGGCGTCCTGATGCGTTCGAACGTAACCCTAATGTTCCTGCTTTAAATGTCCACTTTAATGGCACTACAGTTATGATTCCGTTAGGACACGGGACGTTTTTAGCAGATCGGTCTGGCAAAATGGACGCGGAACTATATATTCGCCTAAAGTGGTCGTTAAGGAATACCTAACTGTCTCGGACGCGTCGATACATATATACGTACAATCACGGTTAGGCTTCTTCAACCAATTCCACACGGTCGTGTATTCATAATTGTTGGTCGAGGAGAAAAACGAAAAGAAAGAAAAAGATAATCGAGCGGCGCTGCTTCTAATTCAGATAAAACAAGAGAGAAAAGAAAAAGAAAACAAAAAAGGGGAGGAAAAAACAATTCCATTGCATTTCCCCTTGGGCGAAAAAGCAAATCGCGGCTGTCAAGGAAGAAGCTGACAAATTCCAGCGTATCACGGGGCGAACGAGTGTACGATTTATAAACAGAGAAAGAGAACGATTCTGGCATAAACCGAGCCGCGCCACGATAAAATTAGAAAGTGGCCGCCGGTATCAGCATGGTCCGCGCATGCGCCCGTGCTAAACGGCGTCCCCCGGCGTGCGCATGCGCCCTCGCCACTTTTTCCACGCCAGACGGCCGCGCACAGACCGTGTGATATTTAAAATCGCGCTACCTTTGCTGCCCTGTTCTTCTCTCCTCTTATGCCCGTAGAAAACTCTTTCGCGCCTTTTCTCTCTTTAATTTAATCCTCCTTTCTTCTTCATCTCCTTCTCTATCATCCCCCTACTCCCTATCGACTATCTTCTTCTCTACTTTTATGTCACAATGCTTCGTTCTCTCGCGTACGGAGTAAGCTTGCCCCGATCTTTTTCTACTCCCTTTTCTCGATCTCTTTCGCTCGCTCCCGCGCATAGGTACACGTGTACATGTGTACACACACACACATACACAGATTATAGAGGGCTCTCCTCTTTCTTCTCTCTCTCTCTCTCTCTCTCGTCCCTCTCTTTGGCCGGCGTTTCTCCGAGGTCGTTCTTCGGGTTCACGACCGGGACTATAGGAGCCGATCCCTTCTCTCTTTCTCCCGGATCGCGGCTACTCTCTCGTTTCAACCTCTCTCTATTTTTAGAATGACACACTACCGCGATTCAACGCTGCACTGAACAGAGCGTCGCAGCCGGGAAATCCTCTGCCCAAATGCGGATCGCGAACGAAAGCGACAGCGTCACTTTTCGTTTCGATCCACCGGCGTAACGTTCGCTACTCTATCTTCGATCTCTCTCCTCCTCCTCCTTCATCCTCCGTTCGCCACCGTTCGAATTTTCATCGGACGAAGGATTTCTCGCTCGAAGGAACTCACCCCCTTGCGTTAAGCTTTTCGCGTCTCGCTTTGTATTGCGTACAGGATGATTACACAACTGGAAAGGAAGTGATTCTACAGCTTCTGGTAAATAAAATTAGGACCACCAACAGTTTTCAACATTTTTCGTGTGTTTTTGGAAAATTTAAAATACGGGAAAAATTTCTTGTTCCTATTCTTTTTCCAGCAATTTTTGTCGATTTTCGTTGATAAAATGATACGAATATATATATTGAGATTTATTAGTAAATTAATAGAGTGCATAATTAGGTTGTGTCTGAATTGAACGAACCGATTTTCCGCAGAAAAATTCTAGGTTTCCGTGAACCTAGACTTAAACTCAAAGCAAAATCTCTTCTTAAAAAATGTTATTCTTCCTTTTCGACTTCATTTTTAATACAGAATCATCCTCTTTCCGGTTCTACCGTTAATTACCGTCCATCCTGTACATCCTATTGTTATTTTTAACAGAAAGTACAGTGGAACGATAATTGTCGAAATACACGAGAGGTCGAGCAACTCGAAAGAGGTGGAGAAGAGTTCGAAGGTGGAGAATTTATGTCACACGCTCTGGAAGAAAACAATGGCGGTTAAAGTCCGAGTTCCTCCGTGACGAGTACACTTGGCTGCTTTCACAGGGCCAAAGAAGCTTCCCCAGCTTCTCGCAATTAAACCGCGACTTTACGACTACGACGAGAGAGCACGCGCAACGAAGGAAGAGGCCCCCCTGGCCGTTCATACGAAAGCGCAAGGTTCACCCGTAAATTGCAGTATCATGTAGTATTTGCACAATCATTCTGGACGTGTAGTACGTGCCGGGTGAACGTACGCGAGGGTGTCTCGCGCTTTTGTCTCCGTTCCTGCGCCCACTCGTTCTGTCGCAACCGCATTATAATTGCGCCAATTTGCGTAGCCCGTGCTCCATTCTTGATCGAGTTCCCCTCCTCCCTCTCGTCACACTTTCCCCCTTTCCACTATCTGTCTTCGATTTGTGGGTTCGTCGCTTCTCAAACCACACACCAATCCTAAGCGTGTATTATTGTGTTGAACAAGATTTATTCGTCTTTACAGAGTTCGCTGGTAAATGCTTAGTTTAACTCGAGTACTAAGTTTCCTCAGTCGCTGTTCTGAACTACCTGTTTTTACCTTTTTTCGGGCGTCCTTATATACGCCCTTTTTCGGGCCGCGGACCGTGAAGAGTGCCCTTTCAATATATGCATCAGGTAACTAATATTAATTGTGCTTGCACCCTATTGGTACGTGCTAATGTTATTTACTATTGGCGCGGGTTTAGGTATAACTTAGTGTCTATTGGCGCGCACTAGTTGTACGCTACAGATTATTAAATATTTCCTTTGACGATCCATTTATTTTTCTTTTTTTACAACCTCGAAGCAGTGATTAGCTTGACGCGTGGGATGGTTCGATACATCCTCTTCAATTCTTTTCCGGTTCCTTTCGATTATTAAATATTTTCTATTGCGTGGTTCCATCGTAAGTAGACTACTACTGTCGAATATTTAGACATCGTTTAGAATAGAATAACTTTTTTATTAAATTCAATTACACTTGATGACGTTTGAGAGAATTTTCGAGAGAATTGAACGTAGCAAAGGGTTTTGTTTAAGTCTATAATGGAAGTTTAAAAAATGCATTTTGTATATGCTGAAAATTTCATCGAAATTGGGTAATGGTGTTGTGAGTTGCTCAGAGATGGTTAAAAATGGAAATCGAAGTCTTTCGCTACTCCGATAAATCTAATCTTCACGCCACCTAGTTAAACTAATCCTTCTAATTTAAAATAAGATAAAAGACCGAGGTTATTTAATCCAATTTGAATCCTACTGGAATTAAAGTTTTCAGATGATCAGCAAATTAAATTTGCCGCTTTCGCTGCGGAAGATTTCAATAGAAAGACAGATGTTCAATTTTCAGTCGTAAAATCTGCCCAATTGTCTTCGAATGTTTAAATATTAATAATTTGCAAATTTGCAAAAATGTCAAATTTGTTTCGTGAAATAAAAATGAAAGTGCTCAATGAATAGAATTCAAGGGAAAAGTACAATTTCACGATCGTTACTATTTAAGTATAAATCGTTCAGGAGGTTTCAAGCTGTATCAGCTACAAATGGACAAAATTTAGTTACACTACTCGTCAGAAACTGTTTCTTATCGAAGTAACTATGCCAATTCTAGACCCATAAACCATCGACGTTGATTAATCGCTGTACTATTTCTAAAAGTAGCCATAGAGATTTCAATTGGCCCATGTTCCTGCACCCTATCAACCGTCGCGTTTTAGGGTCAACAGAGAAACGTGTATTCGCGTATCTTGTCGAGAAGTTGCGAACACCAGCGGCGTGTGTATACCCTAAGTGGAATTGGAACGATTCGATTGGAACATCGGACATAATTCCTGGAAACAGATTTATGTGGTTTTCGAACCCGCGTGGCAAACGTGTGCCACCGTGTATTCTATTTCGAGGTGGAGTTTCCTGCGTGAAAACCAAGCTGAAGAAACACGAAGAACTCTACGCGCTTGTTCACGCGCGAAAGGGAAAAACAAACGTGCGTATGTGTGTGTTTCTAAATCTGTATATGTGTGTGTGTGTGTACGCGAATCGAGGAAGTGAAGTTTCCATTATCGATTACGTCTTCCCTAGCCAAGAGAGAGAGAGAGAGAGACTCAGGTGCGGTCCGCGTGCGGTTATAAATCCGTGGTACAGACTCGCGGACATCGGTAATCGATCCCTTTCACTCGTCACCTCAATTCACGTTACATAAATTCATCGATTAACGAGCGTTAATTGGGTCTCGTTTGCTTGATCCCCTTTTCAAGCGTGGCAAAAAGAAAGAAGCTGCTTTCTTTTCGATGAAAAAGAAAAATAAGGGAGAGTCGGTTGTTTTACATGCTCTTTAATAGGATCAATTTGTAATATACACGGTGTCGTTATAGTTTTAATACCGTGTAACTGAATCTGGATTAAATTTCATTTGGTACCATCCCTTGCGTTAAGGTTTCGATCGAGCATTTTCAGAATTGTGAAATTTTCTTACGTACTCTGAAAGCGGATGGAAAAATATGGTGAATTGGTTTGAAGTAAGCAGTAACAGAGTAACGCGAATATTCGTTTATTAATAAGAAGAAAAGAGGGAAGAATGGAAATTTTACCTGAAAGAAAGTGTGTTTACTTGATTGGTAGAAGTTTTGAACTGATCAATTGGACACAAATTTAGGAAGAAATAACATTTTATTAATATTTTATCACATTTCATTGGGGTATTTAAATTTTTCTAAGCTAATCAACGGAGTGTGTTTATTTTAGAGTAATTCTCATTTATTCTTGACATTTTAATATTATTATTTACTACATTTGGCTTGTCATCGACGATGCTTAATAGGCACATCGGGAATAATAAGGATTGAGAGTGTGCAGTAACATTTTATCGTTCTAAAATATGAATGTCTTTTATCGAGAATATCTTGGCAGGGGTAGGATTACTGAAATATCTACGTAGGTACTCGCAATCAGTCTAATGTAGGCAAACACTATCATTCACCGAAAGGATTACAAACCTAACGCAGAGTGACTCTAAATTTCGAGAGGAGCTCCAGTCAGAGAACCGATGCTTCCATTGAAAGAGCAATGGAGTGTCGAGGTCATCGTTACCGGCAAGGGGAACAAATTTTCGCCGCGAGACATAGAGAGAGAGAGAGACTTGGAGAAAGACTGAGAGAAAGGAAGAAACTAAGAGAGAGACTGAGAGAGAGAGGAAGAGAAACTTAGGGAGAGACTGAGAGAGAGAGAGAGAGAAACTTAGGGAGAGACTGAGAGAGAGAGGAAGAGAAACTTAGGGAGAGACTGAGAGAGAGAGAGAGAGAAACTTAGGGAGAGACTGAGAAAGAGAGAGAAACAGGGAGAGACTGAGAGAGAGAGAGAGAGATTTAGAAGGAAAAAACTGAGAAGAGAGAGAGAAACTTAGGGAGAGATACAGACTTAGAGAGAAAAATGTCTGAGAGACAGCGCGAGAGGGAGAGAAGAGCGGAGAGGAAGAAAAGGCAAGCCTCGACTCGGAAGGAAAGCCGGCTAAGCGTGGCGGTAAAAGTGCGACGCCGCGTTTAATTTCGTCTTTCCTCGCGCCGAAAATATTCGCGCCACTTTCCGCGCCGGCATAGCTTCGCGGCTAACAGGGATTCCTACGGGGACTGGTGTCGGTTACCTAATTATAGTTGCATAGAAATCTGTAAGGGGACACCGCGAGACATACAGGCCGCGCCTTGCTCTCTTGCAACTCGGGTTGCAGTGAAAACGTGCGCGAGCGCGCTTGCGCTTACGCACGCGGAAGATTCTTTGCGTGAACGCGTGCAATACGTGCGTGCGTGTACCAGATCTCGTGGCTTCCGGATAAACTCTACGTTCGCCGCACAGTTTCCTTAACTTTTCCTTTTATCACCTGCACACTTAACTTAATTAAAGTTTCCTCCTTCGTTTGGAATTTACTTTAATTAGAGAGAAAATGGAGCTTAATTGATAATTATCGTTAAAAATAATTATACCTTGATGAAAATTTTACATAAAAGGGTGTTTCAAGATTTTCATCTTCCTTTAGATGAATTTACAACATTATCAAGTTGTTCTCGAAGACGTAAAGTCGTTTTACGTTCTCTATTTGGTACACCATTGGCAGCCACGTCACAATGATGACCATAAGAACATCTCGAATCGTAACTCTCGCGTTTCAAATGACTGGCTGTCCGTTTGAAAACAGCTGGAAAGCTTGCTTTCCACGTTCAGATGACAAATGGCTACCTACCTTCGTAGCTGACGATCTTTTGGCTCATCTCCATCCATTCGGTATTTTCTACCCGTTCCATCTCTCTCTCCCTCTCTATCGTTCTTTCTCACATCCTCTTGCACTTCGATACTCTGTCGCTGATAAAATGTCATCAACGGGCGAATTTCCAATCTTCGAATAATAATTCAGTACGAAAGAAAGATATCATTCGAGGAACAGGCCAGCGTTTTCATAGACAGATTTATCGCGTTCGCATTACTCATCTAGAGGAGACAGGGGATTATTTGGGGAACGCTCAGATTTCTATAAAACCGATGGAAAGCTCGTTCCGAAGTGCTTGTCGGAGTAACGAAAACCGTCTGGCGACGGTTCAACTATTCAGGGAATGGAGAAACGTTTAGGGCGGCGTGTAAAAATGGCGTAGGAATGTAAACGACGATATTTTCCATACGAACTGACGGATAAACACACGGTTCGGCCGGGATCATTCTCAACGACAGGTAGAAAATGACTCATTCCATCGCCATTTCTATCGAACACAGTTGGCATCCTGTTTCGGTATCTCAATCTTTTTGTATCGATCGAAACTTTTACTCTGTCTCCGTTAGAAATACAGAAGAACCTCGGTAACTCGAATTTTAAAGGAAAGAGCTGAAATTTTCTAGTTACCGAAAATTTGACTTATCGAAATTTCAAATCTTAAAAATTAAAAAAAAAAATTAGATAACTTTCTCGATTTATGAATATTCGGAGGAAGAACATACTTATACACATAAATAAAAAGGGAAGATAAATTTCAGATAAAAAATAAACGACAGTTTGCGTTATATTTAGACTAATGTTGCTAATTTTATTGTTAACCGTTTAATTAGTCATTTCTACGTTTACTCAGTTCTTTCGTTAGGTCATCAAGTCATTTTTCACCCGAACATTGTGAGCACATAGTCAAAATTAACGTCTGAAAGTTGCAGGAAGTGTACATTTCGATTTACAGGAGGTTCTTACAGCGAAACGAGCAAAATTCTAGTTTTACAGAGACATTTAAGCTACCAATGTTCCACTGTACTAGAAGTAGTTCCTGTTTCTTTTCTATTCTTCTTTTCTGTACACTGTGTACAGTTGTTCGTGGATTACTGGCGACGAAACGAGAATAAAAGCAGGGAGGGGCTTAACGAAGACGAAACGTTGTTTCGCAGAAGCGTGACAAATTTACCCTACACGTCCACGCTGTTCGTTATCGTGATTAATAATCGCGCAACAACGTTCGCGTGTAACGTCATGGCGAGCTACTAAGAAGCGGGGCAAACAGCGTCGTTCGACAATTGCCCTGGCAGACAGCCGATGTCAGCCTTTCAAGATTCCTCCGTATTGCTTGGTAGGGTCAGCAAACCGCGTTTATAACGAGAACAAGAAATTGAACAAATCTCGCTGAACGTTTCAGAGAACGTTTTCTTTATCGATAAGCGTTGGCTGTACCAGTTGAAACCTTCGAGTTCAATTGCACAGCGAATCGAAAAACACAGGTCGACTTCGACGAAGAAGAAAAGTTTGGCAAACGTGAATTCGAAACGTGATAAAACGATGATTGAGAAACTTCCAGATATTTCTCCCATGGTAAACAACACATTGGAACCAGAATTTCCCTATCTCTGTTCCTCTTTCATCGTGATCCACCCTCTCTGCCTTTTGATACGTAAATTTCGTGGACCACCTCTCGCTGTATTTGCATTTAATGAACTCTGGTTCGTATATTTTTTTTCTCTCTCCTCCTTGATCGAACCCCTCGCGAGATTGGATCCTTTTGCTCGAGAGAAACCACCGCAACGGTATCGCCAATAAAAATGCAAAGAGGCGGGAGCTAATGCTCGAGTTACAATTAAAAAGTGACCTTCTCGATCTTCGTGATATCGGCATTAATTTCGTTTATACGAACCCCCTTTCGTCGTTCACGGGAGTTCTTGTACCGATGTCTTGGCAGAGACCGAGGAGATTCTCCGTGAACCGCAAAGGGGGTACCAGGTAACCGCAATTAACAGGCCAATCGACTCGATTTCGCTTTCCACGCCTTGCGTCAACCGTAGAATCTCGTTCATCTGTCGCGAATTTCTTTTTGCGAACCGTCGAACTTGAAACCTCATAGCTCCGCATTCCTCCGTGCGGAGTGTGTATCCTCTTTCTCGAATTTCCAATGGAGAACACGCTCCAGTTCAGAGAAGCGCGATTAATAAGAAGTGTAATCGATTCGAATTTGTTCCTCTCGTTGTTCTCTGTCGAAAAGTCTTAACCCACGTAACCCATCGGTGAGTCACGTCGTCTATTCACTTCTTTTTTTGTTACCTATGCTGGAAGATGGGTTACACCTGCAAGTCAGAGCTTCACTCGATGACTCACCGGTGGGTCACGCCATCTATTCAGGTTTCTTGCCGTTTATGCTGGAACATAACACATCGATGGGTCACGATGGTAAGTCAGAGCTTCACTCGACTACTTAATGGTGAGTCACACCGTCTGGTTAATTTTTTTTCTCATCTATGGTAAAACCTAACTCACTGATGGGTCACCACGCCATCTATTTAGTATTTCTATCATCTACGTTCGCACATAATCAATCGATGGGTCACAATGGCGAGTCAGAGCTTCACCGAAAGGCTCATCGATGGGTCACGTCATTTATTCAATTTTTTGTATCATCTACACTAAGACATAACTCATTGTTGGGTCATGATGGTAAATTAGAGCTTCAGTGAAAAATTCATCGGTGGGTCACGTCCCTATATTCTACTCTTTTGTCATCTGCGTTGGTAAATGAGACATCGGTGGGTCACGGCTATAAGTCAGAACATCTCTCGGTGACCCATCGATGTATAACCCTATCCTGAACCTGCTGAGAATCTTCGAATCCTCACATTTCCCAAAGAATTCGATCGTTTTGCCAGGAATCCTAGAATTCTGCCGGTAAAAGAGGTATCCTGTTACAAAACGTGTTCTCCATTTTCCACGAAGCATAGACGAGCAAGGAGAGGATAGAGCATAGGTTAGGTAAGGCAAAGAGCGCGGGTGAACGACCTGCGGGGAATCGGTATTCGCGGCATTCCGCTGCGAACGATGAGGATGACCGAGTGTGCTCAGCTCCCCCAATTATCCTCGTGTTACCCTGGCACAATGAATGAGAGGAGAGCTCGCTCGCTTCGGTTTCGTATATTCCTCGCTGCTCCAAGTGTACACCGGCTGGCCAAGGTCACCGGAAGTCGCGGGAAAATTAACCTGCTTCTCCGGCTTCGAAATCCTCGGGAACACGCGATTCACGGATTCTTTGCCTTCCTTTTCTTTATTTTTTTTTTTTTTTTTACGCCTTCATCCTCCTTCGTGCTTCCCAAGGTGTTCTTTATCGACTTTATCGCGCCTGTTGGATGAAATCTTCACGTTCGATGGGATACTCTTGCGTACGCGTGATCTTTCTGAATTGAAACGTGATTCACACGCCGAATTAATTTGATGCGAGCAGCTGAGAATTTTATGCCGGTGTACACTCAATTGGGGAATCCACAGGGAACAAACGATCGTAAAAAGTAATATTTTTTTAGGCATCCGAAATGTAGTATTCTGATTTTTAATAACAGCCTTCTTGAATCTTTTTAAGAGCATCAACCTGTTCGTTGTTCGTGACGCCTGTACTTTTGGCGCATTTCCATCTAGATATAACCTCTTAGTTTCTTCCCTTGTGCAGTTTCATCGTGTAAGATCAATTTTCAAACGATACGAAAGATTCTGCACGATTCTGATTGAAGATTAACGCGTGTTTCGCGTTAAATTCTTCCTTGAAAAGTCGGTTCGTTAATTTTACGCAGGTAAAATTTCCTTTCACAGCTGGGAATCTGATCTAACATCATTGCAACAAAAAAGAGCGTAGACTATGATTACTTTTCCCTGAGAAAAATTCGTGTATTTGCTTTTAGAAATCATTTCAAACACGTCATGCTAAAACTAACTAATTTCAATTTGAAATGGATTAGGATCATTTTTCTCCTGAACTTTTAAAGCGACGGTAGTCTCAGTTCAGTGTTTTTACGAAGATTTACACAAGATGGAGAGTTGACTCCTGAAAGCTGTTTACCAGATATGTTACCACGTCTTTTTTTTTTCCCCCCCCTCCTCCTCCCGATTTTATATAATAAAATTGATTGTACCTCGGTGTACAGTTCGTTCTCGATAGAAAAAGTACGAATAAAAAAGAAAAGCGTGGATAAAGTGGATAAAGTGTATAGAGTGCACTGTCACGGAGGTTGAAATATGGTGATTTCACAGTCTTGCCATGTGAAAGTATCGTCGAAGTTGCGTTAGATCGCGTAATTTCGTCCGGATAACTCGTTGCAAACGGCGACTTCGCCGGCAGCTGTTGTTTTTAAAGCGTTGTTGCAAAAGGGCAATTTATGCAGAAAACCGAGGCGCACTCTTTTGCGCCTGTTATCGCCCGGTGATTTCGTAACGTTCTATGTCTGCCTAGTGGCTTCGAGCGTCGAGGATTAGAGTGTATTTATTTTCATCAGTGAGAGATCCGCATGGGGAGTGTGAAACACACCAACGGGTGACCACGTGTTCCGTTCTGCAGCTGCGGTTCACATGGTCGACGGGAAAGTCATCGTTGCGTTGCATTTGTGCGTAACGCTCAATTATCCTGCTCCTATCCGACTCCGTGAGACATTTCTTCCTCTCTTTAAATCCTCCTACCCCGAATTCTCGCTGAAATTTCGCTCGAAAATACACAATTTCTCATCAACGACAGTTTATACGCTTTTTGACAACAATTTTCGAACTATCTTCAATTTTAATCCATATCAATTTACTTTAATAAGGTAAATTCAAGGGTGACGATAGAATTTTTACTTTTCATATCGAACAACTTCCTTAGAATATTATTGCCATGATTAGAACGACTGGGATTTGAAGTTACATGCAGTTTCAATTTTAATCTATATCAATTTACGTTAATAAGGTAAATTTAGGAGAGACGCCAGAATTGTACTTTTCATATTTAAAAATTTCCTTAGATTATTATTGCCATGTTTAAAATAACAGGGATTTGAAGTTACACGCGATTCTACCATAAAATAAAAAGATTTTCGTAAAACACACTACTTTGACTAAAGTCTTGGAACCATCTTCAATTTTAAGCCATATCAATTTACGTTAATAAGGTGAATTTAAGAGAGACACCAGAATTTTACTTTTCATATCTAAAAATTTCCTTAGATTATTATTGCCATGTTTGAAATGACAGGGATTTGAAGTTACACGCGATTGTACCAAATAAAAAAATGATCGTAGTGGTGGGATCTTTAATTTTTGGAATATTTGCAATGTCCCTTTCATCAGACCTCTATTCTTACTTTAATTCACTTCTATGGAAATTTCTTAAATTTCAAAATGCTCTTTTGATTCTTCAATTCTTTCGTGATTTGCAAAATATAACGACCACAAACTTTTACTGTATAAATATTCCTGTTCCTTGAGTATTTTCTTCGACGACAACGCGAGGTATAAATATGACAAGCTAATCGATCTTTTTCAAAGATACTCTTTTGCTCGTTGGTGCGTTGATTTCTTTTTAAACATTCTTCTTCGCTTTTTTTTCCCCTCCTTTTGATAAAGAAGAGACAAGATGACGCAAATACAGGGAATGTTTTGTGTCGTAAATCAACCGATTACTTTCTTTACAGAATAAAGAAAAGGCGAGTCGGTTAAACGAGCGGAATTTAGAGGATTAGGAAACGCCAGGCCGGAACTCATTTCGCCGGAACACCGGCGAAGAATGTGCGCGCGATCATAACCATGTCCAGCGAACCAGGACGCGGCCGTTCCGCCGTCAAGGGATTTAATGAAGCGAGCTATTCGGGCTAACGTTGTTCTTAAAAAGTCACCGCAGAAATTCCTCGGGTAAGTATACCAAAATCTTAACCAATCATGTTACATCTAAGTTCAAGTTCTTCCGGAACAATTTTTCAAGCAATTTTTTGCGAATTTTGCTCCTTTCTACATTATTTCCACAAACAGACAAATGTAATTATTAAATATGTAATATTTCACAGAATGCAGGAAATAAGAACAAATATTCAAATTACAGTGTCTTTTGAAACACCCGATAGGTGAAATCATTTTCTACCGGAGTTTTACTCTTACCATATTCTCAGAAATATGAATTTGCATAAAAATCTGCAGTCTAATTATAATCCTTCACGTAGGCTTAACAGAAAAATTCTAACCGATTCTCCTCCGCGAGATTCAAGTTCTCAAACCGTTTCACACAGAATTTTTCCCAAGTTCCCGTTTATTCTACGTCCAGCAAAACTCCGGAAATTCCTTTTAATACCAAAATAGGATATCTCCGCTCTAATTCCACGTTATAAACGGTCTAATCCGTTCGCCCTCCATTTTACATTGAAGTTCTGTTCATTCCAACGAGAATAAAAAAAAAGAAAAAGGAAGAAGAAAGAAAAAAGAAAAACGTTCGCAAAAGGTAGATGCAATAAAAGTCCCGGCTGAAAGCTTTGTATGGAAAGCAAGGCGACGCTGAGAATTTTCCCGCGGCTGTTGCAGGCCAGCCGATTTCAGCGTTCGGCTAAATAGCTGCCCATATAAATATAAATAGCCGCCTGTCCTCGATTTCTCGATGGTCGAACCAGCCGGATGCCGAGGAGCTACTCTCGAACCTCGAACAGACGGGCTACACAACAGTTCGATTCACGTATCGACGCGAAAAACTCGACGTTCACCCACTTAAAGCCAGATACTCTTCAGAGTCTTTTGGTCACGTCAACGACAAAGCTTCTGTCTGGCGATTCTTGCGAGACGAATGGACGGAATGAGACGCTTTGTAAAAAAAAGAAAAATGTATACGTATATACATTCCTGTTTACAAGTGCTGGGACACTTGAATGCGAATTACTTTGAAATCTCTCGAATTCGATTGGAATTTATTTGCACCAATTTGCGAAGCAAAGCTGTCACTGCAAATTTAATGTACAATTGACACGCGAAAGTCGTTGGATATTTATTAACACTTTATCGACGGACTCATTCTATTCAGTACTGTCTGAGTTTTTGCTATCGCGCGTATTTTTATAGTTTTAAAAATTTTCTGAAAGTGACTCGCGTGAAAAAGAGACTCGCGTGAAAAAGGGACTCGCGTAAAAAAGAGAAGAAACTCACGTAAAAAAGAGAAGAGACTCGCGTGAAAAAGGGACTCGCGTAAAAAGGAGATTCGTGTAAAAAGAGTCTCGCGTAAAAAAGAGACTTACGTAATAAAAAGAAGAGACTCGCGTAAAAAAGAGACTAAGGGACTTGCGTGAAAAAGAGACTCGTGTAAAAAAGGGACTCGCGTGAAAAAGCGACTCGCGTGAAAAAGCGACTCGCGTGAAAAAGAGACTCGCGTAAAAAAGGGACTCGCGTGAAAAAGCGACTCGCGTGAAAAAGAGACTCGCGTAAAAGAGACTCACGTAAAAAAGAGAAGAGACTCGCGTGAAAAAGAGGAGACTCACGTAAAAAAGAGACTCACGCAAAAAAGAGACTCGCAAAAAAATGAGTCTCGCATAAAAAAGAAACTCGGGTAAAAAGGAGACTCGCATAAAAAATAAAATCGCGTAAAAGAAAAGTGTCGAATAAATTAAGATATTGGTGTACAGTGCTTTCTACCCTATTTTTGATATATATACATATATACATCATTCGATCGTTTCAACTTTTCAGCTAATAATTTCCCCCGTGTCTTCGATCACTGCTTTCGATTAATTCACGTGTGAAACGAGTGAAACTTCCAATCTATATAAGCGACATATCGGATTGCTGTTACGTCGAAGATATTCCTCCTGGTGTAGACGCGTTGCACAACGCTAGTCCGTGCAGTTAGCAAATCTAATTTTACGGTTAGCTACGATTTCGACGCGTTAACCAAGCCTAATGAGCGGCTGCTAAGCAAACAGGGAAATTCCAGGGCAATGTTTACACCGTTGATAAATCACCCGGATGGACGGGCGAGTCGCAAGCGTGTCGTTAACCCGTCCCTGTTATTAATAATCCTTTTTACCGTGGCATCGATAAAGAGGCGTTGCCACGATCTCGTTGCGTATAAACCACGACAACGTGGTAAATGAGAATGGTAATGTTTCTTTCTTGAAAAATTCCAAGGATCTTCGTTACAAATGAACACATACCTTTGAAATCTTTCGTACGAAGAGTGAACGAAGTGTACATGGACCATTTAATCTCTATATTTCGGTAACAAGTTTATTCTCGCGTTAATTATACTCGAATAGGTTTATTCGTCTTCCTAGTTTCTTTATTATATACCTCCTTCCGGGAATTGTATGCTTATGAAGAGTTCGTTAGATCGAAGAAAGAGTTTGTACATCCTCTGAGTATTTTTTTGAATTAACCCTATCGTAGATAAACATACTTCTTCAGATTTCGTTGGAAACTCGAGTCTCGTTTTTTTTCCACAGTTTTACGCTTTCAAAAAATTTGCGAAAATTCGATGTTATTTTTAAATTTCATCAAAATCGGTGAATGACAGTTTGGTATGTTCCTTCGTGTGTGAGTTGCATACGAACGCAGAAATTTGACGCGTTTCAGGCAATGATATCACGAGAATCCCACGCGGTTACTTAACAGACTCACTGTTCAATGATCCATACGTGAGTCAGAATGGTTCCGACTGACTCATACATCTTCGTATGCACCGGAAGAATTATGATAAGTTAGAAGAGTCATCCAGATGTACGAAATTTCTCGTTTAATCCAATCTCTGATAAAATATCGCAAAGAAGTGCCTACAGAAAGACTTATTATAAATTAGAAGTGTTATCTAAATGTACGAAATTTCTCGTTTAATCGAACCTCTGATAAAATATCGCAAAAAAAGTGTCTATAGAAGAAATGACGATATAATTTTTAAAACATAGTTGATTGAAATGTACGAAATTTCTCTAATCGAACCTCTGATGAATTTTTGCAAAGAAATATCTACAGAAAAAGTTACAATAAATTAGAAGAGTCATCCAAATGTACGAAATTTCTCGTTTAATCGAATCACTGATAAAATATCGCACAGAGTAGTGTCGTTGAGAAGAGCAGTTCGTAAAGAATTCTGTGTGATAAAAGAAAAAAAGAAAGAAAGACGGGAACTCTCCAAAGGATCGTACGAAAGAAATGGCGCGCGTTGGTGCAGCGACACCGGAAGCGTGTCTTTTTCCTCCGACGCGTCTATCGTTCCGATGAATCTGCGAATTCTCGTGGATCGTTGACGATGAAACAGGTTCTGTATCCTCGCCTACATTCCTCTCGTTACGACAGACTCATCCTTTTTGACGTAACGTCTAAGTCGCACGTGAGTCTTTGCCTTTAGACGCGTTTGTCGCATCGAAGGTTGCTGAATTCAAAGAAAGGGAACACGCGGGATTGTGCAATCGAGGTAGAAACTGTAACGTTCCCGTAGTCGAGGAGAAAAAGGAAGCCATGGTAAAAAGTTGGCGACGGAGGATTAGGCCTCCTGAATCGATTTGTTCTAATTTAAATATCGAAAGCCGCGGCTAATCGCTTCTCCTTTAGTCTCGTCGTATATCTCATTCGATCTTACTTCACCGTAACACATGCACAATTTCGCAAGGGTAAACGGTCGATAAATTGGAAAAGTTGTGCACCGATATGCCTCGACGAGTTTTCCAATCTCGATTCGAAAGTATATTAAAATTGATCGATTTCGAATTTATTCGCCAATAAAAATCCATCAACACGCTCGCTGATACCTCGTTAGACGAAGCTGTTGCGCGTGGAAACACACATGTGTTTCACGAAGCTGCACCAACATTTCACTTTTTTTCTTTTTTTTTTTTGGTTTTTTTGTTTGGTACCATATCATGCTTTAACAGTAGAACACGTGTAACAAGAGCGGCAGCAACCGTTTTATCCCTGGAACACTTACTACTTATCGTTCCAAGTGTGCCTGTTAAGCACCGCTGGTATCAAGCTAAATTTGATAAATAATATGATAAATAACGAATGTAAAATAAGAAAAACATTAGTAAAAGCTACTGCAAGTTAGGCGCATTCCATTGATTAGGTTATCATTGTCGGCCATTTATCTCTAAATTCGCAACCGCTCTTTTTACGCGTTTTTTCTAATATTTTGCGTTTCACTTCTCTAAAGTGCATTTCACTCGTTTCACAAGTACGCCGAAAAGGGAATGAAGTAATTTTTCTGGGGAGAATATACACCCATCATTTTTTATACGTGTTCAGATAGGTTCAGTTTTCTATAAACTTTCACTGAATTTATTACATACCAGAAAGGCACAAATTCTTACTTGAACGTACTAATTACATAACTCGGATCTTTTTTGATTTTTTAACTCCTTGTTCTACGATTTCAGTTTCTGATGGCACTTTGAATTACAGTACAGATTCTGACACCGAATGAAATTTATTCTGATTTTCTGAAATATCGTATTTTTTTTTCCATTAAACTACGTGATTTAAATGTTTCTTACCGTGTTTTTGTTTTTTGTGCAAGCAGACTTTATTTACGTTATTTTTATCCACGTAAAAACATCAACACGGAACGGTCGATCGACATAAATAGAGGGTTGGGTGTTCATAACGATCTTGAAAGCCAGCACACCTAATCTAACTGAACCTAACCTAACCCAAGAACAAGTTAAAGTTGCAAGCCGATAATCGCATTAAACAGCTGAAGCGATAAAAGTTAAATCACAGGACAGTTGCAGCCATTTTGTCTTCCAAACGGTGGTTCATTGATAAAATGAGCTGCAGCCATCTTGTCCGCGAAAGATTCAATAAAAAAAAAAAAAACTGCTTAAAAAATTCTTGATTTACCAAGTTCGTTTGAAATTTCCACATTTCCGTGTGCTAAATTAAAAAAAAGACCAGTCTAATTAGAAACGAAGTACGAAAGAGGGTGAATGAATCATGCAGGAAGATATTTTCGCGGGCAGGAAAACGAGCGAAAGGCAACGATGCTCGTTGTTGTCATTGTTACGCGAGCCGCAACAGCTTTGCTCGAAACGAAACGCGGCTGTGTTCTTTATGAATCAATTGCGATTGACTGCGTCGATTATAACAGTAAAACGATGAATCGCCGCGTATCGCGTGTACGCGCGCGCATTCGTATCTCGCCTCTGAAAGGCGGCGTCCGTGCGATTTGCAATCGACACTCCAATTAAACCAGCTACGCTCCTCACCACTCTACCGGCTAAATAACTTCATCTCTCGTTTCTTACAATCTCTTTGCTCCTCTGCTTCTCACTTCCTCTTGGAATTTAAGCTCGATACACACCAGATACGCTAACTCGTTACACTCTCGAAATTATCTCTCTCAAGTAAAAAAAACTACAATTTGGATATTTGGTAGATTTCTTTCCACGTTGCGTGTGCGGTGGACATACGACCACTCTCACGCTATTCCTATTCATATATACGAATGATTCTACATTATTTTAAATTTAAGACGCCGATGCGTTTGTTCACGACCACGAGCGAGCGCGGCGGTTCATAGCCACGCTATCAGCGTTTTTCGTTAATAATTCAAAAACGAAGCTTTAACCAACATTTTGGTAAAGGAAAAAGTTGTTCAGAATCAACTCAGCAACCCCCAAAATTTCCGGGAGTTACGAGATACTTTGTATATCAATTCTAACCTGAGTTTTTCAATTCCTCGCGTCTAAGACACGAGTCTCCTAGGATGCCTTATTAACGAGTGCACTAGGAGACCTTGGACAAAATTTTACCTTTCCTTTTCCGCCTATCTTCTCTATCATACTTCCTCCTTTAGACAGGCAGCATTATAATATATAATTTTGTACGCCTTTGAATTTCCTCTAAATGCAGAAAAATCTGCTGTCTAATTACAAACGACTCTCGAATCTTAGTCCGAACGATCCTAGGAACTGTGAACCAACTGAAAGCGAAACGATACAGTGTGAATCGGGCTTAAATGTGTTACACCCGCCGTGAATCCGTTAGAAAACAAGACATTCCTCCGGTATATTTATCTTCGTAGGGTAATAAATTGTACAATATTAAAAATCAACGCTCCAATTAGATGCGTAATTACGGTCTACTATTTTAGTTATAGGCTCTGGTTACGTTTTCTAGCTTTTTAGTCAGTCATTATTCCTTCGTAAAAGCCTTTTCTTTCTCCGCCGTGTAGAAACGTTGTTTTTTTTTTCACGTGTACCAGGTTTGAACAAAAGCGGACTTCCAAGGATTTCTAAGCGTACACTCTTCAGGCTTACGATCGGTTCTTCTGTTCGTAAGTTAGGATAATCGGCGACTGTTCAATTTAGTTTCGTAATCGCGATAAAAAGCGTTATCTTCATTCTGAATCTACTTGGGGAGCCTTGTGATTTCTAGCCACGGGTGTGTGTTTATGTTATTAAAAAGAAATTCGCGAGAAAAATCGATTGGTGGGATTGGTAATAGTTTGAAACGATCGGCAGAGTGTATGTTGCAATTCTTAATCACAGTGGGTGATCGAATTATTATAATTCGATGAATAAATTAAATATTTCACGTTCTCGATGATATTATTACTTTGATAATAGTGAAATATCACATTTTTTAAATTCGACTGTATTTTAACAAATTATCTAAGTAAAAAAAGATTGAAGTCTTATCGTGGCCTGATATATTATCGAATACGAAGCCTATAGGAAACTTAAGAGAATTATTAAGATGACATATTACATCAAAAGTGATAATTAATGAATATCAAGTGATTGATAAGCTTGTATCAAGAATAAAATTGTCAAAAAAATATGGAAAATATTCCGAGACGTGTTTTAACATTGTAAATTTACCTTTTATTGGTTTCCAGAAGCAATCCAACATAAAAAATTAGGAAATCAGTTAGCTGAAATGGACTTAAGTTGTTACTTTAGTCTTTTTTCAAGATATTCTTTTTACCACGTATTTTCTCAGCATTATCTAGATAGATACTTATTTCTCCCTCGTTTCTCTTTGCTTTTTGCAATATTTTATGCTTGCCTAGCAGAGAAAAAGATTAAAAAAAAGTGAATGTAGACAACGAGGAATATTTTCGATTAATTTTCCTCGGTTTCTACACGTAGATCCGCGAAGAAATTTCTGCAGGAAGTGAAAAGACGCACCGGTGGGTGATCTAAGCTGCAACTGACGAGGTTATCAACGATAACACACCCTCTGACCTAAGCGCCACGATAATTCCCAATGATTTTGCAGAGCGAGTCAGACAGTTTCCGTGAAATCTCAATCGAACACGCTGAAAATTGATTTATTCCCCTTTGTCTCGCGGGAACTGAACGGAATCTGGGTCGACTCGAATGCTTTTTGCATCCACGCCGCTTTCGATTCACACTCTAAATAGATGGAGTAACACTTTATCCATAAAAATTCGATTTCTTTCACTGCTACGTTTAATCACCGATACACAGTCAATCGAAACAAATTCAATTCTTCTCTATTTTTTCTTCGTTTGAAAAAAAAAAAAACGAAAAAGAAAATCATCCTGTATATACAACAACTAACAACTGAGTTTAAAGATATGGATCTCCTGAAACGTATCTTTTTCTCCGTCCATTATCTAACAGCTACGAAAATGATAACATCAAACGATCAAGAGAAAAAGGAAAAAGAAAAAGGTTCTGATGCTTCCATAACGAGTATAATCGTGAAGAAACCGTGCAGCAAAAAGACACTTAAGAGAGAAGGGAAAAAAAAATAACACCAGTCGTAAATCAACACCGTAAACGTCTCTTCCAACCTCCACGACGAATAGTCGTATATATAGATCGATTTCACGGCCATTTTACCGCAAACATCCCCTCGGTTCAGCCAGAACAAAGTCTGGGCCAAAGTAAACTCTGTCCTCCTCCTCCTCGTTTCCTTCACTTCGAGAATCGGTCGTCGGTCGTCGTACAGTTCTGCGTTCGAGTACGCTCGTAAACCCGCGGAACCGCGTCGTAATTTCCCACGAGGTGAGACAAGAAACGGCGACTTTAATCAACAGAATAAGAGGATTAATCTGGATCGATACACGAGGAAGGCAGAAGATGAGAAGGAGTATGATTTCCGGGTTAGGTGACGCCAGGATGCTTGTTAAGAAGAAAAAATAAAAAGAGGGGGGAGAGAGAGAGAGAGAGAGAGGCCAGAGCGAGAGAGAGGGGGGAGAGAGAGGCCAGAGTGAGGGAGGGAGGGAGAGAAGCAAGGGTGAGAGGGAGAGAAGCGAGGGCGAGAGGGAGAGAGAGAGAGAGAGCGAGAGAAGCGAGAGCAGGAGGGAGAGAGAGAGGAGCTGGGAGAGAAACAGAGGAGCTAAGAGAGAGAGAGAGAGGGAGAGAGAGAGGAGCTAAGAGAGAGAGAGGAGCTGAGAGAGAGAGAGAGAGAGAAAGGGAGAGAGGAAAGAGTATTCTGATAATCGGCGCGAGCTCGAGGGAACCGAAGCGACGCGGATTCCTGGGAAAAGAACGCAACAACAACCTGACGGATGAAAAAAAAGAGGCAAAAGCATCATCAGGACGGGATTAATTGAGAGACTGTCGGAGAACAATCGCCGCTAGATGAATATCCTTCTGATCGTTCCGTGGAACCAGGGCCGCGGAAAATGATACTCTCTCGCTGAGGTAATGAGACGGGCAAGCGGGAACGATTTATATATTCTGTAACTTCGTTCAGTTTCGAATACTGCAGGTTCTTATCGAAAAAGAAAAACACGGAATTTCTTCAGATTCTAGGCGCCTCGACGCGACAGTAAGAATTACGTTAGTAACGTGGATTAAAGTTCCAAATTTCCAATAGATTCTCAATTTTAGGTTGATTCAAGTCAACTCCACCACTCTGATATTCCACGCTGTTCTATTATCTTGAATTTTCATTGCTGCTTCCATCGCTGTTCTCTTCCACATCGTGACAACTTGACGCAACATACTTTCCCCACTTATCGTTCTGTGTTTTTCGAAAATTCTCCCCTAGTACAAGCTCAACACCAAACAGTATCAACACATGTGGTCAGGGAGCAAATTGCTCACCCCACAAAAGAAACAAAAAAATAAAGTGTCCTACCGCCCCTCGTATTTAAGACACACACAGGTCTCCTAGAGTGTTTTGGTCGATGAGTTCACCAAGTTCCTTCATCTCGTAATTGAATAAAAGAAGAAACAAAGAATGAAAAAAGAAAAAAAACAGCACTCAAGAAGAGAAGAATAGTTCCATCTAACGTAATAAACACCGTATCGAATTGCGAGTAGAAAACATTCCGGTGCACGAAATAATAGAACATACGTGTGCACTTTTACATGGATGGCTCATGAAATTTCATCGACGAAACTTTTCCATCGAATTCAGGTCGTATCACAGGGAAGGATCGCGCTAAACAACAAGGCTTGATTATTCGCTTGGACCAGCATTCTTCGAGCCGCTTCTTCCGCGGTCTCGTAATCGCTTGATGGAGCACGCGTGAGCGCGTGCATACACGTATATATGCGCAACGGATTCTTAGGCAGCCACGTACTCTCTATCGAGCCGGCCCCGTGGAATCGAGCGGCCGTGAACGAGGCAACGATCTCGTCGGTTGCTGAATCGAACCGAGGAATGCGACGGGGGAAGAACTTTTAAAATGCTACCGATTCGAGAGTGTCCCTTCTCAAAGGAGAGAAAAAAAAAACAGAAAGAGAGAGAGAGAGAGAGAGAGAAAAAAATTTATCTTCGTATACCATGCACGGGGAATGCGTGCAATCGACCGTATATGAAAAGCCTCTTTGTCCTCGTGCACTCGAGGATCCTCTCCTTTTTCTGTTTTGCTTTATTTTTTTTAACGTTGAAATGCTACTTGAGAATCAGAGAGAGAGAAGCGAGAGAGAGAGAATCATAAAGTGACATCGGCTGTCTCATTTTCTTGCCGATTTAAAGTTCCCTCGTCTCGAGTTCACTTTCCAAATTTACCAACGAGGGATCTCCTTTCTTCTGGTATTCCTTTCGTTCCCTTTCCTTCTTCCTCGGTTCCTTCCTGTCGGGAAACCGAGAGGTTACCATTCGAAATATTCCGGTCACTCCCGACTGTTCATTAGACATCGTTTACCTACGCTTTATTACTCGGTGTACTTAAAATTCCACGAGCCTAGAGGGTTTTCTTAAAGACATCCGGACGCCGCGGCTAATTACCCGACTGCGTTCACAAATTTTCCTGATTACCAACGTGTACGTGTATTCACGTGCTTTCTAATCGGTGTATCGTTTAGCCAGAAATTCCTTATCCCCAATTGCAAATGCGCTCATTTTATTTCGGAGCACTTTCTTCCCTAATGTCCCGGAAGGTGCGTTATGTCACGGACTAAAATAACCGAGGATCGTCGGAAATAGAATGCACACTTCTGGTTCAAGTCGTGGAATCATTTATGAGATTCAATTATTAGATCTAACCTACAACGCGCGGCAGACTTTATTTATTCAATTTTCCGTTTTACCATTTTTTTTCTCTTGGAACAGTTATTTTCTGTATTGTAGACGTAGTAATCTTTAATACACATTACTGCTGTGTATACGAAGACTCGTAAGAGGGTAAATGGAATGGAAGATGGAAAACATTAGCTATAAATACTTAATGTAACAGAATGACGATAAAGTCCTTAATGGTGTCACGAGTAGCGTGCTCGACTGACACTTTCGAGGTCCTCGGTTCGAATCCTGGAAGGTATATATTACATTCCAAAAATAATTTTCTCTCGTTTTTTCTCAAATTTGACTTCTTCAAAATTCCAACAAAAAATATTACTTTGGAAAAAGTGAAAAAATTTGAAAAAAAAAAATAATTTCAAAAATTGACAGAAAAGAAAACTTTTTCCAATAACGGAAAATTCAAAAAATTAGAACGTGTGCCCCTAAAAAAATAAATAAAAAAATCTTTCCAAAAAAAAAGTAGAAAAGAATTCCAAAATTTGCTTGTAGGATTGCTTTAAGAGGAAAAATAGTTTTACGATCTTCGACGGAGCGAATTTGAAATTACAACAAACGAGAGCAATTTCTTCTCTCTCTCTCTCGTTTCCAGAAACAGCGGTCTTCGCGCGCCAAGCCGAGTGGTTAATGGGTTAAAGCGTGGCGAACCGAGGAAGAGAGGCTTCTTCTCTCACACACGATTCCGTGTGTGCCTAAATTTACGCACGGCAGATGTAATAAAGCGTTGTGCGCGGCGTTTTACGGTATCCTCTCTCTATCCGGGATTCCGAATAAGCAGCGACGCAACCGCCGGCCTGTTACGTCGCTTTGAACCGCTGCCAGACACCTTTCTGCGATTCTTCGAACGCAACAAGGTGCGACCGAACGCCGTGGAGGAACGTTCCCCGGACTGATTCTACGGCGACGTTTCTCGAATCGAGGAATTCGAGCCCCCACTGAGGGGATTCACCGCATTTCTCAGCTGGTTCACTTGAGAAAAAACGAACGTGTTCTTTCGACGCGACAGCGTGTGTTTAAAACACGATAACAGTCATTTTATAAGTGTATTAAATGGTATTAATATGTTTACTAACGTATCGTGCAAAATCCATGGGTTACTTATTTAATTCAAATTGCACATGCATACTGTATTATGTAAAGTTGATAAAAATGTAGATACAAAGAGTACAAGTGAAAATAAAACATATGATGTTTCTATTGAACATGTGTGTCAATGTTAAGAAAAATATTTTAATTCGAATTTGACATTGTTATAAATAAATATATTATTGACAATTTTTTTAAATTAAAATTTGCCTTCTTTTGAGGAATTTTTCTTTTATTTTTAAATTTTTGTTTTTATTTGAACTTCGTCGATCTTCTATTGACCTGGTTCCCTACGAAAAAGAATTCCACGGTAGGAATTTGGAATCATTTCCCATATCCGGCTTTCACCTCGTACACCATAGTTTCGAATATCTGAAACGATACCTTGCTCGAAGATTGCTTGCAAATCGATTAGAAATTGAGACGACGACGACGACGACGACGACGACGACGGTTTCAGGCCGTCTCTGTGTTAGAAAGCTGGACGAATGTGTGCGTATCGATTCCAACGAAACCTGTTTCTCGACTATTCCTAATCCTACCCCTTTATCAAAGATCACCGTTCATACAGATATCGAAGAAGGAAACGAAAAAGAAAGGGAAAATACTACGAGAAAAATAACGCAATAAAAAAAAAAAGAAGAAGAAGAAGAAGAAAAAGAAAGAGAGAAAAAATCGAAAAGAATTTAATTAAATCTCCTGACTGAAAACGATCATCCTCGACACGTCACGCTCGCTAATGCAGATCTAGAAAGCCAATGGATCCATCAGAGTGTATCATCGGTCTCTGAACGAGGAGAACACGTCGTCACTTTCAAGGCTACCAGCTTCGAAGTTCGCATGTTTACCGACGTCAAGAGCCTAGCCGTCTTCGCAAGTAGGCTTCACCCTGGTGAAATTCGAGAGATTGTGAACGAACGGTTTATTCTCGATGAATGATCATGCGCCACGTTGACTTATTGCCCAGCCAGATCCTCTTCCATTCGATGTTCCGCTGGGTTACAAACGGGCTAATCCGCTCGATTCATATGTTATCGACCGCCATTAACGATCTCTCGTTTGGATGAGGATTAATGAGGCTCGTGGACGAACGGTTTTTATATTCCTCTCACTTTTTTTTTCCTTCTTTCTTTCTTTCTTTCTTTCTTTCTTTCTTTCTCTTTTTTCTCTCTCTCTCTGACGGTTCTGCTTCTTTGCTTTGGTAAATGAAATCCAACGATGTTAACACGTTACCGAGTACCAACTGCTACATCACTCATGATAAATAATAGTTTACATTTGCACATCGTACCGAGAATTCTTTGTTCTATGTATATGTATATTTGTATTCTTTTCTTCTTCTTTTTCAACGAGGTGTATTTTAGAAAAATTTGGTTTCTCGTGAAATTTTGTAGGTACCATTTGAGAACAGCAGTGGATAGAGTGGAGGATGTTGATTTAGGAACACGGTTTTCTAAAGAACACGTTCGACTCTACATAAATGTCGGAGCGAACAAATTTTTCGTGATTTGTTGGCACCTCGGCGTCACGTTTCTGGCGGCTCGCTTCGATAGATTCTGCGGAATGCTCGCGTGAGTCACGGCAAATACTAGTTGGGCTTCTGATAGTCCGATTTGAGGCTCAGCCTCTACACGGTGTCTCGAAACGACCCTTTGCTTCTTCTTTCGAAGGTTACATGACAGAGATACCTTTAATATTCCTTAATTTTTTTAAGAGTCCAAGTAAAAGAAATGTTAGTCCTTCTTTCACACCTCGTAGGTAGATAGGATCGTTCGTGTCTAAGTGTAATATTTTCACTTTTACCAGAATTACTGCAAAATTTCTTGAAATATCGAGATACTTATCAAGGTTTATCCTACGTTATATAACTGTTCGTCATGTTAAATGTTTACAACCTTTTTCAATATAAATTAGAATTAAAATTTTAAAAAATTAGGAATTTCTCGTGGATTATTAAAGACCCAAATTGTCCAGAAAGAGTTCAGAATATTGAAATACTTGTTCGATGAAATTTTACGTGTTCGAAAGATCACATAAAACATTTATTTAATATACCAATGCATTTATTAAAGTCTTTACTATATTATCCACCTGCTGGTTAAGTCAAATGTTCAAATTCCTTTTTAGTATAAATAGAAATTAAAATTCAAAAACACGAGAAAGTTTTCTCGAATCATTAAAGACTTAAATTGCCCACAAAGTGTTAAGAATTAAAAAAAAAAAGAAGAATATTGAGATAGTTCTTATTCGATGAAATTTTACTTGCTCAAAAAGTTGTAGAAAAAGTGTCCTAAAATACTAAGACACTTATTAAGGTCTCTGCTACATTATCCAGCTGTTTAAACTAAAATTAAAACTTTGCAAAAATAAGAGATTTCGTTTGTATCGTCAAAGACCTAAATTGTTTAAGGTTTAAAAAAGAAAAAGACTATACATAGTTCTTAGACGAAAGTTCACGTGCTTAAAAGTCCAAAGGAAAAAAAGAAAAAAAAAAAGAAGGGAACGAAATGGAACGATTCACATGTGGACGTAGCACAAATTGTTGCACGTATAGGAATTAGCGAATTCTCGGGCTTTGGTCACGGCGGGAAAAAAGCCCGCGAAGTGTCTTCCCTTATGAATAATGCAGCATCCATGAATCTCCGCTCGGCTAATAGGTGATCCCGGCCAAGAGCCACCTTTCTACTTACTCTGACTGGGCTGAGCGTCGTGACGAGAAACCGTATCTTCCTTGCGATTTTATCTGAACGCTGCATCTTTCCACGCGAACAGACGCTTTCGATCTATGCGGCCATGCAAAACGAACCGACCCTGCTGCCGCAACACGGCGGCATCCCATCGTTGGTTTAACGAACGTTCGAAATAAACCCTCGATTTCAGCCTTCTCTGCCTGCCACCCGTAGCTCCTCGGCCAAACAGAGCTTGAAAAAATAGGCAAACCACGGGCGAGTGTAGTTTCGAAAGGATTCTTCGACAAGTTCTTCCTGGAAGATCTAATTTCTCTTGTTTAGATAGGGTAGAATTGCCCTCGGAATTTTTCAGCGGATTTTTCGAAAGAAATAAATTCAAATTCCCGAAAGAAAATCAACGCAGAGGATGAATGAATTCATCGTTAATTCCATGTATACAGGACGTTTCATAAATGCACGTCAGTACTTCAGGAAGGACCAATCTACAGGTTAAAATAAATAAAAAATGTCTCCTGGACTTACATTCTCTCTCGTCAATATTCGAACATCTTTTAAAATAGACTACCTTTGTCGAAATTTGATTAAACGAAGTGAGTCTTTTTTTCTTCGAGAAATTAGAAGGATTAATCTACTAAATGACGTGTAAAAATATTTTCCTTTCGACTTTAATCAGTTGTAATTATCTTTTAAATTCTTTGCACGTTCACTAAATGAATTTTTCTAACTTTTGAACAAGAACTTGTGTCTTTTATATTGAACTTAAAAGAAAAAAGAAGATTATGTTGAACATAATCAACGCAGAAGATGAATTAATTCATCTTTAAGTTCACAAGGTGTAATAAACAGGATGTTTCATAAATGCATGTCAACGAGAGGCAAATCTACACGTTAAAATAAATAAAAAAAAAATGTCTTCTGCACCCAATCACATTTTAAAATAGAATAACTTAAAGCAAGCTAAATCTTTTGCTCCAATTAGAACAAAAGTTATTCTTAATACTAACAAAAGCGACTGTACATCCGATATACCTTAGTTTCCGAGTTGGAGGATGTTTGAAGAAAACATTCGAAGCGTTTCAACACATGTTTACCGCGTTAAAGCTCCGAGTGTATCGTGGAACCGGAGGAATTTCCACCTAGTCGAAACTTAACCGAGGAACGTGTGCAACAGAGCAGTTTTCGAAATTTTACGAGCGCCTCTATAAAATGACTCGAGCCACAGGCACGTCAGCCGATGACAGAAATTGGACCTGGCCCTGTTTTGGAACGTTCCAAGCTTAGAATAGCCTATCTTGAGACTGTCTCACCTCCGGCTAACCTAACAGACGATTATACTTCCATGTTTCACCATTATTCTCATGAGAACATGATCCTCCGACGTATTTACACCATCGTGTTCCTTCGTTCTAATATCTACGATTTAAAATCTTCCGCTCATTTCGAGATATACAGATGTTTCGTAGATATTTTCAATCTTACAGACACGTCGCGAATGTGTTCTCATGATAGCTTGAGATTTAGAAATTCTTCGAAACGTCACTGTATTAATTAATTAATCGACTAACTCTGCACACTTTTTCTTTCGGTTATTCATACGTTCTATATTCTGCTGTATTGTTATACGATCTTTAACGATAGAATCTTTAGAAAGGGAGGGAAGAAGAAAGGAAGAGGGGTTTGGAGTGGAATGGACACCCGGTGCATACAGTTTCGGCGGGATTTCGTGGTTGACTCAGCGCGAAATACTTCCTTTTGACGAGAACCACTCGACCCGCCGAAATATATACGGGCTGAGTCACCTCACCGAGTGTACAGGTACCCACCCTTCTCTCCTTTAGCTGGTCGAACAAATATATCGAGTGTTGGTACGGTGTGGCGCGATGCAGTTGAAAAATAGAACGACTCTACCACAACCGGAAGAGGAGTCCGGGGTACTCCATTTGAGTCTCGTTATTCACGCTTTTAAAATAAGAGCAGTCTTGAAACTAGGTGAAATTTTTCTCTGACGAACATTTTTTCAACGAAGCTACACGTGTATATATCTTCCGGTTTGCAAGTATTGGAACACTTGAGAATTTTAAGTGGAGGTATTATAATTTGGAAATTTTGTGTATATATGCTTTCGTATACTGTGGATTCGATGCAATTTCGTACGAGTAAATTCCTGCATTTGTATAAAAATTCGCGTTATTCTAAGTATTTTTGCAATTTCCTTTGCGTTTCGCCTGACACGATGCAAATCTCTCGTAATACAAGAACGTCGACCTAATTCTACGGGTTTCAGAGAAAATTTACGTTGTATTATTTAATCACACTGAATTCTTAACACGTCAAGCGCCATTCTGGTCTCTGCGGACTGACTTTACAGTTCTCGTTTAAGCTAGTCCTTGAAGACTAACAGGATTAAATTTAGAAAATAACACCTTGTAATTTACCAATGGATTTTACTCAGACACTTCAAGCAACGACACGACGTTACTAAGTTACAACTTCCTTCGTTAAACCTTTGCAATCTTATGTCGAGTTAGTTCAAAATATTATTTCTCAATATTCCTCGAAGAATATATTTTTTTAAATAAAATAAAATTACAAATACACTCGAACCACGAATGGTGAACTTTCTCGTAGCTGAATTTTCTTTGAAAAATTTTCGTAACTGAATCGACGAATGACAAACCGGCCGAAATCGTTGCAATGTAAAAAGACAAAAACAAAGAAGAAGAAAAAATACTTTTCCTTTGGAATTTACTATTATTCCTTTTCACTTCCTCTTCCTACTTTTCCACGTTTGACCTGGTTTCAACGAAATAGAGAACGAGTTCACCAGTTTCAGGTAGTTTAAGGTATCCATCTGGTATCTGGGCGGCTCAGAAGCCGTAGCTGTGTCTCTAATGACATTAGGGGAACTCCGATATCCCCGTTTCACCACCTATCCAATATTGGATTCGTTCTCTTCCTTGCTGGTGTCGTAAGAACTGGTCGCGTGTTTTCTATCCACATGTCTCTATCACGTCTATATCAACGACAAGTGAAATTTCGAACGGAGGATATACAATTACCAATCAAACGAATCCCGCTAAATGTCTGATCGCGTATCATTCGTGAAGGAAACTTTTCCAGACCTTCGTGTGTCTAAAATTAAAATTCTTTCTCCCTCCTCCTCTTCCTCTTCTTCTTCCCCTATCCATTCTTATTGATGCACTCCGATATCTACACGCTCTTCGCGAGGATAAGATAAACGACGGCTGAGTGGTCGTTAGCTAAAGGTCTACGTCATAAATTCGTTCAATACAATTCATTTATCGCCAGTTGCGCCAGCGATTAAATTGCACGTTCGTTTAAAATCGACCAACCTACTACCACCATCATCACCGACACGTGTGCGACTCTAAGAACAGGAAGTTGGAATTGTCATCGTCGTGCTGGCCAATTGACAGCTCCCTGTGCAACACTGGCGCCACGCAAAACCTTCTATTTTATTCAGAGGGAAAGGAAAAGTGAGAAAGAGAGGAATTCGATGATGGAACGCAGGCAGGTTATTTTTATCGATTTGCCTGATAGCGTGCAAGTTTATCTGTTGTTCAGACGATGACGTATCCTCTCCACTCAGAGGAAAAGTAGCTATCGTGGATTTTCACAGTTACGTGGAATATAAATAGAGAAAAGTGAGATTTCGTACGGAGTATTTCTGAGAGAAATGGTGTTCGATTGTTTGGAACGTTTTTCAATGAAAAGTAAACGAATTGAAACACCAAAATTCATTTTTATATGATCTTTTATTACCCTTGTCTCACAATTTACAAATGATTATTCGTTCCATATGTTTTGTTTTCTTTTTATGCAGAAGAAAACCGCGTGAAGAAAAGTCTGTCAGTATGAAAAAGGTTCTTACAAAAAGAAAAATATTTTCACAAAGAAATTCTGATAGATATTTAAAAAATTATAATAAATTTTAAAGCAATGTTCTTTCATTTAGCACAATCACCATCTTCGTCGTTCGAATTCTTCCTATTTCGAAATACGACTTCGCTTTCATTATTTATATTTACATTTTCAGATGCCTTGCCACGCTCATTTTTCACTAAATTGTCACAAATGTTTTTTACACTCGCTGCAATACTTTCTCAAACTTTCTCAAATATTGAAATTCCTCACAAATTTTGCGAACACTTCGTACACTTCAATTAAAAACAAATTCACAGAACACAAAGTTGAAGCTAACACTCGTACCAAACTAATTGTTGCGTCTTCGTGAGATCATTCAGGAGAGTAATCAAAGAATAAATATCCAATTCAAAAATGGCGAGGGTCCAGCGATTCATGGACGAAAGATATATTTTTAGAGGAAAACAGAAAAAAAGAAGCATGATTAATCCTTTTCGATATGCTCTATATGTATGAGTAATCTAAATAACGACGCCAGAAGGTGTGTTGCGGATTTGCGATTTCGACGTTGGCGAAATATCAAGATTCCAGTGTTGATTGACGTTTCACACGGTACCAGGAAGATAAATGAGAATATTCCATTTCCTAGCAGGCTTTCCGGTGGATTTTAGTTATTTCAGAATTCGAACAAATAAATCTGGAGCTTTTCTAGCCGTGAAATTTCTTCGCGAATATTCTACGTTGCGAATCCAATTGTGTTAATGATACATAACGTAGGCAAGAACGATGGCCTACTTATTTTTAACCACTTGGATGGATAATTTCGTGGAATAGTTTTCGTGTGCAACGAGTTTACGTGCCAAAATGTACGTGTACGCGTGTAGAATGACTTGCTCGAGTGAATTGAAATCCACTTTTAATCATCAAGCTACTTGGTACTCGTGTAAACGTCTATTTTTTTTTTTTATACGTTCACGAATAAAATGAAATCGAATCAACACGGAAGAATCGCGTCGAGTGAAATTAATATAACTGAACGGGGTTTAAAGTAACTAATAACTTGGTATTCGATCATCTGTTTCACGAATACCTGGCCAATGAACGGCGTAATTCGTGATAATCCTCTAGCAACAAGCTCGGCTCGCTTATCGAGCTAACGAAGGATCTCATATAGAAACCGGAAGACATTAGTCAGCCGACTCTCGCGAACACGCATTCCATTGCAATCTACGAATATACCAGGCTTATTGATACTACTCTCTGCTTTTTCTGTCTAAATATCAAACATTATGAATTAATCGTCGTTCTTTCCTTCTCTGTTATCGACTTTCGAAAGATACATTTTCTTCGAAATTATTCAAACCATTTTCAGTCAGCGTCGTCAAATGACAGTAGACAGTAAAATAAATTAGATGTTATTTTAATTAAAAAGTGTTGAATCATGTTTGTGTGTATAATATGAGACTGTAAAAATTAGTGAACATACTATGAATGATAATTGAAAATATAAATCGAAAAATGAATCTAATAATGCTGATATTCGTTCTTTTTTTTTTGGTTTATTCTCCATGCAAGTTGTTAAAATTATGTATGAAGAAGTATAGTTGTGTCTCCCTTAGTGATAAATTAAACGAAGATTTCTTTGCATCAAAACTAAAGTGATAAACTTTTATTATTATCTATATATCCTAGAAAAAAGGCAAAGAGGCAAAAAGATTGAACAGTGTATTTATAAAGGAAATATTTCCGTCATATTATCTACGCAACGCTACTTCATTCAATGGCGGACAGAGATAAGTGAAGGCGAGGGAACTTAGCTGGCTAACCAAACCACAAATTCCACCTAGCGTTCGTTTTCATTCGCCACGACGTTAAATTCAACTCTTTTCGCGTCAGTTGGATATATGAACATTCAACATCGTTATTTATCAATATTAATTCAATACACCGAGCTGTTATTCCCACTAAAAAATATAACTCGATATCTCAGAATTTTCAAAAATTTCAATCTTCGCACCAATAAATAATTTCAAGTATATCGAATTTTCTCGAGAATAGAAGACTAAAAAGAAACACGCACTGTTCAAACTAAATTAATAAGAAATTTCCAAAGAACGCAAGAGTTGATAGTCTAATTTATTCATAATTTTCCGAGAACATTCACTGAACGATTTAGCCACAATATTAGATCGTATCTTCTTCGACATATTTTCTTTTTTTTTTTTTTTTAATTTAACACTCGTGATATGCAGAGGAAGAAAGTCACGGAAGAATTTTGAGAAAGTTCCGCTCGATGCACTCTCTAGACAATAACGTTCCATGATTGATTACAGCCGGACTCTAAAACAAGATCGCTATCGATCATTTCCAATTCTTCTCGTTCGACTGTCAATGTAGGCTAGTAGGTTTAAACCGTTCCCTTTTAAAACAAAGGGAAAAAAGACGAAGGAAGAAATTGTATCCTCTCTGGTTTTATCAACGATCGTTGATCGTGTCTTCTCAAGGATGCAATAGTATATACAACATAGAGAGGAGCATGAACCTTTTGACGTGGATAATTTGCATAAATCTCCGATATCCAAGCAACGGATCGAAGTCGCGGAAGAATACCGTGTCAACCAGTCACTTTCTCCGCTCGAAGCATCCATTTCTGCGTGTAGCTCCCTTTTCTCCCTTTCTCTCTCTCTCTCTCTCTCTCTCTCTCTCTCTCTCTCTTACTCTTTCCGTCTCTGTGGATCGGTGATCACAATGGCGAACGATCGTGAACGATTAAAAAGATAACGCTGACGTGTGGCCAGACGTTCGTGTCGATGCATCGATAACTATACCTGGATTTATCTCGAACGAATGATTATTTGAGAAATAATCTATATACACGTGAACTATCCGTTTCTACGCGGATAATACCGGAGCTAGTTCATTATTTTTTTTATCGTTCTTTGAAGAACGACGGTATTATGTGATAGCGATGAAATTATGGATTATTGTTCTTAGGATAAGGGAGAAGTAATTTTTAATAGTAGTTGTTAGTGATTTTTTTGGGATTTAAACCAGTAGTTCAGATTACTGAAAGGTACAAAATTATGGGGTTAAAGTAACATTAAAGCGATCAAAATTGAAAGTAGTATATTTGTTTCTCTTTTAGTATATTTAACCAATTAGCTGTTGCAACCTCTTTCATGACGAGTATACTCGTCAAACATAGCTAACTGGTTAAGGCTAACATGGAAAAAATATTGAGCTTAGAATAATTAATGGAGAATAAGTCAAAATAAACTATACACTCAGATAAGAGCTTCACACTAACTTTCGGTAATTTTTAATAATTATATACAGAGTGCAGAGTTCAATTAACACTAAACCAATCCGAATTGAAGACAGTATATTTTCTTTCTTCTTGTATATTCAAGCATAAGACAGAAACAAAAAATTATACTTGTAATAATCAACGGAGGATAAATAATGTGCATTCGGATAAAAGAAACATGGTAACATTCTTCAAGCCAGTTATTCCGACTGTTGAGAGGTGAAAATATTTCACAATGTCACTTCGGAAATGTTTAAACACCTCTTACGCTAATTTATGTATTAAAAGTATCTAAACTGAATCAATTACGTGAATAGATTATTCATTCCGTTGTACATAGTGAAATATTATCGATAATGTTTCTACAGTAAACCGAGAGAGTAAGAGGATATCGAGTGGGCGTGGTTCGATACTAGAAGTTACCTCTCAAAGTGGCTGAAAGCTGAGGCAAACGTTGCCTGTGATCCTTTTCAATACGGAATTGAAACAGCGTGTTATAAAGAAAGTCTCGGCCTGTAGATTTCACGTCAGAAAAATCTGAATCGCCTTTTCTTCGTCGGAAAGGTCAGACACATGTTGAAGGTGGAGCAACAACAAGTTTAAACCGAGAGACAAGATCTCCGTCGATTCACGCGATCCTTGTATCCAATTACTCGGGAGAATGATTTTTCTTCGCATAAGAACGATAGGGACACGAGAATTGCAAACGAAAGGGAAAGATCAAAATCGACGATCAATTCTTCCGATGAATAAATTCGAAATTTCGAACCATGGAAGAACGTCTGCTGTTAAATGGCTAATAAATTACGCTTGCTTCAGCTGCATTTCCTCCTTCTCTTTCTCTCCTTTCCTCCCTTTTCTTTCTCCTTTTTTCTTCTCTTTTCTTTTTTTCACTCCTTCCGTGCAATTTACCACGGAAGCATTAATGTACCACCTACGCGCGCGCGCGCGCGCGATTTAAATTACGCCTGGCGAAATGGCTCAACTCGCCCCGCGATTATTCTCGAAACGAGAGTCTGCTCGTGGTACTCCAGTTGCCTTCTGAATTCTCAGTAGCTGCAATTTATGATCCTTTGTTCGAATCATCGACGATCTTTCTGTTGACTTTCCTGTGCAGGGGAAATTGGCATCTCTGAGGATCGAGATATTTTTGGATCACAGTTTTTCTATAAATAGATTTCTACTTTTAATACAGAAAATGTAGAAGTGGTAGAAGAATATAGCAATTTTGTGTCTGAAAATAATTAATCTTTCATATGAATTACCGACAAAGTTTGCAACTTTTGCGCGAAGAAAATTCACTTTTGGAATCGAGGAATTTTTCGTATTTTTTTAATCGTGGAAAATTATAATAATTTATCGTGTGTCGTAATAATCGATGATCCTTTATTTAAATAAGCGATAATACTTTTATTGGAAGACACTTGACACCTTTGAAATCCATGTATTCTCGGATAATACTTTCGAAACGATCCGTGTATATATAAATTAATTCATATTCAATTTGCAAAGTATAAAATTGATAGAAAAACACGGTAATTCAACGGAAGAGTGCCTTTCAGATGTACGAGATGATTAATGCAACTCGGTTAGCGATATTAAATAACGACAGAGAAGAAAGCTAAACTTTTCTCTAATCGAGACACGCTGTCAATCATTCGCGACGATAATAATACCGAAGTGAAACGAGCAGAACGATCTTATTCTACCCACTTCCATTTAATCTTCCAGCGAAATTCCATAGGACGTTTCGCGAATATTGAATCACTTTCGCGCGAATCATCGAACGCGCGCCAGGTCGCGTTACGTTCGAACGGAAATAAAAATGCAGCGTGTCGCGCGTGACGAACGCTCAGCCGTGAATCATCCGCTGCGAAAATAGAGCGACCAACGAACGAAAGCAACCCGTACAGTTGCGGAGAGAGAGGTTGATAAAACTCTTCGACAACAATACACATAAGGGACTTATTGGCGTCGATGCTCGCGTACGTGAAAGTAACGATAGGCGAGTAAAGAAGAAGGGATTCGATGGTTTGGTGTAACAGTAAAAGCACTCCTCAGATACACTTTCCTCCGTGGAATCGAACATTGAACGTTCGTTTCAACTAATTTCACGATCTACGCCAATGTATTTCACATCTTTCGAATTTTTTAGAAATTATTTTCTAACGTGTAATTCGAAGGGCGTGGTAAAATTTCTTTCGCGACATTCGAGGAGTCGTTTCTCGAGCAGTCATTGATTTCAAACCGTCGAACTGACATGCGTCAGCTAAGCTAGCGCTCCGGAATGACATGCTGCGCTCGTTCTTTTCAATTTTCTCGAAAATTAACGTCTCGATGGGTTGTGAATCGTTGCAACATTTTTATTTCCACTAAAATTAATTTAGAAGAATTGACACACTTTTCTAGAATTTTATATTGTTGAAATTTCATCCTCGGTATCTTTCACGAGCACTGTCTAAGTAAGTAATCTTCGGAACGGTGTTCGAAAGAAACTTCATTTCCATTCGACTATTCTTAAAATCAAGAGCAAACGCAGTCCGCGGAAATTATGAAATCTCCTCGCGGAATTGAACGTTATCGACGCTGTGGTTCGTCATATCCGCGCTGAATCTGTGGCCGTGACCGAAACACATCAGAATTGTGGAGAGAAAGAAGAATAAAACGCAGAGCTGTCACGTACGCGTCGTATTATGCTAACGACCATCGCCCCGGAGATTTCAACGACCGATAAAAGGGAGAAAGAGAGGCTTTTTAGGAAAAAATATGACCGAGAAAGGCGAGGAGGACAAATCTATTACGAACGGTCTCTCCCAAAAACTTGGAAAAATTTATACGTCTATCTAATGCAACCATGTTTCGTATATTTCTGTTGAGAATAAGCATTATATATGTATATTTTTATTGGTATGAAAAATTGTCTGTTGGTACAATTTTCTCTCTCACAAGGATCAATATTATCTAAGGACACTCTCCTGAGCGTCTCGATTCTTTTCCAAGTCTAAAAAATACTTTACTGTAAACCTTCAAGCTAAAAACACCATTTCTGTTCGTTTTGTAAACCTATTTCAATACATATTAATAAATATATACTTAGATCAGCGATTTCCAACCTTTATACTACTACACCTTCCTAAAAAACAGATTTTTATCTGCACCTCCTTATCTTTTAATAGATATAATAATACAGACACGTTTTAAATAATAGTAACTTTATTACAAAAAAAAAATACAGTTAACTACAAAATCACAAATATCTTCAGATATATCTTTATTGATTTGTAAATATTATGGTATAAACATTAATTTTTTATTAAAAAGTTTCGACGCCTCCCGGGTTGGGAATCACAGACTTAGATCAAACTCTGTTTTATTTATTTAGCAAATAAATATTCAACAATTTCTTTCGCAAATGAGGAAGTCTAACAGACGGCGTCAGCGAAACAATTTCATCAAGCCTGATTAAATCGAGACATCAGATGGTAGCTGTCGTTCGAATAAAAACAGCGAGAAAGAAAAAAAAATAAGAAAAGAAAGATTCCAGAAGACATTAGCGAACAAGTTGAATCCTCTAGGAGTTAGGCGAACCAAGAAGATTCCTGGGAAAGATCAGAAGCGAAGATTACGTTCGTTTACTCCGTCCCTCCGTTTACAATTAACATCGAACTAATCCAAGATAATGGGCCGATCGGATGAAAGTCCACGGTTCGCTGGGAGGCAAAGGGGGGAAGAGAGTGGTGCATTATACTTTCATGATTCTGGCTGGGAACCCAGTCGTGGTGCACGCTCGTTTCTTCTCCCTCTCTCTCTCTCTCTCTCGTTCCTCTCGCGATATGCATAAGTGCATATCCGTCTGTAATTGGCCGGCGTGAATTAACGCGGCTGTTTACTTATCGCGATTCCAGCCACGCGAAACGAAGTCGCCAAGGTTTCGAGACTTAACGCCATTCATCCATGTTGAAAATTCGAAATCTTCTGTCCTTTTCCCTCCCTTTTCACTCGTTATGGTAAACGTGACGAAGAATAAGGAGGAGGAAGAACAAAAGCAGTACTGTGCGTGCACTCGGCCCTCTTTGACATTTGACTTCTTTCAGGGGAACGAGCCTCGTGGAAAATGAAAGTCGAAAACGAACCAGCCGGTTCCTCGGCTCCCTCTCGCTTTCTGCGACGAGGATAATCGCCCACGCGACATCCACTCTCTTTCTCTTTCTGCTTCGTTCCGCGAAAGACTCGCGAAAATCTTCCACCCTTTTTATTTACGTCCTTTTACGACGACAACAGACAACTTCCGCGATTAGTATGTTCAGCTGAATGAGAGAGTCTTCGAGGTATTACCCGCTTTCATCGTCGAGCTCGAAAAGTGGATGAAGAGTGCTTGCTCGTAAGGGAGGAGGGGACGATTGGGTTACTTCATCTATGTACAGGGTGGGCTACGAGAATGTTTCTGATTTCTGCGATATGAAGACGTTGTACGCGTAATTTTAGTGGTTTCGAGAGTGTATAATTCAGTTTTGAAGACAAATTCGGGATTTCGTTCACTCGTCGATTTAACAGGTTTATCTACTAGAAATATTCGTGAATTTAGCGTTAAGCGCGAGTAAGATGAAAGAATATAAATGTAAGAGAATTTATAGATCTTTTTCTGTTGCATCGATGCCCATTTAAGTATCCGTTTGTAATTGACAAAAATATTGTTTTTATTAAATTATATAATTCAATTCGTTTGTTTCATTTTATCAATGATATTAATTAAATTAATTTTACGAAAAGTTAATGATCGTTTAATTAACTGTTGCATTACTATGACTTCAAAATCTTCTTAGACATGAGAAATTTAAATTAAACGTGAAACTTCCTCTCGTTGAAATCTCATGTTCAAGTGACAGCAGAAGTCAATTAGAGATTGAAAATGAACGTGCTCACCACCGTTGCTACATATTCATTACTGGTTTACATAGCTCATCATGTATAGTATCAGGACCGACTGACCGATTAAACAGTACCTGATCCTACTCTATCACTCGATCGTTCTCTCAACCTAATCCTCTCCTTCTACGAACCAAAAACAGAAAGAAATAGAAATAATCCCCGGAAGCTTTTAAAAATCCTCGTCCTCGCTCCACACTCGAACTTCCTCTTTATCCAAAAGAAAAATCAGATCGTAAACGATGATTGCTGACTCGACAGAGGGTCTTCACATTGGTGGATGGTTTCGAGTACGCTCCAGGTGATCGTCCTCACCGCGAAAGCGTCTAGATTGCCCCTCTCTCTCTTTCTTCCTTTCTGTGTTAGGCCGTTCAATAATTCATATTCAATCTATCGATAGCAGACTTGCCCCCGCGGAGAATCCAATAATTCAACGGTCTATCTAGTCCCCGGTGGCGTACTTTCATCTGTCCCGTGCATCCTCCGGAAAATTTGCGACCACGAACGATGATAAGCGAGTGGTGGGCTGGCTAGCAGCGGGAGGTTATCCAGTCACGAGAGGAGCGAGCGAGAGGAGGACACGGGTCTCGCGAAGGACGTCGAACGAAGCTGAAACGGAAGGATCGCGAATGCATCGGGCAGGACTCTGACCGGCTACACCCTGCCACGGCCACCTACCCGAGGCTGAGGCTACGTTTTCAGCACGTGCAGTATCCAGAGCCACCTCTGCTCTCCCTCTATCAGTAGGAGGCGTGTGTGCACGGAATAAACGTGCATACCGATTTTAATGTACCTTACTAATCGAACGAATTATAGGCGAATGAATGTTTAACAGGGAAGCTTCCTACATGAGTAACTTAGTTGGTCGTTTTTCTGTCGTTTTACGTGTAGAGACACGCTGAAACTGAAATTTCGTCGACTTGGAGCGAAAAAACGTGTTTTTGCGTAGTTTTAGTCCTTATATTATCACTTTGCGTGTAAGGACGCGCCGAAATTGTGAAATTTCGTCGACTTGGAGCGCGAAAACGCGTTATCGCGTGATTTTAGTCTTTTTGCTGTAGCTTAGCGTATAGAAACGCGTCGAAATCGCGAAATTTTGTCGACTTGGAGTGAAACAACGCGTTTTCGGGTGATTTTATTTTTTTTGCTGTACCTTAGCGTATAGAAACGCGTTTTTGCGTGATTTTAGTCTTTTTGTTGTACCTTAGCGTATAGAAACGCGTCGAAATCGCGAAATTTCATCAATTCGTAGCGAAAAAACGCGTTGCGCGTGATTTTAGACCTTCTGCTGTCGCCTTGCGTATAAAAACGCGCCGAAATCGTGAATTTTCGCTGGCTTAGACCGAGAAAACGCGATCTAATGCCTCTGGTGTCGTTTCACGAGCGCCATTTGCACGGAAAATTCGACATACGTTATAAAAATGGCGTCGAAGTCATAAGCAACTCCGAAAATGCATATAAATATTTATTAGCGATTGTTTCTATTTTTTCTAATTTTTCATTGTACAGTATTATCTTAGAAAATATTTTACCAGAGAAGATGCATTTTTCGATTTTTAATTCTACCGAATTGTACTCTTCGCCATTTTGATTCTTCTACCTGTGTAAGTATTCATCATTGAAACGCTATGTTTAAATCAAACTTCCATTGAGTGTCGTGAACTATTGGTGATCCAAGTATTAAAAAGAACCTCGAACGATAAATATTCTCCAACGAATTACCGAAACAGTTCTGTTTCTGCCTCATGATATACACCCGCCGTTCGAAACTTGCGAACCATTGTCCCACCGTTCTCCAACCACATTTGCAATTCCAACAACACGATAGTACACAATCACCATTACAGACCGGACCTACTCCACTTCAAAATCCATCTGTAAAACTCTTTTAGACCCGCCGCCTTCTTTCCAACCGACAAAAACTACGCTCTTCAAACATCGATATACGGTCGTTTAATGTTCAAACTTCGCCATGGTATTCCGACGTGTACACGTTTCGATAAAAAGTTTCTAACAAAAATACGAAACGCAAGTTGCAAGTTGATACAGTATGAAAGATTCAAGAAAGTCGAATGTTTATCAACGATCATTAATCAAAACCTAAAATTCGACGAACGATCGAATTTTCTATGAAACTTGATTTGATTAATACACTTCGAAACATTTTCCTGCTTAAAATTGATGTCGATATGCTACTAAATTTACAACAAATCGAATTTCATGGTGGTTTTGTCTAATTTCTCATAGTATACCATAAAAATTATGTACTTTGCTGTATCTCGTACTAAACTAAAAACTACGAGCGACTAAAACAAGTTGATACAATGAGATCAACGTCTATTTCGCTACATGTCGACTTGTTCTTATTTTCACGTAGGAAAAAGGAAAAACTGGATAGAATTGAAGCGTCAAACTTCTGGATACCCTGTGTGTGTATACTCGACGAAGTTTAAAGGAGAATTAAATTCTTTCTCGAGCATCGCGGTGTGTGTACGTGGTGGGTTAAGTGGCAACAGAAGCCGTTCAACGTCAACTGGGACAATAGTTGGAGGTGACTCGAGAATCGAAGCAGGAAAAGTGTTCGACGGTGTTCTCGATGAGTGGTGTGTTAGAAGTGAAATCGATGCGGGTCCACAAGAGTTGAACCGTACCAACGTATCGGTGATCTATCCAGAAGGATTATAGAGGCTGCGTTTCGCAACGGAAAAACGACACGCGGGGAATGCTTTTGCAGCAACACGGGCGTGCACGCGGTGTGTGCGCGGTGCCGCGTAACGTTGAAATATTCATCGGTCGGCTACGTGTGACTAATACCGTATGAAAGCACGGTTCGAGGTCGACGATTCGTGCTTCTCGATTTCCAGCCTCGCGATAAGCGTTCCGAGCACACACACACGTTATACCTGCGCCTTGAACGAAACGGAATCGACTGTTTTATACATACTACGTATAGATACGTATATACGTGCCTGTGTGTAATCGGCTGAAGTCACTCGTTGGCGATATTTATTATCGTGAACGTCGGGGTAAACAAGACACTGCAACGATCATCGAAAGTCAACAATTCGAAACGCAGGGAATTCAGGGAAATTTCAAGGTTTAAAGAAGTTTTTTAAGTCAGAATTATTGGCCAATTTGGGAGATTACAGGATGGCAACACATTTATCTAAACGTCCATTTTTATTTGTAACGTTTCCATGGAAATATAAGGACAAAGAGAACGATACTGTTTAAAGTAGAGATAGAAGAAATTTTGATGAATTCGAAGGTTAAAAGGATCGCCAATTGGAGAATTCTTCGTGAATTTTCAGGTTAGAGGGCCGAGGACCCGCATCGAAGCGTCCATTTTGATTTCGTAATCCAGTTGAACGTTATCCAGCGAAAAATACGTGAAACGTCGAAGCTCGACGTGTTGAAGACTGGAAAGTTGAAGTCTTCCATTCGGACGGAGAAAATTCTGGTGAATTCTGGATTCGAAGGACCTTGGTCGCCTATTTAAACGATCCAAGCAAACACTCTCGCTTTTACGACACGGTAAACAGAGGCGCGTGCGGGAACAACCGCTGTTTCCGACAAGCAAACAGAAGGTAGTCTGTTTATAAATAGAGATATCTCAATCGTGCGCCACCTTACTCCAATAATACTGCGGCTGTGTCAGAAGTTGAGGAGGATCAGGTTCGTTTCGAATCGGAAAGGAAAGTGGAACGATCGTGAGGAACGTTCGACAACGGGTGTCGAAGAATTCCGACATTTAGAGGAGGAACGGAGCTCGTGATCGTACTGCGAAAGCCTTTCTGGCCGCGTTTCGAACGCCCCTGAACGCTGGGGACCAGCCTCGTACACCGAGTTCCAGCCGCTGGTGGTTCAAGGTTGCGAGTGTTTCGCGTGAAATTACGCTCCGGCGTGCCGGAGAAACTCGTTCCTCCGCTCTTGCACGCTTTTCGTCCTCTCGGCCACGCGAGAAGAATCCTCCTCGCTGGAGAGCAAACAAACATTCCGCGACTTCGTTACAAACAGACCACGAAGAGATATTACGCGTGTACCACGCCTGGACGGTTTTCAAAGCAAATATTCAGTTGCTCGGAGCCACCATCTTCCTGTTCCGATCCTTCTCTGTCTGTCTCTTACAGAATTCGTCTTCCCTTCGTTCCGGCGTGCACGCACAAATTCTCCTTCTGTTTTAAGATTGAAACGGGTTCGATGAGATTTAAGGGAGTTTCGATTGCGTTTAAAAGCATCGTGAAACGATCCACAGAAGGGACGAGAGAAGGAGAGTGTGTGTGTGAGAGAGAGAGAGAGAGAGAGAGAGAGATGAGAAACGGTTCCGCTCGAAATTACGAGATTGCGATCGCGCGTACGTAGGGAGGAAGGGAAGGGCGGCGCGCGAGAGGACGGGAGGAGGAAATCAATGCCACCGTCTGCCGCGGGAGAAGAGAAACTCGTCGCGTATCGGTGAGTTTTCGCCGGTGTCTGTTGCGCCCGGTCAGAGACACGCGTTTGTCTTTTCGCGAGGAAATGGACGTACCATCTACCACAAGAAAGGACTAACTTAAATACAGAACAGAGAAAGAAAGAAAGAAAGATAGAGACAGAGACGACTATATATGAGCGAACGAACGAGAGAGAGAGAGAGAGAGAGAGAGAGAGAGAGAGAGAGAGAGAGAGAGAGAGAGAGAGAAAGGGAGAGGTCCTACGCGAAACACAGGGCAATGGAGAAAGATAGAAAGAGCAGAGAGGGCAGAGTCAAGGCTGTCCAAGGTACTCACTCGACCGCTAGCGCAGCGTAGCCGCCACCGTCCTCGTTCTTCCTGCAAGATTCTCCTCCAGAATCTCTTTCCTCCTCTTCCTCTCCTTCTTCTTCTCCTCCTTCTTCTTCTTCTTCTTCTCTCTGTATGGGATCCTGTAGAATATCTCCAATCCTCTCTTTCACGCGACACAGAACGATCAGTTCGAAAAGGGTCACGAGGCTCGCCTTACCGTATATACAAATAGACGCAGAGAGTCTATAGCGATGAAAAAAGGGAGAGAGAGGAGAGAGACCGCCTTGTACGACACTCTGCGCGACACTGCCTCGACAGAGACTGCTGTTTAGGTGGGCAGGGGGTGATGGAGGGGGCGCATCGAACGTACGTACCGAATAAGGGAGGCAACCACCGCTCCGTTCTCGCGGGTGTCTCGAGCCTGACTGACGCACCAGCCAAGCCTGCGGACCGACCGAACCCCCTACTATCTTCTCTCCTTCTCTCTCTCTCTCTCTCTCTCTCTCTCCCTTTCCCTCACTTTATCTCTCTCCCTTTGCCGCCTATCTACCTCTTTCCTTCTCTCTCACCCACACTCTACACTACTGCTTTTGCTTCGCGTAGAGCAGCGTCTCTCGCTGCGAGACCTCTCTCTTCTCTTCCTTCGATCTTTCTTTACATTCTCTCTCTCTATGTGTGTGAGTATGTGCATGCGTGTCTGTGTATACGTGTTGTACGTGTATCGGTGCTCTTGCCCCTCCTGCTGTGTCTCGTTTTCTCTCCTCTTCCACGTTTCTACGTTTCTTCATCCCTCCTACAACTGTTCCTCTTCGATTTTCACTCACTCCGTCTCTCTTTCTCTCTCTCTCTCTCTCTCTCTCTCTCTCTCTCTCCTCAGTCTCCATCCCCTTTTACTATGTCCCTACGATTTTTCTGACCTCTCTTTCTAATTTTATCTCATCCCTGCCTTCTCTTCTCCTCTATACGTCGTAACCTCTGTGTCTGCCTGCTGCTCGACGTTCGAGGAAGTTCGCTCTCTGTTTCTCCGGTGTTCGTTTGGGCTTGGTGCCTGCTCCAACGCCCAGCGGGTAGATATGTATATAGGGTGGCGGCGAGGACCTTCTTTCCTTTCTTCCTTTCGCAGGATCAACCGAGTCTCGCCTTTCGATTCGCGTCGTGATTCGTTATTTACCTCTGCTTTCCTTTTCCTTTCTTTTTTTCTCTTCTGTTCCCCAATGAATGTAGGATTCCTGGGGTATTGTTCACGGTGGTAGTATTTAGGTGAAACTTAGGTCTGGGCTTTGTTGGTCCGTCCACGAAATTGCGGATAACAGTTCGGCTGGGGCGGATCGATCGCCTTTCTGAGACGCAGAACACGCTAGAAACGTTATTTTTCCAGGCCAGAGAGGATAGCAACGGTTGCGTCATAGGAAATGATCGACCTTGTCCTCGAACAGAGTCTCCTTCGCGAAATACTCCTGATTGCGCAACGATTCCTGTCCTATCGATTTCTGGATGTCATAATCTGTCCCATTTTTTTTTTGGAAGCTACGTTGTTTAAATAGAGCAACCGTTTCACACGGTTCTGCGAACCAGCGATCGTAGGAAGATGTAGAAATTACATTATGTACGATGAAAAATAAAAGATACTTTATCGTAATCCGAAAAAACAATTTATTTTCCCCATACATACACCAGTCTGTTACTTAAGTCCTCTCTTACCAAACCTGGCCATGTCCAATCAATACAATTTACCATAAATATCCCAGAAATTGTAACTTGACAAGATTATATTATTATTTTTATATTAAAATTACAATAAGTAACTTTTGCACAACTTCAATTACCCTTTTGCACTCCGGAGTATTTTTTTCGTACGATTCAACTCCAACACACTTTCGAAACGAAACGTGGCAAATCAAGTCTCATTTCGAAAAGAAAAAAATTACACACATTCGTGAATTCATCTGTTTTTATTTAATTCACTAATTTACTTCACTTCAACGCGAATAAAATTTCAATGGAATTATGGTTCGACACCGGTGAAATGCAAAAGTTAACATTTTGCAAAAAATGTTTTTAAATTTTTCACTTTACACGTTCAGAAAATAAAATCCACGAATGTCTGAATTGGTTTACAGCGGATACGAGATCTATCTCGTTGTAATTACTTTTTCAACAAGATATTTCACGTTTCGCAAAACGAACGATTCTTTCTTATTAACGAGCCTGAGAGCCTTCATTTTGATTTTGCATCTCGACACGCGTACACTTGTTGAGCCATAATTTTTTGCGTTTCGAGGGACTAATGTAACGGATGTTAAGGGTGAATCGAGTTCCGGTACAGAATCGTTTTATCTATTGCTAAAAGCGGCTGATTAATCGTGGTTTGTTAGATATTAACGAGGGACACACAGTTTCGATAACGAGGCTCGCCGCTTTGTTCGCCGATATCGCGGCGAGGACTTCGCGGCGCGGAGAAAGGAAACGCGGAAGAGCACCTACGAAAAACTTTATCGTGCCTTGCAACGTGACTTCTCTCGCCGCTCTGCCGTGGAGTTGGTACGACGTTGACCAAGTTAAACATTGAAATTGACCGAGCTTTCTCCATTTTGTCCTCTCTGTTGCTCTCTAATAGAAGATTTCTCACTGATGCAATTATCCGGAGGGAATACGATTGCTTCTTTGCAGAATGAAAGTCTGTTATTTTCAGGAAACGAGATAAAGTATTATTGTGTACGTGTGGTTGCACAATGTCCGAAGCTGTTTTTATGTCGTGTTGATAATTGCTAGTTACTTCAACGAAAACTGCGGGAAAGTTAAGAAAATGTGTCCTTTAGCACGTTCTCTACGAGATCGTTTTAATCCATTCACTGCCAGGCAAATTTCAAGCGTTTTGCCCTGGGCGACAAGATTTGATTTTAAGGAAAACACAGATTTTCACAAAATATAATAATATTTAGTTGTAGATATAGTACTAAAATGGATTTACAGTAATTAAAAAGAAAAAGGAAACACTACGAGATATCTCGTAGCTGGCAGTTAATGAATGAGTTAAACAAATTTTTCGAATAAATCTATTTTTTTTTTTTTGTGTTTTAATCGTTTTGTGTGTCGATTTTTGCCTCTTTCATTTTATTCAGTGCATTTTGAAAGGTAAGCGACAGGGATTTAATGCACTCAGAGGCCAAAGTGACTACCTCTAATTTTTCAAATTCTTCGAAATTTGATAAACTATGTTTTATGAAGTTGATCAGTTTGGCTTAAGATGAACAGACGTACGAGTGACATTTTTATTACGAACACATAACTTTCCCTAATCTTCGTGTGTCTCAACCAAGTAATTTACGTTCTCTTCTTTATCTTTTGAATAACAGCAGGTATTTTACTGTAAAAGTAAATTCTTCATTTGAACAAATTGTTTCCTTTATTTTACCTATTTGCCTAGACTCGCGACGAATACTTCTAATCGAATTAAATGCTATTAGACTATGATTAAAAAGAAAACTCATTTATGGCGAAGAAAGTACGAGCGACTGCGGTAGAAGAAGAAAAGAAAAAAATTACCGTCGCTCGTGTATAAGCGACATGGTAGAAAATGTGTCGAAGAAAAAAGAGGTTTGATAAAAGTATGTTTCAATCGAGAGAAGTTTAATTTCACGTTTCGTTACGTTTGTAAGTTAAAGAAAAAAAAAAAAAGAAATGAGAAGAAAGGGAAGAATTGGATGGAAAAGTAAGGATCCGGTGTGTTGTCACGATACATACACTTTATTCTACGTCTGTTTTACAATTAAAGGAACGCTACGGTAGAAACGACAGCTACAGGTAATATTCGCACGTAGGAATGTGTTTCATTTACGTCGGACGATTCACTTTCATCTACCTTCACGCCGATGATCGATAGCCGTGGATTCCTAAGATCATTAACCCACATCAGATACTCTGGACCACTCTCTTTGACATGTGTATCATCGTGAAATCTATACGATCGCCATTCGAAACAGATCGTCAAATTTCCAAATAGTATACACCGTCAACGAAACCAACTCCTTCCATTTTTCCTTCTTGCTTCACCTCATCCCTATCGTCATTCAATAAATGGTTCTTTTTATTGCCTTCCAACGTTAAAGATTAATTATCGATACCGTACAAAGTCTCCGAGACCCTTGAATTACGGTACCATGTAAGCTTAATAGAGATTAACTCTATTATTCGACGATTACCTTCCACGAAATTATCTTCTTTTGCCTTTCAACGTCAAAGATTGATCGTCAATACTGTACGAAGTCTTCGAGACGCTTGAATCTTGGCCACAGGTGCCTGGGTCTATTGGGACCCGGGTGTCTCCATATTGCGTAGCTAACTCGGGTCCAAACGGACCCAGGCATAGTTTTTCGTGCGTTCGTCGCCCAAGGGTTGAATACAGTAGTATATAAATTAATAGAGATTATTAACTTTGAAGATTGCTTTCCACGAAATTATTTTCTTTCGCCTTTCAACGTCAAAGGTTGATAATTAATACTGTACAAAGTCTTCGAGACGCTTAACCCTCGACTGCAAATGCCTGGGTCTATTCAGACCCGAGTTTTCTTTCGTATCATTGGGAAAATAATAAAGAATTTACGAAATATAACAGAAATTCTTTAGAATATAAATTGGAAAGTAGTAGATCGGGTCGAAAAGGACCCAAGTATAGTCTCCCGTGCAATTGATCGAGCTGTTCGTCGTTTAAGGTTTAAATACAATATTATATAAATTAATAGAGATTATTAATTCCATTTTTCGACGACTACTTTCCCCAAAAATTATCTTCCTTCTTTTTTCTCGCCTTTCAACGTCGAAGATTGATCATTAGTACCGTACGAAGTCTCCGAGACCCTTAATTTACGGTACCATGGTAAACTAATACAGATTATTAATTCCATTCCTCGGGAATCACTTTCCTCGAAATACTCCTCCCTTCTCTGAATCAACTTGCAACCATTCTAGCTGCTCTCCGGCTTTACTTTCTCCTCGGTGGTATCCTCCACCTCCATATCATCAGCGTTCACCACCTTGATCCTGTCCACAGGCTTCGGTCTCATCAGGATGAATGGCAGCTCGGCAGACAATTCTCCGCTGAGAGCACCAAGATACAGCTTCACCTTGACTGCATAAGACACGACGATACCAAACGAATCACGTACATCCGGCGATGTGAGCAAAGTGCTCGATGCAAGTTCGTTCTCCTCTCTCTTCAGCTTTCCATCCAGAGCAATTCCCCTGCGATGCTTATTATTCTCCAATTCCGGCTTCAAGTACAATACTTTGGTCAGATTCGAACCTGGATTAATAGGACAACCGTCTTGAGTCTCAACAGCATCGATCACCGTACGGAATTGACCATTCTGGAAGATCACCACATCGATACCCTGTTGTACAAGCGCTTTGATCTTCTTCACCACTTTGTTACTATTATTTCTCACGCATACGTTCACGGCTATTCTTTCTCCATGATGGTACAGCTGTTTATCCAGTGTTACCTCTAATTCCAAATCACCAGGGCTCAATAGAAAATCCTTACGAACCACGGTACACGGTTGACGACCTTGTTTAGTAGGAGCGTATTGAATCTTCCTGATTCCCATGCTTATGGTGCTCCTCTTGTGTGTCACGTCAGTTTCCGTGTCACCGGAATAGATCTTCACGTAGTAGCTAACTCCGCATGGTTCTCCGGTCTCATCTTCTCCTGGTTGCAAGGTAACACTGGACGGAGCTGTCTGTGGGAACTTGAAGGTGAACGGAATTGCATTTGGACCGAGTTTACGTAGCAAACGTTCCTGAAGTTTCGACAGATTATCTTCCATCTTCTTGATCGTTGGGAATAATTGTTCCGAGACTAGATAGAGATCCTTTTGGAAGTTCAGACCCATCACCTCGTCTTCTTCTCTGCCGTAACGGAAACTGCATACCAATTGACCCCATATCTTTCTACCGGTGTCCACGTAATCTTGGTCCAGGAGAATCACGCCGTCTATCGGTTCTATACCTGACAAATAGTCGATATAGTCCCTTTTACCAAGATAAAGGGCGATCTTCCCGTTCGGAGAGCATTTCTTGTACACCTTGAAGTTCACCACCATACTGAGCTCGACCAAGTGTTATCTTCCGGTACGGACCACCACTTGCGACGACTGATTCGTCAGGGTAATGTTCGTCATCTTATATAGGAACTTGGTACCAGTGACGTCAAACAGTTCGAGGGCTTCCGAATCCATTCAGTGGCACGGATAAATGTGCTTTTCTGCACGCGTCGTTAGCGGCTAACCTTTTCATCTATGTTCCAGAATGTTGTACATCGTTTCGAGCATGTAAACTGAGAGATACTTCCGTCTCCGTAAGGCTGATCGATTATCCTTCGTAGGCTTCGTTTCGCTGTTATAATCTTTCTGTTATGCCTCGATGTTTTTAATACGTTAAACACCACACTAGTCCCTACAGATTTTTCGTTTAGGCGGTGTTAACTCTGGAGAAATGAGCAGCTTCAAATTTAGAAAATAATTCCTTATCATTCATTAATGAGTTCCATTGAAACAGTTTAAACAAAGATATTTCTTTGCAGATTCTCTGCGGGCGTTCAAAAATTACCATTTTCTTTGTTTTGCAAAACTTTCGTAACTGAACGGTTAAATGGAAAGTCGACCGAAATCAACGTGGCGCTTAACGTGTTAATCTAACCTGTGACACTGTTACATCGTGAGATGATAAATATTTGTTACGCAAACTAGTTACGAAATGACAGTCGCTGGATTTCGGTTTACGTTTCTCGTTAATTCGCGACCTACATTTTTTTTCTCTTCTTCAAACGTTTGTTAGAGGTAATTATTTTCAGCTAAATTATATTTAGGTTGATACTGTTGCGAAAGCGATGGAATAACGAATGGTAATTAATTTAGTAATTACTGGGTGAGATTAAGGTCGATATGTTATCGAGTAGTGGGAAAACGTGGGATAATTTTCCTGTTGGTAACAGAGAGCGGGACTGGTAAAGTAGGGAACTATTTCTAAACTCGTGCATCCTACCTGCATATATCATATAATCAGTGGTTATGCGCTATGCGAGTGGTCGACGAGGTGTCTCGATGCACACTCTGGTCCCTTCTAGAAATTTTGGAAGGCAACGACATGTTTTGAAAGACACGAGTGACACTGTTCGAAATTGAAGATGTCAGAAAGTGCGATTGCTAAAGTTGATACAGTAAGTAACGTGCAATTGAATCGTCGGTGCTAAGTGGTTTTTATATTGACATCGTTATTTTATCGAGAGTACCTTTTTGCACGATATATGTATACGTATATACATTAGGAACAATTCCTCGCGCCAGCATTGGCGAACAACGTATATAGATGATATCGGTGATTTTATTTACAATATCGAACGAATGTATTAGATGTAAAAATTGATGGTGGATTTTCAATGTCAGGTATTCGGTGTAATCGTTTTTAATTTTAGGTCAAGTCTATGCCTGTGGCCATACCGCCTGATTCACCCAAGAAACCAGTCAAGTCTACCGCGATTGTTAAATACTCTGCCGTTCAAACACCGGCTACTTATGCTCAATTACAATGCAACACAGATTTAAATTTACCACCGAGCAACTGGCTAAGCAGTTCGGCGGAAAGTTACGGATTGCAGAGTGTCTGGTCACAGACCTCTGGATTTTCCAGTTTTCGTATGGCACACATGTTCCCCGATTGCGTGGGAGAGGTTGACGTTGTGTCCGATGCCGAGAATATAAAGAAACTGTTGAAACTGCCATACAACCATGGTATAATATCCATGGTTGTCCACAGAATCGAGAATGCTCTGTTGCTAGATGATTTTGACATTCACAAATATTTACTCAGACGTGCAGAAAGTGACTGGGAGTGGCTGAAGAAGTTCTTTTACGAACACATCTTCCATAATGTGGGAGACAAAGAGAAATGTCTGTTTCCTAAGACAAACAATAGAAATACTTTACAGCAGAGAAATTTAGTGTCTAAATTTTTATATCACTCGATATTAGTGGCTGATAATAAAGAGCAGCATATTAAACCACAGTTACCAGTGAAAACATTGGAGCCATGTTTACCAGAACCCTCGCAAGAGGAGAAAGTACCGGATCCAAATTACAATCACAATTTTGCTAGAAATATTCTGTGGACCTTTGAGAATATACAGATGCTGATTGGCACTGATATGCCAATATTTGGAGGGAAAACTCATCCCTGTATAAGTCTTAGATTAAGAGACATGACCAAACCCATTAATGTATTAACTGGTATAGATTATTGGTTAGATAATTTGATGTGCAATGTCCCAGAAGTGGTAATGTGTTATCACTTGGATGGTATTGTGCAAAAATATGAATTAATAAAGACAGAGGATCTCCCTAATTTAGATCACTCTAAATTCAGTCCCAAAGTTATCAGGGATGTTGCCCAAAATATTTTAAGTTTCCTGAAGAATAATGTAACCAAGGCTGGGCATACTTATTGGTTGTTTAAAGGCAAAGATGAGGATGTTGTCAAGTTGTACGACCTAACATCGTTGTGTAACGACGTCTCGGATGAGAAAGGTCAAAATCCGTTCACCGTACCTGTTGCTATGTTGCTATACAGAGTAGCCCGTAATATGAAATACTCTTCTGATTACCACAGACAACGGGGGACTATTAGAATGCTGTTGAAAAATTGTATACAATTGTTAACCAAGGAAAAGTATCCTCAGATCGTGACATCTGCACATTTTATGTTGTCCGATCTTTACATACCGTCGGACACAGATCCCGCTAGCCCGGGACTCTCCGATCAAAGCGACGAAGAGGACACACAAAGCGAATTAGGCACCTATTACGAGAACGAAAAGGATGAGGAAGAAGAATCTGCCATAAAGTCTTTAACATTGGCCAATAGTTAGTAAACAAATTATTTCGAACGATTTAACACTTGTTTTGTACACAAAGAATTTGAGTACATTATTTCTTTTTCATTTCTAGTCAAAGAACACACAGAATGCGAAGAGCAAAAGTATAAACCACCGCCAATTTCGGGCACGGTTGAAGAAAGATGTTTGGCCGCTCTGGAACACGTTTATTGCGGTCTCGAATGTCTACAGTATTTCCCGACTGAGGATAACGCTGAAGAGGAAGAGAGGAAAGAGGAAGAGGAAAAGGAGAAGGAGAAAAGGCAGTATGAAGAAGATCATTTGAACATGGCAAAACCTTTCCAAGCGATTCCTATGCCGTACGTGTCTCTGGAAGAGGATAAAAAAGAATCTGAATTGGGGGAAAGTTCATCAAGTAACAGTCACACTCACAAGAAGAAGTTGAGACAAAAGAGAAGCAAGAAATCTGAGAAAGTTATTGTGAAACAGGAATCTAACGAATACGAACCTAAAGGACTGCTATGCAAACTCAAAGCAGAAACGTTACCTACGTGGCAGGCGCCGAAGAAAAGTGACAACATCAGCTGGAATGCTCATTTGAAGACATTACTATACGAGAAGGCTTCTTTAATTTTTGCCGTGCTCGCCGAGAATGAATATGTCAACAAGAATTACGGAGCTTCGTTGAGATACATGCTGGCTGTTCTGCGTTGCCAGAAAATACTGGAGATGTTCTGCGATATAAGAAACGACAAGTCGTTGAGCTATTTATTGGGCCGCGCGGGAGACTGTTGTTTCATGGTAGTGCAAGACTGGTTTAACGTTGAAAAACACAGGAAAGATTATGAAATGAGGCACGAGACCGAAGAGAAGATCGTCGAAGAGATTTGTAGAATGGAAGATCTAGACACGAGTATGTTTATAGGTAAAAAAAAAGTACGTGAAAATAGTCGTTCAAGTTATTAATTATCTTTCTGTATTTCAGACGGTGCCGAATTATTGCCGCAACATTTAGAAAGTTTAGAATCTACTCTAGTGGCGTCTTATAAGTGTTACAAAGAGGCGTTGTCTCTGGAACCGTTGGAAATGGATAAAAATAATCTTCTGAGGCGATTGGGAAACATTCATAACGAATTAGGTGTACTTTATATGAATCAAGCTGGAAGTAAGTATTTTTTATTATAACCATGATAAAACTATATATGTACACACATGAATAGAATAAATTAGGAAATTTTTTCAGCGCGTTACCAACAGGAAAATTTAGGAGAAGTAACGTCGAGCTGCATGAATGCTATAACGTCGCTGTTCACTCGATCGTTAACTCATTTAGAAGCGGGCGTGAAAGCATTCGAAACTGTTCACGACGAAGCAAACTTGGCACTGCTGCACTCGAATACAGGAAGACTGATGCGACTGTGTGCACACTTGCACGTTAAACAGAATACTCAAGAGCGTCACTTCTACAATAAAGCTCTCGCGAGCTATCAGAAAGCCTTGCAAGTTTTAGGCTCGAGAAAATCAAATCCCATGATTTGGGATACTATTACGTGGGACTTATCCACTACTTTATTCACCATGGCTACATTGCTACAAGATTATCCTACAACTGGTTGCAAAGTAAGATACCTGAGTTTTCTTTTTCCTTTATTTGAATTATATTTTTATCAGTGGCTGTATTGTTGCGCGTTTTATTCTGAATTTAGACGGAGGAAGAGCTGGAACGAGAGGTTGTCGATATTCTACAGAAAGCTCTGAAGTATTGCGACGTGGAAACTACCGGACCAAGACAACCGGTTTATCAATTCCGTGCTGCGACAATTCAACACCGACTTGCGTCTCTGTATCATCGTGTTTATAGGGAATACGAGCCAGACGTAGAGAACATCAAAAGGAAAACAAGTCTACAGCTGTGCAAGCTTTATTACGAGAAAGCTGCAAAATTGCTGTTAGCTTTGGAACAAACTACGGAATTTTTGACGGTACAGATGGAGAGGGTTGCTCTAGCCGAGTATCAAGCGCGTTGTATGTACTTCCTTTCGGCGCAAGTCTGTTAAATTAAAGAAAAAAATTCTGTTCCTATAATTAACAATTCATTACAGGTGCTACGACTTTCAACGGCAAGTTGAAAGCATATCAGAACGGTCTCGAATTAATTCTACAGTGTCGACCCATTATAGAAATATTATACGAGAAGAATAATTCTCAAAGGCAGAAAGCCGATAACGAGAAGACTTTGAACAACAAAGTGGATAAAGGAAATATGGAAGAGGGGAAAGGGGTTGAGGAACAGAAGCTGATAGATAGCGAAGAGAGTTTGGTTGTGTTGTTGGAACAAAGGTTACAATTCATCTTACGATCTCTGACTAAATTATTCGTCACCAAAAACAACAACAGCAACAAGAAAGAGTACGTATCTTCTAGTTGCACATTTCTGATAACATTATCATAAATGTATTTAATTGATCGATTTATTTCAGGTCAGAAGCACTTGTCAATTTGTACAAACAATGTTACAGTAAAACATTACGACCAGTCGCAATGGTCGGATTCACGTTGATAGAACATATTGCACAGCTCTTACGTGAACTGGAGAAGATGTTATTGTTTACGGAGGCTTGAACAAATACTTTGTATATATCTCATGTGTGTGTGTATGTCTGTTCGGAGTTGAAGCGTACGATTTCGATCAACGAAACACGAGTACCTTCCTCAAGATCGACGGATCATTTTGTTCACGATAAATCCACTGATTTCCCTTCAGCCCTTCGAAAGGTCCTTCGTGTCTGGTCATTGACGCTGGTCGTTATTTCACTTGGAACCTTGGGCGAAGGTGATGTTCTTTAAAACACGCTGTATATCGAAACAAATATCGGAGACTTTTATTATCCTAGTGTATGTAAATAGCGGAGATCGAAGCTTTTATTTATATATGATTTATAAGCAAGGAATAAACAGCTTATACGAATCATAATATCTCTGAATTATTCCACGGCACTCTCTTGCAAATTACACGTTATTATCCGTGTGGTATGTTTCGAAGGGCGCCATTTCGAGTTACGAGCAAGCTTTACTTCACGCAAACGTTCATAGATGACGCTAGAATTCGTATTCGCGCGCTAATCGACCGAATGACGTGCCAATGGATCGTACGTTTCTCCATTAATGTTAACGAAGCCGCGGAAGCAATTTGTCGCGCTTGTTTCGTCGAGAATCGAACGGCATTTACCTGACAGGGTATAACAATTCCAACTGTCACTTGCATCCCTCACGGTCGAATGGATTTCTACCTTATTGAGAAGATGGGGACAGGGGATATGTCAGATACAAAACAAAGGAACGTAAAGAAAGAATTGGTCTTGATTTTCTTCCCTCCTTTTTCCCGCCCAATCTCGTGTCGTCCCCTCCGGACATCCGTGGCTTGACCTTTCGACCATTTTATCTCCCAGACTTTCCGTTCTGACGTCCTCCCAACCTCCTTTTCCTGTTTCTTCGCCTCCTCTTATTTTGCCCGATCGAGAATGCCGTTTGGCGTAATGTATCGACACGTTTCTTCGATCGCTGTCAGCCATATTGATTCCAGACAGCCTGGTAACTTGAAACCTTGAAGTTTCGTACGCTTAATGAGCCACGTTACGGCATTTCGAATTCTTGTCTCGGTTTTGCTACGTTTGTCGTGCATATTACATTTGAAAAACGATGAACTGGAAGCCGTGGAAGGTAGGAGCTCGACTCGAGATGTTTAATTTTGCATTCGCGACCTTTAGACCCTTAGATGTACAGGGCGATTCACAAAGAAAAATTATCTACACAGCCAGTACATTTCACAAATCTGAATGGAATTTGATTGGCTGAATTTAAATCGTAAATCGAAGTTGATTGGTTGAACTTGTTCGGTCGTAAAGACACGAAATACTTCGAACACCAGTTGAAATAAAATTTCTTTTAAAAGTATCTCAGCAATTATTCATTTTAAGTCCCATTCTGTATAATACTCTTTTACGCAACATTTGACGATTCATCCGAATTCGAAAAAAAATATTAGACGTTCCATTTAGAAAACTGAAGGTGTTTCTAATATCTCAATAAAAAAGTAAGGTAATAAAAAATAGATCAGAGTACTGTAAGTACCCCTAAATACCATGCAATTTTTGTTTAAATCATTTTTTCGTACAACAAACAACTTACGAGTCATACTTTCTATACTTATAAATATACATTTAAAAATAAAAGTGTGTTACACCAATTCATTCATAAATAGTTTTTTACTATATAATTAAGAAAACTACTTCAACGAGTTTAATCGTTGCGAACTTAAATTTTAGAATTCGACAATTCAAAATTGTACAGCTCGAATCTGATCGTTCGAATTTCAGTTTCGAATGGTCTGAGTTTGATTGGCCGAACGAAAATTCTTTCGAACAATTATTACCACCTCGGAAAATGAGAAAGAAACTGCACTTGATCACGTTTAGTCTACCAGTTCAAGCCCTTATCTCTCCAGCGAGGAATCGATTCCGACGTCCTTCTGGCTGTCTGTAAAGTCGATTACAGAACTTTTCCACCATCGAGTACAAAGTTCCAATCAGAAGGACCATCTAAAACCACTCTATGATTGTTTCTCCATCATGGACGTTCGTATCGAATACACTCTAGGTCTCGATCAAAGAGAAAAGGACTATCTTCTATCTTCGTCGTTCGAACGCGCCATTGAATAAACAGAAAAAGAGTCGAACGCGTGAATACCGTCGAATAGCCGAATAGATGGTGGTGGGGAGAGGATTTAATAAACCGTGAACGTAGGCGCGCTTCAAATCCACAAGGATGGCAAACTCTCTGCGAAAAAGAAAGAAAAAAAGGAAGAAAGTAAAGGAAAGAACCAAAAAGAAAAAAAAAACCCGAGTTCTTTCCAGATTTAACCGCGGCGATACGCAGCCTCTTGCAAACTACGCAATAAACGAAATTGCAAAGTTGAGTAGCCGCTTTGAAAGGTCGCCCAAGTGGTGAAGGAGGAGGGAGAAGGAGAGATCTCGGGTATTATTTTCTCTGGTCGCCAGTTCTCTTATAACCCTCCTACGTTTCGCGTCTTTTGCGCCAGTTCGAGCCAGCGTACACACAGAAAGTTGAGGAACGCACAAACAGGTGGTAGTACGTGCATATGCGTGTACGTATACAGGAGAATTCGAAGGAGGAAGAAACGTCTGTGAAGTAGAAGGGAGAAAGTCGTCTCGAAGTTTCCACGACTTTGAAACAATTGAATTCCAAGACGTCTTCTCGATGAAGAGGGGGTCGAGGAGTTCGCCATTACGCGAATTACATAATGAATCCGTCAGACGTGAAAGAAAAGAAAGAAAGAAAGAAAGAAGAAAGGAAAGAAGAAAAAAAAAAGAAGAAGAAAATGCTGGTTGACAGTCTAGGCTCGTTCGAGACCCGGGATCGTCTTTTCTTTTGCGGCTTCTCGATGGAATTTCGGCTTGGACAAAGGGGGAATTCCGCGAGGATGATTCCGTCCCTTTTGCCTCGGCCTTTTCGCGTATGTTTCAGGCCCTCTTCGAATTCAAGTCGCGTTCCTATCCTCTCCCCGTCGTGCCTCTTATCTGGTTATATCAATTAGAGTCGGCGCCTTTCTCCCGTACCGCGTTTGCATTCTTTTCGTTCTCCACGGTGGAATTCGTTCTTTCGCTCGGATCGCTCCCTCCACGTTCACACTTCCGGTAGATACGAATATCTCGGATGTCTGTTGAAGATCCATTTAAGACGCAGACTGTACAGGTTATCGAATTATTGTCGTTGGATGAGGGAAAATTAGGTACATTTCTCTCTCAATTTACGCGGTATTCTTTTTTTTTGGGGGGTTTTTTTATTATGCGTGATCTTAATTTACGCGGACAGATTAAAAAAACACTTTCGAAGTTCCAAATATTCCAAGCGACGAAGACGATACGTTTGTGAAAATTGAAAAGAATAAAATTTACTTTTGTTGTCTGAAACGTCATTTTTTTTTTTTTAAGCTATTTAAAATAAATGTGTACTTCTGAAATTTATACGTATTAGCTTTTATTTCCAATATTTTTTCGTTTGTGCCGATAGATTTTTATTCGTTCATTTTCAATACGTTTTCGGTGGTATTAGAACATCTATATTCCACAGAATGATCCAATAAAAATGAGCCGCCTGAATAACTTTCAATTTTTGTGAAATTTTTATAGAAGTGATTACTTTTGCAATTTCAAGAAAGAATGTTGCTCAATTCCTCGCACTCAATTTTTACCTTCAAGATCATTTAAAAATCACGATCTAACAGATCGTTCAATTCGTCTCGACATCAGCTAAAGTAAAAAAATAAAAAAAAAACATGCGTAGCGTTATTTAAAAATTAAAAGAGCGTTTTAGCTACACGTGTAACGTCCCGGCATGTCAGTTCGGAGATCACTGGTCCCATTTCCGCTTGGTCCTTCAAATAATACTCTTATTCAATAAAAGAAGATCCTCTTTTAAATTTTTAATACTTCCCAATCCTATTAATCAATGTATTTTTCAATGCTATTCTCGCTCGAAGTTCAAATAAACGACACATCACTTCGGAAGTGTTAATAACAATTTGTCCACCCGTTGCACTATTTAGAAATAATCTAGATACACGTAGATATCTTCCAGGATTTAGAAATTCTTAGTTGTCCGCTGGAAAATGAAATAATTCCACAACTGGGGAAATTCTACGTAACTTGGTGCTCTACTTTCTATCCGGGGATTATTAATTCGCCAAGTTTTAATTGTATCCCGGTTGGATGGCGGTGTGTCCCGGCATCCTGGTGGCATCGTCGCCAAGAGTGCTGCAATGGGTGCAGCACGCGCGTGCCGTCGGTTGTTTCGGAGGGCATCGGGAGTGTCATAAATAATCGCGTGCATATTCCGTTCGCGAATGTTCCCGGCGTGTTCGGGGCCGATAATAAATTACCGGGAATGCAAACACCGGCGTGAATTATATTTGCTCGCCGGAGTTATTCCGTGACTGTCGATAATCAGCTCCCGGTTGACCGAACGGCTGCCAGAATTCATCTGGAACACAACGATTTCTGTAAACTCTCCGCGAATCCTTACATACTATTCGATTTGCATAGGTGAAAGTTCCGGGGATGAGAAACTGGATATTTTCACGATCTATCGAAAATTATCGAACTCGGATCAAATTTTGCTTAATCGAAGGAACTCGATTAGATAAGTATGCTGGTGATGGTGGAAATTGTAATACTTAAAATCTTTGGTGTTTGGATCGATTAACAATCGTTAAATAAATATTCGTCCCTGTAGTATGGAAAAATGACCCGTGGCTGTGAAATTTTACGAAAGTTTTAGAAGGAAATATATATCTTTCAAACCCCGAAATAGCAAAATTAACGATGCAGCTGAAAAGTGATTTGCAACAAGAATTTGTACATTTTATTTGAATAAAAATTATATCAGAGGCGTAATTGTTCGTTTACTATTAATGATTATAATTGGTTTAATTATATTCAACATTTTAATGTTCCTTTTTGATAAAGAAAGCTCCAATTTCCGCTGTTTTCGGAGCTTTCAAGCGTTTCTGATAAATCAGCGAAATTCCTGGCAATAAATCTATCATATCTGTGTATTTCTTCTCTGAAATTGATATTGGAATAAATAAAAATAAATAAAAATACACAAAAATCAATCCATATAATATCAAGTAACTGAAAAGTTCATTTTCTCTTGGAATTTTCACTTGGATCATTTTAATAATCACCGATAGAGGTGTAGTTGAGATTATTATCCCTGATAAATCAAGGATCTTTCACAGGAAAATGAAATACACAAAGGAAAGAAATCTTCTACGATATCGACGAAACTTTTCGGCAAAATTCGGTTACATTTATCGACGATTTCATCTCGCGTAACGTAGACGGATTAAATTGCGAGAATTTCCGTGGGAAGATTCGTAGGTCCGACGTGTTCTCCCTCTGAAACGAGCCGCGTGTACTTGTAATTCTGGGATACGCGTGTGTAACAGGCCGTGCCGTGAAATATCGTGCCGATTGCGAGGTGGTCGTGTCGCGCGAGTCGACCTTATGCGAGCTTTCCATACGCGTCGTAGATTCGAACAAACAGACGTTACGTGGCTGGTTTTAAACAGATCACCTTATCTTCGTCTCAGAGGAAACTTTCGGGAAACTGTAGTTTTTTTTTATCATTCACACGGAACCTCTTAATCCGTCGAATTTCAACGTTATTGAAAAAAAAAAAGAGCTAACAGCTGATCGAGCTGGCTCGTCGATGTATCGACTATCTAGGATGAATTTGCAATTCAATTTCGTTGATTGTCCATAGTGTTTGCGGTGAACGAGAACGATATCAATAAGGAACGAATTGTTCCAGGTATGATTGTATGTGGTTGTTTTATAAAACGCTCGAGCTGTGTACTATTTGCACGTGGAGAATTTGAAATAAAACGCGAAGAATCGCTCAATGTACAAATTGGGAAGTTGTATGAAAATTATCCACGTGACACTATCTGTCCATATTAAAAAAAAGAAGAAAATTGATATAGTTGATATATTTGTCAATTTTGTGACGTACCATTGCCAATAAATTTGTCTATTTCGAACGTTAGCACACTTCAAAAATAAATGCTGTATTGTTTAACACATTTTCACTTTAATTCACATTTTACCAAACAAATTACATCGGTTTGTGAATAGATATGAATTATCAGATAATTATTTTATTATTCCGAGTTAGTTGCACGCTTCATATGTGCTTAAGAACATTTAGGAAGAATTGGGAACATTTCCAAGCGATAATCATCGATATCGATGAAACTTTGATAGAGAATAGTTCTCAGAAACAGTATTTTATAGGTATTTTTCTTTGGTGCGCGATTATGCCATAAGAAATTCTAAAATTCCACGTCTACAGCCTGTTTCGAATCAGTTGCATGCTCAAGGTCTTTCTCCCACTACCAGACGCGTCTCTAGTCTTTCCTAACATGGCTACCTATCTCAAATCATGAATTGCGGCACTTAAATTGTATGGAAATTTTTTAACGACGTACCGAGTTAGGAATTTGTTCGAGACGAAAGAGGGAAAGCTTCGAAGTATTTGAAATTATGGCGGGACGGTGAGAAATTCGAAAATTCCAGAAGATAAACGGAGAAAAGATAGGGTAGAAATATGTTAGAGCAGTCTACCGTGAGATAAGGAAACCGTATCGTATTCTCGACGCAGAACTAAGATCTAACGCGTTTTTAACGAGTGCCATCGCGACGAGTGATTTATGTCCCCGATATTGCAATGGCCGCGTGTGCCATTCCGGGACGAAACCTTGCTAGATTATACCGCGATTCGAACACAAACCACGCAGTGTAAATTCGGAGATTTCTATTTGCTCTTTCCGATCCACGGGATATTTATACACGATGGAATCTCGATAGTCGTATCGGTAACGCTGGATATTCTTTCTTTTCTTTTTTTTTTTAAATAAAGTTAAAAGCGACAGAACAACATGGTTGGAAGAAGAAAAGTCTCAACGAACATTTCCTTCCCTACCTTCTCGCGAGTTTGTCGCACGTTTGAACACGCCTCGAAGCTAATTACACTCGTAATTTCATGAGCAAGTTAGCGTCTTGAACATGCGTTCGCATCAAGAGAAAGTTTCGCTGTTTCCTCTGGTCTCGAATTTACAACGCCCGCAACTTCCGGCGCAGACTTTAACGAACCGTGTAATTAAAAAAAAAAAAAAAAAAAAGAGATTTCCACTCTTAGGGGAATATTTGTAGAATTACTGTCCCTTTCTTGCTGGAATAAATAATTCGAACATTCTATTTGTTTCGGCAATTATGATATAAGAATAGTTTGTGCAATTTAGAAACATCTCATCTCGTACTCCGCCTTGTCCTCCAACCGGAAACCATCGCGTTTCCATTCGAAACGCATTTCAATTACACGTTTTGTGTGATATAGAATTAGGTGGCCTCTCGGTTCTTCGTCTAAGCTTTCGTTGCTCTTGAAATCAGCAAGCTTCTGATTTATGTCGCGAGGTATAAAAGTCCTGTGTACCTAAAGAGGACGTCGACACATTTCATCGTAACGGTACGTGATTCGTGGAGCACAAGAAGGATTAGAAGCGAGGGGAGAGAAGACCTTGTGCTATTACATCTCGAAACAATATACCGTTACACCTCTTTTTTATTGTCAATCTTTCAGTCAGGACACAACAGTTCGTTACTCTATTACAAATAGAGGAGAGTTTGTTGAAATCGTATCACCCTTATAGATATTTTATCCTGTATTTCTTATTTGACGTTGCTGTTATATACAGGCCGAGTCACCTAACATGAATTCAAACAACTCGTAAGCTATTCGTTGTACGAAAAAATGTTTCAAACAAAAGTTACATGTCCATTACAGTCAATGCACTTACATAATCGAATTATCAATGAACGAAGAACATTTTTCCATTGTTTCTGTAATTATTGCAGCATGTACACTAATAATACCTTCTTTGGACAGTTTTAAATTTGTTTTAAAAATATCTCAGCAATTGTTCATTTTTAAGTCCCACTTTGTATTGTACTCTTTTACCCAAAATTTGACGATTTAGAGAAAAAAGTAGAATAGTTCCATTTAAAAAACTGAAGGTGAGATTAATATTGTAATAAAAAATAGATTAGAGTACTGTATGGTCCCCTAGATATCATGAAATTTTTGTTTGAAACCATCGAATAACTTACGATTTCTTTGAAATCGTCATGTTAGGAGACTCACTCTGTATATACACACCGTGCGTTCTATTAAAAATATACGTTTCTCGCTAATTTTATATCCGAGATACGAAACGAAAATCTAAGAAATTAATTAATATAAATCGATTAGCAATACTCTGGCTAGATGGTCGACGAGGAAATACGAGAAACTGGAGTCGTTTCCCCATGGGTTGAAGCCATTACCGAACTCGCCAGGGCGCGCGTGCAACAAATTCTAATTTCGGCCCAGAGAGAAACTCGAATTAATTAATAACCAGAACGAGGCCGTCTCGTTGGTTGGCTTTTTTTTCTTTCGTAGTTCTACAGTCGCCCATCCATCTGCTTCAGAGGCCATCTTTCCTCTGATATCTCTCTTGGGGATGTTTCTGCACCGATAAACAGCCCTGGACTCGGCGCATCTCTACGTTTGCGGTTCATGCAACGATAATGCACAGCGATATTCTACGTGTATTACGAATTTTTCCGCTCAGGAACACGATACGATAGGAAGCTAGGAAGAAACGGGATATAAAATGGCAATAAGGTAGAAAATCACGCGATCCGTCGAGAATTGGAACTCTTTTTAAACATTTCACAATATCGATATTTTCGTCTTTACTCTGTGTGTCTATTCCAGAATTGGAATTCTCATAGAAACATTTTTCTCGGACTATCGTGCGTGTTTCCTCGCGCAGGTAGTATCGTAAAAGACGAGGAAGAGTTTCGACGAACTAATGTAAGCGGAAATCGAACACGCTATCTCCGAACTGACAGGCCGGGGCTCTTCATACTGTCATGCTCTCAATATTCTCGCTATTATTGCTTCTTTTCATGAATATCAAGCTTCAAATTTTATAGTATTCACCGAAGTTTCGAATAAATTAGCAATATCGTTCTTCTAAATATAAGAAGAAAAAAAAAATAATAATAATAATAATAAAATTAGATCTGAACGTAATCAAATCGAACTAAAGTTTCCTTTTTACGACTTATGCTTGAACTAAAACAGCAACTTCGATGTCTAAGGATTTCAATCTCGTCTCCAAAGGAACAAAGAAGAGAATTTTAAACACGTCAAGCATCTCTCCACCGTTTTGTTTTTTTTTTAAAAAAGGTTCAGGAAAGAGTTGACGAGCGTTCGAATGCTAAGAAACGATCGCAATTTTCGAGATGGTGTCGCTTGATGGAGAACACGAATCTCCCCAGGGCAGTTTTTTCCCCGGCGTGGCGCGTCGGCAATTATTTCTCGTTTAGCGTGTTGCCGTATATCAGATCGACTAAAGCTAGCAACTGGATACCAACGGTCACGTACAAGCGTGCCCTGGCAATATCGCCAGTCAGGATCTTTATTCTTTCTTATTACTTAATATCCTCGGTAACGAGGATAAATGTGCTTGCCCGGGAACCCGCTAATTGCCGCGATACCGCACACACTCTTCCCATCAATCTTTCCGCTTGGCCTCTAGTACCCCTTCGAAACGACACGTGGAACTTCCTTTGTAATAACAACGAACGAAACACGGCTTTATGACGAGTATCACTTGACACCGTCCACCGTCGACGCTCTATCGACGAAGGTTCGTTGTCAACGTCAACGATGATCGGTTCAGAATGAAACTTGAGTCTAATCTCTTTTGATATGAATTTCTCTAGCGATTGATATTATTTATTTTCCTCTGCTAATAATAAAAAGAATTCCTTTCTTCTTTATTGAAGTAGAAAATTCATCGAACAGTTCGTTCTTCAGTTAACACGAATAAAAAAAAGGAAAATTTCCTGTCTTTCCTCTAATAGCCCTCCTAATTATCATCAAACCGAACTTCCAAGCAACATCGTAATCCTCGGTGAAAAAAAAAGAAAAAGAAAAAAAGAGAATTCTCCGTTGTTACTTTTCGCAAACCAATACCCATCGAAACTATCATCCGTATAAATTTCCGAAGGTTTTTTGCGCTGTTAAATTCCCTACGCTAAGTCCCCCTAATTGTCAGGCTAACTGTGAGAGTTCGGAAAATTTACGTTGTAGAGGGTGGTGCTTCTGTTTCTCGCTCGGTGGCGAATTACTCGAACCGGTATCGCGTGTCAATCGTCCGGACGTGTTTCCAGAACGTACATAATCGAAATGCTCTCGAGACACGTTCGAGCACGTGTCACCGTCGATTGATCGTCGATTTCTGTTCCTCTCTACGTCTCGAGGTATCCGTAAAAATCGTGTCGAATCGGCGATTGAATAAATAAACGCACAGGAAAGGAGAAAAGAGGGGTAGGTGAAGGGAAGAGAGTTTCCGGTATCCGGGGAGGGAAAACATGGATGGTGGACCGGTTGGTTGCGGTTACCAGCCATTCGTACAATGTCCCGAATGAGAGAGAACGCCTAACTAAATTATTCCGCTAGGCTGACATTCAAACGCATTTACATTCGACCGACCATGAACTCACTCCTATGGTTATACCTCTCAGCTCGACGCTCTCTAACAGCTTTATAATTATTAAACTTATGGGGTACTAAATAAGAGGCGACACTCGCCGCCGATCGAGTATTGCCGCGTCGAATGAAATAATGCATTATCCTCTCTCCTTTCGCTTCCGGTTCTGGGAATGGACTTTGCGAAACAAATATGCGGATTTATGGATGTGCTGTATATTTGCGCTGCACGGAGGAAAAATTTCAAGGACCCAGTGGGATTCGAAAACCGGGAACTCTGCACCGACAGGCGGGGAGACTTTAGGACTATAAATAAGGCGTCCTCTTAATTTTCCTCCATGTGATTGCTCCTTTTTTATGGGTATCGTGGTCCTGGATCCCACACTCGGCCATGGTGTCCCCTAAACGCACTTCGAGAGGCTTTCCTCTCTCTCGTCTTCTTTCTCTCTGCTTCTCTGTCTCTCTCTGTCTCTGATTTCTTCTGAGAAACGCGCACAATCCTCTCTCACCGTGTTTTTCCAGCATAGCTTACGTTGGACAGGTCCAGCAGCGATTCCTGATAAACATAATTTAAAAATGATAAATTTATATAGTTCTGGTAAATTAACATTGTAATCTAAATAGATTAAATTATGCTACATTTTTTTAAAGAAGATTGGTATTAATAATTAATATTCTAAAATTTGTGGTATTATTTTCTTGATAATTTAAAACGTTATTGGTAAATGTTTAGTAGGTGAAGTTAAAATAATTCGGATTGAGTATGCTACTGTGAAAATAGTTTCTAAAATTAAGTTAAATAATCTAAGAAAATCTAGTTTATTGTAAAAGAAATATTCTATAATTAAATCTTTTGAATAAAAACCGCATAGAAATGGGAATCCACGTAAAGATATTTTCTCCCTCTCACTTTCTCTCTTTCTCTGCTTTTCTTTGCCTTTTTTCCCTCTCTTTCTCTGAACTCTTCTGGGAGACGCGCACAATCCTCTCTCACCGTGTTTTTCCAGCACAACTTACACTGGACGACCCCTTTCGATTCGAAAAACACTGTGGTCTCCACCCTGTGATTTTTCTACACTGTTTGCTATCATCTTGCCTAGTCGTGGATGCCTCTGAAAATTCGAGGGACCAAGTTCAAATTGTTTCTCGGCTCCTACACTATTGTATGATTATTTTTCGACCAGGAAGTTCGTAACGAAAGAGTTGAAGTATTCAAAAACACGCGGCATCTGTCGTTTATTAAAAATTCAATTCCTGTGGCAATCAGAAGGGTCTCGGTTCCATCAATTACATACGATGACGTGATCCGAGGGTTCTTCGCGGTGGAAACAGCTCTTCGTCACCCATTTCCACTTGTCTCCGTGGCGCTTCATCATTCAGTAGTAAACATACGCGCATGGTCGGCCGCGAAGAGGCCGCATAATAAATTCAGCTGTCGCTGCCTGAGGATTCCTCTGTCCTGTTTCTACTCTCTACACTCTCAGCTAGAAAGCCTCTGTTTTTCGAAGAAACAACGACCACGGGAGAACTTTTTCATTAGCATGGAAAATAATTGCAAAATATTTTCAAGAAATATTTCCAGATTTATATCCATTGATAGTTTCATCAATTTGCACTATAATCTCTCCAACGTTAAATTTTCTATATTTAATCTTTAGATTTCGGGCTGAGATCTCTGCTCTTGCATATTCTTTCTGAAATGCCAATTTATCATCCATAAATGTAAATTAAGCCACTGTTGCGTTGATAGTCACGTTTAGAAATAATAAAAATAGACGTGAATTTAAGAATTTTGTATAAAATTTCACAATTGAAACGTGTTGCTAATTTAATCGTATTTTCATCCGATTAAAAAGTGAAAGAAAAAACAGTTCTCGCGTCGCAGAAGCGTATCAGGTGGTTTAAAACGATCGAAGAACAGGCACAGGTGATTGTGAATTACTTGAGCCGTGTGGCCCGTTCTCTTTGATGTCTTATAACATCGCAGGAGGGGTGGATTTTATTATGAAAATGATGTCGGGACCCGTACCCTCTGACGGAAGGCTCTTTCATTTTCAGTAATCCCCGACAGTTTTGCTTCTGGTATTCGTGCTCTGATAATTTCCGCTCGCTATTCACGCCCCAGTTATCGCGGCCTCCACGTGGAACACTCTAAATCGTTATCTTTCGCGAAATCCGTCCCATTCATAAAAGGTTCCATGCCTCTTCTCTCACTTTTTAATTACACCTGCTTCGAAAAGGTCTCCATTGGTCAGCCATCTTCGTGAATTTCTTCGTTCCATTTAAAACTGCTTCTGTTATCGTTTGCTATAGTAGATGTACCACAATATCGACGTCTTTCCGACGAGCTGTAAAAATTAAATACAAAACCTGTAACAAATTTCAGTATTCTAAATTCAACAACCTACTTCAAGTTGTTTATTTTATTTCAACGAAGCGATTGAAACGAAGAACGATTTGTATTTGAGCATAAATTAATTTTCTTATATTATTTGCCTAAAATAAGAATAATAAATTGAAATGCTAATCATTTGTTATCTTATTTCATTTTATAGCGTAGATCTTTTATCGTTAATTTCCGAAAAAAGAATGATAAATCACGATTGAGCAATCTTCCGTTATGTCTTGGCCTCGATTCCACGTTTCCAATATGGCGATCTCCTCCACAACGCCCATACCTTACCCAAGAATAGCAGAGTAAACGAAGTCGAGTTCGAAACGTTGATCGATGGCGTTTCTAACCGTGACTTTCGAGCTTTCTCCTCTATCTACTCCTCAGGTGCGCCGTTAGCATCCTCTTTCTCAGGTGTTTCCAGACGATCCTCTGTCCTCCTCGTGAAACTTTTCTTTAGAAACGGTCCGTTGTTCTCCTGTTTAATGTTTAATCAGACCAGACCGCTGGATAGTGCCCGGAGAAATACAGCTGGACGACAAACAGGCTGAAGGAGAGTGTGCATCAAAGAAATTGCTGGTTAAAATACAGAGAAAGAGAGAGAAAAAAAGAAAACGGTAGAAAAGGAAAATGTTAAGTTTGTGTTAATTTGAATTAGTGTCTACCCGTTCAGTCTCTTCGCGCCATGTTCCTTGTTTTCTTTTTACCGTTGTTCGCGGTGCCACCTCATTTTCTTACAGTCGTTGGAAAAGCTTCTTCTTTCGATTTCAATTTAAACGCGAAGCTACCGTCGAGAGTAGAAAAAAGATTTCTTCTTCTTTTTTTTTTTTTTTTCATCCCAGGGATGCAGCTTGCAGATGTTGTATGCTGGCATCTGTTCCTTATTTCTCTGCGTCTTTGTAGGGTTTGTTCGTAGATGATTTTCCTTTTGATCATCATACAGTTCTTCGTATTACTTCGGCGTACCTACGAACGTTGTAAACGATGGTTATATTATTACTTTTAACCGTATCTTCAAGTTGTCTTTCTGTTTCGAACGTTTCTGAGAGATTTGTTAGATTTTCTTGTATAACGCGAGTAACAGAATGGCATTGTAAGGAAGTGGCTTTATGACGGATGATAATTTGCTATTTTCCAGTTCTTCCTTCTTCAGAAAAATTTCTTTCGGGAAAATAGAATTGTCGGACCGTTTTTCTTCGAAGACGATACTGGAAATTCTGTTGCTGTTAATTCTGAGCGATACTAATCAACGTTGAGTGACTATATGGTTAGAATTGAATCATATCGATGTGTTTGATATCTATTTTCACACAAAACTCGAGAAAATCCTCAGTTATTGCGATCGAAATTTCGTCAATGTATATTTTGATGAAATATAGATTTTTGAATTGGTCTCCAAGATCATGTTATTAAAAACATATTTTCTTCTGGTGTTTAGCCTAATTTCTCAGCCTAGTTTTTTCAAAATTTTTCAATTTTCTATTTTACGTATACCGAAACTTACGATCCTGAAAGTGTTGTACGCCTTGTTTAGATATCTTTTGATCTAGAGCTGATTTTCCCTTTACTTATCGAATCACCCTTCCATGTTCCAAAGCTCATACTTGCGGAGCATGTAATTAACCTTCATAGGATCTGACGAATAATTAATCACACGGAGGGTCGGATTCCAATTAATTTCCACGACTAATCCCATTGCTGGGGGTTGTCCGACCATGTCTGGTAGGATACTACTTCCTTCCGCTCTGTGGGGACGCATTCTTGAGACACGATAGACCTCCAGCTATCTTCTTCCGTCATCGCGTTCTGCCAAAGACATAATCAGCCGGCAACCGCAAGCCTCTCTCTCTCTCTCTCTCTCTCTCTCTTTTTCTCTACCTTTTTCTCTCTCTCTGCCTCTCTCTCTGCCTCTCTCTCTTTTTCTCTCTCTTTCTCTCTCTCTCTTTCTCTCTCTCTCTGCCTCTCTCTCTTTTTCTCTCTCTCTGACTTTCTCTCTGCCTCTCTCTCTTTTTCTCTACCTTTCTCTCTCTCTCTTTCTCTCTCTCTGCCTCTCTCTCTCTCTTTGTCTCTCTCTCTTTCTCTCTCTCTCTCTCTCTCTAAGGCAGATCCACCTTCGACGTAGTCTACGGCGTCAGCCACTGATGACATCGTTAAATATGCAAGTTCTCAGCAGCACAACGGTTAGTTACCCTCCACTGGTCTCTCCTCCCCTTTCTTCCCTTTCTTCTCAAGCTTTTCTCACTTCTGATCCGTCCTTGTGTTCTGGAAACGAAAGTACGTGTCGTCTGGCTCGTCTGATTCTCTCGAGTGGGAAAGTTCCTTTCCTCTTCTCACTTTCTAATATTCCTTAGGAAACGATTTATCTCTCGGATGATAACATCCATCGTATGAAAAATTAATATTGACAAAGTATCGAGTATGTATTAGCAAAAAATTATATCTTCGAAAATTGATGCAATAGTATATTTATCAACAAATAAAACTGGATGTATGAAATACAGACAAATGCATATGTAATTTTTAAGTCACACGGTACTGTAAATGATTAAGATGGAATAAATTCATTAAATTAATTCGACGTTCGATTCAGAGCCTCTATTTATCGAGAGAATTTTACTACGTCTCGACATCTACACTCTCAATCCACGAATATCTCGAGCTTGAATTTTACGAGCAGTATCGCTTCCACCGTAAAATTTCAAGCCGTAACTAAATGGAATTACCCACGGCGATCCGCATCTTTCTAAATACCAAGCACAAGGGACAAGAAATCCTCTCTCCTTACCTTTGATTTTCATATTTTCCTCAAGATATACAAGGTCCCGAGAAAGGAAGTATCACGTTGTTATCGCGTTATACGCGTCGCAGCTCATTTTTGATTAATTCCACAGAGGAAACTATCCCTCGGAGGAAAATCGCATAATTGACTCGACCGGTGTATAATAAGCATTATTATCAACGTAAAGACGTTCATTCGGTTTTTCCACCGTGCCAGGAGATAACAGATGTAGCTCGTTAAGGTGACTTTCCATTGAGGGATCCGGTTCTTTAGGTGACTTACAATTACCGGTGCACGTTCTTCGTGATATTATTTAATTGGCGACAGGGACGAAGTTTCATAACCGACTTGAAGGAAACGTAAACATCGAAAATTAATCCTCCAACGGAGAATGCTTGCAGCGTTAGCTTTTGTCTTCTTTACTAGACGTTGTAGCGGTAAACAATGGAGATTCGTCTTAATGAGCCGCTTTTCATCTCTCCTTCTATCACGTTTACCGATTACAATTTAAACGAACGTACATACTTCGAGGACAGTTTCATTCATTTCGACGCGTTCCTTATCTGTCGAGCTCATTTTTCTGCAACGTGATTAACCCTTTGACTATGAAAAACGTATATATACGTCCTGTAAATTGTTTTACTACAACTGTTTTTTAATATAGAACTTATCGTTAGATATAAGATATGTTAGATAAAAGTGTTGTAAAAACAGAACTCTACTGTGTTCTTTGCAATTCCGACTAATTACAATTTTTTCGATATATTTTCCACTCATCGTCATGTAAACCAATCCTTCTAACTTCTCACGAGAACTCAGGTCGTTTGTTTCAGTCTTAACACTAGGTTTACGGGACACGTCAATTTGACGGATTTGAGATTTCACGAGAGAAATGATAAAAACAATTGCTATTATTTCCCAGCAACTTTTTCTCACTTTTATTTATAGAATGATACGAAAATATATTCGAATTTGTAAATACGTTGGTAATATACAATTATGTTGTCTCTAACAAATCGATTTCTGGAAGGAAAAATTCGGTTTCTGGTTCACGTAAGAAAAGCCCGTAAACCTAGTGTTAAAAAAGTTAAGATGTTCGAATATTAACCCCTTTCCACTCCAAATATTCGTTTTTTCTCTCTATATGATCGATTATCAAAGAAACTTTCAAAAACGAAAAGTTCTATTTTGAAACGAAGAAATGATACATACTTATAATTCTATATATATATATATTTAAAATATACATTTAAAATATATAAATTATAAAAATAAGACTTGTACGAAATAATGGTTCATGTTACAAATGTCGCCATATCAGCGCCTATGGAGTGCAAAGGATTAATGGGAGTCACTCTACGTGTAGTATAATATTCCTTCCAGCAGATGTTTCGTCAAATAACAAAAAATTATAATCGGTTACTTGTTTGTCTATTTCAGATTAATTGTGATTACAATGAAAAATCTTTAAGATCGTCGGGGAAAGGTGCAACGATTGTTTTCGAGCTTTTCCGCTCGGCTAGACGAACAGGAAGCTTCTTTATTTTCTTCCCTCCATCTTGCACGGTTTTTAACGCGACCAGCTTTTAATAGCACTTAACCCTTGTTAACGCGCAAGTGGGTTCGAGCACGTCGACGTAACTCCTTTGTCGCGAGACTCGGTACGTTACACGATTCATCGTTGCTTCACGCGTTACTAGTAGTCATCTAACGACATCTAATGATTAATCGTTAGTCCATCGATCGACGTCTGCTCCCGATGGACATCTTTGTTGAAGAAACATTCAACGTTCGATCCTTTCGCTGTTATCAATTATGCGTAGACTGTTGTGTAACTTTATCGGGGATTATTTCTGTTTTCAGTAGTACAAGTCAACGATATCTCGTACAGGATCTAATAATAGTAGTAAAAACGTGTTTACTGCGCATTTTATACAGTTAAGCTCACAGATATCTTTAATTTATCATATAATTATTGCTAGTGTAGGCATTTTAAGCGTTTAGGGGGTCGAAGGCCACGTCAAGCGGGACGATGGCCAGGTAGCGCGTCTAGATGGTCGAAGGACACCATTCTCACCCCTCTTTTTACTTGAGGAAAACCAGGCTTGGCAAAGCGAGGCACCTCGGGGTTTTCCCAAGTCGAGGAGAGGGGACAGGACGGTTTCCCTTTTAAGAAGGGAAGACCAGGACGCGGGAAGATAGAGTAGAAATGGATAGAGTAGAAATAGGAAGAAAGAGCGACTGACCGTTAGCAAAAAGTTTGAAGAGTACGCAACCGATAAACGATCATCCGACAATTTGTATTTTTATTTGAAGTCTTCAACCCTTCCATCTTCCCAAACTCCCTACACTAGGCTGAATTTGTTTTATGCTAGATGTGCTTGTTTTTTTTATTGAACGTAGAAACGAAGTCTTTTAGACTCTTGGGTACAGTCAAAGATTTAAAACAGACCGATAATCGAAATAATTTACATTGTTGTTTAGGAATTTTTGTCACTCTTTTGGTAGTTTGCAAATATCGTTACGAAATGTTTCGATTCGAACGACTGTACTTGATTAAGTGGCTTCAGATGGGAGGAATGAGTTTCTATACCGAATATTTACTCATAACTCATCGTGTAATTATCTCTTAACTAAATTTGCATTTTGCATTTTTTGCATATCGTATAATTATCTAACTAAATTTGCAAAATTACATTTTTGAAGTTGTTTCGTTATTTCTGAAGTAAATTTGCATTTTTATGCAAATTCGTATGTTTGAGATACAGTAAAAAAAGGCAGAGCTTCGATAGAAAATTATTTCACCTAGCACCCGTTATATATGAATAAAAAAGTACTATAATTTTGATGTTTTACATATTGTTTCATATTACAATGCATTCTATGAAATTTTGCACCTCGAACTGTTCTACGAATCGATACAAATTTGCACAGTTCACTTGTACCTATTACGATTTCTGCTTAGATCAATTTGTTTGACAGAAGTTCACAGTGGAATGAGCAGTCGATAAAATTTGCGAATAATTCATGGTTCAACGTAGCTGTTGCCATTCTACCAAGAAGTGATCGAGGCGTCACCAGAGTGGAATCGTTTTCAACGGAACAATCGCTGGTAGAAGAAGTGGAAGATGCTCGAGAATCGAGGCGTGGTTGAAGAGAAGCCTTTCCTTCTCGATCGAAGAGAATTCTCTTCGAAGAATTCTTCAATTCCCCTGGCGGCGAAGTGGCTTTTCCTTGGCTCGCCAATGGAAAAAGTTTATTCAGCGAATTAACAGCGAGCGTGTTCAACGGGCTAAGGTAAATATCGTGCCGATCTTCAATTGTTTCACCTCTGCGAAATGCCTGTCTAAAAGTAGAAGGATACGTTGGCCAGGTTGGAACGTGGAACGTTACCATTCTACAGGCTAAATGAGAGCATGGCGGACGCATAATGGAGAGGACGTGTCGTACATTCGGAAAGATAAGAGTGTGCTTTATTCCATTACCCTTTGCTTCACCCCCTTTTTCCCTCTTTCTCCTATTTAATTACACCGTTTTTGCGTTTGACAAAATGTAATCTCACACTCGTATTGTCTACGGCTGTCCCCGAATCTCCGCCATATTTTCCCTTTCACATTTATCGTATTTACTCTGTCTGACATTCGTTTATAAAATAATAGCCAGACTTCAATCCGGCGAAACTGGAAAGTATTTCATCGCTGGTTATTTGGTCAGCATTTTTTCTGAATTAATTCTAAGTAACTTTTTTTTTTAATAAACAGTCTATAAATATGCACCATTTTATCACTATAAACAATGAATGGTCAGTATTAAAGTCACCAATAATTTTGTTACTGTAAATAATGAATTGTCAGTATACAAAGTCGCATTTTTAATCAGTAGAATTTTGTTTATTTAGAAGATATTAATTTATCTTTTAGTTAGGTTGGATTATGGAACTGTGTAACGATATTTCATTCTACGAACTGATAATTTTTTCTAAAATACTGACAAATTATATTTTCGAATACTTTAGTAAGAAATATGGACAAACTATCATACTCAATCAATTGAATACTGATCACTTGTACTACATAGCGATGTTTTATTTTAAATACTGACTGTTCGTTAAAAATACTGATTAAAAATCTGTTTAAAATATCGACGGGATCAGCGTCGATGAATTTTACAACCGATAAAAATTTCCCAGTTCACGCAAGATGTGGAATTGTCGAAGTTGTAAAATAAATCTCCTTTTCCATTTTTCTTCTTCCTGAGCAAGAATGCCTCGTCTCGATATCGATTGTTCCACCTAAACACTGTACACGAAGAATCCACGGCGGAGGTATTCGCGAAAGATTCTTCAGAAAAATTTCCTGAGCGTGAAAGGACATTTATCGAGGCTAAAATTGTCCTCTGATGGTATTGGCTAATATCGGTATCCTTTAAAGTCGACGATATCCGGTGTTGGAGCGGGACCGATTTCCTCCGTGTCTCCTCCAATATGGCGTCTCGTCGAGCGCGACTCATCGCGTGCATAGACGATTGCGTTCCTTCCACCAAGCGAGATTGAATTCACCCGGGTAAACTCTATTCAGATCCTCTCTACGGCCACCTACGCGATCTGCCCTCGATCGAAAGGATCCTCTGACCCTCTTTTTATTCCTTCCACTCCACTTTCACGCTATCGTTTCCCGTTTAATTTATGGAATTTACAGTATCTTCAATTGATCGATCTATACTCGTCGAACATTCCATTAAATATTCTTTCAACCGTTTAAGTGCCACGGATCTTCGCAAAAATTCAGTCGAAGAACACCAAGCAGCGCGATCGCGGTTTTTTCACTTTTCAAAGCTTCGAACTTTTAATAGAAAGATGTTTAATAACAGCTCCGACACTTGTGAAAGCATAGATTACTATTTAGTGGAACCTTGATAAACGAGAACTGTTGAGAATACGCAATGTATATAGATATAATGTTTAATGTTATAGATATTTGCGTTTTCTGGTGCAGTCCCCTCCCTCACATGGGTCAGTATTACCTGAGTGGGTACTACACCAGTTTTTATTGCACCCCTTGAGCGTCTCGGTACTTTTTCGAGACATAGATAGTTCTTTGAAATCCTTCAAACTGAGAACAGCATTTCTGTTCGTTTTTGTAAACCTATACACTAGTAATTAATAAATATATACTTAGATCAAACCTTGTATTTATTTAACAAATAAATATTCAACAAGAACAGCATAAATTCAAACATTAGTTCGACTTTTACCGCTCAAACGATTAATCGTCACTCGTTGCTAAAGTAATACTGTTTCGTTGTCTTTAGTGAAACCTTAGAATCATTAGAATCATTCGACATAGAAATAGAAACGGTAGAATTCTATGGGCTGGTGTATCCATTCGTTCGGTAGACACTCAAACATTGTACAATATTCGGATCATAGTTAATTAGTCTTCCGATACAGGAAAGTGATCCTTCGAGATAATAATTAGTCGGTATAGGCGTGAAAAATCAGGCAAAAGTACGATAATATTCACATTCGAATGAACTGTTACATCTTTCTTCACGATCCTGGGAATTTCCTTTTTCATTCGCGAGAAGGTGAAAGCGTCGTGGTGGTCGAACGTACACCGGAAGTCCACAAGCAACGTTCGTGAATCGGGTCGCGTTTGAGACGACGTTTGCCAGACGGAAGTACCAGTCTCCCATAAAAGCCTTAAAAGCAGTCCCGTGCCTGAGAAAAGGAGTATCTATGCGACGTGGAAGGAAATGTTTCATTGTTCCCCAACGAGACAATTCCTTAAACATTAAAAGCGAACACACACGTATAAGAGACGAAACAGAGAGAAAGAAAAAAAAGCGGGGAAAAGGAAATAGAAGAAAAAAAAAAAGAAAGGGAAGTAGGAGAAGAATAAGGGAAAACAGTTTCACGGTTCCATTATCCAACACATACTTTTCTATTTTAATCTCTCGCCGTTTCTCTTTTTCCCGCTGAAAGTATTCCACGCGAAAATACCACGACGCAATTTTTCAAGCCCTTTCTCTTCCCCAATCGTCGTCGTTGGCGAACGTAAAGAGGAAACGGGTAACAAACCGCCACATTCACATCGATCCACTAGGTCTCTATCCAGCGAGCTCGTTAATGATCCGTTTCATCGCTGCTTCGACCTCGTTGTCGTTCGACAATCGAAACGCGAGCCACTTTCCTCTTTCTCTCTTCTTTTTTCCTTTTTCTTCTTTTTTTAGTTCTAGCTTTTCTCACAACCTTGTAACCCGCTTCGCGAATTCTATCGTCCACGAGTCATCGTCATCGTTCTCTCGTCTTTCTTTCTATTCTTTCTTTTTTCACTTTTCCCTTTAACTTGACGGAAATGGAGGGACGAGAAGAGGAGGAGAGGAAAGCGTGGTCCAATGGGGTGTATTCGAAACACGAGCGAAAGAAAGTCAGTGGAGAAGGCACTTAGGTGCACATACATAGAAAAAGAAAGGGAAAAGGTGAAATTCCGGACTACAAGAGGACTCTTTCACCGTTGCCCGTTTATTGTACGCCACGCTGTGAACGAAGACATTTTTGTAACATTCTCGCGAATCACGCGGAATGTTCAACATCGAAGCTGCAGATTTCCCTTTTGCAACGCCTTTGGCATTTTTTCTCATTCAACGCCGAAAAAGAAAAAAAAACTGTCGGTGCTTTCATACGGCAACTCGTTTCTTTCGCTGCGTGATTGCAGTTGAGCAGGTGAAGGAAGTGGAGACGTGTGCTGGGAAATTTGCACTGAAATGTCGCTCGTTTCATTCGATCTCTAATTACAGTTTTCCGTGACTCCGACGCCGATTTTCCACGGTTCGACACCAATTTCTTTCTTTTCCTCTTATCACAGTTTAACCACTTGCAGTGTGTAACTATTTCATAGATGTGCGTGTTCAAAACGTTACATTGTAACTCGTCGTGAGGCGTCACTTGAAACGAGAAGACTCGGTTGAATTTTACGCAAAGAATTTTACACAGATATGAAAAGAAAAGCGTCGTATGTTTTCGTGTGTTTAGACTATAGTATTCTCGTTTTAGTCCACTGAAATTCTCAGCCGCGTGTATTTCCCAGCACACCGATATCCATCGAGTAAACAGCAATAACGCGTTTAACGTCTGGAACAATTGATTTTATTCCGACGCGACGTGAAATCAGATCGGTCCGTTTGCCTTTCGAGGACGCTGCTCGCTTCCATTACGATATTCCCATGTCCTCGCTTGCAAATGGATTAAACAAACACTCTCGCATTTTAATATTTACGGTGGGAGAGGATCGTTTCACAGGGACGATTGTTATGAAAATACAACGTCCGGCTGCGTTCATTATTACGCTCGATGCCGACTTCTGGCGGTCAAGTGCTGAAAAAATGGCAGATTCGGCTATGAAACGTCGCTGAAATAATAAACGTTGATAATTGATATACAAAAAACAAAGGAGTATAAAAAGAGAAGATGGTTTAACGCTTTGGGTACATTTCACGTTTGAGATTATTTTGTCTAAGTGAAAATAACGTCGAAATATTTTGTGAAAGTGATAGTGGAAGTGTTAATGAAAGCGACTTTCTGTCGAAGAATTTCTTAGCGATCCTGTAATTGACGATTACAGGGAAATACAAAGCGAAGATGACGAAGACGACAGCGAACTGGAAAATGATGTTGATGATAGAATATCAACGTTTCAAAAATACGTAGAACGTTCATTTATTACAATTATCACAGTAATAGATTTGGATAGAAATAGAAAATCTCTCTTTCTATCATACCTTCGATTCATTCGTCTTATCTTCGTTTATTTACTTCTGCTTTGTAATTCTAATTTTTCAGAAATACATGAATTCTTGTATAAAATCCAGGCATTCACAAAAGAAGGAAGAAACAATCGCTGTTGTGGTATAATAATAATGATCACACGCAATAATTATCTTATGAAAACAGAGCTGTTAGCAGATAACGCAGAAACCGAGGGAACATTTACGCTAGCTTATTCTTCTCTCACACCTTCATCGATCCCAGCGTTAAACATTATTCGCAAGAAATTTCCATTCGAACATTATCATGCGCTGCCAGCGAACGTCGCAACGTCAGTTCCTCGAGATTCACTCGGCTAAGGGTAGAAGAAAACTCGAACGCCGAGCGTTCTTCGACGTCTCGTTCCAATTTTACCTCGTCACTGAGGGTGAGATGGTTCGAGGAGTTGGGCAACCGCGAAACATCGCACGAACCACGTAGACAGAGGCACGTTAACCTGGCTGAAATTCGTGCCGTGGTAACCAAGACAGAAATCTTCAGGCTTCTTCTTCCTCCTCTTCTTCTTCTTCTTCTTCTTCTACTTCTTCTTGCCTCTCCACCAGAACCCAGCACTTACGAGAATTATAATTTTCCTGATTCGACGAAAGTTCCGTGACTAAGCAGTCGAGGGAAAGCTTCTTCCCTTTTTTGCCTCTTTCAGAACCGATTCTGTTCTGTCTCGAAACCCACTTGGTTTACCTTATTAAACGGCGTTGCTTAGCCCCTCTGAGGAATCGCTGTTTGATGGAAATGAGTCGGTGGAAAGGAATGAAGAACGACAGGTTGCGAATTAACCCTTAACGAAATGTTTCCGATATATTTTCCTTTTCCTGATTGAATGGATTTTTATTAATCGAACGTATCTTGCTGATGTGATGCTTTTTAATCAATTCGAAATTTCTTCCGGCAGGATGATCCTGATGAATGAATCTCTGGTTAGGTGGAAAATTAAGAAAAACGATACCGGTCGAGGATTATAATGTCGAATTTAATATTCATTTTATTTTCAAACTTTTATACACTTCGTAAGATTGTTCGAAATAAGTTATACGTATCTATATTCCGCTCTTCTAACAAAAATCTCATTTGCCTTTAACCTCCTTTAACGTTCCATCTCCCTTAAGTCTAGGGGATCGTTTCTCGCCTATTTCGTCTGGTCTTTTTACGACGAAGCCTGGTAACTAAACGAACGCTTGTTTCACACCCGTGCTCATAATAAAATCGTTGTAGAATCTTGATCATATAAAAACACCAGTGCCACGGAATCAATTCGAGCGAACTTTTTTCCTTTTACGTCCGACAATGGTGGAATATTGTTTCGAATTTTATGAAAGGTCTAATAGAGGAGGTAGTCCTTTCAATACCTTAGCTGGTAAATTTAAAACAAATAAAAAATTTTCGTATGAACGTATTCGTTCGATATACATTGAACGTTCGAGTTAGGGAAAATTAAAGAAAATGTTTGCAATGTCCGTTTCGTGTCTCAGAATACGTTCATTGAGTTTCATCCTCGCTGGAAAATACCAGGTATTCTTCGAACAGTCTAAAATCCATTTTGTATCCTTTGCTGCTGATCCTGCACATTATTTCGATCATTCACACCTTGAAAACTAAAATACGTCCATTCCTCCATTCATCGTTCCGCGTTGATCTTTTCACGTAGATAAAAATCGCGTAAATAAAGTCTGTTTGTATGGAAAAAACCAAAATAAGTTTCATTCGGTGTTAGAATCTTTACTGTAAATCAAAGCGCCGTCGAAACTTAAATCGTAGAATTAAAAGGGATTAGAAGAAAATCAAAAAAGGTCAGAGTTATGTAATTAGTACGTTCAAATAAAAATTTGCGTCTCTTTAATATGTAATAAATTCAACGAGAGTTTAGATTCATCCTCTGAATGATTGACACACATTTATGGAACACTCTGAATAGAAGCAACGTATGCTTCAAATGACACATTCGAGAATAATCTCTAAGATAATTTGCGAATATTTCCACCAAGATTTTCCACGTCTATGCAGATGTCCAACTTTCGTTCACGTTGAATTTTCTACGATACACAGCACGTATGCGTTACGTGGACATTCCTATCAAAATCTCGAATCCGAGCGACGTCATTAAAATTCGTTCATCCCGAACCTGGGGCTTGATTACGAATGCCGTCCGCGTGAAACGCCTCGTTAAACGTGAAACGATCGCATAGAGAAGGACAACGCTTTCCCTTTCCATGAGTGAAAACTTTTACGGGGAGAAACAGAGAGGAGCGAGAGAGAGAGAAGCGAGAGAGAGAGGAGCGAGAGAGAGAAGCGGGAGTGAGAGAGAGGAGAGAGAGAGAGGAGCGAGAGAAAGGAGCGAGATAGAGAGAGGAGCGAGAGAGAGAGTGAAGCGAGAGAGGAGCGAGAGAGAGAAGCGAGAGTGAGAGAGAGGAGAGAGAGAGAGAGAGAGAGGAGCGAGAGAAAGGAGCGAGAGAGAGAGGAGCGAGAGGGAGAAGCGAGAGAGAGAGAGTGAAGCGAGAGAGAGAGTGAAGCTTGAGAGGAGCGAGAGAGACAGTGAAGCGAGGGAGAGAGTGAAGCGTGAGAGAAGCGAGAGAGAGTGAAGCGAGAGAGAGAGAAGCGAGAAAGAGAAGCGAGAGTGAGAGAGATTCTTCGCTCGTCTCTCTCTGGTCGACACACCATCTTTCCTACGTTACGCAAAAATTGAATCCCTTTTAATTGGTCGCCGGATTTTAATAGACACTCTCCAAGTGGAGAAGGACGAAGAACGGAGAGAACGATTTATCATCCAACGTTCGCGATGATGCCTTCGTAATAGGTGTCACCGAGATGAAAGATCGCCCTCGATGAATCTGTACTTAATTCAACTGGAAATTCCGCGTTCTCCAAGTTGGCGGGACAGAGAAATCCTTGGAAAGAGATTAAACGACCCGAGGATTCTTTGGTTATCCACAACTCGAGGATTACTCTCTCGCCTTTTCCTCTCTGTTTCTCTCTTTTTTTCTTCTTCTTCTTCTTTCCTCACTCTTCTCCCCCTTTTTTTTCATTCACCTACTACCACGGAAATCTCTTCCTGTCTCTCTTTCTTTCTTTCTTTTTCACCCATTCGCGGGAAGAGGAATTTGTCCAGGACAAGTGGTAATCGCCGTCGAGAAACTTTATTCGTGTCAGAAACGAAGGTAACTTCATAATCGCGAATGTAATTAGTAAACTGTCCTCAATTACGTGGCCCGCTTGAACATCCCCTTGGAATCCGGGCAAGTTTCGCCGGAAACAACACTCTGTTTTTTTCCCTTTTTTTCTATCTCATCTCTTCATTCGATTACATTCCCGCAGGTTTAATCGCGGGTGATTCACGTTGTATCGTAAAAGAATCTTTCCTTAAATAGCTATAAGAATTAGTGTATTGAAATGTCGCAAGAGCTCGTCGGAAATATCGAAAATTCACTTTTTCCTAATCTCCTCTTGACAAGTACGATCTACGAACGAACGTGTAAAAGAAAACAGAGAAAAGAAATAATTAAACTATCGATGTATCCACTCGTTTATCCATTCCACTCGTATATTTCGCCGTCTGCTCGTGGGAGAAGCGATTTTCAAGCGCATCCGTGCGCAAGGAATCCTTCGATCCTCTCGAAGCAAGAAAAACGCGTTCCCTCGACGGGGCTTCCGAAAAATCGTCCGATCTCTCGTCAGCTTCACGTCATAATCCCTCGGTGGATGGTTACGACCTCGAGAAACTGTGGAACAAGCTTGGAGGAGGTGGTCGGAGGAGTCGAGGGAGAAGGAAGCCAGCATTGACATTGACTTTCTACCCCACGAGGGTTGAAACTTGAAGAGAGATAGATAGAGAGAGGGAAAAGAGGTTGTGAAAGAAAGGGAGAAAGGTGAAAGCAGGTGGTAGAGACGAACTAACTCTGGTGGACGTAATAGGGGGCGGGAAATTGCGTGGAAGAAAATTATGGGTGTGTATGCGAGTCCAACGCGCTTGTAGAGGCGTAATTTCATCGACGGTATTGCAGCTTTGATAATAAGGGGACAACGAACTGGGATTATAGCGATAGTGACCATTGTCTTGGCGTGAAAGCTCCTGTTCCTTTTTTTTTTTTTTCTCTTGATAAGGGCGGATGATGTGTGGGATCCAAGATAGGCGAAAATAACGAGTATGTTTAATTAACGGGCTGCACATAGGTACATTATCGATCAAAAGTTTATCATCGGCCAATTTTCATCAACATTGAAGCTTCTATTAATTTTTTATAAATTTAAAATTGATTTTATGGACGTCGACACTATCGAGTGTAAAGGAAAATATGATGTTTTTTTAAGTACTTTTTTAAAATTTGCTTTCATAAAAGAAGTTTTGTTACGTACGATGTGGTTTGTCTTGAAATGCCAAAACTGTAGATTAGACTATTATTCCGCTGATAATCTCAATGGAGAAATAATAAAAGTAGACTTGTACTTAAGAATTCTGCGCGAGCTTTTATCATACGTAATAATCGTTGTTAACATTTCACGTGCACAATTTCCGCAGTATTCCCTGAAAATTCGATGACTGTTCATACTGCAACTGCGCCGCGCGCAACGAGTGGTTTACTTTCGAGTGGCCAGCAGTCAAAGGGTTAAATTGTATCGCAAGTTACCGTGTACCGTAGTTTGTTGTTCGAAACCACTTCTCATCTCCATAGCCTCATTACTATAATTCATTCCGAATAAAGCTACGAGGAATTCAGGTTTACACGTAATTGTACGAGGAAGCTAAATTTCTTCGTTTAAACTACTTCGAAGACACATTTTTGTTCATCAAACTCAGCAACGACCAATCTTCAGAGGACAGATTCCACGCATGGAACGGGAATAAAGTGCTTCACGCTGCCTTCCAACAGTTTCTGCCGTTTCAGAGACGAGCCTTGACTTCGAACTTCCTTTCCATTCGGGTTATAACGTGTGACTCCCAGGGGTAAGCTTCGCGGAAGGCGATTTGCGGCTCGATATCCGTAACACACGCGTTCCTCGCCATGGAACAAGCATCCTGGGATTCCTTGGAAACAATAAAACGTTTTAATTCCCGCGAAACTGCCTAACATTCATATCCACTGCATCCTGAACCACTCGATAGTCTTATTCCTTAAATTTCGTATTAATTCATCGTTCTCCATCGAAGAATCCCAAGGTAGAATAAATTAACTAGCGTCTGATTGCACGCGAGTGCTTCGAAGAGCCTGAACCTGTTGACTTTGTATCTCCATCAGCGAATTTCTCTATTTTCGAGAATATCCAAATCCATGATAAACTAGTTGAGAATCTTTTGCACCACATTTGCTCCTCTCTGACGCTGAGGACTTTTATACTTGGATTTCAGAGTACATTTGTATGTAATCGGACAGAAGTAGCAAAAATTAGCAGATCTATCTGTAAATGTACATCGCAACGTGACGTATTCAAGTTTCGTTGTTTTATACAAAATGTGTAATCTTGGAGAATGTGAACATTCGAAGAAATATGATTGTAGTATGAAAATAAAGAATTGAATACTGTAATTTCTCGTGAACTTGTTTACCTTACAGGTGGTATTCTTATTAGGTTTCGTAAATTGGATATAAATTGCTGAATAACATTGATATGACAATAAATAATCATATTAGCAGTTTCAAAGCAATGAAAAATATTTTATTCACGTGTATCTCAACTATGACGATAAGATTTCCTTAGGTTAATTTTCTACTTTGTTTGTGGCCTCTTAACGTGTCTATTATCTCGTAAACTATAGTTCATCTTCTTTCGAAAACCGTTAAATTCAATGTATCAAGCTTTGTCATTTTGCAAGAGCTTATGAAAAAGTCAGCGTTACACCTCGCGATCTCTGACTTACAATATTGAAGGAAGAAAGGAATCCTATAATCCAAAGGAAGATATTTGTCACTGAAGGAAGGTACAACCCTACGAAAGCTGAAGTTCCTCGATGTTGAAGATCAAAGATGGAAATATGCACGTTTGGAACAATCGAGGAACGAAGTGTACAGTGAATCGGCGAGGAGTGAGTTACGTTATCGGCTGTCTCGATCGAGTTTTCGAGAATAACGTTCATCTATCACCAAGCAGCGAGCAGACTGTGAGATACTTGGAGTGTATCGATAATTCATCGCGCGCCGCGAGATACTCGCTTAAGATGAATTTCGCGACCGATGATCCATCACTTGTACAGAATTCGACGAGCCGCCTATCGGCCAACCTGGATGATAAAGTTTGTCATAGGCCTCGAGCAATCTGTCTGTGAATAATCCTGTCCTATGTACATCGATAAGTAATACTTAAAAAAAACATTTATTGAAAAATCTTAGTTGAAATTTTAAGAAGTAACAGGCGGACAGATTTTCCGCGTTCGTTGAAAATAAAATGACCGAGTAAACGATCCGTTTTCATTAAAGTTTTTCAAGGTAAGTAAATCCTCTCTCGAAAGCGTCTTTGTTCGAACTGGAAGAAAGGCCGGCTCCATTAATGCATTTAATTCATTCACAATTGTCGAGCGCGGTTATATTGCACCCGAAGAAAACGGGTGAAAGTATTTCCCTTCCCCCCCCCCCCCCCTCTGGTTTCGTATCTCAATTAAATCGAGCCGCGAACGAGTTTATACATTCACCGTCGCCGCGTTTAATTACACACGCAGATTGCCAACGAACGAAGCCGCGTTTGTAAATAATTAGAACAGTGCTTCTACTCCTCTATATCGAGCTTTCGCGCGCTGCAATTCAATGCGTGCACAAAGATAAAGAAAGAGAGGAAAGAGAGAGAAAGAGAAAGAGAAAGAGAGAGAGGCAGAGAGAAAGAGAGAGAGAGAAAGAGAGAAAGCGAAAGAAAGAGAGAGAGAGAAAGAGAAAGCGAAAGAAAGAGAGAGAGAGAAAGAGAAAGCGAGAGAAAGAGAGAAAGAGCGAAAGAGTGAGAAGCAGAAAGAGAGAGAGAGAGAGAGGGGCAGAGATGCAGAGAGAGCGAGAGAAAGACAGGGAGAGAGAAAGAGAGAGGCAGAGAGAAAGAGGGAAAGAGAAAGAGAGAGCGAGAGAGAGAAAGGCAGAGAGAAAGAGAGAGAAAGAGAGAGCGAGAGAGAGAAAGGCAGAGAGAAAGAGAGAGCGAGAGAAAGAGAGAGAGCAGAGAGAAAGAGAGGGAGAGGTCGTGTTAAATAATTATATTTCCTTGGATCTCATTAGTACTTACACCGTAAGCTCCGCGTTCTCTACGTGCATTATCGTTTCCGGAATTGCCGCAGGAAGGAACCACGAAAGTGTAGTACACTTTCACGCAGGCAAACACTTCAAGGAAATTCTCTGCCCTTTTCTTCGATGCTTTCTCCGGATCTTATTCAGAAAAGCGAATCGGCTGACTCGAACAGCAAAGTGGATCTTTTTACCTGTATACAAGAAAGTGAAATGATAAGCACCGATTTAAAAATCCCCGTTTTACGGTTTCGCATAAAGAAGCAAGGATGAACGATAGATGAAACGTACATTCTTGACCAAAAGTTTGTGTGCATTCGTTATCGAATTGCACACTTATTAAGAGAGGAACCTACGTTGATAGCTGAATATGAAGGCTATTTTCAAGGATTTGTTTTTGGCGAAATTAATTCCTTTTCTCAACTGTCTTTAATGCCTTCGGAAAGTGCAGTTCTTGACCTACTTTCTCGAAAAATTTGATGTTAAAATATCGATTATCGTTGCCGTGGTAGTAATCAGCGCGAGAGGCCTGCGAAAATTTACAGGAAACGGGCGGACGTGTAATTTTCTCAATTTTTAAACATTTTGCAAATTAGGAAGTACAAAATTCTTCGATTTTCTCAAACTATCAGATAACAGCTTCAGTTACGCGTACAATTTGTAGAAAATACACAATTCGTTCCCAAATAGGGTGTCTTTGAAGAAAACATTTGGAGAATCAGTGAAAGATCAACATATTTTCCAAAATTCTACGAGAACTAATTATCCAATCGAAATTTTTGCCTGATAGTATAGATAGTGTAGGTAGCAGAGAATGGTAAACTCAACGATTGTTCTGTTATCACGAGAATAAGAAACGAAATCCGTTTAAATTTCCCAAACCTTCGCGTTCCCCCTTTCTTCCTACGAAATTATTGAAAATTTTTTACATAAGTAAGTGCATCAATTCCCATCAGTTCCCTTCGTGTGTGCATATAGAAATGTGTTCGTACACTTCTCTACAAATGGATAAAACGTCCCACGTGTTCGGACATGAGCTACAAACACGGATCCGCGAGCAATGACATGCACTCATGGCACCGTATGAAATATTCCTGCTGGCCCAGCTACGTGATACTCGCAGACGCACGGAATATTCCTTTGTATCTTTGTCTACAGGTGACACGGCTAAAGTGCACTTTTCTCCGCGCGACGAATGAAAAATGAGAGGGTGCCACGCCGTGCAGAAGGAACAGCCAGTGATACAAGTTTTTCCCTCGGACGGGAAGAGGGGAAAAGAAAAGAATTAATGAGGCTGGCTCGAATGGTTGATTCTCGTTTAGAAAAAAAAAAAGAAGAAGAAAGGAAAGAAAGAAAAGAAAAGAGAGGACAAAGAAAGAAGAAAATAGTAGAAGAAGAGATGAGAGTAAGAATGGAAGGAACGGTGTATCGCGCGAAACGAAAAAGTTTCGCTTCAGACTGCTTTGGCCAACTGTATCCTCACGATCTGAAGTCACGTGAATTGTTTAAACGCTCCTGTTGCCTCTTCCTTTCGTTCGAGAAACGGATGACAAGCGTGATCTAACGCAGACTTTTTGCAATCGTAATTCCCTTCCTGGTAACGAATGTCATTTGGTGAAAGTGAAAATGGCTTTGTTTTGTATCGTGGATACTCGGGTATTCATAAAAAAGCTATAAAATCAGATTTATCGGCAATTACGCTGCTCTGAGATACTTTCGCCGTTTTCCTTTATCGTTCTAGATAGTTTACCTTAGTCTAAGTCAGTTGTAGACTTTTGCAAATTACACGTGATGTTCAGCTTAAGCTTCTCGCTTGGAAATCATCGATCGCGAATGTATTAAGATAGCGTACATGATCGAGCACGTATCATTCGAAATAATGAATTTTCCATTCGAACCATGGTATATTTACGACACTAGTGCGAAACGGTGCAGCAAATTGGTTTCCCCGGGCTCCGATCATCGTTAGAATACCTTATCATCGATTGCTATCACGAAGCACTCGCAAATCAAGATTACGTGCCCTCAGCCTCCGTTCCTCTTTGCTTCTTGCCACTCATCTATGTCGGATCGGGTAATTTCGGCTAAGTGGCTCTCCGGAAGAGGCGATCGAAGCAAACTGGTGTTCCGTTAAACAACGCCGTCACGTTATACGAGTCCCTTGGCCGTGTAACATCGATCTCGCTATTTCCGTGGACAGCGAGTGTGAGAAACGAATTAGAACGAACGAACCTTCGTCGAATTACCTTCTTCCTCTTTCTCACTTGCCTTTGGTCCTTTCACGTTGGTAAAAAGTGTACGTGTGTGTGTGTATATATACTCTTATCGGGGGAAACGTGATTAACAATTAACACTTTCCATGGCTACTCTAACATCCCTCGTCTACTTTTTACATGGGGGTAAGTGTTACGTTTCTTTCGTTGCGACAGGATTCAAAGACAAGATTGCTAACGATAGGTGACGAGGCGTAATTTCTCAAACTACGCGTATTATCGTTCACGATTCTATTTCGTTTCGAATTCAGTGAATTACTTCCGTGAAATATATTCGACAGCGGCGGAATTGAACGCAGTAACAGCGTTAGGCGTTGGTAAAGCTGGTCGGATGGGAAACTGCTGCAATAATTGTGTCGGGGGAAATTACACTCTCAAATGTACCGTCGCGTCGTTATAGAAACATTTACAATTACCCGCAGAATAGAATTTCATTTCGCGTACGGTACGTGCAATACGTTTTCCCGCGTATAAACTGCGCCAAGGAAAACGCGTATCTTTCGTGTGGTAACATGAATCGTTAATACAGCCATTGCTTTCTTGTTTCGTGAAAAAAAAAAAAGAAAAAGAGAAAAAAAAGTGAGAAAGAAAGAAGAAAAAGAATCGAGAATATTATTTATCCCTCTGCGTGCCGCGTCGTAAGTTTCAACGTCAGCCAGGGCGCGTGCGCGATTTCGAACGAACCAATAGAGTGTCGCGGCGCGAATGCAACGGCCAATGGGTGCGCGGGACAGGGACGAAGCGGTTGCGCGGTGCATTGTCCACCATAGAGCGACGGCGATGCTTCGCAGTACCGCGGCAACCCTCGAGCTAAAAGCATCGTGCTAGATGTTGTTCGTGACCCGTGCGCGAGTCGTGTCGTGAAACGTGAGAACCTCCTTCCACCAGGTTTTGCTCTCGTTCTCGCGACCAAATTCGTGCGCGTTCCGTGTCCATTCGTTGCCTCTCTTTCTCTCTGTCACTCTCTCTCTCTTTCTCTCCCATCTCTCTTCTCCGCGTGAATTCGCGTAGAGAAAACCGATCTCGCGCCATTGCGCGTCTTCCGTAAATCTCGTTTATCTTCCCCACGAAAACAACCATATATACGGGTTATTCTATCGGCGACTGGTCCACGAGTTCTCTCGCGATGCCTGTGAGTGATATGTGAGGTGTGTTCTACTCCATCGACACCGGTCGCTCTGTTGGAAAGAGAAGGAGCGGACGGCGAACATCGCGAACAAGGTAAGATTATCCGTGTAAACGAACGTTAGGCGTGAGTAGTATGAAACGAGGCAGAGAGTATCGAACGATCTCTCGATACACTGTACGATACAACGATCGATTCGAGTGTTGTTACGAACGGGTCATTGGCTTTTCGACTCTTCTAAAAAGATTCGTTCAAAGGGTGGGGCGAATGTTTTTGATCACGCGGTAACGGTTCGAGTTTCCGAGGAAGTAGGCTTGTGCAGTTCCAACTAGGGTCAAGTCGTTGCATGTAAACAACCCATGCCTGCATCGCGTCGCGCATCGTATTTCTAGCTGCACCGTGTTAGTTCTCCGTCTATTTTTTTTTTTGTTTTGCCTTCTTTCGTAATTCCGCGAAATATGTCTGCGTTTTCGTTGGTTGCTCGACCTGTTCGTTACGCAATGTCTATGAGTGTGTAAATACACGCGGAACTGAGGTTATGCGATCGTACGGAATCAATTATAACCTATATATTATTTTTTTTTTTATTTCCCCGTGTAGTTACCAACCACGTACACGATCTTTTATGTAATTTTAACCCTTTCTGTGTGAAGTACTAGAAGCAATATTGATTGATATGTGATTAAGTTATCGTTTTCATTCTTTATTTGCGCTAAATTGAATCGAACTTTTTTTTTCCTCAACATGTATCGTTTGGTTGAGAAAACTAGTAGGTTTCGAAAATTTTGCGACTTAAAAATAAATTACAACGAATCTGAATGTTCAAACTTAGGAAACGCGTATGTGTGTTCACAGTCTGTGATGATAATTTTCATATACAGTGACTCTCATTTCAAACACCCTTTAAAACAGAGTGAATTTCAAAATATTTTTCACACATTATCTAATAAACTAATCCTTCTACCTTCTCACGAGAACTCAGCTCATTTGGTTCCATTTAAAACAAGTTACTTTGTTTCAAAAGGTGTTCGAATATTAACCCTTTGCACTCCATTTTTTTTTTTTTTTCTATATGATCGATTATCAATTGCAGCATATTTCTGCAAAGAAACTTTCGAGTTCTATTTTGAAACGAAGAAATGATACATGCATTCGAAGTGTTAAGCGTGTCCAAGTGTTATTTTAGATTAGGGAAATAAATAAACGATCGCAAAAACAGTATACCGTGACGAGTATGAATACCATTAGGCAAAACACGAGCGAAGGAGGAAGGAAGAGCAGCGATATGCGTGCTGCTCTGCGGTAGATTTGTGGATTTGTTACCGGAGGCTTGTAACCTGAAACAATTACGCCCCAATCGGGTCGGTCCTACGTGCACGCTTCTGTCAATAGACCATACGGTTAGATAGTTTGCTGCATTATCGTTGCGTATGAACGCGGCAGCTCTCGTTCGATTTCGAAACGTCGACAAAACCCCGGGGGTTCGTGCACAAAAATAAAAGAAAATAAAAGGAAAAAAAAAATGAGAGAGAAGAAACAAAATCGTGGCCCGTTAACGATCCAACGACTGTTTCAATTTCAACTTTCAACCCTTCCTCCGAGTAATTGCTCGTCGATCTCGAGCATTGCATTATTTCTTTCTGTTTTTTTTTTTTCCACCTCCTCGCGCTTTCGACGAGATTCGAAGCGCGTGAAAGTTTGTTTTCACAATAATTTTTGCGTACCCATCGTAGCAAGGAATTGCTCCAGTTTTGTTCTGCGCTTTGTTTCATTTTTTTTTCGTTTTTTTTTTTGCACCCAGAGTCGAATATTTGCGGGACGAAACGCGAATCGCGCGCTGGCACTCGATTGTTCATTGAAGAGCGAATTGATCGCCGGGTATTTTGTATGATTAACGAGTTTTCGTACTCGAAATGCAGTATAAGTTAGGACTGTGCTCGTATAAATGTACACCGGGTTAAATATACAAAGAGTCGTCTATAAATCGCTGCTATCGTAATAAATTCTCGAAGAACAGATTTGCGAAATTTCAAACAATTCCTAAAACGTATGATAAAGAAAAGAAAAAATATGTTGTTCAATTTTCAAACGATAAATTTATTAATAAACCACGCTTTGTATTTAAAATGGAGATTTGACGCAGTTGGATGTGTCGTAAGATTTAATGAAATATTTTTAGAAAGAGAAGGAATTTAAAGGAATTTTTAATAGCACATTGTTTGGTTACAATAATTATTCGTGTACTTAAATTACCGATCAATTAATCTTATCGCGAGGATGATATTAGAGGCGTTGGCTGCCTATCACTTTAATGGGTATCCATCAATTAAATCATCTATCGGAGATACTTTTCCCAGGCACATACTGCAAGCGTTCGATTTCATGTTAGCATGGTTATTAATCGATTCTCAATCAATTATTTCATCCTGAAAATTATATTCGCCGAGGTGTAACGCCGCCTCTCTTCGTTGCAGCTCTCATTACCATTTCCCCTATTTCATTATCGCAAATGTATTAATTAATTGTTGCCTTCGTTGATTCCTTTCCTCTCGCGTTCATCCCATCGTTCTTCCTGTTCCTCGACGTTTCCACAATATCGTACCGTTAAGTAAATTGAAAGAAACACGATCTTGCTGTGAAATAAATCCATCGACCAAATGAAAAAGAAATACATAAATAAACAAAGAAATGCAATAGTGATAATTCAACTCTCTCTGTTAATCCTCAACCTTCTGTTAACCCATTCGAGACGACGATTTTTTTCGAACACGGTCCCCAGGAGCGAAACTTATTATCTTAAGCCTGCGCTGCATGCGTATTCATAGTATTTTACATGTAAGAAAGGCTTCAGATAATTTTTAGATTTTTTGGTACACAGTAAAACCAATGCCAAATTTTGTTTTCCTGTACTTTACAGATTTTCGACGACTAGTTTACTCAGAATAACTGATAATTGCACACACGGTGTGCAATCGGTCTCGAATGGGTTAATTCCTGACAGTAGAGGAATTTAATTGTATTTATTGTATCATGATAATTTGTCCTTTCCATTCTCCGAGCGGAAACTTTCTCGATACGATTTCCATCATGAGCTTCCACGCGTCAAGAAGATAACTTCTTTGTAAGAAGGAACGTTTCAATCGGTTCGTAGGATCCTGCGATGCCTCCTTCTTAGCCGTGCTTTAAATAACGTTTGAATAAAGAGGCCGAAAAAGTTTTTCGGTTAGACTCGAGGCAGAATTTACAGCGAGGGTAGAGAATAACCAGCCATCTCTCTCTCTCTCTCTCTCTCTCTCTCTTTCTCTCTTAAATAGACGAGGTAATAATAAAGTGAGACGTCGACGTGGACTGAGGTGACGGCGGTGGTGGAGGACCGGATGTGAAGAGGTGAGAGAGGAAGAGAGGGAAAGACGAAGTTGCCGCACACTCTGGATATTCAATTTCAATCGGATTCCTCGAGAGCTTCGTCCCTAGAATCCGTAACAAAAGTTCAGCAGCGACGCGTCTTGGTGAACCGGACCGATTTCGACCACTTCCGGTCTGCCAGGGGCGTGTTTTAAAAGTATATGATGAAGGAGGAGGAGGAGAGGTGGTGGAAAGTTCTTTTTCTTCCTTTAAGTTCCTTCCCTTCCTTTACTACCAGTCGTTAAGTTCCCTCGAAAGCATAACCTCATCCTCGTTCATGATTCTTCTTCTTCTTCTTCTTCTTCTTCTTCTTCTTCTTTCTGTTCTTTTTCGCCTTCTTCTTCTTCGTATTCTAGTTCTGCCATGAATCCAAAGCTATTTGCCAAGGGACACATGTTTTGAGAGTGTTCGGAATGTTAGCAGGGAGGTTTGTGTTCCCGCAAAAATTCCACGGGAAATTCCTCGATGATTATTCGTCTAATTTGTTTGTCGTTGAGTAGAAGTGGAACAAGGAATTCTTCTGGGCGTTTTTCTCTCTCTGCGGAGCTTGAGAGTTAATCTCCAAGTAGAATCCGTGATAATAATTGCGACCGGGTTGACGAGTAACGTACACACGTAGGAATTCTCTTTGTTTTTATTGCAGAGGGAAAGGTATAGTCTGTGGAAGCGATAATATTGAAGTAGTAAAATCGAGTAGATTTTTATTTCAATGTTTCTTTTGTGTCACTTGTATTTATCTTGCTAAATGAATTTAACACTTCTATTCAATACTGGCTCGAATTTTACTGTCCAACTTATTCTTACAGCTCTACAAATTTTCAATGAAAACTCGTGAGAAGGCTTACTGTATCGTTCACTTTCGTCTATTATAATTCATGAATTTATTACTGGAAGCAAGAAACCGATTAATAGGCTCGTTAAGTCGAGAAACCGTGGGAGAAAAAAATCGATTAATAGACTTTCGCTTTGATAAAGTGTTAACTTTGGACAGAGTGTCTATAGATATTCATATCCTATACTGTTCACTCGCAATGTGAATGCGCGTGTGTATATATTAATGATGCGAATGGATTATGGTGAATTTTTACCGATACTGTAATTATTATTGAATAGGAACCGACGATATTAATGTTAATTAATACCGTGTATCAAATTAATCCTCGAATTCGTGCGTTCTTTTACGAAATTTTACAATAATGTAATTAAAATGTGTTTCACTATTTTAATCAACGATACATCTTCCTTCACTGCGAACAGTAATTTCTTTTTTCAATTTGTTTTACCGAAAGATTGTATAGCAGAAATAATCCTCGAATTATAAATTCGCAAATGACCGCAGATTCACGTTTCCGATTTACGATCTCGTTATAACGTTACCACCGACTACACCATAAACAACGTACATAGTTCTACGTGATCCCACGGGTAGCCATTTTGGCTTTCACTTTTACCGCATTGATTCTCAGAGGAAACGCGTAAATCAGCGGGCGACGTGGCCGCAGAAGCTTGCGGTTCGCCTAGTGAAATACGCGTACGAATGCACGTTTTCCCTCCGATCGTTTTATGGCCGACAGAATGGTGCCAGAATTTTTAGTTTTATTCGGGCAACGGGTCGTTCCCCGGAAGTCCACGCGCTGCCTGGGAACACAGAATCCCCGTTTAAATTCATGTAAAATCTCCGGCTGGCGGTCATAGACAGACAGAGAAAGAGAGAGAACTGCTTTTCATTATTTACGTGCCAACAAGTAATCGCGTTCACGACAACTTGTTGCTTACTAGAAAATTCGGAACTTCGCAGGACCATAGAGAGGTGTACAGTCCGTTCGCCAAGGTAATTGCACGCGACTGTTCCTCGTCGATTTACGCGATTAAACCGTGGGATTAGTTTTCGATCGACCTATCGATACTACCTATGGAAAAAGAACTTTCCGCGATTTTACACATTGAATTAACCCTCTCTTCCTCCACCCCCACCTCCCATAGGATTCTTTTTCCCATTGTGAATCCTTTGAAGATCCGCCAAAAATTTTCTCAGCTCTGTCGTTTAACTGTTTTTCTAATTTTTGTGATTAATATTTGCACGGCGATCAATGGGTCGTTTTGGACCCTGAGGAATCGAATTTCTTTGTTCAACGAATGTTTCTAGTACTTCTTACGCACTTCGTGATATTTTCTTGGTACTTTCAACCCTTAATGTACATAATTTTTTCGATGAAAGTCAACTCTGTTCTCGTGAAGAAAAATTAGCATTAATTGGAATGGTACATTTTCATTGGTGAAGTAAGAACTGATAATTACTAGAAAGAAATTGAACAACGTGGAAAGTGTAACAATGTTAACGGTGTAATACAGGAAGAGAGAAATAAAAAGGAGACCTGTAAAAATCTAGATAAATGGATATTTAACTTTCGAGAGGATTAAACCTTTCTTTTAACAAATGTAACTCATCTTTATTACATTCTGACTATAGTATACGAGCAGGAAAAGAGGGGTGAGGAGCAGGTAGTTAATTCTACCTCGTTTCACGTGGAGAAAATTTGGAAAAATTATAGCTGAGATAAATTGCGTTTTGCGTTAATCCTTTGCGAAGTTAGATGTAAATTCTCCTTTCGATTATATTAATTCGAAGCTGATCCGAACGTTCTACAGCGCTGATTTCAATTTCTAGATTCGAGTTAGATAGGACGAATGAATTCGTGATCGTTGGTGATCAATTCTAGCAGTAGGTTCGATGATAAATTCCAACGACGCTGTTTTCCTGGCAGATTTTTCGGGGCTTGTGTTCCCTCGGCGATCTTTCGGGACGTAAGTTAAGGGCAGAAATTAGGTCAACGACGTCGAGAGACAAACGATCCGACACGTAAGCGAAATTCACCGTTCTCGTCCAGCTGCGAGATATTCCATGCTGGAGAGGGTAATGAAACGCAATGAAATGTAACGGAAAAAAAAGACGAAGAGAGAGAGAGAGAGAGAGAGAGAGTAGAGTAGTTTTCAGTTAGGTGACACGAGTTCGTAGCTGCGGAAACCTCTTCGTCCGGTGACAGTAAACGAGATACGACTTTCGACAGTGAAATAACGTCCTGCGCCTTCGTCTGTTTCCACGCGAAAATGTTCCCATTGCCATACGAATAATGCAGAGGACTCGTGGATTCTGGAAAAGAAAAAAGGAAAGAAAAAGATAAGAAACCGTGATACACGATTTTTTCAGCCTGAACGTTCTATTTAAATGGTTGAAAAATACACTCAACTTGGTGACTTTTATTCAAGGTGTTTTTGAAAAATGAACTCCTCTTTGTTTCTTCTTTCTACTTTCATCGTTCGAACATCTCCACCTTGTGATCATTTTATAAATTTCGTTGAACAACACTGGAAAATAACGATGATACAATTTTGTTTCTCTTCGTTCTTTTTTGTTTTTTTCGTTTTGCTGCGAGAGATTCAACAATTAAGCGCAGTATTTCTTTTTTTTTTTTTGGGCAAAATCAATTCTTTTTTCCATCCGAGCGCGATGCAAATACTCTTTCTCTCTCGCTGTTTTTTTGTTGTTTCTTTTTTGCACGTACAATTTTATAATTCGCACCGGCAACGCAGTCCGTTTATTTTTAATCAACGCTGCCGCGCAACGATTATCATTCGATTTATCGGAAGTGGCCTGGATTTTTCCGCGACACAGCGAAGGCGTATTTAATTCTCCATCCCGCCGGGAATGTTTCATTATCGTTTTTGTTCTACCATTATCTTCGATAATTAGCGCCCCCGATGAATATTTTTGATAAGGTGGAATCTGTTTGAAATTCAATGATCGCGATTTCCTCTCGTTTTATCCTCGTTTCGACCAGAGGACGATATTACCATTCCTCATCCTCTGTCACGTTTATATCATCGTACGAAATATGTATGCGGTATTAGTTATAACGTTTGATGAAATAATAAAAAAAATTTCATTGAGATAAAATTTTCACCAATTTTGCAGAAAAGTATATACCTCGTCGATTTTCACGAGATTTAAATATGTTGTCAGGATGAAGATTTAGAACAATTTTTTCTTATACATATAACAGCCGTTCATTCTTTCTTGTCGAGTTATTAGTAAAAATACTGCAACTACTAGTACATTGAATTTTTTTCTTTAATTGAGCGTTTACGTTAGTATTTTTTTTATCTTAGTTTATATTGGATTGTAATAAAAGTTTATAGCGTTTTTTTATGTGAAATTCGAGGACAATATTTATAGATTTTTACGTGGATTTATTCTACTACCTTTGAGGTAGCTTTACCATGCCATTTTTCTTACCATTTTTCTTTTCCTTGTTCGACATTTCGCGTATTTGAACGCTACCTGCTATAACGCTACGAACTTCTGCTCCAATTCAATATACACTATGAACAAAGGACGAGAATTAGTAAGGCAGGTGGAAAGCAAACGCGTACGTTGCCACGGACGCGTAAGAATACGCAGAATTCATTGCATCGACAGTTTTCCGTGAATATCTCGAAAACTGAGACCGAACCGCGGTTATAAGTGTAGGAAAAATTGTGCAGAATATCGAGTTTTATAGTGTATTTAAATTTCACCGAAATCAGCGAGGTGTATCATTTATACATAATTACCAAGTTTTCTTAACGCTTTGAATGCGAGACGCTTATTCATACACACGCTTTCACTTACTAGCAGCGTGTGTACACGCTGTGAAATTTTCGCTTAAATAACTACGTCTATTGTTACTCGATACACATCGAATACAGGAAATTATTTCGATTTTTCTAAGCATTTTTCTCACCGAAATTTTCCTGTCTGATTTTCAGAAATCAGAAGTTTCTTTGTTGTAGGGATAACGAATCACGATTGAAGTGAAAGAAATTCCATTAGGTCGATGAAGACAAACGTGTCGTTTAAACGTAAGAAATGTAGTTTTTTGTATGCGTGTTTCGTGGAAAATGTAGGCCAGTGTACGGGGTTGTTTTCCCAAGAAAAATTGCCTTCGGGGTAACGGACAAGCGTCGTCTAGCCGGCGTCGAAGACCGTTGCGCCTGTTTTATTTTAGTTTCTTAGCGGAAAAGTAATTACCGAGTTTCCCTCTCTGATTTGGCAGCCGGATTTTCCTCGGGAAAACGTGAAACTTTCGGATGCACGCGGTTCGTTAACGAGTTGTGTTAATACACCAGCCGCTCGGTTACTCGGGTTATTTGTGTTTGCGAACCGGATTAACACGCCAACTAACTCGTTTCGAACTTCGGCTACACCTGTCCACTGACTGATAAAAAACAATATTCGTAATTTTTTGCAACAAAAAGGAAAAAGGAAAGAGAGAGATAAAAGAGAGGATGTTGGCTCAACACCATGGATGTACTAATTAATTTAGCAATTAATTTAATCCTTATTTGATAACACTGATGGTAGTGTTAACAATCAGACGAAGTGTAAAGTCTTCAAATTGAATGTTATTCGATAGATTACATTAAGTTTGCAATTAGTAGAGTTTTGAATATCTCTTTGAACGTCTATCTGTTTGGATCTATACGAATCTCTCGCTCTATTTCGTGTCTTCGTCTCTTTGTACGTGTTTGTCGGTCAAAGAGACCGTTTTAACCCTTTCAGTGCCGAGTCTAACTGATGCAATTTGATAAGCTTCGAGAAAAGAGAATCCAAGTTGAAATGACAATCGCGGAATTTAAAAAGAAGACTTGTAAAAGATAAAGGGAAAACGAATTAACGATTGAAAGATTTGCTACTCGATTTGATTGTTTCTTTGTTAATTTTTAAGAATTTGCTACTTCTTTTTGGTTAAACGCGAGGTTTAAAAATATATCTGATTCTGTCTTCGTTAATTTTTCACTGTTTTTCTTCTCCCATTTCACGTAGGAAGTGTTTCTCTTAATTTCTGGTAGATTTCGATACATACAAAGTGTCTCTATACGATTTTCAGTTAGCCGTGTTATTCTATACAGAAATACGAAGGATTTCACGTGCACTTTTAATCAGTTAATAGTTGTAAAGTATTCCGAATCGAAGAATTTTAGTTTTGTGCTTTATGTTTCATCTATTCTCGAAAGACTTTACGGGGAGAGTGATTTAATCACCGTTTCATTACAAAGATTAAACAACACGCATCCCAATGCAACGGGAGATTGGAAAAGTTCCGCGTGCAAACAGGCCGATATGCATTTTTCAATAATGAAACATCGAAACTCCCCCGTGAACAAATTGCGTACCGTCGATTTGCCCATCCATTTTCTACCGATAGTAGGAATAATCCTCGTAAATATAGAAACGTGCAAATTCACTTTTATCTCGTGGAAATTGACTGGGAGATATTAACCACGTTCCCGGTACAAAGAATTGCAACGTTTCCCGTGGATTTTCGAAATTTATACGTGTTCCACGAAAAAGAAATCTTTAGACAACGTGAATCTTTATACTTTTAGTCCCACAATACGATATAAATCGTTAAAAGATTTTGCAATCGCCGCTTATGTTACTTTCGAACAAATAGAGCTTCGAAATTCAAACAAAAATTCGATAAAAGTCACAAATTTGATAAATACACGAACTTTTCTCTGTCACGTGCTAATAGTAAGCTGTATTAGAAGTGTAACTCGTCGTTATGCAGCGAGAGAGGAAAAATATCTGTGTTTTAGTTGAAAAAATTCGCAAAGTTAATCAGCCAAAGTTTGCTTCAAAACTCTTGCATTTCTCGCGATTTTTTAACTAAATAAATCTGCAACGTGCGTATAAAGTGGCAAAGAAAATTGCCTTTCTGATTTTCCAAAGGAACACGAGCCTTTCGTAAAATCTTCACTAGCATCGATTAAAGATTCGCTCAACTTCCACTTAGCTCAGTTCATTAAACAGAAAAAAAAGTTTAGAAAATATTTTGCGAGACTCTCCGTTAGAATCGTTCGTTCTAAAATGCAAAGTCAGGTTCCGGGCATGAGGAACGACGATCCAGGGATTAATTCGAGAGAGAGAGAGAGAGAGAGGAAGAAGAGGGTGTGCAATTAATGCGAAATCCGTGGAATTCACGGTCAGGCACAGGAGTTAGGTGGCGGAAAATCGCGCGAGCGTACGCGACACATCGGCGTGAAATTCGCGTGAGCAAGGGTTGGATGGAGGTTGGGCTGAGTGTGCGATCGGAAACGATTCGAATGTGATTTGAATTTTGAGTACACTCGCGAATCTGCATATGTAAACAGCGAGCGGCTGCACGCGATACGATCGCGCCTAGCTCTACGTGCAATCACGCCGCCCTGTACAATGTGTCCCAGCCATTCAGCTTCGAGGTCTTCATTATTAAACCAGGCATGCGTGTGCGCAGGCAATTTTTCGAAAAAAAAAAAAAAAAGGGAAAAAGTGTTAGATCGAGGAAACCAGGATTTCTGGTTTCCATTCTTCTTTCAACTTCTTTAGCGAGACAATTTCATCGGTGTCTCTGTGGTCGAGATATGGTAATTAAGGGCGGAATTAGCTTTGGTAATTATCATTTGCGCGTTGGTTAAATGTTTCGTGACAGAAATTGGAGACGAAAGTTGCAGCAGGTAAACTAGGATATCAGTTATGCTTTTGGTTTTGCTTTCAACTCATCACTCGACTCCACGAATTCTATATCATTCGACCTGTTTTTTACGGTTGCTATGATAACGACAAAAGAATTGCGAAATAAATTCACCTGAAAATTCGAGAAAAATGGAAAAGAATCGGTCAATATTGTTGTTGCATCGGCAAAAATCTGGTTGGCTTGTATATCCTAGTGTACAAAGTATTTTATACATTTTATCGTGGTACAAAATTTTATTATTTGAAAACTAGCGTTCTAGTTTATGAAGAGAATAGCTTTTAAATTAATTTATTACGTAGACACTAATTTAGAAAAAATATACACACAGCAGTAAAGAGAATAAAAGTCAAAATGAATTATTGTTTGATGATTTATCGGATATACCAAATGGAATTTCAAGTGAAAGTGATAATAACGATATTCCTGGATTAAGCGATGTTATTAAAATTTATAAACGTTAATTAAAAAAATGCTTGTATGCATTGTATTAAATAAGCGGACTCTGGAAGCACGCCGTACGCAATGTTTATCATAGAGAAAATTCAAGATAGATCTCTACATCTCGTTGATGTTATTGTTAATAAAATTTCAGATGTTGCACGGGACGTGGCTGCAGTGGTCGATGCTGTTGCTCCTGCTGCTAGGAACACGGCTGCTGTTCGTTGTCGCTCAATGCGGATCGTTCACTCAGGACAGGCAGGAAAAAGAAGACAAACAGGATAAGCTGGCACTGTACAAAGTCACTTTAAGGACTTATTGGTCGAGGGCGCGATTTCCACGACATTATCCCGAATGGAAGCCACCAGCTCAGTTCGGCAAGCTGATCGGTGAGTCTTTAAACAAATTTTCAATGCGAAACCTATTCCGCGAGAGAATTAATTAACGAAGAAACGAAGATTGGGAACAAGAACTCTATCGCGTAGAAGAAAAAGAAGGAAAAAAAAAAAGGAAAGAGCAATTTCCACATGCTCGATTAACGAGTATTATTCTAGTAAAGTAAGCTGAGATCGTAGGACGTAGAAAATAGAAGTTTCCGCGGTGATTCGTGGTTGAAAATTCATAGAAAATCGTGGAAGCTTTTACGTGATTGAGGTTAGAAGGTGGAAATTCGTTCCGTCGCGTGGTTTCGATGATCGGCGAGTGCTTATTTCTGAGCCGCGGCGCATTTCGAGCAACGTCAGCCATCGGAACACGCCATTTCCTAGGTTTATTCTCTTCGACCTCCTTTCCCAGCAGCCGTGAGGAAGGATAATTGGAGAAGTTGAGAATTATCGGACGTCGACGCGTATGTTGTCGCTTCCGGCGACGCGAAGGCCTCTCTCCTTACGCCGAATGATATACGGAATCCTTGTATCAATGCTGTTTATGATATACGACATTTAATTCACGTTACCTAAAAATGGAAAATAAAGAAACACTTGTTATTAAAATTTTTCTTTGTCTCAGCCTGTCCTTTCCAAAAATCCGTTCTGAGAATCTCAAGCAACCCCCATTGCGATTCTTTCCTTTCAAATGAAAATAATTTCCCTCAACAAACGGTTGTATTTCAATTTCAATTTCATATTTGCATCTCAATTTGGATAAATGGTAACGGTAAAGACACGCACATTATAAAATGTTTCACAAAAGTGTTCCCCTATTAAAATATACAAGAGTGCACATCTAACTGTTGGAAAAGAATATCCGTGAGATCGTGTCAAAGTTTGTACAAAGGTCTTTTACAAAAATCTCGCTTATTCTAGCTATATAAAGTCCTTTTACACCTTTTACACCTGTCCAGAGATGTGTCCTAATTAAAATAAAGAAGAATTAGGAGAACTGTCTTACCCAATGAAAGTTAAACAATTTACTCTCGTCAGTTCTTTGTTCGAATCGTAAAATTACGATCCGTTAACCTTCATCGATCAGAATAGAGCTTAAAACCTAATTACTGCAAAAAGGAAATATTACAATTCTGAAAAATAGCCGATATCTAGACTCTACCGTAAATTTACGATAATCTCTAAACTTAGATTATCGTCATTATTGCCAGGGGTTGAAAAGGAACAGACACGCGACACAAATAGTAACAGTTCATTGTTCGTATTGGGAATAAATTTTCGAGGGACCTGTTTATCCGCATTTATCCATCCGACACTGTCGACAACACCGTTTTACAAAGATTATAAATCCTCAGGCTACGTTTACCCAAACATCGCGACAATATCAAATCTCCAAGCAGCGGCTTCAACAGGCACACGACTAGACGAAGATATATAGCCTCGTGCATGTTGTAAAATTCAACGAGGGACCGTTTCGATCGGCGACGAGAGCCATTCGGTGAAAAAGAAATTCCATAGGTTTTGAAGGGGAGGAGAAGAGGAAGGGAGGAGCGGTCTCTTCTTCCGTGGGCATTGGTCGGTCCATAAACAAGGGGAATATTTCAGATGGTAATGCCTAGAGCGTGTGGGAACAGGTGTCGCGGCTCCCTGACGGTCTATAAATTTCCCCACATGCCTCGTAACTCTGCCGCGGAGTTTTGCACTTTCGATTCGTGTGGCCACATATAACTCACCCCTCTCGCTATTCTACGTTCGAGAGTAGCGCGGGAGAATATTCGACACTGTTGGAAAAGCGTCAAATTCGAATTAGAAAGGCTACGCGCGGCGTCGCGTTCAACGAAATTCAATTTCACTTTAAAGACCACGTCCTCCTCCTCGTCGTCCTCCTTGTCGTCGTCGTCGTCGTCGAATTCTCGAGGGGTGGAAATCGTAGGTAGTACGAAGGAAACAGAAAAGAGGGAAATACGGGGTTATGCGGGGAATGCGAACGCGAGGCATTTTCAACGTCGACGGCATTTTGTTTTACGCTCACGCGGGGGAAGAATTCGTGAATCGTTAGAGCACGCGCGACCTTTCCAGACTGGATTCTTGCACCCTCGTGAAAGTGGATGCTGTGTCATCCGCCGAATTTTCTTTCTGCGCCGTTACGTAGACAGGCTTTGGTTAATTTTAGGGTAGAAATCGTTTCTAATCGTTGTCTTGCATTTCTTTTTTTTTTTGTTTGGTTACTTTAATCACGCTATACGAAGTAAGTCGAGAAAGCTGATGGTTCGTTTCGTAGCATCGTTGGAGAGAAGATACGTCGGTATCGATCGCGAGCTAAATAAACGTTAGCCAGGTTCGCCGTGGCGATGTTTTATTAATTCCCCCGTATTTCTGCCAGAACGTCCACGCTCGAATTCCCCGAATCTCAGGACGAGAGCAGAACGAAATCACGGCTAATGCAAAAGCCTTTACCTTCGTGGGACAATATCGACGGAAATACGGGCGACGGGGGTGGAAATAGCCTACGTGACCGTCGATATTTCCGCTTCGATTCCGCCGCCGTGGCATTAGAGGTACGCGCTAACGCTTTCACTGCCTCCCTTAAACTCTTTCTCTCTCTCTCTCTCTCTCTCTCTCTCTCTCTCTGCCGTTCCATACATCGAAACATCGTCGACGAAACCAAAAGGGAGAAAGAGAGAGGACGAAAGGGAAAAGGAGAAATAAAGATAAAATTGCGAGAGAATACGAGCAGATAGGAAAAAATCGAATTAAGTCTAGCGGAGACCAAGGATTGCACGAGAGAAACAACGTGCAATGGAACGTCGGTAGCGATTTTACGATTTCTCGGAGAGGAAGGAAAGAAAAAGAGAGAAAAGGAGGAAAAAAGCGGTAGAAGGAAACTCGTAGAGTTTCAGAGAAGAGGTGGAGAACAACGAAGGTTGAGAGATCTGGATGCGAGTTCCATTCCATTAGTCGCCTGTTAACGATCGAACGTGCCTGTTCGACTGTACACGCAGGATATATCCTGGAGAAAGGTTTTCTACCAGTGGCTCTGTGGAATGCAGAGCGAAAGTAGAGAAGAAAAAGGAAGGAGGGTTAGATTTTCTGTCGCGTGGACGAGTTGCACGACGAATCGGTGTAAAGGATTTTCGATTACGTTTCGTAGCACCGCTCGATTCGTTCTTGGTTTCCGGTTCACTCCTATTCTCTTCGATGTTTACTCGTACATCGTACCTCCATTTTCGGTCTCCTGATCAGGGGAGAGTGGAAACGCGACCTACTTTCGAATCCCTTTTTCGAGATAGAGGATAGGTGGTGATACGTGAAATTTGTGGCGATTGACTGTTGATTAATTAACCCTTTAACGCGTCTTTCTTCATCTCTTCTGCACTGTTTCGATCTTTCTGTTTGGTTAAATCGTATCGAAATTGTACTTTCTCTCAAATGCACCTACAACTATATCGCAGAGATTATCAAATTGATATAAAAATTATTATTACTGCAGTTTTAATTATTTATATAGAATTAATAAATTTAAGAATAACACTTTGATTTGCTCTTTGCCACGTGTCTCACATTTTTTTTTTTTTCTTTTTTTACTGAAATTCAACTATTCTTTAGTGTTAAACAGTCAATGTTAACTCGATTAATCTTGCTATTACACTAACTCAATCAAGTTTATATTTCAAAAAGTAGTTTATCGATAAATTCCTCATGATTTTAAATAAAAGTTGTACTATACACTTATCTTATATGAAGTTATAATATTATCATCGCTGAACGTAATCTATCGCAGCTATTCTCGCGTATTAAAAAGCATGGGAGCTTATAGGGTGCATGTACGAGCACCATCGTCCTCAAAGTGTTAATATAACTAAATCTCGTGGACGATCCGTCGCGATATTTGAAAACCTACGCGAAGGGGATATATCTATGAAAAGAAGAATTTTAATAGGAAGCTTGCGGGAGATATTCGAACTACGAATTTTTATGGAATATTGAAAAATTGAAGAATAAACGATCCAGTTCGTAATATTGGTTATCGGAACGAGTTAACTCTTTCTGAATGAGGAGCGAGGCGCGTGCGCGGATACATACGAAACGGGTGCATCATTTGTCCCTTTTTTCCCTCTTTCTCTTTCTCCGATTCTGTTGCTTTCCATCGTCGAATCGAGCTCTCCGCACAGCTGGTACACGAGAAAGGAGAGAGGAACGGGAGCAAAACGAGAGAGGCCCGTCTCTCCATACGGTTCAGTCTAAAAATACTTCTCCTCTTTACCTACGCCCTCTTCGCTCTCGGGCACACCCTCAGTCTCACTCTCTCTTCTCTCTGTTTACCTTCTCTCTCTCTCTCTCCCTCTCTCTGTACCTCTCTCGCTGGGTCTCTCTCTCTCTCTCTCTCTCTCTCTCTCTCTCTCTCTGTATCTCTCTCGCTGGCTTTCTCGCTCTCTCTCTCTCTCCTCTTCTCCTCTCTTCCCTCTGTCTTTCTCCTCTCCTCTCCTCCTCTCTCTCTGCCTCTTTCCCTCCGTCTCTATTATCTCCCTTCCTTTCTCGCTCTCTCTGTCTCTCTGTCTCTCTGTCATCTCTAGCCAAGCCACTCGACTCTTCTCTACGTGTCCCCTTTCTCCGCCTCTCTCTCTTATTCTGTCCTTCCGCTTCGCGTTGCTCCAAACCGTCGGCTCTCTGGCTATAAATAAAAAAAAATAACGAGAACACCGTGCGCGCCGCGGGTGTCTCGAGAGAAGAATAATTAGAAGCGGCCTTTGGAGCGTCCGCAGAAGAGAAAACTCTCTTCCTCTCTGCCCGCTGCCAAGCGTTCTTCTTCTCCCTCTTTCTCTTCTTTGTACTCTCTAGAACGGTTGAAGATTTGTGGGGAATTAATGTTTCGTATAATTGTTTCTGCAACGAAGTCATGGAACCTTACAGGATGAACTATTACTCGGTGTTTTTTCTTTGCAATATTTTTGCGTATTTTACAGTCGTGTGTTCTTGTAACGAAAGGGAAAGCAAAGTGCTTCTAGATCATCTCTTCTTTCAACGAGCAAAATATCGAATATTTCTATTTTATCTCTTGCTATACGATTTTTAATCTCCAATCGTACCTGTTAAATAACAAAGAGTCACGATGTTATGTACAATTCTTCTGTAGTCGCACATTAATCATAATCTGCATCACAAATGTCACTCGTCGTTATATGGTAAAGGGTTAAAGATAGTTAAGTGTCATATGACTGAAAGCTGGTCTGACGACCGACCGTCCGAATCTACTTACGCCGCAAACTATACGAAGTAGTCTAAGAGAGAGAGAGAGAGACTGACAACGTGGTAACGTCTTAAAGACAGATGTCTATACTTAAGTGCTCAATCGTATAATAGTTTCTGTTGGAACGTAATAGGTGTCCCAACACTTACGAAATCCAGTGTACGTATAGCGAGAAGGAAGTAACAGTGGCTAAAGCTGTTCATTGGTCGGCCTCGAACACGAGAACCGGAAGTAGTAAACGCGCGACAAGTGGCTTCTCGGGGAAAAATATCACCGGGCAATTTTTACTCCACGAAATTCCACATTTCCCTTCCTGCTTCCACAAACATCGAATCCAGCAATTTCCAATACGATTTATTTATATCTCCAATTTAGAATGACAAAAAGCACAAAGAATTACAGAATTTCTCGAGAATTATTTTCTACTAAATTTATCACCTGTCAGGATGAAAATATATCGTAATAAGCATGCACTCGGATTGGAGTTTTAAAGCTAAGAAAAATTCCATTTCTAGTGTACAAATTGTAGGAACGGCTCTTAGGGCGACGCACAATTTCCCTCTAAAAGGTGTCTTCGAGCGTGTAATAAAAAAAAAAAAATTTCCACGTGTCTCCAAGCTCGATGTAAAAAGAATGAAAAGAGAAAAAAAAATATGAAAAAGTTAGTTTCCCTTGCTCGTGTCTCACGTTATTCTTCGTCCTCCTTCCATCTGAAACCACGTCGTATCCTTGCACGCGTTGCATGCGTCTGGGATAAAAAAGCTACGGCTTGACTACTTTTCCTGTGGTTTAACCGGCCGCGTGGACGCGTTTATTAGGCTTGGTGGTTAATTAAAGCGAAACGCGACTGGTCCTTGGAAGTGAAATTCCAGGTAATATGAATAGCAGGCGGAGGGAATATGAGCAAGAGCATCGTCGGCTTGTATCAAAGGGTTATGTATCTTCGTGGAGCATCTAGCTGTGTTCCGTAATTGCGCCTGTACTTGGTTTCTTTCACTTGGTTAACAAGCGCTCACGGTTGATTTCTATAATTGAGCAATTATCGATTTTTTCCTATGTGAAGAACGTACACGTGTATAGTCGGAGGAAGCGATGCAGCGAGGTCGTAGATTAAAGCTTCAAGGGGGTACTCCATTTTGAGATACTCTGAGAATAGATCATCTTTGGGAATTCTTTTCTTAGATAACATTCAATGAGAACTTTCTGCCTTTTTCTGAGGATATAACTTTCAACCTTTTTCTGTCATTTTCGAGAAGGTAAACATGTTACAAAATGGAAGAGGTATCCTCTGCTGGAAAAGTAATTGCTGGCAAAAATTCGAACGTCTGAAATGAAATAATTCTTTCCAACTCGTAAATAGAATATTATTCACGATGTGGCGCAAGATTTTTAGAAAATTGTGATTATTATAGAAACGCTGACAGTTCGAAGAGGAGAAATATCTTTTTACCAAACAAAATCAACTTCAAACGTTCCTAAAGAAATTAATTAATTTAGATATCGAAGAAATTGTAAGGTACATTATAGACAATATATTTTTATTTATAAATCAGAAAGAATGTTGTATTTCAGACATTCCAATTCTAGTTTGCAATGGCGGTCAGCATTTCGTAGCAACTTCATTTTGTAACACGTTAGAAGTTACGTTTATATCCTCCAAAAATATAAAAACTTTTCATTCGGTAGTTATTTCAGTAATTAATTACATAATAGTTGCAGTTATTTTAGTAGTTTCATTTAGTATAAAATTCCCAAACTTAAAATGTCCGCTTACGATCTTTCTTTTAACGATATTAAACCTCTGTGACCTCTTATTTCATAAAAAAATTCCGTATTGAGAGCTAATCTGCAGCTGTCAACGTTTAAGACACGGATAAAAAATTTAGATATACGCAATATACGATATCATTTATTCGAATTACTCTTTCGTTACTCGTATCGACGCCCGACTAATTTCATCATGTTGCAATATCGTTTCCACCGACTATACTTAACCTGTTCGTACATATTACTGGTATCTAGAGTTACGAATACCTAAGAAACGTTTAATAAAGCGATTATCCACGAGGGAAAGGACTTTAAATTATCGTGAGACAACGGCTGCCAGCTCTACTCGAAGACGTTCCAATATTTTTAACCGATAATAAGCTCCCCATCTGGCTTCTAGCGTTCTTCTTAACGAGTCATCGCGAACGTTGGACGCATTAAGCCGCGGCTCTTCTTGCGAATCGGCTTGCTTTGCCCGTGGATTTTATCTTTTTAGATCATCTCGAGCCACGTCGTTTACGTTGCTCTTGGTTTTCTAACTGGCAACGCCCTGTTTCTTCACTTTCAGAGCTAACAAGTGGAATTTCTCGGGTTTATTTAATCGAACATCGTTGGAATTATCAAACTATCGTTTATTAGTTTCATTTATTTCACGATTATTCGGTTGTAAATGTTTCTTACGTCGATCGTTAGATTCTACCGATCGATTTTCAATTGGTATAGATGTTCTGTTTCTCGATATCGTCGAGCATGATTGCTAGACGAGGGTCCCGCGTTTTTCTTCGAAGAACGTCGCGCGAGATTGAAATTGAAATTTGTTTACGCGGCCGTGCTCCATCGATTCGCTTTGATTGCGCGGTGTAAACACATCCAGCACGCTCCCGCCGATATACCGACGGTTCTATGAATAATTTTCACCCACGGAATGCTATTTCCACTGCACTCGTTATTTTTCTAGCCACGTTACCGATACCGCTCCTCTGCCGAATCCATAATCGACGAACTTTGAAAATTCACGTAAGAATCTAGAGCAGGGAGGAGAATTCTTAGAGCCTCGTCATAAATTTCTCTCGCGAACATCGTTGCCTTTCGAATCGTTTCAACAGGCGTACCCAAAGAACGTCGAATTCCATGATTTTTAGCGACTTTAATTGAAATTTTATTACTGGGCAAAGTTTTCGTGCATATTTTACAAAATTAGATTGTTTTTTGTAACAACTATGCGTACTTAACACCTTTGCGATTGTCACAGAGTTTAGTTTTATTAAAATCAGAATAGAAAAGCAAAATATTTGTTGGAATTGATTTTAATTTTTATCAATTTTTAGATATACAGTATTTTTATTGCAGTAGTAACTGTATAACGTTCACGTCTATGTCTATATATAATTATTATTTTTTATATTTATATGTTGTTTTGCATTCTCTCATATTCTTGCCTTTTTAAACGAGGAGTGAATTTAATTTGGCGTCGACGACACCTGTTTCTTCGCAGACTTAGGCATATACTATAATTCTGTCGAAGGTTGACAATCCCCTTCTAACGCTTTCCATTAAAGTATCACGTTTAGTGCTCCAAGTACAAGGATTCTTTCGTATTTCATGGTGAAAGTACTCAAACAAATCTCTTTGATTTTCGCCGTTAAAATTGTCAAATTAATCGCAGCACTGTTAGAACTCACAGTTGATTAATTCGAACTTGAATTATAAAAAGGCGCAATAATACGTCATCAGTCGCGAATATATATCACGAAATTGCTTAAACGGTTCGCGAAAATCGATGACCAAACCTCGTAGATCCTTCAGAATATCTCAGACACTACTCATCCCTCGCAAATTTCAAGATTCAATTGTCCTCCTACTATCGTCGACAGATCAACTAAGAATCTGATCTCAAGCAGAGCGTGAAACCCCTTCGAAAGACGATTAACACACCGTCTGTCTAATTTCTGCTCCTCTAACCCTTAAACCTGAGTTTACTGGAAAATTAGTCGCATTTTAACTCAGGCGACACCCTATGGGACAAAAGCATCCAGCGTACAGTGTGTTTTCCCGCGGAATACGGAGTTCCCTCGGTGTCATTATCGCAGCTCACAGCCGAGGGACAAGCCGCAAAGGATGGCGTGGAAGCAGGAAAGATAGATAAATAAATAGAGAGAAGGAGACGAGTACGACGGAAAGCTTTCTGTAGCAGATGTACTACTCGCGTCTGAAAACCATCCCCCGTGGGCTTTTTGTTGATTTAATAAACGCGAGCCCTCGAGTTGAACCCGCTTCGGCTACGCATTGTCGTCCTGTCCTCCCTTGCTCCACCAACTTTCGCTCTCCCCCTTTTATTTTCTCCACGGTTGTCTTCCTTTCTCTCCTTTTTTTTCCCTTCCGCGCCTTATTTACCCTCTTTCTTTATGGGCGCGAGTCTCCTTCTCTTTCCTCCCCCGTACAATTTATTTACCTCGTTCTTGCTTATACCTCGTGAGTGAACTCCGCTCTCCTCCGTGTCTGTGGCTGGGAAGGTTTCACTGTTACACAGTGCCGCCTGGTAATATCGAGATATTAACCTTCTTGCGGTCTGCAAAAATAGCTCTGACCCTTCTCTTCTCTTCCTTTCATTGTATTACGCTAAGAAATATAGTAACTCGGCGAGGCAAATAATGTTCCAGCCCTTATTTATGTATTAATCAAATGATTCTATGTACAGAGTGAGTATAAAATGGTGATGATTGAAGAAAAAGACAGATTTGCGATGATTTGACGAGAATTTTTTCAAAACTACTTTATGAGTATTCTATTCCAAGTCAAGATATTTACTTTCGAGATATTTGCAAGCTGTCAAGAAAACTCGTCGATTATTGATCTGTCTTGGTTCTTCTTTAAATAAAATTTTTATCACAGTCAAAAGTCAGAAAGAATTTATTTCTACATCTAATCGGAAAAGATCAGATATTTGATCAAACTTAGAAACTGAGATTGTGTGAAATTTCAAAAGAACCATGCGAGGATTTGCAAAAGGCAAAATCCTCTTGCCCTTCGAATTTCATCGACAGCCGACACCGTGTCGACCATAAAGGGGTTCGAAAATAACTCCGCGATGAATGGTAGAATCTAGAGGAATCGTTTATCGCCGGAGGAGGTCGTTAAATCAACATGGAGACGGGGCAGGATCGAGAAGAAGGAGGAGAACTGTTCGGTGGTAGTATCCGGTGGCCCGTTAGCATCCCGTGGAATGTGTAATTTCGTTGATGCCCCGTGATTTTATAGAATTTGCTGCGCTTTAACCCCCGGTGAATCCGAATCCCTCGCGTTTGTGAATTTCTGGTACGCACGGCGTAGTTCAAAGGTGGAAGAGCAACCGGTGTCAAGCGCGCTAATTTCCTGTGAAATTATTCAAATACCTTTCTCCAGTCGGCCATTTGATGGTTCTCTATCTCTTTCTCCTTCCCTTTCGTTTTACTTTGCAACCATTCAGGCCCACTCCTCGCCATTTGCATTATAAGCTTCGTATTAAAATGTCTTCCTTCTCAATTCAAAAGCTCGATGATTTAAACGTCTATTTTTATTATCTTCTTCGACAAAAATAAAATGATCTCTCAGCATTTTTCCACGGGGAATAATAAGTGGACACATCGGAGTAATGAAATATTCATAGTTAAACGACGTTTGTTCTTCCTCTAGGAAGATTAGCTTACTTTCGAGCCTTTTAATTTCTCTTCGATTCTCTCTCTCTCTCATTTTTTTTTTATTTTCTGACTCGATCGACGTGGATCACGGGACAGCGTAATGCAGACTATCAGTGACGATTTAACGAGGATGCGGCTAGAATTTCGTATCGACGATTAACCGGGTTATCTGTCCGCTAGCGTCGACATCGGCTCGATTCCCGGCCCGGTATCGACGTATCGAGAGGAGGTGGAGGAGGTGGTGGATGTTCAGCGTTAAAAATTTTCCCTTCTGTTTTTCCCGGGACTGCCAACCACGCGGACGTACGCGAGAGTAATTTGCCAGAGGGAGAGAGAGAGAGGAATAAAAATTACGTTTCAATGTTCGCGTGGCGCCGCCAATTATTGCAACCGGCCCCGACATTTCGCTCGGCAATCTCGACAAATTGGAAAGCTAGTTGTCAGCCGATAATATATAGACACTGTGCACGCGTACGTGCGACAGAATCGCGGACAAAATGATACTAAACTTGTCCCGTACCATTTCGTACTATATAAATACAAGAAAGAAGACATACTCTATCGAAGAGTCGATAGCTAAGTGAGTAGAGTACCAGATTGCCACTAGAATAGCCTGAGTTTTCGATCCTCGATTAAGTGAGAAATCATATTTCGCAATTGGAAAATTGTTGTATGTTGTTTAGAGGTTGTAAATATTCATTTGTTAGTTAGGAAAGGTGTTTTCAAAGGTAGAAAAAAATTCTTCGTCCCCTTTGTCGTAGGTTGAAGGATACGCAGAAGAGGACATTTTCGGGGAGGTTTATAATGTTCAAAGGGAAAAGGGATTGTGTTACATGTAGGATTTCTCCCAAAGTTTAATGGTTAAAAGGGCTGCTTTGGTTCCAAACCCTTTCTATAATAAAGGGTTGCGTTGTTGGTCTCTGTACTTGAGGTTTTTTATGAAGCAGTGGAAAGGGAAATCGATTGTATGTGAAAAGAAAATGAAAGGGTAAAAAATAGTCTCGTCGAACCTGCATCATCATCAACCTTTGATATATATCCTTAGGAAAATTAAAAGGGAAAATGCATGGAAGAAAATGGGGAAAAGAAAACATAGGAAGGGGAAAATTTCTCCAAAGATGGAAAAACATTGCAGAAAAAAAAATAGAAGAAAAAATTCGAAGGTACCAAAAGAATAAGCATTTTAAAACGATGTTAAGTGGGAAAATACGGTTCAGTAAACAGGGAAAGTCCCATAATCCTTCCATCGATTGCATTACTAGACGCGTCCAACGGGGAAAATCTACAAGAGAAAACTCCTACTTTTCCGTGGAAAAACGGACAGAAAGGAATGAGAAACAGAGTGAGTTGCTGCTTCACTTCACGCGGATTACCTCATATCGGATTTCGCTCCTAATCCTTCTTCGAGTTCTTTCCACTGTGTCTGTGTGTGGGTGGATGTCTGTCTCGTTTCTTTCCCATTCGAATCGTTATCATTACAGTGTCTCTTACCTTTCTAAAAGTGTAAAAGAAAAAAGAAAAAGATCCAACACTACACACACAACACACCTCCTAGTGTAGTGTATTTGTGTAACATAGTTCTCTCTAGAACTATGGTCATTCCGAATGGGTCAGAGAAGCGTGTGTGAGAGAAACAAACGAGCAGAGTAAGTTGCCCAATGGCAAACAGTCTCTTGGATCTTTGGCGTTACCGCTAACAAGGATAAAGCTAGACTTGTGCCATTTACCGAAGCTGCTTTTGCTGCACAGTACGCTCGCAGTACAAGCGTAGTATTCGAGAATTTACCTTCGAAGTTAAACACCAGGACTTACGTATAATCGATAGAGTTGATCGTTTCTTTCAGCCAGTGGCTCGTAAACTAACCGTAAAATTAAAGAGCTTTGTAGACTATGTCCTGTGTACTTCATTACCGGTTTACTACGCTTCATCGTGAAGTTTCGCTTCGTACTTCTCGTGTACGACGAGAGAAGGTAAGAACAGTCAAAGAAGAAGAAGTATTCGATGATCTTCAAGTAACACGAATACTTTCGAGAGAGTTTATTTCACCTTCTTCAATTAAACTGTTCTCTCTGCTCTACTTACTATTCGAGGTTCACGAAAATTAGACAATCAAGAAGAGAACGAGATTTCGAAAGGTCGTTAACAGTGTTTCTTTTTCTTTTCTTTATTTTTAAATGATCAGGATGAAGTTTGACGATAGAAATGCGTCCTACGAGCTTTTCAATCGCGAATTTGATCGTCAGACTTCGTACGTGTGTTTCCGTTTCTCTTCTGTCTCGATGAAAAGCTGCGTCGCCCCCTCTGAGCTTCCTAAACGCTTTAGCAAAGGCGTGAAAACCCTGTCTGCTCGTCGACGGAGGTCGAAAGCACCGCCTCAAGGGACCTCGAGGCTTCGCGTCGTTATTTTTTCGCTGTTTCATTGACCGACGACGAGCGGCGTTCATCCGGCTTGATTGCCAGAGACTGTGTATCCAGAAACGTGCCTGTTACTCGGCGATTTCGACAGGCTGAACGAACGTTTGCTAGGCTTTCTATCCTCCTGGGAACTTCGAACGACGAAATTGCAAGAAATTTCGAATATCTTTCCTTATTTCTTCCATCTGTACTCTTCGTCTGACGACTTTCTCTATTTTCCCTTTCTTTTCCCTTCCCGTTATTTAAAAGATTCTATTCACCACGGTTTCGACGTGGGAAATTTCGTTATTTATAGGCGTCGAGATGGGGAATCTATAAAGCCACGGCGGCGAAGAAAGCGGCGACCATTATTCTCAGAGTGCACGATTTTTCGCGGTTCCGGGCTTCTCGCTCGATTTCATGAATAAATTGCTAGCAAAGAGGGTGGGCGGCGAGACGCCATGGATGCCAGGTGCAAGCAAACAGAGCCACGTAACATCAGAAAACAATCTTTTCCAGGGCTCTGTTCCTTGTTAACCAATAACGACTTCGAAAACCTAGGGGACCACGTAGATAGGGGTTTTTTGAATTATGCAAAGTAGCTCGATAACTCAACCTCTACTGTCTAGCCTCGAGTCTCGATTGGCCAGACTAGTCCTCGCTTAATGTTTCTTTCAAAACTTTGCAAAACCCACCAGCCTCTACTGTAGTTCTTAGTTCTCGCTACTGAGCCCACTTTCACTCGCAGACTCTACGGTTGCTGCAAGTCTCGTTTGTTTCGAAAGCTCGGTCTCGAGACGTATTCTATGGGTGTAATAAGGAAACGGAAGAGGAAATGCACAGAATGACCGTGACTCAGACGGAGGAACAGATGGTACTTTCTTGGGGACGTGAAAGGGTTAAACGCGACGGTTTAAAACAGGGGAAAATTAGAGATATTGTTCGTCACGGACCGGTGTACGCTTAATTATACCTCAGAGAAGACGATTCTTTACATTTCTTTCTTTCTATCGTTTTCACTTCGAAATAGCGAAATTAGAATCAAAAATTTGAGAAACTTTCAGTTACCTCGGTTACGGAGACTTTCATACAGTCCTCGATCTTCGTATTCATCTTCACTCTTCTAATTTCGATACAGTTCTCATTCGTTGAGACTTTCCGGTGTTAGGTTAGCTTCAACAACGAGAACTGCAGCGAAATTTGTAAAAACGAATAAGAAAAAGCGTCGAAATTTTTGCGCTTCTCGTAAGCTCCGCATAAAGAAGTGTAATAGGTGTTAATGGGACGCAACTAAACCAAGGAACGAAGTTGTATCGCTTGTGATGTTGCCGCATCATGAAGGCAAGTTTTTGAAAAGCGCGACGCCCCGATAAAGCTCGGCCTTCTCTTTTTCTCAGCCGTGCCGACGCGGAGAGCAATTAAAAGTTTTATCGACACAAGCCCGTTGTTCGATACGGAAGAAGAAAGAAGCAAGACGAATGCCATCCCCTTGGTGCATCAGGCGGGAAGATTGCCGTTTAATGTAGCGTTATAAAACGGGCCCCCTCTTCTCCATTCCTCTCCCCGGTTTTCACGGCTCGTGCGAGAATTTCTCTAACCTTCTTGCCTTTTCCCTTCCTCGTCTTGTCCTCCTTTGCGTTCCTTTCGTCTCCAGGGGGATGATCCACGGGAATGGAGTTCGAGTATTCCGTGGCTAGAATAGCGTGTTCCATACGTGCCTCGAATAATGTTCGCGAAGCAACTTTTTGCACGATAAGAGACTCGATGCTGCGTGAATTAACTAATTTGCTTGGGGAATGATTATGCGTGCTTGTTGAGCTTTATGCAATTCCTCGAATTTTTCTTCGACGTATAACTTTTATCTTAGCATTATAAATCAATGAATAACTGAACGTGGAATTTAACGTGAACGTCGGATCTCTCTTGAACGAGCCTCGTAAAATTAGACTTCTTCACCAGCTGTGCACGGGAAAATCTTGTTTGCTTTGGTTCACTTTAGAAGAATGTTTAAAACAGGGATCTATATATATGACACAGTACTAAGGCAGTAACATAAATACACATCAGATGTTGATGTAATCTTAATCGAATCATCACCTCGAGTGGCTCTAGCAAGTGAGAATAATAAACACAGAGAGAGAGAGAGAGAGAGAGAGAGAGAGGAGTGTTCATTTGATAGAACTACTCTGCTGTCATTCGTTTACACATTAATCGACTGTCAAGTACTACTTTATATTCTGCATAATCGACGTTGATTCTTTTTTCTTTTCGAACTTCTCCTGTTCTCTGATAAACGGGTATTTCCGTTGTCGAAACATCGCGATAATGTTCATGGAACTTGGCAGAAAATGAATATCGATTGGACAGCGGTGAGCTTAGCTTCCGTCCGGAGTTCAGAGAGAAGATTTAAAGAGGGAAGTCTCGAAGCGGGAAAAGTTTAATGCGCGATTCTCGCCGCGACGCGGCGTCCATGGCGGAAATTCGAAGACAAAGAACCACCATCTCTGTCTCGTTCCAGACGCCATTTGCATAAGAATTGAACATCCAGGAGATTCTTCTTCTTTTTTTACACGGGGATAGGATAAATGGAAAAATGAAGAGATTTTAATGAAAATCGAACGATCGTCGAAGCTCGTAATTCTGCTAATTAATGGCCACTTTGTCGGTCGTATGAAATTAAACTCAATTGCAGTCACACATTTTTTTTCCTCGTCGAATGTTATTTTCCCTCTATTTCGTTCGAGAATTCTTTTTTTTTTTATTCATGGTAAGAATATTACAAAGAATTCAGTAATTACCACGAAATTACAATAAAGTAAAATAAAAGTAAAATTAAAGTAAACAATTACTTTATTATAATATGTGATTTTTCGTTAGAGATTGAACGAAGATTTTCCATTTTCATTTTTATACATCAACTTGATTATTTCTTAAGGAACTTTCATTCTGAGACGGCTATTAGTTTTTCATGTTATAAGCGAACTGACATCCTCGCGTCACATTACCTCTTCAGGAGAAGATAGAAAATGAAGGATCTCCTCTAGCGACAGAGAAATTACTTAAGTCTCTGAGCACCTTGAATGGACAGCCAGTTCAACGTTGAAATTTCCATGAAAATATTATCGCAGCCAGTGGTACATAAATTATGTCGCATCTGCTTGAGATCGCTTCGCCAGCGGAAAGGACATTCTCTGGTGTAACCGAGATCAGGTCAGCCTCCATTAGTCGAAATCGCCTACTGTCTCTTGTTCCTCGTGAATAACTACCGCGATTTGAACTTGCCAACAAAAACTGGCTATTTCGACATTTCTCCTGTTAATTACCGTGTCTAGAAATTTTTACTGTAGAGATTATTTACGAGAATCTCGCATCTCAGTAGACGAAAGACGTTTCTATGTCGAAAGATATTTATTTGAATCATATAAATCTCTTGGAGATTCGTCGTAATTTTTGTTTTTTCTTTAAATATATTCTTTTTGTGTGTGTGTGTGTGTGTTTTTTTTACAAATATTCTGTTAGCAGAAGAGGGATTTCGGTAAAGTTTGCAGGATAATTCAGGCGGGCAGGCGCGAGTTCCGTTTTAGTATGCGGGCCAAAAAGTGGCGATAAAATTTCAGCCCGAAAATTTATTCAGGAAACTGTGTCCCAGCTTCCGTGCTCTCTCGCTTGTACGCGTCTGCTGAATTATCGGAAGTTTCGAACTGTAAAATGTCGAAGTTCGCCCTTCCATTTATTTTTCTCTACCTCTCTATTCCTCTCCTCCTATCCTTTTTCCATCCAATGAATTCACCGCGGTATTTTCTAATCTATTCGATTTCGAAAAATACGCGCTCTATCTCTTTTCGGAATAAATCGGAATTTTTCATAGCTTGACGCTGGTGAATTTATTTTACTTTCTTCTTTTTTTATCCTTTTTTTCTACGCAGACGGAATGATCCCTGTCCCAATATCGGACTTTTATTCGCTTGCTTTCGCGACTCGACTTAACGATACCACTCATAGCGATCGTTAGGTTGACGAACGAATGAAAAAGAGAGAGAGATAGAGAGAGAGAGAGAGAAAAAAGGAAGAAAAATTCGGTGAATCGCGTCGTTGAACTTAAATGTCGGCTTCGAGTGGCAGGAAATGGAGCAGCGCTGTCGAGAGGGTTGCGTTTGATCGCGAAAATGTCCACTTGCACTCTCATCGATTTCATCTGGATAGTCGAAGATGCCTATTCAATTTATTATTATTATTACAAGTAGATTACATTTTCGTATCAAAAAGAATTGTAGAAAAAAAATGATAAATTCGCAGAGGAAAATCAACGATTCAATTATGCAAAGTCCGTTGTCCAATTTTTCTTTTTTTCTTTTTTTCTACTCGTTCTATTTAAATTTTATTCGATCAGAATAAAAATATACATTCGAACACGAGCGACGATAACGCTAATCTTATTTTATTTCCGATATGAAAACGATGTATATTTCCCAGCGATAGCTACGATAAATTTTCGAAATAAAAGCAGCGGCGTAAGTTGAATCCGCGTACCACGGCTATGTATTAATCGTCGACGCGTAAATTACAGGTTTTAATTAAATTAAATTTTGCGGCGCGTAATTGCGTGGACTGGGACTGTTTAATTTTCACTGGAATCGATGACGTACGGGGAATAAACGTTCGAATGGTAAATATCCACCCCGGAACGGATTACCGTAAGAAACATTGCTCGTTCGGTATTATCGGTACACCCATTCACCGAGCTAATCTCGGGAACGTACACGACTTTTTAAAGGTATTTCGCGTTAATTCCCGATCATTTCCCGCTCATGCTGGTAAGAGTAGGAAAATAACGCAGCAGATAAAATCATTTCTGAATTGCTCGAGTAGAAATAGTAAATATAAGCGACGCATTACAACAAGTGATCGTAGAGAAACGTGTAAGACGTTCGACTGTCACTCTGTTGGTTAGAGTTCGATTCTCGATTAGGGTGAAAAGTGTTTTTTTCCTTCGATTTTTCATCGATCTATTTAACATCCTCTCGCTTATTATTCTGGTTTCATGTTGAAAAAAGAATTTTCCCAATTTTCTGGTAGTTAAAAAAAAAAAATAGGAAATATTTGTCATTGTAGTTAATCATTTTTTAAGGTTGTGAAGTAGGAGGAAAAGTGATGTCAAACTTCTCTTGAAGTCTTCAGTTATACAACAGTTTGTGATTTTCTCGTAGTCTTTAAAAGTTTCTAGATTAGGATTTAGCGATTGTGAAAATCTTAAAAAAAAAATTAGTTCTACATCTTTCAAAGAAAAAAGCTTGCGATCTTCGAGCAAAAAACTCTTTACTTGAAAAAATATTCCATTCCCCATGTGTTTCCCAAGTTCACTTGCAAAACGTTCCACGTATTCCCAACCGTGCTGAGAAAAGGGCTGAACCCCCCTTCAATTCCAAAGGCTGGCTTCATCAATAGAGTCCACTATTACCAACTGTGTTGAAATTCAAAGGGCTTGAATTCCACCGTTCATCAAAGGGGGGGGCGTGTAGAATTCCACATCCGAAAAAGAAGAAACACCACCCTTAAAATCCATCCCTCCGATCTTCTAACACACGGATTCACATCTCATTCCATGGCGTAAATAATAGAGGGGTTGGTTTTTTAAAAACCTCGGTGTAAGTTAGGGGAGATTCGTTTCCCCAGCTACTTTGGGAAAACTTTACCAGGGAAAACTTGAAGGGGTAAACTATGTCATTAAGGATGTAGATTAGAGGCCGGTGGTAGCTTTGTGGATCTCATACAAGCACATCGTCGAGTAGGTCGCGCTCCTCGAGGGGGTGTAGCAGCTGTGATGTTCCCCTCCTCCTCCCAAGTGGCCGAAGAGGAGGAGGGAGGAGGAGGGGAAGGAAACTCTGGCGGTGTTGCAGAGAGTGCCGTTAGGGAGGCTGTAATAATAGCGATGAATTGTTGATAGCATCGTGCTACTCTGTATTTATGTACATAGACGTCCCCCGAGTCTCTCAGCTCCTCTGTTGCTTCGCGAGATTCCTCCTCTCATCACGGTCACACCCGGTATGTATCATCGGTGAACTCGCATCTCCTCTCTATCTCGCGTTCACGACGATGCTTTCCCGCCCGTGAAATATGCAAGGAACGATGCTCTCGTTACGACGAATTCATCCTCGAAATTCGCGTATCGACGCTCCGCGCGAAAGGGTTTCGGGAAAGGGTGCATTTTTGATGGAGGAGAGACGACCGTGTTGCTTGCTCGATGAGAGGTACTAGACGAAGCGTGGAAACAGTCTCCCGAAAATATCCTCGACAAGGCTACCCCGAGCATATAAATATTTCAACGTTTTCGCATGATTGGGAATGCGTGAAATGTTTATGCAAAATGGCGATCTTGGGAATAGTGGAAAAATATTTCGGAGTTATTTAAAAGAATTAGAGGTGAGTAGTGTAAACTGACTGTATTTTCCATAAGTTTGCAACTTTATATAAACTGGACAGTACGCTTGAAGACAAAAATCGAACAAATAAAAAACAAAAAAAAAGCAGATAAAATAAATGTGTCTTTGATTCATTTTTACTTTTTAATTTTGCATTCTATCACTCGTTATTTACGTGAAATTTACGTGAATCCTGTCGCCAGTATTTTTCGCAAATTTGAAGGCAAACGTTGGAAGACGAAAAAACCCCAAATGAATTAAAAGAGAAAAGAAAATAAATAGTGTAAATTTATCCTTGACCACCTTTAATTTTTAAATTTGCATTTTATCACTAATTACTTACATAAAGATCAATTTGTCTGTTCATCTGGTTCAATGATGGATTTGAATCCAATCGAGGTCTTACGGGACAAAGTGAATTGTAAAATGAAAGCAAAGAAGCCATTATGAAAAAAACAAATTTCAGTATATCGTGCACAGTACGAAAGTACGTTTTATTATCCACGAATTAGAAGAAACATGCGCAATATCATCGAGGGCAAGATAGAATGGAACGTTAAATATACGGCACATGTTTCATATCTGAATTCCTAAGGGAAGTCTGGCATCCTGGTGGGCCACTTGGCCTCGTTGTATGCGTGGTGAGGCAAATAGAGAGAACCAGGCTGGAATTCGATATAATAATCAGAATGACAAATCCCCAAAGGCATCTCCTTTATTCGCGGGCCATTCGTGGAGTAACCTAACGATAAGCATTTGTCTCTTTCGAGTTACAAGTGGAATCAAAGGCGAGTTTAAACGTAGTAATTCCCTTTTCCGTACGAACGATACGAAGGGAATCTGTCGTTACAGAGAATGTTTCCGCTCGTCGGACGTCGAATTTCGACGATGTCTGAACAGTTCTAATCGCGAACGTTAAGCGAACCGAGAACTTTTCGCTATTTACCATCTCTCAGCGTCGCTTCGAACATGATAATTAATTACGAAATATTAAAAGCATCCTGTTTATACCTTGCACATTCTAAACGTTGAAAATAATTTCTCTCGATTGGAATTTACGTAAATCTACTGGAATCTTCGATAAAAAAAGATACCTGATAGAATATGAAAATTGTTAGAGGATAATTGATGGAAAATTATGTACAAATCATTCTTAGTGTATAATGATTTTTGACCGAGCTTCGACCTGTTGCTTCCCTTCGAAGTTCCACCCTCGAGAGCCAGAGATTTCGAGCACCGTCATCGACTACTGCTCCAAACCTCTTTCCTTTCATTTTTCAAGTTTCCAGCTCGCACTCTTGGCCTTGTGAAAATGGAAAACGGGAAGGATTCGACCTACGTTTAACGAAAGGCGTGCACACACTCAGCTCAACCATTGTTCTTTTCAATCCAACGAAAAGCGAGCACAATATTCTCCCTTTTATTTCCCATGGAAGTCCTCAAATTAATCTCTATCCTTCAACTTCCCTCAAAAAACCCTGTCGCTGAAGAATAAAAGGAAAAATGTAAGAGAAACAAAAAATTAGAACGTGGGACGGATTTAGCAGCGCTACGAATTCAAGCTACATTTTGGCGAATCAAGTGCAGTAGTGCATTTAAACGAACGAGAGAGAGAGAGAGAGAGAGAGAGAGAGAGAGAGAGAAAGATATAGTATCGTTTCTGATTCTCACGAGTAAATCGGCTTACGTTGCATGCATCCTCATCTTCGTCTTCGTCTTCGTCGTCGTCGTTTCGATGGATAATGCGAACGGTACACAACGTCGTCGAGAGATGAGTTCCAAAGGCAAGTTAATGCACCAGTAACCTTTTAAAGGTTCCCAGTGCCCCTTTTCTCAGCTGGCTGTTTCGTGTATATATCCCCTGCCACGTTCAAAAGCGACCTTCTCTCGAAAGACGAGATCTTCGATGGAGCTCTCTTCCAATTATGGATACACACAGAGCTTCGTCTTTGACGAGAGATACCGTTCCAGTTTGCCAATTAAACGCTGCTGCAGTCAGCCAGCTTCGCTCGTTCATCGCCTTCATCCTAGTTCTTTCTTTCTTTCTTTCTTTTTTGCTTCTATCTCTCTCTCTCTCTCGTATTTTTAAACTGCCAACACCTGCCCGTTGCACGCGCGCATAAAGGATGTATTCTTTTTGAGCAAGAAGCCTCGTTTCGATCGGACGCGGCACAGCTTGCGTCGTAGTTACTTTTTTTCGTGTCGTTTATAAAATCGACGGGATTAATTAGATGTAGCCTGCGTTTAGAGATCGCAGAGGGGAATCTGGGTCGATGGTCGAATGAAAAAGGGATTAATAGTTGGTTTTAGTTGCTCCTCTCGCGAGCAGGATGCTGCTGTAGAAGTGGAGTGTCTTCATTTTTCAGGTTAGCCTGGTGGATATTAATTGCTAACCACAGAAAAGTACTACGACGGTGAGGAATTCGGAGATAAAGGGGAATCTAGGTTGATCCGGTTTTTCTAGGCGTTGGAAGATTATTTAACCCCTTAACGTTCACATTTTTCTCAACTTGATGTGTAGAAATTAATAAATTCTATTCCTGGTTTTTAATCGTTTCTTAGACATGTAAAACTAAATAAGAATTATAGTTATTGGACGATTAGTTGTACACGTTATAACACCTAGATAGATTTGCATTTCTCAAGTATGCAGCGTTTGGATAAATTCTGGATTTCTCACGTACTGTACGTTAAGCAAATTGCACAATCATTGTGTAACAAACTCGTCGAACTTTCAATGAAGACTTCGCTTCAATTTCGAGCTTAATCAACCGTAGATCGTTACTCTCCCTGACCTAATTGCGATACTGCAATTATTTCGCTTTGTAACGAAACGCTTGCGAAATAGAAAGTCTATCGCGACTCCTGTGATTCAGAACGATACTAAATCTCAAGAACGAAGAATGTTTCAGTCTGTTCTTTATTTTTTAACGCACACCGATTTCTCCGTCACAACACGCGAGACACAGAGACGAGCGTTAAAGAATCTCGGTGTCTGAAACGTTTTTATCAAACACTCTGCTCACATAGCGATGTTCAAATTTTCGTGCTTCGAATGTAACACTCTGATTCGATCGATTTCAAAGGAAATCTCTCGGCCTCTCTTGACCCTCTCTCATCAACAGCTGAAACTGCTATTTTCTTCATCCAAGAATTCAATTTCAAGCGGTTCTCGGCTAATCCTTGAAGCATAATTTTTTAAAAAACCGCGGGGTTATCTGTAAGCGAGAGAGAATTCTCTCGGCGAAAAAGAAGAAAAATTAGCAGAGTCTGCCGGTGGTTTCCGGCTCGCGAGCACTCGTGACCTCTCGTTGCTCGTTCGCCCCGTTGCATCTTGAAGTATTTCGTCAGTGGCGTTCTCGCGCAGCCACGAGGCCGTGGTATACTATTCGCCGCTGTAAAATCGTAATAAATATCCGGTCGAAAACGAGCAGCGGTTTGCCTGTTTATAGGAGAAGTTATCTAATAAAACTAGAAGAGGTGGAGCGTTGTATCCACGCTGTCGAGGAACCGTGGACGAAATGCGTCGTTGCATGGGCAATTCGTTTGCAATTTTGGTCACGTTGCTCGTGGCGAATTTACGGCCACGGGCCAGTATAATTTTCCGCTCGCGTGTATATCACGCCGAACCGTTGATTAGCGAGTTTACGTTATCGTTCCCGAAACAGTTTACCCGCGGATCTCACAATTTTTCGTGATCGAATCACGGAATTACGTTTGGATTTTCATAGGATGCTTCGAAGGAAATAACAAATACGAAGCAGTCGATCAACTGATTCGATATTTCACGGGAATCTCCTTACACATTTACGAAGATTTCTTTTCTCGTGTACTAATTGGTACTTTTCGCGTCTTTAATCGATGGACTATGTTTGAATCCCTTTTCGACTCGAGTTACCTATTTTCCAATACATATTCCAGAGAACTTTTCTCTATTATTGTGTAGACACGTTGCAGAAGAACAATTTTCTCTTTATTTGCGCAACGGGATAATACAGACGGTCATTTTAAACACACAGCACTGATTAATAATAATAATAATCCGAGAAAAGAAGTCCTCTTTTTTTACAAGTACCATGTGACATTCAACGAAATTAATTTTAGCAAAATTAGCGAAGGAAATGCAAACGAGCGTCTGTAGATTTATAAATTTCTTATAAAGATTAATACAAAGACACCCTAAGGATTATATACATAGATCCTTACTATATTTCTGCGTCTTCCACTGGAAGAAACTTCTACCAAACTTTACAGTTGACGATAAAACGAAGAAAACTGCTCGAAAGAAGGAACCAGAGCTTTGACGAGTGAGCAGAAGGTTAGCTGATAGGCGAGGAAATCTGGAGAACGCAGATAGACTCGTTATTTTACCGCGAGAGAGTATCTAATCGTCACGGACGGTCCACAGGGGACAGAGGATCTCCTAATCGTCGGCTAATTCAAAGTTATCTCGACGTGGGTCGTCTAGTTATCATACAGAGGCGAGACTATTCGTGGAATACGCTTGTGTCGTCAAACTATCATCCAAGTTCGAGCGGGGTTGGAAAGGGCATCCAAGGTGTCCCGTGGAGGCTCGTTAAGAGAAAGTCGTTAGACAGAAAGAGTACTCTCTAGACAGAGTTGAGGAAATTTAAATTCGACTGGAGAAGAAATGTAAAGAAGCATGAAAACGAGAGGAACGAACGGAGCAGTTACTCCGAGGACAAAAAGGAACGATCGTGATTGTTGAAGAGGAAAGGCAGAAAGGACAACGGGTAGTTCTATACATCTCGAGGGAATTATAAACAAATGGCTTGATCCTTAACGGTGTTCCATTCTCCAAGCTTCCTCAGCTTTCCTCTATACGCTTCAACGACGCGTTATACGTTGGATTACGAGGCACTTGCGAAGTTGCAACCAGGTACCACAGGCCACAGTGTCCATCTCATGGCTACCATATAAGCTAGCTATCGTCCTCGAGGTATACCAGCGAACGTCATGGGATAACGATACTCGCTGCGGCTAGATAATGTCCGGAGGATACCAAGAGAAGCCACTATTAAGAAAATTACCGTGTCTGTATCTTTGGGAATTCTGGATATTTGCGAGCAATCGCAGCGGGAGAATTAGCGAGGTCAGATTCACCAGGTCGAACGGTTGAACGAAAGAGGGAAACTTTCGAAACTGCTACCACTCGAAGTGTATTGTGCTGGTACACGTGTACTACTCTGTTCCAAAAAATTCGCAGAATAATTCTTTTTTGCCATCTGATAATGATTTTTTCTTTGCTATCTATAAACAGATTAAATTTCACGATCCTACGATACACCATTCGCTTATGGCGAGGTTTAATTTAGCATGCTCGTGTTTCTTGAAAAGTGTCTGATGAGATCTTCTTAAAGAACAGTAAATTAACGTGAAATTTCTCGTGAAACTTGGAGGAACATTTCCTCCATTACCTCAGTAACTCTGATGAAAGCATTGACACATCCAGTTACACTCAAAATCCACGTCCCATCAGATATGAACAATCCATCCTCAGCTAAGCATGTTAACCTTATTCAAACCCGAGGAAACCTCCCCAAGATCAACGATTCGTTCCCCATGGATCTAGGAAACAGCACCAGCAGTGTACCTAGTTTAGACCATAGATCAAGGGTGGAGCATGAATAGCGAGGTCGACTGGGCCAAGATCAACGGGATGCAACGTTTGGCCGCAACCTCGCGGGGAAAGAGCGTGTAGCTGGTGGCGTAAAGCTTGCACAGGCGTTGATGTAAAGTTACGAGTGCAGGCAAAGAGGCTGCACAGATGCTCCGGTAAAATTAATACATAGACTAGCGGCGAATAGAAGGGGGAGAAATCGTGTAGAGTTGCACATAGTTGGCTGCGTGCAGATATGGTTATAGCGCGTGCGGTTCGAAATTGGTTACATGCATCAGGGGATGCAACACACCGCACCACCTTCCATTCTCTTGCTTTCTCTCTCTCTCTCTCTCTCTATGTCTGATGATAATGCAACCGTCCCTCCTTTACCGCCTTGGTATCGATTAAGCATTATCTCTTAACTATAACGCCGCTGGAAACCGGGCTTTCTCGTTAGCCGTTGCTACTATAGCTATACCATCATACCAGTCCCCTTTACTTGGAAACCTAGACATTCCCTTGAGACAGTCGGCCAGAGGATCCTGGCCGAATTCGTGACAACCGTTCGTTATTGGTAAACCATCTCTCCTCCGCCAAAGGCGGTGGCTTCCTACTCTGGCTGATGTTGATTGGACCTGGGATTAGTTTTATTAAGTCTGGAAGATTATGTAGGAAGATTACCGTGGGGCTCTCTTTAGAGGAAGATTTTGCGCTACGTGATTCTGCCTCGCAAGAGACACGAGCTTCGATGGAAATGAACACACCTCCGGCGTTGTTACAGGATTCTTGGGTCAGAATCGCGTCCAGTTGATCAGCTGATTAGTTAATAACGCGCAATTGATAGGCAATAATCTGTGAAACGAGCGTGATACTTATCGATCGAAATCCAAAACGATAGATACGATAGAAACGAGGGGAAAATTTGAGAAACTTAAGAGAAATCGAACTCGCGAATTCTAGACGTCACGACTTCATTTTTGCCTCGTTGCATTCTTGTCAATTCGCCGTGGAAGCCTCCATCCTGCGATATTTATCCGCGTACCTTGATCTCCTGATGCAGCTTGGAAGCTTCGGATGAAAATTCATGTAACTAAGTCTGCGAAAGCTTCGAAAGAATACTCGATATACACAGTGTTTTTTTTTTATTCAAGTTACACGGCACTTAAGACACATTCAAGCGAGATCGTTCTCGCAATTGATGTTTATTAGCTTCGATGAGACAATAACGACCTGTACAACGTTACCTTAATCGTTTCATTAAGGTTACTTCGAAAAGGAACGAGCAAAAACGCCGGAGGATCGTACACGTATAATACCGACGCGGCCTCCTCAAATGGCCATTAATCATCGCGGAAATAAAAACGAGCCTGGTAACCTTGACATTACCAGGATATCGAATTAATAATTCAACCAACGGATGGGAGAGAGGAAGGTTGGCAGCAGCAGGTGAAAGAAACAGCGAGAAAGAGGGAGGAGGAACGGTGATCCAGCGTGATAAAAAATAAACGAGCCCCGATGTTCGATCGCAGCCGTTGCTGCGTTGAATTATGAAATCTGAAGGGGAAACGTGGATAAACGGGGGGACAGAGAGGTTCGCGTATTTTTACGACACATGAAAACACCATGAAGGTGTTATTGACGCTGGTGGAAAATATTCAGGGTAGCCTTGGTGAATTTCAAGCTGGCAAGCACGGTGTAACAGTGGACATGGGGGAAAAAATACACAGGGGTGAAAAGGTACGAGTTGAGTGTCGAGCCTGGAGACGACATTTTCCTTTCTTCTTTCTATCTTTTTTTCTTTCTTTCTCTTTTCCCTTTTGCGAGCAGATTTTTCGAATCGAACGAAATGACACTGAGCGGAATTCTAATCCCACAAATGCTTCCTTCCTCTTCTTTAGGGACCACCGATAACGTGACAGAGGTGAAACCAAATCCTCTGTTCCTTTTTGGAAGATCATTGAACTAGCTCTGGCAAAGCTTGATCCTCTCCTCGAAATCCTTCGGTGCTCTTCAGGTACCGTTGAGAAAACCCTGAGAAACGAATATCTACCACGGAGATTGCTATTGAGGCAATTCCCATCTCTGTTTCAAACGCGTTTCATCTCTCCTCGAAGCACTCGGAACAACGATCTCGTGTCATTTCGTGTTACGAAAGAAATTCCTTTCGAAAAAATTAAATAACAATCCAGACAAATGCGACAGCTTATATAGGAACATATTCTACATGTTACAGGACAGGTTGGATTTTTAACAATTCTCTGGAAGAAAGTGTCGGTTCAGAATTGATATCTGTAATATATAGGGTGTTACCTCTAACGCGACGCAAGATTTTTCACTCATTTGCAGCCATCTGACAAAAACAAGTTTAGAAAAAGAGTTGTAGAGTATGGAGTGTACAAAACAATTTCGAAAATAGTTTGTTTTCATGTCGAAATTTGTAAATAAAATAATAATAATTCGAAATTTACTTTGGCTCTTAATAGTAAAACGTATGATATTTTTACTAACATATTACTCGATTCACAGTAGTTAAAATGTGAAATATTTAGCTTTTCGTAGTATTTGACTTTGACAGTGTAAATATTATTTGACAGTGAAGAGATTATTGAATGTAAACACGAAATGTTGCTTGGACGGAATTGTTAATTCGTATTTCCAAAATTTGATGCAAAGTAATCGTGTGCAACGTGTTCTTTTTCTAATTCCAAGAGAGTTGAAGTTATTTTTTTAAAATCTACAGATATAGATTTCCACATTAAAAGTAACCTTCTGAGGCAAGAATATATATCTGTAATAATATTGAGAATAAGAAGACAAATTTTAATATAAACATATGATTATAAATATTTGATTAGGAAAGAAAAACAAATTGATATATTCACGAACAGAGAACCATATGTAGTATTACAGCGTACAATAACACGCGTAGATTACAAGAGACTGCTAATAGTAAACACAGCCTCTCTCTCCCTCCCATAGTTAAATCTTACCAACGTTTCCATGCAGAATCAAACAAGAAACCAGTCATTCACAGTGTTGGTATCTTTGTTACAACTGTGTAACAAATAACGTTACTTTGTAATGTTCACAACTGCTGTGTTGTATATATACTAAGTTTAACAAGTATATTTTTGATATTCTCTGGATTTCGTGCAATCTTGCACCTTTAAATTTCCCCACAAATTTCCCCAATAAAAATCGTCAGTCTGATGATGATACGAAAAGCTTGGGAAAAAGCAAACTGAAAGTCACCGATACATATCCTGTAAATTATAGGGGAAAAGAAGGGACTTAACCGCATAAGATTTGACACAAACGAACGTTCTTAACAAGAGGTTCGCGTGATGTCACGTGTCGTTCAGATGGACGTAAGCCTGAGGCTAAAATTATTCCTTCCGAGTGCTCATGCTTATGGTCTATTCGCTAAAGGGTCTCTCTTCAGCTCTATCTCTTCGCTCGTGTCCAAAGGTAGAGGAAGAAGAGAAGGAAGAGGGGCAAGTTGTACTTAAGTGGATGCTAGAAGAGACGTAGATACCTAACCTGAGCTTATCATACATAAACGAGGCCCCCTTAACCGTGCACTCGACCCACTGAGCACAACGACGACGACGACGAGGAGGACGACGATGAAGACGAGAAGCACAGCGACGATGAAGACGATAAGGTCTGCGGAGACCAGCGGGAAAACGAGCGAAGACCTAACCAACTGTTCGCTAGCTTGGAAACGAAATTCACGTCTACGCGACACGAATTCGTTAAATGGAAGAGCTTTTTGCACGCTTCTTCTGTTTTTCTTTTCCTGTTTCTTCTTTCTTTCTTTCTTTCTTTCCTTTATTTTTGGTTTTTCTGCTTTCACGAGTCTTGTCGTAAATGTGCACGCACGTGTAATTCGTGTTCACCGAGGAATAATCACCAAGGGGATCAGAAATTTCACAAAGAAAACATGGCTTATGCTTGGGATCTTTAATTAACGTGTGTCGGGTAAGATGCTTCTCGGAGAATTAGGCTGAAATTGAAGCGAAGCCAGGCTATTTTCAAGGAACAGTTTCTGTAACTCTGTAGAATTCTGTGGCGACGTATTTACCTACATTTAGCAACGAATTAACTTGTTATTTTACTTGCAAATGATAACAGTAATATTTGCATCGCGACTTCACGAATTTTCATCTCTAAACGTGACGATCGAGGGTGTCTATTTGACTTTTAAGAAGAATTCAGCGATCTATTCACGCTAGGAAATATTAAAAAAGATTCTTCAACCCCTCCGGAAATATGAAACATCGCGATAAATTCTGATAGACGCCTGTTTGCCAATATTTTCACATCCAAAACCCTTTCTCGATCTGGTAAAGCCTACAGGCGTTCCCGTTGAGCCTCCCCAAAGTCCCGGAAGCCTCCACGACGAGACAGTTTCCTGGTCTGGGTCGCCAGTGATTGGCGACGCGTGGTTGCGCCCCATAAAGGCGACAAACGGGGAAAGGGTTTCGTAAGGGTTTGCATAACTCAAAGCTCTTCCTTCACAATAAATCAGAATACTCAAACTACAGACACGTGACGAAGAGAATAACTCAAAATTACTTCCTACAGGTTTGTTTCATTTTAACCTGTAAATTAAACTGCAAAGTGCATGCATACTTAAGAATTGAAACTTGATTTTCTCGAAACTGAAGCTTCGAACGAATAATTTTCATCTTTTTCTTCTTATCGCCATAAGTGTTTCACGCGTGAAATGATCGAACAATCTGTAGTTTTAATCGAATCTTTTCTATAGTTGATTAAGGAACAAGGTACAAGGGGGCTAATAAGCTACCGGTTTAATCACAACGACAGCTGTTGTCGAATTAGCCATAACTCGTCGCCCCTAATGTTGCCCCCTGTGCAAATAATTCGCGGAGGGTACGACAGACGCGCGCGATATGGATCGTAATAGGTAATATCGCGTAAAGAAGAGGAAAATAAAGCGGATCAAGGAGAAAATAAAACGGGAACAACGGGTGTGCCTATGGGTACATGGGGGAGGATGGAGGGGTGATATCCAACGATCGGAGCTGTATTCACGGGAAATGCCGTTATGAATTTTATGCTTATCGATCCGGCCGGATATTGCTAATAAAAGGTACCGGTGCTACGCTCTCGCCATGCTCGTTCCGCTTTTCCATCTGGTTTCCGATTGTTGTTCGCACCCCGAGCCATCTTTTCCATTCCTCCGCGTGTTTCATGGCGGATCCTCCTCACTTTGATCGATCTCTACTCTGTAACGGCAACACGTCTCATTCTGAATTATTATTATTATATTTTCTTCTTCTTTTCTTATTGTTAATTCGGCTCGCTAGTTTCCGCACCCCTTCGACACGAGAAAATTTGTTGAAACGAAAAAAATGGTTAACTTTTTCTACTTGAAACAGAATCGTAGAAGTATTTCTTTTTTTTTTTTTTCTTCTTCTTTTTATCAATTCTTGGAAAGTCTTAGAAATCTACCTCCCAAGTGTGATTTATTATATTTTTACAAGGTGTTTAGCGTAACGCTATGATTTCTCAGGTATGTCTGGTTATTTGAGAAAAGACAATCAGCAGGGCTCGATAGTCGACGAATTACAAAAATAAAAATTGCGAAAATTGCCATTCTATCAGGGTCACCCTCGTTTTTTCTAAGCGACGCCATAATCTTTCCTATTCAACGCCGTTTGAAATGGTAACGTGTGAAAAGAAATTCTTGGAACACAAAAATAGAAATTACGAAGATACTATAATAGGGTTTCATCTTCGTTTTTCTGAAACGGCAATATTTTCCACGTAGCATTGTAGACGTAACATTGAAACGATTATAATTCAGCTCCATTCACAAAGATGAAGATTACCTCAGGCGGGGAGAAAAAGTATTTTCGTAACTTGTTAACACATCCATGATTTTTTTATTTCAAACATTACCCAGAAGTGCCTGAGAAATCATGGCGTCCATTAAGCCGAACATCCTGCACAGCACTCTTTGGTTTCCCCCCAAAAAAAAGTCCCCGCAATACTCAAGCATCGGAAAACAAAAGAAAGAAAAAAGTCGCAAGCAATCCCCTCGAACATCCACATCTCTTGTTTATCCACTGACTCAACTCTCTTTCACTTTTATACCCGCAAGAGAGGTTCCAAGCGTCCCAGAAGCGTCCGATAAGGAGCCACTTGGTCCCAAAGGTTTCCATCTCTCGTTCATCCCCCTCTCCTCGCAAAAAAAGGAGAAAAAAAAAATCTCGCGTTGAGACGACGGTACATAGAGCAGAAGGGGAACACAAAGACGAAGGCAAACATCAGAGTAGAGAATAGAGAGGGTCCCCTCGCGGTGTCTAGATCCTCGGACAGCTTTTCTCTTCCGGCCAGCTACGAGGGTGTGCCTTTCAATGCCTGCCACGCGACTAGCTTCACCCTTCGCGTGTTTTCGACTTAATCAAGCGTAGCTACTCCTCGCTACAAAATTCCGTGTACCTTGTTCCTTGTATTTCGAGAGATTGTTACTACTTTCTTTTACTTCTACGGTATCGTTTCTACTTTTCGAGCTTCTCTTCTTACACCAGCAGGTTTTCTGGTTATTACTACGGAGGAACTTACGCTAACCTCTTTCCCGCAAGATTTTTCTTCGTTCACGAGAAGGAAACTGGTTGAACAAAATTTCACATTTTACTCAAAGGAACCAGAATTAATATTTAACCCCTTTGCACTCTGTGTAGCTTTCTCGTATGATCGAAATTATGAACTCGAACACACTTCCGTAATGAAACTTTTAGAGAGAACAGAATTATACACGTTCCTGAATGTATTTATTTCTGTTTCTTTTACTGATTTCTTTTATTTCAATCCGAATGGAAGTTGAATGGAATTATAATACATATTACGAATGTCTCTGTTAAGGATTCATTATTGCAAAATTTATTGCAAATGAATTAGGATAGTAACGACACGATAGGACAATAATATAATGTAGTAATATAACAATAAACAAAAATTGAGCCATCGAGGGTTAAGTAATCGTCACCTGAGATTACAGATGTCGATTTCTTGTAGAAAATCTGAGAATATGATTAGAAAACTTGTTAGGATATCCGTAGAATATGAAACAGCAAGCTTGGAAAGTTAGTTCTTTATGCAGCTTGTCGTAAACCGTTTGGCTGAAACCAAACTTCTGACTTCTCCTCCGATCCTCTTGCACTTAGAATTTTAAATTAAAAAAGATCAGAGTATTCGAAAATATACTTTTAGCTGTCGAGCTCTCGACCGGGAACACCAGGAAAAATCCATGAATTTTTTGATTGAGAAAGAATGTAATTCTCTCGCTCTCTCTGTCTCCCTCGCACACATTATTAACAGACGTTCGTTTTCACACGCCAGCAAATCAGAAAAAAAAGGAAGAAAAAGAGAGAGAGAGAGAGAGAGAAAAAAAAGAACTTTCGCCCGTTGTTCTAACAGACACACGGCCCGGCCAATTCCCGTTGAAATGCAAATGCGTTTTGAGTAAATGCAATTCCCGTGGTTACGTAAGGTGTCCCGGGAACGCCACCGAAGAGAATTCCGCGAAAATAATCCTGGAATGCTGTATAAATAGAGCGTGGGTGGAGAGAGGTGGTCGTGGGGAGATCCTCTGAGTCCGTTCCATAACGAAATTTTCAATTACGCGTTTGAAGAACCCCAACAGGGTTCTGATTTTGTTCTATTTCGTGCGACCACCCCCCCCTTTTTTCTTTTTCTCACCCTCTTTTCAACCTACAGCTTCTCTCCTACCTAGTTGGCCCCACATTTTTTCCCTTCGCCATCCTCCACTACCACCACTTCCTCCTCCTTTTGCTTCCGTAGCTTTCACGGACTGCATATAAAATATGCACAGCCTCCAGCGTGCGCCGTCTACCTCTAGCAAATTGGATTTCCCAAAAAATGGCCGCGGACTATTTTCAACCACCTTTCTCTCTCTTTTTCTTTTTCTTTCTTCTTACACTTACCGCTCTGTGAGACGTCCTTGGTACGAACAGACTGCTGCATGCGTTTTCTCTATCGAACCCACACCCTTTTTGCCTTTAAGGGCTTGTTAGAGGAAGGAACATCATCGAACGTTTTCTTCTAGCTTCTTTCTCAGCTTGGGTTGGAAGTGTACGGGGGCAGAGGGCGGAGAACATTGGGGAAATCAATCGATGAGGGAAATTCGTGGGAGTTTTTTCAATCTACATTTTGAAGAGCGAACCATCGAACGGTGTTCTTTTTTCAATTTTTCGTGGAGTGATGTAGCATCATATTTTTGAAAAGAAACTCTGAAGATTTATCCTCGTACGTGTGAAAAGTTTACGTCAGATTAGAAGAGTTTTAGATATGTTTCTCCATTTTCTACGTGTTCTGTGCGGCGATAACTCTCGTAGAATCGAAGGGAACACGCGAGTTTTTATCACTCTTATCTCTCCGTGAAATTAACCAATGAAATTATTGCATAATGTCGGAACGTCGTACGTTACACCGAATAACCGTGTATCAAACGGCCAGGCGTTGAGACCGGAAGTTTTTAACAGGATCAGCGTTAATGCAGTGAAAAAAATGTCAAAAGTGAGTCGTGTGTTCAGTTCTCTCGAAACGGATTGCCCAGCAGGCAGATCGTTTTTAATCCATCTCTCTCTCTCTCTCTCTCTCTGAAAAGAGAAACGCTAGTCGTTCTCGTTACGTGTGCACATCGTGATTCGTTCATGCCTCTTTTTTTTTCCCCCTTCCCTAAACGCGACGTTTTGTCCCGCACGCGTGTTGAAACATTTTTCCTACCGATGCGGAATTTTTAAAAATAGCGCCAGCTATAGCACTTCATCTCGCGAACCGGCGTGTTATCTGCCGCGAATATATTACGACGATGGACGGAGGAGAAAAAGAGGAGGGAGGAGAAAAAATGAACGAGGACAAGTTGGACGATCAAACGAAAAATCGCGGGGGAAATCGCGTCCCTAGAACCAACGAGATAAATTCGCCGGCTGTTTGAAACGTCTAACTGGTCGCTGCAATCTGCTGCACTTTTTCAGTTGTTCTCCTTTTTCTGAAGCTGGTTTGCCTGAACGATTACGAGCCAAAGTTGGAAATGGTACGTGTGCACACTCTGCTCTCGTGTTCGGAATATTTTTCTAGTTCTCCACGAAGATCTGCGTTTCGTCGCTGCACAGGTTTGCGAGATTTCGAAATTAGAACTCGCGTCGGCTACTTTGCCGATCGATTTTTCACCCGCGGAATTAATCTCGCGTAACTCGGTGAAATAATTGGAGCAAGTGACGCAGAATTTCGTGAAGATTCCTCTTTCTTTGAATTTTTCATTATTTTTCATTATTTGAAGTTTTCGTTATTTATACTCATATTTTTCGCCGATCTTTTACCGAACTTATTCGTGTTTTTAAACTGTCATAAATTCTCTAACATCCACTGCAACAGTTTTCAAGTTCCCCGGAGATTTTAAAGCTCGCTGAACGTTTAGATCGATATCTAAAATCGCCGATAAGTACTTTATCGAGTTAGACTATTGTTTCTTACAACGAATAAACCAACAATGGTAGAGAAAAAGGCATAAAAAATCCGCGTAAATTCGAGGAATGCGTTTACCCCGAAAATTCCTCGAAATTTACGAATATAATAAAAAAGTGCGAATCTCTACGACTTCGGAAGTATCGAACCACCCCTTTAAACCAACCAGTGCTCACCACCAAGGGAAACTGTATATCTTTTCGCTCGAATCTCGAACAGGTCACCGCTCGATCCTCTGGCCAGGGACAAAAATACCGGTCAAAGAAAAGACACGTGGAGGGGAAGAAGAGGAGATCGAAAGGAGGGTGAGAAAAGAGTTTGATGGGAGGGAGGAATAAATTTAAATGCGGTAGGGGGCAGAGGTAGCTGAGGTGGCGGCGTAATCGAATGATATTCAAATTTAAATGGCCGGCGCAATAAAGTGTTTAAGAATTTAAAACTTTATTTGACTTTCAAAGTGACTCTTCCGGCCGCGATCCAACCCCTCTCTTCACGGCCGCCTTACGAGACCCACAGGCGAGTCGAAGAAGAGTTCGCAGTTAATTTCGCATTTCGTCGCTTTCCCCGAGCTTCTTCTTCCTCCCCTGCACCCGTTTCCCCTGTTAATGGGTCCACCAGGCGGAAATGGCGAGCTTGTTCTTACGAGTGTCGCGTTATTTCCTCACCTTCGACCTTCGTGGTTCCTCTATAGTTTCCGCTAGGAAATTTTCTGCTTCCGTTTGTCGCGTACACCGAGATTGCTTACTAAACGCGTATGGAATTGTTAACTTGGAAGAATCGTATTATTACTTCGAGCTTACCTCGAGTCAGATTTCAAATGATTCACGTTAATTTGTTGTAGTTATATCAGTAAGTAACGTAGAATTTATGTCCTGGAAGTAATTAGACATTTTGACATCGCTGTTACCGAGATTTCTGTCCTCGTGCACCTTTTCATCCCTCTGGTGTCATGATATTCTTGCACAATGTAACAGGTGCAAACAGAGAGTTATCTTTACACCTCTATCAACCTATTTTAACGAGATAAGGATGTTGTAATGCAGTAGAATCTTGGTTCACTCGAACCTCTTCCACTCGAAAACTTGTTGAAAAGTGTGGAATCATTTTTTTTCCCGCGTTTCTTTCTTTTTCGAGAGTTATTCTAGCTGAAACTTAGAAGAATTTCAATTTTCTCGAAAATTAACTTTACTACGTCACTACTTTTTTGCCCTAATAGCACTGTCTTGATGCGTTGCCAATTACTTTGAAATTTATTTTCTACTGAAATCACTTTAACAAAAGTTTTCCTCTAGTGTCCAAGAAAGAGCGTCAATTTTTTTAACCTAATTTACGTCCAAACTTTCTGTGAGTCGAGTTTTCGTTCGTCAAACCTCCCTTCCTCGAAAACTTCGATAAGTCGAAGCCTCCATAACATATAGACTTGAACTTTTCGTTTGAAATTCGTGTCATCTTTTACAATAATTAAAATAACACTACCAACACTCGCTCAGCACACTTCTCCGTAAGAATTCTCGTACTCGACGCGTTATTCGTTTACTTTAATTACACACCGTGTCGCAGTTACGTTTCATTTCATATCGCGATCTTCCATCGTACGAAAATTCGAAATAATTCCCAAAGACGGTTGAATTTCCCTCCGGAAAATTGCTTGCCCCTTTCCACTACTCCGGCAAATATACACATCATATACAGCCGGCACAATCGGCGAGGAACAGTCGAGGCAGAGGACACGAAGCCTATCAGCGGAATCCCGTAGCGCGAAATAAAATTAGACACGTCCGTGGATGACGGTGTTCGAGCGTGACGATATATAGACGCAAATAAAATTATTCCTTATTATGTTATTTCTACCCTGGTCCCGTGGAAGTGGATGCGTCTGCAGGAAAAGCTTCCTCCACGCTGAGAACGTTGATTGGCTCCGACTTGCAGCCTTCTCCCTTTTACTTTTCACACCGTCGCCTTTGGCACGACCTTCGCGAAAATATTTCCGCGTGGAACGGAGGAAAAGTAGCGGCAGTGGTAGTAGTACCTTTGGAATTTCCCGACGTTCCTCGTTTCCTTCCTCCTCTACTTTATTTCCTTCGTTGTCGAAGTTGACGGGGTTTCCCCTCGAACGGTGAGGAATTCTATGACGGTTTCTATCGGGATTATCCTGGAAGAAAATTAGACGATCGGAATCATAGTGGAACACGTTTATGAAGATAGAGGTAAAACGTGTGTTTTCTGCACGGACTAACAGGCCCAGGATAAAATAGATGTTATTTAATCTAAATTGGTGCAAATGAAACGTCGTTTTCTCACCTATGGTGTATTAAACTTTATCCAATCGTAAATCTTTCTTACACAATACTCAAACGGAAGAAATTTGCAAGAATGGCAAAGAAATTCACAATGCAATTGTTTAACGCGACGAATATTCGTGTGATTCTTTGTATGTAACTTTTGAACTTGAGAAAGTGGTGAGAATATGAATGTAACGTTTGAAGAAAGTTACGTAAACGTATAGCCAGAGTCTATAATGTCAATTAACGCAGAAACTTCACTTCTTCACTGATAATAATAAGAATAAGAAAATGAAAAAACACAGAGAAACAGCTTACAATGTAGCTGAACATCATCGAAACAACTTATCGTTGCACAATGTTAATTCAACGTCACTTAACATAGATCAATATTAAGGAGAATTGTACATTATCAGCCTCTCGTTCGCAATTATTCAGAAAAGTGTAAGAGAATCAGAAAGAAACGGATTCAGCTACCGGAAGTTACGATGACCCAGGAGGGATAGGTAGCTAGTCTCGTTGCAATCTCGAGGTTCGAATAAAAAGTAGGGAAGAGAAGGCAAACGAGTTGGGTAGCGCCTTATTACCGACTCGAGACAACTTTTCTCCTCCTCGGAAAAAGGACAGATCGGAGAGAGGGAAGAAGATTCTGCAGGTGTATCAAAGAGAGTATGGTGGATCGAGAGAGGAAACGAGATCAACGGGAGGAAGTCCCACGGCGCATCTCGAAATCCCGCGGGAACCAGACACCGCGTCTGCCGTTTAATTTCACTTCCTTATCTTGGACTCCGTATAATCTGACGGTCGTTGCAATTTTCCGAAGATCCTCGAGATCCCTGGCTCCGCTGTATTCTCGGAAGGAAGCGGAGGAGAAGAGATGGCGCGCGTCGAACGTGGAATGTAGATGACGATGCTCTCTCTAGAGGAGCAGAGAGAGAAAGAGAGAGATTCGTTGTCGGGTTAATGTCGGCAAAATGGCTCTAGACTCATGTTTATGTAAGACAGCCTCTCTTATCTGCGCTTATGGAATATCGTTGCGTTTCTTGGAATTCCACGGTGTTGGACGTATTAAAATTAAGAGAACGGAGGGAATCGTTGAACGCATGGATTTCAGGGTTTATCGAGGAGGATACACGAGGATATCTCCTGTGATCCAACTTTAATGGGTTATTTAATCGTCGTAAAGATGATTCACGCGATTACCCTCTATGAATATTCCATTAATTTACGAGCTATGCGTGCCAGGTCAGTTTGTTAGCCAACTGTTCTGAACGACTGTGCGATTGTGAAAATATAAAAAATATATATATATATATATTCTTACGGGAATGTTCGAAAAATGGGAAGATTCTAATGAGATAATATAACTCCAAGGTATAAAGCTGGCCGCAACAACGCGAGAAAGTTCTTCCCATTATTCAGAGAAGTCAGCTAAGAACTCTAGAGTGTGTCATCATCGTTGTCTGTCAGTTCTAGTAGTTACACAGTGCGAACAAGTGAAGTAGTAATAATATTCGTGAACTGTATGGTAATTTTACATAAAGAAATAAAGTTTTTTTCTTTTTTAAACCTCGACTGAAGAATTTCGCTCATAACAATATACATCTCAGAACTGTAACGAAATTATCTTCGAGAATATAGTAAAACAGAGTGGAACTTCGGTAGAAAATTATTTCACCTAGCAGGTATTATAAAAACCACTATAATTTGGATATTTTTACATATTACCTGTATTCTGTGCAATTCTGCACCTCTCAATTTTCTACGAATGCGTAAAAATTCACAGTCTATTGCGTTAAAACTTGCAAAATGTGTGCAAATAAGAAATATTTATGTTCAGTCAAATGTTTTTACACATAAATCTCGAGAATGGAATAAAAGAGGGTGTAAGAGTCGCGTGTGCGAGGTCACTAAGAGAAAAATAGAGCAAGGGTTCTAAGAGCATAGAGCCATTGTACCATCGACTGTACGAAAGAGAAGAAACCACTCAACGTTCTAACATCTCTATAATAACGATACGCAAATATGGGAATAATAAAAATGCAGAAATTCCGCGCATGTTGATCGTGGTAGGAAAGGAGAACTGTAGAGGTGCTTGTCGTAAATTTCGAATCGTTGGGGAATGAGGCCGTCGATAGCGGGTGGCGCGTGAGGCGTGACTTAAAAACCAAGAGATAAATTGAAATTCCCGGATAGGGGAAGAAGAGGGAAAAGGGTGGCGTTCCCATTTGCTTCGCGGTCGTAGAACCGCGACCGAAAAACGAGACGGCGAGAAGGAAAGTCGGCGAAGGAAGAAATGAAAGGAGGTTGCCATGCCGGCGTCTGTTGAAACGTCGAACGAGAAGGAAAAGGCCTTTGCGCGCGGAGCACAAGGGATACGCCGTCTGAAAACGGCTTCAGGGTGAAATCGAACGGCATAATAATGGCGAGTCGAAGAACGGACGGGTTCAATTTTGAAAATGGATGTGCCTCCTAGCCGAATTGAACTCGCGTAGCTACTCTGCGGGCTGTTAGAAACAGAAAGCAAAATATTTCCGGATGTCGAATATACTTGAAATAGATCCAGACGACGCCGAGAAAATATTCAGAAATAATAACTGATAAATGAAAGCCATCCTTTTGGAATTTCTGTCATTTCATTTCGACAATCTTAAACGCGATCTTAACTCAAATTGGATATAATGCTCTTTAATAGAATAATAATAATAACAACTGGAAAAAATAAATATGCCTCGTAGCTGAATTGAACTCGCTGAATTGAACTATTATGTGGGCTGTTAGAAACAGAAAGGAAAATATTTCCGGATGTCGAATATACTTGAAATAGATCCAGACGACGCCGAGAAAATATTCAGAAATAATAACTGATAAATGAAAGGCATCCTTTTGGAATTTCTGTAATTTCATTTCGACAATCTTAAGCGCGGTTTTAAGTTGAATAGAATAATAGAATAATACTCTTCAATGTGAATAATATTCTACTTAAATTTGACAGAATAAAGAGGTCATTTCGTGAAAAGGCAGTCCAACAATTAAAGTAAAATTGAAAGACTGTTTAAGAGTTAATAAACCACGTTATTCAGAAGTTTCGAAAAGCTCCAACAATTGACACATTTCTTTCTTTCTCTCTCTCGAAACTATCGAACAATTTCTTCACACTTGACACTTTAGAGAAGCAGCAAATGTAGGGAGGAAATACTTTATTTGTCAAGAGAATTCCTTAATTTTTAATCCTCTTTTAACAACTTCAGCTAGAAAGCTACGGCGCAACAGATATTCGAGCGAGGAATTTTTTTTTTTTTTTTTAGAATTCTCTTTCTCTTCGCTTCGTTCGAACAACGTTCACGAGAATTCGAGCCACGACAAACAAATTTAATCGCGGGGCTTACACAGAGGGATTACACGGCGGGACCACGATCGCGGTTCGGTTTTCGCGCGCGAGATTTGTCAAGAGGCCGAGCTGACCCCGCGCAAATCCGCGCCGTTTCGAATCGAGTTTATTCACGGTACTGGTTCGGTTCTCTCGTGGCTTTTCAGGAAATCACACCTCCCCGAATATCACGACGAATCTCCACGATTATCGTCTACAGCGTCGCACTTCGCTTTTCCATTTCATTTCCATGGAATTACCGGTTGTTTCACCCAGAGTTACGATGTTCACGCGATTTAAAGATACGCTTTGAAATATCCTCATCCTCTTCCTTTCTTTCTCCTCCTTCTCTGGAATATTGTGCTCAGCTTAATTCTTGTAATTACGTTATTCGAAAAATATCCCAGTGGATTTCTATGCAAACTTTTTTGTAATCGTTCCCCTTAAATTCTTCTTGATTTTATTTCTACGAGAGTGGAATTGTAATATTCTTCTGATTGAAAACAAGTTTGTAAAAGTGTGTTTTAATAATTGCAGTGTTTCGTTTTTCCACGGACTCTTTCGTCTTAAAGAACCTTTCTTTTTTTTTTGACAAATTGTTGCCTCAATTCGTTCCGTAAGAGAGATACTCTTCACAAGTAGCTATTCAACTTTCAAAAGATTACCTCGGCCAAATGGAATCTTTTAACAGTTTCAAAGAGTCTTTCCATAATAAACGAACATTTCCGGCCGACGTGAACACATTGAGGGAAAACTGTGAAGTACTATCTCTCGATTCTCCGAAATCTTTCAGTTTCGTTGATTGTCTTATCCGTCAGATAAAAGAAAAAAAGAAAAAGGAAGAAATGAAGAGTAAAATGAACACGATGGACAAACGTATCATCAGACGAGCAGTTTAATGAATTATACGCCGTATCGCGGAACGAAAATCTCCGCAGGGAAAACTGAAAGGGCCATGGTAGGTTCACAGTTACGCCATTGCATAAATTTCGTTTACGCGTGTGACCAACGTGTGCGGACATAGTCGAATAGGAGTTAATTCGAGAATTTGAAACCGCTGCGGATCCATAGTCCAGGATGAATACCACGCCAGAGGACGCGGCAATTCCGCATCGTCGGGTAAATTGCACGGCTGTTGACGTCACGTCCGTTTCCGTCCAACGCTCGATTGTTATTGCTTTCCAATGATAGCCGCCCTTTCTGATCAGGAAATGCGGTTCCACCGTCGTTTTTATTTTCACCTGCTTATTTCGCGGTTTACACTTGTCGCGCGCGATTGTCCGCCATTTATCGACACAGGAACGTGTCAAATTGATGGCTGACACTTTTCGAGGAATTTTTCACCGATTTTGGCAATTTTCTTTGCGACACAATCGTTGCTGTTATTAATTTCTATAGAATATGTAAATTTATTCGTCTTCTTCCACGAAATATCCAATTATCTTCTTTTTTACCGTTTGAGTCATCTTCTCCGTCAGTTAGACTGGTTCTCGATCAGATTTCCTCTTAAATTCTTTATAAATATTTTGTAAAGGCACTAAAATATTGTTTCTTCAACATGGTGTTCTTTTTTAAACAAAAATCTGATCTGTACGCGTTCAGGAAATTGACAGTGGCGAATTTCTTCGATAATTCGCAAAGGTTTCTCTCCGCAATTTAAAGGCGCACAGATACACAGTAATATAAAAGCTACCTTTAGAATTTCGAACTTCTGCAGTTTGAAGTTTTCTTATTTCTACAAACTCCGACGCGTTATCTACATTTTTCCATATAAATCTGCTCGACAGCTACCGGAAGAAGTTCATACGGGAAACTAACCTAACCCTAAATTGCACGAAATAAAAAAAGAAAATAAGAACTTTGAGAAAATCAACTTGTGTCAATTTTGACGATGAAAACGATTAAAGTTTTCCACAAGAACCTCCGAGCATCTCGAAGTAAATCTCTCGGATAGAATGTTGTATGAATGAATAAGAAAAGGAAGAGGAAAAGAAGAAGAAGAAGAAGAAGAGGAAGAAGTAACTCTCGAGTTCCATTCTTAAACAAAACGTGGCAGGCAGAGAAGTTGAAATAATAACAAGTGGAGGGCTCGTAATAAGTTATCTCATCCACTTGAAAATTCCCGGCATTCTTAGAGCACCTTAGCGAACTCAACTGAGGCTGTCTTGTATTCTACGAGGTCTCGATCCGCTCCGCTTCCCTTTTTTCTCGCCCTCTCGAGCAACTGCATTCCACCGAACCAACGACACCCGCCAGCTTCGTCTGATAAATTATTTCACCCCTTTCTGACAAATGTACACCGGTAATTGAATCACACTGGCCGTGGATGAAGTCGAACTTCCCTTTCCAACAAAACCGATTCGTTATCCGGTGAAACGAAGCCGCGTAGCGATTTTATCGTTTCTGTCAACCTGAATATTCAAATCGAGAAGATTCTATTCTTTTCATTGTCGATTCTCGTAATTATTGTCAATATATTCGAGCATATAGTTCGTTAAATTTTTCAGATTAAGTTAGGTGAGGTTAAATGACACTTTTTTTTGTTTTTTTTAATAGATGTGGGAATAAATAAGCGATTATATCGGTAATATTTCACGGTTTATCATTAATACACGTCGGAATGATTTATTCCAATATTTTCCAGATTATTGACAGATTTAGGAGACCTTTTTTTTCTATGTCTCTATCAGTGCACTCTCGTATATGCAGGATTTATTTTGAAAATCTTTCTGCAACTTTTCTGACTCTTCTTCTTGTTTTTTCCTTTTTTGTAATTTTTCACTGTGGTATGTATTTACGAAGGCGAGTCGCAGTACGGATAATATTTCGATTTGTTCAATTTAATTTAACCTTTTAACGGTGGAATTTCGTTTTGAAAGTGTGCACCCCTTTGTGTAATTAAAATCGAGTACACTTTGACGAGTATACTCGTCGAACGCGAAGTAAACACATCCACGGTTGATTTAAATTAATTATAACAAATACTGCGAGTTGTATTATTTACAAAACCCCATAAGAATTCGTCGATACAACAGATGTTATTAATACAATTTTAACAATTAACGAAAATTAAATAAATCAGGAAACATTCATATATAAGGGAAACAAAAGATCAAAAGAGACGTAAGAAATTTACTCTGACTTTAAAGTAAGATATTTTTTAAAACAATATACCTATTACCTTAAAAATAATCATTTTTTCGAGATGAATGTGCTTCTCGAACACCGTTAAAAAATTACCAATTGAGACTAACAAATGTAACAATAAAGAAATCGTAAAGCAAGGTGTTCAATAAATGAGTAAATAAATACAAGTCAATTTCTAAATCATCCTTTTACATTTGTACCAAAAAAAAAAGCTTATTAGTGTGTCAATAAAACAGAAAGGAAAAAAAAATGAAGAATAATACTAGCCTAATATACTGTTCAAAAAATTCCACGAAAAAGAAAAAAAATGTTTCTCCGTTTTCTTCTAACAAGGGCGAGTCCATCAACAATAGGAGATTATAAATCGAGTCGAATCACCGATAAAAGTCGAACAAATTGCCCTTGTATCCGCGACAATCGAGCCCTGTGCCAGTGTTCAACGAAAGTAGAGGCTCTATTCGATATTTTCGAGGCCGGACACGGTGTTGGTAAGCCAATCGACGCGTTCCCTCCGGTAATTGGTCGGTTCTGGTGCCTTTAACTGACAAATAAATTTACCCCGCGGCCTTCAGTGGCAGAGAGGGTCGGCCTTTCGCTCTTCTTTAATTGAAGATCGTACAATAAAGAAGGCCGAAGTCTGCCGACCCTTGGCGTTTCTTTTATTTACGAAGCCCCGGCGTCGATGGAAAAAAACAAAAAAATCGAGGGAGGGGAATATCTTGAAAGTTGAAACGAAGTAAATAACGAGCTATTCCCACCCCTTGGGCACCAGAAGAAGCTTGGACCAGCACGATTATGTTTGTTCGTTCGATTCGAGGGGCTAATAAAAGAGAGTATTTCAATTCTAATCAACGTTAAGGATTATCGGAATTTCGCTAGAATTAATTCCATCTCTTCGTGGAAATTTATCGTTCCGTGTGCCTCTTAGCGACGAAAATTCCATGCTAATTGCAAGTCAAATTCGACGACTCTTCTTGCTGTTACTTTTAATTCGCCGAGATACTTTCGCGTTGAAGAGTTCGTTTTTCTGTGAAATTTTTACTTTACTCCTACATCAATATTCTGTAAGGTAACTTTCATCAACGTGTCCCATTTAAAACTATTTAATTATGAAAGTGAAATTTTCGACTTATTTAAAAATCTACGATTTTGTTGTTCTCTGTTCCTATTTGACGAGTTTATAATATAATTAGCGTACTTTTTAACAACGAATTTACAGTTTTATATCAGAAATGGACGCTAAAGAATTCTCCTTTCTCTATTCACCGCGAAAACTTAGGAATCTCCGATAGGACGACTTGAAAATAGCACAGCTGGGTCTCGTATCAGTCGACCACTTTTCCAAGTCATGGTTTTGCATACTTTTTCTATTTTATTACGATGGAATTCTATCTGGTTTGCTATCATTTCTAATATGTTATAAAAGTGTAGACATCTTATATTTGAAACATGTATGGTATTTTAATAAAAGTATTTTTAATCGAGAATTGTGCTTGCTTAAAGAAATGGGTCTCTGGGTACTTTATTTTAGAAAGATGTCGTTCCATTGAAACCATCAATACGGAAGTAAATTAATTCTCTCTAACGTCGTTCACAACTTGTCAGAAATTTGACGGGGAATTTCAAGCAGGGAAAACTATCATACGATTATTCACAGGAAGAACAAACGAACGAATCAGTAAATCGAGGAAGATTCCACCGGATGAAGATGAGGATGACTCCAGCCTTCCGGGAGCGTCTTCATCGGCGTCAAGACGGTGAAACGATAAATTTCGCCTCGGTTCCGTGATTAATTGAATCTCGAAAGTAACGTCTGATACCGTGGGATAAGAAAGAGAGGAGAGGAGAGGCCACTTAGCGATCCCCAGTCGCCTTTGCCTGAATATTCCGAGTTTTCATTAATTGACCAAGATATCTGCGTGCGGATTAAATTGGCCCGTGGCAGCTGGGCTGCGCGAGAAAGTGAATTGCAAATCTCATAAACCCTTCGCCCAGGACTAGCTGTCCCGGGATTAAAATTATCTTTCTTCGAGGAGATGGCGGCTCGTTAGCTTCCTACCCTGTCAGTGATAATGTATTCCTCGCGCGGACCAACTAGTCGCGTCGTTTTCAAATTTTTAGGATAGCGAAAACTGTTTGACACTTTTTACTATTCCTTTCACACACTTAATTGACGTCAAATTCAAGCATTCGAATGGAAATTATAGGAGAATATTTTTTCGTTTATGATAAGTAGCGAGGAAATTCGCGAATAATTTGAGAAACTACGACTGGTCGGTAGAACCATAAAAATTGATATTTTTTCAGCTTTAATTCTAAGGTAAAATGAAAACTGTCCTCGAAAATGAATTTCAAGGCTCGAACAAATGGGTTTCCTATCATAAACACAGTTTAAGACTCGTTACATTTACTTTTACCATTCTTCTCTCCTTTTCGATTTTTTTTTCCGCTTTTCAAACAGCAACTGATATTTAAATATTTTCCATTTGTAAATGGAGTCATTTACTGGTTAAAATACCAAATTATATGTTACGATACATTCATTATTGGAATTGTAAAATAAAGTACCGATTTTTCTAAATTTAATTTATATCATCGCTAGTATTATAACTAATATTGTGTACGTAATAATAAAAAAGAAAGGGAAAGAATAGTATTGTAATGAACATTATGGTATAACGTTGAATGTTCATGAACAGCTAGCTAGCAGATTTTCTTTCTTTTCTCTTTTTTCATAAATATCATTCAACGATATAACAGTATGTTTTTTCCCTTTTTCCGAAAACCGGCGTACAGACCAATCCGGTCGCCGAAACAAAATCTATGGCTACGTCGAAAACAATGTCGCGTCGATTCGCTTGTTTATGGAACAGTTTATCCAGGAGACGAGACAGCCGCGAGCTTGAAACGTGAATTTGATTTCCCACTTTGTATATTTCATTCTGAAAATCCCTCACCTCTGCCCGTTCTACGGCCAACAATTTCCCGCTTTATTCGCGGCACGCTCGTATGTTTTCGGATTAGCTTAATGAAAATCGCTTCGTCGAGCGTATTAATAAGGTTACAAGCGTCATAGGCTCTCCTCGGGCTTTGGTATTTTCCATTTTAAATCATCCTGACACGCCGTTCCTACCCTCTCTCTCTCCCTCTCTCTCTCTCTGCACCTCTTTCGCTGGCTTTTTCGCTCCCTCTGTCTCTCTCTGTCTCTCTCTCTCTCTGTATCTCTCTCGCTGGCTCTCCCTCTCTCTGTCCCCCTCTCTCTGTCCCTCTCTCGCTGGCTCTCTCTCTCCCTCTCTCTCTGCACCTCTTTCGCTGGCTTTTTCGCTCCCTCTGTCTCTCTCTGTCTCTCTCTCTCTCTGTCTCTCTCTCGCTGGCTTTCTCCCTCTCTCTGTCCCTCTCTCGCTGGCTTTCTCCCTCTCTCTGTCTCTCTCTCGCTGGTTCTCCCTCTCTCTGTCTCTCTCTCGCTGGTTCTCCCTCTCTCTGTGTCACTCTCGCTGGCTTTCTTCTTCTCTTTGTCTCTCTCGCTGGCTTTCTCTCTTTCGGTGGTTTTCTCTCTCTCTCGCTGGTTCTTTCTCTCTCCCTCTCTCTGTCTCTGTATCTCGCTGACTTTCTCGCTCTCTCTCTCTCTCTCTGTCTTTCTCTCGTAGATTGCCTCTCTGTCCGCAGATAATTACAGCGATCGAAATGCATAAAGCGAAACGAATGTACAAAGGGAAAAACGGAGACCGTTCGACAAACCGTGCGAAAGACAAACATATTCGTGCGACGGTCACACGTTGCTTGCCGTTTTTACCAATTTGACAAGGGGAGACCTTTATATTCCCTCGTTCATTTACCACCGTGTCGACGAAACGATTTACAGGATTTTCTCTTTATGATAGGGCAACCGATGATGAATAACTCCGATTGATCTTGGTTCGTTTCGAAAAGGCATTGTGCCTCATTCGATACTAATTATCGTACGATAATTCTTACTAATTGGTCACTCAGAGAAATGAACGGTGATAATAAATGATAATAAAATATACGGCACTTTTTGTCCCTTTAGAGAATATGTGAAGAAAAAGAAAGGGATTCTATTGAAAGGTACCAGGTTACGAGTGGATTTCATATTTTTCGAATTACTTTTTATTGAGAGGAGAGATAACAACGTAGGTCAATGAGATTATAGGGAAATTATGTTCCTCGTTCGATGTTAATTATCGTAAATCAATTCTTACTAATGAGCAGTGAAAATAAATGGTAAAAATATGGCACTTTTGGTCTTCCGGGAAAGATGTATCTAATTGACATAAAGAAGTAACGTTTTCATTTCGAAAAGTGATTCTATTGGAAGGTACCAGGTTACGAGTGGATCTGGTATTCTTCGAATTGCTCTTTATTGACGTGAGACATAATGGCACGGATCGACGAGAGTATAGAGAAATCACCGGCATTCATGGAGGCGGTGATCGACTGTTTTCAGATGGAATATTCGACACTCGCCAATTTCTTTCGCGCAATCAATAGCCATTGTCGAGAATTCGTGTACAATTTGCAGCGTGCTGGCGTGCCCCATCGCGGTCACTATTGATTTCTGCACTCTCTCCTCGAGAGCCTCTCCAACCAATTCGCTCTTTCTCTCTCTCCCTCTCTCTCTCTTTCTCTGTTCTTTGTCATTTAGGTGAAGAAAATTCTAACTCTAATACATTGAAATCCCCAGCAACTCTTTCATTTCGAAATTCTTCACTCTCTGTGCAATTATTGCGGAATTTTTTTAATGAAATTTCTTCGTCGATTTCCACGGAAAGAAGGAAAAATTTGTTTCAACGTACGCATACCGTAGAAGTACCTCTGTTTTTTTTTCTGTTTTTTATAAATTTAAAGGAGAATTTTTAGTTGCGATTTCAGGAAGCACGTTGTTTGTACAGCCGCGAAAATTTCTCGAGCAAAGAAGAAGCAATTAGAAGCGTATTCGCGAGGCAATCCTCTCCGCGTGGGTGGCGAGGCAACATCGGCGTGTAATCTCGCCGAATGAAATGAATAATTCATCGGTCGTGAGACAAGGCGAGAGACTCGCGGAAGATGGAACCGGGTGAAAAATACGAGGGGCAGTTTGTTTCGCGAAATTGGACGAATCATTTCCTCTATTTAACACTCTCCGTCTTGGAATATCTCGAGCAACTTGTGAGAAAAACAGATTACCAGGGGAGAGAATTTTAAGATAGAACAGAATCGAATGGGAAAGGATCGTTGATCTTACCCGTTGATTAAAAGAAGAAGAAAAACTTGGGAAACAAAGATAAATCGTGAAAAAGGGATCTGATCAATACGAAATTTCGCTTTTCCCCTTTCTGTTTTTTTTCTCTCTCTCTCGAATGAATGATAAAACGTAGACTTTCTACGTGGATAATTCCGCTGAGATCAGCGGAGGAGGAACAAAGGATGAAGGCAAGCTCTGCTTGAACGAGGAAATTGGGTCTGTTTTTGTTAAATCGCGGAGAGGAAAGGAGGCAGAGAAGATTCTTTTTTTTCTTTTTTTCTTTTTTTTTAACGAGAAAACGTCCTGGATACAGGCTTTCACGGCCGGTTTCCAGGTGGCTGAAGATGACCTGGGAAGAAGAGGAGAAAAACAAGCCGCTCCTTCGAAGCGTAATCCGCGAACAGACGGTGAATTACCTTTTCGAGTGTTCCCGTGACTTGTTCCTTACGAAAACGCTCAGATATAATTGCGAGAACAATTCTCGACGATTAAGTCTCTCCAGACTCTTATTATCCCGGATCGATAGAGAGAATCGTACTTCTTCCTCTTCCACCGTCGTTCATTCCTCGATTAGGATATTTTTCATCGTGAAAATTTATTCCCTGCGTGACAATTGCAACAAATCTTCACGGTTACATGATTTCTGAATGTCTAACGAGAAAATTAACGTTGAGACGAAGAAAATGTAGGCGAGATCTTCGATTGACGAAGTTCAGTTGAACAGCAACGAAGAAAATTTAAAATAATAGTAATTTTGTAAACGATTCAATCTTAAAGAAGGGGGAAAAAAAAGGAAGAAAATTGTGTCGGAAGTGTATCACGGTTCGCAACGCTTAATTTAAATTTCACCGCAACAGGGAAAGGATTTACAGAAGAATGTCGGGAGTTGTAACAAAGAAGAGAGACTTTTTTTGCCGTGGATTTGAGGAAGCAGACGCGATTCGATTGGACGTTAACGTGGTCGAAAGAGGGGCAAAAAGTAAATCCAAGTAGGAAAAGAGATCCTCCTCCGGAGGGCAATTAGAGAGTCTCCGGGAAGGTTCAGCGGCAAGAACGCTTCTTTGGCAATTAGGGGTGAGATCGTACCGGCCGATATCCGTGAAACTCCGTTCGATAAAAACGCCACTGGTCTGATCCGTATCTTCGAGGGTTTCGCGCGCTCCCGATGCACTTTCACCCTTCGGTGCTTCCTTTTTCTAGGGTGGCTGAGGTATCCTTGGAATTAGCTATTTCCGTGTAACAACTGAACACATTCAGCCTCTTCCTGATCCTCGTCCTTTTTGCACAGACCACTCTCACGATCCACACAGCACTCTCATGATCTACAGAGCAATCTCACGATCCACAGAACACTCACATGATCTACAGAGCAATCTTAGGATCCATAGAGAGTACTCTTCCTATGCACAGAATACTCTCAGGATCCACAGAGCACTCTTACCGATCTACAGAGCAATCTCAGGATCCACAAAGCACTCTTACGATGCACAGAGCACTCTCTCAGGATCCACAGAGCACTCAAGGATCCACAAAGCACTCTTACGATGCACAGAGCACTCTCTCAGGGATCCACGAAGCACTCACACGATCCGGAGCATTCTCATAACTCTCTGCACACTATTATGATCCATAAAACTCTCTCATGCCACAGCTCTCTCACAGCACGCAACATTTCCATATCACATATGTAGTAACAAAGGAAAAATATACGAGGGACCAGAAGCGGGAATCGAACCCGCGACCTCCGGCATGGCAAGCCGGGACTTTACGCCCATAGCCAAGGTGCCTTCTTATTTTCCTCGTTGTTAATATTACTATTTGATGGGTATGGAGGCTCCGACACTACACATACAACACAGCACTCTCGCGGCACACAACGCTTTCATGAAACACAATACTCCCGTGACACATAGCACTCTCGTGATACCCAACGCTCGTAAAAAGCATCACGCGTAAAAAAGAAAGGGGAGAAAATTAGAGAGCACAAAGTCGCGGTTCGACATTGAAGAAATATCTACGCGTAGGTAGTTGAGAATAGGAAAGAAGCATTTAACTCCTCCGGTGTGGAAAAGGGCCCGAAGGGCACGGATCTCGGAGTGAACGAAAGGTGAGGGAGTGCAAAAGGGCTCTTTCTAGCAAGACCAACAATTGATATCGTTAAAAGCGGGAACCGAGATTGCATAAAATACATTGTTTGCGGCCGGGCTACATCGCGTAGCTTCAGGCGGTTAGAGCAACCGGAAAGAAGGGAGGATGAGGAGGAAGAGGTGTGAGGGGTGGAAAGGCCGCTTTACATCCGTGCACCCTTTGAGCCGGTTAAAATGGGAACGCAATGTTCTCTATCTCTCTCTCTTTCTCTTCGAGAGCGGCTTCCCTGTGACGATGAAAAAGCCACAAAGGAAACTGGGACGTTAATCAATTATCAAGTCCACGGATTTCCTCTTCTTCTTCTTCTTCTTCTTCTTGATCATCGTTACAGTTCCTTTGCTCGTGGTTGTTCGATAATAGATTTCATAGTTGTGTTCAATTATCGAAGACTTTTGCCGAGGTTGTTGGTTCACTATGGAATAATCCTGAAGAGTTGATGAGATTTCTTCTTCTTCTAATTTACCTTCCTTTCGTTTCGTTTCTGTTTTCGTGGGATCGTAGATGAACGTGGCAGTAAATGGTGGTTACTTAATCGTCAGGAACCGAGACAGCGGACTCCATGCAGTATCTTTTTTCATCTGGTCCAATTAAGGATCCTCTTTGTCCAACGACAGACAACGGTAATTGCGTCGCCTGGATCCCAAGAAAATTCCAGCCGATATTTTCACGTCTCTCTGTTTTCAGAGACCAAAATCTACTTTGGTTTATTGTTGTTGGAACTGTACAGGTGACTGGGATAATCAGAGTTTAGTAGATAGAATTTTACCACGTGATCGATTATTAATTGGTTAGCTGTGTTTTGAGAAATACATTCGAGTATCAGATCGTTTCAGGTTGACTATACTGTTGACGATTTCGGTAAAAATTCCGGAAACTCTATCGCGAGAAGAGGTGTATCCACAGGGGCCTCGTTCGCGGAGCTTTTAGCTCGGTCGAGTATTTAAAAGCTCGCCAGCGAAGAAAACAGAGAAGGTAGAAGGGAAAACGAGGCTGGCTAGCAATTGCTACGCTCCGACTAAATATTTCACGACTTTCCGACGACTGATCGCACTCTCTGAACCTTCCCGCAGTTTGACAAATTATACTTAAAAACAGATCTTCGATAATATCCCGAGAGGAACTTGCAGAATGTGTTGCGTGATAAAAATGAAAAATTCGTAACGAAAAAATATCGTAAAAGAAACATTTCTTAGAATACTATAATGTATAATTTATTTTTGGTGACGTATGGCTTGAAAATATTGCCAGAAAAATTTTCCTAGATATTTTCTATTTTCTGCTCCTGTTAGACATGTACATATATATATATCAAGATGGAAAAATATTAGAATCCCCAACGGAAACCATACTTCTTTCATCTTAACGTCCACCCACGCTAAATTTCCCATTAAAACGGAGAATCATTGAAGGTATCGAGATGGATAACAGGGACGTTTTCCGGGATCGAGAGCAACGATCGTGCGTAGAGGAACCGGGTCAGAAATAGAGGCGAATCGAGAGCGAAAATAACTCGAAGGCGTAATCCACCGGCGCTGTGAGTCACTCAGAAACCATTATATATATTCGAGTCACCGATCGTGACGAAATAAGGCATCGACTTGTTTCCTAATGAAATTCCGCTATTTTTTTTTTTACAAATCTCGAGCTCTTTTCAAAAGTTTCGAATACAATTGAGCTTGTTGACAAATATATTCACGGTACAATGAGTAAAACAGTATCGTGAGTGATGTCTATAGTTATTCGTAGTAGAGAAAGGGTTAACAAACGGCGACTTGTCCCAAATTAACCGCTAACGCTATTCTTTTTCAACCTACTATTTCTGTAATTTTCAGGTTAAATTATTTTTTAGCTTCTTTACGATGAGAATTCAGAGCTAGGTGAAAATGCATTTGATTCTGAAGTATTTCAAGATAATTCAAGTATTTTATCAGTGATAAAGTGACTGTGATGGTGATTCTGGTACTTCTAGTAGTGATAGCGAAATTATAGTGCGAAAGAGGCGAAAAATTGGAGTCATTCAAAGTGAAATCGAGGATTCCCCAAAAGACATAGACACAGATAAATGAAGAATAGAACAGAGATGTGAATAAAAATAAATTTTAATGTATACCACAAGTTCCTTCAGAAATTGTTGATAAAATAAATTAAAAATAAAAATACACAAGTAGTTGCTTATTTCTTTTATTATTTCTTTTTTCAACTAAAGCTTCGATTTTCACGTGCGTTATTCTAGAAAAGTGCTAGACAATTCAATTCAAAACGACTGAATATAATTAAACTTCTTAACAAATACGTACACGGTGTAATAAATAAAAGAGAATCGTCGAGTGGCGTCTATAATCGTTCATAATAGCGAAAGGATTAATTAATCTTGAAGATGTATGTAACAAATACACATGAATATTCATACACATTCACGTCTACGTGGAACATAAGTAACACGAGCACAGAGCAGCCGTGACTCGAATGTTTACCACTCGGTCGATCGTAATTATCAAGAATCATAATTTCATGAGAGCGTTACCGCAAGCCAGTCGATAATAGCCCGCCTACAAGCTTACGAGGATTTTAATAGCTCAGCATTCCGTTAATCCAGTTAGCTAGAAACTCTCTCCTGTCTCTCTCTAGCACAACGATCATTAACGATCCAGCTGAATCACCTTGGCGCTTCTCTGGTGCTGCCACGATTATCCGATTCGACGATGTCGCGACACGACCCTTGTTCACCGATTCGTTCAACCTCTCCCCTTTGATTCCACGGGGGAAAATCTGCACGGCAGAAACTGCCTAGGTGAGTGGAAAGGGATCGTGAAGGGACCTATGGTAACGTATTTCCAATGAAATGGATGGAACCAGTGGAGGGATATATATATATATAGAGAGAGAGGGGGGGAAGTGATCGCTAGCAATTTTGCTAATTTCGCTGAATTACGCAAAAGCGAACGGAGAACAGTCCCCCTTCAGGCTCGTTATCAAGCTACTCGATAACGATATCGATATCGATGCGATAACACACTGATAGGGACCTCGTTCGTCCTTTGTTCGTCTCACTTTTGTAACGAGCGTGAACAAAATGTGGTACACAGTGGGAGAATGAAAACGAATGAACGAGAGAGAGAGAGAGGAGAGAGAGCTTTCGATACGATAGAATTAACAGTCGAAGGGCTGACCATCACCCCTATTTTAGTTTGCTTCCAAAAGCACGTTTAGCTGTTGCTACGAACAAATGATCAACGCGTTTACCCCTGAGGACCTTTCTCTCTCGTGTATATGTGTGTTGCTTGCTACTCGATACAGAGCCATTATCGAACAATAATGACTAATTGTATCAGTGCTTCAGAGAGCAGCACTGTTGCGGAAAGCGAATCTATTTATGCGGTTATAATAGTTCCGATGGACCTTTACTTTGAATTTTCCTCTAGCAAGTGTTTCAGAGCTTGTGTCCTCTTGTATGTAGCCTCGAGACCTGCTAACTATGGAATAGATAGAGTATAAAGAACCTACTGTATTAGGTAGAAAATTTATCGTTCGAACATGTTTAGATCAGATATTAGGCTGCTTATGGAAATGAAGAAAATTGTGAACAAATGGACGAGCAAATGTCCAAGCTACAATTATCCTTACACGCGAGATTAGAATTTATTATCGATCAATAACAAGTGAAAATTCTGGAAGGAACATAGCGCGACAAATCACCGGGGTAAAAATTGTCGTTCGCGCGAGAAGCGAGGCGCAAAACGAAGAGGAAAGCGACGGGACACAGGTTCCGGACGGCCGGTGCCTGAGGCCATATCTCTCTTACACTCGAACGCGACCGAATCCCCACAAATTTATACGAACAGTTAGTTCCGGGCTAGTTTCGAACGCGGCCGATCTCTCTCTCTCTCTCTCTCTCTTTCCATCCTTTTTCGCCGTGATTCTAGCCAGCTCTTGCTCTTATCCACGATCCTTGCTCGACCTGAGCCACTCACTGTCTCCGAAGGTTGAGCTAGGTCGGTCGTAGGTTAAGCCGGGATAAATACAGTCTCATAACTCGTTCATTCTCTTCCTTCCTATCGTCCACTACTCCATACCGATCTTCTCTTCGTCAATCTAACGAGGAAACGTTGAATGATCGTCCTGTAGTTACACTCTGTCTATAGAATGAATAGATTTCTATTGGGTTGCTTAGTTTCCTTCGAAAATGTGACTGGATTTTAGATTTAGATGGGCGTCCGATTTTTTGAAGAATTTATATCTTCTTTTTTACAATGGAGAATCATTGGACCATTTTTCTGCGGATCCAGTGTATATTAAAGAAGTAGATTTTCATGGATTTTCTAGATCCCTTCAAAGATATGATTAGCTTTCAGACTTTTGGGTTTGCAATGTAACTTTTTGGTTAGTTTAGGCTAGGGGGAGTTCATATCTTCTTTTTTATGATAGGGAATCCTTGGACTACTTTTCTGTGCATCCACTATACTCGCGAAGAGATTAATTTCTTGTCTTTTCAAAGATTTCAGGTTTTTGGATTTACGTTCGATTTTTCTAAGGTAATTTTTTGGTCTAGCTAGGACTAGATATAGATCCTCAGAGTCACCAGACCATCTTTTAGTTTCAAAAGACATTTTCACATCTGTTCCCTTGCTTGAATTCCTCTCTATACCCTGGACCAAGTAGAATCCGGCTTCATCGCGATTGTTTCTCAGACTTGGACCTCTCTGCGGCTTCCGCGTGATCACCTGTCCGCCCGTCTGAACTTTTCCAATGCAATCTTTCCTCGCTGCTACCATTTTCCACGAAAGGAACGCGATATCTCCTTTTATTCTACCATTACCAGTCTCCAACTTGGACCTATCCTTATTCCCTTTTTACCTACAGCTCCCTAAAACCCTCCGCTCTTTCCCTTTAAACTTCCAAATTTTCCAAGTCGAATACTATTCCTCTATCCACCATTCCCCTCTTTCCTCTTTCAACGATCGTTTCTCGCTTCTCCTCGGTGTATCCCCGTCGATTCGCCAAGTTCAAACGTGATTTCTTCTTGAACTTAGAAAACTTCCATTATGGTTCCCTGGAAAATTCACAGTTTTCCCTCTCCACGAAGATACGTGGTTCACGTATACCAAGGTTTGCTCTGGTTTTTCCACTCGAAGGTGTCTCTGACGTGTTGGAGATAGAGGAGGCTGCTAGTCGAACGGATTTCCTTGTAGAGTTACGCCAGGACGCTTTCAGGGTGTTCTTGGCACGGCGTCGCTGGTCGCTCGAGCGGAAAAGTGGCGTTTGAGGCGCGCAACGTGCTCTGCAAGACAAATTAAAGCTGGTCCCGGGCCTCGAACGGAAAACGAGCGGGGATTTAGCGACGTCAAAGTGGCCAAGCAGCCTGCTCGACCATGAATTATGCAGAGTTTTCTTGAAGACGCCTTTTTCGGGGCTACCTTAGCCGCTCCATCGGATCGGTTCTCCCTTGGGATCATGCTTCGACGATTAAAGGAGCCTGGTGTATGTTACACGTACACGATTCGCTTGTGTGCAATTTTTTAAACGACGTAGATATATAATATCGACGAATATTAAGGTGAAATTCTTCAGAAAGTAGATACTGTACGCGAACCTACGATTATTTAGAATTTTCAACGATTTTTCGTTTATCAACACATTAACAACCTGGACGAATCGATATCTACGATTTATCTGACGAGAAAGTTTTTCGCGAATATCTCATAAACTATGAAATTGTTTAAAACAAAACATCCTTGACAATATATTTCAGGATCGTTGGAATTGGTGAGGAATTTAATACTGCAAAACTGTACGATGTTACATCGAACGATATTGCGAAGGAAAGTTTCATTTTGTGCAAAATGATACAGTGGAATACGACCAAACGTAAAATTGAAATTTGAGGTAATTACTGTAAAACACGGGCCGGAGTGTATCACTTGAAGATTACTTCCTGATTATCAATTCCACCGTAATTAATTCCATGCTGTCGTTATACACCACAATTATACGTACTGTACTTTACCATTCGAAGTACAAGATTATTTCCTCGGTGGAAATAATCGAAAGTACTTAAAAAATACTCTCTCTCTCTCTCTCTCTCTCTCTCTTTATCAAGAGAGACTAAATTCTTCCAGTCAAAGTACAGAGTTGACGGAGACGCGAGTCTAGAAGCTAGGCTTGTTTCTTTCGAGGCAGCTCGTGTAAAACCGGCATAAAGCTTCCACGTTTAAAATTAACGATTACAACCCCCTCTTTCTCTCTGCCCTTTGTTCCCTGCTACTCTTTTTCCTCCCTGAATTTTCTTTTCCCCCTCCTTTTTTTTGTGTGTGTTTCACTTGAGTGCAAGCCTCGGAATAAAATAAGAGATTTAGCCTGGGTTGGATGGTGGAACGCGTCAAAATTTCGAGAGAAGTTCCAGCCCCCGGCGGTGACCTATAAACAAAAGCCGGCAGCCGGCCAGGGACCACGAGAGGAAACGAGCTATTAAATTATTTAACTCCTGCTAAATTAGATCTTACCGCCGGCGGGCCACCGTTGGCGAACGTGAAACCGGTGAATTCTATACGAGAGAACAGGCGATGCTCGCTTCACCGTGAGTAAAAATGCCTCTCTCTACTTTACAGAACTCGCCTTCCTTTCTCCCTCTCTTCCTCTTTCTTTACTCGCGAATAAAACGAATCCAATTACTCCGTGCCCTTGGTTCTCCGGCGCAATTACCGATACCAATTCCAGAGGACTCCCTTGAGCACGAGAGGCACAATGGAAAGGGCGAAGAAAGCCTACGAAGGGGCAAAGAGGGTAAAAGAGAGACATTTTTTAAGTTTCGGCTGAAACGTGTAATTGGCCGGACGAATCACGAGTTTCTCCGAGAGAGCGATCGGGGAGTCTGTGATAATTGTTCCTGTACTTGGAGGCCTAGGAAAAGGGTAGACATGGGTGGTCAGTAGAACGTTTAATGGAACCCTGGAAATTCTGAACTCGGACCCTGTGCGTTTCTTTGAGAACGAAAATTGTGTAATTAAGAAGGTTGATCATCGTTAATTCTGAGAAAAGAGTTCTAAATTAAACAATCACCTTTGTAAATCAATGGATAGATTACTATTTCTTCACACGAGAACTAGAATTTTTCCTTCAAGAAATCGATTTATTAAAGACAACTTAACACCTTCGCTATCAGCGTCACATATTCGTGACGCGCCAATTCTCATGATATATTGTCTACATATAAATCATAGTTCATATATTTAATACACATCACATGTGCACAGATCTAAGCTTAAATCTTACTATATAAAACTGATAAAAATACAGATACTAAGTATGTAAGCAAAAATAATGCATAGAATAGGAGAAAACACCTGAACAGAACCGTGTTAGCGAATGTGTTAATTGTATACTGTTAACTTATTTACAAATTCGGATATATCATCAATCTATTAATAAAAGTGAATAAAAATTGCCCGGAAAATAATAGCAATTGTTTCTGTAATTTCGCTTCTGAAATCTGAAATGTGTCGAACTGACGTGTCTTGTGACTCTAGTGTCGAACAAATCTTTCTACCAGCAGGAGAAAAGATTCAGATTGTAGATGGTTTAATTCGAGGAAGCTGAAATCGGGTAGAAGCGAGGTGTAGGATGATTCCTAGAGTCCGTTGATAGGAATATCTCGATGGATCTGAAGAAATCTGGTCTCTCGAATGGCATTTAGCGAACGCGCCATTGCTGTACACGGTCTGGCTCGCGAACGAGCACCTTGTTGCATTCCTCGCACACGTAGGCGCATATCAAAAGGGCGAGGAGGGAAGGACAGGGTTCGGTATGCACAGGCGACGGCCGTTTAATTTAATCGCTGCTGGAGATTCCGACGGAGGTCAGAAATTATCCACGGCTGTCGCAGCATCCGCCACCTTGCCATTCTATTCCTCGTCATCTTGCAATACCGTCGCGTTCTTCCAAAGAAACTTTCCAGGATGGATGCAGCTGCAACCGCGACGTCGTTCCTCATACCGAATGAAACTTGCTTCTTCCTCTACACGTTTCTCTACTCCTAGACATTCTTTATCCTATGTACATGGTGTGATCGTCAACTGATCTTCGAGAAAATGTGATGGTTTACGATAAGCATCGTATCAAACAGGAAATTCTAGACAAATTCAAGAGTTTAGAGGTTTCAGCAGTGGGTTGAGATAGAAAATCGTGGATTTCTATAGAAAAATGTGAAAACATTCTCATTTCAGTTAGAATGTAGCCACAGTTTCGATATAACGTTGAAAAGAGAGTGTGGAGAACGGAATGCTGGAAAATATAAGTGTAAAACAGCCTTAATACTTGGAAACGGACAGTTTCGATTGATCACACGAGAGATTGTACTTGGGTCCGCTTGGAACTGAGTTAGCTATCTTCTGAAGCACATTCTAAATAATTTTTTCCCACAGCTTCTGAGCTCTTTTTTATTTTCTCAAGAATATAACAAAAAAAAGAAAGTGTCTAAATGAACCCAAGCAGTAATTGTTCATTTTAAGTCCCACTTTGTATGATACTTTTTTTTACGCAAAATTTGACAATTTATCCAAATTCGAGAAAAAACATTAGACGTTCCGTTTGAACAACTGAAAGTGACCATAATAGCTCAATAAAAAAGCGAGGTAATAAAAAACAGATTACAGCATTGTGTTTCCCCCTAGATTCGGTGCAACTTTTGTTTGAAACATTTTTGCGTACAACGAATAACTTACGAGTTATTAATTGAAATCCATGTATTTTAAGCAATAAAATTAGAGTGGCATTGAACGTGTCAAGGAGTTAAAAGAATCGTTTCGATGCCGTGGAATTCTGCACACTTATTATTAAATATATAACTACACAGTGTGCAATTCCTGTGTGAAACAATTTTTCATAGAACACACACTTTACAAGTTACACACAAGGTTTACATGGCTCACTCTGTAAGCGTATTTCTACGTATGTCTGCGCGTACGAAAAAGCTCGTGCAAAGGTAGAGAGTCAACGTCGTGGAAACTTTAGGAATCTCTTTCGTTTCTCCCCTTTCTATATAGCACTGGTGTGTTACGCGATCTCGTGGAAAAGTCGGTGGAAAGCAGCCGGAAGTTTTGGTTTCGTTGCACGCTTTCTGTGTTTACCGTTTACCTCCCCTTCCTTTCTTCCGTTTCTTCTTAAAATTGTAATCGAACGTGTTAGAACGATATTTACATACGTTAATGGAGATAAAGTGTCTCAGATTTCACGAGATTCAGTGTGATTTCGAGAGACGGTAACGTAAATTGCGTAGATCTTTTAATAAAAATTTTATTTTCAATCGTATTTGTCCAATCTCGATTACTAAATATATTCCAAACAGCTATGAAAGCCATAAAAATCCATGGAAAACGCCCTTCCAGCCTTAATTCTAAGGCTTTGATAAACTCTCTTACAATATTGATATAAAAAAAAAAAAAAAACGAAGAAATTGATCGCATAGGTTCTATTATGCCTTTTTTCTTCGTTTATTCGAAGGGATATCGATGCTCAAGATTGGTGATATAAAAATTGATTTGAAGGAGGTATTGGATCGAGGAAACTTGTCTTGGACTTATCAGAAGTTCCAGGTTGAATTCGGTAGAGGGAGTTTCTCGAACGATCACCCAGATTCGACCATTAGGCTTCGCCTACCGTTGCTCCCCTTGTGAACTTCCAATCAGTCCATTGATTCCCTTTGTAAAGAGGATCAGTCGATTGGATTGCCGGACTACAGAGTAGAATTCGAAGCGGTATCTAGCAATGTCTAACCAACAGAGAGTTATCCAGGCCATCGAGATCTTCTTCCTCACGTTTAACGATCAAAAATCACTTTCCACTATCCCCATACCGACTAGCAACCTCGAAAAATCCTCGAATTTGTAAAATATTTAACCATTTTCTACCGTAATTCGTTCAAACTTCAATGTTCAACTGATTGAAATTAATTTTCATTCGAAGATTGTTTATAGAAATTTCATCATTCTCTTCTTTCTTTTGTATTACATTTCACATAGAGATTTCCATCGTGTGATATCTATCAAAGGATTTTGCAACGCAAGCCCTGGAGTCCAGAGACATGTATCACAATTTTTCGATTCGAGCACAGCAAATAAAAGAGGAGAAAAATATATTTCCGGAAATCGTCGAAAAATATTGCTGCGTTGTTTCATTGCTTAGATTGTATTTGGTTTCTTTAGGATAAAGCAAAGAGAATCTGTTGAAAATCGAAACGATCTTTTTCTTTGATGACTGAAATATTCAGACTATAATATATTCATTTTCAAACTTCGCTAAACATTTAGAAAACAATTTAAGAGTCTCTATTTTGGTCATTATTTTAAACCTGACATTTCATCAATGAAAAAAGAGTAATTATTCATGAGTATGCTTGATGATTCTTAAGTTTCTTTCGAAATTGTTCAGCCTTTGTAACAATACTGGTGAATTTCTTTGCACAAGGACAATATACATATAAGATGAACTTTTTCTCTTTTTTTTCTTTTTTTTTATCTCTACGCGATGTAACTAATGCCAGCCGGTTTTACAACGTCCCTAAAGGACGTCTAGATGTTCGTCGAGGCTGGTAAACTTCGGTATACGCTCACGGGGGGGAAATATTTCATGAGGCGACTGTGTTCTCGTCTGTACGCATGGCAAAGTCGAGAAATCGGCGGTTCGCTGCGAATATTTTATTTCACACGCTGGTCTTCCTCCAAAAAAAGGCCGGGCTTTTTCGATTGAATACTTCTTAAATAACTGGAGGAATTCGCTTTTCGTGAATTATTTCGAACGTTCCTGCTATCTGCGCGGAATTTTTATTCTCGGTTTTCTACACCCTTCTTTTTCCTTTTTCCTTATTTTATTTTTTAACGATAATAATAAAATGTAACACACTGGCAGGAAGGAAACATTGTTTCGAAATGAAAATAAATTCATTCCCTCAGTTGAAATATCGTGTCTTACATTTTATATGTTTTTTTAAACATTTGTTTACATATTTTGTAAAATACGATACATAATAAAAATGAATTTATTCCCTTGTTCGAAATGTTCCGCCGAATTACCTTTCAATTTTCGTTAACGTTAAATTTTTATAGATTTAAATGTGAAAATTTATTCTTCAATTTGTTATTGAAGTTTAAGATTAATTCCTAATGGATTTAAAATAACAATTTAAATAGCAATTTTCACGATATCGATTAATTTGATGGAAAGATGAATAAAAAAATTCTTAGATTTGTTGACTTTTCCCTTGGAAACTTTCTAATTTGCAATGCACAATGATTCTCGATATATTTACGTATCAAACATTTTTACTGGACGATAATAATCAAATAAAATTCACGATAAAAATGATCGACGTATCGCAAATCGTTAATTCTGAGATATTTGCAAAGAGTAACTATGAAAGCGAGTTACTTCCATCTGAAACAACGCGATATTTCAAAATAGGACTGCTTCAATCCTTTTCTCTAACAACAACACCTAAACAAACCTAAATAGTAAAAGAAGAAAATTGATAATTCGTAACTTTTTGTCACAAAAAGATTTCCAATCGATTTTCTGATAAATTTAATTTTTCACTAAAGACATACTTCACGTGTCTCAGATTCAATACAATTCCTGTGCAAATATTCCCAAAACGATCCGCAGTATCAAGTTCCAATGGAATTAACAAGATCTCCATGACGGTAGGACGTAAATTCACGGAGACAAATTAAATTTCCACGCGTTACGAGATAATTATAACGCATCGTTGTTCCGAAACGAGAAGTCGGCCGTGTAACTTCCAGCTGGTCGGCTGAAAAATACCAGAGAACCAGGCTCGATGGTACTACGGCAAGCTTGGAACCTTTGTAACGACGTCGTTCCGACCCAATTTCGCGGTGAAAGTTTTGACGTGGCCGGTGATGTACGATTTTCCACTCCAACCGAATTCTTCTCGTGCCTTTACACCCCTCTGGACACCGGAAGTGACCGGCTTCGATCGTGTAGAGAGCCACACTCTTAGAACGAAGTAGTCAGAGTCAGGCTTTGATCAGACCATCGACATAGTTTTCGTCGTAAGATACTTTACAGAGAATTGTTCGCGATTTCTCGAGAGAACACAGCACGACGCTGATCTTATCTTTAGAGAGGGCAAACGTTCCTTGAACAAGTTTCGAAACATACTTTCGCTCGCTGTATTACGGAGTTTCAGGAATTTTCCCTCGGAAACGCCGGTTGCAGAATCTGATATGTATATATTTATTTATTTACATGAAAACTGGTGCTTAAAGCTATCAAGGGAGAGATTAAATATAACGAATTTACAAAATGACTCGACAACTGCATAACTGAATAATTAGAGTGCTCTTTCTCGAGAATTCGCGACGTGGAACGATGGCCAACGCGAGAATTCTTCCAGTTGACTATGAACTCACAGTCCTTGGGTCATGAAAGACCCGATTACGTGAAACTAATATTTTAGACGTGGAAATAATACTCTCATTCTTTTTTTTTTGGTGCACGAACGTAACGAACCAAGTTGTCGCTTCAGAAATAGACTGTTTGATATTAAGATGAATAATTAAATCGAATAAAAAGATACATATCAGAGGTGAATCACGACAGTCTCATGGGGATATTCAAACATAACTATTACATATATACACGCTAGTCGGGCTGTCAGAATTGACAGATTACCCGATCATTATTTCAGGGAACATAATGTCACACGTGAGATCGATACTTCCCCAGCAGCGTGACAATACTTCCGTCCAAAAGCGTTTATGATCCCCCATAAACCTCCTAAGTCTATTCAGACCAAGATCGTAAACGAGGAATAACGTTTCCTCGCGTAAACGGTACAATTTTCTGATTATCTAACAGAAACACTCTGAAAAGAACCAAAAAAAAAAAAAAAAGAAAAAAGAAAAAACAAATAAAGAAAACTATCCTTATTGTGTACCTTTAAACGAGTTGTAAAAGAACATTAATGTTGGAATAATAATACTAAAATATCCGAGTTCTCTATAGCAGAGAAAAGTTAATCGAGAAGGAAAATGAACTCGTTACGAGATTATTTTCCACGGAATTGTGGCGGATCGACGTTACCTCATTGCCAATTACGCAACGCTTAGCAAGATAGTGCAGTGGTAATGGTCAAGCTAAGGTCAGCCAATGGGAGAAGCTGTCTTCCAGGAAAATTGGCTGCTATTCGAAACGCCATGGACGAAACTTTACTGTCAGACCTCTCTCGGTGAACGTTGCCCCTTTATTTGCCTGGATAATTAAACGTGAACTCGAAGTGTCGCGTGTCAGAGATAATGTGAAATTATCGCTACGATAATTGAAGATCGAGGTGAATTTCTCAGTATCTAAAGGGTCTAATCAAAGTTCGTTCCTTTCCTACGTTTGCTTAGGGTGTTTCTAAATTTGTGATTTATCATTCTGCATCGCTGCCGCTAGAGAATTTCTACTTTATCTATTCTTCTGAGAAACACAAAGTGAGAGTTTCCAACAGACTGGAAATATTTGTCGATCTGGATTGCAGCGAAGATCCACACAGATTGTCGATAAATTACTTCGGCGAACTCGATGGAAATTTAGAGTTATTCCTACCTTCTCCGTTGAATTTTTCGTACACAGTTGAAAATATCTCGTGCAGATTAAATTCCGATATTTCGGACAGCAGTAAGCACTCTCTTGTGTAACACCAATACCTTCGCGATACGTATAATAAATTGATCAAAAAACGAAGCTCTCTTTTATCCAACGAATGTTTCTCTGAATCACGAAATCAAAAATCCTCCATAATTTTGCAATTATATATATATATAAAAAAAAAACAGTTGATTTTCTAAATACAATTAATCAAACGGACAGGTTAACATGACTAAAGTTAACCTGTCGGCAGATCTAGAGAAGTTTCTTTATATTCTACAGGTTTATATGTAGAACTAGGCTGTCGGGGAAGCTATAAAAACGTCCGGTTAATTATTTATTCAAACGATAGCGAGGGCTGGGTGTCCCTTTGGCCTGGGTGATCTGTACAAGGCTGATACCTTTCATAGCCAGCCAGGCTGGCAGTGTAGCTGAATTAAACCATTAATCGATATCGGAAAGTGCTTGGGGCAATATTGCCCTGGAGGATATGGCGGGAACGGTCGTTACTCTGTCAAACGTACCGAGTAGAAATCGTGACCGTTTCACTGTGCTTCCCTGAGAATTTCTTGGGGCTTCCTGCGGAGAATTAAGTAATGTTATCGAGAAGCCAACCTTCGTTCTCTCTCTCTCTCTCTCTTCCCCCTTTTTCCTTTTCTCTCACTCACTCTCAGTATCTCTTGCTCTTTGAATCTCTCTCTGCCCGAATCTCTCACTCTCCGAGTCTCTCATTCCCCGAGTCTCTCACTCTCAGCGTCTCTCACGCTCAGTCTCTCATTCATCGAGTCTCTCACTCTCCGAGTCTCTCATTCCCTGAGTCTCTCACTCCCTGAGTCTCTCATTCCTCGAGTCTCTCATTCCCCGAGTCTCTCACTCCCCGAGTCTCTCACTCTCAGCGTCTCTCACGCTCAGTCTCTCATTCATCGAGTCTCTCACTCTCCGAGTCTCTCATTCCTCGAGTCTCTCATTCCCCGAGTCTCTCACTCTCCGAGTCTCTCATTCCCCGAGTCTCTCACTCTCAGCGTCTCTCACGCTCAGTCTCTCTTTCTTTCTCTCCCCCTCCCTCTTCCCCTCTCCCTCTCTCTCTCTCTCTCTCTCTCGTTTTCCACAAGAAATGTGCCAGTTTTATACGTGACGTGTGGTAAGAGAATTATCGTAAATAATTGGCAGAGGAATTTTAACGAACATTTGTTGGAAAGAATAACAATATTACTAAAGATATGTGAATGAAAAATAGAAAAATCGTGAGATTCGTCGATTGAATCAGTCGATCTTTGGTAAAGTTGAATTCGATGAAAACAGCTTAGTCCATATCGTCCAGCAGAAGAATAATTTGATCAGTCACCGGGATTCCCCATTCCCTATTGGGAACTTCATTTCATCCATCCAATAGTGGTCGAAATCGTTCTCGTCGAGACCAACAGCAAACAGGAAGCTTCCAGCGTGAGAACAGGCGTCCAGAAGCAGGCAGTGTTTACCAGCCAGGGGAAGAAAGGGGTTCCAGTCCGCAGACGCGGCGGAAATTTCGGCCGGAAGTCGTTCGAGCCCGTTGGATTGTTTGATTTATCGCGGACTAGGCGAAAACAAGAGCCCTGCCAATATTAATCGGACGATAGTTTCGCATACTCTCTCGTTTTGTAAGTCTATCAGGCCAGGCTCTCTTGTTTGCTCGAGAGAATCGGTTCGGCAGTTAGAGAAGTGGGTCATAGGTAAAGGGTAGCTGAAGTAAGGTTCCTTACTGATTCCTCGCGTCGAATTCTGTGTATTAACCTCGACTACGACCGATTCTTACCTTCCAATGGAGTCTCAGAACGCTTGGCTGCTCAAGCGTCGAGCTGTACTACTGAGCGACCATTTTCCGACTTTATCGACAAACCTCCATACTCTTGTCTCGCTGTTACCAAGAAAGATCGACGTGTGATTATTTCTTAACACGTTGCCTATCCAGAAACAGTGATTGCTCATCTTGAAACAGCAGTATTGATCGTAGATTTAAAGAAACATGTTGCCAGTACAATTTTAGGATCCGTGTACTTTTTCCAAAACTTTCGTCTCCAATTCCCTAGGAAATACAAAAAATTCTCTGCTTTAACTGAATCCTTAATTCATAATTAAACAGCAAGTATAAACGAAAAGAAGATCGTCAAAGTAAACGTACAAATCCCCAAGATAGCCTTTCGAAAGACAGAGCCGGAGGCATTTCAATTACAGTTCGTCACCGGAGTCAAGAAAGTCGTTGAAGCTACTCGCTGATCCTCCGTCAAGTTTAAAAGACAGAAGGAAATGTGGGAGAATACGACTAAGAGGCAAGAGGATGGAAAAGGAGGAAAGAAAGAGAAAGACTATGTAAATGGTTGCGACACCGATGCTTAAGTTAGGGCCGCTCGAGTGCTCATACGGGGGTGACAGGCGACCCTAATATTTTCCTTGGATGGTGCTTTAAGCCCACGCCTCGGCACAGCTAAAGAGTTGAAGTGCCGGCACTCGTGACACTCGAAACGATACGCGATACTCTCAGGCCCTGTGGACACCACCAACCCCTCGTCTCTATACAGATCGTTTCAAAAGGACCGACGACGAGATCTTGAAACCGCCTGGCCCTTTCAGATCTTCCGTCAGCCCTAGGGATCCTCCTTCGAGGACTAGTCAAACATTACCCCAACGGCGATACGCATCGCGGTAGTCCTTTGAGGAACAAAAGCTAATCAATTAACAAAGAAATTCATTTCTGTGCAATTATTTACATTATTACTCTGAAAGCCACCCGAAATTATTCATTTCTATCGGGTTCGAACGGAAGTTCCTAGCATTTTCCGCGTGAAATAGCAAACAGTTTAAAGAAAGATGTTAAAAAAGAGCTTGTATTTTATTGGTCAATATATTAATCCCTTTTTGTAATATGAAGAGTCAGTATTTAAATAATTTGGTCAATATTTGTACTAAATTGCCAGTATTTAAATAAATTATGTACTGACCATTTTTTTCATTTACATACTGACCATTTAGTATTTTTATACTGACCTTTTTGGTTAATCAAATATTGACCGAAAGTTAATTTAAATACTGATCGAAAATAGATTTAAATATTGATCATTTAATTTGTTGCCAAAAAATGTACAATTTTATTGAACACTGTGTCCACTTGCTGTCACAAAGAAATCACATTTAGGAAATGGTGGAAATTAATTTCTAAAATTGGTAATTTTAAACTGAATGATCTCTGATATTAAAAAACGAACAATGAGGAAGAAAATTATTCGTATCGATCGAGTTAGAGTTTTCTGTCTCTCGTGGAAAGCGAGACTTTTGAGACGAGCTGTATACTTGGAAGAGGTTGAGTGTTCTCGAAGAAGAAATCACGATGGCGACCGTTCATAGCCAGAATAGCGTCTCTCGTCCTTCTCTCCCTCTCGTCTTTCGCTTAGCAGAAAAAGCAGGAAAAAAAATGTATTTGCAATGATCATCGTTTATAACGTATCTGCGGTCGACGACGTTGAAGTTCTTCCAAAGTTTGCGTGAAGTGTGTTGAAAAAAGTCGAACTGGCACACGTGTCGAAGATGTCGAAGAGAAAAAAAGACAGAAACGCACTCGAAAGTTCACAAATCGAACGCTCTTTCGCTGCTCTCGAGTGTCAATTGAACTTCCCTCGAGTTCTATCGCTTGAAACGTTCCTGGTTAATGTCGAGAAAAAAGTCTGGAATTAATTGTTATCCCTGATTTTTACTCCGTTACTCGGGGACCAATTATCACCTGACTGTTTCCATTACAAAAATCGATCGATCGAATTTCATAGACACGATCCTCGAATCTCTTTCTCACCGCGGTGAAAAATATCGCCGATACGAAAATTCGAAGTTTTTCATCTGTAAGAACTTTTGGGATTTCCGCTGGTGGAAAGTATGGAAGTTCAGTGGAAACGAGGAAAGGAAGAGTTCGACGTTGGATCAGCTTGAATTATAACGTAGAATAGCATCCTCCATTCTACTTCGTATCAGGAAAAATATCTGAAAAATTTCGATTCTTTTCTGCTGCAAAATTTTCCCACGCACGAATAAAGTAGGGAAAAGGAATATCCGTCGATGCTGGATTGTCGAAAAGTTTACTTGGAAGCCTGAAAAGCCACTATTCTATATTCCACCTCAAAAAAAAAAATAAAAAAGAACAACAATTCCAATTTAAAGCTTCTTGATATATACAATATATTCTGTTCTTTAGAATTTTCAACACACAAAATTCGGTGTTTTTATCGGAAAGGAACGAAGATTGTTCGATGCTCGATTTTCAAGGGATTCATCTTGAAACCCACAAAAGTGTGTAACGCTATTCCATTTCCTGCTGAAGAAAAAAACCAATCGTTCCAATTCGTATCGTCCTTTTGGAATTCTCGAACACGCCGAACTTTCGTGAAACAAAAAGAGAAAGACACAAAGAAACGAAAATTGTGAATGTTGGATTTTCGAGGGATTCATCTAGAAGCCCCAGGACGAACGGGATAATGCATCGAGTGTGCTGAGGAGAGGAGAGGAGAGGAGAGGAGAGGAACCGATGGGAAACGCGCGTATCTCGAAGCGGATGTGCGTTTGACGCGCTTATTCAGGGACGAACGTCGAGTCGACTGATATTTCGCGCGGAAAAAAAGGGCGGCAGCTTCGAAACAAACGATTCGTCGCGTCGCCTCTACCTCCATTGCTGTATTGTACGCCTAGTACGCTTTTCACCGAACGTCCTATTGTGCACGCCGCGCGGTCCTCTTTCGATCCACTCCCAGCGAGAAAAGCCATCCCTTTGACGAACTATCGTTCCCTATTGTCACAGAATATTTCTCTAGTTCCTCCGTATCGATCGAAGTTCCATCGACAGGAATAATTTCAAGCTCGAACTTAAATCGAGTACGGCGCGTTACGCGCTTGTTGTTTCAAGAAGATGAATCTGGTGCCAGGAAATGAGTCATTCGATGGTTGTATTTCTAGGTGGAAAAAGTAGGTTAACGAGAAGAAGTTTCTCTGGTATCCTATTGTTAGATGATGGAGGATTTTGTGTATCTAAGTGTGAATGTTGTATCTCGTCTGAGACAGATATCGTTTGCTCAAATTTGTGTCTACAAACTCGACGAGATTCCTCGTTTTGTGGTACGTTTTTACGTTAGTTGACGTATATAGAAAATAATACGTCTTTATTATTTTCACAAGTATAGCATTTCACTCTCCTATAGTAGAAAACTGTTTTATAGATCTTTATAATAAATGCAAAATTAAAGAAATGCTTGTAGAAAATGCTTGCTTGATTCTTGAATATTTCATTAAATTTGTCTCTTTTTATTATCCACTGTTGTCACTCAATTGTACACGTAATCAACATGGCGGCGTAGAACGTTATACCGTAATCGGTCAATACTAATTTTCAACCAGACGACGAAAGCCGGCTAATGTGAAGAGGCTCTAAACACTGATTTTCATATTACGCTCCATAAACGTCACTCGCGAATTCAATTTGTTTGTTGTATTACGAATATATTTGTTAAAGGATATACTGTCAATAAATCATGGTACTCGACGTGATCGTACATTCACCCGAAAATTTCCTGATAATTCTCATTTTTAAGATTCGGAATTAGGCTTTTAATTTGAAAAAAGGTTTCTAAATTTGTTACAAATGTGTAACAACTTTCACCGTCAAACGGAAAGTGATCTGATTCACCTCGATCCATTCCTAAATAATTCTCCCCCTTTCAAATCACGATGAAAAGCACAAAGAAAACTCGGTAGTTCACGTCACCCATAAAAATTCTTCGAAGGAGACTCAATTATCCAGTGCGTGCAAAAGGAGAAAATAAAAGTACCTCGGATCAAAATCTCCCGACGGAAAATCCGTGGAAAAGCCAACGAGAGGTTGCCAGGTTCGAAAAGCTGGGCATTTTTCCGGCCGATTCTCAACCCTCGTCCGCGTAAGAGTAATAGGAAAGGAGGGGGCAATAAATTCGCAACGGTGGAAAGCAGGGAGTTGACGCGAGGTTTCTGCAACCCTCCTCATCCGTCTGGCCCGATAGTCCCTTGGATTTTGCCGAGGACACAAGTGCGGGGGACGTGGAGTGGCGCGATTGGTCGTCGACGACCGCAACGCGACCGCCATCACCGCGATCATCGCCATCCTCTCCGAGTTCCAGCACGTTAATGGGTATTGCGATTGGTCCGGAAGATTCGATCCTGATTTCCCCGGGCCTACCACCAAGGCGAATTGTTCCATAGCAATAATAACGAGGATAGATGGCATTAAAGAGCTGGTCAATGTCGATTCAAATCGCTGTTTCTCCGTCTTTTTTCTGGATCGTATCTGACCTAGTACCTGAAACTTTTTAATTCTTCCTTTAGGATGATAGTCGAACAACATTTGGAGAAGTATAATACAGGGCGTTCGATTATTGCTGTTTTTTTAATGCTCTTTTTTAAATAATCGAAGGGAAAATGTTTCAAAATTCTCTGGTCGCTGCAGGAACTAAGCTGGCCTAATTTCACACTAAACAATGTTTCTCCGTCTTGTTTTGAATCATTCTCCAACTTTCAATGTCTGACAGATTTTAATTCTCTTTGTAGAATGATAGTCGAACAACATTTGGAGAAGTATAATACAGGGCGTTCGATTATCGGTGTTTTTTTAATGCTCTTTTTTAAATAATCGAAGGGAAAATGTTTCAAAATTCTCTGGTCACTGCAGGAACTAAGCTGACCTGATTTCACGATAAATAAATATCTTTACTAATCAAAAAAAATTTCTTTATTTCTACAAAATGATAGACTGAACTTGTAAATTTGCAGAAGGATGTTTGTCCTTCGTTTCAGTAGGAAGATCTATTAATTTGACGGAAAAGTGGAGGATTTTCGGTAATTTTTGTAATTAAAAATCATGAAAAATTTCAAGTAGCTGCATTTTCATTTGTGCAAGCGTCAATATGGTTTCTTTTGATGGTAAAATTAAGAATAATCCCCCGAAAAATAAACTGTTACATTCTAAATATCGCTGAACCAGCGACGAGTTAACTCGTCATGCATAGTTAAAAGGTTAAAAGATCGTAGACTAGAAATTGGTACACTGTGTATTATTATTCAGTTTAAGACGTGATAGAATTATCAACGTCACGGTGAATGTCTCCACAAGCATGGTGGTTATTTAATAGCCAAACAGCATTGTTGTGCAAATCGATTATTTAATAGCGATGTCTCGTTGAAACTGGTTATTAAATGATAGTCTCATAAACTGCAGTTCTTCGAGTAATAATGTTTATGAATAGATAAAGTTTATTAGTTTATATTAGAAACCGTGTGTATCCTCTATTAATCGGTGAACCTATTAAACGTAGACGTTTCATTTTGTCTTTCAAATAACGCGAAAGAAAGTGAACAACGATGGTGTTATAGTTTAGCGAAGCGAGAAATAGTTTAGCCGGTGGACAGCTGGATTATTTCGGGAACATGTGACCTAACCAACCTGATGAAATCACCTGCCTATTTCTGAGACTTGGATGGTCTTTTTATTTTTCTTCTTCTGACTCTTCTCTGTCCTCGATCGATCACTTTGGAACGCAGTGTACTCAAAAATGCAACATTTTACGTAAATCTAAAGCAATAACTACGATTCGATAACGTTCAGAGACAGACAACTGTCTGTTTTAATACGTTCTATTCGATTAATCTCGCAGCTTATCTATTTTTCGATATGTAATCCTCTGCTGTAATTGAGGAATGTAATTTCAAACCTGGCTGTAACCAGGTTAAATCAATTTTCAGTTATTTATGGATTTCACTTTTGAATATTTAAAGAGGAAAATATTTATTTGTTTTTTATTTTACGAAACGTAATACCAGTAGTCATCGAAATTATGTTGAAATAACTGTTTCGTTAGAAATTTCAGTCTGGAAATACCAGTCTCGAAAATAAGCTGCATGGTAAATTAGAATTCTAAATTGGTTTACAGTGGTTTCTAAGAAAATACAATCAGAAAGTTTTTAAGAAAAGACACTCGAGAAGCTGAAATCCCAGCGTTCGAGGAATTTATTCAACCCGAAACCATTGCATTTTACAAACGTGGGACATTTCAAACGAAAACTTATTGGCAAAAAGCATCTCATATTTCGCTACAAAATACATCGTTTTCATTTCAATCCACAAAAAAGAAAGTATTTTCAACTTCCTGTGGATTCGACTTAACATATCCTCGACAAAAGAGACAGAAGAAACATACAGTAAACTTGAACGCAGTTTATAAAGCCTCTTTTCTCCCACAAATCCGCGATAAATTCTCCCAGCAATCTCGCCACCCCAATTCTCCAAATTCTCGCGATCATCCCCACAATATACATCCGTTTCTAATGACGCCGCCTAATATTATTCATGAGGGAGTCGATCGAGGCGTAACAAGTTCTTGGGCGACACCTCGAGAACCTAGCAGCATCGGAAGTAGCAGTAGAAGCAGCAGCTTGTCGCGAGGGAGAGGCTACTAGACCTAGAATCGAGTTACCCGTTGCCAGCCATATTGGAGGTGGCGAAATTTAATAAAGCCGATTGGTAAATTGCCACCGAGAACCACGCAACAGCATTGGCGTCCTCCTGTAATGGCTCGATCCTCTGCCAACATGCCAGTTTACAAACATCGTCCCCTTCGAAACACCGAAAAGCTTTAGAGCGGAGAGGAAAAGGGTTCGTTCCATGTTTACCCCCATGGTCGACGATAATTAGTGAACCTACCGTACAGTTTCTGATCTTTTTCACGTAATAGTTAACTACACTGGCTGGGTGATTAGTTTCGGTAATTCAGGCAACCTGTGCTCTCTGATTGACTTCCATTTGATGTTTGATAGGAAATATAAACCCTGGTTAGAAGGGATAGAGACGGCTTTGAATCCGTCCTGGAGTAGGAAGGGGAGAAGGTTTTGAGAAGTGTTTAGGAGGTGAATGGGGATCTTGAATATTTAGCGGAAGGGAGATTGCTTTGAGATTTTAAACAGGGTAACTTTGCTGGAAATCTGAGCGGTTCGTCGCTGTTTGTAGCTGTTGATGGATGTAAGAGAGTGTAATCAATTCTCGAAACTACAGGAAAGAAGGAATTATTGTTATTAATATTAGACATACAGATTTTTCTTGCATACTTATTTCGAAGAATGCACAGGGAATCGATGAGCAAACCGGAAACCCGAATTTAGCAAGGAGAAGGTTCTGAGAAGTGTTGAAAAAGTTAGCTAACTTGTATCTTGAGGACACCGAGATGAGAGGATGGCTTGGAACTTTTTTTAAACACAAATTCTAGCAAAATAGCATACTGCAGACTTTTGTGCATTTCTAGTAAGTTGCAAAACATCCAAAAATTGCAAGAAATATACAAAATATTCAAATTACAGTGCTTTTTGTTACACTAACATTATCGGTGAAATAATTTTCTGCGAAAGTTCTGCTTTTTTAATTAGATTCGGTATATTCTGTTGCATAAAAATCCGCAGTCTAGTTACGAGAAGTCAAAGAACCGAAATTCCGAGTAATTCGTGTAGAATATCGAGCGATTAAGAACTCGAACGTTCCGAGATGAGGCGATTACGTTCAGTTCTGTCTGTAATGAACGTCGAAGTGGTGGACAGTGGAAAATATAGAGGCAAAGGTGGAGTCAACAGGGCTGGTGAATCGAAGGCAAACTATTAGAGGCGCACTCGGCCACGAAAAGAGGCGAAACCGCAAATTGATGGAGCGTTGCGCGACGTAGACCAACACTCGAACACGCGCGATCGATATCCACCTCCTCGTTGTATCTAATCGGCGATTTGCGATACGTAGCAACGATTTCGAGGGTGTGCGAAGCTACAAATTACGCGACGACCACTCCACCTCCTCTTGCCTCGACCAGATTATCTTCCTGCACGAGGGCGATCGATGTTTATGAAAAACCACAGCCACCGATAGTCGAATCTGTGCCAGCTGGTGCGCGTAATAGTGTACGAGATTAACTACAGCACGGAATAAAAGAGAAAAAGAAACAAATATACTACCCACTCTGTATTGAGTATCGTTGTTTCGACGATTGAATTGCGAGATGAGTACCGTTCGAATCTATCCTGTGGTATAATTGTTTCTTTGTGACTGTGGCGGATGGAATTGGAACGGTTTAATCGTCGTATTTTGTAATTTAGGTTTTGTATCGTGTGTTTTATGAATGGAAAAGTGCGGAGTTGGAACGTTTCGAAATGACAATTGTCAATTTTTTGAGAAGTTCACACTTCTCGCGTTTTAGTTGCATTGCTAGGGAATTCTTTTCGTTCTGTTAGATTGTGTGTGGTATATTTTTTCGTGTATAGTGCAGTGTCTGTCTGCTGGGATTTTATAATAACGAATCTATAATTTTAAAACAACTAATAATAGAAAAGTGGTAAAGTCGTCACTTGTACGAAGGAAAGGAATTATTTTTTAATGTCCTAACAAAAAAGTATTACGATTTAATTGGAATTTTATACACCAGATCTGATTCCATCGAGTATTCATTTATTTAACATATTACAAATACAGTTCCCTTAATGGAAACAAGTTTAAAAAGCATAGAAGATGCGCATATTTGAATTTTTTAGTGAATAAACAACAAGCTTTTATAGCGAAAGAATATTAAAGCTGTCTGATAGATGCCATAAGGTACGTATGTCATTGATTAGGCACGTTTTAGGCAAAATTAGTAGGAATTAATATTCTTGCGAAGAAACGTGAACGAACTTATTAAATAGTACTACTTCGTCTGACTGTTCGTTGACTAGTACTACTTGCCCGCGCCGTATCTGTAAACTTTATCACTGAATTAGATCTATAAATATTCTACAACGAAATGAACAAAGATTCCTGGTTTCGTTACCTTTTTTGCTAATGAAAAATACTTCAATTTTCTCCAGAATATTTTTCACACCCCATTGACAAGAATTTTAGAATTTCCGTGTGTTGCAAATTACACGAAAACTTCCAGAAGAAAGTCAGCAACATTAAGAACCTTTGAACCATTCTTTTTTTCTTATTCTTATCAAATTGAAGAATTAATATATAGATTAGCAGACTCAGTATCGATGGAAATTGACAGATGATTTCAAATATTTGCCAGAACCGTACATCGCTGATTAAATAAGCTTCGTAGAAAATTGATAATACTTAATATTCTCGCGCACGAATTTTATCACACATCCAGATACATTATCTGAAGTATGCAACACCAGTAGAACGATAGCTTTTTCAAAGAAAAAATTCGCAAATCGACTGAAAGAGTCTTTCTCTTTTTTTCTCCTCTCGTTTAAGTTGTCGGAAAAATTGGATCGTTAAAGGGAAGCTCGGATCCAATCTTAGATCCAATTCTAAATTTACATAGACCGAAGTCTTTCGTTTGCCAGAACTAATCCTCTTCCGAATACATTCGCTGCAGAACAAACTCTCTTGCCCGTTGCTTACAAAATCGAGGAATCAGGAGAATTTACAGGTGAGGTACTCGAGGTGTTTGCCAGCGAAACAGCTAGTATATCTAAGGCTAAGCAGTCTAGTCGAGGCCAACCCTACGGGAAATCATCCCCTAGGCCTCTGACTCTATCCAGTCACTCCTCTCTCTCTCTCTCTCTCTCTCTCCCTCTCTCCATCCCCAGGCCACGTGAATTGCTCCTCCAGCCGTGCTCGCCCTTCGGCAATTGATACACGGAGCTTAAATTATACATGGACGTGATCCCCGACGCGCCTTAGGCGGCCATCCAGCACGGATCCGCGCCGGATTCCGCGCGATCATGCGAACAACGATCCTGATTCTCGACGCAGCCACTCACACTTTTACCAATACCACACTTTCAAACGGAGAATCAAACAGACGCAATATCTGCTGATTTTTTCAGCAAATATGAAAATGATTAGTCAAACACAAGCAGGACTTTTTTTTTAACTCAAACACTTGAGTTCTCGATAATGTCTTATCTGAATTTCAATAGATTTTGTGCCTTCAACAGAAGATGGTACTAACTTCTCACTCATTGTGTCGTTTACTAAGGAAACGAAAAGTAGAGCGTCACAGGGAGAACAATATTGCAAAATTATTCTCGTTTCAACTCTAAATCACTCTCATCGACACATGTGACGCATGGTATACATAATCCACTTTATATTTGACTTTCTCGTAGAATGTTGAACAATCGTAACTATTTTTCCGAATTGTCTAGTTGGCGAAGAGTCCTCTCAATGTTTCTAATATTGAGTGTTCATGCTAGAGCCGCTATAGAATCGCGATTCGGTGTTTTTAATGAACAACTTTGCTTGTTTTGCTTATGAACAACTCTTCTCGCCTATCGGCATCGTGTACTAATAAATATTCTCTCACGAGTAATAAAGAAATAAATAGATTGCACTTGCAGAATCGATCGAGAAAGTTCTTCCATTGAAAGAAATTATCGGTTTCACTTGGATATCGACGAAGAGATAGAAGCGAAGGACTTCGACCTTAATTTCAATGGGAATGAGGATTATATTAAACGAGAAGAGGGAATGATAATATTAAATTTGATCCCGGATAAAATATTGACAGAGGAGACAGGATGGTGCAGGGAGTAACGCAGAAGTTCGGACCTTGTTTCGTGATTATCGTAATCCCGGTGAACGACCGCGGTACTTCATCAAAGAGACTGCGTTCAACCGGAAACCGCAAGGTACACTCCAATCGCTCGAAAAGAGGGTTCCCCTGGGGACATCAAACCCATAAGCAAACCATAGTGCGTACAGCACTACGTCTGCCAAATAATCCTTCCTTCCCGCCTCTTTTGGAAAGATACGTTTATTATCGTCTGTAATTTTCCATCCTGTCAAATCTCTATTTTCTTCTTCGTTCATTTCTTAACCAAGAAAAGAGAAACGTCGATCACGTCGAAGTATTCGTTATCATCTGTAATTTCCGATCCTATCAGATCTTTATTTTCTTCTTCGTTTATTCGCGGAGAAGAAATTCCATCCACAGCCCATTACTTCTTTTTTCGAAATTCTGCAGAATATGTATTGCAGATTTTTATTGAGATAGTTTTAGAATGTAGGAAATGAGCATGTAAATGCAGTTTTTCAATGTGTCACGAGTATGTGAAGCTAGGATATATAGATAATTTTATTTGTTTATGCAGAGATAATGTAAAAATTGATTATCGTTGCATATTTGTGACACTGCGCTGTCAGTGGAAATCATTAATTGAATGTATTAACAGAAAAGAAAATAGAAATAAACGTCACTTATTTTCTTGTGGAATATTAAGAGTTTGGGCTCGTTTTCATTCATTTTTAAATGGATTCAGAAATGCTGTTTATCGAATAATTAAATCCTTTAATCTATTTAGAGTGCGTTCTGACGTTTTGTACTTAGTTTTATGATATTTCTGATAGGTCTTTGTTCTTCGTGAACCTGTGAACTTTTGCTACGTTATTTCTTCCTACTGGAGGATGAAGAAACAGGGGAGTGCCTTCGAACACAAAATGAATGAACTCCCTGACGTACTATAATGTATTTATTCTAAGAGGCGTATCTTGGGATACGGAGATATAAATAACACAAGTTTTCAAATATATTCGGGTTTCTAGAAAGCGTTAAAGCTACTCTAAAGTTTTACGGGAAATTTTTGAACTCCCGATGGAATAGAAATTTCGCTTACATTCTGCGAGTAATCGAAATGGGCACATTTCGAAGTAAAAAAATCATGAAATTTTTCCTTTTGTAAATCTAACGTTAAACAAATTAAAGGTACTCCAAAACTTTACCAAAAATTTTTGAAATCTCGACGAAATAGAAATTTCACTTTCTGCGAGTAGTCAAAATGAACCATTTCGAAGTAAAAGAATTATAAAATTTTCCCTTTCGTAAATTTAGCGTTGAACAAATTAAAGGTACTCCAAAATTTTACCAGAAATTTTTGAAATCTCGACGAAATAGAAATTTCACTTTCTGTGAGTAGTCAAAATGAACCATTTCGAAGTAAAAGAATTATAAAATTTTCCCTTTCGTAAATTTAGCGTTGAACAAATTAAAGCTACTCCACAGTTTTACCAGAAATTTTTGAAATCCCGACGAAATAGAAGTTTCCAGGTCAAAATAACTCATTTCGAAGTAAAAGAATTATAAAATTTTCCCTTTCATAAATCTAATATTTAAACAAATTCAAAGGTATTTAGCTCCGAAAGGAATTTATGGGGATTGTTGTGCGTTCAACATTTCGATCTATGTGACTAAGGAATATTTAATATTTTACAACTGTAATCCGGCAGACCGAGGCTTTGTCACGTTACTAGGACGCAATTATTAATCAATTATTAATTAATTATTACAACATTAACAGAAGAATGAAATGTAGAATTGTCTGTAATGGTACTTGTAAAGTTGATAGTGATTGTTTCTGTTCATTCGTTGTTTCACTGGTCTCAGTGGTCTCGAAGACAGGACTTTGTCCTACATCCGTGGGAATCCAATGGGTGTTTGAAACTTCTCTGCCACAAACAGAGCCTGAGGAGAGTAAAAGGCTCGTCCGGATCACAGTGAACCTTGTCCAGCTTTCTACGAACGTTCTACTAACCGAAGAGATAAGTGGAATAGGTCGGCGCTTGGTCAGACGCTGGTCATATCCGATGTATCACCGGTTTTATTTCACTATTTTCACTGTTGGACTAGTTTTAACGATCGTTTACAAAGTGTCTCAATTTCTGATACACATTTCACTCAAGAATCGTTAGGAATTGTGCGTTATTTAAATATTCGACGATAAACAACGGTACCGAAGTGATTTTGCACAAATTCATATTTTTAAGAATGTAGTAAAAAAAACGCAGAATTTCGACAGAAAATTATTTCACCCACCAGCTGTTATAAAAAGCACAATTTAAATATTTTATACATCTTTCTCACAAATTTCTCCTCGACTCCTCTAGTTAAATTTCCATTCTCGCTATTTGTTTCATCATTTCCCGAATATTACTCAAATCTGCCATTTTCCTTACAGCGAATTCACGTCTAAATGAGCAAAGTGTTTCACGGAATCGCATAATTTTTATAGCTACACGATTGTCACACATTTCTTGGAACAAGGCCAACGAGTGACAGAAGACTTATTTTCCAGTCCAATAAGTTCTGCTATTTGCATAAGCGACGGTAGAAAGGAACGGGTTAAAATGAATCTTTCTAACAGCTGCAGCTGTTTTTGTTACACTCTGGCCGTAATCCACGACTCGTTGTTAGAGAGCAAAGGTTCGCGAAAGAATTCTTAAGTTTGTAATTTTTCCCCGTGCAATTTATCAAGTCCGTGAGAGCTGGTGTACATAAGGGTGGCAAAGGGAACCCATAGGAAGGAAAGTAGAGAACACAGCAACGACGACGTTGACGTCGCGTAATTCGAGGCTCGATCTCTCCACCGTGAAAATCCAGACCGGGCTGTTAACAGCGATGACTGACGACGCGTCGACTAGACGAGCTCCTTTGCACCTTCGACGACGTCGGCGTCGTTCCGGTGTTGTCGCTTCAAAGGGCGCGGAGGAAGAGGCCTCATCTGTTACCTCGCGTCGACGAGACGTCGGGGTTCGCGCTTACGTAGCCGGACGTCGAGCTAATTCCACGTCGCGGATCGATCGTGACGTCGAGTTCTCTCTCCTATGTTATTTTCCCTCGCGTAACTTATCGACTTTTCCTTGAAACGCGAGCAAAAGGGAAAAAAGACAAAATATTACGTTCCTGTTTACTCGGAACTACTCGTTTGCTCGTCTTTTATGTTCGAAAACGTTCCATTCGCGATTAGACCTTAACGTTTCTCAGGATATTCAAAGCCTCTTCTATGCCTCCTTGCACAGTTCGTTAAGCGCTATTTAGTAAAGTAAAATTTTGTTCATTTGCCAGTATAAATCTGCAATAATAACGATAATACAGTGGACTCCTGTAAAAAGCGAATTCGTATAACGCGAGGAAAAATTAGCGCGATAAACAGTCTCGTATAACGCGTAAGATAAATTCAACATTTTCACGTAGTTTCTGGTTTTTGAAGCTGACGAAGCTTAAAATAAAAAAATGGTAATACATGCAGATGTTGAGGATTTCACCTACTGTACGTCAAGAATCGTAATTGTCAAAATCAGTATAAGTTACAAGTTAATTTACCTTATCAGTTACCTTTTCATAAATGAACAGTTTTCGCTAAGAACGAATTAAGACGGCATCAAGTAAGCGGGGCAAGATGGGGAAGTTCTCATCTTAACGAATGTTTCAAGCTACGAAAATCTTGAATTCTGGTATTTACTTGATTACCTCATCTTCCCTCCAAATGAGGCGCAAGAGGAGGAAAACTAGTATTTAAGAAAAATAGGTTTACTTCAATTTCTGATTTTCTTGATCTTAAGTTTGTTGCTTAAATTCAAACAAGAATATTGTATTGCTTTTATAAATGTTTTCGTAAATATTACGTGAACAATATATTTGATTTTATCAAATACGATCTTATGAAATACGATCACTTTCCGTAGTATTTTTTCAAAGAATAGAATACAGTTTCTACTTACAACGAGTTCGTAGGATTTTCCGAGCTCAACAAGTAGAGAGAAAATTACGATTCGAGTGAAAATCAATGGTGGACACGGACGCGACGATTTAACGACGAACGATAAACAGAGGCGGGAAAGGAAATCGCGAATTCGTAAGTTAAGACGATTATCCGACGTATTACGCGGCCCTTATTCCGAATAGACTCTCTTAATGGATGCATACCGAAGCGCATCCCCTGAATTTCGATTAAGAGGAGAAGAGGACCATCGAAATCGCGAGATCGTGGCACGCAGGCGTCTAGAATTGCACGCGCGCCGTCCCAACTTCGATTATAACTTTAAATTAGTTCCGTTAAGTTCGTTACGCGATTACATATCGCGACGCATTCTTGCCGTTGGCTAATTAAGCCGGTCTCCCTTCTCGCGCGACTTTTTTCATAGAAACGCGTTGCTTCCGGTGTTAAGGTACCAGTTTCCTTTGGTAGTTATGCTTGTTTGCGCTGATAAGGATAGTTGGAATAAGAAGAAGGATTTCAACGATAGGAAAGAAGTGAGTTGAAATTGGGTCTGGAATAAACGTGAAATAATTCGAGACCGACTAAACTTGTTAAGCGAAGGTGTTAATTGAACGAACGGTGAATTTGAAGATCGTTGGAGAGACCATTAGCTTCTAAAAATAAATCAATCACACGATATGTGACAAATTTAAAAAATACCGTGTTTCTATCAATATTATTTTACAAATTTCTATATATTATTGATACGTATTAACGACGTAGGTATTAAAAAAGAATCGATACTTCTTCGATACTCAAGAAACCAAAGGAAAATCGAACTCGCAACCTCCAGATTGACGTTCCCGGGATTCTAAACCCATTTCTAAGGCGCCATTTTAATTTCCTCGCTGTTATTCCTCTTTTCAATGGATACTAAGGCTGCAATCTTACTCTCAGATATCAACATCTAGGATAATACAATGGAAACTCACGCGTTTGTCAGAATCAACGAAAACCGAAGAAAAGAAAGAAAGAAAGAAAGAAAGAGACAGCGTGGAATTCGTCACGCAGAACGACGCGGAGTCACCAGTTTGAATTTTCGATTAAGCGAACTATCAAAATCACGAGAAGGTATCGCGCCGTGGCGGCGCGCGCCACCAGGATCAGAAGTTTAAATTAGTTTTGTCGAGTTGGCCGCGCGGCTTCGCTCGCGCCAAGCGAAAGCCCTAATGCGTTGCCCGTGATTTTGAATTATTGGATGTACATAATTCCCTTGGTGACGGATGCTAGAGAACAGGGAGGTGAAGGGAAAGGGGTTCGAACAGTGAAAGGGAGAAGGAGAGAGGACTTGCTCAGCCAGGGTCCCTCCTAATGGATACATACCAAAGTACATCCCCCTCAATTTCGATTAAGTGCTCCATCAAAATGGCAACCCTTGAGAGAGAGAGAGAGAGAGAGAGATGTGTGAGTGAGAGCAAACAGTTAGAGGGCATCGTCTATGTGGCGCCTTGTAATTGGTTACCTTGCTTGGCCGGTTCCTAGCGTCCTTAATTGCAACCTGGTGTAATTTTTTAATTGATCGAATGAAGGGCTGGTGTGAATAGAGGAAGAAGAAGAAGAAGAAGGTATTCTACCACTTTCGATAATGACATCGTTTGCTGGCTTTTCCCTGTAATTAAATAATAATTTGTTTGGATAACTGGTGCTTCTCGATGGCGAGATAAAAGGGCACGCTTCAGAAGATTGCTAAGGTGCGGGAAAAGTTCAGTTTTTCGAAATGTTAACCACGTAATTGGTACTTCTCGATAGCAACGAGGAATGGTGTCTTTTGAAGGAAGATTAAGGGCCAGGAAAGTTGACGAAAAGGTATTTAACCTCTTTAATCTTCCAAACACTTAGTTACATCAAGATAAAATAGTGCAAAATGAACATCAAGGTTTGGAAAAGACATTTAGCCCGTTTAATCGTGCAGAAAGCAAGCCGCAAGATTAATCGTGTAAAGCGGGAGCCTAAAAATGGCCGATTTCTCTCTGAAATACAGCTCAGAGTGTTACAGTTTGAAAATAAATCAGTCAGGTTGCAAGCTTGGTCGGCCAAGATAGTTACATGAAGGGAGGGATAGAGAGAAAAAGGGGAAAAAAGGGAAAAAAAGGGGAAACAAGGACAAGGCAGCTTTACTTTCGAGCCTTTCGACGTGGCCTTTTTACAGGGAGAACCGCAACGACGGAGTCTTTGCAGGAACTCAAAGGGAATCCTGACCCGTACGTCCTTTCACAGATTTCTCAAACTTCACCAGCAACTTCTGATTTACGATCGCCCATCGACCTTGCTTCGAATACAAATCTCCTGGAATTTAGACTACAGCTATGTTTGCGCTCGAGAAGAATTGCTCGATGTGCTTAAATGTCCAGAAATTTGTCTCTGTATGTTTGTTAACTCACGGGAACCTGCGTTTTTGTCCGTAAATCCCCAGACACCTGCTCCTTTCTCTGCAAAATGAGTATTTCGGATAAAAAAGCGAGTTTCACTGTTTTCTTTGCAATTTCGATCAACTGTAATTTTTTCAAAATTTTTATACTCATCTACCTTCTCACAAAAAAAAAAAGAAGGACTGACGTGTTTGGTTCAATTTTGAAAAAGTTACTCTGTCTTAAAGGATGTTCGATCATTAATTGAAATGAAGGATTTCTTGTTAAACAGAAACAAACACAGAGCAGAAAGCGAAGTGAGAAGCTTAACGAAAGGGAAAATCTCTAAGATAAATGAAAGAAATATCGCGAAGCGATTCGATTCTATATCCTATCCCACGATGACTCCACACTTAATACCTTTAATATCGAGCTTTTATTAAAAGCTCGTCGGACGGTGGATGGGGAGGCGAGAGGTGGAGGAAAGCGGGTGGACGATAGAGCGCGAGTTTAATAAAAGCGATACAAGCGGCCGGGCCGGGCCAACCGTCGGCCAGAATATTTGCCGAAGAAATAATTACAGGGCGAAACTCTCGCCTGCATCGTCTTATGAGGGCAACGCGCGAGTTTGTTCTCGCATCTCACGCTCGAAGAACGTCGAATGGGGAGTCGCGCGAGAGTTTACGCTTGCTGACTCGCGAGGATGAATTCTGCAGATCCTGGAGCAGCCTTGAATCCTCTAAAAAAACAAAAAACAAAAATAAATAAATGAATCTCTTTCGTAGTAAAATTTTGATTGAAAACTTTGGAAAATTGTGTCTCATGGTAGGCAAAATTGCGTGTGGCTTTCACTATCGGATTTTTGTTTCAAAATTGTAATTTTGCTTGCGTAATTAGACTCAAACCACGACGAGTATACTCGTCGAACGCAAAGTAAATTACATCTACTGTAAATTTGACTTAATTACCGTAAACACTACGAGTTGGGTTATTTAAAAAGCTGGTAATTTTATTGCTCGAAAATCTGGACGAGTATACTCGTCGAACATCGCTAAAAAGTTACTAGTTGAGCCTAACACACATAGCGATTAAAACATCCTAAGGCAAGATATTCAGTAATTAAATAAATGAATAAAAATCGGTTTATAAATTACCCTTTTATATGAAAAAAAAAAAAAAAATGACACATGATAGTTTTTTTTCCCCATTTCACGTTCTCGAGCCGAAAGAAAGCATCGACCGTGAAACTTCATCGAGAAAACACGGTGATTTCTTATCTCAAAACTGAATCCCGCTCTTCTCTTTCATCTTCCCGATATTAATGACGCGCAATCGAACGAAGTGAAACGGCAACGGAAGATTTACAGACAAAAGGGGGAGAGAGGAAAAAAGAGGAAGAGAGAGAAGAAGAAGGAGAGAGTTGCTTTAACCGGTGGATAGGCAAAAAGGGTTGGTTTTATCGTTCCACCCGCGGCTACGCTTTCAGAAGCGACTTTCGGGTCAAAGAGGAGGAACTGGACTTTTTCAGGGCGAACCTATTCGACCTAGGAACTCGTGGCTCGTTTCTTATACACGTAGGACGATACGTAAAGAATGGATCCTCTAGCGTTCTATATAAACCAGGATGCCTCGTTGTTTCGCGATGGATATTTCAAAATTGTCCAGCCAAGGGAAGATTGATGGTATTTTGATAGACTCGACGGAAAGTTGGCAGCCATTTCGTTCCTCGTATACACCTGGTGCAGAGTTTCTGGCTCACTGGAGTGTGAGATGAACTTCCATTTGGCTTGTTGAAATTTTTAACGAATTTTCCAAAGAAATCTGAATAAATCGAACGAACCGTCGTCTTCTTCTTTAACGTCAGATCAATGCTGCTAAACCGTCACGTTTTCAGACAAACGTCGTTGCAGGTAAGCGGCGAACTTTCTCATCTTCGATTTCTAACGTAAACTCTGCAGGAACTGGTAACATTTTCTCGCGTTCGAACATAGAACACCATGCACAAACACTTCTCAGAGACTTCGTACAGCTTCACAATTATATATAAATACATATTACAAAATACACATCTGAAACACTTCAGTTCGAGATTTAACCTTGTTGCATCGACACGAAAGAAAGCTTGTATTTTACTGGTCAGACTTTTTGTCAGTATTTAAATAAATTATGTACTGACCATTTTTTTCATTTACATACTGACCGTTTAGTATTTTTATACTGACCTTTTTGGTAATAAAATACTCCCCAAAAGTTCGAAAATAGATTTAAATACTATTTATTTTGTTGCAAAAACAAAATGTACAATTTTATTGAACACTGTAAGTCCACATGCGGTCACAAATTTGAAAGGTTTCGCTAAGTCTGTTCGAAGTTGCTGAAGGAAACCTGTCGATGTTAAACATCGAAGTTTCATTCGATCGTATCGTAGAAAGAAGGAGGTAAAAACTAGTTGAAAATTCCACAGAGAGTATGTTTGAAGAAACGCAAGAATCCCCGTTGCAGAGAGGAAGGTTTGCGTCGAGTAACAGATCAAGGACCGCGTTAATTCCTCTTCCTCGAAGATCTCGATTAGAATCTAAACGCAGCCCCGTGTGTACACACTCGGTGGCTGTTAATGATTCGGTTACAAAGCCCGTCGTAGGAACCGCGGTTCAGACAGAGAACCAGCCAGCTGCCAGATCTCTCTTCTCTGCCTAGGATCAAGGGCTCTGTGCGTTCGACGTGCAACGAGGATTCGCCTGAAGGGGAAACCCGCAGCCTTTGCTGAACGGATCGTTAGAGGAACCTCTTCCGAAGAAAGAGAAAAATGGAGAAGGGAATAAAAATGGGGAAGAAAAAAAAAAGGAGAAACGAAAACAGAGAAACTGAAGAAGACGAAGATTTTCTCTTAAGATTTCTTTCGAAAAATGGGGAAGAAAAAAAAAGGAGAAACGAAAACAGAGAAACTGAAGAAGCCGAAGATTTTCTCTTAAGATTTCTATCGACAAGATGGAGAAGGAATTTTGAATTTCACCGGAGATCAACGAGATAAATGTGGATCCAAGATGCTTTTAGATATGAAGGAAAGATATTCCCAATGAATTTTCGGATTTCGAGAGTAGACCAGAGGAATTTTGGATTCTGAGGGAAGAATACGATAGAGTTGACAATCGACAAACAGAATCCGTTCCGAAATCATTGTCTAACAAGCAGAAAAGAATTGAGACACTTGCCGAATGTGAAGTAAGATTTTTCCACGTGTAAATTGACGTTCGAATTATTCTGAAATTGAACTATTCACAGTTTTCGCATCCCTCGAATTTGGTTCTTTATTTTTTGTTTGTAATACTGAATTTTCTTTCCTTCTTTTTTAGCCTTCTTTTAACTGTTCGATGAGTTTCGTATTATTTCAGAAATGAGCAATTTTTTCAATTCGTTTTCGTTTATGATTCTTGTAAAGATTGAAATGTGCCTTTTTTTTTTTACTAATTTTATTCATTCACTCGTACAATATTTTCTACTTAATAATTAAAGAAATGTGTGAAACTCTGTTTCCATTGATACGCGATGAAATAGTGCTTCTAACTCGACTTTCGATCAAAACGTTTGGGTGATAAATATGAATAATTTTTTAAATAATAATAATAATACAAACGAGACACCCTTCTCGTACTCCGCGAGGCGTACAGTCTCCTTTCAAGAGCGAAGAATATTATTACGAGAAGCTGCTCCTCGTCGAAAAAATGCTTCCGCTCTGGACACATTCAACCCTTTAACCATTGAGAACGACGCTTAATATTCTCGTTACCCCTCTCGGTTAATGTTATTTTCTCGGCAAATATCCTTAACCCGGCTGACGTTTCGCGAGCAGCAAAAGCAAAGAACTCGCGGGACGGATGGTCGAGAGGAGGAGGAGGAGAAGAGGCATGGTTGGTGAGAGTTTGAATTTCAAAGGGAACAATGCCCATAGGAGGCATCCCCTGTTTCTCCCTTCGCGATTCACCATAGGCAAATGAATTTTTTATGCAACTTTTCTTCCTTTTTCATTTTTTCTTTTTTTTTTTTCTTCTTTCTTTTTGTATACGCGGCTATGAAAAACGCCCACGTTTCACTTGGCGATCTTGTCTTTTTCAACGTGCCGTTACGGATCTCCCTCTCTTCGTTCCATGGGAATATTCCACGCGTTTTCGATCTGATCTCTCAGCCTGCCCCACGCCTTTTGTGTCCACGGGAGCCTGTCGTCATAAATTTTCATCGGCGAAGCCGGCAAAGTCAAGGGCAAATAATTTATTCCACTGCCACCCTAAATATATATATAGATATATATATATATATACGTGGAGGAGGAAGTATGGGAGGGTGTGCTTGGCCAATTGTTATGCAGATTGAAGTAACACCAGCCGCCAGTTACCGTGGCAATTTCAACTGATACTTGGCCGGATGGAATTACCCGGTTCAAGCTGACCCGTAAATAACGACGTTTCCAGATGGACAAGCGGTCTTAATTAGTCGAATCAGTTCTACTCGTTAGGTAGTCGATTAATCGTCCCCGATATGAACACTTTCGCAGGTTTTTCTTACTCGATTTCACTCTTTCCGTGATTTAACGCCTCTTGTTAACCCCTTGCTGTACGAATATTTAATTACCACGTATCTTAGTCTCGAATGTTCACTGTTCCACTACAATTTCAAATAAAGAAAGTCGAAATATATTTATATAAATGTTTATTTCAAAATCCTCTATCTTGAATTCAAACTAAAATTAGAACAAAGATACAAATTTGATAGGCGTATAAATACTTCTTTTATCACACCTGGACCATAATCTAAATCACGAGTCAGACTCGTTGTTATACAGCAAGGGGTTAAATGTAACGAAATAATTTTCCAGCATTTTTTCTTTCAGTGCTCTCGTATACTCTTCGTAAAATTAGAGAATATTCTTCACTCTTTTCCCCTTTTTTTCTTCAATTACACCATACAGTTAAGATTGGTTAATCGTTGAACGAAAACTCGATAATATAGTACAAAGTTAGTACAACAGCACTGCGACTTCTAAATAATTATCCCAGTTGGAGAATGCAATTGTTCAGGAGAACATCTCGAGTCTGCTAGATGGAGTAGGTCGATGTAATCCACGTTCCAGTTGTAATTGCCAGGATGCTTATTGTTAATGAGCACAAAGACATAGGTAACGCCGAAGACACAGGGCCCTATTGTCAACGAGGTACGCTAGTGTATGTTTATATAATCACAGACGTGTAATATTTGGCAGCGTTAATTACAATCGTGCTACCAAATGCAACAACGTCCGTTACCACCTTCGTCTGTATCGGGTGAGCATCGATTTCTACGTACTCCTAACCCGCCTTTGTCACCTGTAACAATCGTCGCTAATTAATTAGTCCGCCGCTTCCGCGGACGAGTATAATGCGAAGTTGCGCGCTAATTACCGTTCCTTATATCCCGCTATTTATTTCTCGATACATATGTACATATTACACGTATTTATTGGGTTGTCCGGAAAATTCGTGCCGATTTTTAAGTAAATAAGCCAATTTCATACTTCAAAGTCTTTCTTTTTGTTCTGTAAGGTATGTATTTTTTAATTTGACAATTTTTCGTCGTTTTTCAGGAAATTGAAAATCTCCGTTTTACCAAGAACTTTGTTTCTTTATTTTTTTCTTCTTTAATATCGGAACTTCCACTTTTAGATGTTGTCAACCGTTTGCGAAGAATTTTTTCTGACAGGCTACTGCCTCTTTAAACATGACATACATAATTTAATGTTTTACCAATATCTTTTCGTTGAAAGAAAAATATTCAATGTCAGAAGTGTACTCTATTTCCTTAGATCTTCAAAACTATATAACTATATATTTGCTTAGCAAAGCAATTAATAATTCCAATGAATGGACTTTCAAAAGACACGTGAAACAATAATCTTTCAGAATATGTACGAACTTCGTGTTTTTATAGAATTTTATATGCTGTAATATATTCAAACACAACCTATCGAAAATCGGCACGAACTTTCCGGACAACCTAATATATATACTCTATAAATGATGCTTCATCTAAACAGAGACCTCTTTTTTTCACTAATTATGTATGCAAGCGTCAAGTATTTATCGCTTTAATCGTTCGAGTGCCACGGAATTTTGCAAAAATTCGGCTGAAGAATGCCAAGAAACGCGCTTCTTTCGTTTTTCCTTTCTTTTCTCGTATTTTGTCACATCCGCAGGTTGATAAATAAAAAAATGTTCCTCAACAGCAGATCTGAAGTTTGTCAAAGCAAGGATTTCAATTTAGTGGGATCTCGATAAACGGTAACAATAAAAACACGCATTGACAAATGGTTAATACTGTAATAGATTACAAAAGTAACTTGTACTAGGTAACAAGAGTAAATTCGAATTCTGAAAGCTTCGAAAGCCTTATCGAAAATTTCGATAGTCTCGATAATCCTGAAAGTTTCTTAAAAGTCTTGAAAAAGCCTCGAAAGTCGTTTGATAGTCTTGAAAGTCTTCCGAAAGTTTGAGAGCCTCGTGAAAAGTCTTGTCAGTCTTGGAAATCTTGAAAGTCTTCCAAGATTTTTGTGAATTCTAAGCTTTCAATCATCTTCGAAAGCGATTCGAATTTCTATAGTCTTGAAAACTTTGGTAATGCTTCAAAGTTTAGATTCTAACACATATTGCTATTTAAACGTTCGTTCTCCTAATCAACCGTCATGATAAGAAACTCTACAGGGAAATTAGAAGTTGAAAAATTCGTAAAAATTGGAGAAACATTGCGATCCGGTTTTTCAGCTTGCGATACCACGATAAGAAAGACTTTCGAGAAATATTCTAACGAGAGTGACTGATTGCAACGCGATTAATTGGCTTCTACCAGGAAGAAAATCGACGCAGCGGCGTGGGGTTCCGATCGGATCTCGTTTCGAACGAAAGAAGCGAAAAAGACGAAGATTAATGACGGAGCTGGTCAGATTACGCGTAATGAGCGGTTGGACTGGTCGCCCCTCTCTGAAAAACCGTTCGATCCGCTGGGTAACTGCGGTCAGAGATTATTTCGTGTCCCTTAAAATGCCACTCGAGAGGGACGCCGAACTGGCCAGAGTCCAGATAAACGTCCCATTTACCGGACCTAGTTTTTCTCCTCTTTTCTCCGCTGTTTTCTCCCAAAAGATATCCACCCTCTGATACTTTCGTGATTTCCAAGGGACGAGATGGGGCTCGGTTTTTCGATGGATATCAAATTCTTTTTCTAAACAGAATCTGAGTATCTAAGAATCTATATTTGCTAAACTATTGAGAACAATTCCATGAATTTGTATGTTACTATGTTCTACGATCTGTTCGTAAAAATCTTTAAATTCGTCCAAATCGGAGAAGAGTTTCGAACATGAAACACTTCCTTCCACGAGGCCTCGAATGGAAAATATCGAAAATAAACGTCACTACGATATAGTATTATACCACAAATACTCCACTCTTTGCCTTCAAACTCTCGTTACTTTTCCAATTCCCTGCATTTCATTCGAAATTCCTTCGCTCTGTCTTATTACATGCCTCAGTGTAACAGAAAAAAAGAAAGAATTTCAATTTTTTCCCCCATTTCTGAGGTAGAAAAGTAAACCTTGAAGGTGTACAACAGCCAGCAACAAAGAGCGCGGTGAATTCACACGGTGAATACGAAAAGCGACGGATCCATGGGCGCAGTCTACCAGGTCTTAATTACGTGCTGGTGCAAAGGGCTCTGCCAGCTTAAAAATAGCCTGGGCTCGGGTTAATTTTCCAGGAGCCGGAAAAAGGGCTCGAAGGGGTGCGTTTGAGCGACGATGGCTGCGTGCACGCCGTTTAAAGTTCCTTGTTCCGCGGCTGAACCTCGAGAAGTCAAAGCCCAAGCCTGAAACCTCCAGCAAAACCTCTCACGCCAAGTGAAAAAAGTGAAATAAGGGACATCGTTCGTAGAAGGGTAGAAAAGTGTGTTTTCGCTCTGTCGCGTCTCTCTCTCTCTCTCTCTCTTTGTCCCCTGTGACCATGTCGTTGGATACTGACAAGTCGGCCAACTGACCGGAAACACCATAGAAATCGATCGTGGGAACGTGTAACGCGTGTTCAATAACGCCATAAGGAACTTTCGGTTTCCATCCAGAAAACTGGACGTTGCTTCACGTATATATATATATATATATATATATATATTACTTTCTTTTTTATTTTTTGTTTTTTTTCGAACGATGTTGTAGGAAGAGTTTCAAGCTAGCGGGAGTCGATGGCTATTCGATGTTCCCTGTCGAGGGAATTCCTCGATAGAGTCAGTTAGTACAGGCGTGTGAAATAGTGGGGTTTGGTTCTTCGGTGACGTTGTTTCGAAGGATGACTGAACTGTGACGCGCGAAGGTTTATGGACTTTGAAAAGAGTAATTTGAATGATCGGTCGATAGGGAAGCAGCTGTTGAATGGCTGATGGACAACTGGTGTTAATGGCTCGCCATTTTCTTTTCTTCTTTTCTATTTCCTAGAGTGAATCAATAAGTAAAGGAAGTAAAAATATCTAAATGAGAAATGTCGTACTTTTAAAATCATACATTACTATCCTTGTTATTAGTTTGATACAGTTGTTTGTCAAACACTTAGATATTCGTGAAATCAAAATTACAGAATTAGGAAATGAACATTTTAAAGATTGAAGATAATTTTGAAGATTTTGCCACGCTCACTTTGCAATTCAGATTTCCGCCCATTAGCTTTCCCCTCGTTTTACATTTTGTATAGTGAAAAGGTGAGAAATGTGCAAAATCAGCTTAAACTTCGAGGTAAAAAGAATTCTTCGCTGACATTTATTCTTCGTAGATCATTTTTCTCTCTCTCTTTTTCTCTTCTTTATTCGATAGATTTTTCTGTAGTAGTAATGTAAAGAAGAGGCGGCGTTTAATTGTGCAAAACGGTCTTAGAACGCGTTGCTCGTAAGACGTTTCGCGATGATCACGGTCGACTTTATCGACTATCCGTCGTCCTGTGAATAGCAGAGCCAGCCATCGCTAATTACAAGCCGCGAGAAAATGATGTTTCGCGTTACGTGGCGGCATTGTGCCACGCTTTTATTAGCGCTCGTCACTCTCGGTTAATCCTGGAAGCTGGGCTACGTAGCGACTGTCAAATTTACCAGCTAGACAGGAGCATCGTCGGGAAATTAATTTCCATTTCGGTGGGAAAACAAACTCGTCTCACAACCGCCTGGATGAAGCTTATAATCGATGCAAAAGTACCCGAGGATCCTTCCGCGAGGAAGAATGTCGTGTGTCGAGGAATTGTCTCAGGATCGTGTCAAACGGAACGACGCCTTCTAAACTCGAGAAATACGAGCAGAGAGGATAGTCTCAGATGAAGAAACAACACTCGGAGATCCTCGTAAATTAACGTTTGACAATCGGCCAGGAAATGAAACTCTCTAGTTCAAATTTGAAACGATTCTCGTGACAAATTGCACGCTTTGATTCAAATCCCGATCTTGCGTTGCTATCTACGAATTTAGCAGGTGAATTTTACTCGTAAAGTAAGCACACTTTGTAACTTTAAATATACAGGATGCACCATAATATTTGAACATAATTTCAATGCTGCGTTCACCTGTTTTCGTTCAAATTGGCTCAGTTACAAGCTTCTAAATGTCTGTGGAATTTTTGCAAATTCGTATCTTTGAGAATACAATAAAAAAGAAAAGTAGAAAATTATTTCATCTATTTTAGGTATTATAACGAAGCACTATAATGTGGATGTCTGTTTTATCTTTTCACATTATATACATTCTGCGTAATTTTCCATAAATAGATTTCCTGTAAAATCTGCACCCTAAAATGAACAGTTCAATTACGTTAAAAGAAAAGAAACAAAAATATTGCTGAAAAACAGACGGTGAAACGAACTTTTTTCTTTTTATTATTATTATTTTGACGTGACGAACACAGTACCGAAATCACGCCCACATATTACAGTGGCCCTCTGTACGATATGCAAAAGAAAAAGCAATAGAACATGAAGTACAAGGAAAAGAAAGGAAGAAACAGAGGATCGGAGAAGCAATTTGAAACAGCCACCCCAAACTCTACCGGCGTAGAATCCACGATATCAGGTAGACAAGTAAATTCGTGGACGTCTACCACACCAAAAGCCAGCCACGAGAACCTCCAAGGAGGAAGAGGAGGAAGAAGAGGAGGAGGGCTCAAGGGCAAGGGACGAGCAGAAGAAAACTTTTCCATTCGGTCGAGATACTCCGGCTAACGATACGAAACGAGCTCGACCTTCCGCCGTAAATCCGTCGCGCCAGGAAACCGGAAGCGGAGGGTAACCGAATCGTACTTTGGAATCGTTCGAGGAAGAAAGAAGGAAAATAAAAAAAAAAGGAAAAACGCCAGGAGGAGTATCGATGAAAGGAGAGAAAAAGAAGATTGTTATTAATCCGTGGACGATTTTCTCGGTGGGAGAGGGAAACGACGGGAGGAAAAAAAGGAATGGACGACGTGTGATGCATGAACCGGAAGTGGAGGACGCGCGTGGCTGCCACTACAGGCGGACTGCCCTTTGTTCTTCGATCGTTCGAGCAACGTGTGCTTGTCGAACGATACTCCGTCTGCATGCAAAATGAGAGAGGAATCTTTTTCAATCGAAATTAACCGTTTGAATGCCATCGCGTTCCTCGGATTTCGTGTCGGAAAGTGCCACAACATCGGACCACGTAATTTAAACGTGCAAGCTCGAATCTTTCATTTTGCGATCTATTTAAAAAAAGAAAACAATAGAACAAGAAGTAGCTTATATCGAGTCAGAAAACAGTTACTCACTATGGATCAAGACTGTAGTTCTTCTATAGCTCTCATTTTTCGAGCCACTTGTTCTTCAACGTCAGAAAAGAAAAATAGAAACGCTGTCGTATTGCTAGTAACATTTTTCGATCAGATTTTTCCAATTATCCCTGTCATTTAAACAGCTAAAAGTGTTCCGATACGTTAAGATACAACGTAGCTGAAGAGAGGGAAAGAGTTGAAGAAGGTGTAGTTTCTAAATTATGAAGAAGTCGTTGGCTAGTTTCCGACATTGATCGAGGAAGAGGCGAGGAATCGTAGGAAGAAGGATGGACACTCGGCACGAACTGACTCGAAAGAGAAAGGAGGAACGTCTCGATAGTCCCCATGGGAAAAACTAACCGATCTTTCGTGCACTGATCAACGATGGATCTCTTTTTCCACTCCTTTCCTCGCCGGCTCCGTTCCGATAGTTTAACCAGACTACCAGGCGTGTCGAAAATTGACCTGAGAATTTATTCCACCACGCTACGAATCATTCTTCCCGAACGTCTGATCAAATGATAATTGATCGATCCGATTGTACCTTACTGCAGACATTTTCACGAATTTCTCTTCAACCTTTGCAACCTTCTGTCCCGTCTCTGGTGTGAATTAAAGGAAAAAGAACAGAGAATTTTGCGGATCTGATATTCCGATGGTGGAATTACCCGAAATGCGAAAAACGAAAGGTGAAATCCCTTAATTATTCCGTTTGCATCGTCGAAATATAATTATCCCCGGGACGAGTTGAAAAAAACTGGCTGCTTCGCTGTCCCCCAATTATCGAATCGCCAGCTTAAACGACGTTAATTGCATTTATTAATTATCGTCGCGTGCACGGACGCGTCGACCGCCATTAACGGCCACGCAACAACCCCAACAAGGAAGAAATATTTCGAGGCGGTGAGGGTTTCTGAAGAGGCGAGCACGTGAAACAGGAGTCGAGATCCGGCGTATGGAAAACCATTAACGTTAAGGGCTCGTTGCCTACAGCTGTCCAGGTTAAGGGTGGACAGAAAACGTGGCTCGTCCTGCATAAATAGGGAAACTGGAGTCAATTTACGGAATAACTTAGTTTCCCTTTGCCTCCTGGTGCACGTTTCGATCGACAACCTCGACGATTATTTCTACGCTTCGACGAATTTGTTATATCGTTCGAAGAGATTAAAAAAAGGGATGTTACTTAATAATCCTGATGATTATTTCGATTCTGTGATTAAGATGAATGTGTATTATCAAACAATCCTCGCAACGGGGATTATCAAATCCTCCACGCCAGAATTTTCAACGAAAATTACGCGGCATTCGATTCTGGGGAAGAAATATTCGATTGGCATATTTTTTTGGGGGGGGGGGGGGGAAATATTCGACATGGTTTTTTATTTCTTTTTTTTTTTTATTGTCAGGCATTTCATGGTGAAGGAGCGAGAGCAACCATCAATTTCGAGGATCTAATTCATAGTTAGAATCCTGAAAATATTTGGACACTAGCGAAACAGCGCAGGCAGAAATATTGAAAATACTGGGAATATTAATAATACGAACATTGTACTATGAATATTCAGAAGTGTTTGAATATTTGTACAACATAGATTTTGCTTTTTATTGCCAACGTTCCATGTTGAAGGGGTTAAAAACAACCCTTGAATTCGAGTATCTGATATATAGTTAGAATTTTAAAAATATTTGGACACTTGCAAAATATGTAGCATAAGCGAAAATATTTATACTTAAAATATTGCGATTGTTAATAATACGAGCATTGTACTATGAATATTCAAGGTTTGAATATTTGTGCAACATAGAGCAACTGGAAATGATTTCGATGTCGTATACGAAAATACGTTAAACTAACAATATGTAATTTTAACATACAACGAATGATGTTTGATAGCAAGACAACGTCAACTCGTTCCTTTTACAATTAATCGAGAAATATCACTAGAAGTGCAAGCTTGTATGTATAAATTTCGAATATTTTTTAGGGTGACTGTATATACTTTTTGAAGAATGTTTAATTTCTTAGAGAAATATACACTATATAAATTTCATGAAAATCAACGTGTGTGAGTTCGATAACCTCCCTTGTTAGCTGATTTCGAAGCGGAAGTGTTCATTTATAGGGAATTTTTGGAGAATTTCAGATTCGTCAGAAATGGTGGAAAAGTTTTGACATATTTCGGTGAAGTCCAAGATTATACGGGCTAGAGTCTCTCTCTAGACTAAACACGCGGATGGTTTACAATTAATTCGCGTCTCTGGTTGCACCAGGGACGTAGAAACGTCGCCAAGAATTCCTCATGCTGCGTTCATATAGACAAATGTAACCCATATGCCGGCTACGAACTGTAGACGTTACCAGTTTCCTGGATATTTAACAGTCAACTCCAACATACCGTCGTGACAAGTATCGTTCTATATAAACTCTGCCTACGTAAATGAATATTATTACACAACGAAGAATTTGCTATTTTATTTTCGGCTGTTTCGAACGGCGAGAAAGAAATGAAATTTTAATCCACAATTGTGGCAGCAATTGATCGTTTCGTAATGGATAATTAAATGCAATTGTAATTATTGAACGATTAATCATTGTTAAAATAAATCGATAATGATAAATAATTTTCGCAACTTGTAATCGTAGATCTGAAGTTTCTAAATCATTCGGTGATTTACACTTTAAGAGTTTACACTTTAATTAGGAATGAAAAAGAAAAATGCTCACAGCACTGCTATTGTTAATAAATTACCGATATGATCGTAATCAAATGTGTAATTATTTCACGATTAACGATTACTAAATTAATCAAGACCTTTGATTACGGCTTTGATTACTTCTCTAATTCACTGATCAATAATTGGTGATTATTTAATTTTTATTATAGGTATACGCGTTGTGAAATTCATTTTATGTAAAAATAAATTTCATCTTCTACATTTAATTATTATACAAATTATTATTAATAAAGTAACATTACCAGTTCGATGCAAAGTAATCAAATTTCAGCTCTACGAGCTTTTATATTATTATAGTAAATAATTATACGATAAGAGATTAAACCTAATCAATCTCAACCGAGTAAAATCGTTATAATTCTTGATCCAACAATTATTAAAAATATGAATGACAAATATAGTGATTTATTAAAACATTTCTTAATTTTATACACTCGATTCTATATAAAATTACTGTTCACTTTAGTAAATCTAATTATTATTTTATCATCGACTATAATAAACGTATTGAACTTTGTACAATTAATTTCAATAATTATTCATTCAAAAGTAAGCTTTTTTAATCGAATTAAATAAGATGCTAAAGGACAAAACAAATAAGTTTTTAATAGTAATAATATTCTTCTAATAATTTCCATTTATTAAATATCTTTTTCCACATATTGGAACGCCTGCTTCGAGAAGATCTCGTCTACTGTACCCTACAGGTGGTGCATTAGTTTCAAGCGGTTCTCTAATAACTATAAATTTATTACTTCGGAAACGTAAATTTCGCGATTGGCCGCGATTTCTTCTCCATCCCCTTTCGTCTCGTTTGGCGGTAGTGGACAGCCGGCGGGTCACGTTTGAATTTTTCCGCACACGTGGCGCAACGCCGGCCACCCGTGTTCGGTCATAAAAGAGCGAACGAAGCAATTGAAAACTCCAGCCGCGGTTTATAGGCGTCCCCCTTTATATTTCAGGAGACCACGCCGCGTCCACGATCCTTTCTCTCGCGAATAACTTCGTCTACGTGGTGAGCTGTGAAGACTTGGAACAGAGAGAAAGAAAAAGAAAAAAGAAAGAAACCCGAAAAAAAAAGAAGAAAGTAAACGAAAGTTACTGTCTCTATTCCTTCATTCTCCTCTGAAACCACACCCTCGTTTTTCTTATCAAACTTCGCTATCATCAATTCACACCCCGTAGAGACATCCCTGGAAAGAATTTACCCCGAAGCCACGACAATCTCTCTCGAAATCCTCTCCCATATGGCGATATTTCTCCGCCACAGTGTATACCAAGTCGTATCAAGCTTGGAATGTCTATTCGTATACGCATCGATATACGAATTCGCATGGTAATGGGTGCGGGGAGGTCACCAAGCACCCTCGAGGCGCGTACAATTTTTTTTCCCTCTCGTCCTCTGCTCTCGAAGCTTTCGCGATGAACCCTGTGCAAAAGGTTCGTCGTCCCTTTCTCTGCGAAAGCCCCTTCCAACCACTATGATCGCTCCTATCAATCATCAGGCACGATGGGAACAACTCTCTAACGATAATTTCGCCGTTGGCTGCGCACCACGCATCCGCATGATTGCTACAACCCGTAACATCACGTTTTCACGCGGTGATTTTCCTTTCCACGCTGCCCTCTATTCTCGGCGTGAAGAATTGTCGGCCGATCTATTATACATGCGTTCCGTTGTTAAATTGCACTATGAGGAAGGTTCGAAGTGTATTTTTCTTCTTTTAAAGGATGTCGAAAAAAGGTTAGCAGAGGCAATCTCGTCTCGAATGACGTTGACTGTTGTAAATGGAGGAGGGAGCAACAGTAGGAGTGGAGGTACAGGCATAGATTTCAAAAGATGTATAAACTGTGCGTGCAATATGAGGAAAACTCGCAATATTAGCGACAGAGAGAGAGAGAAAGAGGGAGAGAAAGAGGGTGAATTTGCCTATTTTCCCCTGGAGCAAAGGATCTTTTGCTAGCATTTTCAATTTTGCTTCGCCAGACTATACATCGCCACTTCCCCTAGAATTGCTTCTTACAGAAGAACTTGAATAGCAGGGATAGTTTGCCTATGTTCTCCTCTCTGGAGCAAAGGATCACGCTAGCACTTTTAATTTTGCTTCGTCAGACTATACATCGCCACTTCCCCTAGAATTACAGAAGAACTTGAACAGCACTGATAGTTTGCCCGCCTATTCTCCCCTTCCTGGAGTAAAGGAGCGCGTCAGAGGTCTCAAGTTTGCTTTCCCAAACTATACATTCGTACAACTCCCCACCACGGGATCGTTGCTCAAGTAGGCGTGGCCTACTGCTCGAATACCGCGCCGTGCTCCCGTTTGTCTGACTGGTTCGCACAGAGAAACTTGAAAATCGGTCCAACCCTAATCCCTCGTAATCCCCGGACCAATTGAATTACATATTCCACGGTGAGAGACTTGTTTCGAAGGGTACAGTGGAGAAAGAAACGAGGGGAAGAGAAATTCCAGAGGGAGAGTGATCAAGACTTGCCGTGGTAGCGCTAATGACGCGTTTCTTTCTCCACCTCTCTGGGGAATCTCGTGCCATCGGGAAAGAGAGGCGGATGAAGGAAACGACTGGAAGTTTTAAGGAAGTTCCAAGTTCGTGGAACAAACGCGAGGAAATATCTTGGAAAACCTGAGGGGAGAAAGAAGGAGATGGTCGAAGTGAGCGTCGATTAGACGACGCACACAGCAGAGATACGGTTAGCTGAGAAGGGTGGTTGGTTCCACCTCGTTTGTATCGCCTTTCGATGATCGTCTGGTGATCCTTTTATTTCCCTCGAAACACCACACCCTCTTATACGATACGTATATGGCGAATCTCATCCCTACCTCCTCTCGTTTCAACCTCAGGGGCGAATTAAAGGGAGATCTTGTGCTCGTACTATTAGAGGCTTACTTACATCTCGGAGAGAATTGTTTGCTTGCACAAATTGGTTTGTTCTGGGAGTCGAGTTCCCGACGTTCAATTCCATTTGCGCAGAGGGAAACTGCACGCGTTTTCTTCCTCCCGTTCACGCCGCGTTCTTGGCCTACGAGAGGCTGAACCTAGAGAAATATTACGACCAATTGCCACCGTGACTTCTAGCGTATAGTGTTCTTCGTCTTTCCTGAGATCGATGGTTCAGTACTTTCGGATATCTGACGTATCAGCGGCTAATTTTACGGATTAATATTTGCGGAATGTTTCGGAATCGTTGAATTTTCAAAATATACGATATATTGTAAAACATTGCGGCACGTCGAGCAGAATTTACGAAGCGTCGCGGCGACGTCTGGCTGGCCAACACCGCGACGCATCGGTAACACTAACGATTTTCGCAATAACATATTCGATTCGACATACGCTGCATTACCGTTAATTGCAACGAGGACGACCCATGCCTCCCACCTCTCTCAGCATATTAATTACATAAATGGAATTAATATGTTCGCGTACGATTTCTGATAGCCACAGCAGCACGATGCAATTAACAATTACAGATATCAGTTGTGTACCGGTTTATCGATCATTCCTACTTATTTACGCCCTGTTGCTAGCATGAAAAACACAAAATTCAAAAGCAAAGATATCCACCGTGTACGAATGTATTTCTTTTCAAGTGAAATTTCTTTGTCGGGTAAATTTGAATACGATAGTACCAGAATTATTCGGTCGGCCAAAAAATTCGTGCGGTATCTTTTAACAGTTTGTCTTCGGGCGTTCTGAAACGCAACTAAATTCAGGTCAACGCTTGAAACACGTGGTTTCTTTGATAGCTGACATTTAGCCGTACATTTTAACCAAAAATGTGTGAAGACTGGGTTTATTGTATAATTTTGGCACATTTTTAAAGATGGATATGTAAAGGGAACATTTACGCCAGGTGTATTATGCTGATCTATTTAAAAGAGGAAAAGGTTTTACGAACGCAGGATTACAAACCTAAGAAACTATTATTGAATCAAACCGAACAATATACTACTGAATAAAGATATTTCTGATCAGCGCACAAGCGGAGGACTCAAGAACGAGATAAAAAGAAAACTCGACTCGATACGTTTAGACAAGGATACTCAGATCACATTTGCCAAGGTTTGTCGAAGTCGATGACGAGAAATTTGGCGGAATTGCTCGATGCACGTGAGAATTAGCCTGCCAAGATTTGTCGAGAAGTGACTATTTGCTAAAAAATTCTTCAGCTTGATAACTCTCCATAAGAATCTACTTTAAATTATTTACACAAACACACAAGAATGTTTTCTAACTAAATGGGATGCTGCACGTTTTATTTAATGGAACAGTTACAGGAAAAACGAGTATCGAAACGTCGAGCAACAAAATTGGGTTAAACAGGAATCCCGATGTAAAAATGATCGGTGCACGTGCAACTTGTTGAAATTTCCTAGGTACATAGAAGGCACGTGTCTAAATGTTAGCAACGAATCAACATGAGGGAAAGCTGGTACATAGGGTACGTTCTCGTAAAGGAACGACACGAGTATATTCTTCGGCGACGAAACAGCTGGAGAGAGGCGTCGCGTCGGTTCCATCGTTGGAGAACATCACGACGCAGCATGTAATATTCAACTGTCTGGTCTCACGTGTCAGGGGAAGAAGCCTTCCTTTACCGAAACTTCCGCAAAACTTGCGCAATATTGCATTGCACGTGGCTGCGTACCCGCGATCTGCATTTTGAGCAATTCCCGGGAACGTTGTTACCTGCGTTCACGAAAAATACGAACGCGACGAGCTGCTGCTAATGTCGATCCTGTAGATCCTCGAGAATCCTTCTCTCTCTTAGGTAAAGACACTGTCGAAGAGCTTATTTTCGCTACTTATTAGCTGTGCTGACGAACAGTTGCGAGAAGAGTTTGTGTTTTCCTAGCTAGTTACCATTGAAGTTTCGGAAATTCCTTTAACACTCCCACAATCGACGATAGAACCAACTGAATTCCCGCAGAGTTGTGGCGTTTAAATAGCAGGGAAACTGGAAAATATTGTAGGAGAAGAGGAAAAATTTCGGGGAAGAGGGAACCAAAGCATCCTCTTAATTCTCTTGCTGTTATTTCCTCCTTTTTTCACATTTTCTAGTGTTAATCCTATTCTTTAAGTGTATTATAAACTTTTAACATGAATATACAGTGTCTGGAAACCTACGAACAGGAGTGTACTGTCTTCTATATGACTTTTCAATTACAATCGTGCAAATTATCAACATGGATATAGAGTAGATTCGTCACATTTTTATTTTTCGTTTGCAGAAGGAAGAGCCTTCAAGTGTTTTTCATTTTTCATTCTCAATATTCGAACCAACTGGAGCACCAATTACGAATTTACGATAAAACGATTATGTTTTTAACGTTTGACTATTTTTCATTATCATATCCGAACAATTTACACTCTCAAAACAACAACAAATTTGTTTCTCGACGAACAGCACAAAACGGAGTGGTGGACGTAGACGAACAGCTGCCAAAAGGGAGTTAATAATTAAACGCGAGAATCAGTCAGATAATTGAGGTTAATTTCGAGGCGATCAATTATGTACCGGCCGGTTGAAAGACGATCGTCAATCGACATAGTGAAACGTCTAGGAATATCGGGAGGAAGAGAGCAGCAACCCGGTGATATATCGGCAGCCATGGCTGTCCGTGTCTTTGGAAAGGAAGAGAGCTGTCGACATAAATCAGTGTCGATGGGGAAGACGTTCGATGAGAATGTAGCGACAAATTGGAGGCGGGAGAGAGGTTTCGTCTTCGATTTCATTTCGTACACACGCGGACAACTCCGTGCCAACCCTGTGACGGAATTTAATTTCCCCCGTTCCGGAAGTAATCCTCACGATCCTTGCGTCGCGTCTGATCAGCCGCTGACTCGATCCACTGCGAGTAAAGCTTCAAGGAGCTCTTCTTTCCGCGTGATTTATTAACGAGCCATTGTATACGTTGATTCGAAGAGGCTATCGGGTTCCTCTACGTGTACTCGTTTTATGTTTCAACCGTTTAAACGTGTTACACGCGAGAATGATACACGTATACAGGTTGTTTCGTTTGTCTGGCAAAATTTAAATATTTCCGAAGGACTGAGCCTATCGAAAATCAAATGTTTCTACACAGAGGGGTTTTCGTGTGCTGTAAATTAGTTTTTTCGCGCATCGTTCGCTAGTACAGTTTGAAAATTTTATCAGCTAAAAACGAACCGTATAGGCAACTGCAAAAGTGAGCTATTTTCAGCGGAAAAAGAGTGGAAAACTGTACCGTTTGAACGTTAAAAAGCGGCCAAAGAGAGAGCATTTTTCATTGTTAAATTATTTGATTAATTGACAACGTTCTGCAACAAAAGAATTGCAAACCAATTTCCTGAAAAGTGTACGTATTGCATCGAATGTTCCTAGATTTTTTCTTCGCGTTGAAAAAGAAAGGGTAGGGTAAAATAAAATTCGAACTGAACGAAAGAAAGTGTATCTCCGCGAAATTGAGGTTGCATTACAAACGCGACACCAAGTTCTCTGCGAAGCAAGCGAGCAGACTCCAATCATAAATAACCCAGGGAGACAAGGGCCGTGACAAAGAAACGAGCCAAGAAAAATGACCCTGGATGCTCAATTTTTTAAATGTTCCGCGAGCATACAAATTATTGTCTCGTGCCGCGACATGGAACCTTCTTTCGAGAAACGTCGCGAAGAACGTACCTTCGCTACCCAAAAAAAACCCTCAGATACCCTTTAAATATTGCCGACGAAGCAGTTTATGGCACACACGTGCCGAAGAGACTTTGGTCAAGTGTTAATATGTAATTTTTAGTAAAAAATTATGTTCTGACGAGAGAAAGAGGTGGATTTACAGTCCTCTAACTTAGAAGGTCCTTTCTCTCGTCTTCAATAGCCCTACCATAAAAAATAGACTTTTTGGGAGATGAGACACGAACCAAGATGTAACGATGAAAAGACTAAAGTCGTAAACTTGGAGAAATTCAATATGTTGAATTAGACATTGGTCAATATGTCAAAGAACATCGCCACTAAGGAAACGTGCGTTAAAAACGCAAGAAAAGAGTGTCACGATGTTCTATAGCCATGCTGATTGGTGTTTTCGGCTGTAAGAAAACAGCCATCGTCCCTCAAAAGCAGTTATTTCTGAGGAAGTGTAGAACGAGGTCCTAACTCTGCAAGCTCAGCAAGCAGGCTAGGCCTGTAGTAGCAAAATTAGTATCTAGCAAGTAGAGAGCAAAGATACTTAAACACAGAGCGATCAGTATAGTAGACTGATCAATAGCTCTCAGAGAAATCAAGATCTCTAGGTGGTCCTTCGAGTTACCATAGACGACACACTAGAGTGCAGTATCTAAGGACACGAGCGCAACGATAGAAAGCTCAACTCCCAAAAAGATACCATATTCCATGTAACAGAGTAACAAAGTTCCCCTTGGTGTCTCACCCTATAGGAGAAAAGGGATTCGAGAAAAAGCTCCTGCTGAATCGGCTTCACCCTTGTAACGGGTGATCTCTTCTTAAAGAGGGTGGCACGAATACGATAATCCCTGGTCTCTCCCCTCGACGAAATCAATCCTGCGGTGATCCTGTTGCCGGTCGTTGTCAATCAACGTTGCATTATTCATCCCGTGGAACGAATTTATGACTCGCGAATTGCCCCGTTGTAATCTGGGAATCCGTTTAATCGATTCCTTCTCGTGTCCTCCCCGCTGGCAGAAAAGAGGGATGGCCAGATGATGGTGGTACTATTAATTCTGTCTGGTTTTAATCGATTTCTTTTCCCGGCTAGACTATACAATGGCATCTGGAAAATTGCTCGAGGAATTTCCTCGTTGATTTATCCTCGAAACGGGGGACGCGGAGAAAAATGGAAAATTGGAATTTAAAATGAACAGTTCGCGAATGGTTGTTGCCGTTGTTTCCGGTTGAGTTTCAAGATTTCGCCGGGGTGTGTTGTGTTTAATTGAAATTCTTTCGACGAACTGGGGGAAATAGGAGAAAGAGTTTCGAAATAAAATACCGGTAATTCGCGACGCGATAACTCGACGAGAGGCGAAGAGAAATGGTGGATGAAAGGGGTGAGGTATCGGGGACAGAGGTGACCAATGGGAATAAGAATGAAGAAGGGTTCTCGGGTTGCAGACTTGGCTGTTTTATATTTTCCTCCAGCCTTTCCACCATCGTACACCGCTACGAAACTTCGTTCTTTCGTTCGCAGCTCGCTTGGACCCACTATGCTCGTTCTCCTTTTGTCCTTTCTTCCACGAGAACTTTTCTATTTTTTTTTTTTTTGTTTCTTCACCACGAGTCGGAGGAAACTTGAAATGGTCCCAGCCTTGCATCGTTCACCGAAGATTTGTATTTCAGAGATTACCAAATATATCATTCCCTTTCGTTTCAAAGAACACGCGAATTTCTATGCAAAACTGGAAGATTTCGCGAGGACTCTGAGGAACGCATTTCCTTTTCTTTCTGATAGAACCACGCGCTTTCGAAGAGAATTCTTAAGAAGATCGTAATTACGATGGATTGACCAAAAGTCAGATGTGAAAGTTAAAAATTTGTTAAAATTCTGCTTACGAAATCTACAATTGAAGTTTAATCAGCAGAGTTGAAACAAATCAATTATTTCGAAGATTCTGCGTGCAGAATTCTTAAGTAACAGATTGGCCAAAAGTCAGGGAACAATTGCGAGAACGATAATTGGAAATTAAAGATTTATTATTAGAGACGAGATTAAAGGTTCGCGAGAAAAGGTGAATCTCGTTGCAGATTTAAACGCAGAGGAAGAGAAAGTAGAAGAGATTTAAGAATAAATATTTACACTTGCCTATGAAAGATAAAGCATTAGTTAATATTCATTCTACTGTTTCAGCTTTGCATAACGAACATCTCTAGCATCAATTTTACGGAACGCGTGAAAGTCCATCAGCCTGCCGATAAACAAACGAATAACCAAATAATCAACCGGGAAATTAAGCGTATCGACACGTCACGTGCGTTTAATTCACCGACAAAACGACTGGAAATCGTTTCGAAACGTTTCCACCGTGTGTGTACACAGCCGAAATTTTCCGCGAAACATCTGCCGGACACGCGGCAGAAGGCCGCTTTAATTCCGGCCGAGCGGATCGATTGGCCCGACCTGTCGTGGCGAATTAACAGACTTCGAATCCGAAGCGTTTTGGACGGGAGCCTAAAACCGCTGGATTTTTCCGTGGTCGAAAAACACAGTTCGATTCGGTAGGAGAGGAGGAGAAACGGGAATGGGTCAGATGGGTTGCGAAAAGAATTTCTAACGAGAAGCCCGACATTTTTTCACGAATATCAACGGAACGTTGCTTCGCGGTCGGTTTTTCCTACACCGTGATGGAATATCTGCCAAGAATTTTCGACGGATTATAAAAGTTCACTTTGGAATTATTCGTGGAATCTGCACGCTCGCGGATTCCTCTCCGCTTTTGTTGCGTTTCCATAGAACCTCGCCTCAGCAGTATATCTATGCGATGAGAAACATCAAACGAGACTTTTCAAAAAGAGGGAAAACACTTTTCCATGTTAATACTGAGGATGTTCCTTCGCTTCTCAGTGAACTTTCTCTTCGAATACGTTGTTACGCTCATTTTTTAAAGCGTAATCTGCCTTTTGAGTATGACATGTTGCAAGACAACGAGTTAATTAGAACAAGAAGTACGAGTACGGAATAAAAGGGATCGTTTAACTCTTTCCCATTAGCGAACAGGTTAAGTACAACCTCTAAATTAAGGGAATGTAAAAGAAGAAAGACGGAGAAGTTAAATGGAGTAATTTGAAAGATGTCCAAATTGGTCCTCCTCGAATATGAAATCTAGCAACGAAGGAAAGGAACGAGAGAACGGGGTTGCAGTTTGCTCGCCTTGATGGAGGATCCGTGACACAGTAAACTGTCCTGATTCTCGCGGCGGCCCGAGGCCGTTTCCCGAGTAATCTGCAAATCAAACACTCGAAGGTTCTCCTGGTGAAAAATCCTCCGCTTCCGGTGGCCTCACGCAATTAAGCAATATCAATTACGGAAACCAACCGACCCATTTCCGACTATTTGTGCATCCTACCGACCCGATTTTCTCGATCTCGATTCTCCCTGTCCTTCTTTCACTTGATCAACTGAAAACTTTCTTTGACTCGCGATAGAAATGTTCCTTTCGAAACATCTCGACTGTTAAATATTAACAAATTAGCAACTAGGAATTGTCCATTCTGTAATCAACTACTGTATGTTCAATTAAATATTGCAAAGGTTTTAAATGTTTTACAAATTATTCAAAAGTATATAATAATTAACATTTCGTCACTTTACAGTTTGCATATGTAATATATGTTTCTACAATTTTTTGTTATTCCTACGTCGTGTTGCAAGTGCTTCGATCAATTAATTAAGCTATCACTTCTGATTTAATTGAACGCTTTAATAATTCCAGTAGATTTTTTGTTGGATTCATGTTCGGTGAGTTATTCAGGTAAACTTTGAATTTTCTTTAGCTAGTTAATCTGTCCCAATATAGCCAAATTGTCTAACTATATTTTAAAAATAAGAAAGGGTATATTTAACTATTATCGAAGTCATAATACCATCTTGTATTCATCTATATCGTAATGATTAAATTATCTGCTATAGGATACAGTGAGCGCCATTTTGGTACCACTCAGGTTTGTTGGATACACCGTATAAGAGACAAATTCGTGAAAGATAATTAGAGATAATGTTATTCCGAATAAAAGATATTGCAATCATGCAACGAGAGAAAAAGGATCTCCGAAAAAAAATATTCTCCTCGAAAAGAAACTTCTAATCAACATTGTCCCTTCGAAACTTACGAGAGACTTTATTGTCTCCGGTGGAACGAATTGAAGTTAATTTTAGGGTAGAAGAGTCGTCAAGGAAACGTAGCGTCCGGGAGACATCAACTAGACGTTCCCTCCGAATTTCCCAGCGAACAAAGTTGAAGAACAGAGAACGCTTACAGTTTCGTCTTCGGCGAAGGATATTCGCGTGCGGATATATCTTTCACGCCTTCGCAACCGTAGGGGGCGAGAGGAAAACGTTTCGCGTGGAAACGTCGTGGAAATGATGTATCGCGGTAGAGAAATGAATGATAGAATTCTGGTAGAAATGAAAAATAACATTTTGCCTGGGATTTTTCGTGGTCTCCTCGCGGGTGACGAAGTTTCCACGTGGTGTGAGGGTGGGGAAAAAAAAGAAAAAATAGAAAAACGGTTCACCGCGTTGGAATTAATGGCCTCACCTGGTGAAATTTATGAATCATGACGTTAATGGCCTATCGACTCGTCTCGTTCGCGTGAAATTTCGTGACAAAGCTTCAGTGAGAAATAGCCGATGATATATTTCCAGAGGCACCGCTGGATAATTCGGAGATTGCTCAAAGGGATCGTCACGTCGATCAGCTGCCAGATCCGATAGAAAATTCAGCGAATAGAAAATTCAGGAAAATTGAGCGGTAATTGAGTTTCGATCTTGCTATTAGGAGAGAGAGAGAGAGAGAGAGAGTTGAAAAAAACACAGAGAGTTTCAATTTACTCGGTAACGTAACAGCCTGTCGACCCATCGCTGACAAGTACAACGAGGAAAGAAAAACGACGCTCTGCCGGGAAATTTAAATAATCTTCCGCGCGACAGATTCTTTTTAGAAGAATTTCCTCAATTCGATTCTTCGTACGAGCTGCTTCGAAGCCAAAGTGAAGGAAAATTTGCGAAATTTATTTTATCTACAAAAAGATTAAACAGGAATTACATACTTCGATGCTGAAATTCGAAAACACTGTAAAAGTGGAGTTAATCACTTCGAGTTCCGAGTAGATTATATGCTGCTGCAAGTACTGGATGAATTTACAATAATTCGTCGATAGAAACGACGAATATCAAGTGTCTTTCGTTTAAAATCTTAGAAATTTAGCTTGTTAATCTAATGTTCTGCGTTGTTCGATTCCCTAATTTTTCCTCGATTTCTCCATTAGATTTTTTTAATGATAATCGAATAGAAGAAAGAACGAGAACCACACCCGGCCATTTCGAGGACCACTCTAGATGGCGCGCATCCTCTTCCGGAACGCACACGTACACACACGTATCTAGGATCCTCTCCACACCTCGTTAACGCGCGAACAAAAGGCTGATTACCCCAGTTTGTGCATCGCAGGGAGGTGCACTCGAACGCGGGTCCTACTGTTGCTCGATTGATCGATCCTATCGCAAACGACCGTGCTCTACCGAATTACACTCGACTGGCCACTTGCCCGCCTGTTTGCCCCGTTCTTCCTGTTTTCGCACCGCGAAATCACCTTTGGACCACCTTGCGCCACTTTCGCGACTTTCCACCGACTTTGAGTGACCTTTAAATACAGATTTATGACGATAACAATACGATCGTCCAATACAAACAGCTCTGTATGCAAATTGCAAATGACTCCGAAGCAATAGGCAGAGGATTAAGAAAGTTCGACGGTCAGGATGAAAATGACGTTGGCGAACGAGGAAACAGAAGTAGTATCTCGAGCATAAGGATTCAATTCCCCTAGCGATAGTTCCTCAGGGGCAGCTCGTTAATTCCACAAGTCGGTTGTTTGGTAATTAGAAGTAACGCATCCCGACGTTTCCAACTGAAGTCTCGATACGGCCGACTTTTGCTATTCAGACGAGCACTCGGCCCCTATATCATTGATGCTAATAGGCTCGACCCCACGTAGTCTCATTAGTTTGAAGGAGGCACGCGTACAATGTCCGTGATACGTCTGTGGACCTCGCGAAACGCTCGCCAAGTGTGTTATCGAGCTTAACAACAACTCGTTCCACATAGACACACCTGTTTCGTTGCACGTTCACCAGACTTGCTTACGAACATCCCTGTATACTCTGAAGAGAATAAAATAGTACATCTATCGCAGGAAAAAAAAAAAAAAGGAAAGAAAGAACGATATTTCTTTAATTTGATTCCATGGACTAATTCCGTCTCGATATTCTTCGACTCTTCGACGGTATAAAGGATTAAATGAAACGTAGAAAACTCGAGTGTGTAAATGATCCTCTAGATCGTAAAATCAGCTAGTGAATTTTCATATATCCGTCCGAGAGTTCTTCGAGTAACGTGGAAGCTAGTGCGCGTATAAACGCGGTTAACGGTGCTCGTAAAAACGAAGCTCGAACGAGGGTGATCCTCGTCGCCGCTATCAATTATCGATACCGATTTATCACGAGATCATCCAACACGGAAATCTCCGTGCAATGAGATTCTCCAATCCGAGGAGGGAGCAGAGAGGAGAGAAAGTTGGCTCGTTGTAAAAAGTTAGAGATCGTAAAAAGTAGAAAAGAAAAGAAAAGAGTGAAAACGATAGAGAAAGAGGGAGAAAGGGGTAACTAGGAAGAGAAGTTATACGCGAATATTTACGTTCGTCGAGCGGAACTTTCGAATGAGAAAGGAAGTTGATCTTTCAGCTTCCAATAATCGAGTGTACGAAGGAACGAAAAGTAGAAAGAGGAAGGCTTGAAGAACCGAAATTGTTCCAGTTTATTAATTTCCTCCGTCCCGGCTAGAGAGTGGAAAATAATTCGAAAATTCACCGTGTACGATGCTTATCGGGTAGCAAACAAGGGAAAAAGAAAAACCGTTGAGAAAGAGAAGGGGAAATACGAGTTGGACGAAAACGAAATGGCATCGGTTTGTGTCGAGCAACGCGATGAAGTGCTTAATTGAAAAGCGCTCGTGTTGCATTCAGCGTAGAGAACGCATACCGCAATATCAATTGCCTTGTCCGCGTCGGTTCCTCGTGCTTCGAAATATATATTGAAATAACCGTAACGTAGCAGCGGTAATGAAATTCCCCCGGTGGGAGAGAGAGAAAAAAAGAAAGAGAAAAAAAAATAGAAAAAGGAAAGAAGAGCTGCTCGTTTCCGTTGTTTTAATCAACCACCACCTCTCTTCTATTTGGCAACGAGAAAAAACCATTTGGATTTCATTCGCGGAAGTTTTTTCTTTCCTTCACTTCGAGGTTCGTCCTTTTCGTTCGAGTCTCGCGATAATTTTCGTCGCTCTTCGTTAACGATAGTTAGCTTTACAGTATCTTAAAGCCTACAGTATACTCGCGTCGGCTTGCAATGCTTTGCAAACTTAGATCGCGATAAGAGAAAATCGGTTACTTGCTAACGAAGCCTGAAGAAGAAGCCGGAGTAAGTATATTTTTCACGTTAAAGATGAAAGGTGAAGAAAATTAAGTAGACAGAAACGGAGAGAGGATGAAAGTATAAAAGTTATTACGATAAAACAGAGAGTATACGTGAGAAGGAAAAGAGAAGAAAAAAAAAGGACGATGTCTGCAGACGATAATTTCAGGCGACAGTATTCCGCAACAGGGCCCGTGGTATCGATAGATCGAAATATCATCCGTTAATCGATCGACGCGAGGGCTCGCGTCGAGCACCGTCGATCGACAAATTGAGAGACCGCTATCCCGCTCAAACCTATGATTGCCAGAGTGATGTTGACGTTTCGACGGACGAATACATATCGCTAGGAAAGTGGAGACCGTTTGTTGGCTGTGCCATCTGTTGAAGCGGACCGCGAATGATTCGTGAACGATGGCTACATTCATTTCTGAGACGAACTTTTCCATGTGCCATCGATGAAAACCAGCAGCTTTTCATCCACGAACTAGTGTGCAAACTATAACGTACCTTTTGTGTTTCACATTCGAAAATCTCTCTATTGTAGGAGATCAAGTTGGATGGATATCAGAATTACGAAATAAATATTGCAATTGTAATTTAAAAAAATAACGAATAACAATATACTATTAACTAATAAGGTATTATACAGAAGAAATAATTCTTTCGTAGGAGAACGGTTCCCTCAGCCGACTTTCTTGCTTACGTATCGAGCTGAGACTATTCGATTTCCCTTTTTCTCTAAACCCTTGGCTTTTTACATTGTATTTTCCTAATACCTGGCCTAGCGACACCAAGAACTCGCTGGGTCTTCTATCTCGCATATGGTTCGCCAGTTTATGGCCTTCTTTGCACCCATAAGCCTCACTGTTACCAAAATGCCTATACTATTGATAAATGTGAAAGAAATATCAGTTTCGAGACTCTGGAATTTTTCACGTAACGAGGCTCCGTCTTCCTAGAATTAATCACCGTGAACGTTTGTCGATAATGGACGAACGAGGAGGTAGAATAATCTGTTCGAATAATACATCAGAGGGAAAGAAAGCAGGATAAACACGGCGACGAATGGGAAAGTGTTGGAAAGGGGGAAAAGCATTCGGGAACAGAAGGTTTTGAGACGAGAGATAAAAGAAGGATGCAAAATGTCAGGCGGCCACGTGATCGAGAAACAAGCAAAGGAAGAAGAATGTCAGATAAAAAGAAGAATGCACGCACTCTAACCTGCGGGCGGAGGAAATTGAATCAAGCAAAAGTATCTTGGTGGGATGGCTGTCTTGAAGGAAAACGAGAAATCGATGGGAGAAGAATTGCTGAACAGTCGAAGGGGAAGCGAGTAAAAAGTGAACGTGAATGGGAATTTTCTCTTGATAATTGTGCAAAAATGAGAATTCCTCGCCAATTTCAAACACCTGTCGAGTACCATCGTACTAAACAACTGTTCCCTTTCCCCGAGATATTTGCAAAACGTTCCTATATGACCTAACCTAAACTTTACTCGCGATGATAACGACAAAAGGGAAGTTCTTCGATCCGCGTGAACCCTCGAACGTTTCGCGAGAGACACGGAAGAAAACAGGTTTGGTCTGTTTCCAGGTGGATCGATGCCGCCATTACGCGTCCCGTCTACTCTCTGACCTTCCTTCTGCTCGCTATCGACAGCTTCTGCCGGAGAATTGGGTCGTTTCAAAGGGAGTAGAGCTACTGTCTCGTTATCCCGAAAGTCCACTGACAAATACACAGGGACACCGATGCACCCTTTTGCTATTTCTAGCCTGTGCAAGATGAATTCAACTGTGTCGTCACTTGTAACGGCAACGAGGATGAGAAGAGTGTCGAACGAAGATTCCTCGTGCCACCGAAAACTCTTCGAATGTGTACACGATCCGAGATGAAGTTTTACTTCCATCCTGAGACGAATAGAAAACCAACAAATCGAGGTTGTTGAACAATATTCTCGGTTAACTCGTTCCAAGAGAAATAAAAGGGGAACTGATAGATGGAGAAGACGTTCAGAATGATTCACCATACATACTCTGAATAGCACAGTTATTAGAACAAATAATCTTCTTTAAATCACATATCTGGGGCCCCAGAAACTTTGAGTTTCTGCACTCTCGTAGAATAAAACAATCTTCTAATCACACATCTAAGCTTCAAGTTTCTGCATTCCATTTAACTCCTGAACCTATCGACAATCCATCCACCTTCATCGTCGATCCAATTCACCAAGCCGTAACGAACAGGAGAATTATCACCGGTAGACTGGTGGCCATTTGCTCAAAGTCTACGATACAATAGGAACAATAGGACGATGACCAGTGTATTACTCGTTACTAACAGCTCGCTACCAATTCCGTTTTTAATAATGCAGTCTCGTAACAGGAACGTTACAGCAGGAAAGGAAAGCTATCTACCGGTCCATTTGCCCATTAGCCTCTGAAAGTGAAGCGAAAGGGGTCGCGGAGGGACGCGTAAAGGTAAAAGGGTCAAAGAACAGCGTACAGACAGCCAGAGAAGGGGATGGTTTGTTGCAAAAAGCAAGTATTACACGTGCTCGTTGTACAAACGACGGAGTATGATAACGTTCGCCGGATTAATCACCTAACTGGTATATATCAAGCTTGCTGGTGGACGAACGATGGCGATACTACGAAATCATTTTGCAAATGGCCTCTCCCGAGTGGTGCCCTGCTCTTTCACCACTAGATCAGAGGGAGAGCCGCCCTTTTGAGACGGCCTATGCCAATGAATAACCCAGTGCTAGTCTTTGTTCAGGAGCTGTTGCAGAGGAAGCATGAAATTCTCGGTGGCATTAGTTTCTACTGAAGGTACGCGTTGGTATGATTGTCCAACGAGCTTATTCAAAGAAAGGGAGAGGGAGAGAGTCGATTCGATGGATTCTCTGCTGATTCTATTCGGCCTTATAGCGTTCGAGCTTCTATAATTGCAACGACGAGTCACTAACAGACATCTAATGGCTCTCTAGTTGAATCGTTTCGTCACTTGGGAATGGGAAACGAGATGTGTCGCTGCTCCTGTACGATTGTACATTCAAAATGTATCTGATAAATTTTATATCGAATCACCTAAGACATTGGAAATTGTGTCTTGAGTAAATAAGTTTGTCTGGGAAATTCGTAATCGACAGTTTCGAGAATATTTCTGGCATCAAGCTTAAGACAAAAATTCTTCCATTTCTCCATTTCGAATTCATCCAGTGTATTTTCCTCTTCTTCGAAAGGGTGACTGGTGTCTCAGTTTCAATCGATAGATTAAATACAATAAATTAATTTGCCCAACGACATGGCAAACGAAGGAAGCAAAAGAAAATTATCCGACGTCGACAATTAGTTAACGAAACGTGCACGCTGGATAAATCCTCCCTCCGGTAAAATTCAATTACCGAAGATAAATCGCGGTATCTCGTATTTTCGGATTTATCTAAGATAACGATGTGACCCAGTTCGCTCGACGAGGGATGCCGAATCGACGTGCAACGGGATCAACTAGACGATACTTTAGACAGGCGAGCAAATAATGCGAGGAGAAAGTAATCGGTTGGTTAATTGAACGGCCGGCTGGCTTTTGGAGGAGTGAGGAAGGTGTTGTTGAAGGATTTCTTTCGTTTGCCGGAAGTGGGCATCGTTACGAGCGATCCTTAAGACGGCAGCCGGCTTAAAGTCTTCCCGGAGATAAGACCGTATCAGGATATCAACGAGGCTGTTTGCTTTTGCCCGAGGACGAGACACGATTCGTGATTCGTTCGTTCTCTTCTCGTGATTTCGACGATATCGAACGAGAATGAATTCCAGGGTAGGTTTAACTCGTTGATTTACGACTTCTTTTTCTTTTTCTTTACCGACTACGTGTGTAAACGTAAGCTATTCGTCATTTCTACAAGTATATAAGAAAAGCCAACGTGAAAAGCCCTTGGTAAGAAGTTTTCGATGAAACACATTCATATTTTAGTACTATAAAATGTTGCACTCGTAAAACAGATGGGAATATAATGCTGACTTAGTTCAAAATAAATAATAATAAAGTAACACAAATTTTCACGTGTCTTTAACACTAGATTTACGGGCTTTTTTTGCGTGAACCAGAAACTGAATCTTTCCTTCCAGAAATCGATTTGTTAGAGATAACATAATTGTATATTACTACCGTATTTACAAATTCGGATATATTTTCGTATCATTCCGTAAATAAAAGTGAGAAAAAGTTGCTGGGAAATAACAACAATTGTTTTTGTAATTTCTCTCGTGAAATCTCAAATCCGTGAAAATTGACGTGTCCCGTAAATCTAGTGTTAAATAGAGACGGAGGAAGAAACAGAATGTTAGCTTCGATGTCACAGCGTAGTATCAAAGACACGATAAAGTATCGATAACATCTTTTTTCTTCTTAAATTTGTGTTGAGTTTTTCGAGTAATTCTTCTCGTTTTGTTAATAAACGAATACCTATATTATTTAGTTGCCATTTATTTCAAACTGTACACATAATACTAGATGTAAAAATAAATTTCTTTGTAATTTATTTAGAAAAATAAAATTATTTTCCATATTTCGATACAATCGAAAGTTTCAACTGTGTATATTTCGATTTTTCCGCTAGCTTGCTAAAGACTGTTGCGAATATTTCGATTTAAATGGCTACACTTGATTTACGTGAATTTACTTCTAACACGTTCGAAAGAAGCTGGCGTAATCAATAAGCATTCGTGAAGAAAGTTCACGGCACTTGAAGAGATAAATAACGAGGAACGAGAGTGTGGCAATTCGCTGGGAAAAGGCGGTCTTGATGCCGCTCGCGCTTGTTGAATGACGAGCACAAAGACGCCGGTTGCCAAAAGCAACGGTTACTCACCTCTTCAACGTTAATTTCGTCGCTGTCGAAAAACGAGCGCGAAAACCGTGTCCCGTCTGAGTCCCGAGGCAAACCAAGAAGCCTGGTCTTTTCTCTTATTAGTTTGCCGGGAGACAGTTTCACGATTTCGCCGTGAGATTGGGTCAGCCTATAAATACGAGGCGCCAACCTGACCGAGCAGTCGCTCGAAACCAACCTCTTTAACATGCTGTTGCGTAATTATTGAGATCGTCCAGCTTCCTATGTTGTCACAGAAGCTCGACAGACCACGTTATGCTTGTCTTAAAAGAATCCAGAAATATACACTCGGAAAAAAAGCTTAAAGTAGTAGCAGTAAGCTTCCAAAATCTAATTCTGATTAAATCTAATCCCGAAATCTGTTTCAAAACATCCAGGAAAAATAATAGACACGCTAGCAGTAGAAAATTTCTGACGTGATTTTTCCCCTATTTTTCTTCCCGATTCTTTTTCTTGTTTTTTTTTTTTTTTGTTCACTCTGTCGATCGTTTAAACGTTAGATACGCATATGCAACGCGCTATAGTATCTAGCAATATTCGTCGAAATATTCCACGAGTGTTCCCTACGAAATGTTTGTGGATTGTCCCTGATTACCGTGGAACTCGGCGAAACGCGATATCGATGTTCGGTGAACGCCAGTCGATTCCACCAATAGCTCGCAAACACGCGAATTTTATCATTATCCATGATCGAACGAAAACGCGTATTTCTCGTATCGTTTGCTTGTTCGTTGTTCGACGCTTTTGCGTTTCACTGGCATTGCTCCAATTACGAGTGGACACGCGTGAACAACGGTAGGACGAGGATGAGATAGGGGAGGGAAAAAAGCGAAATTTCACGTTTCAACGAAACGACGCGAGACGATGTGTTGACCGGAGAAAGAATTATTTCGATTTCAGCAAGAATCGGTAAAGGGGGTCACCGATGATTCGATTATCCTGCAGGCGAATAGTCGTTGAATATTCATCGCCTCTGGCGGTCGTTTATATATAAAACTTAATCGAACGGGCCAGAAACAATATCATTTTAATCCATTGTGCACGACCGTTGAACTGATTGCGTTCAACCGAGCCCATTGTCCACGGGCAAATATTCTCACGAAAATTTTCTACAGTTTTCGTGTAATTCGATCCCTTCTCTCGCCTTTCTCTCTTTCGATCCCATTGTCAAATTGTTTCAGAACCCTTTCTCTGTCGACAGTTCTTTTCTTTCTGTTCGATTTTCCTTCTTCTTTAACGAAGATTTCATCGATGAATATTTGCTATCGATATAAATTTTCCCTTTGGAACGTACATGGAATGTCGCGTTTAATTTATTAACCAGTCGCTAATGAAGAATATAGAGGGTGGTCTTGTTGTTCAGAAACGACGCGCACACACATCGTTCGCTCACTCAAAAGCGGAGCTATCGCTTTTAACGACGCAACGGCTCGCTAATTGGACATTAAGCTACTCCTCGGACCTGTCTTTCGTGCGTTCGCCTAATTGACAGGTTCTAAGTTCGTAAATATTTCGTCTAATTAGCCGGCGGGCCAACTAATTGCCTGAAAAATCAGCATCCTGCTCGATTAACTACTTTCGTTCTTTCTTTTTTTTTCCTCCCTTTCCCTTCGAACTTCGATCGACCATTTTTCGATACTTTTCGTTTCAAGACTAACCTATTAGATCGCGATAAAAATGATAAATAATCGTATCGTTCCTTTTTTTTTTTTTAATTAAGAGATCTGTTTAGCTAAGAGCACGACCCAGAAAGCTGAAGTCCCACGGGGGCCAACACTTCCGATAGGAAATCTAATTAAAAATAATAATTAGTAGAACGAAGAGAGAGAACGGATTCGCGAGCCTCGAAAAAGTAACCACCTTACGAAGACTTCCATTAGCTTCGCGTGGTCGCGAAAGCATACTTGACCTAAAAAAAACCTTCACTTATCTGACCGAGAGAGAGAGAGAGAGAGAGAGAGAGGAGTGTGTGTCTCGCTGAGTGAAATCTTGAGGAATCGCGAGTGGCGAGAGGATAAGATTCACCTAGAGAAATGCTACACGAAAGTAATTTCGCCCTTTCTTCTTAAAACACACAGAAAAAGAAGAAAGGATTAAAAAAAAAAAAAAAAAAGCAGAAGGAGAGAAAAGAGAAAAGAGTTCGAAGTCTTTGGACGAAAAAGCTTGCGCGATATTGAATCGAATTTGCATTTTATTAGTCGACAGAGCCCCACACCATCCTCGCTGATACTGCCGCGATTATTTTCGCGGCGCAACGCCATTTTGAATCTGAAATTTCCACCAAAGAATCCTCCTTTGTTCCTTCTCCATCTTTTACCCCTCTCGTGATCTATCTATCGATTATCGTTAAACTCGGAAGTGCTTGTAATTCTAATGAAACGAACTTCTTAAAGTATAATCGAATTTTCGGCACACCCTGTGAAAGGGAAACACGAGACTACTCTCTGTCTTTACAGACGCAACAGCTAGGTAGACGAAGCTATACGCACAAAGTGTATCGAGTTTCCAGCCTGTTCCAGACACGAGACGTCGTGTGGATCCATTATTTGCGAAGCCATTTTGCCGTCCATCTAGCTGTCGTAGGGACAGAGAGATAGACGGTTGCTTTCCTTTCCTTTTTTTTTTTTCCCTTTTTTCCTTTCCCCACGACGAAAAGTTACTGTTCCAGAGGAGAGACAGAATCCTTCGACAGTCTAACGAAGCGTCGTAATTCCGCCGCGACACTGTTTGACTTTCAGCTTGCGAACCCACGCTAATGAAGTCTCCATGAATTCTCTGACCGTTCTCCCGAAATTCTGAGAAAGATGAACCCACAAGAACCTTCGGTCTGTTCTCATCGAGAGACGTTCGTTGAACGTTCATCGTTGTTTACGGTTCTTTTGAAACGATAGTTCTCAGCGTCGTAAGATTTTGATAACGAAAGTTACACGTCAGCTGTACGATCCGTATACTTCGATGCAACGATTGAGAATGGGTTATCAAGTAGCAGTGGCGGTGGTAGTAGTATTTCTTCGATCGTTTTACTCACGACTATCAAAAGCCCTCGCCGACACCTTTTACGAGCCCTCTACTTTCCACGTAACACCCCGTCTCACACGTTCACACTCTCACACACGCGCTCGTCGAGCCAGCAGAGCGTTTATTAACCCTTCAGGGTGGAGTTCAATTTCAAACGGTCGGTCGGGTTAATTGCAAAAAACATCAAGTGCTTCCGATCTTTTCCCCCCTTTTTTTTGTTGCGCTCGCGCGTGCCCGTCGTTCAAGCTTCGCCTGTTCTGTCGATCCAAATGACGAACGTTCATTGACGAGTTCACGCGAGGGTGTTCAATGAAAGATCGTGAACAGGGAGAACGGAGAATGTTACACGATTACTCTCAGATCTCGTTGATGCTCGTTCTGATGAAATTCAAATTATTTTTCTATTACGAATTCCACCTAAGACAGAGGCGACGAATACTAATACAACGTTTGTGTATGCGTCGTTTGTATGAATGCGTTGTCTGTGTGAATGCGTGAGGGTCTAGACACTGAGCGGTAAGGACCGGCGCCAGGTGAAGTGTTTGGGATAGCGCGAAAGATATTGAACGAATGTTTAGTTTTAGGAATCAGGCGAGGAGTGCGTGAGTGCGTGTGTGTTTCTTGTCGTTAAAAAGTATGCATGTATGCAAGGCGACAATAGGGTGAATGCGAGGGAGCGAAAGACAGTGTGAATCCAGCGGTCGACTGAGCGACATCATTAGCGTAGAACATAATAAATATAGTATAAAACGAAGTCCGTTCGAGCTATCTATCCCTCCACATATAAATCCCCTACATTTGGAATAAAAAGAGCTGATTAATAGACAGCACAACGTCAGTTTACGTATTCGTATAGTTGTTGAACAAGAAAAAGTGTATTCAACAATGAAGCAACTTCAGAATTTTATAATAACAGGCTAAATTTACTTCGCAATTCGTTGGTAGAAATGTACCGAGCATGCTGAAGGTTATTTTGGTTAAACAAATTTAGGTTTGACTACGTTATCAAACTGTATAAAGTTCCGTTCGTGTATCCGCCAATTTATACGCAACGACCTAGTACTTCAAGGCGAGTTGGGTTCGGTTTGAGTGTTCTACGAGATCTGTGTATCACTGTGATGAAAATTCTGGTGTATTGTTACTGCTCGGTAACTGTACAATATGTGTTTTTATTCTATTCACAGTTATGTCTATAATTTTGCGAAAAAAATGTTGGTAGAGGTATGAAAAGTGTCCTAATCATCCTGAAAAATATCGACGAGGAGTGTAAGATAATCCTTTGTCCCTCAAACGGTATCAAACTTCCTAAATCTTTGAATTCGCTTAATCGTGGAATAATAAAAAAACGTGGGATGCAAACTTCAGCTACTTCCGCTCATGGAGTATTTTATGGGGGTGGTTAATAAATGGTGAACAACAATCGTGTGAAATTACGAAAGAGAGAGAGAGAGAGAGAGAACGTTCCGGGGAAAAAAGGAAATTGTCGAGAATTAATGATACGAGACTTTTGCATAGATTCTTTGGGCGAAATTCAAGAGAACAACGCCGCAAGCACACCGTTGCGGAGGAAACTGTACGTGCGTGTCCTGGAACATGCACACGGATCCGTGGGAAAGGTTCACGCGTAGGGAAAATGGGCGCTCACGTACGTGGACACAGGGGAATAGGAGTTATTCGTGGGTGGCGTGCACGTGAATATAAATGGACGCGTTCTCGCTCGTGGCCCGTGTAATATTCGTGTACAAGCTGTAACTTGTGGCGTGGCGTCGTTGGAAGTGACCTCCGCGTACTGGTTATCTGGCCATGAAACAAATATTAGGAAGGGAAATCGACGAATTAACGTTCCAATTCTTTTATCGTTTTCGACCCTTGCATGGAAAACACGATTTCTGGTGTTTTGAGCACTCCACAGTGCGTTTACATGCGAAAACTGCAATATCTTCGTTTTCGTGGGGTTTTCACCTGAGATATGCATTTTCTGTGATAATCTTCGAGTTTCTTATGCGACAAGTGTGCATAATCACCGAACTCGCTGGCTTACTGCGAAATAACACGTTTCCTGGTGTTCCAGTACTCCACAGTGCGTTTGGCATGCGGAAACTGCGATATCTTCGTTTTCGTGGGGTTTCCAGCTGAGACATGCATTTTCTACGATAATTTTGGATATTCTTCGCTGAGAAGTATGCAGAATCACCGAAATCGCTGTTTTCGTGCTATTGAATGCGAAAAACTCGTTTACCAATGGAAATTGGGTAATTTTCTCCGAAAAACGGGATAAGGACACTAAATGTTCCCATGTATTCATGGATCGTACGAATTCATACTCTTTGTCGTGTGTTTAAATTTATAGTAATGGTTGATTAACGACAAACGATTGATCAAATGCATCCAAAACCAGCTCTTTCTCGCGATCGTGTAATAAATTGTTTAGGTTTTTGAATTATGATGCTTATTACTGAATCACGAGTGATCTTGCGTATGGCAACGATGTCGAAGGACTATCACAGTTTAAGAAACTGGAAGATTATTCTTACTTTCATCTTGAAGGACCGTTTCGTCTCTCGAGTCATTTATTTCACATAAGGTTCTCAGACGAATATTACGACAACAATTCTCAGCAGAATCAACCCTTAAAATCGAAGCTATCCTAGTTTTATTTGATAGGCGCTGACGCCATTCGCTAATCGAGCCTAAGATTTTCTTCCTGGGTAGATCTTTCTGCTTCCTTGACATAAACTTTCTAAACCCAGTAATCAATTTCGTTTCGTTCATTCTATTCCTCTCTTTTCTACAATCTTCTCTAAAATTCAACGACATTGTAAAAGTGTAATGAATACTTTGATATCTGTGCGTACACTTTTGTTACTAATACTATCTTTTCGAGGCCCAATTATCGTGCTGCACGGTGGGATACCTGTACAGTTTCGCGCACGAGAGGAATAAGGTAAATTTCCGAAAATAAATCCTGCGAATTAGCTAGGACAAATCTCGGAGAGGAGGGACAGATCCGTGGCTGAACCGCGAACGTTTAGCTTTCCCTCTAATTCGCCAGGTCGGCGATGAGACGAGAGCTAGAAAGGGCTACGTGGACAAGAGTGTTGGTACGAAAGTGGGCAGCGCAGGAGCGAACAATTCGGGAGCATTAGGTTCCCCGGTACGTTTCGGCTTTCGAAATCCTGCGAAATGGCTAGGGGAGGAAGCGTCGCCGCGGCTAATGCGTGCCATTTAAACGTTTCACGGGACATTGTGCCGGAACATGGTACTTGGCGCGAACACGCCGGTTCGTTAGAGCGTCGTTTGTTTGCACGGCTTCGAAACACTCGTTTGAACGATCGCCCGTGTCCACCAGGACAGTCTCGCCTCCTCTCGTTGAATTTTACCGTCGTCCACTCGCCGCGTGAAACCGTCGAGAGGGTTGAAACGGTTGACGCCGCGTGGAGAACGATGAGGGACGAAAAGTTCAGAGGCGATAGTACCATTTACAAATTGCGATCGTAGAGGCCCTGACACGTAACGACGAATGCTTTTCTGATATTTCAGAAGAGAGAATCATTTCGTTTGTGAGACTGTATTCTCAATGGACTCTTTCTACAATCGAACGAATTTTCGCGCGTTTCTCAAGTTCGTTTTGTTATATATATATATCTTTGTTTTTATGTATATTGTTATGTTCGAGTGTCTTGAAAGTCTGATTGATAGTCCCGGAAGTCTTCTGAAAGACTTGGAAGCCTTGCACGTCTTTGAATGCCTTAGAAAGTCTCGAATACGTCTGAAACTATGTTTCACGATGCGAGAGAAATTGATATGCATGTAGAAATTAAAATTGGAAATTAATTTCACACGATCGATCAAAAATTACTTCGACATTTACAGCAAACAACCGAAAATTTCAATTCCCTGTTTGCCTCCACCTCTGGGTGGACAAATGTTGCTTGAAAATTGCACGCTTTAACAGATTACAATTCTCGTATATCATACATACCGAAACAAAAGGCGGAAGGATATCAATAATAATTATTGAAATTTATCGCATTCGTTATTTTTCGTGTATGCGAATAATATCGCCGAGTCAATTATGCGTATTATTCGAAGGACGACAGTATTAAATTATAATTCTCGATATCGATACATCAAGACACGGCAAAGCGAGAAGAAAAAGAGGAAACACAGAGATGGGAACCGAGGATGTATGAAAGGTAGATGAATCGAAAGGGATGGGGTGTTTGTGAGGATCGAGGACGAGTTATCGGGAAATGGAGAGGCGGCAGCGTTCATAATTTATGCGGGTTTACGGCAAATTAGTTATTGTTCCCAATAAATCCGACGAACGACGGGGTAACTGCATTACGCCGCGTTTCGTTGATGCTTTCCTACCCAACCCATCCCTCTCCTAGGCTGTTTGCTGATGTTTGCGGTCCACGTTAACGCGTGCACGACCGCGTTAATACTTCATTGTAACGTCACTTTGCCTATCTTCGCGCGGTTTGTCCCGGCTCTCTCTGGCAACGTGTTCCGCGCCTCGATTGTTTCGCTTACACGCTCCGAAAATCATGATTCAGGTGAATGTAATATCACGCCGCTGGATGGAAACTCTGAATACCAGTGTGTGTGATTCTTAAAAATAAGCAACGTTAATCAGGAACGATAGAGCATAATATCACCGGTTACAACGTGGTACGCCGGAATTAGCTGATAAAACAAGGGAAACGAAACACTGTTTGCTCGTTCCATACAATGTTCGGGATCTTCGATAGTGATTCTAAAGTATATCTCTGTTTAACGTAGAAATTCATTTCACGAGAATAATTTGAAAAGTGAATTTAATCAACGAAGTGGAAAATGAAAACGAGCGAAAATGAAGAATTCGGAAAAATTCGAAACGGAGAGGAAATTTCCTCTCCTGTTAGCGAGGTTTATAACAAGCTTAAAAAGCTTCATTTATCGTCCGATTGCCAAATGTTTCTCTATGCTCCTCTGTAACTTGACAAAAAGCTCAAGGTACAGAAATTGATTTTTCATCGAAAAATGGAGGAAAGAATTGAAAAACTGTATCCATTAAAGCTCCTTTGTCGCTTCGAATCAAAGGTATATTGTTCGAAAAGTTCGCTCGATTCGTTAGACCGAGCAACGTTTCGTTATTATATTACCGAGGCTGAGAAACGAGCAGCTTCCGGTTGGGACATTGGCCAACACGTGTCCAGGTTTATTTTTCCTTGGCGGGTGTGTATCGATCGGCCGGGTTCGATGCAAACTAATTGCCGTTTCCGATAAATTCATTAGTAATCCAATTATATCTCCTGCTTGCCCCCTCGACTCCAGGAAATCCACCTCTGCTCCCTCTGTGACGCACCGTTCGGTTACTTGTCCAATAATCGCTCGTTTCCCGTGGAATCTGGCCAAGTGAATTTTCATTTCCTCCATCGACGACGCCCCCTAATCCCTTCCCTCGATTTTCAACCCCATACACATAACGAATTAGTATCCTTTCTCTTCACACCGCTACCATCCTCTGCCATTTGTCCAGTAAATTCTTCAATTGTCGATGCAACGCGTCGACTTTTTCTAATTCGCGACGATTCTACGATGCGGACTTCGTGGCTCGGATTGAAGCTTTTCAACTGTTCATCCGCTGCAAACATTTGACGTTTCTATCAATTCGACGATCGTTTGATAACTCCAGAGGAATGTTCGCAACGCGAACAGTCGAAAGACTGTCATCGTGTGAGAGGAAAATTTGCCTGAGAAGAGAAGAGAAGAGATGCTGCAAGCTTGAAAGCTTGCAGTCCACGTAGAAGAACGATTCGCGAAAAATCGTCGGTGAATTGCGGCGTCAAAACACGGAAAGGTCAGCGGCCATGACGTGTGCACTCGAAACAACGGGTTGAAACACAGAGGCAGAGCTATCCTGGGAAATTGGGTTATCCACTTTCTGGAGAACACGTCTTGGTTGCTCGCGTCTCTCGAGCAACTGCTGCCATATCTAAGACGCGCACGAAAGCGCAGTTGCACGTGCCGCGGACATACACACACACACACAGAGACAGACACACAACGGATAGCGGTTGCACCGAGTTACCGGCGACTTGTTGGGAAAGTTTCTGGCAACTTGGATCACCAGCCACAGAGATTCTCGTGGCTACGACTGGTCTTAGTATATTTCACTTCGTCGAATCGTTCGGTGTTTTTTTCGGTGTTTTTCTCGAATATTTTATCAGCTTCAGAAACGCTTGTACGAAACGTTAAATATCTGTTGTCGCTCGGTACTGGATTATTCATTGTCTGATACTGGTATCGAATAAGCGGGGAAACTTCCCTCGTAGTATACCTCGTGACAGACGTGCGATTCATTTCGAACGAACATTCGATTAACCAAACCGAGGACGTTTTCGACGATGAACATCCAATATCTAATCGGTCTGCGTGCAAAATTCACCGTATCGATTACCCAGTCATGTCTGAGGGTTTTCGATTATTAACCAGACCCACGTCGGCGGGCTGGCATGAAAATTTCAGTAACAATGGTCTAGGAGATGTGGTGGAGAGACACGTCGAAATGAACGTGCCCACACGTACCAACGGATTTCTCTGTATTACAGTATTCCCCCGTTGAACGTAATAGCATCCAAAATAGCGAAGTTGCTCTAATTATAAGTTCGTAGCAAGGAAAATTATGGTCGACGTACTAATTTGTTAATTGTTGAGAATGAAATTTTAATTCACGTTTCGTTACACATCCGTGAGAATGTTATCAACGAACAGGTGTGATCTTTTCTATTAAAATGAGCCCAAACACGATACCATTCGAACAACATTTACGTAAAGTCATTATATCAAGTGTACTTGGAACTTGACATCAAGTTCGAAGAAGTCGTAGGAAAGGTATCGTGTTTGGGTTCATTTTAATCGCGACAGTCTCAGCTGTCGATTGATAATATTCTCAGAAAGATATATAAAAAGAAAAAAATGAAAGAAAATGTCTTACACATTTTCCAAAAGAAAAGAGAAGGTAAAAAATCTAGGAAGAGCGTGGTGAATGGTAATAGGACACGAATACCGAACGTCACCGTGCTAATTCCACGGATTCGAGATATAAATTTCTTTGTCGTGTGCAGCCGGAATGCATAATCGTCGAACGAGCCGATGGCGCGGCCGATTCGACCGAAGACAAATGATCCTGGTCTGAAAAGTCTCTCTCTCTCTCTGAACGATTTGTCAGGTCGAGTTCCCTTGTTCTCCACTCTCTCACTCTCTCTCGATATCGGGACGAAAACGAAAGGGTCCTAGCGTGCTCTCGCGCGCACATCGACTAATTAAAAAGGTCCCGTATTGTCGGTGGCGAGCATTGTTCAGGCCAGATCGAGGGTAGTGGAATTCCTGCGGGCCAATGGTGAAAGCAGCTTTGTTCTTGGCACACTGGCTCCGCCGGAACTGATGGATTTAGAGCGAAAAGCCTCGCGGCGTGGACCACTGGCTCGAACCATACGAGCCCCTTTGAATTCAGACGCGACGGTAGAGCTTAATCAAATTTCTTACTTACTTCTTCGAGGCCACGAGCCTTTTCCAGGCTTTGCTCCACCAGTTAATAATACACCGGTGATATATCGGAGTACAACGTTGCTTAACATGGTTCGATGAAAATTTTAAACCAAGCAAACGAAGGCAGAATTGAAATCGATTTGTTTCCAACGAAAGATAAACATCGGAACTTGCGCCGAATTAGTTCAATTAAAGTATAGGAAAACAGAGGTTGCCATTTCACGCGGAGGAAGTGGTAGAATAATCGGGGAGGAAAAGGATATACAGGAGCAGGAGAATGCTATTAATTAATCTAATGAACAGAACAATTCGAGCGGACCACGTCGACGCGACTGGCTCGCTTCCCAGGATAAATGATATTTCCTCTTCTTTTTTTTTTTATTACTGTTTTTTTTTGTTTTCTGTTTTCTTTTTTTTTTTGCATCCCCGCCAGAAAGGACTCGGAGCTGGAGCATAAAAAGCGGAACAGAATAAAACAACCGCGTAATCGTTTTCACCGGGGCCGCAAACAATGAGCGGGGCCACGGAGGACGGAGGGGGCAGTTGTGGGAAATAATCTGGAATTTATGAAGCGTGGAATAAACGCGGGGTATCTGTGTTTTTTTTTTTTTTCCTTCTTTTTTCTAGTGACGTTATAAAATTCAACGACACGCACGGAAACGGGATACGTCATCAACGAACATCATTCCCTATGAAAAAAAGGGGGAAAAAAATGTATATTCCTCCCTGTACACACCTTCGTACATCTAACTCCACCCCCATTTCATGACGAACGCTTAAATCCGGTGTCTCCGCGATCGATTTACCGCATTCCGCATACGTTATCGCGGAAATAAACAACCGAATCGATGAATATTCAAGCAAGTATTCGCGAAACCTTAATCACGTCCATCGATCAATTTCACAATCGAAGGTCGAACCTTTTTCCGCTTTTTTCGAGGATATTTCTAAAATTTCCATCTCAGCTAGACGAAGCGCGACTTTGGCAATGGGAAATCGAAAAACCTCTACTGTCTGGAAATTGTTTCACTTTGATCGGTGAATAGGTGTCATTTTTTCTATTAAAATGAGCCCAAACACGACACCATTCGGACTACATTTACCGGAAATCATTACACCGGATGTACTCGAAGCGTTGCATCAAGCTTGAGAAAATCGGCCAAATGATATCGTGTTTGGGCTCGTTTTAATCGTGAAAATCTCAACGATTTATTTATAATACCCTCGCGGATTTACGTAGAGGAATAAGAAGAACTTCTTTGTATATTAATCGAAAAAAAGGATGTGAGAATTAAGTACAACTTGAATTCCCATCAATCAAGATCACAAGCCACCCTTTTCTCTTCAGAGTTACAGCATACAGGCCATTTCCCCTGCGGTTTTCACTAATTTTGCAACTAATTAAGTCTCCGTGGAACTCGATAGGATTACAGGGGGGAACGCGTGCGACAGGAGTACCCTTTGAAAAGCGAATTTCTGCCGAGGCAGACGGAGAAACCGCAGGCGAACGGGACGTGTCGTTTAGACGCGGGTTAGGTTGGCGAAATTGAAAACGCGGTCGAACTTTCACTGCGTGAAAGGATCACCGGAATTGTATATGCACCGTTCTATGGAAAAAAAAAAAGAAAAGAACCAAGAGATGCTCGAATCCAAAGGATGTATTAATGCGTGCGAGCACGTAAAAACGAAATTACACGGGGCGGTCCTCATGAATTTTAATGGCTGCCTGTGATCCTGAATCGTAATGCTCGACTGTGTACACACAAGCCGTTTGAATAACGTTTATACCATCGATTATACGTGTGTCTACGAGCTTTAATAGATTATCGACCACGTTTATCAACCTGAATTGCAAAATAGTCTCGAAACGGTCGCAAAATATTTTTCTTGACGACGTATTAAAAACATTTGTAAGTTCTATCATTTCCGTAATTTCTACATTCACGTATTTTTCACTCGTACGTTTTCAACGTTGTTATTTAAGAGTCGAATATACACGTACGTTACATTCGAAGCTTTTATTGGTAATGCAGCTCGGGAAAAAAATTCGCGAACGAACGACGAGTCTGTAATTTTTCACGAGCGACAGCGACAGTCGGATCGATCAGCGTGTGCACGCGTGAAAATGTTAATAAAGCCAGCCGTCGATGTTGGTTGCCTCTCGATAGCTAGGCAAACGTCATTAATCCTCTGGCAGTCTTTAACAAGATATTGGACACTGTAGCTTCGTTTATCAATAACGTTTGAAACGAAAAAAAAAAAAAAAAAAGAAAAAAATAGATCTCGCGTGTTCGTTTGTACAATGGAAATAGTCGGAATTCTGGCGAGCTAGAGAGTGAGCAATTTCTTTGAAATTTGTTCCCGTTTCGTTTGCTACATCGAGATTTCGTTAATCCTGGTTGCAAAGCCGAATAGTCGTCTTTAGATACTGATAAAGTTTCCCAAACGAAGAGATTGAATTAGGAACGTAAGATCGGAAGTTAATTCGAGCTGAAAAATGATCCTCCATTAAGAACGTTGAATACAACTCGAATTTTAATGACACCATTGATGAAACAGAACGTTGTGTTTCGTTGTCGAGCTTGCCTTCAATTAAATCTTCAGCTCGCGTAGTTGGAACATAGTGGAAATAAAGAGAAACGAAGATAGAACGACGACGTTAATCCACCGACGTTGAACTTTCAGTTTACACGCGTTCAAAATTCAACTCCTTCTCGTCCCCTCTCTTAGCCACCGGAGGATTTATACTTTAATCCCGGATGCAAAATTTGTAAGATGATAAATAAAACAGGGAGTCTTTCGAAGAAGTATTCTTGAGAAATACTCGTCGATGTTTCACAACCTCGAGAAATCGTTAAAATACACAATTTAACTCCATTCGGACGGACTAATCGAATTCTTGAAAATTCTATTTTGAAGAGTACTTCGACGAGCAATTTTCTTTCTGAAAAACTAGAAACGTCTCGAAGAATCTTGCGTTCATCTTATTTTTAGCTCGAAAATGCTTTTCGAAAGAACCGACTAATTTGAAAGAATTCAAAATTTCCTCGCCGTGGAATTTGAAAGATTAACGCAGCGGTAGAGACTTCGGATTCAGTTCTCCACTGACAGAGAATTCAAGAACTCACGAGCCGTGAACAATGGAAATTGAAACATACCGAATGGATCAAAGCTGCGGTGAAGGCATCCAACGCGAAGTATTCAACCTGTTAACGGTAGAAAAGGGGGATGCTTTGTTAAACTGTGGCTGGTATTCAAAGAATCTTATCGTTTCTGGCAGTGTTGTCGAATTCTAGATAAAACGTGAACATATAGCTGACGCATCGGCTCGCTCTACGAGATGAGAAACGGCTTCCTGTTTTCGCGCACGAGTTCCGCAAAGAAGCTACGTGCCCGGCGTGCCGAGCACGGCTTTTATATTTTATTATGCTTTACGATATGTTCTTATCTTATTTCGTTCGCGTGTTGGCTACGAATTTCACGCGGGGGAATTTTTATGTGCGCCGATCAATGGCGAGCCCATTGAGCTCAGGGATCGCCTGTATGCAATATATATGTATAGGAAAATCTCCGTTTCTCCGTGACTTTCGATTTCGGTATTGGTATTTTCAGTGAAACGAAAATTTAGGTCCCTTATTGTAGGAATGGGGTTTCTATAATCATCAGAAAAGAGCAATAACAGCGAGGAAAGTAAAAGGACGCCTTAACTGTGGGTCTAAAGTTGCGGCCTATCGATCCAGAGATTTCCACACTTTTCCTCAAATTTTTCCTCATCTCCTACAATAACATTCTGTCAATTTCTTAAATATAATTTCGGTGCAATAAAAAAAACTGGAGATTTAAATACGAGAGCCTGGTTATAGTGTTCTTGAGAGGCAATTGATCACGATCTACTGTTTATTCGGCTTCCTCCGAGCCAGATAATCGAATCAAATATTAACGGAAGATGGCGTAGAACTAGAACTAACAGCCAAGCCTGTCTATCGAAATTCTGGATACATCAGAAGCAGATATCAGTCTGGTTCGGAAATACGGAACATAGAGTACACGGAGGGTTGCATTCATCGACCATAAATTCACTGTCTCGCGTAAATTCTACTATCTCATCAGAAGGGAGCACTGCTAACGATCCCTATAACCGTTCACTGTAATCCTCGGCATCATCTGCCAATATCTAATTCCTATAATAAGAAGCAAACAAAAATCATCGCTGTTTCATTAACGTTAACGCCCGGTTAATTTACCATATCCGATAAATTAACCGCGCAGCGGATAACATAGATATTATAACGCGGCACCGTTCGTTAATTAATTCTCCGGTGGTTAAAGCTTCGCCAACCTCTATAATCGAAATATTTCAACGAACGAACGATAATTATAACCATCGTTAGCTTTCACAATATGTTAACGATATTCTCTTTTACTTTAATTCCAGGTCGAACACACGATTCCACCTATACGTTGTACAGATTAGGTGAAAGGCTATCCAGTGGTGTGAGATTGTACGTGGAAACCGGAAGAACAGACGGTCTTGACACGGATGGAGACTCGCCAAACAGTTTACACTCGTTCACCGGCCCTCCAGTGCCCCAGGGAGAAGGTACAAGCATCGCGAGGGCGTTCTTGGATGGCAATCACACTCTGATCAGCATCATGGCGCGCATCAATCCTAGTCCTGACTGGTTCGTGGGTGTCGACTCCTTCCAGCTATGCGTGGAGGGTAACTGGGTCGATACAGTGACCGTTGAGGTAATTATTTGGTCAGATAGGGATCGTCGATTCTCCTATCGATGCCAGAGATCCAGAAATATATACCGTTTTCTCTCTCTCTCTCTCTCTTTCTATCAACAATTTCATACCACCGTTCTCGTGCTTTAATGACGACGATGTCGAATTAGACTGCAAAAGTAGATGAAAGCCAAGAGGGTGCTTTCTCGTATTCATTCGAACCTCTCATACTCTCTCTCTCTCTCTCTAGAGTTGAACAAAAGCTGGGCCAAGCTATAGAGCGAAGCTTTTTTTACCATTCGGATACACGGAGAGGCATTAGCGATCCCTTGGTTAGGTTCATTAAAGCGGTAGTTTCGGCTGGCAAAAAGGCACGATGAGAGAGAGAAAAAGTTGGTGGATACGTAGCAGAGGTGATTGGGAGTGGTATATAGGTCGTGGACTATTTTAAAGCAGTTTGGTTTCACTATGGATTCTCTGGCATCTCATTAAAATGTAGAGGTGGTCTATTGAAAGATAGCTCGAGCTTTGTACGTAACGTACGTATGTATGTGTGTATGTTTTTTCTTCTTTTCCTTTGAAGCTCGATCCGTTGGACGGAGGGACGGATAACGGGTTCACATTCACCGCTGCCAACTGGCCCACGCAGCCACAAGGAATCGCCTACAGGATCACGTCACGGTATCCGGCACATCCCGCGGGAAGCTTTTATTATCCGAATCTGTCTAGGTTGCCGCCTATAGCCACTCTCACCTTTACCAAGGTAATTCGACTCGATTTCCTGTTTTTCACCGATTTTCAGATTAGAAAAAGAACTAATTCGATCTGACATTTACTCTGGGGAAAATTCGCGAGATAAAAAGAGTTCCACAATCGTCTGTAATTTCTAACGATCAAGAAAGTTATCGTCATTAAGCCTCTACCTCGATAATGAAACCCCTTTTCCTTCTTTTTCTTCTTTTTCTCCGTGACCTCTCCGCGAGATAAAACCGATTTTCTTTCATCCAGTGTTCGAACGAAAGGCGACAGCCAAGCGGTAACGAGATTCGAGAGACAGCGACTCGTGTTAAACTTGCTAATTATGTCTTCCCACCTTCCGCTGCCCTCCTTTCCCTCTAACTTACTTTTTGGCCCCTGTCTCTCCTTCGACTCAACCTTCTTCACGCCATCTTTCTCTCCTTTTCCCTCCCTTCGCTCTCTGTCTATCGTACGGTTTCAACCTCGTGACAAGTCGCTTTTGCCACCGCGACAGTCGCTGGTCTCCTGTCCTCAGGATCCTCCCCGTTTCCGTTGAACAGTCTGGCCCGCTTACCGAATAATTATCAAACTTTCCATGCTAATCCGATAGACCCCCAAGACCTAGCATTTCCTTCTTTTTTTCTCTCTTTCTTCTCTCTCTCTCTCTCCGCCTTCTTCTCCCTTTTCTTTCCCGTTTCATCCCATTTTCCTTCCCGCTGCTACGTTTACGTAATCTGGACTGACTTGTTTCCTCGAAGACGCTTCGTCAGCTGTTTTCGAGGAACGTCTGCTCGAACAGTCAGAACTGTGTCTCTTAAAATATGCATTCAAGCTGAAGGAGCTAGATCTCTACTTCTCTCTAAGTCTGCTTTGATGCTAGGATATGGTTAATGTAAAATCTCTGCTGAGTGAAGGGAAGAATTTTCAATCGGTTGTAAAATACTAAAAATCGACGCGTGAACGTGGATCTTCGGAGCTCGTTGAAGAAGAAAAAAGAAGAGAAAACAGAGAAGAGAGGGTACTCTTCGTTCACATCGATGAAACCACACTATAATTCACACTTCAACCTTATACGATTTATCCCGAGCTGTTTTTCCGCGCGTGTTTTAACCGAACAGTCATAAATCCGAGGGAACGTCACTAGCTAGCCGTTTCATTTTTCACAAAACCGATTCGACGTTCGGTCGAATACTTTTTCACCGTTTCGCAGGCGCACAGTTTGTTGGCCAACGATGTCACGAGTCTGGCGGTTGTAATTTACAGCTGATTAAGCTGCTCTCTCTTTCTCTTTCTCTCTCTAAGCAAGAAGAATGATTCCACGAGCGTTTATCGAGCCTGTGAAAACCATAGAACCGTGGAAAAGTTAATTCACCGGCCTCTTTTTCCATGCAATTCGCGGCTGCCATTACGAGACAACGACTACGCGTTTCCCTCCCTTCTCGACGAGGAAGAAAAAGGGAAAAGAGGAAGGAACAGAACGGTTCCATTTACGGGGAAGCATCTTAGGTACTCCATTAAGCTTGAAATTGGAACGCGCGACGTAATGTTCGCTCCGTATCGCGACCACCTCCATTCCGCTGTACCGATTCTACCAGTCGATAATGTTTATGACCATGGACAGGATGGAAACGCGGCAACAATTGATCCAGGGAATCCCCGGGTAAGTCCGGGACATCTTTGAACCGATTCAAGCGCTAAGAAATAGTTGCTAATGGTGAAAGTTTCAAATTTGCTCTGAATTAATCGTTAATCGAGCTCTGCAACTCGATAGAATTTAACAGGTTCAGAAGGGTGTAACAGTGTCGTTATTTGTCGACGTGATTTCGATACGAATGGCAAAAGAAACTAAATTAAACCTACCGATGGGTCATCAAGTAATACTCTTGTTATCCAAAATGTCTCACCTGTGAGTCATTTCTACACGAATGACAAAAAAGAGAGGATAGATGAATCTTCCCCGTATTTCATAATATTCTAAGGAGAAAACGTGTGTATTTGACGAATAAAAAAATTAGAATCTGAAGAAGAAACATTTCGGTGAAAATCGTGCTTCAGTCACAGCAGACAAGAGCTTTCCACCGAATTCCAAGAGAATTTATGCGAAAAATCCCGATTATTCTGACACAAGGTACCATTGTGAGAATACAAAGGGCCTCGCTGTGTGCTATTTCTTGCGAATAGCTATTTACACTTGACGACTGTAATTAGGTAGTCGCGGGACGGATAACAAATAGACAACGATGGAGAAAACAACGAGTAGTAGCAGGTTCCTCTAATACCAGCGTGCCTTAACTACATTTCCGATGTTCTCTCTCTCTTTCTCCGTGTCTCTTTCTCGAAGCAAGCCTTTAATATTCCGGCGGGGCATTAAAGGCAAGAACGGGAGAAAACAAACGCGCGAGCAAACCACGGGCCACTTTGTTAGGCTAATATCGTCGCATTACGCGGGGCCAACTTAATTGGCATAAATGATAAACGGAGCTCTGTGAACGTATCGCGAACGATTTCCAACCTCGACTACGTTTATTTACGCCAAAAGCTCTTAAGATATTAATTTTAACGTAACCAGGTCACGAATGCTAGATCTACGTTAGAGGAAATCTTCAATTAACCATTTCTCTGTTAACCGCTGAATTTTATACTAACCGAAGATACAATCGGTAGTTTATTGAGATTGCTTTATTTAATTTTTCTCTTCCGCCGACTATTTTCCTTGCTTGAGAACCTCCAATCACAATTTACAACATTTAACCCTTTAACTACTGGCCATTAGAAGGTAAAGCTCTCGCTGTTTACGGCCGAGTTGCGGCATTAACAGTCGTTATGTATGAAACATGTTCACGAGTTACGTTACCGCTAGATATAACCGTAACAAAAGATCATTTCTGCGCGACATTTTCTGCATTATATTTGTAAAATCATATTAATGAAAATACTGTAATTCTACTGGATTATATACGATCTACTCTGATTTATCACCCTCCTCCATTCGTCTGGAAGACTTACAATACCATTTTCACAAATTGTTGTGATTTCTTAGCAAAATATCGTTCAAACTGATTTTTCCATCTTACTTAAACCCTCTGAATCATTTACAGTCGCAGTAATGATCCCCATACACGACGCAAATCTCATTTGCAGTACTCCAACCACTGTTACCTCTTTTAAATACACTTCCTGATTTTCCATCTCTCGAAACGGCACAGAAAAATCCAAGGGTCGCTTTACTAAGAACGAAACACGCTATTGGAAAGCTAGAAGACAACTGACGACTATATAAGATCATCCTCAAACAAATCAAATTGCACGTTTACTCGGAACTTTGTCAGACCAGAGCAGAAGGTGAAGATAGGGAAAAGAACTTTTGAGAATAATCTGATAGAATATCCACGATTGATAAAAAGCCATAAAAATTTAAGTCTCCTGAAATCGCTGACTGCATTCCTCGCTTTTCACCACTTCCGGTCATTCTTCAAGCACCTCTCGGCTATTAAAAACAGCGAGAACTCTACCGGAAACACATCGACATCTCCTCGATCATAATTGTCCCCCGGAGGGGTAGCGAGTTGGCGCGTATCCCGCGAGGCTCGTTAACGTTCGTAAGCTGTGAGTTAGTATGAACGTTCAGGGCGGATAAGGGGAGAGACGGAGCTGGTTAGCAAGGCTAGCCGGATTATCCGGAGTTGGCTGAAAGCAATAGGGCCTGGTTAACCGTGACACAGCCGCGTACACCGGCATATTTCGATGTTCGCGCGTACTTTACGTAATTACCAACTATTCATAGACGGTCGATTATCTCGGCTGTTCTCGATTACCGCCGTCAGCTCATCCTACGGTGCAATTTGTCTCCGAAGGTCTCGTGCCATCGGGATTCGTGGAACGATCGCGCCCTCGCGAATTAATTCGAATGGCCTGCCTAGCTAACCCTTTCCTACTCTGAATAGCCTTAATTATCCATGCCTGAGAAACTTTCGACCACGCGTGATCTCGGAATTGCATATTCTGTTTCTATTGCTTCTTACTCCCATTCTTTGCACTTTCTACAATTCTCACGTTTGCTCTAGCGTCTGGCTTGGGCCTGATTAGTGTCCGCTCTTAGGCCTTTCACTTTTCCTATTTTGTATGATCCTTTCCCACTGTGTCTTTCGCTCTGCGAAATTTTCCACAACTTCCAAGCTTTCTCCTACTTCTCGATTTTCTCTCTTCCTCTCCACGGTTGTCTCACTTTCTATATCTTTTCCCCCTTTCTGACGAGTGACTTTAAAAGGAGGACTGAGGAGACTAGCGAGGAAGTTACGAGTGAGACACCAGGAACACGCGCCACAAACTTCCGTACGCGAACCGTTGTATAGTAAAATAAATGATGGTGGAGGAACCGTATTAACGGAGACATTTATTAGCCTTCCTGTCTACAGAATTATTCGAAATGTTTGCGATAAGTACTACGAAACTATTATTCTTTCCTCGCCATTGACACATACGGTTCCAGCTCGTTCCAGAAGAACAAGTCAATAGAGAACGATAACAACGAGGAAATTAAGACAGCGCCTTGAATATGGACGTTTAGAGTCTTCAATTTGCTGCTTGAAATTTTTCCCCGACTTCTGGGAATATTTTTGCGAACGTTCGTAACTTCCACGCGATTGTTAACTATCTCGAGCAACGGACGTAGGATTAATTCGAATTAAAGAAGAGTTATGTAGCAGAGGAAGGAAATATACGAGGGTGGATTATTCAGATTAGGCCAGGGTGCAATTGGGATGATCGTTTGGGAGACCCTAGCGTGACCATTTCAACCCTCGTGTCCCGGTGTCAACGCGACGGTGTCAAGATAAGCGAGCCTGTTCCCAAGACGAATGCGAGAGACACTCTACCACCCTTGAATTTTGATTTCGCTGTTTATCGAGCTGTATCGCGAACCTGTTTCGAAAGTCTGCACCATAGAGATAAACGTTATCTGTCTGTAATATATGTCCCTCTGTGAATATCGGTCACATCGATGTTTGCATTTTCTGTGATTAACTGTACATAGTGGATAATTCGATCACTTTCAAAATCATTTTTATCGTCACCGAAATAACTGAGGGAACGATATTTCTGCGTGTTTGCAATCACAAATGTTCTCTTTATTACCACAGAATATTCTTGGATGTGTTCTCTGTAGCGATTTGTTCGCAACTAGTTTTTCTTTCGACTTTTCACAGACGTTTGAACGTTTCCCTTTTCTCCGCCAATCAAATAATTCCTAATTAAATAGTCTACCTAGATACAATTTAAGATGCAAGATAAAAGCAAGCTTTTACAAAGAGTTCAGTTGTGAGGGAGAGTAATCTTCGTCAAACACAGTTGAATCGAAGCCTTGTTCATCTGAGAAAGCGGAATTGATAGGCACATCACGTGCAAAATTCACAAAGCTTGAAAGACGATAGTCAACCACAGACCCGGTCAATTGTTTAAGAACGAAAAAGGATTTGTGCTGTCAGAAATAATTAAAATGTTGTCCATATTAGATAGAGATATCCAATCGTGAAGTTTCCAAATGGTTCAGCTAAAAGAACGCGTACAACCAGGAAAGAAAACTGTCAGAAAACATTTTCCCTCGTATCAGACCCTTTGTTCCCACGGAATATCCCTCTATTTTTCTCTTTCGGTGAAAATTCGATTTGACGAAGGAAAAAGCGCGTGTACGTGTGCGTGTGTGTAAAATAAGGGCTGAGAACGCGAAGGAATTCCAAGCACGCAGTTCCGAAGTAAACAGCGACGCTGGCGTCGAAAGAGTTTTCGACTTCGGCCTTTCTCAGGGGCGTGAAAGGGCTCGTTATTATTTCGCCTCCTCGTACGTACGTAAATAAGCGGCTGTATTAGATTTCGACGGGTGAATGGCGTGCCTCGCGTGGAAAATATCAGGCTATCCTATTTTCCCGGACAATTTTCCAAGAATTCCATCCCCGCTGGATGTATAATGGAAGCACTTGAGTCCGTACACCGACATATCCTCTCTCTAATCGAAAATAACGAGTAAAGGAATTGTTAAAATTCGTCGATGACGCGTTTAGCCGAGCGGATAAAAATTATCGTTAGGATCCAACGTTTTTTCAACCGATATTACACATTTCTAACTTCGTTCACATAACCAGAAGAGTAAAAGACAAATCGATTTTACGATTTTTACGTAAACAAGTAAGAAAATGCAAATTTAAACGTCGAAGATCCTCTAGGATTTATTTATTCCATCCATTTTTTAAATTTGCCCAAAGAAACGTAGAATTTGCGCGTCGTAACTCATAAAGCATATATTTGGGAACACTTTGGAATTTTCCTTCGAAAGAAAAGAGAAATTTCCAAGGGAAATTCATATCTCTCGGTTTCGGCAATCGAACACGTTCGATCTTCCGTAAGAAAGGAAGTAGAAAAAAAGAAAGAAAGAGAACTCTCGATCGATAGAGGGAAGAAACTTGTTGTTCCTGAAGAAGTTGGAGGTTCAAATAGGATTCGAGCGCTATCGTGGATCGCGCGTTCATTTCGACGAGCAACTCGAGGAAGTTCTACGAAAGAACTAAGGACGCGAGGACAGCCTCGTTTCCTTCGAGAACCCATAACTAGAGTAAGAGCTGGCGTCGATCCTCTGAAAAGACAGGGGAACTTCCGATGCTGTACCGATAGTACGGATTGATAGCAAGAACGATGATACAGGAATATTCAGAATAGAGTAGAGTACAGTTTCGATTTGAATTTTCCACGTCGCTGTGCCAATAAAATCACGCTGACTGTTCATCTTCGAAGAACGTATCGCTGCTTGTCATTCGATAATGGAGTAACTCAAAAAATTAATTTTACAAGAGAGTAATTTAAAATTTAAGCCTCGCTAATACTAATCGTATAATCTAATCGGCTCCACGATGTAAAATTAATAAAATTAGAAGTGTGCTAATTGAGAAAAATATACCTATCGCCTCTATTTGCAGAAAAAAATATTTGTTGCGCTAGGTCTCAGTTTTAACTCGCTCAAATTTCCTTAGATCCATCTTCAACTCTCGATACAACCTTAACCTACCCTTTTCAGCGGAACAAGTGCTGCATTTAAAACAGTAGACTGTAAATTTCACTTTTTTACATGTCAATCGACACGATCTTAACATACAAAAACGAAACGGAATCTGTCAATATATGAACACCTCAATTTCATATTCAACGACCTAATAGAAGTTGAACCATTCCCAGTGGCGTAGAATTCGATGTTTCTTCGAGCAAAGGTGAACCCAATCGAGGGGAAAACGCGTGAACTGGAAGAAGAAGAAGAAAAAAAAAACACAGAAAAATTCGCGAAGAAAAGAGGAGATGAAGTCTCAATCCTCGAGACGGTCTAAGGTGGAAAAGCAAAAGAAGGAGAAGAAGGAAGAGGAGGGTGAAGTGCAAGAAGTCGAAAGATGGTGGTGTGATGACAGAGGACCGCGAAGAACTCCCTTCCGTTCACCGCCACTATTTCAAACTCCGCACGGAAACGTAAGAATTTATAACTGGTGACACGTTATGGGCTTCCCCCGGCCAACCAGCCCAGAGATTTATTTCCCGCGGCCGCTTTTTCATGCACTCACCAGACGCCTTTCCAACCGGTCGGAATGCCGCCGGTGCCGCGACTTTCTTCGCGACGCCAGGTAGAGAGGAGGCTTGGAAATGCATTTCATCGTCAGCCTCCAGACAAACGCGAAATATCCACGAGGAAATATTTTCCTCTGATTCGCTGGGTATCGGGTTGGTAAGGTTTTTAGAAGAGGGACGTGAATTCTCGTTCGATAAATGTTGCGTTAACCCACGATCGTCGTTTTTCTTTCACATTATTGGGGAAAATAATAAAAAGAAATAGAAAAAAAAGCTAACCTGGGTCCAAATGGACCCAGGCATAGTCTCCCGAACAATTAACTAAACTACTCGTCGTTTGAGAGTTAAATACAGAACTAAATAAACTAATAGAAATTATTAACTTCATTCCTCGACGATTACTTTCCTCGAAATTATTCTTTTTTCTATCTTTGTACTTTAAAATTTGGGTATCGATACTGAAGAAGAAATTTCCGAGAGACTGAAGTCTGAACTAATCAGTGCTTAAATCCAATCGTACTCGAGCGTTAAGAAAAGAGCATTATTTCCTTTTATATTGTTAAGAAAATAATAACGTAGAAATAAAAAAGTGGTTTAGAATGTGCATTGGAAAGTGGCTAACTCCAAATAGCAGAATCGTCTGTCGTTCGAGGACTAAGAATTTCCTTTGAAACTCGTTCGTCATTTAGAATCGAGAATGTGTTAAAGACGAAGTCGAGGAAAAAGTGAAAAGGGTAGAAACAAAGGGGCACCTGCGATTAATTGAAGAGGATAAATATTGCATGGGTACGCAATCGTTGTTGTACGGATCAAAGGGGTTCGCTTTTTGTAAGATTCGAGGGTTGTCTACTGTGGATTTTGTAAAAGCGTACTTTTACGACGCGTTTCTCGGCTCTCGTTAAAAGTCTCGAGGACGAGGAGGATTCCACGTTTTATTACTTCGGGCCAAAGGTAATTTCATTACATCCCGAAGTGTCCTCTCATTTGGTTAATTATATCTGTCCTTTCCTCAGGAATTATTTCATCGTCGTGTTAAAATATTTAACGTTCCCTTGATATTGCAAGAGAGGAAGGATGGAAAAAATTCTTGCCTGAGTTTTATCTAAAAATTCTCGGAATGTCGAACGTCTGAACACTGTTAAGTCGTATAATAAGTATCGAATCAATCTAAGAACTGTATCGTCTAAATTGGCTATAAATACTACCGCGTCTGACAATCGGTTGACTAATACTACTTGCCCGCGTCGTAACAGAATCGACGAACTTAATCACCGAACAGTTCGACAAATATTCCATAACAAACCGAACAGAAATTCTTTCTCTCTTCCATTGTTGTTGTTAAAGCAGAACATTTCCAATTATCTCTCGAATATTTTTCCAATTATACCCCCGAATAATTCCTCGCGAAACGCTCTGCTGGATGTATCGATATCCGTGCCTCCGTACAATTGGCGTCACGACGAGCGCTCGTGGGACAATTCGGGGAACTCTAAACGGAGGAAAAATTTATGGAATCCACAGAATGCCGATCCATTCGATTTCAAGCGTGCATAGTGAGCCTTTATAACGAGAGAAACGTATGTGTTCCGTAGAGTCGACTCGAAGCCCCGGGAATCAGAATTGCGAGGGCAGCAGCGTTGTTGTATCCACAGGAGGTTTTTATCGTTCAGCTACAGCTGCACCGTACTCACCACGCTGGAACGAACTGTTAAAAGTTTGCTTCGTTTCGAAACGCTACCACCTACCGCCAACCACCCAGCCAGTAAACACTATTCTATTCTCGGCTGAGTTGTTACTCTCCTCTCCACCCGGTATATCGATTAATCCGATCAGTCGTGCACGGCCAGAGAAACGAAATCGTGATACAGCGAGCTGATTCATTCTCAAAAGTTGCATCGCATAATCTAAACTCGGCTTGATATCTCGAATATATATTATATATATATATATATATATATATATATATATATATATATATATATATATATATATATTAGCAACGATGTAACTTTAACTCGACGTTCGAAATTTTTACTGGAAAAATTACTTTACCAAACTGGATCCTCCTTTGTTGTTTCCTTCACGAAGAATTTAAGTTGGTTAATATACGCTCGAATTGATTATTCAGCAGCAATTTGAAAGAAATTTGAAACGTCGATTGCACACAATTAACGCGTCGTCCCCGTTGTGTCCAATTTCCGGCGGATCGATAAAAACCCTAGAAATTAACAAGGTCTCGTCGAACACACCACGTATCGTAATTATAATGAGCACGGAGAGCACTCGACTCCCTCGATCGCGGAGCAATTACGCGAGTACGTGTACGTACACCTCCGAAACCCTCCTTGCAAACTGAATTTCACCCGAAATAACTTCATTAAGGACTGAAATAACTAAACAGTGTTTCACGTGTGTGAAATATAACACACGAACAATCGGCAGAATGTAATTCAACTTTCTTCAACTTAGTTTAACGACTTGAACCGTGGTAACGTTATATCACGTATTACGGGAGTACTCGTGCAGTTAATATTCTTCAAAAATTATTTTATTCCTTTGTGAAGATAACGATAGTTTTACAATATTAACCTCTTAACTGTGGAAGACGAGCTAACTCGTCATTCGGTTACCCAATACTTGGAACACAATGGTTTATTTATCGAGGAATCATTCATTTCTAATTGTACTGTTACGCCTGTATTAAACGTACTTCGTATTCTTATTTGAAAATACTGAAATGACGTGATTGATGATAACTGTGTTCATTTTTCAAACAGAAATTGAATCTCTCTAGTTTGTAATTAAAAATGAGTAAAAATTAGCAGGTTAATGAATTCTTCTTCGACACTACGCGACCTGTAACTGAACGTAAATGCTAGATCGGTATGACGATCGCGGAATGTCGACTGGTTGATCGATTAATCCATCGATCCATACTAACTGATGCTTATATACCTCCTAGACTTGTCGCAATTTGATGTAGCGATTGTAATTCCTGATTTCTGGATCCTTCGATCCTTCTAGATACGATAAGACACGATAGAAAAGAGAAAGGATCTCTAATTTTCGAAGCACACCTCTTCACGTTTAATTCTCCATTAAGGGAGTTAATCAAGCAACCGATCCCTCTGCCAATTATTTCCACCACCCAATCCCCCGTATCTTTCCAATTCCACCCCTCTTAACCGGAACAAAATCTAACCGTTTTTCCTCTCGACTCGGTGTCACGGCTTATCCATTGACCGTGTCACCGTCCTTCCATCCCTCGCCCCTTCGCTCTACCCAGAAACAGTCTCTCCCTCGGCGTTGGTTTGTCACGCTTGTCCGATTATCGACGGATTAACCAGCAGCTCGCGGTGGACGATGGTGATGCAAGCGATGCGGTCGGCCGCCTATTCTCCACGCGTATAAAATGAACCAAACCAATCCCTCTCCCCCTACTCCCTCTGTTAGTAATTATAAAATCGTGATAATCAACCGAGTCGATCGGTACTTTAATTACACGCAACCGTTTAGCTGACACTTTTTACCGAAAAGCTTCTTTGCTTCGTGTTTGTTTTAAAAGCGAGGAAAAAGAAAGGAGGATAGAGGGTGAGAGCATAGGGATAGATGGGAGAAAAAGACGGTTGAAAATTTGATATCCAGCAATCGGAACGTTGATTAAATCACGCGATATCGACTTTCCATCGGGTCTCAGAAGCTATTTTCCGGAAGAGTCTCGGGGCGGAGCGTTACACGGTCGCGCGTTTTTCGAGCAGAGAAATCGAGTTAGCCCCCGTGATCTCTGCCTTATGAACGGGTATCGATATCAATAACAGGATAATCGAATTCCTCCGTGCTCTGTCGGGCTATTCGTCTTTGGACAAAATCCTCCTGCTAGCTTGGTAACTTGATCTACCTGGTGAATTGAAACTTAAACGCCGATTTTTTATTTTTATTTTTTTTTTTTATTTTTTAAATATACGTGGGTCCGTAATTTAACAGTTTCGTTGGGAATAGTAAGAAAGTGTAAGTTGTGGATTTTCCTACGTGTACAGGATCGTTTCTTTATTCGAAACAGGTACAACATCGCTTATTTAGAGTCTCGAAAAGCAGGAATTTCGATTTCTTAGACCAGTAACAAATTTAGTTCTCGTTTTCTTTATTCAAACCGACATCTCAACGTCTAAAAAATTTCAATGCCCCATCTAGCAGAATAATCAAACAAATTCTGAGAAAATATAAAAAAGAAACAGATAAAACTGTCTTTAATTTGACTTTCTTAGTTAAATATAAACTGTATATTGCATTCTGCAGATTATAAAATATATAAGTGTTCTGTCCATGTGTCAGACAAGTTAAAAATTAAAATGGAAGCTTGTCAAATGTGATCGTATCCAAGTGTCGTTATTAAAGTTGCAATGCACAACAATTTCCCATTAATATTTCAAAAATTATAAAAATAGTTTCTTTAAAATGTTGGTATAATTATATCAACTAATACTTGAATTATTTTCTGCAAGAAGTGTATTTAAATTATCAAAACTAAATTAAAGTGGACCTACTAGCCAGTTCAAAAATTACACCTATACTCGTGTATCAAAAGTCAGAGTTGCAGCGTCGATGATTTATCGCCGACAACGATAATTCGTTTGGCTCCATCGGTGATAAACTGACGAGTGTAACATCATTTTCTAATTGCCCCTCGGAATATCCAAATTGTATCCTAATCTAAGCTAACCTGAGCATTATTGGCACATTGAAAAACACTGATTTAGACGAAACTTGGATATATCGATACGTTGTAATCAATCACAGCCACGTTTCACGAATTTCTGACTATGTAGCTCGATAATGAAACCGTTATTTTCCTGTAGAAATGAACGCCAGCGCCGAGACTGATCAACGATGTACAGTTTTTCCTCCTATATATCAAACACGATGATCCGAAGAAATATCGATATCCAAACGTCCAGGTACACGCGATAAAATATCATCGAACCGTGTAGAATAAAACGAAGCTGACTCTGGAGCATATTTAACGCGAGCCATCGGCTCTAATTGCAAGCTGAACGGAAAAGTTCTCGCGTAAAATTAAGTCCGCGGTTTACGAGGCGAACACCGGGAAACTATTCGACGTAACGGCTAATAAAGACGAGTCATTCGATAGAAAGAAGTCTCTCAGGGAAGTTCCGGTTCTCTATCGATTGGTTGTTGAAAACACGTGGCAAAGTGGTACCTCTGCACCAACGTACCAGAGTTGAGTTAGTAACAACGAAACGCAATTGCACGAGCCACGAACCAATTGGTGCAAATATTAGCTAAAGGTACTACGGATCTTACGGAAGCCCATAGAATGCTTGTACATTGCTATTCGTAATCAACCGTTACGAATGATGTCTTAAAGGCGAATGCCTGCTAACGATGGGTATAACGATCTTGTGAAATGTAATGAAATCGAACCCGCGAGCTCTGAACGCGCCTTTTTCTTCGTTGAACTCGCGTGAGTTCTGAATCTTTCTCGTACGAAAACCCAGGAAACGTCTGAACAGATCGGAAAAACTACGCGTAGATTTCATCGGAGTATTCCAAGAGCAAAAATATGAAGAGATTGTTAAATAAAAACGTTCATCCTCCTTTCATCTCTAAAGGAACTTCTTAACAAACTATCTCTGCAAGTCTCCCCTCTGCTTGATACCCTGCAAACCTCTCGCAAAGCAAGAACAGCAATAACACTCCCCATCCCGTTGGCTTTATCTTAATAAAATCCTGTAGGGAGTAAAAAAAAAAGAGAGAGATAGAGAGAAAAAATGGCTTTACAGGGTAAAGACGAAGGATGACCCGGCTCATTAACAGCGGCTACAATAACCCAAGCCCGTAAATCTTGTCCCCTCGCAGTCCGCAAAAAAGAATCGACTTAATACGCCCTCCCTGGCGTGTACGTGCACAACGTGTGCGTATCTCTGGTCGTATAATTGCACGTCCCCGCCGCAGTTCCATACGAAATAGGGTAGGATTTCGCGAACACACCGTGCATCGTATACACGTACATGAGCAATCTGTAAATTCCCTACGGACACCAATGCGTGAGGGAGAGAGAGAGAGAGAGAGAGACCGAGAGAAAGAGAGAGAGAGATATATATATAGAAGCAGTTTTGGAGGTTCTCGATTCGCGAAAATTCCGGCAGGGCGATGTTCGATCGCGTCGAATCGAACAGCCCAGTCGCAATTTGTCACGATTCCCTGGTCGTCGATCGTATTAGCCAGCGGCGATGGTGGACACCCCGGGCCAGAATTTCTGGTATGGAAGTAAACGACGCGAAATGACCGGCAATTATTAAATTACAGCGACGACTGGCCGTGGTAATTATCGCCACGACAGGGATTATAGATTTTACGCCGGACAAATCCGTTTAATGTCGGCCGTACACGTTGCTAGTGTTGCTACTCTCTCTCTCTCTCTCTCTCTCTCTCTCTCGCTCTCTCTCTTTTAGGAAGAGAGAAAAAGCGCGAGTATCGATCGGTCGAGGCTCGTTACGCGTGGTAAAAACGAAGGATGCGCTCGTGTTGTTGTTGTTTTATTTCCACCCTCAACTTCCCCTCCTTTTTCCTCCTTTTCATTTGTTTCATCGAGGCGTCGCGACGCGCGTATACTCGCGTATACTCGCGACGATCGTTCCGGAATTCGTTTCTGTATCGCTGGTGTTACACGATGGAATTGCTTTGAACTCGGGACAACTTCGATTGTGGAGATCGAATCTCGATGAATTATTCTCAGGCTGATTGTGTAAATTAGAGATTGAATTTAATCGACGTTTGGTTCGCTGCCTTTTTTCTTTTTTTAAATTCTGGGTATTGTTACGCGAGCGGAAATACAACGGATGAAATTTGTTTCTTCGGCGATTAGAGATTATCGGCGATGAAACAGAGGAGAATGAAGTAGTAACTCTTGCACGCTGGTAACGAGAACACACGGTATCTATAGGGTGGTCCAGTTTCACCGGTAATATAATGCAGAACGCGTTGCATTATGGATCGAGTAATTACGCGCGTACACGCAGTACGATTAACCCCCAGTTTGCCGAATTTTCGGCACCGTGATCGCTCATCGATAACGTTACGATGTACTTTAATTAGCATCTACGTATACCCACTTCATTACGTGTTAACAAGTCACTGTACGAACCACTCTCCGCTATTTTCACTGTCTCTTGTAACCACTCTTTCACTCCTCGAACGTGTATCCTCCAACCCTCCTCCCCTTCATTTTTTATTCATCCGATGAGACACGATTAATTAGGACGTATTAATTACTGGTATATTTGAATATATTCTTCGATTAATATGGATAAACTCGAGGCAGATACGGCGAGGGCCGGTGAATTCGTTTCCGATTCGCCTCTCGGTGTATACCTGATCGCGTGTCGAGCGTATAATCGAAATGGTTAATTTAAAAGTTCATCAGCAAGAGGATCGAACGCTAAAAAAAAAAAGAGAAGAAAAAGAGAAAAAGAGGGGGGAGGGGAAAGAAGGAGAGGGGAAAATACACAAAAAAAGGGGGAAAGAATAGAGGAACAAAAAGCTCGCGGCGGCACCGAGCAATTACTTTTGCAATTATTTTTAATAAACTCTCAAAAATTAATTGCGCTAACCCGTTCTCCGTCCTTCTATCCCACGCTTTTGCACAAAGACCTCTCACGTCCCTCGTGCTGGCAGCGTGAATTCTCCAAGCGTTTTTTTTTTTTTCCTTTCTCCCTCGATTCACAGCCGTTGCAGGTGAACGTATGTAACGTTGGTACGCGCAACGTGTCATTGATCTCGTTAAACAAATGACAGGCGTCTCGATAGAATATTCGATCGAAAATTGATTTTACAATGTTTGATAAATTGACGATTTATTCTCGCGATATTTGTAGATTCACGATGAACGAAATTCTGCGAGAAAGGGAATTATCCGGGGGCAAAGATTTGACCATAGAGGAAACCGCTGGGAGAGATTGGGTAGGAGGATGGGTCCACAGCGTCACGTTTCCCTCGGCGAGAGTCAGCTCGGGACACGTTCAGCGCAGCTGCACGTGGATGCACTCGAAAAGAGCCTCGCAGCGAGTTATTGGTTCTGGACAAATACAATAGCCGAGCACGATTGACATAACGATACTCGATCCTCTTCTTTACCATCGGTGAACAAATTGCGGGTCGATTTTACCCCCTTCTGTACTTTTCCCTTCCTCCCTTATCCCTTTCTACTTCGTCCAAGGGAGTTTCATCCACCGAGATTTATTTATTTATTCATTTATCAGTCAGAAAAGTATCGTATAGCTTAGGAGTCGAGGAAAGATTTGAGAAATCTGATGGAAATCATGTCGCGACTTTTCAAAGTTAATTATTAATGACACTGCAATGGAAATCCGAGGGATGAAATATTTTCCAGAGGATAGAGTAGAATAAAGTACTGCCTCGTTTGTGGTTATAATTATAGGATGTAGATGGTAAAAAAGGAAGCAATTCAACATTCGCGATCCATTAAACAGGAAAATCCGAGCAGTATAGAAGAAAGTTGTAAATTTAAATAGCAGAATAAGGCGGCCGCGTTTTTCCACGCATCTATCCACGTATAAAGCGTAAAAACTGTAACGATGAACGATAAACGAGCGGAGGTACAAAAAGTGAATCGATTCAATTCGATTCGATACTCGACTCGCCTCCTAAACAACTCCTTTTTCTTCAGTGATAATATTCGAACATCGTTTCAAACGGAAAAATTCTTCTTAAAATTGGACCAAATATTTTGAACCTCTTTTTGCTTTTTTTTAGGAAATTAGGGTATTAATAAGGATCGTTGTATGTAAGTCATCGAATTAAGGGTCGAATTTGACAAAATACTTCTAACCCCTAGATTTCACGTTGCATTATTAACGATAATCGCGTAGCTGGTTGGTTGTAAAGCGTCGCCGACGCGACAGGACGAAACTGACTCTCGTGCAAGTTAATAATACGATGGCTGTTGTCGCACAGCTAATTCTACGTTGTCATTCTAACCGATCCGCGCGTTCAATTATTCCTTCGTGGCGTCGATGTAACTACACAGCCACGATCAACCAGCCGCCGTTCTGTTTTCGTTATTACACTCGCGTGAAATCGACTTTCATCCCTGATGAAAAAGTTCCGCGAAATCTTCCCTGCGGAATTGCTATTCGACAGATAGGACTTCGTGATCACGCTAGCGCGCGAAACTTTGAAACCACTTGTCAAACACACATCGATACTCTATTATTTTCCCCTTATTCTGTATTTTAACGAATTATAAATAAATATTGAATCTACTAAGACTTTTTTAATGGATGTGAGATTAAAACTTCGTTGAAGCAGAGGTTTTTCCAACTCTCCATAACTTCGTGTAACTTGGAAGTTGCAATAATTATCAATTGTTTATTTGAATTCCTATTTCTGTATATGCGTTGGGTTTATACCTGTATAATATACAAGTAACTAAGCATTGCATCGTTTTACACACCACAGAAAAATATTCTACACTTTTGTAGCGTACAACTAGTGCGCGCCAATAGAGACTAAGTTATACCTAAGCCCGCGCCAATAGTAAATAACATTAGCACGCACCAATAGGGTGCAAGCACAATTAATATTAGTTACCTGATGCATATATTGAAAGGGCACTCTTCACGGTCCGCGGCCCGAAAAAGGGCGTATATAAGGACGCCCGAAAAAAGGTAAAAACAGGTAGTTCAGAACAGCGACTGAGGAAACTTAGTACTCGAGTTAAAACTAAGCATTTACCAGCGAACTCTGTAAAGACGAATAAATCTTGTTCAACACAATATTACACGCTTACGATTGGTGTGTGGTTTGAGAAGCGACGAACCCACACTTTGTACAATATCTATCCTACCCGAACACATTGTCGAATAATTGAACTACAAAAAAAAATCAACTCAGCAAACTACGAGAACAGTCCATCCGTTCTTGTACCATATAGAATCTAGCAAGACCAACAGCTGGCCAGACGATTACTCGAAGCTTCGAGTAGAAGTTCTACGCTAGAACCCGTGTAACACGTGCACGAAGCAACGCGTCGCGTGCACCACTTTCGAAGGAAGTGCATACACAGTCCGCAAACGGACTGCAGTGCCTAAGAGGAAAGGGTAAAGAGGTGAAGGTCCCTCCCGAAGAGGAATGGCGAACACAGGACACTCGGTGGACCTCGACGACCGCAGATTTATGGAGGCCACTGGGGTTTCGCCCGGCTTGCGACGAGAATTTCAAATGTTTCGTCGCGGAAAATAACGTTGCGCCAGTTTAATTACTTTCGCGGATAATTGATTCGAAAATAATGTCCGTCTGCGGCAACGGAGTGGCCGCCACCGGACGATGAAACGACTGGCTGGGAAAACGGTTTATCGTTACGTATATGTGACCGTAAAGCGGAGGTTTTTTGACGAGGTGGAACGGTTTTAAAGAAAACGTAACTGTAAGTGGTTTCGAACAGAATAGCTTTATCTGAGGAATTATCATCGATCGCGAGAAATCAATGGCTTCGCGAATTGTTTAGAATTCTAACTATTCTACTAGCAAATTGAAGTTCACACGCTCGCAGTGCAAGGTAAAAGAGTTGGCAGGTTTTTATTTCTTTATTCATACGTATATCGTATATGCAAATTATATTCTGGATGAAGTGCGTTGAACTTTATTGTGTTAAAAAATAAAAGCAATTTAATACTGAAAATGGTACGTTTTCGTGATTAAATCCGAGAACTTTTCGAATCATCCTCGAATTTCCAGTTCGTTCTACTTTACACGGTGTTTCTGAATAATCGAGGCTAACGTAACGATAATAAAAATCGCGAGAAAAATGTGTTAATAACAGTTCCTGCAAAATTGAACGATTCGTGCCTAATACGAAATCGGATATGTGCTCGATACAATTAATACAATTAACGTCACCGGAATTCCCTTTTAGAAAGTACATCGGGGCGTCGAATTGATTCAAATTCACGGCTACGTACGTGCACACGTACACACACGCGCGTAGAAAACTCGATTCCGCGGCGCGGAAAAGCTCGGTCAACGTTGTCGAATGAAATTTTCGAAAGCGACAATCCAACCGGTCACGAACCACGCGGAGTTTTTCACCCCGTGATTAGTTCTCCCGCGGAGAAGCCCTAGGGATCTGCACATTCGAACAAAGTATCGTAGCCCGTAGTCGCTGGTGATCAGCTCGATCAGCTCGATCGGTTCAATCGGATTAAAGGGGGAACGAGACTTTTACACTCGTTTTTCTCCCAAAGTTCCCGGGATGTTTCCTTCCTTTTTCATTCGCGGAGAAAAGCGAGCCGAATGACAGGTCGCTCTTGTCGGATGTGTGTACCGGAAGTGGAGGAAAGTTCGCCACGGTTATCGAGCCGAGTGTAGGAGCCGTCGTTAACGGTATAAAGGACGAAAAGCTCACCCTACCAAAAACACCCTTGAATATTTTTCTTTTTATCTTATCTACGTTCCCTGACGTCCCTCTTTCTTCGAGATAGATAACGAAAGAGAACGACACACGTTCCGATACATAGAATGAACGAACGGTGGATCTTCAAAGGCGTTTCCATGCAACGTTCTATACAGGATGTTCCATAAATGGGTATCTGTCGAACGACGCGCGATTTGACTATTCAATTTCCCGCCTTTATTTCCTGAACTAAGTGACCGATTTGCGAAATACTTTATCCCTCGTTATCCAGAAACTAGCTACTTTAACTTGCACCATTCTTGCGTAGAAATAACCCCATGTAGGAGTCTCAGGTTTTTCGGTAAAGAAAAACGTAAGAAAAGTGTTAGGAATTTTATTAACTCGTACCGCGACGAGGAAGAAATTAAGAAACGGATCGTTAAAAAAATGGCTGAGCTCGTTAAATATTGAATCTTGTGTATCTTGCAAAACGAGGCAAAGCTCGACAACCAGCAGAAGTTCCTGGATAGACACCGAGTGAAAATTAACTTTATCGAAGCACGGAGGAGTGGGGCGGGGAGGGAGGAGAGTTAGCAGTATCGTATTTTACAGCGTGGCAAGATAATTACACGGCGATAAGGTCTCGTCAACGAGGAGGGGAGGGAGGGCTTGGCGAAAAAGGGATTAAACAGAACGGACGAAAGCTGTCCTTTTATCTCCGGCAGCGAGTTTTCGAGGGTAATACGATGACGAAGTCCCGGCTTCCTCTGGAAACGAGCGTCTCTACCGTCGGAGCTTTGAAACTGGGCCGAGCGCTAATTAAGGTCTAATTAATTGTTTCACGTACGGTGGCAGCTTCCAATTATGGTTTCCAATCGATTATCAGCGTCTGCGGGCAGAAGTACGGGTTCCTATTGAACGAAACATGAGCAATGATAGAGACAGAGTACAAAAAAGGGGGGAAAAAAGCAACGCGACTGGGTTAAAAAAAAAGAAAATCGCGCGAAATACGGACAAATGTGCTGCTTCAATAGATATAACTTAACTCGATTAGCCTTGATCTCTAATTAATTCGTAACGATCCTCAAATGGATCGACACAGCTGTTTGGTAGAGAGAAACGAGAGAAAGAATCATCGTTATTTTCGTTTATCCAATAGACAGACACACTTGGAAAGAACGAACGACCCTATACGATCGATCGCGAACTCTCGGTAGAACGTAACGGAATTCTATTTTCTCTGGAAATATGCATGTACACGGAGGCTGAACCTGAAAATTTTCAATTCCAGAAGATAACTCGTTCACGGAGATAATAGCTGGGGAAGCCTTTGATCGAGTTCCCCAATGGCTATCCATTATCCAAGAGCAACGAGTCTTTTGAAATTTGAATGCATCTACGTGCACACACGTAGACACCGTAGACATTGCAAAACGACTATTTTAAGCCACTTTAAGCGTGCAAGTGGACAGAAGTAAAGAACTTATTCCCATCCCGCGTGTGTGTGTTTGTTCTGTTCCGCGCTAAATAACAAACCGAGAGTAACGTAGAGAAACAAAGGGAGGTAAACTGCTAGTATTTTCGCGCAACTTCTTTTTACATTCATGGGAATCAAGCGGGCTGCCTGAGAAATAAGGACCGGCGGAAAGTTGTTCGCGCTTTCTCATTACAAGTCCGAATCTCCTTTTCACAAAAAGAGAGAGAGAGAGAGAGAGAGAGAGAAATGGGTTAGACGAAGCTCTTTTCTTCTTCCTCTTCTGTATTATAGTCGGAAGTGAACGAGATTCGACGAACAAAAAGGGCAGAAGGATAGTTGGTCAGAGAGAAAAGGAGGAGCTGCGAATAAGAGTCTGGTGGATATTACCAACCAAAACACACCCACCTACGTGACTGAGAAAATTACCCCGGATGTACGTTACACGGCCCTAGTAATATCAGAGAAGACTGTACGCCATACTTTTCGCGTTTGCATCCACTTGCCTCTCTCCTCCATCCACGCGTATTGCACTTATTTCGTTCCGTGCCTTCCTTCCGCCATCGCGATTCCCCGTACTCGTGTTCTCGTCGCTGTGATTCTCTTAATTTTTCCACGTCGAGAGGAAGTTTCTCAAGAAAATGTGTATTTGTCGTATTCAAATCTCCGCAAAATGTAACCTTCGATATAAAACTCGCCGGAAAGCCACGGCGGGGTGGTAAATCACGTACAAAGTGGCGGTTATTGTATCCAGCGTTTAAACGGAAATACAGCCGATGGAAGAAGCGGAAAAATCGAAGAGGAGAAAGCAGACCGGAGAATAAATCTCACGCGTATTTACGAGCGGAGTATATTTGCGCGTTCATTTGCTCCCGGCTAGGCAGCAGCTCTGGCGTGAGAGCAGGAGGAACGCGAGAGGGCAGAGTGCAAGGGGAAGCTCTCTCTCGGGTTAGCTCCAGGGCGTAAACACAAATTTGAAAATTTTCTACCCCTCCCGTGCAAACGACACCTCCTCGTTCATTAGCGCTCCGTGTCGCGCGAAACCTAATCTACGCGAATATACACCGGCCACGCAAAACCGATGCGCGTCGTTCTATATGCGCTTTCACGCACACTCTTCTGGTATACACACACGATATTTACCCTGGCCAACTCGAACAACTCACATAAATTTCGCCGATCAGTTTTTAGCTCGAATTGACCCTTCCCCCCTGTTGCTACTGCTTTTCCAACCTCTGACGAGCTACGGGGAGAGATGCGAGAGATTGGACCGGTAAATTGCATTGTTTTCTGTCCCTCTATGGACCATGTAAGCAGATTAATAACCTATACACCAAGCTCCCCCCTTTCTATCAACTTTATTTGGATTATATTGCACTGTAACTATTTTAACCCTTCCTCTCCGACAGTTTGCAACTGAAAAAAGTTGCAGTTCTCTCTCTCTCTCAATTGTTTAAATAATTGAAGGAACTCCCGCAAAATTACAAACAGTACCATTTAAAACACGCGGGCTTTTCTTTGTTATAAAATTATTTTTCTGCCGCCGAGTTTCGAACCCGGTTAAAATTTTGGTGGTAGCCGAGCACTCTACTCACTGAGCCATTACACTGTTCAAGGGTAAAGTTGCGATCATTTTTAATTTCAGCTGTGATTTTTACCACACTTATCTTTCGAGTCTGCTTGATTTTTCGAATTATCCATCGACCGGTTATTATTCATTTACGTCCGTTTTTGGGATTTTTTCTCAAAGTTCTTATTTAATTGTTCCTTAGGTTTATTTAAAATTTCAGAAATTTCACTCAAACTTTTACACTGATTATTACAATTTCTCTTTTTACCCTCGAATATTAACAACACCTTTCTTCTTTTCTAAATAATCTGCCCTTCTAGATCCTGTTCGTCGTAATTGTTTTTCCGTGAAGTAATTCAACATTCTCCTCTACTGTTTTATCTCTGATGTAACAACAAAATCTAGAATTAATTCATATTTCAACTCCGTTCCGCCTGTCCTCCTACGAATCTACCCTGCAGACTCGCAGATTTGACAAAACATCGCGGAATCAGCCGCACGAGTTTCTGTAGTGTTATTACTTCCGGAACAGGGCGTCGAAGGTGGCCCTGCGCGCACAGAAACTTGCATGTCGCTGGATCACGTGAACCCCGCTGCGCCTCGAGAATTCAAAATTAGACGATGACGCACACGTGTGTAACCGAACCTAACCTCCTCGCGTTCCCTTCCGTCCGGAAGTTTCTACCGCGAGATGAACTAACAGCGCCGCAGTTCCCTTGGTTGATCCACCAACTTTTTACCCCCTCCGGAACTTCCTTCGCCCCTGAAGACATCTGTAACGAGTTTTACGTTCAACGTAGAAGAGTTGCCTTCAACCACTAATCACGCAATATTCCAGCAAACTGTACAATTTGTTTCAAAAATAAAAAAACGCGGGGGAAAAGGGCAGAGAACAACCTGTACGAAGATGTTTAGAGTAGAATCTGGTTAACCAGTGGAGGATATTGACGAGAGGAACCATCTCCATGGGATTCGTTCGGTTTCCGGAACGCCAGCAGCCCGAATAGTTGGCTGATTGACTTGCAAAGTTGGAATGTTTTCGATCAGAGTAATCGTGTTATCCGCGAGCAGGAGTTGATACACGCGTGAATCGATGCTCCAACTTTTGACGTTACTTTCATCGTGTAATATAACCGTTCACGTAACAGCCTGCATGGGATTTAGAAATTTTAACGTACGAGTGTATTGTTGATATTCGTCGAGAGTTTCTTAGAGTTCGACGAATCGAGAAAACTCCTGAGATTAGATATGTTCCTTTTGTAGAATTTAATTCTAAATAATTAAAGTGTTTTGGTGTCGAATCGAACGGAGTTTCTACGCGTTGCAATTCACCGGTCTGTTACCTGTGAAATTAACTCCACGTGTGTATTACTTTCCATGCAATTGCACTTCCGACGCATTAATGACGCTCATCGTTATCGACAAATGTTTCAGTGTGTTTTTTATCAAACGATTAACGCAGCCCAATGATCCATCAGTTGATGAATGAGTTCGTTAATTCGTTATAACTGAAACGAAGAACATCAATGAACTGGTTTCAATCCGCTATTCGATTAACATCGTAAACTCGATCGATATCACCGCGAATCTCTCTGATCGAATACAATTTCGAAGCCAGCATCCGGGATCAAGTTCGAAGCTGAAAAGTTTCCATTCGATATCCTTCGAACAGGACACCCACGTCGATTCGTAAGAGCGAGCGTAAGAGAATAAAATAAAAAAAAAAAATGTCAAGCTTCTCTGTATGCAGGAAGTATAAATCCATGGAAGGAACTGCGCGTCGTAAAAAAAATTTTTATAACGCTCTTTCGCGTCCTCGCCAATCCGGTTGGCTTCATTTAGAAAACGTCGTTGCATTAACGCAATCAACCCAGCCACCCCTTAATTTGCATAATTCCCCGTCTGCTTTCCGCGATGGATTTCCACTTCGAAAATGAATTTTTTTCCCTACCGCCCCCTCCACTTCCGCTGGTAGAAACGAAGTTCCTTGGATATTTGTCCCGCGTAAAAACTTCGAAGAAGGCGGAACAAACTCGAACGCGGTTTTTCCCCGTATTTTATGTCGGAATTTGCAACTTTTACGATCCGACTTAACTTTGACTCCTTCGGCAGAATATAATATCTTGCTTTCCGTGTTTCGACCGGTAGTAATCCGCTGTTACGAAATTGGCCCATTCTTATGGGAAGCCATTTTCTTCGTTTCTCCTAAGAAAATAAGGGAAATAGGCGAGTTTCGCTACGTGAAAATTTCCCTCCCACGAATCGACAGAACTTCCAAACCCCACGGGCTAAACATGATTGTTCGTGAAATATTTTTTTCCCCTTCCCAGACTTTCTCTGTGGTTTCTCGTTGAAGAATAAAAAGAGAGAGAGAGAAAAAGGTCTGTGATTCAGTTACAACGTCGACCACCGTGATCGGAAAGTTCGATCACGAACATGTCGGCAAGGGACGAGACTGTGAGTAGAGGTAGGAGTGGGACAGAGGTTACGCGGGACAGCTGGTGGAAAATTTAGTTTGCGAGTAACTCGAATAACTCGCATAAATTTCCTCTCCCCTTCGGTTCGATTTTTGGACACGCTCGTCGGTCATCCGACATTACCAATTTCTATTCCACGCTGGCCCACCCTCGGCAGCCGTTAGTTTTCCAACTGGAAAACGCGATATGCGACCTCCTCCCCTTTCCCACGCCGGAATCGGACCAACGAATCGACATACCTATCGAGTCGATGCACGTGCGTTCACGCCACCCGTTTAACTAGTTCTCCCTTTGCAGTTAGCTACGTAACTTCCGCTCAGTTAGGTTCGTTAATTTCAATTTCGATAATCTCCGCGCGCACGATATTTCTGAGGGTAAAATGGAGTTATGGAATTAAAAGGAAAAGAAGTAAAAAAAAAAAAAAAAAAGAAAGAGGAAACAATAGTTCCTTCTATCGTAATTAAAGATACGATGAAATGGAAACGGTGAAACGATCGGTTGAAACTTCCCCTTTGAACTGTTCATCACCCTGAATGTATAAACAAGACCTGCTTCTGCTTTTTAAACGCGCGACCAGTTCGCGGACACTAACTTTTCCCTTTTAATCCCCGTCCGCGAATTAAATCATTCTCTGGTTTATTCCCTCAGGCTGATGAGGGACAGTTAATACAGCTGGAAAAGAAAAAGAAAGAAAAATGTCACCTCCTTTTCGATGCAAATCCACGGTCGCTTGTCTCGGATAAAGAATACTTGAGCTTTGTGTCGTTGATGAAACGACGTTCCACACAGAAGAGTGTATCATTTTGATTTCATAAATATCAGTTTATTTGAATTCGAACGGAATACAAGAATCGAGTGATTCTGTCGAGTTTGTTTTACCTTTATCCGTTTTTACGAAATGAAATTTACAGGAAAATTCGCGAAAGGTGATCGTAGAAACAGAGTTTCGTAAATTATTTGCCTGATCTCCTGGCTAGTTATTACCCGGACAATTTAGGCGAGCTTTGTTACGCGAGAATGCGGCAAGTTTCTAGATCGGCTATCGGGCACCGGTTCACTATGGTTTCGTCGATACGAATTTCAAAAGTGATGATGAAGCAACGTTGCATGAGAAGTTTCGCCATCAGTTTGCACCGACTGCCTTCGTAGCACTTCCCTGCTACCAACCATCTCTGTATATATTCTCAGCGTGATATAAATTGATTAGAAACTTCGAAAGAAAAACTTTTCTCTATCCCCTGCTTCTCTCTATATACGAGAAATTACGCGACAGCTGGGTAAATAACGAATTGTCGAGTCTCGGAAAATCCTTTCTATTCCTAACTTACCTATCGAAAAATTGGAGTTAACAAGCGAGATGTTTAAACGCGTAAAAGAAAAAAAAGCTGAAGATGTTCTTCACATTGACCACGTTTCACGTGTGTTGCAGCTACGAGAGTACACGCTAACCGAAACGTATCACGAAGACGACGTCGAGGTGGAGTTCGTCAGCAACGACAATCTACTAGCGCACAGTCCGACCCCCAGGGGGATCGATCCGAACAGAGACCTGAACGAGGCCATCGCCGAAGAGAGGAAGGAAATGGACACTCAGAGATACAGGTACTCCTCGTCGTTTATTTTTATCGAATTTTCGACGCGAATACCGAGGGACAATTTTTCGAATATTTCGAAATTTCTGCACGATACTTGGGACACGATATAAAAATTTCTCAATGAGTATCTAACGCGCTGCTGACAGATTAATGCCAACAATGATTGATTTTCCTCTTCTTCTAGACAAAATTCAACGTTGTTGAAAATCTTATAAACAGATTCATATATATCATTATCGAGTAGATAATTAATATCTGTATTGATTATGGAACTGGCTTTTTCTATCAGTAATTCAATGAAACAATCCTTCCCGCTAGATTTATAGAAAAATTATTTATTCCAGCTAATGCAACCTCTAGGTACCAAATAACTTTTGTAAAAAGGTTTTTTTAATAGCTTCAAGCTATCATGAGACATTTCTAGTTAAACGAAGCACCTGTGCATCTTCTAGATTGACTTATTTAAAAACCTGCAAACAGCAGCAATTAATTTTATGTTCTACAGCTGTACCGATACAAACCTCCGAAAGAACTTAGGCAGTAAACTAAACGGTTAGACTTAATTTTAAAAATCCAGCCACAATACTTTGCACATAAATTTCTTTTTTTTTAGATATAAAAAGGAAAATTCGACTTTTCCAATACCCCTTGAAAAAACGTATTGAAAACCTTGATCTCAAAAATAGCAAATAACAGTGATTATGAATAACAGTGACTGATCTATACTGAGCAATTTCAAGCATTGATTCTCAGACAGAGAAATCGGCAGAGTGTATCGATAAACATGTTGAAATAGCAATACCCAAGATCCCATATAAAAGAAACCATATCCCGATATAACAAGATCTCACTGTCTCCGCGAAAAGCGGCTCGATTCTTTCCGTGACAATGATGGCAATGAAGTTTAAGAAATAAGTCGTGAACAGAAGAAACGGTAACAGAAGCTTAGGTCAGGAACAGGAAGATTCGTTGAATGGGCAAGCCACGAGCAGCTGGATGAAAACCGCGTGACAATGTGTTGAAAAGGAGGGGTCTGGAAATAGGACATTATCGAGAGCACAGGCTGGAAAGATGGTCCTCCTTGCCATTTCCGGCATTTTATCCATATATAGAGACCGTCGAACACATCTATCTCTCTCACTCACATTTTGAATTCATCTCTCTAGCATCCTGTTCATATCATTACGAAATCCTTTCCTATTCCCTATCCCTCTCTCCTATTTCCTCGCTCTATTTTCCTCTTTAACTTTTACGATAGACCACCACACCGATTTCACAGAGGATGTTCAGCTTCTTCCTTTTTTTCTTTCTGCTTCCAACGCCGAATAGTGCTGGTTGGCTGAGTTTGTACAAAGACGAACGCACGTGGAATGGTTATTCCGCTTGTACATATATCTTCTCGTACACAGCAGGTATTCGGGAAACTTCTACAGCGGAAGTTGCAGGAATTTTTCACCTCTTTCAACCCGGGCGAGAAATCTGACCCGGTATTCGAAGCGCTCCTCAAATTAGAGTAATTGCACGGGGCTACTGGTAATCGTGTAAACACGAGGGATCGACAGGCAACACTCGTGTTCGACTGGCCTCTTTTCTATTTCTCTCTTTTTCCTTGTTTTTGCTTAAGGGATCGTATCTACATCGGGGGAACTGATAAATGAGAAAAGTAGAACTATGGAAGCTTTGGAATGAGGTTGAATTCCAGAGTGAGATACGGGGAGAGTATGAGTTAGTGTTAGAAATTGTTGCGAAGAATAAATGAACTTTCCAACCAAAGCGAGAGAGATAACGGAACAAATTTTCTTCGTATTTTCCAATGAAGAAGTGTATGGAAACATTGTACTTCAATTAATAAGAACTATTTATCCCAAAAGAAACTATGAATACTGAAAGTTTCGTTAATTCATCAAGAACCGTTCCTTAATTATTTCTCGATGCCTGACGAACGAAATTCGCAGAGATTCCCTTCCTGCGAAATCGTACAGTCAAACGCAAAGTTCGATACCTTGGATATCTCCTGGATATTATTTATCCGCCGTAAAGCGGGAACCCATGAAAATGCAATAAGAGACGACCGCGAATCAAATACGTTTCCTGGTCCCGATTCTCCTGGGTCAGCGTATACATTTGACATCTGATGCCTGATAACGATATTACTTTTCCGCGAACTCGCCGATTCTCGCTGGCAATTTCTGCGATACGCCCTGAACAAAGTAGAGTGCCCTTATCGTTCGTAATATCCGGCTGTACCTTGGCCAATAGTTCCTCGTGTGTGTCCGTCGACATGATCGCCTCGAAACGAACGAGTCCCTCGTAACTTTTCCCTTACTTTATACTCCTCGAACCCTCCGATCTTCCTTCCCACTCTTTCATCTCGAACGTCTTTCGTACTTCACCTCGTCCCCCTTTTTTTCCGCCCCCCCCCCAACGACAAGGTAGAAGGAAGAGAAGAAGGAGGGGAGACAGCAATTTTTATTTAATCAAGTTCAAGGAGGGTCGTTCATTGTGTCGAATCGAATCGAGCACCCGATACAACATTAAAGCGATTGAGGTATTGAAAGAGGGTGAGATGAGTGTCGAGGGAGAGATTAAAGTTTCGCGGGAATTTGAATTTGAACAGGGGACATTTGTTCGTTGTTGTTTGCCGAAGCTGCTTCGCCGATGTCTTCAACCGAGAAGATAATACCGAGAATGGATTCGCAATTGAGCAATTAGATCAGCTGCTATCGATGAAAGTGTGAAATTGCGGAAACAAACGTTATTCAAGAAAAAAAGAAAACAACAAATAATAAAAACACAAAAGAAAAAGAAGGAAAAGCTGTATCGATCGGATAATTTTTTTCCCCCGGAATTGTTTCGACGGCAGAGGAGAGGAGAGAATGGAAACAGCGTGATACCTGTACCTAGCTAGCGACAAGCGTAAAATACGTTGCTCCGGGCGCGAAACTTTTAACCAAATTGGAACACCGTCGAGCGGAATTTATTTTTTATTTTTCCGGAGCTTATACGCGGCGGTGGGGCAGAGAGGGTAGCGAGTACCTTCGAAACGTCGCCTCGAAAAGCTCCCCGATCAAACGTGGCGTTTCCCGAGTGCAGCTTTTCTATCCACGAGAAACGATCGTTCATTTTCAACTGGTGCATGCTGTATAGTTTAATCACCGGAATCAATTGGATATTTCTTTTCTCAATGAACAAGGGGACGTGTACAAATCATCCTCTCGACCATTTTTGCAACGTTGTCAATCCATTCAGAGCGGAAAAGTGAAAAAAGTGAAAAGATCAACAGTATTCTCTAGGACCTGTACTTTGAATATATACTTTTTCTCTTTTAATATTTTCTTTCTTTTTTTTTTTTTGTTTCCTCCCTCGTCTATATCCACGACACGTTTCCCCTTTGTGAAGAGAAGTTTAATGACAAGCTCCATAGAGAAACTCGTGACGACGACGGGTGCAACAGCTCATTGAAGAGCTAGCTTTAGAAGCGTTTCTATAGGTGTCGGGTACCCGAACAATGTCAGTCAGAGGATGAAGAAGGTTAGGGGGAAAAGAGAGGAAAAAAAAAATGAAAAGTATGTCGCTGGCCAACTACGAGGCCATATTGAATAATACTTGGTACGACGTTCTAGGCTGTATTCACCGAAGTGACCCACTTCTTCTTCGGATGTAAAAAAAAAAGAAAAAAAATAGAAGAGTGCTCCTTTCTGATTATTAGAGCGTCGAATTCCAAACGAGAGTAGAACCTATCTGAGATATCTCAAGATTTTTTTTTTTTTTTATATCTATTCGTCGGAAAGCTTACTCTTTCGCAGAAGTGGATTATCTTTAGCTGTGCTTAAACTCTCGACATTATTCTCTTCGACAGAAATTACCAGACAGTAATACTTTTCTAAAGCTTCCTTCGCTGATCCTGATCAAAAACTACTGGTCCAGATGTGCCGCTCGTTATGCTCCTCTTGAACTCGATCGAAAAACGAATGGTACGTTAACTTTTCCTCAGTATCTGTGATTTTCCTGCTAATAAACCGGTGGCGTATATTGTCTTCTTCGTAAGTATTAGATCGTTGCAAATATAGAACGACGATATTTGTTTGAGAGCAAATTCTAATCAAATTTCAGCAATTTTCTTTTACGAATTAAAACGTAATTGGCACAGAGTGCAATAGAGGCTATACAAAATACTAAAGCAGCGTTTTGAATAGGAACAACGATAACACAACGTTAGTTCAAGCCTTAAATCATTCTTTTAACAAAAAAATAATGAAGCGACAATTAAAAATATTCAGATTTTTATAATGACGGGTTAAATTTATTTGCAATTCGTGTTGTTTTGATTAATAAAATTTAGATGTGACGACTTTATTGTAGTTTATTATCCGCCATTTCGTGTGCAACGACTTAACATTAAAAGCGTATTTTCATCGATACGGTGTAAGAAAAATTACGTAAGAGAATATGTTAAAGAGCAACGAACACTCGTGAAAGATATATTCCTTCGCCATGTAAAAATAAAAGTAGATTGGAAAAACAGGAGCACTGGCTTTTTTTCGGAACACTCGATTGTAGCTGCACTCGAAACCGATCTTCAGGCCGAGTAAAACAGCCCTCCTGCGAGGAAAAACGTTAAGCAACGCGTTTCTCGACGTTGTTCAGCTCTTACGAGTATGTATATCAGGTGGAAAGTAATGCAATTGAGCGGTCTTTTCGAAATAAACGCGGCTGCATTATGAGCCTGGTGACGGGGAAGTTTATGCATAAATTTCTGATCGCTAGCGTATCGTCAATTTTCCGAATTTTCCGTCTTCTAGGCTCTCGGAAGCCTGTAAAATTTCAGAACTCGATATCTCAGATTCGGTCCTTCGCGAATTTTATTCGAAACGAACGGGAGGAACGTAAAAGTTTCATTTCCATTCGCTTCGGGTGTCTTCCGACGATTTAGAAAATTAAACTGATTATTACCCTCGTTTCTGTCGCTCGAATAACTTCGTTTATTCGCAGATTTATTCCTGTTATACGCTTAAAAAAATCCTCTACTTTTTCTCCTATAATTTTCCGAGCGAAAAAAAAAAACTACATAGTTTCCTCCTCGATGCATTTTATATCGGCAGGTAATTCCAACGTTAATTCGCTTCGCATCATTATCATTCCTCTTGAAGAGAAAAAAAAAAAAAGGGGGGAAGGAAAAAAGTAGCGAGGAAATAAGCTTTAAAATGGAAATAAAATTATAGCGACGGAAGAAAAAATTCTTCGAGCATCGTGATACGGTCTGAAGGAAGGTACTATTCCTGCAATCTCTCCGAAAGTCGTCGGAAGCGCATATTGTACCGGAAGTACTCGCAGCTCCGGAATTTACGTCGGCTGTCGGACGCGAATTTATATGCCTCCGCGGGCATTTGCATTTTAAAATTGTCCCGGCCTGGCCGTGGTAATGAGCGATCTGAATTGCAAATCCGATATAATAACGCGCTTTCGTAAATATACTTTCAATTACCCGCGAAGGTGACGTTCCGCTTAATTGATCCCTTCGTTTAACCGGTAAATCGTTCGTTCGACATTTTTGGGAATAGTATTGACAACTATTGTGAAAGAAAAAAAAAAAAGAAAAAGGCAAAAATATCGAAACATATCGTTGCATATCAACCTACTGTATTTTTATCACGAAATACTAGTAATTTCTTCGTCAAACTTTCAGTCGTTCTTCTTTTTTTAATGTCAACAGCAGTGAAAACAATTCACATGCCTTGTATAAATGGAGAAAATTATTTCCAGCGTAATGTGATTGTTTTTCGACAGACACGATCGTGGCGAAAGGGTTGAAAGCGTAATTCTATTAACTCTCTGTTCACGTTCAGCCACAAATCAACGCTATTCCAAAACCTGTATACACTCCATGCCTTGACAAAAATTCCAGACCATCACTGCGATATTATATTACCATAGAGACAAGAAGTCGATTTAATTCTCCATCTATCATTCCGGGAAGAATCACTGTACCCCTGTTCGCCGCTTCTTTTCCCGAGGATAAAGAGACAGGAGTCCCTAAGCTTAACGATCCGCAACAAGCCACCAGAACCCCATTGTCGTCACTTTGCCTTTTTTCCCTCTTGGAAAAGTGCAAAATTATCCCCACCATCGAGGATCGAGGCTTCTCTGCTTCTTATTTCCCAAGCTTTAATGCGTCTGGCAATTAAGACGAGGGATAAGATTATCACATTGAAGATACGGCGATCACACGGAGCAACGTAATTAGCAAAGAACGAGGTCACTGGCGGTGATCCCGTGGACGAAATAATTTTACGAGAGAGATAAAAAAGCAAAAAGAAAAAGGAAGAAAAAGCGCAGCGCTAGAATGTGGACTGTTTTCCTCTTCATTTGCCCGCGGCATCCACACAGGGGAAAGTATAATTTAATCCCAGGGAAACTGTAGTTTATTTCGCTGTTTTTGCCGTGAACTTTAAGAAAAGAGAAAAAAATAGGCAAGAAAAGGGAAAGAGAGGAAGAAGAGTGGGGGAGAAATGAGAAATAGTAAATGTAAATTACCGCGTAAGGCGAACAACGACGTCGACAATTTTTAATATTAACGAGACCATTAATAACAAGGGATAGGACGACACAGAGGCGAGCTGCTCCGCGTTTTTTCGTGTTTCCTTTATCTGTTGTCCTCCGCTTTTCTGGAAATGCATCCCTGCGGCGTGAAAAATTCATCGTCACCGGTGAAAATCGCGTCTCGATCGATCGTTAGAAAGATCTCGGGTGAAGTCACGCGTACACCTTCGAGTCGACGTGGCCCATCTCGAGAGGAGAATCTCTTCGGTTATCCTCGCGCGTCGATCGAACGAACGGGAAACGCGGTTAGGTTGGTAAACCGGCGAAACAAAATTCACGACAGGAGCGAGAAGCGGCCAAAAAAGAAAGAAAAAAACAGCCAATTTCTACGGTGTGCACGTAGTATCTCCGTGGTGAAATTGTCGGGGCGAAATTGAAATCATGCAAATGCTCCGGGAGATAAATTAAAAACGTACACACAAGAGTGTCAGGACTGCCGTCTACTCGTAAATTGGAAAAAGCACGGAGTGATCTTAAAGAGTCTGTAAAAGTCTATTCGGAGGTGGCGCGCGCGAATTTCTCAAGTGAGATTGCTGTGTCTGATTGTTGGATGCCGCTGAAGAATGAATTTGACGACGCTTCCTTCCCATCTTCCCGTGGAATTCTTATTTTTCTACCGAATTATAGGGAATTCGATGTCGACAATGTAGAATCTTTATTGTCGAGCGATTTTCTAATAGTCTACGATGTATACACCTTGCAGTAGAAACGACTGACAGAAACGGATAAGTGCAACTCGATTTTCCAACCTTAAACAACAATCTTTTACGAGACACAACTTTCACAATCAACGCAACAACCCAATAATATTCCGTCTTCTTCCTATACCGAGTTAGTCACAAGAAACAGAACACCTAAATATCTCTATTGGAACTGAGAACAGTAATATATTCGAGAGAAAAATTGTATTGTTCAAGGGAGCAAAGGTGTAGAAATAAGCAAAATTGTTCTTTGATATTATTTTCAAGATTTGTTTTAAGATCGTCGATGGTTCTTTAAATGGTTCACTTCTGGACCTTAAAGATCGCCTGAAGTTTTAAAGTATACTTTGCCAAACTGTACAATAAGTAAAAAAAATTTATAGCAATCGAACCCACGTTCAAATCGACAAGCCTGTTGTTAATCCTTTTGATGTATACAAAAGTGCCGATTCTACAACAGTAAATGGTAGATGATCGAGAGTTTGACCGTTTGACACGCGAGCCAGTATAAAAAAAGCAGGATCCTAGCACTGTAATTTCAGTCTAAATGTTCAGAGAAACGGTAGAAGATCGGAAATTCCAGGGGAATAAGTTCCGAGTTGTGAAACGCGAGTCTCACTATTCCCCTCTTCCTCTTTCTTCTCATTCGTTTCAACTATCTGTGCACCAGTCCGTCTGCCAGGTTCCTCTACACTCTTCCCTGTCTGTTTTTCTCGGCTGGCCAGGCCGTGGCTCTCGTCGCGTACGAGCGTAGACATGGCAACCGTAAATCAACTCTCGAAATTGTTTTCGAGTGGTGTGCACCCTCCACGGTTCGGCAAACTCGATGTCTAGAAATTCAAGTAACGACTACGTGGACGAACGCCACGATGACGCGTCGCTCGTTTGCTTCCGATAATTTGCCTTCCCTCTTCTTCTAGAAAAATATCTTGTGATGCTTCACCGTGCATTCTGATGTTGGTCAGAGAAGAACAGACTTTTCCAGAGAAATTTCAATCAGAATGAAATTCGAACGTTTCACCACAATATTTCACAATTGATCTTTCATTTGTACGTTTCTCTTTTCTCAACGACGATTGAATTATTGTTACCAAGGTACTGGACGACGACCGGAAGTGGTCAGATGGTAACAGACGTTCCGCGAGACAACAAGGCAGCCATCATGGACAGCATAGCCTCCTCTTACGCGCTACAGAGGCCGAGACTTCCACCCACACCCTTGCCAAAGGTTCAAAAGTTCGACAGCAAGACAGGCTGGCCCTACTATCAAAAGTACAAACAGACAGCGGAAGCGCAAAAGGCTCAGATCTTCGAGGATATACAGAGGAAGATGGCGAACGCGACAAGTGGAAATAATCTCGGTCATTCGTGGAATTCCACGGATATCAAGACTCAACGTCAGCACAGGCTCAGAATGAAACATCACAGATTAACATCCAAAGGGAAACGATTGAGAACACGTGAGTAGAAAAAAAAAAAAAAAGAGAGAAAGAAGAAAAGAAAGATTAACATTCGAACACTCGTAGATTACGTGGCGAACGTTGATCCTTTCATTCATGAAGATTAACGCGAAAACCGTGGTTAATAGCGATAATTTTCTGCACAGACGATCAAAGTACATATACGTTCTCTTTTTGCCCGTGTGACTAGCCTCATTCAGAATTGCAGCCTTTGTCCACGCTTCGGTTATCTTTTTACCTTTGCGTTTCGTTTATCCACCCTCCTGTGGTTGCTGAATACGATATAACAACGTTTATAAATTCATTCTGTCTCTGTTAGTAATTTGTAATTCGCTGAGAAACACGAGTAGAAAAGATAGAATAATCGTCTACCATTTTACCAATCACTCTGACGTCTATAGTAAATTTTTGTCGTTCCAGGTCCACCGAGAGACTGCAAAGTGGGTGAATGGGGTCCTTGGAGCGCGTGCAGTCGCAGCTGCGGAGTAGGTGAGACTCAGAGAACGCGGAAGATCACGATAAAACCGCGTCGCGGTGGATCGTCGTGTCCGCCATTGAAAGAAACCAAGTGGTGCGGCAGCGCAAGTCCTTGCTCAGACGGGAAATCCATCGTGGACAGCTACCAATGGTAGTCGTTTACTCGTTCGAGATTATCCCATGAACGAGAGCCAATTGACTCGAAACGATTCACCCTGAACAATCTAAAACGGAGGACTGGAGGTCCTCGGGAGAGGAGATATCTAGGCGAGCGCGGTTGGATCGTCAGTTAGTGATCCGCTAGATCGCGTCAGTAACGTTATCGTAGTCGTAGAACCAAAGATTTCGCACGAGTGGGTAGACGTGTCTGCATCGAGCAATGTCGATTGGTGGTGATCGTTTAAAAGAAGACACTTATCATCTATCCGATGACAGCTACGCGGAGATTCGATTTTAATAGCAAATCGTAATCGGAAACATCGTTCTGAACCTTGGCCTACAAATCGAGCTCCCCATTTTTACACACTGGTAAACTCGTTCGTGTTTCAATAATCCTCGATCGAAATATTTTCTGGTAGAAAAAAGAAACAAAGAAAAAAAAAAAAGTGTTTGGAAACTTCGATGAAAGGGGGATTAAAAAGAAGAATAAAAAAAGAAAAAAAGAAGGGGATGGAGGGTTAGAGTGGTGTATGAGAACGCAGCAACACGAACGAGTTAAGAGGGATCGTTCGAGCGTAGAATGGCGCTTAATTTCGACGACTTTCTAGGATTGGAGGCTTTTCAATTGCACCCATACAGAAATCGATCGATCGCCAATCGACTCCGTGTTTCCTGCGCGATATATCCTACATTTCTGATACGAACAAATTCCTGTATAGAATGAAAACGAAAGAAAAAAGAAAGGAAAAGAAGAAAAAGGAAAGAAAAGAGACAAACTTTCATGCCTTATTCCTCCTCAGCTTAACTTCAACCGCGTGAAACTTGTCCCCGTTTCGAAACTTCGACACGCGAGCACCAGAAAGAGAGAGAGAGAGAGAGAGAGGGAAGTTTCGTTAGCTTTGTGGAAACGGACGCGTTTATCATTCGGCAGATTTTCGACGACGATAAAGGTTGTCGCGAGAATTCGAGCCTCGATTTACGGATTATCCGGACTCGTCGGATAAAGCGAGATCCGCTGAAACTCGGCTACGAGCGTCCTGGTTCTCACCCCCTAGTTGCCGGATATCCTGTTCGATCATGGTGAAAATAAAAGAAAAACATAAAAATAGAAGGATAACGAAGGAAAGCAAAGTGTTTTATAAAGGTACGAAAAATTGCCGGCAATTCCTTGAGGCTGAGGCGTTGAACGCAATTAGCCCATTGGTCTCGAACGAGGGTATATAAAAGTTTCTCCATGTCTTTGTATATGCGTATCGTGTGTGTGAATATGTATGCGTGTGTGTGCGCATGTGAGACGAATGAAGAAGCGAGTGGATGAGAAAGTTTCACGGTAGAAATTCAACGGGTGGCTCGCGTGTCGATCGACGGACTTAAGGGGACTTAGTCGCCGATTCTCGGATATCCTTCCGGCGGAAACTAGCTTTGCATTTCTTCGAGACTCGTGCTTGGGACAGGTATCCGGAAGTTCAGAGCTTTTATTGATTCCACGAAGACTGTGAGTTTAGGGTGAAAGGAATATCGAAGGATTATCGGTGATTTAATGTTTCTTGTCCAATTTGAGGTTTCCTTTACGTCAAAAGAATCAAAATTGACAAAAACGTGTAATATTAATTCGCAACAGTATGTTTTGAAAAGATGAGATGCACTGCGTGTAAAAGAAAAAAGGTGTTAAAAAGTTCGGTTAAAAGTAAATTTCGCCGGGAATGATCCGTTTAGTAGGAATTTTTTGAGTATTCTTATCGTTTGTACAGATAGCCGCAGTTTGATTATAATAGGCGGATTATTTTTTCACTGATTTTATATAGAGTATTTTGAGACTCTACATAAAATATAGAGATTACGATAAAAGCAACCGATTGACAAAATTATCCGTGATTATAATAATCTGTGCTTTGTAGCATAGTTGTTATAAATATCGTTCGAAGAAGAAATAGTGAAAAATTATTCATTGGCGCAGGTAAAAATCCTTTATAAAGAATGTAGATCTTATTAAGTGAAATCGATACCGGTGACCCCGAATTTACGGTCGACGGTGTATTTTCGCTGCAACCGCGGTTCTATTAACCCTCTTTAATCGAGTGCACTCGGCTCTGGAGTGGAGTTCGCGTTTTCATTCGAGAGAATTTATCAACCCTGATTTCAACGAACATGTTTCCCTTCGAACCGATATACCACAAATGAAAAGAAAGAAAGAAAAAAAAGAGAGAAAGAAAAAAGATATCGAATGCCTTATCCCTGATTGGCTCTTGAAAATAATTACAAGATTAAAGGATCATAAAACCGTGCTCCTTTGAAAATGAAGAAAACAGAAAGAAAGAAAAGGTACCCGATATCGTCGCAGGAAGAAATCGATTCTACGATGCTCGTTTTCGCCCATGTTCGAGTTCATGCGAGATCTACGAGAAGAAAGAACCCCCAGTACGAAAGATCCTTTTTTTTTTTTTTTTCGTCTTTCCTCCCGACGCGTCAGATGCTGCTACGATAGTGTTCTCGCGGCGTCCTGGGGAAATTTTTACAAAGAGCAACAAAAAAGAAAAAAAAAAAAGAAATGAAACAAAACGAGAGAAAAGTGAAATGAAAAGATATCATCAGGTACGTCTTAGGTGAGTGTATTATATCTTTAGGCGTAAATTTAATGATAATAATTAACAACTAACGTTTAATTGTAACTCGTTAATTGAATTAGGCTCGTATAATAACGGCCGCCGATGGCGTTCTGTGCGCAACGGCTTGTCCTCCTCGCGTTTTCGTATCTGTAACGTCGCCTCGTTACGAGGCACGCAGCAATTACGCTGTTAGCCATGGGGCTGCTCTGTCGTGCGCGTGATCAAGTACATTCAAGAACAATTCAAACGATCAGATGAGAAAAAAAGGCGAGGAGGGAATCATACGACTGTCCCTTACCTTATTCGTTTCAAACTCGAAAGAATCTTCTATCCACGATAGATACATAGTAATTTTATATGTTTCCTCTATTTAACCCTTTGAGTGCTGAATACTCCATGTGAACGACACGCTGCTAGCGTTGATTAATTATGCAAGGTGCAACTAAGTGATAGCGACAGACGAAAAAAATGTTATTCTTTATTTTCGACTTACTTTTTCATTCTAATATCACCTCCTCCTCGCTTGTACCACAGACAATTGTTCGATTGTTTTGTTAAAAAATTCAAAAAATCAATTTCAAGTCCAGTAAAAGTCAAGATAACAATCAGTAACAAAGGTAATAAATAATTAATATTAATCGAGATAACAATCTGTTCGATCAATTGTCCACTTGTAATTGAGAGATCGAAAAGATCGATAAACGTATATATGCGTCTCTAATCGATACTGATGAATTTTGTCGAACGCATATATGCGTCAAGAAGCACTGAAAGGGTTAAACATCTGTTAAGTATGCGAAATGATTGGTAATTTTTGGCCCCGTCGTAAGTCGAGCGAACTTGCCTGCGTAATTCTCACGAGATAAACAGGTGATGAACGAGATTTAATCCGCGAAACAGGAAAGTTACTCGTTGGCTCGTGAAATTTCCTCTCCGCGGTACAATGAGCGCGCGCTGCCGACAGAGAGGGAAAGGGAGAGAGATAGAGAGCGAACGAAATGGGAAAGGACCTTTCATTTCTATCCATGGAAGAAGGAGGAAGCCGTCGCAGTTTTAGCAGCATTAAGGATGAACGTTTTATAAACTAAACGCTCGAGGGGACGCTTTCTTGAACGAAAGTTTCAACGAGACACGAGCAGGGAGAGAGAAGGAGCCAACTGTAGCTGTACTTTTGCCTAAGAAATAAAAGCGCGAGATAACAAGGATTGTAGGAGAACGTTACCAAAGAAAACGCTCGTGTAAATGTATATCTTATTCCTTCCTGTATTTCATCACCCTCTGTTTCCATTTCCACTCCTACGTTTCACCAACGAAACTTCTTTTTTTTATTCCTCTCCGCCATCCCTAACCAAACTTAACCTAACCTAACCGTATAACATCTCTATTCCCATGAAATCTCTTCCGTTTCTCTCGACAACACTGTGTCATTTCTCAAGGCTGTCGTACGCACACGCCTCTTTAATCTCTTTCTCTCTTCTCCCTGACACGTGGAACGGCTCACAGATACAACACGTACATAAAACACAAAGAGGACAATTGACAAATCACGACGATGTTTAAGAAGCGACGAAGAAAAAGAGTCGGAGGGAGGATGATTTCTGTACAAGTCACTGTGCATTCTAGCCACTAAGGACCTAGCCGTTAGGACTAGCCGTTAAGCAAGGAACATGTAGCAATGTATTAACACATAAGTTTATATTACATAATAAAATCTGTCGATAAAGATCCGTTCGAACGATATTTTTCACTTGTGACGTATGATGAATGGTATTCGTATAATAATAAAGTAGCTGTTATTTCAGGAATTTGCTAGTCTACACCTGCTTTTCGTATCCTCTGTCCCTTTCCACACCTCGTATTACAAAAAATTCGATAGAATCTAACATTCTAAACTAACTCTAAACTTATCGTTTATAATAAGACACTCATAGGATCACGATAGGTAGATCTATGAATAAGAAAAAATTTATTACACTCTCGTAAAATTACGTGCTCAAACATAACTTTAAACTAGGTAAATGTAATAAAATTATACGATAAATGCAAGCCAGAAAATTTCATTTATCTTCTAATAATCATTTTGCTGAAAATCAGCAGTTCTATGACTTATGAACGAGAGTATTAGTCACTCAGCCACCTGCATACACGCATCTCGCTAAAACGAATCTTAAAATCGGCTGACAACGAAAGTACTACCTACTTGAATCTTGAAAAAAAAAAAGAAAACAGAAATACGCTCAACACAGACCATCCGGTATATTTGTATAAATATTATTCTCGTTTAATTCTTGCACCAACGGTATCGCAGCAAACCACCACGGCAAAACAAACCCCTCGTTTATCCCCGTAGAAACAAACCCACAACCAACAGAGAACCACCGCCATTGTTTCCCGAAAAATCAGCAAGCGAGACCTGCTGTATATAACGTTCTCTCTGTTAACGATCCGATCCCTATTCGCGAGCCAGCCGACAATATTAATAATCATCCCTACGGAGAAATTCCCTAGTGGAGGGCGGAGACCTGGCAGCGTTGGTTGTTATCACGCAACATTACCCGAAAATAAAGGACGCGGTGCGGTTCTAGCAGTGCGGAGAAGAGGGGACAGGTAACCGGGAATACAATACACTAGAAAGGCGTACCACTGGATCTGGGAACCCCTCAGTCAGATAAGAGGATGGTAGCAGCCCTTTGCCTCGACCCTCGACTTTCGAGGACGAGCAGGCAAGTGCAATGATGCTGCACGAACGTTCGCTGATCCTGTCTTTATCCTGGCGTACAGTTAATCGTATTAATGTCGCTCGTTTCTTTCGTCTCCACCCACCTAAGCTTTCGTTTTTTTTTTTTTTTTATTGCCCGTCGGTTACTTGAACGCTGGTTACTCTGCAGGAACAGAGAATTAATTGTACCTACTAAAAAAGAAGAAAAGAAAAAAAGAAGTCAACGAGAGTTTCTGAAGGCAGAAACTATTATCTTCTATTTGGTTGAAAAAAAAAAAGTGGAATTTTAGAAATGATTTCGCGATGATTACGCCATTGGCAACGCGAGTTTTCCCAGGGGCTGTTGAAATCTTTTTCCGTGTACACTCGAACTTTCTCTTTTCTAACCTCTTCAAATTTTCACGTTCCATTCTTTTATCTCTTCACTTTGAAAAATCTTTCCATCGTCCTCGAGTAACTTAGGAAACACATATATGCAGGCATCTAGGTTTGCACGAGAGCGAGCCTGCTTTCCACGAATTTTCCATTTACGCCACTTTCTCCGCCTCTATCATTGTCTGTATTTACATCTGTCTTTCTGTTCTGTTCAAAATAGAAACGTGTTCGTATGCGTGTTCGAGAGGATCTTAAAGTATCGGTGTAACAGTTTCCCTTGTATCGTTAACAAAGTATGCTTCAAGTTCCAAATTGCAAATTTTTACGACGATAGAACGTGTTTCCTAACTCATTTATAATATAATAGCTTTTAGGATGTACTTTTTAACAAAGTCACGAGTATTTTCGTAAGCGGTTCGATGAAAATTCGAAACGAGCCACTTTGTCGGTTTACATTAAGCCAAAATTCATTGAATCGTCGGTCCATTGTTCCTCCGGATATCAGTGAGGAAAGTTTCCATCTCGACAGTGCAAATGTTTAAACAAGAGAAATCAAAGAACCAGTTGGAAAGGGAAGAGTGTCTCCTAACTTGTTAGACCGACTCTCGGATGCGTAAACGTTTCCAGACTGGCGAGCCTTCGTCCACTCTCTCTTCTTCTTTCTTCGTCTTCGAAAGACACGCCACGGATTAATTATATTAACGTTTTAATTAATCAAGCAGGAAGTTCTCGTTGAAAGAGAAACAAGGATAGCTCGAAACGATCTCGTTCTAGCGAGACGAGAGGCCTTTCTCGTTAGCGTGTTTATCTTACTTTCGTCGATCTTTCACCGAGTGATAAACGTAGCTTTATTAGAGGAACTTAAAGAAAATAGACGCGGACGAAGAGTTCTGAGGCTACTGCCTTATAGGAAGCGCGGTTCCAGTCGGATTTAACCGACTGCCTGCTCGGCGCCGCGCGTCCGAAGGTTAATGAAACAGAAACATTCTATAATGATAATGATAAAGAAACATTTTCCTTGAGCTTGGGAATATAATTAATGAAAACTTCGATCGATTCTACCGAGGCGGTCGTTGATATTTTTATCCTCAGGAGAATTATAACGGGGAACTAAATCACATTTAGATTTTCATATATCTTTCTCCTTTACTTTTACCTGTTTTAAGTGTACAAATCATAGCTCCCGCCATTTTATTTCTTTCGTCAACCCTCGATACGAGGAACCACGAAACAAACGAATTTTTCTATCGACATAACCATGGAAAATGACTTAATTCATTCTGATTCTCATTTATTCCACTCACTGCAACGTTATATCGCCGAAACTCTTTTCAAAACAGCTGAAAAGTTTGGAAAAACCATTGCTGAGTATCTTACCTCAAATCACCATTCTTTTTTAAGACAGAGGATTCGAAAGTTGTTGGCGTTTATTTCTCAAAAAAGAAACAAGCTCTGGCTTTCCATAAGCAAACGAGAAATTGATGGAAAAAGAGCAACGAATGAATTTGTACCACCTAATAGATAGGATAAACTAAACGATGAATTCTCTGCTTCGATAATCATCGCACCAGGATAATTTCAACGTGACTCGGTTCTTCAGAATTTCACCCTCGCTACGAATACGTTTCAGACGATTCAGAACTTCTGTCGACTCTGTCGTACCGATCCCCGTCCAACTCGAGGCGTCGTAGCAATTAAAACGATCGTGTCGGACCGCGGGACACGTTGCTCGCCGTGTCCGCATATAACATATATCTATATTTCTCTTGGCGGAAGGGCGTGGTAAAACCGCGATTCAAATGGTGGATAATTGAGCGTGAAAAGCGTAGAGACGTTGATAATGGGAGAAAATGTGTAAGGTAGGGATCTGGTCGGCTGGTAGACCGGTGTAATTGAGATATAGTCACCGGGACACGTGGCGGGCCTGAACTTACGACAACGTAACGGAGGGGGACGTGTTCATAAAATTAATAACCCATAAATCCGGTGTTCTATCGCCGAGAAAATTACCGGAACATATATTACCTACCACTAGCTACGCGTCGACCTATCTCTCGCCTTTCTATCGTCGATATTTTCACGGGAAACTCCTACGTTCCGGTTCAAATAACGAATGGAAACGTTGTATTTGCCCCTTTTTTTTTCACGTTCTCGCAGAAAAAACGAAGGGTAAAAGTTCGATTGTGCGTAACTGTGTTTTAGTTAAAACGAAACAACGCACGTTGAACATTCCTCGTATAAATAGAGAGGCCCATTTCCAAAGTGAAACAAAGTTAACAGAGAGAGGGAGAGAGGGAGAGAGAAAGAAACTCAGGGAGAGAGAGATTCAAAGAGCAAGAGATACTGAGAGTGAGAGAGAGAGAGAGAGACTGAGCGTGAGGGATGCTGAGAATGAGAGACTCGGAGAGTGAGAGTGAGTGAATGAGTGAGGGTGAGAGAGAGAGAGACGCTGAGAGTGAGAGACTCAGAGAATGAGAGACTCGGGGAGAGAGAGATTCAAAGAGCAAGAGATACTGAGATTGAGAGTGAGTGAGAGAAAAAAAGGGGGGAGAGAGAGAGAGGAAGGGAGCGAGCAGGAATTGTAAATGGCGCGATACATCGGTTCGTTCTACTTGGAATCGCGGACGGGAAGGAACGTGAGAATCAATGTTTAGCCAGCAAACAAGACTGTATACTGTACCGCGTACCCCTCAGCCTGTGCATCTGTTACGATCACATTGTTCTAAACAATGCCCAGAGGTCTCGCTGCTCTCAATCAGACGGTGTGTAACTATCCGGCAAGGTTACTTCCTACCCTCCCGACTATTTCATCCCTCCTCGCTTCATAGTCCATCCGGTTCCCCTCGGAGCGGTGTTCACGAAGTAGAGAAACCACCGGCAATGTTTATCCGGCAACGAAAATCTGATCTTTCTGAAATGGAACGTACAGGTGCTACGTCAAGTAGTGTAACTCCGTAATTGGTCAGACACGCTAAAAGCCGAGGGAATGTGGCGTACAACCTGGATCTCGCGAGAGCCTCTAACTTTCGTGATATTTTAAGCAAGAGATTAGCATATACGAGTTACACGGACATTTTGCATAAATATTTATGCGATCAAAATTTACGTGAATAATATTCTTCGTCAATAGGCGTGTGATATTATTACTTCAACAATAGTAAAGTATACCTCTTTTCATTTTTAACATATAAGTAGACATTTCAACTACACTGCGACAGCTTAATTAGCTGAATAAAATTCGATCTTTAACCTGGCAACTTACCGAATATCAATCCAACAGAAATCTTATGAAATCTTAAGTCTTCCGGAGAGATAGAGGAGAATAATTAATCAGAATGGATCATATATAATTCGATAGAATTATACCGAAAATAAAAGATTCCACATTTCATGTCTAGCAATGAAACGAGAAGAACTTGTGAGACAATCTAATATTCAGAAATGGAGGGAGAAATAAAAGTATCAATTTATCGTTATTTAAACAATAATAGTGAAAAGACTTAATCAATCGAATAATTCGCTGCGCAATCAATATAAATCTCTAATGTTTGCAGTCTGTTTTATTCGAAATAACGTTAACTGTAAACTCGCCCGTTTACTCCTCTGCTCTCCGTATAATAAAAATAAGCTTAATCGCGGATAGTCGAAGCAACGAACTAGCTATTTGCAGTACATTATTCAAACTTCTCAATTGAGACTCTCAGGAAGGTTGCAGTAAATTCTTCGAGCATGTGCACCACAACCAATCACTTAGCGGATCCTTCGGAACCCGATCACGAACCAGCGAAGTGCACAAGGCTCTCGATGCTCGACCACTACGATCCAGAACCGTTACGTAACACGTGGGGAAAAAAATGGATATGGGACGATGGATTAATAAAGTTACACCCTGAACCGAGAAGCTTCCCTGAAACGTTTCAAGGTATCACCGTCGAAGTTCTCGTGACCCAGAGCACTAGCAAACAGCTCGAGCAACTCGTTGATGCTTCTCGATACATTTACACGGTTCGGTTTCTTCCCTCTCTCTCACTCTCTCTCTCTCCCTCTCTCTTTCTCTTTCTCTCTCTCTGCCTCTCATCCGGCGTTGTTCCGTTGCTCGCGAGTCAGCTAAGTCAACAACTAACAATAAGTCAAATATCCCTGGTATCCATTCACTAGTGCCTCGGCTTTGCATTTCGCTGGTTTGTTCGCGGATGGCTTTAGACACTAAGCAAACCAGGTCAAAGGTACAAATTACAACAGCAGAGGAACTGCACGAAATTGAACAAAGGGCAGATTTTTCACCTACGATAATATTCAATTACGACCTTCGAAAGCTTCCGAAGAGGCTTGAAATACAAGGGAATGGTAAGGGAAGAGAAAAATAGAAGGAAAACCTTCGAGAAAGAGGAAACAGGGGAGGGTTTCTTATCTATGCAATTTAGGTGACGTTTCAAACAAAAGGTTGGACCAACAACGCCATGTAAGAATGTCTGCCCTGAAATATTTATTTTTACCTAACCTAACCCTTGTACAGGATATGTTCGACGTTACATTCCCTTGCCATATATATTCGTTGACTTTTATTGTAAGGTTTGCTAGGCTATAGTCATATTTTTAAGCGTTAATAACTAAACAACGAAACATCAAACGTAATTTTTTTTATTCGCGATTTTTATCTTATATCCGCTTCTGAAATCACCTCCTAAATTTTTCAACATTTACCGAACATTCTGTATAGATACAACATCAACTGAGAATACAATTCCTTTTGATAATCTTGCTCGAAATTCCACATCCTGTTCCACTCTTGAGGCCATATCTATTCCGATAAATATCCGAGCTGCACGCGTACGTCGCGTATGCGTCTCGTTCTTCCATTACGTGTATATACACGCTCGCATAGAAAATTCATAAGATGCTCGACACGATCGTAAACAGTTCGAAAGCATTCTTCGAGCATGCAATATAGCATTGTATATTGAATATCTGGTGGATGGAGGCAGCAGGAAACGCCTCGACCTGCAGCTACTGATGTCGCGGAGAAGAAACACAGCTTCTTCCACCGGGAATTAATCCCACCGTTTATGTGAAAGTAATATCGACCATGGTGAATAATGAACCGAAACCCGGCCAACCGTACATGTACGAGGATACACTCGATTTAACTTTTAATTAATAGATTCGTTAAGATAATTGAGCCTGCTGTAACTTTTACCATGAGTTGAATGAGAGAATTGGAGATCTATACATATTTTCGTTGCACAGATAGCTCATTAGGAATTATTCAAAGCGAGGAAAGAATAATATGAGACCTAAAATACGAAAAATTAACCGAATCAACACACCGAGATTTTGCAATTTACCCAAATAGGCTCTCTATATTTTTCCTCGTTGTATTTTCCCTCGAATTACTATACAGCTTTATAACAAAGACACCTGGATATCAAAATCGAACAAACTTTATTTTAACGGAACGAACAAAGTCCCAAAGGTTTTATTCCTTTTATTCTTTAAATAAAAATTTATTCCATATTGTATTCGAGTAACGTCCAGCTCTGCTAGACATGCTATTTTTGAATAGTCTCCGATTGAGTAGTCTGAAGAAGTCCATATTCCCAGAAGAGTAGTCTGGACTCTACCTCAGAGGATATTCTTTTACATTGTTACGAAGGTAAGAAAGGAAGAGATACTTTGGTCTTCGTTTGAAAGACCCAAGGTTATCGCAGGCTGTATTTAAACAAAAAAAAATCGTAAGGGAAAGGGTGAAAATTAGGTTTTAACAGAAAGGAGAAATATAGGCTGAGCTTCGTACGTCTCGCGAGGTGATCAATACGTCGAGGCGCAGGATCGACGGGTATTTGTTCGAATCGGTAGGCACCGCGGATGAGTAGACGACAAAGGCTGGCTTTGTCCTGTCCCGTGAGAGGAAATCGAAAGTGTGATAGGTCCTCTGGGATGCAGTCTGGCCTGTGTGCAGTCTGTCTAGCGCACGACAGCGCATTAATGCGACCCGATCAGCGAAAACCTGCATATCAGACGAACTTTTCCTCTCTTTCTCTGTGATCGTCATCCTTCTCTCGATTTTTTCTTCTTCGCTTTATTTTTTCATCTCACGGCTAGACTACGAAGGTTTATCGCCGCGTCAGCGTCTTCCTGGTGCTGCCTGGTGAAACCTCGATGGTGCTAGACTCACGATTATTATTCCTCATAAATTGAATAAATTTCAGATCCTATATTCTTGATTGTTCAGTGCATTAGGATCATTTCTATGTACAAGGTGAAGGGATAAAAAACAAAAATATATGTACACATCGCTCATTTATTTAGTCGTAGAGACGAACTCGAGGAGAGAATTTTTATTGGTCCACTCTGTATAACGTCGAGACACTCCTACCTTCGTCTCGATAACCCTTCAGCCGCCTCTTAATCAACGCGATCCAACGAGGGACCGGTGGTCGGACAAAAAGGAAACGAGAATGAAAGTGAACAACGACCGATGACACGATCGAGAGAGAGAGAGAGAGAGAGAGAGAGAGAGAGAATATAAAGCCGGAAATGAAATCGAAATTATTTTTCCCTTTTTCTGCTTTCATCCCTCAGTTCTCGGCTAGAGAAAGGGCGCGTGGATCGAACTGGCTGGAAAATGCGGTACAACGAAAAACACCGAGCAACGAAAGTTGAGGGAAAAAAACATCAACGAAAGGAAAAACGGATAAAAGGAAATTGAGAGAAGTAAAAAAAAAAAAAGAGAGAGAAAGGAGAAAAAGACGTGTACACGAAATCGATAGCAAAACTCGGGTATTTTTTTTTCCTCTTTCCCAGCCAGAAAAAGTGAGAGCCACGTCGCGTTACGTAACTATAGAGAGGTTTACACTGCATCACTCGGCCGTGTTTTCATCGACGCTCGCCTAACCCTTGGATAACACACCAGCAACGAACCAATAGCGCGTGCACACGCGTTTACGAACTGGGCTGCGGGCTATAACGCCCCATAAAGATGCAAATAGTCGATTGCCTCTCGAAATGAGAAGTATCGAGTGTATTGCAGACTTCCACCTCTAAGCTTGTGGTAGCTAGACTCGATAGATTCGAGAAGGAACTGATCGACACTATTTTTTCTTTTAGACTAATCCGTAAACGTTCGTCGAAAATTTGATGAAAGAATGAATATTTATCCATCCTTCAAATGATACTCTCATTATCACCGACTACGTACACTCTTATTTTCCATGTTTATTCACACCAACGTGAGATACTTATCTTCACACCAGCGGATAACGTTTCTAGAAGAACTTTACAGACAACGACACAGCTCCTTCGCTAATTACCATGGTAATTAACGCTTTCCCATCCTCCAACTTGTGGAATACCGTCTTGGAGGAAGGAAATCCTCGAATGGACAAGGAAGTGGATCTCGATTAACTGAATCCCATTCCCTGGAGTGATTACGAATGGTCCATACCTCGATACCACGTATCCGGGTTACGTAAACAAACTTTCATTCTGGTAATTGCACGGAATATAGTTCGAACTATCCATCCACCGTCCTTCTGGTGTTGCAACGTTATTCGATACGTTGTTAACGTGATATCGACGGGCTGGAAAATAACGAAGAAGAATGGGAGGTTGCGTCTGTTCGACGGTTTAACGAACACACGGCTATGGCCCGCGAATAAAATAAACTATTGCACGAGTTCGAAGGATAATGGTCACGCCTTGCGAGAAGTGGCGAGACACTGATAATCGACGAGCTGAACGTACGATCTTGAAGAGAAAAAGTAGATGAAACACCTCGAATAGGAAAAAAATGAGAGAGGAAAGAAAAACGAAGGAAGGTTTCTTCGTGAAGAGACGATCGTTTCGCACATCTGCGCGTGGAAACGAGAGAAACTACGGTGAGAACGAGTCGAGAAGGCTGCGATACAGGAAAACTTGAAGGAAATCTCGAGATAGTGTAAATCACGACAGATTCGAAGACTTTTTTTCAATCATTCTACGTGAAATCGTACACTTTCCCTCTCACTGATGTCAATCGATTCTCGAAAAACTCAGCTGAAATTACCTGAAAATTTCTGAGTCTGATTAATTGCGTGATTACATACGTGAAATATCTTGTATGATTAATTGAGAACTATGTAAATTCTGGTTATTTCTTGTTAATGTTTAACGAAGTACCAAGGAGGAAAGAATACGCGTTCTTAAGGAGGCACCAGGACATCCACGCTGATTTTCCTGCGAAAGTGTAACACGGATGCGCTTTAAATATTCCCAGCGCGGACACTTTCATTTCCGAGCGTTTCCGAGCTGGAGAAATATCATCGTAGGAAATTGTCCACGAGAGCAACGGCTAAGAATAAGCCGAACCGTGACCGAGTTTCACCGTATCTCTCACATCTCCGCCCGTTGTGGACTTTCATCTGGTTGGCTAACATGCGAAGGTGCTCGAGGGGAATTGAATTCTTTGAAAAATTGAATCATAAGAGACAGGCACGATATGGAAAACTTTCTTCCGATTGGTAAATAGACCGAGGTCTGTAGAACAGGACCAAAGAATTGTTGTAAATTCTGGAAAATTCGAAAAGTTATGCGAATTTAAACAGGATAGGTGCGGTGATACTTTTTCTTTAAACGATACGAATTTTCGTTCAGCATAGTTCTTTATTTCTTTCTCCAACGCAATCAAATAAGATATTTCTCGAACTGAATCGTAACGAAATATTCTATTACACTTGACACTTCGAAAACAATTGATAAAAAAATGTATTCGATCAGTATGATATATTTATAGACCGTATAGATTGCATCGTAGTATCAAAATGGTATGGACAGCGAAGAAAACCAAATAATTCCTCAATTACGTTCCCAGGAAGATGTTTTCCCTGTTCCTATTCCACCCTCGAAACGAGCACAGCAAAGCTATAGACCTCGGTGAGCGTACCTCCCTATTCCTGCTCGCATTGGCAGCCCATTTAAATAAGGGAGACATCTCTGACGAGATAGAGATAACATGGAAGGGCGCGAGCTACCCCGCCTCTGAATTCTATTGGGTGATAATCCTCTTTCCTTGGATTTCTCCCGATGTTCTTCGATTATCCCATAAAACATCACCCTGTATACCGGTAGATCGTAAATAATCGATAATACTCTCTCAGGGTTTTTCTTCCCTCACGACTTATCGGGGGGATACACATTTTCAAAGAATAAATATACCTATAACTTACAAAACTACATGGTACATCGTCCAAGTTATTCGTATATTGATAATACTAAGTTGGTGTGCACAAAAGGTCTCATTTTATCAAATATGAAACTTTCATATACGTTGTATTTCTTTAAAAAAAAAAAATTACGTATTCGACGAAGATAATTTCTACACAATTCTACGCACTTTTTCCTAACGATTGGTTCCATTATTCGAAACATGTAAAAGTTTCGTTAGCCTTTAAATTGAAGAACTCTTATATTATCTAATAGAAATTCTTTACTATTGCATAAAAAAAAATGTATAATCGAACAAAATTTAATATACATTCTCGACTATGTTTCGTTTTAATCAAGCTGATAATACATCTGAAAATCCTATTAAATTTACTCACCGCTACCTAGCATTATACCTAGCACCACCTCCTTGTATTAGACATTACGTTATTATATACGTACATATATGCATATTACGTTGTTCCATGAAAGTATACGAACAAATCTTGGAATTACATGTACTTAAAATAGGGGGGGAATAACAGTTAGTACATAGAGTAGGTAGTAAATAGAAAATTAGCGAGCTCGAAGGCATAGCCCCGTAGACGGTTAGTAGAAGGGGAGAAATTCGTTACTACCACTTCGTAGGAGAGTGGTAGGCGACGAGAAAGACGAGAGATAGGGGAAATACTGGTTTGGCATCTACGCAATTTCCTTCATTAGCATCGAATTTCCGCAAGATACTCGTCCCTCACGGCCTTAACCCCATCCCCCTACGGCGAGCTACCAGAGCAGCTCTTCCCACACCTCTCTGTGACTTATCCCTTGCGTAAACCAAATCTCTGGCTGAGCAGAGATACAGGATAACCTTATTGTTGTCGCCAGTCGGTGTAATTTCGTTGATAAACCGTCGATATCTGAAGAAACGTGTCAATAGATCCTTTCTACCTTCACCTTCCCCCGAAGTATCCATTCTATATCTCTTCCATCTTGTCGTCTATCTTGTTAAGCCTAAGATTTCCATGGAAATCACCTCTTCCCTAAACTCTCATTTGGAACAAAGAAAGGAAGAAAAAAAAAAAACACTGCAACAATGCAAATACGTTCTGTATATTTCACGAGTTCCATATCGGGGCCAAAATAAACGGACTGCCCGTGAGCGTCAATATTGAACATCAAGCTCTTCTCTCTCGTCGAAGTCAGCCTCGATGCATTTCGATATTACTCCGCTCTACATCGTTGAATTTTTCCTCCTCCGGGAAAATCAGGTAGATTCATCTAACGACGAGAGAGAGAAAGATCACACCGTTGGCTGACCGTTCTTAGATTTATACCAGAAGAATAGAATCGAACCAGATTTTCTACAGATCCCAGCAACGTGAACTCCATCTCCACATACGGTATATAGAGAATCTCACCGGCAAGTCTTCCGCATCAAGTCCCTAGATTCCCCGTTTCGTGCGATCAAATTTCATTTAGCTCGATTCTCAGCGAGCGAAATGCAATTTGAACGGGAACTCTGGCCCGACGGCGTAAACTTTCCTCGCTAACTAGCAAGCAACGCGAAAGTCGGCCTTGCTCCTAAAGCTCCACCGAGGACCCCGTAAACGAAGGAAAGTCGCGTACGGGCCGTGAGCTTGGGTTTTTATCAGAGCTAGAACGACGCGAATCACGGCCAGCCGAGATAAAGGACTGCGATTTTACGGCTGGCCAAGTAACTAAGCGAACTTTACGCCCCCGGGACTTTATGCGGCGAGCGACGACGCACATGATGCTTTTTTCACGAGGCAACTTCTACCTGGGATCCGTAAAACTCCGCTTAATCACTTTGTCTTCTAATAGACCAGCTAAGCGAGTTATCCGTTTAATCCGACTTCATTCTGACCCGAAGGTTGCGCTCTATTCCCTGCTCCAACGTCCACTTCTCTATCCCTCGTTTAGTTCCTTTCTTTCGATTAACGACTACCAGCTGATAAATTGTTGAACGGCGTGAGTATCGATCGCTAGCGAGGTGTAGCTTCTCTTGAAAAGACTTCCGGAGATCGCGAAAAGTTTTACTCGTTGATCCCCTTCGCTCGTAGAATGTTTGTCCTATCTCAGAATGTCTTTACTTTGATTGTACCGATCTGCGAGGTAAAAAACGATAAATTTGAAGGAAAAAATATTCGATTCCCTATGTCAACAATATTGTTGCTCTTCTTTCCATCTGTATATTCTTTTTGTACTTTTCATACTTCGATCGTTTTAAGAGCCAAAGGATTTCGTCCCGACATTAGCGCAGAATAAAATGAAGGAACGAGTTATATTCTACGAATATAAGAATTCTGGAAGGGCAAAGAACGGCTGAAGGAAAGGAGAAGACAGGCCGTCGAATGTCAAACGGCTGAATGTAGGAGGAACGAGTCCCAAGGCGGTCTGCATTGTGAAAGAAGGGTGCACCTACCTTGAAGAGACGAGCTGTCAATAGCACTAGCCTCACGCGTGCAATTTCAATCCGTATCTCTCCTCATCGTGATAAGCGTCTTCTCCGTGCATGCTAGCCAGAATTCACGATCGAAACAACTCCCAACGTTCGTCATGTCTTTTACGTCTTCCGCTTCCTCTTCCTTGAAATGCAACAAATTCGTTAGCGCAGATAAATGAGAAATATTTTATCCAAGTTGCACAGGAATTAAAAAAAACAAAAAAATGAAGAGAAACGTTCATTTCAATTTAACATGAAATATTACTCAAAATGAGAAAAACAACAATAGCATTTCAGTAAATCCTTTATTACAACGTGTGAAAGACAAAAATTCACTACACCGCGCAATTCTTGGAACACAATAGTTCATTTATTGAGGAATTATTCATTTTCAGTTGCACTGTTATGCATATATTGAACGTAAGATACATCATGCTCATATTCGCAAATATTAAAATGTAGTAATTGATTAAAATTTTTACTCATTTTTAATTATAAACTAGAGAGATTCAATTTCTGTTTGAAAGATGAACACAGTTAGGAGGTTAAATTCGTTCCAGTGCAACGGCTACATAAAGAAAAAAAAAAAAAAAGAAAGTACGATATTTACTTTTGCCACAGTCGTTCGTGAAAGTAGCGCCATCTCGTAAACCGACCACTATGTTCGTTTTAATTGCAAATGGCGCGCGAACCTCTGCCCTATCGTTTAAGAAATTTCCTGCGCTTATCCACGAGAAGTTAGTCCCCCGTGTCTTATTGCAGTTACGAGAGAACGCTCTCGGGACGATTTCTCGAACAATATTGCGGATACGAGCGTCGATCGAATGCACAATAAAGCTTACGTGTATCGGCTTTCGGTACTCGAGGGGCAGGAGTAGAGGAGAGAAGCGAAAAGAAGGAGATTGAATGGAACGATCGATGATTTCGATTAGACCGTGTCCTCGTTATGATTTCGACCGACTATCAATACAAAAACGCTAAGCTTTCATGCTCTATTTCCCCTAAGACGGTACAAAGAGAGATATTCTTTTCAATTGAAACCGGTCACTAGACGCTTCTATTACTTTCATGCGCGCGCCGTTACTCTCGTCCTAACCGATATCTAAAACGCTTCGTAAAACGTGCGCAATATAAACGTATATTATCGAATTACATTACTCACAACATATTCAAACGCAACACCTGGATGATCTTCTCAGTGATCACTAACACTACACTCTTACACTTTCCCGAGAATTTCGTTTGAACGAAAGAAAAACAGTGAAAGACGAATTACACGTCACTGTCACTTGCACGAAGATTAAACGTAAACTGCGCGAAATTCAAATTGCGCAATTTCGACCGTTACGTACAGAGGGCGAGGTGTAGGTGGCGCTATCTTGCGACCATTTAAGTAAAGGCAGATTTACAATTGATGAGGCGGCAGTGTTCTACTGTACCGAGTCAGCTGGCCTGATCGACACCGAGTGAAATTAAAAATCTATACATCACACTGTCCAGGGGTGATGGTTCTCTATGACGTCATCGGTCGGGACAACATCCCCCGTTCCAAGGATGCAAGTTCTGGCTGAACGAGACATAGATTATTCAGCAGCTTGCACGAAGAATTTCCTTGCGAACGGTATCTGGTAAAACGTCGCTATACGAAGAATGAGTGTACTGTGATTAATTGTCGCGAAGGAAGAAACGTTTGTTGGAAAATATATAAACATCTCGTGTGGATACGCAACAAGCGTCAATGCACGAGATACGCATCGATCTCACCGGGAAAACATGAGTAGTAGAAACGGCGGAGTGGTGAACAAGAGCTTCACAGATAGCAGTGGGTTTCAAATGAAATGTCAATCGTTCTTCGGGACAGGTGAGTATATAATGAAAACATCGTCGTTTATATGTATATTTGAGATAATTCGATTCGAGTGTCGACCGTAATTCGATCGTCGGTCTGACGAAAGCAAATTTCCTTTTTAATACTTTCTACGTCATGTTTTAACAATTTTGTTCACACTTCAGTGTAAGTACTTTCTTTCTATACAGTTTTTACGTTCTGTACATTTTTACACGCTGTATGTAGCTATATCAATAGTAAATATTACTCTTGTATATATCAAAGTTCGTGTAATATCTAAAGCTCACCACCTGTTACTACCTTATAGCGTCATATATAACATGTAATATACTTTCATTAGATTCCGAATAAACGATTACCTTCGAAGAGAATCTAATCGAAGAATACCACGCTTTGTATAATAAAACCTCGCTAAATTAGAAGCTTTCGAATAATATACGCTAGGCCATGTCCTTTTCACTCTGTCTGACCATAATTGACGTATACTACTTAATGCCGTTTCCATCGTTTTCCAGCTAAACGAAAAATTACCGACATCTCGTTCTTTTTTTTTACAAAAAAAAAAGCAACACTCTTTACTACATTTTTTCTTAATTGTAATATAATAAAATGGCAAATATTTTCCGACAAATTTTTTTTTCAATCATTAATTACACATCTCATATCTTATCATCTATAATTAAGAAGTATTTGCTGTTCAATAAAGATGGTATTATCGTTATAAAGATGTGCGACGAAAAGCAAAGGACATGGCACACCTATAGATACGAAATGCCGGACTAGTGGAAGTTGAAGAGTAGAAAAATAATAAGCAGAGAGCAGTAGAAGATAGAAAATAAAAGAATTGATCAGTACGTAGTGACTACACCAAATACAGGAATAAATAAGGATAATGAGTCACGCTCAGCAGCATGTACTTGCAAGTGCAATAGTTCTTGCTCTGATAGTGGTCTTTGGCATCCATGTCTTCCTGTTCCCTATGTACACATCCAACCCACCAGCCCGTCATATAAAGATATCAACATACGAACAAGCTCTTTGTCGTACCACATTAAAGAATGCCAGAATACCATCAGAGTGGAGAAACACTTGTCCCATATATGGTATAGTTTCTGCAGTACAAGGTGGCAGGCTTGGAAATCAAATATGGGAATATGCTTCTGTATGGGCCACTGCAAGAAGAACTGGCTTGGAACCATTTATGCCACGCTGCATACTGAGAACTCTTGAAGAATACTTTGACAATCTCAGTATACCACCTCTCAGTTACATTGGAAAATGTAACTTGGATGTCAGTCAAGTTGTTAATTCTCTTGGACAATGGAACAGTACAGAACAAAATATCATCATACCAAGGTAAGTCACTTTATTTCATCTGTTGTATTCACATACAGTTCCTCAAATATTTCTCTTGATAGACATGCAGCTTATTGGTCCCTTATCTTGGTGTGGTTGGATGATGTACGAAGAGAATTTACATTTAAGCCAAACTTAAGAGCTTATGCAGACAAGGTATTGAAAGAGGCAGCAGAGGAATTTTATTTGTCCGAACCGACGTTTGTAAGCGTACACGTACGAAGAACAGATTATGTGGATTATCTGTGGCAGAAATTAAAGATCAGACCGGCACCGGTTAGCTATTATTTCGCGGCAATGGATTACTTTATGGGCAAGTATAGTAACGTAGTTTTCATAGTAACTAGCGATAATATAGTCTGGTGCAAGTATAATTTGCATAGTAAACGACATAGAATCAAATTTGTATCCGATACGGATGCGAAGGGTCCAGGCAAAGACCTCGCGGTTTTATCAGCATGTAATCACAGTATTATAGATTATGGTACGTATGGTTCATTTGGCGCGATTCTAGCCGCTGGCGAAACTGTCGTGTACAATGTAACGACATACTTTTCTACGTTGATTGCCGAAGTTTTGCCAAACTGGAAGATAATGAGTTGAACGAAAATCAAAATGACATTCTACAGATCTCAAATTTAACAAAATCTAATGCATGTACAAATACTTTATTATCGATGATACTTTTTATACAGAGTTAAATGATAGATTTCGTTCGATTTTACAATACAGACATTATATTCTCTATATCTTTTCTTTTTCCTTCAAAAATTAACACTGCTCAAAAGAATTTTCTATACTATTTTTATTTTTATTAAACACGAACGTTCGTTTATTGCTTACAATCTTTTGCGGGGAATGTTTTCTTCTTAAATACAATACTCGAGAGACTTTTATTTACCACTCAGATATATATGTATAATAAGAGATAACAAAATAGTTATTTAACGTAGAAGCTAAATATTTATCTTTGGAGAGTTTATTGCCTACTCGTATCTTTGCAAACAATTTCTAAAAATCCAAATGAAAGTGTAGCGTTATATTTTACAAGATTTTGTATCAGAACGATATAAAGTATAACGCTGATAAATTGCTTAAAAAAAAAAATGGTACGCATAGTTTTTCACTTAATTACGGCACTGTTAGATGAAAAAAATATTAGAGACCCGTGCACATTTAACGGTAGTATAATAATCTATAAAATATATAGGAACCTAATATAGAAGAAGGATACAACGGAACAATGGACCACTAATGTCTAAAATTAAAACAGATCCTTATTTTTTTTACTAGTATGATTCATAAATTCATGCGACCCTGGAAAAAATTGCATAGATTCGATATTCTTTTTCACACGACGAACCGATGAACTGAGCCTAATATCTAAACAAAGAGAAAAAAAAAACAATCTGCATGGAGAACGTTTATACGGTGGTCAGAGGTTAAGATGCAAAAGATTTTTGGATGTTCGTACTTATTATTTCCAAAATCATGATCTCTTTTAACTAGCTCTTTCGTGATACGACACAATTGAAAATAGAGAAAGAAAGAAAATTGAAACGTAGCTAAATCCGCGTAAAGGAAGAAATAACAATCGAACTTGCAAATGTTTAGAGAAAGAAAAAAAAACAAACAAAAAAGAAAAAAAAGTATTAACAAAACTGTAAACTCTTATGATGTACAATGATTTCAACTGTGATTCTATTTCTTATTGTGCCAAATTCTTAATATACATACACGTATAAAAAAAATATATATGTATATACATATGCGTATATATATAATATAATTATATATGTGTGTACAGAGAAATATACATGCTCGTTCGGTAGCGTGTGCACGTATACATACATACATAAGATTATATCTATACAAAATATTATAAAACGTTTTCGAGTGTGTAAAACAAAAAAAAAACAAAAAAGAAAAAAAAATAACAAATGATGGATTATTTCTTCACATTAATAATTAAATGTTTCCGAAATCGAAAGAATAAATCAATAGATTAAAAGTGGAAAGGTATTTTACATAAGTGTTTGAACTTTATTAACCACGTGACCTGATATATATTCGATTTATAATATTTTATAAATTAGACTAGTAAATGTGTCTATATGTCTGTATGTTAAATATATAATATGAAGCATCTTCAGTATAATCGTGCCTGTTAGTTGGTTAAATGTTTAAAAAAAAAAAACATGTTATAGAGACAATTATAAAAAAACGTGATATGGAAATGCATTAAAATTTACGACTGAAGTAAAACGGTAAAAGAGATTGGATAGAGATGATTAAATAAATAGAATTGTACACGTAGACAACTATCAGGCACCGACATGATCTACTCTGTACATTCTGTGATAATTTTATGTAATTTGTAAGAAAAATAAAATGGATACCCCGAGACTTACTTGTTTCACGAAATAAAACATATTCTGCATCGAGAATTATCGAAATTTTTTTCTGGACTGTTATTATACTTTTATTATTTCTGTACTTCGTTCGTTATCGATGAATGTATATTTTAAATTATTTGTATTAACGATTCGACGTAACAAGACCAGCAGGTCCCAATCCAAACTTTGCGCTTATTCCCTTCGCTCTCAATGGTTGGAATCCAAGTTCGCTCTTTGGAATTCCGTACTCTTGTAACTTAGCTTCGTACGTCCGAAGTAAATCGTCGTGCGCTTTACAAACTTTCACCAATTCGTATTGGAGATCTTGTATTGCACTGTTCTTTCTACTCAGCATATTCTACAGAAGAAGAAACGAACATATGTATAAATTAACCAAATGAAAATATACATATGTATACACAAACCTCTAATTTCTTATTAGCGTTAATAACAGCCATTGGGTCTAATTGAGCAGCGGCAAGCACTTCGCTAATTTGTGCTTCGCGTTGCTCCAACAAATCTGATAGCTTTTCGAGTTTCTTTTCTAGAAGAACATTCTTCAATCCTGTCTTTTGTTGAAGCTCGAGTATCGCCGAAACGAACTTCGAGTGCAACTCGTCTCTTTCAACCTGACACTAACAATGAAATATTATATTTGTTCGTTAGAGTAAGATAAATATAGTTTCACCTAAAAATATATGCGTAGATTTTTGTTTTTACATACTTTCTCGAAACGTAATTCTAACACTTCGTTTTCCCATTTCAAATTTTCCAGATCTTTACTAGTTATCGCTAATCTCTTTTTGGTATTCTGGAATTATTAAGGTATTACGTATCGAGTAACCGACATATATCGAGATAAATATTTTTAATTACTGACGACTAAGCTTTGTTTATCCTTTTCATAATTCGCAAGCTGACGAGTGAAATTCACCAAGGATTCTTCGTGCGACTTTAGATCGGTGGCATATTTTTTATTCTCATTCGTCAATTCCCGTACCTGTTTCTTCATCCGTTCTTCATTGTTTCTCATCACGTCCATTTGTTCCTACGAAATCAACAATTTTACTAAATGAATAACGTCGTCTTGAGATGAATTATACCTTCATGCTCTTTATCAAGGACAAATTATTAAGGGTAATGTCGTTGTAATAAGTTTTCATTTCTGCAAATGCAGTTTCATGGTTTTTTATCAGATTTGCAATTTGCGTGTTTTTTCTCTCTTCCACTTCGGTTATTTCCATCCTGTGCTTTAACGTGAGAGACTCATATTGGCTTGTCAACTTCTGTTCGTATTTCTGTTCCAATTCTGCAGCTTCCGTTTCGAATTGTTTTATCAATTTATCTGTCTCTTCTGCATGTTGCTAAATAACAAATCTCGATTTATAGAAATCCTCGAACTTCGATAGAAAATACTTTACACATCGTTCATACCAATTTCAGTTCTTTTATTTCGTTCACGTGAGCTAAATCCTGTTCCTTTTGTAATCTTTTCAATTCTCTCTTATCGTTGATTAATTCGTTTTCTTGAAGAGTGTGATCATCCTGTGCCATTTTAAGGGCAACCATATGTTCAGCTTTAGTTTCTGACAAGTTAGTCTGATGCTCATACATTAAATGTTTCACTTTCTGTTTATACAATTTAAGCTCTGCTTCGTGCTTTTCTGCAATCTCTTCTTTCTCGCGTTCTTTATTTCTTTGTAAAAAGTATACAACGATTAAATTTATAGTAGAGCGTTAATTTTTCAAAAGAACCACACATTCGTAGATGTACCTGACAGTTGCTTGTGCCTCATCTAATTGATGCCTTGTAATTTCCCAAAAAGTTCTGATCTTATCTCTTTCCAGTTGAAAGAAATTTCTCTCCTCCCTCTCACGTTCCAGTTCCTCGAGTATTCTGTGAGCATAAATTTCCAATTGCTCCCTATTCATTTTACTTGTGTCCACCCCATCGACGGTAGCAGGTCCCTTTGCCTTTTTCGGCCCCTGTACATTTTTTTAATACAAGAGAAAACAAATTGGTACAATTAAGATTCTATTCGTTATATTTATTACGAAAAAAATATACAAACTCACCATTTTTATGAAAAATTAATATCAGAACAATAATAAAATCACAAGAGACGAGTTCAACGGCTTCGATGATGAAAAAAAATTAGGGATAGTGTAAAGAATAACTAACAGTTTAAAATATCGATATCTTTATTTTATAATTTCATTGATAGGTATGAAGATTCAACGTGAAGTTATAGTATGTTTTGATAGAATAGTTGCTAAGCAACCATAAAACTCAGATTACTATATCAGAGAAACGTGTAAAAGAAAGAATACAGTTCATGATAAAAAAGCAAAATATTTTATTCCAGAGTAACAATATCATTTTATTATGCATTATAAAATGCAATAAAAACACATCAAATGCATGCAAATTTAACACAGTCGAATCATTGTCGATGTTGCAAATAACAATGTGTTTCAAGTTTCTAATATCACAAGAAGTATGGAATTATTTATTAAAGTTGCTGTTTTATTCCTGTTCCATAAAAATAAATATATAAACAAATTTCTTGTTCTTTTATTTTTATAAATTCATACAAATGTTAGCCATAACGTCAAACATGTGATAAAATACGTTTAGAAAAAACATTTTTTTTTATAGTGCTATGGTACAAATATCGCCATGATATCTTATGTTCTACAAAAATTCTTTTTTCCGCTAAGTTACAAATTATTCTATCAAAAAAAAAAAGAAAAAAAATTGTCTAACAATATGTTACGTGTCTACATTTTGAAGCACCTTATCCATAACACGTTAAAATTCAGTAATGATAAATATCTAGCACATTACCCCATATATTTCTCGAATAGCTAAAAAATGCATGTGAATAACCTATAAATGTGACCACTGACCGATATATTTTACATCAATTTTTAACCATTATCATAACATACCACTAATTAATTATTACACTTTATGCCTTTCAAAGATCAAAGTAAAAAAGTGTTAGTAAAAAATCAATAAATAGGTATTAAGTACTTGTAAAAACAATTACTCCTTTGCAATTTTTTTTCTTTTTAATAATTATGAACGATCGTAAAATTATACATATAATAAATATCGTGCTTTGTGTGTAGAATTCTAAACATATATTTGTATAAACGTTTAAAAAGTAAAATATGAGGTAGACTCATTTTGCTCGTACAAAGAATAATATTTGGCTGAATTTTATGCGTGCGAGTTTTTGGTCCATTGTAATTTCCTGTACAAAGTCGTGCAAGGTTTGTGCCCACGTTCGATCTTTATGCAATAATCACGTAACACGTTTTTTAAATAATAACCTATTATACTGTGCTCATTCTCATTGAAACTATAATAAATATGGTCACATTTGAAGGTGATACAATTCCGACCTTAGATTATTTCTCATTATGAAAATTCAATGTAACGTTATAATCACATATACAACATATGCAATCATTCCTGAGAAATTAAATATTATATAACAAAAATAAATTACGTTAAATAATTATATAACCATCCTTATGGAAAAAGATTCATTTGAGTTAGAGTATCAAATGGAATGCTATATATATGTACATATATATATTATTCATCCTCTTATGATTTTAGTTTGTTTCGCCGTTAAATTGGAGCAGACATCCTACTGCACCAAAGTAACCCTATAATTAAGAAGGAAAACGAAAACATATTAAGAATTTCTAACATTATTTAAGAATGGAATTTATATGTACCACCTCATGTTCTAAGAACAATGCTTTCATTGTTCCTTTAGACCAGTAATCCATAGCATAGGCCAGAAGTTTCATTGATATAGGGTTTACTCTAAGGAAGTTTCCGGCAAATACTACCTACAAAAACATCAGTCGATATTACTATTAAAAAATTAGAATAATAAATATATTAATTGCTTGTCTTTCTTACCCTCTCAATTTTTTCATTAACGGCACACATGCGCGCGATAGAACCGATATTGTTCGTAATAGTAACGAGTGTGGCACGTGCAAGATCTTCTTTGCTAACTTCATTTCGCCGATCTTTAGAGTTCATTTGTCCGAAACTGTGTGTACAATTTGAAACAACGTGTTGAATAAAAATTAAATATTAAAAGTATCAAAAATATATTTATTCAACCTTTATGTATAATACCTGCTCGCAACAAGATCTCCGGGAAGACCGAAAGGTCCATAATCGCCACCATAAATATCTTTAACCAGTTTATCCACTCTGGTATTATCACCCCCAGTTGCTAATTCTATTGCCTCCTCGAAAGTATTACATCCAGTTAGTAAACAACATAGACCTAAAAAGGTACCACCACCTAGACTAAATATGAAAGAAATTATATTAGAATTGGCTTCTTAATTCGATATTAGGTGTCTCCTGCAAAAGCAACACACCTGGTCCCAGATATTCTTCTATAATTGTCTGGCCCATAAACTCCTAATATGCTAACTCCTGACCCTATATTCACAAGCTGTAAACACATATATGGAATTTATGGAATGTTACATGTACAGATACAGAAAAGAATCTTGAAATCAGAACATACCAAAAAGGGATAGGGTTCAGAAAAATCATAAGGAACCTTCTGACATTTACTATCTTCTGTAGGATGGGACCAGTAATAACATTCACGTGGATTTGTTGTTTCTATATAAAGCATACCACGTATTAAACTATCTAGTTCATCAAATTTTGCTAAATTCATATTTACTTCCTGCAAAGTAATTTACATAATTTAATTTCCATAACATCAAAATGCAGTGTAATGCAATTACATGTGTATCTTACCTGTTTAAAATTCTTTTCAAACTTGTATGCTCCACCACCAGTAGCACAAACTGTGGTTACAAGATTTGCCATACCCTTAGATCTTGCTAATGCTAAAAAATTTCCCATTTCACTTGTGGGAAATCTAATAAAATGTAATGTACCACGTCTACCTCTGATACAGACATTATCCATCTGCAATAGGAATAATATAATATGGAGCTATGAAAACTAAATCAAAGCTAAGATATTAAGGAACCTAAAGAAAAACATACCTGTAAATGTATATCTCTATGACCTGTTTTCCCATATGCTGAATTTTTAGTTAAATACCGTCTAATATTTTTTAAAATCTCTACTTCAGCATCAGCTTCATCCCTTGTGATATCTTTAGGTTCAAAGTACACTAATTTAGACAGTGTACCTCCAATATCCATACCAAACCATGGCATTGCTATAAGGCAAGATACATCATTATTCCAGCTAGCATTATCCTATTGAGGTATAAATATTAAGAATATCTGATGGGTAATCAAATAAAATACAGCCATTATTAGATATAAATTAAGTTGCTGCATATCAAGCACACAATGCACAGAACAGAAAAGGACAAACTATAAGTACAATAAAATTCCAGAAAATTGTTATAGAAATGCGTCGCTTAACAACGGCTAGTAGATAATTGTGACACAATGGATAAATATTTCTGTGCTTAAATATATCAAACCATAGAAATGGTAGTGCAAAAATGCGATATTTAAATTGAGAAACATTCCGTCGTATATATACGCGTTCCGTCGTTGATCAAAACGTCGTTACGCGATGCATAACTATAATATTATAACGAACATAGACGAAAAATACTCATTGCAAAAATATAAGCTTTGAAATATAAAACTCTCACACAATAAAAACAATGGGATCATAACTGCTATATAAGATCACTTAGCAACTTAAAATTATTATTTACACTGTTCTCTTGTAATTAATTGATTCTTTTTACAATGTTCATTGAATTACTGTTGTAGTGATACTTATATATATATAAAAAAGTAATAATAAGAATAATAAAAAAATAAAAGTGGCTACTCTAGGCACACATACAATTCAATGACTCACAAGGTGATGAATGGTTTTTGAACTCCTTAGACAGAGTCTCAGTACCACTATAACCATTAGATGCCATAGCTTTTCTTGTAATATGATTTTTATAACTCTGAGGACTCATTGCTGATCTTCAAGTCATTTACAATTCTACCTAATATAATATAGAATTCCTTGACTGAAAATCAAAGAAAATCTTGTATTAAAAATATAAAGAATATTAATATTTTCATATACAATATCCGTTTTTTATGTTATTAAGTATTATCGTAAGTATATGTACTATGAATTGCATAATTAACAAAAGTATATCGTTAAACGAAAACTTCGTGAAAATATCGTAAACAATTGTTGAAACAACTCGTACAATTCTTAATTATAATCTCAACTTCTCACCAAGTTTCAAAGGTTACTCTTTAATATCGCATACGATGAATCGAAAGCATGAATAAATTAAACTTAAAAACGGAATTGATTACCTTCGATGACGATATTCGAGAGTTCACTCGTAGAAACTGGTGTAGTATTTCGAAAGGCTTTAATTCGATCTTAAGCAACTCATGACACTATTTTTCTACTGTTGCAAAAACTTAAATTGCTCTTTTATGACTTAATCACACGTGCATGCATACATCCTTGAACGAATAACAAAAAAAACTACTTCTATGTCGTCAATTACAAATAGGATTGCGACAAACGACAGACCGACATGTATGATATTGGTGCAATTAAATCAATATTGGTAAATAATGTAAAGTAATCTTAGTATTATGGGTAATTAATGTTAATATTACTTGCAAAGTAACGTCATCGGTGTTCTTGATCTTAAACAGCGAAACGTACAGAAGCGACGGCATATGTATGTCCACGAAACTGGCGTAATCGTGTAAACGAAGCAAGTCTTTACTAAATTTCAGACAGGATGAAGCAATAAAGAAAAAAAAGGCAAAATGATAATGGCTAAATTGATATTGTCTATTGGCTAATCAAAACACGAGAGGGAACAAAATACAGACACAATCTCCACGCTAGCCAACGATAGGAGAGAGAAGCAGTAGAAAATGTAATAACTGTATCGTGTACGGTATCATGCCAAAGAAGTAGACGTAAGAATGTGCCCTTACCTGGAGGCGTCATTTTAAGTTATGACTTAAATTCCTATAATAAAAATTCTTAGGAACTGGCGATGTGGTTTAACGATTATCAAATTTCACGACAGAAAGATCACTTTGACTATTTTATCATCGAAGAAAAATTTCGCTTTGTCGGTGAACCGGTTCTATTGTATAAATACTGGTTCATAGCTTCTTATTAGTGCTGATGTAATATCGTTTACTTTATAAAGTATCTTATCCAATTTGTAACAATTCGTGGAAGTTGAATCACTATCACTGTTTATCTAGATTTAGTAACATCGCGTAATAACAACTGGTTACTGTCTTGAAAATGTCTTATAAAGATCCGCTGATCCGATACTCCTTCCGTTAACCCGTATTTGCCTTTCAAATTCCCGGGACAATGCAGTAACCACAGTCGTGAAATCATAAAAATGTTAGTTTATGTTAATTTTTCCTTCTACCCACGTGTAACATTAGATTATTGACGTCATAAATCCATGTTACCAGAATCCGAATTAAATCTATCGTAGAAAGCAAGTGAAATAAAGTGATATTAATTACTGCGAATTAACTAAAATACTTCAATAATGTAGAACTTAGGTTTGATACTTGTACTCATAACTAATTCAGAATCTTATATCACGAACTTCTGAATAAGATAAGCTATATTCACTGCCATCTATACATATATATGTACTTATGTACTTATATATATATATACATATATATACATATTTTGCAATCGCATGATCACGTGCGTCCTGCTAATGGAAGATGTAAACAAAGTCATGGCTATTTTTACTTTACGTAATTAAGTAAAATCTAGTGTCTAACGATTTGATAATTTTTTTTCATTACATTTAACAAATGACAAAATTATTAGATAACAAATCGATATAGTATCGAAATTGCGATATAAAGATCATCTTTGTATAACTCATTAATCGGCTAATAACTTTTTTTTCATCAATGACTAAAGACATTACCGTTCTTAGAACTGATGAATAAATACGAGTACGATATGTTAGGTACTTTTATTGAAATTTTCTATTACATATTCTTATTTGAGTCTAATATTTAACTGCATTGGGCACGAGCCATCATAGAGATTTTCTGTGCCTTTTGCACTATGTCTGGACAATGTCTACGGCGTACAAGTTTACAATCTTGAAAGAAACCTTCATTTCTAGGAAAACCATGTGATCCATCTGCATATGTAACTAATCCTAGAAATGATTAAAATAGTAGTTTATTAATTCAACGTGAAGTATTATGATATTTTGAACACTTTACCTAGACCCCATACGCGACCACCGCGAAATTCACCTTCAAATTTCATTCCATCTGACCTCCAAAATACACCATGGCCATGAAACCAGCCTTGCATAAATTCACCTTCGTATCTGATGCATAAGAAACATTAAAAGATTGATAAACATAGGAAGTAAAATAGCTGTGCCTTTATATTTACTTTGCCCCATCTGGAAACACTATAACTCCCAAGCCAGAACACAATCCATTTTGAAAACCGCCGTCGTAACGTGTTCCATCAGGAAGGAGTAAAGAACCAGCACCATGTTTCAAACCCTTTGCATTCCAGTCCCCAACATACTTTGTACCATCTTCATATTTGTATGCACCATTTTTTACTACACCTACAAGTCAATACCGATGATATAGCACATAATATTCACATAACTTTCAAATTCATAAGATGAAATTGAGAAGAAAAGAAAAGAAAGAAAAAAGAAATGACTGCAAGTTAACTCTTACCATCACCCATGCTTCTGGTATACTAAATGCATTAAAGAGTAACTTTCAGGTTTCAATCCCATTACAGAAATCAATTCTTTATTCAATTATGTACAATATAGGACAAACACAATATGATGAATCAGTTTCTTACTGCTATAGGAAAAAGTAGTACAGTGAGAGAAATCATTTTCTTTCTAACATATGTATATAAAAATTTGTCTCCTGTATATGTAACTTCAAAAATATACAAAACAACGTTATCGTTACATTTATATCTGTTAATATGAAATAAAAATAAATTTATTTCTGTATAAGTTACAAAATATTTTATTGTAATTAATTTAACGCAACTTAAAGTAAACAGATCATTCCTCTTTAAGTTCCCCCGGCGCGCCAACCAAAAACCATCGTGCTCTTGCTTGTGTTGCGGCTTTACGGACTAAACGTTTCCGATCGTCAATTGGAACTGCTAACATTTCTAATACATCCTGTTTGTACGTGTTAATTAGTATCGTTGGATAGTTGCAATAATTCGTCAAACATTCTAAAGCCGCTATTCTGACCCGCTGAAATGTTGAATTATATGAAAAATAAAGAACAATTTACGTTAACAGTAGCAAGCGATTTTGTACAATATTACCATTGTTTTATAGGTAGATAACTTTAAAAATCTTGGAATGAAACATTGTGCTTTATCAGAAAAAATCGCATGTTTGGTTTCCAATAAAGGTTTCAATGTTATCAATGATGAAAAGACTAATTGTTCACTGTCAAGGGACAATGATTCTATCAAAGGTGGCGCCAACTGAAAAAAGATATTTACAGATGAAATAAATCGTAATTAGGTATGGTTAACAATGTAAATCAGTACCTTAGTTAAATGCATAAATAAAAGTTCAACAGGTACTCCTTCTAGTAGCTGTACCAATGCAGTTAAATAGTTTTGCCTTGATACATTTTCAAATTCAGAATTCTTCTTGACCAAATGTTCGAACACTCGTTGTTTATAAAAAATTTTTATATTACAAAAATTCTCGTCTATTAAAACGTCTTCGTGCCTGTCTGTCAAAATTTTATATTCTTGGGCTATATACGGTCCTATTTCGTCATCCTTCAAAACATTTATAAGCTGAAAACATATTTAAAAAAAGAAACAATGTTAAGTATCACGTATAAATTATGAAAAAAAGAAATATATATATATACCGAGTAATTGCACATACTTCGTCTAAAAACACCTCACCATCACAGGAACCTTTTATAATAATGGCTTTCGTTAGCCACAACTGGAGAAAAGCTGTTGTCTTCTTTGTTTCAATATTGATATCCGAATTTAAATTATTGTTTATTTTCTCTTTGAAGTACAATAAAATATTTTGAAAATACTCATTGTTGTCGGTAATTTTGTTTAATATTACAGCAATAAATTTACACGTTAAAAGTCTTATATTTAAATGATTACTCGTAAGCGCTAAGTTACAGAGATTTTGTAAAAAATTTAAATCTATCATTAAGTCAACATTTTTACGTAAAGGAATTAGTATATTCATGATTAAAACAGCATCTGTTTCCGAAATCTGTTGGCTCAAAACTGGAGCATATTTATCGACAACGTTCTGTTGCTCTTCGAGCGTAAGATTTCGAACTATCAGTCGACAAATACTTAAAATTAAGTCAAATCTTTGATCCATGGGATTGATATTAAAGGCGGTCAATTTGTCAATAATACTGCACTCATTATACAAATAATGATGAACATCATAATCAATATCGTTTGTAGAAACTAGCCTGTGAAGACATGTCAAAGCTGTAAAGCTTATCTCAGAATTAACAGCACTTGTCTCTGATACAATGCGTGGAAGAACTTCAATACCTAATTTATATGTTTTAGCAACAGCTGTTAGTACTTCTAGCTTACGAATTTTTGTTTCTTCTTCACCTGAAACATTTACAATAACATACTTATACTCGATCGAATACGATATATCGTAAATCAGCTGTGTTAGTTTACCAGTTTCCAACTGAAATTTTTCCTTGATTAGAGTCGATATTTCACACGGATATAACGTAGCGAAACTTAAAAGAGATGAATGGCAAAGCGTCCTTACTTCGTTGTTACTTGTTCCGCTCAAGCTAAAAATTTTATCGTAAAACAGAGCGCGATGTGCTTCTGTTAAATACGCTTTTTGTACTGTCAAGCCGAATAATATTTTCGATTGTAATTCCGTGCTCTGTGTCGACATTTCGTTTAAATATAATTGAGGTATGTCCGTCCATGTCAATTCTGGAACATCTAAAATTTTTCAATTTAACTGTCTGTCTGAAACTTCATCTTAATCGTGAGATTTTTTTTTTATATTTTAAAAAATATGTACCTTTAATGTCGAATTTATGATCACAAGCAATTTTAATAAAATTATTCAACGTTTCAATTACAATTGCTATATAATTCGTTGAATTCTTGGTACAGTATTGGCTAAGACATAGCGGTACTATCAGTTTTAAAACTTGTGTGCATGATTCTTTATTGACCATTGCCACACACTCCATTAATTTTGCAGATCGCCGAAATAAACTAAATTGCATATCCTCGTACAAAGACGATTTTGCATCTGTGATTATGCTATCAATGAAACCTTCACAAAGCTTGGTATTACTTGATATTACTTCGATTATAGACATAACTGCCTTTAAGCTAGCATTACTCAATTCTATATCTCCACCTGGCAAAATTTCTTTTTTCAAAGCAGACCATAATTCTGTCAGATGTGGTTCAAGGCCTTTCACGCCAAATGTTCGCAAACTTTTGTGCAACAAATTTAAAGAGTCTAATTTGGCAACTTTAAGGCTGGAGAATAATTTATCAATCATAAGTGGTATACAAAATTCGGCAAATTCTGGTACAGCATAAAGGCAAGGTGCCAATTTCTCTGCTAAATCGTCGCGTGTTACTCCTATTCCCTCTGATCCGGACTGAAAAATATCAAGTCAAATTATAATTCATATTCATGAGTGATGGACAGTTAAAATCTTGACTGGTTGATTAATTACAGGATTGAAGTCAACTGGAAAGTAACATGCAATGACTTCAAACATTTCCTCAGTTAAATGGCCTAATGGAAATTCTTTGATAAATTGTGGAAGTATGGTAAATAACAGCATAAGATTTCTAGGATCCCTTTCTCCATCAATGGTACGGATAACTCCATAAGTAAAGTTTGTCCCCATGGCCTTTAAATCTTCTATTCTACTCTTCAGTAATGTTAAAAATATTAAATATATATTATGGCGGTCTGTGTATAATTGAGATTGACATGGTACATTGTCAAAAAGGGCACTCAATAAATGTTCAGGTGAATCCTTGGGTAAGTTATTCATTTGAACCTGAAACAATTGCTTTATTTCATTCTTCTATCTACATAAAATTGCAACCCCTAATGTAGAACTTACAATTGTTAAAATTCCTTTTAATACTATTGGTATAATGCTGTGATGATCTTTAAGTCTATCACAATAAAATGATGTTATAAAATGCAGTTCAGCTTCATTCAAAAAATCTTTGGGTAAATGTGATAAAATAGAAGAGAGGGCAGAAATGCCCTTCTCCCTTATGCTAACATCTTTCTCTGTTACAAAAGGTCCAAGTTCTTCCACAACTGTGTACAGCTTTGCATCTCCAGATTGTATCTCTAGATAAACAGAAATCACAAAAATTGTTCTCAAAAAATATAAACTTCCCAACAGCATTCATTTTACGACGAATTTTTTATAATCTAGAAATACGTGATTATTTTAATTATAAGAAATGTAATAATTTTTTTTTCATTTGATAACGACGGAAACATCAAGGCCAATCATCAACATGTATAGGAAGAACAATTATGGTAATTAATACACACCTAAGGCGATCTCTTGGCATGTCGCGTTCAGTGTTTCGCTCTCTTTAAAAGCGGTGAGAAATCTTTCTTTAAAAACGGTACTTGTGAGTAGAGCCATCGCAAACCATGCCTTCTCGCTGTGTTACTTAACCTCGGTGTATTAATAAAATATAACGTTATCTTGTTTGACTATACTTAATTTTTTCACCGTAAATCGTTAAGTGGAATTCGACGGGAAAGTACTCGACCGCAACTGTTACGGTGCGCGTCGCGCGACAATTGAATATTCGTTCTACTGGAAGAATTGTTTATAAAATTTGTTTTATTTAGTGTTTTAAACTCTTTTAAGTGTATTAACATTTCAGGTTAGGTTATCAAAGATTCGATTATAGCGCCTCTAATGGTACCGATTCGTAATTTAATGGATAAGATGGACGAAAATGGCATGTGAGGTGTTGTTAAATTTCAGTGAAATGTTTGGTTACACCAGCCACCTAGGATGGGAGGCTGCATAGGCACATCGAGGGCAAGAAACGCCTCCGTCGACGATACTACAGGAAATTCGACGAGAGTAAATTCAGGTAAAATTTAAATTTAAATTAAATGCGTAGAAATTTCAATCAACAGCAGCTAACCTTGAAGACACTCCAGCATATTCCTTTACCTTCGTACCTAGCGTTTATTGCGTGTTATACATCGGCATTTGCATATTATTTGTTACGCGGAAGGTTGATCGTTTATTTGAACGCAATAGAACAGTTCGTAATATCGAACGATTTTTTAAAAAAACAATTGTATTTGTAATTTTTATCTTGTCATAATAAATATTCAAACATCAAGATTGTCACTTGATTACAATCTAAGATCACCACTTTGTACTGTGCACTTTGAAATTCTCTCTTCCTATATTATAATTATCTCTACTTTTATGGATCATTGTATATGTTTTTTTTTCCGTGATAGTTTAATTTAATGGAAAAAATATTAATTTTACTTCGGTAAAAAAAATATGTTTTCTTCATATAGGAAATTCAAGAAAAAATCATCCACTGTGTCATGAAGTAATCAGGTGGAAATCAGATGTACCTTTGACAGAGGGTCAACTGAGAAGTAAAAGAGATGAATTTTGGGACACTGCACCTGCATTTGAGGGACGCAAAGAGATATGGGATGCTCTGAGAGCTGGTGCAACAGCAGCAGAAGCTCAGGATTATCAATTAGCACAGGCTATATTAGATGGAGCTAATATCTCTGTGCCAAATGGCTTTTTAACAGAATGTTATGATGAATTGGGAGCTAGATATCAAGTCCCTATTTATTGTTTATCATATCCAATTAATATTGTAAAAGAAGACAGTGGAAGAGATTCTCCTGCTGACTGTTCAGGTAGCAGAACTAAATTACAAAAATATCCTCAAGTAATTCCAGAACACCTTGAGATTAATATTCAATATTGTTTTGCTTATTCTCAGAACCTATTGATAGTGGAGTTGAGCAAACACTGAAGCTCAGATTATCAACTACATTAGGAGAAGTTAAATTGCCTGTTTACAGTAAAGATACTATTGCTACTGCTAAAAAGAAATTACAGGTATGTATAAAATTATTTCTGTAACATTTACATTATAAGTATTTTTCTTTTTTTTTTTTTATTATTTTACATTAATTCATAATTTTCAATTTTTTATGGCAATTAAACAAACAGAGTCAGGAAGGTTTAGAACCATCACGTCAAAGGTGGTTCTTTGGTGGAAAGTTATTAGGTGATAAAATGCATATAGAGGAAGCAAAGATACAGCCGGGTTATGTAATACAAGTAATTGTGAATCCAGAAAAATTGGATGACAGTCCAGTGAAAACAAGTTGAACTAATGTTATACACAATAAGATACAAGTCACACTGAACCATCTTCTCTGATAAGCACATTCTTACATGCATGCAAAGTAAGAACACATTTCTTCTTTTTTTTTTGTTTTTTTAATTTTATATCATGTCATTGTTAAGAGCAGGGTAGCAATTCTTGAAGTGATTTTTTACAATAAAATGCACTTATAACGTAACTCTCGTAATATATATATATATATATATATATATATATATATATATATATATATATATATATATATATATATATATATACACACATGTCGTAAGAATTAAACAATATTGCGTTTATAAATTGTGGGTTGTGATTATTTAATTTTTTGTTAATTTATAACTAAACCAAAACGAAAAAAAATACAGTGCTAATTCTATACGGAAGAGTTAAACTGTTCGGAAAATTTTTCATTCAATTCGTTCAAAGCTCAATACACAGAAAAAGAAACGAGTCGAAAGAAGATCGGTACTGAGATAACATTTACCTCGTAGCAGGAATATTGTTATACTTATTTGTTACTACCAACGAAGGTGCTGGTGCTGTAACACTTGAGAAACTAAAGTATACATGGTAGAAAATTATTCTATGCTGCTTATTAAAACATGTTGCATAATTATAACGATATAAGAAATTAAATCGTACACTTAAAAAAGAAAAAAAAAGGATATAATAATAACGATAATAACAACAATAATAATAGAAAAATTGCGTAAATATTGAATATAAAAATACAATGGACAATAGTGAAATGAAAAAGGAACAAAATATATGCCGCTTGTTACGATACATTTTCTTCTCATTTTTTGTAGATTCCATTTTTGTTTTTTAAAGTTTCTCGAATTTATAATTGATAATTACGATTTTTCTAAGATCGGACGAATGAAAGCTACTGTTTGGTATCTTTCGTCGCATAATATATAGAATGTACAATTCTATAGAACTTTTCTTTCTCGACTAAATTCATGAAATTTTTTGTAAATGTATCAATGAATATTTTATAAGACGTAAGTTCGGATTATTTGATAAACGTACATGTTTGGCCTATCAGTGGCCTACAATCTACGATTCCTTCCTATAAGTACTAATAAGATATTGTATAAGGTCTATACAGCTGAATAATGCACAGAGAAAAGAAGAAAAAAAAAAGAAAAAAGAAAAAAACCGTAAGGCTAATTATTGAATTACATGTGGCGCAGAACGTATAATTTTTATACAATTTTATCCGGCACAATCACTTTTCACATCTGTGTTCTTTGTGCTTTACGATAAAAACTATCGACACGGTAAAGATCAATACTGCTAGTTCAATTTTAATAGCACTCGAATTTTTTTACTTCTGTGCCACATGTGTTGCACGAGAAAATCACAAAAATGATCTAAAATATAATTATAAAAAACGACACATTATGCGTGTGAATTTATTGACTGTACTAACACACAGCAGTGATAAAGTTTGTTTTTCATATTGCATTGATCATAAAAATATATATATATATATATGGTACTGCGTGTGCGTGTATGTATAATACGTAATATATAGAGTATATATATATATATATATATATGTATACACATACATATATCGGTTCCACTATTCTCGATTTGAGTGTCAAAGCAAAAATATTTAATCTTCTAAGTAACTTATTTATAAATTGGGTAATTACACAGAAATTACGATGATATATAAAAATGACTGGAAGCAATCGTTATAAAGGTATGAACACAAAAGTGTATAAAACCCTGTTCATATAAAAGGAAACGAAATTTCGTGTTAACTATTGTGCATTTCTTTGATACATTGTGAAAAGCGGCGCGAAGTAAGAGGAGCGCGTGCTTGTTTCGTGAAACTACAAATTTAAGAGTTCCACACATAATACCATTCTTATGTTTACGTGTTAAGCGATTGTGTTCAAGGACTAGCACTTCTTTATACAAAGAAACAGATCTTCTTGTACAATAATCTTATAAACAGATGCATCGATAATATGCGATCTAGGGATATTTTCGTTTGATCCAACATGTGATTTCTTTGATAAAGCAGTAACATTGTCTAAAGTATTATTTTACCGTGAGCTTTATAGTTCATAAATACAGAGATATGGGAATGGTAATAATCGCATTTATAGAGAGAGACATTCGTTACCAGCAAGCTAAGAGACATAGGATTCTCAATGGAATGACAAATTCTATCAGACTGATATTAGTTTTTTCGCAATATAGGATTTGAGTTTATCTGCAATATACCGAAAGAGAGAGACTGCATTTTAAGTTCTTTTCGATTGATATTTCGAACAATACAGGAAGAGTTATTTTTGTGTATAGTATCAGTTATATAAATTATATATTTTTCACGCATATTCATACAAAGATTTTTATAATATAAATGTTGCGTTTTTTTTTTTTTTTTTTTTTTTTTTTTTAAGTGATATAATCTGTATTTGTGTGAGTGATGAAATACATTTTTTTCTTTCCTTTAATACTCATGTCCGTGTAATATCGAGCAAAAATGTGATGCGGCACAATTTGCCATTATAACAAAATGAAAATACGACGAGGTGTAAATAAAAAAAAAGCGTTACAATAACGAAAGTGCAATTCAGAGACGCCTATTAAATATTGCTACTGCTTAATATTAATATTGCTATGTTGGACCAATGCATATAAGGCGTTTTAAACGAAAAATACGAGAAAAAACAAAAAAAGTAATCGAAGAACGACTGATTGGAGATGAGGTAGGAACAACTGCCAGTAAAATAAAGCTGAATTCACTGTGTTGCAAATCCGAAGATAGACAAAAATCAACGAGAAAAAGAAACAAAAGGAAGAAAATACTTTCAGAATGTTAACAAAAATATTATTACAATTAGATAGCAATTATTGATTAAGCAGGGTTTACACATTTTTTAAAGTAATTGAACAAATAACATTACTTACCAAAGCTGATTTTTCAAATTAAGTGCCAGTACTAACATCATTAAGTACTTGATATATGCATAAGCATAAGGAAGTGCAAATGATGTTGGTAGTTCTTTTGATTTACAGTTTAAAGTTTAATAAATCCAGTCAGGTCCATAAAATATGATCCCAAAAATGCTACAAATATTTGTTTAATATTATCTTAAGATAGGTATTTATTTGTTTTTTTTTGTTTTTTAAACACGATATTAAAAAAAGAACTATATGCTATCGAAATAATACGAAATTACTTAAAAGTTTAATTGTAGTAGGTACATTACTTTAAAATAAAACACATGTAAATTAATTTCTACGAATATTAATTATTATAACTTAATGCATTGTCAAATAAAGTATAATGTTGTGAAAAATATTGCAGTATCTTTTTATTAACTATGAATCCGTGTATAGAAAGAAAAGAGACAAGAAGGAAGAAGAAGAAAATAAAGTTTGCTAATAATACTGTACGTTTATTTCAAGACATATTTCAAATATTTTAATTCGTGACACAACCAAATCATAGTGCTCAAAACAAGAAGACTGCCGGACTGATGAGACGCGGCCAGCGTTAAGGGTACATGATGCACCAACGTTGAAATTCCTAATAGCACTTGCAAATAGCCAGCACAAAGTACAGCTATTACAGCTTTCTTCGTATTACCAGGAAGTTTATACTTGCGGGAAATGATTCCAATGCAAGTTATCAACGACAAAGTTGTGATACCCTGTAGAAAACGAAACAGATTACAACGCTACATTTTGATTCGATCGTTATTCTCAAAACGTACCATAATTCTATGATCGAACTGTACAGTGGTTGGATTTTCGGTAAAATTTTTCCACGTCGGTGATACCGTAAATATATCGTCCGGTATCCATCTGTTTGCCATTTTTGGGAAAGTGTTATAAATGAGACCCGCGTCCATTCCTGCTACGAAAGCTCCGGACAAAGCAGTTAAGAATACTAATCCTTTCGTCGAATGAACCAACATTCGAAATCTCTTTAGCTTCGACTTTAGATTGCCGCTATTTATTTCCGAATTGGTAAGATTTAATTTTTGCGCAGGGATTAAGTAGTCTAAAGCGTTATACAGAAATCCTGTGTATATGATAAATGCCATTCCTAAATGCATAGCTAAACGATACTGCGAGACACGGGGTACGTCTGATGGTTCGACGAAACGATCTTCTAAACCAGACTTCACCATGTACCAACCCATGAGTCCTTGCAATCCAATTAACGAGCCCAAAACGGCTACTCTCATTTTCATTCCCGGTTTTAGCATACCTTTCGCCCAGAAGTAGGTCGCTGGTACAATAAACACAGCACCTATCAAACGTCCCCACATTCTGTGCAAGTATTCCATCCACCAGATGCGTTTAAACTCGTCCAATGTCATATCACGATTAGTACTACAAAGAGATTTATGTAAAAAGGTGTTATACAAATCGCAGATTCATTTTACATTACAAATTCTTACATTTTATATTCAGGGAACTGTTTGTAACGTTCAAATTCTACTTGCCACTGACTCTCAGTGGTGGGCATTTTTTCACCAAGCAATTTCCAAGTAACCATTGACAAACCGGACTCTGTGAGCCTTGTTACACCTCCTAAATTATGTAGGAAAGGACAAGAAATTTCTGATATTTCTTTTAATATTCTTTATTTGTTTATCACTCTTTATAAAAACTTAATACTAGCAATAAATATTGTGATTGTGTTAGTAACTTATTTGATTATTATTAGAGTTATTTGCCATAGGTTTTATCCACTACAGCTTTTATAACAGTACAAGCACAGTAATAAAACAAGAAGTAAACAACTATACCTAGAATTACAGCTACAATAACCATGCCACTGCAAGTTAACAGCCATTTGCCCACAATTTTATCTGATTTCTGAACTGACTTCGATGCAAAACCTAAAGCTATAGTGTTTCCCTTTTTTATTAAATCCTATAAGAACATTGCACAAGATTATTTAATGTTATAACACCATTTCCTGTGTTAACTGTACAATAATATGCAATACCTTATGCAAATAAATTGAATTTCTTTTCACAAATGTAAGAGCTCTATTTGAGAGTGTTGGCTTTGGAGTACATGTGTATAAGTTATTTTTAATAGGTAAAAGCCTTAGTGTACTATTCCTTGTTATTGTTGAGGTACAACATCTTGTAAACCTTAACATGCTGGAAAAAAAAAATTCTGTGATAAATTGTAACTGCTGCCTGTAAGTACATGTATATATGTACTTACATTGTAATATTATATTTTCAATTAAACAGTATCGTTTTATTTTTGATAGCAGCTTTTTTTTTTAATTACCGTATATCGATCATGTATTTATAATAAATTTTTTCAACTGTAACTTAATACATTAATAAATATCAATACATTACTTTATCTTTTATTTAATAAATTACATACTAATAACGGGGAAAAAATTTTATGTCGTCAAATATATTATTCTTTCGACGATAACGATGCAAAAAATTCCGATAACATGCAGTTTTATCTTAAAACGGCAAAAATAATATCTGCGATAATATTAAAAAATAGAGAATTTAAAAAATTATGGGTATGACACAGTATATTCCGAATAAGTTTATTTCTATTCTACTGAATATTGCAGAGATCGTGTTATTTCTAACCTCGTGACAAAACTATGGTCAATACTTAAAACGTCAGCTTCCAAATTTGAAATATCAATATATGAAAATAAATCTGTATTCAGTATTACAGATAAAAGAGTAGAAATTTAATTGTCCAATATTTCTCGTAAAATGTACGATAATGTTATCTTATAGCGATAAGGTAGACGTTTGTTATAATTCCGAATACACGAGACAAAGTGGTTGACATTCGTCGCGTGTAGAACATAGATATACTTATATTTGTAAGTGCATTCATTTCGAAATTGTATTATCAATTCTATCGAATTAATTGGAATAATTTAGAAGATTTGCAATTCCTTAAATCGGATAATATTGTTCTATTCTAGTACATTACAAATTGGTAGAAAGCTCATAATAAAAGTATCAATATGGCACAAAGAAGTGGTGTAATTAAATTAGCTAAACTTCGAGAATTGATGCAAGCTGTTCAAGTAGGTGGTATTAAAGGAAAAGGTATCCAGGCATTGATTGTAAGCTCTAATGATGCCCATCAATCAGAATATTTGAGAGAATGCGATAAGAGGGTACGTTTCATAAGTGGTTTCACTGGTTCTTATGGTACTGCGATTATTACACCAAATGAAGCTTTGCTGTGGACAGATGGAAGATATTATATGCAAGCATTAGCAGAATTTGATCCATCAGAAACATGGACTTTAATGAGGGAAGGTTTATTAGATACTCCAACTAGAGCTGCTTGGTTGGTAGCTAATTTACCTTCTAAATCAACCGTTGGTGCAGATGCTAATTTAATGAGCTATACAGAATGGGCTGTATTACATACAAGTTTAACTAGTGCTGGTCATTGCTTACTGCCTCTTGAGGAAAACTTGATTGACAAGATTTGGGGTGATGAGCAACCTGCTCCTACAGCTAATGTTATTTTACCCCAACCCGTACAATTTTCTGGATGCACAGCAGGGAAAAAGGTGAAATTGTGCAGGAAGGTAATGACCAAGAACAAAGCAAAAGCACTTGTAGTAACAGCCTTGGACGAAGTAGCATATATACTGAATTTAAGAGGATCCGATATACCTTACAATCCTGTGTTTTTTGCATATGCAATTCTCACATTGGACGAGTTACATTTGTTCGTCGATAAGAACAGAGTTGATCAAAAGGCACAGCAACAGTTGATCGACGAAGAGGTAAACGCAATCTATCATTCTTACGAAAGTATTCATACTTTTCTGAAGCAAATAGCAAGCTCTTGTACAAACGACGAGAAAATATGGATAAGCAACGGTTCTAGTTATGCTTTACACGCCGATTGCGATCAAGCGAAGAAACACACTGCTATCACGCCAATAAGCGACATGAAAGCGATTAAAAATAACGTCGAAATAGAAGGGATGAAAGCGGCACACGTGCGAGACTCGGTCGCGCTCGTGAAATATTTCGCGTGGTTAGAGGATTGGATTAAGAATAAAAAGGGAACTATCACAGAGATATCCGGGGCGACTCAGCTTGAGAAGTTTAGGCAGTAAGAGAATTTGCATGTAAAATTAAAAAAAAAAAAAAAGAAAAAATACGTTTGGATGTAATAATGGTTAGTCACAATGTGTATTGTCCGAAAGGGAGCAGGATCATTTCGTTGGACTCAGTTTTCCTACGATATCTTCGGTTGGACCACACGGAGCGATAATTCATTATTTACCAACACCAAAGACAGATGTGCCAATTACAGACAAAGAACTGTATCTTTGCGATTCTGGTGCACAGTATCAGGATGGTACCACAGACGTTACACGTACATTACACTTTGGGAATCCAACAAGCTTCGAGCGTGAATGTTTCACGAGGGTATTCAAAGGCCAGTGTCGGCTCTCGTCGACTGTTTTTCCTCTGATGATACAAGGGAATTATCTCGACACACTTGCACGGGAAAATTTATGGAGCGTTGGGTACATAAGTTCATTTTGTTTATAAAATGGAAAATACTATTTATTTATATTAAATGTACAATTACAGTCTTAATTATCTTCACGGTACGGGACACGGGGTGGGTTCGTATTTGAACGTTCACGAAGGACCAATTGGTATTTCCTGGAGGCCGTATCCCGACGATCCAGGCTTACAACCGGGCATGTTTCTTTCGAATGGTACACGATAAAACAATTCCTTTTATTTACAATTGTATTATTCTACTAAACATCGATATAACTAGCGAAATCATATTAGAACCAGGATACTACGAGGACGACAAGTTTGGTGTTAGACTGGAAAATATAGAATTAATAGTAAAGGCAAACACACCCTATAATCACAAAAATCGTGGTTTTCTTACTTTTGAAACTGTTACGCTAGTCCCTATACAGACTAAGCTACTGGATGTATCCTTATTAACAGATCATGAGGTATCCGTATATATATATTCGACTTATCTTTCGTATTTTGATTATTCTTAAATAATTGTGATTTTTTTTCTCTCTCTCTCTCTTTCTCTCTCAGATCGAGTATTTGAATAATTATCATGCAAGGTGTTTGAATACTTTGAAACCTCTGTTGCAAGGGCCAGAAAATACTCAGGCACTTGAATGGTTGGAAAGGGAAACTCAACCGATTTCGAAATATCTGCTAATTTAAGAGAAGAGAATCTAAAAGATCTACGTTTCGTAATTTTTTTACCAATGTAATGTGAAATAAATTGTTCACGAAATTACTCCTTGATATATTGTTCCTCGACAATATTGTTAGAATTCTAGCAATCTTCGCGAGTCAACACGTGTGTTTGTCGTATCGATAAAAAAACAAATCCGTGAAATAAATTGTACTAACGATCACCAAAACAACCACGGTGGTTGATGCAATTTGTCCAAAGAAGTAAACGTTAGGTTCACCGGGATATTTATTAAGGCAAACGGTTGATTCAAACGTTTCAGGGTTTGTCGGATCATTTTGCCGTTCTTACCGAGCAAAAATCCAGCGGGAATATTCACCGTCTTCGACGGCGAGATAGTATCGTCGCGTATCATGTCTACATAGTAATGATCTGTCCATATTGGACTGATTATTGATTCTTCAAGGGAAGATGTGTGGTAATCCGCTATAATTACAGCTTTCGCTCCAGCTTCTTCTGCTTTTATGCTTTTAATAAAGAAACTGCATTCCCCTCTTTCGATCAATGCGATTCTGCCTTTCAATTCTTTCGCGTTCTCGGGTAACTGACAACCGTGAGGAGGATCAGTTGGAACCAAAGGAATTCTTTCCTCCAAGAAGCTTGCATTCTGAAAAAAATACGTTAGCATATAACATATAAAATTAACACTGGCTATTTGAAACATGTTTCTCGATGATATTTTCCTTCGGTAGACTTACGAAAGGTGCGCCAAAATCTTTAGCGGGTCTCAATTTGTATGTGTATTCCAATTCTGGTGGATATATAATTTCAAAAAATACGTCCGAACCAATGTTCGTACCGACGAAAGATGCGACCGTTTTAGCGAACGATTGTCCTAATAAATTGTTCAATTATGAATAATTATTAAACGATATAATTATCAGTAACCTAACACGTTTGCAGCTGTACTAACCTCCATCGATGCCATTCAATATGTTGATATTAAGTAAAACGAGGATAAGAAAGTATTCGATTAATTTTATTCTCAGCGTTTGCATGGCAGTATTCACATTTGTGTAAAAAATATCACTATAAACATTTTAACAAACTTAACCTTACTAACATAAAAACCGACTACCTGACTATTTCGTGCGCCACTTATCGATACGATAGTACATAACGGCAAGCGATAAATTCAAATATACGTGCGACCGATATCACAGAAAATATACGTTACTCAATTATATTTGGATTGTTAAATATCGTCTATTTTCTTTCTTTTTTTTTTATATATTGGATCACAGGTACGTTTATTTAGAATGGTTTCTAAACAGCTTGCTGTCCGTTGCAACGATCGATTCGATACGAACAATTCGTTATAGTCGACACATCGCAACAAGTTGTATCTAGATACACCGACGGAATTGGAAAACATGATAAATTAATTAGAATATTAATCGCAAGCAGATATATTTGCTACTTTAGTCACTGGCGAGGTATGTTCTGACTTTTAGAAAAACTTTCGATCAACCGCTGATAATTCAGAGTCCCTTCAATTTTAATTCCACGTTGATAAGAAAATATCGCCAGAATTATGTACGATTTACTATTAGAAACGTGAATAACATTTTTTTTTTTAAATAAAAATACACGTATTTTTATATCTAAGAAATATCAACGTTGGAAATGAAGACTGCTGCTATCTATTGGCGTACGAATGGACTTTCCAGCGAATTATTAATCGAAAAAAAGAGTTTTTACCGATAAATACTCGTTCTCGTAAAAGTGACGGGTAAAAAACGAACGAACGAAATTTCCGAATAATCGAAACAACTGTTTCTACCATTGATAAGGCATAAATAAAGCTACAAAAGGTAAGGAATATCGAAGGCGCGCGTGCACGCATGCGCGCCACTATACTGCATTTTATGAATGGATGAGCAAAGTGAATGAACAGATGTCAGCTGGCTAGGTTCGGTAGGCACGCATGTACGCCCACACTCGTAGAAATAACCTGATACGTTATGAATATCACAAAATACAGGTAGAGTATTGAAAATACCTTTTAATCGTGGTTTCTTAAAGGGTAGGCTTTTTTTTTCGAATATCGAAGTTATAAATTCTGCAAAAGTTGCAAGTCACGTATCGTTATGGAATCCACGTGACATTAATGACGCTTGCAGGAGGAAAAGAAATCTCTAACTTACATTTGGTAAATGCATCGCAAAAGCTTGTATTTATTTACATTGTTCAAAGAGCACTGACTCGATCGTGCATTCACGTTTGTTTTCTTTCACGAGATGCAATCGTGACGTAAATGGTAGAAAGTCGGATAGTAATTGCTATTTTTTTTTTTTTTTCTTTCTTTCTGTTTCTTTCGCCTCTCATTGACCGGTGTGCATGAAACGGCAAGTTACGCGCGTACACATTTCCCCGCCCACGAAATCACGATCCTGTTCCCTCCCAATAGGAGCATTGCAAGGGTCATAAAATATTTTAATGAAATGTAAAGCATTCGGTATTAACTCGCAACGTCGGATCGTGGCGCGACGCATTTTTACCTCGGTACTATTTATCGAGCCAGTGAAACGGGCCATAACGGGTCCGGCAAATGGGAAGACCGAGTCGGCCGATTGTTCGACCGATACAACTATTTCGCGTGCTTCGATTTTATCGGGCATAAATAATCGACAAAACGAATCGCGATAAATTTTCAATCTCCTCTAACATGGACAGTTCTTGCTTGGTCTCGCGTACTTCGAGTACGCGAGTGCGTGTAGCAGGTGTGTGTGTTAACAGGCAAGAATGAAAGGGGATCGAAAGGAATCCCATTGACGTTAATGCACTTAAGCCTTCGAAGGTAGTAAAAACAACCACCTCTGTCGCGACAATGTAACAATTCCTCCTTCCGTTCAACCAGCTACGTTCATAATCTGCACACGGCTAATCTCATTATCATCGTTCTTTCCTTGTTCGCCGCGCCCCGCGAGGAATCGCGAGCTGAAAGAGCAAGAGGGAGAAAGAGAGAAGCCCGGTAAAAACGTAATTCCTAAAATATCCACGTTAGAACCGACTATTTTCGTAGCGTGTTTGCAACAACCCTCCGGTGAGGTTCTCTCCATGAGTGATGGAAAACGCGGGGCGAACCTGCGGACGGTGCAGATGTTTGCTCGCTCGTTCACAGATAACTTTACCCCTTCGGATTACGACGGCGTCAGAACCGCGGCGAGTCTTCGTGGTGGGGTAGCTAGATAATGGGAAGGGAGAAGAGGGGTTGGGTGGAGGAAGGAGAGAGGAGAGGGTCGTCAGGACGCTCTCCCCGGACTCGAGCGGTCAAGGGCAGTGGCGTCGCGTGACGTCATACGGCGCTGCAGTGACGCAATCAGTCGTCAGGGGCAACCCGCCGGCTGATGGTCGCCTGGCAACCCTGTTGTTGCCCCTCTGCCTCCCTGGCTTCTACCCCCTGCTGTGACCGTTCCTTCCACCTCGCGGTCGAGCTCAATCCTCTGCACGTGCCGTTCCTCAATGAACCCTCCTCACTCCCTCGCGCCACCTTTTCCGCCCCTTCCCCGCCTCCGGCGCTGCATACACCGCTTCCACGGTGCTCTACCTTGCTTTTACGTTGACGTGACCCTAACCCCTACCGAGGATTTCTCTCCGGATGCTGCCCGTACGCGCGACCCGTTCCAAGGATCTTTTCCGGTTCTTCTCCTCTGTATTTTCGATGCTTCGCCCTATGAATAATACGACGATGCTCTTTCTCTCTTTCTCTGTCTCTATTTCACAAATTGTAACGTGAAATAGAGATTAAAAATGTGCGAATTCGATATAGAATAGAGACATTTTCGTTCGTTCGAGATTTTCTCTCTCTCGCTCGAAGGGGATAGGATATATGTATATATGTGGTTTATTTAAAACGAGCAACTATCTTCGATTTATAAATACGTAGCGTATGGAATTAAACGGTTCGAATTATATATCGGTCTTGTTACAGGGAAAGCTACCACCTAATTTTCATCGGTCGACTCAACCCACCACCTAACGGCCACTTCATCCCCTCGCGCGCGGCTTACCGAATTGCGTCATAGCGTTACCGGAGACGCGAAATTCGAGACCTAGCCGGCTCGTTATATACCCGCTCCTGCATCGATCTTGTCGGATAACGTAAGAGTGGCAAAAAGCGTAAGTCAAAGGTAAGCGGCGAGATAGGGGGTGGGTTGGGCGGAGGTGCAGCGCGGAAAGGGGCTGTTCCTTCTTGAGCTTTTTATATCCTCGCCTCTTCTGAGGACACACGATACACACGTAGACGTTTTGTACAGCTTTCTTTCTTCCTTTCTTTCCCTCTTCTTTTCTTTTCTTTTCTTTTTTTTCTACGTTCCTCATTCATTAACCTTCTAGTATACGTCGACCTCTAGTATATACGACTCTACCTTTCAATCACACGATTATTCAGAAGAATATAGCGTGGAAATAAAGTAGCAGAGAAATTATAGACTCCACTTTGAACTTTCGGTTCTAAATATAGTTACTCGGTGTTAAAACGTCAATGTAACCAGTCAAATTTTATCCAACGTAGAAACTTGAGACTATAACGTGTGCTCCATGGTATTGATTTCAACAATAGCAAGCAACCAGATATGTTCTCGTCAGATTTTCAA